>CM057048.1:62428739-64965406 GCA_029948455.1 Solanum rostratum
AGTTCTCCTAGAACAGATTTGGCATTCCGGAGCTAATGGATTTGACATAATTGAATTTCGACGCTCAAAACTCAAAACGGCTAGAAAACTCAAAAGTTTCAACTATAAAGAAATAAAAATGCAACTTTGGACCTAAAATCTCCATTTTGACTCCATATTTAGTTCTGCAATTTTCCCTAGACAAGATTCGGCATTCCAGAGTTGATGGATTCGACAGAATCAAATTCCGAAGCTCAAAACTCAAAAGGGCTGGAAAAATTAAAATTTTCAACTTTAAAGAACTAAAAATGCAATTATGGACCTAAAATCTCCAACATAACTATATATTCAGTTCTGCAAGTTCTCTTGGACTAGATTTAGCATTTCGGAGCTGATGGATTTGACAGAATTGAAATTTGACACACAGAAATCAAAATGGCTAGAAAACTCAAAATTTTCAACTCTAAAGAACTTAAAATGCAACTTTGGACCTGAAATCTCCATTTAAACTCCATATTCAGTTCTGCAATTTTCCCTAGTATAGATTTGGTATTCTGGAGCTGATGGATTCAACAAAATCGAATTCTGACGCTCAGAACTCAGAACGGCTAGAAAACTCAAAATTTTCAACTTTAAAGAACTAAAAATTGCAACTATAGACCTGAAATATCCAATTTAACTCCATATTCAGTTCTGCAAGTTCTCCTAGACCATATTCAACATTCCGAAGCTGATGGATTCGACAGAATTTAATTTCAACGCTCAAAACTCAAAATAGCTCGAAAACTCAAAATTTTCAACTCTAAAGAACTAAAAATGCAACTTTGGACCTAAAATCTCCATTTTGACTCCATATTAAGTTCTGCAATTTTCCCTCGACAAGATTCAGTATTCCAAAGCTGATGGATTCGACAGAATCGAATTCCGAAGCTTAGAACTCAAAACGGCTAGAAAACTCGAAAATTTAATCTTTAAAGAACTAAAAATGCAACTATGGACCTAAAATCTCCAACTTAACTCCATATTCAGTTCTGCAAGTTTTCTTAGACCAGATTTTAGCATTCAGGAGCTGATGGACTCGACAGAATCAAATTCTGACGCTCAAAACTCAAAATGGCTAGAAAACTCAAAATTTTCAACTCTAAAGAACTAAAAAAGGAACTTTGGACCTAAAATCTCCATTTTAACTCCATATTCAGTTCTACAATTTTCCCTAGACCAGATTCGATATTCCGAAGCTAATGGATTCGACATAATCGAATTTCGAAGCTCAGAACTCAAAACGGCTAGAAAACTCGAAATTTTCAACTTTAAAGAAGTAAAAATGCAACTTTGGACCTAAAATCTCCATTTTAACTCCAAATTCAGTTCTCCAAGCCGTTCTAATGACAAAATAAGTGTTGTATTAGCGAGACTAAGTAACCGTTGCTATAGCTCCTACTATGGCAACGGTTTGACAAACCGTCCCATCACCCGTTCCCATAGAGCTATTGCTAGGCGATCTGGAGTGACACATAAAAATGTGTTGCCATAGCTCTATGGTGAAGGTTTGACTTGCTATTCCAATAGTTTTATTTTTGTTGCCAAAATCTTATATTCTAGTAGTGCAAGTATAATAAAACATATAGTAGTTAGAGATCAAAAACATAGAAAACATCTTGAAAATCACAACTGATGCCTAAATACTGATTTAGAACTTCTAAACAATCATAAGTTACATATATATTAATAGATCGTCTTAATGTATTAATAATCATGTCTCTTAATATAAAAGGGACGTTCACGCACTTTACTATATGTTAATTAAGAAATCAATACAATCAAGTACATAAAACATATAGTTCCCAAAGATCAAAAACAAATAAACCATCACTTTTACAGATATGAAATCACTTGAAAATCACAATGGATGCCTAAATACTGATTAGTTCATCAAGATGTTTTTTGTTTTCTTCGTAATTAATGCTTAAAATTGATTAATGAACATGATGGGAAATAAATTACAGGGGTAAATTTTCAGTGAATATTTATAAAGCAAAAGACGCTTGAACACGTAGCAACAGAGCAGTGAATCAAAGAAGATAACTAGAACACCCGTAATAGATCAGTGAATCGAAGAAGATACTGGAAACGTAGCAACAGAATAGTGAATCAAAGAAGTTACTAGAAAACATAGCAACAGAGCAGTGAAGATGCGTGAAGTACATACCTAAAAACTTTGTTGTTCCTGATCGTCGTTGCTGCACTTGTTTTGCTCATCGACGTGCTGTTCTAGCAAACTTGGTTTGCGTCGTTCTGTATATGTGTGAGAGATTTCTCATTATGAAGGTGGGAAAGATTTTAGGTTAATATATCCTTTTTTGATCAGAGTGGGCAAACCCAAAATTTTGAGGCGGTAGCAATTTTTTTCCGGGAACCTAATTTTTCAGATTTGTTTTTTAAAACCAAAAGAATTGTTGTTCCCCAGGTTCGAACCCTCACAACCAGGGTCATCATACTTTATTTTTTAGATTAAAGAGCTTTTTTGTGGATATTATTTTGAATTGCTGCTAAAAATATACTTAATACTGGCTATTACAAATTAGTGGTTAATAGTTTGCCTCATGTGTATACATTAGTGGCAATTAGCTTATTGCGACAAAATAATTGTCGCTAAAGGGCCCTTTTGTAGTAGTGTACATAAGCAGAATAAGGGTGATAACTCTTACTTTTTGAATAGTTCTTCTAGTTATTTACCCTTTGTAGCAAAAGCGCCGATCCAACAAAACAAGTATGATAAAAAATCTTATGGTCACCAGAATTTCAGGGCTCAAGGTTCTCAGTCCCAAGCTAGCGTGACCCAAGGTTCAAGGGGAAAGCCACCCTGTGGAAAGTATGGAAAACTTCACCTAAGTCTTTGTCCTGAGGGCACAAACACTTGTTACATATGTGGACAGACTGGTCACTTCAAGAATGAATATCCTATAAGAAGATGGGGTGATGGAAGTAATAAAGCACAATCCTCCACAGCACCCCCAGCTGGCAGTCATTAGAGAGGTACTACTAGGGTGCAGTGGGCGGGACAAATCATCTGTAAGCAATGGGTAATCGACAGGATCAGGAAGTTGTGCCAGATGTTGTTATGGGTATGCTTCGAGTCTTTACTTATGATTGTTATACATTGCTTGACCAGGGTGCCACTGTATCTTTTGTAACTCCTTATGTGGCTAATAGATTTGAGATTCTTCCAGAGTGTTTTCTTGAACCCTATACTGTTTCCACTCCTTGTGAGTCTATCCTAGATGAGAGGGAAATATGGATTGCGTAGTATTCGTCCATCATAGGGATACCTTGGCTGACTTAGTAGAGTTGGAGATGGTTGATTTGATGTAATCCTTGGTATGGATTGGCTTCATGCCTATTATGCCTTAATAGATTGTAGGACCCGAATCACTAAGTTCCAATTTCTAAATGAACCGGTCCTAGAGTGGAAGGGGAGTTCTGTTTCACCTAGTGGTAAGTTTATTTCCTAACTGAGAGCTAGAAAGATAATCTCTAAAGGTTTTATCTACCATCTCGTGCGAGTTAAGTCTGACAATGTTGAGCCTCCTACTCTTGAGTCAGTCCCCATTGTGAATGAGTTTCCTTAAGTATTCCCTGAGGACCTACCTGGAGCCCCTCTTGATAGGGAGATTGACTTTGGGATTGATGTTCTTTCCGATACCCAGCCTATCTCATTCCACCTTATAGGATGGCCCCTGCTAAGTTGAAAGAGTTGAAAAAGCAATTGAGGTATTTGTTAGAGAAGGGATTAATTAGGCCAAGTGTTTCCTCTTGGGGTGCTCCCGTCTCGTACGTGCGAAAGAAAGATGGGTCTCTCAGAATGTGCATAGATTATAGGCAAATGAACAAGGCCACGATTAAGAATAAATATCATCTCCCCAGGGTAGATGATCTGTTTGACCAACTTCAGGGTGCCTCATGCTTCTAAAAAATATACCTTAGATCGGGCTACCATCAGTTTAAAGTAAGGGAGTGTGACATTCCAAAGACAGCCTTCAGGACTAGATATAGCCACTTTGCATTCTTGGTCATGTTCTTTGGGTTGACGAACGCACCTGCACCCTTCATGGACTTGATGAATAGTGTTCAGACCCTATCTTCACATGTTTGTAATTGTGTTCATCGACGACATTTTGGTGTATTCGAAGGATGAGGAGGAGCATGATAATCCCCTTTGAGATGTTCTTCAGACTCTTAAGGAGCATGAGTTGTATGCAAAGTTCTCGAGATATGAGTTTTAGCTCAAGTCAGTGGCTTTCCTAAGCCATTGTGTTTCGAGTGATAGTATTCGAGTAGATGCCCAGAAAATTGAAGTGGTTTAGAACTGGTCAAGACCGATCTCTCCAACTAACATAAGAAGTTTCTTAGGGTTGGTAGGCTACTACCACAGGTTCGTTGATGGATTTTCTTCCTTATCTGCACCATTGACCACATTGACTTAGAAAAAGGTCAAGTTTCAGTGGTCTAAGGAGTGTGAGAAAAACATCCAAGAGTTTAAGAGTAGATTGACTACTATACCTGTTTTGACTTTGCTAGATGGGATGAAGGATTTTGTAATATATTGTGATGCGTCAAGAGTGGGATTGGATTGTATATTGATGCAGAGGGGGAAAGGTGATAGCCTATGCTTCCAGGATACTTAGGGTTCATGAGAGGAACTAACCGACCCATGATGTTGAATTAGTGACGGTGGTGTTGCACTTAAAATCTGGTGCCACTACTTGTATAGAGTAAATATGGATATGTTCACTGACCACAAGAGCTTGCAGTATGTCTTCAGTCAGAGAGAGCTCAACCTGTGATAGAGGAGATGGTTGGAGCTGCTTAAGGATTATGACATGAGCATCCTCTACCACCCAGGTAAAACTAACATTGTTGCCGACGCTCTTAGCAGGTTGTCAATGGGTAGCACGGCCCATGTTGAGGAAGGAAAGAAAGAGCTAGTGAAGGAAGTGCATAGATTAGGTCGATTGGGAGTTCAACTTGACGAGAATGACGAGGGAGGAGTCAATGTTCAAAGTGGGTCTGCATCGTCCCTAGTACCAAATGTAAAGGAGAAGCAAGATTGAGATCCTATCATGCTCTAATTGAAGGAGGTGGTCCACAAACAAAAAGTGATGGTCTTCTCTAAAGGGAGAGATGGGGTATTGAGATACCAGAGTAGGTTATGTGTCCCCGATATTGATGGTGATTGAGAGAGATAATCATGGTTGAAGCTTATAACTCTAGGTATTCCATTTATCTTGGCTCTAGTAAGATATACCATGACCTGGGGGACGTCTATTGGTTGAGTGGAATGAAGAGGGATATCGTTGAGTTTGTTTCCAAGTGGCCGAATTGCCAACAAGTCAAAGTTGAGCATCAAAGGCCTTGCATATTGGCACAGAACTTTAAGATTCAGGAATGGAAGTGGGAGATGATTAACATGGACTTCATTACCAGTTTATCGAGTTCCCCAAGGCAGCATGATTCAATATGGGTGATTGTGGATAGGATGTCTAAATCAGCTCACTTCTTGGCAGTCAAGACGACTAATACTACGGAGGAGTATGCCAAGTTGTACATCCAAGAGATTGTGAGGTTGCATGGAGTTCCCTTGTCCATCATCTCGGATAGAGACGCTCAATCACCTCCCAATTTTGGAGATCTTTTCAGAAAGGATTGGGTTCCAAGGTAAAATTGAGTACAAGCTTTCATCCACAGACAGATGGCAAGGTAGAGCAAACCATTCAGTCATTAGAAGATATGTTGAGAGCATATGTCCTTGACTTCAAAGGAAATTTGGATGACTATCTACCATTAATTGAATTTACATACATTGATAATTATCATGCAAGCATTCAAATGGCCCCCTATGAAGCCTTGTATGGGAGGAGATGTAGATCATCAATTCGGTGGTTCGACGTCAGAGAAGCTAAGTTGACTAGACCTTATCTTGTTCACCAATCAATGTAGAAGGTTAAGGTCATTAAAAAGAAGTTTAAAACTACACAGAGCCACCAAAAATCTTACACTGGTGTGAGGAGAAGTGACTTAGAGTTTGAGGTGAGTTATTGGGTATACTTGAAGGTGTCACCCATGAAGGGAGTCATGAGGTTTGGGAAGAAGGAGAAATTGAGTCCTTGCTATATTGGCCCTTATCAAGTCGTGAGGAGGATTGGAAAAGTTGCTTGTGAGTTAGAGTTGCCTGCTGAGTTAGACGCAATTCATTCGGTGTTCCACATCTCAATGTTAAAGAAGTTTTTGGGGGATCCTATATTGGTGATCCCTGTTGAGAGCATTGGAGTAAAGAATAGCTTGTCCTATAAGGAGATTCGAATTTAAATCCTTGATCTCCAGGTTCGCAAGTTGAGAACCAAAGAGATCACCTCAATCAAAGTCCTGTGGAGAAATTAATTCGTTGAGGAATCTACATGGGAAGCTGAGGAGGATAGGAGAGCCATGTACCTGCACCTTTTTATGTCCAATGAGGAAAATTTTGAAGGTAATGTTCCTATCTTTGACTTAATTGATGTTTCTATTCTTGAGTTGGTGTGTCCATTCTTGAATTCTGAGTAGAATATATCGAGTTCGATGATGAGTTGAGAGTTTGAGTTGTTGAGTGAGTATTGAGATGAGTCTTCAGTCTTTTCATACCATAATACCACCTCTACTCATAATTCGTGGATGAATGATCCCAAGGGGGAGATAATATAACGCCCTGTGAAATTACCAAATATTTCTAGAGGAGAGATATGTGCAAAATGTGCCTCCCATGCTCGGATGGAAAATTCGAGATTGGATTTATGATCAGCATAAAAAGTTGAGTTGAAAAATAGTCTCGATCAATTTTTAGAGTGAATGGATCAAAAGATATTTTTTTTATGCAATGCCCAAAAGCAGTGTCAGTGTGCATTAGGGCCGCATCCCACCCTGAATGCGGACCAGCACTTGCATTTTTTTCAATTTTTTTGACGGAGATTGGAAAGACTTGTTTAGGAAAAACATTTGGAAAAATGCACTACAGTGCGCCCAGTTTGATGCAGACTGAGTATTTCCAGGTTGAGATTTTTCTTTTAAATAGTGAGGGGCATTCTAGAAATTACCCAACCCATCATACACACAAACCACGATTTAATAGAGCATTTTTAGTCGAAGAAGGGTTTCTGAGTATCACTCTAGACCTTCCAAAAGCACAACTAGGTTAGAGTACTTGAAGGAGAAAAAGAAGGAGCGAGGGTTTTCGAGCACAAGGTTGAATCCTAGATATGTAAGGCTAACTTAAAGCATCGAATTGTTCTTCCATGTGCCCCTTTGATTGAATTAAGTTGATAGTTGAATGTAGTGAATTCTATATGTGAAAGTCATTGGTATTCTATTGAAAAATATACCTATTTTATGTATTTTCTTAGGTTGATGATCATCACAAACTTGATTTACTACATAAATGGTTTTCATGAATTATTTCACGAAACTCTATATGTTATTTTACTAAAGATTACAAGAATGAACTTAGGGGATGAGCCTAGAGCCTTGATGATATGATACGCTTTTGGTTTATGATTGTGGTCCTAATTCTTAGAATGTTGATGATGACGTTAAGTAAAATTGATGTTCGCGGTGTCTTAAAGAGCATGAATTAATTCTAAGAGAGTTCTACCTAATCTAAGAGTTGATGCTTGATGAGACTAGTTGATGTACAATGTCCAATGAGACTAGTTAGATGAGTAATCCAGAAGATTGATATCTTATGAGCATATTGATTCTTGGGAGGAGTATTGAGCAATGAATTGAGGAAGAGTAGACAACAACTCAAACTCACTATGTGGCCAGTGTTGGAGATGATTGAACCGTAAAACCAAATATTACCTTTGTCCCAAAAGAGAACTTGATGTTATTTATTGTGGATCCATTGATGTCAAGTCCTTTACCTCGGCAAGGTACTGAATGGATGCAGTAACGACATCGCTTTGTTGTATCATCACTGATTCATACGTGATGGTTGTCGCTTAGAGAAACTCCCAGAGAGGTTCCATACTGATAATACTCTGATGTTGAGTTGATGGTATGGGTCTTGATTGATGGTGATGACTTATTGTCTACTCCTTACCATTACCTTAGATGGACATTTTTCATTTAGAGTGAGTATCTTGCGAGTTGATGTTATCCCATGTTTCTTATGCATGTACTCCTTCACTCAGCCATTTTATATACCGTACATTTCACGTACTGATGCCACCGGCACTGCATCATTTCATGATGCAGATACAGGAGATAGAAGACTTCAGCAGATGCACCATTGAGGTTCAGAGTTGCCTAGTTCCAGAAATTAGTGAGTTCTCCACTGCTTTCAGAGGATACCATTTATTATTTTTCATTTGCTTTGAGCTAGTCTTTTGAGCTTGTGGTAGTCATGGCCTGTCTTGGTACCATCCTAGACTGTAGAAGTAGAGGCTTCATTGATTAGAAGATGATGTTTTGATGTTGAGGTCCTTTACTCTTTGAATTGAGTTTCTTAAAATTGTTACTATGTCGTGTCATAGATGTCGAGATTGATTTTTATCGGCCTACAACCCTTATTCATTGATGTAGAAGTAACTGAGTTGCCCAATGCCTTATTTTCCTTATTCTAATATTTTCCAATGTATTTGATGATTGAAGTACCGTCTTGAGACCGATTGGTTCGCTTGGGGACTAGCAATATTCTAGTGCCAGCCACGTCTAGAGTGCCCTCCCTAGGCGTGACATTGGTGCAGTAATCTAATGATATTTTTCTTGTCTATCTTAACCAGCTTGTTCATCCAATTCGGTAATTCAAAACTATTCTTTTTGCTCAATTACTCATCCCTTGTCAATAAATTTTAATAGCCAAAGTAAATTACCTAGCCCAAGAACTGAAGTAAGGCTATGGAAGAAGATAAAGCAAGGATTTACTTATAAACTTGAAAATTAAATAATTTCTGTATCTCTTTAAATCTCTAATTACTTAAAAACTAAACCTAAATCCTATAGCTATGAAGATACCAATTAACTTTATCACTAAGTTTAGAACTTTACCTTTGGCTATGTTTATCTCCTCATTTTCAACTTATGATTGTTTTATTTCTCTTTTCCTCTCCTTCGTTGTTCCAATTTCCCCTGCTCCCTTTTAACACACAATTAAATTACCAAAATATCCTTGAGGAGAGATGTGTGCATAACCCGTCTTCCATTTCTTCAATGGCAAATCTGAGGCCAGATATACAATTACCATGAAATATTGAGTGGAAAAATGGATTTAGTAGATTTTTAGAGCAACAGAATTAAAAGATAATTTTTCGATGCGAACACAAATTTCAATGAGTGTGCACGACAAGTGTGCGACGCACACTTGTCGTGGACCTACACCAAGATTTTTTCCAACAATTATCTATGGGATTAGAAAACTCGTTTGGAGAATTTTCGAGGAAAAACACCGAAAATGTACAAGGTCCGCGTCGCGGACCCCTTGTCACCAAGAAGAACGCTTTTTTTCAAAATTTGTGATGGGCATTCCAGACCTTTCCCAACCTCTTCTAAAATTAAAACATGATCTAAATGGGTCATTTTGAGTGTAAAATGGTTTTAATCCCTATTATAAGTCCTTTTCTATGTTCTAACAAGGACTAGGGCTAAGGAGAAGAGAAAAGGAGCATAAATTCGAGGAGTTTGAGAGTTCTTCGAGGATTGATTGTCAAAAGCTTCACACCAGGTATTTAAGGCTAAACTAAAGCATGAGATTGTTCTCCCATGTGCCCCTATTGATGGCAATAGAGGAGTTGAAAGTTTAATGAGTCTATATACATAATTCTTTATTATTTTCTTAAAAATTATATACACATTACATGTATTTTCATATGTTGATGATTATTATAAACTTGATTTCTAGAATTATGTACTTTTCATGAGTTATTGTAAAAACCTATATGTTATTTTGTGGAAGCATGCATGGATTAGCCTAGGGATGGAGTCTAGAGCCCTAACTTGGGCAGTTTGATTGTAATTTTCATATGAGTATGAGGTTGAGTTAATTGAGCTTGATGATCCCATGAGTATTCATAATTCAGTTCTAGTGTCTTGTCTAAATTTCTTCCACTTAATGATGATCTGAGTCCTTGAGTTATTCAATGAGCACTGAGTTGATGAGTTGATTAAGATATTAGGCCGACATGCCCCATTAAGTTGAGTTAATGAGTTGATGAGATTCTCTATGAGACTAAGTGAGATGATGAGTGCCTTCACAAGGCTAATTGAGATGATTTGATTGAGTTGAGGAGTCTTATGAGAATTAAGTCTTGGGAGGAGTATCAAGCAACGAAATGAGTAAGAGTAAGTCCCACTCGCACTTATTAACTACGTCGCCCAAGCATAGGTGGAATCAAACCATTACATTTTGGTTCCCTCTTGAGTTAAAGTCTTGGGAAGAAATAGAGGACTTGTTGAGGATACATCCCTAGTAGATCTGAGGCATTTATTACCTAGCAAGTACCGAACAGGTGTGGAAACATCAGCGGGATTGTTGTACAATCGCTAACTTATAAGTGATTGTTGTCAGATTAGAGAAACTACCAAATAGGATCCCATATTCAGTACTCTGAGTCGAGTCGAGTTGAGTTTAGTTGAGCTCCATTGAGTTTAGTTGAGTTGATTAAGAATGTTTGATTTGGTTGATGAGTCATTTTCCTACTCTTTATTCTTTCTTTAGATTAGCATTTGGCATTCTGATTGAGTATCTTCCAAGTTGATGTTATTTTTATATTATTCTACCTATTTCTGTTTCATTCAGCCATTTTACATACTCGGACATTCCACATTCTAATGTCCCCTTTGGACTGCATCATTTTATGATGCAGGGGCAAGTACTAGAGATCGTCAACACGCACATCATTGAGGATCTGAGCATTGAACTGAGTTGGTGAGCCTCTTTTACCTCGAAGGATCATTGCCTTATTTTTTTCATCTAGCTTATTAGAGTTAAACTTCAATTAGCTTTACTTTTGTTTTGAGGCAGCCATGGGTCTATCATTAGCACCATTTGATAGCGATAGAGGCTTCATAGAATAGAATTGAGTATTGATGTTGAGACTTATTGAGCTAGTTTCCTTCCTACTAACCCATTATTTATTATGATATTTTGAGACGAGATTTCTCATCGTTATCTTATGTCTTCCACTAATTTTATAGAGTTTATTGAATGAATTAATGTGATGATGCCAAGTTGTTCGCTTGGGGACTAGCAAAAGTCTCTAAGTGTCGGCCATGTCTAGGGTACCCTCCCGGGGTATGACAAACTTTTTATCAAAGCACAGAGTTCAAGTGTCCTAGGGAGTCGATGAAGCCGTGTCGAGTAGCGTCTTGTTTATGGGTGTGTTCTGCACTACACTTCCTAAGCAAGAGGCTATAGGATATTTGGAATGGTTGCATTCCTTTCATGATCTAATTCATGCGATAGAGTTAAATCTCTATGAAAACTCTCTTCTAATTCGTGCTCTATGCATTACAGAGTTGTGATCATGCCTCCCAGATGATCCATCAGAGGTAGAGGGCGTCCTTCCAGGCAGAATGTTAACCCACCCAAGCCTCAAGGACATGAAGAGCTCGTAGATCTAGTTTTCCCTGTTGAGAAGCCCCTACAAGCTGAGATTTCTAATGCAGCGTTCATCAGGCTATGCAAACTCTAGCCCAAGCTATCACAGCACTTGCTGCGAGGCAAGGAGTGGATAGAAGGATGTGTTGGACATATCTAGAGCCTAGGAATTCTTGAAGATGAATCTTCCTGAGTTCACAGGGTCTGCATATAATGAGGATCCTGAGAACTATGTAGAGGAGCTTCAGAAGGTGTTCCAGGTGAAGCATGTGGTTGACATTGATAGAGTGGAACTTGCTTCCTACCAGCTCAAGGGTGTGGCCAGGCTATGGTTTGACTAATGGAAGAAGGGTAGATGAGAGGAAGCCCCATCACTTACTTGTTCAGTGTTCTATGAAGTCTTCTTAGGACATTTCATTCCAAGAGAATGGAGGGAGGCTATGGTACGAGGATCTTTGAATCTAAAACAAGGCTCTATGACTGTGCAGGAGTATGGGCTTAAGTTCACATAGCTATCTCGCTATGCTCCGAATATGGTTGCTGACATGAGGGGGAGAATAGAGATGTATGTTGATGGGTTGAACAAAGGGCCAAAGAAAGATAGGAGGGGAGCTATGCTGGTGAGCGACATGGACATCGGCAGGTTAATGACTTAGGTACAACAAGATGGTTAGGAGAGATAGCATGATAGGGAAGAGTTTCGAAATAAGAGGGCAAAGACATCCAGCCATGAGGTTGGAAAGAGAGGGAATGGTAACAAATTCTAATCAGGGCCAGCACCTTCATCTACTAGTGCACCTACACCCAGAATTAGGAGTGATCAAAGGTCTCAGAACTTTGGAGCCTAGGGATCTCATTCACAAGCTAGCGTGGCTTAAGGTTCACAAGGTAAGCCACCACGTAGTAAGTGTGGCAAATTACGCTCGGGTAGATATCATGAGGAGAGTGATGCATGTTTCAAGTGTGGCCAAGTGGGTTACTTCCAGAGAGAGTTTCCAAAGTGGGCTGACTGAGCTCAATCTTCTTCACCAGTCCCACAAGCTACAGGAACCCCATTAAGTACTACAACAGACACAATCGGAGCTACAAACCGTTTGTGTGCCATGCATAGTCGCCAAGATCAGGAGAACTCCCAGATGTTGTGATGGGTCTTTACTCTTGATTGTTATGTTTTGATGGATCCGAGCGCCACATTTTCATTTTTAACTCCTTATATGGCCAGTAGATTTGATAGAACCCCTGAGAGTCTTCTTGAACCCTTTGATGTTTCTACTCCAATGGGTGAGTCTATTCGAGTTGAGAGAATCTATAGAGCTTGTATAGTGTCCATCCATCATAAGGATACTCTTATTGATTTGGTTAAGTTAAAGATGGATGATTTTTATGTGATCCTAGGCATGGATTGGCTTCACGCCTGTTATGCCTCCGTTGATTGTAGAGCCTGAATAGTTAAGTTCCACTTCCCAAATGAACCGATTCTAAAGTGAAAGGTGATTCTGTTTCACCTTAGGGAAAGTTTATCTCCTACCTTAGGGCTAGAAAGATAATTTCCAAAGGTTGTATTTATCACCTCGTGCGACTTAAGTCCAATGATGTTGAGTCTCCTACTCTTGAGTCAGTCCTAATTGTAAATGAGTTTCCTGAAGTGTTTCCTGACGATCTGCCTGGAGTCCATCCTGATAGGGAGATTGACTTTGGGATTGATGTTCTTCCCGATACCCAACCTATCTCGATTCCACCTTATAGGATGGACCCCGCTGAGTTGAAAAAGCAATTGCGAGAT
The DNA here is from genome assembly GCA_029948455.1 of Solanum rostratum. Classification (NCBI taxonomy): domain Eukaryota; kingdom Viridiplantae; phylum Streptophyta; class Magnoliopsida; order Solanales; family Solanaceae; genus Solanum; species Solanum rostratum. The sequence continues at coordinate 62,442,128 of CM057048.1, forward strand.
TTGTTAGAGAAGAGCTTTATCAGATTGAGCGTTTCTCCTTGGGGTGCCCCTAACCTATTTGTGCAAAGAAAAGATGGGTCTCTCAGAATGTGTATCGATTATAGCCAACTAAACAAGGTCATGATAATGAATATAAATCCTCTCCCAGGATATCGATTTGTTTGACCAACTTAAAGGTGCCTCCGATTTCTCAAAGATAGACTTAAAATCTGGCTACGATTAGTTGAAAGTAAGGGAATGTGATATTCCAAAGACAACCTTTAGGACCAGATATGGCCAATTTGAGTTTTTGGTCATGTCCTTTGGGTTGACGATGCACTTGCAGCCTTCATGGACTTGACGAATAGGGTATTCAGACAATATCTTAATATGTTTGTGATTGTGTTCAATGGTGTATTGGAGAGATAAAGAGGAGCATGGCAATCACCTCAGAGTTGTCCTCCAAACTCTTAAGGACCATGAGTTGTATGCAAAGTTCTCGAAATGTGAGTTTTGGCTTAAGTCAGTGGCTTTCCTAGGCCATATTATTTCAGGTGATGGTATTCAAGTGGATTCCCAAAAGATTAAAACGGTTAAGAACTGGCCCAAACCAACCTCTCCGACTGACATAAGAAGTTTCTTAGGGTTGGCAGGCTACTACCGCTGATTTGTTTATGGGTTTTCTTCGCTATCCGCACCATTGACCAAATTGACCCAAAAAAGGTCAAATTTCAGTGGTCTGATGAATGTGAGAAGAGTTTCCATGAGTTGAAGACTAGATTGACTAGTACGCCAGTTTTAACTTTGCCCAATAGAACAGAGGACTTTGTGATAGATTGTGATGCGTCAAGAGTTTGATTGGGTTGTGTGTTGATTCAGAGAGGAGAAATGATAGCCTATGCGTTCGGACAACTTAAGGTTCATGAGATATTCAACCCATGATCTTGAGTTGGCAGCGGTGGTGTTCGCACTTAAAATCTTGCTCCACTACCTTTATAGAGTGCATACGGATGTGTTCACTGACCACAAGAGCTTGCAGTATGTCTTAAGTAAGAAAGAGCTCAACTTACGACAGAGGAGATAATTGGAGTTGCTCAAGGATTATGACATGAGCATTCTCTACCACCCAGGTAAAGCTAACATTGTTGGTGATGCTCTTAGCAGGTTGTCAATGGGTAGCACGACCCATGTTGAGGAATGAAAGAAGTAGTTAGCTAAATAAGTGCATCAATTGGCTCGATTAGCAGTTCAACTTGAAGAAAATGATGAGGGAGGAGTCAATGTTCAGAATGGGTCTACTTTATCTTTAGCGGCGGAGGTGAAAGAAAAGCAAGACCAAGATCCTATCATACTCAAATTGAAGGAGGTTGTCCATAAACAGAAAGCAAGGGTCTTCTCCAAAGGAGTAGATAGAGTGTTGAGATACTAGAGTAGATTGTGCGTTCCAGATGTTGATGGCATCCGATATAGAATCATGGTTGAAACACATAGCTCTAGATATTCAATTCATCCTGGCTCTATTAAGATGTACCACGATTTGAGGGAAGTCTATTTGTAGAGTGGAATGTAGAGGGATATTGATGAGTTTGTCTCTAAATGCTCGAATTTCCAACAGGTTAAAGTTGAGCATCAAAGGCCATGTGGATTTGCTAAGAACTTTGAGATTCCTAAGTAGAAGTAGGAAATGATTAATATGGACTTCATTACCGGTCTACCGATGTCTCAAAAGTAGCATGATTCGATATGGGTGATTGTGGATAGGATGACCGAATCGGCTCACTTCTTAGTAGTTAAGACAACAACTAACACTGCTGAGGAAGTATTCCAAGTTATACGTCCGTGAGATTATGAGGTTGCATGGAGTTCCCTTGTCCATCGTCTCGGGCAGAGGAGCTTATTTCACCTTCCAATTTTGGAGATCTTTCCAAAAGGTATTGGGTATTAAAGTGAATTTGAGTACAACCTTTCATCCTCAAACAAATGGTCAGGCAGAATGTACAATTCATACACTAGAGGATATGTTGAGAGGCTATGTCCTTGATTTCAAAGGAAATTGGGATGATCATTTACCATTGATTGAATTTGCATATAATAATAGCTACCATGCAAGAATTCAAATGGCTCCCTATGAAGCTTTGTCTGGGAGGAGATGTAGATCACCAATCGGGTGGTTTGAGGTTAGAGAAGCCGAGTTAATTAGACCTGATCTTGTCCATCAATCAATGGAGAAGGTAAAGGTCATTAAGGAGAGGTTGAAGACTACAAGAGTTGCTAGAAATCTTACACAGATGTGAGGATAAGAGACTTAGAGTTCAAGGTGAATGATTGGGTGTACCTGAAAGTGTCACCTATTAAGGGTATCATGAGATTTGGGAAGAAGGGGAAATTGAGTCCTCGCTATATTGGTTCCTATTAGATTATGAAGAGGATCGGGAAGGTTGCTTATGAGTTAGAGTTGTCTTCTTAGCTAGACGCAATCCATCCAGTGTCCCACGTCTCGATGTTGCAGAAATGCTTGGGAGATCCTTCATTGGTAATCCCTGTTGAGAACATTGGAGTAAAGGATAGTTTGTCCTATGAGGATATTCCGATGCCAATCCTTGATCGTCAGATTCGTAAGTTGAGAACCAAAGAGATTGCCTTAGTCAAAGTCCTATGGATAAATCAATTCATTGAGGTAGCCACATGGGAAGCTGAGGAAGGGATGAGAGCTAAATATTCACATCTATTAGCGCCTGATGATGAGAATGTTGAAGGTAATGTCCTTACCCTTGACTTAAATTGATTTGACTATTCTTGAGTTGATGTATCTATTCCTAAGTCTGAGTAGAGATGGTTGAGGTTGATGAAGGGTTGAGAGTTTGATTGATTGAGTGAGTATTGAGATGAGTCTTGAGTGTATTTGTTCCTTGATGTCAACCTTTACTCATCATTCGAGGACGAATGATTCCAAGAGGGAGATGATGTAATACTTGGAAAAATTACCAAAATACCCCGAGAGAAGAGATGTGCGCATAACGCGTCTTCCCATGCTCCGATGGCAAATTCGAGGTGGGGATATACGATGAGCATAAAAATTGAGTGGGAAAATGGCTCTGGTTGATTTTTAGAGCAACTAGATCAAAAGATAATTTTTTGATACAAAAATGAATTCTAGAGAGAGTGCGTGACAGGTGTGGGATGCGCACCTGCCGCGGACCTACACTTAGATTTTATCCAAGAATTTTCTATGGGATTAGAAAACTCATTCGTAGTATTTTCAATGAAAAGCACAGAAAAAGTACAAGGTCTGCGTAGCGGGCCCCTTGTGACCAAGGCAAACCATTTTTCAAATTTTGTGAGCAGCATTTCAGTCCTTTTCCAACCCCTCCTAAACTTAAAACATCATCTAAATGGGTCATTTTAAGCGTTAAAAGGGTTTTAATCCCCATTGTAAGTCCTTTTCTAAGTTCTAACAAGGACTAGGGCTAAGGAGAACAGAAGAGGAACATGAATTCGAGGAGTTTGAGGAGAGTTCTTCGAGGATTGATTGTCAAAAGCCTCACACCAGGTATGTAAGGCTAAAACTAAAGCATGTGATTGTTCTCCAATGTGCCCTCGTTGAAGGTAATAGAGGAGTTAAGAGTTTAATGAGTCTACATACATGATTCTTGATTATTTTCTTGAAAATTATATACACATTATATGTATTTTCATATGTTGATGATCATCATAAACTTGATTTCCTGAATTATATAGTTTTCATGAGTTATTGTAAAACCATATATGTTATTTTGTGGAAGCATGCATGATTGAACCAAGGGATGGAGTCTAGAACCTTAACTTGAGCATGTTGATTTTAATCTTGATATGAGTATGATGTTGAGTTAAGTGAGCTTGATGATCTCGTGAGTATTCATAATTGAGTTCTAGAGTGTTGTCTAAATGACTTCCTTTCAATGATGATCTGAGCCCTTAAGTTGTTCAATTAGCACTGACTTAATGAGTTGATTGAGATGTTAGGCCGATAGGCCTCATTGAGTTGAGTTAATGAGTTGACGAGAGTCTCTATGAGACTAATTGAGATGATGAATGCCTTCACATGGCTAATTGAGATGACTTGATTGTGTTGAGGAGTCTTATGAGCACTGAGTTTTGGGAGGAGTATTGAGCAACGAAATGAGTAAGATAAATCCTACTCGCACTCGTTAACTACGTCGCCAAGCATAGGTAAGGATTAAAACCATTACATTAAGGTTCCCTCTTGAGTTAAAGTCCCTTAAAGCAATAAAGGACTTGTTGAGGCTAGATCTCTAGTGGATCCGAGGCGTTCTTTACTTGCCAAGTATAGAATGGTTGTGGCAACATCAGCAGGATTATTGTACAATCACTGGCTCATAAGTGATTGTTGTTGGACAAGAGAAACTCCCAAATAGGATCCCACACTGAGTACTCTGAGTTGAGTTGAGTTGAGCTCCATTGAGTTGAGTTGAGTTGATGGTGGAGGTTTTATTTTGTTGATGGGTCACTTGTTACTCTTTATTCTTGCTTTAGATAGACATTTGACATTCTGATTGAGTATCTTCTTAGTTAATGTTATTTCTATATTATTCTACCTGTTTCTATTTCATTTAGCCATTTTACATACTCGTATATTCCATATACTGACATCCCCTTTGGACTGCATCATTTTATGATGTAGTGGCAGGTATTAGAGATTGTCAACAGGCGCATCATTTAGGATCTAAGCATTCTGTTGAGTTGGTGAGCCTCCTTTACTTCGGAGAATCATTGCTTTATTTTTTCATCTAGCTTATTGGATTTAAACTTTACTTAGCTTTACTTTTGTTTTGAGGTGGCCATGGGTCTTCATTGGCACCATTTGATAGTGATAGAGGTTTCATAGACTAGAGTTGAGTATTGATATTGAGTCTTGTTGAGCTAGTTTCTTCCTACTAGCCCTTTTATTTATTATGATATTTTGAGACGAGATTGCCCATTATTATTTTTAGTCTTTTGCTGATTTTATAAAGTTTATTGAATGAATGAATGTGATGAGGCAAGTGGTTCGCTTGGGGATTAGAAATAGTCTCTGAGTGCCGACCATGTCTAGGGTACCCTCCCAATGTGTGACATCCCTGAACCTTCTTCTCTTTTTTTCTTTTTATTTTCTTTGGTGCTGTGAGGTTTTCTTACGGGATGCAGCTTTTCTGCTATCCCACCCCTTTTTTCCTTTCATTTCGTTTTTTTTTAATCTAATCTCTTTTTTCTAAAGGACAAATATGCCTTTCAAAGGCAATGGTTATTACATGCCAGTATCAGAAATTGTGAAAAACTAGCCACTACACTGCATAGAAAATCAAGAAATAGACCCTCGGGATTTGTTCAGAATTTTGTGATACAAACTAAACATGGAACCCTATCAGAAACGACATTCCGGACTCAATGGGACTGTTAGAATTCAAATTTGGAATCTCCTTGGCCCGAAACCCGAGAAAGATCATTTTAACTAGTTTCTGACTCTAAAACTAAAAATATTCTTAGAGGCTCTAAAAATTACAATGAAGACATTTCTAGCATTAGTTTCACCATTCAGAACCACTGGAACAATAGAATTTTAATCCTAGCCTCCGAACACCAAATGTTGGCTAAAGTCGAACTTATGATCCAAAATGAACTAAAAATGCAACTTTGGGTCTAAAATCTTTGTTTTAACTGCAAAATCAGTTTTGCGAGTTCTCCTTGACCAAATTCGGCATTTTGGAGTTGATCCACCAAACAGAATCACAATCCGACACTCGAAACTCAAAATGACCCCAAAAATCAAAATTTCCAACTTTTACCCTTTAAAACTCTTTCTTTAGCAAAACTCTAATTTATTACAAGGTTTTCAAAATTTGACTTTTAGACTTGACCAATAATGATAGAAGGCGACTTTCGGGAAGGGCAAACGATAATTCAGTCGAAAATGCCAAAAAAGGTCAATACAAATACCAGATGATTAAAGGGCATTTTGTATATTCTACATATGTTTTACTTTAAGACCAAAAATTTAAAAGTCATATTTATTATCTTAAATTACTTGTTAAATTAAAAATAAATAAACAAATTAAAATGTGCGGGATAGTTGATAATATCTTTTTAGTCATGTTATGTAAGCAAGCTTACATCACATAACAAGTATTTTAGAATTTTCTTTTTTTATCTCGGTTGAGATTTTCATGCAAGTAGAAAAGTAGAGAACTTCTAGCCCTTCTAATTTTTATTTTATACTATATTGGTATGTTGAACTTAGATAAAACATAACAGCGTGGTCATTTATATTATTTAGATAACACATAATATTTATATTAATTTAAGATATTTGTGCTAATTAGTATGGAATTTACGTGCAACGCCCGTGTTCAGAACTAGTTACAGATTATAGGTACAAATTTTACCTAAAACATCTAACAAAAAATAAGGGGATAAGACTATTTACATACGTGAGAAAACTAAAAAATATAAAATCAATGTACCTTTTAAGAATGTTCGTCAAGAGTTGTTACTATGTAAGAGAATTTGTTTCATGATCAACTAAGAGAATTGTAAGGGCAACATAGGCTAAAAGAACATCCACATTGCTAGTTTTCTCACAATTAATGGAAGTCTGTACCAAAATCTATTTTTTAGCCTGCAAAGATTTTGAGTGAGCAAAACAAAAACTATTTTTGTCTTTTTCCACTCATTCTTTGATTTCACTTTTTTTTTCTACCAACTTATACTAGTTGAAGGAGAAAATTCTGCCAATTATTTACATAGAGAAGGGCAATATCAGATTTAAAAAACTACCTTTGTAACAAATAATAACTAGTGTTGTACATCTTAGGGATATTTAAGTAAACAGGTTGATGATAATCCACCAATTTGTGCTCAAAATAATTTAATCTTGATTATTTAGGCAATACAAACTATATTCATTACTCCCTTCTATTCAATAATTTATTTGTTTTACTTTTTTTACTCTATTAAAAAAGACATCTCTTTTTTTTTTGGCAATTCTTTAATTCTAGTTTTGTACATGACATATTTAATACCACATGATTAAAGGACATGCTGTACATATTACATATGTTTACTTTAAAACCGCAAAATTTAAACATTTTAATTATTTTCTAAAATCTCTTGTCAAATTAAAAATAGATAAACAAATTGAAAGGTATAGGATGTATATTTGATAATATATTTTTAGTCATGACATGTAAGCAAGTTCACATCAAATAACATGCGTTTTAGATTATTTTTTTGTCTCAATTAAGATTTTCATGCTTGTTGAAAAAATTGAGAACTTCTAGCACTTCTAGTTTTTATTTTATACTATATTGGTATGTTAAACTTAGATGAAATTAAAAATTACATGGTCATTTATTATATCTATATAACATATATTATTTTAAGATATTTGTACTAATTACATTGGAATATACGTGCAACACATGTGTTCAGAACTAGTTATAGACTATAGGTACAGGTTTATAAAAAAATATCCAACAAAACGAATTGCGGGGTGTTGTTTGGGGGGGGGGGGGAGGGGAGGTCCATTACATGTGAGAGAATAATTAGAGAAATATAAAATTTATGTACCTTTAAAAGAATGTTCTTCAAAAATTATTGCAATGTTTGACAGAGAATTTGTTTCATGATCAGCCAAGAGAACTCAAACGCCAACATAGGCTGAAGGAACATGTAACACCCGCCAAAATTACCAAAATACACCTAGGAGTGAGAAGTGCGCATAACGCATCTTCCAATGCTCGTATAAAAAATTTGAGGCCGCATTTGTGATCAACAAAAAATATTGAGTGGGAAAATGACCTCCGTCGATTTTTAGAGTGACCAGATCAAAAGATAGTTTTTCGATCCGAACCGCAAAAAAGTGTTGGTGCGCAACAGGAGCGTGTCGCGCCGCTATTGTGGACCTACACTTATACTTTTTTTTTGAAATTTTTTTACGGGATTGAGAAAACTCGTTCAAAAAACTTTTTCTGAAAATATGCAGTACGCGGCCAGTCTGCGACGCGGACTGGGCCTTTTTGAGATAAAAGATTTCTGACTTTTATGAGGGGCATTTCGGTCAATTTTCAACCCCTCCTAAACTCGATACACAATCTAATTAGGACGTTTCGATGTAAAAAAGGTCTAAAACCCCCATTATAAGTCCTATTCCAATAATCTAACAAGGCTAGGGCTTGAGGAAAGAGGAGAAGAGTTTGAGGTTGAGCAATTCGAGAGGAGATCCTGGACATGATTGATCAATAACTTCATCCCAGGTATGTAAGGCTAAACTAAAAACATGGGATTGTTTTCTCGTGTGCCCCATAGATGGTCAAAGATGAGTTGATGATTTGGAGAGTCTAAATACATGAAACCTTGATGGTTTTTCCTGAAATCTACTTAAATTCATATGTTTTCCAATGTTGACGATCATCATAAACTTATTTTTTTAAATTGAACATTTTCTTGAAGAATTGTATAACCCTACATGACTATTTTTTAAAGCATACATAATGAACTTAAGAATTGAGTCTAGAGCCTTGAGTGAAGATTGTAGTTTTGATGAGAGAATGACGATGAGTTGATAGAATTTCATAGTCCTATGAGTCTCTATAAATGAACTCCACCGATGTGTCTATTCAATTGTTCCCTAATGATTATTCTAAATGTTGAGTAATTGATGAGATGGCTAAAGGCCCTATGAGATGTTGATTGATGAGAGGGCTAAAGTCCCTATGAGATGTTGATTGATGAGAGGGTAAAGCCCTATGAGATTGATTGATGATAGGGCCAAAGTCCCTATTATTTGATTGGATTGATGGTTTCATGAGAATTGAGTCATAGGAGGAATATTGAGCACCAAAAGAGTGAGAGTTAGTCCGACTTGAACTCGTCAAACTACGTTGCCAAATAAAGGTGAGGCTTAGAACCATCACATATATTATGGTTCCTTCTTGATTAGAAGTCCCTGAAAGTAATAGCGGACTTATTGACGAATGACTCCATATTGGGTGAGCCAATATGGTTTTGATCGATTCCCTACCTAGCAAGTTTAGAACGGTTGTGGAACATTAGAATGATTGTTGTACATTCAATAGCTCATAATTGATTGTTGTTGGATAAGAGAAACTCCCATAAATTTCCTACCTTGAGTACTCTGAGTCGAGATGAGATGAGATGAGCTCCTTTGAGATGAGATTGATTTGATTGATGAGGTTGACTAGTTGATGGGTCACGTGTCTACTCTTTATTCTTGCATAGATAGACATTTGATGATTTGATTTGATATTGATGATGGTTTTGAGCTGATGTTGTTTCATATTACTCTTCATGTTTCAGTTTCACTTAGCTATTTTACGTACCAATACATTCCACGTACTGATGTACTCTTTGGATTGCATTATTTTATGATGCAAAGGCAGGTACTAGAGATCATCCACAGGCGCTCCGTTGAAGATCCGAGATTCTCAGCTGATTGGTGAGCCTCCCATACTCCAGAGGATCCACTATTATTATTTCATCTTGCTTTAGAGTTAGATTTGACTATTCTTATATTTTGATTTGGGTAGCCATGGGTCTGTCATTGGCACCGCATGATTAGTGATATAGGCTTCATAGTCGATGGTTAAACGTTGATGTTGAGATTGTGAGCTAGTTCTTTCGACTAGCCTTTATTATTATCTTTATCATTTTGAGACATTAGATAAGATGTTCCCATTTATTTACTTTTAATTTCACTGCTCAGTAGAGTTATTTGATTGAATAAATATGATAAGGCTAAGTGGTTCGCTTGGGGATTAACAATAGTCTCTAGGTGCCGGCCACGCCAAGTGTACCCTCCTGGTGCATGACAAACTTAGTATCAGAGCATGAGTTCAAGTGTCATAGGGAGTCTATGAAGTCGTGTCTAGTAGAGTCTTATTTATGGGGGTATTGTCGACAACACTTCATCAGCAGGAGGCTATAAGACATTAGGAATTTTTATACTTCTTTCTTATTCCATATTCGTGCAATAGAGTTAAACTCTAAGAAAGTTCTTTTCTGATTTGTGCATTTTGCATTTTCAAAATTGTGACAATGTTTTCAGGAAGAGTCGATGAAGTGAGCGGGAGCCCAGCTAGACAAAATGCTAACCAACACGAGCCCTAGAATCAAGATGGACCTATGGACAAGTCTTCCCTGCCGTGTAACCACCCCAGGCTGACATCAACAATGCTAAGCTTTGCCAGGCCGTCCAGGCTTTGGCCCATGTTGTGACAAAATTGACTGCTAGACAGGGAGCAGGTAGGCAGGGTGTCCCAAATATACCCGGAGATCGTGATTTCTTAAGGGTGAACCCACCTGCATTTAAGAGGTCGAGGAAGAATAGTAACCAGAGTCACTTTCAGGCAGAGCCTCATAACTTTAGAGCTTATATATATAAGCCCAAGACTAGAGTGGCCCGAGGATCCCAAAGCAAGACAAGTTGTGGCACATATGGCAAGTTTCACTTGGGAGAATGTCGCGGAGGGAGTACCGGATGTTACAAGTGTGGCCGAATGGGTCACCTTCAGAGGGAATGTCCAATGTGGTCCTACGAGGCCCAAACTCCTACACCAGCACCATCAGTTAGAGAAGATTAGAAAAGTTCTCTAGATGTCTCCCCAGATGTTGTGACAGGTATGATTCGAGTCATTACTTGCTTTGATATTATCCATGAAAGAGAAAATCTTGTCTCTAAAGAGTTTAATGTTACCCCTAAGAGTAAGATGTAAGTTCTTATACCACACTGAGTAGAGATGTCATTCTAAAGCTAGAATGATGACGATAGAAGGAAAGGACGAGACAGTGAGAGTGATAGTTGATTGAGGCTTGTAATTAGAGTTATCTACCTTTAGGTAAATAATGAGATAAAGACTCGATTGCCATAAGCTTGATGAAATAGTGGTGAGTACCCTATGATTGTCATGATAAGGTATGGAGAGGGAGTTAGTGTTAGAATATGTTAGAGCGTGCTCAAAACTAGAAAGAGTTCTATGTTGATGTAGTTTGATATTGTACTGTGAGGGTGAGACATAGATGTCGAATATAGGGATGGAGTGCTCTCAATATGATAGATCTACACTAGGCTTATAATTCTAAAGAAAGAGCCCCATGAGGTTTATATAGGTATGAGCTTAGCTTGGTAAGAGGGTATAGTGAGTGGAGGAATGGTACTTAAGTTGCTAAGAGGGGATGTGTTGAGTGAATTCCTGCTATGAGATTTTAGTAGGCTTATTCTCCGAAATTTGCCTAGTAATTGTAAGATTGGTGTGATGTTGGAGAGGTGTGTGATAGATGCACGTGTTAAAACTAGACTCTAAGCTTGAATTTTGAGGAGTAGTGGTAAAAAGGAGACAACATTGTATGCATGATAGTCTTAGTTGGAGAATCATAGTGTGTGTTTGAGAATAGGGTGTTGACCTGCAAGGAGTATGATGTTATGAGTATGGTATAGGTGTCGTTAGATGGAAAGAAAGAATTGAGGATGAAACATTTGATAGAAGAGGTTAGATTGTAAGTGTTAGGGGAAGTGGTTAAGTACGCCATTCAAGCAGCAAATATAGAGAAATTTCCCTACAGACAGGAGGAAGCTAAGAGTGGTATCTTTGAAGAGAGACTTAGTGGCTATTTTATATATGTGACTATAGTATGATAGAAGAAGTTTGAGGCTCCTATTCTCATGGACAGTGATTCCTCAATCGTGTGGAGGTATATGTTTGTAGTCTAGTAGGGGAAATTGATTCACAAAACCTGAGAGATGACCCTTGAGGTAAGAGGGGAGATGACGAGATGATAGACCTAAATAAATCTTTAGGTTTCAATAGATATGGGTTAATCGAGATGAGGCATCAGTTCCTTATCATACGGCACGTGCCTTATTCTTTCACTGAGGTGATGCCCTATTCCCGTCTGGTATACGGCTTTCATACCTATGGCTTAGTCCCATGTACCTCTTGTTGATTGTCCTTCTTGTTGAGATGAAAGGGTGAAAAGCGATGAATCCATTCATTAATTTTGATCTTACTCCATGGATCAGAGAGTTCGTAATCTTGTGTTGAGTGAGATGTGACTTTAGTTTTACACTACATATAGTTCTGTGAACCCAGAATGAGTCTTGGTAGACAAGGGAGATTATACTTCATTACGAATGTTTTCAAGTAAGATTTCTTGATTGAGTCGGCTAATAATCTTCATTCCAAGTTCTTTGAGTGATCCTATTTTCCCAGTTGCGATAGAAATGTTGGTGAGAATAGAGAAGTGAGGGTTCCTCATTCTGATATCATCTTACGCATGCCCGACCTTCGGTACATTATGCCATTGTGATGGTAGGATGTAGTGTATCAAGTATTAGATGTAAAATCATGCTTATTTGGCATGAGGAGGTAGTAGTTGGGGTTTCCCCAAAGGGGGAGATGACGAGTCCCTCTAGGCCCAAGTAGTGATGTTGATAGTATGAGCGTAGATGAGGAGGAGCGAAGGTGTCCTTATTATGACATTGGTGTTGTACGTGTGTCATGTAGGGATAGAGATTGGGAGGAAGGGAGAGATGAGACATTATGATATACAATAGATAGGCAAGAGTAAATTAGAGTGTCTCTAGATAAGAATATGTTGGAGTATCTTTGAGTGAGAGCTCATTTCAAGACGAAGGTAGAAGTGCTTAGTAGGCTTGAAATTTCTTAGATATAGTTAAAGTGGTAAGATTGATAGGCTTGAATGCATGGTTTTTTTATGTGAGTATTGATGATAGACGGTTGAAGACTTTGTGATGAGGGTTTCAAGTAAGGATAGTAGGGTAGTGAAGAGGACTAGTGATCTTTTAGGGAAAGTCCCCATGAGAGTATAGGGGTTGAGTATTAAGGGTTAGCCTTGTATGGATGTAATCATCTTAACAATAGCACCGTGAGGCCCAGAAGTAGGCTTGAATGAAATAAGAGGATGTGGATAGGTAGGGAGTTGCATAGGAGCTACAGGTGTAAGTTTATGGGGTAGAGAGCCATGAAAGGGAGCACAATTGAGGTGCATAGTGGAGCTTGAGAGATGCTCCCTTTTCTCCATTAGAGTTGATGACTTTCTTCTTGAGTTCAAAACTGATTGACGAAGTGTTTAAATGATTTGAATTGATTATGTTTCAACATTCTATTCGTGCCTGATGATGAGAATGTTTAAGGTAGTGTTCTTACCTTTGATTTAATTGATGTTTCGGTGCTTGAGGTGATATGTCCATTCTTGAGTCTAAATAGAGTTGATTGAGATTAATGAGGAGTCGAGATTTTGATTGATGGATGTGAGTATTGATATGAGTCTTGAGTCTATTCGTGCCTTGATATCCCCCTTTACTTATCATTCAAGGATGAATGATCCCAAGGGGGAGATAATGTAACATCTGACAAAATTATCAAAATACCCCTAGGAGAGAGAAGTGCACATAATGCATCTTCCAAAGCTCGTTTGGCAAATCCAAGGCCGGATTTGTGATCAGCACAAAAGATTGAGTGAAAAAATGATCTCCGTCAATTTTTAGAGTGACCAGATCAAAAGATAATGTTTCGATCCGAACCGCAAAACAATGTTGGTGCGCGACAACAGCGCGTTGCACCTCTATCGCAAACCTGCACTTATACTTTTTTTGAAAATTTATGACGGGGTTGAGAAAACTTGTTTAGAAAACATATTCTGAAAAGTACGGAGTATGCGGCCAGTCCGTGACGCGAACTGGGCTTTTCCGAGCTGAAATTTTTTTAAATTTTGTGAGAGGACTTTCGGTCAATTCCCGATCCCTCCTAAATTCTATTCACGATCTAATTAGGTCATTTTGACATAAAAAGGTCTAAAACCTCATTCTAATTCTTATTTCAATAATCCCACAAGGCTAGAGCTTGAGGAAAAAGGAGAAGAGTTTGAGGTTGAGCGAATTGAGAGGAGATCCTTGACGTGATTGATCGATCCCAGGTATGTAAGGGTAAACTAAAAACATGAGATTGCTCTCTCGTGTGCCCCATAGATGGTCATAGATGAGTTGATGATTTGGGGAGTCTACATACATGAATCCTTGATGGTTTTTCTTGAAATCTATTTAAATTCATGTGTTTTCCTATGTTGATGATCATCATAAACTTGTTTTCATGAATTGATCATTTTCATGAAGAAATGCATAACCCTACATGACTATTTTTTAAAGCATACATAATCAACTTAAGAATGGAGTCTAGAGCCTTGAGTGGAGATTGTCGATTGAGATTGTGATTGTGATGAGAGAATGATGATGAGTTGATAGAATTTGATAGTCTTACGAGTCTCTATAAATGAACTCCACCGATGTGTCTATTCGATTGTTCCCTAATAATTGTTCTAAACCTTGAATCATTGATGAGATGGCTAAATTCCCTCTGAGATGTTCATTGATGAGAGGGCTAAATTTCTTATGAGATGTTGATTGATGAGAGGGTAAAACCCCTATGATACTGATTGTTGATCGGGACAAAGTCCCTATGAGTTTATTGGATTGACGATTTCATGAGCATTGAGTCGTGGAAGGAGTATCGAGCACTGAAAGAGTGAGAGTTTGTCCGACTTGAACTCATCAAACTACGTTGCCTGACATAGGTGAGGCTTGGAAACATCACATATATTATGGTTCCCTCTTGATTAGAAGTCCTTGAAAGCAATAGCAGACTTATTGACGGTTAACTCCACATTGGGTGAGCCAATATGGTTTCGATTTCTTCTCTACCTAGCGAATTTGGAACGGCTGTGACAACATCAGTGTGATTTTGTTGTACATTCACTAGCTCATAAGTGATTGTTTCCGGATAAGAGAAACTCCCATAAATTTTCTACCTTGAGTACTCTGAGTCGAGATGAGATGAGATGAGAGGAGGTGAGCTCCTATGAGATGAGTTTGATTTGATTGGTGAGGTTGATTTGTTGATGGGTCACTTGTTTACTTTTTATTCTTGCATAGATAGACATTTGATGATTTGATTTAATATTAATTATGGTTTTGAGTCGATGTTGTTTCATATTATTCTACCTGTTTCTGTTTCACTTAGCTATTTTACATACCAGTACATTCCACATACTGATGTCCCCTTTGGAATGCATTATTTTATGATATAGAGGCAGGTACTAGAGATCGTCAACAGGCGCTCCGCTGAATATCCGAGATTCTCAGCTGATTGGTGAGCCTCCAATACTCCGGAGGATCCACTATTATTATTTCATCTTTCTTTAGAGTTAGATTTTACTATTCTTATATTTTAATTTGGGTAGCCATGGGTCTGTCATTGGCACCACATGATTAGTGATAGAGTCTTCATAGACGATGGTTGAACGTTGATATTGAGATCGTGAGATAGTTCTTTCTACTAGCCTTTATTATTATCTTTATCATTTTGGGACATTAGATGAGATGTGCCCATTTATTTACTTTTATTTTCGCTGTTTAGTAGAGTTATTTGATTGAACGAATGTGATGAGGCAAGTGGTTCGATTGGGGACTAGCAATAATCTCTAGGTGTAGGCCACGCCAAGGGTACCCTCCTGAGGTGTGACAGAACATCCACATTATTAATTTTCTCACAATTGATGCTAGTTTGTACCAAAATCCATTTTCTAGCCTGTGAAGATTTTGAAAGAGCAAAACAAAAAGCATCTTTGAGTTTTTCTTCTCTTTCTTTGATTCCCCTTTTTTCTTTCTATTACCGTATACTATATGAGGTAGAACATTTTGCCAATTATTTACATAGAGAAGCAAAAATTGTATTACGAAAATCTACCTTTGTAGAAAATAATAATAGTGTAGTTAATATCTTAGGGAGATTTAAATAAACAAGATGATGATAATCCACTAGCTTGTGTACAAAAATAATTTAGTCTTGATTATTTAGGCGGTAAAAACGATATTCATTACTCCCTTTTGTTCAATTTACATATTTTACTTTTTTGGTCTATCAAAAAATTTCTCTTTCTTCTTCGTTTTTTTTTTGTAATTCTTTGATTCTAAGTTTGTACATGAGATATTTAATACCAAATGATTTAAGGGCATTTTGTACATTCTACATATGTTTACTTTAAGACCGCAAAATTTAAAAGTCCTATTTATTTTCTTAAACTTCTTGTCAAATTAAAAATAGATAAACATATTGAAACGCGCGGGATAGTTGATAATATCTTTTAGTCATGTGATGTAAGCAAGTTCACATCAAATAACATTTATTTTAGATTTCGTTTTTGTCTCAGTTGAGATTTTCATGCTAGTTAAAAAAGAAGAGAACTTCTGACACTTCAAATTTTATTTTATACTCTATTGGTATGTTAAACTTAGAGATTTTCGGCCGTCTATTCACTTGTCTAAAGGATATGTAATTTATCTTATTATAGCGCAATTAAAATTGAAAAGTGAGTTTAGCAGTAAAGTTTGAGTAAACAGACCTAGAACGAAATTTTGACAGTTCCAGTAACTTTGGAATGGTCAAATTAGGCTAAAAGCATGTTCAATTAGAGTACCGAGGGTTTCACTGTTAGTTTCAACCGAGTCTTGCATTTTAGCCTTTAGAATATGTCAATAATTGACTTTAGTTAACATTCTTGAGAAAACATGCCCGAATGGAAAATCTGACTATGTAGTTTGCTCCGGAACGTGGTTTTTCGTCTAAAATGACCTTTCGTTTAGATCCCGAGGTTTGTAGATGCATTTTGGGCCCCTCGGTGGAAATTAAGTAATTTGGAAGTTAGAAAGTGGTACCAACATTTGATTGTAACTACCTTTGATGAGAATTTTGACTACATCATTGAATCTTGAATATCATTTTCAATTGAATTTCATACATGGTTTGTGTTTTTACAACTCCGGATACGTCTAGAGGATCGAAATTAAGGTTTGAAAGGTTGCTAAGGTCGGGTGCGCAACGCCGGCATGGCCGGTTGATCTTGCGCCACGTAGCAATAAGTGGTGCCATAGCATATAACTACAAAAAAGTTTCAGATTTCATAATAAAAAATAGGACAAACTTCGCATAACCATGTCTTCATCAATTTTTATTCGATTTCAGTCATTCAAAAGCCCAACTTGTGTATTTTTTGGGGAGGAAATCTGGGGGTGTCTGAAATTTCTTTTGGAATGCTATTTGAGGTAAATTTTGCTCTTTTTCTATTGTACATTTGTTTGGTTTATCAGAAACATCAGATATTAGTATCTTTGTCATTTGGAATAAAAATTTAGTGAAATTTTAATCCAAATTGAAGAGCTTTCTTTGGCAAACATTGTGATGTTATCAAATTCTCCAGAGTTTGTTGTGTTTTGAGGTTAATTGATGAAATAGTTGTGGTGTATTACTATTGTTTGTCAGAAATTTTGGGATGCAATTTCTTTGTGGTTTTGAGTCGAATTTCTGTGTTATTTAGGTTTATTTGTATTCTCGAGGCACACACAATGGTAATGTTGAAATTTATTTTTGAGCTATGTTTGGGGTGAAAATGCGATTAAACCTGTTGTTGCATTAAATTTTAGGTAAAAAAATATTTTTCATTATTAGGTTTTTCTATATTGTTTTCGGCGTCAAATTAGGCTTGAGTTTGAGGTACAGATTCAGGTAAATTTGAGGATCCTTATATTGGCTTTATTCTAGGATTTCAGTTTGGGCTCGCTTTTTGTTCTAAGATTTATTTAAGCCGATTTTCTATAATATTAATGTCAAACTGACTATATTGATGTTATGACTCTACTTTTGACAACTGGAAAACGTTCTGAGATCCTCCATAAGGGAAAAGCATCAGTAGAGTGATTAGAGATGTGTGCGATCGACATATAGGTAGGCTACAATCTTCCCCCTCTCTTATACTGAGTGGAATATATGAATTCTGGTTGGATTGATTAGATAGGGAGTAGGGAAAGGGGTTAAAGGCCATATATGTTGAGCACAATGACAGTAGGCTAATATTTTATGGATATTATTAACCATGTCCATACTATTGAGCAGCTCCATGGTGAGGCCCATGAAGATTGTAATAAGCGCGATCGCTATGAAGATAACGATAATGAGACCCAATAAAGTTCAGAGTGGAGGTTTCAACCATGTTAGTCCAATCACCCAATTCAGGCTTCATTTTTGACTCTCAAAGGTGATGAACGGTACTACGGTTCCTCCAGTTACGGTGTTCCTCCCTATATTCTTGAGCATAGGGTGAGAGATAGTGCTGCAGCGACATGTAAGGACCCACATTTTCAGACGACTTTATCGAATCACATAACGTTGGCCCGAGTGAAAATTTGACCAAGTGACGCTCCATGGGACGCCCACACTGCCCATGTGAAGCCACACGGACCGTGTGTCCTTCAGTGGAGAGGTGCTTGGCCATGATTTTGAGTACGAGAAGTCTGTAACGAATTTCGGTCTAAGTCAGGGCACACGGCCACCCACGCGGTCCGTGTGGTGTGTTACAGGCCGTGTGGCTCACCGTATGGCTCGCAACATGAAATATTTCTAAGTATGAAATTACCTTCTCATAACTTTTTCGCGCAGGAATTTTCTAAGTACCGTCACATGGCCATCCGTATGGCACCTTTTTGCTTCAAACAATTCTAAGTGTTTGCACCGCAAAATCTCTCTAAGTGCCTCCTCATTGGCAATGGTCACGGTCCGTGTGACGGCTCACGGACCGTGTAAGCACCCGTGTGGCCTTGACGTCCCACTTTCCATCCGTTTCATTAATGGCATTTAGGTAATTACGGTTCATTTGAATTATGTTTTATGACCTTTTGCCTACCCTAAACCCCCTACATCAGCTAATACCCTTCTATTCTAATTCATTCCCATTAGAAACTCTCTCACCCTAAAATTGATTCCTAAATACTCTGTAAGTCTCATCTTCAAGATTCAAGCTAGGATTCAATTAGGGTTTCAAATTTAATCTAGATTCTTCTCAAGTTTATCTTCCTAATCAAGGTATGTGGGATTGATTCTTGATCCGTTTCAACCAAGAAGACCCCAACCTCCTTTCAATTGATTTCATGAATTTTAGTTTACTTTAAATGTGAGTTTTCATTATTTGATCTTATTAAATTCAATTGATGTATGGGTTGTATTATTCATGATTTAAGTTATTGTGATCCCTATGATGATGATTTACATTGAAGTTATGAATATATGAAGATGCATATCCCCTTTGAAGTTGATTTATGCATGGGTGATTGATGTTATGATTTAAATGTGGATTTAATTATGGATTCACTTCAATATTTTATTATAATGTTGATTTAGGCTTGAATCTATATTACCCATATTATTCTCACATCATGCATTGCATTTGCATTCATGAACATTGGTCTTTATGGAAATTATGAAGTGAGTTAAGGCCAATTATGTTTTATGAAAAGATTTTCGTAAGATTATGTTTATGACAAGAATGTGATCACATATATGTCTTATGATTATGGCTCTTTGAGCATATCGGGTGCTTGCACCATCTTGTATACGTGAATAAGCTATCCCTTGCATGAGTATCATGATTATGACCTATGATTTGGTATTTGAGCCTAATTGTGCATTGAACGGATTTGAAATGATTATCGTATCTCTTGAAAGCATGTATATGTATAAGTATTCTCGTGGGATGTTGATGATGGATTGGGGGTGTCAGGACTATCCCCAAGGGTCCTATCCCTTTCCTCGAACTATGTGCCTAGCATATGTTCTGAGAATCCTATAAAAAATGGGATATGTTCCCGTAAGGAAGATTGATTCATACAAAATGGGATATGTTCTCGTAAGGTGAAGTACTATGATATGATATGAGAAATCCTTTCCGAAAAGGGATATGTTCCTGCAAGGGGGTTGCTTTATGCGCAATGGGATATGTTCCCGTAAGGTGAAGTACGGTTTACCTTGGCAAGTAAACCACCTCTGTACCATTGAGGGAATTTCATCGGGATTCCAAGTTATAGCTCGCTTGGTCTAATACATGTCGGTTGAGGTCACATCCCCGTTATATATGAGCATCATTTGATTCATACATCATGAATTTCATGGCATCTTGTATATTTCTCCCTTGATGATTATATGATTCTTTCTATATTATGTGCGTCATCTAACCTTGAAATGCAGGTTGATAAATCATATGCATTGCATGCTCGCATACTTAGTACATTCAAACGTACTAACACATACTCTAGGCCTACATGATTTTACCATGTAGGGGTTGAGCGCTATGATTATCCACCGTTTGGCGAGTAGCTCAAATTCCGAAGGTTGAACTTGTGGTGAGTCCTATCTCCCAAGGACAAGCCACCTTCCTCTATCTATGTTATCCTACGCCCACTTTCTTATTTGAGGGTGATCTCGGGACATGTCTTGGCCCCCGTTCCATCTTATGACTAGAAGCATTGTTGGACATCTTGTAGACTCTCGTAGATTCTATATTTCAATATGTTGTATTTGAAGCTTATGATTTTAGTTATCTATTGGATATGGTTATCATGGATTTATTATGGGAATTACGATATGTATGTATGTTTGATGTGGAAATGTGGAAGGTCCTAAGCTCCGTTTGCCCCATAGTGTGAGTCCTACTTAGCGCCCCTTAGTTATTGTATGTTATGCGCTATATGAATCCATCCCTCGATGTCCCCATAGCGTGAGTCCTACTTACCCATCCCTTAGTATTATGTGATTATCATTTGATTGTGCTTCCGAACTGATGATGTGGATTTGGATACTTCGAGGCTCGTTTGGGGACTCACGGGTTCCCACTCGCTGCGTCACAACTAGACCCTAGTCTCGGGTCGTGACATGATATCAGGGCAGATCAGACCATTTAATTAGCTCATCGGAGATACAGAGTTTCTGAGACAGACACTACAGGTTGTAGTGATTGACATCGCGCTAATAGACATTCTCTATAGTGCTATGATTTCGGTGAGTTAGACCACTGGCCTAGGGATTTCCCCATGAGTAGAGCGATGTATCTTGCTTCACATAAATTCTAGTCAGCTCCACCACCAACTGCTACAGACAGAGGTCAGGATTGGGGTTGTAGAGGCGACATAGAAGATCCAGAGATGATAAACATAGTCTTGGAGGTGACAGGTCTAGTAGTAGAGGCTACACCAGAAGAGGATATCATGAAGGTTCTTTTTGCGTGACTCCAACATAGTCAGAGGTCGAGGCATTAAGTGACATTATCATAGGTACGATTACTCTATGCAAGCAACAATCATCAACTTTATTTGACCCCGGGTCTACCTATTCATACATATTTGTTTACTTTACTTCCCGTTTAGAGGTGAGCCCTAAGCCTCTAGCAGCCTCACTATGTACTCCAACCTTTGTGGAAGACTTTTGTTTTCTAGTAGTGGGTCATTGTGACATTTGAGTTATAGTTACTATTGTGGTAGGATACTATTGGTAGCTATGCTTAATTGGCTTGCCTTATTAGGTTTTCCATTTTTTCTTGCGTATTGTGCATAGTTGGATGGTTATTCTTTGCTCCTATTATAGTTAGCTAGAGTGTAGTTGCTGCTGAGAGTAGGTGTGTCGATAGGAGTGGTTCCATAGGTCTGCCTAGTGAAAGTAGTTGTGATTCATTTTACCTATTGATGTGCTATCAAAATATAATACTTTTGATGCTTAAAAGTTGGAATTTGTGTGTTCTCAATGCGATGTGAGTTGGTTTTATGTGTTTTTGTGTTATATTTGCAGGATTCCAGGGTGGGCCTTGATTTTGGGAAGAAAGTACAGAAGTTGTTGATTTTGATGCAGTAGGAGACCTTGTACGGTCTGTAGTTAACTCTACGGGCCGTGAAGTGTGTTTCATGGACAATTCTTTTGAGGGGCTGATTTTCTGAAGTTGATTCTACAAACATGCAGATAGGTTGTGCTATGATTTAGGAGTCGTAAAACATGGTTTGTGCCCTGAGGATCAGAGATGAAGGACCTTCTGACGATTGATCAGACGAAACACCCCTAGGGTCATAAGCCACTTTATGGGTCGAAATAGGTACCGTAGATTTAAAGTCCAGTTTTCCAGCAGCACTGTACGAGATCCCGACTATGGGCCTTGGAATGCAATATGGCCCATAAACCTGTTTGTGAGGCGTGTCGACCCAACTATCCAATTTTGTTTAGGACTTGTATTTTAAATATTATAAATAGGTTTTTAGGTTATTTTTCATGAGATACACACAGAGTACAAAGAGAACTCGATAATTAGAAAAGAAAAATAGTGAGATAACATTGAAGAGTTTTGAGAACATTTGTACTTTGATTTGATCTTTAATCTGGTGATTCTCTTTGAACTTAGATTTGCTTGTTCTTAATTCAATTGTGTAAGTGCTCTATTATGTTATTCCAATTCATAAGTCTTGCATCTACACAAATCATGAGTAGCTAAATCCACAACTAGGGTTGTGGGACCCATGAAGAACTAACAAAGTAAAATCGAATAATTCATAATTCTTGGAAAGTATGAATGTATGTATTAATTAACTCTCTTCGCTTTGCATGTTTTCTGATGATGGCCAACATTAGAACCCACCTAGTGTTACTGACTTGACCAAGGTAGTAATGAATAGGAAAAGAGATTAATTAACAAGATTCGATTGATGTGTTCTCGTTTAATCAACCGAATTGGACCAAGTGGAGGTTGTACTGGGACTAATAGGTAAGGGTTAGTAATGCACACTAGGGAAATGAGCCAAGTCATGTAATGAAATTCCCCTCTCACCTGGACCAAAAGGCTGGGTGAACTTAACTTACCATCCTGCATGCTACACACAAGAAAATCATTAGGTTATCCAGTGATACTAAGTTAGCGAATCATAGCGAACACAATACCCTAGTTTCTCTCCATATCGATTTAACTCCTGTGTTAGTTAGGTTTATTTTTCTACTAATTATTGCAAACCCTCCCCCCCCTTCTTTTGGGGAAGGAAGTTGGTTAACTACTCAAATTGTGTTAATTGAATTCTCTTAAGTCTACAGATTCTCTTGAGTTTGACCCTAACCTTAGTTAGGTTCTATTTCTTGACAATGACCGCTTTATCCTAAAAAAGGAGGTGTAACTTGGGAGACATTAAGATTTTGCGTCGCTGTTAGGGAATACGGCTAGACTTAGATAATTTAAGTGATTTGAGTATCAATCCTTCTTTTCTTCATTTACATTTTTTGTTGTTTTTGTTCTTTTTCAAGGAGTACTATAGTGTTATGCCTAACACTCAAAGACGAGGCAGAACCTTGACTCCATCTGACCCAGATACCCAAAGAACGTTGAGAAGAATGGCCCAATATAATTCCAATGACGTGGCTAATACAACTCTGAACAGGAACGAGAATGAAAAATGTTGATCATGAGAACCTACATCCTCCAGAGGACATTGCTCCACAGCCATAGGATTTTAATGCCAATGCTCATTAGTGGAATCAATATTGGCTGAATCCTATGGATATAGAGGTAACTGGAGTTATTATGTTGCCACCACTACTTGTTGACACAAAGTTCGTAATCTCGAGTATGTTGCTCTAGATGCTGCAGGACCGTGGGTTACTTGTGAGCTTACCATTGGAGGATCCTTATAGCTATCTACACAATGTTGCATTCGTCTGGAAGAGTGTGATGGGAACATATAATCTGCCTATGGATGTTGTGGGACTTTGTGTGTTCCCATTGTCTCTTACAGGTAATGCGGCACTATATCTATGCTTCCGCAGAGTTTGATCACTAGTTGAACTGAAATGCAGAAGGCCTTTTTGGAGAGATGTTTCCTAAGGTCGAAGAAGATCAAGTTAAAAGACCATATCAATAACTTTGAGCAGCTTCATGGTGACTCAATCAGTACTACATAGGAGTGGTTTACTAAGTGCTTGAGGGGTGTCCCAAACCACAAGATCATTAATGATGCCTTGGTGGAGATCTTCTACCGTTCCCTCAATGAGATCAGTCAGGCTTGTGTTGATACTATTATAGGGGGCATGTTCGTAGATCAGCCATTTGCACGGATTGTAGAAAGAATGGAGAAAGTGGTCAAGACTAATCATGTATAGGGGCAGAGAGACAGAGCATCTTTCAAACGTTCATGTGTTATAAGTGTCGGTTCAGAGAAAGCTAAGATAAATGAAGAAATTAGGTAAAAGGGTTCTCGAATCCACATAGTCATGGAGGTGATGATGAAACAGGACTAGGACCGAGTAAATGTAGTGGTTCATCATCCTCCACGTGCACCTATGTATTATGAGTCTTACTATGAGGATGACACTTTCTTTCTTGCTGATCAGATGGGGGTTTCTGGACTCACGCCCAAGGGTTTAATCAAGACTATTGGTTCCAAGGTCAAGGAAACCAAGGTCGCAACTTCAACAACCACTACAAGAAAATAAGTTTTTAACGAGGGGAAATTTGGTGGTTAAAAGTATAAATCTGGTTGTTATTAGTCAATAACAACCGATAAAAATCCCGTCGTCACCGGTCGTTAGTAGCTCCGACGTTAAAAGTTAATGACCGGATTAAATCCCGTCGTGAAAAGTTAACGACCAAATTAAATTTGGTCGTTAAAAAAGCTTTAACGACAACAAAAATCCAGTCGTTATACCTTTTTTGTAGCAACCAAAATTTTCCTTCACTAATTGATTTTCTAGTTATTAAAAAAAAAAAAGGCAAGCCCGGTGCACTTTCGAGGAGGGGTCTAAACACAAGAATCTATTGTAGAGTAGTCTTACCTTGCAATTCTGCCAGATGATGTTACCAAGGTTTGAACCCATGACCTTCTGGTCACATGACAACATCTTTACCAGTTACTCCAAGGCTCTCTTCAGTTCTAGTTATTAAAACCTTAATTATAACCAAAAATCAAATCAGCAAAAGTGCAAACTACGTATGGATTTACACACAGAAACATACAAATACATGCACATATGAAAACATACAAATTTATTATATTCATATAAAATTTCATAGTTCACTACAAAGAATGATATTGCGTAAAGTTACAAAAATATAGACATACATATTTATATGATATTATAGTTTTTAACTCTTAATAAAATAAAAACTAGAATATTTTTAAACAATTTCTGAAATATGAAATGCATTCTTCCTGCGCTTCAAAATTTTCTGTTGCTTATACTTGTTTACACATTTTTAAGGATGAGTTCTTCAAACTGCATGACCTTTCAAAAAACAAGTATAAAAACTTCATGTAAAGTTATTAATAATACTCCTAACAACTATTATCTTCCTTTTCTTTCGCAAAATCAAAGATTAACCACAATGAAATATAAAATTTGTTTCTGTTCTCACAACCATATAAAAAGAAAGTTGGGCTTCCTAGTTCTAGACATAAATTGTTTGTTTTGTATTTTGCACTTTAACATATTGACTTTTTGCACATTGCTTCATGGATAAAACCCTCCAACTTTTTTTAGTTTCACTTTTTATACTAATGGTATTCACCCAATATAAATAATTCAATATCATTAAAATTATTATGAGATACAAATCAATTATATCATCTTGAATTTTAAATAATAAAAACATCACGATTTCTTAATTAATTAGTTGTTGATTATATGTCATGTAAAGTTTTTAAATTTTCTGTTTGTAAAATTTCACGTTATACTTTTCTAACTTAAACAAATGATTTTTCTTTGTATACACCTGTTGGTTTCACAACCAATAATGGAAAAAAAATCAGCACAATATATATATTTTTTTCTCACAAGAAACATTATTACTGGATACTGATTCTTAAGTCTATTGATCGAGGTAATTTGCAAGTGGAGAAACATCTTTGCTCTTGAGAAAATTACTTACGACCAAATTTATTTAACTTTTCTACCTTAAATTAATCTCATAAGCTCATAATTATATATTTAATATTATTAATTTTATTGTTAATTTTTTGTTTCATTACAATTTTTTGTTTTGACCTACTTCATCTTGCATCTTTAAATATGTCAAGTAAAGATGAATAAATTGTCTCTCAAAATAAAAATATATATAAGAACTATATCAAAAAAATATTTAATTCAAAAAAATTATGTCAAAAAGATTGTAACTATATATTTTTATAATATTTCAAAATTTTATATAGTTGACTATAATACAAATGATGGATAGAGTTATTAGAAAATAATAAATTAATATTTTTTTCTTTTTATTAAACGTTTATTTTATAGAATAAGCAAAATTATAAAAGATGGAGGATTTTTATCAGAATGATTAACAAAACACCACTTGTTATACTTATAACATGATTTGGTCTGATCTCATTATTATCATATTAGTTAAACATATTTTTACACTAACTAATATGTTTTAACAATGGCATGTTATGCTTTTTAAAAATCAAATTTGTCCCCTCGTTGATGTTAGATTAAAATTTATTTTTAATGACCAGAAAAAATTCGGTCGCTATAAGTGTATTTATAATAATTGGAAAAACAATTGGTCACTATAAGTGTATTACGACCGTAAAATAATTTGGTCGCTATAAGTATATTTATAACGACCGAAAACAAATTTGGTCACTATAGGTATATTTATAACGACCGAAAAAATATTTGGTCACTATAAGTATATTTATAACGGTCAAAAAAGAATATGGTCACTATAAGTGTATTTATAACGACCGGATTCATTTCTCGTCATTAAGAAATGGTCGTTAAAAGTCTCTTTTCTTGTAGTGAACCAAGGTCAGAACTTTCACAGAGATGGTGCTTTCAAGGAAAACCGCGAAGGATACTATGACCGGAACAGGGGCCCAGAGAGATACCGGTTGGAGTCACAGAGATGGTAACAGAAATGGTCCATATGTGCCAGCACATAACCGCGATAAAAGAGCAACAGTTCAACAATTGAGAAGATGTCTGATCAATAGTTGAAGAAAGCTGGGACACAGGATTAGACTTTGAGGGGGATGAAATCTGAGATCTCCAGTATCAATCAAAATATTGAGTCTCATCTTGTTGCTATAAAATAACTTGTGCAACAGTTTGGTCTATTGTTGACTCAACTCAATCAGCATCAGAGGGGTACACTACCTAGTAATACAGTTTAGAACCCTAAGAATGAAGGGAAGTGCATGGTCATTACTACTCATGGTGGCAAGAACACCATTGATCCTCCCATGCCAGTTGATGAGGATAATATTTGAGAGGAGATAGTTGTTGCCAAGGATGTGGATACAAGAGGTGATCATGGAAAAGATTAGGTTAGTGAAGCTGCTGATGCGCCACAGAAGTTGAAGCCTATTCCTAGGCATCCTCTTCCCTTCCCTCAAAGAATAAAAAAGAATGAAAAGGAAGGCAAGTTCAAGTACTTTCTCTCTATGTTGAACAATAGTCCATCAACATCCCTCTCATTGAGGCGTTGGAGAAGATATCAGGGGTTGCAAAGTACATGATGGATTTGGTTATGAAGAAGCACTCTATGAGTCAGGAGCTCTCCCAAGAGCTTTAGCATTGCAGTGCAATTGCTACGAGGTCCTTGGTCCAAATGCGAGAAGATCCTGGTGCTTTCACCATACCCTGCACCATTGGAGATGTGGAGTTCGCAAGGGCACTATGTGATCTAGGTGCCAGCATTAATTTGATGCCGCTTGCGCTCTTTAAGAAGCTACGATTGGGAGCCCCGACATCGACAAGCATGTGGTTGCTGATGGGCTGATCGCATGGTGAAGAAGCCTATGGGGATACTATGTGATGTGCTGGTCAAAGCTAAGAAGTTCATATTCCCCGCAGACTTTGTGATCCTAGATTGCAAAGTCGACTTCAACATCCCAACATCTTAGGAAGACCCTTCCTGGCCATTGGATGAGTACTAGTGGATATGGAAGCCGGCCAACTCAGGTTCAGATTGAAAAACGAAGAGGTTGTCCTCAATATTTGTCTATCTATGAAGACGCCCGATGATTTAAAAAATGAATTCTAGGAAATTGGTGAAGACTGAGTAACCAATTTATCCAAGTCGTGCCGCGACACTAAATCAAGCACTACTTGGAGGCAACCCAAAGTTTTTGATGTAATAATGGTGGGGTAGCTTTATTTTTAGTTTTAGGACACATAGGTAGTTATTTTCTTGTATTTTGATTTTAATCTTGGACATTGGGCTAGTTCCATATACGGTAACAGTGTGTTCTATGAAGAATATGCAGGTACATGGCTAAGTCAACTACTTGTAGCCGAGAAGGGCATCATGAAGTGCCTCTACGACTGGTTCTACAGACCGTAAACTATTTTACGATCCTTATACCATCTCATACACATTTTTAGTAAGAAAAAGGTTGTACACTCCAGTCCATGAGCCAACTTTACGATCGTAGATAAAACTATGGGTTGTGAATAGGGCTCATGGACCCGGTAAGTTTTTTGTAATTTTTCTAAGTGTTTAAGTGTCTACAACCAACTCTACGATTTATACTTCCCTTTACGACTCATAAACTGGTCTGTGAAACCCAGTCCAAAAAACTAGGTTTAGATATTCTATGAAACCACAGTTCACGAGCCGTAAAATATTCTACAGCTTGTAATCAGGGTTTCATAGAGTCCAGGCCCATCGAATTTCAGCTGACCCAGTCAAATTATAAATAATGGGGTCAAATTATTTTGACCCCATTTCAGCCCTAATTTACAAAAATAACCTACCAACCCACGCCTCCAAACTTTCTGATCACCGGCAGCTATGACCACCACCATTCTCTGGCAAAGTTTTCCAGCGACCTAAGGCTTTGATGTCTCTTCACCTCCTTCATCTTCTACAATCTATTCACACAAATTGGTATGTTTTCGATTAACCAGATGCCATTGATTTATCTATGTTTGTATGATTAAATTGAAAATTTTGTTGGGAATCATAGTGTTAGACACAAACGCATATGTGCAATTGACTTGCTGATAATTAAATTGTGGTTTCTCGTGTTAGAAATGTGTATAAATCTAGAATTGGGTGTAGTCTCCTTGACTTTATGATTCGAATAATATTTTTTGGCACCTATTGAATCACCCACCATTTGTGATAAATTGATTTTGCATGTAATTTGGTGGGTGATGACATAGGTGCATAATTTTTTGTGAAATCGTTCATACGTGGTCGGAAGGGTTGGGGAAACATGCTCAATTATTTTCGATGAGGTATATGCGTTAATTATCATGTTGGTGTGTTGGTTGGTGTAATAAACATCTTGTAGGTCTGGGTGTGGGTGTGGGTATATGTTGCTTCGATGTTGTTAGAATAAGATCAAAACGTCATATGAGGTTCATTTTTGATGGACTCAGAAACTTAGTTGACTAAGTTTTCTGGTCTATAAGTGGCTTTTTTATGACCCATGGAGCATTTCACGAGTCATAATTTCCCCTCGTACAAGACTCCAAAAACATGGAGTTTCTGAGTACCCATTAGACGAAACCTTCTACGAGTTGTAGAACACTTTATGGCTCGTAGAAAGGCCTCGTAGATCCTTGCCTGAAATAATTTTAGACACTGGAAAACTCTATGACTCAGTCTACTACTTGTAGAACACTTTACGAGTCGTACCTAGTCTCATAGACTTTTCCGGTGAGTAAAACTTATGTGACCTCTGTTATACGAGAGCCCTCTATGGCTCGTAGTGTCCACTACGACCTATAGAGGTACTTTCATAGACTCCTCTGCAACTCAGCCTGAATTATTTTTGTATTTCATTTTTTGATTTGTGGGGCTAACAAAAGTGCATAAATGTTCATGTTTTAGGTACTATGGCCTAATAAAAAAATGTGACGAGATCAGGGTGTTATAGAGGAGGCTCAGAGATGAGCCCTTGGAGGATGAGTAGATTCCCATCTCGTGTGGGTTAGTAGAGGATCTCAGCGTCCGTTCGGACCCTGAGGCTGCTAGACCCTAGACTAGAGTTGTTGCTAGAGCTGGGCAGGCTCAGGCTCTTGCCGTTCGTACTCCCCAGTCTGATAAGGGAGACAACGGCAGGAGAAACTCTATTTAGATGACTCCAGCCAGAGACGATTCTAGCTCTGAGCCAGGTTCTAGCGACGGATCAAAGACGAAGTCCTCTATAGTGCCCCGATCATTTACATCTCCACCAGATGCTCTTACTAGCTAGAGGTGCATAGAGGGCATGCGATATATTTATGTGGAGGACGTGTAGAATACAGAGTTTAGCAAGCTAGTTCTCTCCATCTATGAGGAGCCTTGAGTCATCCCAGATAGACTCGATCGTGTCCCCCGTCTCCAAGACACAATGATCAGATACGAGCTCTAGTGGTTGACCCAATCACTCGGGTGATGCTTCCCGACCATGGTGAGATAGTTCTATGTGTCTTATGCAGCCACTATTCACAATATGCTTCCCAATGGGAAGAAGCCCCTCGCTCAGCCCAGACTGATTGAGACTAGAGTGAGGGGCCGGTGGGTAGATATTTCAGAGACTATCATCCGTCGCATGTTATTTGGACTAGAGTTCCCTTACCCTAGATCCACGGCTGAGTTCGACTATAGATTGGGGCAGACGAAGGACATGCTGGTGATGAGAGATCTAGAGCGCAGAGCTAGCTCGATGAGATGGGTGGCTGGGTATATTATTGAGCAGGGTCCGAAACCTACATGTGTTACAACACACTCAGAGCCTATAGTCAAGGCTTCGCTTAGTTTCCCTACTAAGTTTTTGTCGGCGGTTGTCTGATCACACATCTGGCCGACTCTTGCTGATAATACCTTAAAACCAGAGCTTGCAGTGCTAGTTGCCAGCATCTTGGCTGGTTATGAGATTGACTGGGCCTGTCTCATTTTCGAGCAGATTCACAAGGCCGCCCTAAAGAAGTCCACCTCCATCCCTCTTCCTTGTTTGATATACGGGCTCTATCTAGAGTCTAGGGTGGAAAGCTTGTACCAGCTGAACTCGCTGATCGAGGCCCATCGCATTTTGGATGCTAGCCTGATCAAGGTTGAGGAGAACCAGCGAGCACAACACCAGCCTGCTCCTATGCCAGAGATGTTTGCCCCAATGCCGCCATTGAGGTTTTACACACCACAACCAGCACAGTTGTTGCTACTGAGGATAGATCCCCACAGCCCGAGGAGATTGGACCCACTACTTCTGTTCCTACACCCCAGGCCACTTCATCACACGTTGCACCCGCGGGAATGGTTTACGTGTCTGCCATATCTATACAAGGTATGGTGTAGAGAATATTACATGCTAAGTCACAGTTGACTCATCTAGTTCAGACGATTAGGCCATGGGTCCGCCAAGTAATTTCAGACTCGGAGGGTCGCATGCAGGCATACACGGTCACCATTATTCAAGACCGTCTTTTTGTCGTTCATGCCCGCTTTGATGCCTTTGAGGTGAGGTACAGCAGAGCCTAAGAACAGCTAGGCCAACAAAATTGACGGCTATCTAGACAGAGATCCAGTAGCTCCAGGCAGATATGACGAAAACACTTGCAGCACCAGTGATGCTACCAAAGGCTACACACCCAGTGCTGGTGGTAGATCCTTTTTCTCCTGATGAGCATGTCCAACCTTCCCACAAGAAAAGACCCCGCAAAAATGATGATGAGGATGTCATGCGAATATGGGTGAGGCTAACTGAGGAGGAGGAGCTTGAGTTTGTCTTGAGAGAGTTGAGACAAGAGAAGGAGACACGACAGGCTCGAGATCTTGAGAGCTTGAGGGGTACTAGCCCCTTCGAAAAGAGTGCTACTACTGAGGAGGCCACCACGTAGGGTGAGGGTGGTCTGACTCAGCTACACACTAGTGCTTAGGTGCCCGAGTATGATTTTTAACCCCTTATACTTTCTTTTGTTTGATTGTGTGCATTGGGGACAATGCACCTCTTTTTCAATGGGGTATGGATAGTTTTGGACCTCAGTGAAGTCTGAGTAGCTTAGGTCCATAACTACCCCAATTTTTTATCTTGGGATTTTCTTGTCTGTGTTGTTTTTCCCCATTGATATTTACTTTCTGTTGAAATGGCACATTTAGGATATTTAGGTATTATTTGTAGTATATAGTACTAATACATGTGGCATATAGCATGTTTTGTGTTTAGCTTGAAAAATGATGCCCACCAAAATATTTTGATTTAGTTTAGATAGCAACCATGCATGTTTAAGTGTTGACAATATTTCTTTCGATAAGTGAGGATAAATTGACATAAAAAGCATGAGCTGAGTTTTTTGTTGATAATGTAGTTAGTGCCATGTGAGTGTGAGTGTAAATTACTAAATTTATTTGTTGAGCGCAAATTCAGAACTTTCCCTATTAGTCTAAGGTAGACTGTAGATTAATTGGACTAGGAAAGGATCTTAGGCTATTGTTCTTAAAAGTCCACTTAGCCTAAATAACCAACAAAATTTGTAGAGTACCTGTTGATCCTAATGTTTGAGCCTGACATGTACCCATTCTTTGTAAACACCTAAGTAACCTAGCCTCGTTAGTTGAAAATTTCTGAAATTGGCCCTGGTCCTTCCTTTGACATCGTGCACCTTGACCAAGGCAAAAAACGTAAGTTGAGAGTAGCTACAAAACCTGGCCCTGGTTCTGAGGACGGATAGTGTGCACCTCAACTTAGGCCAAAAGCCTAAGTTGAGGATGGTTGGTGTAAGGGTGAAACACAAAAATAAGGGGGAAGTTAATGATACGGAGAAAAAACATGTATTGGGTGCACGAAAAATAAGAGATGCCTTAGTTGTGAGTTAAAACGAAAAATGAAGCGTAAAAGTAAGGAAAAAAGCTGAAAAATGAAAAGAAAGCACCCATAAAAGCTTGAAAAAGGAGAAAGGGAGAATGAGGTGGAAAATAACAGAGTTGGTAGGGCAAAAGAGTAGGGAAACACAGTGTCAAGGAGGGCCTTTAATCACTATGTTCCCAAAAACCCATACCAAAACCCCTTGAGCCTACGTTACAAGCCTAGAAAGCCCTAATGTGATATTAGTCCAAGTAGTTGGAGGTCTTAATCATGAGTATAGGGGCAAGCCTATGGTATTGAGCATGATGCATGAATCTCTTTTGTGCGAGTGAGTGATTTTGCATAGTCCCAAGGTTATACATGAAAACATCATCGACAGTTAGATATGGGACTTTTTTCTATGACGGCACTTTTATTGTATTATTAGCATTAGACTTATTCAGTGATTATGGATTGCTGATAGTACCTCACTTGTCATAGTTGTGTTATCACGTGCACTAGTCTGTATTGGTTTGCTAGATGGTTATCTAATTTTGTTTTGAAAAAGTAGTGTGGGTATCTGAGTTTGAGATTGAGGTGATGTATGCCATTAGTTTGAGGTTTGTGTGTTACTGAATTACTTATATAGATTGAGTTTTTCACTTAAGGACAAACAACAATTTTAAGCTAAGGGTGGTGATGTGTTGTCAGAATACAACACTATTGATGCTTAAGACTTGGAATTTTGTGTGTTCTTAATGTGATGTTAGTTGGTTTTATGTGTTTTTGTTTTTTAGTTGCAAGATTCCAGGGTTAGCCTTAATTTTGGGAAGAAAGTACAAAAGTTGTTGATTTTGATGCAGTTAAGACCCTTTATAGGCCGAGTTCACTCTATGGGCTGTGAAGTGGGTTTCGTGGACAATTCTAGTGAAAGGCTAATTTTCTTAAGTTAATTCTACAAACATGCAGATGGGTCATGGAAGGATTTACGAGTCATAGAACATGGTTCGTGCCCTGACGATCAGAGATGAAGGACCTTCTAATGATTCATCAGACCAAACCCCTCCCCCCTAGGGGTCATAAACCAATTTATGGGTTGTAGAGGGGTATCATTGATTTGAAGTCCCATTTTCCAGCAGCACTGTATGAGACACTGAGCTTTGAAACGCAATATGGCCCGTAAACCTATTCGTGAGGCGTGCCTACCCAGCTATCCTATTTTTTAGGACTTATATTTTAAATATTATAAATAGGTTTTTAGGTTATTCTTCATTAGAGACATGCATAATACACAGAGAACTCGCTAATTATAGAGGAACAATACTGAGATAACATTGGAGAATTTTGAGAACATTTGTACTTTGATTTGATCTTTAATTTTGTGATTCTCCTTGAAGTTGGATTTGCTTGTTCTTAATTCAATTGGGTAAGTGCTCTTTAATGTTATTCCAATTCATAATTCTTGCATCTACACAAATCATGAGTAGCTAAATCCACAACTAGGGTTGTGGGAACCATGAAGAACTAACAAAGTAAAACTGAAAAATTCATACTTCTTAGAAAGCATGCATGCATGTATTAATTAACTCTCTTCGCTTTGCATGTTTTCGAATGGTGGCCAACATTAGAATCTGCCTAGTGTTACTTACTCGACCAAGTTAGTAATGAATAGAAAAAGAGATTAATTAACAAATTTCATTGATGTGTTCTCGTCTAATAAACATAACTAGGCCAAGGGGAGGTTGTATTAGGACTACTAGGTAAGGGTTAGTAATGCACACTAGGGAGATGGGCCAAGTCACGTAGTGAAATTTGCCTCTCTCCTAGACCAAAGGGTTTGGTGAACTTAACTTACTGTCCTACATGCTACACACTAGAAAAGAATTAGGTTATCCAGTGATATTAAGTTAAGAAATCATAAGGAACACAATACCCTAGTTTCTCTCCATATGAATTTAACTCCTTTGTTAGTTAGGTTTATTTTTCTACTGATTATTGCAAACTCCCCCCCCCCCCCCTTAGGATGTAAGTTGGATAACTACTCAAATTGCATTAATTGAATTCTCTTAAGTCTACGTATTCCCTTGGGTTCGACCCTAACCTTTATTATGTTCTATTTATTGACAACGACTACTTTATCCTCAAAAAGGAGGTGTAACTTGGTCAACATAACCTATTAGCAGGGGTAGGTATTCCAGATGGTCAGGTTGTCTAGTTCCCCTATGATGTTGCATTTTTATCTAGTGGTTTCAACATGTATTTGGTTTCATGGGTAATTCTGATAGTCTTGGCTCGATTAATTGGGAACTAATGTTGGAAGGGGGAATGAGGAAAGTCACGATAGTTTGAAGTAAGTTAAGTGCTATCACCTAATCAGAGTACTATTCCAATATTTCTTGGTCCGTGAAAGTGCAGTGGGTCTAGAAGAGCATGTGGGCCAACATCTTTATCTTTTTATGCTTGAGACTGCAGTGCTCTTGACTTTTATGGACAAAGGTTTTTGTAGTAGTAGATGTTGTAAAGGCCCTCCACGTCATCTATGTGTTTCTGCATATTTTTTGTTGGTTAGAGCCTTCTCATAACGACCCAAAGTCATTTGTGACTTGCTGGCACTAATAGTTCAATCGCTTGGTTGCTTGTTTGAAAGATACATAGTTTTCTATATTAAAGGCCTAGTCAAAGTTAAAAAAATAGGTTTAGCAATAAAGCCTGAGTAAACGACCTCAAAAAAAAATCCTAACATATCCATCAACTCCGGAATGACCAAATTAGGCTAGATGCATGTTCAATTATAGTAGCAACACTTTCAGTGTTACTTTATACCGAGTTCTGCATTTTTGTCTTCAAAATTAGCCAATAGTTGACTTTACTCGACACTCTTGGAAAATGTGCCTAAAAGGAAATTCTAAAAGCGTAGTTAGCTCCAAAACATCGAGTTTAGTCTGCAATGACCTTTCATTCGATTCCTAAGACTTTTGGGTGCATTATTGTAAGGACAGGATGTTGTACAACCTCATTGGAGCTTGAAAATTTTGGTTTCAAAAAGTTTTGGACCAAGGTGACACTCTGTGGGAGCCCTCACGTTCCGTGTGAGGCTATAAGGATCGTGTGGGGCCTCTTTGGAGTGACCCTTGGCCTTGTGTGGGGTGTTAGAGCTTAATCATACAGTTTTGGATTAAGGCATGCCATAAATAGACCCCACACGAGCTATGTGAGGCTTTACGGACTGTGTGGAGGGTCGTTTGGTAGCCTTAGTCTTCAAATTCCACAGTTTTGGGACCAAGTATAGTGGGACAGCCAAGTATACAGTCTATACAAGGTGGTACGGTCTGTATGGTCCTTGTATGGCTACTGGAGTGAAATTTTTCTAAGTATTGAATCACCAGCTCGGAACTTCATCGTGGAAGAAATTTTATAAGGAAGGTGGGATGGAGGATGCACACGGATCGTGTGCCTTGGTACGGTTTCATACCACCCTCTGATTGGATGCCTATGTCAAAAGAATTCTAAGTATGGATTACCATTTCGGACCTTCATGATGTGAAATTTTTCTAAGTGTTGGATAACAGACATGTATACGGTCTATATGAGCTATCACAGACCGTATGGTCCTCCCTAAGACGAAAATTTCAATTTTTTATCTTGTTTCATCAATGGAATTTTGTAATTATGGTTTATCCTAAGGGTCTTTTGTGACCTTCTATGCTTCCTAAGGACTTTCAAATGACCTATACTTTATTCCCTCATTCAAATTCATTCCTCACACTTAGAATTATATTGAACCCTCTTAAGAACTCTCTCAAAGGACTCTTGTGAATCTAAGCTTGGGAATCCAGGGAAGGCTCATTCTTCTCTAACTTCATCTTGAAACTTCTTCATTAGCTAAGGTATGTGAGATTGATTCTTGGTCCCTTTCAACCAAGAAGACCCAAACTCTTTTACACTCTTTTATGGAATGCTGCTTACTTTAAAAATGAGTTTTGAATATTATTGTTTATTAAATTCAATTTAAGTATGGGCTATACTTTATTGATGACTTTAAGTTGAATTAAGCCCTAATATGATGCATTGCGTACATGCATGTCCCCTTTTAAGCTTGATTTGTGCATGGGTAATCTATATTGTGATTTAAATGTGAATTTTACTCATGTATTTTCTTGAATTTCATAATGTATTGTTGATTTAAATTTAAATCACTATTACCCATGCTATTCATATCTCATTCATAACACATGCATTCATGAAAATTGGATTTATGAAATTACCGGTGGGTTAAGCTTACATATGATTTATGTAAATGATTTCGGTGAGTTAAGCTCACATATTGGCTATGACAAGAATGTGATCACATAAATGTCTATGATATGGAGTTTTGAGCATTTTAGGTGCTTGCATCACTCCGTATATATGCATGAGCTAATTCTATGCATGATAAGCATGATTATGACTATGATTTGGCTTTTGAACTTGAGTATGAATGATTATGAAATGTATTTGGCTTTTTAGCCAAAATATGCATTGAAACAATTTGAAACGACTATTGTCTCTTTTAAAAAGCATGTATATGTATAAGTATTCTCGTGGGATGTTTTAACTTAGCACAATGGATTGGGCGGTCAGGGCTATCCCCAAGGGTCCTCTTCTTTTCCATAAACTATGTGCCAACATAGTTATATGGAAGTCATTACTGAAATGACCGGGTTATAAGGATGGTTGTACATTGATATGATATGATATGATTTTTGAAACCTTTCTGAAATGATGTAATCGTAAAGAAGGTGACCATCCACCGAAATGATGAGGTTCATAAGGTGTGATGTAGATTACCCTTGGCAAGTAATCTTCTCCTACCAATGGGAGGTCTTTATCAGAATAAAATATGTAATAGCTCGCATAAGTTTGATTTGTCGGTTATAGTCCATCCCCACTATATATGAGCATTTGTGCATTTCATGTATCATTGGTTTCATGGTATATACTATATCTCTTGCTATATATCTCCTTCTATATTATGTTCCCTTGTCATCTAACAATGAATGCAGGTTTGGTAAATCATATGCATTGCATTCCCGCATACTTAGAACAACCAAACATACTAATGCATACTTTTGCCTACATGATCTAACCATATAGGGACTGAGGACTACATTTATCCACTATACAACGTCTAGCTTGGATCTTAAGATTTGCTTGTTGTGGTGAGTCCTATCTTCTAAGGACAAACTACCATTCCTCTACCTATATGTTTTACTTATGTTATTTACTTTGAGGGTGAGCCTAGGGTATGTCTTGGCCCCTGATCTTATGACTAGAGGCATTGTTGGACATCTTATAAACTCCTCTATGTTTATATGCTAAGTGTTGTGATTGGAGATTATACTTATGGGTTTGGTTGCCTATTGAATATTGTTATGTGAATTAGCTATGAGCATTATGATATGTTGCTATGTTATGGTGTAAAAGATCCTAAGTCCCGAATTTCCCCCATAGAGTGAGTCATACTTGCCCGTCCTGTAGTATTTATGTGCTATGTGTTATGTGAATCCATGTTACTCCCATTCCCTATGACTTCCCCATAATGTGATTACTATTTTCCCGTCCCTTAGAAACTATATTTTATTATTCGATTACGCTTCTAAACTGATGATGTGAATATAGATACCTTGAGGCTTGTTGGGACTCTCGAGTTCCCATTCACCATGTCACTCCTAGGCCCTAGGTGACAATTTTGGGTCATGACAATTTTGGGCCCCTAGATGGAAATTTTGTAATTTGGAAGTTAGGAAGTGGGATCCACATTTGATTGTAACGATCTCCGTGTGAATTGTGACTACAACATTGAGTCTGGACTGTCGTTTCCAAGCAGATTTCATGTACAATTTGTATTTTCTACTTTAGATGTGTTTGGAGCATTGAAATTAAGGTTTGGAAGGTTGCTGAGGTATGGTGCGGGACACCGACATAGCTGGCGGACGCGGCACCACATGCTAGTAGGTGGAGCCACATTGTATAACTTGGAAAAATTTTCATGATTTCGTGATAAAAAAGGCAAACTTTGCACAACCATATCTTCATCAATTTTTAGTCTTATATAAGTGACTTAGAAGGCTGACTTGTGTATTTTTCGAGAGAAACATTGTCAAGGTGTCAAAAATTGCTTTTGACATGTCTTTTAAGGTGAATTTCACTTCTTTCTACTATATATTGGTATAGTTTCCAGGAAATTTTAGCTACTAATAATCGTTATCATTAAGAATAAGAATTCAGTGAAATTTCAGTCCAAATTAAAGGGCTTTCTGATGCTAACATCGTGATGTTATCAGATTCTCGAGAGTTTATTGTGATTTTAGGTAATTTGATGAACTAGCTGTTGTGTATTAGTGTTGTTTATAAAAAAATTTTGATGCAATTTCTTTGTCATTTTGAGTTGAATTTCTGCGAAATTTGGGTTTATTTTATGTGTTTTCTGGAGGTGCTCGCTGTGGTAATGTCAGGATTGTTA
Source organism: Solanum rostratum (assembly GCA_029948455.1). NCBI lineage: Eukaryota > Viridiplantae > Streptophyta > Magnoliopsida > Solanales > Solanaceae > Solanum > Solanum rostratum. The sequence goes on from CM057048.1 coordinate 62,481,292, forward strand.
TTTGAGCAATGTTTGGGGGGGAATGTGATTGAACCTCCTATTGTATTAAACTTTACATAAATAGGTATTTTTCATTAATAGGCTAGTCTATATTGTTATAGGCATCGGATTGGGCTCAAATTTGAGATATAGGTTCAGGGAAGTATGAGGATCATTATAACGACTTTGTTTCAAAATTTTAGTATGGGTCCACTTTTTGGCCCAAGATTGATTTAAGCCTATTTTCTATGATTTTTAATGTCAAAATGACTGTATTGTTGAGCATGATGACATTAGCCATTATTTGCAACAATTTCAGCATCTATTGGCATGTTAAGGGTACTCGTGGCTAGCATACGAGTTTGTATTATATCTGTGATTGTCTTGACTGATAGAATGGTTTTTTAAATTGCTGAGGATCCTGTCGGATTGATATACTTATTTTTTATTGTACACTGGTTGCTTCTTGTATTTGTGGTTCTTTAGAATTCATAGAACTATTGATTGACATGCTCAGCATGCTTATGCCTGATGTATTCATTGTCTACTGTATTTATGCTTGTTTGTTGAGATTATTTGACCTTAGTCTAGGCTTCGGTTAGTAATGCCCTAGACCCACGCGGTTCAGGATCGGTAGACAGCTCTACTTGTGTCTGGTCGGACCTAAGAGGCATAGATCTTTGTAGACTAGACTAGCAAACTGGAGTAAGTAGAGTAGAGCCTCAGATATGTTGTAATGCGCTAGGAACCTGATTATTCTCTCCGTTGAATAGAATTTTTCATTGTTCCCGTGACACATCTACTTTCGCTCGAATATAAGGAGGCTGATGGTGTCACCCTGACACTCATAGTAAAGTCTTATGTAGTTATAGGCTCCAGCCACATTGCGAAATTGCCCCTATTCTACGGTTACAAAGCTTACAGATAGGATTCAACTACTTACTGTATACCCTCGGTTTGAGGCCTTATCATTTGAGGCAATATTTGATTATATTCCCCAGTTTGAGGCCCTATTATTTGAGGTGATAGCGAATTATATCTAAGGTATGAGGCTCTATCATCGGGGCAATATCAGATAGTATTTGAGGTTTGAGGCCATTATCAGCCATCTCAGCCATGTCTGACCCTATCCACATCGTCTGGGCCATGTTAAGTTTTATCTTGTGTCTAAGGCTAGGTTAGGCTCTGCGTCAGAATTTAGAATAAACGTGCATTGTTAGGCTATGGGATCACCTAAAACTCAACTTTGTCACACCGTACTCCAACACACCTACTCACCATATTATTGTGTATGGGTGTACCCTCTGGGCTTATGGGGGACCAATTGGCATACAGACGTAGACAATAGGGCCTTACACCCATATACATCATTACACAGCCATTCATCCTTAGCTACTTCCATATTCATCAGTATATGTACTGAGTTCTCATGATTACACCCTTGTGGAATTGTATTGTAGTGTATCCCTAGTTTATTGAATGTTCATACTAAATTGGGCTATGATGCCTACTAGTATCCCTAGTACTCACCCCTACTTTCTGAATTTATTTTGTGGGGCAGGTCCAAGCATGAGCCAGCAGCGTCAACTCTTCCAGGGACAGGGATAGATCCGAAGACTAGTGGTGAGCATTTGGACATCCTTGGATCCTTCTAGTATCCTTCCATATCAGCGGCTGTCTTTTGTGACTTGAGACTCGCCTTGTATATTATTTTCGTTCTCTATATGTATATAGAGGTTTGTTATGGTTCAGTGTATTATATCATGTCTATAGTAGTTCTATACAGCTTACTTCCAGGTCCTGGGAGCGGTGTTTTGCTGTTATTATTGTGTATATCTTTCAAGTATCAGTCTTCTTTCATTTCACGTCTTTGTTAAAGTGTTTGTGTTGTACCTGTTACTAGTTGTTCCAGGCAAGGGTTAGGCTTGTCTATCCGAGGTAAGGTAGGCCATATCATGTAATGACCTTGCTGGTCATTTTTGAACATATTTGTGAAAATTACTATTCTGTTATTTCATAAGTTGTTTTGGACCTATTTTAAACTATTTGTGTTGTTAGAAGAAGATCTTGTGTTTTAAAAGTCGAAAATGTGATTTTTGGCATTTTTGGAAGCTTAAGTTGTTTAAAACGTTAGTTTTTGTACCATCTTGATTTCCGGGTGTCAGATCAGAAATCCATTGATTTCATTAGCTCCGGAACATCGCATTCGGTCTAGGGGAAGTTAAAATGGAGATTTTGGATCCAAAATAGCATTTTCAGTTGATTATAGTGCTTAAGTTTGACTTTGGTCAACATCCGGAGTTTGAAAGCTCAAACCAAAATTTTGGCACTTCTAGTAGTTTTCGATTATGAAACTAACGCTAAAAATGGTCTCGTTATAGTTTTGGAGTTTTTGAGGGTAGTTTTGGTATTTTGAGTTTTAAACTAGTTTTATTGAGTTTCATCGGTAACTATGTCGAGGAGACAATCGAAATCAAATTTTGATAATTTTGTTGAGTCTAGATCGCCATTTCTTATAGGTATGCATGTGTGGTGTAAATTGGTTTTTGAATAGACCCCGGCAGTCCATTCCAAGTTGAAAATGACAGCTGAAATTTTTATCTGGTGCGGAAACCTATTGGATCTGATACCAACTTGTCACGACTAAATCTCGATCATGATGGCATCTATCAGACCCTGCCTACAGGTAAGCTAATTACCCAACCCCAGCACACTTGTCTTAGCTTTAGAGTCAAGCCAAACCAATATAATAATAACATAATGTGCCAAACCCTACCCACAACCTGAAAGTCAGTTGTACAAAACTATAATAGACAAAACGTACAAACAGATATACATATAAACAAAAATATAATATAATATACAACTTGAGAGCAATCCTATAAATACTTAGTGCTACAGTACAAGGCCAAATTCTGGAAGCAAAATATGGCCATCAAAAGAAGGTGACTGCGACGAAGTTGGAGATGTCGATGTTTACCCAAAAAAAGTCTCCTATGCTTTTCAGATCCCTCGAACTCAGTAACCCTGAATAGTACCTAGACTTGCACCATGTGAAAATGAAAAAGTAGGGGTATGTACAAGAAAAAGGCACCCAGTAGGCATCTTCGGCCGACCGGGTGAAACAATATACTATATAAATCTCAAAGGCATATAAAAGCAGTTGTCCCACAAATCACCCCACAAGCTCAACTTGAACTAAACCTGGTACCATACACGGGTGCAAGGCCCTAATATCTACGCCTATACGCCACTCAGTCCCCAAAAACCCAGGAGGTACACCCACATACAGTATAGAACCGAAAGATCATCACAGACTCCCAATGAATCATCACAGAGCCCAGCTCTCCGTATCATCAGAACAAGGGTCAGTTGTACATGGGTGTAAGGTGCTAATATCTATGCTTAAACGCCCCATGAACCCTCATAAGACCATAAAGTACACCCACGCGCAATATTGGTATGAATAGATGTGTGGATCCATGGGTAAGCAATCATGGGGCCTCGCCCTAACAAACACATATCAATTGGATCCTTGACCTTATGCCGCCCATGTTACCCGATCTAAAATATACATGTGGAATAATGGGATGTATCCCCAGCGAGAGAAAGAATCCCCCTCACATAAATAGTATGTCTTACCTCAGAATGTCTCTCACGGGGCCTCGACCAAAGTAGAAACAATTGGGTCCTCGACCTTGTCTAACAGTGTGTAACATAACCTGTAGGGTTTGCGACCCTGAACGTTGATAGGTGCTTGGTCCTAGGAATCAGTATTTGAAACCAAACACTCAGGTATGGCCATAAAAACTTGAAGCACGAGGTGTGTAACCCATGTATTCGTATACTTGAACATGTTCGTTGATGCTCGAACAGTAATAAAGAGTGTCATCTAGGACTCGAGGTATCAATCAATCACTCACTCAGCCAATCTATCCAGATCCAAAACACCAAGCCATATCGTGCCCAAAGTCAACGTAGGCAATCACACTCTCCATATAAGTATGCCTAAAATATCTCTATCCCTCATATAGCTAAAACCTCACCTCTACCTCAAATACAAAGAACCAAAAGCCTACCAGCTCACAATAGTACATAGGGCATATCTCATAATGTTTAATATAAAAGCGAGTCTAACATGCAGTAACCCAGCCAATCATAATTAAGGATGGTGTAAATTGATAACAATAGTGATATCATAAGTTTACATAACAACCAGGTCCAACAGGTACACATCTAGCTCAAAATAAATCACAATACGGCAAGAATTCAAGAAGTAGTCTTACAGTCAACATGTCTCAGTAATATTGGCAACATGCTCTCACAGACAACAGTATAAGTCAGAATATGTACATGTCTCATGGCATCAGCCCATGTACAACCTTTATTATGCTTTCCTGGCCAATATCACCCAAATATATCAGATTTACAACATTCTTAGTCAATAACACGGGGTACCAGTTTACCGTGAAACATATCATGCATACAGGACACAACTAACATATAATGTACATCTCAATTCAACATGTCGAGCCTACCTGGTGTCGATGCCCCCAATATTGAATCATTCCAGCCGATCCTTTCCACTCTAAATGACTACTCAATGTTGCTCAACTATCAAAGATACCATTCACCACGTCACGACGGTCCAATTGGTTGTATTATCTTGAGAAACATGTGAAATTAGGCCAAAAAGGGCCTAAAATGGGAAAATAGGAACAAAGTCCAAAATCCCAAAAACAAAATACAAACAGAGTTTCTCACGACAACCCGGGTCTACAGCCAAAATTCCAGCCTAACACGGACCGTAGAAGATAGAGAAACTTCCCTAAAACAAAGTTGGAAACTTTACTGGTAAAATATTCTTTTCCAAACTTTCTCGATCAAAATTCTTGAAAATCAGATAGTTACAGCCAACACCCAGCATAACACAGTGTTCCCCTCAGAACTTAGAATAGTTTAGGCTCAAATTTAAGCCCATTGTGTCAAGAATCAATTTTGAATTCAACACATAAAGTTTTTAAGAATTTTGAGAATAACAACAGTTAACACGACAATGTTACCTCAAATTATGCGTCAAACTCAAATTCAACTTCAACACGGCATACCCTGTAGAACTTTAAATCTTGTAGGCCTTTGGTTCGCCAAAATTGGACTTGAAATGATCTTTTTACGAGCTAGAGAACTTGGAGTGGAATGTTGGTCGTAAAGCTGATGGAGCACTTATATAAACCTCATCTCCCTTCTCCGTGAACGTGGATTGAGCCCCACGAATGCCGAGCATTGGGGCATCTGTCATTCTCAACGAATGCGGACAAGCTCTCTGCGATCATGGAGCACTACCACGCCTGACCTTCACGAACACAACATTGATCTCTATGAATGCGGAGGGTGAGGTATGCTGGTGCTGCACCAGCAACCCTCAATACTTCTCTAGGTCATTCCTGAGGCTTCCGATGTACGCTTTTTGGAAGTGAATAATGTAACCACCTTGATTTCAACATTTTGGATCCAAAGGTTTGTTGAACTACCCTTAACCATCAAATCATGAACTTCCCAACCAAGTATGAGTTCATTAAGAAATTGGAATCTAAACTTACGAGTTCTAGAATTAATGGAAGCATAATATGCATGTAACTAATCCATCCCAAGAATAATATCAAACTCTACAATGTCATGTTCGACAAAGTCACAAGGCAAGAATTTATGCAATATCGACACGGGACAACCCCTATAGTCTCTTGTAGAAACAATGGACTCACCAACGGGGGTAGACATCTCAAAGGGTTCACATAGCGATTTGGGACACACAATAAGCCTATCAACAACAAATGGAGTAATGAAAGAGGGAGTGGCACTCGGATCTAAAAATGCATACACATCAAAATCATAAACCTTTAACATACCATTAATAATATCGGGTGCCTCATCCACCCTTACTTCACTTGAAGAGCATAAAACTAGTTGTGATGCGGAACACCTCTTTGTTGGCCACCTTGTGCCCTTTGATCACCATGAGCAACTTGCCCTTGAGGACAACCATCTCTACCTTTGTTTTGAGGATGAGGAAAATCAACAATTTTGTGGCCCATCTTACCATACCTAAAGCATACACCTGTGTTCCTTAATCATGCACCACTATGATTCCTTCGACATTTTGAGTACCTTTGAAAAGTCATTCCACCATTTCCACCTTGAGACTTAAGGTTGGGAACCCTATCATTTGCAAATCTTTGGTTTTGAGCATTAGAGGATTCTTGGCCTTGTTGAAAATGACCACCATTAGAACTTTGAGATCTGCCATCATAATGAGCCCTCTTGGACTCCCCGCTCCTCCTTTTTCTAAGCTTTTCTCCTTCAAGTTTCTCGGCATAAGTCATGAGCCAAGACAAGTCCGTATCTCCTATGAGCGTGGAGGTTCGGTATTCTTTATTGATCAAATTGGACACTCCCAACATAAACTTGTTCATCCTTGCCTTAGCATCAACGACCAAGTGAGGAACATACTTTGAGAGGTTGTTGAATTTAAAGGAATACTCCATAACACTCAAGGAACCTTGCTTAATGTTCATAAACTCTTTCATCTTTGCCTCCCTTAGTTCAATGGAAAAAAACAATTGGAGAAGGAGACCTTGAATACTTCCCGAGAGATAGGCTCTTATAATGACCCTATAGGTCAATTCTATATTTTTGGTGTTATTTCTGCTATTCTGAAGTTTGTTTGAGTAAATTCGGACCTATTTTGATCCTTTGGGATCATTGGGATAGTTATAAGGTGTTTTGGTTGAGAATTATGCTAGTTTTAAAGTTACCAAGAAGTTAAAATTGCAAATATGAGATTTCTGTTAAAACCCTAGTAAACAGTTTTGGAATGGAATTCTGATGGTTCTATTAGTTTTGGAATAGACAATTTGTGCCAGGAGGGTGGTTGGTCTGAGTATAGAGGGTCCTAGTTGTTTTTGAGCGAAAGGTTGCAAAATGAGTTCAATTGGAAGCTAAAAGGTGCGTTTTTGTAAAAACTAGCTAAACACACTCAGAATGGGAAACTGATGGCACAATCAGCTCTGGAATGTCAAAAATGGTCCAAAATAACCCTTCACCAGTTAGAAGGGTCATCCGAATACATGTTGACCCCCTCAGTTCTTTTTAGCTAAATTAACTGGAAAGAAATGGGACCCTATTTTTTTGTACGATGTTCCATTGGAAATTTCAACAAAGATGACAGAGTTTATGAACATTAAGCAAGGTTCCTTGAGTGTTATGGAGTATTCCTTTAAATTCAACAACCTCTCAAAGTATGTTCCTCACTTGGTCGTTGATGCTAAGGCAAGGATGAACAAGTTTATGTTGGGAGTGTCCAATTTGATCAATAAAGAATACCGAACATCCACGCTCATAGGAGATATGGACTTGTCTTGGCTCATGACTTATGCCGAGAAACTTGAAGGAGAAAAGCTTAGAAAAAGGAGGAGCAGGGAGTCCAAGAGGGCTCATTATGATGGCAGATCTCAAAGTTCTAATGGTGGTCATTTTCAACAAGGCCAAGAATCCTCTAATGCTCAAAACCAAAGATTTGCAAATGATAGGGTTCCCAACCTTAAGTCTCAAGGTGGAAATGGTGGAATGACTTTTCAAAGGTACTCAAAATGTCGAAGGAATCATAGTGGTGCATGATTAAGGAACACAGGTGTATGCTTTAGGTATGGTAAGATGGGCCACAAAATTGTTGATTTTCCTCATCCTCAAAACAAAGGTAGAGATGGTTGTCCTCAAGGGCAAGTTGCTCATGGTGATCAAAGGGCACAAGGTGGCCAACAAAGAGGTGTTCCGCATCACAACTAGTTTTATGCTCTTCAAGTGAAGTAAGGGTGGATGAGGCACCCGATATTATTAATGGTATGTTAAAGGTTTATGATTTTGATGTGTATGCATTTTTAGATCCGAGTGCCACTCCCTCTTTCATTACTCCATTTGTTGTTGATAGGCTTATTGTGTGTCCCAAATCGCTATGTGAACCCTTTGAGATGTCTACCCCCGTTGGTGAGTCCATTGTTTCTACAAGAGACTATAGGGGTTGTCCCGTGTCGATATTGCATAAATTCTTGCCTTGTGACTTTGTCGAACATGACATTGTAGAGTTTGATATTATTCTTGGGATGGATTAGTTACATGCATATTATGCTTCCATTAATTCTAGAACTCGTAAGCTTAGATTCCAATTTCTTAATGAACTCATACTTGGTTGGGAAGTTCATGATTTGATGGTTAAGGGTAGTTCATCTCTTGTCTTAAGGCTCAAAAATTGATTTCCAAGGGATGCATTTATCATCTTGTTGGGTTATGGATGTTAAGTCTAAAGTCACTCCTATTGAGTCGGTTTCAGTGGTCAATGAATTTCTTGATATCTTTCCCGATGAACTTCTTGGTATTCCTCCCGAAATAAAAATAAATTTTGGCATAGACCTCCTCCCCGATACTCATCCCATTTATGTTCCTCCCAATCGTATGGCCTCGGTGGAATTAAAAGACTTAAAGGATCAATTAAAAGACTTACTAGAGTAGAGTTTTATAAAGCCTAGCAAGTCACTTTGGGGTGCACCTGTGTTGTTATGCTTATGTGGCATGATGACATGATGGGTGATCACACTTCCTCCCACCAGATGTTGAGATGACCATGGTGAATTGTTCCTGCATAATTGATGTCGCCTAAGTTACACCTCTTTTAGGATAAAGCGGTCCTTGTCAAGAAAATGAACCTAACCAAGGTTAAGGTCGAACCCACAGGGAATACATTGACTTAGGAGGATTCAAATCATTGAATTTGAGTTATTAACCAACTTATTTCCCCAAAAAGGGGGGGGGGGTTGAAATAACAAGTAAGAAAGTAAACCTAACTAACACAGGAGTTTAACCAATATGGAGATAAACTAGGGTATTATGTTCTCCATGATTCCTTAACTTATTATCATTGGATAACTTAATTCTTTTCTAGTGTGTACCATACAGGACGGTAATCTAAGTTCACCAAACCTTTTGGTCTAGGCGAGAGGTGAATTTTACTATGTGACTTGGCCCATCTCCACAGTGTGCACTACTAACCCTTCATTATTAGTCCCAGTACAACCTCCCCTTGGCCCAATTCGGTTATTTCGATGAGAACACATCAACCAAATCCTGTTAGTAATCTCTTTTCATATTCATTACTACCTTGGTCCAGTTAGTAACACTAGGCGGGTTCGAATGTTGGCCACCACTAGCGAACACGCAAAATGAAGAGAGTTAATTAATGCATGCATGAACACTTCCCAAGAATTATGATTTATTCGATTTTACCTTGTTAGTTCTTCATAGTTCCTAAAACCCTAGTTGTGGATTTAGCTACTCATGATTTGTATGGATGCAATACTTATGAATTAGAATAACATAATAGAGCACTTACATAATTTACTTGAGAATAGGGAAAAGTATGTTGATCTTCTTGTTAAACACCGTTTTTTCACATCAATCACTCATCAATTATCCCATTTTGCTCAAGATTTTGTTGATATAATTATTGACGGACGGCTCCAAGATTCCTTTTTCCAGATCCTAGATTATGAAGACTTTAACAGGATGCATCATGGGAGTAAAGTTGTTGTTTCTATAGAAGACTTGAAAGAACATACAAATTACAATGTCTACAAAAAAATTGATCCTCAGATATCGTGGTTCTGGGAGGTACTTATTTCTTGTCCACTACTAATTATGTTTCCAAATATTAACTATCGAGAAGTCTACTCCTTTGTGGCTTTGATCTTCTCTTTTTTCTTTGTTTTCGGAAGTGGTAGATTTCTGAATTCTTTCAAAGTTATTATTTGGGGCAACATTTCCAAAGTTTTCTTTTTCTATTGTTGCAGATAGTTGGACGTGTGTCATCTGGGCAGAGAAATGTGCTTCTCTTCTTCTGGACTTCAATCAAGTCTCTGCCTGTTGATGCTTTTGGTGGTTTAGATTCTAAACTTCATATCTATAGAACCTCGGAGTCTCATGATTGTTTGCCTTCCTCCCGCACGTGCTTTTAGCGCCTGTTTTTTCCTTCTTATCCATCTATGGATGTAATGCAAAATTGTATAAACATAATCACCCAAATCATATTGGTTGCAACTTTGGTGCCAAGTGATGTGCAACTTTTTGGGTTGAACTAATACATATGATATGTAATATTCTTCTAAATAGAATATGTAAGAAATACCGACCTTCTGAAACAAACTTAGAAGGTGGCTCAAGCACACTAATAGCTTAAATCTAAACTCAAATAGAGGCCTTAAACTTATTTTTAAAAATATTTATTTTTTTGTGAAGTGTATTGTTCAAACCTTTTGAGATGCAAAATTAATAGTTTTCTTATAATCAAGTTTTTTCTTCTAATAATTCATTTTCAACTGATAATATACATATATATATACATACATACACACACACATATATATATATAGTCAATCCACCTAATCTTTCTTGAGACATCTATTCTTGATGTGTACAACTTCTAATGATTTTTTTTTATATGAAAACTTACTTTTTCTACAAATGGCACTGAATAAATAAAAATTTAAAAAATGTGCTCAATATTTCTCTCTGAAAAAACCAATAGCCTAGTATTACCTAAAAAGTATGGGTCCTTTGAACTTGGAGCATATGGCACTTGCCTATTTTAAAGAGATTCTTGAGTGAATATATCAATGGGCAATAGTTTTTTCAATCAAATGATTGTATGCATATGTAGTGTATCGATATTGTAAAAAAATCGAGTATAAGAGGGTATATACAACATAAATTATGTATTAAAAATGTGTACAGATCCATGTAAACTGTTTACACAATATTCACATATAATGATTCATCCTTGTCATGTTTCGATTCTACACCCTAGTTGGGATATGGTACCTTGAACCAGAAGTGATCCCAAGATAATCCATGTAATACATATCAAAGCTTACTAAATGAAAACTGAAACGAAAATTTAAACATATGCCTAACATAATACTAAATGAAAAAGTCAATAAATCCATGGAACAACATTACTAATGTCTGAATAAAGCCTTTACTAAAAAGGGATGAAAAACATAGTATGGCGGGGCATGACATTAACTAGCATCAAAGTCAAAAGAATGTAAAATAAATAAAAGTCTTATACTAAATTCGTGAATTCCCCAAAACAAGGAGTACTCACAAAAACGCGAACAAAAAAAGCAGCAACCTCACTAGCGATGGGTCTAAAAAAGGGTGCAAAATATACATTATAAAAAGATGAAGTGCAGAAAAAGTAAGTGTCAGTATGTGAAATGTGTGTCAATACATTGTATGTACTGAGTATGAAAAGGATACCAGCATACTGTGTAAAATGACATGTGAAATAAAACTGGATAAAGTTTCTAAAATAATAATCATAATAAAGGAACTTAAAAGAAACAGCTAGATGTACATGCATAAGTGTCAATTTAAATTCTTTCAAAGCATACAAATGCCAAAATGAGTATAAATCAATACCCTTGCGTAATCATCTTCATGAAATGACATACTTAAAAATGAACGCATACAATTAAGAACATAGTAAAAGGTAGGGGTGTTCATGAACCGGGTTCGTTTGGATTTTTTAAATATCAAATCAAACCATTCGTGTTGGGCTTTCCAATATAAAAATCAAACCAAACCAATAAACTCGAGTTTTCAACCTCGGGTTTTTTGGATTTTTTCAGGTTTCTTGGGATTTCTGGTTTAATTGAATTTCTCAGTTTTTGGGGCTTTTTACAAAATTCCCGTGTTTTTGAATTTCTTTAATAAAGTATTTAAAAAAATATAGAGATAAGTGTCAAAAACACACCTGAACTATCCTCTTTTTTTAAGTTTCATACCTAAACTATTGGAAGTGTGAGTGTCATACATAAACAATCACTTATTAGTTTAAGAAACACACCTCTATCTTTTATTCCTATAACACTCGATAAAATTATCAAAATACCCCTAGAGAAGATATATGTGCATAACACGTCTTCCGATTCTTAGATGGCAAATTTGAGTCCGGATTTGTAATCAACACAAAAAGTTGAGTGGGGGAAGGGTCTCGGTTGATTTTTAAAGCGACCGAGTCAAAAGATAATTTTTCGTTCCGAAATGAAAAACGATGAAGGGTCGCAAAAAAGCAGCATCGCGGACCCATCGCGGAGAGGGACTTGTATTTTTCCAAAACGTTTTGACGAGATTGAAAAAACTCATCCAGAAATTTTTTGCCAAAAATTTGTTGTTCACGACCAATCCGCGTCACAGACTGAGTCACTCCGAGTCTGAAAAATTTCTAAATTTTTTGTGGGGAATTCTGATCTATTTCTAACACCTCCTAAACTCAACACGCGACCAGTATAAGCCTTTTTAATGTGAAAAGGGTCTAAAACACCATTCTAAGTCCTTTTCTGACAAACCATCAAGAATAAGGCTTGAGGAAGGTAGAGGAGAGCTTGAGATTGAGAAGTTCAAGAGAAAGGTTTTTAGGGAGATTGTTGTTAGAATTATACAAGGTATGTAAGGCTATCTAAAGTGTTGGAATATGTTCATCCATGCACCCTTACGTCTTCTTGAGTCAAGATCATGAGTATAAATTGCATGTTTTATGTCATGTGGTCCTTGAGTTCCCCAAAGTTTTGTACATGTTGGAATTTTCATGAATATACTTGAGTCAATTTATGAGTCGCATTGTTATTATCATGAAATATAAATGAAATTCGAATGTTAGGTACTCTAGCCCTATATTTAGCATTTTCTTACTTATATACTGAATTGAGAAGTATGAATTTAAATCTTCTAAACCCATGAATTGAACCGAGAAAGTATATTTTCTTGTTTCATATATGTGTATAGAGAATACTTATTTTATCTTATGAGTTTAGTCTAGATAATATGATGTTCTTGATCGAAATCATTGGGATTCTTGCATGGTATGAGTTGGAGTCATGAGTTGCATTGCATAAATGATGGCCCCGAGTTATTGAGTTATTGAGACACTGAGTTGAGTTTTTGAGAAAGGGGTTGGCTCGTTGAGATAAGTCAAAGAGATGAGTTTGAGTTAATTTTCTATGAGCAAATTTTAGTCATGGAAGGAGTATTGAACACTAAGCGGGTTATTGAGAGGCACCCGAAAAACTACGTTGAGTGTAGGATGGTCGCACTGGATAATTCTGGTGGACCAAGTACCAATAGATGGAGATTCTATTTGGATCCAAGAGAGAGAGGTAGAGGTTGACTTGCTATTCCTTGGAATGCTTGGGGTGGGCGTAGAAATTATGTCTTTTCATTGTACACCACCCAAGCCCTCGGTGGTGAGAAGTTGACGGTTAGAGAAACTACCAAGCAACACTTGAGTTGGGCCTATCATGATTTTCAAACTGAGTTGCATTAAACACTGTGTCAAATTTTAAAAGCATGATTTTAAACTTTAAACATGCATCGTTTATTTGAGTTGAGATATGAGATGAGCAAAAGCATGATTTTAAACTTTAAACTTTCAGCGTTTATTTGAGTTGAGATATGAGATGAGGAAAAACATGATTTTATACTTTAAACTTGCATTATTTTATTTGAGATGAGACATGAGATGAGGAGTTGAGACTTGAGTCGAGTCAGTTTATTGAGTCTGAGCCTTACTTATGTCTTGAGCCATTTTACATATTGTACATTCTACGTACTAATGCCACTCGGTGCTGCATTGTTTCATGATGCAGATACAGGTGATAGAGGACTTCAGCAGGTGTGTTGTTGAAGTTCAGAGTTCCCGAGTTCCAGAGTTGGTGATCCCTCCTTGCTATCCAGAGGAGCCTTTATTTTATTTGATTAGTTACTTCTGTTTTCTTTGAGTTGGGTAGTCATGGCTTGTCATAATACCATCTATATGTTAGAGGTAGAGGCTTCATAGACATTGAGTCGAGAATGTTGAGTATTGCTTTCAAAAATTCTTGTTTATTGGAAGTTCCCCTTTTCGTAAGGATTTGGTTTACTTACTTTACAGTCTATTCTTGAGAATTTTCTTCTGCTGTTGAGTATGATGTGACGATGAGTCCAAGTGGTTCACGTGGGGACTAGCAATAGTCTCTAAGTGTCGCCCATTCCAATGGTACCCTTCCGGGGTGCTACAAACTTGGTATCAGAACACAAAGTTCAAGTGTCCTAGGGAGTCTATGAAGCCGTGTCTAGTAAAGTCTTGTTTATGGGTGTGTTGTGCACCACACTACATAAGCATGAGACAATAGGATATTGGGATTGGTTACACTTCTTTGATATACTGAGTTCATGCGATAGAGTTTAACTTTATAAATCCTTGTCTAATTCGTGTGTTGCTCATTTGCAGAACATGTCTTCTAAGCATACAGCAGCCCAACAAGATGCTCAAGCCCCAAACGCTGAGAATCCTCTACCAGAGGTCTCTACTCAGGCAGAAACGAGGAGATGGGGTTGACCTACCAGGAATGATGAAGTTCCACAAGCACCTCCTATTCAACCAGCCACTACCTCAGAGGCGGACTTCAGAGGAGGCATTGCTATGCTCACCCAACTAGTGGCCTCCCAGAGTAATAGTAGAGGTTCTCAGCTCCCAAGCTCCAACTCTCAGGAGCCCACTGCTGCAACTAGGCTCCAAGACTTCTTGTGAATGAATCCTCCAGTCTACACGGGCTCGAACGTTGAGGAGGACCCACAAAATTTCATTGAAGAGATGTGCAATGTGTTGAGGGTTGTGCACGCAACGGAGATTGAAGGAGTTGAGCTTTCCTCCTACCAACGTAAGGATGTGGCAATATCTGGTATAACCAATGGGAAGATGGTCGAGGTGAGGATGTTGAGCCTGCTAAGTGGAGTGAATTTGAGAGTGTTTTCCTTGACCACTTCTTTCCCCAAGATTTGAGAGAGGCAAAGATTGAGGAGTTCGTGAACCTAAGGCAAGAGGGAATGACCGTCAAAGAGTATGGCCTCAAGTTTATTAAGTTGTCCAGGTACGCTCAGGAGATGGTTCAGGACATGAGAGCAAGGATGAGAAAGTTCGTGTTCGGGTTGGGTAAACATGTGAAGAGGGAGTGCAAGGTAGCATTACTGATCCCGGGCATGGATATTTCCAGAATCATGGTATATGCCCAGAAAACTATGGAGGAAAAGAAGATAAAGAAGAGCTCTTGAGTAAAAAGGCCAAGTACACTAGACATGATCCTAGCCAGCATAAACAGGATAAGAGAGATAGATCCTACTTTCAGAAGAGGCATTCGGGGTATGCACCATCATCAGCCAGTGCACCACTTCCAAATGCTTGGTATGATCAAAGATCCCAAGGTCAGTCAAACTTTTGAGCATAGGGTTCGCAAGCCAGTGTAACCCTTGGCTTGAAAGGGAAACCAACTTTTGGAAAGTGTGGCAGGATGCATTTGGGAGAGTGTAAGGAAGGAGGAAATGTTTGCTACAAGTGTGGCCAGAGAGGTCACTTCCCAAAAGAATGTCCACTTTAGGGTAATAAGGCGCAATCTTCTACTATGATGCCACCACCCAAGAGTGACCAGAGAGGTACTACACCGGGGACAGGCGGAAGGACGAACCATCTTTATGAAATGGGGAACCGACAAGACCGAGAGGTTGCACCATATGTCGTGATGGGTATGCTTCGAATCTTTACTTTCGATTATTATGCTTTACTTGATCCTGGGGCAACAATGTCCTTTGTGACGCCATATATGGCTAGAAAATTTGAGATTCCCTTAAGTGTTAACTTGAGTCTTTCCCTATTTTTACTCCTGTTGGTTAGTCTATCATAGCGAAGAGAGACTATAGAGATTGTGTAGTGTCTATCTATCATACAGATACTCTTGCTAATTTGGTTGAGTTAGAGATGATTGACTTTGATGTAATCCTTGGCATGGATTAGCTCCACGCCTGTTATGCCTCTGTTGACTGTAGAACCTGAACTTTCAAGTTCCAGTTTCCAAATGTGCTTGTTATAGAATGGAGGGGAGATTCCATTGCCCCCAAGGGCAAATTTATTTCTTACCTAAGAGCTAGAAGGTTAATCTCTAAAGGGTGCATCTACCATCTCGTGCGAGTCAATTTTGATGTTATTGAGTCTCCTACTCTTGAGTCAGTCTCGATTGTGAGTGAGTTTCCAAAAGTTTTTCCCGAGGGTCTACCTGGATTCCCTCCTAATAAGGAAATTGACTTTGGGATTGATGTTCTTCCCGATACCTATCCCATTTCAATTCTACCTTGTAGGATGGACCCCGCTGTGTTGAAAGAGTCAAAAAAGTAGTTGAAGGATTTATTAGAGAAGGGCTCTATTAGACCAAGTGTTTCTCCTTGGAGTGCTCCTATCCTGTTTGTGCAAAAGAAGGATGGGCCTCTCGGAATTGCATAGACTATAGGCAACTGAACAAGGTCACGATCAAGACTAAATATCCTCTCCCCAGGATAGATGATCTGTTTGACCAACTTCAGGGTGCCTCATGCTTTTCAAAGATAGATCTTAGATCGGGTTACCATCAGTTGAAAGTGAGGGAGAGTGACATTCCAAAGACATCCTTCAAGATTGGATATGACCACTTTGAGTTCTTGGTCATGTCCTTTGGATTGACGAATGCACCTGCAGCCTTCATGGACTTGATGAATAGAGTATTCAGACAATTTTTTGATATGTTTGTAATTGTGTTCATTGATGATATCTTGCTTTATTCGAAGGATAAGGAGGAGCATGCCAATCACCTTAGAGTTATCCTTCAGACTCTTAAGGACATGAGTTATATGCAAAGTTTTCAAAATGTGACTTTTGGCTCATGTCAGTGGCTTTCCTAGACCATGTCGTTTCGGCTGATGGTATTCGAGTAGATGCCCGGAAGATTGAAGTGGGTAAGAACTTGCCAAGACCGACCTCTCTAACTTACATAAGAAGTTTCTTGGGGTTGGTAGGCTACTACCGCAAGTTTGTTGATGGGTTTTCTTCCCTGTCCGCACCATTGACCAAGCTGACTCAGAAAAAGGTCAAGTTTCAGTGGTCTGAGAAATGTGAGAAGAGCTTCCAAGATTTGAAGACTAGATTGAACGCCACTCCTATTTTGATCTTGCTCGATGAGACGGAAGATTTTTTTATATATTGTGATGCATCAAGAGTTGGGTTGGGTTGTGTGTTAATGCAGAGAGAGAAGGTGATAGCCTATCTTCCAAGCAACTTAAAGTTCATGAGAGGAACTATCCAACCCATGATTGCGAGTTGGCGGTGGTGGTGTTCGCACTTAAACTCTGGTGCCACTACTTGTATGGAGTGCATGTAGATGTGTTCACTGACCACAAGAGCTTGCATTATTTCTTCAATCAGAGAGAACTCAACCTACGACAGAGGAGATGGTTGGAGTTGCTCAAGGATTATGACATGAGCATCCTATACCACCCAGGTAAAGCTAACATTGATGCTGACACTCTTAGCAGGTTGTCAATGGGTAGCACAACCCATGTTGAGGAAGGAAAGAAAGAGCTAGTAAAGGAAGTGCATAGATTGGCTTGATTGGGAGTTCAACTCGAGGAGAATTATGAGGGAGGAGTCAATGTTCAGAGTGGGTCTACATCATCCCTAGTAGCAGAGGTAAAAGAGAAGTAAGATCGAGATCCTATCATACTCCAATTGAAGGAGGCTATCCACAAACAAAAAGTGATGCTCTTCTCCAAAAGGGGAGATGGGGTGTTAAGATACTAGAGTAGGCTATGTGTTCCTAATGTTGATGGTGTTTGAGAAAGGATCATGGATGAAGCCCACTACACTAGATACTCCATTCATTCGGGCTCTACCAAGATGTACCACGACTTAAGAAAAGTCTATTGGTGGAGTGGAATGAAGAGGGACATTGTTGATTTTGTTTCAAAGTGCCCGAATTCCCAACAAATGAAAATTGAGCATCAAAGGCCTCGCGGATTGGCACAGAACTTTGAGATTTTGGAATGTAAGTGGGAGATGATTAACATGGACTTCATTACCGGTCTACCGAGATCCCAGAGACAGCATGATTCAATATGGCTGATTGCGGACAGGATTACTAAATCAGCAACTTTCTTCGAAGTCAAAATGACTAATACTGCGGAAGAGTATGCCAAGATGCACATCTAAGATATTGTGAGGTTGCATGGAGTTCTCTTGTCCTTCATTTCGGACAGAGGAACCCAGTTTACTTCTCACTTCTGGAGGTCCTTCCAGAAGGGATTGGGTACCAAGGTAAATCTGAGTACAGTTTTTCATCCACAGATGGATGGTCAAGCAGAGCGCACCATTCAGACATTAGAAGATCTGTTGAGAGCCTGCGTCCTTGACTTCAAAGGGAACTAGGATGACCATCTACCATTGATTTAATTTGCATATAACAATAGTTATCATGTAAGCATTCAAATGACTCCCTATGAGGCCTTGTATAGGAGGCGATGTAGATCACCTATTGGAAGGTTTAAGGTTGGAGAGGCTGCGTTGATTGGACCCGGCCTTCTTCATTATTCCATGGATAGGTGAAAGTTATTAGAGAGAGGTTGAAGATTGCACAAAGCCGTCAGAAATCTTACACCAATGTGAGAAGGGACTTAGAGTTCAAAGTAAGTGACTGGGGATACTTGAAGGTATCACCCATAAAGGGTGTCATGAGGTTTGGTAAGAAGGGGAAACTAAGTCCTCGCTATATTAGCCCTTATCAGATTGTGAGGAGGATAGGGAAGGTTGCTTATGAATTAGAGTTGCCTTCTGAGTTAGACGGAATCTATCCGGTGTTCCATATTTCTATATTGAAGAAGTGTTTGGGAGACCCAGCCTTGGTGATCCCAGTGGAGAGCATTGGAGTCAAAGACAACTTGTCCTATGAGGAAATTCCAGTCTGAATCCTTGATCGACAGGTTCGCAGACTGAGAAACAAAGAGATAGCCCCCGTTAAAGTTTTGTGGAGAAATCAATTTGTTGTGGAAGCAACATGGGAAGCTGAAGAAGAGATGAGAGTAAAATACCCGCACCTATTCATGCCTGATGAAGAGAATATTAAAGATAATATTTTTATTCTTAACTTAAATTGATGTTTCTATCTCGAATTGATGTGTCCATTCTTGATGCACTGAGTAGAGTTACCGAGGTTGATAAAGATTTGAGAGTTTGAGTTATCAAGTGAGTATCGAGATGAGTCTTGAGTCTATTTGTGCTATAATACCCCTCCTGCTCATCATTCGAAGACGAATGATCCCAAGGGGGAGATGATGTAACGCCAAGTAAAATTAACAAAGTACCTTAGAGGAGAGATTTGCGCATAAAACATCTTCCGATGCTCGAATGGAAATCTGAGGCCGGATTTATGATCAGCATGAAAGATTGCAGGGGAAAGGGTCTCGGTTGATTTTTAGAGCAACCGAATCAAAAGATAATTTTTTATTTTGAAACAAAAAACAGTGAAGGTTCGCGATAGAGGCACCTCATAGACTTATCGCGAACAGGGACTTATGTTTTTCCAAAACTATTCGACGGGATTGGAAAAACTCATTCAGAAAAGTTTTGCAGAAAATGCGTTGTTCGCGACCAGTTTGCGTCGTGAACTGAGTCACTCCGAGTCTGAAAAACACTACAAGAAAATAGGTCTTTAACGAGGGGAAATTTGGTCGTTAAAAGTATAAATTCGGATTTTTGCCGGATAATGTTACCAAGGTTTGAACCCGTGGCCTATGGGTCACATGACAATATCTACCAATTACTCCCCGGCTTGAGTCTATTTGTGCCATAATACCCCTCCTACTTATCATTCGAGGACGAATGATCCCAAGGGAGAGATGATGTAACGCCCAGTAAAATTAGCAAAGTATCCTAGAGGAGAGATTTACGCATAAAACATCTTTCGATGGTCGGATGGAAATCTGAGGCCGGATTTGTGATCAGCATGAAAGATTACATGGGGAAAGGGTCTCGGTTGATTTTTAGAGCAACCGAATCAAAAGATGATTTTTTGTTTTGAAACAAAAAACAGTGAAGGTTCGCGATAGAGCCGCCTCGCAGACCTATCGCGGACAGGGACTTATGTTTTTCCAAAACTATTCAACGGGATTGGAAAAACTCGTTCAAAAAAGTTTTGTAGAAAATGTGTTCACGACCAGTTCGCGTCGTGAACTGAGTCACTCCGAGTCTGAAAAACACTACAAGAAAATAGGTCTTTAACGAGGGAAAATTTGTTCGTTAAAAGTATAAATTCGGTCATTATTAGTCAATAACGACCGATAAAAATCCTGTCGTCACTAGTCGTTAGTAGCTTCGTCGTTAAAGATTAATGACAAGATTAAATCCTGTCATTTAAAGTTAACGATGGGATTAAATCTGGTCGTTGAAAAAGCTTTAACGACAACAAAAATTCGGTCGTTATACCTGTTTTCAGCAACCAAATTTTTCCTTCACTAATTGATATTCTAGTCATTAAAAATAAATAAGGCAAGCCCGGTGCACTTCCGGGGAAGGGTCTAACCACAAGGATCTATTGTACGGTATCCTTATATTGAATTTCTTCCAGATGATGTTACAAGGTTTGAACCCGTGACCTTCTGGTCACATGACAGTATTTTTTACCAGTTACTCCAAGACTCCCTTCAATTCTAGTTATTAAAACCTTAATTATAACCACAAATCAAATCAGCAAACTGCGTATGGATTTACCCATACAAACATACAAATACCTGCACATATGAAAACATACAAATTTATTATATTCATATAAGATTTCTTAGTTCACTACAAATAATGATATTGCGTAAAGTTACAAAAATATAGACATACAAATTTATATAATATTATACTTTTTAACTCTTAATAAAAGAAAAACTAGAATACCTTTAAACAATTTCTAAAATATTAAATGCATTCTTCTTGTGCTTCAATATTTTCTGTCGCTTATACTTTTTTACGGTTTTTCTGAGGATGAGTTCTTCAAACTGCATGACCTATCAAAAGATAAGTATAAAACTTCATGTAAAGTTATTAATAATACTCCTAATAACTATTATCTTCTTTTTTCTTTTTCGCAAAATCAAAGATTAACCACAATGAAATATAAAATTTGTTTCTGTTCTCACAACCAAATAAAAGAAAGTTGCGCTTCCTAGTTCTAGATATGAAGTTGTTTGTTTTGTATTTTGCACCTTTAGTTATTGACTTTTTGCACATTGCTTCAAGGATAAAACTCCTAACTTCTTTTAGTCTCACTTTTTATACTAATGGTATTCACCCAATATAAATAATTCAATATCATTAAAACTATTATGAGATACAAATCAATTATATCATCTTAAATTTTAAATAATAAATAAATCACGATTTCCTAATTAATTAGTTGTTTATTATATGTCATGTAAAGCTTTTTAAATTTTTTGTTTGTAATATTTCACGTTATACTTTTCTAACTCAAACGAATGATTTTGCTTTGTATACACTTGTTAGTTTCACAACCAATGATGAAAAAGAAATTGGCACAACATATATTTTTTATTAGAAGAAAGATTATTGCTGGATACTGATTCTTAAGTCTATTGATCGAGGTAATTTTCAAGTGGAGAAACATCTTTCCTATTGAGAAAATTACTTACAACCAAATTTATATAACTTTTCTACTTTAAATTAATTTTATAAGCTCGTAATTATATATTTAATATTATTACTTTTATTTTTAAATTTTTTTATTTCATTACAATTTTTTGTTTTGACCTACTTCATCTTGCATCTTTAAAAATGTCAAGTAATAATGAATAAATTGTCTCTCAAAATAAAAATATATATAGAACTATATCAAGAAAATATTTAAGTTAAAAATAATTATGCCAAAAAGATTGTAACTAAATACTTTTATAATATTTCAAAATTTTATATAATTGACTATAATAAAAATGATGGATAAAGTTATTATAAAATAATACATTAATATTTTTTTCTTTTTATTAAACTTTTTTTAAGAATTAAGAAAAATTATAAAAGATGGAGGATTTTTATCAGAATGATTAGCAAAACACCACTTGTTATACTTATAACATGATTTGGTCTGATCTCTTTACTTTCATATTAGTTAAACATATTTTTACACTAAATAATATGTTTTAACGATGGAATGTTATGCTTTTTAACAATCAAATGTGTTCCCTTGTTAATGTTAGATTAAAATTTATTTTTAATGACCGGAAAAAGATTTGGTCACTCTAAGTGTATTTATAAACGGAAAAAATTGGTCACTTATAAGTGTGTTTATAATGACTGGAAAATAATTTGGTTGCTATAAGTATATTTATAACAACCGGAAAAAATTTGGTCACTATAAGTACATTTATAATGGCCAGAAAAAAATTTGGTCATTATAAGTGTATTTATAATGACCGGATTCATTTCTCATCATTAAGAAATGGTTGTTTAATGGCTTTTTTCTTGTAGTGAAATTTCGAAAGTTTTTTAGGGGCATTTGGTCTATTCCTAACACCTCCTAAACTCGGTACACGATCAATATAAGTTGTTTTAATGTGAAAATGGTCTAAAACCCCATTCTAAGTCCTTTTCTGACAAACCATCAAGACTAGGGCTTGAGGAAGGTAGAGGAGTGCTTGAGATTGAGAAGTTCAAGAGAAAATTTTTGAGGGAGATTGTTGTTAGCATTATATCAGGTATGTAAGGCTATCTAAAGCGTTGGACTATGTTTATCCATGCGCCCTTTTGTCTTCTTGAGTCAAGATCATGAGTATAAATTGCATGTTTTAAATCATGTGGTCCTTGAGTTACCAAAGTTTTGTACATGTCGAAATTTTCATAAATATACTTGAGTCAAATTATGAGTTAAATTGTTATTATCATTAAATATAAATGTTATTCAAATGTTAGATATTCTAGCCCTGAATTTAGTATTTTCTTACTTATGTACTGAATTAAGAAGTATGAATTTAAATCTTCTAAACCCATGAATTAAACCCGGAAAGTATATTTTCTTGTTTCATATATGTGTATAGAGAATACTTATTTTATCTTATGAGTTGAGTCTAGATAATATGATGTTCTTGACTGAGATCATTGGGATTCTCGCATGGTATGAGTTAGAGTCATGAGATGCATTGCATAAATGATGACCCCGAGTTATTGAGTTTTTGAGAGACTGAGTTGAGTCATTGAGAAACGAGTTGGCTCATTGAGATGAGTCAAAGAGATAAGTTTGATTTTATTTTCTATGAGCACATTTTAGTCTTAGAAGAAGTATTGAGCATTGAGCGGGTGTTTTAGGGGCACCCGAAGAACTACGTTGCCAGCGTAGGATGGTCGCACAGGATAATTCTGGTGGCCCATGTCCCAATAGATGGACATTCTCTTTGGATCCAAGAGAGAGAAGTAGAGGTTGACGTCCTATTCCTTGACAAGTTTAGGGCGAGCGTGGCAACAACGTCTTATCATTGTACACCACCCAAGCCCTTGGTGGTGGGGAGTTATCGGTTAGAGAAACTTCCAAGCAATACTTGAGTTGGGCCTATAATGATTTTCAAACTGAGTTGCATCAAACACTGAGTCAAATTTTAAAAGCATAATATTTAAATTTTAAACTTCCATCGTTTATTTGAGTTGAGATATGAGTTGATGAAAAGCATGATTTTTAACTTTAAACTTGCATCGTTTATTTGAGTTGAGATATGAGATGAGGAAAAGCATAATTTCAAACTTTAAACTTGCATTATTTATTTGAGATGAGACATGAGATGAGGAAATGAGTCTTGAGTCGAGTCAGTTGATTGAGTATGAGCCTTGCTTGTTTCTTAAGCTATCTTACATACTGCACATTCCACGTACTGATGCCACTCGTCACTTCATCATTTCATGATGCAGATACAGGTGAAAAAGGACTTCAGCAGGCACACCGTTAAAGTTCCAGAGTTGGTGAACCCTCCTTGCTATCCGGAGGAGCCTTTATTTTGTTTGATTAGTTACTTCTGTTTTCTTTGAGTTAGGTAGTCATGTCTTCTCATGGTACCATCTAGATGTTAGAGGTAGAGGCTTTATAGACATTGAGTAGAGAATATTGAGTATTGCTTTCTAAAATTCTTGTTTATTGGGAATTCCCCTTTTCTTAAGGATTTGGTATTGGGAATTCCCCTTTTCTTAAGGATTTGGTTTACTTACTTTACAGTCTATTCTTTAGCATTTTCTTCCGTTGTTGAGTATGATGTGACGATGAGTCCAAGTGGTTCGCTTGGGGACTAGCAATAGTTTCTGAGTGCCGGCACGCCAAGGGTACCCTCCTAGGGCGTGACAATTCCACTCTCACCATGGTGTGTGTACTACACTCTTTTTTTTATTTGTAAAAAGATATAACATCACACTCTACATGGACAAAACATTCCACCTTGGCAAAAAATAAATAAATTATAGTATTTGTTAAAATTGTATTAAAGTATTATTATTTCAAAAAAAATACATAATAAAATATAAAATATTTTTTTACCCCCACCACTTCTGTCACGCCCCGGGAGGGTACCCTAGGCGTGGCCGGCACTCAGAGGCTATTGCTAGCCCCCAAGCGAACCACTTAGCATTCATCACATCATTCATTATAAACATTGCGGAAGGAGATAGAAAATAATACCTAAACAAAGTGGGCCAATGGCCAAAACATCAAAACTGTTCATTTCACCAAGCAGAGGAATATTGCTCAGGTATCATAACATTCACCTTGATTACACCATTATGTCTACAAAGCCTCTAACATTCCTTAAAACGTCTAGGAAGAGGACCATGACATACCATGGCTACTCGACTCAAAGAACAGGATAACATTCATAAATAAAGGTTTCCTCTGGAATCAAGGAGGCTCACCACAGTCAGAACTTGGAAACACTTGACCTCAACGGGGCGGCTGCTGAAGTCCTCTAGCTCCTGTATCTGCATCATGAAACGATGCAGCGCCAAATGGCGTCAGTACGTGGAATGTACTGGCATGTAAAGAGCTGAAACACATTGTTAGGAATATACGAACATAACGCACATCATCATGAGACCTTAACATTTACATCAGGGAAACCTTAACATTGACCTTTACATTAACATTTACCATTGCATTGGAGTACCCTTAGAGAACCCTTTTCAAGAAGGCCTAACTGGGAGTTTCTTTAACCGACAACCATCACTTATGAGCCAGTGATGATACAACGAAGCGATGCCGTTGCTACATCCGTCCAATACCCTGCCCGGGGCAAAGGACATTCATTAGAAAAATATTAGTCCTCATTGGGACAAGAAAGGTGCCATCCGCGTTGCGGTTCAATCCTCTCTTCCTACGCGGGCCACGTAGTTAATGGATTCAGGTGGGACTCACCTTTCTATCCATTTCGGTGCTCAATACTCCTCCCAAGACTCGACATTGCTCATAAAACATTAACATTCATTAGTCCCATAGGGACGCATTTCATCATCATTAGTCCCCATAGGGGCCTAATACATTATCATTGGCATCAACATTCATTTGTCCCATAGGGACACATTACATTATCATTAGCATCTCCTTTACATCAACATTAACATCATTGTCATTCCATCTCATTAACATCAACATCATTGACTTTAGGGACACTAGTTTGGGAACTTCGACTCTCAACTTAGAGACAATCCCACATTCACATTCTCGACATTCATCATTCATTATTTTATCATTACTCTAGACTCTACACACACACCCATGTTCATCATGCATGCTTCTCTAGAATACATATGCGATAGATATATAAGGTTTTCAACTAAATGCTTTTCAAGAAAATAGTTTAAAAGGATGCATGAGGGTTTTTATGGGGGTCATCATCAATGCAGGAAAATATGCAGGTTTATGCATAAAATAATGGCATTTGTTCATTACATTACATGAGTTAACACGTTTCACTTCATTACCCTAACATCATTCACCATTAGACTTTAATACCTTACTCATGGGGCACATGGGAGGACATTCCCATGTTTTAAGTTTAGCCTTACATACCTGAAAGAAGATAGTCACACTAAAGCACCTTCTTTCCTCTTGCTCTCTTTAACCTCCTTCAAGCCCTAGCCTTAAGAACCTTAGGAAGACTTCTTCAATGGGGTTTTTCAACCCTTTTTCGTGAAAACCGACCTATATAGGCCATAGGGGTACGTTTAGGATAGGTGGGATTGGACCATACTGCCCTTGGAAATTTTAAGAAATTAAATCCCGTCCTGAAATAACACAGTCCGCGACGCGGACTGGTCGCGGACAGTGTATTTTCGGAAATTTCAACTCCGTCGAAATTTTCAGGAAAAGATAAGTGTGTCTCCGCGACCAGTCCGCGTCGCGGAGGCTCACTGTTTTTCGTTTTGGAACGAAAAATTATCTTTTGACTCGGTTTTTCTAAAATTCGACCGAGACCTTTCCCCCACTCCATTTTCAGTGCTGATCATGAATCCACTCTCGGATTTCCGATCCGAGCATTGGAAGGCACGTTTCTCGCACACCTCTCCTTGAGGGGTATTTCGGTAATTTCGCGGGCGTTACATTATCTCCCCCTTGGGATCATTCGTCCTCGAATGATAAGTAGGGAAGTATTTTAGCACGAATAGGCTCACGACTCACCTCAATATTACTTTGATAACCTACTACCTTCATCTTTCATTGGTCTTTAAGCTCATTTATTCAACATTAACAATTTCACATGGAATTCATGTAATATACATTAATTTACATTAAGTAGGGTCATTACCTTCGATGCTTCCATCGACCTCGGGCACGAACAAGTGCGGGTACTTTGCTTTCATCTCCTCCTCAGCTTCCCATGTGGATCCTTCAACGAATTGATTTCTCCACAGTACCTTAACAGAAGCTATCTCCTTGTTCCTTAGTCTGCGAACCTGCCGATCAAGGATTTGGACTGGGGTTTCCTCATAGGACAAGCTGTCCTTGATTCCTGTGCTCTCTACCGGCACTACCAAGGCAGGATCCCCTAAACATTTCTTCAACATTGAGACGTGGAACACTGAATGAATCCCATCTAATTCAGAGGGTAGTTCCAGCTCATAAGCAACCTTTCCAATCCTTCGCACAATTTGGTAGGGACCAATATAGCGAGGACCCAACTTCCCTTTCTTCCCAAACCTCATGACGCCTTTCATAGGTGATACTTTCAGATAAACCCAGTCATTCACCTCAAACTCTAAATCCCTTCTCCTTACATCTGTGTACGACTTTTGGCGACTCTGGGCTGCCTTTAACCTTTCTCGTATAGTCTTCACCTTTTCCATGGACTGGTGGACAAGGTCTGGCCCAATCAGCTCGGCCTCTCCCACCTCGAACCACCCAATGGGCGATCTACATCTTCTCCCATACAAGGCTTCATAAGGGGCCATTTGGATACTCGCATGATAACTGTTGTTGTATGCGAATTCAATCAAGGGTAAATGGTCGTCCCAATTTCCTTTGAAGTCGAGAACGCATGCTCTCAACATGTCTTCCAACGTCTGGATAGTGCGTTCTGCCTGGCCATCCGTCTGTGGATAAAAGGCCGTGCTCAAGTTCACCTTAGTACCCAGCCCTTTCTGGAACGACTTCCAGAAGTGAGAGGTAAATTGGGCTCCTCTGTCTGAAATGATAGACAAGGGAACTCCGTGCAATCTCACTATCTCCTGAATATATATTTTGGCATAATCTTCGGCAGTGTTAGTCGTCTTGACTGCTAAGAAATGTGCTGATTTCGTCATTCTGTCTACAATCACCCATATGGAGTCATGTTGCCTCCGGGATTTCGGTAAGCCCGTGACAAAGTCCATGTTCACCATCTCCCACTTCCATTCTGGAATTTCAAAATTCTGAGCCAGACCACTTGGCCTTTGGTGCTCAACCTTGACTTGCTGGCAGTTGGGGCATCTGGAAACGAATTCTGCGATGTCCCTCTTCATTCCACTCCACCAATAGACTTCTCTCAAGTCGTGATACATCTTGGTGGAACCTGGATGGATGGAGTACTTAGCATTATGGGCCTCAGCTAAAATCCTTTCTCGAACACCATCAACATTAGGGACACATAATTTGTTCTGGTACCTCAGTACCCCATCTCCCCCTTTGGAGAAGGCCATCACTTTTTGCTTCTGAACATCTTCTTTTAGTTGGAGTATAATGGGATCTCGATCCTGCTTCTCTTTAACTTCAGTCACCAGGGATGATGAAGACCCATTTTGAACACTAACTCCTCCTTCATCATTCTCTTCAAGTTGGACCCCCAATCGGGCCAACCTGTGCACCTCTCTCACCAGTTCTTTCTTTTCTTCATCAACATGGGCCGTGCTACCCATAGACAACCTGCTAAGAGCATCAGCAACAACGTTAGCTTTACCTGGGTGGTACATGGCGCTCATATCATAGTCTTGAGCAACTCTAACCATCTCCTCTGTCGCAGATTGAGCTCCCTTTGGCTGAATACATACTGTAAGCTCTTATGGTCTGTGAACACATCCACATGCACTCCATACAAGTAGTGGCGCCAGATTTTAAGTGCGAACACAACGGCTGTCAACTCAAGATCATGGGTAGGATAGTTTCGTTCATGAACCTTAAGCTGTTTGGAAGCATAGGCTACCACCTTTCCTCTTTGCATTAACACGCACCCCAACCCAACTCTAGATGCGTCACAGTATACCACGAAGTCATCTGTTCCGTCAGGCAATGTCAAAACAGGTGCAGTGGTTAACCTGGTCTTCAG
Source organism: Solanum rostratum (assembly GCA_029948455.1). Classification (NCBI taxonomy): domain Eukaryota; kingdom Viridiplantae; phylum Streptophyta; class Magnoliopsida; order Solanales; family Solanaceae; genus Solanum; species Solanum rostratum. Next base: position 62,510,029 of record CM057048.1, read on the forward strand.
CTCTTCGAAACTTTTCTCACATTCGTCAGACCATTGGAACTTAGCCCTTTTCTGGGTCAGTTTGGTCAATGGTGCAGATAGGGAAGAAAACCCCTCCACAAACCTCCGGTAGTAGCCTGCCAACCCCAAGAAGCTTCTTATGTCAGTCGGAGAGGTTGGCCTTGGCCAGCTTGCCACCGCCTCAATCTTCTGGTTATCCACTCGAATACCATCACCCGAAACCACATGGCCTAGGAAAGCCACTGACTTAAGCCAGAATTCACACTTGGAGAACTTAGCATATAACTCGTGGTCCTTAAGAGTTTGAAGGACAACTCTGAGATGTTTAGTATGCTCTTCCTCATCCTTCGAATATATCAAAATATCATCAATGAAGACGATTACAAACATATCCAAGTAGGGTCTAAATACCCTGTTCATCAAGTCCATAAAGGCTGCTGGTGCATTGGTCAACCCAAAGGACATCACTAAAAATTCAAAATGACCATATCTTGTCCTGAAAGCTGTCTTTGGGATATCACACTCCCTCACCTTCAACTGATGGTAACCCGATCTGAGGTCTATTTTTGAAAAACATGAGGCACCCTGAAGTTGGTCGAACAAGTCGTCAATCCTAGGAAGAGGATATTTGTTCTTGACTGTGACCTTGTTCAGTTGCCTATAATCTATACACATTCGAAGCGTCCCATCTTTCTTTCGCACAAACAACACTGGAGCACCCCACGGAGAAACACTGGGTCTAATAAAACCCTTCTCTAATAGGTCTTTCAACTGTTCTTTCAGCTCCTTCAGTTCAGCGGGGGCCATCCTATATGGCAGAATTGAAATAGGCTGCGTATCGGGGAGTACATCAATACCGAAGTCAATCTCCCTATCAGGAGGGACTCTAGGTAAATCCTCCGGGAACACCTCAGGAAACTCATTAACAACTGAGACCGACTCAAGAGTAGGGGTCTCAATATTATCAGCTTTAACTCTTACTAGGTGATAGATACACCCCTTAGAGATCAACTTCCTTGCCCTCAGGTAAGAAATAATTATACCCTTGGGTGCAACATAACCTCCCTTCCATTCTAAGACCGGTTCAAGTGGGAATTGAAACTTAACCACTCGGGTTCTACAGTCTATGGATGCATGGCAAGCGTGAAGCCAATCCATCCCAAGGATCACATCAAAATCCACCATCTCTAATTCTACCAAATCAGCCAATGTATCCCTATAATAAATGGATACTACACAGTTCCTATAGACCCTTTTAGCCAGAATAGACTCTCCAGTAGGAGTTAAAAAGGAATATGGCTCACGTAGACATTCTGGGGCAACTTCGAACTTATTAGCCACATAGGGTGTCACAAAGGATAAGGTGGCACCCGGATCAAGTAATGTGTAACAGTTATAAGAGAAGATTTGAAGCATACCCGTTATAATATCTGGGGCAGCCTCTCGGTCCTGCCAATTTCCCATAGCATACAGGCGGTTCGCTCCGCCTCCAGCATTCGTAGCAGTAGCCCTCTATTGACTGCCCGCAGGGGGCGCTGTAAATGACTGGGCTCTATTACCTCTGTCGTTTCCCCTATGGCTCCTCATAGGACATTCAATCTGGATATGGCCAGGCTGTCCACACGTATAGCATAAATTGGTGCCTTCCCGGCACGCACCAAGATGTTGTTTGCCACATCTGCCACAAGTTGCTTTTCCTCTGGGCCCTGGCGACACTAGCCTGGGACTGAGATACCTGTGCTCTGAAATTCTGATGGCCCTGGGTCCTTTGGTCATACCTGTGCTGCTGAACAGGTGCATTCACCATCGGTGTTGCATGGCGAGGAGGTTTCCTCTGAAAGAAGTTCTTGCTGCCCTTGTCCCCCTTTTGCTGGTTTTGTTCCTGGCCCGCAGCCTTGGCTTTCTTGCTCTATTGTTCCTCCCTGTCCCTCTTCTTGTCCTCTTCGGTCTGTTGAGCGTAAACCATCAGCCTGGAAATATCCATGTCTGGGATCAGCAATGCTGCCTTGCACTCCCTCTTCACATGTCTGCCCAGTCCAGACACAAATTTTCTCATCCTGGCCCTCATATCAAGAACCATCTCCGGAGCATACCTCGACAGCTGGGTAAACTTTAGGCTATACTCTTTGGCGGTCATACCCTCTTGTTTTAAGTTCACAAACTCTTCAACCTTGGCTTCCCTTAACTCTTGGGGAAAGAAATGATCGAGAAAAGCACTCTCGAACTCTTCCCACTCGGCTGGTTCAGCACTTTCACCTCTGACATCCTCCCATTGGTTGTACCAAATGTTGGCCACATCCTTAAGTTGATATGAGACCAACTCCACTCCTTCAATCTCACTTGCATGCATTGCCCTTAGGATCTTACGCATTTCATCAATAAAGTTTTGCGGATCCTCCTCAACCTTAGAACCCGTATAGACTGGCGGATTCATCCTCAAAAAATCTCTGAGCCTAGAAGCAGCAGTTGGCTCTTGGGAACTGGAGCTTGGGGCCTGGGGACCACGACTGCCACTTTGTGAGGCCACCAACTGGGTGAGCATGGCAATGGCTCACCTGAAGTCTGCCTCTGAAGTGGGGGCTGACTGTGCTGGGGGTGCTGGTGGAGCCTCAGCAGCTCTAGCTGGTCGTCCCCGTCTCCTTACCTCACGTTCTGGCAAGGGGTTCTCAGTACTTGGGACAGAACCATCTCTTTGGGCAGCAGTGCGTTTTGGAGGCATTATCTGCAAACGCGTAACGCACGAGTTAAAGAGATTTGCTTAAAGTCAAGCTCTAGCGCACGACTCAGAACATCAAAGAAGTGGAACCATTTCCTAATGCCCTGTAGCATCCTGTTTATGAAGTGTGGTGCACAACACACGCATAAACGAGACTCTACTAGACACGGCTTCGTAGACTCCCTAGGACTCTTGAACTCTGTGCTCTGATACCAAGTTTGTCACGCCCCGGGAGGGTACCCTAGGCGTGGCCGGCACTCAGAGGCTATTGCTAGCCCCTAAGCGAACCACTTAGCATTCATCACATCATTCATTATAAACATTGCGGAAGGAGATAGAAAATAATACCTAAACAAAGTGGGCCAATGGCCAAAACATCAAAACTGTTCATTTCACCAAGTAGAGGAATATTTCTCAGGTATCATAACATTCACCTTGATTACACCATTATGTCTACAAAGCCTCTAACATTCCTTAAAACGTCTAGGAAGAGGACCATGACATACCATGGCTACTCGACTCAAAGAACAGGATAACATTCATAAATAAAGGTTTCCTCTGGAATCAAGGAGGCTCACCAAAGTCAGAACTTGGAAACACTTGACCTCAACGGGGCGGCTGCTGAAGTCCTCTAGCTCCTGTATCTGCATCATGAAACGATGCAGCGCCAAATGGCGTCAGTACGTGGAATGTACTGGCATGTAAAAAGCTGAAACACATTGTTAGGAGTATACGAACATAACGCACATCATCATGAGACCTTAACATTTACATCAGGGAAACCTTAACATTGACCTTTACATTAACATTTACCATTGCATTGGAGTACCCTTAGAGAACCCTTTTCAAGAAGGCCTAACTGGGAGTTTCTTTAACCGAAAACCATCACTTATGAGCCAGTGATGATACAACGAAGCGATGCCGTTGCTACATCCGTCCAATACCCTGCCCGGGGCAAAGGACATTCATTAGAAAAATATTAGTCCTCATTGGGACAAGAAAGGTGCCATCCGCGTTGCGGTTCAATCCTCTCTTCCTACGCGGGCCACGTAGTTAATGGATTCAGGTGGGACTCACCTTTCTATCCATTTCGGTGCTCAATACTCCTCCCAGAACTCGACATTGCTCATAAAACATTAACATTCATTAGTCCCATAGGGACGCATTTCATCATCATTAGTCCCCATAGGGGCCTAATACATTATCATTGGCATCAACATTCATTTGTCCCATAGGGACACATTACATTATCATTAGCATCTCCTTTACATCAACATTAACATCATTGTCATTCCATCTCATTAACATCAACATCATTGACTTTAGGGACACTAGTTTGGGAACTTCGACTCTCAACTTAGAGACAATCCCACATTCACATTCTCGACATTCATCATTCATTATTTTGTCATTACTCTAGACTCTACACACACACCCATGTTCATCATGCATGCTTCTCTAGAATACATATGCGATAGATATATAAGGTTTTCAACTAAATGCTTTTCAAGAAAATAGTTTAAAAGGATGCATGAGGGTTTTTATGGGGGTCATCATCAATGCAGGAAAATATGCAGGTTTATGCATAAAATAATGACATTTGTTCATTACATTACATGAGTTAACACGTTTCACTTCATTACCCTAACATCATTCACCATTAGACTTTAATACCTTACTCATGGGGCACATGGGAGGACATTCCCATGTTTTAAGTTTAGCCTTACATACCTGAAAGAAGATAGTCACACTAAAGCACCTTCTTTCCTCTTGCTCTCTTCAACCTCCTTCAAGCCCTAGCCTTAAGAACCTTAGGAAGACTTCTTCAATGGGGTTTTTCAACCCTTTCTCGTGAAAACCGACCTATATAGGTCATAGGGGTACGTTTAGGATAGGTGGGATTGGACCATACTGCCCTTGAAAATTTTAAGAAATTAAATCCCGTCCTGAAATAACACAGTCCGCGACGCGGACTGGTCAGTGTATTTTCGGAAATTTCAACTCCGTCGAAATTTTCAGGAAAAGATAAGTGTGTCTCCGCGACCAGTCCGCGTCGCGGTTCCGTCGCGGAGGCTCACTGTTTTTCGTTTTGGAACGAAAAATTATCTTTTGACTCGGTTGCTCTAAAATTCGACCGAGACCTTTCCCCCACTCCATTTTCAGTGCTGATCATGAATCCGCTCTCGGATTTCCGATTCGAGCATCGGAAGGCACGTTTCTCGCACACCTCTCCTTGAGGGGTATTTCGGTAATTTCGCGGGCGTTACAACTTCCCCTCACCGTACCCTCCCTCCCCCCCCCCCCCGGAACAAAAATTGTAAATTTTTGAAAAAAATTCTTACTTGATATCCCTCTTAATAATAATCTAGATATTATTTTAATTTCTTTTAGAAAAAATAATTCTACGCTACTCCACTTAATCCTCAGCTTTTTTTATTATTTATAGAAAATTAATTTTTAATTTTTGCAAGATTTTTTTAAAATGAATTTTTTATTTCTATTATATTCAATAAACAAGAAATAAAAATTAAAAAAAAATTAGGAGCAGAGGATTAGATGCAGATGAAATAGAATTTTATTCAAAAAAATATCGATTTTTAGGTAGAACTGGAGTAGGGCAAGAAGTTTGAACTTTTTAAAAATATTTTATGAAAGAGATTCAAAAAAAATAAAAGGATGGGGAATATTGTGGGGTGGGTGCAGGGTACGCAGGGGTGTGGGCTGCGGATTAGGTGAGAAAAAATATTTTTAAATTTTATTTAAATAAAATTGGAAGCTAATTTATACTTAATCTTTTACTGTTAACTAATATTACTATTTTATTTAATTTTTGTCAATGTGGCATGCCATTTGGTAATGTTTTTCCCAATAAAAGAGTGAGTGTATTACACACACCAAGGTGTGTTTCTCAAACTAATAAGTGATAATTTATGTATGAAAATCACACTCCCAATACTTTTGGTATGAAACTCAAAAAAGGGGATAGTTTAGGTGTGTTTTCGATACTTATCTCTTCATTAAACTCAATTGATGTATGGGCTATGTTCTATTGTTAATTGTAAAGTGAATTACGCCCTCATATGATGAAATGCATATGAAATGCATTGAAGTTATGAAGATATGAAGGTGCATGTGCCCTTTAAAGCTTGATTTGTGCATGCGTAATTTATATTATGATTTAAATGTGAATTTTACTTATGTTGTTACTTGAATTTCATAATGCATTATTGATTTAAGTTTGAATCTCCATTACCCATGCTAATCCCATCTCATTCATGTATGCATATATGACTATGGTTTTATGAAGTTTATGAAATTTGTCAAGACCCAATTATGCTTATGCATATGATTTTGATAATATTATGGTTATGACAAGAACGTGATCACATAAATGCCTATGATTATGGCTATAACACCCAACTTTTTTTTTAACTAAGATTGAGTCATCCTTCATATTATATGCGATCTTAATTGATAAATCTTAATTGAGCATAGATGTTAAAGTTAATTTCTTAGAGTGGGAGTAGAATTGGAGATGATAAAAGGATCTTTTACATCAATTCAAGTCCAAAGAATTTCTACCGACTAGGTTTTCGTATGAGTTGATAGAAGGGTCAACTTCAAATGACCATATCTCCTAAAGTATAATGAGTTAGGTGACCCATAACATATCAAATTAAAAATCTTTGAGTTAGCTTTCCAACGCATCTTATTTTGGCTTAATCAGAGTTTGGAGTAGAAAGTTATGACTATTTTACTGAACTCCTGCAGAGCTATCTGAAGGGCCGCGACAGCTTCGCGTCGCGGACCTATCGCGAACTCTTTCTGGATAAGCTAAGCGACGTTCCTTTATTTTATTTTGAGGGTAATTTTATCCTAAAACCTTTGGAAGTCTATTTAAGGTCCCAAAATGCATAAAACGTCAGTTTTCATAATTAAAACCCTCTCATTCGCTCCTAAAAATAAACGCTCAAGAATCATCAAGAGAGTCATCAAGTTAGGATTAACTTTTATGATTCATCATCAAGATGAGTTAATCTTCATAAACTTTAAGCTACCCAACCTAAATTTCTTTATCTATTCATGAATCCCTAATAGAATCTTAAATCATAACCTAGGATTTCAAGAAAGCGAATTCAAGAATCCCTAGAAAGGATTTCTTGATTATTCTTTTCATGAATTAGGGTTCTTCATCAAGAACTCTAAAGATTCTAAATCAAGAATTCAAGAATCAAAGAGAATCCCTTCAAACAATGTCTTCCCATGTTCTTCTACTCTAAAAGAACTATCGAGATCGAGGGTTTCCTCCAAGAAAATGAGTATTCATCAAATTTCAATTGTAATTCACTACAACATTTTTGACTTTTAAGTACCCTGACTAAGTGTGGCCTAAACTATAAAAAAATGTTGTCTTTGATCAAAGGCAACACTTTTTGGCTTTAAGCAACACTTTTGCAGGGGTGGCCTAAAGAAGCGTTACCTTTGACTTTAGGCAACACTTTGTAGGTGTTGCCTCAATAGCTACACTTTAAAAGCGTTGCCCATGGGGTGCAAAAGCAACGCTTTGCAATAGCTATATAACAACACTTTTACTACATACTACTACATTTTTAAGCGTTGCCTCTTCATACTTATTGGCAACACTTTCGAAGTGTAGCCATTTATAACATCTCTAAAACAACACTTTATAAGTGTAGCCATTTATGTATCCTTTGCTGATATCCATGCCATAATTGACGTTCAATTTTGAAGTTTTGCAATATTGACTAAAAAAAATTTATATGCCAAAATATTCTTATTGAATTTTTATATATATATATGCTAATCACACTACGCATAATTTTGCTTACAAATAATTAAATGTATAGATATGTAATAAACTTCAAATAATAATGTCCTACAAATTCTTATAAGAGTCGTCTTTTGAAGATGTGCATACTCGCAATGAATTCCACAAAATCAAATGTATTTAAACTCTAAAAATAGTTCAAAAACTCTTCCCATTCAATTCAATAAATCAAATTGACTTGTGGCCGCCATTCAAACTTGATCTCTCGCATTTTCCTACACATTTTACAAAAAATAAAACAATTAGAGAGAAATCAAAACATTTAGTAAGCCTCACGCACACAACTGCAGTAACATCAAAAATGTAACACAGATGGGGCAAGCAAGAGTAATCCTGGACCAAGTTCATATGCATTTTGCGTTAGAAATCACAATGGAAATCTTTGCATGCGCAGGCAGGAGTGTTGAGACAGATGACAAATATGCAAGCAGAGGCAAGGGCTATTTTGGAAGCTGTTAGATACTGGGAGAAAAAATTAAAAGCAAGCAAGTCTCTGGAAGATTCGCTGGTGATGGTTAATGTACTTAAAAGAAACATGGAAAGTTTCATGGGAGATTGTAGAAATGGTTGAGGAGATCAGGAAGCATATAGTCAATCAACATATCACTATTCAACATATATTCAGAGAGGGTAACCAACTTGCGAATTATCTAGCAAATATAGCAGCAAAAGAGAAAATGAAGATGGTATATGAAGGTTCCAGTCAACTACCTAAGGGAGGTCGACGAATCATCAACACAATTAAACTTCAAATACCAATACTAACAATTACAACAAAACAAATAAGATTGCAGCTTTCATGTTACAGCTTAGCACAGTCCTTCTACAAGTACAGATGAAGAAAAGGTAATGTAAAGGTTATTTACAATCAGAACTATTCACATAACAAAAAGGGCTGCTACATATAAAGGATAGAGTGAATAAGGTCACAAAAACAATCACCAAGCAAGCAGGGATCTGGTGTCATTGTGTGTGAAATCTGAAAAGTCAGCCTTAGTTTAACTAACAAAGAAGCTTGATTGCCATCTTCAAGATATGCAAAAATCCCAAAAATCTGGGAAAGGGAGAAATCAACAACAGTACAGGGAAACACTCAGTAGGAAATAGATGAGAAATATAGCAACAAAAGAGAAAATGAAGATGGTATATGAAGGTTCCAGTCAAATACCTAAGGGAGGTCGACGAATCATCAACACAAATAAACTTCAAATACCAATACTAAGAATTAGAACAAAACAAATAAGATTGCAGCTTTCATGTTACAGCTTAGCACATTCCTTCTACAAGTACAGATGAAGAAAAGGTAATGTAAAGGTTATTTACAATCAGAACTATTCACATAACAAAAAGGGCTGCTACATAAAAAGGATAGAGTGAATAAGGTCACAAAAACAATCACCAAGCAAGCAGAGATCTGGTGTCATTGTGTGTGTGAAATCTGAAAAGTCAGCCTTAGTTCAACTAACAAAGAAGCTTGACTGCCATATTCAAGATATGCAAAAATCCCAAAAATCTGGGAAAGGGAGAAATCAACAACAGTACAGGGAAACACTCAGTAGGAAATAGATGAGAAATATAGCAACAAAAGAGAAAATGAAGATGGTATATGAAGGTTCCAGTCAAATACCTAAGGGAGGTCGACGAATCATCAACACAAATAAACTTCAAATACCAATACTACGAATTAGAACAAAACAAATAAGATTGCAGCTTTCATGTTACAGCTTAGCACATTCCTTCTACAAGTACAGATGAAGAAAAGGTAATGTAAAGGTTATTTACAATCAGAACTATTCACATAACAAAAAGGGCTGCTACATAAAAAGGATAGAGTGAATAAGGTCACAAAAACAATCACCAAGCAAGCAGAGATCTGGTGTCATTGTGTGTGTGAAATCTGAAAAGTCAGCCTTAGTTCAACTAACAAAGAAGCTTGACTGCCATCTTCAAGATATGCAAAAATCCCAAAAATCTGGGAAAGGGAGAAATCAACAACAGTACAGGGAAACACTCAGTAGGAAAGAGATGAGAAATATAGCAGCAAAAGAGAAAATGAAGATGGTATATGAAGGTTCCAGTCAACTACCTAAGGGAGGTCGACGACTCATCGACACAAATAAACTTCAAATACCAATACTAAGAATTAGAACAAAACAAATAAGATTGCAGCTTTCATGTTACAGCTTAGCACAGTCCTTCTACAAGTACAGATGAAGAAAAGGTAATGTAAAGGTTATTGTTACTCAAGGACATTATTGTGCTTCCACAAGTTGTATGCCCAAACATGACATAACAACTTGGACAGAGACAAGCTCCAAACACCAAGATTCACACACCAATTATCAAGCTTCAAACACCAATTGTCACAAAGATACACAAACTGAACAATTAAATATTGCTGCAGCTTCAAACACCATACCCACTAAATTAAGTCACTAAAAATACACAAAATGAACACTTCAACATTGCTGCAGCCTTAATTTAATTTTTAGCAGTATGCAACTTCAGAATCAATGTAAGATAAAAAAAACCAATGTGGATTGAGTGTTTGAATTATTGATCCACAACTTCTTGTATAAAAATACCCTTTAATCAGTTCATAGAAATTAGTGGAGATGCACACAGGAGCATGAAACATTGGGTAACAAGATTACAACACAGGAGCACTGATTAGCCAACCCTCACAGATTCTCAATCATATAAGATATAGTTTTTTTAGGATAAAATACCTTTTGAGTTAACAATTGAAGCATGGGTTGATCCAGAAGAATGTAGAAGATTTTGACCTCTTTGAGCTTGTGCACTACTTGCATCAGCAGGTGAAGCAAGATTAGATCCGACGCACCCTGGTATATCTTGAACATTCAGTCCTGGGTTGTTTTGCAACAATTGACTAAATAAATTTCGCATTTCCTCTCTCATTTCTTCCTTTAGAGAATTTAATTCATTGGCATGCTTTTGTTTAAGCTTGTTAATTTCCTCCTCCTTTTTAAGAGAACTTGTTGTCACTGATCTACCATAGCATCTGAGTCGACCAGGTTGCTCCTTTCCAAACACAGCCCTAAATGCATCATCTGGTGTTTCTCCAGCATTTTGGCGATTTTGAAGTTCAGCCTATCAAAACAAATTGACATGCCACAGTTAAATTTAACTTACTATTGCAACTTGGGTATCAGCCTCAAGTTCTTTTCACTATAAATAACTTACTATTGCAATTTGGGTATCAGCCTGAAGTTCTTTTCCTTTCTTTGTACGAGTTGCAATAAACATTTCAGACTTTGATGGTTCCTCATTGTTTTCTTTAGTTGCACGCTACAAAAAACACGAATATGAAGTGTTACCTAAAACATCAACATGTTCTAGTAAAGTACCAAAAAATAAAATTCAAATTTCACAAAGTGTATGCTGAGTATTACCAATGCCACGCGTACTCTTGCAAAATTAATTGGTCCCATTCGATGCCTCCACTTTTGTTTTTTTCTGTTTTGGGAATTCACCTCAGAGATAGCCTAAATTTCAATAAAAAAGATATATTAATTTATAAATTAAAAGAACAAAGAATAGAGATGACGCAAAATATATCGAAGAAAAAAATGCATTATTGTAGCCTGACTTGCACAGTTGGATGTTTCCAATACTCAATCAACTGACGAAAATGAACTTCAGGAATGTCATCAGGCCGTTTTGCTAGCATATCCTCAATAGTACTATTTTTGTCAAAAAATCTCTCTTTAATATTTCCCTTGTGTCGCCTCCAAGCTTCACGAAGACCTGTCATCACCCACTTCTCTCCTTCTGTTGGAATTAAGAATTTGGACTATGCAAAATAAATAAATATTTAGCTTCAATCAATAATAAGCATATAATGAAATATAAAATCTCAAAGTTAATTGTTCTTACATTGACATATTCCCACATGCGTGTTTTAGTAACATCTGGCACTGCATGCCAACTAGTGTAAATCAAGCTGATAAATCTGGGATTCCTTGCAATTGTTCCTAGAAAGTTGGTTAGATCAGACACGATCTTATCAGTTGGTCCCACTGCTTGTCCATTATCAAATGTCACCTCCTCTCTTTCTTCCAAATTTCTTGCATGAATATTCTTACATGTTGTTTGTCCCCGAACATTTTTCTTCTCCGATGTTCCTAGATTGATGTAACAACTTCCAAATAAGAAATGTCATTTATAATGAGTAATAAATTTTACAAAGTTTAAGATATACCTTTTGTACTATGATCGATGTCAATTTCCTCTTCTATAGGACACCCATCCTCACCAATTTCTTCTTGATCCACAAAATCATCCAATACTTTATTATGTTTATCAATAGGAGGAGCCTGCATACATTCGACATCATCTATTGTGCGGTTATGATATTTCATTTTATCACCTAGGTGCGTTCTTTGTTTTTTCAAAAACTGATCAAGATCAGTAGCCGGTAGGACCGCCTTCCTCTTTAGCACTTTGAAGTTGGGTAGCTCATGAATATCATGTTGTTCATTTGTTCCCTGTTCTTTCAGAAATTGACCAACACTGGTGGGCAGTAAGACCGGCTTCATCTTCACTTGTTTGATATTTTGCAGCTTCTGAATATCAGGTTGTTCCTCTCCTTCACCTAGTGTTATATCAATCACATGAGAAGTGTTAACAGCTGCCTTTGAAGATGTTTGGAACCTAGAGTTGTGGCTAAACAGTTTACTCTTTTCTTCTTGTGGAATGGACCTCTCAAGAATCTGTCTTTTATGCGCTATTGGTGCATGCTCTTTCCTCAGTTTATCATTGTGTTGTTTTTCAAGCTGTTCTCTCTTAATCTTAAACTTGTTGATCAATTCAGCACTTGATCGATATTGCAAATCAGAATTCACATTCTTCAATGGACTCTGAGCTTTGTTCGGATTCGAGACCTTTTTCTTTAGTATTCTTGCTTGATTCATTTTTGTCGTCTTCTTTTAATCTCACTACTTTATTTACCTACAAAATAAACAATACGTTAAGGACTTGTCAAATAAAATCCAGTAATATAAACAATACATTAAAGATGCATGCAGAATGCTCCAGATCGAGCTGAAACTGGCAGGAAAATAGTAAAGAAAAAATAACACAGGCAATGCAGCCCTTTATCCATCCTGAACTGCTGGCATTTTAAACTGCCAAAGTCGGCTTGACAAGTTACAGTAGTTTCTTTGCAGAGGCTGTTAGTCTGGTTTCTCAAGGGATGTTTGGATTGGGTTTTATTAAGTCGCTTAAAAGCTAAAAGCTTAAAGCCATATGTTGGTCATACCCAACTTTTAGCTCGTAGTTTATTAAAAACACAAGCAATTCTACTTTTGATGAGAGCCTGATCTGTTTTCAAATGTTAATTCTGCAGAGAGACCACAATCTGTTTTCGAAACATCTCTTGTTTCTCTTTACAACCAAAAACTAGCACATATTGTTGAACATACCTTTTTCACACTGTAAGTAGTTAACATTAGCATTCTGGCTCATCATATGGAATTTTCTGACATTATAATCTTAATGATTGAACTTCATTTCCATATAATTTTGTTAGAAAATAAGTAAGACTAAGGTTTAATTGTTCTTATATTTACATGCATATATGATCTATTTGTAGAAATTATCAATTAAAATGAAACGTTAAGTAGAAGAAACTAACCAAAGCAGGATGTCCTCAAAGACTGTTCAATACAGATGATTTACCAGCACCCTGAGATTAGCAGCAGTGGAGTTTGATAAAAGATGGTGCAATGCAGCAAAAATCTAGAGTTCAATGGCCGAAACTCAAAGATGACAAGAATAGAACAATACAGAACAATAATAATTCTAACTATGAATAGCAGAGAAAAACTACCTGTCATAAACAATAGCGCACTTTTCAATCTCACAAACTGTCAGCAGTAAAAGATACCAAATTCTTCAAGCCAAGCCTACAGAAGATAGACAGATTCTGTGAAAGAACTTCAAACAAAAAATGAAGGACCAAAAATAAGAACAAATAGAACATATTATAATGAATTTGCGTACCAGAAAAGTATTCAAATAACAAAACGACTGAATTAGAAGTATAAAGTCATCCAAAGTAACTAAAACTCATGGTGTGTCATCTTTGATCTCCTCTTCAGAATCATCTTCAAAATCATCTTCAAACTCATTTTCAGACTCATCTTCAAATTCATTTTCAGACTCATCTTCAAACTCGTCTTCAGACTAGTCTTCAAACTCCTCTTTGGACTCGTCTTCCAGCACCTGTTGAGCAACAAATTCCTCAGGAGGCACATCAATAATTGTTGCTGGTAGATCAGTCCTTGTTAAGAGAACTTCACCAACATCTTTTGGTATAGATGGTCCCATCAACTGTTCAAAGGGCTCATTTTCATAACTTTGTGGGACATTAGATTCAACTTGATCGCCCATGTTAAACAAGTCCCTGGGAACCGTTTTCATAACATAATATCGATCTTGATCATATGGATCTTGCACATAGAAGCATTGGTGTACTTGAGATGCAAGCACAAAAGGCTCTTCCTGAGACGACTTTTTGTTAAAGTAGACATAAGGCCATAAATATCACTTTCAACCTCATACCAATCACACTTAAATAAGACAACCTTAAAATGACCATAATAGTCTAACTCAACTATATCAACTATTCTTCCATAGTAAGTCAAATCTGCATCAATCGGATTTTTATCCTTTGCGCTTGCAAAACTTTTAGTTGAGGCAACTAGCGTAACACCACTATTTTGTGTTTTGCACCTTGCATCACGCTGCCTTGTGTGGGATCTATATCCATTAATTAGATACCCAGAATATCTTTTAGCAACTGAATTCGGTCCTCTGGATAATTGTTTTATCAAATCAGGCATATCCTCTTGCAAAGCACGAGTTTCAAACCATTGAGAGAAGTTTTGACTATGATTCTTGGCCCTATTCCATTTGGATCTTCGCGACTGCTTATTAAGTTCCCTTTCATGCTCTCTACATAAAAGATATTTTTTCTTATAACGATAAATGAAATAAGTTAAAAACTAATTATGCTAAACAAAATACTATAATTCAATTAAAGTACGTACCTAATATATTCTTCAACCTCATCACAATTGCCCAACAGATATGCATGTGCTTGACTTAGTGACTTGTTATCCAAAATAAATGGATCAGTTTTCTTAGCTCCTAAAGGACAACCTCTATTAGGAAACAAACTGAAAGTAGTTGTATCACCTAGACCACATTCATCATTATTTCGAGCTCTTCTGTTAAATTTGGTATGTACACCCCCATGCATATATCTAGAGCATAAAGTTATAATCTCTTTCACATTATGTGTCTCTGCTATACATCCTTCTGCATGACGTCTATTGCGGACATATGATTTTAATGTACAATTCTCTCTTTCAGGAAAATACATCCATCGGTTCTGAACGGGACCTCCTAATCTCACTTCATTTGCTAAATGAATAGTCAAATGAATCATTATATCAAAAAATGTAGGAGGAAAAATTCTCTCTAACTGATTTATTGTTTCTATAATCTCTACTTCTAAGTAATCAAGTTCCCCTAATGTGATAACTTTTTGACATAAGCGACGGAAGAAGGAACTTAGACGAATCAAAGCAATTGCAACATGATCAGGAAGGATGCTTTTAATTGGTATTGGAAGCAAGTAATGCAACATGAAATGAGCATCATGGGTCTTATAACCAGATAATTTTCTTTCATCCAACTGCACGCACCTAGATATATTAGAGGCACTACCATCAGGTAGCTTTGCTGTCTTCAAAACTCCACAAAAAACTGATTTCTCTCCATTTGTCATTGAGAAGCATGCTCTTGCGAATTTTGTTTTCTTACCATCCGTTGTATCAGGATGAAGATTCTTTCTAATTCCCATCTCTTGCAAATCATAACGAGCTTTTACATGATCCTTTGTTTTGTCAGGAATATCCAAAAGAGTTCCAAGTATGCTGTCAACTATGTTTTTCTCTATGTGCATTACATCAAGGTTGTGTCGTAATAAGTTGTGCTGCCAATAAGGTAATTCAAAAAAGATTGACTTTTTCTTCCATGGACCATTATTTGATCTCTTCCTCTTCTTCCCAAACATATTTTCAAAATTTTGTAATATATTAAGCACATCAGGTCCCTTTAATAAAGATGGAGGAGGCCTAAATTCAGTTTTTCCATTGGAAGATCTTTTATTAGATCTCCATGGATGATCCATGGGTAGAAAAACACGATGGTCCATATAGCACATTTTTCGACTATGTTTAAGATAGAGAGAATTAGTGCCATAATTACAACAAGGACAAGCCAACTTTCCTTTTGTACTCCAACCAGATAACATGGCATATGCAGGAAAGTCATTGATTGTCCACATAAGAGATGCTCGCATTTGAAAAGTTTGATTTCTTGAAGCATCGTATGTTTCAACTCCACAATCCCACAATACTTTTAACTCATCTATCAATGGTTGTAAGTAAATATCAATGTCGTTTCCAGGTGATCGTGGCCCAGGTATAATTAATGAAAGCATACAATATTCAGATTTTGTGATCATCCAAGGTGGTAGATTATACACCATCAACATAACTGGCCATGTGCTATGAGATATACTCATTGTACGAAACGGATTGAACCCATCACTTGCCAAGCCAAGTCTCACATTGCGAGAATCAAGTGCAAATTCTGGATGTAATCTATCAAAGTCTTTCCATGCTAGGCCATCAGCAGGATGCCTTAACTTTCCATCTTTACAACGTTCCTCATCATGCCACCTTAATGAATCTGCAGTCTTTGAGCACATAAATAGCCTTTTGAGTCTAGGAATTAATGGAAAGTGTCTCAAAATCTTTGCTGAAACTCGATGAGATTTTTTAGGAGGCTCAACCTCGCCCTCTATTTCAGAATATTTGATATATCGTGAAGCTCCGCAAGTATGACAAAGTTCGTCATCCTTATGATCATTCCTAAACAACATACAATCATTTGGACATGCATCAATTTTCTCATAATCAAGACCAAGATTCTTAATCATGGACTTGGCTTTATTGTAGGACGGAGGAATGTTCAACTCAGGCATCGCCTCTTTTAATAACACTAAAAGAGCAGTAAATGATTCATTGCTCCATCTGTGTAGGGACTTCAACAAATATAAACGGATTGTGAATGATAATCTAGAGAATCCTTTACAACCAGGATATAGTTCTTGGCTTGCCTCTTCAACTAAGTTATAGAATTTTTTGGCATCTTCATTAGGACCTTCATAAAATCCTTCACCCTGTGCAACATCTCTAAATTGATCATTCAACAATCCATTGATATCATCATGGGAGTCATCCATATCATCATCAACATTCGACTTGATTTCCCATTCCCCGTGATTAATCCATCTAATATAACCTTGAACAAATCCATAGCATATTAGATGATCATACACTACATCTCTTCGAGTCCAACGAATATTACAACACTTTGCACATGGGCACTGAATTTCTTCACCTTGAGGATCCCCATAAGAGTAAGCAAAATCGAGGAAAGATTGAACACCATCAATATACTCTTTGCTATACCTCGCTAGATTCATCCAATCCTTGGATGGGATACTTGGACTCCTAAAGATAATTATTGATATTAAATCTTTCAATAAACAATCATCAAGATAATAAATAATTTACAAATAACTTCTAAATGCCACGAATAAGTTATTGAAATCATGTGTTGACAATGATAAGAATGTCTTACCTAGTCATGGCACTTATGTTAAGCCAAATCAATCCTCCACGGTTGTTTTTGAATGTTGGCTATACTTCTAAGAAATAACAAATAAAATTAATAGGATTACCCAAAATAAGAGATAAAGCAAAAAAAAAAACGAAGAAGATTTTAGGTAAATTAAAAAGTTCGAGTTCTCTAGCCGTTTTGAGTTCTGAGCATCGGAATTCAATTCTGTCGAATTCATTAGCTCCGAAATGCTAAATCTAGTCTAGAAGAACTTGCAGAACTGAATATGACATTAAATTTGAGATTTTAGGTCCATAAATGTTTTCTTAGTTCTTTAAAGTTGAAAATTTTGAGTATTCTAGTCGTTTTGAGTTCTGAGCGTTGGAATTCGATTCCGTCAAATCCATCAGCTCCGAAATGCTGAATCTAGGCTAGGAGAACTTGCAGAACTTAATATGGCATTAAATTGGAGAGTTTAGGTCCATAAGTTCACTTTTAGTTCTTTAAAGTTGGAAATTTTGAGTTTTCTAGTCGTTTTGAGTTCTGAGCATCGGAATTCGATTCCGTCGAATCCATCAGCTCCGAAATGCTGAATCTAGGCTAGGAGAACTTGCAGAACTTAATATGGCATTAAATTGGAGAGTTTAGGTCCATAAGTTCACTTTTAGTTCTTTAAAGTTGGAAATTTTGAGTTTTCTAGTCGTTTTGAGTTCTGAGCGTCGGAATTCGATTCCGTCGAATCCATCAGCTCCAAAATGCTAAATCTAGGCTAGGAGAACTTGCAGAACTTAATATGGCATTAAATTGGAGAGTTTAGTTCCATAAGTTCACTTTTAGTTCTTTAAAGTTGGAAATTTTGAGTTTTCTAGTCATTTTGAGTTCTGAGCATCGGAATTCGATTCCGTCGAATCCATCAGCTCCGAAATGCTGAATCAAGGCTAGGAGAACTTGCAGAACTTAATATGGCATTAAATTGGAGAGTTTAGGTCCATAAGTTCACTTTTAGTTCTTTAAAGTTGGAAATTTTGAGTTTTCTAGTCATTTTGAGTTCTGAGCGTCGGAATTCGATTCCGTCGAATCCATCAGCTCCGAAATGCTGAATCTAGGCTAGGAGAACTTGCAGAACTTAATATGGCATTAAATTGGAGAGTTTAGGTCCATAAGTTCACTTTTAGTTCTTTAAAGTTGGAAATTTTGAGTTTTCTAGTCGTTTTGAGTTCTGAGCGTCGGAATTCGATTCCGTCGAATCCATCAGCTCCAAAATGCTAAATCTAGGCTAGGAGAACTTGCAGAACTTAATATGGCATTAAATTGGAGAGTTTAGGTCCATAAGTTCATTTTTAGTCTTTAAAGTTGGAAATTTTGAGTTTTCTAGTCGTTTTGAGTTCTGAGCATCGGAATTCGATTCCGTCGAATCCATCAGCTCCGAAATGCTGAATCTAGACAAGGAGAACTTGCAGAACTTAATATGGCATTAAATTGGAGAGTTTAGGTCCATAAGTTCACTTTTAGTTCTTTAAAGTTGAAAATTTTGAGTTTTCTAGTCGTTTTGAGTTCTGAGCGTCGGAATTCGATTCCGTCGAATCCATCAGCTCCGAAATGCTGAATCTAGGCAAGAAGAACTTACAGAACTTAATATGGCATTAAATTGGAGAGTTTAGGTCCATATGTTCATTTTTAGTCTTTAAAGTTAAAAATTTTGAGTTTTCTAGTCGTTTTGAGTTCTGAGCGTCCGAATTCGATTCCGTCGAATCCATCAGCTCCGAAATGCTAAATCTAGGCTAGGAGAACTTGCAGAACTTAATATGGCATTAAATTGGAGAGTTTAGGTCCATAAGTTCACTTTTAGTTCTTTAAAGTTGAAAATTTTGAGTTTTCTAGTCATTTTGAGTTCTGAGCGTCGGAATTCGATTCCGTCGAATCCATCAGGTCCAAAATGCTGAATCTAGGCTAGGAGAACTTGCAGAACTTAATATGGCATTAAATTGGAGAGTTTAGGTCCATAAGTTCACTTTTAGTTCTTTAAAGTTGGAAATTTTGAGTTTTCTAGTCATTTTGAGTTCTGAGCATCGGAATTCGATTCCGTCGAATCCATCAGCTCCGAAATGCTGGATCTAGGCTAGGAGAACTTGCAGAACTTAATATGGAATTAAATTGGAGAGTTTAGGTCCATAAGTTCACTTTTAGTTCTTTAAAGTTGGAAATTTTGAGTTTTCTAGTCGTTTTGAGTTCTGAGCGTCGGAATTCGATTCCGTCGAATCCATCAGCTCCGAAATGCTGAATCTAGGCTAGGAGAACTTGCAGAACTTAATATGGCATTAAATTGGAGAGTTTAGGTCCATAAGTTCACTTTTAGTTCTTTAAAGTTGGAAATTTTGAGTTTTCTAGTCGTTTTGAGTTCTGAGCGTCGGAATTCGATTCCGTCGAATCCATCAGCTCCAAAATGCTAAATCTAGGCTAGGAGAACTTGCAGAACTTAATATGGCATTAAATTGGAGAGTTTAGGTCCATAAGTTCTTTTTTAGTCTTTAAAGTTGGAAATTTTGAGTTTTCTAGTCGTTTTGAGTTCTGAGCGTCGGAATTCGATTCCGTCGAATCCATCAGCTCCGAAATGCTGAATCTAGGCTAGGAGAACTTGCAGAACTTAATATGGCATTAAATTGCAGAGTTTAGGTCCATAAGTTCATTTTTAGTCTTTAAAGTTGAGAATTTTGAGTTTTCTAGTCGTTTTGAGTTCTGAGCGTCGAAATTCGATTCCGTCGAATCTACCAGCTCCAAAATGCTGAATCTAGGCTAGGAGAACTTGCAGAACTTAATATGGCATTAAATTGGAGAGTTTAGGTCCATAAGTTCATTTTTAGTTCTTTAAAGTTGAAAATTTTGAGTTTTCTAGTCGTTTTGAGTTCTGAGCGTCGGAATTCGATTCCGTCGAATCCATCAGCTCCGAAATGCTGAATCTAGGCTGGGAGAACTTGCAAAACTTAATATGGCATTAAATTGGAGAGTTTAGGTCCATAAGTTCATTTTTAGTCTTTAAAGTTGAAAATTTTGAGTTTTCTAGTCGTTTTGAGTTCTGAACGTCGGAATTCGATTCCGTCGAATCCATCAGCTCCAAAATGCTGAATCTAGGCTAGGAGAACTTGCAGAACTTAATATGGCAATAAATTGGAGAGTTTAGGTCCATAAGTTCATTTTTAGTTCTTTAAAGTTGAAAATTTTGAGTTTTCAAGTCGTTTTGAGTTCTGAGCGTCGGAATTCGATTCCGTCGAATCCATCAGCTCCGAAATGCTGAATCTAGGCTGGGAGAACTTGCAGAACTTAATATGGCATTAAATTGGAGATTTTAGGTCCATAAGTTCATTTTTAGTCTTTAAAGTTGAAAATTTTGAGTTTTCTAGTCGTTTTGAGTTCTGAACGTCGGAATTCGATTCCGTCGAATCCATCAGCTCCAAAATGCTGAATCTAGGCTAGGAGAACTTGCAGAACTTAATATGCCATTAAATTGGAGAGTTTAGGTCCATAAGTTCATTTTTAGTTCTTTAAAGTTGAAAATTTTGAGTTTTCTAATCGTTTTGAGTTCTGAGCGTCTGAATTCGATTCCGTCGAATCCATCAGCTCCGAAATGCTGAATCTAGGCAAGGAGAACTTACAGAACTTAATATGGCATTAAATTGGAGAGTTTAGGTCCATAAGTTCATTTTTAGTCTTTAAAGTTGAAAATTTTGAGTTTTCTAGTCGCTTTGAGTTCTGAGCGTCGGAATTCGATTCCGTCGAATCCATCAGCTCCGATATGCTGAATCTAGGCTAGGATAACTTGCAGAACTTAATATGGCATTAAATTGGAGAGTTTAGGTCCATAAGTTCATTTTTAGTCTTTAAAGTTGAAAATTTTGAGTTTTCTAGTCGTTTTGAGTTCTGAGCATCGGAATTCGATTCCGTCGAATCCATCAGCTCCAAAATGCTGAATCTAGGCTAGGAGAACTTGCAGAACTTAATATGGCATTAAATTGGAGAGTTTAGGTCCATAAGTTCATTTTTAGTTCTTTAAAGTTGAAAATTTTGAGTTTTCTAGTCGTTTTGAGTTCTGAACGTCGGAATTCGATTCCGTCGAATCCATTATTACCGAAAGGCTGAATCTAGTCTAGGAGAACTTGCAGCACTGAAATTGACTTCCTTGTAAATGTGGTAACATCTAAAGTACTAAAATTGGTTTATGATGTGCCGAAATCTGGTTACTTGTTGCCTGACTAGCTAAGGTACCATGTTGTTGGATGTGATCGATTTTACGAATGAAGTGCCTAAAGTTGATGGTTGGCCTATTTTCTTCTCGCCTAACTAATGATACTTCAGATCACATTGGCTGCAGGGATAGGGATAATAATCTATGCAGGTTTATCAAGTGGAGATGTTTGGAAGGAATTTTACCAATACTTCAGAGAAAACAGATTCGTAAGTTTTTCCTTTCATGTGCACGTTCATATGAATATGATGCAACATTCTTTATCATGTTACCAGAAATTTAGTAGTTGAATCGATGTGGTATTGTTGATCTCTAGATTAATCATCAGATTATAGTGATAACCTCAGCTTCATGCATAAACTGGTAAAGTTTGTGACATTCAAAAGAGGGATCAGTTAACTGGTCCAGAAGGTGGTCTGTGTGATCGATTCAACACCAGAAAACAGTAAAATATAGCAGCACCAAACAGTAAAAAAAGGATCCCTCCAATTTTTTACCGTGATATCCCCATTGAGTTTTCTAAGCCTAATATATTCATCTGAATACACAAATCAGGCCAAAATCACAAGAAAATCAAAACCCACAAGCAAAATGTGTAACCCCACACAATGAACCCAGATGCAATAATATTATCCCACTTTGAAAGATAGAAATTTCTACCTGGTAATCTCTTTTCCAGCAAAACCCAATTTCTACCTGGTAATCTCTTTTTCAGCAAAATCCTTTGTATGTTATCTGCCCTAGCAAAAAATACTAACATTATGAGGGATTTTCATCGCAAAAAAATACCAAAATTATGAGGGTGGTGAATAGCCATGAATGGGGCTTAAAAACATCAAAAGATCATGAAAATTTTAAGAGTTATTTAGAAACCTATCTTCAATTTATTTTTCATTAAATCACTAATTTGTGTGTTGATTAAAGAAATATCCATAAATTGTAGTGAAACTTGAGATTTTAGATTTGGGACAAAAGCATTCTGATGAAACATGAAGCAATGTTTCGATTTGGGGCAAAACCAGAGAGACAAGTATGAATATTCTATTTGAGCATACAGAGAGTGAAGCTTGAGCTTACAGAGTGTGAAGCCTGAGCAGATTCTCTTCTTAGTGGTACAGAGAGCAACGATTGAGTGTTCTTAGCAGAGAGAGCATACACTATACAGCATGAATCACCATAGAGAGAGCATATAACGAAGATGGAGTGTTCTTAGCAAAGAGAGAGAGCATTCTTAGCAGAGAGAGTGGAATCTTACGGTTTTGCTGGAAGATTCAGCGATACAGATAAGAGAGAGCGAAATCTTACGGTTTTGCTGGAAGATTCAGCGATACAGAGAGCATACACTCAGCAAAGAGAGCTGAATCTTACAATTTTGTTGGAAGATTCGATACAGAGAGCATACAGATTTTGTTAGGGTTAGCGTTCTTCTGGTATAATTTTGTTAGCTTAGAGAGAGTATACGGATTAATTTTGTTAGCAGAGAGAGTATAATAATAATGGTGGGAAAGTAAAATATGTTGGAGGGAATGTAATATTTTTGGGAAATTTATAAGGCAACACTTATAAAGTATTGTTTTTACAATTATAAAAATAATACACTTTAAAAGTGTTATCACATGTATAAATATGTGTTGTCAATTATAGGATGATGTGCCAACGTATATAATATGTTGCCTATACTATTAATGAGCACACTTTACAAGTGTTGCTAATATTATTGTTGCCAAAAGCTAAAAATTAAGGCAACGCTTTAAAAGTGACGCCAAAAATATTTTAGGCAACACTTTATAAGTGTTGTCCAGATTTAGTGTGGCCTTAGGACTAAAATGTTGTAGTGTATAATATCAACTTTCCAGGTATGTAAGGCTAACCTAAAGCATGATATTGTTCTCTCATGTGCCCCATAGAGGTCATAGATGAGTTGATGGTTGAAGAGTCTATATGCATGAATACTTGAGGGTTTTCATTGAAAAATTGATTTAAAATTATATGTTTTCTATGTTGATGATCATCATACTATTTGTTTTCTTTAAGTTAACATTTTTCATGAGATTTTGCATAGCCCTACATGATTATTTGAAAAGCATGCATAATGAACTTAGGGGGATGAGTCTAGAACCTTGACAATGATGATGTCTGTGATGTTGTGATTGTGTTTCAAATTGATGAGAGTCTTGATGATGATGTTGATGAGAATGATGTTCATGAGTCTTAAAAGTTGAAACTAAATTCTAAAAAGAGTGTTTCGAGTCCATGATGTTGATGTTGATGATGATGAGACGAGTTGATGTTGATGTTGAGGTACTATGTCCCTATGGAACTGATGATGATGTATCATGTCCCTATGGGAATTATGATGATGATGTCTTATGAGCATGTCGAGTTCTGGGAGGAGTATTGAGCACCGAAATAGGTGAGAGTGAGTCCCACTTTAACCCATTAACTACGTGGCCCGCGTAGGAAGAGAGGATTGAACCGCAATGTGGATGGCTCCTTTCTTGTCCCAAAAGAGGATTGAAGTTTTTTTTCTTGAGGTTGATGTCCTTTACCCGAGGCAGGGTACTAAATGGATGTGGCAACGTCATCGCTTCGTTGTATCATCACTGGCTCATAGATGATGGTTGTCGGTTAGAAAACCTCCTAGTGAGGTCTTACGTAATAGTATTCTGATGTTGATGTTGATATGATGGTATGAGTCGAGTTCCCTTGAGTTGAATTGAGTCAAGTTTCCTTGAGTTGAGTCGATTCGAGTTTCCTTGAGTTGAGTTGAGTCAAGTCGAGTCGAGTTTCCTTGAGGTGAGTCTGATGTATTGATGAGGTATAATGAGATGTTGATGGGTTATTTGTCTACTCTTTATTCTTTCTTTAGATAAACATTTGACATTCTGATGGAGTATGATGTTGAGTTCATGTTATGCCTATATTATTCTACATGTTTTTGTTTCACTCAGCTATTTTGCATATCACTACATTCCATGTACTGATGTCCCCTTCTGGGACTGCATCATTTTATGATGCAAAGGCAGGTATTAGAGATCATCGACAGGCATTTCGTTGAGGATATATTCACATTCAGTTGATCAGTGAGACATTTTTATTTTCAGAGGATTTCCATATTATTATCATCTAGCTTGAGTAGTACTTTATTTTCCTTAAGTTGGGTAACCATGGCCTGTCATGGTACCATCTAGATGTTTGAGTTAGAGGCTTTATAGACATTGAGTAGAGGATGTTATGTATTGTTTTTTTCAACTCTTCTATATTAGAAATTAACTTTTATATAAATACTTGGTTACTTTAATTACGTTACAGTCTTTTCCTTGAGGATGTTCCTTCGGCTGCTGAGTATAATGTGACGACAAGGCCAAGTGGTTCGCTCGGGGACTAGCAAGAGACTTTGAGTGTCGACCACGCCAAGGGTACCCTCCCGGGGTATGACGATGGCCCATTAAGCAATTCTAGGTGTTTACACCACTATGTTTAAGGGAGAATCCATTGAGGTTTAAGGCGGGTGGACTATCCCCGAGGTTCAATACTCATTTCTCAAGAAGGTGCTCCAAAGGAGCTCTTTCAATGCTTGGAAAGTATTCCTAAAGAATGTTTTGGCTTTTTAGCCTATTATACATGACTATGAAGAATGTGATTTCACATTTAAGCCTAAGAATGCATGTAAATTATTTGAAAGTCTTATGCCTCTTTTACAAGCACGTATGTATACATATATGTATTCTAGTGGAATGATAACCTAGCACCGATGGGATTGGAGGCAGGGTGGGCTATCCCCAAAGGTCCATACTCCTTTCTCTTGAACTATGTGCCTAACATAGGCATATATTTATGCCCCAATGGGGATAGAAGGAAAAAAAGAAGAATGTTAAGGATCTACCTTTGGAAAGTAGGTCACCTTTTTATCCAGTGTAGGAAAGACGACGGAGTTCCAAGTTATAGCTCACTTGGTCTTATGTTGATTAGGTCCCACCCTCAATGTATATGAAGTATTTCTGCATTCATGCATCATGTATTTCATGGCATATTAATACATTATTCCCTCGTTATATGTTTTTTTCTATATTTGTGCCCTTGTCATCTAACAGTGAAATGGAGGTTTAATGAGTACATGTGCATTCTATGCCCGCATACATAGTACATTCAAACATACTAACACATACTTTTTCATACATGATCTAACCATTTAGGGACCAAGGAGTACATTCATCCATCGTACGATGTCTAGCTTAGATCTTGAGATTGCTTGTCGTGATGAGTCCTATCTTCAAAGGACAACCCACCATTTCTCTACCTATGGTGCTTAGTTTATGTTATTTACTTTGAGTGTGAGACCGGGAACATGTCTTGGCACCCTTCCTTTCTTATGATTAGAAGCATCGTTGGACATCTTGTAGACTTCCTTACTTTTACATGCTAAGTGTTGTATTCAAGAAGTTTGTTTATCAACACAATTATGTCATTATGGATTAATTATGAGCTTATGTTATGGTTCATTTTATGATGTGGGAGATCCCAAGTCCCATATTGCCCCCACACAGTGAGTCATACTTACTCGCCCCTTAGTCTCTATATGCTATGTGCTATGTGAACCCATGTTAATCCCTATACCTAGAATGTCCGCATAGCGTGAGTCCTATTTCCCCGTCCCTTAGAACTATGTGTTTACTATTTCATGTACACTTCCAAACCGATGATGTGTGGATAGATGCTTTGAATCTTGTTTGGGAAGTTTCGAGTTCTCATTCGCCATGTCACTCCTAGACCCTAGGTCCGGTCGTGACAAACTTGGTATCAGAGCATTAGGTTTGTAAATGATCCTCGGAGTCCAACATGCCACGTCGAGTAGAATCCTATTCATGGGTGTAAAGTGCACCATGCCTATGAGTGGGGGGACTACAATGGCATTCTAGGAATTGTCTCACTTCTTCATGTCTTATGTCGTGCTATGAATCATAGGCTTGGTTTCCTGATCTTGATGGTGTCCTTACCCCATTATAGAAGATGCCTCGAGGAAGAGCTCCCCTACCAAGATCGGCTACAATTAATGAGGGTCAGGAACCTCAAGGGCCTATGGAAGAGCAAATCTGTGATGGTAAATTCTGTATGGCCTTTGCTATGCTTGCCCAGGTGGTGGCTTCGCAAACTAGGCAGATAAATCTTCCTCGGGATCCCACCCCAGCTTCTAGGGGGAGGGATTTCACCCGGATGAATCCTCCAGAGTTCTATGGGCCAAAGGCTGACAAAGGTGCTCAAGAGTTCATTGATGAGATCACTAAGGTGTTGACTGTTATGGGTGTCACTTCTGAGGAGAAAGATGAGTTGGTTTCTTATCAGTTGAAGCAACAAACAAAAATATCACGAACATCCTTAAGAAAATAATCCAAGGATCCAGACAGTGGCATGAGAAATTACCTTTTGCTCTTTTGGTATATCACACGACCACTCGTACATCAATCGGTGGAACTCCTTACTTATTAGTCTGTGGAACTACGGCTTTCATACTTGCAGAAGTTGAAATTTCTTCGCTTCAAATCATTGTTGAAGCAGAAATTGATGATACAGATTGGGATAAGAAAAGGTAGGAGCAATTAGTATTAATAGACGAAAAATGATTGACAGTAATCTGTTTCGGCCAGTTATACCAGCAAAGGATGGCTCGAGCCTATAATAAGAAGGTACGCCCTAGAAATTTTGAGGTCAGTCAGCTTCTTGTAAAATGCATCCTTCCCCACCAAAATGAAGCTAAGGGGAAATTTTCCCCAAATTGTCAAGGACCTTATATCATTAAACGAGTGTTACCAAAAAGAGTTTTGCAATTGGCAGATATGGAGGAAAAGGTAGACGACATAATGGTTAACGCACACTTGGTCAAAAGACATTTTATCTAATACTCTTGGTTCGACAATTGTGTGATTAGTGTTCCCAAGAAGAGATGACAAAGGTCTTTCATCCCCTATTCGAACACCACCTACCTCTTCGAAATTTTCCCTCTTTGGAACCGCAAAAAAAAAACACCCCTTGATTGAACTATATGCGACCTGATTCCTAAAAGGATACGTAGGCAGTCCATCTTGGGGTTCAGTCCAACCAACAAGAAAAAACAAATATTTAATGGTTCGAAAGTTATAACTCTTTCTAGAAGCTTTTCTCACATGCCCCAATACAACCTCTCAGTCACTCTTCGAGGAGCTTCAAAGTATAGTGTCACAGATGTATAATATTACAAAATGAGAGTCTTAAGTGAAAATCCCATGGCACCGTAAGGTGACATTGAGTTCTGAGCATCGGAATTCAATTCTGTCGAATTCATTAGCTCCGAAATGCTAAATCTAGTCTAGAAGAACTTGCAGAACTGAATATGACATTAAATTTGAGATTTTAGGTCCATAAATGTTTTCTTAGTTCTTTAAAGTTGAAAATTTTGAGTATTCTAGTCGTTTTGAGTTCTGAGCGTTGGAATTCGATTCCGTCAAATCCATCAGCTCCGAAATGCTGAATCTAGGCTAGGAGAACTTGCAGAACTTAATATGGCATTAAATTGGAGAGTTTAGGTCCATAAGTTCACTTTTAGTTCTTTAAAGTTGGAAATTTTGAGTTTTCTAGTCGTTTTGAGTTCTGAGCATCGGAATTCGATTCCGTCGAATCCATCAGCTCCGAAATGCTGAATCTAGGCTAGGAGAACTTGCAGAACTTAATATGGCATTAAATTGGAGAGTTTAGGTCCATAAGTTCACTTTTAGTTCTTTAAAGTTGGAAATTTTGAGTTTTCTAGTCGTTTTGAGTTCTGAGCGTCGGAATTCGATTCCGTCGAATCCATCAGCTCCAAAATGCTAAATCTAGGCTAGGAGAACTTGCAGAACTTAATATGGCATTAAATTGGAGAGTTTAGTTCCATAAGTTCACTTTTAGTTCTTTAAAGTTGGAAATTTTGAGTTTTCTAGTCATTTTGAGTTCTGAGCATCGGAATTCGATTCCGTCGAATCCATCAGCTCCGAAATGCTGAATCAAGGCTAGGAGAACTTGCAGAACTTAATATGGCATTAAATTGGAGAGTTTAGGTCCATAAGTTCACTTTTAGTTCTTTAAAGTTGGAAATTTTGAGTTTTCTAGTCATTTTGAGTTCTGAGCGTCGGAATTCGATTCCGTCGAATCCATCAGCTCCGAAATGCTGAATCTAGGCTAGGAGAACTTGCAGAACTTAATATGGCATTAAATTGGAGAGTTTAGGTCCATAAGTTCACTTTTAGTTCTTTAAAGTTGGAAATTTTGAGTTTTCTAGTCGTTTTGAGTTCTGAGCGTCGGAATTCGATTCCGTCGAATCCATCAGCTCCAAAATGCTAAATCTAGGCTAGGAGAACTTGCAGAACTTAATATGGCATTAATTGGAGAGTTTAGGTCCATAAGTTCATTTTTAGTCTTTAAAGTTGGAAATTTTGAGTTTTCTAGTCGTTTTGAGTTCTGAGCATCGGAATTCGATTCCGTCGAATCCATCAGCTCCGAAATGCTGAATCTAGACAAGGAGAACTTGCAGAACTTAATATGGCATTAAATTGGAGAGTTTAGGTCCATAAGTTCACTTTTAGTTCTTTAAAGTTGAAAATTTTGAGTTTTCTAGTCGTTTTGAGTTCTGAGCGTCGGAATTCGATTCCGTCGAATCCATCAGCTCCGAAATGCTGAATCTAGGCAAGAAGAACTTACAGAACTTAATATGGCATTAAATTGGAGAGTTTAGGTCCATATGTTCATTTTTAGTCTTTAAAGTTAAAAATTTTGAGTTTTCTAGTCGTTTTGAGTTCTGAGCGTCCGAATTCGATTCCGTCGAATCCATCAGCTCCGAAATGCTAAATCTAGGCTAGGAGAACTTGCAGAACTTAATATGGCATTAAATTGGAGAGTTTAGGTCCATAAGTTCACTTTTAGTTCTTTAAAGTTGAAAATTTTGAGTTTTCTAGTCATTTTGAGTTCTGAGCGTCGGAATTCGATTCCGTCGAATCCATCAGGTCCAAAATGCTGAATCTAGGCTAGGAGAACTTGCAGAACTTAATATGGCATTAAATTGGAGAGTTTAGGTCCATAAGTTCACTTTTAGTTCTTTAAAGTTGGAAATTTTGAGTTTTCTAGTCATTTTGAGTTCTGAGCATCGGAATTCGATTCCGTCGAATCCATCAGCTCCGAAATGCTGGATCTAGGCTAGGAGAACTTGCAGAACTTAATATGGAATTAAATTGGAGAGTTTAGGTCCATAAGTTCACTTTTAGTTCTTTAAAGTTGGAAATTTTGAGTTTTCTAGTCGTTTTGAGTTCTGAGCGTCGGAATTCGATTCCGTCGAATCCATCAGCTCCGAAATGCTGAATCTAGGCTAGGAGAACTTGCAGAACTTAATATGGCATCAAATTGGAGAGTTTAGGTCCATAAGTTCACTTTTAGTTCTTTAAAGTTGGAAATTTTGAGTTTTCTAGTCGTTTTGAGTTCTGAGCGTCGGAATTCGATTCCGTCGAATCCATCAGCTCCAAAATGCTAAATCTAGGCTAGGAGAACTTGCAGAACTTAATATGGCATTAAATTGGAGAGTTTAGGTCCATAAGTTCTTTTTTAGTCTTTAAAGTTGGAAATTTTGAGTTTTCTAGTCGTTTTGAGTTCTGAGCGTCGGAATTCGATTCCGTCGAATCCATCAGCTCCGAAATGCTGAATCTAGGCTAGGAGAACTTGCAGAACTTAATATGGCATTAAATTGCAGAGTTTAGGTCCATAAGTTCATTTTTAGTCTTTAAAGTTGAGAATTTTGAGTTTTCTAGTCGTTTTGAGTTCTGAGCGTCGAAATTCGATTCCGTCGAATCTACCAGCTCCAAAATGCTGAATCTAGGCTAGGAGAACTTGCAGAACTTAATATGGCATTAAATTGGAGAGTTTAGGTCCATAAGTTCATTTTTA
The DNA here is from genome assembly GCA_029948455.1 of Solanum rostratum. Lineage (NCBI taxonomy): Eukaryota > Viridiplantae > Streptophyta > Magnoliopsida > Solanales > Solanaceae > Solanum > Solanum rostratum. Next base: position 62,540,497 of record CM057048.1, read on the forward strand.
GTTCTTTAAAGTTGAAAATTTTGAGTTTTCTAGTCGTTTTGAGTTCTGAGCGTCGGAATTCGATTCCGTCGAATCCATCAGCTCCGAAATGCTGAATCTAGGCTGGGAGAACTTGCAAAACTTAATATGGCATTAAATTGGAGAGTTTAGGTCCATAAGTTCATTTTTAGTCTTTAAAGTTGAAAATTTTGAGTTTTCTAGTCGTTTTGAGTTCTGAACGTCGGAATTCGATTCCGTCGAATCCATCAGCTCCAAAATGCTGAATCTAGGCTAGGAGAACTTGCAGAACTTAATATGGCATTAAATTGGAGAGTTTAGGTCCATAAGTTCATTTTTAGTTCTTTAAAGTTGAAAATTTTGAGTTTTCAAGTCGTTTTGAGTTCTGAGCGTCGGAATTCGATTCCGTCGAATCCATCAGCTCCGAAATGCTGAATCTAGGCTGGGAGAACTTGCAGAACTTAATATGGCATTAAATTGGAGATTTTAGGTCCATAAGTTCATTTTTAGTCTTTAAAGTTGAAAATTTTGAGTTTTCTAGTCGTTTTGAGTTCTGAACGTCGGAATTCGATTCCGTCGAATCCATCAGCTCCAAAATGCTGAATCTAGGCTAGGAGAACTTGCAGAACTTAATATGCCATTAAATTGGAGAGTTTAGGTCCATAAGTTCATTTTTAGTTCTTTAAAGTTGAAAATTTTGAGTTTTCTAATCGTTTTGAGTTCTGAGCGTCTGAATTCGATTCCGTCGAATCCATCAGCTCCGAAATGCTGAATCTAGGCAAGGAGAACTTACAGAACTTAATATGGCATTAAATTGGAGAGTTTAGGTCCATAAGTTCATTTTTAGTCTTTAAAGTTGAAAATTTTGAGTTTTCTAGTCGCTTTGAGTTCTGAGCGTCGGAATTCGATTCCGTCGAATCCATCAGCTCCGATATGCTGAATCTAGGCTAGGATAACTTGCAGAACTTAATATGGCATTAAATTGGAGAGTTTAGGTCCATAAGTTCATTTTTAGTCTTTAAAGTTGAAAATTTTGAGTTTTCTAGTCGTTTTGAGTTCTGAGCATCGGAATTCGATTCCGTCGAATCCATCAGCTCCAAAATGCTGAATCTAGGCTAGGAGAACTTGCAGAACTTAATATGGCATTAAATTGGAGAGTTTAGGTCCATAAGTTCATTTTTAGTTCTTTAAAGTTGAAAATTTTGAGTTTTCTAGTCGTTTTGAGTTCTGAACGTCGGAATTCGATTCCGTCGAATCCATTATTACCGAAAGGCTGAATCTAGTCTAGGAGAACTTGCAGCACTGAAATTGACTTCCTTGTAAATGTGGTAACATCTAAAGTACTAAAATTGGTTTATGATGTGCCGAAATCTGGTTACTTGTTGCCTGACTAGCTAAGGTACCATGTTGTTGGATGTGATCGATTTTACGAATGAAGTGCCTAAAGTTGATGGTTGGCCTATTTTCTTCTCGCCTAACTAATGATACTTCAGATCACATTGGCTGCAGGGATAGGGATAATAATCTATGCAGGTTTATCAAGTGGAGATGTTTGGAAGGAATTTTACCAATACTTCAGAGAAAACAGATTCGTAAGTTTTTCCTTTCATGTGCACGTTCATATGAATATGATGCAACATTCTTTATCATGTTACCAGAAATTTAGTAGTTGAATCGATGTGGTATTGTTGATCTCTAGATTAATCATCAGATTATAGTGATAACCTCAGCTTCATGCATAAACTGGTAAAGTTTGTGACATTCAAAAGAGGGATCAGTTAACTGGTCCAGAAGGTGGTCTGTGTGATCGATTCAACACCAGAAAACAGTAAAATATAGCAGCACCAAACAGTAAAAAAAGGATCCCTCCAATTTTTTACCGTGATATCCCCATTGAGTTTTCTAAGCCTAATATATTCATCTGAATACACAAATCAGGCCAAAATCACAAGAAAATCAAAACCCACAAGCAAAATGTGTAACCCCACACAATGAACCCAGATGCAATAATATTATCCCACTTTGAAAGATAGAAATTTCTACCTGGTAATCTCTTTTCCAGCAAAACCCAATTTCTACCTGGTAATCTCTTTTTCAGCAAAATCCTTTGTATGTTATCTGCCCTAGCAAAAAATACTAACATTATGAGGGATTTTCATCGCAAAAAAATACCAAAATTATGAGGGTGGTGAATAGCCATGAATGGGGCTTAAAAACATCAAAAGATCATGAAAATTTTAAGAGTTATTTAGAAACCTATCTTCAATTTATTTTTCATTAAATCACTAATTTGTGTGTTGATTAAAGAAATATCCATAAATTGTAGTGAAACTTGAGATTTTAGATTTGGGACAAAAGCATTCTGATGAAACATGAAGCAATGTTTCGATTTGGGGCAAAACCAGAGAGACAAGTATGAATATTCTATTTGAGCATACAGAGAGTGAAGCTTGAGCTTACAGAGTGTGAAGCCTGAGCAGATTCTCTTCTTAGTGGTACAGAGAGCAACGATTGAGTGTTCTTAGCAGAGAGAGCATACACTATACAGCATGAATCACCATAGAGAGAGCATATAACGAAGATGGAGTGTTCTTAGCAAAGAGAGAGAGCATTCTTAGCAGAGAGAGTGGAATCTTACGGTTTTGCTGGAAGATTCAGCGATACAGATAAGAGAGAGCGAAATCTTACGGTTTTGCTGGAAGATTCAGCGATACAGAGAGCATACACTCAGCAAAGAGAGCTGAATCTTACAATTTTGTTGGAAGATTCGATACAGAGAGCATACAGATTTTGTTAGGGTTAGCGTTCTTCTGGTATAATTTTGTTAGCTTAGAGAGAGTATACGGATTAATTTTGTTAGCAGAGAGAGTATAATAATAATGGTGGGAAAGTAAAATATGTTGGAGGGAATGTAATATTTTTGGGAAATTTATAAGGCAACACTTATAAAGTATTGTTTTTACAATTATAAAAATAATACACTTTAAAAGTGTTATCACATGTATAAATATGTGTTGTCAATTATAGGATGATGTGCCAACGTATATAATATGTTGCCTATACTATTAATGAGCACACTTTACAAGTGTTGCTAATATTATTGTTGCCAAAAGCTAAAAATTAAGGCAACGCTTTAAAAGTGACGCCAAAAATATTTTAGGCAACACTTTATAAGTGTTGTCCAGATTTAGTGTGGCCTTAGGACTAAAATGTTGTAGTGTATAATATCAACTTTCCAGGTATGTAAGGCTAACCTAAAGCATGATATTGTTCTCTCATGTGCCCCATAGAGGTCATAGATGAGTTGATGGTTGAAGAGTCTATATGCATGAATACTTGAGGGTTTTCATTGAAAAATTGATTTAAAATTATATGTTTTCTATGTTGATGATCATCATACTATTTGTTTTCTTTAAGTTAACATTTTTCATGAGATTTTGCATAGCCCTACATGATTATTTGAAAAGCATGCATAATGAACTTAGGGGGATGAGTCTAGAACCTTGACAATGATGATGTCTGTGATGTTGTGATTGTGTTTCAAATTGATGAGAGTCTTGATGATGATGTTGATGAGAATGATGTTCATGAGTCTTAAAAGTTGAAACTAAATTCTAAAAAGAGTGTTTCGAGTCCATGATGTTGATGTTGATGATGATGAGACGAGTTGATGTTGATGTTGAGGTACTATGTCCCTATGGAACTGATGATGATGTATCATGTCCCTATGGGAATTATGATGATGATGTCTTATGAGCATGTCGAGTTCTGGGAGGAGTATTGAGCACCGAAATAGGTGAGAGTGAGTCCCACTTTAACCCATTAACTACGTGGCCCGCGTAGGAAGAGAGGATTGAACCGCAATGTGGATGGCTCCTTTCTTGTCCCAAAAGAGGATTGAAGTTTTTTTTCTTGAGGTTGATGTCCTTTACCCGAGGCAGGGTACTAAATGGATGTGGCAACGTCATCGCTTCGTTGTATCATCACTGGCTCATAGATGATGGTTGTCGGTTAGAAAACCTCCTAGTGAGGTCTTACTTAATAGTATTCTGATGTTGATGTTGATATGATGGTATGAGTCGAGTTCCCTTGAGTTGAATTGAGTCAAGTTTCCTTGAGTTGAGTCGATTCGAGTTTCCTTGAGTTGAGTTGAGTCAAGTCGAGTCGAGTTTCCTTGAGGTGAGTCTGATGTATTGATGAGGTATAATGAGATGTTGATGGGTTATTTGTCTACTCTTTATTCTTTCTTTAGATAAACATTTGACATTCTGATGGAGTATGATGTTGAGTTCATGTTATGCCTATATTATTCTACATGTTTTTGTTTCACTCAGCTATTTTGCATATCACTACATTCCATGTACTGATGTCCCCTTCTGGGACTGCATCATTTTATGATGCAAAGGCAGGTATTAGAGATCATCGACAGGCATTTCGTTGAGGATATATTCACATTCAGTTGATCAGTGAGACATTTTTATTTTCAGAGGATTTCCATATTATTATCATCTAGCTTGAGTAGTACTTTATTTTCCTTAAGTTGGGTAACCATGGCCTGTCATGGTACCATCTAGATGTTTGAGTTAGAGGCTTTATAGACATTGAGTAGAGGATGTTATGTATTGTTTTTTTCAACTCTTCTATATTAGAAATTAACTTTAATATAAATACTTGGTTACTTTAATTACGTTACAGTCTTTTCCTTGAGGATGTTCCTTCGGCTGCTGAGTATAATGTGACGACAAGGCCAAGTGGTTCGCTCGGGGACTAGCAAGAGACTTTGAGTGTCGACCACGCCAAGGGTACCCTCCCGGGGTATGACGATGGCCCATTAAGCAATTCTAGGTGTTTACACCACTATGTTTAAGGGAGAATCCATTGAGGTTTAAGGCGGGTGGACTATCCCCGAGGTTCAATACTCATTTCTCAAGAAGGTGCTCCAAAGGAGCTCTTTCAATGCTTGGAAAGTATTCCTAAAGAATGTTTTGGCTTTTTAGCCTATTATACATGACTATGAAGAATGTGATTTCACATTTAAGCCTAAGAATGCATGTAAATTATTTGAAAGTCTTATGCCTCTTTTACAAGCACGTATGTATACATATATGTATTCTAGTGGAATGATAACCTAGCACCGATGGGATTGGAGGCAGGGTGGGCTATCCCCAAAGGTCCATACTCCTTTCTCTTGAACTATGTGCCTAACATAGGCATATATTTATGCCCCAATGGGGATAGAAGGAAAAAAAGAAGAATGTTAAGGATCTACCTTTGGAAAGTAGGTCACCTTTTTATCCAGTGTAGGAAAGACGACGGAGTTCCAAGTTATAGCTCACTTGGTCTTATGTTGATTAGGTCCCACCCTCAATGTATATGAAGTATTTCTGCATTCATGCATCATGTATTTCATGGCATATTAATACATTATTCCCTCGTTATATGTTTTTTTCTATATTTGTGCCCTTGTCATCTAACAGTGAAATGGAGGTTTAATGAGTACATGTGCATTCTATGCCCGCATACATAGTACATTCAAACATACTAACACATACTTTTTCATACATGATCTAACCATTTAGGGACCAAGGAGTACATTCATCCATCGTACGATGTCTAGCTTAGATCTTGAGATTGCTTGTCGTGATGAGTCCTATCTTCAAAGGACAACCCACCATTTCTCTACCTATGGTGCTTAGTTTATGTTATTTACTTTGAGTGTGAGACCGGGAACATGTCTTGGCACCCTTCCTTTCTTATGATTAGAAGCATCGTTGGACATCTTGTAGACTTCCTTACTTTTACATGCTAAGTGTTGTATTCAAGAAGTTTGTTTATCAACACAATTATGTCATTATGGATTAATTATGAGCTTATGTTATGGTTCATTTTATGATGTGGGAGATCCCAAGTCCCATATTGCCCCCACACAGTGAGTCATACTTACTCGCCCCTTAGTCTCTATATGCTATGTGCTATGTGAACCCATGTTAATCCCTATACCTAGAATGTCCGCATAGCGTGAGTCCTATTTCCCCGTCCCTTAGAACTATGTGTTTACTATTTCATGTACACTTCCAAACCGATGATGTGTGGATAGATGCTTTGAATCTTGTTTGGGAAGTTTCGAGTTCTCATTCGCCATGTCACTCCTAGACCCTAGGTCCGGTCGTGACAAACTTGGTATCAGAGCATTAGGTTTGTAAATGATCCTCGGAGTCCAACATGCCACGTCGAGTAGAATCCTATTCATGGGTGTAAAGTGCACCATGCCTATGAGTGGGGGACTACAATGGCATTCTAGGAATTGTCTCACTTCTTCATGTCTTATGTCGTGCTATGAATCATAGGCTTGGTTTCCTGATCTTGATGGTGTCCTTACCCCATTATAGAAGATGCCTCGAGGAAGAGCTCCCCTACCAAGATCGGCTACAATTAATGAGGGTCAGGAACCTCAAGGGCCTATGGAAGAGCAAATCTGTGATGGTAAATTCTGTATGGCCTTTGCTATGCTTGCCCAGGTGGTGGCTTCGCAAACTAGGCAGATAAATCTTCCTCGGGATCCCACCCCAGCTTCTAGGGGGAGGGATTTCACCCGGATGAATCCTCCAGAGTTCTATGGGCCAAAGGCTGACAAAGGTGCTCAAGAGTTCATTGATGAGATCACTAAGGTGTTGACTGTTATGGGTGTCACTTCTGAGGAGAAAGATGAGTTGGTTTCTTATCAGTTGAAGCAACAAACAAAAATATCACGAACATCCTTAAGAAAATAATCCAAGGATCCAGACAGTGGCATGAGAAATTACCTTTTGCTCTTTTGGTATATCACACGACTACTCGTACATCAATCGGTGGAACTCCTTACTTATTAGTCTGTGGAACTACGGCTTTCATACTTGCAGAAGTTGAAATTTCTTCGCTTCAAATCATTGTTGAAGCAGAAATTGATGATACAGATTGGGATAAGAAAAGGTAGGAGCAATTAGTATTAATAGACGAAAAATGATTGACAGTAATCTGTTTCGGCCAGTTATACCAGCAAAGGATGGCTCGAGCCTATAATAAGAAGGTACGCCCTAGAAATTTTGAGGTCAGTCAGCTTGTTGTAAAATGCATCCTTCCCCACCAAAATGAAGCTAAGGGGAAATTTTCCCCAAATTGTCAAGGACCTTATATCATTAAACGAGTGTTACCAAAAAGAGTTTTGCAATTGGCAGATATGGAGGAAAAGGTAGACGACATAATGGTTAACGCACACTTGGTCAAAAGACATTTTATCTAATACTCTTGGTTCGACAATTGTGTGATTAGTGTTCCCAAGAAGAGATGACAAAGGTCTTTCATCCCCTATTCGAACACCACCTACCTCTTCGAAATTTTCCCTCTTTGGAACCGCAAAAAAAAAACACCCCTTGATTGAACTATATGCGACCTGATTCCTAAAAGGATACGTAGGCAGTCCATCTTGGGGTTCAGTCCAACCAACAAGAAAAAACAAATATTTAATGGTTCGAAAGTTATAACTCTTTCTAGAAGCTTTTCTCACATGCCCCAATACAACCTCTCAGTCACTCTTCGAGGAGCTTCAAAGTATAGTGTCACAGATGTATAATATTACAAAATGAGAGTCTTAAGTGAAAATCCCATGGCACCGTAAGGTGACATTAAGCAAAAAGAAAAGAGAATTTTGCTCCAAATTGAAAGGCACAACATTGTTTTTTGAGATTTAGACTATTTGGATGAATCAAAACGTATAGGTCAAAATGCATGCCATGATTCCTTCAATCAATACGTACGTTCATATAAATTTCTTGGATTCTTTTATTTCTTTCTTTCTTTTCCTTTTCCTGTCTTCAAGAGATAACTTTTCCTCGTAAAGTTATGATCCATCTTGTCACCCCATCGTACTTATGTTGAGTCAGTGCTCTCAAAATCTTGTGTCAAGTGTTAAAGGAAAAGTTACAAAATTCACTAACAGTTTTCTAGTTGAAGAGCGAGGGGCATACAACCGGTGAAACACATTTGTGAATTAGCTAAAATAAGTGAAAATTTTAAAAAGAAAAATGGTATGGCAAGTCTCTGTAGGGGAAGGTCAATAAGGCAAGGGAGTGCGTATTGAAACAAGAGGATCCATGCAATACGCGCAAATCAATATTAGATTGAAGCATTCATGGCGCGCATCTGAAAAGATAAGGATTGTCTTTAAAGAGCTTTCAAGCAATTTGATCAATCCCCAAGAAAGTCAATGTTCCAAGCCGAGTGGATTACATGACAAATCAAGCTGCACGGGATCAAGGCCACAAATCAACCACCAGTTAGAAAAACTAACAAATCGTTCTTTGATTAAACATGTACGAGCGAATCCTGTATATAGTTCTGAGAGACGAGCACCAAAGGTAAGTTCTCAAATCTTCGTATGTAATCCGATATGCGCATAATAAATTGTTGTTAATCCATATCATAATTTAATAAAAAGGACCTTTGTTTTCCTGATCAAAACTGGGGCATATTTTATTTTATTTTATTTCTAATAGTAAAAATAAAAAGTAAAATAAAATAAAATCCCTTTGTTCTTCATAGAGTAGAACCCTCATAATATTCATTTAGGGCACAAACCCTCATAATATTAATTTAGGAGCGAACCCTCATAATGTTCATTTAGGGCACGAACCCTCATAATATTCGTTTAAGGCACGAACCCTCATAATATTCGTTTAGGGAGCGAACCCTCATAATATTCGTTTAGGGAACGAACCCTCATAATATTCGTTTATGGAGCAAACCGTCATAATATTTGTTTAGGGCATGAACCCTTATAATATTCGTTTAGGGCACGAACCCTTATAATATTCGTTTAGGGCACGAACTCTGATAATATTCGTTTAGCGAGCGAACCCTCATAATATTTGTTTAGGGAACGAACCCTTATAATGTTCGTTTAGGGAACTAACCCTCATAATATTCATTTAGTGAGTGAACCCTCATAATATTTGTTTAGGGAGCGAACCCTCATAATATTTGTTTAGGGCACGAACCCTCTTAATATTCGTTTAGGGAACGAACCCTCATAATATCCATTTAGGGAGAGAACCCTCATAATATTCGTGTTTGGAGTGAACTCTCATAATATTCGTTTAGAGAGCGAACCCCCATAATAGTCATTTAGGGTGCGAACCCTCATAATATTCATTTAGGGCACGAACCCTCATAATATTCATTTAGGGCACAAACCCTCATAATATTCGTTTAGGGCACCAACCCTCATAATATTTGTTTAGGTCACCAACCATCATAATATTTGTTAGGGAACGAACCCTCATAATATTCGTTCATATCTTCGTAGGGCATGATAGCCCCCATTTTTATTTTTCATAAAGCATAAAAGCTGATTTCATTCAACAATAGAATATTTGTTCTTTTCTCCTTTTTTTATTATTTTATTATGTTTTGTTTAATTTGATGTTCAAGTCAAGAGAAATAATCCACAAAATTTTTCTTAGCATAAACTGGAGTAGAAAAATTTTGTTTTGTTTTTCTTGTCTTTGGTTGCAGGCGGGTCCCTCTATGACCACAAATTTGGACACCAATAATGGAGTAACATTTGTCCGATTTGAGAATTGAAGAATGGCATTAAGAGTCGGTTCAGACCCATGTAGCGGCTCAATATTTGAAGATTCAGCTTCCCAACTTCAACTGAAGAAACAAGTGTTCACGAATAGTGTACTAACTTTCCTCTGGAGAGACATCGACAACTCAATTGAGATTTCAAGTTGAAACCTCAAACTCAAACTTCAAGATTAGATTTTGAGATCAAGGTAACTGCAAAAAGAAGGCGAGGTGATAACTGAAGATGGAAAGGAAGACTTGAAAGAAAATGAGGGCCGAGACAAATAAAATAGAATAGATTTTGTGTTGTTTTCCTTCAGTTCAATTATCTTCAATGTAATAATAGGAGCCACGAACCGTAATTTTGACAGGACAACACTCAACTCTCCAATCTATCCATCCATCTCTGCACCCGTTTGAACTACATATGACTTGATTTTCTTATAACCCGAGATATGTAGGCTGCCCAAAGCCAGGGCTCGGTCACACTTATTTCCTCTTTATTTTTCTAACTTTTTAATAATGATTAGGCCAAAATTAGGCATGTTCACTTCTTTATTTGAAAACTCTTCATGTTCCCAAGCAAAGAGGGACATTCTGTGAACACCTAATTTTTCACCAAAACTAAAAAAATTCACCTTTTAATGTTTTTAAATATTTATTTGGGTTTAAATTATCTATCTTCATTATTATCTTATCTTTGTACGTTTGTCTGAAACAATTTGAAAATTATAAAAATAGAGGCAAATTTTAAGATTAGTTTGTTTTAATTTATTCAAAAAATTGATGTTTTTAGTTGAGGTTTTAATAAATAAACAGAATTTTCAAATCATAATTTTAGATTAGCTTTTAACTTTTTCTATATCATATTAGTTAAAAAATTAAATAATATTGTCATCCTTATGTATATAAATATTTTATATATGTGTCTGTCCCATATTTATATAACATAAAAAAAACCTAAATTATCTAACAAAACTACCCCAGAATGCCCCCACACTAAACCCACTACTCCCTCACTTTCCACATCTATACGTCACACACACAACCGACTCCCTCATAAACTTCTATATACACACTACGGAAAACATGCAAAGAGGGGAATACATTCATACACTTGGAAACAAAAAAAAATAGATGACACAAAAAAGAAAATTCACACAGGCGCACACACACTAAAAACACTGCACAAACACTCAAAAAAGAAATTCTTCAAAAAAAAAACAACTAGAAAGGTGGAGGTTGAGGTTTGCTTTCGAGATTTCGAGGAGGTAATACTTAATCCTTTTTGTGCGGTTTGATGTGATTGCAATACATTAGAGTTATTAGATTTTATTTGTGTTCAATCCGTTAATATTTTTATGTGATAATACGAAGTATATATGTTCAAATCTCTCGTACCAACTTCTTAGTTGTATCTTTTATATTGTTTAATATAGTGTAAAATTATTATAATAGCATGTAGTTATTTTAGTTTTAAACAATCCACTATTTGTTTCATGCTTAAGTAAATATTGTCCAAATTTATTTTTATTTTTCTATCTTAATTTTTATAATGATATGGGTATTTAATAAACTAAAAATGAAAAAAAAAAGATCAATTACATGGATTCATTATGTAAAATGTTTCTTTTAGTTTCTAGGTTCTTCTGTTTATTTTTATGTTTAAAGTAAAAAGGAAAAAGTTTTAGGTGTTCATAATTCCTAACATGCAAAATGTGTAGAACTTTTATAAGATGCATTAGGGTGTTCTTACTAATATCGTACCCGTTTTGTTTTTTCCTTAGAAAAAACATACAATAAAAATGCAATAAAAATGGAAAGTTTGTAAGCTTTTTTACATCTCATTTGGGTAATGATTTTTTAGAGTACTATTAACAATTTTGTGTTGATCCATGTAATTGGTATTGAATTGTTAAATTATGCTTTTCATAGATCAGAATAACTAAAATAAATAGATAAATAAAGTTTTTTGGACTTTGTATTTAGGAGCATAATTAGGTTGATAAATAATGATAGGCAAAGATTAGGACTCAAACTTTATCAAATAAACTTTCTTTCGAAAACTACAAAATGATAATTAATTCGTGGCAAGGTTAGAAAGTGCTGCTATCAATACACCATAAATTCTAAATAAATTGAAGAAGGTAGGTAAATAAAGTTTTTGTAAAACCAAGAAATATACTATTTTCAAATTAACGTAAGTCATGCATAAATCAATAAAACAACCATGTTAGAACCATGGGACTCAAGGGGTGCCTAACACCTTCCCCTCGGTCAACAAAATTGCTTACCAAATTTCTAGTTTGCTGATCAATAAAAATAAAGAGCCATTGATTAGGGATAAAAAGTGTGACTTGGAACACGAAAACTCAATTCCAAGTGGTGACTCTCAATAAATAAAATAATTCCTTTTTCAAAAATGTCACTTTAATTGGAAATACTTTAGTTTTCAAAACACCACACGGGGAAAAATCGGGGTGTGACAGCTGGACTATGGGCTTATCATGATTTTGGGGCTCAAGTTGGTTAGTAATCTGTCTAACTGGATGCCCTCTTCCTCTAATAGCTCTTCTTGAAGGCATGTTGTAGTTCTGCAAACGTGTAACACATGAATTAGGAAAGAGCTTCCATAGAGTTTAACTCTATAGCACGAGTCAGAATACGAAATAAGTGTAACCTTTCCTAATGTCCTATAGCCTCCTGCTTATAAAGTGTGGTGCATAACACACCTATAAATAAGATTCTACTAGACACGACTTCATAAACTCCTAAGGACATTTGAACTCTATGCTCAGATACCAACTTTGTCACATCCCGGGAGGGTACCCTAAACGCAGCTGGCACCCAAAGACTATTGCTAGCCCCCAAGCTAACCACTTGGTCTCATCACATTCATTCAATCAACAATTATCATGTCAGCGAAGACTAAAGATGAATAAAGGAGGACATTCTCAAATAAAGACAATAATAATAAAACCAACCAGACTAGTATGAAAGAAACTAGTCAGATATTATCCAAATCATCAATCCTAAATCTAGTCTATGAAGCCTCTAACTAAACTGTCTAGATAGGACCATGACAGGGCATGGCTACCCAAATCAAAGGAAATAAAGTTCTAACTCAAGCTAGATGAAATCTAAATGAACATCCTCCAGAAGTAGGGGAGGACTCATCAATCAACTGGACGCGATTTGATCCTCAACGATGCACCTGTTGATGATCTCTAATACCTGCTCTGCATCATGAAAAGATGCAGGCCCAAATGGACATCGGTACATGGAATGTACGAGCATGTAGAATAGCTAAGTGAAACAGATATAGATAGAATAACACAACTCAAAGATTCTCAATCAAAATTTCAAATGACTATCTAAAGTATGAACAAAGAGTAGACAATGACCCATAAACATCAATCCAAGTCAATTCAATCTAATAAACTAAGAATACTATCAGTTTAGAACCTATCTAGAGTTTTCTTATCAAACAACAATCACTTATGAGCCAGTGATTGTACAACATCTTGCTAATGTTACCACAGCCGTTTAGTACTTGTTAGGGTAAAGAATGAATCTATCTATAATGGACCCCAATAATTGTTTCCTCAATTATTTTAGGGACCTATCTTGAGAAACATATGACTTAACGGTTTCAATCATCTCCTATGTTTGGCGACGTAGTTAATGAGTTCGGATTAGGCTTACTCTTACTCATTTTGGTACTCGATACTTCTCCCAAGACTCAATGCTCTTAAGAAAATCATTCTCAATCAACTGGTCTTATTTGGACATTTGTCAACTCAAATCACCACATCAACTATCGACTCTTTGGTTACATTATTTAAATGTTCAGCTCTTGAATAAAAAGACTCTATCATGCATCATTCTAACTCATAGCATTCAGGAAGCAAAAGTGGAATTAAAGCATTTAGGGATTTCATAGGCTCTCTAGGCTCGAATTACACTCATGCATGCTTAATTAAATAAGATTTGTAAATAAAAAAAAAAATAAGAATTCATGCTAGGGTTCATGTAGTATAGTAAAGTCATCTATTTCAAGTAGTTAATTTATAAAAAATAGTCATTCATGCAAGATTATGTAGAAGTACATTACAATTTAAGAAAACCTTGAAGAAACATGTGTTGGAGACTCAACTCACTCACGGCTCCATCAATTCGGGGTATGGGGAACATTGAAGAACATAACCCATGTTTTGGGTAGCCTTACATACCTGGAAATAGAAGAACAATCAACTTATCGAGGAATCTCTACTCACGTGCTTGGTACCTACCATTTTCCCCTTCCTCGATGCTTTCTAAAATTTCTAAGTGATTTGGAGGAATAATACTCTTAGGGTACTAAAGAAGGACCCTAAACAAGTCCAAAACGTCATGGTTTTTAATTAAAAAGGATGAAAAAAGACAAAATTATCCTAAGAAAAACTAGTGATGTGGACCATAAAACCCTTTTTACGACCCATGAAACAAGTTACGGGTCGTGGCCCTCAATCATGGAAAGTAGATCAAAATTGTTAATTTATTATTCTCATTCTACGACCCATCAGGCGATTCGTGGAACATGTTACGAGTTGTGTTCCCTCTCATAGAGCCTGAATCAAAAGTACAGATTTTCTAAATCTTGTTCCACAACTTGAGAGACGACTCGTGAAATGGGTTACGGGCCGTGTGCCCTCTCGTAAAATCTCTTCTATACTTAACCAAAAAATTTTTAACTCTGGAAAACCTTTTACGACGTGGTCCACGAGCTCTACTCCAGACTACGGCTCGTAAACCTTTTCGTGGAACCAGATCTGAGGACCTATTTCACTTAAAAATTTCTGGGGTGTCACAGCTTCGTTCGGTCACAAGTAATCTAATTAAGTTTATAAATCTTAATATTAAAATTAATAAAATATCTAAAGTTGTTAATTTCTTTCTGTATAGAAATCTTAGCATTATGAATTTATCTCAAGAACTTCTATTAATATAATATTGCTAAAGTCCTAATTGTCTTCAATACTATATTTGCATTATAACATTATTTCTTGTAATAATTGTCTTGTTAATGGTGCTTGAACTCCATAACTTGAATATTAAAGTACTATAATACACCTAACTTAAAAATCAATTTAATATACTTTTTATATTTTATATTATATTTATTTAATTATATCGTATTATATTGAAAGAAGATAATTTATCACAATGAAGGATTGTGATAGACTTTTGCGAAAAGTTGTGACTTTTTCAAGGAGTTTTGACTTTTCTAAAGAGATTACTATAATTCCCCAACTCAAAAATCAAATTTAATATATTTTAAAAGTGGATAATCTTTCACATTGAAGGATTGTGACTTTTTCAAAAATTGTGTCTTTTTCAAAGATTTGTGACTTTTTGGAGAGTTATGAATTGTGACTTTTTTGAAAGATTTTGACTTTTCAAGGAATTGTGACTTTTTGAAAAGTTGTAAATTTTTCAAAGAGTTATGACGTTTTCAAAGGGTTAGGATTTTTCTAAAACGTTGAGAGATTTTCGAAGGATTGTGACTTTTTCGAAGGGTTTTTCAAAAGGTTGTGACTTTTTCGAGAAGTTGTGACTATTTTGAAAGGTTATGTCTTTTTCGAAGGGTTGTGACTTTTGCAAAGGGTTGCTACTTTTTTGAATGGTTATGATTTTTTGAATTGTTGAGATCGGATAAAGTATGATGCCTTTTGAGTTTTGTTAACGTCTATTGGGTTATTTAATAATTTTTAAAATATTATATTATTTAAGAAAAATAAAATAATTTATGTAGAATTGCCTAACAATCTCTTTTATATGATTTTGCCACGAGTCCCAAGGAGGAGTGATTTTCATTTTGATTTTGAGGGTGGAAAAACAAATTTAACTTGCTTTTTTAGTTGACTAGGACAGATTTAGTAAATAGTGTTGCTGACTCACTTATGTGGAGATGTTCAAAATGCTTCAGACACATTAGAACTCAAACTCAAATGGCACCAGACACAACTTTGATGATTTCGCCGCCGCAGCCTCGTTGAGAATTGACGAAAACCTCTCTCCCTCTCCTTCTCCCTCTCCCTCTCTATCTCACCCTCTCCCTCTCCCTCTCTATCAACTCCCATTCAATTTTTCATCCGTGTCGGTGCCAAAACCCTAGTCCTTCAAGAAAATTCCACCTACTCAATTGTATCTGTTCATCAAAAAATCAAGTCGATCACCGGAATTCAACCGTTTCAATCGACTTTCAGTGCACCAGCTATGGAACAGATTCAATTGGCCCAAAGGTTATCGGAATGTGGTATACAAAACGACGATACCATGCAACTCAGTGCACGCCATTCTCATATGTGGAGGCTGATGAATGACTTGAATTCCCTTATTCATGACTTCTGCAACTGCAATGATAACATAGAGATTAATGCTAATGTTGCCCGTATGAGGAAGATGCTTAACAAGTTTCTTGCAATGACCCGAAAGGGTGGCGCAAAAAAATCTGAGGAATATCTCTTGATATTTATTCACTCCGCTGTTCCTGCGGCTCTGGTAAAGCTTTATGTATCTCCTTCTATAACTGCCAAAGAAGTTGCTCATGGATGTATTTGTCATTTTATAAATTCATGTAAGACACTTTTCCCCAGCCCTGTAACTGTATATAGGCAGTGTGCTCCTATATGCTTAAAATTTTGTAAGATTCTGAGAGGGGTTTCTGGTGTTGATGATGATTTGTATCTATTCTGCCGTAGTAGTTTAGCCGCTTTGATGGAGTGGTATGAACATGATATTAAGCGTGTGCTAAGATTGCACGATGTTTTCCCTTTTGTTCATGAGTTGGCAAGAAGTTTGGCGCATTCTTTAGAAATGAGTGAGCGATCAGCTGAGTTTACATGGTTATCGTCTAAAGATGTGGATGAATTTATCAAGTTTATGCATCCGGTAAAGTGTGCAATACGGCTTCAAGAAGCAGATCGCAGTCTGGTCTGTTTCCTTTCATTGATGCAAGGCACTTGCCATGTTTTTTATAACTTGCTGGAAAAATTGGACTTGTGTCTGAAGAAACTAGAAAGCCCGCTAGGTTCGATAGACAATGTATGTTGTTGGTGCTGGTATCTTTTAATTCTGAAGGAGTTAAAAAGCCTTTCAAAGCTATCTAAGGGTTTGGAAGAAATGTTTTGGGATAAGATGAGACAAAGAAGATATGCATTGTGCTTTTTGATTCTTAAACTTTCAGGAAGGTATACAGTGTATCGGTGGATTCTTAAGCACAAGGAGGTAACATTTTTTAAGGTAAGGCACAGTATTGCGTTAAAGATGCTTCGAGAAGGGAGCCACAGAAACGAGGAGGTTTACGAGATGCTCATTTGCAGGTCTCGTTTGTTTGAAGAATCATTTGAGTACATAGGACATGTAGATTCTAGATTGCTGCGAGGCCATTTATTTATACAATTCAAGAATGAAGAAGCTACTGGGCCTGGTGTGTTGAGGGAGTGGTTTTCCTTGGTATGTCAAGCCATTTTCAACCGCCGGAATGCTCTGTTTGTCTCTTGCCCAAATGATGGTACAAGGTTCTTCCCAAATCCAGGTAAGCTTTCTTTGAGGTTCGATGTACTCTTTCATGAAACTCATGTATGAGGGTTTTACTTATTAATTGCTACATAAATTAAGTAATTCCAAAGTGTATTAATTATTATCCTTTGATGAGAGTAGCTCACTTCTTGCAACATCTCTACTTTTTCAAATTAATTTTTGCATCCTTTCTAGTCCTTCGAGAGATCTGTTTTGATTTGGCTTATGACCGTGGAGTTGCACCTTTCTCTATGTTAAAAAAGATTAGGTTTTAACTCAAAATATATCTTTTTAGGTGTTTCATGGCAGATGTAAATGTCATGGAAACCATACTAGACTTCATAAGTTCATTTACTGTCTAGCAGAAAAGCTAAGTTTTTGTTTCCTTTTGTCACTTCTGCCAGTATATCTCCCCACATCTTCTTATTGCTAGGTTCTTTCATCATGAAAATCTATATCTACTCATCAGGAAAAAAAAACAGAAAAAGGAAATTTGTGGAATAAATTGTTAAAGACTGGGAGTTGTTACGTTTGACCAAAAATCCAATTTGTAGATTCTTGGAGGAGTCGCTTGTGAAAGAAATGACTCTGGTAGGTGAAATATCAAAATTTGACTGCAAATGCATGTTCTTGAGGAAAGCAAATTGATGTGACTAAAATCCATGAATAAAATGTACATAAATACATCCCACCTCCGGGATGAAATTGGAGTGTTTCGTAGCAGCTAAATTCAACCCCAGAATCCAAATATTCAACAAATGACTCAACATAATATGCCACACCACAAGTGATGTATAGAGACCTTGGCTACAATCTTCTTTTTACATTGAAACTAAGGAATAAAGCTTAAAGGACAATCACCAATAAGCTTCCACACTAAAAATTACCAACACAAAAATCACTCCATTCAACCCAACTACTATCAGTGGAGGATTAATAATTATAAATTATTAAGCAAAACATTTACAATTATATCTGAAATACATATAAGAATAATTTATTGAAAACAAAAGGTAAATTGAATATGAAAAAAAATATGCATTATGCTTTTTGAGATCTTTGCTCTCACTCCATAAAAGGAAAAAGGAATTAGATGAATGAAAACTAAAGAACCTTCGATTTAATTATACGGTCAACACAAATATTTCTCAAAGAATCATCAAGGTGACTTTCTTGTTAGAACTTTTAACATTCATGTTCTTTATGCGATCCATCGTTCGTTTCATGCAGAAATTTTTATTTTAAACCTAGTTGTCTATAATCACTCCTCTAGCTAATGACAGATGCTATTGTTGATAGTTTAGTGGCATACACAGGATATTTTTTAAGCGATGTCACATTTAAATAAGTAAAACATTTGTAAATTAATGAAAAGTTATGGAACTCATATTTAATAGAACATAACTCATGTAAATTAGTACAGAGTTCCTAGAAATATAAATTGCATGATTAATTTCTTCTTTCCATTTTTTGCTTGAAACTTCTTCAATATATCAAATATTATATTGTCTAAGTTAATAATTAAGTTGTATGCTTGGTTGGCTGGTATATATTTCTTTTTCAAGTAAGGAGTTCCCGGATCGAGCCTTACTCAAAACCAGATTTCTAGCAGATAAAAGGAGAGTCACTTGATTAGAGGCTAAAATATGCAACAAAAAATCTGGCATAGTGCAGATTCAAACTCCTGACGAATAGTAAATATTGAACGCGCTTGGCCATCGAGCTAGGAAGCTCAATCCGTTAAGTGGAGTCATTTGTATTATTACTATACCTGTTCTGCTTTCACCTATTATATATATATATATTCTAGAATTTTCCAACCAAGCGGTGTCAGACGACACTGTTTGGTAGAATATGGGTCCATCCCTCATTGATACCATGATAGGAATAGGTGAATAAATCTACAGCAACATGGTACAACTTCCATTATAATTTCTCTTGTAACTTCTTCTTCTTAAGATTAGGATTACTATTATTTATTTTTTTACTATGGACTCGTATTCATTCTTCATGAAGGAAGGAAATTGTGTTCCTAAATGTTAGTCATAGAGGTCAAAGTATTTCAAAAGGAAACAAAGTTCCTCAAGAAGCAGAATTTGTTGTTAAAGGATCCTAGTTAATTAGTTGATTTAAAGTTATAAATATTAAGATTTTTCAACGTTGTTTAACTAAGGAAGAATTTATAAAAGTAATATTTATATAAATAAATGATTAAATTCCTAAATTTTAGTGGTTTCTACCTATTTATCTAAGTAAAAGTTTAATAATTAAATTTAATTGATTTCAGAGTCGTAAATATTAGAAAAATATTTAAAATACAATCATGCCCAATGTGAAATCTATCTTTAAAGGGTAAAAAAGCGGAACCCATTTCGCAAAGGGTGTTCATACTTTTGATATGATTCAGATTACATAATTCTGTTTTGGGGGTTGAGTTGTTAATAGCGCACTATGAAGAGTAGAGCTTATGTAAATGCAAATACCGATCTATTATATATATATATATATATATATATATATATATATATATATATATATATATTCATTCTTGGTAACAGTAACAAAAATTCTTCACCTTTTCACTCATTATTTCATTGTTATGCTTAGTTCAGAGATCTTTCCTTGTTTTAGATCCTTTGGAAGCTGTGATTTTCGAAGTGGTTGCTAATTTTAGACCTCACATTTTTCTTTGCCCATTTAATGTTGTGTTGTGTTAAATATTTTCTTCTTCCGAAAATTTTCATCCTTCCGAGTACAAAGTTTTAAGCAATGTCTCTTTTTGTAGGACTTGTAAGGCTTTTACTTAATATATTTTTTGAATTTGTTTTCTTTACGGTAGTATCTTATTTTCTGGATTTGTTGGAAGTTGGGAATAGGTTTCAGCATTCATTGTGCCTGGTCAAATCCCTAAAGTACGTTGTAAATATGTGACAATTGATATTGAGGCAAATAACTTTTAACTCATTGTGTCTGCTTAAAAAGGGAGGGCAAGTTGGTGAGTGCACGAATACATGCTGATATATATTTATAATGCCAACAATTTTTAGGAGATTCAACCATTCTAACATGCTGAGATATTTAAATTTAATTGTGTCTCGATTTTAGTTCCCATGTTAGTATATTTTCTTAGTTGTATTACTATTCATGTCCCTTGGTTCTTTGTTCCGCCAATCACACCTGGCTATCAGATAAAGTTCATGAATCAATGATCGAAGGAGTTCAAGTCTTATTTATGGCCATAGTAGTTCTAACTAGAATTCTTTCTCAATGAAGATGCATTAGGTGTACTTGGATTATATAGCATATGAATATTAATTACTAGTTGTATTATCTTTTTTTTTCCTCGTTACAATACGTGAAACAATTGGAAGATTCTCCATCAGAGTTCTCTAGATTAGGATGAAAATTGAAGCACAATTGCATTTATAAGATACTATCTTTTGATGTTTCACGAGAAGTTATATCATTCTCTTTGCTACAATGCAAATAACCCTCATCTGCATTTTGTGCTTGCAGCATCTAAAGTGGACCCCTCGCACCTTGAGTATTTTATCTTCTCCGGCAGGATGATTGCGTTGGCCTTGCTTCATAAATTACAAATAAGTATTGAGTTTGATCGGGTGTTCTTTTTGCAATTAGCTGGAGAGAATATTTCGTTTGAAGACATTAGGGATGCAGATCCGTACTTGTACAATGGTTGCAAGAAGATACTGGAGATGGACACGAAGATGGTGGATGAAGATATCCTAGGCCTAACATTTGTTTGTGAGGATGAAGAATTGGGATCCAAAAAAGTGGTGGAGCTTTTCCCTAATGGGAAAGATACCATAGTGAACAGTGAGAATAGGGATAAGTATGTTGATCTTCTTGTTAAACACCGTTTTGTCACATCAATCACTGATCAAGTAGCCCATTTTGCTCAAGGTTTTGCTGACATAATTATTGATGGACGGCTCCGAGAATCCTTTTTCCAGATCGTAGATCATGAAGACTTTAACAGGATGCTTCATGGGAGTAAAGCTGTTGTTTCTGTAGAAGACTGGAAAGAACATACAAATTACAATGGCTACAAAAAAACTGATCCTCAGATATCCTGGTTCTGGGAGGTACTTATTTCTTTTCCACTACTAATTCTGTTTCCAAATATTAACTATCGAGAAGTGTACACCTTTGTGGCTTTGATCTTCTCTTTTTTCTTTGTTTTAGGAAGTGGTAGATTTCTGAATTCTTTCAAAGTTATTATTCGGGGCAATATTTACAAAGTTTTCTTTTTCTATTGTTGCAGATAGTTGGGTGTATGTCATCTGAGCAGAGAAATGTGCTTCTCTTCTTCTGGACTTCAATCAAGTCTCTGCCTGTTGATGGTTTTGGTGGTTTAGATTCTAAACTTCACATCTATAAAACGTCAGAGTCTCATGATAGTTTGCCTTCCTCCCGCACATGCTTTTACCGCCTGTGTTTTCCTCCTTATCCATCTATGGATGTCATGCAAAATCGTATTAACATAATCATCCAAAATCATATTTGTTGCAGCTTTGGGGCTGAGTGATGTGCAACTTTTTGGGTTGAACTAATACATATGATATATAATATTCTTCTAAATAGAATATGTAAGAAATGCCAACCTTTTGAAACAAACTTAGCAGGTGGCTCAAGCACACTAATAGCTTAAAGCTAAACTCAAATAGAGGCCTTAAACTTATTTTCAAAAATATGATATTTTTCTATGAAGTGTATTGTTCAAACTTTTGAGATGCAAAATTAATAGTTTTCTTATAATCAAGTTTTTTCTTCTTATAATTCATTTTCAACTGAGAATATATATATATAGTCAATCCGCCTAATCTTTCTTGAGACATCTATTCTTGATGTGTCCAACTTCTAATGATTTTTTCTTTTTATATGAAAACTTACTTTTTCTACAAATGGCACTCAATAAATATAAATTTTAAAAAGTGTGCTCAATATTTCTTTCTAAAAGAACCAATAGCCTAGTATCACCTAAAAAGATATGGTCCTTTGAATTTGGGGCGTAAGGCACTTGCCTATTTTAAAGAGATTCTTTAGTAAATATATCAATGGGCAAAAGTTTTTTCAATCAAATGACTGTATGCATATGTAGTGTGTCAATATTGCATAAAAATCGAGTATTAGCGGGTATATACAACATAAATTATGTATTAAAAATGTGTATATATCCATGTAAACTGTTTATACAATATTCACACATAATAGTTCATCCTAATCATGTTTCGAGTCTACACCCTAGTTGGGATATGGTACCTTGAACCAGAAGTGATCCCAAGCTAATCCATGGAATACATATCAAAGCTTACTATATGAAAACTGAAACAAAAGTTGAAACATATGCCTAACATAATACTGAATGAAAAAGTCAAGAAATCCATGGAACAACATTACTAATGTCAGAGTAAAGCCTCTACTAAAAAGGAATCAAAAACTTAGTCTGGCGGGATATGACATTAACTAGCATCAAAGTCAAAAGATCATAAAATAAATAAAAGTCTGATACTAAATTCGTGAATTCCCCAAAACAAGGAGGACTCACCAAAACGCTAACTAAAAAGAAGCAACCTCACTAGCGTGGTCTGAAAACGGGTGCAAAATCTACATCATAAAAAGATGAACTGCAGAAAAAGTAAGTGTCAGTATGTGAAATGTGTGTTAGTATATGGTATATACTGAGTATGAAAGGGATAGCAACATACTCATGTAAAATAAAAGTGGATAAAATTTCTAAAATAATAATCATAATAAAGGAACATAAAAGAAACAACTGGATGTACATGCATAAGTGTCAATTTAAATTCATTCAAAGCATACAAATGCCAAGATGAGTGTAAATCAATGCCCTTGCGTAATCATCTTCATAAAATGACATACTAAAAAATGAACATATACAAGTAAAAACATAGTAAAAGGTAGGGATGTTCATGAACTGGGTTGCTTCGGATTTTTAAAATATCAAACCAAACCATTCGTGTTGGGTTTTTAGATATAAAAATCAAACCAAACCAAT
The DNA here is from genome assembly GCA_029948455.1 of Solanum rostratum. Classification (NCBI taxonomy): domain Eukaryota; kingdom Viridiplantae; phylum Streptophyta; class Magnoliopsida; order Solanales; family Solanaceae; genus Solanum; species Solanum rostratum. Next base: position 62,563,700 of record CM057048.1, read on the forward strand.
AAAACTTGGGTTTTCAACCTTGGGTTTTTGGATTTTTTCAGGTTTCTTGGGATTTCTGGTTTTTTTGAATTTCTCAGTTTTTTGGGCTTTTTATGAAATTCGCGTGTTTTTGAATTTTTTTTAATAAAGTATTTATAAAATATAGAGATAAGTGTCAAAAACACACTTGAACTATCATCTTTTTTTGAGTTTGTATCTAAACTATTGGAAGTGTGAGTCTCATACCTAAACTATCACTTATTAGTTTGAGAAACACATCTCTATCTTTTATTCCACTCTCGCCATGGTATGTGTACAACACTCTTTCTTTTAGTTTTTAAAAAATATCACATCACACTCTATATGGAGAAAATATCCCACCTTGGCAAAAAATAAATAAATTATAGTATTGGTAAAAATTAAATATTAAAGTATTATTATTTCAATAAAATATAAAATAAAATTATTTTTTATTTGTCGCAAGATTTTTTTAGAATGAATTTTTTATTTCTATTATATTCAATAAACAAGTAAAAAAAAAATTAAAAAGATAAAAATAAATTAGGAGCGGAGGATTAGATGCAGATGGAATAGAATTTTATTAAAAAAATATCGATTTTTAGGTAAAACTGAAGTAGGGAAAAAGTTTGAACTTTTTAAAGATATTCTGTAAAAGAGATTAAAAAAAATAAAAGGATGGGGATTATTGGGGGGTGGGTGGGGGGTACGCAGGGGTGTAGGCTGCGGAATAGGTCAAAAAAATATTTTAAAATTTTATTTTAAAAAAAATTGGAAGATTATTTATACTTTAATCTTTTACTTTTAACTAATATTAATATTTTATTTAATTTTTGTCAATGTGGCATGCCATTTGGCAATGTTTTTCCAATAAAAGAGAGAGTGTATTACACACACCAAGGTTTCTCAAACTAATAAGTGATAGTTTATGTATGAAAATCACACTCCCAATAGTTTAGGTATGAAACTCAAAAAAAGGGGATAGTTTAGGTGTATTTTTTATACTTATATCTTCATTAAACTCAAATGATGTATGGTTTATGTTCTATTGTTAATTGTAAAGTGAATTAAGCCCTCATATGATGAAATGCATTGAAGTTATGAAGTTATGAAAGTGCATGTCCCGTTTAAAGCTTGATTTGTGCATGCATAATTTATATTATGATTTAAATGTGAATTTTACTTATGTCATTACTTGAATTTCATAATGCATTGTTGATTTAAGTTTGAATCTCCATTACCCATGCTAATCCCATCTCTTTTATGTATGCATATATGACTATGGTTTTCTGAAGTTTATGAAATGTGTCAAGAACCAATTATGCTTATGTATATGATTTTGATATAATTATGGTTATGAAAAGAATGTGATCACATAAATATCTATGATTATGGCCCATTGAGCAATTTTGGGTGTGTAATTTACACTACTATGTTTAAGGGAGCATCGATTGAGGTTTGAGGCGGGGTGGACTATCCCCAAGGGTCCATACTCATTTCTCAAGAAGGTGCTCCAAAGGAGCTCTTCGAATGGTTGGAAAGTATTCATGAAGAATGTTTTGGCTTTTTAGCCTATTATGCATGATTATGAAGAATGTGATTTGACCTTTAAGCCTAAGAATGCATGTAAATTATTTGAAAGTCTTATGCCTCTTTTACAAGCACGTACGTATACATATATGTATTCTAGTGGGATGATGACCTAACACCGATGGGATTGGAGGCAGGGTGGGTTACCCCCAAGATTCCATACTCCTTTCTCTTGAATTATGTGCCTAACATAGGTATATATTTATGCCCCAAGGGGGAAAGAAGGATAAAAGGAAGAATGTTAAGGATCTACCTTTGGCAAATAGGTCACCTTTTTATCCAGTGTGAGGAAGACGATGGAGTTCCAAGTTATTGCTCACTTGGTCTTACGTCGATTAGGTCCCATCCTCAATGTATATGAAATATTTCCACATTCATGCATCATGTATTTCATGTCATATTGATATATTATTCCTATGTCATATGATTCTTTATATATATGTGGCCTTGTCATCTAACAATGAAATGCAGGTTTAATGAGTACATGTGCTTTGCAACCCGCATACTTAGTACATTCAAATGTACTAACACATACTTTTGCTTATATGATCTAACCATGTAGGGACCGAGGAGTACATTCATCCACCGTATGATGTCTAGCTTAGATCTTGAGATTGCTTGTCGTGGTGAGTCCTATCTTCCAAGGATAACGCAAGATTCCTCTGCCTATGGTGCTTAGTTTATGTTATTTACTTCGAGGGCGAGCCCGGGGACATGTCATGGCCCTCGTCCTATCTTAGGATTAGAGGACATCTTGTAGACTCCCTTACGTTTACATGATAAGTGTTGCATTCGGGGATTTAGTTTATGGATACGATTATGTCATTATGGATTGATTATGAGCTTATGTTATGGTTCATTTTATGATGTGAATGATCCCAAGTCCTGTATTGCCCCCATAGAGTGAGTCATACTTACTCGCCCCTTAGTCTCTATATGCTATGTGCTATGTGAACCCATGTTAATTTCTATCCCTAGAATGTCCCCACAGCGTGAGTCCTATTTCCCCATCCCTAAGAACTATATGGCCATATCGGGTTTAAAAATCCGTCTTCGGGATGTCACATTCTCTCACTTTCAACTGGTAATAGCCTGATAGGACGTCTATCTTTGAGAAAATGGTGGCACCCTGAAGGTGGTCAAACAAGTTATTGATTCTTGGAAGGGGATACTGTCACCTTGTTCAATTGGAGTTAGCCAATACACATTCTAAGGGAACCATCCTTCTTTCATATAAACAAGACAGGAGCACCCCATAGAGAGACACTTGGCCTTATGAATCACTTCTCTACCAAATCCCTCAACTGCTCCTTCAACTCTTTCAACTCTGCAGGGGCCATTCTTTATGGCGGAATAGAAATAGGTTGGGTATCGGGAAGAACAACAATTCTAAAGTCAATCTCCCTATCCGGAGGGACTCTGGGAAGATCCTCAGGAAATACATCAGGAAACTCACTCACGATCGGGACGAACTCAAGAGTAGGAGGCTCAACATCATCAGATTTGACTCGCACGAGGTGATAGATATATCCCTTGGAGATCATTCTTAGGGCCCTAAGGTAAGAAATAAACTTACCCTTAGGTGCAATAGAATCACCCTTCCACTCAGTAATGGGTCCGTTCGAAAGTTGGAATCCGACAGTCCGAGTTCTGCAATCAACAGAGGCATAACAGGGGTGAAGCCAGTCCATGCCAAGGATCACGTCGAAATCAACCATCTCTAACTCAATCAAATCAGCGAGAGTATCCCTATGGTAGATGGATGCCACACAATTTCTATAGATTCTCTCAGCTCGAATAGATTCACCAACAGGAGTAGAAATAGAAAATGGCTCAAGGAAGCACTCAGGAAGGATCTCAAATCGACCAGCCACATCTGGTGTCACAAAGGAACAAGTCACACCCGGATTAAGTAGCATAACAAGGAAAGGTAAAGACTGGAACTGTTACAACATCTAGTGCAACCTCTTGGTCCTATCGATTCCCTATTGCATATAGAAAGTTTGTCCTGCCGCCTGTCCCTGGTGAAGCACCTCTCTGGCTACCTCTCGTTGGTGGTGCTATGGTAGAAGAATAGGACTTATTGCCCAACATCGGACACTCCTTCTAAGAGTATCCCGGCTGGCCACACTTGTAGCAACCATTCCCTCTGTCTCTACATTCTCCCAAGTGTATCCTTCTACATTTCTCACAAAGTGGCTTCCCTTTAGAGCCAAGGGTCACACTGGCCTGAGACTTTGAACTATGTGCTCTAAAGCTTGGCTGACGTTAGGACCTCTGACCATACCTAATAGTCGGAGCTAGTGCACTGGCTGAAGATGGTGCATAGCTAGTAGACCTCTTCTGGAAGTAAGACTTATATCCCTTACTCTGCTTGATTGGGCTGAGGCCCTGCTGACTTGGCCTTATTACTCAAATTCTCCTCTTTATGTCTTTTCTTATCCTCCTCGGTATGCTGCGCATATAACATAATTCTAGAGATGTTCATACCTGGAATCAACAATGTTGCTTTGCACTCTTTTTTCACATGTCTACCCAACCATTATACGAATTTCCTCATCCTCTCTATCATATCCTGGACCATCTCTGAGGCATACCTGGATAACTGGATGAATTTCAGTCTATACTCCTAAATAGTTAGCCTCTCCTATTTCAGATTCACGAACTTTTCAACCTTGGCCTCTTTCAATTCCTAAGGAAAGAAGTGATCAAGGAAGGCACTCTCGAACTCATTCCAAACAGAATGTTCAGCATCCTCACCTTGACTCTCTTCCCACTGATTGTACCATACATTAGCCACATCTTTACGCTGATAGGCAGCAAGCTTAACTCCCATTGTCTCAGCCGCATGCATGGCTTTCAACTTCTTCCAGTTCTCATCAATAAATATATGAGGGTTCTCCTCAACCTTTGATCCGATGAAGACTTGTGGGTTCATCCTCAGAAAATCTCTCAGTCTGGTGGTGGTTGTTGGCTCTTGATAGCTAGAAATAGGAGTTTGTGAACTCTGGTTCCCGTTGTGGGCAGCTACCAACTATATGAGCATAACAATAGCTCTTCTGAAATCAGCCTCTGTAGTAGGAGCAGGTGGGGTAGTGGGTGGCTGAAGAGCCCAAGTGGCTCTAGCAGGTCAACCTCTGCCCTTCATCTCTATTTGAGGAGTCACCTTTGAAGTGGGATTCTTAGCATTGCTGGTTGAAGCATTTCTCTAGGTCACGCTATGCTTAGGAGGCATATCTGCAAGTGCGTAAACAAAAGCTAGAAAGGAGCTTTGTAAAATTTTAACTCTATCGTACAAACTCATAATACAAGAAACTGTAACTATTCCTAGTGTCTAATAGCATTCTGCTTATGAAGTGTGGTGCACAACACACCCATAAACACGACTCTACTAAACACGGCTTCATAGACTCCCTAGGACTCTTGAAGCCTGCGCTTTGATACCAAGTTTATCACGCCCCAGGAGGGTACCCTTGGCGTGGTCGGTACTCGAAGAACCATTGTTGATTCCCCAAGAGAACCACCTGGCCTCGTCGTCACATCATCTCAATAGTGGAAGAAAACATTCAAGTAAAAAGACACCATATGGATAAATATAACTATATTAAAACTTAGTTTCCAATGAATAAGTTTAAAAATACAAATACTCAACAAATCCTCTACTCAATGTCTATGAAGCCTCTACTCAACAATTTAAATTGTGCCATGACAGGCCATGGAAACCCCAAATCAAAGAAAAAAAATACTAAGTCAAAACATGAAATAAAAGGGCTCCTTCGGAGAGCAAGGAGGGCTCACCAACTCTGAAATGTACTGATCTAGAGCTCAATGATGCGCGAGTTAAATTCCTCTATCTCCTGTATCTGCATTATAAAATGATGTAAGTCCAAATGGACGTCAGTACATGGAATATATTGGTATATAAAATGGCTCAAGAGAGTAAAGCTCAACTCACTCACCTCGACTCAAACAACTCATGCTCAACTCAATATATGCAAGTTTAAAGTAAATCATGCTTTTAAAATAGACTTTGTAGTAGTAAACTCAGTTTAAAAATAATATGCTCAATCAGTGTTTGCTTAGGAGTTTCTCAACCGACATACGATTCCACCACATTTAGTTGGTGATGCACAACGAAGGCGACGTCGTTGCCACGTCCGTCCTAAACTTGCAAAGGTAAAGGATGATCAACTCTCTCTTGGATCCATAGTGAAAGTCCAACTTTTGGGACATGAGTGGCCAAAACATGTTGTACTACTTACTTACACTAGCAACATAGTTCTGTGGGTTAAAGTAGTTGCTTACTCGCTCCCAACTTGGTGCTCAATACTCCTCCCAAAACTAAAACATGTTCAACTCATCAATCAACTCAAATCTCAATAGTACTCAATCAATCAGATCAAATCTCAGCCTCGTTGGGTTATCTCAACTCAGCTCATCTCAGTGTATCGTCAACTCAATCAATCAAGAGAAATCAGTCAGACCCAAACGGTCATTAGGACTAATCAATTAAACTCATCATGGAATGCAAGCAAAATGCATCAATTGACATGCAGTCATGATACTATATGCTCCTCATGCTCAATCATACTCAACTTACTCAACTCAGACAATTAAACTCAAGTCTCAACTCAATTCATGTATAGATTTATGACAATCGTTCAGTTTAGGGTTCATACTACCTAGTATAAAATACATATGTCAATTTCATATCAATAATCATGCAATACAACAATTATCTCATATAACATCACAAGATTCATGATAAATGTAGGAATTCAGTAATTTGATGATAGAATTTTCAAAACTCAATTCTGATTCTCAACTTCGACTCAATTAGGAGAAAGGGGCGTGTAAACGAACGTAGTTCCACACTTTTTTAAGCCTTACATATCTGGAAATGGAAGAAACAATCAATCTTCAATTAATCCTCTAGCTAGAATCAGAAACCCTCACTCTCCTCCCTCCTCTGGTGTTCTCAAGGAATCCTTAAGCGTAAAGAATAGTGAGAATATAGTGAGAATGCCCTTAGGATTCTGTTTTAAGACTTTAAATAAGTCTAAAACGTAAGGGTTTGATTAAAAGGAATAGGAGTAGACAAAACTACCCCTCTTAAAAACTGGCGACTGGGTCTACGAGTTCTACGAGCCGTAGACTACCTCTCGCAAATGAGGAGTCCAGAAATCTGAGTTACTAGAATTTGGCACAAAACCACTTCTACGGTTGGTAAAAGTTTCTACGAGCCGTTTGATAACTCGTGACCCAAGATACTGAAAAGTTAATTCTGGGATCACTAATTCAAGGAACAATCTATGGGCCGTGGAATTCTTTACAAGCCGTATATTGTCTCGTATATGACCCTCAGACTTAGAAATTTTACCAAGTCATCCGAGGTCCTACGAGGCATCTTCTACGGGTCATAGATGACCCTCGTGGATTCTCTTTCTGCGGCTTTTCTCACTCATTCTTTTAGTTTTCTCTGTCCATCTACTCAGGCTAGTTGGAAAGAATTAGGGGATGTTAAGGCTAGTTGGAAAGAATTAGGGGGTGTTCAATAACATTACATGCAATCACACCACAATAAATTACTACAAATATGTATTAACATTATATTAGTATACAATCAAAATATAGATCCTATTTTTCTTTTGTAAGAATCATGTATAACAATATTGTTAGGATCATGTATAACAATCACAAAACAGCCCCCACACTAGCAAAATGCTCCTACACTTTCAAATATTTTAAAATAGGGGAATAGCTTTTTTCAGAATGTATAAAGCTTTTCAAATTATTATGTAACATACAAATTCATATTAAAAATATATTGTTAAATTTATCAACAAATGTATAATTAGATATCTAAAGATATCATCTATAAGTGTGACACATTAAACATTTCACCTTTAATCTTTTGAAAACATGTAACCTCTAAATTACAATAAAGACCATAATTAAGACTATTCAAGTAATGTAATCTCTAAATTATAGTAAAGACCACAATCAAGACAAATCAAGTGAATATTATCTCTTACACTCTCAAACATTAGAAATGTTTTTCATAAAATTAAATAAACAACATTTTCATAAGTTGATCTTAGAAAAAAAATTCCAACATAAAAGATATACCAAAAACACATTAATAAAATATTAAAATAATATATTTGATCTATAAATTTACAAGATATGAAATTTATTTTATTAATCTGTAATTAAATTAAATAAACAATAAGCCTAACACTCAAAAAATTATCTCAATCAATTAAGTAAATATAAACACTAGCACTTTCATCTTGAAAAATATTAGCCACAAATAAGTTATGCATAAAATACTCATCACCCATAACAACATTTGTTAACACACTATCAAATTCAAATAAAAATACCCATTCAATCTATTCTCATAAATTTCACAAAAATTAATTTGCACTAATCATGTACCACCTTAGATAATGCCAATAGATGTGAAAATTTATGAAGAACTTATCATTTCTAAGAACTAGATTAGTTCTAGAATTACCAATATATATAAATGTTTCTTCTTCTTTCATTTGGGTGAAGAACACAAAAATATTAGTTCATAAAAATGTGTTCAACAAAAAATATCAAAGTCTAACAATTAATCTTTCACTTCCACATATTAGCCACAAGATTCACTTGAAAAAGATCACAATAATTTATATCATCCGCTAACACAAATTTAATTTTCTTAACGGGATTCTCATTTCTCCAAATCTTCTTCTTTATTGAGTGGTATGTAGAATCAATTTATGGGACACAAATTATTAAAATTATGAACATATAGTATTGCCACATACCTCATTAACATGGACACAAAGGATTAAATTATCCTCCACTATGCCGACTTTCATAGTAATTTTCTTTTTTCCTCCATTGATCACTTTCACATTCACATCCACATTATATCCTGCCTATTGCCTAAATCCATCTTTAGTTATTGAGAAAACTCTTTTACTAAATCCTCCTCTCGATTCAAACCTCGAAATGACGAATCCACAAAATCATCACACAACGATTTCACTAATTCTAAAAAAAAGTCAAACTTCTTATTTTTTTTTCATTCCAAAACTTTGGGTATTTGTCGCAAGAATAAATCAAAGAAATATTCTTAAAATTGTTGTAAATTCTTATGAAAAATAGTTCATCATCACGAATACGAATATCATCACGAACGCGAATACTTCATCACGAACATAACCACGAACACTAACACTTCATCACGACAACTTCTAAAAGATTCACGTAGCTTGAGACATGTCAAAAGACACTGTCCTTAAGAATATTTCACCCGATATGAGCGTATCCCCCACGATTCAATAAGGTCTTCTAGTATAAAACTAAGAGCCAGAATCTAACAAAGATTTTAAAGTAGAAAACCCAACACTACAAATATGTAAATATAAATACAAGAGGAAGAATTTGTAATATAAATATATTATTTTTCTTCCACTTTTCAAAAAGAATATATAACTATATATATATATAAAAAATGATTTCACCTTTTTAGTCCTTGTGTAAAAAATCCATGAATTCAAGAATAAATGTATGTAATTAAGAGAGAGTATAATAATACATTTATATGGTCAAAATACATGTAGAGGACATCACTACAAGAAATGTGATATTCAGCTACGAAATTATTAAGTACGAAACAAAATTTGTCACTAATTATTCACTTTTTGTGACAAAAATAACATTTTGTGTTTAAATACATGAGCAAAATTCTTTTAGTGACAAAACATATAATTTCGTAGCTAAGTTTTGTCCATTAAAATTTCCCACCAAAAAAAAATTGGCGCCATTTATTAAGTACCCTTAGTGAGGAATTTTAAATTATCAATGACACAGTATTTTGTCTGTAATAATGCATATAATTTATGACAAACTATTATTTGTCTTAAATTAAGTATAATTTCAGGCGCAGAAATAAATTACTGCAATAGCGACAAATTACAGTTTGTATATAAATGTTGTAAGTTTTAGCCACAAAATTTTATATTTAATTGTGACCTTAATATTTTGCCACTAATGATGTTCCCAGTCAGTGACAAATCTTTTTTCGTCCCTAATTTAGTTAAATTTTGGATACAAAATTTTTTTATCGCAAAACGTATATTGATATATTAGTGACAAATCATTTTTTGTCCTTAAATTAATTAACTTTTTGTATACGAAAATTTTGTCACAAAAAATAATTGATACATTAGTGACAACAAGTTTGAATTAAAATAGTTTGTATACTTAAACATCATTAAAATAGTTTGAATTAAAAAAATAAAAAACTTCTAATATAAAACTATCAATAGTCTCAACAAGTTTTCAAATATTCTATAATCACGTGTCGATTCAAACTATTATAGCTAATTAAAGTCATATGTATATTTCTAAGTTGTATTACAATAAATAAGATGAAAATGGAATTTTTTACAATAAATTAAAAAGTTATTAATTAGCGATGAATAGTAACACGCACAACTTATTATCACAACAGTTCGTAGAACTCCCACAATTAGCATAATCACAATTAATTTGTTGCTTTCGTTTAGCAACTGCAATAATTAACATGTAAATCTCACAATCAAATTAAAAAAGCACATTGACTATAAAAATATCAACATATTTTAACAATATAAGTATATCATCATAAACCAATATCATTAATCTTACAAACTAAATTCAAACATAATAATCACTCTAACCATCCTATCTTTTTTAACCACGCAATCACATTGTGATAATATCTAATCCACAAGAAATTTTAATAATTTCAGAAAGATTATCATCCACAAGTGACCTTTGTATCCATAGATGATACACATGAATTCATTACCTACATTATTTGTGTTACAATTCAATTTAGGACTGGGACTAAAAGTAGGATCCCAAAGGCAAGCTTTAATGAAAGTTTACAAAAAATTGGGCAGAGTTTCCTCTGTTTTTGGCCTATCAAAAAATTTTCTGTTTCAAAAAACAATAATATATCCAACCAACATCGCCAAAACAAGTCATAATATTCATCAACAATCTATTAGACATTTTATAATACTAAATTCATCTCCAACTACGAAAAGAAGTCTAATATCATCACAAATCACTAATAACGAAAGAATACTCACGACACTAGCGAAATGACTAACAAGGCGACTCTAGGTTTAAAAGAATAGGACAATAGTAAATAAGTGACTTCTTGTTCACCCAAAGAAATGTCTGCTCACTAGAAATTTGTCAAATCATGCACTCTAGCTATGAAAGCCTCATCGCTGTCACATGTGATCTCTGTAAAAAAAATATAGTGAAAAGGTAGTCACTAGCTCAATAAATATTAATATACAAATGATTAATAAAAAAGGTAATTACCTTAAAAAAGTATGAAAAAATGATGAAAAAAGACACATGCCTAAAATGAATCAGTGAAACCAAAATGTACTTTTTGTAAGTTTCAGCCGCTATTGCATTTAGAGCAGACATAGGTAACGTCACAACCTAGAAGCATAATAGCTTGAATCAACACAAACTAACAGATATAGTCAACATATAGTTAAAAAAAACAGGGAATAACTAAACTTAGTGGGTTTTTGGATTGGCATACTTTCAATGGCTTTTAGTTTTAAACATTTTTCAAGTTTTGAAAGAGTTTGGGTAACATAAAAAGTGTTTAAAAACACCTTTTTTAAAGTTAAAGAAGTAAAAGAAAAGGAATCAAAAGCCAAAAATTGGGGATTCCAACTTATAGTTTATGGCTTTTAACTTATGAGTCACTTAATAAAAGCCAATCCAATCGCTCCTTAAATGAGTTATTTAATTTTCACGAAAATGATTTTCGTGGTAGTAATAAGGACACTTCATTTTGCAGTGTTCAAATAAGATATACATAATTTAGAAGAACTTTTAACAAGTAATTCACCTTACTCTTATGAGGTTACATCACAAGCCAATGTCATCGTCATCACCTAGGCCATCAGCTTCATCATCATTACTATTATTATTACCTTCATTCTCTTTATGATCACTGATGTACTCTAGCATAGTGTCATCCTCTTTATCAGAATCTTCATTATAGTTAATTTCAACTTCATTTTCTGTTTGAGCCTCCATTTCAATTACATTTTCATTTAAGGTAATTGAATCTACATCATCTCTATGTAGTTGACTTAGTATATACACCGAATCATTGACAATTGAATTATTTTTAATTGAAGTATCCTGGTACACTTTATCATTTGTAATATGCAACTCATCACTTTCTGCCTCTGAGTTTTCCTTCTTTGACACATCATATAAGTGTCTACGAATTCTCCCAATTTTGGGTCAATAATATAAAACACTTGTTTTGCTTGAGTAGCAAGTACAAAAGGATCACGTTCGTACCAAAATCTTTTAACACAAATGCTTGTAAAATTATTATCTTTTTGCATTCCTATTTTCTTGCGAAGGTCAAACCACTTGCATTTAAATAGGAGAACTCGATTTTCCTCAACATACTCTAACTCAAGGATGTCAACTATAATACCATAAAAGTCAATCAACTCATTTTCATGATAGCCTGCAACAACTATACCGCAATTTTGACTTTTACGTAATTCATCGCGTCGTTGAGCATGATACCTGATGCCATTTACAATACAACCCGTATGTGTTCTTTCACGCACATCAGGTCCAATTTCCAAAGGATATAATTTCTGGATAGACATTGACTTTTCCTTATTATATAATTGCATAATATACAACAAAAATATTATTGCATTCAATTAGTAAAGGAAAAATGATAATTTAAACATAATAACATGTTCTCGATGTTTATCATCTATGTTCACAATAGCTTGTTTTGACAGCTCTTCTTTATGCTCTCTGCATGAAAAAGAAATTATTTAAAAATAATTCAAAATAATAAAATATCAACCTAGATATATTAAAAGAAATTACTTACTAAAGAAAAGGCTCTGCTTCTTCGCCCTTATTAAACACGTACCATCGAGCCATATCAAAATCTCTCTTTGGTATGGCATCATATATTCCATCTCTATATGGTCTACAACTCTTTGAAAATATGTCAAGAACATATTCATCTTTTCTGCTAAATCCATCATCATTTCGATGTTCACGATTAAATCTAGTCTCAATATTAGTAAGATACATAGAGCAAAATGTCAAACATTCATCAATAATAGAGCCTTCTGCAATAGAACCTTCTGGATGTGCCTTGTTTCGTACATAACGCTTAAGCTTGCACAAGAACCTCTCAATTTTGTACATCCAATGATATTGTACTGGTCCCCCATACATAGCCTCTCGAGGTAAATGCACAACCAAATGTACCATAACATCAAAAAAAAGCTGGTGGAAAGATCATCTCTAGCTTACATAATATAATAATTATATCCCTTTCAATCTGTTCTAAGTCATCTCTTCTCAATGTCTTACAACATAATCGTTGGAAGAAATGACCTAACTCAATTAATGCTAAAGAGACATCTTTATTTACAAATCCACGAAGAGCAATAGGCAGAACTCGTTGTAACAAAACATGATAGTCATGACTTTTGAGTCTTGTTATCTTACAATCATCCACACTTACACACCTTGAGATATTTGAAGCATTACCATCAGGAAATTTAACAGATTTTAAAAATTTCCAAAACTCTTTTTTCTCTTTTTTTGACATAACATAACAAGCAGCTGGCATTATATAATTGGAACCATATGTTGCAACCATAGCTCTTTTCTTATGTTCATATCCTTAAGATCTTGTCTTGCTTTATATGTGTCCTTAGTTTTCCCATCAATATCTAATAATGTCCCCAAAATACTCTCACAAATATTTTTTTTCTATGTACATGACATCTAAATTATGCCGCAACTTCAAGCTCTTCCAGTATGGTAACTCAAATAAAATACTTCTCCTCACCCAATTCAACTCTTCAGGATGACGTTTCTTTCTCTTATAATTTGAGTGTTTTCCTACACTATAAGTACTTAGTAAATCCAACTGTTCTAAGACTTCATCCCCCGAGTGCTCTTTTGGCTTTGATCTGTTTTCTTTCTTTCCATCAAATTTCTTGCTTCTTCTCCATGAGTGATTAGGTTCAAGATACCGGCGGTGACCCATGTAACAAATTTTACTTCGTACCTTTTGTGAAGACGCATCCTTATTGCATGTAGGACATGCCATGTATCCCTTTGTGCTCCATCCAGATAAATTACCTAATTCATAGAAAAACAATATATGTTCAGTAGTAGATTATAACATATACTATAACAAACAACATGCAGAACAAGATTCTCTATAGTATAGATTAAATATTGAGATTATGTCCTAAAAAGCAATAACTCTAAAGTGAACATCTATAGTAGTGTCCTCGGTTTAATATTAATAAGAGGTGCTCAATTCGGAGCAGCGCCCTCAGTCGAATGTTAATAAGATCAAATTAGTCGAATTACTAGAAACAAGGATGAACAAACACAAATCTATGAAAATCAAGCAACAAACTTTGCCATGGTGGGAGATGCTCCGGAATTATCAACATGCCACTAACAGAAGAGTATGGATTATATGGAAAACAGTTGGTACCAATAAAGACGTCACAACAAGATAGTGTATTGGTTAGACGAATAACTAAATATTATTACCAAAAAGATAACAAAAGCAGAAGAGGATGATGGAACATTCGTAAGACAAATGAACAAACAGAAGCATATTATCATGTGGCACATGATATCACAGCACATACTTTCATATATTGTATCAAAGTATGGAGCGAACTACTTGACGGAACAGAGCTGAATTCCTAGCAAGTTGTCTGAATTCAGGCCCAGTAGTTTGAGCAACTTTGTGAACAAAGTGATATCCAAACTCCTGTGCATCAGAATAACTCCTATTTTACCAAGTCTGATCTCTCCCAATCAGACAGGATTTGTTAAAGGTAGGAATATTTCTGAGAACATTATGCTTTCCCAGGAAATCATACATAATATCAAGAAGCCTAATATTGGAGGTAATGTGGTGCTGAAACTTGACATGGCCAAGGCTTATGATAGGGTTTCTTGGTCCTATATCTATATGTTATGAGGAAGATGAACTTTGCTGAAAATTTCATTGACATGGTATGGAGGTTAATGTTTAATAACTGGTATTCCATTATCATTAATGGATCAAGACATGGCTTTTTTCATTCCACCAGGGGACTGAAACAACGTGACCCCCTATCACCTGTTTTGTTTTACCATTGGTACTGAAGTCTTAGCAAGATTATGAATCAGTTGCATCACTCCCCCCAGTTTTATGGTTTTTATATGGAGAAGAGGGGTCCTCAGATTAATCACCTGAGTTTTGCAGATGATACCATTATTTTCACTTCAGGCAGAACCAATCTCTTCAGCTCATAATGAAGATGTTAACAGTGTATGAAGGTGTCTCTGGGCAGTTATTCAATAAGAACAAAAGTCATTTCATAGTACATCCCCACACTTTCAAGAGATCTGTAGACATAATCAAACACATAACTGGGTTTATTCAGAAAAAGGCTCCTTTTAACTCCCTGGGATGTCCTTTGTATATTTGTAGGCAGAGGATTATATATTTTTCTGATATGGTTTCAAAAGTGGTGTCTAGGATTGTTGGTTGGCAATCTAAGCTGCTTAGTTATGGTGGGAGAGCCACTTTAATCAAACATGTTCTTCAGTCCCTCCCTATTCACATCTGTCAGCTGTTTCATCTCCCTTAACCACCCTAAAGCAAATTCAGTGCATAATTGCTGATTTCTTTTGGGGTTGGTTGGATGAGAAGAGGAAGTACCATTGGTCTGTTAGAAAACTAACTACTCTTAAAATTGAACCAAGTATGAAAACTCAAAGAAGAGGTTAAAATTCCATCATAACATTAACATGAAGAACATCTGAATTTATACAACAAAAAGATAACTAATTCCTATCTATTAGCCACTTACAAAGTGGATGAAACTGAATAGGGAAGTGTCCCACTAATCAGCCATAAAGGGCCACTAATATGCAACTAACTTTGACTAAGTCTTTTGCTAGAAAATAGGAAAGTTGTAAACTAAAAAACTGAGTAAAAAAATAGTAAAACTGAGTAAAAAATAGTAAAAACACTAAGCTGGAAGTTAAGAAATGTCAACTAACTAACACTCCTCCTTGGCATTTTCTTGACGAACACCAATTCTTTGCCGCAGATCTTCAAACCTTTCCTTTGGCAGAGACTTAGTGAAAATGTCAGCTAGCTGGTTTTCGGATGAGCAATGAACAAGCAACACTTCATTGGACTGTTGGACTTCTCTAATAAAATGATACTTGATCTTGATGTGCTTAGTTCGACCATGAAACACTGGGTTTTTTGAGATAGAAATCGCTGAACTGTTGTCACACATGATCTTGGTAGCTTCAGTTTGTTCATGGCCCAAATCCTTCAACATCTTCCTTAGCCAGATAGCTTGATTTACAGCAGATGCAGCAGCTATGTGCTCAGCTTCTGCTGTTGATTGAGCTGTAGTTTCTTGTTTCCTAGAGATCCAACTAAAACAACTTGACCCCAAACAAAAAAGATATCCAGAAGTGCTTCTGCAATCATCAATGCCGCCACCCCAATCACTGTCAGAGTAGCCGATCAGATTCATAGTCACTCTAGTAGATGTTGGGAAAAAAATCCCAAACTTACTGGTTCCTTTAATATACCTTAACACTCTTTTAGCCGCTGCGAAGTGTGTATCTCTAGGAGAATGCATGAACCTAGAGAGCAAACTTACAACAAACAGAATGTCAGGTCTGCTAGCGGTTAGATATAGAAGGCTGCCAATTAAGCTTCTATACATACTATCATCCACTTTTTCAGAATCCTCATCCTTGCCAAGCTTCACCCCAGTAGATATTGGAGTACTCGCAGGTTTGCAGTCTTGCATTTTGAACCTGTTTAGAATATCTGAGATGTATTTCTGCTGGAATATAAATATTCCATCGCTGGACTGCAAGACTTCCAAGCCAAGGAAGTACTTCATGACCCCAAGATCAGTCATTTCAAAGACTTTCTCCATTTCATCCTTGAACCTTTGGATTAGTTCTATTTTGCTTCCTGTAACAAGCATGTCATCCACATAAATTGAGACAATTAAAGACTCACCATCCGTGACTTTCACATACAGGGTAGCTTCACTTTGACTTCTTCTAAAGCCCAGTTGGATGAGATGACTGTCTATCCTTTCGTACCATGCCCTAGGGGCTTGTTTTAGGCCATACAAAGCCTTCGTTAAGAGATAAACTTGATCCTCCTTTCATAGAATTGAGAAACCATCAGGTTGCTCTACATAAATCTCTTCAGCAAGCAAACCATTCAAAAAAGCCGATTTGACATCAAGGTGATGAATCTGCCAGGAACTATAGGATGCAAATGCAAGAATAAGCTTGATTGTGTCATACCTTGCTACTGGAGCAAACGTTTCCTGGTAATCCACACCATGTTGTTGTGCGAATCCCTTCACCACCAATCTAGCCTTATACTTGCAAATAGAGCCATCAGGATTGAGTTTTGTTTTGAAAATCCATTTTACACCAATCACCTTGCGATTTCTAGGCCTATCAACAAGCTGCCAGGTTCCATTCTTCTCGATCATGTCTATTTCTGCTTGCATAGCTCTCCTCCATGCCTGAGAATCTTGTGCTTCAGCATAGCTTGTTGGTTCAGAGACAACCAAATTGCACCACTGATAGACATCTTTTAAGGATCGAGTGCCCCGAACTGGTACGTCATCTACTAGTTCATCTTCCGCAAGTTGAGGCTTCTCTTTTAAATCAGAAAAAATGGTCTTCTGATTTTTCCAATCCCAAGCAGCTGATTCATCAAACTTCACCTCTCGGCTTACAATTAGTTTTTCTGTTTTTAAACAGAAAATCCTGTATCCTTTGGATGAACTATAGCCCATAAATATACCCTTCTGAGCCTTGTTGTCCAGCTTACTCCTCTTTGATTCTGGAACTTGATAATAACATATACACCCAAAGATTCTGAGACGGTATACTGATGGTTTGTTCCCATACCAAGCTTCATATGGAGTCATGTCCTGCAAGGCTTTAGTAGGTAATCTGTTCAGCAGATATACTGAGGTGTTGACTGCCTCCGCCCAAAACTGATTTGGAATCTTTTTTTCAAGTAAAAGACACCTCGCCATCTCCATTATTGTCCTGTTCTTCCTTTCAGACACGCCATTTTGTTGTGGAGTGTATGGTAATGTCCATTGACGTTCAATACCTGTGCTATTACAATACTCCACAAACTGAGAAGAAGTATATTCTCCTGCATTGTCAGACCTCAAAGCTTTAATACTGAGATTACATTGATTCTCTACTAAAGCTTTAAATTGTTTAAAAACATTAAAGACTTCACTCTTCAGTCTAATGAAATAAACCCAACACATTCTGGTGTAGTCATCAATAAAGAGGAGAAAATATTTGTTACCACTCAAAGAATCTGTTTTCATTGGGCCGCAAACATCTGTATGAATGAGCTGAAGTTTCTGGTTAGCTCTCCATACTTGATTTAATTGAAATGGCAATTTTGTTTGCTTGCCTTGTTGGCAGGTTTCACAAACTTGATCAATAAAAAGAATTTCAGGCATAGATTCCACTAGATCCTTCTTTTTCATCTCGGCGATGCTTCTCAGATTAAAGTGACCAAACCTTTTATGCCATAGGTTTGTACATGTTTGTGAAGTAGTGGTGTAAGCCTGTTCAGTTATTCTCTCCCAATCAACTGAAAACATCCTGTTGCTCATCTTGACACAAAACAGTTCTACTCCAGAAGGGTCAGAAACAACACATCCGCGATTCTTAAAATGCAGAGAATAATTATTTTCAAGCATTTGTCCAACACTCAACAAATTTTGACTCATATCTGGTGTGTATAAAACATCAGGAATAGTTTTGATACCTGATATTGTTGAGATAGACACAGTACCTCTGCCTTTGACATCTACAGCCTCACCATTTCCCACTTTTACCTTGGATTTGTAAGTATCATCAAGGAATTTGAACATTTCAGCATCATTGCACAAGTGATGTGTGCAACCACTATCGAGAAGCCACGAATCGGAGGATCCATTGGCTGAAAAGTGTGAAACTGCAAACAGTTGCTCTTCATGTGCATCTGAAGCTTCTGCGATTTGTGCTTGCATAGCTCCAGAGGCCTTTGTTCTGGATTTGCAAACCTTAGATACGTGCCCCGTCTGCTTACAGTTTCCGCATATAGCATCGATTCTCCACCAGCAATATTTCTCCAGATGTGTAGTCTTCTTGCAATGTTTGCAGGGAGGAAACTTTTGCTTCAAATCTCCACTATTGTTTCCTCCATCATGCTTGCCCCTATTCTTATGGTTGAACTGTTGCTTTCCTTTACCCAAACTTTGCTTTTGTACAGAGAAAGAGCCTTCATTATACTTATCCTGTCTCATAGTCCTTCTTTGCTCTTGAGCTTGAAGAGCACTCATTAATTCACCTAATGAGAGTTTGCTCAAGTCCTTGGATTCTTCAAGAGAGGAAATCTTAGATTCAAACCTCTTCGGAAGAGTCACAAGAACTTTCTCCACAATCCGGTTGTCTGTAAATTCTTCACCAAGAAGTCTAATATTATTAACAATTAAGGAGATTCGATCAGCATACTTACTGATTGTTTCATCCTCCAGCATATTCAGGGACTCAAACTGTCTTTTCAGGTTCAACACTTGCATTTGACGTGTTCTATCACTGCCTTGGTATTCTTCTTTCAATCTGTCCCAAGCCTCTTTTGCCGTTTTACAAGCCATGATTCTATAAAACACAAAATCTGCCACAGAGTTTTGTATAAGCGACTTGGCTTTAGATTTCTTTGCCTTCTCTTCACTGTTGAATCTGATCTGAGCCAAAGTAGGATTTTCTGGTAGGGCAGCAATAGGTTTATCTTCCATCACAGTTTCCCAAAGATCATAGGCTTCTAGAAAAGCTTGCATTTTCACAGACCAAATTTGGTAATTTTCACCGGTGAAAGTGAATGGTGGATTTAAAGGTAGGCTGCTGGATGCCATTGGTGTTGTAGGTTGAAACTTTTTGGTCCCTTAAGATCAACTAGAAGCTCTGATGCCACTGTTAGAAAACTAACTACTCTTAAAATTGAACCAAGTATGAAAACTCAAAGAAGAGGTTAAAATTCCAGCATAACATTAACATGAAGAACATCTGAATTTATACAACAAAAAGATAACTAATTCCTATCTATTAGCCACTTACAAAGTGGATGAAACTGAATAGGGAAGTGTCCCACTAATCAGCCATAAAGGGCCACTAATATGCAACTAACTTTGACTAAGTCTTTTGCTAGAAAATAGGAAAGTTGTAAACTAAAAAACTGAGTAAAAAAATAGTAAAACTGAGTAAAAAATAGTAAAAACACTAAGCTGGAAGTTAAGAAATGTCAACTAACTAACATGGTCTTCATGGAAGAATCTGAGTTTGCCATATGAGGAAGGGGGCATTGGGGTGAGAATGATAACTGATGTTTGCAAGGCCTTTCAGTTCAAGCAATGGTGGATTTTCAGATCCAAAAATACTTTATGGGGTGAATTTTTGAGAGCCAAATACTGCCAGAGGTCCAACCCTATTAGCAAAAAATGGGATTCTGGGGAGTCTCTGATATGGAAGCACATGATGAAGAACAAAGTAGAAGTGGAACCTCATATCCTTTGGAGGATAAATTCTGGAAGTTGTTCATTTTGGTGGGACAACTGGCTAGGAGTAGGGCCATTAGCTTAGTCCAGGGAGGTCAGTAGTAGGTTGGACAATACTAGAGTGAATGCTTTTTATCCTAAATGGACAACGGGATGCTGGTATGGTCCATTCTCTAGCTCCTCCTCAGCATGTTGAAGCCATCCTAGGCACTGAATTACAGGTTCAGCAAGGGGTACCTGATAGTGCTGTGTGGAAGCTGACTTCGGATGGTGCCTTTACAGTTTCATCTGCTTGGAACGTGATCAGAGAACAAAGAGCTAGGACCAAGATTAACAGCTACACTTGGCATAGAAACATCCCATTCAAATGTTCCTTTTTCCTTTGGAGGGCACTGAGGCGTAAACTCCCCACAAATGAAAAGCTGAGACAACTTGGATATGATCCTAAGATGTGTTGCTGCTGTAATAATCCTGGTGAAGAGACAGTTGAGCACATTTTTAGGTCAGGCCATTTTGCAAGTTATGTTTGGAAGTGGTTTGCAGCATCTTGTGGCATTATCAGTAATCCTCTCCCTCTACATCATTTTATTATGAGATGGTGGGAGAGTGGATACAAAAATGATGCTCACAGGTTATTCCTACAGGCCACCCTCATATTTATCTGTTAGAATTTGTGGAAAAACAGGTGCGCGTGTAGATATGGTGGAAAGAAATCAAATTTCGCTAGAGTTAAATACATGGTGGTCAGGGACACCTTCTTCCTCATGAAAATAGCCTATCCATATATCTCTTGGCCTCCAAACTGGACTGACCTGGTAAGATGTGTTGAGAATTGTTACCATGACTGGAAGATTACCCCTGTCCTTTGGTGTAAACCCCCTGCCCAGTGGTATAAATTGAATACGGATGGGAGTGCATTGTCTAATGATAGAATAGGGGCTCGGGGTATAATCAGGGACTCTAATGGAGACCTTTTGATAGCATTCTCTGTTCCCATGGGTGAAGGATCTAATAGCAAGGCTGAAGTTGAGGCTGCCTTGTGGGGTATTATTGGATGCATTCAAAAAGGGATTAGTAGAGTTATTTTTGAGATAGACTCCCAGCTTCTATGCAGATGGATTAACTACCAATCCACTCCACCTTGGCGTCTTAATCTAGCTCTTAGCAGACAGAGGCAGTACACTACAAAGCTGGAAGGTTTCAGATGCATTCACACCAATAGAGAGGCTAATTTTGTTGCAGATTTTCTAGCCATATATAGTCAACACCTACACAGCTCGGTTCTGCAAGTTCTCCTGGAGCAGCTTCGGTATTCCAGAGCTGATGGAATTGACAAAATCGAATTCCGACTCTCAGAACTCAAAAGGGCTAGAAAAAACAAATTTTCAACTTTATAGAACTAAAAAATGCAACATTTAACCTAAAGTCTCCATTTTCACTCAAAACTCGGTTCCGCAAGTTCTCCTGGACCAGATTCGGTATTTAAAAGCTGATGGAATAGACAGAATCGAATTCTGACTCTCAGAACTCGAATCGGCTAGAAAAATTAAATTTCCAACTTTAAAGAACTAAAAATACAACTTTTAAGCTAAAGTCTCCATTTTTTCTCAAAACTCGGTTCTGCAAGTTCTCCTGGACCAGATTTGGTATTCTAGAGCTGATGGAGTTGACAGAATCGAATTCTGACTCTCAGAACTCAAATCGGATAGAACAAACAAATATCAACTTTATAGAACTAAAAATGCAACTTTTAACCTAAAGTCTCCATTTTTACTCAAAACTCGGTTCTGCAAGTTCACCTACACCAGCTTTGGTATTCCAGAGCTGATGGAATTGACAAAATCGAATTCCAACTCTCAGAATTCAAATCGGCTAGAAAAAACAAATTTCCAACTTTAAAGAATTAAAAATGCAACTTTTAACCTAAAGTCTAATTTTTTTACTCAAAACTCGGTTCTACAAGTTCTCCTGGACTAGATTCGGTATTCCAGAGCTGATGTACTTGACAAAATTGAATTCCGACTCTCAAAATTCAAATCGTATAGAAAAAATAAATTTTCAACTTTAAAGAACTAAAAATCGAGAATTTATAAAAATGCAACTTTTAACCTAAAGTCTCCATTTTTACTCAAAACCCAGTTCTGCTAGATCTCCTACACCAGCTTCGGTATTCCAGAGCTGATGGAATTGACAGAATCGAATTTTGACTGTCAGAACTCAAATCGGCTAGGAAAAATAAATTTTCAACTTTAAGGAACTAAAAATGCAACATTTAACCTAAAGTCTCCATTTTTACTCAAAACTCGGTTCTGCAAGTTCTCCTACACCAGCTTCGGTGTTCCAGAGCTGATGGAATTGACAGAATCGAATTCCGACTCTCAGAACTCAAATCGGATAGAAAAAATAAATTTTCAACTTTATAGAACTAAAAATGCAACTTTTAACCTAAAGTCTCCTTTTTTACTCAAAACTCGGTTCTGCAAGTTCTCTTGGACCAGCTTTGGTATTCCAGAACGGATGGAATTGACAGAATCGAATTCCGACTCTCGGAACGCAAAACGGCTAGAAAAAATATATTTTCAACTTTATATAACTAAAAATGAAACTTTTAACCTAAAGTCTCCATTTTTACTCAAAACTCGATTCTGCAAGTTCTCCTGGACCAGATTCGGTCAAAAGCTGATGGAATTGAAAGAATCAAATTCCGACTCTCAGAACTCGAATCGGCTAGAAAAATCAAATTTCCAACTTTAAAGAACTAAAAATGCAACTTTTAACCTAAAGTCTCCATTTTTTCTCAAAACTCGGTTCTGCAAGTTCTCCTGGACCAGATTCGGTATTCTAGAGCAGATGGAATTGACGGAATAGAATTCCGACTCTCAGAACTCATATCGGATAGAAAAAACAAATTTCAACTTTATAGAACTAAAAATGCAACTTTTAACCTAAAGTCTCCATTTTTTCTCAAAACTCGGTTCTACAAGTTCTCCTACACAAGCTTCGGTATTCCAGAGCTGATGGAATTGACATAATCGAATTCCGACGCTCAAAACTCAAATCAGCTAGAAAAAATAAATTTCTAACTTTAAAGAACTAAAAATGCAACTTTTAACCTAAAGTCTCCATTTTTACTCAAAACTCGGTTCTACAAGTTCTCCTAGACCCGATTCGGTATTTCAGAGCTGATGGAATTGACAAAAGCAAATTCTGACTCTCAGAACTCAAATCGAATAGAAAAAACAAATTTTCAACTTTAAAGAACTAAAAATGCAACTTTTAACCTAAAGTCTCCATTTCTACTCAAAACTCGATTCTACAAGTTCTCCTGGACTAAATTCGGTATTCCAGAGCTGATGGAATTGACAAAATCGAATTCCAACTATCAGAACTCAAATAGACTAGAAAAAATAAATTTCCAACTTTAAAGAACTAAAAATACAACTTTTAACCTAAAGTCTCCATTTTTACTCAAAACTCGGTTCTGCAAGTTCTCCTACACCAGCTTCAGTATTTCAGAGCTGATGGAATCTACAGAATAAAATTCCGACTATCACAACTCAAATCGGATAGAAAAATCAAATTTTCCACCTTAAAAGAACTATAAATGCAACTTTTAACCTAAAGTCTCCATTTTTACTCAAAACTCGATTCTACAAGTTCTTCTAGACCAGCTTCGGTATTCTAGAGCTGATGGACTTGACAGAATCGAATTCTGACTCTCAGAACTCAAATCGGCTAGAAAAAATAAATTTCCAACTTTATAAAACTAACAATGCTTCTTTTAACCTAATGTCTCCATTTTTACTCAAAACTTGGTTCTGCAAGTTCTCCTACACCAGCTTCGGTATTCCAAAGCTGATGGAATTGACAGAATCGAATTCTGGCTCTCAGAACTCAAATCAGATAGAAAAAAGAAATTTTCAACTTTATAAAACTAACAATGCATCTTTTAACCTAAAGTCTCCATTTTTACTCAAAACTCGGTTCTGCAAGTTCTCCTACACCAGCTTCGATATTCCAGAGCTGATGCAATTGACAGAATTGAGTTCCGACTCTCAGAATTTAAATCGGATAGAAAAAACAAATTTTCAACTATATAAAACTAGAAATGCAACTTTTAACCTAAAGTCTCCATTTTTACTCAAAACTCGAGTCTGTAAGTTCTCTTACACCAGGTTCGATATTCCAGAGCTGATGGAATTTACAGAATCGAATTCCGACTCCAGAACTCAAATCGGATAAAAAAACAAATTTTCAACTTTATAGAACTAAAAATGCAATTTTTAACCTAAAGTCTTTGTTTTTACTCAAAACTCGGTTCTGCAAGCTCTCCTACACTAGCTTCGGTATTCCAGAGCTTATGGTATTGACAGAATTGAATTTCGACTCTCAGAACTCAAATCGGCTAGAAAAATCGAATTTTCAACTTTAAAGAACTAAAAATGCAACTTTTAACCTAAAGTCTCCATTTTTTCTCAAAACTCGGCTCTGCAAGTTCTCCTCGACCAGATTTGGTATTCCAGAGCTGATGGAATTGACAGAATTGAATTCCGACTCTCAGAACTCAAATCGGATAGAAAAAATAAATTTTCAACTTTATAGAACTAAAAATACAACTTTTAACCTAAAGTCTCCATTTTTACTCAAAACTCGGTTCTGCAAGTTCTCGTACACCAGCTTCGGTATTCCAGAGCTGATGGAATTGACAAAATCGAATTTGTACTCTCAAAACTCAAATCGGATAAAAAAACAAATTTTCAACTTTATATAACTAAAAATGCATCTGTTTACCTAAAGTCTCCATTTTTACTCAAAACTCGGTTCTGCTAGTTCTGCTACACCAGCTTCGGTATTCCAGAATTGATGGAAGACAGAATCGAATTCCGACTCTCAGAACTCAAATCGGATAGAAAAAATTAATTTTCAACGATATAAAACTAAAAATGCAACTTTTAACCTAAAGTCTCCATTTTTACTCAAAAGTCGGTTCTGCAAGTTCTCTTACACCAGCTTTGGTATTCGAGAGCTGATGGTATTGACAGAATTAAATTCCAACTCTCAGAACTCAAATCGCCTAGAAAAAATTGAATTTCCAACTTTAAAGAACTAAAAATGCAACTTTTAACCTAAAGTCTCCATTTTTTCTCAAAACTCGGTTCTGCAAGTTATCCTTGACCAGATTCGGTATTCTAGAGCTGATGGAATTGATAGAATTGAATTCCGACTCTCAGAACTCAAATCGGATAGAAAAAACTAATTTTCAACTTTATAGAACTAAAAATGCAACTTTTAACCTAAAGTCTTCATTTTTTCTCAAAACTTTGTTCTTCAAGTTCTCCCACACCAGCATCTGTATTACAGAGTTGATGGAATTGACATAATCGAATTCCGATTCTCAGAACTCAAATCGGCTAGAAAAAACAAATTTCTAACTTTAAAGAACTAAAAATGCAACTTTTAACCTAAAGTCTCCATTTTTACTCAAAACTCGGTTCTGCAAGTTCTCTTGGACCAGATTCGGTATTCCAGAGCTGATAGAATTAAAAAAATCGAATTTCGACTCTCAGAACTCGAATCGGATAGAAAAAAAATTTTCAACTTTATAAAACTAACAATCCATCTTTTAACCTAAAGTATCCATTTTTACTCAAAATTCGGTTCTGCAAGTTCTCCTACACCAGCTTCGGTATTCCAGAGCTGATGGAATTGACAGAATCGAATTCGTACTCTCAAAACTCAAATCGGATAAAAAAAATAAATTTTCAACTTTATAAAACTAAAAATGCATCTTTTTACCTAAAGTCTCCATTTTTACTCAAAACTCGGTTTTGCAAGTTCTCCTACACCAGCTTCAGTATTCCAGAGCTGATGGAATTGACAGAATCGAATTCGTACTCTCAAAACTCAAATCGGATAAAAAAAATAAATTTTCAACTTTATATAACTAAAAATGCATCTTTTTACCTAAAGTCTCCATTTTTACTCAAAACTCGGTTTTGCAAGTTCTCCCACACCAGCTTCGGTATTCCAGAGCTAGTGGAATTGACAGAATCGAATTCCGACTCTCAAACTCAAATCAGATAGAAAAAATAAATTTTCAACTTTATAAAACTAACAATGCATCTTTTAACATAAAGTATCCATTTTTACTCAAAATTCGGTTCTGCAAGTTCTCCTACACCTGCTTCGGTATTCCAGAGCTGATGGAATTGACAGAATCGAATTCCGACTCTCAGAACTCAAATCGGAGTTTTTTTAACGATATAAAAGTAAAAATGAAACTTTTAACCTAAAGTCTCCATTTTTACTCAAAACTCGGTTCTGCAAGTTCTCTTACACCAGCTTTGGTATTCCAGAGCTGATGGAATTGACAGAATTGAATTCCGACTCTCAAAACTCAAATCGGATAGAAAAAATAAATTTTCAACTTTATAGAACTAAAAATGCAACTTTTAACATAGTCTCCATTTTTACTCAAAACTCGGTTCTGCAAGTTCTCCTACACCAGCTTCAGTATTCTAAAGCTGATGGAATTAACAAAATCAAATTCCGACTCTCAGAACTCAAATCGGATAGAAAAATCAAATTTCCACCTTTAAAGAACTAAAAATGCAACTTTTAACCTAAAGTCTCAATATTTACTCAAAACTTGGTTCTGCAAGTTCTCCTACACCAGCTTCGGTATTCCAGAGCTTATGGTATTGACGGAATCGAATTCCGACTCTCAGAACTCAAATCGGCCAGAAAAATCGAATTTTCAAATTTAAAGAACTAAAAATGCAACTTTTAACCTAAAGTCTCCATTTTTTCTCAAAGCTCGGCTCTGCAAGTTCTTTTTGACCAGATTCGGTATTCCAGAGCTGATGAGATCGACAGAATTGAATTCCGACTCTCAGAACTCAAATCGGATAGAAAAAACAAATTTTCAACTTTATAGAACTAAAAACGCAACTTTTAACCTAAAGTCTCCATTTTTACTCAAAACTCGGTTCTGCAAGTTCTCCTACACCAGCTTCGGTATTCTAGAGCTGATAGAATTGACAGATTCGAATTCGTACTCTCAGAACTCAAATCGGATAAAAAAAATAAATTTTAAACTTTATATACCTAAAAATGCATCTTTTTACGTAAAGTCTCCATTTTTTCTCAAAACTCGGGTCTGCTAGATCTCCTACACCAGCTTCGGTATTCCAGAGTTGATTGAATTGACAGAATCGAATTCCGACTCTCAGAACTCAAATCGGATAGGAAACACCAATTTTCAACAATATAAAACTAAAAATGCAACATTTAACCTAAAGTCTCCATTTTTACTCAAAACTTAGTTCTGCAAGTTCTCTTACACCAGCTTTGGTATTCCAGAGCTGATGGAATTGACAGAATCGAATTCCGACTCTCAGAACTCAAATCGGATAAAAAACAAATTTTCAACTTTATAGAACTAAATATGCAACTTTTAACCTATGGTCTCCATTTTTACTCAAAACTCAGTTCTGCAAGTTCTCTTACACCAGCTATGGTATTTCAGAGCTGATGGACTTGACAGAATCGAATTCTGGCTCTCAGAACTCAAATCGAATAGAAAAAACAAATTTTCAACTTTATAGAATTAAAAATGCAACTTTTAACTTAAAGTCTCCATTTTTACTCAAAACTCGGTTCTGAAAGTTCTCCTAGACCAGATTTGGTATTCCAGAGCTGATGGAATTGACAGAATCAAATATCGACTCTCAGAACTCAAATCAGATAGAACAAACAAATTTTCAACTTTATAAAACTAACAATGCATCTTTTAACCTAAAGTATCCATTTTTACTCAAAAATCGGTTCTGCAAGTTCACCTACACCAGCTTCGGTATTCCAGAGCCTATGGAATTGATAGAATCGAATTCGTACTCTTAGAACTCAAATCGGATAGAAAAAACAAATTTTCAACTTTATATAACTAAAAATTCATCTTTTAACCTAAAGTCTCCATTTTTACTCAAAACTCGGTTCTGCAAGTTCTTCTACACCAGCTTCAGTATTCCAGAGCTAATGGAATTAACAGAATCGAACTCTGAATCTCAGAACTCAAATTGGATAGAAAAAACAAATTTTCAACGATATAAAACTAAAAATGAAACTTTTAACCTAAAGTCTCCATTTTTACTCAAAACTCGGTTCTGCAAGTTCTCTTACACCAGCTTCGGTATTCCAGAGCTGATGGAATTGACAGAATCGAATTCCAACTCTCAGAACACAAATTGGATAGAAAAAACAGATTTTTAACTCTATACAACTAAAAATGCAATTTTTTAACTAAGTCTCTATTTTTACTCAAAACTAGGTTCTGCAAGTTCCCCTACACCAACATCGGTATTCTAGAGCTGATGGTATTGACAGAATCGAATTCCGACTCTCAGAACTCAAATCGGCTAGAAACAATCGAATTTTCAACTTTAAAGAACTAAAAAAGCAACTTTTAATCTAAAGTCTCCATTTTTTCTCAAAACTCGCACTACAAATTCTCCTTGACCAGATTCGGTATTCCAGAGCTGATGGAATTGACAGAATTGAATTTCGACTCTCAGAACTCAAATCGGATAGAAAAAATAAATTTTCAACTTTATAGAACTAAAAATGCAACTTTTAACCTAAAGTCTCCATTTTTTCTCAAAACTCGGTTCTATAAGTTCTCCTACACCAGCATCGGTATTCCAGAGCTGATGGAATTGACATAATCGAATTCCGACTCTCAGAACTCAAATCGGCTAGAAAAAATAAATTTCTAACTTTAAAGAACTAAAAATGCAACTTTTAACCAAAAGTCTCCGTTTTTACTCAAAACTTGGTTCTACAAGTTCTCCAGGACCTGATTCGGTATTCCAGAGCTGATGAAATTGACAAAAGTGAATTCTGACTCTCAGAACTCAAATCGGATAGAAAAAACAAATTTTCAACTTTAAAGAACTAAAAAAGCAATTTTTAACCTAAAGTCTCTATTTTTACTCAAAACTCGGCTCTTCAAGCTCTCCTACACTAGCTTTGGTATTCCAGAGCTTATGGTATTGACAGAATCGAATTTCGACTCTCAGAACTCAAATCGGCTAGAAAAATCGAATTTTCAACTTTAAAGAACTAAAAATGCAACTTTAAACCTAAAGTCTCCATTTTTTCTCAAAATTCGGCTCTGCAAGTTCTCCTTGACCAGGTTCGGTATTCTAGAGCTGATGGAATTGACAGAATTGAATTCCGACTCTCAAAACTCAAATCGGATAGAAAAAATAAATTTTCAACTTTATAGAACTAAAAATGCATCATTTAACCTAAAGTCTGCATTTTTACTCAAAACTCGGTTCTACAAGTTTCCAGGGCCAGATTTGGTTTTCAAGAGCTAATGGAATTGACAGAATCGAATTCCGACTCTCAGAACTTAAATCGAATAGAAGAAACAAATTTTCAACTTTATAAAACTAAAAATGCAACTTTTAATATAAAGCCTCTATTTTTACTCAAAAATCGGTTCGGCAAGTTCACCTACACCATCTTCGGTATTCCAGAGCCGATGGACTTGATAGAATTGAATTCCGACTCTCAGAACTCAAATCGGATAGAAAAAACAAATTTTCAACTTTATAGAACTAAAAATGCATCTTTTAACCTAAAGTCTCCATTTTTACTCAAAACTCGGTTCTGCAAGTTCTCTTACACCAGCTTCGGTATTCCAGAGCTGATGGAATTGACAGAATCGAATTTCGACACTCAGAACTCAAATCGGATAGAAAAAACAAATTTTGAACTTTATAGAACTAAAAATGCATCATTTAACCTAAAGTCTCTATTTTTACTCAAAACTCGGTTCTACAAGTTCTCTTGGACCAGATTTGGTATTCTAGAGCTGATAGAATTAACAGAATTGAATTCTGACTCTTAGAACTCAAATCTGATAGAAAAAACAAATTTAAACTTTATAGAACTAAAAATGCAACTTTTAACGTAAAGTCTCCATTTTTTTTCAAAATTCAGTTCTGCAAGTTCTCTCGGACTAGATTCTGTATTCCAGAGCAGATGGAATTAACAGAATCGAATTCTGACTCTCAGAACTCAAATTGGATAGAAAAACTAATTTTCAACTTTATAGAACTAAAAATGCATCGTTTAACCTAAAGTCTCCATTTTTACTCAAAACTCGGTTCTGCAAGTTCTCTTACACCAGCTTCAGTATTCCAGAGCTGATGGAATTGACAAAATCGAATTCCGACTCTCAGAACACAAATCGGATAGAAAAAACACATTTTTAACTCTATATAACTAAAAATGCAATTTTTTACCTAAGTCTCTATTTTTACTCAAAACTCGGTTCTGCAAGTTCTCCTACACCAACATCGGTATTCTAGAGCTGATGGTATTGACAGAATCGAATTCCGACTCTCAGAACTCAAATCAGCTAGAAAAAATCGAATTTCCAACTTTAAAGAACTAAAAAAGCAACTTTTAATCTAAAGTCTCCATTTTTTCTCAAAACTCGCACTGCAAGTTCTCCTTGACTAGATTTGATATTCCAGAGCTGATGGAATTGACAGAATTGAATTCCGACTCTCAGAACTCAAATCGGATAGAGAAAACAAATTTTCAACTTTATAGAACTAAAAATGCAACTTTTAACCTAAAGTCTCCATTTTTATCAAAACTCGGTTCTACAAGTTCTCCTACACCAGCTTCGGTATTCCAGAGATGATGAAATTGACATAATCGAATTCCGACTCTCAGAACTCAAATCGGCTAGAAAAAACAAATTTCTAACTTTAAAGAACTAAAAATGTGACTTTTAACCACAAGTCTCTGTTTTTACTAAAAACTTGGTTCTACAAGTTCTCCAGGACCTTATTCGGTATTCCAGAGCTGATGAAATTGACAAAAGAGAATTCTGACTCTCAGAACTCAAATTGGATAGAAAAAACAAATTTTCAACTTTAAAGAACTAAAAATGCAATTTTTAACCTAAAGTCTCTATTTTTACTCAAAACTCGGTTTTGCAAGCTCTCCTACACTAGCTTCGGTATTCCAGAGCTTATGGTATTGACAAAAACGAATTTCGGCTCTCAGAACTCAAATCGGCTAGAAAAATCAAATTTTCAACTTTAAAGAACTAAAAATGCAACTTTTAACCTAAAGTCTCCATTTTATCTCAAAACTCGGCTCTGCAAGTTCTCCTTGACCAGATTCGGTATTCTAGAGCTGATGGAATTGACAGAATTGAATTCCGACTCTCAGAACTCAAATCGGATAGAAAAAACAAATTTTCAACTTTATAGAACTAAAAATGCAACTTTTAACCTAAAGTCTCCATTTTTACTCAAAACTCGGTTCTGCTAGATCTCCTACACCAGCTTCGGTATTCCAGAGTTGATGGTATTGACGAAATCGAATTCCGACTCTCAGAACTCAAATCGGCTAGAAAAATCGAATTTCCAACTTTAAAGAACTAAAAATGCAACTTTTAACCTAAAGTCTCCATTTTTTCTCAAAACTCAGTTCTACAAGTTCTCCTTGACCAGATTCGGTATTCTAGAGCTGATGGAATTTACAGAATTGAATTCCGACTCTCAGAACTCAAATCGAAAAGAAAAAACAAATTATCAACTTTATAGAACTAAAAATGCTTCTTTTAACCTATAGTCTCCATTTTTACTCAGAACTCGGTTCTGCAAGTTCTTCTACACCAGCTTCGGTATTCCAGAGCTGATGGAATTGACAGAATCAAATTCCGACTCTCAGAACTCAAATCTGATAGAATAAATAAATTTTCAACTTTATAGAACTAAAAATGCAACTTTTAACCTAAAGTCTCCATTTTTACTCAAAACTCGGTTCAACAAATTTTCCTGGACCAGTTTCGGTATTCCAGAGTTGATGGAATTGACAGAATCGAATTTCGACTCTCAGAACCCAAATCGGATATAGAAAATCAATTTTCAACGATATAAAACTAAAAATGCAACTTTTAACCGAAAGTCTCCATTTTTACTCAAAACTCGGTTTTATAAGTTTTCCTACACCTGATTCGGTATTTAAGAGCTGATGGAATTGACAGAATCGAATTCCGACTCCCAAAACTCTAATCGGATAGAAAAATCAAATTTCCACCTTTAAAGAACTAAAAATGCATCTTTTAACCTAAATTCACCATTTTTACTCAAGACTCGGTTCTACGAGTTCTCCTGGACCAGATTCGGTATTCTAGAGCTGATGGAATTATCATAATCGAATTCCGACTCCCAAAACTCTAATCGGATAGAAAAAAGAAAATTTCAACTTTATAGAACTAAAAATGCATCTTTTAACCTAAAGTCTCCATTTTTACTCAAACTTGGTTCTGCAAGTTCTTCTACATCAGCTTCGGTATTCCAGAGCTGATGGAATTGACAAAATCGAATCCCGACTCTCAAAACTCAAATCGGATAGAAAAAACAAATTTTCAACTTTATAGAATTAAAAATGCAACTTTTAACCTAAAGTCTCCATTTTTATTCAAAACTCGGTTCTACAAGTTCTCCTACACCAGCTTCGGTATTCCAGAGCTGATGGAATTGACAAAATCGAATTCCGACTCTCAAAACCTAAATTGGCTAGAAAAAAACAAATTTCCAACTTTAGAGAACTAAAAATGCAACTTCTAACCTAAAGTCTCTATTTTTACTCAAAATTCTGACTCTCAGAACTCAAATCGGATAGAAAAAACAAATTTAAACTTTATAGAACTAAAAATGCAACTTTTAACGTAAAGTCTCCATTTTTAGTCAAAATTCGGTTCTACAAGTTCTCCTACACCAGCATCGGTATTCCAAAGCTGATGGAATTGACAAAATCGAATTCAGACTCTCAGAACACAAACCCGGCTAGAAAAAACAAATTTTCAACTTTAAAGAACTAAAAATGTAACTTTTAACCTAAAGTCTCCATTTTTACTCAAAACTCGGTTCTACAAGTTCTCCAGGGCAAGATTTGGTTTTCAAGAGCTGATGGAATTGACAGAATCGAATTCCGACTCTCAGAACTTAAATCGAATAGAAAAAACAAATTTTCAACTTTATAAAACTAAAAATGCAACTTTTAATATAAAGTCTCTATTTTTACTCAAAAATCGGTTCAGCAAGTTCACCTACACCATCTTCGGTATTCCAGAGCCGATGGACTTGACAGAATTGAATTCCGACTCTTAGAACTCAAATCGGATAGAAAAAACAAATTTTCAACTTTATAGAACTAAAAATGCATCTTTTAACCTAAAGTCTCCATTTTTACTCAAAACTCGGTTCTGCAAGTTCTCTTACACCAGCTTCGGTATTCCAGAGCTGATGGAATTGACAGGATCGAATTTCGACTCTCAGAACTCAAATCGGATAGAAAAAACAAATTTTCAACTTTATAGAACTAAAAATGCATCATTTAACCTAAAGTCTCTATTTTTACTCAAAACTCGGTTCTACAAGTTCTCTTGGACCAGATTTGGTATTCTAGAGCTGATGGAATTAACAGAATTGAATTCTGACTCTTAGAACTCAAATCGGATAGAAAAAATGAATTTTCAACTTTATAGAACTAAAAATGCATCGTTTAACCTAAAGTCTCCATTTTTACTCAAAACTCGGTTCTGCTAGTTCTCCTACACCAGCTTTGAAATGCCAAAGTTGATGGAATTGACAAAATCGAATTCTGACTCTCAGAACTCAAATCGGATAGAAAAAACTTGTGACGCCCGGTAAAAATTACCAAAATACCCCTGGAGGGCGGGTATGCGCGTAACGCATCTTCCGATGCTCGTATGGCGAATCCGAGGCCGGATTCGTGATCAGCATGGAAAATGGAGTGAGAAAATGGTCTCGGTCGAATTTTAGAGCGACCCGATCGAAAGATAAATTTTCGGATCAAGTCACAAAACAGTGGCTGTCCGCGACGGAGGCGCGTCGCGGACCTGACGCGGAGTGACACTTGGATGTTTTCCAAAATTTTCGACGGGATGGAGAGAACTCGTACAAAAGCACTTTTTCCAAAAATTACACAGTACGCGATAGGTCCGCGTCGCGGACCGTGTGTTTTCCGAACTGGAAATTTCTAATTTATTTTGAGGGGCATTCCGGTAAATCCCTAACCCCTCCTAAACACTAATACACGGCTAGTGAGGTCGTTCCTATACGAAAAGAGCTTAACAAAACCTATTCTAAGTCCTATTCTAAATTCTAACAAGGCTAGGGCTTGAGGAGAGGAGAGAAAGGCTTGGGGTGAGGAATACGAGAAGAGAATCCTCGACATCACCCGGTTGAACAGTGCATCACAGGTATGTAAGGCTAAACTAAAACATGGGATTGTTCTCTCATGTGCCCCATAGAGGTCAAAGATGAATTTATGATTGAAGAACCTACATGCATGAATTCTTTGATGGATTTTATTGAAAATTATATTTGAAACTTCATGTTTTCTATGTTGATGATCATCATACTATTTTTTTTCTTAAATTGAACACTTTCATGGAATTTGCATAACCCTTCATGACTAATTTGCAAAGCATGCACATTGCACTTGAGACTTGAGTCTAGAGCCTTGAATTGAGATTGTTGGTTGTAATAATGAGTTGATGGAATCTTGATTGTTGTATGAGTCTCTATAAATGAACTCTACCGGTGTGTTTATTCACTTGCTTCCTAATGACTGTTATATAATTTTGGGTCATTGAGAAGGTGTTAATGATAGGGTTAAGGTCCCTATGAGATATTGATGATAGGGTGAAAGTCCCTATGAGATAATTGATGAAAGGGGCCAAGGTCCCGGTGAATTATCAGTCGTGGACGGGGAGTGGGTCCCTATGAGACTGGCAGTCGTGGACGGGGAGAGAATCCCTATGAGACTGGTTGAGGTTGATTTTATGAGCACTGAGTCGGGAGGAGTATCGAGCACCGAAATGAGCAGGAGTGAGTCCCACTCGAACTCATTAACTACGTCGCCAAACGTAGGAGAGGCTTAAACCATCACATACATTCATATGGTTTCCCTCGAGGTTTACAGTCCCTGAAAGCAATAGAGGATCTGTTCAGTTTGATTCCATGTCGGGTATATTGATATGGGATCCAGTGTTCCTTACCTGGCAAGTTTGGGACCACTGTGGCAACATCAGGGTGATTGTTGTACATTCACTGGCTCATAAGTGAGTGTTGTCGGTTATGAGAAACTCCCGGGAAAATTCGTACTTTACTCTGAGTCTAGATGAGATGTGATGAGAGGGGGTGAACTCCTCTGAGATGATCCCTGAGATGAGCTGAGACTAATGATGAGTCTGAGATATTGATGTGTCACTTGTCTACGCTTTACTCTTTCATAGATAGACAAGCTGACGGTTTGATGTGATTATGATGTTTACCTTGACTTGATGTTGTTTTCCATATTTTCTACCGGTTTCTGTTTCATTCAGCTATTTTACATACCAGTACATTCCAAGTACTGACGTCCACTCTGGACTGCATCGTTTTATGATGTAGAGGCAGGTACTAGAGATCATCAACAGGCGCTCCGTTGAAGATCAGAGAATCCGAAGTTGATTTGGTGAGCCTCCCGTACTCCGGAGGAACCATTATATTATTTCATCATGCTTTAGAGTTAGGATTGGAATATTATCTTATTTTGTTTTTGGGTAGCCATGGGTCTGTCATTGGCACCACATGATTTAGTGATAGAGGCTTCATAGATTGGTGTCGAGCATTGTTATTGAAATTGTGAGCTAGTTCTTTCTACTAGCCTTCGTTATTTTACTTTAGATGAACTGCGTCCACTGCTGGCATATACTTTCCGCTGATCCGTAGAGTTTATTTGATTGAATGAAGTGATGAGGCTAAGTGGTTCGCTTGGGGACTAGCAATAGTCCCTGAGTGCCGGCCACGCCAAGGGTACCCTCCCGGGGCGTGACAAACTTGGTATCAGAGCACAGAGTTCAAGGGTCCTAGGGAGTCTATGAAGCCGTGTCTAGTAGAGTCTTGTTTATGGGTGTGTTGTCGACCACACTTCATAAACAGGAGGCTATGGGACATTAGGAATGGTTACACTTCTTTCTTACTCTAAATCGTGCGATGGAGTTGAACTCTATGAAAACTATCCTCTAACTCGTGCGTTACACGTGCAGAATCGATAACATGCCTCCCAGAAGAGCTGTCAGAGGAAGGGGACGTCCTGCCAGGCGAGCTGTTAACCCACCTGAGCCTCAAGTACCCGAGGGGCCCGTGGATCCAGCTGTCCCTGTTGGGCAACCTCCTCAAGCTGAGATCTCGAATGCGGAGCTACGCCAAGCCATTCAAACTTTGGCCCAGGCTGTCGCAGCACCTGCTGTGAGGCGAGGTGCAGGTGGGACAGACTCTCATGGCACCTCTAGAGTCCGAGAATTTCTGAGGATGAACCCGCCCGAGTTCACGGGGTCGACATCTACTGAAGACCCCGAGAACTATATAGAGGAACTTGGGAAGGTGTTCCAAGTGATGCACGTGGCTGATGTTGATAAAGTTGAGTTGGCTGCCTATCAACTCAAAGGGGTGGCCAGGCTGTGGTTCGACCAATGGAAGAGGGGCCGAGTGGATGATGATTCATGTGTGACCTGGGCAGTGTTTGAGGATGCCTTCTTGGGACGCTTCTTCCCAAGGGAGAAAAGAGAGGCCAAGGTGAGGGAGTTTCTGAATCTAAAACAAGGCTCCATGACCGTGCAGGAGTATGGCCTGAAGTTCACACAGCTATCTCGCTATGCTCCAGATATGATTGCCGACATGAGGGGGAGAATGGGAATGTATGTCGATGGGTTGAATAGAGGGCCCAAAAGGGATGGCAGAGGGGCAATGCTGGTGAGTGATATGGACATTGGGCGATTGATGACATTTGTGCAGCAAGCTGACGAAGAAAGACAACAGGACAGGGAAGAGTTCAAGCGCAAGAGAGCTAAGACATC
Source organism: Solanum rostratum (assembly GCA_029948455.1). Classification (NCBI taxonomy): domain Eukaryota; kingdom Viridiplantae; phylum Streptophyta; class Magnoliopsida; order Solanales; family Solanaceae; genus Solanum; species Solanum rostratum. The sequence continues at coordinate 62,600,969 of CM057048.1, forward strand.
CAGCCACGAAGGTGGAAGGAGGGGTAATGGGAATCGATTTCCAGCACCCTCAGCTGCTAGCGCACCTGTGCCTAAAGGCACGTATGATCAGAGGTTCCGGAATACGGGGAACCATGGACCTCAGTCCCAAGCTAGTGTGGCTCAAGGTTCCCAGAGTAGACCACAGTGTGATAACTGTGGGAAGGCGCATTGGGGGAGATGTCGTGATAAGAATGACGCATGCTTCGGGTGTGGCCAAGTAGGCCACTACAAGAAGGATTGTCCAAAACGGGCTAGCCAGGCTCAGTCCGCGGCGTCGGCCCCACCGGTTAGAGGGAACCCAAGGGCCACTACGTCAGGTGCAGGCGGGGCCACAAACCGCTTGTATAATATGGGGAGCCGCCAAGATCAGGAGAATTCTCCAGATGTCGTGACGGGTATGATCCGAGTCTTTACTCTTGATTGTTATGTTTTGATGGACCCTGGTGCCACACTGTCATTTGTAACTCCTTATGTGGCCAGTAAGTTTGATAAAACCCCCGAGAGTCTTCTCGAACCCTTTGATGTTTCTACCCCAGTGGGTGAGTCGATTCGAGCTGAAAGAGTCTATAGAGCTTGTGTAGTGTCTATCCATCATAGGGACACCATTATTGATTTGATCGAGTTAAAAATGGTTGACTTTGATTTGATCCTCGGCATGGATTGGCTTCACGCCTGTTATGCCTCTGTGGATTGTAGATCCCGAACGGTTCAGTTCCAATTTCCAAATGAACCAGTCCTAGAGTGGAAGGGTGACTCAGTGACACCTAGGGGGAGGTTTATCTCATATCTTAAAGCTCGGAAGTTAATTTCCAAAGGCTGTATCTATCACTTGGTGAGAGTGAAATCTGATGATGTTGAGTCCCCAACTCTTGAGTCAGTTCCGATTGTCAACGAGTTTCCAGAAGTCTTTCCTAACGATCTGCCCGGAGTCCCTCCTGATAGGGAGATTGACTTCGGGATTGACATTCTTCCTGATACCCAACCCATTTCGATTCCACCTTACAGGATGGCCCCCGCGGAGTTGAAAGAATTGAAAGAGCAACTAAAAGATTTGCTAGAGAAGGGCTTCATTAGGCCAAGTGTTTCACCATGGGGTGCTCCTGTCCTATTCGTGCGAAAGAAAGATGGGTCTCTCAGAATGTGTGTTGATTATAGGCAACTGAACAAGGTCACGGTGAAGAACAAATATCCTCTCCCAAGGATAGATGATTTGTTTGACCAACTTCAGGGCGCCTCTTGTTTCTCTAAGATAGACCTAAGATCTGGCTACCATCAGCTGAAGGTGAGAGAGTGCGACATTCCAAAGACAGCCTTTAGGACTAGATATGGCCATTTTGAATTCCTGGTCATGTCCTTTGGGTTGACGAATGCACCTGCCGCCTTTATGGACTTGATGAATAGGGTGTTCAAACCGTATCTTGACTTATTTGTGATTGTATTCATCGATGATATTCTGATATATTCAAGGAGTGAGGAGGAGCATGCCAATCACCTCAGAGTTGTCCTCCAAACTCTTAGGGACCATGAGTTGTATGCAAAATTTTCGAAGTGTGAGTTCTGGCTTAAGTCAGCAGCCTTTCTGGGCCATGTTGTTTCCGGTGATGGTATTCAAGTGGACGCCCAGAAGATTGAAGCGGTTAAGAACTGGCCACGACCGACCACTCCGACCGACATTAGAAGTTTCTTGGGGTTGGCGGGCTACTACCGCAGGTTTGTAGAAGGATTTTCTTCCTTATCCGCACCATTGACCAAGTTGACCCAGAAAAAGGTCAAGTTTCAGTGGTCCGAGGAATGTGAGAAGAGTTTCCAGGAATTGAAAACGAGATTGACTACTGCACCAGTCTTAACTTTACCCGAGGGAAACGAGGACTTTGTGATTTATTGTGATGCCTCAAGGGTCGGACTGGGATGTGTACTAATGCAAAGGGGGAAGGTGATAGCCTATGCCTCCAGGCAACTCAAGGTCCATGAAAGGAATTACCCAACCCATGACCTCGAGTTGGCAGCGGTAGTGTTCGCGCTTAAGATCTGGCGTCACTACTTGTATGGGGTACATGTGGATGTGTTCACAGACCACAAGAGCTTGCAGTATGTTTTCAATCAGAAGGAGCTTAACTTGCGACAGAGGAGATGGTTGGAATTGCTCAAGGATTACGACATGAGCATTCACTATCATCCAGGTAAAGCTAACGTTGTTGCTGATGCTCTTAGCAGGTTATCAATGGGTAGCACAGCCCATGTGGAGGAAGGAAAGAGGGAATTAGCCAAGGACGTACACCGGTTGGCTCGATTAGGGGTCCGACTTGGGCAGAACAATGAAGGAGGAATTAACGTGGAGAACGGGTCTGCTTCCTCGCTAGTGATAGAAGTGAAAGAAAAGCAAGACCAAGACCCAGTTATACTCCAATTGAAGGAGGATGTTCACAACCAGAAGGTGACGGTCTTCTCCAAAGGGGGAGATGGTGTACTGAGATATCAAAGTCGATTGTGTGTTCCAAATGTTGATGGCATACGGGACAGAATTATGGCAGAAGCTCATAACACTAAATATTCCATTCACCCTGGCTCCACCAAAATGTACCACGACTTAAGGGAAATCTATTGGTGGAATGGGATGAAGAGGGATGTTGCAGAGTTTGTCTCAAAATGCCCAAATTGCCAGCAAGTGAAGGTTGAGCATCAAAGGCCATGTGGATTGGCTCAGAACTTTGAAATTCCGGAATGGAAATGGGAGATGATCAACATGGACTTTATCACTGGCCTGCCGAAATCTCGAAAGCAACATGATTCGATATGGGTGATCGTGGATAGGATGACAAAGTCGGCTCACTTCTTGGCAGTAAAGACAACAAATACTGCTGAAGAGTATGCCAGATTGTACGTCCAGGAGATTGTGAGGTTGCATGGGGTTCCTTTGGCTATTATATCAGACAGAGGGGCTCAATTTACCTCCCAGTTCTGGAGATCGTTTCAGAAAGGTTTGGGTACTAAGGTGAATCTGAGTACAGCTTTTCACCCGCAGACGGATGGTCAGGCAGAGCGTACGATTCAAACACTCGAGGATATGTTGAGAGCTTGTGTACTTGACTTCAAAGGAAATTGGGATGATCATCTACCCTTGATCGAATTCGCATATAACAATAGTTATCATGCGAGCATTCAGATGGCTCCTTATGAGGCCCTGTACGGAAGGAGATGTAGATCGCCGATTGGGTGGTTTGAGGTTGGAGAAGCAGGGCTGATTGGACCTGACCTTGTTCACCAGTCGATGGAAAAAGTCAAGATCATCAGAGAGAGGCTAAAGACTGCCCAGAGTCGCCAAAAATCCTACACCGACGTAAGGAGAAGGGACTTAGAGTTTGAGATAAATGATTGGGTGTATTTGAAGGTATCACCTATGAAGGGTGTCCTAAGGTTTGGGAAGAAGGGAAAGTTGAGTCCACGTTATGTTGGACCCTATCAAATCGTAAGGAGAATTGGGAAGGTGGCCTACGAGCTAGAGTTGCCTTCCGAGCTAGATGGGGTACACCCGGTGTTCCATGTGTCTATGCTAAAGAAATGCTTGGGAAACCCGGCATTGGTGATCCCTGTTGATAGAATTGAGGTGAAGGATAACCTATCTTACGAAGAGGTTCCGGTTCAAATTCTTGATCGTCAGATTCGTAAACTAAGGAACAAAGAAATAGCCTCAGTCAAAGTCCTGTGGAGGAATCAATTCGTTGAAGAAGCCACATGGGAAGCTGAGGAGGAGATGAAAGCAAAGTATCCGCACCTATTCGTGCCAATTGATGGTGAAAGCACTGAAGGTAACTCCTTGCTCTTCACTAAGCTAAGTGTCCTATTCTTGTATCTGACTTGCTATTATTGAATTGAGTGTGGGAATGAGTCGTAAGTCTATTCGTGCCTTAAAGCCCACCTCCACTCCTCATTCGGGGACGAATGATCCCAAGGGGGAGATGATGTGACGCCCGGTAAAAATTACCAAAATACCCCTGGAGGGCGGGTATGCGCGTAACGCATCTTCCGATGCTCGTATGGCGAATCCGAGGCCGGATTCGTGATCAGCATGGAAAATGGAGTGAGAAAATGGTCTCGGTCGAATTTTAGAGCGACCCGATCGAAAGATAAATTTTCGGATCAAGTCACAAAACAGTGGCTGTCCGCGACGGAGGCGCGTCGCGGACCTGACGCGGAGTGACACTTGGATGTTTTCCAAAATTTTCGACGGGATGGAGAGAACTCGTACAAAAGCACTTTTTCCAAAAATTACACAGTACGCGATAGGTCCGCGTCGCGGACCGTGTGTTTTCCGAACTGGAAATTTCTAATTTATTTTGAGGGGCATTCCGGTAAATCCCTAACCCCTCCTAAACACTAATACACGGCTAGTGAGGTCGTTCCTATACGAAAAGAGCTTAACAAAACCTATTCTAAGTCCTATTCTAAATTCTAACAAGGCTAGGGCTTGAGGAGAGGAGAGAAAGGCTTGGGGTGAGGAATACGAGAAGAGAATCCTCGACATCACCCGGTTGAACAGTGCATCACAGGTATGTAAGGCTAAACTAAAACATGGGATTGTTCTCTCATGTGCCCCATAGAGGTCAAAGATGAATTTATGATTGAAGAACCTACATGCATGAATTCTTTGATGGATTTTATTGAAAATTATATTTGAAACTTCATGTTTTCTATGTTGATGATCATCATACTATTTGTTTTCTTAAATTGAACACTTTCATGGAATTTGCATAACCCTTCATGACTAATTTGCAAAGCATGCACATTGCACTTGAGACTTGAGTCTAGAGCCTTGAATTGAGATTGTTGGTTGTAATAATGAGTTGATGGAATCTTGATTGTTGTATGAGTCTCTATAAATGAACTCTACCGGTGTGTTTATTCACTTGCTTCCTAATGACTGTTATATAATTTTGGGTCATTGAGAAGGTGTTAATGATAGGGTTAAGGTCCCTATGAGATATTGATGATAGGGTGAAAGTCCCTATGAGATAATTGATGAAAGGGGCCAAGGTCCCGGTGAATTATCAGTCGTGGACGGGGAGTGGGTCCCTATGAGACTGGCAGTCGTGGACGGGGAGAGAATCCCTATGAGACTGGTTGAGGTTGATTTTATGAGCACTGAGTCGGGAGGAGTATCGAGCACCGAAATGAGCAGGAGTGAGTCCCACTCAAACTCATTAACTACGTCGCCAAACGTAGGAGAGGCTTAAACCATCACATACATTCATATGGTTTCCCTCGAGGTTTACAGTCCCTGAAAGCAATAGAGGATCTGTTCAGTTTGATTCCATGTCGGGTATATTGATATGGGATCCAGTGTTCCTTACCTGGCAAGTTTGGGACCACTGTGGCAACATCAGGGTGATTGTTGTACATTCACTGGCTCATAAGTGAGTGTTGTCGGTTATGAGAAACTCCCGGGAAAATTCGTACTTTACTCTGAGTCTAGATGAGATGTGATGAGAGGGGGTGAACTCCTCTGAGATGATCCCTGAGATGAGCTGAGACTAATGATGAGTCTGAGATATTGATGTGTCACTTGTCTACGCTTTACTCTTTCATAGATAGACAAGCTGACGGTTTGATGTGATTATGATGTTTACCTTGACTTGATGTTGTTTTCCATATTTTCTACCGGTTTCTGTTTCATTCAGCTATTTTACATACCAGTACATTCCAAGTACTGACGTCCACTCTGGACTGCATCGTTTTATGATGTAGAGGCAGGTACTAGAGATCATCAACAGGCGCTCCGTTGAAGATCAGAGAATCCGAAGTTGATTTGGTGAGCCTCCCGTACTCCGGAGGAACCATTATATTATTTCATCATGCTTTAGAGTTAGGATTGGAATATTATCTTATTTTGTTTTTGGGTAGCCATGGGTCTGTCATTGGCACCACATGATTTAGTGATAGAGGCTTCATAGATTGGTGTCGAGCATTGTTATTGAAATTGTGAGCTAGTTCTTTCTACTAGCCTTCGTTATTTTACTTTAGATGAACTGCGTCCACTGCTGGCATATACTTTCCGCTGATCCGTAGAGTTTATTTGATTGAATGAAGTGATGAGGCTAAGTGGTTCGCTTGGGGACTAGCAATAGTCCCTGAGTGCCGGCCACGCCAAGGGTACCCTCCCGGGGCGTGACAAAACTAATTCAGCTTCGGTATTCCAAAGCTGATAGAATTGATAGAATTGAATTCTGACTCTCAAAACCCAAATCGCATAGAAAAAACAAATTTCAACATTATAGAACTAAAAATGCATCTTTTAACCTAAAGTCTCTATTTTTACTCAAAACTCGGTTCTACAAGTTCTCCAAGACCAAATTCGGTATTCTAGAGCTGATGGAATTGACAGAATCGAATTTCGACTCTCAGAATTTAAATCGGATAGAAAAAAAAAATTTCAACTTTATAGAACTAAAAATGCAACTTTTAACATAAAGTCTCCATTTTTACTCAAAACTCGATTCTGCAAGTTCTCCTACACCAGCTTCGGTATTCCAGAGCTAATAGAATTGGCAAAATCGAATTCCGACTCTCAGAACTCAAATCGGATAGAAAAAATAAATTTTCAACTTTATAGAACTAAAAATGCAACATTTAACCTAAAGTCACTATTTTTACTTAAAACTCGGTCTGCAAGTTCTCCTACACCAGCTTTGGTATTCCAGAGCTGATGGAATTGACAGAATCGAATTCCGACTCTCAGAACTCAAATCGGATATAATAAAGAAATTTTCAACTTTATTGAACTAAAAATGCAAGTTTTAACCTAAAATCTCCATTATTACTCAAAACTCGGATTTGCAAGTTCTCCTACACTAGCTTCGATATTCCAGAGAAGTTGGAATTGACAGAATCGAATTACAACTCTCAGAACTCAAATCGGATTGAAAAATTTAATTTCCAACTTTAAAGAACTAAAAATGCAACTTTTAACCTAATGTCTCCATTTTTTCTAAAAACTCGGTTATGCAAGTTCTCCTTGACCAGCTTTGGTATTCCAGAGCTGATGTAATTGACAGAATCAAATTTCGTCTCACAGAACTCAAATCGGATAGAAAAAATAAATTTTCAACTTTATAGAACTAAAAATGCAACTTTTAACCGAAAGTCTCCATTTTTACTCAAAAGTCAGTTCTGCAAGTTCTCCTACACTAGCTTCGGTATTCCAAAGCTGATGGGATTGACAGAATCCAATTCCGACTCTCAGAACTCAAATCGGATAGAAAAAACAAATTTAAACTTTATAGAACTAAAAATGTAACTTTTAACGTAAAGTCTCCATTTTTACTCAAAATTTGGTTCTGCAAGTTCTCCTACACCAGCTTCGGTATTCCAAAGCTGATGGAATTGACAGAATTGAATTCCGACTCTCAGAACTTAAATCGGCTAGAAAAAACAAATTTCTAACTTTAACGAACTAAAAATGCAACTTTTAACCAAAAGTCTCCATTTTTACTCAATACTCGATTCTGCAAGTTCTCCTACACCAGCTTCGGTATTCCAGAGCTGATGGTATTGACAGAATCGAATTCCGACTCTCAGAACTCAAATCGCCTAGAAAAATTGAATTTCCAACTTTAAAGAACTAAAAATGGAACTTTTAACCTAAAGTCTCCATTTTTTCTCAAAACTCGGTTTTGCAAGTTATCCTTGACCAGATTCGGTATTCTAGAGTTGATGGAATTGATAGAATCGAATTCCAACTATCAGAACTTAAATCGGCTAGAAAATTTTTTTTCTAACTTTAAAGAACTAAAACTGCAACTTTTAACCTAAAGTCTCCATTTTTACTCAATACTCGGTTCTGCAAGTTCTTCTACACCAGCTTCAGTATTCCAGAGCTTATGGAATTGGCAGAATCGTATTCCGACTCTCAGAACTCAAATTGGATAGAAAAATCAAATTTCGACCTTTAAAGAACTAAAAATGCAACTTTTAACCTAAAGTCTCCATTTTTACTCAAAACTCGGTTCTGCAAGTTCTCCTACACCAGCTTCGGTATTTCAGAGCTGATGGTATTGACAGAATCGAATTCCGACTCTCAGAACTCAAATCGCCTAGAAAAATCGAATTTCCAACTTTAAAGAACTAAAAATGGAACTTTTAACCTAAAGTCTTCATTTTTTCTCAAAACTCGGTTCTACAAATTCTCCTGGACCAGTTTCGGTATTCCAGTGCTGATGGAATTGACAGAATCGAATTCCAACTATCAGAACTTAAATCGGCTAGAAAAAAAAATTTCCAACTTTATAGAACTAAAATTGCAACTATTAACCAAAAGTCTCCATTTTTACTCAATACTCGGTTCTGCAAGTTCTCCTACACCAGCTTCAGTATTCCAGAGCTTATGGAATTGACAGAATCGTATTCCGATTCTCAGAACTCAAATCGGATAGAAAAATCAAATTTCGACCTTTAAAGAACTATAAATGCAACTTTTAACCTAACGTCTCCATTTTTACTCAAAACTCGGTTCTGCAAGTTCTCCAACACCAGCTTCGGTATTCCAGAGCTGATGGAATCGACAGAATCGAATTCTGACTCTCAGAACTCCAATCGGATAGAAAAAATAAATTTTCAGCTTCATAGAACTAAAGTTGCAACTTTTAACCTAAAGTCTCCATCTTTACTCAAAACTCGGTTCTGCAAGTTTTTTGGGACCAGATTCGGTATTCCAGAGCTTATGGAATTGATAGAATCGAATTCCGACTTTCAGAACTCAAATCGGATAGAAAATACAAATTTTCAACTTTATAAAACTAAAAATGCATCTTTAACCTAAAGTCTGCATTTTTACTCAAAACTCGGTTCTGCAAGTTCTCCTATACCATTTTCGGTATTCCAGAGCTGATGGAATTGACAAAATCAAATTTGTACTCTCAGAACTCAAATCGGATAGAAAAAACAAATTTTCAACTTTATATAACTAAAAATGTATCTTTTAACGTAAAGCCTCCATTTTTACTCAAAACTCGGTTCTGCAAGTTCTCCTACACCAGCTTCAGTATTCCAGAGCTGATGGAATTGACAGAATCAAATTCCGACTCTCAGAACTCAAATCAGATAGAAAAAACAAATTTTCAACTATATAAAACTAAAAATGCAACTTTTATTATAAAGTCTCCATTTTTACTCAAAACTCGGTTCTGCAAGTTCTCTTGGACCAGATTTGGTATTCTAGAGCTGATGGAATTAACAGAATTGAATTCTGACTCTTAGAACTCAAATCTGATAGAAAAAACAAATTTAAACTTTATAGAACTAAAAATGCAACTTTTAACGTAAAGTCTTCATTTTTTTCAAAATTCAGTTCTGCAAGTTCTCCTGGACTAGATTCGGTATCCCAGAGCAGTTGCAATTAACAGAATCGAATTCTGACTCTCAGAACTCAAATCGGATAAAAAAAACTAATTTTCAACTTTATAGAACTAAAAATGCATCGTTTAACCTAAAGTCTCCATTTTTACTCAAAACTCGGTTCTGCAAGTTCTCTTACACCAGCTTCGGTATTCCAGAGCTGATGGAATTGACAAAATCGAATTCCAACTCTCAGAGCACAAATCAGATAGAAAAAACACATTTTTAACTCTATATAACTAAAAATGCAATTTTTTACCTAAGTCTCTATTTTTACTCAAAACTCGGTTCTGCAAGTTCTCCTACACCAACATCGGTATTCTTGAGATGATGGTATTGACAGAATCGAATTCCGACTCTCAGAACTCAAATCGGCTAGAAAAAATCGAATTTCCAACTTTAAAGAACTAAAAAAGCAACTTTTAATCTAAAGTCTCCATTTTTTCTCAAAACTCGCACTGCAAGTTCTCCTTGACTAGATTCGATATTCCAGAGCTGATGGAATTGACAGAATTGAATTCCGACTCTCAGAACACAAATTGGATAGAAAAAACAAATTTTCAACTTTATAGAACTAAAAATGCAACTTTTAACCTAAAGTCTCCATTTTTATCAAAACTCGGTTCTACAAGTTCTCCTACACCAGCTTCGGTATTCCAGAGCTGATGAAATTGACATAATCGAATTCCGACTCTCAGAACTCAAATCGGCTAGAAAAAACAAATTTCTAACTTTAAAGAACTAAAAATGCAACTTTTAACCACAAGTCTCTATTTTTACTAAAAACTTGGTTCTACAAGTTCTCCAGGACCTTATTCGGTATTCCAGAGCTGATGAAATTGACAAAAGCAAATTCTGACTCTCAGACCTCAAATTGGATAGAAAAAACAAATTTTCAACTTTAAAGAACTAAATTTTTAACCTAAAGTCTCTATTTTTACTCAAAACTCGGTTCTGCAAGCTCTCCTACACTAGCTTCGGTATTCCAGAGCTTATGGTATTGACAGAAACGAATTTCGGCTCTCAGAACTCAAATCGGCTAGAAAAATCAAATTTTCAACTTTAAAGAACTAAAAATGCAACTTTTAACCTAAAGTCTCCATTTTATCTCAAAACTCGGCTCTGCAAGTTCTCCTTGACCAGATTCGGTATTCTAGAGCTGATGGAATTGACAGAATTGAATTCCGACTCTCAGAACTCAAATCGGATAGAAAAAATAAATTTTCAACTTTATAGAACTAAAAATGCAACTTTTAACCTAAAGTCTCCATTTTTACTCAAAACTCGGTTCTGCTAGATCTCCTACACCAGCTTCGGTATTCCAGAGCTGATGGTATTGACGGAATCGAATTCCGACTCTCAGAACTCAAATCGGCTAGAAAAATCGAATTTCCAACTTTAAAGAACTAGAAATGCAACTTTTAACCTAAAGTCTCCATTTTTTCTCAAAACTCAGTTCTACAAGTTCTCCTTGACCAGATTCGGTATTCTAGAGCTGATGGAATTTACAGAATTGAATTCCGACTCTCAGAACTCAAATCGAAAAGAAAAAACAAATTTTCAACTTTATAGAACTAAAAATGCTTCTTTTAACCTAAAGTCTCCATTTTTACTCAGAACTCGGTTCTGCAAGTTCTTCTACACCAGCTTCGGTATTCTAGAGCTGATGGAATTGACATAATCAAATTCCGACTCTCAGAACTCAAATTTGATAGAATAAATAAATTTTCAACTTTATAGAACTAAAAATGCAACTTTTAACCTAAAATCTCCATTTTTACTCAAAACTCGGTTCAACAAATTCTCCTGGACCAGTTTCGGTATTCCAGAGTTGATGGAATTGACAGAATCGAAATCCGACTCTCAGCACCCAAATCGGATATAGAAAATCAATTTTCAACGATATAAAACTAAAAATGCAACTTTTAACCTAAAGTCTCCATTTTTACTCAAAACTCGGTTCTATAAGTTTTCCTACACCTGATTCGGTATTTAAGAGCGGATGGAATTGACAGAATCGAGTTCCGACTCTCAAAACTCAAATCGGATCGAAAAATCAAATTTCCACCTTTAAAGAACTAAAAATGCATCTTTTAACCTAAATTCACCATTTTTACTCAAGACTCGATTCTACAAGTTCTCCTGGACCAGATTCGGTATTCTAGAGTTGATGGAATTATCATAATCGAATTCCAACTCCCAAAACTCAAATCGGATAGAAAAAATAAAATTTCAACTTTATAGAACTAAAAATGCATCTTTTAACCTAATGTCTCCATTTTTACTCAAAACTTGGTTCTGCAAGTTCTTCTACACCAGATTCGGTATTCCAGAGCTAATGGAATTGACACAATCGAATTCCGACTCTCAAAACTCAAATCGGATAGAAAAAACAAATTTTCAACTTTATAGAACTAAAAATACAACTTTTAACCTAGAGTCTACAGTTTTACTCAAAACTCGGTTCCGCAAGTTCTTCTACATCAGCTTCGGTATTCCAGAGCTGATGGAATTGACAGAATCGAATCCCGACTCTCAAAACTCAAATCGGATAGAAAAAACAAATTTTCAACTTTATAGAATTAAAAATGCAACTTTTAACCTAAAGTCTCCATTTTTATTCAAAACTCGGTTCTACAAGTTCTCCTACACCAGCTTCGGTATTCCAGAGCTGATGGAATTGACAAAATCGAATTCCGACTCTCAAAACCTAAATTGGCAAGAAAAAAACAAATTTCCAACTTTAGAGAACTAAAAATGCAACTTTTAACCTAAAGTCTCTATTTTTACTCAAAATTCTGACTCTCAGAACTCAAATCGGATAGAAAAAACAAATTTAAACTTTATAGAACTAAAAATGCAACTTTTAACGTAAAGTCTCCATTTTTAGTCAAAATTCGGTTCTACAAGTTCTCCTACACCAGCTTCGGTATTCCAAAGCTGATGGAATTGACAAAATTGAATTCAGACTCTCAGAACACAAACCGGCTAGAAAAAACAAATTTTCAACTTTAAAGAACTAAAAATGCAACTTTTAACCTAAAGTCTCCTTGTTACTCAAAACTCGGTTCTACAAGTTCTCCAGGGCCAGATTTGGTTTTCAAGAGCTGATGGAATTGACAGAATCGAATTCCGACTCTCAGAACTTAAATCGAATAGAAAAAACAAATTTTCAACTTTATAAAACTAAAAATGCAACTTTTAATATAAAGTCTCTATTTTTACTCAAAAATCGGTTCAGAAAGTTCACCTACACCATCTACGGTATTCCAGAGCCGATGGACTTGACAGAATTGAATTCCGACTCTCAGAACTCAAATCGGATAGAAAAAACAAAATTTCAACTTTATAGAACTAAAAATGCATCTTTTAACCTAAAGTCTCCATTTTTACTCAAAACTCGGTTCTGCAAGTTCTCTTACACCAGCTTCGGTATTCCAGAGCTGATGGAATTGACAGAATCGAATTTCAACTCTCAGAACTCAAATCGGATAGGAAAAACAAATTTTCAACTTTATAGAACTAAAAATGCATCATTTAACCTAAAGTCTCTATTTTTACTCAAAACTCGGTTCTACAAGTTCTCTTGGACCAGATTTGGTATTCTAGAGCTGATGGAATTAACAGAATTGAATTTTGACTCTTAGAACTCAAATCGGATAGAAAAAATAAATTTTCAACTTTATAGAACTAAAAATGCATCGTTTAACCTAAAGTCTCCATTTTTACTCAAAACTCGGTTCTGCTAGTTCTCCTACACCAGCTTCAAAATGCCAAAGTTGATGGAATTGACAGAATCGAATTCTGACTCTCAGAACTCAAATCGGATAGAAAAAACTAATTTCAACTTTATAGAACTAAAAATGCAATTTTTAACCTAAAGTCTCCATTTTTAGTCAAAAGTCGGTTCTGCAAGTTCTCCTACACCAGCTTCAGTATTCCAAAGCTGATGAAATTGACAGAATCCAATTCCGACTCCCAGAACTCAAATGGGATAGAAAAAACAAATTTAAACTTTATAGAACTAAAAATGCAACATTTAACGTAAAGTCTCCATTTTTACTCAAAATTCGGTTCTGCAAGTTCTCCTACACCAGCTTCGGTATTCCAAAGCTGATGGAATTGACAGAATTGAATTCCGACTCTCAAAACTCAAATCGCATAGAAAAAACAAATTTCAACATTATAGAACTAAAAATGCATCTTTTAACCTAAAGTCTCTATTTTTACTCAAAACTCGGTTCTACAAGTTCTCCAAGACCAAATTCGGTATTCTAGAGCTGATGGAATTGACAGAATCGAATTTCGACTCTCAGAATTCAAATCGGATAGAAAAAATAAATTTTCAACTTTATAGAACTAAAAATGCAACTTTTAACATAAAGTCTCCATTTTTACTCAAAACTCGATTCTGCAAGTTCTCCTACACCAGCTTCGGTATTCCAGAGCTAATAGAATTGACAAAATCAAAATCCGACTCTCAGAACTCAAATCGGATAGAAAAAATAAATTTTCAACTTTATAGAACTAAAAATGCAACATTTAACCTAAAGTCTCCATTTTTACTTAAAACTCGGTCTGCAAGTTCTCCTACACCAGCTTTGGTATTCCAGAGCTGATGGAATTGACAGAATCGAATTCCGACTCTCAGAACTCAAATCGGATAGAAAAAACAAATTTTCAACTTTATAGAACTAAAAATGCAAGTTTTAACCTAAAATCTCCATTATTACTCAAAACTCGGATCTGCAAGTTCTCCTACACTAGCTTCGATATTCCGGAGAAGTTGGAATTGACAGAATCGAATTACAACTCTCAGAACTCAAATCGGATTGAAAAATTTAATTTCCAACTTTAAAGAACTAAAAATGTAACTTTTAACCTAATGTCTCCATTTTTTCTAAAAACTCGGTTATGCAAGTTCTCCTTGACCAACTTTGGTATTCCAGAGCTGATGTAATTGACAGAATCAAATTTCGTCTCACAGAACTCAAATCGGATAGAAAAAATAAATTTTCAACTTTATAGAACTAAAAATGCAACTTTTAACCGAAAGTCTCCATTTTTACTCAAAAGTCAGTTCTGCAAGTTCTCCTACACTAGCTTCGGTATTCCAAAGCTGATGGAATTGACAGAATCCAATTCCGACTCTCAGAACTCAAATCGGATAGAAAAAACAAATTTAAACTTTATAGAACTAAAAATGTAACTTTTAACGTAAAGTCTCCATTTTTACTCAAAATTTGGTTCTGCAAGTTCTCCTACACCAGCTTCGGTATTCCAAAGCTGATGGAATTGACAGAATTGAATTCCGACTCTCAGAACTCAAATCGGCTAGAAAAAACAAATTTCTAACTTTAAAGAATTAAAAATGCAACTTTTAACCAAAAGGCTCCATTTTTACTCAATACTCGGTTCTGCAAGTTCTCCTACACCAGCTTCGGTATTCCAGAGCTGATGGTATTGAAAGAATCGAATTCCGACTCTCAGAACTCAAATCGCCTAGAAAAATCGAATTTCCAACTTTAAAGAACTAAAAATGGAACTTTTAACCTAAAGTCTCCATTTTTTCTCAAAACTCGGTTTTGCAAGTTATCCTTGACCAGATTCGGTATTCTAGAGTTGATGGAATTGACAGAATCGTATTCCGACTCTCAGAACTCAAATCGGATAGAAAAATCAATTTTCGACCTTTAAAGAACTAAAAATGCAACTTTTAACCTAAAGTCTCCATTTTTACTCAAAACTCGGTTCTGCAAGTTCTCCTACACCAGCTTCGGTATTTCAGAGCTTATGGAATTGACAGAATCGTATTCCGACTCTCAGAACTCAAATCGGATAGAAAAATCAAATTTCGACCTTTAAAGAACTAAAAATGCAACTTTTAACCTAAAGTCTCCATTTTTACTCAAAACTCGGTTCTGCAAGTTCTCCTACACCAGCTTCGGTATTTCAGAGCTGATGGTATTGACAGAATCGAATTCCGACTCTCAGAAGTCAAATCGCCTAGAAAAATCGAATTTCCAACTTTAAAGAACTAAAAATGGAACTTTTAACCTAAAGTCTTCATTTTTTCTCAAAACTCGGTTCTACAAATTCTCCTGGACCAGCTTCGGTATTCCAGTGCTGATGGAATTGACATAATCGAATTTCAACTATCAGAACTTAAATCGGCTAGAAAAAAAAATTTCCAACTTTATAGAACTAAAATTGCAACTTTTAACCAAAAGTCTCCATTTTTACTCAATACTCGGTTCTGCAAGTTCTCCTACACCAGCTTCAGTATTCCAGAGCTTATGGAATTGACAGAATCGTATTCCGACTCTCAGAACTCAAATCAGATAGAAAAATCAAATTTCGACCTTTAAAGAACTACAAATGCAACTTTTAACCTAACGTCTCCATTTTTACTCAAAACTCGGTTCTGCAAGTTCTCCAACACCAGCTTCGGTATTCCAGAGCTGATGGAATTGACAGAATCAAATTCTGACTCTCAGAACTCAAATCGGATAGAAAAAATAAATTTTCAGCTTCATAGAACTAAAGTTGCAACTTTTAACCTAAAGTCTCCATCTTTACTCAAAACTCGGTTCTGCAAGTTTTTCTAGAGCAGATTCGGTATTCCAGAGCTTATGGAATTGATAGAATCGAATTCCGATTTTCAGAACTCAAATCGGATAGAAAATACAAATTTTCAACTTTATAAAACTAAAAATGCATCTTTTAACCTAAAGTCTGCATTTTTACTCAAAACTCGGTTCTGCAAGTTCTCCTATACCATTTTCGGTATTCCAGAGCTGATGGAACTGACAAAATCGAATTTGTACTCTCAGAACTCAAATCGGATAGAAAAAACAAATTTTCAACTTTATATAACTAAAAATGTATCTTTTAACGTAAAGTCTCCATTTTTACTCAGAACTCGGTTCTGCAAGTCTATCTACACCAGCTTCGGTATTCCAGAGCTGATGGAATTGATAGAATCAAATTCCGACTCTCAGAACTCAAATCTGATAGAATAAATAAATTTTCAACTTTATAGAACTAAAAATGCTTCTTTTAACCTAAAGTCTCCATTTTTACTCAGAACTCGGTTCTATAAGTTCTCCTACACCTGCTTCGGTATTTAAAAGCTGATGGAATTGACAGAATCGAGTTCCGACTCTCAAAACTCAAATCGGATAGAAAAAACAAATTTCAACTTTATAAAACTAAAAATGCAACTTTTAACCTAAAGACTCCATTTTTACTCAAAACTCGGTTCTGCATGTTTTTCTACACCAGCTTCGGTATTCCAGAGCTGATGGAATTGACAGAATTGAATTCCGACTCTCAAAACTCAAATCGGATAGAAAAAACAAATTTCAACTTTATAAAACTAAAAATGCAACTTTTAACCTAAAGTCTCCATTTTTACTCAAAACTCGGTTCTGCATGTTTTTCTACACCAGCTTCGGTATTCCAGAGCTGATGGAATTGACAGAATTGAATTCCGACTCTCAAAACTCAAATCGGATAGAAAAATCAAATTTCCACCTTTAAAGAACTAAAAATGCATCTTTTAACCTAAATTCACCATTTTTACTCAAGACTCGGTTCTACAAGTTCTCCTACACCAGCTTCAGTATTTCAGTGCTGACAGAATTGACAGAATCGAATTCCGACTCTCAAAATTCAAATTAGATAGAAAAAACAAATTTTCAACTATATAAAACTAAAAATGCAACTTTTATTCTAAAGTCTCCATTTTTACTCAAAACTCAGTTCTGCAAGTTCTCCTACACCAGCTTCGGTATTCCAGAGCTGATTGAATTGGCTGAATCGAATTCCAACTCTCAGAACGCAAATCGGATAGAAAAATCAAGTTTCCACCTTTAAGGAACTAAAAATGCATCTTTTAACCTAAATTCACTATTTTTACTCAAGACTCAGTTCTACAAGTTCTCCTAGACCAGATTCGGTATTCTAGAGCTGATGGATTTAGCAGAATCAAAGTCCGACTCTCAATAGAACAAACAAGTTTTCAACTTTATAGAACTAAAAATGCTTCTTTTAACCTAAAGTCTCCATTTTTACTCAGAACTCGGTTCTGCAAGTTCTTCTACACCAGCTTCGGTATTCCAGAGCTGATGGAATTGACAGAATCAAATTCCGACTCTCAGAACTCAAATCGGATAGAATAAATATGTTTTCAATTTTATAGAACTAAAAATGGAACTTTTAACCTAAAGTCTCCATTTTTACCCAAAACTCAGTTCTACAAATTCTCCTGGACCATTTTCGGTATACCAGAGTTGATGGAATTGTCAGAATCGAATTCCGACTCTCAGAACTCAAATCAGATAGAGAAAATCAATTTTCAACGATATAAAACTTAAAATGCAACTTTTAACCTAAAGTCTCAATTTTTACTCAAAACTCGGTTCTATAAGTTCTCCTACACCTGATTCGGTATTTAAGAGCTGATGGAATTGAAAGAATCGAGTTCCGACTCTCAAAACTCAAATCGGATAGAAAAATCAAATTTCCACCTTTGAAGAACTAAAAATGGATCTTTTAACCTAAATTCACCATTTTTACTCAAGACTCGGTTCTACAAGTTCTCCTAGACCAGATTCGGTATTCTAGAGCTGATGGAATTAACATAATCGAATTCCGACTCCAAAAACTAATATCGGATAGAAAAAATAAAATTTCAACTTTATAGAACTAAAAATGCATCTTTTAACCTAAAGTCTCCATTTTTACTCAAAACTTGGTTCTGCAAGTTCTTCTACACCAGATTCGGTATTCCAGAGCTGATGGAATCGACAGAATCCAATTCCGACTCTCAGAACTCAAATCGGATAGAAAAAACAAATTTTCAACTTTATAGAACTAAAAATACAACTTTTAACCTAGAGTCTACAGTTTTACTCAAAACTCGGTTCCGCAAGTTCTTCTACATCAGCTTCGGTATTCCAGAGCTGATGGAATTGACAGAATCGAATTCCGACTCTCAAAACTCAAATCGGATAGAAAAAACAAATTTTCAACTTTATAGAATTAAAAATGCAACTTTTAACCTAAAGTCTCCATTTTTATTCAAAACTCGGTTCTACAAGTTCTCCACACCAGCTTCGGTCTTCTAGAGCTGATGGAATTGACAAAATCGAATTCCGACTCTCAAAACCTAAATTGGCTAGAAAAAAATAAGTTTTCAACTTTAGAGAACTAAAAATGCAACTTTTAACCTAAAGTCTCTATTTTTACTCAAAATTTTGACTCTCAGAACTCAAATCGGATAGAAAAAACAAATTTAAACTTTATAGAACTAAAAATGCAACTTTTAACGTAAAGTCTCCATTTTTAGTCAAAATTCGGTTCTACAAGTTCTCCTACACCAGCTTCGGTATTCCAAAGCTGATGGAATTGACAAAATTGAATTCAGACTCTCAGAACACAAACCGGCTAGAAAAAACAAATTTTCAACTTTAAAGAACTAAAAATGCAACTTTTAACCTAAAGTCTCCATTTTTACTCAAAACTCGGTTCTACACGTTCTCCAGGGCCAGATTTGGTTTTCAAGAGCTGATGGAATTGACAGAATCAAATTCCGACTCTCAGAACTTAAATCGAATAGAAAAAACAAATTTTCGACTTTATAAAACTAAAAATGCAACTTTTAATCTAAAGTCTCTATTTTTACTCAAAAATCGGTTCAGCAAGTTCACCTACACCATCTTCGATATTCCAGAGCCGATGGACTTGATAGAATCGAATTCCGACTCTCAGAACTTAAATCGGATAGAAAAAACAAATTTTCAACTTTATAGAACTAAAAATGCATCTTTTAACCTAAAGTCTCCATTTTTACTCAAAACTCGGTTCTGCAAGTTCTCCTACACGAGCTTCGGTATTCCAGAGCTGATGGAATTTACAGAATCGAATTCCGACTCTCAGAACTCAAATCGGATAGAAAAAATAAATTTTCAACTTTATAGAACTAAAAATGCATCATTTAACCTAAAGTCTCTATTTTTACTAAAAACTCGGTTCTACAAGTTCTCCTGGACCAGATTTGGTATTCTAGAGCTGATGGAATTAACAGAATTGAATTCCGACTCTCAGAACTCAAATCGGATAGAAAAAATAAATTTTCAACTTTATAGAACTAAAAATGCATCGATTAACCTAAAGTCTCCATTTTTACTCAAAACTCGGTTCTGCTAGTTCTCCTACACCAGCTTCGAAATGCCAAACTTGATGGAATTGACAGAATCGATTTCTGACTCTCAGAACTCAAATCAGATAGAAAAAACTAATTTCAACTTTATAGAACTAAAAATGTAATTTTTAACCTAAAGTCTCCATTTTTAGTCAAAAGTCGGTTCTGCAAGTTCTCCTACACTAGCTTCGGTATTCCAAAGCTGATGGAATTGACAGAATCCAATTCCGACTCCCAGAACTCAATTCGGATAGAAAAAACAAATTTAAACTTTATAGAACTAAAAATGCAACATTTAACGTAAAGTCTCCATTTTTACTCAAAATTCGGTTCTGCAAGTTCTCCTATACCAGCTTCGGTATTTCAAAGCTGATGGAATTGACAGAATTGAATTCCGACTCTCAAAACTCAAATCGCATAGAAAAAGCAAATTTCAACATTATAGAACTAAAAATGCATCTTTTAACCTAAAGTCTCTATTTTTACTCAAAACTCGGTTCTACAAGTTCTACAAGACCAGATTCGGTATTCTAGATATGATGGAATTGACAGAATCGAATTTCGACTCTTAGAATTCAAATCGGATAGAAAAAATAAATTTTCAACTTTATAGAACCAAAAATGCAACTTTTAACATAAAGTCTCCATTTTTACTCAAAACTCGATTCTGCAAGTTCTCCTACACCAGCTTCGGTATTCCAGAGCTAATAGAATTGACAAAATCAAATTCCGACTCTCAGAACTCAAATCGGATAGAAAAAATAAATTTTCAACTTTATAGAACTAAAAAGGCAACTTTTAACCTAAAGTCTCCATTTTTACTTAAAACTCGGTCTGCAAGTTCTCCTACACCAGCTTTGGTATTCCAGAGCTGATGGAATTGACAGAATCGAATTCCGACTCTCAGAACTCAAATCGGATAGAATAAACAAATTTTCAACTTTATAGAACTAAAAATGCAACTTTTAATCAAAAATCTCCATTTTTACTCAAAACTCGGTTCTGCAAGTTCTCCTACACCAGCTTCGGTATTCCAGAGCACTTGGAATTGACAGAATCGAATTACGACTCTCAGAACTCATATCGGATAGAAAAAACAAATTTAAACTTTATAGAACTAAAAATGCAACTTTTAACCTAAAGTCTCCATTTTTACTCAAAACTCGATTCTACAAGTTCTCCTGGACCAAATTCGGTATTCTAAAGCTGATGGAGTTAACAGAATCTAATTCCGACTCTCAGAACTTAATTAATCGGATAGAAAAAATCAATTTTCAACTTTATAGAACTAAAAATACATCTTTTAACCTAAAGTCTCCATTTTTACTCAAAACTCGGTTCTGCAAGTTCTCCTACACCAACTTTGGTATTCGAGAGGAGTTGTAATTGACAAAATAGAATGACGACTCCCATAACTCAAATCGGATAGAAAAATCAAATTTCAACTTTATAGAACTAAAAATGCATCATTTAACCTAAAGTCTCTATTTTTACTCAAAACTCGGTTCTACAAGTTCTCCAGGACCAGATTTTGTATTCTAGAGCTGATGGAATTAACAGAATTGAATTCCGACTCTCAGAACTCAAATCGGATAGAAAAAACAAATTTTCAACTTTATAGAACTAAAAATGCATCGTTTAACCTAAAGTCTCCATTTTTACTCAAAACTCGGTTCTGCTAGTTCTCCTACACCAGCTTCGGAATGCCAAAGTTGATGGAACTGACAGAATCGAATTCTTACTCTCAGAACTCAAATCGGATAGAAAAAACTAATTTCAACTTTATAGAACTAAAAAAGCAATTTTTAACCTAAAGTCTCCATTTTTAGTCAAAAGTCGGTTCTGCAAGTTCTCCTACACCAGCTTCGGTATTCCAAAGCTGATGGAATTGACAGAATCCAATTCCGACTCTCAGAACTCAAATCGGATTGAAAAAACAAAATTTAAACTTTATAGAACTAAAAATGCAACTTTTAACGTAAAGTCTCCATTTTTACTCAAAATTCAGTTTTGCAAGTTCTCCTGGACCAGATTCGGTATTCCAGAGCAGATGGAATTAACAGAATCGAATTCTGACTCTCAAAACTCAAATCGGATAGAAAAAACAAATTTTCAACTTTATAGAACTAAAAATGCATCGTTTAACCTAAATGTAAGCTTCATTAAGAAGCATTCTTCTTATACAGAGATAAGAGAAACAGAGAAGAAGAAGAAGACCATTGAAAGGAGGAAAAACTGATTTCTGTATATTTTCAACACATGTACAAAATATCTCCTTATATATATATAGGAGATTATACCACATTAACTAACTCTTAATACTTGATTAACTAACTTGTAACTAACTTTTAACTACTAGGTTAGTTACAACTAATTGGACTTAATAAACCTCTCAACACTCCCCCTCAAGCTGATGGCTTGAAGAGGTTCTTAAGTCCAAGTTTAAAGACTAGATAGTCATGTGCAGCTCTTCCCAAACCTTTGGTGAGTATGTCAGCCAGCTGATTCTTGGTTGATACATGATTGGTCTTGATTAATCCTTGAATGATCTTCTCTCTCACAAAATGGCAATCTATATCAATGTGTTTTGTTCTTTCATGAAAAATAGGATTGGCTGCAATCTGAATTGCAGCTTTACTATCACACATTAACTCAACTGGTTCTTGAATTTTTACTCCCATTTCTTTAAGCAATTCAGTAAGCCAAACAATTTCTGCAGTGCAAGTAGCCATACTTCTAAATTCAGCTTCAGCTAAACTTCTAGATATGGTTTCTTGCTTTTTTGATTTCCAAGATACTAATGCTCCACCAATCTTCACAATGTATCCAGTTACTGACCTTCTAGTTTCCATACATGCTCCCCAGTCTGAGTCACAATAAGCTTGTATCTGAGTCTCACTGTTGGCAGGCATGAATATTCCCAGACCTGGTGTTCCTTTTATATACCTCACAACTCTTAATGCTGCATCCATATGTGATTTCTTAGGTTTATGCATGTATTGACTGAGCATCTGAACTACAAAGGATATATCTGGTCTGGTCATAGTCAAGTACAATAATCTCCCCACTAGTCTCTGATAAGTTGAAGGATCCTTGATCAATCCATCTTCAATACCATCTTCACTTGGAAACTGTTTGTCATACTCTACTGAAGTTAGTTTCTGACTTACTTCAATTGGTGTTGTAGCAGGCTTTGCCCCACTTAATCCAGCCTCAGAAACCAGCTCTAATGCATACTTTCTTTGGCACATTAGAATCCCAGTTTGTGATCTTGCCACTTCTATTCCCAAAAAGAACTTAAGCTCCCCAAGATCCTTCATTTTAAATTGTTGTTATAGATCTTTTCTGGTTTGACTTATCAGTGTTGGACTTCTACCAGTCACAAGCAAGTCATCTACATATACTAACACAATGACCATCTCTTTATCAGCTGACTTTGTGAAGAGTGAATAATCATAGTGACTTTGAATGAAGCCCATCTAAAGTAAAGCATCTGTCAATTTTTTGTTCCATTGTCTAGGTGCCTGTTTCAGACCATATAGGGACTTATTAAGTTTGCAGACTTTATGCTTCTCCCCCTATCTAGCAAACCCTTCAGGAATGGTCATGTACACATCTTCAAGTAAGTCACCATTGAGGAAAGCATTGTGAACATCCATCTGAAAAATAAACCACTTACAGGAGGCTGCAAGAGCTATTAAGGTTCTTACTGTAACCATTTTTGCCACTGGAGAGAAGGTTTCTGAATAATCTAAACCAGGCTTTTGGCTGTAACCTTTTGCTACCAACCTTGCTTTATATCTTTCAATCTCACCTGATGCTTTGTATTTGATGTTATAAACCCATCTACAACCAATTGGTACTTTACCATCTGGAAGATCAACTATGGACCAAGTATTATTTTCTTCCAAAGCAGTGATCTTAAACTGCATGGCTTGAATCCAAAGGGGATCCTGAGAAGCCTGTTTGAAGGAGGATGGTTCTAATATGGAAGAGTAAGCAGCCAGGGCCTGCTGATAAGTAGGATGAAGATTTGAGTAGGTGATATAGGAGGACATTGGATATGAACAAGAATTAGTGGTAGAAGTAACAAAATCATGCATCCATATAGGAGGATGTCTGACTCTAGATGATTTTCTAGGGACCACTTGTTGTGGAGGAGTCTCAGTAGGAGATGTATTGGATGGAACACTAGAGGACATAGGAGAAGAGATAGACTGATCAGAAATAGATGAGGAAGTGGGAAAATGAAGAGGAGGTGAGTCTGAAGTAGATAGATCAAGAACTGGAAATATAGGAGATCCAGAAGACTTGACATGTAGAAATGGAAATATTGTTTCCATAAACACAGCATGTCTGCTAACAAAAAATGAATGTGAATCTATATCATAGAGTAGATAACCCTTTTGAGTTAAAGAATAACCCATGAATACACTGGGAATTGCTCTAGGAGAAAACTTATCAGAAACTTTAGTATTAGAAGCATAAGCAAGACTTCCAAAAACTCTTAGATGACTGAGTAAGGGTGGATGCTTGAAAAGAAGTTCATATGGAGTTATGAAGTTTAAGATCCTGGATGGGGTCCTGTTAATGAGATAAACTGCAGCATTAACACATTCTCCCCAGAATTTCAAGGGAATTCCAGCTTGAAACCTAAGAGCTCTAGCTACTTGAAGAATGGTTCTATGTTTTCTTTCTACAACACCATTCTGTTGAGGAGTATACACACAAGAAGTTTGATGATAAATGCCAAGACTTGTCATAAGAGATTGAAACTCAGAACTGAGGAATTCACTTCCATTGTCAGTTCTAAGAGTCTTAACAGATGTGGAGAAAAAATTCTATATTTTTGCAAGAAATGTTTTAAGGACAACAAGTACTTCAGACTTAGAAGTAATAAGAAACAACCAAGTAAATCTAGTGTAATCATCTACAATTATGACAAAGAATCTTTTATTGTTGTTTCTATAAGGGCCTCAAATGTCATAATGTAGCAAATCAAAAACAGAAGTAGTACTAGAAACACTTGAAGAAAAAGGTAGTTTGTTCTGTTTTGCAAGTGGGCATACAATACACTTGTGATCTTCAGGAATAAGTTGTTGAAGGGTGAGATGTCTTCTAAGAATATTGAGTGGGGCATGGCCAAGTCTTCTGTGCCACAGAGTAGTTGAATTGTTGTCAGCATTGCTTACTGAACAGCAAGAAGGATGAGTAGAATTAGGAGTGGTTCCTTTGAGGATGTACATGCCCTGTTCTTCCCTACCAATCCCCTTTACCAGACCAGTGCAAAGATCCTGGAATACACAGAAGTCAGGGAAAAAATTCACTGAACACTGCAATTCCCTTGTTAGTTTTGAAACTGACAGCAAGTTACACTTAAACTCAGGAAGGAATAACACATTAGACAATAGTTGATCTTTCAAAACATGTAACTTCCCAGTCTTAGTAACCTGTGCTTCACCACCAGTGGGCAAGTGCACATAGTTGTTGCCATGACTCTGAACATTTTCATGATCATGCATAAGTTCAAGTCTGGATGTCATATGGTTAGTGGCTCCTGAGTCAACTATCCACTTAGGATGATTTGAACTAGTATGTAGATAAGTAGAAGTACCTGCATTTGCTGAAGTACCTGCATTTGCTGACTGAATGTGACTTACATCTTCATTTCCTTTATTCAACAATTGAATTATTTGCTTATATTGTTCTTGAGTGAAATAGGAAGGCAACTGTCCTTGCTGAGGATTATTTGAGTTTGGACTTTCTTTGTTATTTTCTGCTAAGTTTGCATACTGTACTCCTCCTTTCTTCTTACTTCTGGGCCAGTCTTGAGGATATCCAATAATCTTGTAACAATTATCTTTTGTGTGACCATTATATCCACAATGCTCACACACTATAAGCATCTTCTTCTGAGATTTATAGCTGTTCATAGACTTATTGCTGTAGTTTCCCTGAGAATTTCCTTGAGATCCTGTATTGATTCCCTTTCCTTTATAGTTTGAGTTAAAACCTCCTTTCTGACTAAAGAATGCAGCACCTTCTAGAGAATCATTTACAAGAGACACTGTATTAACTATAGACCTCTGACTTTCATGATCTATCACCATTGAGTATGCCTTGTTTAAGGTAGTAACTGGTGCCATCATAAGAATCTGACTTCTACATTGAGTATAAGTATCATTTAACCCCATTAGAAATTGTAACAGTCGTTGGTAACCATGATATTGAGCATAACTTTGAGACTCAAGACAATTGCAGCCTGGACAAAGCATTAGGGCATCAAATTCATCCCACAAGTTCCTCATTTTTGAAAAATACTCAGCTACTGACATAGTTCCTTGAGTGAGTGTAGCAATTTCTCTATGTAACCAGAAAATTCTTGATCCATTAACTGTATCAAACCTTTCTTTCAAATCCAGCCACACCTTGTGTGCATTCGATGCATATATGATGCTGCTAAGTAACTCTTTTCCTACAGAATTCATTATCCATGACAACACTACAGCATTAACCTTTTCCCATTGATCATGCAATGAAACATCAAATTTATCCTTCGTATGTATCCCATCTACAAGTCCTAGTTTACTCTTGTCTAAGAGACCTATGGTCATAGAATGACTCCACAAAGCATAATTTTCAGACCCAACCAACTGAATTGAAATCAGTGAACTACCTGGAGTATCGGAGGGATAGAGGTACAAAGGATGATTATGATCTATTTCAACTAACCCCGAGCTCCTTGATGTTGCTGGATTTGGAGTTGCATGTGCATTTTCTGTAACTGTCATTCTTTTCAGCTTGCAATCACGACTCAACACTGAGTTTTCAGATGAAATTCAGCTCTTCAAAGCTCGAATTTCAGATTTCTCTACTTGATCTGAGCAATTTATCGACAGATCTTAGCTTCTCAAAGCTAATTTTCTCTAATTTCCTCTAAATCTCGACAGATCTTAGCTTCTCAAAGCTAATTTCCTCTAATTTCCTCTAAATCTCAGCTTCTCCACGCCCGGCTTTATTCAAATTTCACCTTTCTTCGGCTAGTTTTCTTCAATTTACTGATTCATGAACTCGAATTAGCACTTAGGATCAGTGCTCTGATACCATGTAAGCTTCATTAAGAAGCATTCTTCTTATACAGAGATGAGAGAAACAGAGAAGAAGAAGAAGACCATTGAAAGGAGGAAAAACTGATTTCTGTATATTTTCAACATATGTACAAAATATCTCCTTATATATGTATAGGAGATTATACCACATTAACTAACCCTTAATACTTGATTAACTAACTTGTAACTAACTTTTAACTACTAGGTTAGTTACAACTAATTGGACTTAATAAACCTCTCAACACTAAAGTCACCATTTTTACTCAAAACTCGGTTCTGAAAGCCCCCCTACACCAGATTCGGTATTCTAGAGCAGATGGAATTGACAGAATCGAATTTCGACTCTCAGAACTCAAATCGGATAAAAAAATAAATTTTCAACTTTATAGAACTAAAAGTGCAACTTTTAACCTAAAGTCTCCATTTTTACACAAAACTCGATTCTGCAAGTTCTCCTACACCAGCTTCGGTATTCCAGAGCTAATAGAATTGACAAAATCGAATTTCAACTCTCAGAATTCAAATCGGATAGAAAAAATAAGTTTTCAACTTTATAGAACTAAAAATGCAACTTTTAACCTAAAGTCTCCATTTTTACTCAAAACTCGAAACTACAAGTTCTCCTGGACCAAATTCGGTATTCTAAATCTGATGGAGTTAACAGAATCAAATTCCGACTCTCAGAATTCAAATCGGATAGATAAAACCAATTTTCAACTTTATAGAACTAAAAATGCATCTTTTAACCTAAAGTCTCCATTTTTACTCAAAACTCGGTTCTGCAAGTTCTCCTGGACCAGATTTGGTATTCTAGAGCTGATGGAATTAACAGAATTAAATTCCGACTCACAGAACTTAAATCGGATAGAAAAAACAAATTTTCAACTTTATAGAACTAAAAATGCATCATTTAACCTAAAGTCTCCATTTTTACTCAAAACTTGGTTCTGCTAGTTCTCCTACACCAGCTTCGGAATGCCAAAGTTGATGGAATTGACAAAATCGAATTCTGACTCTCAGAACTCAAATCGGCTAGAAAAAACTAATTTCAACTTTATAGAACTAAAAATGCAATTTTTAACCTAAAGTCTCCATTTTTAGTCAAAAGTCGGTTCTGCAAGTTCTCCTACACCAGCTTCGGTATTCCAAAGCTGATGGAATTGACAGAATCCAATTCCGACTCTCAAAACTCAAATCGGATAGAAAAAACAAATTTAAACTTTATAGAACTAAAAATGCAACTTTTAACATAAAGTCTCCATTTTAACTCAAAATTTGGTTCTGTAAGTTCTCCTACACCAGCTTCGGTATTCCAAAGCTGATGGAATTGACAGAATTAAATTCCGACTCTCAAAACTCAAATCTCATAGAAAAAACAAATTTCAACATTATAGAACTAAAAATGCATCTTTTAACCTAAAGTCTCCATTTTTACTCAAAACTCGGTTCTGCAAGTTCTCCTACACCAGCTTCGGTCTTCCAGATCTGATGGAATTGACAGAATCAAATTCCGACTCTCAGAACTCAAATCGTATAGAAAAAACAAATTTTCAACTTTATAGAACTAAAAATGCAACTTTTAACCTAAAATCTCCATTTTTACTCAAAACTCGGTTCTGCAAGTTTTCCTACACCAGCTTCGGTATTCCAAAGCACCTGGAATTGACAGAATCGAATTACGACTCTCAGAACTCAAATCGGATAGAAAAAACAAATTTAAACTTTATATAACTAAAAAGGCAACTTTTAACCTAAAGTCTCCATTGATACTCAAAACTCGATTCTACAAGTTCTCCTGGACCAGCTTCGGTATTCCAAAGCTGATGGAATTAACAGAATCGAATTCCGACTCTCAGAACTCAAATCGGATAGAAAAATAAATTTTCAACTTTATAGAACTAAAAATGCAACTTTTAACCTAAAGTCTCCATTTTTACTCAAAACTCGATTCTACAAGTTCTCTTGGACCAGATTCGGTATTCTAAAGCTGATGGAGTTAACAGAATCGAATTCCGACTCTCAGAACTCAAATCGGACTGAAAAAACCAATTTTCAACTTTATAGAACTATAAATGCATCTTTTAACCTAAAGTCTCCATTTTTACTCAAAACTCGGTTCTGCAAGTTCTCCAACACCAACTTTGGTATTCCAGAGCAGTTGTAATTGACAGAATCGAATGACGACTCCCAGAACTCAAATCGAATAGAAAAAACAAATTTCAACTTTATAGAACTAAAAATGCATCATTTAACCTAAAGTCTCTATTTTAACATAAAACTCGGTTATGCAAGTTCTCCTACACCAGCTTCGGTCTTCCAGATCCGATGGAATTGACAGAATCAAATTCCGACTCTCAGAACTCAAATCGTATAGAAAAAAAAAATTTCAACTTTATAGAACTAAAAATGCAACTTTTAACCTAAAATCTCCATTTTTACTCAAAACTCGGTTCTGCAAGTTTTCCTACACCAGCTTCGGTATTCCAGAGCACCTGGAATTGACAGAATCGAATTACGACTCTCAGAACTCAAATCGGATAGAAAAAACAAATTTAAACTTTATATAACTAAAAAGGCAACTTTTAACCTAAAGTCTCCATTGAGACTCAAAACTCGATTCTACAAGTTCTCCTGGACCAGCTTCGGTATTCCAAAGCTGATGGAATTAACAGAATCGAATTCCGACTCTCAGAACTCAAATCGGATAGAAAAAATAAATTTTCAACTTTATAGAACTAAAAATGCAACTTTTAACCTAAAGTCTCCATTTTTACTCAAAACTCGATTCTACAAGTTCTCTTGGACCAGATTCGGTATTCTAAAGCTGATGGAGTTAACAGAATCGAATTCCGACTCTCAGAACTCAAATCGGACTGAAAAAACCAATTTTCAACTTTATAGAACTAAAAATGCATCTTTTAACCTAAAGTCTCCATTTTTACTCAAAACTCGGTTCTGCAAGTTCTCCTACACCAACTTTGGTATTCCAGAGCAGTTGTAATTGACAGAATCGAATGACGACTCCCAGAACTCAAATCGAATAGAAAAAACAAATTTCAACTTTATAGAACTAAAAATGCATCATTTAACCTAAAGTCTCTATTTTAACTTAAAACTCGGTTCTGCAAGTTCTCCTACACCAGCTTCGGTATTCCAAAGCTGATGGATTTGACAGAATTGACTTACGACTCTCAAAACTCAAATCGCGTAGAAAAAACAAATCTCAACATTATAGAACTAAAAATGCATCTTTTAACCTAAAGTCTCTATTTTTACTCAAAACTCGGTTTTGCAAGTTCTCCCACACCAACTTCGGTATTCCAGAGCTAATGGAATTGAAAGAATCGAATTCCGACTCTCAGAACTCAAATCGAATAGAAAAAATGAATTTTCAACTTTATAAAACTAACAATGCATCTTTTAACCTAAAGTATCTATTTTTACTCAAAATTCGGTTCTGCAAGTTCTCCTACACCAGCTTCGGTATTCCAGAGCTGATGGAATTGATAGAATCAAATTCCGACTCTCAGAACTCAAATCGGATAAAAAAACAAATTTTCAATGATATAAAACTAAAAATGAAACTTGTAACCTAAAGTCTCCATTTTTACTCAAAACTCGGTTCTGCAAGTTCTCTTACACCAGCTTCGGAATGCCAAAGTTGATGGAATTGACAAAATCGAATTCTGACTCTCAGAACTCAAATCGGATGGAAAAAACTAATTTCAACTTTATAGAACTAAAAATGCAATTTTTGACCTAAAGTCTCCATTTTTAGTCAAAAGTCAGTTCTGCAAGTTCTCCTACACCAGCTCCGGTATTCCAAAGCTGATGGAATTGACAAAATCCAATTCCGACTCTCAGAACTGAAATCAGATAGAAAACTCAAATTTCCACCTTTAAAGAACTAAAAATGCAACTTTTAACCTAAAGTCTCACTTTTTACTCAAAACTTGGTTCTGCAAGTTCTCCTACACCAACTTCGGTATTCCAGAGCTTATTGTATTGACAGAATCGAATTCCAACTTTCAGAACTCAAATCGGCTAGAAAAATCGAATTTTCAACTTTATAGAACTAAAAATGCAACTTTTAACCTAAAGTCTCCATTTTTACTCAAAACTCGATTCTACAAGTTCTCCTAGACCAGATTCGGTATTCTAGAGTTGATGGAATTGACAGAATTGAATTCCGACTCTCAGAACTCAATTCGGATAGAAAAAACAAATTTTCAACTTTATAGAACTAAAAATTCAACTTTTAACCTAAAGTCTCCATTTTTACTCAAACCACGATTTTGCAAGTTCTCCTACACCAGCTTCGGTATTCCAGGACTGATGGAATTGACAGAATCGAATTCGTACTCTCAGAACTCAAATCAGATAAAAAAACAAATTTTCAACTTTATATAACTAAAAATGCATCTTTTTACCTAAAGTCTCCATTTTTACTCAAAACTCGGTTCTGCTAGTTCTCCTACACCAGCTTCGGTATTCCAGAGCTGATGGAATTGAAAGAATCGAATTACGACTCTCAGAACTCAAATCGGATAAAAAAATAAATTTTCAACTTTATAGAACTAAAAATGCAACTTTTAACCTATAGTCTCCACTTTTACTCAAAACTCAGTTCTGCAAGTTCTCTTACACCAGCTTTGGTATTCCAGAGCTTATGGACTTGACAGAATCGAATTCTGACTCTCAGAACTCAAATCGGATAGAAAAAACAAATTTTCAACTTTATAGAACTAAAAATGCAACTTTTAACTTAAAGTCTCCATTTTTACTCAAAACTCGGTTCTGAAAGTTCTCCTGGACCAGATTCGGTATTCCAGAGCTGATGGAATTGACAGAATCAAATTCTGACTCTCAGAACTCAAATCAGATAGAAAAAACAAATTTTCAACTTTATAAAACTAACAACGCATCTTTTAACCTAAAGTATCCATTTTTACTCAAAATTCGGTTCTGCAAGTTCAACTACACCAGCTTCGGTATTCTAGAGCCTATGGAATCGACAGAATCGAATTCGTACTCTTAGAACTCAAATCGGATAGAAAAAACAAATTTTCAACTTTATATAACTAAAAATATATCTTTTAACCTAAAGTCTCCATTTTTACTCAAAACTCGGTTCTGCAAGTTCTTCTACACCAGGTTCGGTATTCCAGAGCTAATGGAATTGACAGAATCGAATTCTGACTTTCAGAACTCAAATCGGATAGAAAAAAACAAATTTTCAACGATATAAAACTAAAAATGAAACTTTAAACCTAAAGACTCCATTTTTACTCAAAACTCGATTCTGCAAGTTCTTTTACACCAGCTTCGGTATTCCAGAGCTGATGGAATTGATAGAATCGAATTCCGACTCTCAGAACACAAATCGGATAGAAAAACAGATTTTTAACTCTATATAACTAAAAATGCAATTTTTTACCTAAGTCTCTATTTTTACTCAAAACTCGGTTCTGCAAGTTCTCCTATACCAACATCGGTATTCTAGAGATAATGGTATTGACAGAATCGAATTTCGACTCTCAAAACTCAAATCGGCTAGAAAAAATCGAATTTCCAACTTTAAAGAACTAAAAAAGCAACTTTTAATCTAAAGTCTCCATTTTTTCTCAAAACTCGCACTACAAGTTCTCCTTGACCAGATTCGGTATTCCAGAGCTGATGGAATTGACAGAATTGAATTCCGACTCTCAGAACTCAAATCGGATAGAAAAAATAAATTTTCAACTTTATAGAACTAAAAATGCAACTTTTAACCTAAAGTCTCCATTTTTTCTCAAAACTCGGTTCTACAAGTTCTCCTACACCAGCTTCGGTATTCCAGAGCTGATGGAATTGACATAATCGAATTCCGACTCTCAGAACTCAAATCGGCTAGAAAAAACAAATTTCTAACTTTAAAGAACTAAAAATGCAACTTTTAACCAAAAGTCTCCGTTTTTACTCAAAACTTGGTTCTAAAAGTTCTCCAGGACCTGATTCGGTATTCCAGAGCTGATGAAATTGACAAAAGCGAATTCTGACTCTCAGAACTCAAATCGGATAGAAAAAATAAATTTTCAACTTTAAAGAGCTAAAAATGCAACTTTTAACCTAAAGTCTCCATTTTTACTCAAAACTCGGTTCTAAAAGTTCTCCTTGACCAGATTCGGTATTCCTGTGCTGATGGAATTGACAGAATCGAATTTCGACCGTCAAAACTCAAATCGGCTGGAAAAAACAAATTTCCAAATTTAAAGAACAAAAAATGCAACTTTTAACCTAAAGTCTCCATTTTTACTCAATACTCGATTCTGCAAGTTCTCCTACACCAGCTTCAGCACTCCATAGCTGATGGAATTGACAGAATCGAATTCTGACTCTCAGAACTCAAATCGGATAGAAAAATCAAATTTCCACCTTTAAAGAACTAAAAATGCAAAGTCTCCATTTTTACTCAAAACTCGGTTCTGCAAGTTCTCCTGCACCAGCTTCGGTATTCTAGAGCTGATGGTATTGACGGAATTGAATTCCGACTCTCAGAACTCAAATCGGCTAGAAAAATCGAATTTCCAACTTTAAAGAACTAAAAATGCAACTTTTAACCTAAAGTCTCCATTTTTTCTCAAAACTCAGTTCTAAAAGTTCTCCTTGACCAGATTTGGTATTCTAGAGCTGATGGAATTTACAGAATTGAATTCCAAACTCTCAGAACTCAAATCAGAAAGAAAAATAAAAAAAATTTTCAACTTTATAGAACTAAAAATGCACCTTTTAACCTAAAGTCTCCAGTTTTTCTCAAAACTCGGTTCTACAAGTTCTTCTACACCAGCTTCGGTATTCAAGAGCTGATGGAATTGACATAATTGAATTCCGACTCTCAAAACTCAATGTTGACACCCAATTTTGGCCCAACTCTTTTAAAATTCATACTTTTATATTTTTATTTTTAGTCCTTGTTAAATTCATTATTTTTGTATTAAATTACATGTTTTCGTGTATTTTATTTATTTATTTATCTACCGTTGATTATATTTGTTTTATTCATTTTAATATTTTTAACGCAGTGTAATAAATTATTTTTTCTTGTCCAAATATAGTTATACGTGTATGACACGTGTATATAAAGAATAGTTTTTAGGGTTGAGAAGAAGGAATTTCATACTTTTGATAATCTAATTTTCCCATCACTTCTTTGGTCACCACCGCCGGAATCCGGCGAACTTTTGCCGGAAAACCACCAAACAACCCCAAAAACCCACCAGATTTCAGCCCCTCAACCCACCATTTCAACACCCAAAAACCACCTGAAACACCACTTAAAACTCTGACCAAAAACGCACCAAACGACCCCTGTTTCAGCGGAGAAACACACCCCGAATCACAACAAAATAGCTCCACCAATCAGCCGGAAAACCACTGAAAAATCAGCAAAAAAATGACACCCAAAGCAGCCCAAAATCGTCCAAAATCCCACCACAAAAACCAGACCAAAACCACCACAAAACCAAACCAAAACCACCGCCGGAACAACCCCAAAACAACCCCATTTTTGGCCCCAAAACCTCCTACCTCGCCGGCAAAACACCATGGAAACCACCAAACGACCTCCCTTTCTTCATCTCTCTTGTCATTAGCCCACCATTATCGACCCCTTTTCCCTAAAATCATCATCTCCCTCCAATCTCCTCAACCCGTCGACCCCTTTGCTCACAACGCCGTCAACGAGCTCTTGCCCTCCATCTCCTTCTTGTTACGACGAGGAACCGCCAGTAAATCACCATAAAACCGCCAAACAATTCTTTTCTTCTTTATTTCTCCATCAAAAGATCCACAAAACCCCAAAACGCCACCTACATGATCGTCGTCGGATTTGGTCGTCTCTCTTTGTATATGTATCTCCTTCATCTGCGAAACCCGAGAATTTCCATTTTACATCAGACCTGGTCGTCTCTTTTGTATGTATTTCCTTCATTTTCACTCTTCTGCTAGTTGCTTTTGGTTCCTTTTTATTGTTATTATTATTATTATATTATTATTATTATTATTATATTATTATTATTATTATTATTATTATTATTATATTATTATTATTATTATTATTATTATTATTATTATTATTATTATTATTATTATTATTATTATTATTATTATTATTATTATTATTATTATTTTTGTTGTTGTTGTTGTTGTTGTTCATTTAGTTGTGCCTCGTAATAGAATTTATTACTTTATTGCTTTTCGGGTATGTATGTGTTTTTGATATGTTATTACTTTTAGTAAGTTATTTCGATCACTGTTTGTTAATTGTTGCATGTCATTTTATTTTATATTTGTTAGTTTTGTAAAGTTTCTTATATATTGTTTGTCAAATTTGGCCGAGGAAAAATCTATCCGTCGAATTTCGAGGCCTTCCCATTCAAAAAGACGGAAAAAGTTAGTTTATGTTAATATTGGTTACATGTTGAAATTCGTAAATTTTAGTTTAAACTCACATATACATTACTTGTTAAAATTGGCCGATGAAAAGTCTATCCGTCGGATTTCGAGGCCTCCCCATTTTAAAAGACGGAGATTTAGTTTAGAATTATATTTTTATATTGTTAAAATTCAAGAAAAATTTAGTTTAAGTTTCGTACATTAGCTGTTAAAAAGACGGAATAATTTTAGTTTATTCTTTATTTATTCATTATTGTGTATGTTGTTGACGTTAGATAAACACTAGAACATTCCTCATATCATTATTTATTTCATTGGTTGAGTACAATTTTTTATTATTATACTTATGTTATATTGCGTATCTCCTCCTCGATTTGAAAAAAATGAGTTCAGTCGGGACCCACAGTTGTGGATTCCAAAGGGTGCTAATACCTTCCCTTTGGAATAACTTGAACCCTTACCTAGAATTTTTGGTTCGCAGACTATTTTTATAAATAATTAATTGATTTCCTAATTATCCTTAAAATTAGGTGGCGACTCTAAAATTAAAATATATTCTTTTTAAATATTCTTTTATTTATTTTTTTGCGAGTTGCCACGACGTTGCGCCTTCGGGATATCAACAGAATGGCGACTCCGCTGGGGAGTTTCAAGGTTCTAACCATTATGGATTCATTTTTTTTCAAATTGAGGAGATTTTATTTTTATCATGTGATATATATTTTCTTGTATATTTGTTGTTTATTTGTAAATTATTTTTATTATTTATTGCTTTATCTATATACTGTCATTACATTCATAACATATCTTTCGCCACTTGAAATTTTTTTATTTGTTACTTAAATGATGGTTATGCGGGTCGCAGCCGTTGAATCCAAATTGTTTATCGGGGTACCCTGACGAAATGAGTTGATCTCGAGGGGTCAACGGTCGTTATTTTCCCCAACCTGAGTAGTCCGCTTGGGTCACCGGTCCACTTTAAATAAAGGCCACTCTTAGTAAACCTAAGCTAGAGCGGAACCATTCGATTGTTAAGTTTCCTTTGGTTTGATTAGTCCTATGTATATTAGGGCGTGTTATACATCATTTATTTGTATAAATATTGCATAATTTATTTCATTCATGTTTATTTAATTTTGTTTAAATACAAATGTAACTTTTACCAGTTATAATCTGTTGAACTACGTTTGACCTGATTCCCATTTTTATGGGATACGTAAGCGCCAGAATGGTTCGGTCATATTCCCTGTATGTTTTTCATTTTGTTACTTTAGAAACAGGGACAGTTTTTTTTTTTTGGGTTTAAAAAAAAATACTTTTAATCACCGAGTTTGTTGAGGTTGAAACAAGGACAGAATTTTTGAGGATTCATTTTTTGAGAAATCCTCAAAAATTCTACCAAGATTGTACTCGAATGTTAAATTTGCAAGGCGCCGCTTTGAACTTGTGTATATTTTAATTTTTGTATGTAACTTTGTATTTAATAGATGTATTTCACTTTGTTTATCGTATATTTTTTTGAAGAAAAAAAAGAATTTTGTTTGATATTAATTTAAATAGTTTGTCCTTTAGTATGATTCATTGACTTCTTTTTATTTATGTTATTTTTCTTTAAAAAAATATATATTTATTTATTTATTTAAAAAATACATTCCATGTCATATCTTCACAAACTATGTACCTGATTCTCATATTCATGAGATACGTAGGCAACCATGTTTGGGTTCGGTAATCATTTTTTCAAAATACAAAAAAAAAAAAATTTTAACAGTCAATTTTGACTCAATTGGGACCAGTACAGTTAGACGCATGTAAATATTTGACAAAATGAAAATGACTGATTTTGTGGTAAACCATAGATTCTTTTGGTACCAGTTTTACTCAAAACTCGGTTCTACAAATTCTCCTGGACCAGTTTCGGTATTCTAGAGTTGATGGAATTGACAGAATCGAATTCCGACTCTCAGAACTCAAATCGGATATAGAAAATCAATTTTCAACGATATAAAACAAAAAATGCAACTTTTAACCTAAAGACTCCATTTTTACTCAAAACTCGGTTCTATAAGTTCTCCTACAACTGCTTCGGTATTTAAGAGCTGATGGAATTGACAGAATCGAGTTCCGACTCTCAAAACTCAAATCGGATAGAAAAATCAAATTTCCACCTTTAAAGAACTAAAAATGCATCTTTTAACCTAAATTCACGATTTTTACTCAAGACTCGGTTCTACAAGTTCTCCTGGACCAGATTCGGTATTCTAGAGCTGATGGAATTAACATAATCGAATTCCAACTCCCAGAACTCAAATCGGATAGAAAAAACAAATTTTCAACTTTATAGAACTAAAAATGCATCTTTTAACCTAAAGTCTCCATTTTTACTCAAAACTTGGTTTTGCAAGTTCTTCTACACCAGATTCGGTATTGCAGAGCTGATGGAATTGACAGAATCGAATTCCGACTCTCAGAACTCAAATCGGATAGAAAAAACAAATTTTCAACTTTATAGAACTAAAAATACAACTTTTAACCTAGAGTCTACAGCTTTACTCAAAACTCGGTTCCGCAAGTTCTTCTACATCAGCTTCGGTATTCCAGAGCTGATGGAATTGACAGAATCGAATTCCGACTCTCAAAACTCAAATCGGATAGAAAAAAATAAATTTTCAACTTTATAGAACTAAAAATGCAACTTTTAACCTAAAGTCTCCATTTTTATTCAAAACTCGGTTCTACAAGTTCTCCCACACCATCTTCGGTCTTCTAGAGCTGATGGAATTGACAAAATCGAATTCTGACTCTCAAAACTTAAATTGGCTAGAAAAAATAAATTTCCAACTTTAAAGAACTAAAAATGCAACTTTTAACCTAAAGTCTCTATTTTTACTCAAAATTCCGACTCTCAGAACTCAAATCGGATAGAAAAAAACAAATTTAAACTTTATAGAACTAAAAATGCAACTTTTAACGTAAAGTCTCCATTTTTAGTCAAAATTCGGTTCTACAAGTTCTCCTACACCAGCTTCGGTATTCCAAAGCTGATGGAATTGACAAAATCGAATTCAGACTCTCAGAACTCAAACCGGTTAGAAAAAACAAATTTCCAACTTTAAAGAACTAAAAATGCAACTTTTAAACTAAAGTCTCCATTTTTACTCAAAACTCGGTTCTACAAGTTCTCCAGGACCAGATTTGGTTTTCAAGAGCTGATGGAATTGACAGAATCGAATTCCGACTCTCAGAACTTAAATCGAATAGAAAAAACAAATTTTCAACTTTAAAGAACTAAAAAAGCAACTTTTAACCTAAAGTCTCTATTTTTACTCAAAAATCGGTTCAGCAAGTTCACCTACACCATCTTCGGTATTCCAGAGCCGATGGAATTGACAGAATCGAATTCCGACTCTCAAAACACAAATCGGATAGAAAAAACAAATTTTCAACTTTATAGAACTAAAAATGCATCTTTTAACCTAAAGTCTCCATTTTTACTCAAAACTCGGTTCTGCAAGTTCTCCTACACCGGCTTCGGTATTCCAGAGCTGATGGAATTGACAGAATCGAATTCCGACTCTCAGAACTCAAATCGGATAGTAAAAACAAATTTTCAACTTTATAGAACTAAAAATGTATCTTTTAACCTAAAATCTCCATTTTTACTCAAAACTCGATTCTGCAAGTTCTCCTACACCAACTTTGGTATTACAGAGCAGTTGTAATTGACAAAATCGAATGACGACTCCCAAAACTCAAATCGGATAGAAAAAACAAATTTCAACTTTATAGAACTAAAAAAGCAACTTTTAACCTAAAGTCTCTATTTTTACTCAAAAATCGGTTCAGCAAGTTCTCCTGGACCAGATTTGGTATTCTAGAGCTGATGGAATTAGCAGAATTGAATTCCGACTCTCTGAACTCAAATCGGATAGAAAAAACAAATTTTCAACTTTATAGAACTAAAAATGCATCTTTTAACCTAAAGTCTCCATTTTTACTCAAAACTCGGTTCTGCAAGTTCTCCTACACCAGCTTCGGTATTCCAGAGTTGATGGAATTGACAGAATCGAATTCCGACTCGCAGAACTCAAATCGGATAGTAAAAACAAATTTTCAACTTTATAGAACTAAAAATGTATCTTCTAACCTAAAATCTCCATTTTTACTCAAAACTCGATTCTGCAAGTTCTCTTACACCAACTTTAGTATTCCAGAGCAGTTGTAATTGAAAGAATCGAATGACGACTCCCAAAACTCAAATCGGATAGAAAAAACAAATTTCAACTTTATAGAACTAAAAATGCATCATTTAACCTAAAGTCACTATTTTTACTCAAAACTCGGTTCTACAAGTTCTCCTTGACCAGATTTGGTATTCTAGAGCTGATGGAATTAGCAGAATTGAATTCCGACTCTCAAAACTCAAATCGGATAGAAAAAATAAATTTTCAACTTTATAGAACTAAAAATGCATCGTTTATCCTAAAGTCTCCATTTTTACTCAAAACTCTGTTCTGCTAGTTCTCCTACACCAGCTTCGGAATGCCAAACTTGATGGAATTGACAGAATCGAATTCTGACTCTCAGAACTCAAATCGAATAGAAAAAACTAATTTCAACTTTATAGAACTAAAAATGCAATTTTTAACCTAAAGTCTCCATTTTTATTCAAAAGTCGGTTCTGCAAGTTCTCCTACACCAGCTTTGGTATTCCAAAGCTGATGGAATTGACAGAATATAATTCCGACTCTCAGAACTCAAATCGGATAGAAAAAACAAATTTAAACTTTATAGAACTAAAAATGCAACATTTAACGTAAAGTTTCCATTTTTACTCAAAATTCGGTTCTGCAAGTTCTCCTACACCAGCTTCGGTATTCCAAAGCTGATGGAATTGACAAAATTGAATTCCGATTCTCAAAACTCAAATCGTATAGAAAAAACAAATTTCAACATTACAGAACTAAAAATGCATCTTTTAACCTAAAGTCTCTATTTTTACGCAAAACTCGGTTCTACAAGTTCTCCTAGACCAGATTCGGTATTCTAGAGCTGATGGAATTGACAGTATCGAATTTCGACTCTCAGAACTCAAATCGGATAGAAAAAATAAGTTTTCAACTTTATAGAACTAAAAATGCAACTTTTAACCTAAAGTCTCCATTTTTACTCAAAACTCGGTTCTGCAACTTCTCCTACACTAGCTTCGGTATTCCAGAGCTTATGGAATTTATAGAATTGAATTCCAACTCTCAGAACTTAAATCGGATAGAAAAAATAAATTTTCAACTTTATAGAACTAAAAATGCAACTTTTAACCTAAAGTCTCCATTTTTACTCAAAATTCGGTTCTGCAAGTTCTCCTACACTAGCTTCGGTATTCCAAAGCTTATGGAATTTATAGAATTGAATTCCGACTCTCAAAACTCAAATCGCATAGAAAAAACAAATTTCAACATTATAGAACTAAAAATGCATCTTTTAACCTAAAGTCTCTATTTTTACTCAAAACTCGGTTCTACAAGTTCTCCTAGACCAGATTCGGTATTCTAGAGCTGATGGAATTGACAAAATCGAATTTCGACTCTCAGAACTCAAATCGGATAGAAAAAATAAATTTTCAACTTTATAGAACTAAAAATGCAACTTTTAACCTAAAGTCTCCATTTTTACTCAAAACTCGATTCTGCAAGTTCTTCTACACCAGCTTCGGTATTCAGAAGCTAATAGAATTGACAAAATCGAATTCCAACTCTCAGAACTGAAATCGGATAGAAAAAATAAATTTTCAACTTTATAGAACTAAAAATGCAACTTTTAATCTAAAGTCTCCATTTTTACTCAAAACTCGATTCTACAAGTTCTCCTGGACCAGATTCGGTACTCTAAAGCTGATGGAGTTAACATAATCGAATTCCGACTCTCAGAACTCAAATCGGATAGAAAAAAACCAATTTTCAACTTTATAGAACTAAAAATGCATCTTTTAACCTAAAGTCTCCATTTTTACTCAAAACTCGGTTCTGCAAGTTCTCCTACACCAACTTTGGTATTCCAGAGCAGTTGTAATTGACAGAATTGAATGACGACTCCTAGAACTCAAATCGGATAGAAAAAACAAATTTTCAACTTTATAAAACCAAAAATGCATTATTTAACCTAAAGTCTCCATTTTTACTCAAAACTCGGTTCTGCTAGTTCTCCTACACAAGCTTCGGAATGCCAAAGTTGATGGAATTTACAGAATCGAATTCTGACTCTCAGAACGCAAATCGGATAGAAAAAACTAATTTCAACTTTATAGAACTAAAAATGCAATTTTTAACCTAAAGTCTCCATTTTTAGTCAAAAGTCGGTTCTGCAAGTTCTCCTACACCAGCTTCGGTATTCCAAAGCTGATGGAATTGACAGAATCCAATTCCGACTCTCAGAACTCAAATCGGATAGAAAAAACAGATTTTCAACTTTATAGAACTAAAAATGCAACTCTTCATCTAAAATCTC
Source organism: Solanum rostratum (assembly GCA_029948455.1). NCBI lineage: Eukaryota > Viridiplantae > Streptophyta > Magnoliopsida > Solanales > Solanaceae > Solanum > Solanum rostratum. Next base: position 62,642,630 of record CM057048.1, read on the forward strand.
AATTTTTACTCAAAACTCGGTTCTGCAAGTTCTCCTACACCAGCTTCGGTATTCCAGAGCAGTTGGGATTGACAAAATCGAATTACAACTCTCAGAACTCAAATCGGATAGAAAAAACAAATTTAAACTTTATAGAACTAAAAATGCAACTTTTAACCTTAAGTCTCCATTGATACTCAAAACTCGATTCTACAAGTTATCCTGGACCAGATTCGGTATTCCAGAGCAGATGGAATTAACAGAATCGAATTCCGACTCTCAGAACTCAAATCGGATAGAAAAAATAAATTTCCAACTTTAAAGAACTAAAAATGCAACTTTAAACCTAAAGTCTCCATTTTTACTCAAAACGCGGTTCTACAAGTTCTCCTGGACCAGATTTGGTTTTCCAGAGCTGATGGAATTGACAGAATCGAATTCCGACTCTCAGAACTCAAATCGGATAGACAAAACAAATTTCAACTTTATAAATCTAAAAATGCAACTTTTAACCTAACGTCTCTATTTTTACTCAAAACGCGGTTCTGCAAGTTCACCTACACCAACTTCGGTATTCCAGAGCCGATGGAATTGACAGAATCGAATTCCGACTCTCAGAACTCAAATCGGATAGAAAAACAAATTTTCAACTATATAGAACTGAAAATGCAACTTTTAACCTAAAGTCTCCATTTTTACTCAAAACTCGATTCTACAAGTTCTCCTGGACCATATTCGGTATTCTAAAGCTGATGGAGTTAATAGAATCGAATTTCGACTCTCAGAACTCAAATCGGACAGAAAAAACCAATTTTCAACTTTATAGAACTAAAAATGCATCTTTTAACCTAAAGTCTCCATTTTAACTCAAAACTCGGTTCTGCAAGTTCTCCTACACCAACTTTGGTATTCCAGAGCAGTTGTAATCGACAGAATCGAATGACGACTCCCAGAACTCAAATCGGATAGAAAAAACAAATTTCAACTTTATAGAACTAAAAATGCATCATTTAACCTAAAGTCTCTATTTTAACTCAAAACTCGGTTCTATAAGTTCTCCTACACCAGCTTCGGTATTCCAAAGCTGATGGAATTGACAGAATTGAATTCCGACTCTCAAAACTCAAATCGCATAGAAAAAACAAATTTCAACATTATAGAACTAAAAATGCATCTTTTAACCTAAAGTCTCTATTTTTACTCAAAACTCGGTTCTACAAGTTCTCCTAGACCAGATTCGGTATTCTAGAGCTGATGGAATTGACAGAATCAAATTCCGACTCTCAAACTCAAATCGGATAGAAAAAATTTTTTCAACTTTATAGAACTAAAAATGCAACTTTTAACCTAAGTCTCCATTTTTACTCAAAACTCGATTCTGCAAGTTCTCCTACACCAGCTTCGGTATTCCAGAGCTAATAGAATTGACAAAATAGAATTCCGACTCTCAGAACTCAAATCAGATAGAAAAAACAAATTTTCAACTTTATAGAACTAAAAATGCATCTTTTAACCTAAAGTCTCTATTTTTACTCAAAACTCGGTGCTGCAAGTTCTCCTACACCAACTTTGGTATTCCAGAGCAGTTGTAATTGACAGAATCGAATGACAACTCCCAGAACTCAAATCGGATAGAAAAAACAAATTTCAACTTTATAGAACTAAAAATGCAAATTTTAACCTAAAGTCTCCATTTTTAGTCAAAAGTCGGTTCTGCAAGTTCTCCTACACCAGCTTCGGTATTCCAAAGCTGATGGAATTGACAAAATCCAATTCCGACTCTCAGAACTCAAATCGGATAGAAAAAACAAATTTTCAACTTTATAGAACTAAAAATGCAACTTTTCATCTAAAATCTCCATTTTTACTCAAAACTCGGTTCTGCAAGTTCTCCTATACCAGCTTCGGTATTCCAGAGCAGTTGGGATTGACAGAATCGAATTACAACTCTCAGAACTCAAATCGGATAGAAAAAACAAATTTAAACTTTATAGAACTAAAAATGCAACTTTTAACCTTAAGTCTCCATTGATACTCAAAATTTGATTCTACAAGTTCTCCTGGACCAGATTTGGTATTCCAGAGCAGATGGAATTAACAGAATCGAATTCCGACTCTCAGAACTCAAATCGGATAGAAAAAATAAATTTCCAACTTTAAAAAACTAAAAATGCAACTTTAAACCTAAAGTCTCCATTTTTACTCAAAACGCGGTTCTGCAAGTTCACCTACACCAACTTCGGTATTCCAGAGCCGATGGAATTGACAGAATCAAATTCCGACTCTCAAAACTCAAATCGGATAGAAAAACAAATTTTCAACTTTATAAAACTAAAAATGCAACTTTTAACCTAAAGTCTCCATTTTTACTCAAAACTCAATTCTACAAGTTCTCCTGGACCATATTCGGTATTCTAAAGCTGATGGAGTTAATAGAATCGAATTCCGACTCTCAGAACTCAAATCGGACAGAAAAAACCAATTTTCAACTTTATAGAACTAAAATTGCATCTTTTAACCTAAAGTCTCCATTTTAACTCAAAACTCGGTTCTGCAAGTTCTCCTACACCAACTTTGGTATTCCAGAGCAGTTGTAATTGACAAAATCGAATGGCAACAAATTTCAACTTTATAGAACTAAAAATGCATCATTTAACCTAAAGTCTCTATTTTAACTCAAAACTCGGTTCTGCAAGTTCTCCTACACCAGCTTTGGTATTCCAAAGCTGATGGAATTGACAGAATTGAATTCCGACTCTGAAAACTCAAATCGCATAGAAAAACAAATTTCAACATTATAGAACTAAAAATGCATCTTTTAACCTAAAGTCTCTATTTTTACTCAAAACTCAGTTCTACAAGTTCTCCAAGACCAGATTCGGTATTCTAGAGTTGATGGAATTGACAGAATCGAATTCTGACTCTCAGAACTTAAATCGGATAGAAATTTTTTTTTCAACTTTATAGAACTAAAAATGCAAATTTTAACCTAAAGTCTCCATTTTTACTCAAAACTCGATTCTGCAAGTTCTCCTACACCAGCTTCGGTATTCCAGAGCTAATAGAATTGACAAAATCGAATTCCGACTCTCAGAACTCAAATCAGATAGAAAAAACAAATTTTCAACTTTATAGAACTAAAAATGCATCTTTTAACCTAAAGTGTCTATTTTTACTCAAAACTCGGTTCTACAAGTTCTGCTGGACCAGATTTGGTATTCTAGAGCTGATGGAATTAACAGAATTGAATTCCGACTCTCAGAACTCAAATCGGATAGCAAAAATAAATTTTCAACTTTATAGAACTAAAAATGCATCGTTTAACCTAAAGTCTCCATTTTTACTCAAAGCTCAGTTCTGCTAGTTCTCCTACACCAGCTTCGGAATGCCAAAGTTGATGGAATTGACAGAATCGAATTCTGATTCTCAGAACTCAAATCGGACAGAAAAAACTAATTTCAACTTTATAGAACTAAAAATGCAATTTTTGACCTAAAGTCTCCATTTTTAGTCGAAAGTCGGTTCTGCAAGTTCTCCTACACCGGCTTCGGTATTCCAAAGCTGATGGAATTGACAGAATCCAATTCCGATTCTCAGAACTCAAATCGGATAGAAAAAACAAATTTAAACTTTATAGAACTAAAAATACAACTTTTAACGTAAAGTCTCCATTTTTACTCAAAATTTGGTTCTGCAAGTTCTCCTACACCAGCTTCGGTATTCCAAAGCTGATGGAATTGACAAAATCCAATTCCGACTCTCAGAACTCAAATCGGATAGAAAAAACAAATTTAAACTTTATAGAACTAAAAATGCAACTTTTAACGTAAAGACTCCATTTTTATTCAAAATTCGGTTTTGCAAGTTCTCCTACACCAGCTTCGATATTCCAAAGCTGATGGAATTGACAGAATTGAATTCCGACTCTCAAAACTCAAATCGCATAGAAAAAACAAATTTCAACATTATAGAACTAAAAATGCATCTTTTAACCTAGAGTCTCTATTTTTACTCAAAACTCGGTTCTGCAAGTTCTCCTAGACCAGATTTGGTATTCTAGAGCTAATGGAATTGACAGAATCAAATTCCGACTCTCAGAACTCAAATCGGATAGAAAAAATAAATTTTCAACTTTATAGAACTAAAAATGCAACTTTTAACCTAAAGTCTCCATTTTTACTCAAAACTCGATTCTGCAAGTTCTCCTACACCAGCTTCGGTATTCCAGAGCTAATAGAATTGACAAAATTGAATTCCGACTCTCAGATCTCAAATCAGATAGAAAAAACAAATTTTCAACTTTATAGAACTAAAAATGCATCTTTTAACCTAAAGTCTCCATTTTTACTCAAAACTCGGTTCTGCAAGTTCTCCTACACCAGCTTCGGTATTCCAGATCTGATGGAATTGACAGAATCAAATTCCGACTCTCAGAACCCAAATCGGATAGAAAAACCAAATTTTCAACTTTATAGAACTAAAAACGCAACTTTTAACCTAAAGTCTCCATTTTTACGCAAAACTCGATTCTGCAAGTTCTCCTACACCAGCTTCGGTATTCCAGAGCTAATGGAATTAACAGAATCGAATACCGATTCTCAGAATTCAACTCGGATAGAAAAAATAAATTTTAACTTTATAGAACTAAAAATGCAAATTTTAACCTAAAGTCTCCATTTTTACTCAAAACTCGCTTCTGCAAGTTCTGCTACACCAGCTTTGGTATTCCAAAGCTGATGGAATTGACAGAATCGAATTCCGACTCTCAGAATTCAAATCGGATAGAAAAAACAAATTTCAACTTTATAGAATAAAAATGCAACTTTTAACTTAAAGTCTCCATTTTTACTTAAAATTCGGTTCTGCAAGTTCTCCTACACCAGCTTCGGTATTCCAAAGCTGATGGAATTGACAAAATAGAATTCCGACTCTCAGAACTCAAATCGGATAGAACAAACAAATTTTCACTTTTTAGAACTTACAATGCATCTTTTAACGTAAAGTCTCCATTTTTACTCAAATCTCGGTTCTACAAGTTTTCCTGTACCAGATTCGGTATTCTAGAGCTGATGGAATTGACAGAATCGAATTTCGACTCTCAGAACTCAAATCGGATAGAAAAAACAAATTTCAACTTTATAAAACTAAAAATGCATCTTTTAACCAAAAGTCTCCATTTTCCCTCAAAACTCGGTTCTCCAAGTTCTTCTACACCAGCTTCGGTATTCCTGAGCTGATGGAATTGAAAGAATTGAATTCCGACACTCAGAACGCAAATCTAATAGAAAAAACAAATTTCCAACTTTAAAGAACTAAAAATGCAGCTTTTAACCTAAAGTCTCCATTTTTACTCAAAACTCGGTTCTGCAAGTTCTCTTAGACTAGATTCGGTATTCCAGAGCTGATGGGATTGACAGAATTGAATTTCGACCCTCAGAACTCAAATCGGATAGAAAAAACAAATTTTTAACCTTATAGATCTAAAATAGCAACTTTTAACCTAAAGTCTCCATTTTTGTTCAAAACTCGGCTCTGTAAGTTCTCCTACACCAGCTTCGGTATTCCTGAGTTGATGGAATTAACAAAATTGAATTCCGACTTTCAGAACTCAAATCGAATAGAAAAAACAAATTTCCAACTTTAATGAACGAAAAATGCAACTTTTAACCTAAAGTCTCCATTTTTACTCAAAACTCGGTTCTGCAAATCCTCCTAAACTAATTTCGGTACTCTAGAGCTGATGGAATTGACTGAATCGAATTCTGACTCTATTGGCTAGAAAAAACCAATTTCCAAATTTAAAGAACTAAAAATGCAACTTTTAACCTAAAGTCTCCATTTTCTCATAACTCGGTTCTGCAAGTTCTCCTGGACCAGATTCGATATTCCAGAGCTGATGGAATTGACAGAATCGAATTCCGACTCTCAGAATTCAAATCGGATAGAAAAAACAAATTTCAACTTTATAGAACTAAAAATGCAAATTTTAAACTAAAGTCTCCATTTTTACTCAAAACTCGATTCTGCAAGTTCTCCTACACCAGCTTCGGTATTCCAGAGCTGATGGAATTGACATAATCGAATTTTGACTCTCAAAACTCAAATCGGCTAGAATAAACAAATTTTCAACTTTATAGAACTAAAAATGCATCTTTTAACCTAAAGTCTACATTTTTACTCAAAACTCGGTTCGGCAAGTTCTCCTACACTAGCTTCGGTATTTCAAAGCTGATGGAATTGACAGAATCAAATTCAGACTCTCAGAACTCAAATCGGATAGAAAAAACAAATTTTCAACTTTATAGAACTAAAAATGCATCTTTTAACCTAAATTCTCCATTTCTACTCAAAACTTGGTTCTGCAAGTTCTCCTACACCAGCTTCGGTATTCAAGAGCTGATGGAATTGACAGAATCGAATTCTGACTCTCAGAACTCAAATCAGATAGAAAAAACAAATTTTCAACTTTATAGAACTAAAAATGCAACTTTTAACCTAAAGTCTCCATTTTTACTCAAAACTCGGTTCTACAAATTCTCCTGGACCAGTTTCGTTATTCTAGAGCTGATGGAATTGACAGAATCGAATTCTGACTCTCAGAACTCAAATTGGATAGAAAAACAAATTTTCAACTTTAACGAACTAAAAATGCAACTTTTAACCTAAAGTCTCCATTTTTACTCAAAACTCGATTCTACAAGTTCGGCTGGACCAGATTCGGTATTCTAGAGCTGATGGAATTGACAAAATTGAACTCTGACTCTCAGAACTCAAATCGGCTAGAAAAATCAAATTTTCAATTTTAAAGAACTAAAAATGCAACTTTTAATCTAAAGTCTCCATTTTTACTCCAAATTCGGTTGTACAAGTTCTTCTAGGACCTCATGGTGCGCAACTAAGAAGTTCTCTTTAGTGCTTTTACAATATTATATTAGTAGTTCAACACACAAATTGTAAAAATTATCAAACAATTAAAAAAGTAAGTAATTTAAGAACTTACCATAGGCTGGAAAGTCATTTATGGTCCACAAAATAGCGGCATGCATCTTGAAGTTCTTCCTTGTTGATGCATCAAATGTCTCTACACCATCACTCCATAACTCTTTCAGCTCATCAATCAAAGGGCGTAAATAAACATCAATATCCTTTCCTGGTGCTTGAGGACCAGGAATAAGCAATGACATTATCATAAATGGGTCCTTAAAACATTTCCAAGGAGGAAGATTATAAGGAGTGACAATGACAGGCCACATACTATACGATGTGCTCATGTTGCCAAATGGGTTAAAACCATCTGTTGTAAGACCGAGTCTAATTTTTACGAGGTTCTTGTGCAAACCACTGATGATTCTTGTTAAACTCTTTCCATGCTTCAGAATCTGTCGGATGCCTTAGCACATTTGACTCATCTAGATGTTTTTCCTTATGCCACCTCATGTCTCCACTTGTTTTACTAGACATAAACAACCTTTGAAGTCTTGGCTTCAATGGAAAATATCGCAACACTTTATGAGGAATTTTTTTGTTCTTTCCATTATTAATTTTCCACCTCGAAGTACCACAATGTGGAAAATCTTGTCTATTTTTGTGTTTAGCGCAGTATAACTGTCACGCCCCGGGAGGGTACCCTAGGCGTGGCCGGCACTCAGAGACTATTACTAGTCCCCAAGCGAACCACTTAGCCTCATCACATCATTCAATCAAATAAACTCTAATGAATAGCGGAAAAATATAAGTATTAATGGACACATCATCATCTGAAGTCTCAAAAGATTTCATAAAACAATAAGGGCTAGTAGAAAGAACTAGCTCACAGTCTCAACATTAACACTCGACCATCGTCTATGAAGCCTCTATCACTATCATATGGTGCCAATGACAAATCCATGGCTACCCAAAATAAAAGAAATAGTCTAATCTAACTCTAAGCATGATGAAATAAAAGAGTTAACCCTCCGGAGTAGGGAGGCTCACCAATCAGCTGCAATCTCGAATCCTCAACGAAGTGCCGGTTGACGATCTCTAGTACCTGCCTCTGCATCATAAAACGATGCAGTCCAGAGTGGATATCAGTACGTGGAATGTACTGGTATGTAAAATAGCTGAATGAAACAGAAACCGGTAGAAAATATGGAAAACAATAACAACTCAAAATACACATCAAATCACATCGTTAGTCAAATGTCTGTCTATGCAAGAATAAAGAGTAGACAAGTGACCTATCATCAACTCAAACCTTATCAATCATCTCAGACTCATCTCAAAGGAGCTCACCTCCTCTTATCTCATCACATTTCCTTTCATCTCATCTCATCTCAGAGGAGCTCACCTCCTCTCATCTCTTTCAGACTCAGAATAGGGTAAGAAGTTTATGGGAGTTTCTCTTAACCGATAACAATCACTTATGAGCCAGTGATTGTACAACAATCCCGCCGGTGTTGCCACGGCCGTCCCGTACTTGCCAGGTAGAGACGAATCAAAACCATAATGGATAAGTCCAAGATGGAGACAGAACAATCAACAAAGTCCGTTATTGATTTCAGGGACATAAACTCAAGAGGAAAACCTCTTCTATGCTTGGCGACATAGTTTAATGGGTTCAAGTGGGACTCACTCTTATCCATTTCGGTGCTCGATACTCCTCCCGACTCAATGCTCATAAAACCATCAATCCAATCAAACCAATCTCGTAGGGACTTTAACCCCGTCAACGATCGGTATCTCATAGGGACTCTAACCCTATCATCAATCAAACTCATAGGGACTTTAACCCTCTCATCAATCAAACTCATAGGGACTTTAACCCTCTCATCAATCAATCTCATCAATGACTCAAGATTAGAACAATCATTAGGAATTAAGTGAATAGACACATCGGTAGAGTTTATTTATAGAGACTCATTAGACAATCAAACTCTATCAACTTATCATCATTCTCCCATTACAATCACAATCACAATCAACAATCACAATCTTAACTCAAGGCTCTAGACGCATCATTCTCTCATCACAATCACCATCACAATTCAAGGCTTTAGACTCAATCCTCAAGTTTTATTATGCACGCTGTTCAAATTAATCATGTAGGGTTATGCAAATTCTCATGAAAATATCCAACTTAAGAAAACCAATAGTATGATGATCATCAACATAGAAAACATGTAGTTTCAAATATAATTTTCAAGAAAATCCATCAAAGAAATCATGCATGTAGACTCTTCAATCCAACAACTCATCTATAACCTCTATGGGGCACATGAGAGAACAATCTCATGTATTAGTTTAGCCTTACATACCTGTGATGCCGTTAACAATCGAGTATTTTCGGGGTCTCCGCGCGAATTCCTATCACAAGCTCTTCTCTCTTCTCCTCAAGCCCTAGCCTTGTTAGTGTTTAAGGAATAGGACTTAGAATGAGGTTTTAGACCCTTTTCTGGTTGAAAACGACTTAATTAGTCGTGTATCAGTGTTTAGGAGGGATTGGGGATTGACTAGAATGCCCCTCGAATTAAATTAGGAATTTGCAGTTCGGAAAACACTCGGTCCGCGACGCGGTACTGTGTAATTTTGGAAAAAGTATTTTTGTACGAGTTTTCTCCATCCCGTCGAAAATTTTAGGAAACGCACAAGTGGTACTCCGCGCCAAGTCCGCGACGCGCCTCTGTCGCGGACAGCCACTATTTTGTGACTTGATCCAAAAATTTATTTTCCGATCGGGTCGCTCTAAAATTCGACCGAGTCCATTTTCCCGCTCTATTTTCCATGCTGATCACAAATCCACTCTCGGATTCGCCATACGAGCATCGGAAGGTGCGTTACGCGCATACTCCCACTCTAGGGGTATTTTGGTAATTTTACCGAGCGTTACATCATTTCCCCCTTGGGATCATTCGTCCTCGAATGATGAGTAGAGGTGAGGACTAAAGCACGGATATACTCGAGACTCATCTTCCACTCAGTTCAATCAACCCATCCTCGACTTAACAATAGTAAATCGCATCAAAATAGAACAATCAGTTTAGTGAAGAGCAAGGATTTTTACCTTCAATGTTTCCATCATCCGTTGGCACGAATAGGTGCGAGAATTTGGCCTTCATCTCTTCCTCAGCTTCCCATGTGGCTTCTTCAATGATTGATTCCTCCACAGGAGTTTGACTGAGGCTATCTCTTTGTTCCTCAACCTGCGAATCTGACGATCAAGGATTTGAACTGGGACCTCTTCATAAGATAGGCTATCTTTCACTCCAAGGCTATCGATAGGGATCACCAAGGCGGGATCTCCCAAGCATTTCTTCAGCATCGACACATAGAATACTAGATGAACTCCCTCTAACTTGGAAGGTAACTCCAACTCGTAAGCAACCTTCCCAATCCTCTTTACGATCTGGTATGGCCCAACATATCGTGGGCTTAACTTTCCCTTCTTCCCAAACCTTAGGACACCCTTCATAGGTGATACCTTCAAATACACTCAATCATCTATCTCAAACTCTAAGTCTCTTCTCCTTACGTTGGTGTAGGATTTTTGGCAACTCTGGGCAGTCTTTAACCTCTCTCTAATGATCTTGACTTTTTCCATCGACTGGTGAACAAGGTCAGGTCCAATCAGCATTGCTTCTCCAACCTCAAACCACCCAATCGCCGATCTACATCTTCTTCCGTACAGGGCCTCATAAGGAGCCATCTGAATGCTCGCATGATAACTATTGTTATATGCGAATTCGATCAAGGGTAGATGATCATCCCAATTTCCTTTGAAGTCAAGTACACAAGCTCTCAACATGTCCTCGAGTGTTTGAATCGTACGCGCTGCCTGACCATCCGTCTGCGGGTGAAAAGTTGTACTCAGGTTCACCTTAGTACCCAAAACTTTCTGAAACGATCTCCAGAACTGGGAGGTAAATTGAGCCCCTCTGTCCGAGATGATAGACAAAGGAACCCCATACAACCTCACGATCTCCTGGACGTACAATCTGGCATACTCTTCCGCAGTGTTTGTTGTCTTTACTGCCAGGAAGTGAGCTGACTTTGTCATCCTATCCACGATCACCCATATCGAATCATGTTGCTTTCGAGATTTCGGCAGGCCAGTGATAAGTCTATGTTGATCATCTCCCATTTCCACTCTGGAATTTCGAAGTTCTGAGCCAATCCACACGGCCGTTGATGTTCAACCTTCACTTGTTGGCAGTTCGGGCATCTTGAAACAAACTCTGCAACGTCCCTCTTCATCCCATTCCACCAATAGACTTTCCTTAAGTCGTGGTACATTTTGGTGGAGCCAGGGTGGATGGAATATCTAGTGTTATGAGCCTCTGCCATGATTCTGTCCCGTATGCCATCAACATTTGGGACACATAATCGACTTTGATATCTCAGTACCCCATCTCCCCCTTTGGAGAAGACCGTCACTTTCTGATTGTGGACATCCTTCTTCAATTGGAGTATAACTGGGTCTTGGTCTTGCTTTTCTTTCACTTCTACCACTAGCGAGGAAGCAGACCCGTTCTCCACATTAACTCCTCCTTCATTTTTCTCCTCAAGTCGGACTCCTAATCGAGCCAACTGATGTACGTCCTTGGCTAATTCCCTTTTTCCTTCCTCTACATGGGCTGTGCTACCCATTGATAACCTGCTAAGAGCATCAGCAACAACATTAGCTTTACCTGGGTGATAGTGAATGCTCATGTCGTAATCCTTGAGAAATTCCAACCATCTCCTCTGTCGCAAGTTAAGCTCCTTCTGACTGAAAACATACTGCAAGCTCTTGTGGTCCGTGAACACATCCACATGTACTCCATACAAGTAGTGACGCCAGATCTTAAGTGCGAACACTACTGCTGCCAACTCGAGGTCATGGGTTGGGTAATTCCTTTCATGGACCTTGAGTTGCCTGGAGGCATAGGCTATCACCTTCCCCCTTTGCATTAGTACGCATCCCAGTCCGACCCTTGAGGCATCACAATAGATCACAAAGTCTTCATTTCCCTCGGGTAAAGTTAGGACTAGTGCAGTAGTCAATCTCGTTTTCAATTCCTGGAAACTCTTCTCACATTTCTCGGACCACTGAAACTTGACCTTTTTCTGGGTCAACTTGGGCAATGGTGCGGATAGGGAAGAAAATCCTTCTACAAACCTGCGGTAGTAGCCCGCCAACCCCAAGAAACTTCTAATGTTGGTCGGAGTGGTCGGTCGGGGCCAGTTCTTAACCGCTTCAATCTTTTGGGCGTCCACTCGAATAGCATCACCGGAAATAACGTGGCCCAGGAAGGCTGCTGACTTGAGCCAGAACTCACACTTTGAGAATTTTGCATACAACTCATGGTTTCTAAGGGTTTGGAGGACAACTTTGAGATGATTGGCATGCTCCTCCTCACTCCTTGAATATATTAGAATATCATCGATGAATACAATCACAAACAAGTCAAGATACGGTTTGAACACCCTGTTCATCAAGTCCATAAAGGCGGCAGGTGCATTCGTCAACCCAAAGGACATGACCAGGAATTCAAAATGGCCATATCTAGTCCTAAAGGCTGTCTTTGGAATGTCACACTCTCTCACCTTCAGCTGATGGTAGCCAGATCTGAGGTCTATCTTAGAGAAACAAGAGGCGCCCTGAAGTTGGTCAAACAAATCATCTATTCGTGGGAGAGGATATTTGTTCTTTACCGTGACCTTGTTCAGTTGTCTATAATCAACACACATTCTGAGAGACCCATCTTTCTTTCGCACGAATAGGACAGGAGCACCCCATGGTGAAACACTTGGCCTAATGAAGCCCTTCTCTAGCAAATCCTTTAGTTGCTCTTTCAATTCTTTCAACTCAGCGGGGGCCATCCTGTAAGGTGGGATCGAAATGTGTTGGGTATCAGGAAGAATGTCAATCCCGAAGTCAATCTCCCTATCAGGAGGGACTCCGGGCAGATCATCAGGAAACACTTTCGGATACTCATTAACAATCGGAATTGACTCAAGAGTTGGGGACTCAACCTCGTCTTTCACTCGTACCAGGTGATAGGTACAACCTTTAGAAATCAATTTCCTAGCTCTAAGATATGAGATAAATCTTCCTCTAGGAGTGACAGAGTCACCCTTCCACTCTAGAGCCGGTTCATTTGGAAATTGGAACTTAACAGTTCGGGATCTACAATCAACAGAGGCATAACAGGCGTGGAGCCAATCCATGCCAAGGATCAAATCAAAATCAATCATCTCCAGCTCAATCAAATCAACAAGAGTGTCCCTATGATGGATGGACACTACGCAAGTTCTATAGACTCTCTTAGCTCGAATAGACTCACCCACTGGAGTAGAAACATAAAAAGGTTCAAGGAGACTCTCAGGGGTCCTATCAAATTTACTGGCCACATAAGGAGATACAAATGACAGTGTGGCACCAGGGTCCATCAAGACATAACAATCAAGAGTAAAGACGCGAATCGTACCCGTCACAACATCTGGGGAGTTCTCCTGATCTTGGCGACTACCCATAGCATACAAGTGATTTGTCGCTCCGCCTGTTCCTAACGTAGTGGCTCTCTGGTTCCCTCCTACTGGTGGGGCCGATGTAGTGGATTGAGCTCGGCTAGCCCATCGAGGACAGTCTCTCTGATAGTGGCCCATTTGGCCACATTTGTAGCACCCATCATTTCCCTCATGACATCTTCCCAGGTGCAACTTGCCACACTTCCTACACGGCGGTTGACCCTGCGATCCTTGAGCCACACTAGCTTGTGACTGGGACCCATGGGCTCTAGTATTCTGGGACCTCTGATCATCCCTGATCCTGGGCGTGGGCGCACTAGCAGATGATGGTGCTGGAAATCGATTACCATTGCCTCTCCTTCCCGTCTCATAGCTAGATGTTTTGGCTTTCTTGCGCCTAAATTCCTCCTTGTCATGCTGTCTCTCCTCATCAGCTTGTTGTACAAATGTCATCAATCGCCCAATGTCCATATCACTCACCAGCATTGCCCCTCTGCCATCCCTTTTGGGTCCTCTATTCAACCCATCGACATACATTCCCATCCTCCCCCTCATGTCGGCAATCATATCCGGAGCATAGCGAGATAACTGTGTGCACTTCAGGCTATACTCTTGCACGGTCATGGAACCCTGTTTTAGATTCAGAAACTCCCTCACCTTAGCCTCTCTTTTCTCCCTTGGGAAGAAGCATCCCAAGAAGGCCTCCTCAAACATTGCTTAGGTCACACATGAATCATCATCCCCTCGGCCCTTCTTCCATTGGTCGAACCACAGCCTGGCCACCCCTTTGAGTTGGTAGGCGGCCAATTCAACTCTATCCACATCCGCCACATGCATCACTTGGAACACCTTCTCAAGCTACTCAATATAGCTCTCGGGGTCTTCAGTAGCTGCCGACCCCGTGAACTCAGGCGGGTTCATCCTCAGAAATTCCCGGACTCTGGAGGTGTCATGAGTGTCCAGTCTGCCCGCTCCTTGTCTCACAGGAGGTGCTGCGACAGCCTGGGCTAGAGCTCGAATAGCTTGGCGTAACTCGGCATTGGAGACCTCATCCTGAGGGGGTTGTTCGACAGGAACAGCTGGATCCACGGGCCCCTCGGGTACTTGGGGTTCAGGTGGGTTAACAGCTTGCCTGGCAGGACGTCCCCTTCTTCTGACAGCTCTTCTGGGAGGCATGTTATCGACTTTGCACGTGTAACGCACGAATTAGAGGATAGTTTTGATACAGTTCAACTCCATCGCATGATTTAGGATAAGAAAGAAGTGTAACCATTCCTAGTGTCCCATAGCCTCCTGCTTATGAAGTGTGGTCGACAACACACCCATAAACAAGACTCTACTAGACACGGCTTCATAGACTCCCTAGGACACTTGAACTCTGTGCTCTAATACCAAGTTTGTCGCGCCTCGGGAGGGTACCCTAGGCGTAGCCGGCACTCAGAGACTATTGCTAGTCCCCAAGAAAACCACTTAGCCTCATCACATCATTCAATCAAATAAACTCTAATGAATAGCGGAAAAATATAAGTAGTAATGGACACATCATCATCATCTGAAGTCTCAAAAGATTTCATAAACAATAAGGGCTAGTAGAAAGAACTAGCTCACAGTCTCAACATTAACACTCGACCATCGTCTATGAAGCCTCTATCACTATCATATGGTGCCAATGACAAATCCATGGCTACCCAAAATAAAAGAAATAGTCTAATCTAACTCTAAGCATGATGAAATAAAAGAGTGAACCCTACGGAGTAGGGGAGGCTCACCAATCAGCTGCAATCTCAAATCCTCAACGAAGCGCCTATTGACGATCTCTAGTACCTGCCTCTGCATCATAAAACGATGCAGTCCAGAGTGGACATCAGTACTTGGAATGTACTGGTATGTAAAATAGCTGAATGAAACAGAAACCGGTAGAAAATATGGAAAACAATAACAACTCAAAATACACATCAAATCACATCATTAGTCAAATGTCTGTCTATGCAAGAATAAAGAGTAGACAAGTGACCTATCATCAACTCAAACCTCATCAATCATCTCAGACTCATCTCAAAGGAGCTCACCTCCTCTTATCTCATCACATTTCCTTTCATCTCATCTCATCTCAGAGGAGCTCACCTCCTTTCATCTCTTTCAGACTCAGAATAGGGTAAGAAGTTTATGGGAATTTCTCTTAACTGACAACAATCACTTATGAGCCAGTGATTGTACAACAATCCCGCCGGTGTTGCCACAGCCGTCCCGCACTTGCCAGGTAGAGACGAATCAAAACCATAATGGTTAAGTCCAAGATGGAGACAGAACGATCAACAAAGTCCGCTATTGATTTCAGGGACATAAACTCAAGAGGAAAACCTCTTCTATGCTTGGCGACATAGTTTAATGGGTTCAAGTGGGACTCACTCTTATCCATTTCGGTGCTCGATACTCCTCCCGACTCAATGCTCATAAAACCATCAATCCAATCAAACCAATCTCGTAGGGACTTTAACCCCGTCAACGATCGGTATCTCATAGGGACTCTAACCCTATCATCAATTAAACTCATAGGGACTTTAACCCTCTCATCAAGCAAACTCATAGGGACTTTAACCCTCTCATCAATCAATCTCATCAATGACTCAAGATTAGAACAATCATTAGGAATTAAGTGAATAGACACATCGGTAGAGTTCATTTATAGAGACTCATTAGAAAATCAAACTCTATCAACTTATCATCATTCTCCCATCACAATCACAATCACAATCAACAATCACAATCTTAACTCAAGGCTCTAGACGCATCATTCTCTCATCACAATCACCATCACAATTCAAGGCTTTAGACTCAATCCTCAAGTTCATTATGCACGCTGTTCAAATTAATCATGTAGGGTTATGCAAATTCTCATGAAAATATCCAACTTAAGAAAACCAATAGTATGATGATCATCAACATAGAAAACATGTAGTTTCAAATATAATTTTAAAGAAAATCCATCAAAGAAATCATGCATGTAGACTCTTCAATCCAACAACTCATCTATAACCTCTATGGGGCACATGAGAGAACAATCTCATGTATTAGTTTAGCCTTACATACCTGTGATGCCGTTAACAATCGAGTATTTTCGGGGTCTCCGCTCGAATTCCTCTCACAAGCTCTTCTCTCTTCTCCTCAAGCCCTAGACTTGTTAGTGTTTAAGGAATAGGACTTAGAATGAGGTTTTAGACCCTTTTCTGGTTGAAAACGACTTAATTAGTCGTGTATCAGTGTTTAGGAGGGATTGGGGATTGACTAGAATGCCCCTCGAATTAAATTAGAAATTTGCAGTTCGGAAAACACTCGGTCCGCGACGCGGACCTACCGCATACTGTGTAATTTTGGAAAAAGTGTTTTTGTATGAGTTTTCTCCATCCCGTCAAAAATTTTAGGAAACACACAAGTGGTACTCCGCGCCAGGTCCGTGACGCGCCTCTGTCGCGGACATCCACTGTTTTGTGACTTGATCCAAAAATTTATTTTCCTATCGGGTCGCTCTAAAATTCGACCGAGACCATTTTCCCACTCTATTTTCCATGTTGATCACAAATCCGGTCTCGGATTCGCCATATGAGCATCGGAAGGTGCGTTACGCGTACCCCCACTCTAGGGGTATTTTGGTAATTTTACCGGGCGTTACAATAACACACAATCATTTTTGCAAGCATGAATCGAAATGTATCCTAATCCCAAACCTTGCAATATGTTTTTAGCATCATAATATGACTTAGGAAGTGTCTCACCAGTAGGAAATGCCTCTTTTAGTAACTCTAGCAACATATCAAATGATTTATTACTCCATTATACACTTTCAGGTGTAGCAACTTCACTAGAAATGAAAGCTTTGAGAATTTCTTACATCCCGGATATAATTCATATTTAGCTTCTTCCAGCATTTTGTCAAACTTTTTAGCTTCCTTCTCACTCATATTACCGCACACATTGTTATCAGTTATTGTTTCCTCTGAAAAATTGGCAAACTATCTTTTACTAACCTCTTCTAACATAGTCTGAATTCCATCATCATTGTCAAGCTTTTCATTTTCATCTTCATTGTTAATCACTTCATTGTTACATCTCATTTGTGATTGTTCTCCATGGAATATCCATTGCACGTAACTTTCCATAATTCCCTTGATCAATAGGTGGTCATGCACAATTTCTTGTGTTTGAAAATATACATTTAAACAATCTTGACATGGGCATCGAACTTTAGAATTTCGATCAAAGTGAGACTGAACAAGTTGCATAAAATATTGGACACCCTCAACATATCTTTTAGAGAATTTTGCTTCATGCATCCAACTTTTATCCATGATCAACTGCAAAACATAACACTTATAAAAATAAATATTATAGAAGAAATACATGCAAACGTCTTTTAACAAACCCCTCAAATTCAAGGTGGTGAAGCAACTGGAGATTGCAAATCAAATTTGTAAAGTGTAGTAGAAAATAAGATTAACTCCTCAGAAATTTACTAGGGATTTATCAAAAATCTCATTTTTAGGGTTGTAACTCCTCGTCAACTCGCAAATTCACACAACTCACAACTAATTCAATGCAAAACCATTCCAACAGCCCTAGTAAGTCATAAAAGTCTGAGGTTACTACTCAGAAGCTCAAATTAGCAGATCAGACTACAGAAATATAGAATTAACCTAGAGGGTGATTAAAACATCCCCACTAATAGGATTTTCATCTGCAAAAGTACAAATACAAGTGTACCTGCAGGCTCTAGTCTGCACCATGAGTATATCGACCATAAGCATATTCCATATACCATAATGGTTCTAATACCCATCTCACTATCCTTAAATCTAATCATCCACCAATATGTAATAACAAGTCAATGCAGCAGTTCAACAAGGAATTCTCAACAATCTATTATTCACCCACAAATGGCTCACAAGCCAGTCAAATAACTGCAGCTATAGCTAATATACTCACACTCACCCGTAATGCTTAAACCTCTATGCCTTACCATTCTACCACCCAGACACAACAATCACAACATTCCTTAGTGTAACAAATAGTTGACACAGCCTCCTGATATAATTGGTTATCGTTAGAACTGATTCTCCTAGGTATGCTTCTTCTTCTCTTCTCCTTCTCGTGTATTCAATTAGGTGTCATCTTGGCTATTACTCTTACTTGTGCTATATACCTGTCTTATTTTCATATTATTTATACTTACTTTATCTGTGGAGCTCAATCGGTCTATACCTGTTGAGTACCATTCATTTAGTACTCATACTACACATCTTCCCCTGTAAATCGTAATGTGAGTCCCCGCTGTTGATTTCCTGGTGCAGAGCAGGCGAAGGAGTTAAGAAATTATGATGAACTCCTAGCATTCGAAATTGCCAATTTCCTTCTCATCGCATTTGGTCTCATCTTTATTTTTAATTAAGAGATAATCTATACTGATATTTGCATTTTAAAGAAGTCTTGTACTCTTTCTAATCAATTCCAAAATTCAAAGTCCTAAATAAACATTAATATTTTTTTAAAAAAAAATTAGTGTGTAGTAAGGAAGGAATACCAGATGAAAATTGGAAATGTGTCTTGAAGCTTGAAGTTGAAAAGCAGAGATAGATGGGGCGGAGATTGAACTGAAGATCAGCGAATTAGGGACGAGGGTTTATGGAGTTGGTGTGGTGATACTTATACAGGGTAAACTGAATAGATTTAATGGTGGACTCTGAGAAAATGCATAGCAGTATAATCTTTGAGCATCTAAAATGCACATTGCCACCTTCATCTTCTCTACTCTTAATAATCAATTCCAAGCTCCCTTGTTTCTCTGTTAGGGTTGCCAAGCAAAGGCTAATTTAAAGAATGGTCACACAACTTTATTACTATAACAAAAAGGTCACAGCTGTTTCACAATCATATCAATTTACCATACTTTTAGAATTTTGAGATAATATTAATTATTTCGTTTAATTTATGTGATGTTGAGATTTAAATAAATTTGTTTTAATCATAATTTTCAATATATTTTAAATTATTAAAAATTATATCTAAATTTATAATCAAAATTAAATTATTCGCTCTAAAAATTTAAATGGTACGGTATAATTTTGAGGAAAAAAATGTGTTTTAAAAGAAAAAACTAGTAATATATTTATTTTAAAATGACATTTTTGACCAATTAAATAACTATAAGAAATTTTAGATCAAACTTTGACGATAAAAATATTTTTGAACTAAACAATTAATTGAAGTCATTTTATTCATTTCACATAATTTAAATGCATTTTTAATCCCCTTTGGTAGTAACAATAATAAAAGATATATGCTTATAAGAAACACAAATAATCCACAAATTATACATTTAATTCCTTTACGCCTTTTACACAGGCTCAAGAATAAATAAATAAATAAATAAATAAGAAGAAGACGGTAAACGAATTAAACGAATTTTTAATTTTTTGTCTAAATTTTTAAAAAATCGAAAATTCTTGTAGGGATGCCATGTGGTACTGTTGAGACGCAAGTTTTAAAATTTTTATATCTCAATTTAATTGCGTAAATTTTAAAAAAGTAACACTACTAAAGTTGAGCAGATGTAACTACTATATATAGTAAATTTACTCTTTTTATAAAAGTCGTAGGTGCATTATCTCTAAAAAAATTGTGAAAAGATAGCTGCATCGAAATAGAATTTCAAACTGAATTGTATTTAAGAAAGTGTATTTTTTAAAAATTATTTTTTGAAATTGTAGAATTTTGTATATTTGGTGGTAATAGGCATTTGTATTCAAGAAAGTGTGCTTTTCAAATTTATTATATTAATTCAAAACTTACAAAAAGTAAATAAATTTGTGAGACTTGGATAAGTTCTATCTTCTACCATTTCAAACTTTCTTCAAGTTTAACTTAGCATTTGACTTCCACGGCAGTCGGCAGACGGCAGTCGACGAATCAGCAAAACCAGTCGTTTTTCTCGTCCAACGACTACTAGCGTGAAGGAGGCGGCGAATCAGAGCACAAGCACAGCCGCACTGGTTAACCTCTCGCTGGCAAAAGTCAACAAAGTGAAAATTGTTCGAGTCGGAATTACTTCTCTGCTAATTGATCTTCTTAAAGGCAGCTCCGAGGAGTCCCAAGAGCACCCAGCCGGAGCAATATTCAGCTTTGGCTCTGGAAGATGAGAATAAGAGAAGCAATTGAAGTATTGGGCGCATTGCCGCCCTTATCATTAGCCATTTATCAGTGGACTAAGATTATTGTATTATAAGGGTATAAAATAAATTTAGTTTTTTCATTAATTGAAAATAATTATTTTAAAATTGAAAATCGAACCAAATTATTAAAATTTTATTGTAAATCGACCGAAATAACCAAAAAATCGAAACTAAAATTGATCAATTTCTCCATCAATAAAATTTACCAAATTAACAAGAACTTGAAAATACAAAAGATCAAGTGTTTTAAAAAGGGGAAGTAGTTTTGCCAAATTTTGGATAAGGAGCACAAAAAAAAGAGAAAAGAATTTCACGTTCAAGATATTTGCTAATTCAAACACATAACTCACTGTAGAACCTTTTCAGGACCTGTACTCTTATCAGATTGTTTATCCCAAGCAACTTTAATATACATCACAAATGCATAAACTAAGAAGTACCTCAAATAAAGACTAAAACACTATATACATTCTAAAAGTTCAACCTTTGACCATCCTAGCTCTTAATCTAAAACTAAAACAAACATAACATCATAACAACAAAATCGCTCCCAACACATGAAAAAAAGGGGAATAACCTTTAGTATTTACCTTTAAAAACAGGGTGGATATAAACGCTCTAAAGAACACTTTCAAGTTGAAGTTTGGCTCCTTCATACGTTCTAGCGTATCTTTTCTCACTGCTTACTAATATTGATCAATCAATAAAAAGATGACATAGGACGAAAAATCACAAACTGCCTCAAGTTGGTCATCATAGATCATACAAAGAAAGCAATAAAGAGATAGTATGAATTGATGAGATAGTATGACTACACAAACTACCATCATCCGCAGTATCAAACATAAATTCATGGTTAACTTTGGTCTTATGATAGTCAATACTTTTTTGGAGAATCCTATGCTCATGATCGTATAGTCTAGATGGGCTTTTCTTTCCATTAGAACTTCGCGAACATTATCTCATTTTTCAATAAAAAGCAAATTTTAAGAGTACTTTCAATTTCAATAATTTATTTCGTATAATATATAAGAATTTTTTTTATATAAATCATTAAAAGTCGTGCAAGCTAATATTATTATGAATTTGACACTTGAAAGGAAAGAAGAGAAAATTATTAAAAACATCTCTAAACTTGGCACGAATTATTGTTTTATTCCAGAACTATTGACAGTATTAAAAATACCCCTAAGCAACTTATCTTGGTAAGTAGCTTTATTTTTTATTTTATTCTCACTCTCAACCTTTATATACCATGTGATTCCATGCAATTTTTTATACTATCTTATTTATTTATTTATTTATTTATTTTATATTTATTTTTTTCCTTTAGCATGATTTTATTACCATTATAATTTAAAGTAAAGTTGAATTCTTTGTTGGATAAAGTTATAAATACACATATTTTTAAAAAAATTATATTTATAAATGTTATATTGAAATTTGGCATAAGAATGTTATGTTAGTTTTTCTATTTTGAATTTAAAATGTATGTTATATTTTTAGTTTCATTTGTTTTTTGTTATTGACTTGATATTTCACATTACAAACCATTTATTTTTTAGTTAGACTTGTTTAGTGTACGTGCGTTGCACGTATGTGTCACGTCAATATTACTAAATTGAATGCTATAAATATTTGAAAATCCTTAATATTGTCATAAGAGTATACAGTTTTTTAATAATTCATCCGAGATTCAGAATCCATATTGAAGTCCAATTAATTCAAATTCATACTTGACGAACCTTGTTTTTTTTTAAAAAAAAATTAAATAAATATTGGTGAATTTTTTAAATTGTTTTGTCTGTCATTTTTTTTATCACCACATGTCCTCCACGTGTTCAGTGCAGATGTAAAAATCATACATTTAATGTTATATTTACTTATTTTATTCTGCTGGATGCCTTAATTTTTTAGATTCCAGCCTTATTCATCTTCTCTTAATTAGCTTTTTAGCTTCTTCATCGATTTGCTTCTTCATCTTCATCTGCTTCTGCTTTTTAGCTTCTTCATCGACCTGCTTCTTCATCTTCATCTGCTTCTTCATCTGCTTTTTAGCTTCTTCATCTGCTTCTTCATCTTCTCTTAGCTTCTTCATTTTCTGTTACCTTAATCTCCCTTCTTCTCTATTTGGGGAAGAAGAGAAGTCCGATGAGGGAAAGAGGAAATGGGGCTGTGCGATTTAGATTGTTCGATTGAGGGTGATTTCGTGAAAAATGTTAAAGTTCAAATTTGATTCTAGGGGATTAAATCTAGGTTGCTTTATGTATGAATTACACCATTTGACCAACCCATTCAAAAAGTTCTCTATCGTTGAAGTAGAGCTTTTCTTCATATCCCAATTTCAGAAGTTTGTTAGCTCAGATATTATCGATGATGTCTTCACCATATCTTTTGCTACGGTCAGTTTGTTTGACAACAAAATTGCATCTGACAGAAGATTAAAAATGGTCCAATGTGTTTCTCGTGGCTGATTCCCTTTGATTTTCGAAATGGGTTGTGTTGCGGTTTAATTATTTTGGACTATCAACGAGAAGTACAAGGCCTAGAGTTTTGAGTTTCAGTTAAGTATTCTGATTTTTTATTTGTTTTTGTCATTTCTTGATTTTTCTTTTTAGTTAAAAAATAATTGATTTTTCTTTTTGGTTGTAAATATAAAAAAATTTCCTTCATTATTTGTTTTGCTAAATAAAATTGCTGGGCATTTATGCCTTTTGTGGGTGTAAATTTATTTCCTAAAATATAAGAAAGTTGATCATGTACTTCTCCACTTCCTATGTTTGTGGGTTATGGAGACAAACTGTTTTCTGGCGCTTATTATTACTTTTTTAAGGTTTTTGGCTCCAAAATATTTTTAGGATGAACCACCATATATATATATATATATGAGAAAACAAACAAAAAAGTTTCATTTGCAATGTGAAGCAAAATTTCTGAATCTGAACAAGAAGGCCAGTAATGTAGCAGTTCATACTTTATATTTGAACAAAATTAATAGATAGTTATATGCCATAATCCTATATTGAATGATTGTTGATTGATTATTTTGACAAATCCATTCATCTTGATCCATATTCTGTTTCATATAATCAATTAGAAGATAGGAAAAGAAATTATAAGTTTTTGAAGTAGGAACACTACCTTTAAGAAATGTTATGTTGCTGGGGCTCTCCCAAAATGTTGTTTCCCTTATGTTGGATCCTCGAGAAAATGCACTATTTTTGGAGGACCCAACACGGACCTTGCAACATATTTGAATAGTCAGAGAAACATAGCAAAAATAAGTAGGTTGGTAAGCAAGCACAATTGGCTTGTTGGTGTCGCTGTCAAAAAAATGCATTATGCAGCATATACATTAAATAAGGGATATAATGTTCAATGTGGTGGTGTAAGAAAGGTGGATAATGGACCACCATGTAAGATCTCTGACTAGATGACACGGGGGAAGGGTTGTAGGATTGGTAAAGAGAACAATTATAGTGTACAAAAAACTGTTTCAGGATAGGAGATACCTTTGACTTTTACTTTCGTCTTCTTTTAAGGATTGTTGTGTCATTATGGCATGTAAGAGAACAATTCGGCATATACAAAATGGTATATACTGATCTTATATCCAGGTAAACTTGTGCTCCCACTAAATTTGGGCATTCCAGACGCATAGCACCTCAAGTTGAGTTTTGTATAACTTTAGTTGCCTTCCCTATTAAAAGCTCTTTAGAAAGATCAATTAAAGAAAATAATTGGTGGGTTATGCCAAATGTTTATTGTGGAATGCTTGGTTGGAGAGAACATATGCATGTTGCTTGGGGAAGATTGAATAGGTTCAGGCTACTATTTTGTTCAAACATTAAACAGAATTAGCTAGATTACATTGCCACTTCTTATGAAGATAATCGTAGTCACTGGCCTTTCTGTTCATATTTTAATACCTAAATTTGTTTGGCATCTTCAGTGTGACATCAGTGTAACTAATACTTTCACTTATCCATACGAAAAATCAATAATAGGCATTCTTCACGAGGCTTTGTATTTATCAGATCTACAACTCCTTATTAACACCTTAACTTATATAAGTTTCTAGAAAAGTTATTGTGCCTTCACATTTGGACATTTTCTACGTACATATATCGTTGACACCCAATTTTGACCCTCCACAGTATAAATTAATCATCGAGCTTTTGATTTTAACAATTTGAAATAATTAGCTTTCAAAAATGCAAAAATGTATTAAGTGATTTTTAGGTTTAAATCTTTTGATTTTAATTATGTTTATATATTGCATATAATATACATTTATTTCAAATATTAATAGTTAAGTATTTTCGTTAATTTTTTCAAAAAAGATTCTCAAATAGATTTTATCTTTAACCACTTTGCTTTAATTACTTTAAGATTAATTATCTCGTAGTTAATTTGATTATTTTAAGTTGTCAATATTTAAAAGCTCCTTAATTAATATATATTAATTCGTCTCGTGCTCAAATTAATCAATTGTCAAAGTTAGTCAAAATCACCTAATCGTCGAATAACCGCACGTTAGCGGTCATTTCGAGTGCGTAAAACCTTCTCGAAGTGGAAATATGAACCCGAACCTTTTCTCTGGATTTTTAAAAGATTTTTTCTGTTAAGTCATTTAAAAGTTTTAATAGTTTTCTTGATTTTCCTTTAAAAATCAAGTGGCAGCTCTCTAAATTTCGAAGATTCAATTTTTTTACTTATATTAATTGAGTAATAAATCTGACTTTCGAAACCGAAGTCATTTTTCGCGATAACATATATCTTTGATATGCTATACTAGTTCTTTAATCTTCTAGTGATGCTTCAAGAGTTCAATTATAATATCAAAATTAAAAGATAAAGAACTCTTATAATAAATAATATGTGTGAGCTTTTCTAAACTGATTATGAACATCTTATGAACATTCTAACATTACATTTTGTATTT
The DNA here is from genome assembly GCA_029948455.1 of Solanum rostratum. Classification (NCBI taxonomy): domain Eukaryota; kingdom Viridiplantae; phylum Streptophyta; class Magnoliopsida; order Solanales; family Solanaceae; genus Solanum; species Solanum rostratum. Next base: position 62,668,265 of record CM057048.1, read on the forward strand.
TGATAGAATTCTGCAAAACAATGGCACCGGGTGGACGTGTCTTTAAGCAAACTATTCTTACAGGGGAAACTATTCAGGATACTCAATCACTGGATGAATCAAATAAGTTTACTCCTACAGTGAATACAGGTAATACGTTCTTATATTGATTAGGATTAGATTATTTAGTTATCAGCTAAGTTGGAATCCCAAACATTAACTATTGAAACATTCATTTACGTTGAACATGTATTGAAAAAATATAGACAATACCGTAGTATCGGAGGATCTAAGGAAGGTGAGAATGATGTTAGGCAAACGATGTAGTAGGATAAATGAAGTTGATTCTGTCACTATTAGTAAACTTGATTTATGTTTGAATCAACTTTCCTTTGCTCGTCATGACATAAAAATAGGGTATGTAAAGGTACTTTCTCTATCAATATGCACAATTTGAACCTTTTTTCTGAATGAATAGGTGTTGTAATCTACACATTTGGAATCCAATGATATTTATATAATATGTAGAACTTATAATCAGTGGACATGATAGAAATGATCAAAAGGGTTGTTGTTAGCTCTCATGTATTCTCTTTGTTTCGTCGATGAATTTTTTTACTTAATATACAACAAAAAAAAGGAAAATTTTCAGTTGTTTTAGTCTTCATCCTATGTCAAGCTATTATATATGTCTTTTTTTTAGATTATATGTGGTATTTTAAGCTATCTTTTTTTGTTCAGGTGATGCGACTAGAATTAGAAAAGGTCGTCGTAAGACTAGAGGGAAAGGCCTTGAGAAAATGACGAAGGCTCTGGGATGCAAGATGAAAATAAAGATCCCAATTGGTAAAGGAAGGCCAACTAAACCAATTCAATCGGCTAAGCTATCCAATGAACTAGGAATAATGGCTCGAAATTTTCTTTTGCTTCCAAACAAGTGGAAAGAACTCACAAGGGAGGACAAAGATGCAGCACTAGTCAGATGCCAGGTAAGGATTCTGATAGTGATTATATTGAGTTCTTATTTTGGGTATTGCTAATATTTGACCCACCTTGCATTTCTAGTTCAAGCTCTTTCTTTCTCTTTTGTTCATCATCTCTCCTTTTGATGGTGCCATCCTGAACTAGATGCCCCTGGTGCTTGCAGTATTGGCAATAAGATGGCACCCCTAGTAGTTCAGTACTTTTAACTTGGTTGGCAATTATTCTTCATGATCTGATTTTCAGCAACCTTGATTTTAGCTTCGAAACCTCTCATAGTAGCAAATATACCCCCATATTCTCTCTTGGACCAAGCACTAAGTGGAGCAACTACTCTTTTCATTTTTCGATGAAATCTCCACATAGGATTACTCCCAGCTTCTCCATTCCAGCAAGTTTTCACAGTATCCAAAAAATACTCATTCTCCACCCAACAATGAAGGAATTTTAAGTACTTGATATGAGTCTCTTTTCTTCTTGCTTAGTCTTTCCTATCACTTATTGTTGAGGTTTTGAATTGGAATAACACTGCTATCAGGAACCCAACCACGCACATGCTGATTATCTATACTACCATCATGAACCTCATAATTCTAATCAACAAGTCTTTGCCCAGTATCAACATTCTGAATCTGCTAAAAATTCTGAATAACAACATTCTGAACTTGCTAATCATCAACATTTTTAACATGTTGAATATTCTGATTATTAACATTTCGAACTTGCTGAGATTTAGTAGTAGCCAAAGTGATAACAGTGGCTCTAAAGTCACTCCTATGGTCAATATAAGGGTGCTCATGCAAAAGCATGAGCCAGATCCCTCCCCCTGGAAACCTCATCCTGCAATTTAGTAGGCTCCTCCTGTCTTTTCCCAACCACACCTCCCTAAACTTCAGAAAGCAATACAGAATTTAAAGGGATCTGGGTTTTGAGATGCAATGCGTCAATACCTAAATTCCTTGCATCATTATTTTGTCTGGCATTACCAGACTGAACATTACTTTCCACATCTTGCTGCTATTGTTTCAAAGGAGTAAGCATTTTTTTTGTTCTGTGCATTAGTAACCTTATTAGGATGATTTACAGCTTCAATAGGGACTTATTCCTGATGGTCATTAGGCTGATCATACACTTCCAGATTAATGTAAGAATTTGGAGAAATAAAAGCTAGGTTACTTTTATGCAGAACATTGGCTTGATGGATTGCAGATTCCTTTTGACTTTAGTTAAAGACATTCTGTTTCCCCTACCTCCTTCTCTGAGTTTGCCACTGTGGTTGTTGATGATGTGTGTCATCTCTTTGTTCACGTTACTTATTAATAACACTTGTAGAGCCCATTTGCATTTTCGGATTCCCAGACGCTGCTTCTTTATTCCCAAATTCATCAGTAAACCCACCTTGCCTTTCCAGCTCAAGGTATTTCCTTCTCTTTTGTTCATCATCTCTCCTTTTGATGGTGCCATCCTGAACTAAATGCCCCTGGTGCTAGCAGTATTGGCAATAAGATGACACTTATTCATATTGTACAGCTTGTCACCTTCCTATAGTTAAATCTTCTTCATCAAACCCCATGGAAACATGAGATGGTCTGTCTTTGGTAAGGTCCACACACATAAACAAATATAAGGGTCATTTTTCAAATTTTTTTGATAGATTTATCAACTTTTCAAGAGTTCTAACATCATTTAAACTAACAAGCATGACCCAACTCAAACTAAAAATAACAAAAAAATAAATTTAAAAAATAGCAGGATCTATTATCTCTTGCCAGGTTCCTAGTACCTAAGCCTTCAAGGTATTTGGGAATAATGATCTTGAGCCACTTGACAAGATAAAATTTGTGATAAGTCTCTCCTTAACAATTTATGTCATTACTTCATTGGAAATAAAAAAGATTGACATTATGTATGTAGGTGGGATGTCAAGAGCATTACTTTTGAACGTAAACAAAGTTATTGAACTGCAACCTATGATTCTCAAAGGGTACTTGAGTTTGAAGTTAATTAATATGTTATAACCAGATGTCATTGTTTATTGTTTTAATATGAAAATAATTATGAATGTTTTGTGTGTTTCTTCAAAATTATATGTCTTTTTAGGAGAGGTTTGAAATTAATTTGGATGAGCATTATGTGAAAGATAGCTGTGAGGATATTCTGAAAAATAGAAGCCGACAATGGTGCTATAAGTTAAAACAACTATTTGAAAGTACACGCTCAGAGGAAGAAGCTCGTAAAATTGAAGTGCCAGAGTTGGCCCAAGAAAATTAGAATAGACTGTGACATGTGGATAAATCCAGAGCACAAAGTAATATATATTCAGGTTATTCTTCTTGTTATTAAAGTTAGGAATTATGATGTTTTGTATTTAATTTGTAGAGACGATACAACATAAACAAGGTTAATCGAACTAAGCTCAAATCTAATCATTTCATGGGGTCAAAAGCATTTGTAGCAGCTCGTGCTAAAATGGTAAGTTAGACCAGTTTTATTATTTTTACTTATGAAACTTTAGTATTATTCAATTATTTTCTTATTTCACAGGGTAAAAGTAAACCTGAAGGAGTTGAGCCTGACTGAATCGAGTTCTATAAGCATACTCATTACACAAGTGAGAAAGGATGGTCATCTTTAGAGGCTGAGACTCATTATGTAAGAAAATCAATTTGTTTTTTAACAAAATACTCATTACATTTTTTTGATCAATATTTTTCAGAAGTTGTGTATTCTCTTTTAAATAATATTAATATTTTTATGCAGAACAACATGATAGATTTAAAAGATCTATATGCTTCGGGAGAGTCTTCCATGAACATTGATGAAATTATGGACACTATACTTGGTACAAAGTCTGGGTACGTAAAAGGACTTGGTTATGGTCCAGAACCTAATGCTATAAGATCTACACAAAGGAGAACGGCAGAGTTAGAAGACTCGCTCAAAAAGGCGAAACAGGAAGCTGGTAGTGCTCAACATGAGTTGCAGAGTAGATTAAATGTAGCTGAAACTGTGGTAGAAAATCAACAGTCTAGAATAGAAGATCAGCAGTGTCAAATAAAAGAGCAACAATCTCAAATACAAGCATTAAATTCTCAATTGGATATTGTAATGGCACGCCAAGAAGAACTGTTCAGGAAAATGCAACTTTTTTCTCGCCCATTACCATCAAGGTTAGAAGTAACACAAATTTATATGGCAAGTTTCATTTGATTTCATTATACAAAATATATAAATACGTAGCATTTAGTGTCTTACTTTGAATGCTTTTTTTTGTATGACTCAACGGAGTCTGAAATCCACTAGAATACCAACTTTAGGTACTTTCTTATTTTTATTTAGTCGACTTAAAGTCCATGTTTATACTTTATTGTTGGACAAGCTCCCTTTCACAATTAGTTGTTCTAGTTGGAATAAAATATGCGCCAATTGAGTGAAATGGATGGAGGAGATTACTGGAAAAATTTGTTCAATGATTAATGAGTTTCTATTTGCTGACCTATCGAGTTGAACCTCTAAAATTCATTACAGAATAATTTTGTTATCCTGTTAAGAAATATGTAGCATTAGAGGATAAAATTGTGAATCAAAAGCATTAAGGACTCTTGTTCCCTATAATTTCATTCAAATAAGATTGGAAAGATGGTGGAGTGAAAGGTTATGTACCCTTTATTTTTAGTTCTTAACCGTTACCTTTTAATCAAGTAAAGAAGATGTCACGGACATTGTTTAGGTCCAATACATTCTTGAAGTGGTAATGGTTGTCTCGCCTTTGATAAATTCAGCTGCACCTTAGTAAACTAATTCTTGATCTGAGTGTTGTCCTAAAACACATGTTTAACATAGAGGCTAGAATGCAAGTCTTGTTTCTGACCAAAATTATTTTGATTTTTCGATATTGCAATGATAGATCTTGTTCTTTTCCTTGTTCTATGGTGACAGAATTTTGGTGATATCTTCATGAATATGTCCATTTGAATTTTGGACAAGTTTGTACATCTTGAATGTTGCACCAGAAAGCCAAAACAATTGATATCTTAACTTTAACAGTTATACAAGGCTCTCTTTTCCTTAAATCATCCCAAGTTATAGATAAACTTGTCTCCAAAACACATTGTGCTATTGTAGGAGGAAAGTAGATTTTGATGCAACCCTTATTGCTGGCAAGTTATGGTTGTGAGATCTAATGTAAGCTGGACATAGAGAAGGACTATTGATCAAGTTAATCAAAAATATTCTAATATACCTCTATTGGCGCATATTTTATTTCCAGTAATCAATTTAAAACTTTGCCTCACCTCCCATTCTCGAATTAAACTCTGTTTTTCAGTTATTTGATTATGTCTATATAAGATCCAGTATCTATTCATATCTTTAGAATCAGTTGAACAATTTTCAGGACTAGAAATCAACTTAAGGAAGTCACAATTGATTCAAGGATTTTCCAAGCACTTAGCAGTAGGGTTGTGGGGTGATTACCTACAGAATATTTTTTTTTAATTTAACAGACCTAACCCAAGAATCTCACCCCTCGTGGTGGTCAGGGGTTGAGCCACACACCTCCAAGCCTTATCATAAATAACAAAATAAAAAGTACAAAGGAGGAGGGGCATAAACCTTACCTCCGACCTATGGTGGTTCACCAGTCGGCCTACCTTCTAAGGCTAGCCAACTAGTCCCTATTTCTAAAAACATAAAGCAAACCTAGACTATACCTACGAGAGTACTACTCTCATTACATATAATCTAAGAAAGCAATAAACGAGGAGACTCTCCCCTTATAATAGTAAGAAGGAAATAAAACTTACAACTAATCCTAAAGAACTAACACATAAAACTAAGCAGGGACTAGCTGTAGAACCAGGAGAAGTCCTGGTGGACCTTAAATCAGGGAACTAAGGTGGCTTCTTGATCCTTTTCGACTTTCTTCTTCTGAAGGTGACCATATCTTCCTTGTCCAAGTAGAAATATGCTTTTTCTTCCTTTGGCATTTGTTGAATGCTCGAATATAGTTGCGGATGATTGAAATTATGACTATGTTTTGCTAATGTATCCGCTACGAAGTTTGCCTCTCGGAGTACATGTTTGCACTTAAAGTCCTCCAACTGAGAGCTATAATGGTGAAACCTATCCAGACCCTGAGCAATGTCTATAGTTGGAGTGCTGATGTGCCTGTGAGTGATCCATTTCTGCAATAACTCTGAATCCACTTCCAAGATAACTTTTTTGAATCCTAGTTGTAAGCACCAGGCTATTCCAGCTATAGCAGACTCCAATTCAGCTTTATGATTGGACCCTTCCCCCACTGGAATAGCATAAGCAAATAAGAAAAGCCCCATGTTGTTCCTGATAACACCTCCAGTCCCCAGCCTACCTGGATTGGACAGAGCACTGCCATCAGAGTTGAGCTTCACCCACTGATCAGGTGGTCTAACCCACCTGACAGGGGTGATTTAAATATCATGCACACACATATTAGAAACCTTAATAATATCTTTCCAATTAGAAGGCAATTCTATGTAAGGATATGCTATCTTTAGCATGTAATAGACATCCTTAATTACCAAGTACTTCACCCTTGTCAGATTAGATCTTTTGCCTCCATATTTACAAGCACACATGTTTCCAGATGTTCCAGCAAATAAAAATAGGCACAGCCTGATAGATGAGCTTTTGGACATCATTGTGATACCTCATATCCCACCATTTCATGAGTACACTCCTCAGAGAAAGACAAATAGTAGCCATCCCATAAGAAGCATCAAAAAACTTCCACACACTGTGAGCAAAGTGACCTGTGATGAAAATGTGTTCTATAGTATTCAATCCAGGCCTGTAGCAGCAGTAACAATTACTGGGATCATAACCAAAACTGGTTAGTTTTTCATTTGTAGGAAGCTTACCCTTTAAAACCCTCCATAGAAGAAAGGAGCACTTAAAAGGAATATTCTTGTTCTTGGTGTAGGTGTTGGTCTTGGTTCTCATTTTCTTGTCTCTAATCAGGTTCCAGGCTGAGGAAATAGTGAAATCTCCATTAGGATTGAGACTCCAAATAGCTCTGTCAGGGATTCCAGTAAGAATCTGGAGCTTGATACTTAGAATATTGTCAATAATCTGAGGGGGTGTAGTGTTGGAAATCAACTCCTGAAGCTTGTCATTTTGGTCCTGATTGAGCATTGGGGGGGGGGGGGGGATGGAATTGATCACCTCTTCATCAATATATTTATCTTTCCCTGTAAAAATATTCTGGAAATGCTCACAAGTAGCCCTAGCTATATTTTCATCACCTTGAATCCAGTCACCCCTCTCCTGTTGCACTCTGTGAATGTGAAGTCTTCTTCTTTTACCTCTAATAAGATCATGAAAATACCCTGTATTGGCATCACCCTCTTTAAACCAACAGAGCTGAGTTTTCTGTTTGAGCATGGACTCCTCCAACTTCAGAAATCTAATATACTCAGCATTCAAACCATGTAAGTAACTCCTTCTATCCTCAGAGTTATCATTGATAAGGTCCTCTTCAGTTTGTTCAACTCTTTCCTCAAATTCCTTGACCTTGGCATACACATCACCAAAATTAATCCTTGACCAGTTACTGAGAGTGGAGGAAAGACACTTTAGCTTTTGTGAAATACCCACATGGGATCCCTAGAAACCTTTTTGGACTAGTTGTCCTTAACTGTATCCATGAATGTGGGTTGATCAGTCCACTAATTCAAAAACTTGAAGTACTTGATACCCCTATCTAATCCAGTAGACATCTCCATCAAGAGGGGGCAATGATCATACCCCACAGCTGGAAGATGTGTAATGGTAGTGATGGGCATGACTTCCAACCACTTGTCATTAACCATAGCTTTGTCAAGTCTCTTCCAAATGGTAGAATTCACCTCCTGTTATTGTACCAGGTAAAGTTTTGACCAGTGAAGCCTAAATCCATAAGACCACAGGCTTCAATGACTGCAATAAATTCAAAGCTCTTCTTGATATTATAAGGGACTCCCCCTAACTTTTCCTCAGTAGATGTAATAACATTAAAATCTCGTACTGCATACCAAGGCATGTCTGCTTTAGTATTGGATTTCCAATTAGAGGGAAGTTTAAAGATGTAGATCTTTACAGTCATCCTATTGAACTACTAGAGAAAAGGAAAAAAAATCAATCTTTTGTCTTTGCAATGCTTATATAATTTGACATTTCAACATATACAAAAAATATCGTGTTACAAATTTTAGTTTAATTAAATCTTATAAATTTCTTTCTCTTTTTTCACAAGTATGAAAAGTGAGAATTGAATCAAGGATAAATGCAAGCTCTTATGTTATCATATAATTGGTACTTTATGAAAGAAACTTCTACTTATCATAGTTTAGGAGTATTATTTCATCTATTTTTGTTAGATTTTTTTTTTGGTTATTGGACATACTTTACTTTAATGCAAGGACTTTATAATGGATATTACCTTAGTACAATTTAGTTATTTTTAATTGTATGATCATAGATTTACTATTATCTAGCATGTTTTATTATTTAATTTTTAATTTATGAAACTCTAATTTTAAAAATAATATTAATATAAACTAATTAAATGTCATCAATTGTTTTGTCACTAAAAGTAACTTTTAGCAACAATTAAATTTAACTTTTCAAGACAAATATTTTTATCGCAAAATAAATAAGTTTGTCATAAGTTGATTACATTTAGTGACAAAATATATATTTGTCTCAATACCTCCTTCTTATGATATACGAAATACTTTTTTATTTTGTGACAATTGTAATTATCACTAACCATGATAAGTTATAGTGACAATTACAAGTTGTTGGTAAAACTAATACTTTTAGTGACGAAGAATAAATTCAACTACTAAATTATTAACCTTATTTGTCCCTAATTCTTTCATTTAATGATGAATTTTTTTTCATATCTAAAAGGCAACAATTAATGACGAAATTACGTTATTTAACTACGAAATGCATATTTTAGAGACGATTAGTGTTGTCACTAATTAAACTAAATAATTAGTGACAACATAGTTTTGTCGATGGTAATAACTTTTTTAGTGATAAAATCATACCATTAACTAAAAAAAACACTTATTATATAAATAAATTTGTCACAAATATTCATGTATTTAAAGACGATTTTTCTTTTTGTAATTAATATAACATTTTCAGCGACGAAACACTAAGTCATCTTTATATACTTTTAGCCACCCACATTTAGGGACGATGATGTGACAAAATTTTTTTCGCCACACAAGATATTTAGTGATAAAATACCATTTATAAGTAACAAAATTATTTGTCTCTGATAATTGAATTCTATTATAGTGTAATATTCTTTTATTAATCATCCATTCACTAATTAACACTAATTAATAATATATTAAAATGATGAAAAATAACATTAGATGAAAAAGTATATTTTTAGATATTAACATCATTTTTCCAACATATCATATATTATATCTACTTTATATAATAATAAGAATAATAATTTTCGACATTCTGATTCTCACTATCACAAAAGCAGAAACACTTTCTAAAAATATCCACTTAAAATTTGCAATAGAATTTGAGAAAGTGATCATCCTATTGAGCTGTTTCTTATTTATATATCTTCCCTTAATTTTTGCAGATCTGATCCTAGATTATAAAGAAACTAAATGCTTGTTTGAATCTCTCTTTTAAACGAGAGAAAAGGCTTATAAATACTTTTAAACTAGGTATAAAGACGCATAAATATTTCTTTTTTCACATTTGGATCTAAAAATATTCCTAAAATTTATTTTTACTCGTAAACACTCAATCTATGAAAAAAGGTTCATAACTCTTCCACTTTTGAGTCCAAACATACCTCTTAGGTTTTGAAAAAATGCCACATAATTTTTAAAAAAATATTTTTAAAGAATTAAAATTAACTTATACTATTTTGGTTAAGTTGAATAATATGTTTGAACCTAAAAATAAATCTTAGAGTATTTTAACTCTTTTTTCATAGGTTAAAAATATTCATGATCCTAAAAATAAACCTAGGAGGTAATTTTTTCACAGGTTGGGAATAATATATTTCTAACTCGTTGTAACGACCTACTACTGTATTGACAACGAATTATACAAACAAATAAATTTATATCTTGACACAAAACTACTAACCCTGTGTACATAATATTTGTATAATAACAAGAATTTAACATGAAGGCAAACAACCCGATGAATTATAGAAACACAAACGGATTGTGCTCAACTCACATGACAGGCTTACTAATTTGTTAAAAAAAAAAAAAGTGTTGGCAGAAGAGATCAACATTTATGCGGAGAAACGAAAATGAAGCAGCAAACAAAGTGAGGGTAATGAAAACATCACAACCAAATCATATTTTCCCCTACACGTTAACCCTCAGAATACAGATTGTAAGGTAGGAATGACAATACCACATCATCAAACACAAATAGAAAGTTGAACAAATTCAACAACATTGGACTAGAGATCTAGAAAATGAATACATTCAAAATATGGCAATCAAAACAGCCTCTCCAAGAACATGACCCTCCACTGCTTCTAGTAGTTTATCCTTCGTCACCTGCCCAATCACCCAAAAAACCACATTAATTACTTTTGACCTTTTAAATTTATTTATTCTCCACCGTTATCCATGATAAAGTATTTGTTTCTCTTTTAAATTGGGGTAGATAAAGTATTGAACTATTAAAAATCTGAGGATTACCTTGTTCCCAAGATTGAGCTCCTCATACAAAGCAAAAAGCTTGAACTCAAATCTATGACCATGATTTGGCAACTTAGGTCCACGCCATCCAGGGACTTTTTCGTCATTATGCCCTTCTTTGACATGAGCATAATCTCCACCTAATTCCTCTCCTTTACCTGAAAATCCTTCTGGCAAACCCTTTAAAGTTGGTGGAATATTGGTGACAACCCACACAACCCATGGCACAAGAGGTTCATTTGGGTCAGGGGCATCAATATCTTGGACCACTAGCGACAAACTTTTAGTCCCTTGGGGCAAATTGTACCATTCTAATGGTGGTGACAAATTCCTTTGAGCACCTTGCCCTTCATCTGTGTACTTTCTAGGTAATTTTCCTTCATGATTTATGCTTGGTGACGCTAGCCTAAACTCATCACTTGCATTTGCCATTTTGTGTTTTTTTTTTCTTTAGATGGATTTGTTAGATGAGGGGAAAAATAAATAAGGAAAATTGGTGATGAGGAGTAGTAAAGGGATTTGATGACATTTGTCCTAAGAAGGTTCGTGTTAGCATGAGAAGTTACACGTTGCATCATACGTGTTTCAATTCACTTATGTTCAGTGGACACTTCTCGAGCCATCACATTTTCTCTATTATTCTATTCTCGGTTTTGGATCAGCACAATAACGTAAATTGGGGCAGAGCTACGTGAACATCCTTCGTCAATTTTTTATTTTAAATAAATAGATTAAATATAATTATTTTGATATATATTAATTTTTATATTTTTAAAATAAAAAATTATTTATTAATATTTTAAACATATGAACACTTTATAAAAATATTGACTCTGTTATTAATCCCAAATACCTTCTTTTCGAATTAGGAATGGAGCTACAAATTCAACTATGATTCCAACGAGTACCTTATTTTATAATGAAACCTCATAATTACTAACAATATATTTTTATTTCACAAATTCAATAGAAAATTGGTGTTCGATCGTCGCTGAAAGTTTGAAAATTATTATTTTTTTAAATAAGCGGATGTTATTATAAGAAAATTGATTACATGAGGAATTTAAAGCTGGCATTTAGACGATTTATTATAGTTTTGAGACATTTTTAATAAATCTGATGCTCGAATTTAAGAAAAAATAAAATTAATTTTTGTGTAATGTGTATAAGTTTATATATCAGGAAAAAGGGTCAAAATTGCCTTTCAACTTTGTTTTATTATTTAATTTTATCTTTGCCCTTAAAAATAAGTTGAAAATACACCGTCGTTAATAAATTTTTCACTCATACCCTTTAATGGATGGAAAATTCAAATTAAATAAAATTATTCATTTTTTTAAAAAAAATAAACCCACCACCCCATCTATTCTGCCCCGGTCCAACTATAATAACTTAACCCAAATATGAAGGCAAACATACTGATGAATTAATATATAATAACACGAATTTATATATTAGGAAAATAGGTCAAAATTGCCCCTCATTTTTGTTTTATTATTTAATTTTATTTTTCCTTTAAAAGTAAGTTGAAAATACCTTGCCGTTAATAAATTTTTCAGTCATACCCCTCAATGGATGGAAAATTCAAATTAAATTTTTTTTATTTTTTTTTTTAGAAAAAAATATGACCCACCACCCCATCTATTCCACCCAGTCCAACTAAAATAACTTAACCCAAATAACTTCACCGCCTGACAACTACGTCTTCACTACAAAGTCACCACCACCACGCTTGAAAATCACCAAAACTCCGCCAAAAAAATTATGAAAACCCCACAAAACCACCACAAGATAGCCAACAAAATCCAACCAAACAACCACCAAACGATCGCCTCCAAAACTATCCAAAATCCCACCATGAAATACCACCAGACCCATATGAAAACGCCACCAAAATTATCATTGAAAAATCATCGAAACCAGCACAAAGTTACTACAACTCAACAACACTGAAACCCCATGATAGACCCACTAAAAATCCACAACCGCAACCTCCGACAGCATCACCCAATAGTAGCCAAACGACATCAAATTTCCACCGAAAAACCACTTAAACAGCTGCAAAATAGTCACCAAAATGAACACAAATAGATTTCCACCAAAACAATCACCAAAAATTTTCACCAAAAAAACTACCTAAACAACAACCAAAATGCATCGTCCTAGCCTCTAATTTCATGGATAAAAAAATGAGAAATTCAACAAAAGCATACAGAAACAAATTCAATTAATATCCATAAAATTTACATGAATCCAAAAGTTGTTAGTTATGAATTTAGCGGCATCGATCTGCAAAAGAGATTTGGACGAAAGAGAGCCAACCACGCCATGTCTGCAAAAACATCGTACTTTGCCAAGCCAAGATACGGGTAGGTGCCTGAATCCATTATCCAAGGACTCAAAGAAATCATCATCACCGCCTTAAATTGTTATGGATCTAAAAAAAAGAGAGAATCAACCAAAACACAGATGATATGGCTTTGATTGTTTATGTAGAGGAGGAAGAAATGTTATACTACTATGTTTGTAGCAGAAAGATTATGCAAAAAGAGATTTTTGGACTTGTGGCTAAGCTTGGAGCCTCAGATATCATATCATTTTGTTTTTGTTTTTGTTTTCTTGGTTCAATTATTGAAAAGAAAGAAGGGGAAAACAAAAACAAAATAAGGGCATGTATTCTTAGATTTTGAGAAATGGGTAGTTTTAGGATTAGGATATGGTTAAGTTTGGTGGTTTTTAGGACGGATCGGGTTTGGGTTGTTGAGGAAATGGGTAATATATAAAATGGGTCAAAATTATGTTATTCGGGGTTTTCATCCAATTAAGGGGTACTAGTGAAAAGTTTATTAAAGGCAGGGGCATTTTCAATTTACTTTTAACAGCGAGGGTAAGATCAAACAATAAAATAAAGTTGAGAGGTATTTTTGACTTTTTTCCATATATATATAAGTGTGAGTGCCCTTAGACGACCAAGAACACTTTCGACATTTCATACCTATAAATGAGGATTACAATAGTAATAAAAATATGTGAGTGACATGCCCCGTATGGCCAAGGGCATCTTCTTACTATGCCGATGTCGGCAGCCTTCTGTGCCTTCTCCAATGCCCATGTGGTTTTGATTCAAGTGAATCAATCCACCGACTTGCCCTTCATCCCGTAGTTGTTCGCCCTTCTCTTTCTTGATGTATTCTTTTGGAATAAAGGATTTTCACCTTGCTTCTCCGCTTTGTTTCGGTCTGCACAGAGCGACATGCCCAAGTACGATCAAGAGCATGTTCGTACTTTCATCTGGCATTTGTGCGGCGGCCGTCTGTGCTGTCATGCCCCAGGAAGGTACCCTAGGCGTGGCCGGCACCCAGAGACTATTGCTAGTCCCTAAGCGAACCACTCGTTCTCAGGATGGTCACTCAACATCAGCATAGCAGAAGTAAACTAGTAAACTACCTCAATTAAAGGCCAATGGACAACATCAGTCTCAACATCATACTAAGTAAGTAAGAGTTCTACTCAGTCCATAAAGGAAACATCAACTTCAAACCTTGACTCATGTCTATCAAGCCTCTAACCTGACTCAGCTATCTAAGATGATACCATAATAAACCATGGTTACCTAACTCAGTAAATAATGAGAGCATCAAATAGAAGGGGTCTCCTCCGGATAGCAAGGAGGCTCACCAATGTCGGAACTCGAAATCTCTGACCTCAACGGTGCGTCTGCTGAAGTTCTCTAACTCCTGTATCTGCATCATGAAACGATGCAGCGCTGAGTGGCATCAGTACGTGGAATGCACTGGAATGTAAAATAGCTGAATATAACAATATAAGTACAACAGCATAGGGAAAAACATCAATTCAATATCATACTCCATCAAAATGTTAAGAGTCTATCTAAGGCAAGAGATTAGAGTAGACAATTGACTCATCAACCTCTTATCCCAACCTCATCAACACATCGACCTCTTCTCAAGGAAACTCAACTCAACTCAGGGACCTCAACTCGACTCAAGGAACATCAACATCAACTCAGCTCAGGGAACATCGATATCAAATCAACTCAGGGAACTCGACTCAAAACCTCACATCAACATCAACCTCAGATTTCTATCAAAATGGAACCTAGCTGGGAGTTTCTCTAACCGACAACCATCACCTATGAGCCAGTGATGATACAACGAAGCTATGTCGTTGCCACATCCATTCAGTACCCTGCCCGAGGCAAAGTATATCAACCTCAGTGGATCCACAAGAAAAACCTCAATCCTCATTTGGGACAAGAAAGGAGCCATCCGCATTGCGGTTCAATCCCCTCTTCCTACGCGGGCCACGTAGTTAATGGGTTCGAGTGGGACTCACTCTCACCTATTTCGATGCTCAATACTCCTCCCAGAACTCGACATGCTCATAAAACATCAACCTCATCAGTCCCACAGGGACATAATACCTCATCATCAGTCCCATAGGGACATAATATAATACCTCAACATCAACATCAGTCCTATAGGGACATAATATAATACCTCTACATCAACATAACCTCACCTCATCAACATCAACATCATGGACTCAAGGTACTCTTTTAGAAATTAACTTTCAATTTCAAGACATCATAAAACATCATTCTCATCAACATCATCATCAAGACTCTCATCAAATGTGAAACACAATCATAACATCATAACATCATACTCATTACGGCTCTAGACTCATCTCCTAGTTCATTCTCACACCTTTTTAATAAAATAGTTATAGCGTTTTGAGGAAAGAAAACACTCATGAAATGAATTATGCAACAAATCCAGTTTATGATGATCATCATTTTATGTAAAGTATATGCATAAAGTAAAATTCAATATACATGCTCAAAACTCTTCACATCAACCTCATTATGTTTTCAGACACAATTTAATTTACTCAATAGGGCACATGGGAGGACATTCCCATGCTTTAGGTTAGCCTTACATACTTGGGATGGTTGCTAACACAGTTTCTTGCACAAACTTCTCTTGATTTCCTGAACCTCAACTCCCCTCAAGCCCTGACTTAGTGACTTTTCTTAGGAAGAACGCTCTTGAATGGGTTTTTGAAACCCTTCTCTTAGAAAAATGACTTTTATTCGTCGTAGGGGAGGTTTAGACAATATAGAAAAGGACTAGAATGCCCCTTGAAATATTAAAGAAAATTATTCCCGACTTGGAATAACATAGTCCACGACGCGGACCTGTCGCGGACAGTGCAATTTCGGAAAACATCAGCTCCGTTGAAAAATCACAGAAAAACATAAGTGTGCCTCTGCGACAGGTCTGCGACGCGGTTCTGTCGTGAACTCACACTATTTTTCATTGTGGAACGAAAAATTATCTTTCGACTCGATTGCTCTAAAAATCGACCGAGACCCTTCCCCCACTCAATTTTCCGTGCTGATCATGAATCTGCTCTCAGATTTTTAATCCGAGCATTGGGAGACGCATTTTGCGTACACCTCTTCCCTAGGGGTATTTTGGTAATTTATCAGGCGTTACATGTGCCTCCCCCTTGGGATCATTCATCCTCGAATGATGCGTAGGGACGATATTTTGGCACGAATAGACTCAAGACTCACCTCAATACTCGCTCAGCAACTCACCTCCTCAACTCTCCATCAACCTCAATAACATCTATTCAGACATCAGGAATATACACATCAGCTCAGGGTAAGAACATCAATTTACATAAAAAGTAAGAATATTACCTCCGACACTTTCTTCAACCTCGGGCACGAACAGGTGCGGGTATTTTCTCCTCATTACTTCCTCAGCTTCCCATGTGGCTTCCTTAACAAATTGGTTCCTCCACAGAACCTTGACGGAGGCTATCTCTTTATTTCTCAGTCTACAAACCTGTCTATCAAGGATTTGGACTGGAATTTCCTCATAGGACAAACTGTCTCTGACTCCTGTGCTCTCCATAGGGATTACTAAGGCAGGATCCCCCAATCACTTCTTCAACATCGAAATATGGAACACCGGATGGATTCCAACTAACTCAGAATGTAACTTTAGCTCATAAGAAACCTTCCCAATTCTTCGCAAAATCTGATAAGGGCCAATATAACGAGGACTTAATTTCCCCTTTTTCCCAAACCTCATAACACCCTTCATGGGTGATACCTTATACCCAATCGCTCACCTCAAACTCTAGGTCTCTTCTCCTTACATCTGTGTAAGATTTCTGACGGCTTTGGGCAGTCTTCAATCTTTCTCAAATAATTCGTCACCTTCTCCACCAACTGGTGGAAAAGGTCAGGCCCAATCAACTCAGCCTCTCCAACTTCATACCACCCGATGGGTGATCTACATCTCCTCCAATACAAGGCCTCAAAAGGGGCCATTTGGATGCTTGCATGATAACTGTTGTTATATGCGAATTCAATCAATGGTAAATAATCATCTCAATTTTCTTTGAAGTTAAGAACACATGCTCTCAACATATCCTCTACCGTCTGAATAGTGCGCTCTGCTTGACCATCTGTCTGTGGATGAAAGGCCGTGCTCAAGTTTACTTTGGTACCCAATCCTTTCTGGAAAGACTTCCAGAAGTGAGAAGTAAATTGGGCTCCTCTGTCCGAGATGATGGACAAGGGAACTCCATGCAACTTGACAATCTCCTGGATATACATCTTGGCATACTCCTCTGCAGTGTTAGTTGTCTTGACTGCCAGGAAATGCGCTGACTTAGTCATCCTGTCTACAATCACCCATATAGAATCATGCTGCCTCCGAGATCTCAGTAGGCCAGTGATGAAATCCATATTAACCATCTCCCACTTCTATTCTGAAATCTCAAAGTTTTGAGCTAAGCCACTTGGCCTTTAATGCTCAACCTTCACCTATTGGAAATTCAGGCATCTTGAAACAAACTCCGCGATGTCTCTCTTCATTCCACTCCACCAATAGACTTCTCTCAAGTCGTGATACATCTTAGTGGAGCCCGGATGAACGGAGTATCTAGTGTTGTGGGCTTCAGCCATAATTCTCTCTAGAACACCGTCAACATCAGGGACGCATAACCTACTTTGGTACCTTAATACCCATCTCCCCCTTTGGAGAAGACCATCACTTTTTGCTTGTGGACATCCTCCTTCAATTGGAGTATAATAGGATCTCGATCCTGCATCTCTTTTACCTCAGTCACTAGGGACGATGAAGACCCACTTTGAACACTAATTCCTCCCTCGTCATTCTCTTCAAGTTGGACTCCCAATCGAGCCAACCTATGCACTTCCTTCACCAGCTCTTTCTTCTCTTCCTCAACATGGGTTGTGCTACCAATAAACAACCTGCTAAAAGAATCAGCAACAATGTTAGCTTTACCTAGGGTGGTACATGATGCTCACGTCATAATCTTTGAGCAATTCCAACCATCTCCTCTGTCGCAGGTTGAGCTCTCTCTGACTAAAGACATACTGAAAACTCTTGTGGTCAGTGAACACGTCCACATGCACTCCATACAAGTAGTGGCGCCAGATTTTAAGTGCGAGCACTACCGCCGCCAACTCAAGATCATGGGTCGGATAGTTCCTCTCATGAACATTAAGCTGCCTAGAAGCATAGGCTATCACTTTTCCTCTCTGCATTAATATGCATCCCAACCCAACTCTTGATGCATCACAGTAAATTACAAAATCTTCTATCCCGTCGGGCAAAGTCAAGATAGGTGCGGTGGTCAACCTAGTCTTTAACTCTTGGAAACTTTTCTCACATTCCTCTGACCACTGAAACTTGACCTTTTTCTAAGTTATTTTTAGTCAATGGTGCGGATAAGGAAGAAAATCCCTCAATAAATCTGCGGTAGTAGCTTGCCAACCCCAAGAAACTCCTTATATCAGTTGGAGAGGTCGGCCTTGGCCAGTTTGTGACTGCTTCAATCTTCTGGCCATCTACTCGAGTTCCATCACTCGAAACAACATGGCCTAGGAAAGCCACTGACTTAAGCCAAAACTCACATTTGGAGAACTTCGCATACAATTCATGGTCTTTAAGAGTCTGAAGGACAACTCTAAGATGTTTAGCATGCTCCTCCTCATTCCTTGAATACACCAAGATATCATCAATAAATACAATCACAAACATGTCAAGGTAGAGCCTGAACACCTTATTCATCAAATCCATGAAAGCTACCGGTGTGTTCGTCAACCCAAAGGACATAACCAAGAACTCAAAGTGGCCATATCATGTCCTGCAGGCTGTCTTTGGAATATCACATTCTCTCACTTTCAACTGGTAGTAGCCCGATCTGAGGTCTATCTTTGAAAAGCATGAAGCACCCTAAAGTTGGTCAAATAAGTCATCTATCTTGGGAAGAGGATATTTGTTTTTAATCGTAACCTTGTTCAGTTGCCTATAGTCTATGCACATTCTGAGACACCCATCCTTCTTTCGTACAAACAGAACGAGAGCACCCCAAGGAGAAACACTAGGTCTAATAAAACCTTTCTCTAACAGATCCTTCAACTGCTCCTTCAACCCTTTCAACTCAGCGGAGCCCATCCTATATGGTGGAATTGAAATAGTTTGTATATCGGGAAGTACATGAATACCAAAGTCGATCTCCCTATCAGGAGGGACTCTAGGTAAATCCTTAGGGAACACCTCAGGGAACTCATTTACAATTGGGACTGACTCAGGGGTAGGGGACTCAACATCATCATATTTAACTCGTACAAGGTGGTAAATACAATCCTTAGAGATTAACTTTCTCGCCCTCAGGTAGGAAATAAATCTACCCTTGGGTGCAACGTAACCTCCCCTCCATTCTAGGACCGGTTCATTCAGAAATTGGAATTTAACAACTCGGGTCCTACAACCTATGGATGCATGGCAAGCATGGAATCAATCCATACCAAGAATCACATCAAAATCGACCATCTCCAACTCTACTAAATTGGCCAATGTATCCCTATGATAGATGGACACTACACAGTCTCTTGACCCTCTATGCCAGGATAGACTCACCAGTAGGAGTCGAAACAGTATAAAGCTCAAGAAAACACTCTGGAAGAACCTCAAACTTATTGGCCACATAGGGCGTCACAAAAGATAAAGTGGCACCCGGGTCAAGTAATGCATAACAATTATAAGAAAAGATTCGGAGCATACCCATAACAACATTTGGAGCAACCTCTTGATCCTGTCGATTACCCATCGTATACAGAAGGTTCATCCCGCCTCCTGCGTTCGCAGTAGTAGTCTTCTGATGACTACCCGCAGGGGGCGCTGTAGAAGACTGAGCTGTATTACCTCTATCACTCCATCTCCTTGAAGGGCACTTATCCTGAAAATGGCCAGGCTGTCCTCACGAAAAGCAAATATTGGTGCCCTCACAGCACGCACTAAGATGCAGCCTGCCACATCTGCCACAAGGTGGCTTTCCTCTCGGACCTTGGGCAACACTATCTTGGGACCGGGGTCCCTGTGCTCTGAAATTTTGGTGAACATAGGATTTCTGATCATACATATTTTGCTGAACAGGTGCACTCGCCATCGGGGGTGCATAGCTAGAAGACTTCTTCTGAAAGAAAGTTCTATCACCCTTATTTTGCTTCTGGTGGTTGGGCTCATGCCCTGCAGATTTGGCTTTCTTACTCTGCTGCTCTTCTTTGTCTCTCTTTTTGTCCTCCTCAGTCTGTTGGGCATAGAACATAAGTCAAGAGATATCCATATCTGGAATCAGCAATGCTATCTTACATTCCCTCTTTACATGCCTGCCTAATCCGGATACGAACTTCCTCATCCTCGCCCTCATATCAAGGACCATCTCGGGTGCATATCAGGACAGCTAGATGAACTTGAGGTTGTACTCTTTGACAATCAACTCCTCCTGCTTCAGATTCACAAACTCTTCGACCTTTGCCTCTCTCAACTCTTGGGAAAGAAGTGATCGAGAAAAGCACTCTCAAACTCCTCCCACTCAGCAGACTTAGCATCTCACTTCTACCATCTTCCCACTGGTTATACCAGATATTTGCAACATCCTTAAGCAGATATGAGACCAGATCGACTCCCTCAACCTCACTCGCGTGCATAGCCCTCAGGATCTTGCACATCTCATCAATAAAGTTTCGCGGGTCCTACTCAACCTTGGACCCCGTATAGACTGGCGGGTTCATCCTCAGGAAATCCCTGAGCCTGGCTGCAGTAGTAGGCTCTTGGGAACTGTAGCTAGGGGCCTGGGGACCGCTCTGTGAGGCCACCAATTGAGTGGGCATAGTGATGGCTCCCCTGAAGTCTGCTTCTGAAGTGGAGGCCGACTGAGCAGGTGGTGCCGGTGGATCCTCGGAAGCTCTGGCAGGTTGACACCGTCTCCTTGTCTCACTCCGGGTAGGGTCCTCTAGTATGGAATTTTCAGTGTTAGGACTGAGGCATCTCTTTGGGCAGCAGTGCATTTTGGAGGCATGATCTGCAAACGCATAACGCACGAATTAGAGGGGGGGGGGGTTTATAGAGTCAAACTCTATCGCACGAACTCAGAACATCAAAGAAGTGTAACCATTCCTAATGTCCCATAGTCTCCTATTTATGAAGTGTGGTGCACAACACACACATAAACAAGACTCTACTAGACACGGCTTCATAGATTCCCTAGGACTTTTGAACTCTATGCTCTGATACCAAGTTTGTCACGCCCCGGGAGGGTACCCTAGGCGTGGCCGGCACCCAGAGACTATTGCTAGTCCCTAAGCGAAGCACTCGTTCTCAGGACGGTCACTCAACATCAACATAGCGGAAGTAAAGTAGTGAACTACTTTAATAAAAGGACAATGGCCAACATCATTCTCAACAACATACTAAGTAAGTAAGAGTGATACTCAGTCCATAAAGGAAACATCAATGTTAAACCTTGACTCATGTCTAGTAAGCCCCTAACCTGACTTAGCTATCTAAGATGATACTATGACAAGCCATGGTTACTTAACTCAGTAAATAATGAAAGCATCAAATAGAAGGGGTCTCCTCCGGATAGCAAGGAGGCTCACCAATGTCAGAACTTGAAATCTCTGACGTCAACGGTGTGTCTGTTAAAGTCCTCTAACTCCTCTATCTACATCATGAAACGATGCAGCACCGAGTGGCATCAGTACGTGGAATGCACTAGTATGTAAAATAGCTGAATATAACAATATAAGTATAATAGCATAGAGAAAAACATCAACTCAACATCATACTACATCAGAATATCAATAGTCTATCTAAGGCAAGAGATTAGAGTAGACAATTGAATCATCGACCTCTCATCCCAACCTCATCAACACATCGACGTCCTCTCATGAAAACTCAACTCAACTCAACTCAACTCAGGAAACTCAACTCGAGTCAAGGAACATCAACATCAACTTAGCTCAGGGAACATCGACATCAACTCAACTCAAGGAACTCGACTCAAAACATCACATCAACATCAACCTTAGAGTTATATCAAAATGGAACCTAGCTGGGAGTTTCTCTAACCGACAACCATTACCTATGAGCCAGTGATGATACAACAAAGCGATGCCATTGCCACATCCATCTAGTACCCTGCCCGGGGTAAAGGACATCAACCTCAATGGATCCACAAGAAAAACCTCAGTCCTCATATGGGACAAGAAAGGAGCCATCCGCATTGCGGTTCAATCCCCTATTCCTACGCGGTCCACGTAATTAATGGGTTTGAGTGGGACTCACTCTCACCCATTTCAGTGCTCAATACTCTTCCCAGAACTCGACATGCTCATAAAACATCAACTTCATCAGTCCCATAGGGACATAATACCTCATCATCAGTCCTATAGGGACATAATATAATACCTCAACATTAACATCAGTCCTATAGGGACATAATATAATACCTCGCCAACAACATCAACATCATGGACTCAAGGTACTCTTTTAGAAATTAAACTTTCAATTTCAAGACATCACAAAACATTGTTCTCATCAATATCATCGTCAAGACTCTCATCAAATGTGAAACACAATCACAACATCATAACATCATACTCATTACGGCTCTAGACTCATCTCTAAGTTCATTCTCACACCTTCTTATTAAAATAGTTATAGGGTTTTGAGGAAAGAAAACACTCATGAAAATGAATTATGCAACAAATCCAGTTTATGATGATCATCATTTTATGTAAAGTATATGCATAAATTAAAATTCAATATACATGCTCAAAACTCTTAACATCAACCTCATTATGTTTTCAAGACACAATTCAATTTACTCAAAAGGGCACATGGGAGGAAATTCCCAAGCTTTAGGTTAGACTTACATACCTGGGATGGTTGCTAACACAGTTTCTTGCAGAAACTTCTCTTGTTTTCCTCAACCTCAACACCCCTCAAGCCCTGCTTAGTGACTTTTCTTAGGAAGAACGCTCTTGAATGGGTTTTTTGAAACCCTTCTCTTAGAGAAATGACTTTTATTCGTCGTAGGGGAGGTTTAGACAATATAGGAATGGACTAGAATGCCCCTTGAAATATTAAAGAAAACGTTCCCCGATTTGGAATAATACAGTCTGCGACGCGGACTTATCGTGGACAGTGCAATTTCAGAAAACATCAGCTCCATAAAAAGATCACAAAAAATATAAGTGTGCCTCCGCGAAAGGTCCACGATGCGGTTCTACCGCAAACTGACACTATTTTTCATTTTGGAACAAAAAATTATCTTTCGACTCGGTCGCTTTAAAAATCGACCGAGACCCTTCTCCCACTCAATTTTCTGTGCTGATCACGAATCCGCTCTCGAATTTTTAATTTGAGCATTGAAAGACACGTTTTGCGCACACCTCTTCCCTAGGGGTATTTTGGTAATTTACCGAGCGTTATATGTGCCTCTCCGTCGCTCGCGTGGTTTCAATTCACGTGAATCCTAGTTGTTCATATGATATTTTGGTAATTTATCGAGCGTTATATGTGCCTCTTTCTCATGTGATGTTTTCGAATAAAGGATTGGTTCCTCTTGCTCCTCCAGTCTGGAAGCTCAAAGGCGTGAGTCTGCAGAGCGTTGGTATTACGGGAAACGATGAAGGTTTGACTTTCTTTCATTTCCTATGTTGCATCTGCAAATGTTCCTTTCCTGAGGATTGTTTTCCACTTTTGATTTATTGGATTTGCTTCTTCACTTTTGAGGTTGAAGTTTAGAGATTTTCCCCTGTTCTAATTTTTCTTAATTGTTTTGGCTGTTGCATGTTACTTCTTCCTCCTCCTTTTGTATTTGCCTTTGTTTTTATTTTAAGAGCTTGACAATTAAAAATTATTTGCTATCCACTTTGTTACTTGATTTTATATGTTCGAGTGATCCCTTCTGCTTGAAATCTTTGTGAAAACTTGCGAGTCAAACATTCCACACGGCTTTAATCAAACTTATTTGGTGATAACAACTCAAAATACATACAGGATGAAATTCAAGAAAAGAAATTGTGCCTCAAGTTCTCAAGTTAGTACCCAGAGAACGACAAGGAAAAGGAAAAGGAAAAGGAAATTAAGGATAAATTCTACTTCCAGAGGATGCCATAATCGAGAACTATCCTTGATCAATCTTTGTTGTCAATTGCTGAAAAACTAATGTTAAAAGTAAAAATATAAACATTTAAATAGTGTCTCGGGAAGCCATCCATCAACATATAATATGCCAAGTTTAATGGACATAGGCTGATCCTTTTGGGAAAAAGTAACTATAAATTTTTTATAAGGGGGGAAAAGTAACTATAATTAAAGCTTTAGCATCACTAATAGCTCTTGAATAATCTTTATATGTGTGTGTGCACGTTAGTTTATCTGTCACGCCCCGGGAGGGTACCCATGGCGTGACCAACACTTGAAGAACCATTGCTAATTCCCCAAGAGAACCATTTGGCCTCATCATCACATCTTACTTGACAACAAAAGAAAATACTCAAATGAAACACATTTAAATGGAATAATAAAACTCTTATAAGAAATAGTTTCCAATGAATCAAGTTCAGAAATAAATAACTACCGAAGATCCTCTACTCAATGTCTATAAAGTCTCTATTTAACAATCTAGATGGTACCAAGCCATGGCTACCTAACTCGAGATATAATAATACCCAATGAAAGTAACAAGTGCTCCTCCGAAGGCAAGGAGGGATCACCAACTCTGAAGGCAAGGAAACCGAACCTTAACAGTGCACCTGCTAGAGTCTTTTATCACATGTATCTATTTGAGAGCAAGATATTGAGACTTGTATTAATTTCTTCCGGGTTCTGTTAAACTAGTGGCTTATACATGCAACACCAGTTCTGGGATGGTTTTAGACAATGATTTCTATTTCTTATGCTTTTCTTTCCTTTTTAGATTGTATTATCGCTTTACACTACTAGATATGGCCTATGGCAACAACAATTATGCAACGGTTAAATAACTGTTGCCATAAGTACTTTTTAGCAACAGTTTAACCATTGCCATAGAACCTTTGACCTAGCACAACACTTATTAAAATAAATCATTGCAATAGTCCAAAACCATAGCCATAGAGGTATTTGTTGCAACAATTATTTAAACCATTGCAACATCAAACTCTATAACAATAGTTACTATTAAAAAATATTATAATACCACTTCCCAAAAATATTTTCCACCAAATAATTTATAAGCCCACGAATATATGCTTTGGTCTTTTCTAGAAGTCTAAAAGACCAAGAGATATAGGGTTTCTCTCTTCAGGAACTTTCCTTTGGAATTTTCTGATTTTCTAAAAGATCAGAGACATGCAAAAGGATTTCTCTTCACAAAGCTTCATCTCCCGTTAAGTGCTTATCTTTGCTCCAGCAAGAGCTCATCTTCGTCTCCAGCAAGAGCTCATCTTCGTCGAGAGCACCATCTCCAATAGTTTAGCAGATTAGTTGTTGTCTTTTTTGTGGTTTTATCTTTACAAAAGGTATGGTATTCTATGCATTGCATTCTATTTCAGTTTTCTTTGTCTTTCTATGAAGGATTTTTGAAAGAGCTTTTGCTCTGTAAAATTATAAATCCATGAAAGGGTTTTTGAAATACACAAGTGGGTTTCTATGAAATAGATGTTATTTTTTGCAATTTCATGTATTTGATTTAATTTATTTGCATTTTAAAGTCTGTACCTCAAATTTGAAAATGGAAATTTCTAAGTGATAGGTTAGGGCTTTTTAGGAGAAGCTGCATATTTTTTTAAGAAAAATCCACTAAAAATGCAGAAAATTAATGATTTTGATATGAATCAATGTGTTCGTCTTTCCTGTTTTCATTTGTTCTTTCTATTTTAGACAATTATGGTTTCGTTTTTAGGTGTTTTAAGTTGCATAATTCGAGAATTACTGTATAAGAACTCACTTTGCATTCATAGTTGTTGGTGATTATAGGAAGCAGTTCGCGACTTAATAGATTTAGCTAACTTTTGCTCATATATTTTGGGAGTAGCTTTTGAAAATTTAAGTTAAAATATTTGTTTAGGTGATTATAGTTTTATTTAGGTGTTTAAGTTGCATAATTCCGAAATTATTTTAGAGAAATTTGCTTGAAATCTGATGAATATTAGAATTCGCTACTCAACAGATAAAAGTTAAGCTACATCTAGTCAAGATTAAGAATAGTGGCAATATATTTTTGCCCAAATATTGATACATTGTAGTGATTTGAGATGCTACTTTTCGTGTAACATTGCAATATATATGTCTCTCTCTCCGCAATTTAGCAAAACACTTACTCTTTTCCGATTTAGCCATAATTTCAAAAGCTTTTGTGGTCATGCTTATCATTTTTTGTGTGAAATATCTTCTCCTTTTGTTCTTCCTTCTTGGTTTCCCTGTATATAGAAAAAAAGAAGTGTGGCATTTTGCTCTTCCTAGTTGGTTTTCTGTATTATAAGAAAAAAGAGTGTTCTCTACCGCAACTACTTTGGTTGTGTTGATGTCATCCTATAGGTATGCTGTTTATTTTCTTCTTTTTTCTCGATTAGATTTTAATGTAGGACAACTTTACCACTGCTCCAAGGCTCCCCTTTCAATTACCTAGTAGGGCTGTCATATTTTATTTGTATGTCATCATTTCTGTTTCACTAATCTATTCTAATCGTTCCTAGCAGAACCATCAATTTCCATTTCCATAAAATATGATATTTATAACGCTGTCTTTGTTGTTGAAAAATTAGTTTTTCAACACAAATATGATTTGGATATCATAAAACAATGATTAACTTTACAGAAACACTTATATCAAATTATATACTACTACGAATCTCACTTTGTACTAACACCCCCTTTCACTTTTATACAAACTTGATCATTGCACAACACCTGTCTTAGTATGTAAAGCAAAAACATTGATCCAACTCAATAAGGCAATTTGATTTAGTTCAACCTTGTTCTGTTCCTCCTTCCCCGCCATTTCTTTTTCATTTTGTCACTACCACCTTCAACACTCTTTCGTGTTTGAGTTCTTAGCACATTATTATTTTTATAATTGGAGTACTAATTGTGGCCTACTAAATTTTATCTCACAAATGACTTACTGATGTATATTGATGCTTTTTACTGTTGTAGGTCTTGTGCAGTTAACTATTGTAAAAATTGTTGGAAGTTAGGCTCTTACTTTTAGCATAGGTAAACTCTTATTTTACGTATGTGAAAATGGATATTAATTGTATCTTGTTAACTGTTTTATAGATGACTATGATTTACTTTTTTTAATTACTCATACTTTTTCTTGTTAACTTATGTCATTAAAATGAAATACTACAAGCTTCCTCTCATAATTTGCAGTCAGTTTCTTAGCCAAAAAATATAGTTGTGAACATCAATAGTTCACATATGCACATTTTTTTCTACTTTTAAGGTTCTACCTTGGAGTTTGACATTATAGTTGTAAGTCATAGTTGGAATCAAATGTTCTAATGTTGTGAAATTCGCTACTTGAATTCTAATTTTTATATTTTATTTATGTCATATAGGATATCCAATGAATATTACTGATAAAAGTTGGATGAATCTCCCAAGATCCACTGATGCGTATGAACGTGGAGTAAATACTTTTCTTGGTAAAGCATTTGAAAAAGCTTCCCAAGAAAATGAAATACTATGCCCTTGCAAAAAATGCTCTAATCATTATTGGCGTTATCGAAGTGTGGTGGAGAATCACTTGATTTATTTTGGATTTGTTCGTGGTGGATACACCAATTGAATTTTTCATGGAGAAGGACTATCAAATAATAAGTCACATCAAAATACTGATGATGAAAGATCCGACATGCATGATGATCTAGATAGACTACTTCATGATGTTTTTAAAATATAGAAAGTGACCAGAGGCATGAAGGAGTGAGAGGGGGACCATCAGAAGATGCAAAGAGATTTTTTAAATTAGTAGAGGAAGGGAAAACAGAGTTGTATCCGGAGTGTATGAATTTTTCAAAGCTGAGTTTCACCATTCGGCTGTTCTTGTTTAAATGCATCCATAGGTTGAGTAATGTAGCCTTTTCAGACTTGTTAAAAGAGGCATTTCCATTTGCTCAGATACCCAAGTCTTTTAATAAGGCTAAAAAGGTGATAAGTGGTTTGGGTCTTAATTATGAAAAAATTCATGCTTGTCCTAACGATTGTATGTTATTCTAGAAAGATAATGCCAAGCTAGATAATTGCTCTCAGTGTGGAACATCTAGATGGAAAAATGTTCATAATGATTTAACCAATAAGAATACTAAAATTCCAGCAAAGGTTTTAAGGTACTTTCCTTTAAAGCCTAAGCTTCAGAGGATATTTATGTGTTCCGAGACATCTATAGCTATGAGATGGCATACCACTGAACGACCAAATGATGAGTATATAACACATCCTGCTGATGGAGAAGCTTGGAAGCATTTTGATTCCTTATATCCAGACTTCTCTAATGATCCTCGCAATGTTAGATTGGGTCTTTCAAGTGATGGTTTTAATCCATTTCGAACTATGAGCATCTCTTATAGCACATGGCCACTTATGTTAATCAACTATAATCTATCTCCATGAAGTCAAAATATATAATGTTGTCAATGATCATTCCAGGCCCTTTGTCTCCAGGAAAGGATATAGATATGTACCTTCAACCACTAATTGCAGAGTAGATTGAATTGTGGGAAGTGGGAGCGGAAACATATGATGTTGTGACTAATCAAACATTATCATTACATGTAGCTTTATTGTGGACAATTAGTGATTTTTCAGCACTAGCAATGCTTTCTGGATGGAGCACCAAGGCGAGATAGGCATGCCCTACTTATAACTATGGTACTTGCTCTCAATATCTCAAACATAGTCGTAAGATGTGTTATATGGGTCATCGAGCATTTTTGCCGCCAAATCATCCTTTTCGAAGAGATAAGAAATCATTTGATGGTAAAGAGGATCATAAAAGTGCACCTACTTCATTATCTGGCATAGAAATTCTTGAAGAGTTGCGTGAATTTAATAATGTATTTGGAAAGGGTAAAAAGAAAAGATCTCAAAAGAATGATGGTCCATGGAAGAAAAAGATCCATATTTTTTTGAATTGCCTTATTGGCAACATAACAAATTGAGGCATAATCTTGATTTGATGCATATAGAGAAGAATGTATGTGATAGTTTGCTTGGAACTTGGTTGGACATACTTGGGAAGTCCAAAGATCATGTAAATGCTCGATATGACTTGCATGAGATGGGATACGTAAAGAGCTTCACCCAAAAAAAGACAATAATGGAAAAGCTCATCTGGGTAACGCTTGTTTCTCGATGAAACCTGAGGAAAAAAGATTATTTTGCATCACTTTAAAAAATGATAAATTGCCAAAAGGGTTTGCCTCAAATATATCCAGTCGTGTACATGTGGAAGAGATGAAAGTATCAGGATATAAGAGCCATGATGATCATGTGATAATGAAGTACTTGCTCCAGGTTGCAATTAGAAAAGTGTTATCCAAGGAAGTATCATTGACCTTAATTAGGTTGGAAAATGTTTTTAGAGCCATATGTAGTAAGGTTACAAGAAGAAGCGACCTTGATAAATTGCAGGATGAAATTGTAGAAATACTATGTGTTCTTGAAAAGATTTTTCCTCCAAGTTTTTTTGATATGATGATACATTTGATAGTTCATTTGGTAAATGAAATTAAGCTTGGGGGTCCAACTCATTTGCATTGGATGTATTCTTCCGAGAGAAAAATGTGCCAGTTCAAGGGATTGGTTCGTAATCGATCAAATTCAGAAGGATGCATAGCAGAGGGCTCTAAGGCTGATGATTGTTTGATTTTCTATTCAAGGTACCTACCTATTGGTGTGAAGACAAGATTCAATAGGTACCAGATTGATGAGCAGGAGGACACTCAAACATAGGGAGATGATTTCTCACGTATGTTTCCTAGGACAGGTCATCCAATTGGAAGCGAGAAGAAACAAAAAGGAAAGCCTTTTGAGATGGATATTCATCAGTGGACTGAACCTCATCGCTACACTTTGTTCAATGCTGGAGATGAACAAGTAGAGGCATTTATCAAGTAAGATAAAATAGTCATTAAGATAAAATAATTATTTATATTTTTAACTTTATTTATTTTTATAATTATAAGTTTTAAATTTCATTTAAAAATACATAATACTTAAATTTGACATGCATGCTTACAGGGAACATAAGAGTTTAATTGATAATAGTGCCAAAGGAAATACATGGGCAAAAGCACAGATTCATAGTCAAAAATTTGCCAGTTGGTTGCAAGATAAAGTTAAACATATTGAAGTGTCTAGTCATTTGAGATGGTTAGCTAGAGGTCCTAATAAAGTGGCTAAAAGACATCCAGGATATTTTATTAATGGATATCGATTTCATACAGTGGCACGAGATGCCCCATACAAGACTCAAAATAGTGGTGTAACTTTGTCAGCAACAACCGATAGTTTTGCTAGTGCAAGAGACCAAAATCCTGTTGATGGAATGGTTACCTATTATGGTGTTATTCAAGATATCATTGAGATTAATTATTATAGTTGTTTTAGTGTTGTGCTATTTAGATGTGATTGGTTTCATAATGAAGTTGATGAATATGGATTGACTCGGACATACTTCAATAAATTATGCAACATAGATGATCCTTTTGTACTAGCATCTCAAGTGCATCAAGTTTTTTATGTGGAAGACCCAATTGAGAAAGATTTTATTATGCAATAAAAAAAGTTTCTGTTGATTTATATGATTTGGAGGAAGAGAACTGTCCTAATATTGATCAAACATTTTGGAGGGAATCGATTGATGACATTAGTTCATCGCATAGGTTTTTTGATTTAATGTCAGATGGTCGAGAGAAGATCTACCTGTTGATATCGTTGATATTCCCTCCTCTGTAGAATTTTCAGAAGATATAACCATGGAAATATCAGCAAAGGAGGATGATTTTGATGATACCGATTGGGATTGGATGGAGGCTGATGATTGATGAAGGATCTTTTAAACTTGTTCACATTTGTACTATATATTTTATTATTAGGGAGTAATAAATGTCCTTCTCTGAGAAATATTTCCTTATGTTTCTTTCTCATATTCATTTTAAGATTAGCACTGTACTGGTGAGATACTTACTAAGTATTTCTTTTGAATATTTTTTCAGTATTCATCACCATCTTTCTGCTATAATTCCGAAGAATCTTTCAATTCATTGTGGAGCCATGTACAAAAAATCAGGTGCCTTTTTCACTCTTATCTCTTTCTTTATTGAATTTTTGGTTAGTTTTTCTCTAGTTTTAAATCATAGTTCATTTTACAATGATCCTACCCTTTGTGTTTAGCTCTGGAGGAAACAACTGCATTACAACCAAAGCTATTTATCATAAACTTTAAGCCCTTTCACTAAATCATGTTTTTAGAACCCTCAGCAGTTGATACTATGGTCTAG
The DNA here is from genome assembly GCA_029948455.1 of Solanum rostratum. NCBI lineage: Eukaryota > Viridiplantae > Streptophyta > Magnoliopsida > Solanales > Solanaceae > Solanum > Solanum rostratum. The sequence continues at coordinate 62,699,867 of CM057048.1, forward strand.
CATTTTGGAAAATTGGATATTTATAATAATGACATTGGATAGTGTTTTGAGTTTAAAAATTGATACTATATATGGTCTAGCATTTTGGAAAATTGGCTCACTGCTAACAATATGGAGAGTTTTTGTTGTTTTAGTCCATACACTTTAGCTACATCAAACAAACTCTTCATCATTCTTGTTCAAGTTACTAATATCTGTGGCAGTGTTGGGAACTCGCTGCAGAGGCCTATGATCTGTCCCATATTAAGTTTTTTCTTTTCCTCAACAATGTATGGAAACAAAAAATTATAATAACCTATCATTATTTCAACAGACTTTGCTCCCTGATGGGATCACCAAGGATTTCAAGTTTGAGTAGTTGTTGCATTATGTGAGGGAGCTCAGATAACTAGTTTTACCTTCCCATTCCAGAAATAGACTATATACTGATCCAGGTCAGAATAGATTGCATCTTTTTGGATTGGTAAGCCCAACATAAACTGGTTGATTTGGCAGGTAGATGAGTAGAAATCTGCTCATTCCCAGTAGCCTCATGGCTTGTTAATGTTGATAGTACTCTTGCCCTGCCAACCTGTCTAACATCAGGTCGATGAAGACAATTGGATAATTCCATTACTGGATAATCATTGAGTTCTATTACTTTGCTGCCAGTGTTTGACAGGGTTATACAACAACTAATATGCACACATAGGTTGCATCTTTACTTTGTTCAACAGGGATATACTTTGCTGCCATTACTTTTCTTTACTTTGTTTACTAAAGAAAATACAGTATTGAACAAACATTGCAGATGCTTTGGTTGCATTTGATTGCATTGAATTGCTTTTCCTGCAACATTGTAGCTGCTTTGGTGTTGTACTAGTATCTCTCGCATCTTTTGTTAAAGGATTTTTTCTGATTTCAGGATTTATCACCTTCTTTCAACAATTCTTCCGAGGAATCTATCACTCCACTGTTAAGCCACAAATAACCACGTGTTTTTTTCACTCTTATCTCTCTCTCTCTTTTCTTTGTATTTTGGGTTTGCTTTTTGATAATATTAAATCATAGTCCTCTCTACATTGATCCTACCTTTTGTGTTCGGCTATCATGGAAACTGTTTTACATATATGAGACAACTATCATTAGGTTTCAGCAGTATGTTCAGATTATGTTCAGATTTGATAACTTATTTTTTCAGCAGTATTTCTAACTTATCCACTCTTAATGTTATATAGATTTTGATAGTCATGAGTTAACAAGGGCCTTCAAGAAGAAACCAAAATAACAAAAAAAAGAACATATGCTAAACCTGGAACATTATCTTCCTTGGTACAACAAAGACGATCATTTTCCACAACACAAGAAACTTTACAAGATGTGCGATCGAAAAAAAGAACCTACTAAGGTTAATTGAGAAAGAACTTCCAACTGAAAATCAATAACGAGGAGCACCACAACCTAAAGCAAATGAAAAATGTGTAGAGGGGCAACCAACTGTGGAGGAGCAACCACAACCAACTGTAAAGGAGCAACAAATTATGGGGGAGCAGGTGGAAATGGATTCTACAAGAACTCTTCAAACAAATGCACAATCCAAAGAACAAGGTACATATAGCTTAAAAGCTTATTAAATTCAATTATGACTTCTAATAATTTATTTTGTCTATAGCTTCGGACCTTCCCAATTAGAAAAAGACAATCAACTTATTGGTCCGACTAGAGATGTTGTTGTAGAGTTAAGCAGCTTTCTTGGCACATTGGCGAGAAGTGCAACCCTTTGCCCTCTAAACATATTAAATTGGAGGTATATGGACACAAAAGATGATTTATAGGCATATACTAAGTTTTGAAGTTACTAATGTTGATTACTTATTAAAATTATTTTACATATTTTACTAGCCTAATGAAATCCAAATATAGGAGAAAAATGATATACCTGATGCGTCCCAAGATCCGATCATTTTTGTATGATTTCTCTTGCACTGTCATACTCCGCCAACTACGCTTGGTTAAAGGATCCAGATTCCACACTATGCTGTGGGCTGGGGAGAGAGCTGACACAATGGAGCATCTTAGACAAGATGCTGGGAGAGAATGGGCTTTAGAAGTAATTGGATCTGCTTGGAGAAAGCATAAATATGAGTTGAAGAAATTATGTTACAAGTCAAGTTCTAGTCATGAAGAAGATCTAATGCAAAAAAGCCTCCTTATGTTCCAGAATGTCAATTGAAGAAACTCTTCAAATATTGGGACTCTGATAAATTCAAAGTAATATTAATTTTGGAATCTCAATTTTTGTTCTCTATTGCGATATAGCTATTGAAGCTTATTTTTCCGTCTTTTCTACTGTTATACTGATGTTTCTGCCACCTTTTTTACTCTCTTATATTCACTTAGTTATTTTAGATCAGATGATCTATTTTATTAATTTATTTATTTGCAGAAAATGGCTGAAACCAATACTAGCAATCGAAAAAAGTCGAAGAATCCACACACATGTGGCAAAATAAGTTTTGCTTTAGTTTGAAATGATTTGGTGTGTTTTCTACTAGATCTTTATCAAATCTTAACTTGTTATTTTAAATTGATTTTTGATAACCTTTTTTTTCATGTGATAAGGAGAAAAAAAAGTCATGTATCGCTTAAGGAGCTCTTTGTTATCACAAGAGAAAGACACCCCGAGCGTTCGTAATAAAGACTCGAATGAAGACACAATTAGTAAAATCATATGAACATTATGTAACTGTATTCTTATTTTAAATAAGTTATTTGTTCATAATTTATATATGTAAATCTTATTTTGAATTGTCTTTGTTACGCTCAAATGGAGGAAATTGAAAAAGAATAAAGTGCAGATGGTAGTGATTCTGTTGAGGCATTTTCTTCTGTCATGGGTCCTAAACATCCAGGACGTCTAAGATTATATGGATGGGGAGTTACAAAGAGTTCATTAAAAAGAAAAGCAATCAATTTTGAACAAATTTTGAATACTATAACTGATGCAGTGAAGCAAATGGAAGAAAAGATACAAAAAATGGAGGAACAAATGGAGGAACAAAGGAGAACAATTCAGTAAGATGTTACTGCTAATATAATTGTGCAACTTCAACATGCAGGATTAATTAGCGGACATACTGACAACACTGTGTATTCCTTCACGCAGAGAAAATACCTCTGCAGCACATACTAATCAGCAAATCTGTCGGCCATCTACAAACAATAGTAATCAAGGTTAGTTTCACTTCTTCCAATGATTCTTCTGATTCTTCTTCATCTGATTCTTTTTATTCTTCTTCTTCTTGTTCTTCTGAAAGATTCAGCAGCAAATCTGTTGGACTTTTTCTTATAGCTGTTGGTATTGACTTTTAGGCAATAAATATTTTTGTATGTGATTTAGTTTCAAATGCTTGAGGATAATGCTTTTGATAGTGAATGTATGATAGCATGTTTGATTTTAGCTGGACTTTAAATATCTTCTTATTTGTCTTCTGATTCAAACTATCTTCCGATATATTTGGTTGTTTGATTTCGGCTTCTGTTAGAGGCACTTCATAGTTTAATTTTGAGCTGCTTGTTCCAGTTTTATGTGGATGGTATGAAAAGAATCAATTTTCTGACACTTTTGGTTAGATCTTAGAATTTTTATTTAAGGGAATTGTCCATTTGGTTTTGTTTATTTTTGCTTCTGTTAGTGGTGTACTTTATAGTTTCATACATGAGCTTGTTGTTCCATTTTTTATGTGAATGGTATGAAAAGAATCGATTTTTAGATACTATTGTTGGTGTACTTCATAATTTCATATATGAGCTTGTTATTCCATTTTTTCTGTGAATGGTAAAAGAATCGATTTTTAGATACTGTTGTTTAGACCCCAGACTTTTCTTTAAAGGAATTGTCCATTTAATTTTGTTTATTTCTGCTTCTGTTAGTGGTACTTGATAGTTTCATATTTGAGCTTTATTGTCCCAATATTTCTGTGAATGGTATGAAAATGGTCATTTTTTAGACCCCATTGGGTCTTTTTTTAGAACCAAGCTGATATTTGGTCTTGTTGGATAATTTTGTATGTTCTTTTAGCTGAATTTTTACCATGTAAACATGAGAATTTGATGAAGATGTATAGAAAAGTTTTCAAAGGTGTAGGAAAGGATGTTTTGTTTTTCAAATTTCTATAAGTCAATGACATTTTTGAGATTTTTTTATTTATATTACTTTTTTTAAAAAAAAAAATTCTAATTCATTTTTATTATCATTTGCAGGTAGTGTAGGTGAACAGAGAGATAAAAACAATGAAGGTGCTACTTAGGAGGATTGAGTTGATATCTTCGCAACTTCATGTATTTTGGAAGTTTCTTTTGTTTTTGAACTTGAAAAACTTGTGTATTCTTGGTTGCAAAAAAATATTATGTATTTTGCTTGGCCTTGAATCTTGCATTTTATTTGATTATAAATAGTTTCTTCTTGTGATTGAAATTTATAGGTATATCTAAAGTATGTTTTATATTTATGCAATATTTTAGCCTATAAATGACGCAATATAGAGAAGAAAACTGCCCCAAAGGTCCAATAAACCGTTGCAGTAGACAAGAGAAAACTCTTGCAATTAACATCTACAAATAAATGTTGCATAAGAACTATAGGGACGGTTTTCAAAATGTCGTTGCAATAGTTTATTGTATGAACTGTTGCTATGGTATATTAAGTGTTGCAAAAACTTTATAGGAATATTTGAAAACCGTCCCAATAGGGGGTAAGAACCATCACTATATGTAAAGGTGCAAACTGTCCCATTAGGGGATAAGAACTGTCGCTAAAATGAGTGTTGCAAAAACTTTATAGGAACAGTTTGGAAACCATCCCAATAGGGGCAAGAACCGTCACTATATGTTAAAGGTGCAAACCGTTGCAATAGAAACTTCTACAGCAACGGTTTTAAGAACTGTTGCAATGTTCTGTTGCTATAGAGCTAGCGCAACGCAACCTGTTGGGAGGGTTATGAAAACCGTCGGAGTAGGATTTTGGCAACGGTATTTCTATCTATGACAACAGAAAACAACCGTTGTCATAAGCCATATTTCTAGTAATGTATTAGCTTCTGCATTTCTATATTATTTTTTGGTTAGGTGGTGGGTTAAAAGGCAAGTGCCATCACACTCGAATTTGGACCGTGACACTCTTTAAGGCTATTGTGGATTCATCTGGGATCCTAGTCCGTTCCTTTCAGAGTTAGACATTTTTAGATGTTGTTTTATTTATATTTTTATAAGGTTGCATCCCCTTATTTTAGACTATTAATAGAGTTTTGGTACAATGACTTTCAGATTCTGGGGGTTATTTTCCGCACTATTTTAGATTAGCCCTATTGAGTTTATGGGAACTCAATTTTGATTGCTATTTTAACCTGTCTTCCACATCTTTAAAATTCTTATCTCTCGTTTACCTATTTTACTTGGATATAGTAATGGTTCTCCCACCGAAAGGTTAGAGTGGGTACCAATCACAGCAAGTCAGGATGTGACGAGTGTAAAGCCCTGAAAATTATAAGTAAATTTTTCACATTATATGTACTCTCATGACTTTAATCAATTTCGTGATATTCAATTTGATATTTTCTTTCTTACTATATTATCAAAAGATATGTTTGATTCTATTTAGTGGGATATATCTAAAAAATATATCACGTTGAGTTTAAGAAAATCATGAGATGAGGAAAATCAATGAGAATTATCACCATTAGTTGTATCCACTAATTGGTCTCTTATATTTGTCTTTGAATATAAAACATAAAATGAACTCAAATTAAAATAAAGAGATTAAGTGAAATATTAAAAAAAAAACAAAGAAATAGTAGAAAAACTTCATCCCTCTTCTTCTCTAAAAAAAATTTATGCAACAAAAAGTTCTTGATTTAAGAATCTTCTATGAATATTAAAAATAATTATTTAAAACACATACAATTTTAGCATGTAACTTTTATATGGTATTGTTTGAAATAGTGAAACAGAATCTAATGACACTATAGACTATGTGTTTGAATTTATTTTTCAAATAGCATAATAACACACATATATATAGAATGTGCAAAGCCTTTGAAAACCCTTCCATTGCAAGTAAATGTAAAGATTCTCCGACATATCAATTGAAGATTGTGACAAAATTGATTTTTTGAATGTTACATTGGTCAGTGATCACCAATATTAGCTACTTCCTCTCTTCATCTTTACTTGCCCTCGATATTATTTTGAAATGTTTAACAATATTGATCCACTTTATGAATCAAGAGATAATTTTACACTTAGTTTTTAATTTGCTCTTATCATTAATTATAGTCATTTCTCTATTTCAATTTTCAAAACATTATATTTATTATAATCAATAGGCGATTTGGTAATATTGCCCTTATTATTTATTACTTCTTAATACCTTTTCCAAGTCAATAGGGGACAAGATAAAATGGACAGAGTATTAGTAGCAGTTCTTTAGTGTATATTTGTCCACTAAAATTCACAAATGTACATCCATTTGACCATTCCTATCTAACTACTCCTTTTAGAAACCTCAGACAAAGGAACAATTGTCACAGATAATTTTCCATTTCTTCTTTTGAGTTTTGCCATCTTCCAAGTTTCTCGTCTTAACTATATTCCAATCTATACTTGTCTGTTATTTGATTGAAATTTTAAGTTTTTGGTTCCGTATAATGTGTCTTGTCTTTCCATAATCGGCTACTTTTGATGGAAATAAATTAAATATAGCGTTCGCTAAAATGTCTGAACCACTGCGAAACTGGTAAATATAAGAGCCACAATGAAGATTATTGTGCTTCGTAATTAATTATGCATCAATTCGCAATTACTCGAAGTGGATCAAAAAGTATTGGGAAGAGGTGGTTAGACAAGACATGGTGCAGTTACTGCTGTTGACGATAAAATTTTGCGCTAGGAAAATAATAATCAAGAACGAAAATATCACAACAATTGTAGTATTTGATTTCAATATGTGAGTGTTACAATCTCTACAAGTCCTTTGATTCACCTTTTCACTTGTAAATTCAAGAGCTCTTGAGTTTGATCTTGAATTTGAAGTCTGTTCTTGAATCCGATTTTGAATTTTGATCTTAATCTTGTTTTTGATTTTGTTCTTGAGTTCAAGAGCTTTTAAGCTTGTTCTTAAACTTGAATATTTGAATTTGTAGAGAAATTTGTGGCATTTGATCCACGAGCTTTCTTTAGCTTTTTGTTGAATTTTTGGTCCCTCTTTTGAATTATGAGGACCCCGTATATAGTTGTAGAATAGAGGAGTCATGATGGAATCATGCTTTGACATGATATATTGGGCTTTAATGAAATGGGTCTGTTATTTTGACACATGGCATGATCCTATTGGGTTCTTTGTTTGACTTGGCGTGCCACGTTATTTGACATGTGGCACCAAAATGGGCCTCTTGGATGAGAGGATATTGGGCATAATAACATGGGTTATTTTTTGTAGCCTAAATAATTGAATTTGGACTTTTTAATTAAATCAATATTTTATTGGACTTAATTAATAAACCCAATTATACTAATCCACAATATCCATTTGGAATAATATGTTTTGAATTTAATATATTTTTAATTATTTTATAAAATTTATATGATTACAAATGTCATCTACTTTAAGTCTCGTCGATATATTTTATTACTTGAGATTAGACTTGAAGTATTATATTTCATAAATTTTATATGATTACAAATGCCCCCTACTTTAAGTCTCGTCAATATATTTTATTTCTCGAGACTAGACTTGAAGTATTGCGTTAATGTTCCTCCAAACCAAGGACCTATTTTTCTTGCACAAAAATCTGTAAGGAGCGAAAATATTTTTGATATGAAGACATGGAATGTTCCAAAAACATTGTTGACAAATATAAAAAATGACTTATTTTTCTTACACAAAAATCACTTCCTACTAAACAAGTGACGTGGCCCACATGTTGTGGCTAATCCAAATATTGTTAACAATATTGACATATGTTGATTAAAAAATGACTTTTAATCAATTTCGTGATATTCAATTTGATATTTTCTTTCTTACTATATTATCAAAAGATATGTTTGATTCTATTTAGTGGGATATATCTAAAAAATATATCACGTTGAGTTTAAGAAAATCATGAGATGAGGAAAATCAATGAGAATTATCACCATTAGTTGTATCCACTAATTGGTCTCTTATATTTGTCTTTGAATATAAAACATAAAATGAACTCAAATTAAAATAAAGAGATTAAGTGAAATATTAAAAAAAAAACAAAGAAATAGTAGAAAAACTTCATCCCTCTTCTTCTCTAAAAAAAATTTATGCAACAAAAAGTTCTTGATTTAAGAATCTTCTATGAATATTAAAAATAATTATTTAAAACACATACAATTTTAGCATGTAACTTTTATATGGTATTGTTTGAAATAGTGAAACAGAATCTAATGACACTATAGACTATGTGTTTGAATTTATTTTTCAAATAGCATAATAACACACATATATATAGAATGTGCAAAGCCTTTGAAAACCCTTCCATTGCAAGTAAATGTAAAGATTCTCCGACATATCAATTGAAGATTGTGACAAAATTGATTTTTTGAATGTTACATTGGTCAGTGATCACCAATATTAGCTACTTCCTCTCTTCATCTTTACTTGCCCTCGATATTATTTTGAAATGTTTAACAATATTGATCCACTTTATGAATCAAGAGATAATTTTACACTTAGTTTTTAATTTGCTCTTATCATTAATTATAGTCATTTCTCTATTTCAATTTTCAAAACATTATATTTATTATAATCAATAGGCGATTTGGTAATATTGCCCTTATTATTTATTACTTCTTAATACCTTTTCCAAGTCAATAGGGGACAAGATAAAATGGACAGAGTATTAGTAGCAGTTCTTTAGTGTATATTTGTCCACTAAAATTCACAAATGTACATCCATTTGACCATTCCTATCTAACTACTCCTTTTAGAAACCTCAGACAAAGGAACAATTGTCACAGATAATTTTCCATTTCTTCTTTTGAGTTTTGCCATCTTCCAAGTTTCTCGTCTTAACTATATTCCAATCTATACTTGTCTGTTATTTGATTGAAATTTTAAGTTTTTGGTTCCGTATAATGTGTCTTGTCTTTCCATAATCGGCTACTTTTGATGGAAATAAATTAAATATAGCGTTCGCTAAAATGTCTGAACCACTGCGAAACTGGTAAATATAAGAGCCACAATGAAGATTATTGTGCTTCGTAATTAATTATGCATCAATTCGCAATTACTCGAAGTGGATCAAAAAGTATTGGGAAGAGGTGGTTAGACAAGACATGGTGCAGTTACTGCTGTTGACGATAAAATTTTGCGCTAGGAAAATAATAATCAAGAACGAAAATATCACAACAATTGTAGTATTTGATTTCAATATGTGAGTGTTACAATCTCTACAAGTCCTTTGATTCACCTTTTCACTTGTAAATTCAAGAGCTCTTGAGTTTGATCTTGAATTTGAAGTCTGTTCTTGAATCCGATTTTGAATTTTGATCTTAATCTTGTTTTTGATTTTGTTCTTGAGTTCAAGAGCTTTTAAGCTTGTTCTTAAACTTGAATATTTGAATTTGTAGAGAAATTTGTGGCATTTGATCCACGAGCTTTCTTTAGCTTTTTGTTGAATTTTTGGTCCCTCTTTTGAATTATGAGGACCCCGTATATAGTTGTAGAATAGAGGAGTCATGATGGAATCATGCTTTGACATGATATATTGGGCTTTAATGAAATGGGTCTGTTATTTTGACACATGGCATGATCCTATTGGGTTCTTTGTTTGACTTGGCGTGCCACGTTATTTGACATGTGGCACCAAAATGGGCCTCTTGGATGAGAGGATATTGGGCATAATAACATGGGTTATTTTTTGTAGCCTAAATAATTGAATTTGGACTTTTTAATTAAATCAATATTTTATTGGACTTAATTAATAAACCCAATTATACTAATCCACAATATCCATTTGGAATAATATGTTTTGAATTTAATATATTTTTAATTATTTTATAAAATTTATATGATTACAAATGTCATCTACTTTAAGTCTCGTCGATATATTTTATTACTTGAGATTAGACTTGAAGTATTATATTTCATAAATTTTATATGATTACAAATGCCCCCTACTTTAAGTCTCGTCAATATATTTTATTTCTCGAGACTAGACTTGAAGTATTGCGTTAATGTTCCTCCAAACCAAGGACCTATTTTTCTTGCACAAAAATCTGTAAGGAGCGAAAATATTTTTGATATGAAGACATGGAATGTTCCAAAAACATTGTTGACAAATATAAAAAATGACTTATTTTTCTTACACAAAAATCACTTCCTACTAAACAAGTGACGTGGCCCACATGTTGTGGCTAATCCAAATATTGTTAACAATATTGACATATACCATATTTGTCATATTAAAGTCAATTTCCTGGTAAACATGTTGCGGCAATCCAATCTTGATATGGATTATTTATGACTTCCACCGCATTAGGTCTCTTGGTTAGCATAGGACTTTTACAAATCCTTTGCAAACATTGATTAATTCTCCTAATCTTCTATCCTACTAGGAGTTAACCATGCATGTATATCTCCCTATAAATAGGGTCAATATTTTTTTTTTCTTAGCATCAATCTACAAATCGTTGAATCTGCTCAGAGATTAAGGAATCTTTTCTCTAAGGTAACTTAATTTTTTTACATATTTATACTATTTCTCCTCCTTTTTCTTTTTGTAGGGCCAGAAATTCAAGATTCATCATATCACAAGACTTTAGTCTTGAGGTGTGAAGGGATAAATCCGCGCTCACGCCTTGAGACCATCAATTTGAGGCTTTACATTGTTCTAAATATTTAAACATAAGGGACCATCAATATGAGGATTTATGCTATTCTAAATGTTTAAACATAGGGGACCACTAATACAAGGTTTTACGCTATTCTAAATGTTTAAATATAGGGGACCAACAATACGAGGCTTTAAGCTGTTCTAAATGTTCAAATGTTGGGGAACACCAATGCGAGGCCTTACGCTAATCTAAATGTTTAAACATATGGGACCAATAACATGATACATCCAAATTTACACTCCAAACGGAATAGTAAAGTGATCATTGATCAAATATAGAACTCAACAAGCGTTGAGGTCGATCTCACAGGAAATGCGTGACAATAAATCTATTAGCACCCTTTTTTAAATGTAATTTCTATTCCCAAAATAAAAATGCATAAAGTAAATGGGGGGTTATTGATTTTGCAAACTAAATTCCTAAAGTAGAGTAACTAACGCGTACGATGACTACTGGATTTCCAACAATTGATGAGAAGCTAGGGTTGTGTTCCCCATGACGTCTAATATGATAGCCAAATTTGTGTGGTAAACCCATTCATGGTTATGTATAAAAGATCAAACAAGTTATATAACACCTAGTTCACCTTCCAGTTCTTCTTAGATGTATTTCACTCATCATCTTTTGGTCTCAGAATGTGTACAATTTTAACCCTTGTTCATCTTAGAATACTTTCACCTTTCGATCTCAAATACTTAGACTAGGTTAAAAACCCCCAAATTTCTATTATAGAATTCTTTTCCTAATCACTACATCCCTCCCTAGCATGTAACAAATACAGTCTTATCCTAATGTGTCGACTCATTAAGGAAGAAGTTGAAGCGAAAAATACTACAATGTATACGATAATCAATCCCAAGGTTCACCCCCAAATTTGTTATCTTATTGATTTGTCATGGTTCCCACAACCCTAGTGTGGGTTTAGCCTAGCATATTCAAAATAAATCACCCATAACAATACAAAGGAATCATTATAAAGAACTTACTAGTGATAAGGTAATGAATCCACGTGTTACAATCTCTAATGAGATGATTAAAATCCAAGAATTCAATGTAAATTAGTGCAAAATAGTGTTCTCCTCTTGTTCTCTATCTCCGGCCGTCCAATAATAATGAAAACAGAATAAGAATAATATATATATATACAAGGAAAAACCTAACCCATAACAATACAAAGGAATCATTATAAAGAACTTACTAGTGATAAGGTAATGAATCCACGTGTTACAATCTCTAATGAGATGATTGAAATCCAAGAATTCAATGTAAATTAGTGCAAAATAGTGTTCTCCTCTTGTTCTCTATCTCCAGCCGTCCAATAATAATGAAAACAAAATAAGAATAATATATATATATATACAAGGAAAAACCTAAACAAACTTAAAATAGGAAAATAGATGTCGGTACGGATACAGGTCATTACACGGACCGTGAACGTCCAAACAGACTGTGAAATGGTCTGTGAGTCCATAATTGCATTGCGTCCTCATGTTCATTGGCACGACTTGTATGAGGGTTCACGGTCCATGAAACGGCATGTGACCCTTGCCTTAGTGATTTCCACGCAAGCAATTTGGTCCTTCAGCTTCACGACCCATGTCACGGTCCGTGGTTGGTCACATGGACCATGATGGGCCCTATCTCTCTCCACTTGTATGATTTTTATTATTTTCGATGCTGACTCTTCAACTTATATCACTTTTATGATGAGGGACGCGGTCCGTGTCGATTCCCATGACCTATGAAAGGGATCGTGGGAGTTTCCTAGGCTTCTCTGCTCCATCTGCACTTTAGCAAACTAAGTGTTGAGCTACGGTGCACCACACGGTCCGTATCGTGTTACATAGGCTGTGTGGATGCTCATGCTCCTTCACTTAGCTCCATTCTTGACTCCTTCACTCAGGCCATTTCCATGTGGCCCCTCACGGTCCATGGAATGTTGCACGACCTGTGGAGGTCTCCTTATGGTGACCCTTGTGCCTTTTTCCTCAATCATTTTCTTGTAGTTTGCCCCTTATACCATGCCTTCACCATATTCCTGAAAAATAATAAAAACACACACATCAAACTAAAAACTTTTCTTGAGAACGCATAAAAATCCTGTGTTTAAAAGAGTTACAAGAGTCATATTTTTATGACTCATCAACACCCTCAACTTAGAATGACTGCTTGTCCTCAAGCAATGAAGACTCATCCAAACAAAGCATAAATACAAGTGCCTCTTCAGAACTATGGATAACCCTTAGATTTCAACACATATGCTGAGAAAACATGCTTAAAATGTGCTTACACCCCACACAGACTCGCACATATTAAGAATACATCATATCTGTACGATCAGCTTGCATAAGCTCTGGAACAAAGATGAACTAGTTATTTTAGCAACCAATTAATGCAGGGATAGTGCCCTCACTACAGGGAAGTCACGCACATAACATATTAATGTAAAACAGAGACTGGAATGCAAACACTCACTCTCACAAGTGATTTTCAGTGGACACACAAGTATCTATTATATGCTTGCCCTTATATTCGCCACCTCAACTCTTGAACGACCCTTACTTTTGTGGCTTGTAATGTAGGATCGGGCTTGGGTAGAGTATATTTAGGATCAAGTGACTAATTAGCCCCTCCAAGACACTACTTTAACTCAACCATCTGCTCTCGGCATTCCGCTCCAATTGCCTCTATTTTTCACTTTCTTTGCCATTGGGAGTAATTTCCGTGTTCATTTATTCTTTTTCTTTCTTTTCTTTTCTCTCTCATTTTTTTTCTATTTTACTCACGATCACGCCCCCAGTTTTCTTTTCCTCTCATCATTTGGCTCTTTTCCTCACTTATTTTTCTATTTTTCCTATAGTAGCCACCCTCAACTTCGACTTTTGGCTTAGGCTTAGGTTCACAATGTCTTTTTGAAAGGACCAGGGCCAGTGTAAGCCACCCTCAACTTAGACCTTAGTCCTAGGATAAGGTTCACAATGTCCTTGGAGAGACTAGGGCCATAGTAAAAATCCACAGACAGATAGGGGAGATGAGTTGGGTGATTATAAAGAAAAGAATCTATTCAGGCTCAACCTTTAGTTCAAAAATGGCAATTTCATTTGGTTGGTTAATTTTTAGGCTAAGTGACTAGTCAACAAAAACAGCCTAAGATCACATCCTAATTAAATCATTCCATTGTTTTGGTAGGACTAACCAGGCAAGTTCTAGCTTATGAGCGCATCGACTAAATTAGGAAAATACGCTCACACACACGCGACACATCTCCTACCCTAATTAGCACTAAGAAACATAGTCATGCTTCATTTATCAAGATGCCAACCATACAATGCATATCATGCTTTCTAGAAATCATACTAGTTAGTTAGGATGGGATGAATGCACATACAAGCTTTTGGCAATATTTTTAACTTGAGGAATTTTTCACAGATCAAAACATGGGTTATCCTAGACTTATATAAGCAATTTTATCTACACAAACATCACAACCTAAACATGTCAGTTCTACTAGATAGTACACTTGAGAGAAAAGAAATCTGGCTAGAAAAAATCTCAAGTGGCAGGATACCCCACCCCTTCCAAAAAGACTATGCAATGCCCTCATTGTACCATAGGCAGAAATAAAGCACAAAGTAGGAATAAAGCATACCTGGGATGCCCTAGGCGTCAGTCAGACAATGGAGATCAGACCCACTGGTAGGGTCCTTGTCATCAAAAGTCGCACCCAGTCCAAAAGTGCTCCTGGAGGCTCCTATCCTTGTTGCCTCTTGTGACAACCGCTCCCTTTCTTCTTGTTTGGTGGCTGCTCAGTGTTGGGCTCTCATAGCCTTGCGCAACTTCTTCTCCTCTGCGAGCTGCAGATCTTGCGGGGGGCTGCTGTAGTGGCTATGTCTCTTGCCTTTGTTCTTTTTCGTAGATACATGTGTGAGAGGCAACGGTGCAGCAGATGGAACGGGCGGACTGCCCCATGTGTCATCTAAAACTGGTGTCATAGTGGCATTGAAAAGAGATATCCAAGATTCTGGAGGTCGGGCCAGCAAAGTGTGGTTGTACTGAGTCGTCAGTTATGCGATTTGGTCCTTCATGTCACTCGTTGTCTGTACAAGTTTCATCATTTCATCCCCGAACATACTCCCAAACATATCATGGAAGTACCTCTCCAAAGTGTTGACATGATTCTACAAGCTACTGATTTGACCCAGTAGTTCAGCCCGGAGTCGATCCTCTGCCTGTTCGACGTGAGTGTGGACCACTTAAGGCATCTTCTCGACTATTTCATCAAAAATTGCTCATGTCTACCGTTGGTCCATCACTAACCTGGCCAGGGACTCATATGGTACATACGCATACTCTTGTTGCGCCAGAGGTGCTGCACCACTGCCCTCAGGCTGCTCAAAAGCCTCGCTTGATTGTGGGGAGGTGGTGTAACCCTCAAATGACTAGGGTTGTTATGGGGCCACTTGGGGAAACATCATCGGGCCCCCAAGCCTACGTGATCTAATGTGCATCAGAGGATTGTGGACATCCTTAATTGGGAAATATTAACCATGCCTTTGGGAGCTATCTTTCGGTCCAAAGAATGCGTCATAAGGACATAGGCCCGTTTGCAAAGTGCTCGGATCAGGCATGGGAAGGGTATGCTAGCTCTATCTGATACAACTCAATCTCGTATTTCTATAGCGATAATCATTCCCATATTTACTTCATACTTAGCCATCAAACACGCTACCCAATGAGGCATGTGAAGGTTGAAGTGTGTTTTCATTACTTGTGGATCGTAGCCTGGCCCGCACCAACAACCACTAGAATTTTGCCGCAAATGTCATGGATACCTTGGCAATAGGAACCCTAGGGTTTGTAACCTAGTCGGCATCAGCCCCCTGTATAACAATATGCTCCGCAATCCATTTTAACAGTGTGGCCCGCGAAGTTGAATTGGATATTCACCTCTCATCAGTGAGTTTTACATGTCTATCAATAAATAGGCCACCTGGAAGGGCCCCGTAATCTAGGGCAAAGAGGAACCTGTTGATGGTGGTCTCAGAAATGTCCACCAGTTTACCACGTACTATGAGATACTCCCACAGGGACAATTTAAAGGCTAGCTGCTTCTTCAATTTCTTGGAATGGCTGCCCTGTATGGAATGCAATAGACTTGCAGCGTAGTTGGAATAAAAATCAGCAATCAGCTGTGGCCCGTAATAACCGGTGGTTATGCCATCTAGCCAAACTGATATGATTCAAACACATCCCTGATATCCGGGACCCCATCTAGTTGATTTGTGATGACCCGAACCTCAGGGATGATGGCTCGCCGCTGGTATTCCCCGGAGCCTTTCGTCAGTTCCTGAATATATAAATCTCCTTAGCGCCTGGGATTGTCTATCGGCCACGTAAAAACACAATAAGCCACCTTGCGGTTTTAAGATCCGTCGTCCAAGAAATTGCATAGTGTGTGGCTTCATCATATTGTCTCAGAGGGCAATCTCGTCATCCTTAGCATCGGTGTGGTGTTAGTTCGCCTCCCGGGAGTGTGCATGTTCCTCCTATTCCGGGGCATCATCCTCCCCCTTAACTCCCGCCTCAGGAACCCCCTCCTCAGACTGGGGGGCTATAGTTTGACCTGCTGCACTAGCCCTTGTAGTGCGAGGGGAGTGAGGAGAGACATTGCTGGTGAATCGGACCTCTGACCCTCCTGAGGAGACATCGCCTGAGTCACTCCCATGTGGATGATTAGATGATACAGTAGGAGAATCATGGAGACGTGACCCAAGCTCCTCCCTAGGTCAGTTTGACTTTCAGCATGGACCCATGGTACCTGCAAGTGTCATGAATGAATAAAACGGTTAGAGATGATAGAACGAGCATGTCAACACATTAATGGATACCAGACTTCCCCTGTGCTATAAAAACGATAATAACCCTTAAGAATGGCATCACCTGGTCCATCCTAGGGAAATTGTACTTGCGTTTGATTGGAAAAAAAGAAAATTGTGGATACATATATATAGTAACCTAAGCGTGCAAAGGTGGTCCCCTGGGCGGGACACCCACACGGGCCGTGAAGAGGTACACAGACCGTGTGATGGCCCATCCTAAGGTATTTGGGGAGTTGGCTGATGAGGCAACCCAGACAAAAGCCACACACGACCCGTGATGTAGGGCACGATCCGTGTGAGACCCCGTGAGAGTGTACTTGGGTGATAGCGTGCGAAGGTCCCAAAACGATCACGCACAGGAACCGTATGGGATTCAACGGACTGTGCCGAGTTTTGTGATGAGCCCGTTCGAAAACCAGACATCTTCCCCAAACTGATCAAGCATAATTTCACACTTCACAAGTACCTAATGTGAACTCACATACAAAAAGAGCGAAAAAACAAAGTTTTACCAAGAGAAAACAGTGTAAAGGACGCAAAACGTACAAGACTCCATGGAAACCACCACAAGCACTCAACAATGGTGGTTGGCACCACCTACTACTCTAGACAAAGAGAAACATAATTGCAAACAAGATTTAGCACTTTCAAACTAGAAAACACACAAGAAAAAGAAAAAGGTGATGGCTCACTTTATGAAGAACTCAAGGAGAGTGATGACTTTCTTGAACTATGAAGACCCACACGAAGATATATGTTACGAATCACGAGATTGACTCATTAACCGTGACAAAGAAGATAGAATATTTGGGGGATTTTGGAGAGAGAGGGCGTGAGAGAGAAGGGTGTGTGGACTGAGAGAGAGTAAAAAAATTGAGAATGGGGCATTTTGGGACAAAGTGAGGGTTTTAATACCCTTGGTAAACCATGTTGACCGTCTCTCTCTCCTCCACCCGACGGCCTCACGGTCTGTGTCACGTGGCATGGTCCATTTGGACCGTCCGTTTGCCTAGACTTAGAGAAATTGGAAAATGTACCAGGCATCCATTGACTGACCCACCTCCATGGATGGCTACACAATCAGTGACATGTTTCATGGTCTGTTTGGACCATCCATCCGCCCTGTCTTAGAATTTTTATACTTAAGCTTACCTGGGCGACGCGTGTCACCTGGTCGACGCCACGGGTCATCCTGTGCTACATGGTCTGTGTAGGCACACGTGGTGCTCTCCTTTGCCAATTTTTGACAACTTTGTCCTCATGTCACACCTCCCACTACGCGTAAGCTCATAAAATCTAACAATAACTCTTATACCTACCTAGAAACACAAATTAAAAACAAGAAACTACATAATATACAATAAATATTATATATATATATATATATATATATATATATATGAGAAATCTAACTATTACAATGCATGGGTTGCCTCCCATGAAGCGCTTGGTTTAACGTCATGGCACGACGCAACTGTCTTGACTACTCAAACTTCATCAAGCTATATGACCTCAATCAGTGAGGCTTCATCTGCATCACCCAAGTATTGCTTCACTCGCTTCCTGTTGACTTTGAATCGATGCCCTTTTTCAGTTTCTAGCTCGATTGCACCACATGGAAATACTTGGGCAATTTTATGCGGCCCAGACAACCTAGACTTAAGCTTACCTGGAAACAACCTCAACCTTGAGTTGTACATCAGAACCTTGTCACCAACACTGAAACATTGTGGTGCAATATGCTTATCATGGTGGGCCTTCATCCTATCTTTGTAAAGTGCTGCACTCTCTTAATCCTGGAGGCGAAACTCATCCAACACATTGAGTTGATCAAGTCTCAAATTGGTGGCCTCATCCCAATTCATGTTTAGGGTTTGTAGAGCCTACAGTGCCTTGTACTCCAACTCCACTGGTAAATGGCAGGCTTATCCAAACACCAACTAATATGGGAACATACCAATGGGGGTCTTGTAAGTCATCCTATAAGACTACAGTGCATCATTTTGCTTCAAGGTCCAATCAGTTCTGGTTGCATTCACAGACTTGGTCAAGATTTCTTTGATCTCCCTATTTGAAACTTCAACCTGCCCACTAGTGTTCGAATGATAGGGTATGGCAACCTTGTGTTGTTACACCCCATACTTATTTAGCACAGTACAAAAGACTTTGTTACAGCAATGGGAGCCCCCATCACTAATAATAGTTTTGGGTGCCCCAAACCTAGAGAAAATGTTCCGCTTCAAAAACTGGACCACGCTCTTGCTTTCATTGTTTGGCAATGTAATCACGTCCACCCATTTGGAGATTTAGTCCACCGTCACTAAGATATGCTTCGTGCCTTAGTATCTGACACACGGCCCTATGAAGTCAATACCCTATGTGTCAAACAATTCTACTTCAAGGATAAGGGTCATGGGCAGTTCTTGACGCCTAGAGATATTGCCTTGTCGCAGACGCTGATCACAACCTCGCGCCATGTCATGGGCGCCTTTGTAGATGGTGGGCCAGTAGTAGCTATATTGTAAGATCTTCTTCGTTGTCCAGGCACCACCATGATGGCCCCCACTGGGGAAGAGTGACAGGCTTTCATGTTGCTCGTCATCTCTGCTTCCGGTATGCAACACCTAGTGGCCCCATCTGCACATGTTCTGAACAAGTGTGGGTCATCCCAAAAGTACCTGTGCACATCATGAAGAAACCTTTTTCTCTGGTGAGAGTTAAGGCCCTCAGGCAAAATGTCACTCACCAGAAAGTTAGCAAAATCAGTAAACCAAGGGATTAGGTCAACATAACCTGCCAATACCTGCTCATCGGGAGGGGAATCATCTATGTTCAACCAATCCTTAGCTCTAGGCTCATCCTCTAACCTGGACAAATGGTTTGCCACCTGGTTCTTAGTTTCTTTTCGATCGTGAACCTCAAAGTCATTTTCTTGCAGCAAGAGTAACCATCTAATTAGTCCCGGCTTAGCATCTTTCTTCGACATGAGAGCCCTCAATGTTGCATGGTATATGTGCACAATCACCTTTGTGCCTAATAGGTAGGCGCAGAACTTGTCAAATGCGTACATCACAGCCAGTAAATCCTACTCAGTCACTGTATAATTCCTTTATGCCTCATTTAAGGTCTTGCTAACATATAGGTAGGATGAAAACTTTTGTTGTGCTTCTGCCCCAGCATAACTCCCATAGCAAGCCCACTCGTATCTCCCATAACCTCAAAATGGGTAGCCCAGTTAGGTGCAACTACCACAGGTGCAGAGATAAACTTTTGCTTTAGGGTCTCAAAGGCATGCTGACAGCTGTCATCAAATTGAAACTTGGCATCTTTCTCCAATAGTTTGCATAGTGGTGATGCAATCTTGGCGAAATCTTTCATGAATCTACGGTAAAATCCCGCATGTCCAAGAAAACTCTGGACCCCCCTCACCGATATGGGAGGTGACAACTTCTCAATAACCTCAATCTTTGCCTTATCCACCTCTATGCCCTTATCAGGAATTTTGCGGCCAAGGACTATCCCTTTCTTGACCATGAAATGGCATTTCTCCTAGTTCAGCACCAAGTTTGCTTTCTCACAACGTTGTAATGCCATGCTAAGATTCAAAAGATAGCCGTTAAAGGAATCACCCATTACAAAGAAGTCATCCATAAATACCTCAAGGGTGTCTTTGACCATGTCAAAAAAGATCGACATCATGCATCGCTGGAAAGTGGTTGGGGGCATTACAGAGCCCGAATGGCATCCTCCTGAAAGCAAAGGTCCCATAAGGGCAAGTGAAGGTAGTCTTCTCCTAATCCTCCGAGGCTGTGGATATTTGATTATAGCTCGAGTACCTGTCCAAGAAGCAATACCACCCTCTACCTGCCAACCTGTCTAACATCTGTTCCATAAAAGGAATGGGGAAGTGATCCTTCAAAGTATATCTATTCATCTTCCGGTAGTCCATGCACACTTGCCACCCTGTGATAGGTCGCAAGGGGACAAGTTCATTTTTCTCATTGACCACAACTGTCATGCCCCCTTTTTTCGGAACACATTGCACTGGACTAACCCACCAGCTATCGGAGATGGGGTATACTACCCTAGCATCCAGCCACTTATAATCTCTTTTTTACTACCTCTTGTATGGGTGCATTCAGCCTATGCTAGTGCTTGATACTGTGCACACAGTTATCCTCTAACTTGATCTTGTGCGTGCATATCCTTAGAGAAATCCGTATAATATCTTCAATGGTCTAACCAATAACTCTTTTGAACTTTGGGAGAACCCCCAACAATGTTCATTCACCTGGTCTTCCTGAAAATATGCAGCCACAATCACAGGAAGAGTGTTATTAGTCCAAAACATGCATACCTTAAGTGTTGGGGGAGCTTCTTGAGCTCCACAGCAGGAGGCTCCTAAAGAGAAGGTTTGGCTAGTGGCGTCGGTCAGTTTTGTAGGTCCAAGTCCAGCTTCCTGGGGACAAAGGGTCTAGTTCCCCTACCTTGTAAAGCATTCATAGTGTCATTGTACCCCTTGACACCATCCTCCGCGAAGTTCATTAACACTGCTGCTAGTGTGTCTATGTTCAACTTTTTTTCAAGTGGAAATTCAGAAAATCGATCATCCTCCACATACACGACATACATCACTACTACCTCTTTGGGTCTCTTCATCGCAGCACACATACTGAATTTCACCTTCTCAGTGTTCAGCCTAAGGTAAGTTACCCACGTTCCACATCTACCAATGCCCTACCGATTGCCAGAAATGATCTTCCGAGGATGATAGGGACCTTCAAAGTCCACTTTGTAGTCCAGAAAGACAAAATCAGCAGGAAAGATGAATCTACCCACACGAACCAGCACATCGCACAAAATCCCCACAGACTACTTCACTGATCTATCTGTCATAAGTAGCGGCATAGTAGTGGGTGTGGGGGTTCCCAAACCCAACTGCTGATACAATACCAGAGGCATCAAGTTGATGTTGGCGCCCAGGTCATAGAGGGCTCATGCAAAGTCATAAGCTCTAATAGTGCACGGGATAGTGAAAGCTCCCGGATCACTCTTTTTCTCAACCAGGATCTTGTAGCAATGGCACTACAGTGATGAAGATTGTTTTTTTTAGATCGATTGTGGTTGTCCTCTTCTTAGTGACTAAGTCTTTCATGAACTTAGTGTAGCCTGGCATGTGCTCGAATGCTTCCACTAGAGGAATGTTCACTGAAAGCTCCTTCAGCACATGCAAGAATTTCTGAAACTTGCCATCTTCAACCTTCTTCATTAACCTATGTGGGAATGGCGGTGGTGGCTTTGGGATGACCAGAAGAGACTGAGTAGTGGGTTTTTCTAACTCTTTAGCCTCTTTAGCAACTTCGGGTTTCATTGGTGTTGCATCAATTTTGTCACTCACATCATCATTATGCACCTCCATGGTGTGAGGTACCTTGCCATCAGCTCTATTAGGACCTGCATCACGGACTACAATAGGGTCAGAAAATACCTTACTGCTCGACGTGGTCATAGCCATGTAGTGGTCATCATTTTCGGGTTTTGAATGGTATCATGAGAAGTGACCTTGCATTCCTCTGCTTAAATGAAGCTGATAGTTGTCCCAACTGTTGCTCGAGTTGTTTGATCGAGGTGGAATATGAGTCGACCGATTGTCAAACATTGGACATTTCTCATTGTATATCTCACATTCCTGCCTTGGTGGACTCCATCTTGACAAGAATGTTTGCCATCATCTCCTCTAGTTTTGAGTTTCCACTACCCTCATTTTGGCACTCACGATTTCTATAGTTATCTCTATTTTGCCAGTTCCTTTAGTAGTTATCACAGCCATAATTTCGCCGTTGGTTACCAGAGTTGACTACCTGATAACCCCTAACTACACAAAAATTGAGCCTCTTCATCGTAATTATAGCCTTGGTCATCATACCTGGGTAGTGCGTCCATTGCTTTTACTTTTTCTAGGCCTCCACCAAGCAGCCTCTTTGTCAGCAAGTCCATATAGGTCCGCATGTGGGCAATTACCTGATCCCCTTCTTCCTCCTTTTTTTGTTGCTCTACAGTCATCTTGAAGATAATCCCAAAGCAATCTCCATCTCTAGTGTACCATGCCCTGTTGTTCTTAGATACATGATCCAAGTGCACTACAATGTCTGGGAACGTTCTGGACATGTATGATCCCCCACACGCCGCATCAATGATAGGTTTAGTCACATAGTTGCAAGGCTTGTTGAAAACCGCTTTCAAGTGCTCATCCGTGAGATGGTAGTTGGGGCATCACTTGAATTTTCGCCTGAATCTCTCCCGCGATTCATGTAGTGCTTCATTCGGTAGCTGTTTGTGAGATCCAATCTCATCTTTGATCTTCATCTACCTTGATACAGGGAAGAACCTCTCCAAGAAGGCTTTTTTAACTCTCCACAAGTACAGATAGAATCATGAGGAAGCTCGTTCAACCACTTTGTCGCCTTACCCAAAAGAGACAATGGGAATAACGTCAACATGAGTGCTTGCTGACTGATTCCAGGAATTTCAAATGATTGGCATGTCTCCAAGAAGTTCATTGCATGTTAATTTGCTCCTCATTTACGACTCTGCTGAACAACCCTTTGAACCGTAGCATTTGCAACATGGTGCTAGTGATGGTGAACTTGATACTGACAGGCAGTGGGGGGTAGCACTATTGCCCCAGTGGTCCCAAAACCTTCATTATCTTTTTTCATTGCTTGGGGATGATGGCGCCCATGAGGTCTCAAAACGGGTTGCTACTGCGGTGGTGGCACAAGTGGTACTTGTCTAAGTGGTGTCATAGGTGACAAGCCATTACAATCGAGGTCATCTTCACCCAGGCCATCATTTCCCCTATCCACAGGATTCACAACCAACTCTCGCAGCCTTGCTGCTTCACGGCCTTGGGCGTTCATTTTGCGGATCGACTTAGTGAGTTCAGGGTTGTAGGGAATAAGTGCTTCACCCTCACTTCGGGTGTTTGGCATGCAACATTGGTTCCCTACAAAGATCAGAAACAAGAAATAAAGGTAAAATTACGGACTAGTATTACATACTGAAAGTAACAACTAATAGACTATTACATCGCTGTGTTCCCCAGCAACGGCGCTAAAATTTGATACGCCCAAATTTACACTCCAAATGGAATAGTAAAGAGGTCGTTGATCAAATATAGAACTCAACAAGAGTTAAGGCCGACCCCACAGAGAATGCGTGAGAATAAATCTATTAGCGTCCTTTTTCAGATATAATTTCTATTCCCAAAATAAGAATGCATAAAGTAAATGGAGGGTTTTTGATGTATAAAACTAAATTCCTAAAGTAGGGTAACTAACACGTACGATGACTATAGGATTTCCAACAATTGATGAGAAGCTAGGGTTGTGTTCCCCATGACGTCTAATATGATAGCCAAATTTGTGTGGTAAACCCATTCATGATTAAGTATACAAGATTAAAAAATTTATATAACACCTAGTTCACCTTCCGGTTCTTCTTAGATGTATTTCTCTCATCACCTTCCGGTCTTAGAATATGTACATTGTTAACCCTTGTTCTAGATCTCAGAAGACTCTCACCTTCCGGTCTCAAGTACTTAAACTAGGTTAAAAACCCCGAATTTTTATTTTAAAATTCTTTTCCTAATCGCTACATCCTTCCAGGCATGTAACAAATACATGCTTATCCTAACGCATTGATTCATTAAGGATGATGTTATAGCGAAGAATACTACAATGTATACGATAATCAATCCCAAAGTTCACCCCCAAATTCGTTATCTTATTGATTTGTCATGGTTCCCACAATCCTAGTTGTGGGTTTGACCTAGCATATCCAAAATAAATCGTCCACAACAATATAAAGGAATCATTATTAAGAACTTACTAGTGATAAGGTAATGAATCCACGTGTTACAATCTCTAATGAGATGATTGAAATACAAGAATTCAATGTAAATTAGTGCAAAATAGTGTTCTCCTCTTGTTCTCTATCTCCAAATAATAATGAAAATGGAATAAAAATAATATATACATATATAAGGAAAAACCTAACCCAACTTAAAATAGGAAATATACGTCGGCATGGATACGGGTCACTACACAGACCATGAGGGTCCAAACGGACTGTGAAATGGTTCGTGAGTCCATAATTGCATTGCTTCCCCACATGCATTGGCACAACCCGTTTGAGGGTTCACGGTCCATGAAACGGCCCGTGACCCTTGCCTTAGTGATTTCCACGCAAGCAATTTGATCCTTCAGCTTCACGGCCCATGTTACAATCCGTGATTGGTCATACGGCTATGATGGGCTCCGTCTCTCTCCACTTGTATGATTTTTGTTATTTTCGACAGTGACTTTTCAACTTATGTCACGTTCATGATGGGGGACGCGGTCCGTGTCGATTCCCACGGCCCGTGAAAGGGATCGTAAGAGTTGCCTTGGCTTCTATTCTCCATCTGCACTTTAGCAAACTAAGTATGGGGCTACGCTGCACCACACGGTCCATCTCGTGTTAGACGGGTCGTGTGGATGCTCGTGATCCTTCACTTATCTCCATTCTTGACTCCTTTACTCAGGCCAGTCCCACGTGGCCCCTCACAGTTCGTGTAATGTTGCACGGCCCGTGGAGGTCTCCATATGGTGACCCTTGTGCTTTTTTCCTCAATCATTCTTTTGTACTTTGGCCCTTACTCCATGCCTTCACCATGTTCCTGAAAAATAATACAAAGACACACATCAAACTAACAAATTTGCTTGAGAACGCGTAAAAAACCTGTTTTAAAGCGTTACAATAGTCGTATTTCCACGACTCATTACAACATGAGACTTTATAATCTTCCCAACGTTTAAACATAAAAGACCCCCAAATAGACATATTCTTTATTTTGATTCTCGTCCCCCCCCCCCCCTTTTTTGCATGCTATCATTGATGAAGGGTAACACTTTTCTTTTATGCAGCCAGAACAATGTTCTTCGTTAAAGACTACACTTGCTCATCTTCCGGACTTAGATACCTTATAATTGGGATGCAAGATTGCAAGGTAGAGACCAAAGTTTTAGTCTAAGATCCCCTAGTTGGTCATTATGCTGATGCATGGCCACAATTGAGAAACACACTTCACCAGGCAAATTGGACTTTTGAACACGATCACAAATCTAACAAAGCTTCCAAAGTATGGTATCTTGAGAAACCAAATCTTCAAGGCACCAATCTTGCAAGCACTCTTCCAAATCTAGGGCGACGCATTATTCAAGAAGGGTTATGTTAGAGAGATAAGATTCTTTTTAAGGTGAATATCATTGCATCCCGGGATATTGGGAATGGACAGAAGATGTCCTTAGAAAAAATGGGTCGAGCTTGATCGATGCTAACCTCCGAGATGTTGTCGTTGCTTCTCTTTTTACTTATGATCAGAACTCCAATATTGCGCAGGACTTTTGTGAGGCTTGGTATCCCCAAACAAATACACTAGTTACATCTCTTGAAGCAGCATCTATGTCCTTTTGGGATTTATATATTCTTGGCGGCTTTAAGATCAGTGGGTGTCCTTATGAAGAAGTGATACCTAATGCCAAAAAGCTTACAGGTCATGATGCTAAGAAGGATAGATTTCTTCCTCAAACCTATGAGTATTTATTTCCTGCCTTTCATCACCTTAAAGTGAAGGCGGGTGATACCTCGGGGATCTCTCTTAGTGACTGGATAAAATTTTGGTGTAAACAAGACATCAAGTATGAGCTAGCTCCCCCGAGAAAAGAGAAGAATGTTCGACGCCTAGCATCTATGCATAACCCCACAGGTGAGATATCAATGGAGGTGAACACATGGTTAAGCTCTCAAAAGATAACATATTCTATGCTTGGAGTAGAACACAAAAAATATGAGGCTTATTTGGCAGCCTTCTTGTCATATTGGTTATGTGTCTTTGTATTTTCTTATGAAGAGGGGAATCTTATTCCCCCTGAAACTTTTAGGATGGCAAGCTTGATGAAGAGTGGTCAAAGGATTAGCCTTGTAGTCCTAGTCGTAGCGAGCATCTATTGTGGCTTAAACAAGATTTCAAATTCTTCATAGTTTGATCATATTAAAGTTTCTTTCCCCATTCATTATGTTTATTGTTGACTTTTTTATTATCTTAAGACACATTATCCTCTTATCGGTGGACCTTCTCTCCCGCGAATAGGGACATATTCTGGCGAGGGTGCTGTGAAATATTTTGACAACAATGAGGCATGAAAGTGCGTCCATCGAGGTGAAAGCCTTGGGTGGAATGCGATCATGCTTAATAGGCCTCACTCAGCTTATTATTTTGATGATAACAAAGCTCCAGAGTTGGATTCATCTTATTTTATGAGCCTTCTCTTTAATTATCTTACCTTGAGGAAGGATCCCCACCGATTTAGTCATCAGTTTGGGTTCCATCAAGATACTCCTAAATACCTTGAACCAGATATTCATACTGAATCTCTTGCTGAGGTACTTGGTATTGGAAAATATGTATCTCGTGTACTACTATGTCAAGAGTGACATTTCCACCTGCGGTTGCTTCTATGAAGAAACTTTACTCTACTCGATATCTATCTTGGTGGGAAAAATCCAATGGGAAGTTTCTTGAGGATAATTTGGAAACTTTGGTAGAAAAAGATGGGCCAAACTTCACAATTCCTTTAGAGGACAAAAGTCAAGACACCGGAGAGGAGTTGTTAAAAATTGATGCCCTGCTTGCCCCATGACCCCAAAGTAAGAGGCTCAAGTCCTCTAAGGGATCTAAGAAAGAAGTAGCATGTCCTCCTAAGTGTGCAAAGAGATGCCTCTTAATTCTCCCACCTACAAAGCAAGCCTCTCAAGAAACAGGCAAAAGAAGCAATGGGGATCAATGTTGAAAGAGGAAAACACACGAACCAATTACGCTTGAGGCTGTTGAGTTGGAGATTGTGGAAGAACAAGGAATTAATGGTCCTCCAAAAACATTAGCTATTCAGAGCGAAGAGGTTTTCCTTTTTACCTCAATTTTTTTCTTTTTTTTTGAAAAAAATCATGGTTAAGTAATTTGCTAATTTTCTTTTCTCCCCTTTAATGTAGGTAAATGTTGTTGAGCATCCAAAGAATCACTACAAGATAGGCCGCAAATTAGTGTTGAATCCATCACGACATCAAAAACTGAGGCAGAGTCAACTTTACCTATTAAGCAAGAATAGAGAATTGCAATCACTTCCCATGATCAAACTTGAAAAAGGCTATCCCTCGATTCGAGTAGCACTCCTCCACTCCTTTTAAGGCGAGGCAGGGTCCAGTTTGTTTTTGAAGGAAAAACCGTTGTTTCAACTCAAAAAAAGAAGTATATCTTGGGCCTTTGGAAAGAGATTTGTAGAAAACTTTCTAGAACTTCTCTAGACTCAATTTCATCCTATAAAGAAGATATTTATGAGATTCTCCAAGAGATGAGTGAGACGCTTCTCATAGACCTTTCATCCTTGGAGCATTTGGTGGATTCTCTCTTTGTGCTTGTTGCCTCCTATGATCAAGAACGCTCCTATTTTGTAGATAAGGTGCATAAGGACAAGAAGCTGGAATTGCTTCTAAGGACAAGAAGGGTCTTGAGTCACTCAGAGCAGACGAGAGCGAGAAGACTAAACATGTTTCTTCTAAAAGGAAGTCACTAAAGAAGGTCAAGAAGAAGTTAGCAACTCTACAGGTAGAGCGAGAGGAACTTGAGGCTTCCATAGATGTTGCCAAGAAGGAGATTGAGGAGGTTCGATCCAAGATCTTAGTTACTAAGAACGAGATGTCCTCTTATGACAACATGGACTTTTTGACGACTGACGATTTGACTCGTTTGGAGCATAGAAAAGAGTGCTTAGAGGCTAGTCGTCAAGATTTGATCAACAACAAATTATTCTTAGATTAGGCTCCCTCCTTTGTTTTTTTTTTTTCCTTTTTCTTTACTTCTTTTCTTTATTTTCTCAAGATTTAGGTTGATATGTTAGACAATTCTACAACAATAGATTTTCTCTAAAAAACTTTTTGTCTCACATCTTGCATTTTTGGTTCTAACTTGAAGTTAATCACATGTTTTCTTTTGGCGTGAGCCTTAGTGATTCAAATTTAATTCGCATTTGGCACGCTAGTAAGAATGAAAATAATAAAAGTCCTTTGTCTTTGAAGTTTGTGCATTCTCCTTTGCAAATTTTTTGCAACTTAATGTTGTAACTCACCGAATGGATAAATTTCAAGAATATCCATACAAATTTTGAGACTTGAGGACCATCACTTGCATACCTGTTTAATTCAAGAACCAACATATAGAATTTGGGAACTTTAGTTTGGAGACTTCGGAACATGAGAACTTCAACCTGCGAACCGATCAAATTCAGAAACCTCAAGCATGTCATTGAAGAAACTCACATTCCATAGGGATCCCCCCCCCCCCATAAGGAGTCAAGTAGGGGCATATAAATTTTTTAAAATTCATGCAAATGAACTTAGAATATAATTCCAAGCGCCTACGTACCTCAATGAAGAGGATCAAGTCATAACGTAGTTCTTGGGGAAGTAGTATTTTAGGGTGCCGTACACAGTTTATACTCTTGCGTGCTAACAGTATCATACATTTTTATACCCACATTTCAAGGAACATAATTTTCCTCAAGGATAGTACCTCTTAAGGAATTTTGCATTTATAGGATCGATCCTTATGCCATCTACATCGACAAGCTTGTAAGCACCATTTGAGTATACTTCTTGCACTAATATGGTCCATCGAACTTTGAGGTGAATTTTCCCCCAAACTTATGTGAAGTTATAATGGGCCTTCTTAGTACGAGAACTTGGTCTCCAACTTGAAAACACCTCAAGTGAACTTTTTTATTGAAAGCACGAGACAAATGAGCTTGATAACATTCAAGATTCTGTTGGACTTTTAACCTCTTTTCATCAAGTGCTTCTAACTCAAAAAGACGTAGAGCATTTTTTTCCTCAGTGAGCCCTTCTTGGATAGCCAGTCTCAAGGACGGTATTTGAGACTCAAGTGGCAGGACCGCGTCAACTCCAAAAGCAAGTGAATATGGGGTTGCTTGAGTCGCTGTGCGATATGTCGCTCTATATTCCCACAAGGCTTCTTCCATTCTTTCATGCCAGTCTCATTTGGACTTAGAGACCACTTTCATCAAAAGATTGCATAGAGTTTTATTGAATGCTTCGGCCAAACCATTGGCGGCAACATGATACGTAGAAGATTTCTGCTACTTGAATCCAAAGAGACCATATATTTTATTCATCAACTTGTTATCAAATGACTTGCCATTATCCGTTATTATGTATCGTGGAATGCCAAATTGGTAGACAATGTTTACTCGAATAAAGTTTGCAACATTCTCCTTCTTGACTTCTTTAAGAGCTATGACTTCATCCCATTTTGAGAAGTAACCTGTTGCAGCCAAGGTGTACAAGTGTCCACCGGAAGATTTTGGCAATGGTCCGAAAAGATCCAGTCTCAAAGCATCGAATGACCAAGATGCAATAGTTTGGTGTAAAACTTTAGGAGGTTGATGTATGCAATTTGCATGGAATTGACAAGCTTTCCACCTTCGAGCATAATCTAAGCAATCTTTTACCATGGTTGACCAATAATACCCCATTCTTTTTATGTGAAAGTGTAGTTTTTGCCCAGAATAATGTGATCCACACACTCTTGAATGTGCCTCTTGCAAAGCTGGAGTCGCTTCTTCCTCCCCTAAACACCACAAGAGAATTCCGTCAAATGATCTCCTATACAATATGTCCTTGTAGCAGAGAAAATAAGGTGTCCGACGATGAATGTCAGTTCTTCTTTTAGCATCTTCTGGAGGTATCCCATAACATAAGTATTCAATGATAGCTTGTCGCCAGTCCTCTTTATTGGCTTCAGATGCTGCAACAACATGCTCAAGCTTATTCTCCATATACTCGTCTTCATCCAACGATGGTACTACCCATTTTTGGCAGATAGTAACTTATGTCTGATCAGGAAGAGTCAGAGTTGAGACTAGAGAAGCCAAGGCATCAGTTGTTTTATTTTTCTTCCTTGGCACATATTGGAGGGACACATTTACAAACCATCCTATCAACCTTTGGGCATAACAATGATATGAACGCAACTCAGGCTTCTTAAGCTCATAGGTTTCCAAGAGTTGTTTAACCACCAATTGAGAATCACCAAAAACTTGCACTACAATTGCTTCATGTCAATGGCCATTTTGTGTCCAAGTATTAGTTCTTGATATTTTGCAACATCGTTGAAGCAACATTGTTTCAATGTGAAGGAGAATGGTAAGACCTCTCCTTGTGAAGTGACAAACACTATGCCTGCACCAGCTCCACCATGATGTGCAGCCCCATCAAAGTACATTTTTCAAGGGGGTTGGATCTCGATGGCCATTGCATCTTCATCAGGAAGCTTATCAGTTAATTTCCAATCATTTGGTATAGGATGGTCTGCCAAAAAATTCGCTAATGTTTGTCCCTTCACAGCCTTTTAAGGGATGTACACAATCTCAAATTGTTGGAACTAAATGTACCATCTTCCTAGTCGGTCACTATGGACTGGTTTCAACATAAAAAATTTGATAGGATTTGCTCTAGAAACAAGATGGACAGTATGAGCTTGAAAATAGTGCTTCACTGTTTTAATCGAGAAGACCGGCGCCAAACACAATTTCTCGATTGGTGAATAATTCAGCTCATTTGGTGTCATCATTCTGCTCAATTAATAAAGGGTATTTTCTTTTCCTTCATTATTTTCTTGGGCTAGTAAGGCTCCCACGTACCTTTCTTGCGCCGCAATATAAAGTATTAGTAATTTTCTAAGTATGGCAGCTGCTAAGACTAGAGGTTTCGCCAAATATGCTTTGATATTTTCAAAGACTTTATATGTTTGATCCCACTTGAAAGGGACACCTTTCTTCATGAGATGACTAAATGGTTGGCATCTTCCAACTAGATTCGAGATGAACCTCCTAGAGTAGGCTAATTTTCCTTATAAACGTTTCCACTCATGAATGTTTCGAGGCTCGAGCATCTACAAAATTGCATCGACTTTGGCTTGATCAATCTCAATTCCTTGATGTCGCACGATGAAGCCAAGAAACATTCCAAGAGCAACCCCAAAGGCGCACTTTAGTGGATTCATCTTCAGTTGATATCATCAAAGTAACTCAAATACCATTCTTAATTCTTTTAAATGGTCTCTCCTTCTTTTTGACTTCACCACCAAGTCATCAACATAACACTCAACATTTTTATGGAGTAAATCCTCAAATATATTTTGCATAACCCTTTGATATGTGGCACCAGCATTCTTCGAAGCAAAAGGCATCACCTTGCAGCAATAAATTCCTTTAAGTGTACGAAACGCCGTGAGTTTTTCATCCTTTGGTGACATGCGAATTTGGTTATAGCCAGAAGAACCATCCATGAATGACATTGCCTCATAACTAGTTGTAGCATCAATCATCAGCTCTGGAATAGGTAGCGGAAATTCATCCTTAGGGCATGCATTGTTGAGATCTCTAAAGTCAACGCAAACTCGAATTTGGCCATTCTTCTTCCTCATGAGAATAATGCTTGAAATCCACGTGGGGTATTTAACTTCACGAATAAAGCCTACCTCGATGAGTTTGTTAACTTCTTTCTCGATCAATGGTACCAAGTCCGACCTTAAGCGTCTTTGAGCCTGCTTGACAGGACGAGCGTCGTATCTGACGGCTAATTGATGGACTGTAATCTTGGGATTCAAACTAGGTATTTCTTTATAGCTCCAAGCGAAGATATCTCTATATTCTTTGAGTATATTCATATAAGCCATTTCTATATCAGTTTCTAGGAAAGCACTCAAGTAAGTTAGTGCTGGGTCTTCATCAGTGCCAAGGTTAAATTCTTTTAAGGGATCGATCATGGTCTCCACTCCCTCTTCGAATTCTGGTGGAACATCTCCATCGTCCCCCTCTTCCTGTGGATCATTATCATTGATAGATATATGATAGCACCAAATAATACCTCAAAACTCTTCATCAATTCTCACTTGACACAAGGCACTATTCTCAACCTCAGTTGTAACATGACATGAGAAGTCTTTCCTTGCTTCATCTTTCTCGCACTCTTTGGTATAAATCACAGTGTGAGCCTTCGCCTTTAGTACCTCTTTACATGAAACTATGAGTTCCACTCGTCGCTTCATCCTAGAAGGAATTCTGTATTCAAAATCCTTTTAGATCATACGTGAAGGAAGCGTTATTACTCTAGGTAACTTTTTTGTTGCTTATTATTATTATTCATTAATGTACCTAACCTCTCGAACACAAAAGTTCTTGCAGTAGGTTTTCCAAGTAGATTAAAGACAGAAGGTCATTTATTAGAAGAAGCACACTCATCTTCTATAGTGATATAGTTATTGCTTGCCTTGCTTATGGAGATGTGTACCGGTGGTGGTTGGCTATATCCTAAACCTTCATGTTCTTGCCTAATTGTTCACTTCGATGGGAGTTCCCCAAGCCTAGATGGTTCATCAGGGTTGTACCCAACCTTTGCAAGTAACTTGTAAGCATTCTGATGAAAGCCTTCTATACGTTTTTTGGGGAATGATGTATCTTGTGGCGGATTTTCATCCACAAACTTTCCCACTAGCTTTGAAGACATGTTTATTGCATTGATCCATTTGATAGAAAGAGTCAACCCTCCTAGTACATTCCCTTGTACATCAGATGATTGATCCTTCTCTTTCTTCACCTTTGGGACATAACGGAGTGTAGGGGATGGCTTTCTTTTTTAGGGCATGGCCTTCCCCTTATTTAGACAAGTACTAGGCTCCCTAGTATCAATTTTGGCCCTTCCAATGGCCATATTGGTTGCTTGTCCTTTAAGCCTATCAAACTTGGTTGGTTTGACACCCTCAAGCTTTTCCACTTTCATGACATCACTCTTCAAATAGAACTTTGTATTGGGAAAATGTGACTCCACTTCAGTGAAAAGATTATTGTCAACAACTATTTTCATTTTATTGCCATCTTTGAGGTACTCCCGACATTAATAGTAAGGAGATGAGACAATTTTGTTCTCGTGCACCCAAGGCCTTCCTAGTAATATATTATATGAAGTCTTTGCATCAATCACATGCATCCATGCACTTGATCACAAATCGTCCATATGAATATCTAGTTTAATCGAGCCTATAGACCTCCGCCCCCTTTGATTGAATCCTTGTATCAACAAACAACTTTCGCTAAGCTCTTTAGTTGTGATGCCAAGCTCTTTCAGTGTGTGGAAGGGTAGAATGTTGACCCCAGACCCTTCCTCTATAAATATTCTATTTATCTTCTTCTCTAGCACGTGGCCCACCATATACAAAGGACGATTGCGTAGAGTTTCAGCAAATAGAAAATCATTGTTTGTAAATATAATCTTTGTGTCACATGCATGTAATAGACGGTTCCACAGACTTTTCAAAAGATGGCAAAGATGCCTTTGATGGAATTTCACCTACCACTTCGTCTTTGTTAGTAGGGGACACCTTTGATGAAGTTCCATTCGTTGTTTCTCCCTGGTTAGCACTGAAACATGATGCCTCAACATTGTCTTGAGTGGTCTCCACACAGAACCAACTTGGTAAGAATTCCCCCAAGGTCATAGGACGTCGCCCGATTTCTAGTGGTGATGCATTTCGACCTTTGGCCCCTTTGGACGCCTGACCGACTTCTGCTTCTTTGATCTCTTTACTACCCTTTGTCTGATCGGTTGTTCAAGTGATTCTTTCCGTGGACTTGTCTTGTTGCATCTCCGCCTAGTCACGAGAATCCAACCTTCATCATCATTTGTATCAATTTGGGATTTTTCTATCTCTAATGGCCCTTCTTCTTCTTCTTCTTCAGGTGTACATATTTGGACTTGATCAAGCGAGCCAAACATGATAGAGATTTGATTAGAGCTTGCCTTTCCATAATCAAGGACAATCTTCTTTTCATTAACCAATTGCATAACCTTGTCTTTGAAGACAAAACACTTTCCAAAAGGGTGACTTACGAGTTTATGACATTTGCAATAATTTGGGTCATCAGTCCTCCCAGCTTCATCAGGAAAATCGATCTCTGGCAACTCGATAAGCTTTAGCTCAACCAATTCCTCAAAAATTTCAGGAGCATCAGAATCTAGAAAAGGGTATTCCTTTTCTTGCATCTCTCTCAAGGTTAGCTTTCGATTTGAATGCTCTTGAAAAATGATCTTTACAATTTGTTTCCTACTCTCCTTTGTAGTAAACTTCATAGGGTACATATTGATATTCATGGATTCTTTATTGTCATTCCTAGGCACATATTTGCATCATTTCTTAAGTTTCTATTTTTCCTTTCCTTTGCGAGGATCGTGAACATGCATTCCATCTTTTCTGACAGAAGACATGCTCAATTCCATATCATTAGTATGAGTCACTAAATCTTCAAAAGACTTAGGTTTGATCCCTTGCAGGATGTACTGAAGCCCCTAGTGCATCCCTTGGTGTAATGACCTGTTAGGTCATTTTGAGAATGAATCATCACTTTTTCATAAAGAACCCTTTCTATAAATTTAAATTGAAAATTTTGGACTGTTCGATAATTTCAATTATTTAGTTAATGAGTAATTTTGAATAATTAATTTAATTGATGGATCAAATTGATAATTTACTTAATAACTTCATCCTGGTCATGGATAGATCACCCAGGTTCGGGTCCATAAGCAGTGACAAAATAACTTATACCATTTATTCTATATACGATAAAATAAAAATTAGTAAAATTAATCATCGTTAATACATAATTAATTTATAAAGAAATTAAATATAAATAAATAAATAAATAAAAAGGAGGAAATTTTTTTAAAAAAAAAAAGAAAAGAAAAAGAGTTAAGTTGAAAGGGTTGCACAACAGCCCTACGAAAACACAAAAATAGAAAGAAAAAGGGGAGGACATGCACATATACGGAGAAAATGAAGAAACGCGGGAAGAAAAAGAAAGAAAAAGCGGAGAAGAAAAATTAGGATTTTCATCCTAAGTTATCAAGGTAATTATTCTCATACTTTCTGTTAAGTTTTTTTTATACGATTATGAACAAATTTTTGGGTAAAAACGTGTATAATTTATGCTTAATTAAGAAAATATAGCCCTAGGATGCTTAAAATAAAATCCTGATTTAGGAGTCGAATAATGATCCATTTTAGCTGAAATTTGACGTCTATGTTTAGTTTATTATGGGTAAACATAATCTGAAAAAAACTTTCAGATTCAAATTTGAGGGCTTGAGATAACTTTTTGACCCAATTTTTTGAGAAAAAATAGATATAGTTGTATGGGTGTCATTGGATTCGTATTCTTATGTAGATTATGTATTTGAACAGATTTTGATCATCTGAAAGCATTACAAAAGACTCAAGATTTGGAATGTTATTCTATTAATTGAGGCAAGTGAACTTTCAAAACTCTGTAATTCTCGTAGATTCTCAAATTATCCTTTCTTCTAGGTGTGATTCATGAAATATTCTAATATTATAAAAATTGGGTGATTAAATATAAATGTGAGTTGGTGTGTTATGGTGACACTTGAGTTGAAAATGTGGCTAAGTGATGAGAATTCTATTTTTGAGATATATATTGTTGTGGTTGGTGATTATGAGTGGATTTGTTGTGGAATTCATCTCATGTTCATTCATTCTATATCACATATTTGCATTAGCTTTGAACATTGATATGAGTGAGACGGTAAAAGTTGGGGCTGAAGTCTTTACCGGTCGATGATATTATGCCGAGGTCTTAGTCGGCGAGATTATGATGTTGAGATCTTTACTAGTAATATTGTGATGCCGAGGTCTTTACCGGTGATGATATTATGCAGAGGTCTTTGCCGGCGAGATTGTGATGTTGAGATCTTTACTAGTGATACTGTGATGTCGAGGTCTTTGCCGGCGATGATATTATGCCGAGGTCTTTATCGGCGATGTTGTGATGCTGAGGTACTTTTTGGTAGTGTTGTAATGCCGAGGATATTGCCGGCGATCATTGCATAAGCATTGCATCTCATCCTTGCATATTTTTGTGTGGCATGATGTTATTCCTGTGATTGACTGTGTTATCACTTGTAAGTTTAGCTTGTGATTTTGAGTTGTGACATTATGAGAACTATCTTTATTATGTATTGTTGGG
Organism: Solanum rostratum; assembly: GCA_029948455.1. Taxonomy (NCBI): domain Eukaryota; kingdom Viridiplantae; phylum Streptophyta; class Magnoliopsida; order Solanales; family Solanaceae; genus Solanum; species Solanum rostratum. The sequence continues at coordinate 62,736,855 of CM057048.1, forward strand.
CTGGACTGATTTTCTGTGCAGGTTATATTTGTGGAGGTCAGTTGGGGTGAAAGGAATTTGTGTATTCTATTGGACTTTCTTTGTTTTATTAGTTGACTTCCTGGGTACCGTGTGGTTGGTACTCACCCCTTGCTTCTACATTTTTGTAGGTTATGCACTCGGACCTTTGTAATACTCTCTTTTTTTTATCCGAGGCTTTCTGCAGAGATTGATGAGATAGCTATCTGTCATCTCAGCGAGCCTTATCCTCCTATTTATGATCTTGTTCCACTTTAGAGACAATATCATTTGTGACTTGTATTTGTTTTTCAAATCTAGTGTAACACATTAGAGGCTTGTGCACGTGACAACCAGGTTTTGGGGGAATTTTAATTTAAGTTTGTAACACCCCACATCTTACATGTACTAGTTCAACGCAGGTGAAACATGATATGGCAGGGTCAAATCCGCACACATTTTTAAAAGTGTGTGAATTCTAGATTAAAGGGCTATATGTACGTCTAACGCTTAAGATGACCGAGCGTATATAATTTTTAAGTCAAGTTAAAGAGATTGTGACCTTAAATGAAGTAAAAGAAGTCAGGTGCTTGTGAGACTTAGGAAGCTAGCAGGTGAATCACCTATGTGCTTAGCTTAAATAGGCTCAGTAGACGAAGACGAGGCCCAAGACCGAATTTGTTCAAGTTCGATAACGAATAAACACCAAGTTAAGGATGTCATTTGGGCCCATGTTTTAGCATCATAAAAGGACAACATTTTCAGCCCAAGATGAATAGGAAAAGGGCCAAATTACAATCACAACCCAATTCACAATGAGGGCCCAAACTAAGTAGGCTTAAGGGAGAAATATTTGCAACAAAGCCCATCCAATTGAACCCCAATAAGGCCCAAGTGAAAAGGCCAAGTTGCTGCACCATAACCTTAATAAAATAAGGCTGAAAATCCAAAAGAAAGTCGGCCAAAAGTGGCCTATAAAAGGGGTTACAAACCAGCAACTTTTAGTCATTTTTCTCAAGCCAAAAATCAGATTTCTCTCCAAGTTTCTTCTTGCTCTCTCTTCATTTTCTAGAGATGCCAACGCACACCTCTAGGGTTCTTGAAGAGAACCTAATCCTTGAGGGCTAAGGTAAGTAAAAATACCTATGGTTTGGTATAATTTTTCCATGAAAAACATGAAGAGTATGCTGGTTGTACTTGTGCAGGAATTTGGGACAGCATGTGTCCCAAAGATTGTTGTCCACTTTTCTTGTGTATTAAGAGACTTTTCTCTTGTTGGTTGGCTGGATTATGAAGTAATATGTATGTTTTTAACAAGTCTTGGGTCTGTAATGATGTAAGAAGGTTGCTGGACCACTTTTATCTTCCGCAAAAAATGAGTTCTTAAATGATATCTTAATTCCGCTTTTAGTAAGAATTCGTGGACTGAATATTGGGAATTGTTATCTCATGTTTTCCATCTACTTGGGGACTGTTTTTGGACTGTTTTAGGACTGTAATTGTGTGTAAATATGTTGAGGACAGTTTGGTTGAGGTTGAAACGGATTTGGAATTGGTGACGTCGAGATGTAGCGAAAGGATGCAATGTTGCGTTGCCTACTTGCGTGTTATGTAGAGTTGTTGTATGTTGTACTTTATGAACTGTTGTAACACTATTGTGCGACTAAAACAAGCTGGATATGACATGTATATGAGAATGTGCATTAGAAAATACGATTAGGAGTGGAAATGTTGAAAGAATACTTTTTGGTTGTTAATTCCGAGCTTGCTGCCCGAATATTATTTTTGGGTGAAATTGGACTACCAAGATGTATTTTTATTAGCTGCTAACACTAGTTTTATCACCTACTATATTGTAGATAAGTATTTGGAGGAAAAGGATACTACTCCGAGGTAATAACGACATAGTACAGCGATGTATGTAAAGCTACTTGACTTCCTGTTACTTGGCATGAAATCTAGAATCTTCCTTAGCACATAAAGGCACGTACAAACTCCGACATGGCTGCTAACTGTGTCTCCACTCTTTACCATGTTCATATGTTCCCATACATAGCCATTGTCAAACCTGCATATGTACTTGAATACCGAAGATACATGAATTCCTTTTTACCAAACAAAGTCCATGTGTTGTTTACTCTCCTATAAGTTCATTAGTTGTGTATCTCTCTTTTCATTGTGGTATTATCTTGTATTGTTGTTTATATGTCGCATGTCTATATTCCTACAGTTCTAAAGGTTATGACCACCAAAAGAACCATCTCAAAAGTAAATAAAAGATAACTCACAGTTGTTTTGAATGGGTGGTATCCCAAGGGTGGAAGAATCACCTAGCATGGGTCGATCCCATATTACAAGGGTATCCCAGGGGTGAAAGGAAAGCCTAGCATGGGTCAAACCCGTTATTGATTTACCACTGATCAGCTGGTCATTTACATGATATATTGTGCACAGATTATACAGTAAAGAAAGATACAGTAATAAAAAGACATAAAGTACATGATTCCACAGTATGACTAAAGGTGGTCTTTTCATCCTTATACACACCAGTGTGTGATTTCATTTGAGTTCTTATTTCATATACAATATTTCCTGCCTTACATATTTCAGTACATTATCTCGTACTGACGTCCCTTACGGGGGACCTGCATCTCATGCTGCAGGTACAGGAGTTACTAGATTTCCCCAGTAAAAGTACAGGACTTCCAGCTGCTGTTACTAAGCTCCAGGTTGCTTCGGGGCTTGTGTGTCTAGATTTTATATTTTGCATTGTATAGTTAGTCATGAGGCGGGGCCTGTCCCGACCCATGTGGATATTGTTCCTTACCTAGAGGCTTTGTAGACAATGTAAATTAAAGTGTGGTCAGATAGCGTACTATAGACATCGTGGCTCCAACGACCTAGTCTTATGCATTTACTTTTAGCTTGTTAATACATTTTACTTTCTTTTGACAACATATTGAATATGGGAACCTCTTAAATGTTCATAGCAGGTGCATAGTTATATGTTGATTCTCCCGAGCCCTGTCGGCAACGAGTGCCAGTCCGCCTTAATGGGACTTAGGGCGTGACAAAGTTGACTTATTACCTTCAGTTCAATTTTTATTTTTATTATCCTTCCGCACTTAATCGTTATAATTGGGTTTTAGGCTGACTTTTCTTGGTGGGGTAAGACAAGTGCCATCACGTCCATTTTTGGGTCGTGACATATGGTATTAGAGCCCCAGGTTCATAGGTCTCGCGTGTGTAAAACCTGAGTCTTAGAGTCTCGAGGATCGGCATGGAGACGTCTATATTTATCTTCGAGAGGCTATGAAGACTGTTAGAAAACTTCCTTTTGTTTATTCTTTCTCCATCGTGTGTCCCCGATTCAATGTGATTCTTATCATTTTATTCATTCTCTCTCTTTTATAGAAATGACTCGTGCTTGGTTCTTTAAATGAATAGTTAGTGGGTTATATATGACTTGAATGTTAGATCTGGTACTAAAGGTTAAGTGGTATATTTATAAGAATTAAAATGTTTGACGATTAGAAAATACTAAGTAAGGTGATGACTCGCTGATACAATTTGAGGATATTTGAGTGGTAAGGTCAGACAATGGATTGAGAGATTTTATGAATGTGTTATCCTTTTGGAGGTTAGTTATCCAGCAACACAAATAGTATTAATGTGGTATATATGATATCGAAAATGGTTCAACAATTTAAGGTGGAATGTTAAAAGGATAGGTGGATCAAAATTTTTGTTTTGTTAACTAATACTACTAAAGTTTTCATAATATGTATGGATTTCTTAGATAATAATAAGAATGATGTTGTGCCAATTAAGGTCAGAATCTCTATTGTGATTTCATAGATCAAGTGGATATTAAGGAAAGCCATAATACGACTATCACAACGAACTGATGCTTACTTGGTTAGAGTTATGGAGTGTGTTACTTTTGCTAGCGATTGAATTTATAAAACAAAATATGCATTACTTAGGATAGAATCATGATGGATTGGATAATATTTTGCAGCTACTTGATATGTAGAAGTATGTGGGTGAGTTTGGTACTACTTTCTTGATAGGTATGATGTGTTCAGGTGGTGGATCTAATGGACTTTCACAATATGGTATTAGTGGTATATGAAAATGGATATGTCAATTGTCAAGCGTAAATACAAACTATTTTAGAAATTATTAGTGTATCATGGGCTTATTTAATAAGGTTTAATGTCATATTCATATTCGAGAAATCAACTAGTTTGCTACTCTGGATGCTTGGGTCAAGTATTATTTATAAGAAAAATTTTAGTGGTGGATCTTTGGTAAAATTAATGTATTTAAGTTGTAAGGTGTATTTTGGGGATTCTAAATGAGGACTATTACTCCATCATAAGATCCAAGAGAGTTAGTTCTTTATATTTGACCGATATAGTTTTGGTGTCATATCAATAATGAGGTAACCTTGAGATGATAGCAATGGCTATAGAGCATAATGGTAATAAAAGTTTGCGATGGATTATGATCAAGATGCAATCATATGATGAGAATTTTTGATTGAGTGAATTCAGTATGGTAAACACAATCTGCAGGTATCAAAAGTTATGTTTGCTACTATTTGATGAGTAACGTGATCATAAGAAAGATGTAAAATGTGTTGAGATACTGTTTCGATAGAATTGAAATGAGCTAGAGTCATAAATGAATAAATTAGTGAGATGTAGGGATATTTACTTTTATGGTAAAGGTCAAAAATATATCTTTCGAGAAAGTAGGAAATTGAATTTAAAGCCATGTGATTTCATTTGTTTTGCTTTGATTATGGTGATAGTGTTACGTATCATTGATCTGGGTTAGAAAACTATTGAGTAATATTTGAAAAAGAAATTGTATACGTGCATCTTGAATATGATAATAAGCTTTTTTTGTGATTTTGAGTATGGTAATTAGTACATTAAATTTTTTTTATAAAGGATATTGTAGGGTCAATAAAGAGGGGATCAATCATAAGTTAAGATATATGAATTTATAAAGATCTCAAGTATGAGCTAATACCAATACATAAAGAAACTAGGGTACAAGTTAAAATAAAGATTCAAGTTTTTCATTGTTAGTTTATATTTTTGGTAGTATATATATTTTGCCAAGATATTTATTGATAAGATAAGAAATAATGGATAGCAATGAGTATTCAACATTTGGAAGAACCTGAATGCGGTTTGGGTCATAAATTTAGTTATTTTTGTTTTATTGTTGAAGGACCTAAAGAAGTGCTCCACTTAAAGTTTTAGCTTAGAACATGAGGTAAAATGTCATGTGTCGTTGGTCATAGAATAAAGTTGTTGATAAGTGAGTTAGTAAAGGAATGAGAATCTAATATATTGAAGAGTTCAGGGTATCTGAAATTTGTGTCATAAGAAGAATTTAAGAAAGTGAGGGAATAAGACCTCCTACATGGACCCTTGGTTCAGAATTACAGGTTTTACTTATTCTGCTTTTGAGCTCAAACATGATAATGTAATGCATACTTGTTTAGAACAGATTTTCTAGGATTTACTCATGACTTTTATGAAGACTGAGTTTTGATTCGAGTGACAAATAATGATATTTGGAATATGCTACATTTTTTATATTGGTCTAGATTGTCCAATCATGATAGATGACTTATGAGGGCACTGTGATATAGACCTATAGCTGTACATGCTTATTGAAGATATTGAGGGGGTTGAGATTACTTTGTTAACGGGATTACATAGATTATTGTGATGTGTTACATAGAAACTTGATGATGACTAGAGGTTATGTACTTATGGTATATAGAATTATTAATGTGATTGAATCTCTCTAAGTTTTGGCATGAGGTATAAGATGTTTTGAATGGTAGTTGAAATTAGGTATGTGAAAGATTGCATGAAATTGACTTTAGGTATAATTAAATAACTTTACCTCGATGAGAAAAGTACTATCAAATTTAAAATTAACGCTATCAGCTATGTGTGTGATTTATGTCTATAAGAAAATACTTAAATAAAAAGAAAGAAAACCATAGTTTGAAATATTTAAAGGTGATAATGCGTAGCTAAGAAGACTTTAATACTAATAACAATTTTAGAGAATAGTAAATGACAAGTATGGCTATGATATTCTGTTAGTATTAAGAACATTGTCTTTGATGCAGTATTGTGAGTAATATGTGGAGTTTGATAGTTAAGTATGTGTACGATTGTATTGGGGACCAGACAGGTTGATTGTGAGTAGCAAACAAAAAAATTAAAAAAAGATGGGCTGAGATGAATGAAAACGTTTGATAGGAGCACTATGAAAGGAGTATCTTGTATCATTCGACTTTAATTATGTCTATTCTTATGTGACTACCTACCTCATTATGGACATGTTTTAGAGTATTACTCCTTTCCTATTCGCACTCGTGTCTTCACTTGTGTAGACGGGTCCTTAGTGGTGGATCGGGTGAACCGACCTGCAATTTTCTCTTGGCAAGATGGGATGCTTGTGCAGACTTGATTATTTCAATTATGATAGGTTTAGTATTGTTTGGGATAGTTGAAGTATAGAAGTGGTTCTACACACAACTTTGCTTATGTGAATTTATAGAAGAGCTACCATGAATACTTATAGTTGCCCAACAATATTAAGATTCATCTCGTCATTGAGGTTATGTTCTGGTTATGTATAATTGAATATGAGGCCTGTTGGGTCTAGCTCTTTCGCTCTTAAGGGTTATTTATAGTCACAACTATTGATCTAGTATTTTTGATAGCGTTGTTAGAGAATCTGTTTGTTTTGGTGTATCGTTTGCTAAGTGGTTACTTAAATCATTTCTCTATTGGGTCAGAAAAATCCAATTGTCTATGATGAGTGCCGAATGTCTAAAGATCACATTTTATAACTTAAGATCGTGGGAAGATTTGACTATGAGAATGAAATCTTAACAAAATCTATGAGGGTTTGTGCATTAGAAGTGTGAGATGGTTGATTTAGGTTCGCTTTTGATTATGGCTGGTATTGATTTAGAATTTTATCATGATTACGTTATTCATATCGAATTCATGAGTTAGCCTGTGGCATGAAAATCACCACTGAATTGTAAATCTATCAAGGTTTGATTCGAAAAATTTAGTTCTTTATAATGAATTTTGGTGGAATTGTCTTAAGGAGGAGCTTACTTGGAGAGATAAATACTGATTTTGGAAGATCATAACTTTGGATTTTGATAATGTCCATTATTCTTCCTTCTCCTTCTTTATGTTCGAGGACGCACATGAGTTTTAGTGGTGGATAATATAATGACCCGTTAGGTCATTTTGAGAACGAATCGTCACTATTTCATAAAGAACCCTTTCTGTAAATTTAAATTGAAAATTTTGGATTGTTCGATAATTTCAATTATTTAGTTAATGGATAATTTTGAATAATTAATTTAATTGGTGGATCAAATTGATACCGTACTTAATAACCTATACCGTTTATTCTATATATGTTAAAATAAAAATTAGTAAAATGAAGCATTGTAAGTACTTAATTAATTTAGAAAGAAATTAAAAATAAATAAATAAATAAAAAGGAGGGAAAAAATTTTAAAAAAAAAAAGAAAAAGATTTAAGTTGAAAGGGCTGTGCAGCAACCCTACGAAATCACAAAAATAGAAAGCAAAAGGGGAGGACGCGCACATATACGGAGAAAATGAAGAAACGCAGGAAGAAAAAAGAAAGAAAAACAGGACAAGAAAAATTAGGATTTTCGTCCTAAATCATCAAGGTAATTATTCTCATCTATTAAATTTTTATATGATTATGAACAAATTTTAGGGTAAAACGTGTATAATTTATGCTTAATTAAGAAAATATAGCCCAAGAATTCTTAAAATAAAATCCTAATTTGGGGGTCGATAATGATCCGTATTAGCTGAAATTTAACGTGTACATTTAGTTTATTATGGGTAAATATAATCTGAAAGAAATTTTCAGATTCAAATTTGAGGGCTTGAGATGATTTTTCGACCCGATTTTTTGAGAAAAAAATAAATATAACAATACGGGTGTCATTGGATTTGTATTCTTATGTAGATTATGTATTTGAACAGATTTTGATCATCTGAAAGCATTACAAAAGACTCAAGATTTGGAATGTTATTCTATTAATTGAGGCAAGTGAACTTTCAAAACTCTGTAATTCTCCTAGATTCTCAAATTATCCTTTCTTCTAGGTGTGATTCATGAAATATTCTAATATTATAAAAATTGGGTGATTAAATATAAATGTGAGTTGGTGTGTTGTGGTGACACTTGAGTTAAAAATGTGGCTAAGTGATGAGAATTCTATTTTTGAGATATATATTGTTGTGGTTGGTGATTATGAGTGGATCTGTTGTGGAATTCATCTCATGCTCCTTCATTCTATATCACATATTTGCATTAGCTCTGAACATTGATATGAGTGAGATGATAAAAGTTGGGGTCGAGGTCTTTACCGGTCGATGATATTATGCCGAGGTCTTTTTCGGTGAGATTGTGATTTTGAGATCTTTACTAGTAATATTGTGATGCCGAGGTCTTTACCGGTGATGATATTATGCAGAGGTCTTGGCCGGCGAGATTGTGATGTTGAGATCTTTACTAGTGATATTGTGATGCCGAGGTCTTTACCGGTGATGATATTATGCCGAGGTCTTTATCGGCGATGTTGTGATGCTGAGGTATTTTTTGGTGGTTTTATAATGCCGAGGACATTGCCGGCGATCATTGCATAAGCATTGCATCTCATCCTTGCATATTTTTGTGTGGCATGATGTATTCCTGTGATTGACTGTGTTATCACTTGTGAGTTTAGCTTGTGATTATGAGTTGTGACATTGTGAGAACTATCTTTATTATGTATTATGTATTGTTGGGCTGGACTGATTTTCTGTGCAGGTTATAGTTGTGGAGGTCGGTTGGGATGAAAGGAGTTTGTGTATTCTATTGGACTTTCTTTGTTTTATTAGTTGACTTCCTGGGTACCGTGTGGTTGGTACTCACCCCTTGCTTATACATTTTTTTAGGTTATGCACTCAGACCTTTGTGATACTCTCTTTTTTTATCCGAGGCTTTCTGCAGAGATTAATGAGGTAGCTATCTGTCATCTCAGCGAGCCTTATCCTCCTATTTATGATCTTGTTCCACTTTAGAGACAACATAATTTGTGACTTGTATTTGTTTTTCAAATCTAGTGTAACACATTAGAGGCTTGTGCACGTGATAACCAGGTTTTGGGGGAATTTTTATTTAAGTTGACTTATTATCTTCAGTTCAATTATTTTTTATTATCCTTCTGCACTAAATCGTTATAATTGGGTTTTAGGCTGACTTGTCTTGGTGGGATAAGACAAGTGCCATCACGTCCATTTTTGGGTCGTGACACTTGGATACACATTTCTATAGCAGAAGCTTTACTAAGTTTGTCTTTGCAATTAAGGCGCCCGTTCCTCCATCGACTTATGAAGTCGATGACGGGTTCATCCTTCCTTTGGCGAGTATTTATGAGTTCTACCATGCTCACTGTGCGCCTTGTGCTATATAAGAGATTAAGAAACTCATGCTCCAGTTGCTCCCAACTGTCAATGGAATGAGGCTCAAGATTTTTGTACTAGTCAAACATATTTCCTTTCAAAGAGTGGACGAATTATTTGACGAGATGGTCATTATAGGTTCCAGCATTATTACATGTCTCCACAAAGTGTGCAACATGTTGCTTTGGATTTCCTTTGCCTTCGAATTGCTGAAATTTAGGGAGTTGATTATCGGTAGGAATTTTGAGGCTACCAATCCTTGCAGTGTAAGGCTTAGCATACGTATGGGAAGACCTTGTGGAGACTTCATACTTGTCTTTAATGGTTCCTTCAATGAACTCCTTTAATTGATCAAGTGGGATCATTCCCTCGGCAGAAACTGGCAGCTCCTTGATAGTCGGTGCTTGCTTCACAGGATTTTCAGTCTCTTGAATCTCAATACCCTTCCCAAGTGCATGGCTAGAGTCCCCATCTAGTAAGCCGTCTACCCTGTCCGTCAACTTATCTATGTGAGTCTTTTGGTATTGCACATGCTTGGTCAATCCTTTAATCATCTTTACGAGATTTGCAAGTTGTTCCTCCGTGGATGAAGCATTATTTGTCATCGCTTGCATGATTGTTAGAGGCATTGAAGAGTAGCATGGATTATTGTGGAAGTTAATCTTCAGAGGGCTCACCCTACGCTATGCGTATAGAGAATATTCACTGGATGAGTCCTGGTCTTTCTTTGCAGTAGAGTTCTTGGAACCAGAGACATTAGAGCCAAAGTCTGTTTGATCTCTCAGCAACATTGCTTCCTACTTCTGAAGCATTTGCAGATGACCTCACTCCCTTTAGGGTTGAAGATCCAAAGCCAGGAGTTGGTGTGGACGACACTCGCAGTGTTTGTTGTCCCAGCATAGTGGCTTTGCTTCTTGTAACAACTCCAATGCTTCCAAAAGTGACATCCAAGATTCCCTCCACTTCAGCAGAGAACTTGGAATCAACAGTCTTGGAGGACGTTGATTGGGAGATCTTCTTGGAAGCCATTTCAATGTTCTTTGATTCTTGAAAAGTTGGGATGAGAGATAGATATGGTCCGACTGGGCGTGCCAAAATTTGTTGACGATAAAATTTTGTGTTAGGAAAATAATAATCAAGAATGAAAATATCGCAACAATGGTAGTATTTGATTTCAATATGTGATTGTTACAATCTCTACGAATCCTCTGATTCAAGGGCTCTTGAGCTTGTTCTTGTACTTGAATATTTGAATTTGTAGAGAATTTTGTGGCGTTTGATCCACGAGCTTTCTCTAGCTTTTTGTTAGAATTCTTGGTCCCTCTTTTGAATTATGAGGACTCCTATATATAGTTGTGAAATAGAGGAGTCATGATGGAATCATACTTTCTCCCAGCTAATCAGATTTAAGTGACATGACATATTGTGCTTTAATGAAATAGGTCTGTCATTTTGACACATGGCATGATCCTATTGGATTCTTTGTTTGACTTGGCGTGCCATGTCATTTGACATGTGGCACCAAGATGGGCCTCTTAGATGAAAGGATATTGGGCCAAATAAAGTGGATTATCTTTTGTAGCCCAGATAGTTGGATTTGGGCTTTTAATTAAAACTATACTTTATTGGACTTAATTTATAAACTCAATTATATTAATCCACAATATTCATTTGGATTAATATATTTTGAACTTAATATATTTTTAATCATTTTACAAAATGTATATTTCATAAATTTTATATGATTACAACTGCTTACTGAGGACTTAGATAGGAAGGTGTGAAGGATGTGAATTATGTTAGAAGGTTAGTAGGTATAATGCATTTTCTTGGTGCTATGCTTGTAGTTTCTTCTTTGATTTTGTTGATATTTGTTGTTTCATATAATTCGATTGTGCTATTATTTGGTTGTAGTAATGTCATGTTGCTATCTATTGTTTTGTTACTATCTATAGACTCTTGTACTTCCATTACAGCTTTCTTTAGTCCGTTATTATTTTAAGCCGAGAGACTATCAAAAACCTGCTCTCTACGTCACCTTTGTGGTAGAGATAACGTCTGCGTATACTCTATCCTACATAGACCTCACTCTATGGAATACCCTGGGTATGTTGTTATTTGCTTTATTCAAGTCCACAGTGTGTGTCTAGGTGCACATGTTTGAATGAATTAATGATCATCATAAGTAAACCATTTTTAACAAAGAAAGATAATAATAAATGACTTCAAATGAGACATTAATTTGCTTTGAATCAATCCTGTGCTACCTTTAACTATATACAGATTACAAATGTGCATATATGAAGAAGCTTAAGAATCAAAACTTTTTGTGACATATGACTAATAAAGGTGAAGAAGAGGATGGTGTAGGAGGAAGAGTAATGGGGGATGATGACATATGACAAGTGCACTTTGGATCATGTATTGCTTCCTTTCTCTGAAAATCAAGTTTAGTACAGAAGACACAATAACGCCCTAGAGATGCTTCTTTTTCCCCCTCATCGTCGTCTTCGGTGTCATCTAGGATCTCATCTTCGTAGTGTTCCACTGCCACAACCTTTCCAGGGTCAAATCTGGTGTAAGTGAACCAGAATCTTGGAAACATCAGCTTGAGCATTCTCTCCAAATGTTTGTCACAGTAATTCCTCCCTCTCTTGTAAAACAACAGAGGTGCAATGGAGACTGCTGCCCCTACTCCATATCCCACACCCGTAAATATTAACTGCCAATCATAAGAGTCATCTTGAGAACTTGGTGCTGGTGTCAACTCCGGAGCATTACTTTTGCAACTGTTGTTGAGAGGGAGCCCGCATAGGCCTCGGTTTCCTTCAAAGGAATCGGCTAAGAACGTTTGAAGTTGATTACTTTGTGGTATTTTGCCAAACAAATTGTTGAATGATAAGTTCAAAGCTGCTAAGAATGTGAGACTTGCAAGCTCTGAGGGGATCTCTCCAGACAGGTGGTTTGTTGACAGGTCTAGTGATTCAAGCATTTGTAGCTTCCCAATTGATTTTGGAATTGTTCCCTCAAGGGCATTGTGTGACAGGTTCAGAACATAAAGCGAGCTAAGATCCCCAACCGTGTCTGGTATCACTCCTTGAAATCTATTTGAAGAGAAATCAATAGATGTGAAGACCCTGAGAATCTTCACAAGCTCCAGCTCCATGCCTTTGATGGTTAATGTCACTGTGTCCTGATAGTAGAAGTTACTTAGTTGGAGGAACTTATACTGGATATGATTGCGTCCTGTCTCCACGTAATCATGTTCAACCATCATTCCTCTCCAATTAGAAAAGCATTCCGCATTCAACACACCAGTAAAACTGTTGGAAGCTATATCTATGATCTGGAGATTCTGCCAGCTAGTTGTGGTTATATCACATGTAAGATTTCCATTGAATTGATTGGAGCGCAAGACTAGGACCCTCAGACTGTTTGAGTTCCTCAACATGCATGGGAAGCGATCAACAAGTCTGTTATGTCCAACATTCAGGACCTCCAACAATGTGCAGTTGACAAGCGATTTTGGTAGCTTCCCTTCGAAGGTATTCCTACTGAGGTCTAAAGTTTTTAGAGCACAACCAATTGGAAATGAATCTGGTATAACACCATGGAGTCTATTGTTCCCTAGATTCAGCACTCCAAGAGTTGTACTATTATTCAGTAGACATGGTGGTATTGTTCCACTCAATTTATTGTTTGACAAATCAAGAATTTGAAGGTAGCTGCTGTTGCATATGGATTCAGGAATTATTCCAGTGATGTCATTGTTTGCTACCGAGAAAAAGGTAAGAGCAAGAGAATTTCCAATATCTACTGGGATGGAATTGTTTAAATTGTTGCTCGAGTAGTCCACATAGATGGCAGAGGGAGGTGGAATTGGCAAGTCACCTTTTATACGGTTGGAATGCACGTCAAAGACTACAAGATTGCTGGAAGCATTGTAAGGCTGTTCCACATACTCCAGATGATTGAAGGAAAGATTCAGGTGAGCAAGAGCTCCACCACCAATTCCCCAAATCCAATTTGGTATTGCCCCCCGTATTTGGTTGTTTGAAAGGTCTAAGTGGATCATCCTTGACTGATTCTTGAGATCAGGGAACTTTTGCAGCCGACAAGAAGCCAATTTCAATATATTCAACTGGGGAAACGTGAAAGAGGTTGAATTGCTGCTACTTGCATCGACAGTCAAGTTATTGTAGGAAAGCTCCAGTCTTGAAAGGTTGCTCAGCTTCCCAATGAGGTCAAGGGGCACTGTCCCACTAAACAAGTTGGAAGAAAGTGAGAGGACCTTAAGCCTCCCAACTTCAAACATGGACTTGGGAATTGAACCATTCAGGTGGTTGTTGCTCAAATCAATTGTATCTAACAGAGAGGAGGATGCATTGTGGAACTCGTCGACATGGCCAACAAATTGATTGCTGTTAAGAAAAAGCTGCTGCAAGGAGGGGAGCTCAAATATTTCTGCAGGAAGGATCCCGTTGAGTGAATTGATCCCTAAATTCATGTAGACGAACTCTGAGAGTCCTTCAAAATGTGCTCTAGACAAGAGACCAGTTAGACCATTATGTGAAAAGTCTAAGTAGGTGAGTTTCTTGGACCGTTGGAAATATGGTATAAAACCAGTGAAGTTGTTGGAGGAGAAATCTAAATAAACAAGATTGGTAAGGTTTGCCATTGTGGAAGGTATTGGTCCATTGAAATTGCAATTGGAGAGCTCTAACCTGGACAGATTCTGAAGGTTCGAAATGGACTCTGGTAATGAACCAGAAAAGTTGGTGTAGCTTAGTGATATCTTCCTCAGAGATCCATATCGAGGAAAATTCGGAATACTACCACTAAGAAACTTGTTATTTGACAAGTCCAAAATCTCTAAAACTGATACCTGAAAGATGCTTTCCGGAAATGTTCCCTGCAGATTACAAGAACTGAGGGACAAGGTAGTTATGTTTGAGAAATTGGAAAAATATTCAGGAACTGTGGTAGATAGATTGTTCTGGTCAAGACGGATGATAGATAGAAACTGAAGCTGAGAAAGTGATTCATCAATAGGGCCTGAAATTTGACAAGTACGTAAGCTCAGGACGGTCAAGTTAGGCAAAAATGAAGATAAAGATTGACACCACTCAGTCCTCTTAGCTGAAAGATCAACACCATCAAGGTAAAGCTCTCTAAGCTCTGTTGAGTTCTCAATGAAATGTGTCAAATTGGGATTCTCAAGTTTTAGTGGCTGGATTGCATCGGGGAAAAGAGTTGAGAGATCAAGAGTAACTAGCCTTGTTAATCTTGATAACACCATATGAATTTGACCAACAAAACCAGCATTCGATAAATTCAGGTACTTCAAGTTGGTGAGGTCGGACATACCAACTGGTATGCCAACACTGAACCTGTTATAAGCCAAATTTAGCTTCTCAAGATACTGAAGACTGAACAGAGCACTTGAATTCTCAATTCCACTAGAAATAGTCTCATTATCAAGTTCCAAGGCAATCACATGACCAGAGGGATCACATGTAACCCCATCCCAATTGCAACATTCACTTGTGTTTTGGTTCCAACGTGCCAACTTTGTTGACAAAGTAGAATCATATTGAAGGGTGCCTTTCAACTTGAGCAACAATGACTTTTGATGATCAAGACATTGAGAGGAAACCAAGAAAATCTCAATACCTGATAGGATTTGGAAAAAGGGTATCAAGAAGAGCCACAGAAAGTGTAAAAATTTCATTGCAGAAGTCTTGTATGGACTCCCATAAGACTGAAAAATGAAGTCTTGGTGATATTATAACCCATCAAACTTGTTCTTGAAGTGAAAGAGAAAAGAGAGGTGATTGAAATGAAGAGAAAAGAAGATGAAAAATTGAGGCCAAGAAATTGTCAAAATAAAAAAAGGACAAAGTACTGATTGTTTAATCATGTAACTAGTCAAATTGTATTGCTTCTTTCTACGCGTTTTTATGTCGGGCCTATTTGTTTATTCGTTGGACGACTTTGAAGCTACTCTTGTTTATATGGAAAATACTAATTAAAATCTTGACCTTTTTGCATTTTATTTGAGTTTATTTATGATTGAGGAGTTTCTATGCTATTTACCCTTGGATTCTCTCACATGCACTTTCTTTGACCACTAGTACTATTTTTGATAAAGTAAGAAATAAGGTATGCCTATATGTTATCCTCTCTAGACATGTAAAAAAATATGAAAAATTAATATGTTATATCTTTTTTTATATATAAAACTAAAAAAAATTAACCTAGCGAAATAATGTAATTTTTCGACAATAATTGACACCTCTTAGGATAAGATGACACTGACTTGACTTATGTAATTACACTGAGTATGTTATTGTTATTACTGTAATAGTATTATTTTCTCTTTTTTATCTTATTTTCATAACGTTGTGATAGGGGAAATTTG
This sequence comes from Solanum rostratum, assembly GCA_029948455.1. Taxonomy (NCBI): domain Eukaryota; kingdom Viridiplantae; phylum Streptophyta; class Magnoliopsida; order Solanales; family Solanaceae; genus Solanum; species Solanum rostratum. Next base: position 62,752,826 of record CM057048.1, read on the forward strand.
CTTGTACCTTATTATTTTGGACTATTACTATAAAGATATCAAACGATTTCACAAATAAGAGGTAAATAAATGAAATGAAATGAAATTATTTTTGTTCATCTCAATTGAGATTTGGATCTTGAAATTTTTATCCATTTCATTACCATTAGGACTACGTGTTTCATGTCTAAATATGTCAACACATGCCTAAATCTGTTAGTCTATGCAGCTCTTTTTTTCCTTTTTTCCTAGAAAAAGAAAATATATTCTTCTGGTCCTCTTAATCTATTTCAAGTTGTAACCGTATGGACCTCCTAATTGGGAATAAACTAGGATAGTCTAAACAAATGCACTCTCCATCTCGTTTTATATGACACTCTATAATTTGGCACGGTGTTTAAAAAAAAAAAAGATTTTTGAAACTTGTGATTTAAAATTATTCTTAAATATTTATGTGACTGAGAATCATTTCATTAACGGTAAAAAAAGAATTTTAAAAATATATTATTTCCAATTTAAGTAAGATAATATTTTCTTTGAAACAAACCAAAAAAAAAATATCACACCTAAAATGAGACGAATGAAATAATACTATTGGATGGGAAATTTTACTCAACAACTTCTGTTCTCTTGAAAAACTGACCAGTAGTATTTTATTTATTTCCAATATGATGAACTACCATTTTTTAATTTTTTGTCTTTTTCCCTATGATGATTAATAAATAAACTACTATTAGTAGTATAAAAAATGTACATATTATAATTGTAAGCAGTTATATAAAGAGGTATGGACAGGAGTGATTTGAAGTCATTGGAATAATTATTAGAATATTTTTCGTAGAATTTTCTTAAAAAAAAATTGATCCTAAAAAGTCAATAGCATTCTAATTTCAAAAAGAGGGAAAAATACATTTGCAAATCCATTTCTCTGTACGAAGCAATTGTCAGACAGACAGCCATCTTCTTTAGAAAATTCTGGCCGACCCAATCGATTAAAATATTGTAATTGACATTGAAAAAATTTGTCATTGATACGAAATTTAAGAAAGATGAGAAAAAATTATAAAATGTTTGTAGTTTCTTATTTTTAAGTCACTTACAAAAGCTCATGCTAGTACGGGCTTAATATAAATTATTTTTTAAATTTGATTTATATGATATTAATAGATTTTTTTTATATATTTTTAAAAAGTTTAACTTATATTTTTTAAAGTATTTTTTTAACACAAAAATAAGCATTAAGAAATTATTACAAAATTTTATTTAATTTTATTTGTCCAACTTGAAAAGAAAGACTCAATTTTGTTTTTAGGAATATTTATTTTGTCGTAACTTTGACGTTTATATGCTTAAAATAATTTATTAGAATGACAAAGTAAAATCATATTTGAAACAGTCGGAAAAAATAATTTATTAGAGATAATATTGTAAAATCATAGTAGAAATAGCTGAAGAAATATAAGGAAGCAGCCAAAACAGACATGTCAATATCATCTACCTTAGAAAAATTAAATTAAAAAAATTCGTAAAATTTTTTTATTGAAGAAGCAAGTAGCTGAAGCAGGCAGGACAATCAGAAACTGCTCAAGCAAGCAGCACGACTGGAAGCTGCTGAAGTTATTTGCTTATATATAGGTACTAATATGCTATAATGGCAATAAAATGTTCTTGTTAAGAATGAAATGAAAATTTGAAGATTCAACCCCCAAGTCCTCTCACAACCACTATTGAGAAAAACCCTAGACTCCACGCCTTTTCCTCTCTCGAGCTTTCTATGTCGACATGATAACAACCATGGCTGCTTCGCCCTCTCCTCAGCCTATGGATGTGGGAGAGATAAACGTCAACCCTAATAGACTCTATGCAGCGACCTTTAAACCACAACAAATGACCCAAAATCTGTCAAAAATCATACTAAAACCAGTTAAGTTTATTCATAGTAAACCTACTGTGAGATTTATTATGGAGGAAAGGGAGCAGTTTGCTAGGGATGAAGGTTTACATCACTGCTAATCTTTGCATATGGTAAACCAGTGTTATCGGAGTTACAAAAGCTTTTACCAAAGCAATTTGACGTTAAAGGGAACTGTAATATTTGGACAACTTGATTTTCATCACCTGCTAATCGAGTTTGATTTATATGAGGATTTTGTATGTGTTTTGTTAAGTTCGTATGGTTATTTTAAGTTTGACGGAGAAGAGTATTTATTTAGAATTTTTCTATGGACGCCATCATACAATCCCAAGGAGGAGACACCTAAAGCTTGGGTATGGATTTCATTGCCAGAGTTACTAACAGATCTCTTTGCGAGGAGATCCTTATTATCAATTGCGACAGCTACAGGAAAGCCTATTGCAGTGGATAAAGCAACCCAAGATCGCACCAAGCCAAGTACGGCTAGGGTTAAGGTAATCTTAGACCTACTCGACAAATATTCAAATCGGGTAAGATTACAATTATTGGAGAAATAATCGGGTAAAGTTATTAAACATTATCAAAGAATTACTAATGAAAATCTTCCACTATATTGTACTCATTGTAAACATCAAGGACATGAAGAAAATAAATGTCGTCCATTAATAGAGAAGACATTGTCTCAAGATGGTCATTTAGCCGATGAAGCTGGGCGAGATTTTGCACTTATGCAACTGGATTCTGAGGCTAACAATATGGAACAATTAAAGAGAGTTGCACGTGATTTTTTAAAATCTAAGATTGTTATGAAAAGAGATATGAAAGAAACATTTGGTCTAAATGTATGGGACAACACTTGATTGGGAATCATAACTCTTTGATCACTGTTATGAAGGAAACTAGTACAGTTGATGGAGTCTCAAAGGTGCATACAGGTCCTAACGAAATTGGGACCGATACTTTACTAGGTTCAACTCTTAAAGCTACTTGGATTGGTGAGGAAGCAGGAAAAGAGGTTGCAGACCAATTGGAAATATCTGAAGCTTCAAGGTCAATGAAGCACAATTCTTCTCAGACTATCAAGAAGGGTGTGGTTCTTAGAGATCAAAGTGATATAGGCACAAGTTCAGGTGTTGTTACACCTATAAAAACAACACAACCTCATCGGTCAAATAATCGTTTGATTCAGTAAAGTGAAATTTCTGACACTGGGACTACTATGAATAAGAGGAAAGACACTGATGGTACAATAGCAATATTTCTAGGCAAGGATTTGAACTGGGGGAACGATGTTAGTAGCAAAGAGAACTGGAACACGGTTACACGCAGGAAGGCATCATCTAATGTTTCTCTAGGCTCACGAAGTAATTTCATAAATGATTTATTATGTTCGAATAGATTTGAATTTTTTATTGAAGGATACTGGAGAAGATGATAATGTTATGGCTCCAACTTTACACTTTTCTAATCGTAAAGTAAATAAGATTCAAAAATGTCAAGCTGCCATAATACTCAAATCCAATCTAGCGATAAATTCACACATAGTCACATTGAAGGCCTTAGCTCACGAGGTCCCTTCCCAATCTTTGGAGTCGGTTGTTGAACTTCATGGTAAATCTGGACAGCTCCTATTGTCCAAAGAGAATGATAAAGATTTGATGAAAGGTATGCCATCACCTTCTCAAGCTAATCTCACAAACTGTCACGACTCAGGATTAGGGCCTACATGGGACACGACGAGTGGGAACGCGAGAGTCCCCAAACAAGCCTCAAGTATCTAAATCCACATCATTGGTTCAGAAAGAACATCCAAATAGCAACACAAAGCTCTAAGGGAGAAGTGAATAGGACGAACGCTATGGGGGCAATACGGCGCTTGGGACTTTCCACATTTCCACACCAAATACGCATATAGCCAAAATAAGAAATCTCCATAAATCAAGCCAAACGAATACATGAGTCAAATACCATGCATAACTTAAAGATTTTAAAAGAGTCTACAAATTGTCCAACAAATGCCTCTAGTCAAGACTGAACGGAGCCAGGACATGTTCCAGGCTCACCCTCAAATAGGATTGGAAATCTAAGATAGCATAGGTAAAGGAAAATGGCTTGTCCTTGGAGGATAGGACTCACCACAAGTACACTTCTGTATTGGACTACACGTCAAAGGGTTGGTAATCGAAATGCTCGGCCCCTACATTGTAAAATCATGTAGGCATAGAGTATGCGTTAGTACGTTTGAATGTACTAAGTATGCGGGCATGCAATGCATATGACGTATCAAACCTGCATCTCAATGTTAGATGACAAGGGCACGTAATATATAGAAAATCATATATCCAAGGAAGAAATATACAAGATACCATGAAATTCATGATGCATGAATGTGATTATGCTCATATATATCAGGATGGACTATAACCGACAAATCAAACCATCCGAGCTATTATATGAATTAGTCCGATAAAGATCTCCCATTGGTAGGAGAAGATTACTTGCCAAAGGTAATCTATATCACATCTTACGGAACACACCATTTCGGTGGATAGTCACCTTCCTTACGGAACTCACCATTTCAGAAGGATTTTCCATAAACATACCATATTATATCATAATCATAAACGAATAACCATTCCTTATGACCCGGTCATTTCAGTAATGGCTAATGTTCCTATGTTGGCACACAGTTCAAGGAAAGGAAGAGGGCCCTTGGGAATAGCCCTAACGCTCCCAATCCATCAGTGTTAAGTCAAAAACATCCCACATGAATACTCACACATATACGTGCTTCCAAGAGATACAATATTCATTTCAAATTCGTAATTCATTTCAAAACCGTTCAATTCCCATTTTGGCTCAAATGCCAAATCATAAATCATAATCATGATACTCATGCAAGGAATAACTCATGCACATATACAAGATGGGGCAAGCACCCGAGATGCTCAAAGAGCCATAATCATAAGACATGCATGTGATCACATTCTTGTCCTAACCAATGCTTACTAAAATCATATCCAAAATCATTCATAAAACATAGTTGGGCTTAACCCACTTCATAATTTCCATATACTAAATGCGAGATGTGAGGATAGCATGGGTAATGTAGATTCAAGTTAAAATCAATCATCATAACATGAAATTGAATAAATCTATAATTAAATCAACATCTAAATCATGACATAAATCACCCATGCATAAAACAATCAACTTTAAAGGAGACATGCATGTTCATAACTTCATAACTCAAAGTAAATCATCATCATAGGGCTTAAAATAACTTAAAATCATGAATAATGTACAACCCATACATCAATTGAATTTAATAAAAACAAATAATGAAAATCCATATTTGAAGTGAACTAAAATTCATGAAACAATTGAAAAGATTTTTTGGGGTCTTCTTGGTTGAAAGGGACCAAGAATCAATCCCAAATACCTTAATTGAGAAGCTGAACTTGGAGGACTTAGCTTGAATTTGAGCTCCAATTAAACCCTAGCCTTGAATCTTGATAGGGGAGAGTAGAGAGTATTTGGGAGGTGATCTTATGAGAGGTAGAAGGTTTAAGGAGAATGAATTAAGAGGGAAGGGATATCAGCTGAATTAAGGGTTTAGGATAGGTAAAAGGTCACAATTCATAATTAAAATAAACCTAAATTACATAAAGGCCATTAATGAAATGGGCGAAAATTGGAACTGTCAAGTCCATACGGTCCCTTACACGGTCCGTGAGTTGTCACACAGACCGTGAACAGTGATCGTGAACCGTCACTTAGACAATTTTTGTGGTGCCAATACTTGGAATTCATCTGATGCTAAGGGGTACCATATGGACGGCTACACGGCCTGTGTGACGCTACAGGATCTTATCATGGGCCGTGTGATAAAACTTGCGAGATTTCCACACGAAAAAGTTACGAGATGGTACTTTCATACTTAGAAAAATTTTATGTAGCGAGCTACACGAAGGTCCACACGGCCTGTAACACACCACACGGACCGTGTGGGTGGCCGTGTGCCCTCACTTGGTCCGAAATCCTCTATCTCGTTCCACCCTACGAAGTCTTGATCAAGTGTCCCTCCACGGGAGGGAACACGATCCGTGTGGCTTCACACGGCTCATGTGGGCCTTTCATGGAGCGATGCCTGGCAAGTTTTTGCTCGGACGATAGTAGGAAGTCCGGTAAAGCCGCTCGAAAAATCCGGGTCCTTACATCATCTCCCCGTTGTGAACATTCGTCCCCGAATGTGCAAGACCAAGGCTTGAAAGGCTTGACTTAGAACATGTAACACCAACATAAGGTACAATGCATAGTTCGTTATTTGGAAAAAAAATCATAAAGCCTTTAAACCCATATTAAAATCGTATTCAAGTCATTCAAAACATTATAAAAATCCTTTTCGTGCACAAGACTCAAGAGTGAAAGAATTAGGACTATTTAGAAGAGGACCGACGTAGTACCTTAGGCTTGAGTAGATTGGAAAAGATGAGGGTATCGCTTCACCGTGTTCAGCTTCACCTCCCATATAGCATTGATTCCTCCAAAACACCTTTACCGAAGCCACGTCCTTGTTACGAAGCTGCTTCACTTACCTATCCAAGGTCTCCACCGGGATTTTCTCATTAGACCAGTTTTCCTCAACCTCAATCCCATCCAAAGGCATAATGGTGCTAGGATCACCAACTAGCTTCCTCAACATAAACACATGAAAGATCGGGTGAATGGAACTAAAGTCCGGAGGTAACTCCAACCTATAAGCCACACCCCCAGTCCGCTCAACAATCTCATAAGGGCCAACATACCGGCGGCTAAGCTTGCCCTTTTACCAAAACGCATCACACCCTTCATAGGCGAAACCTTTACATACACCCAATCACCAACATAAAATTCAAGATCCCTCCTCTTAACATCCGAATAAGACTTTTGATGACTTTGTGCCGCTTTCAACCTTTCCCTGATTACTTTCACCTTTTCCATGGGCTCCATCACTAAATCCGGGCCAACTAGTGCCATCTCTCCTAACTCAAACCACCTCACCCTTGACCTACACCTTCTCCCATACAAGGCCTAAAACGATTCCATACCAATGCTAGCATGGAAACTATTATTATAAGCAAACTCAATTAGTGGAAGGTGATTATCCCAGTTACCCTTAAACTCCAACACACAAGCCCTTAGCATATCCTCCAAGGTTTGAATAGTCCTCTCAGCTTGCCCATCGGTATTGGGATGAAAAGTGGTGCTCAACTTAATCTTAGTTCCAAGTCCATTCTGAAATGATCTCCAAAGTGGGAAGTGAATTGGGTACCATGATCCGATATAACAAACCTAGGCACACCATGTAACCTCACCAACTCTTGGATATACAACCTTGCATAATCCTCGGCGCCGAAGGTAGCCTTGACCGGTAGGAAATGAGCCAACTTCGTCATCCGATCAACGACAATTCAAATGGAATCATATTGCCTTCGGATCCGAGGCAAACCAACCACAAAATCCATGTTTACATCTTCCCATTTCCATGTGGGGATCTCAATGTCTTGGGCCAAGCCACCGGGCCTTTGGTGTTCTACCTTCACTTGTTGGCAACTCGGGCATTCGAATATGAACTCGGTGATGTCCTTCTTCATACCATGCCACCAATACACTTCTTTCAAATCCCAATACATTTTAGTAGACCTCGGGTGAATGAAATAATGAGAATTGTGAGCCTCACTCATGATCACCCTTCTAAGATCATCCACATCTGGAACACAAAGCCGGTCTTGGTACCGGAGCATACCATCTCCCCCTTGGGAGAACACCTGAATCTCCTTTTCGGCAACCAACTTCTTTAATTCAAGTAATGATGGGTCCAAATCTTGCTTATCGTTTACATCACTCACCATGGAAGCTTCTGCCCCGCTTTGAACATGGATACCACCATCAACTCTAATCGGCCATCCTGACACCCAACCTAGCTAACCAGTGAGCATCCCTTGCTAATTCCTTCCTCTCCTCCCCCCCCAACATGTGCCACACTTCCCATAGATAGCCTACTGAGAGCATCAACCACAATATTGGCCTTGCCGAGATGATATAGAACACTCATATTGTAATCCTTTAGGAGTTCCAACCACATTCTTTGCCTCAAATTGAGATCTCTTTGAGGAATACATATTGCAAACTATTGTGATCGGTGAACACATCAACATGAACCCCACACAAATAATGTCTTGAAATCTTCAAGGAAAAAACTATCACCATCAACTCAAGGTCGTGCGTTGGGTTATTACGTTTATGCACCTTCAACTGCCTTGATACATACGCTATAACCTTACTATGTTGCATAAGCACACAACCCAACCCAATTCGTGAGGCATCAAAGTACATCACGAATCCCTCCAAGCCATTTGGTAAAGTCAAGACGGGAGCCGAGGTAAGCCGATCATTCAACGTTTGGAAACTCTTTTAACATTCATCCGACCATACAAACTTAGCCTGCTTTTGGGTCAACTTAGTCAATGGAAATGCAATAGATAAGAACCCTTCCACAAACCTTCTATAATATCTAGTCAACCCCAGAAAGCTTCGAATACTGAAGGAGTCAGCGATCTAGGCCAATTCTTCACGGCCTTGGTCTTCTTTAGATCCACCTTGATACCATCACCGGACACCACATGACCAAGGAAAGCCACTTCATCGAACCAAAATTCACATTTGCTAAACTTAGCATACAATTTCTTCTCTCTCAAAGTTTGAAGGACCATCCTCAAGTGATCCCCGTGCTCCTGCTCACTTCGGGGTAGATGAGAATGTCTTCAATAAAAATCACCACAAAACTGTCAAAGAATGGCTTAAACACCCGATTCATCAGATCCATGAACACAGCCGAAGCATTGGTTAAGTCGAACGACATTATCATAAACTCAAAGTGCCCATACCTTATTCGAAAGGTTGTTTTGGGAATGTCACACTCCCTAACCTTCAACCGATGATACCCAGAACAAAGATCAATCTTTGAGAAATGAGTAGCCCCTGAAGTTGGTCGAACAAATCATCAATCCTGGGAAACAGGTACTTATTCTTAACAATCACCTTATTTAGTTGCCGATAGTCAATACACATCTGAAGGGATCCATCCTTCTTTCTTACAAACAACACTAGAGCACCCAACGACGATATACTGGGCCTAATGAAGCCTTTCTCTAACAAATCCTTTAATTGCTCTTTTAACTCTTTCACCTCCGTCGGCGCCATACGATCAGGAGGAATAGTGTTAGGTTTTGCACCCCCTACAGATATGTCTAATCGTTGGAACAGATTAACCGACGTGTTTCAATGATGCAGAAATAAACTAGAACGCAACAATTTTACGTGAAAACACCCGGCTCACAAAAGGTGAAAAAACCATGACCTGTACCTCAACAGGATTTACTTCAACTTCACTACTTCAATATGAGCCTTCAACAAACGATTACAATTCCTAGTAATCTAAACTTCAAAACTACTTCAACAACTTCCTAACTTCACATAAACCTACCTAGGCTTATGTTCCCAACGTCTTCGAGTTACCCCCAACTTGAAGACTAGAATCTAATCTCAGTTATATACTCTGAGAGATTACACAATTTGTTCAAAATTACAAAGAGAAAACAAATCTTTCTTAGTCCTATGCTATCACGCCGTGCTTCTCTTTTTCTTCATCTGTCTCTCTCTTTTTTCTGTGTGCCTTAATCTCTGATTTTTCTGTGATGTCCTTCCTTGCTTTATAGTTATCAGATCAAGTTCTATTTTTCCTAGAACTCTTTTAGTGATAATTCTCAGTAGAATCCTTTTCTGCATCAAACTCCTTTACAAAGAACTCCTCTTGCACTTCAAACTCCTTCTTCGCATAGAACTCCTTCTTTTCATAGAACTCCTTCTTCTAATAGAATTCCTCTTTTTAAGCACCCTGTTTCATTATCTTTTGTCAATCATCAAAACTTCACTGCTCTAACAAATTCCCCCTTTTTGATGATGACAAACTTTCTGAGTGTCAGGTCTATCCATTTAATCTGATTTATTTTCAGCTTTCCATAGTTCCCCTTGACTGTGTGCCCTCTACTTGTCCAGTGGATGGACCAGGTAGACTGACTTGTTCCTCTGATCCAGCTTTCCGTAGTTCCCCCTGACTGTGTGCCCTCTACTTGTCCAGTAGATAGACCAGGTAGCCTGACTTGTTCCTCTAATCCAGCTCATAGTCATCCTGTCCTTCCCCTTTTAAAAGGTGCAAGTGAAAGAAACTTGTGCTTATATCCAGTCATGTGCCTTGAGCAAGCGTTATCCTTGTACCAATGCTTGCTTTCTTTCACTGCAACCTGTAAGACAGATCAAGGGTTAGTTTTAGGAACCCAGACTAGCTTGGGTCCTTTTCAGTTGTGAAACGGATTAATGAGATCCCTTCTTGCGCAAGTAGGCAACATGCTCCTTGACCTGTTTCTTTTATCATTTTCATGCCTCCTTTTGTGCACATGATATGTGTTTCTACTCCTAACATTGTTTGCAATTGGACACTCAGTAGTTGGATGTCCAATTTTTCCACAGAGGTAGCACAAATCAGTAGTAGTAACATTCTCCTGAAAGACTCCTATTCCAGCTTTCTCAATGTGACTCCTGCTTCCTAGATGGTTCACTATTCTTGATGACTGAGTCCATCTGTTTGCCTTTTCTAAATCCAGTTTTAAAATGGAGTTTTCCTGGGTCAATTTTCTCACTTTTTCTTTCTCACACAAAAACTCAATTTTGCATTCTTTCAACTCAGCTTCTACCTTCTAATGCTCTTCACTCATCGTACTTTCACCCTTATCAGCAGCAGTTAACTTTTGGATTTCTGACTTTAGGTTCAACACAAGTGAATCAAGTTGTTTAACCTGTTTCTTCAACTTGTCATTTATTTCTTTTGCTTTATCTAGACAGTTTTTTATCTCAAGATTTTCAAATTTTTTATCTGAAAAATCTTTAATTAGTTGATCCTTTCCATTTGCTACTTCTTGAAAATCGTCTATCAATCCATTCATCAGCAAGACTAGCTTCCTTTTTGAAAAGAGATACAACTTTTCTTTCAATTCAGAAATACTTACCTCAGATCTGTCATCTTCTTCTATATCTGAATCTCCAGCAGCTATGAAAGCAGCTTCATCAATATTTTTAGTATCAGAATCTTCCAGACCTGATCCCCAAGTGGCCATCATGGCATAGTTTTCCTTTTCCTTTTGCTTAGTTGCTTTTTCTTTGATTTCTCTTTCAGCCCTTTCCTTTCTCCACTCAATCTCCCATAGAGGACACTGTTTGATGTGATGATCAGTTTTTCCACATTTGTAACATCCAGAGTTGCTTTTGTCATTGGACCACTTCTTGTTACCAGTATCATCGGACCACTTCCTGTTACCTGTGTCATCGGACCACTTCCTGTTACCTGTTTCTTTCTTATCCTTCCCTTTCCTGTTCCTTAGAAACTTTTTGAATTTTTTAGCTAAAAATAATATCTGATCTTCATCAAGATCTGATCCCTCATCATCAAAAACTACTCTAAGAGCGAGTGATTTTTCATACATTCCCACTTCTTCCTTTTGCTCTTCCATGTTCATTTCATATGTTCTGAGATTTCCAACCAGCTCATTCAATGTCATGGTTTCAATATCCTTAGCTTCCCTAATAGCAGTAACTTTTACATCCCACTTAGCTTTTGGTAAAATTCTCAGAACCTTGTCTACCTGTTCTTCAGAGGTAAGCACTTTTTCCAGAGAAGCCAGTTCATTAATAAGTAGTGTGAGCCTTGCCATCATCTCTTGCAATGTCTCATTCTCTTTCATCTTGAAGGTCTCATATTCCGTAAATAGCATGGAAATCCTGAACTTCCTGACCTGATCAGTTCCCTCGTGAGCAATTGTAAGAGCATCCCAGATTTCTTTTGCAGTGGAGCAATTTGAAATTCTGTTATACTCTTGTGGACCAAGACCACAAATCAAAATATTTTTAGCTTTGGCATTTTTCCTCATGGCCACCAAATCCTTAGCATTGAACTCCCTTCTCTCTTTCGGCACTTGTTGGTTCTCCACTTCTTTCATAGGAATAGTAGGCCCTATAATAATTCTATCCCAGAGTTCGTAGTCTTCTCCTTGAATGAAGTCCTCCATCCTAGCCTTCCACCAACCGAAATGTGTTCCATTGAAAAGAGGAGGCCTCACAGATGATTGTCCTTCTCCATGTCCAAAAGGTGGTGCAGCATTCATCTGGATCAATTCTTAGGTACTAGCCTTTAATAAGAAAACCTGCTCTGATACCAACTGTTAGGTTTGCACCCCCTACGGATATGCCTAATCGTTAGAACAGGTTAACCGACGTATTTCAATGATGCAGAAATAAATTGGAACGCAACAATTTTACGTGGAAACACCCGGCTCACAAAAGGTGAAAAAACCACGACCTGTACCTCTACAGGATTTACTTCAACGTCACTACTTCAATATGAGCCTTCAATAAACGATTACAATTCCTAGTAATCTAAACTTCAAAACTACTTCAACAACTTCCTAACTTCACATAAACCTTCCTAGGCTTATGTTCCCAACGTCTTCGAGTTACCCCCAACTTGAAGACTAGAATCTAATCTCAGTTATAGACTCTGAGAGATTACACAATTTGTTCAAAATTACAAAGAGAAAACAAATCTTCGTTAGTCCTATGCTATCACGCCGTGCTTGTCTTTTTCTTCATCTGTCTCTCTCTTTTTTCTGTGTGTCTTAATCTCTGATTTTTCTGTGATATCTTTCCTTGCTTTATAGTTATCAGATCAAGTTCTATTTGTCCTAGAACTCTTTTAGTGATAATTCTCAGTAGAATCCTTTTCTGCATCAAACTCCTTCTTTATATAGAACTCCTCTTGCCTTCAAACTCCTTCTTCGCATAGAACTCCTTCTTTTCATAGAACTCCTTCTTATAATAGAATTCCTCTTTTTAAGCACCCTGTTTCATTATCTTTTGTCAATCATCAAAACTTCACTGCTCTAACAAATAGAAATAGGTTGAGTATCCGAAAAAAGATATATGTCGAAGTCTACCTCCCTTTCAGGAGGGATACCGGTTAAGTCTTCGGGGAACACATCCAAAAACTCATTCACCACAGGGACTGACTTAAGAGTAGGCACTTCGGACTCCATATCCTTGACCCTCACAGTATGACAAATGCACCCCTTAGAAATCATTTTCCGCACCTTGAGGTAGGAAATAAACCGACCTTTAATAGAGGAGTCACCACCCTTCCATTCAAGAACGGGCTCACCGGGAGGTTGGAACTAGACCTTTCAGGTTTTACAATCTATAGAGTCATATGATGCATGCAACCAATCCATCCCAAGAATCACGTCAAAGTCAAATATCTCAAGTTCCACGAGATCACACGGAAATATTTTGTGCAACACAGAAACAGGGCAACCATGATAGACTCTATGTGCAATAACAAATTCACCCATGGAAGTATAGACTGAGAAGGAATCCCTCAAAATCTTGGGACTCACACTAAATTTCACAACCAACAGAGGAATCACAAAAGACAAATTTGCACTCGGATCAAGCGAAACATAAGCATCAAAATCAAAGACTTTAAACATACCAGTCACGAAATTAGGAGCTTCCTCAACATCTTGGCAGGCATGGAGTGCATATAACTGATTGTTCCTTGGGGCAACGCCTGGGGAGCTCTTTGTTGGCCCTGCCCGCCTTAGGCTATCTAACCTTCACCTCTACGGGCATTCTTAGGAAAATCAGCAACCTTGTGATTTTTATCACCACACCCGAAGCAAACACCCAAATCCCTCCAACAAAATCCCGTATGGGGCTTTCCACACTTGTCACATAGCAGATACTCCTGTCCACCACCAATCGGTGCCCTAGGAGGAGTTACCTAAGCATTAGCGACCCGAGCACCAGAACCTTGGCCCTATTGGAAGCAACCAAAACCACCAGTTTGAGAACTAGAGAATCCACCATCAAAACAGGCTCTCTTGGGATCATGAACCCTTCTCTCCTTGAGTTTCTCCCTTCGATCTGTTCAGCATACACCATGAGTCTAGAAATATCCATATCTCGTATGAGCACAGAAGTACGACATTTATTTACAAGCATAACAGAGACACCAGAAACAAACTTGTGCATCCTTATATGGGGGTCAACCACAAGTGGCATAGCATACTTGTAGAGCTTTGTGAATTTGAGGGCATATCCCTCACACTCATCCCTCCTTGCTTGAGATTGATAAACTCAGTCATTTTGGCCCCCTTAAGCTTAAGTGGAAAGAAGCGATCAAGGAACACAAGTCTAAACTCTTCCCAATTGACATCACCACCGCAAACTTTCTCCATAGACCATTGAGTATACCACACCTAAGCTACATCCTTCAGTTGGTAGGCAGCCAATTCAGCCTTCTCCTCAGAAGTGACACCTATGATGTTCAATATCTTGGTAAGCTCATTAATAAACTCCTGAGCACCCTCATCAGCCTTCAACCCATGGAACTCCGGAGGATCCATCCGGGAGAAATCCCTCACCCTAGAAGCAGGCGTAGGATCCCGTGGTCAGTTAGCCTGCCTTGTCTGAGAGGTCACCACCTAGGCAAGCATGTCAAAGGTTGTACAAAATTCTCCATTTGAGATAGGTTTATCCATAGGCTCTTGAGGAGTCTGTTCCTTATTAGCTGAAGCCGACATTGGTGGGAAGGGTCTTCCTTGAGGCATCTTCTGAAATTGAGCAACGATACTGTCAAGATAAGGAAACCAAATATACTAGTCATAGCACGACATAATGCATGAAGAAGTGAGGCAATTCCTAGAAAGTCTTCGTAGCCTCCCACTCATAGGCATGGTGCACTTCACATCCGTGAATAGGACTTTACTTAACACGACATATTAGACTCCAAGGACCATTTATAAATCTAGGGCTCTGATAGCATCTTTTGTCACGACCCGAGATTATGGCCTAGATGTGACACAGTGAATGGGAACTCGAGAGTCCCAAACAAGCCTCAAGTATTTAAATCCACATCATCGGTTCAGGAAGAACATCCAAATAGCAACACAAAGCTTTAAGGGACGGGAGAATAGGACTCACACTATGGGAGAAATACGGGGCTTGGGATGTTCCACATTTCCATACCAAATACGCATATAGCCAAAATACAAAATCTCCATAAATCAAGACAAACGAATACATGAGCCAAATACCACACATAGCATAAAGATTTTAAAAGAGTCTACATATTGTCCAACAAATGCCTCTGGTCAAGATGGAACAGGGGCCAGGACATGTTCCATGCTCACCCTCAAATAGGAATGGAAATCTGAGATAGCATAGGTAAAGGAAAATGGCTTGTCCTTGGAGGATAGGACTTACCACAAGTACTCTTCTATATTGGACTACGCGTCGAATAGTTGGTAATCGAAATGCTCGGCCCCTATATGGTAAAATCATGTAGACATAGAGTTTGCGTTAGTACGTATGAATGTACTTAGTATGCGGGCATGCAATGCATATGACTTACCAAACCTGCATCTCAATGTTAGATGACAAGGGAACATAATATAGAAAGAATCATATATCCATGGAAGAAATATACAAGATGCCATGAAATTCATGATGCATGAATGTGATTATGCTCATATATATCAGGGATGGACTATAACCAACAAATCAAACCCACGCGAGCTATTACATGAATTAAACTGATAAAGACCTCTCATCAATTGGAGAAGATTACTTGGCAAAGATAATCTAGATCACACCTTACGGAACACACCATTTCGGTGGATGGTCACCTTCCTTACGGAACTCACTATTTCAGAAGGATTTTCCATAATCATACAATATCATATCATAATCATAAATGAATAACCATTCCTTACGACTCGATCATTTCGGTAATGGCTAATGTTCCTATGTTGGCACATAGTTCAAGCGAAGGGAGAGGGCCTTGAGGGATAGTTCTAACGCCCTCAATCCAGCGATGTGAAGTCGAAAACATCCCACATGAATACTTATACATATACGTGCTTCCAAGAGATACAATATTCATTTCAAATTTGTAATTCATTTCAAAACTGTTCAATGCACATTTAGGCTCAAATGTCAAATCATAAATCATAATCATGATGCTCATGCAAGGAATAGATCATGCACATATACAAGATGGTGCAAGCACCCGAGATGCTCAAAGAGACATAGTCATAAGACATGTATGTGATCACATTCTTGTCATAACCAATGCCTTACCAAAATCATATCCAAAATCATTTCATAAAACATAATCGGGCTTAACCCACTTCATAATTTTCATATAAATCAACGTTCATGAATGTGAATGAAATCCATGATGTGAGGATAGCATGGGTAATGTAGATTCAAGAAAATCAATCATCAAAATATGAAATTGAATAAATCTATAATTAAATCAACATCCAAATTATGACATAAATCACCAATGCATAAAAAATCAATTTTAAAGGGGACATGCATAACTTAAAATCATGAATGATGTACAACCTATACATCAATTGAATTTAATAAAATCAAATAATGGAAACCCATATTTAAAGTGAACTAAAATTTATGAAAGCAATTGAAAAGATTTTTGGATCATCTTGGTTGAAAGAGACCAAGAATCAATCCCCATACCTTGATTGAGAAGCTGAATTTGGGGAAGGACTTCGCTTGAATTTGAGCTCCAATTAAACCCTAGCCTTGACTCTTGAAAGGAGAGAGTAGAGAGTATTTGGGAGGTGATCTTAAGTGGGGTAGAAGGTTTAAGGAGAATGAATTAAGAGGAGAGGGATATCAGCTGAATTAAATATTTAAGATAGGTAAAAATTCAAAATTCATAATTAAAATAAACCAAAATTACATAAACGCCATTAATGAAACATGCAAAAATTGAAACTGTCAGGTCCATACGGTCCCCTACACGGTCCGTGAGTCATCACACAGACCGTGAACAGTGATCGTGAATCATCACTTAGACAATATTTGCGGTGCCAACACTTGGGATTCATCCGATGCTAAGGGGTACCACACGGATGGCTACATGGGTCGTGTCATGGGCCGTGTGATAATACTTGGAAAATTTCCGAACAAAAAGTTACGAGATGGTACTTTTATTCTTAGAAAAAATTTAATGTAGCGAGCTACACGGAGGGCCACACGGCCAGTGACGCACCACACAGACCGTGTGGGTGGCCGTCTGCCCTCACTTGGTTCGATATCCTCCGTCTCATTCTACCCTGTCGAAGTCTTGATCAAGTGTCCCTCCACGGGAGCCACACGGTCTGTGTGTCTTCACACGGTCCGTGTGGGCCTTCCGTGGAGCGATGTCTGGCAAGTTTTCGCTGGGGACGGTACTAGGAGGTCCGGTAAAGCCGCTCAAAAAATTCGAGTCCTTACACAAATGTTATAAGTATTACGAAGGAAAAGCAGGGTGAGATGAGAGCTCCTAGATGGGCTGATTTGATCGATGAAGAGGAGAAGGTTTCACCTCCTTTTCTGAATGTCAAATTAAGCCCACAAGCTCTAGACTTTATGCCTAAAAGTGTGATTGCAAAGAAGAATGAACCAGAGACTTTAGCATCGAAATTTAGTCCCACTAATAATAATTCTATTGATATGGACAATGATTATTTTGATGAGGATGAGGAAGATAATATGTTGGATGAATGCTTTGATAAAGTGGCTAGGGATGGGGATATCTCACCTAGGCATCAAAGAAGTGGAAGCAACAAAAGTAAAAAGAAGAAACATGGTAGGCAACATAGTTGGGATGGCAAAATGAATGGAGAGTTTGTTCCAATGCATCTACCAATGCGTCTGGCAAAACAAAATCATATGACGGTGTCGATTGATTCAACAAGGACCAATAAATTCAAGAAGAAGTGATGAACTATCATTGTGTTAGACATATTTGAAGAAGAAGACAAGAGGAAAATACTTCAGGTTAATTTAGATGGGCTATTTATATTTTTTAATCTATACATTTGTAAAAGGAAGATGGATGTTGATAACTAAACATTCTTCTTGGTTTTTATATTTTATCATTATTTAAGCATCCTCATTTGTAATATCATCATAGAGTGTATTACAAATTCGATGATGGTCGTAGAATACCTAGTTCTTTCTAGTTCTTATTTTCTTCATGCTTGTTAATTAGTACAGGTTCATTACCTTATTAATTTTGGTAAGGTAAGGTCTAGCCCCCTTGCTTGTACTTTTCCCTATTGAGGATTTTTATGTTAATAAAGACTGCTCTAGCTCTATAAAGTTGAAAAAAATTAAAATTAAATTATTTTAATAATAAAACTTAACATTAAATTACTTCAATAATAAAACCTTTTCTCTTTCTAAAATAAATTTATAAATAAATCATTTCACATAAATTAAAATAGAAAATAATATATATGCTTGGATTTATCTAGTGCTGGTATTTCTGGTTAAGGTATATATATTGACACAGTCAACGTATACACTTCAGTGAACTTTTAAATAACTTGATATTATGCAAAATGAATTTCACATTGGTACCATGCTGAAATTAGATTCATAATATAATTTTTGAAATTAGATTCATAATATAATTTTTGAAATTAAATTCACAAATAATTTATGAAGTTATTTCGGAAAAGAAATAAGAAGAAAATGCTAGAACAAAACAATATTCCAAATTCAGAGTAGGAAAATGTTAATTAATTTGTAGCTGTGACAAAATTGAATAAGTAAACTTATTTTATAAGAATAATCAACAAGTTTGATTGGATCCTAACGAACTTGCAATAATTTAATTAAATAATATAATAAATGTAATGATTATAGACTAATTATGTTCTACCAAACATGTTCCTAGTATGATTTGGCCTAAAAAATTGATTTTGATAGGTGAAATAGAAAGTGGGTTGTCATCATTTTAAGCAATATTCTTAATTTAAATTTTCTACGTCATTAAAATTAGTTAAATCATTAATACTTGCAGATCTTTTTTTACCAAATTAATTAAGAAGAAGATTAGTACAAAAACTGTGATGATGAGGTCATTTGACGGAAGATAACATTATAGTTTGAATGATTTTCTATTTATAATAGAATTATTATCTAACATAATTAAATAAATTGAAAATGTAAAACAAAAGTAATAGCAATGAAAAGAGTGTTGCTTTAGCAAATAAATTTAGTGTTTGTTGGACGTGTGCATCACATCAATTTTATTTAAGGTAGAATCTTTTAATGAAAGATTAAAATAATAGTATAGTAATTAAAAAAATAGTGAAAAGATAATTTTATTTTTTTAATGAAGAAAAAAAATTAAAACAACATTTTTAAAGACTTTCATACTTTTAATATATTATAGATAAAAATATAGATAGACAAATACTAATTGCACAATTTTGTTATGAGCTAGTATTGATTGCTAAAATGTTGGAATTGAAATATATCGAAATGATAAGCACACCCCTTCCCCCACCCAAATTATTCTACATAGTGTCATGCGTAAGCTAGCAATTAAGAACATTGACGATGATAAATTAGATAACTAAGTAAAGTAATAATAAAGAAAATATAATATTTAATATAGTTTGGTCAAGTAATCAACATATTCAAAATCCTAATATTAAAAACGTAAATCTTTTGACTGAAAAATCTCCCCCTAAACAAAACTATTCAATGACTACTGTAGATGTTATTCTATAATTTATAGAAAAAAAGAGATCCAAGCAAAATTGAAAAATCTCTTATATAAAGAATTTTAAACTTGAAATGGTTAAATGATCCAAGTCTTAACTACAAAAGACTTCTCAACTTACAGAAAATTGGAATACTAATATTATTATGGTCTGTTTGGAACAACAACAATATACCCAGTGGAATTCCATAAGTAAGGTCTGTTTGGAAGTCCTCATGTAATTGAAAATTAATGTAATTATATTGAGTGTAGTTACATTCTTTGGCATATTCGATAGACTAAGTAATTACTTGGTACGAGTGAATTGGGTGTAATTGAAGTAGTGTAATTACACTCTTCAATTCCCATGGAGGGGCTCGGAATTATGTGACATCAAACTTTTTATCTTTCCTTTTTGAATATATTTTTTATGTGAAATATGAAAAATCAATACTTTCTTTTTTTTATTTGAACATTTTTATTTCTAGCAACATTCTACGATTTTTGAGTAAAATCTTTTTTTTTTATTCTTTTATATATTTGGATGATTTGATAAATTGTTTTATGTGTTTAATTTTTGTGTTTTCTTTTATTAATTTTTGAGATTCTTTTTAATTTCTAGTAATAATAATGAATTAGATCTTGTGTAGCCTATTAAAAAAATAAGTAATAACATTATTTATTTAAAATCTAATTTGTTAAACTGACCATGTAATTACATTTGTCTAGCCAAACAAGACAATGGAAATTACACTGTAATTGTACTTTGACAAACAAACAGGATAGTGGAATTACCAAAGTATGTAATTACATGGTGTGTAATTACTATCCCAATAATTATACTAATTTTAATTTCCAAATGACTTTTCAAACCGACCCTAAAATGATTTTATAACAAAAAGTCTTTTATGTAGTCACAAAGAAAAGCAAAAAAGCACTCCTACATGAGAAGAAAATCAAAACTTTAAGGACATTTAATTAATTTAAGATTTTCAAAATATGAATTTCTAATTATTAGAAACTACTATACTGTTCAACTAAAGGAAACTTTTTAACCATCAGGATTTTTTACCTAGATCAAATAAGTATTTTTTTAATTACTTTTAAAATTCTAAAATAAGTAAAATCTTGTTTAATTTAAAATTTTCAGATATTAGGAATCACTACCCGATTAAAATTATAAAAGATTTAGTAAAAACATTTATTTAATTTTTAGAGTCTTAAATATTTAAAAGAATTTGAAGAAAAATGGTAAAAATGTGATGTTTTCTAAAATAAAGTCTTTTAATGAAGGAAAAAAAGTTCAAACAACATTCTAAAGATATTCATACTTTAAAAGAAGTATAGAAATAGATAGATAGATTAGAAAATCAAAAAGCTAATACATTTATTATTATTATTATTATTATTATTGTTATTGTTATTATTATTTCAGATTTACCTTTGCTCCTATAAATAATCAAACAAAAAAAATAGAGGAGTGATAAAGAGTAGTTTGAAGTGATATAAATAATAAATTAGTAAAATAATTTTTTGTAGTTAATAATTTAAAATACTTTTCTAGTTTGATACTATCTTAATAATATTTATTTTGGACCGAAGGAATTATTATTTACCGTCTCTTTCTTTTGAGACATTAATAACTATACTATGGCACTGCCACTAAAAATCTAACATTGATTTTTTTTTTAGAGAAGAACTAAAAACATCTTTAACTTTGGTACGGATTATTAATTTTGCTTATAAATTGTTGATAGGCTTTAAAATACTTCTCAATTTGGCAAACTAAGCTTAAATACACCATCGAACTTGACACGAATTATTAGTTTTATTCCTAAATTATTGATAGGCTTAAAAACACTCCTCAACTTGACAAACTGAGCTTAGATACACCCTCCCATACCACATGGCATAACGAGTACAATTTTTTTAAAATGCGTGCAAGGTTAAAAAAAATCACATCAACCTTAATTTTCCCTTTTTTTAGAAAAAAAATTATCTTCAATTTGTAATTACCAACTACTAGAATACCCTTCTTCTTCCCATTTAAACTTTCCTCCATTAATGGTGACCTCAAAACAAGATTTTTTTTTCATTTTCACTTTCATTTTTAATTACTTGATTCTCTTTCTTTTTCTATTTTATTTGTGATTATTTTGTCAATGTGGACTTTTGGAAACGTTAAAAATTTCATGGTCGGATGACAATTTCGTAAGGAAATTTTGGTATTGTAGAAATATGGAAGCAAATTTGAAGCTCTACATATTTCAAATCAAAATTTAATAAGTTACATAAACATGAAACTGATGGGTGTTTTTAAGCCGATCAATAGCTTAGGGACGAAACTAATAATTTGTGCCAACTTTGAGGGTGTATTTAAACTTCGTTTGCCAAGTTGAGGAGTGTTTTTAAGTCTATCAATAGTTTAGGGACGAAATTAATAATTCGTACCAAGTTTGAGGGTGTATTTAAGCGTAGTTTGCCAAGTGGAGGAGTATTTTTAAGTCTACCAAAAGTTTAGAAATGAAGTTAATAATTCGTGTCAAGTTGAAGAGTATTTTTATTAGTTATTTTTTTAAGGCAGTGAATCACTTTGAAAGGTATTAGGTTTAGGTTTTTGACTTGATTTCTATTTTTACTAAAATATTAATAAATATTATATTTAAATTCAATAATTTCAATATTGCAATAAATTCAATATTAAAAATCGGAGAGTACTTTGACAAAATATTTTAATTAATAAAGATTTAATAATATCCAAATATTAATTGGAACAAGTAATATATTTGGGATTAAAACAATTAGGCATCATGCAAAAATTAATAATTACAAATTTTAACTATGATAAATCAGATAACAAAAAAAATTATTTAAAAAAGAAACACTTTATGAAATAGTTTTGGTCAATTGAATACTAATATAAAAATACTTAAAATCTATTAAGAGAAAAAAATTTTAGGGCCGTTTTCAAAAATACAAATAATTTGAGAGGAAATTACAAGCCTCTACCAAGCAATAAAAAATTACAAAAAGTATATCAAAATTAATTTCAAAGTAGGAAAGAGAGTATAATTTGTATTAATCAATGGTGATTGATATGTGATGTGATATGTGTTGAAAAGGTAATAATAATTTATTGATATTTTAAACATTTTGAAAGTTGGTGTGAGACATGGATGCGTATGTTTTTTTTTTTTTAATTGATAATTATTGACTAAGGAGATGCTATGGTCTGCAAAATGGGAAAAATAAAAAATTGAATTATTTATATATGTATCTGCGAAAATAAGATTAAATTCGGGAAAAAATTGTGTTGGTAGTGCAAATAGATTATTTTACATGTTTGGTGGAATAAATAGTTAAATGATTCGAGTAATAAGTTCGACACAACTATTTTGAAAAACGGTTGCAAAATGATTGTTCTGTTTCAGTATGAAATTTATTGTAATTTTTTTAATAATAAAAAACCATAATCGTAACCAATATCGTAGAATTAATTATTTATTAATATATTGATATATTTAGCTTGTTATATACTATGAATCCTATGTAATGTATATAAATTTGATTTTTTAATGTAAGGGGTATTGAATTAATTAAAAAAGGACAACATCAAATCAAATTAATGGATTTGATGGCATAAGGGAGCTCTACTATTCAGCCTAATAAACCTAGGAGGATGGCCACATCAATTGTACGGTTGGCCCATGTTATTTGAGATGTGTCATTCATATCTTTAGACAATAAAAAAATGGAGGGAATATTTGGTGTATTTAAGAAGTCTTTGACCAACAATTTCTTTTTTCTTCACTAAATGCTTGTGAAACTAAAACTCTTCATAGGACAAGGGACATGGGTAGCGAAAGTGTGGTTTCAATATTGGTAAAATATGATGGAAGATGGGAGATAACAGGTATTATTTATTATACATTATACATCTGTATTAGTAAATATAAAACCTACTAGTTAACTACATAGGTGTTGGTTTGTTCTTGAAATGATAGACGGGTTGTTGAATGGCACAGGACATACTGATTTTGCTTAAACAGTTAGTTGTGTGGTGGTTTCGTTGGTATGTAACGTACATATTGTGGTGTAAATTTAAAAAGTGGAGAGTTTGGTGCTTAAAACTTTAGTTGCGTGGTGGTTTGTTTGGTATATAAGGTATGTATTGTCGATGAACAGGAAAATGTGGACGATCTGGTGCTTTAAAAAGTTGAAGTGTTTCTTCCCGTGATAGATTCGTTGGTATATTATATGCATGTCAGTGAAAAGGTTAGAAAACTGCACCATGTGGTGCTTATGTTTGTTACACTGATTCATTCATGGTAGTTTCATTGGTAAATCATATATTAATTGCCATCATAATTAGAAGTGTGGCCAGTTTGGTGCTTACACTGGTATTTCTCTTTGTTTTATGAGTCTAGAGGTGGTGTTGATATTGTATATGGTGTGATTACATGTGATTACACAGATTACAAAATGGAAGGAATATTATATGACACTTCATCAAATTATGATGGTATATTGCATGTAATAGCTTCCCAAATAGGTTTAGACAGAAGAAGCGTTGAGTTGGTAATCCAATATGTCGTAGACGTGCAATTACCCCCATTGACAATCCACAATGACATGGGCGTAAAAGTCTATTTGGATAAAAGAAGGTTGGATCCAAATTTCTTCTCTAAATATCCATTGTGTGTGACATATAATACAAGAGATATTGAACCCACAACACAGATAACAAATGATGAAATAGTGGTCCACAGAGAAATAACATCACCTGCTGTCAGTTGGGATGAAAGTGACAATGAAAATATGGAATTCCAAGACGAAAATGAAGATCATCTAGTAATCAGGAACGCTTCAACAGATATAGTCATTGAAGGACAAATCTACTTAAACAAGCATATATTGATTGATGTTATGCAAAGATATGCCTTGGTGAGGCAGTTTCAATTTAAAGTTGTTCGTTCGTGTAAGGCAAGGTAATATGAATAAAAAAATGCATAAAATTCTTAGTGTTGCAATATGGCATTATTATACTTAATTTGATTAGTTGTTATTTGTAGCTTTGCATTGAGATGTGCAGATGAGAAGTGCTCATGGTTCTTTAGGTCATCATCAGTTGGTATGTCTGGATTATTCAAGGTCCGCGTATTCAACGATAAACACATAGAGGGGGGGGGAGGTTGTACGCAAGGAATCAGTGTTACAGTTCTGTGCTAGGTAACATGTTACTGCCTAAGTTCGGCGATCCCCGGACAGTTTACACCCCCAGCGACATACGGACAGACATGTGGAGGAAACACAGTATTTCCTTGACATACATGCAGGCATGGAGGGGTAAGCAGAAAGCAATAAAGATTTTGCATGGAGACCCAATAGAATCCTACTCTAAATTGCCAATTTATTTGCATATGTTGGGGGAAGCGTATCCTGGAAACATTGTTAATCTAAAAAAGACCAATGAAGAAAAGTTCCTTTATTTATTCATAGCTCTTGATGCAAGCATACGGGGATGGGAATATTGCCATCCAATTGTTGTAGTGGATGGGACACACATCCGATCGACATTTGAAGGGACGATGTTAATAGCTACCACAATGGATCCTGGAGGTTGGTAATTTACATAATTCTTTAGTATAAGTTGTTCATAATTCTTCATTATAGTTTGTTCATAATAGCCCGAAAATAAAATTAAAATTAACATATTCGACATTTATATTTTATTCAACGTATTATTTTGATAACCAAGTAGGACATATTTTGCCGTTGGCATATGGTATCGTTGATTCTGAAAATGACAACTCATGGAGATGGTTCTTCGAAAATTTCAAGATAGCTTTTGGTGAACGGGATGGTATGTGTTTTGTTTCCGATCGGAATTAGAGCATATGGAATGCTACAGCGTCAGTTTATCCAGACATCAAACATTACGCTTATATCTACCATTTGTGGACTAATCTGTTAAAGTTAACACACAAGCATATTGATGAGGTGAGAAAACTATTCTTCAGTTTGGCAAAGGCGTATACAGTCCAAGAATTTAACAGCCTTATGGATCAACTGGACGACATCAAACCTAAAATTCGTCCCTATCTAGAGAAGGCTGATTTTGAGAAGTGGTCGCGTTGTCATACTAGAGTAAAGAGAACATGGACTTTGACAAGCAACATAGCCGAATCCTTCAATAATGCAATCTTGCCAGGGAGAAGGCTTCCAGTGATTCCAATGTTAGAGTATGTAAGGCAAACAATACAACGATGGAATGAAAAAAACAATGAGGAATGCAGGACTACAACATCGGTTTTGACCAAAAAATATAACAAGTTGTTGGTGGAAAATATGCATTTGGAGAATAGTTTAGCGGTTAGTACATTAATATAGTTTACATTATAAAAATATTTATATTGATTTAAATTTTGCATAATAATAATTAATTTTGAATGAAGGTACATGCTTCAACAGAACATCTTCATACCGTCCTCGATGGTGCAAGGATATTCACCGTTTGTCTTAACACGCACATATGTAGTTGTGGGCAGTTTCAACATGATGAAATGACATGCTGTCATGCAATATCTGCTATTGAGTTTAGGAAATTCTGCGTCGA
Organism: Solanum rostratum; assembly: GCA_029948455.1. NCBI lineage: Eukaryota > Viridiplantae > Streptophyta > Magnoliopsida > Solanales > Solanaceae > Solanum > Solanum rostratum. Next base: position 62,779,052 of record CM057048.1, read on the forward strand.
GGAATTCTGCTCCGTTTACTACAACAACAAGAACTTCAGAGATACTTATGCAATACCAATAAAGCCATTACCCTGTGAAAGCACTTGGGCAGTTCCAACACATATTATGGATGAGTTGGTACTGCCACCAAGCACAAAAAGGAAACCGGGATGGCCATCAAACAAAGACAGAAAGAAGGGATGCTTTGAACGGAAATCAAAGAAGATTAAAAATATCTGCAGTATGTGTGGGGTGGAAGGTCACGCAACGAAGCATTGCAACGAAAATAGCAAAGTCAAGTGAATAGTAGGTATAACTATAGTGGATGGAGTGGGTAAATTGATAATGCAGGTTTATGGTTGTGTGTGTGTGACTGGAATATGATGCATTATGCCTTTATTTTTTGGTGGTTGTATAGAAGGGTTTTGTTTGTTTTAGTAAGAACTGTCAGTGGTTTGGTGGTATGTATGGTATGTAGTATGATGTTTTTGGATCCACAACTTTGGTAGTAAAGATGAATGAATATTCAGAAAGAATGAATTTTGCAGATAGCGTAACAATGATATTAACTAGAAGCAGCACTAAGATTGTTAAGTATTTTTAATTATTACATTATTATATGAACCCAGTTTGAGACACTTCTTTGCAAGGATATATTATAACAATGGTAATTAGTTTTTATTGCTCAAGAGTGGAATAGCAGTTTTTTGGTGAATCGTCTTTATTAATTAGCTCCATTCTTTGTCATGAATGCCCATATCCACTTTAATTTTCGTTTAATACAAAACCCTTTTTGAGATGTACGTTTAATTTTAGTTTTTTAGTGTTATTTATGAGATTCCGCATGGGGTCCATTTTGGTGTCGTGTCAAAGTTTTTAAAAAAATAATGAACTTACAAAAAACAAATTTAGGGAATACACTTAGTTTTAAAATACCAGAATTGATGGTTATTTTTTATTCATCAAACTTGGCATATAGGTCTGGGTTAATTATGCTTAGTCCCTACATAACTTTAATCACTATGTGAACCATTAACCTACGTAGTGCAACATAAAGGATGAACTTAAACCACTAGGTGTACCATTAGATGAATTAAAGACACTATGTGCATCTATAAAATGCAAATTTATTAACTAATAATAATACAACTATATTACAGTAAATCATGCAAATTTACACAACAAAATCAAATCAAAGAACAAAAATATCAAAAATGGCAATATAATATTACACCACAATCCATCAGAAAAAAATACACCACTGTACACCATTGTTCACACCTTTGTCTAACAAATATAATAAAGACTAGGATTTCCTCCTCGGAACATACTTGGATGCCGGCACTCTTTCACTCTGTCCGACCTGCTCAACCTGCTTCCTGGGACCACCAAACCGGCTGACCACCTTCCCGGTCATGTAAGGACCCGGAAATTCGTTTAACAACCTCAAAGGAATTCCCTTGGCTAAACTCTTCTCAAGTACCAATGAGAGGGTCAACTTTGAGTGAGCATATCTCTTAGCTCAAATTGAACTGGGTGGCCTATGACATACCAAATTAAAGCTCTTTGAATTAGCTTTCTAACGCACCTGGTTTCACCTAATTCCAAGCTCGGACCAAGGAGTTATGCTCGTTTTCGTTCAGACTGTTCGTGCAGTAAATCCACACGGCCAGCCACACGGACCGTGTGGCATCAAACGGTCCGTGAGGCTATTTTGACCCACGAATTTCTTGCCAAAACTTTGTTCTAAGTGTGTGTACTTTCTTGGTACCTTCATACGGACCCTTGCACGGTCCGTGTGACCTTAAACGGTCCGTTTAATGGACCATTTGGTGACACTTAGTCCGAAGGAAAAATTTTCTGAAAAATTCTAAGTCTGGTGAGATGGTCCATCACACGGTCCGTGTGGGGTGAGATGGTCCGTTTACTGGACAGTGTGGATTGACTTAGTCAAAAAAATATTGCCTCCGAAAAATCTAAGTCCGGTGCCACGGACCAGTAGACGGTCCGTGTGGAGTCAGACGGTCCGTTTACTGGACCGTGTGACCCAAACGGACCTTTTTTCCGGTCCGTTTCATTAATGGCAATTCGGTAATTTTGGTTTATTCCGGTGCAAATATGGTCTTTTCCACCCTTTCTTGAGCTCCCTATATATATGGGACTTCACCAAATTTGGTCATTTTACTTCAACTCCTTCTCTCTCTAAAATTCCTCCTAAAGAGCTCTCCAACATCTCTCTAAAATTGTTCAAGCTAGGGGCCAAGATTGTGAGTCAATTTCCTCCTCAATTTGTCTACAATCAGGTATGTGGGTTGATTCTTGGTTCCTTTCAACCAAGAAGACCCAAGTTCTTCTTAAACTAGTTACTACATTTGTCTACTTAAAATGTGAATTTTACTACTTGAACTTGATATTTTGAACCATGCATGAGCTAGTTAATATTCAGAAATTTGAGTTATGTTAAGTTTGAACTATGGTGAGTTACTTGAGCTATGAACTATGAAGCTTGCATGTCCCTTTAAATATGCCATTTTGCATGGGTGATTTATACTACACTTTTATATGAATTTTGTTATGGAATTCCTAATCTTTACGTTTTATTGCTAATTTTGGGATATATTCTACATTACCCATGCCATTCCTACATTATGCATTCATCATACTCATGGCATTGATATATGGAAAATTAGAAATATGGGTTAAGCCCAATTTTGGTCCCAAAAGGGAGATTATAATGTGAATTTTGGTAAGACATGGGATATGACAATAAGGTGATCACCGATATGTCTATGATTATGGCTCCTTGAGCAATATGGGTGCTTGCACCATTATGGTATATGTGTAGATGAGCTATTCTTTGCATACGCATTTTGGTCATAGTTTGGGATTTGGTAATTGAGCCTATTTGTATAATTACGTTTTGAAATGGATGTTAGCTCTCTCTTGATAAGCATATGTATATATATAAGTATTCTTGTGGGATGTGTAAGACTTAGCACCGATGGATTGGGGGCGTTAGGGATATCCCCAAGGTCCCTCTCCCTTTCCTTGAACTATGTGCCTACATAGGGACGGAGGATATTCGTCTATCTGTAAATGACTATGATTTGTCTTGATTCTGTAAATCCTTCCGAAATGGTGATTTCCGTAAGGAAGGTGACCATCCCCGAAATGGTGTGTTCCGTAAGGTGTGATGTAGATTACCCTTGGCAAGTAATCTTCTCCCTACCGGTGGGAGGTCCCAATCGGTCCAATTCGTGTAATAGCTCGCATGGATTTGGGTTGTCGGTTATAGTCCATCCCCGTTATATAGGAGCACTATCGCATTGCACGCATCACGCATTTCATGGCATCTTGTATATTAAATTTCTATTGTTATATATATTCCTTGTATACTATGTGCCCTTGCCACTTAACATGATGATGCAGGTTCGGTAAGTCACGTGCATTGCATACCCACATACTTAGTACATTCAAAGTACTAACGCATACTCTATGCCTGCATGATTTTACCATGCAGGGACCGAGCAGTTTGAGCAGTATCAGCCGGACGCATAGCTTATCCCTTCCTAGATATTTTGTGGTGAGCCCCGTCTTTCGAGGGCATGCTTTTGATTTCTTTTGTACACCCCATCTATGTATGTATTTTGACTGAGGGTGAGCCCGGAACTTGTCCCGGCCCCCGTTCCTTGATTAGAGGCACTTATTGGACAATTGTATAAACTTATTATTTCGTTATCTATGGAATATGTCCTCCCTTTTGGTTTTAAGAATGTTCTCTTTAATCTTGTCTTTAATTTTCTGCGAATTTGAGGCTTGTTTGGGGGCTTTCGGGTCCCCATTCGCCGTGTCACATCTAGACCCCGACCCCGGGTCGTGACAAATGGTGGTATCAGAGCCTTGGGTTTTCAATGGTCCTCGGAGTCCAACGTGCCGCGTTGAGTAGAGTCCTATTCATGAGTGTGAAGTGCACCATACCTATGAATGGGAGGCTACGAAGACGTTTTAGGAAATTCTCCCTTCTTTGTGTCTTATATCGTGCTATAGCTAGCGTATGAATTTCTTTGCTTATTGGTGTCGATAATCTTTTTCAGAAAATGCCTCGAGGAAGACCTCCACTCCCTAGACCGGCTCCTGCTGCCGAGGATCAGGCCCCTCCCGAGCCTATGGAGGAGCCTATATCAAATGGCGAATTTCGTGCTGCTTTCGCCATGCTTGCACAGGCTGTGACAGCTCAGGCAAGGCAGGCCAACTTGCCACGGGACCCCGCACCCGCTTCTATTGTGAGGGATTTTATCCGGATGAATCCTCCGGAATTCTACGGGTCTAGGGCTGACGAAGATGCTCAGGAGTTCATAGATGAGCTCTCAAAAATACTGAATATTATGGGCGTCTCTTCTGAGGAGAAAGCTGGGTTGGCTGCTTACCAGTTGAAAGATGTGGCCCAGGTATGGTATACACAGTGGGCTATGGAGCGGGGTGATGTTGGTGATGTGACATGGGGAGAATTCAAAGTTGCCTTCCTTGACCGCTTTTTCCCACTTGAGCTGAGGGAGGCCAAATTGACTGAGTTTATTAATCTTAAGCAGGGGAGTATGAGTGTGAGGGATTACGCCCTCAAATTCACCAAGCTGTCTAAATATGCTCCATCCCTGGTGGCCGATCCCCGTGCCAGAATGCACAAATTTGTTTCAGGTATTTCTGACTTGCTAGTGAAAGAATGCAGGACTGCTATGCTGATTGGGGACATGGATATTGCCCGACTCATGGTGTATGCTGAGCAGATCGAGGGGGAGAAACTCAAGGAGAAGAGGGCATACGATCCTAAGAGGGCCCGCGTTGATGGTAGGTTCTCTGGAGCTAAGAATGTTGGTTTTGGTCGCTTCCAACAGGGCCAAGGCTCGGGAGCTCGGGTGGCTAATGCTCGGGCACCCTCTCCCGGGCTACAAGTGGGTGGTGGACCAGGATATCCGAGGTGTGACAAGTGTGGGAAGTCCCACACGGGTGTTTGCTGGAGGGACTTGGGACTTTGCTTCGGATGTGGAAGCAAGGACCATAAAGTTGCTGACTGCCCAAGGGGTGCACGCAGAGGTCGAGGTCAGGTAGCCCAAGGAGGGCGGGGTCAGCCGAGGGGTCCTCCCGGTGCTGCTCTGAGAAATAACAGGTTCTATGCACTCCATGCTCGCCAGGATGTCGAGGAGGCTCCAGATGTTGTGACGGGTATGTTAAAAGTTTTTGACTTTGATGCTTATGTTTTGCTTGACCCAGGGGCAAACTTGTCTTTTGTGACTCCGTTATTGGCTGTTAAGTTCGATTTGAAACCCCAGATTCTAAGAGAGCCTTTCTCGGTCTACACCCCCGTGGGTGAATCTATTGTTGCTCATAGGGTTTATTATGGGTGTCCTGTTGCTGTGTTGCATAAAATCTTTCCATGCGATCTTGTGGAACTTGAAATGTTTGATTTTGATGTGATTCTTGGAATGGATTGGCTGCATGCATCTTATGCTTCCATAGATTGTAGAATCCGGAAAGTCCAGTTCCAACCTCCCGGTGAGCTAGTTCTTGAATGGAAGGGTAGTGATTCCTCTATTAAAAGTAGGTTTATTTCCTACCTCAAGGCGCAGAAAATGATTTCTAAGGGGTGTATCTACCATATGGTAAGGGTCCGAGATGCAGATTCTGAGGTGCCTACTCTCGAGTCCGTCCCTGTGGTGAATGAATTTTCAGATGTGTTCCCCGAGGACTTACCGGGCATTCCTCCTGATAGAGAGATAGATTTCGGCATAGATCTACTTCCGGATACTCAGCCTATTTCTATCCCTCCATATCGGATGGCCCCGGCGGAATTGAAAGAGTTAAAGGAGCAGTTGAAGGACTTATTAGAGAAGGGCTTCATTCGGCCTAGTACATCACCGTGGGGTGCTCCCGTGTTGTTCGTGAGAAAGAAGGATGGGTCTCTCCGTATGTGTATTGATTACAGGCAGTTGAATAAGATGACAGTTAAGAACAAGTACCCATTAACGAGGATTGATGATTTGTTTGATCAGCTACAAGGTGCCACTCACTTCTCAAAAATTGATCTCCGTTCCGGATACCATCAGTTGAAGGTTAGAGAGTGTGATATCCCCAAAACAGCTTTTCGAACAAGGTACGGGCACTTTGAATTTGTGGTGATGTCATTTGGTCTAACTAATGCTCCGGCCGCATTTATGGATTTAATGAACAGGGTGTTTAAACCGTTCTTGGACAGCTTTGTGGTGGTATTTATTGATGATATCCTCGTTTACTCCCGAAGTGAGCAAGAGCACGGGAATCATTTAAGGATGGCCCTCCAAACTCTGAGGGAAAAGAAATTATATGCCAAATTTAGCAAGTGCGAGTTTTGGTTGGGGGAAGTGGCTTTCTCGGGCATGTGGTATCCGGGGATGGTATCAAGGTAGATCCAAGGAAGACGGAGGCTGTCAAAAATTGGCCTAGACCGTTGACCCCTTCGGATATCCACAGTTTTCTTGGGTTGGCCGGGTACTATAGAAGGTTTGTAGAAGGTTTCTCCTCTATTGCATCTCCGTTGACCAAGTTGACTCAGAAGCAGGCTAAGTTTGTATGGTCGGATGAATGTGAGAGGAGTTTCCAAACTTTGAAGGATCGGCTTACATCAGCTCCTGTTTTGACCTTGCCAAGTGGTTCACAAGGGTTCGTGGTGTATTGTGATGCCTCGAGGGTCGGATTGGGTTGTGTGCTTATGCAGAATGGTAAGGTGATAGCGTATGCATCAAGACAGTTGAAAGTGCATGAACGAAACTATCCCACTCACGACCTTGAATTAGCAGCGGTGGTGTTTGCTTTGAAAATTTGGAGGCACTATTTGTACGGGGTCCATGTTGATGTATTTACCGATCACAAAAGTTTTCAGTATGTGTTCACTCAGAGGGATCTTAATCTCAGGCAAAGGAGGTGGTTGGAATTTCTGAAAGATTACGACATGAGTGTGTTGTATCATCCGGGTAAGGCCAATGTCGTAGCCGACGCCCTTAGCAGGTTGTCTATGGGAAGTGTGGCACATGTTGAAAATGAGAAAAAAGAGTTGGCAAGGGATATTCATCGGTTGGCTAGGTTGGGTGTCAGGTTGACTGATTCTAGCACAGGTGGTATTCGGGTTCAGAACGGGTCAGAATCTTCTGTGGTGAATGAAGTGAAAGCTAAACAAGATCTAGATCCATCGTTGTGTGAGTTGAAGAAGTTGGTTGCTACAAAAGAGATCGAGGCTTTCTCCCAAGGGGGAGATGGGGTACTCCGGTACTAAAACTGGCTTTGTGTTCCCGACGTGGATGACCTTAGGAAGGTGATTATGAGTGAGGCTCACAACTCTCACTACTCTATTCACCCGGGGTCTACCAAGATGTACCGGGACCTGAGAGAGATTTATTGGTGGCATGGTATGAAGAGGGATGTTGCCAAGTTTGTGTCGGAATGTCCGAGTTGTCAACAGGTAAAAGTTGAGCACCAGAGGCCCGGTGGTTTGGCCCAAGACATCGAAATTCCCACCTGGAAGTGGGAGGATGTGAATATGGACTTTGTGGTTGGATTGCCTCGGACCCGAAGGCAATTCGACTCTATTTGGGTTATTGTGGATCGGATGACGAAATCAGCCCACTTTTTACCGGTCAAAGCTACTTTCAGTGCCGAGGATTATGCGAGGTTGTATATCCAAGAGATGGTGAGGTTACATGGTGTGCCTAGGTCCATCATATCGGACCGTGGTACTCAATTCACTTCCCACTTTTGGAAATCTTTTATGAAGGGCCTTGGGACCAAAATTAAGTTGAGTTTCGCTTTTCATCCTCAAACCGATGGCCAAGCGGAACGGACTATTCAAACTTTGGAGGACATGTTGAGGGCATGTGTATTGGAGTTTAAGGGGAATTGGGATGATCATCTTCCACTCATCGAGTTTGCCTATAATAATAGCTTCCATGCTAGTATTGGCATGGCTCCGTTTGAAGCCTTGTATGGGAGACGGTGTAGATCCCCGGTGGGATGGTTTGAAGTGGGGGAAATGGCCTTGGTTGGCCCGGATTTGGTGATGGACGCTATGGAGAAGGTAAAGGTGATTAGGGAGAGATTGAAAGTGTCCCAAAGTCGCCAAAAGTCCTATGCGGATAGTAGGAGGAGGGACCTCGAATTTCATGTAGGGGATTGGGTTTATGTGAAAGTCTCTCCTATGAAGGGCGTTATGCGTTTTGGCAAAAAGGGCAAGTTGAGCCCCCAGTATGTTGGCCCGTATGAAGTTGTTGAGCGGATTGGAGATGTGGCTTATAAGTTAGAGTTACCTCCGGATTTGGGTTCAATCCACCCGGTCTTTCATGTATCTATGTTGAGAAAGTTTGTTGGTGATCCTAACTCCATTGTGCCTTTGGAAGGGATTGAGGTTGAGGAAAATTTGACTTATGAGGAGGTGCCGGTGGCAATTTTGGATAGGCAAGTTAAGCGACTTCGCAACAAGGATGTGGCTTCGGTAAAGGTACTTTGGAGGAATCAACTAGTAGAGAGTGCTACTTGGGAGGCGGAGTTGGACATGATGAAGCGGTACCCCCATCTTTTCCAATCTACTCAAGCCTAAGGTACTAGGAATCTTTCCCTATCAATTGTGTCATTTTCTTGCCCTCTTGAGTCTCATAGCATGACATGCATATGTGTACAATAAAGGTTTTTACTTCTTTGGCAAATAAGTTGGATGTAATTTTGACATGAATTGGTTTTGAGCTATAATTTGATTTATGATAAAAAGCTTTTGTGTATAATCTTGCATTTTGAGTTAAGTTGTGCATTGTTTCTTGAATCGGATCTATCTTGCCTTAACAATGTCTTTTCTAGCCTTGTTCTTGCACATTCGAGGACGAATGTTCTCAAGGGGGAGATGGTGTAAGGACCCCGAAATTCGTTTAACGACCTCAAAGGAATTCCCTTGGCTAAACTCTTCTCAAGTACCAATGCGAGGGTCAACTTTGAGTGAGCATATCTCTTAGCTCAAATTGAACTGGGTGGCCTATGACATACCAAATTAAAGCTCTTTGAATTAGCTTTCCAACGCACCTGGTTTCGCCTAATTCCGAGCTCGGACCAAGGAGTTATGCTCGTTTTCGTTCAGACTGTTCGTGCAGTAAACCCACACGGCCAGCCACACGGACCGTGTGGCATCAAACGGTCCGTGAGGCTATTTTGTCCCACGAATTTCTTGCCAAAACTTTGTTCTAAGTGTGTGTACTTTCTTGGTACCTTCATACGGACCCTTGCACGGTCCGTGTGACCTTAAACGGTCAGTTTAATGGACCGTTTGGTGACACTTAGTCCGAAGGAAAAATTTTCTGAAAAATTCTAAGTCTGGTGAGATGGTCCATCACACGGTCCGTGTGGGGTGAGATGGTCCGTTTACTAGACAGTGTGGATTGACTTAGTCAAAAAAATATTGCCTCCGAAAAATCTAAGTCCGGTGCCACGGACCAGTAGACGGTCCGTGTGGAGTCAGACGGTCCGTTTACTGGACCGTGTGACCCAGACGGACCTTTTTTCCGGTCCGTTTCATTAATGGCAATTCGGTAATTTTGGTTTATTCCGGAGCAAATATGGTCTTTTCCACCCTTTCTTGAGCTCCCTATATATATGGGACTTCACCAAATTTGGTCATTTTACTTCAACTCCTTCTCTCTCTAAAATTCCTCCTAAAGAGCTCTCCAACATCTCTCTAAAATTGTTCAAGCTAGGGGCCAAGATTGTGAGTCAATTTCCTCCTCAATTTGTCTACAATCAGGTGTGTGGGTTGATTCTTGGTTCCTTTCAACCAAGAAGACCCAAGTTCTTCTTAAACTAGTTACTACATTTGTCTACTTAAAATGTGAATTTTACTACTTGAACTTGATATTTTGAACCATGCATGAGCTAGTTAATATTCAGAAATTTGAGTTATGTTAAGTTTGAACTATGGTGAGTTACTTGAGCTATGAACTATGAAGCTTGCATGTCCCTTTAAAGATGCCATTTTGCATGGGTGATTTATACTACACTTTTATATGAATTTTGTTATGGAATTCCTAATCTTTACATTTTATTGCTAATTTTGGGATATATTCTACATTACCCATGCCATTCCTACATTATGCATTCACCATACTCATGGCATTGATATATGGAAAATTGGAAATATGGGTTAAGCCCAATTTTGGTCCCAAAAGGGAGATTATAATGTGAATTTTAGTAAGACATGGGATATGACAATAAGGTGATCACCGGTATGTCTATGATTATGGCTCCTTGAGCAATATGGGTGCTTGCACCATTATGGTATATGTGTAGATGAGCTATTCCTTGCATACGCATTTTGGTCATAGTTTGGGATTTGGTAATTGAGCCTATTTGTATAATTACGTTTTGAAATGGATGTTAGCTCTCTCTTGATAAGCATATGTATATATATAAGTATTCTTGTGGGATGTGTAAGACTTAGCACCGATGGATTGGGGGCGTTAGGGATATCCCCAAGGTCCCTCTCCCTTTCCATGAACTATGTGCCTACATAGGGACGGAGGATATTCGTCTATCTGTAAATGACTATGATTTGTCTTGATTCTGTAAATCCTTCCGAAATGGTGATTTCCGTAAGGAAGGTGACCATCCCCGAAATGGTGTGTTCCGTAAGGTGTGATGTAGATTACCCTTGGCAAGTAATCTTCTCCCTACCGGTGGGAGGTCCCAATCGGTCCAATTCGTGTAATAGCTCGCATGGATTTGGGTTGTCGGTTATAGTCCATCCCCGTTATATAGGAGCACTATCGCATTGCACGCATCACGCATTTCATGGCATCTTGTATATTAAATATCTATTGTTATATATATTCCTTGTATACTATGTGCCCTTGCCACTTAACATGATGACGCAGGTTCGGTAAGTCACGTGCATTGCATACCCACATACTTAGTACATTCAAAGTACTAACGCATACTCTATGCCTGCATGATTTTACCATGCAGGGACCGAGCAGTTTGAGCAGTATCAGCCGGACGCGTAGCTTATCCCTTCCTAGATATTTTGTGGTGAGCCCCGTCTTTCGAGGGCATGCTTTTGATTTCTTTTGTACACCCCATCTATGTATGTATTTTGACTGAGGGTGAGCCCGGAACTTGTCCCGGCCCCCGTTCCTTGATTAGAGACACTTATTGGACAATTGTATAAACTTATTATTTCGTTATCTATGGAATATGTCCTCCCTTTTGGTTTTAAGAATGTTCTCTTTAATCTTGTCTTTAATTTTCTGCGAATTTGAGGCTTGTTTGGGGGCTTTCGGGTCCCCATTCGCCGTGTCATATCTAGACCCCGACCCCGGGTCGTGACAGGTCACCTCACTTTCACTTATGGCACCATTTTCAATTTTTTTGATGCCATAATCCCATAATAAAGTCCCGTATCATAGTCGACAAAATGCCGGGTCAAAAGACTTTATGCCAATCTCAACATAATCATACCCATTATATACAAGTTCAGCAAACACGCATGTAAACAGTCCGCAATTGCTGTAGCAATAAAAATTAATTAAATAATTGACATAAATGTCATGAATTTGTTCCACCCAGTTAATAAAAAATGTGTCCGTTGTTGTAACTCTAGACTGGGATGCATCGTCGTACATGCATTTCTTGCATAGGTAGTACATAAGTACATTAACATGCTGTATTTTTAGGAAATAAGAACATAAACAATAATTAATGAGAAATGCCCAACAGGACATGCTGCTGTAATATTGAAATCATAAAATAAATCCCATAATAAATAACCTGATACGAATAAAGTAACAAAAGAATATGCCGAAAATTAATAAAGGTAAAAATGTAATTAATAATGTTACCGAATCAGTCCAAGCAGTCCCCGTAGTAACCATGCCATAAAATCAATCCATCAACCCAACAGTTTCAACCCCAAAGTCAAATGGGGGATTTATCTTGTTTGAACTGATTGTGAAAGCGCTAGCTCTCCTAATAAAACAGGTAAAAAAGATGATAAATAAATGACATAAAAAGACATAAAACATATGTGGAAAATAATTACCCGTACCTGCCACGTTTTTCGATAATCTATCTTTAATCCACTTGTTAAACAATTCAACCAAATCCGGATTAACATCTATTTCACCATAGCCAACAAAAGGGTGCTTCATCTGGAAAAAGACCGGCGATTCTGTTGACTTACACGCTGAACTACTTAAATCTGTGTATGGTGACTGACCAAACCTCCCAGGAACCTTTGTTCGTGCACGTTGCGTTGGGGTGACATATGAAATTTTATTTTCCAAGGCAATGATCTGCGACTCTCTATAGTCAGGTAACTCAAAGTCATCCAACGTAGGAGTTTTTTATGCAGACATTGTTTCTTCAGCTGGAGATTTTTATTAAGTAAGAATGAGTGTTAAACCGTGGACAAGTAAAATTAGTATTCACTAAAATCAATTGCTTTTAAACGTAGACACTAACCTTCCGGACAGACCGGATATTTTGGAGAGTGAGATGTGCCTTGATAATCTGTGGCAACTTCAGGAATGTGATTTTGAAAATCGCCCATAGGTACATCCACATCAACTGCATTGTCACCATCATCAACCTAAAAAAAAATAATCACTAAAAAGAAAAAAACAGCATGCAGTTTGCAAATAATCAAGAACAATGAATCTATATGTTCTATAAATACCATAATGAACACAAGAAATTGCAACCAACCATACATTGTAAATGAGAAAAGAGTACCAAAAGTGAAACCCACAATACATATGGACCTACCAAAAGCAAAAACATTGTAACTACCAATTATAATACCAAAGCTTGCACCAAACAAGCAGATAAAACTGCCATAGGGGATACCAAAGCTGTAACCGTTGATACAAAATAACTAGAACTGAAAAATACCAAAAAATCCAATAAGGCATGAGTGATAACTACCATGGGGAATGCCAATACGGCAACACAGTATGCATACTAATCTACCATATGTAATACCAAACTGAGTCTATTATTGTGGATACCAAAATCACAACAAACCATACAGCGAAAAAAATAATAAGGAATACCAATGCGAATACCAAAACCAGGAAACCAACCTTTCCAAATAACTACCATTATGAAAAAATAATGCAAAACCAAAACAGCATACCACCAGGCATAGGTGACTACCACTGTGCATACCACCCCAGAAACAACAATCCTTAAATGCTAAAAGTACCATCAGCAATACCAATTTTCAAAACCAGCATGCACACTCAGGTACCATATACAATACCAAGTCTGGAACTACCCATGGACAAAAAATAATTAAGGCTACCATAAATAGGAGGCTACCAGTGTGAATACCACATAACCCACCAGCCCGTACAAAATAATACAAGTGGGAGTACCAAAACAAATCTTAAAACCAACATCATTTTTTTAAAAATGAAGTGTTAAACATGCTTACTTAATACAACCATACATAAAATACCAAATAACATTACATCGTAGAACGCAGCTCACAGTTCAAAACACGGTGTAGGCCCACAAAATTTGTTTGCAGGCTAAATGTCTACATAAAAAAAAGATATCCATGTTCACAGTAACAGGTAATCAAGGTTCACTTCTATGATACCTCAACTTCTACTCCTTGGTTATTTAACCCTTGGCTTCGTACCAGCTTGATCTTAGTGAGTAAATTCTGGAAGCATTCTTCCAAATAGGCCTTTAGTTGTCCAAACTGCGCTTCAACCTTCACTTCTAGAGCTTTGAAGTCGTTGCACACCTAGAAAACAAAAAATGGGGGGTTGAGGTAAAAAATGTCCGAATAATTTGAGAAATGAAAAAAAGATAGTGTACTTACCAACACAATGTCTGCAGCAAGCTTTTTAATGTTGCGTAAAACAACGTCTTCGTCTGAATGTCCCAAAGCTTGGGGGACATCATCCGCAGCAGAGTTTGATTCCTCAAGCTGCTCAAGCTCACAAACAACCACCTCTTCTGCAGTAAATGCAAAACCTTGAAACTTGTACTTCAGTTTTATCGAAAAAAAGGAATATTAGATTAAAAATATTATGAATCCAACAAAAAATTGATATAGCAAAATGATTACCTGACTACCATAACGACGGAACATTCCTCTCAACAACTTCTCATAGTACAACCTGTAATCTGGTGTAGTCCAATTGAAAATTTGCGAACTACGATTTTGTCTCCGAACATCAATCATAGGATCCACCTTATTGCAGTACTCGTACAACCATAATTGCATGGCCAGAGAAAAGCCACAAAATTTGAAATAATCAGGGTCTCCGGCTAGTTGACGGACTATGCAATCCCTCAAATCAAAAAAAGACTGGCGACCCCATGGTTATGTTTTGTACTGACCAGATTCAACCAACAAGAAATGGTCTAGCGGGATAAAATGTTTCTTGAGGGGAGATGACAAAATATATGTACTAATAAAATAAATAATGGCAATATTTAAAACATCCTCTTTCTCAAACAACCCTTCCTTAAATGCATTAATTAAATGATGCTTCTCAAGCCCCTTCTCACATGCCATTGGGAAATATCGATCAATAAGTTTCGATCTCCCCGACAAATCAATCTTATACTCATCAATTGTGCCACACTTCAGACAAGTGACAGCCCGAAACTCTCTTAAACCGAATGTTAACTCTTTCCCGTTCAAATTAAATATAAAGACATCACCAATCTCATCCTTATTGGTCATATGATGAACCATTGCTCAAATAACTTGTGGTTGAACAGTCAATTGCGCCAGATCAAACAAATAACCAAATGGACCAGTTTTAAACTGATCAAGCATACCAAATTTCGACAAAAACACAATTATTTCCTCAAAAACTTTGACATTCACATAGGAGCACCATCGACAGGCTTTTTTGGTGTCCTGAAAATGTCAATAAAATACAAAAACTATGTATGTACAGAGATGGGCCCAAAAAAAAAAACAAGAAACTATAAATCTTGGAGAAGATAGTAATGTAAATTATACCTGCGCTTCTATTTGATCTTTCTTCCTCTCCTTCACTTGTTTTTTTTTTTTGCTGCCAGAAGGAGTCTTCCGTTTGTTCCCAACAGATTTCTAATTAAAATAAATAAAAATATACTATTAGAAATATATTACATACAACCATCAAATATATAAAAAAAACACCAAAGTACATACCTTCGCCTTCACATCAGGAGATAAATTCTGCACTTTATTGAACTTGGCCCTCTTTGATAGTGGAATTTCGTCCTCAAAGTCGCTGTCGTGGGGCAAATTCAACTTTGGCATTTTACCTTGCCCTTACTTTCCGAACTTATTTTACCTTGACTTCTGCTAGAAGTGACATTACGACTTCATCCTTAGACTTTTTTGCATCCAAACCGTGGGCCCTTTTAGATGGTGATGGTGTATACGCATTCGAATCAAATTTTGGTCTAGAAGGCGAATGAGTAGTGCTATCAACTGAAATAACATCCCTAGCAAACCTAGGGCTTTTTTTCGTAGGAGTCACTTCCATAGTAATTTAGTCCTCTTCTACAAATACAACACTACATAGAAATTTGACAAACAAAAATTAAATACAAAACAGAATACCAACAAAAAAGGCCGAAAACGAAACACTTAAGGTTTCAAACTCGAGATACATTTTGCATACCAAAAAACATACCTCCGACTATCAAATTTAACACAAACCAGAATACCAAAAAAGAAACAGTGTGAAACCGAAATTATTAAAGTCTAACACTCGAGATACAAATTGCATACCAAAAAAATATCCACAATTACACGAAAAATCTATTGAATAAAACAGTTAAAGTTTCAAACCCAAGATACATTTTGCATACCAAAAAAATACCTCCGACTACCAAATTTAACACAACACAGAATACCAAAAAAGAAACAGTGTGAAACCGAAATTATTAATACAAAAAATTGCAAAACAAAAATTGGATACCAAAAATTACCCACAATTACACTCGAAAAACAAATTGCATACCAAAAAATACCCACAATAACACTAAAAATCTATTGAATGTCACCAATTCCTCTCCTACAAATACAACACTACATATAAAATTCGACAACCAATTTATATACAAACCAGAAAACCAAATCAAGAATATGAAGAAATCGAGCATGTTAAAGTCTCAAAATCTTGCATACCAAAAAATACCAACAAATTATAGTAACACTCTATTGAATTTCACCAAGGAAAAATAAAGATCGCACACTACAAACGAGAAAAATAACAACAACAACATTATAAACACACCCTTCAACAAATACCGATCCGAAAGCACAAAAAAATTAGGGATAAAAACATACCTGGAAAAATATACACTTCCCGTACACAAAAATCTGACAAAATGAAAAAAAATTAAGGGTGGAAGCACAGAGATGAAACCAACTTCAAAGGTTACATACATCCCTACTACCCCTCTGAAAACATAAACGAAAAAAGGAAAGAATGCAAAATTAATGAAATAACGAAAAAAGGAGTTGGGGGGGAAAATACATACATGGAATGCAAAAATACAAAAAAAAAAAAATTGTGAGTAGAACATTAGACGAAAAAAGAAGATGAACATTAGCCCACTGTCCCGTCTGAAAAACATGAACGAAAAAAAAATAATGACAAAATTACATACCTGCAATCCGAGAAACAGAGATAACTCATGAAGAAGAGGTGCAAATTTCTAGCAAAACAATGAATTTTACCATGAAGGAGGTGAAATTTTTTTTTATCTTTGTGAATAAACGCGCCGGCTGATGGACCGGCGCGTCAGTCAAGAAATGTCGCGTCCAATCAAGTCAATCAACATTGATTACCCTCCTTTATTACACTTTGTGTAATAATGTTAACTTGTATAGGAATATAAATTAATATATTAGTATTCTGTTAGAATAATAATGAAGAATGCATTAACTGTGAAGGAAATTAATTAATGAGTGACGGTTCATTTAATAAAAAAAAAACTAAAAAGCGGAAAGCAGCATTAATGGCTTAATTAAATAGCCGACACATGCATTTAATGCATGTCGTGTAACCTGCGAAAAAATTTAAAAAAAAAAGGAAATGTCATTTCATTAAATGGCAAAGTAAAAAAAAAAAAGGTTGGTATAAATGTAATTTTTTGAGTTGTGAGGTAAATAAATTTGAAAATGTAATTTATAGATACATTATTGTATATTTCTATAAAAATTTCAAAAAATATCCCCCTAAACAAAATTTTTAGTTCTTTTCCATCAAAACATCTTTTTGATTAAAACACAAATGGTAGAATTAAAAAAAAGGTAAGAAATTCTGGACAATTCCTAACAGAACTTCATTTGGCTTGAATTTTCTGGCAAAAATAAGCTTGATCCTCTTTCTTCATGTAGTCTTCCTCACTATTCCTTGCCAACGTTAAAAAATAAGGTTTAAAATATTATGGTTAAAAAGGATTTTAAAAATATTTTATTTTTATTCTAAAAGAATAGCAGAGGAATGTAGAAAACATGATTAAAAATTTCTTCTCCACATATAATACCCGTAAAAAAAAAAATCTTCATTATCATCAAATTGCTTGCAACTTGATTTGACCTCGTCCTGAACGTGTCTTTCACATTGATATATGAATTATTAACTCTAATATCACTTAGTGGGATCAAAATAATCAAATAAACATCATGTAAATCGAATAATTACAAATTTTGATGGTGATAAATCAAATAATAAGGAAAATCTAAAAGAATGTAGTGTGAATCCTAACTATATGAAGCTAGAAGTCATGATATAGGGTGTGTTTGGTATGAAGGAAAATATTTTTCGAAAAATATTTTTTAATTTTCTCATGTTTGATTGGTTTAGATGTTTTGAAAATTGTTTTCCAAATCAACTCATTTCTTTTAAATTTAAGGAAAAAACATTTCCTTCGTTTCCATCACCGCCCCTCATACAAAAAACAATTAAAATTTTATTTTTTATACAAAATTCAAATTTTGTAACTTTCAATTTTTAATCCACCCAACTCCCTACCCAAGAAATTTTTTAAATATTTATTTTAAAAAAATATTTCAAATTATGAAATATTTTCATTTCAAAAACTATTTTCCTAAAATATATTTTCTACTCTCCAGCTAAAAATTGAAGTTTTTTTTAACAAGATATTCTCATTCACTAACTAAATAATAGAAAATATTTTCCATCCACCAACCAAACATGAGAAAATGAGTTAGAAATCAATTTATTTTCCAGAAAATAATTTTCATGAGAAACATTTTCCTCCAGGCCAAAAACAACCATATTTATAGATAAAATAGTTTCCACCCATAGGCTATAAATAAAAAAGTTTACATTTATCATCTAAATATAAATGAGATAAAAAATTTAAAAAGAAAAAGAAAAGGAAAAAAGAGGTACACTGCACACAACATTAATTTAAGAGTAGAAACGAAGAAGAAAAGTGGAATGATGAGTAAACAAAATTCATGTGAAAGTTTGAGTCACGAGGATGGAAAAATAAATAAATAAATAAAAGAAATTGAAGCAACAAATTAATGTATAATTGTATTTCTCTGACCATTTTTTATTAATGAGATCCTCTTAAGTCCAGTTTGACATTGATGTCTCCCCCCCCCCCCCCCCCCTCTCTTTTCTCTTTTTGTTCTTTCTTAAACATGTGTATCTCAATTATATAGGTCAAAATCAATATTGTCGTTTTGCCTGATTCAAAGTAAGGATTGTTGTTTGGGATGCAACACCACCTCACAATAAAGGGTGTTCATGGGTAAAATCAAAGAATCAAATTAATTTAAAAAAATTAATAAAATAATCAAGTCGAATAGACACATACAAGCGAAAAAGATAACTTTTTAAAAACTGACTTATGAACTTTTTGCCAATTAAAACCTAATCGCCGTTTCGCCTACCTTCTGCAGCCGATCTGATGGCGATGGCCACTACCACTATCGGTCAGCCCCGTATTAGAATTGAATACCACAAAGACCCAAAGCCTAACTATGCAGATTTGCTTAAACAACCCCTCCCTGCTTCTACACCTATACCGATGAAACCTGTTGTATTCTTGCATGGAGAGCCTCGTGTTGTTTGGGAAGAGGATGAAATTAACTAGATGATTGTCAATAAAAACCTACAGTTTTCAGTAATTGGAAAGTTCTCATATGGATGGTATGATATTCAAAACTCGAGGAGAATAATTCTGAAACAGTGTGACTTAAAGGGTGAATGTAACATTGGAGTATTAAATAGTAGACATATTTTGATTAGAGCCTCCAACATGGAAGACTATGTCAATTTGCTATCAAAGCCTGCGATTTACATCACCCACAAGAATTGGACATACACCATGAGGACTTTGAACTGGGATCCGCTATTCAGTCCAGAAGAAGAGACCATGACTGCTATTGTGTGAATTTTATTTCCATCACTACCTTCTTATTTCCTTGGGAAGGAATCAGCCTTTTCGCTAGCGGAGGCAGTTGACAAATCAATATAGGTTGATCTTTGCCACAAAGAATTAGATAAGACCAAGTTGTGGTCGTGTCAAATTGGAAGTTGATTTATTGAGAGAATTCCTTAAGCGCATTAACGTGGGAGTGAGGAAGAAGTCTAGGGAAATAACGAAAAGATGGATAAACATTAATTATGACTATGTCCCAAAATATTGTGAGAATTGCAAATCCAAGGACATGACGAGAAACAATGCTATGTCTTGCATCTAGAGTTATATCCAACGACAGAGGAAAAAGAAAAGGATAGGAAGGGCAATGGTAAAAGGGTTGATGATGAATCTTGAAAATACGACTATTCTAACACTTTAAACATAGAATTTTTACGCGTTCTTAAGCAAATTTGTCGGTTTGATGTGTGCTTAATGTTATTTTTCAAGAGCATGGTGAAGGCATGGAGTAAGGGACAAAGTGCAAGAAAATGATTGATGAAGAAGCACAAGTGTCACCATATGGAGACCTCCACAGACTGTGTAGCATTACACGGTCCGTGAGAGGCCACGTAGAATCGGTCTGAGCATACGAGCCAAAGAGTGGAGCTAAGTGGAGGAGCACGAGCATCTACACGACCTGTGTAACATGAGACGGACCGTGAGGTGCACCGTAGCCCCACACTTGGCTTGCTAAAGTATCGCTGGAGCAAAGAGGAAGGGAAGAAACCAAGGCAATTCTCACGGTTCCTTTCACGGGCCGTGGGAATTGACATGGACCGTGCCCTCATCATGAAAGTGACGTGAATTTGAAGAGTCACCATCGAAGATTACAATAATCATATAAGTAGAGAGAGACGGGGCCCGTCACAGGCCGTGTGACCAACCACGGACCATGATGTGGGCCGTGAGGTTGAGGAACCAAGTGGATCGCATGGAAAATCATGAAGGCAAGGGTCACGGGCCGTTTCATGGTCCGTGAACCCTCACACGAGCCGTGTTAGTGCATATGGGCATGCGACCCCAGATGAAGGCCAAGTATTGACTCCGTTTCACGGTCCGTTTGGACCCTCACGGTCCGTGTAGTGCCCGTACCCATGTCGACATCTATTTTTCTATTTTAAATTGGATTAGATTTTTCCTTGTATATATATATATATATTATTTTTATTCTATTTATTGGGGGTGACGATTGGAGATAAAGAACCAAAGAAGAATGTTATTTTACTTAATTTACGCTGAACTCTTGGATCTTAATTATCTCTTTAGAGATTGTGATTCATAGATTCATCACTTTATCAATAGTAAGTTCTTATCATGATTTCTGTATATTGTTGTGGGCTATTTATCTTAAATATGCTAGACTAAACCCACAACTAGGGTTGTGAAAACCATGACAAATCAATAAGATAACAAATTTGGGGTGAATCTTGGAATTGATTATCGTACATATCGTAGTATTCTTTGCTTTAACTTCTTCCTTAATGAGTAGACGCGTTAGGGTAAGCTTTTATTCATTACATGCTCGGAAGGGATGTAATGGTTAGGAAAAGAATTCTATGATAGAAATCTGGAGTTTTAACCTAGTCTAAGTACTTGAGGCTGGAAGGTGAGAGTATTCTGGGATCTATAACAAAGGTTAAAATTTTATACATTTTGAGAGCGGAAGGTGATGAATGAAATGCATCTAAGAAGGACCGGGAAGTTGAATTGGGTGTTATATAACTTGTTTGATCTTGTATATGTAATCATGAATAGGTTTACCACATAAATTTGGCTATCGTATTGGATGTCATGGAGGACACAATCCTAGCTTCTCATTAATTGTTAGCAGTCACTGCACTCATTCAATACTTTACTTTAGTAACTTAGTTTGAACATCAAAACCCCCCATATATTTTATGCACTTTTATTTTGGGAATAGAGATTACATCTGAAAAAGGGTGCTAATAGATTTATTCTCATGCATTCCCTGTGGGATCAACTTCAACTCTTGTTGAGTTATATATTTGATCAACGATCGTTTTACTATTTCTTTTGGAGTGTAAATTTGGGCGTATCAAATTTTGGCGTCGTTGCCAGGGAATACGACGAAGTAATAGTATATTAAATGCTACTTTCAGTGTGTAATACTAGTCCTTAATTTTTACTTTTATTTCTTGTTTTTGCTCTCCGTTAGTAACCCATGTTGAATGCTAAAGACTCGAAGTAACAGTGAAGCACTTATTCCCTACGACCCCGAGCTCACTAAGTCGATTCACAAAATGAACACCCAAGACCGCGAAGCAGTAAGGCTAAGAGATTTAGCTGCGAATCCTGCATATGGGGGAAATGACGGTCTGGGTGAATATGACCTCACTAGTAATGGGATGCCACCAGTGGCACCACTTCGATAGGTGCCACTTGCACCACCCCAAGCAGCGAATGATGATGATGAAGGTGTTGGGACGACTAGAGCAATAGTACTTCCCCACTCCTGCAGGTGTCAAGTTCACTATCACTAGCACTATGCTGCAAATGCTATAGTTGAAAGGGTTGTTCAGTGAAGCAGCAACTAGGGACGCAAATCAACATGTAATGAACTTCTTGGCGACATGCCAATTGTTCGAAATTCCAGGGTTTAGTCAGTAAGCTCTCCAATTGAGGTTATTCTCGTTGCCTCTTTCAGGTGAGGCAACAAAGTGGCTGAATGAGCTTCTGCATGATTCCATCTGCACTTGGGGAGAGTTAAAAGAAGCTTTCTTGGAGAGGTTCCTCCCTGCGTCGAGGCAGTTGAAGATCAAAGATGAGATTGGGTTGCACAAACGAAATCCGAATGAAACATTATATGAATCTTGGGAGAGATTTAGGAAGAAGCTCAAGTAATGCCCCAACCACCATCTCACGGATGAGCACTTGAAAGCGGTCTTCTACAAGTCTTGCAACTTTGTGACTAAGCTTATCATTGATGCGGCATGTGGAGGATCATACATGTCCAAAGCATTCCCAGACATTATTGTGATCTTGGATCAGGTAGCTAAGAACAACAGGGCATGGTACACTAGAGATGGAGACTGCTCTGGGTTTATCTTCGAGATGACTGTGGAACAACGAAAAATGGAGGAAGAACGAGACCAAGACATAGCCCATATGCGAACCCAAGTAGACTTGTTGACAAAGAGGCTACTTGGTAGAGGCCTAGAAAAAGTAAAAGCTATGGACACAATGCACATGTATGATGATCAATGCTATAATTATGATGAAGAGGCTAACTTCTTGGGCAACCAGGGGGATTACCAGGCATTTAACTCCGGTAAGCAAGGTTGGAACTATGGTCGTGACAACTACCAATGGAAATGGCAAAATAGAGATGGTTATAGAAATCGTGAGCGCCAAAGTGATGGTGGTGGAAACTCGAATCTAGAGGAGATGATGACAAAGGTTCTTGACAAGGTAGAGTCCACTGAGGTAGGGGTGCGAGATATGAAAGGAGAAATGTCCAATGTTCGATAACTGGTTGACTCACATTCCACGTTGATTGAGCAATTGGAGCAACAGATGGGGCAACTATCAGCTTCATTGAATCAGAGGAAGGCCGGGTCACTTCCTAGCGATATTATTCGAAACCCGAAAAATGATAGCCACTACATGAGAGTAACCATGAGGAGTGATAAGGTACTTTTTGTCCCTGTTGTAGTCAGTGATGCAGGTCTTGATAAAGCTAATGACAAGGTACCTCACCCTGTGGAGGTGCATGATGATGACACGACTGATGAGATTGATGTGGCACTAGCAGGAGCCCGAGGTTGCTGAAGATGCCAGAGAGTCAAACAAATCAGCTACTTAGTCTCTTCTGGTCATTCCAAAGCCACCACCGCTATCCCACAAAGGTTGAGGAAGAAGGTTGAAGATGGCAAGTTTAAAAAATTCTTGGCTATACTGAAAGAGCTTTCAATGAACATTCTTCTAATGGAAGCACTTGAGCAGATGCCAGGCTACACTAAGTTTATGAAAGACTTAGTCACTAAGAAGAGGACAACCACCATCGAGCCAGCAAATAACCTTCATCACTATAGCGCCATTGCTACAAGATCCCTAGTTTAGAAGAAGGGAGACCCGGAAGCTTTCACTATCCTGTGTACTATTGGAGCCTATGACTTTGCACGGGCTCTCTGTAACTTGGGTGCCAGCATCAACTTGATGCCATTGGCAGTATACAAGCAGTTGGGCTTAGGAGCCCCACGTCCATTACCATGCGGCTTCTTATGGCGAACAGATCAGTGAAGTGGCCCGTAAGGATTTTTCGCGATGTGCTGGTCCTTATGGGCAGGTTAATCCTTTTTTCAAAATTTGTCATTCTAGACTGTCAAGTCAATTTTGAGGTCACCATCAAACTCGAGAGACCATTTCTGGCAACTGACAGGGCATTAGTAGATATGGAGCGTGGCGAACTTACCTTTAGATTAAACACCGAGGAGATAGAATTCAGTGTGCGTGCTGCAATGAAGAGACCCAAAAAGGTAGCCGTAATGTTGTTCATGGATGTGAAGGATGATTGTTTTTCTGATATTCCACTAGAAGAAATGGTGAGCGTGGATTCACTGGTGGTAGTGTTAATGAGCTTCTCAGAAGATGATGTCAATGGGTACAATGACACTGTGAATGCTTTACGGGGCATGGGAACCAGACCATTTGTCTCCATGAAGTTGGACTTGCACCTACAAAATAGACCAACTCCACTAGCCAAACATTCTATTGAGGAGCCTCCTGCTGTGGAGCTCAAGGAGCTACCCCCAAACTTAAGGTATGCATTTTTGGGCACTAATAACACTCTTCTCGTGATTGTGGCTGCAGATCTCCAGGAAGATCAGGTGATGGCATTGTTGGGGGTCCTCCAAAAGTTTAAAAGAGCTATTGGTTGGATCATTGCAGATAGTATAAGGATTCCTCCAGGGATATGCATGCATAAGATCAAGTTGGAGGATAACTATGTGGCAAGCATTGAACACCAGCGTAGGCTAAATCCACCCATACAAGAGGTGGTTAAAAAGGAGATTATCAAGTGGCTGGATGCTAGGGTGATATACCCATCTCCGACAGCAGATGGGTTAGTCAAGTACAATGTGTTCCTAAGAAAGGGGGCATGATAGTGGTACCCAATGATAAGAATGAGCTTGTGACCTGTCACTGGGTGGCAAGTGTGCATGGACTACCAGAAGCTGAATATAAGGACTTAGAAGTATCATTTCCCTATGCCCTTCATAGACCAGATATTAGATAGGTTGGCAAGTAGAGGGTGGTATTGCTTCTTGGACGGGTATTCGGGCTACAATCATATATCCATAGCCACGGAGGATCAGCAGAAGACTACTTTCACTTGCTCTTATGGGACTTTTGCTTTCAGGAGGAAGCCTTTCGGGTTATGTAATGCCCCAACTACCTTCTAGCGATGTATGATGTCGATCTTCTCCGACATGGTCAAACACCCTTGAGGTATTTATGGATAACTTATCTGTAGTGGGTGATTCCTTTGATGATTTTCTGTTGAATCTTAGCAGGGCACTACAAGGTTGTGAGGAGGCAAACTTGGTGTTGAACTTGGAGAAATGCCATTTCATGGTCAATGAGGGGATAATCCTTGGCCATAAGATTTCTGATATAGGTATAGAGGTGGATAAGGCAAAGATTGAGGTTATTGAGAAGTTTCCACATCCCATATCTGTGAAGGGGGTCACGAGTTTTCTTGGGCATGCGGGTTTCTATCACAAATTCATAAACATTTCTCCAAGATTGCACACCCACTATGCAAACTATTGGAGAAAGATGCCAAGTTTCAGTTTGATGACAGGTGTGGGCATGCCTTTGAGACCCTGAAGCAAAAGTTGATCTCTGCACCTATGGTAGTTGCACCTGACTGGGCTTCTCCTGTTGAGGTTATGTGTGATGCGAGTGGAATTGTTGTGGGTGTTGTGATGGAGCAGAAGCACAATAAGATTTTTCATCCTATCTCCTATGGCAGCAAGATCCTAAATGATGCACAAAGGAATTACACAGTGACTGAGCAGGACTTGCTGGCTGTGGTGTATACATTTGACCAGTTCCATGCCTACCTATTAGGCACAAAAGTGATCGTGCACACAGACCATGTAATACTGAGATACCTCATGGCGAAGAAAGATGCTAAGCCGAGGCTAACTAGATGGGTTCTCTTGCTGCAAGAGTTTGACTTTAAGGTTCACGATCAGAAAGGAATTGAGAACCAGGTGGCAGACCACTTGTGCAGGATAGAGGATGAGTCAAGAGTTAAGGATTGGTTAAACATCAATGATTCCTTTCCCGATGAGCAGGTAATCCCTTGGTTTGCGTATTTTGCTAACTTTCTGGTGAGTGACATTATGCCTGAGGGCCTTAACTCTCACTAGAGAAAAAAGTTTCTTCATGATGTGTGCAGGTAATTCTGGGATGGCCTGTACTTGTTCAGAACATATGCATATGGGGTGATTAGGCGGTGCATATCGAAAGTAGAGATGATGAGAATCATGAAGGCCTATCACTCTTCCTCAATGGGGGGCCATCATGGTGGTGCCAATACAACGAAGAAGATCTTGAAATGTGGATACTATCGACCCACCATCTATAAAGATGCTCATGACTTGGTGCAAAGATGTGATCACTGTCAACGACAAGGAAGCATCTCTAGGCGTCAAGAGCTGCCCGTGACCCCTATTCTTAAAATAGAAATGTTCGACATTTGGGGCATTAACTTCATGGGCCCATTTGTGAGCTCCTATGGCATGAAGTACATCTTAGTGGCGATGGACTACGTCTCCAAATGAGTAGAGGCGGTTGTATTTCCAAACAATGAAAGCAAGAGTGTTGTCCAGTTTTTGAGGTAGAACATCTTCTCCAGATTTGGGACACCAGAACTATGATTAGTGATGAGGGCTCCTATTTTTGTAACAAGATCTTCTGTGGTGTGCTAGCTAAGTATGGGGTACGACAATACAAAGTCATAACACCCTATCATCTGCAAACGAGTGGGCAGGTTGAAGTTTCAAACAGAAAGATCAAGGATCCTGACGAAGTCTGTGAATGCAACCAGAACTGATTGGGCCCGAAAACTAGATGATGCACTATGGGCTTATAGGATGGATTACAAGACCCCTATTGGTATGTCCCCATATCAATTAGTGTTTGGTAAAGCCTGGCATCTACCTGTGGAGTTGGAGCACAAAGCACTCTAGGCTCTGAAGATGCTAAACATGAATTGGGATGAGGCTTCTAATATGAGACTTGACCAACTCAATGAGTTGGATGAGTTTCGCCTCTAGGCTTATGAGAGTGCAGCACTTTACAAAGACATGATGAAGTTCCAACATGACAAGCATATTGCACCAGAAAGTTTTAGATTGGTGACAAGCATCTGCTTTACAAATCCAGGTTGAGACTGTTTCCAGGTAAGCTTAAGTCTAGGTAGTTTGGCCCATATAAAATTGCCCAAGTATTCCCACATGGTAAAATTGAGCTAGAAACTGAAAATGAGCATCGATTCAAAGTTAATGGGAAGCGAGTGAAGCAATACTTTGGCATTTTAGATGAAGCCTTAGTGATTGAGGTCATGCAGCTTGATGAAGTCTGATTAGTCAACATAGTTGCTTCGTTTCGTGACGTTAAACCAAGTGCTTCATAGGAGGTGACCCATACATTGAAAAAAGAAAAGAAGTTTTTTAATTAATATTTATTATATGTCATGCAATTTTTTGTTGTTTTTTAGTATGTTGCCTGGTAGGTATAGGTTCCATTATTTTTGGAGTTCATGAGCGTACGCATGGTAGGAGGCATGACATGAAGTAAAGTGGCTAAAACTCGGCCAAGAAGGGCGTCACATGTGCCTACACGGATCGTGTAGCACGAGATGGTCAATGGTGTCGACCATGTGATGCATGTATCACTAAGGTATGGTTGAATTCTCTCAAGTCCTAGCACATGGATGCTCCACACGGACCGTGCCATGTGCAACGACCCATGAGGCCATCTGTTATGCATGCATATGCCAAGCGCGTTTCTCGAGTTGCTCAAGAATGGTCAAACGGGAAGTCCTAATGGACCGTGACACTTGTCATGAGCTGTAAGGCCGCCCGTGGGGTGATGTCGGTAAAAGCATGCTAGGTAAGCCTTTAAAAGTTGACAAGGTTGGTGGGACAGTTGGTCCAAATAGACCGTGCCACGTGACACGAGCCGTGTGGCCGTCCGTGGAGGAGAGAAATGGTCAACACGGTTGACCAAGGGTATTTATACCCTCATTTTGCCCCAATGCCCCACTCTAAATTTTTCACTCTCTCTCTCATCCCTCACGTCTCTCTCACCTCTAACGCCCTTTCTTTCTCAAAACCCCCTAAAATTCTATCACTTTTGTCATGAGTAGTGAGTTAATCTCACGATTTGTAGCATTAATATTACTGTGGGTCTCTATTTTCCAAGCAAATCATCACCTCCATTGTTGTTCATCAAGTAAGCACTCACATTCTTCGTCTTCTAGTGTAGATTTTAGTATGCATCCATGTTTAACATTGTTTCTTTCTTCGTTTAAAAGGTCCCAATGTATGAAATTTATGTGGGTATTTCTTTGGGTTGTGCTTACCACCATTGTTGAATGCTTGTAAAGTTGACCATGGAGTCTTGTGATTTTAGGGGTTCTTTGTGTGAAATATTGATGTACCCATGTTTCTTATGCAAGTATATTGGTGGATCTATGCTTAGGTGATGTAGATTTGCATTAATGGGTGCTTGTATGTGTGCCATGGGATGAAAAAGGGGGACGAGGCTTCTCACGGCTCATTGCACGGACCGCGTGCTTCTATATGGACCGTGTGGTGGCCCGAGCCTGAGCCCTTGAACTCCACGCAACCAAATCCTCCACCATGGGCCCTGTCACAGACCATATCCCATTATATGGCCCATGTAGGGCCCTCCGTCCTGGCCACCTTTTTTGCATTCTTGTGGTATATCTCGTTTTTGAATTTTAAGTTAGGTTCCACATGCAATTTCTCTATGATAGACCAGGTGACGCCACTCTTAAAGGCTATTGTCACTTTCAGAGCACAGGGGTAGTTTGAGTACCCGTTAATGCATCGACCTGCTCGTTCCAAAATTTCTAACCATTTGATTCTTTTGTGACACTTGCAGGTACCATGGATCCACATCGAAAGTCAACCCAACCTACGGAGGAGCTTAGGACACATCTCCACGATTCCCTTACTATATCGTCTAGTCATCACAATGGGAGTGACTCAAGCAATGACTCCTCAGGAGGGTTCGAGGTCCAATTTACTGGCAATGTCTCCCCTCACTCCCCTCACACTACAAGGGCTTGTACAACGGGCCAAACTATAGCCCCCCAATTTGAGGAGGGGGTTTTTGATGCAGGAGTTGAGGAGGAGATGGTGCCCCGGAGCAGGAGGAGCATGCACAAACCCCGGAGGTGGACCATCACTACACTGACGCTAATGTTGACGAGATTGCCCTCTGGGATAGTGATGAGGAAGCCACGCATTATGCGGTCTCCCGGATGAAAGATTTTAAAATTGCAAGGTTGCTTATCATATTTTGCAAGGACGCTGGACAGTCCCAGGCGCTTAGGAGATTTACACTTAGGTGTTGACTAAAGGCTCCGGGGCGTTCCAGCGGCAGATAATCATCTCTGAGATTCGGGTCCTCAAAGATTAACTCGATAAGGTCCCGGATATCAGAGATGTGTTTGAATCATATCAGTTTAGTTGGATGGCACAACCACCCGGCTATTATGGACCAGAACTCATTGCAGAATTTTATTCTAGCTACGCACTCAGTCGGTTGAACTCCATCCAGGGCAAACATTCAAAGAAGTAGCTAGCCTTTAGATTGTCCCCGCGGGAGCATGTTATGGTACGTGGTGAAAGAATGGACATTTTTGAGACCACCATGAACAGATTTCTCTGAGTGGCATATTTATTGACAAACATGTAAAGATCTTTGATGAGGGGCAAATGTCTAATCCGACTTCTCGAGCCACACTATTAAAATGGATTGCGGAGTGGATCGCCATACAAGGGGGTGATGTGGAGTGGGTTACAAACCCCAGGGTTCCTATTTCCAAGGCGTCTTTGACTTTTGCTGCAAAGTTTTGGTGTCAATGGTGCGGGTTCGGCTGCGTCCGACAGGTAATGACAACACACTCCAACCTTCACCTACCTCGTTGTTAGGGTGTTTGATAGCCAAGTACGAAGTAAATGTGGGGCGGATTATTTCTATAGAGATGTGGGACCGAGCTTTATCTGACAGAGCTATCCCTTTCCCATGCCAGATCCGTGCACTTTGCAAATGGGCCCATGTCCCTACTACTCATTTTCTAGATCGGAAGATAGCTCCCAAAGGCGTGGTTAACATTGCCCTTATGAAAGATGTCCACAATCCTCTTATGCGGATTAGAACACACAGGCGAGGGGGTCCAGTGATGTTTCCCCTAGCGGCCCCGCAACATCCCTTGTCCTTGGAGGGTTACACCACCGCCCCATAGTTAGGCGAGGCTTCTGAACAGCCCGAGGGCAATGGTGTAGCGTCTCCGGTGCAGCAAGGGTATGCGTATGTCACATATGAGTTTCTTGCTAGATTAGTGACCGACCAACGACAAACATGAGCTATTGTTAATGAAATAGTCAAGAGGATGCCTTACTTGGTCCACTCTCATGTCTAACACTTAGAGGATCGACTTCAGGCTGAGCTTCTAGGTCAAATCAACATCTTGCATAACCATGTTAACACTTTGGCGGGGTACTTCCCTGATATATTTGGGAGTATGTCCGGGGATGAGATGACAAGACTTGTGCAGACAATGAATGACATAAAGGACCAAATTGCAGCTTACGACCCAGTACAACCGCACTGCATCGGCCCTGCCTCCAGAATCTTGGATGACTTTCTTCGCTGCTCCAGTGGCACCAGTTTCAGATGAGACATGGGGCTCTCCGCCCGCCCCACCTGCTGTACCTGTGCTACCCACAAATAAGTCCAAGAGAAAGTAAAAAGGACAAAGACGCAGCCTTTGCAGTAGCCCTTCGTCCGATCCATCGTTAGCACAGGAGAGGAAGTTGCGCAAGGCCACGAGAGACAACGCTAAGCAGTCACCGAGCAAAAGGAAAGGGAGCGTCTTGCACTAGAAGCAACGAGGGTAGGAGCCTCCGGGAGCACTTTTAGACCGAATGCGACTTTTAATGAAAGAGACCTGTCGGAGGGTCTAATCCCGATGGTATGACTAATGCCTAGGGTGTTCCAGCTATGTTCTACTCCATTTTTCTACTTTATTTCTAGCTGTGTTGCAATGAGGTCACTACACCGTCTTTTTTGGAAAAGGTGGGCATCCTGCCACTTGAGAGTTTTTCTTGTAGGTTACTTTTCTCTCAAGTGTACTATCTAGTGAACTGGCATGTTTAGGCTATAAATGTTTATGTAGATACAAGTGCTTATAGATGTCTAGGGCAATCCATGTTTTGATATGTGAAAAATGCCTCAAGTTAAAAATGCTGCAAAAAGCTTGTATATGCATACGTCCCATCCTAACTAACTTGTATAATTTTTGGAAAGCGTGGTATGCATTGTATGGTTGGCATCTTTATGAATGAAGAATGACTATGTTGATTAGTGCTAATTAGTGTGGGAGATGTGCCACGTGTGTGTGAGTGTGTTTGCTTAATTCAATCGATTCAATTGGAAGCTAGAACTTGCCTGGTTAGTCCCACCAAAACAATTTAATGGCTGGATTAGGATGTGATCTTAGGCCCTTTTGTTGACTAGTCATTTAGCCTAAAGTTGACCAACCAAATGAAATTTCCCTTTTTGAACCAAAAGTTAAGCCTAAATAGACCTTTTCTTTGTAATCACCCAACTCACCTTCCTTATCTGTTGGAATATTCTTACTTTGTCCTTGGTCTCTCCAAGAGTATTTTGAACCTCAGCCTAGGCCAAAAGCCTAAGTTTAGGGTGGCTTCTATTGGCCCTGGTCCTTTAAAAAAACATTGTGAACCTCAATCTAGGCCAAAAGCCTCAGTTGAGGGTGGTTACTGTAGGGAAAATAGAAAATTAACTGAGGAAAAGAGCCAAATGATGAGAGAAGAAGAAAAGTAGGGGTGTGATCGTGAGTAAAATAGAAGAGAGAAAAAGAAAAGAAAGAAAACGAATAAATGGAAATGGAAATCACTCCCAATGAAAAAGGAAAGTGGAAAAATAAAGGCAATAGGAGCTGAACGCCGAGAGCAGATGGCTAAATCAAAGTAGTGTCTTGGAAGGGACAATTAGTCACTTTGATCCTAAATGTACCTTACCCTAGCCCCAGCCTACATTACAAGCCACAAAAGTCCTAATGTGATCCTAACAAGACCGTTCGAGAGTTAAGATGACGAAAATAAGGGCAAGCATATAGTCGATACTTATGTGTCCAGTGAAAATCACTTGTGAGAGTGAGTGTCTACATTCTAGTCTCTAGTTTACTTTGATATGTTCTTTGTGGGACTTCATTGTAGTGAGGGCACTGCACTAATCGGTTGCTAATACGACTAGTTCATCTTTGTTCCCGAGCTTATGAGGGACTGTACATGTATGATGTTGACCTTAATTTGTGTGAGTCTTTTTGGGGTGTAAGCACATTTTAAGCTTGTTTTCTAGGCACATGTGTTGAAATTGAGGGGTTATCCATAGTTCTGATTGAGCACTTGCATTTATGCTTTGTTTTGTTGAGTCCTCATTGCTTGAGGATAAACAATCATTCTAAGTTGGGGGTGTTGATGAATTCTGGAAATAAGACTCTTGTAACGCTTTAAACAGAGAATCTTTGTGTGTTCTCAAGCGAATTTTTTGGTTTGATGTGTGCTTTATGTTATTTTTCAAAAGCATGATGAAGCCATAGAGTAAGGGGCAAAGTGCATGAAAATGATTGATGAAGAAGCACAAGTGTCACCATACGGAGACCTCCATGGCCCATGTAGCATTACATAAACTGTGCGATGCCACGTGGAATTGATCTGAGCATACGAGCCAAAGAGTGGAGCTTAGTGGAGGAGCACAAGCGTCTACTCAGCCCTTGTAACATGAGATAGATCGGGAGGTGCACCATAGCCCCACACTTGGCTTACTAAAGTGTGGCTGGAGCGAAGAGAAATGGAAAAAACTAAGGCAATTCTCATAGTTCCTTTCACAGGCCATGGGAATTGATACGGACTATATCTTCCTCATCGTGAAAGTAACGTGAATTTGAAGAGTCACCATCAAAGATTACAAAATCATATAAGTGGAGAGAGACGGGGCCTATCACAGGCCGTCTAACCAACCACGGTCCGTGAAGTGGCCCGTGAGGCTGAGGAACCAAGTAGATTGCGTTGAAAATCATGAAGGCAAGGGCCAAGGGCGATTTCACATTCTGTGAACCCTCTCACGAGCCGTGTCAGTGTACGGGGGGACGCAAAGCGAGATCAAGGCCAAGTATTGACTCACGGGCTATTTTACGGTCTATTAGGACCCTCACAGTTCGTGTGGTGGGTCCTACCCATGCCGCCGCCTATTTTACTATTTTAAATTTGATTAGGTTTTTCTTATATATATATTCCATTTATGGGGGGGGGGGGGGGGTTGACAACTGGAGACAGAGAGCTAAGGAAGAATGCTATTTTACATTAATTTACGTTGAGCTCTTGGATTTTAATCATCTTTTTAGAGATTGTGATCCGTGGATTCATCACTTTATCAATAGTAAGTTCTTTATCATGTTTTTTTCATGTAATTGTGGGCTATTTAGCTTGAACATGCTAGGCTAAACCCACAACTAGGGTTGTGGAAACCATGAAAAATCAATAAGATAACAAAGTTGGGGTGAATCTTGGGATTGATTATCGTATATACTGTAGTATTCTTCGCTTTAACTTCTTCCTTAATGAGTCTACGCATTAGGGTAAGCCTGTATTCATTACATGACTGGAAGGGATATAGTGGTTAGGAAAAGAATTCTATGACAGAAACTCAGGGTTTTTAACCTAGTCTAAGTACTTGAGACCGAAAGGTGAGAGTATTTTGGGATCTATAGCAAGGGTTAAAATTGTATACATTCTGAGACCGGAAGGTGATGAATGAAATGCATCTAAGAAGGACCGGAAGGTGAATTAGGTGTTATATAACTTGTTTGATCTTATATACGTAATCATGAACGGGTTTACCACATAAATATGGCTATCGTATTGGACATCATGGGGAACACAATCCTAGCTTCTCATGAATTGTTGGAAATCCAGTAGTCATTGAACTTATTCAATACTTTACTTTAGTAACTTAGTTTGAACATTAAAACCCCATATATTTTATGCACTTTAATTTTGGAAATAGAGATTATATCTAGAAAAGGGTGCTAATAAATTTATTCTCGCACATTCCTTGTGGGATCGATCTTAACTCTTGTTGAATTCTATATTTGATGACAACCACTTTACTATTCCTTTTGGAGTGTAAATTTATTAGAATGAAGCAAAAATAAGAGGACCAGTTCCAGCAATAAAAAGATAGAAGAGGTAAAAATAAGGATGGATACAAAAGGGAAACAACTCTGAAACTCTTAAGAGATTCAAAATCGAGGTAACATTGCAGTTAAGACAAATAACCAACTTGAAGCCTTAGAAGATGAGGAAGTAACCAAGAAGGTAGAAGAACCAAAGGCTAAGGATGCTAAAGTGGTGACAACTAAAGAATAGGTCAAAGAAAATTTCATTCAAGAAGTGAAGGGGATGAGCAACAATCCAAATATGGCAAACGAGAGTAAAGATAAAGGATTAAGTACAATAAATAAAGTATTGAGAAGGAGCATCACAAGGAACAAAAATATCTTGAAAGATGTTGGTAGTGTTAACAAGGGTGGCGATGGGGAACTTAATAATACTGGCCCGAACTCAATCAGTAATAAAGGAGAAGACATTGTCAAACTACTATGCAATTCTATTGTGGAGGAGCTTCCCCAAATGATTAAGAGTCCCAAAGCACAGATCGACAAAGGAAGAGGAATTGAGGAGGAAAATATTGAGAAGAATTTTGTAAAGATCACTAAAGAGGGAGATTTATCACCTCGACAAATTGATGTGTTATGTAGTGGGGTGAAGAAAAATCAAGGCATCCTCCCTCTCCAGGTTAAAACAAGGAGCAATAGGGAGAAGGGTGGTCATAGTGATCAATAATTGATAAATTGTTATTTTGGAATATAAGGCCAGCTAGAACTCAAAAGACTTTTGAGAGACAAATAGACCTTAACAAAAACATCACCACTCTTTCATAGGCCTTTGGAACCTTTTCAAAAGGCTAGTGAAATTGGTCAACATGCTAGGATGCTGGATTTTTAGAATGCATTTTCTAATTCTTCTTCAATGATATTGATTTTTTTGTCAGAATTATGGAGTATTATGGTTATATAGGAATCAGGCTAGTAGGTAACATTGACATTTAGCTACAATCTAAGGAACTTTAAGGTGACTGTCGTTTATGCCAGATGTAATGCTTTAGAGAGACTTAGCTTTGGGACGTAATTAAAGGGGTAGCAGACGGGACTCAGATGCCCTGGATTGTTGGAGGTGATTTTCATGTCATTCTCAATGAGGAGAAAAAATTAGGTGGGTTACCTTTCTCAACAATGGATGTTTGGGATTTTGTAACTGCATCAGATATAATGCTTTAGTTGAATTGAATTTCAAGATAGTCAATATACCTGGTGGAATGGATAGATAGAAAGGGACTATATCTTTGAAAAGCTGGATGGGGTTCTAGTTAATCAAGAGTTTCTGGATATTATTTTTTCTTTAGAGATGCATCATCTTATCAAGCAGGGGTCAGACCATGCCCCACTTTATGTGAAATGTAATTCTCAAATAGACCCTATTAGGAAATCTTTCACATTCTTGAGCTTTTGGACTAAGCACAAGAAGTTTAAAGCTATGGTGGAGGAGAACTGGAAAGTGAATATTATGGGGGATGCATTTATCGAGTCCTATACTAAGATAAAGAGGGTTAAGAATGCACTGACAACTTGGAGTAGGAACTCCTTTGGTAATATATTCCAAAGAGTGGCTACTTTTGAAGATGAGGTAAAAGTTAAGGAGGTTCAATTGGAGATAAACCTATTAGTGGAAAACAGAGAAGAGATAAATAGAGTAAGTGCAGAATTAAGAAAATATTTTCATTTTGAGGAGAAATTTTGGAGACAAAAGCCCGCGATGAGGTGGTTTGTGGATGGAGATTGGAACACTAAATTCTTTCATTCCCATGTTAATGACTGACAGAAAAGACTAAGGACTGATGAAATTCACACCATAGAAGGAGATGTAATAAATACATAAGAAAATATTAGGGCAGAGG
This sequence comes from Solanum rostratum, assembly GCA_029948455.1. Classification (NCBI taxonomy): domain Eukaryota; kingdom Viridiplantae; phylum Streptophyta; class Magnoliopsida; order Solanales; family Solanaceae; genus Solanum; species Solanum rostratum. Next base: position 62,814,909 of record CM057048.1, read on the forward strand.
TTGTTAAATTCTTTAGAAAATAATTTTTGAGGAGGGTTTGATTGAGGATTTTGAAATACTTGACTGTATTCCTCAATTGATCACTAAGAACGAAGCAACCACTGAAATGCCTACAATGGAGGAGATTAAAAAAGTAGTCTTTGATCTAAATGGTGACAACTCAGGTATGCCTGATGGCTTCAATAGAATATTTTATCAACACTACTGGGATATTGTGGATGGAGACATTGAGAAAATGGTTAGGTCTTTTTGCTTTGGTGACTAGCTACCTAGGTTCATCACCTATAATAATTTGGTACTTATATCAAACAAGCATAAGGTGAAACACCTAGAGGATCTTTGGCCCATTTGTTTGTGTAATTTTGTGAACAAGATTTTTTCTAGATTAATCCTAGAAAGGCTTTCTAATATGGTCCTTAAAATCATCTCCGAAAACCAATCAGGATTTGTCAAGGGTAGAAGCATTGCGAAAAATGTTCTGTTGGCACAAGAAATAATTAGGGACGTAAGTAAAAGGAGCAAGAATCATAATATGGTATTGAAGTTGGACATGGAAAAATCCTATGACAGGGTTTCTTGGATATTTTTGACAAAGGTATTAAGAAAGTTTAATTTTTCAGAAGTGTTGACTGATCTGGCGTTGAGGCTAATAAACAACAATTGATACTCTATTCTCATCAATGGCCAAACTGATGATTTTTTTCAATCTTCTAGAGGGGTTAAGTAGGGTGCCCCTTTATCCCCAATACTTTTTATAATAGCTGCTAAAGTTATAACAAGGAATCTGAACGAGCTGTTTGAGGATAAGAATTTTATTGGGTATGACATGCCTACGTGGAGTCCACAGATTAATCATCTTGCATATGCAGATGATACCATCTTATTTGGTTCAGGGGATAAATACTCAGTTCTGCAAATGATGGAAACAGTTAGGAGATATGAAAAAGTTTCTGGCTAGATGGTGAATAAAGAAAAATACTTCTTTATGTCCATGACAAAAGCCCCTTAGTTGTCACTCTTAGACTTAGGAAGTTTACTGGACTCAGGATTGGTAAATTCCCTCTTACCTACCTGGGTTGTCCTGTGTTTCATAGGAGAAGGAACTCCTCCTACTTTAAGACTCTGGTGAGCAAAATAGCCAGGAGAATCAGGAGGGAAAATGATTCTTGTTAATCGTGTGTTGGCCTTCATATCTATTGCTATCTGTGATGAGCCCTCCAAAGAAGGTGTTGGACAGATTCATAAAATGTTTGTCTCCTTCTTTTGGAGTAAGGTAGGTAGAGAAAGGGGAAAACATTGGGTAAAATGGAAAGACCATTATTATCCATATAGAGAAGGTGGCATTGGATTCAAATCTCTTCATGACGCTTCTAAGGCTCTACTTGCTAAATTGTGATGGAAGTTTAAAATACACGTGGATTCTCTATGGAGCACTTACATGTGGAACAAGTACTGTAAGAAAGATCACCCTACTATAATTGTGTGTAGGGGTGGGTCTTTTGTATGAAAGAAGATGGTTGATCTTAGAGAAGAGGTTGAGCATAACATTTGGTGGCAGCTTAAAAGGGGAGTAATGAGTTTTTTATTTGATAATTGGACCAAATTAGGGGCTTTGTACTACATAGTGGAGCATGGGACAGAGGATAAAATTGAAGTTAGAGATTTTATAAGGGAAGATGACTAGAATAGAGAGAAACTAAGTGGAATCTTAGATGCATACCTGGTGGATCACATTACTGATAATATTAGTCTTGTTATTCATGAAGAGACTGAGTTACCATGGTGGGGATGCCTCAATCTAATGGGTAGTTTACTACTAAATCAAGTAGTGGTATGGTGGATGGAAAACATATGGATTAAGGGCATCTCTTTTAAAATATTTTCTTTCATTGGAGGGTATGGAAAAGAAGAGTTGCCACTGAAGATAATCTGAAGAGAATGAAAATTTGGTTGGCATCTAGATGTTACTATTGTGAAAATAGAGGGGAGTAAACTATGAGTCATTTTTTCTGATGGCCCCTATAGCCTTAAAACTATGGAGGCAGTTTACTTCTTGTGCATGCTTAAGAATAGAGGACTCTCACCTTCAACAACAAATCACTAAGTGGTGGGCCCTGGACACATTAGTGAAGATGAAACCAATTATGAAGTTTGTCCTGATGATCATAATATGGATCCTATGGAAGAGAAGAAATGCTATAAGACATGGGAAAGACATGTCCTTTAGTTCAGTTGTTTATTAGTGTCAACAACTCTTATACTATGTTGTACGACTGAGATACTCTTGCATTTTGATGCCTAAGGATTGGAGGGGAATGATCCAAACACTGGAAGCCTATAGGCCAAGGCTATATCATTACCCTGTTAAGTGGATATTTCCTAACAATAATAGGTAAAAGCGAAATGCGGATGGGGCTAGTAGGGGTAATCAAGGTTTGAGTGCTTATGCTTTCTGTCTAAGGGATCATCTTGGAGATTTAAAATATGCAGAAGCTAAGGAGATGGGATTCACTACCAACATGGAAGTAGAAATAGTTACCATCCTAACGTGCCTAAGATACTGCAAGGAGAAACAATTGTATCACACAATTCTCTAAACTGATTCCCTAAGTCTACATAAGATAATTTGCGGAGAATGAAAAATACCATGGTTAATTAGAGCACATATTAAGGAAATAAATTTAGACATGCATATATTATAGGCTATGATCAGTCACATATATAGAGAAGATAATCAATTGGCTGATAAGCTAGCAAATCATGCATTGGATCATGGAGAAAATTCTCACTGTAGCAGATTTTAAGATCTCCCTATTAGTTGCAAGAGAATTGTTAATTGCAATAAGGCCCAGATATACAACTTATGCATTAAAACAAAGCCAATCAGGGCACATGTGGACTAATCACAAGGACAAAAACAGGGAGTAAGAGCCAATATATATCAGCAGAGAATCTTCATACATCTTTACAGATTTTACTCCTACTACTATACTAAGTCAGCTTACAAACGGATACCCGTAAAAAAGAAGGGCTGGATGTCAAATCTGAAAAAGTGTGCAATGCAACTGAAGGAGAACCAAACAAGAGGAAGACATGAGCATATCAGAAATCTCCTTTGCTTCATCTGGATAGAGGTAGAGAGGAGGATCAGGAGCTATGGAAGAACATCCAAAGGCGTGAAAGGTAGAAGCAGACTTACCCAAGGTATTAGTTTTAAGATTCAGACCCAAGCACCTCAAAAGCAAAAGGTTCACCGGCATGCTGAAGGACGACACAAAGAAATAAAGATGGATGGAAAGGGATCATTGTTGAAGATGAAATACTGGTCTTACCAAGGACAGAAGTTGATAATAGTCATCAGGTAGCTGGTAGGAAGGAAGAATCCAGGGAGATTGATCACCCAGAAGCACAAAGGCAGAAACGAGTGTTTCTCAACACTTCTAGGTACATCGACTAGAGGAATACAAGAGAACACACAATTTGAGAAGTGGAAGGGTAATAGGCTAGGATTGGGGTATTTGTAAGGACAAATAGTCCAATTGTTATGGGCTTCTGATCTCAGACATAGTGTAATTAGTTTTTGAAGTTGCAATAAAATGGCCCAAGGTCATATTTAATTAAAAAAAATACACACACATTAATTTATTATTTTTATGAATAATTTTAGATATCTTGTATACATTTTCATTAATTATATTTACATATAATTTATTTATGAAAGCACAAGATGAGAACATTTATTTGTTGGACTCACTTAAATAGATGCTTATGACAATTCTAGGCTCACTTCTCTTCTTGTCAAGGTCAAATATGATAAACTTTAGAACTTTCTCACACTAAATTTAGTGACTAAAAGTGTTGAAATGTTAGTAGTTTTAATTGTGTTTTTTTTAATGAATCTTTTTTTTTAAAAAAAATATGTATGATTATAATTGAATAATCAAATCAAATCAAATTGAATTGAAGGCGATAATAATCAAAGCTACAAATATATATTCTATTTGATTTGTTTTATTTTTAATAAATTAAAAATTAAATAAATTAATTCAATTTTAATTTTAGTCAATAACCCATCCGAAGATCACCCTTACTCAATATTACAAAATATATAGTTGAAAGCTAGTTGTGGAAAAAGAAATGAGCCTACTATTTTCCTCTACGGTTGATAAGGGGTAAGTATTCTTTTTCTTGAGGAATTTCTACATCTTTCTTGGTCTTTATAGTCTCCAACTAAACCGACCCCATTTTGATTCTTGCTATTTCTTTTGTTGACTTAGTGTTACTCAAATGAAAGTCTACCTAATTTTTCTCCTTCTGGGGCCTTTTGGTAGATTCGCGAACTGTTAAATTTTTTTTTACAAAATATATTGAAGAATTTTTCTATTTTTAATTAGAGATTTAATGTGTTTTTTAAAAAAATGAAAAACAATGTGTGGAAACTAGACTTTAGTACTTTGCTTTTTAATAAACCTCATTTGGTATGAAATTTTGATAGTCAATCTACTATTAGATACTTAGAATAATAATATATTCAATGTGTGTCAAATACATAATGATTTTATATAGAATTTTGTTTTTACATAGTGATATGATTCTAGATAGTCTAAGCAAAGAAGACCAATTTTACTACTTCCTTTGTTCACTTTTACTTGCACTATTTCACTTATCAATGTCAAATTATATGAACTTTGACTAACATTTTAATATATATTTTTTGTCATATTAATATAAGAAGGATTGTAACTTATAACATTTTTCATATAATTTTCAATCATCTACATTTTATATTTCAAATATTAAATTTCACTACTTCAATTTAACTTTGAAATTTAATCAAATTGACCTTAAAAAGAGAAACTGTGACATAAAAATAAACAGAGAGAGTACTAAAACCAAAGTCAAAATAGATGGCCAAAACAGATGCACATCATTGATTTTGACAATGTTGCTTTAATGTAAGTCAATTTGAGTTAATCGGTGAATGTCTCGTCAATTTTGTTAAATTTAAATTGCTCGATTTTTAATTGAAACAAAATTAAAGAATTGATGAACAATCTTAATTAATTTTATTTTATTTTAATTATTAAAACTATTTTAAATTAATAGTTTCTCTTTTAGATTAAACCAAAAAACACTAGTGGGAGTAAAATTTATTTATTTTCTTTCTTAGAGCAAATGATAATAAGCTGGATTTAGAACTTAAGGAATATGTGTAGTTCCATGTGTAAATACTTGGGAATGATTGACCTGGCCGACCTGCATTGAAATTGCTGAAAATTTCATATTGATATGGCTGATGCTGCATATGGGATTGAGTCAGAAATAGTTGAGAGCACATGTTAAAGATGTTGTATTACTATCAGAGCGAAACATATAAAACTTTGATTCAAACTCTGAATTTGTAGCAAGAAATTCATTGAATATATATAAATTATTATTTTAGAATTCAACAATTTAAAAGAATTAGAATTACAAATTCATAAGTTTCAAATTCCGACTTTGCCTCTAATTACTGTAATGTATCTCATTCTCTAAAGCCCAGTTAACTTTTTAGTTACATAAATTACAATACATGAATATGGTATATCACTATATTGAAGAAATCCTTAGGATTTTCATGTGCAAATCTTTAACTTAAGACATTACATACGTAACATAGTTGTATGTGATTTTGAGATCTAAACTTTAATTCTTATGTTATCACTAATGATGATGTAGTTGGCACACTGTTTAAGCAATCCCATGTTATGTCGACTTTGTTAGCTAGAGAAAGAAAAAAATGCTATCTTTTCTAAAGAGAGTTATGATGCTGCATAAATTAGGTGTAAGGTGGCCACCATTTTGGTCATATATTAAAATATTATTCTTGAGATTTGTAATAAACACATGCCTAATTAAATCTTTGTTGGATCCATCTCATTCTTGTAATTGGCATGTCTCGATTTGCTTGGTTGAAATACAGATTTGGTAAGCAAGTCTAGATTTGTGAAATTTGGAGCCCAAGAACATCCTACAATAAACAGAGGAGAGTTCTTACACTTCAAATATACCTAGAAGCTTTAGAAAATCCTTTCATTGTTGTCTCCCTTTTCTTTTCCCTCTTAGAGTATTTTGTGAGAGTCTAAATGTTGAAAAAAACTTGTGTGAACCTTTCTTTGGAGTGGTCTTGTGAGATTATTCTCTTGGAGTCTTTGGAATTAATTAGGGTTTTGTCTCACATTTTGTGTCTCTGGCGTACTCTTATTGGTATAGTAATATTGCTTCTCTTCGCTAGTGGATGTAGATCACATTGATCGAATCACGTTAAATTTGTTCCTTCTTTATTTTCATTAATTATCGTTATTATCAACTTGTTATCATCTTTGTTATTGTCATCATAATATTATTTGATTATGTTCCACAATATTCGAATTATCGATCCTAACAAATTGATATCGAAATCGAATTTAACCTGATTATTTTCCTAGCCAAAATTGATCATAATAAAGACTTATGTTGAAAAATTTGATCGAAGTGCGAACTTTGGATTGTGACAATTAAAAATAGAAGCCATATTAATTTAGAATGACTTAGATATTGAATTAGAAGGAAAAGAGAAGAAGCCAAAAAATATGGCGTATTCAGAGTTTGGCGTCATAGACAAAAAACAAAATCAAGTATTGTTTTAAATTTCTCAAATGAAGTTTTACGTCATGTTTCTACAAAAGTTACCACCAAAGACATATCAAAAAAACTAAAAAACTTGCATATGAAGAGGATAGTGAAAAATAGACATTACTTGAAGCAAAAACTTTACACATTTCGTATGGTTGAAGGTACTTTTATACTCTCATATCTTAATGCATTTGATTCTATTCTTATGGATTTGAGTAATACAGGTGCTCAAGTTAACGATGAAAATGAACTTGCCTTATTACTTATTTTCTTTCCCCAATCATTTAAGCATAGTAGAGATACTATACATTATCGAAAAGATAATATCTCTTATAGAAAAATCAAATCAATTTTAAAATCAAAGAAATAAATAGATAGAGATATTATGAGAGAAAATAGTGGAACCCATGGGAATGGATTATTTATAAGAGGTATTTCTATTAAGGAAGAACCAAATAGTGAAAGGTCGAAATCCATATATAAAAATGTAGTGTGCAAATATTATCATTAAAAAGGTCATGTTATTTCTGAGTACTACACATTGAAAAATAAAAAAATCATAAGAAAAATAAAAATGAGCACCAACACGTTGACCTTGCCAAAGCAAGTGTAGTTGCTGATGAGTTTGAGAAAATAATATTTTTAACTACTATAAAACACATGCAGTTCCACGAAAACTATGCATTCAAAAAGAAAAAAAGAGTTTGTCATGATCCAAGTCTAAGGCACAGGCATGACAGGGCGAATGGAGAACCCGAAGGAACCCCAAACAATTCTCTAAGCATAAGTAACACATCCTTGGTTGTGGAAGCATAATCAAACATTAATCAAATAACTCTAGGGGAAGCGTAACTTTGGACTCATGCCATGGAGATGATATATGGAAGAGGATTTGTAACGCCCGGTAAATTATAAAATTACCCCTAGGAAAGAGGTGTGCACAAACTGCGTGTTTCGATGCTCGGATTAAATATCCGAGAGCGAATTCATGATCAGCATGGAAAATTGAGTGGGAGAAGGGTCTCGGTCGATTTTTGGAGCGACCAAGTAAAAAGATAAGTTTTCGTTCCAAAACGAAAAACAGTGTGTCTTTGCGACAGGGCCGGGTCGCGGACCTATCACAAAGCCACACTTATGTTTTTCTGTGATTTTTCGATGGAGTTGAGTTTTCCGAAATTGCATTGTCCGCAACAGGTCCGCGTCGCGGACTGTGTTATTTCAAGTCGGGAAATTTTCTTTAAAATTTCAAGGGGCATTCTAGTCCATTCCTATACTTTCTAAACTTCCCATACGATGAATATAGGTCGTTTCTCAGAGAAAAGGGTTCCAAAAACACAACCAAAAACATTCTTCCAAGAAAAGTCACTAAGCCAGGGCTTGAGGGGAATTGAGATTGAGGAATTCAAGAGGGGATTGTCCAAGAGATTGTTGTTAGCAATCATCTCAGGTATGTAAGGCTAACTTAAAGTATGGGATTGTTCTCCCATGTGCCCTTTTGAGTAAATTGAGTTGTGTATTGAATATAATGAGGTTGATGTGAAGATTTTTGAGCATTACACTGAGTTTTACTTAATGCATATATTTTACACGAATTGATGATCATCATAAACTTGATTTATTGCATAATTCATTTTCATGAGTGTTTTTCACAAAACCCTATGATTAATTTATTTAAAAGTGTAAGAATGAACTAGGGGATGAGTCTAGAGCCTTAATGAGGATGATGTTTGTGATGTTATGATTGTGTTTCGCATTTGATGAGAGTCTAGATGATGATGTTGAAGAGAATAATGTTTCATGATGTCTTAAAACCTGAAATTTAATTCTAAAAGAGTATTTTGAGTTCATGATGTTGATGTTGATATTGATGTTGATGGGGTGAGATGATGTTGATGTTGATGTTGATGTTGATGGGGTGAGGTGATGTTGATGTTGAGGTATTATGTCCCTATGGGATTTGATGTTGATGTTGAGGTATTATATTATGTCCCTATGGGACTGACAATGATGTATTATGTCCCTATAGGACTGATGAGGTTAATGTTTTATGAGCATGTCGTGTTCTGGGAGGACTATTGAGCACCAAAATGGGCGAGAGTGAGTCCCACTCGAACCCATTAACTACGTGGCCCACGTAGGAAGAGAGGATTGAACCGCAATGCAGATGGCCCCTTTCTTGTACGAATAGAGGACTGAGGTTTTTCTTGTGGATCCAGTGAGGTTGATGTTCTTTACCTTGGGTAGGGTATTGAATGGATGTGGAAACGACATCGCTTCGTTGTATCATCACCGACTCATATGTGATGGTTGTCAGTTAGAGAAACTCCCGGTGATGTCTTATTTCGATAATACTCTGATGTTGATGTTGATGTGATGTTTGGAGTCGAGTTCCTTGAGTTGAGTTGAGTCGAGTTTCCTTGAGATGAGTCCGATGTATTGATGATGTTGAGATAAGGGGTTGAGGAGTCATTTGTCTACTCTAATCTCTTGCCTTAGATAGACACTTGACATTCTGATGGAGTATGATGTTGAGCTGATTTTTTCTCTATGTTGTTGTACTTACATTGTTATATTCAACTATTTTACATACCAGTACATTCCACGTACTAACGCCGCTCAGTGCTGCATCGTTTCATGATGCAGATACAAGAGTTAGAGGACTTCAGCAGGCGCATCGTTGAGGTCAGAGGTTTCGAGTTCAGACATTGGTGAGTCTCCTTGCTATCCAGAGGAGACCCTTCTATTTGTTGTTTTCGTTATTTATTGAGTTGGGTAGCCATGGCCTGTCATGATACTATCTTAGACAGTTGAGTCAAGTTAGAGGCTTCATAGAAATGAGTCGAGGTTGACGATGATGTTTTTCCCTTATGAATTGAGTAGTACCTATACTTACTTATTATGATGTTGAGACCAATATTGGCCATTGGCCCCTTTATTGAGGTAGTTCACTACTCTACTTTTGCTATTCTGCTATGTTGATGTTGAATGACTGTCCTGAGAATGAGTGGTTCGCTTGGGGGCTAGCAATAGTCTCTGGGTGCCGGCCACGCCTAGGGCACCCTCTCGAGGCATGACAAACTTGGTATCAGAGTACAGAGTTCAAGAGTCCTAGGGAGTCTATGAAGTTGTGTCTAGTAGAGTCTTATTTATGTGTATGTTGTGCAACATACTTCATAAACAGGAGGCTATAGGACATTAGGTATGGTTACGCTTCTTTGATGTTCTGAGTTCGTGCGATAGAGTTTGAATCTATGAAACCCCCCTTCTAATTCGTGCGTTACGCGTTTGCATATCATGCCTCCAAAATGCACTGCTGCCCAAAGAGATACCCCAGTCCCTAACACTGAGAATCCCATACCAGAGGCCCCTACCCAGAATGAGACAAGGAGATGGGGTCGTCCTGCCAGAGCTACTGAGGCTTCACCGGCAGCTCCTGCTAAGTTAGCCTCCACTTCAGAAGCAGACTTCAGGGGAGCCATTGCTATGCTCACTCAATTGGTGGCCTCACAGAGTAATAGTCGTGGTCCCCAGGCCCCTAGCTCTAGCTCCTAAGAGCCTACAACTGCAGCCAGGCTCAGAGATTTCTTGAGGATGAACCCGCCAGTCTATACGGGGTCCAAGGTTGAGGAAGACCCGCAAAATTTTATTATTGAGATGTGCAAGATCTTGAGGGCTATGCATGCAAATAGGGTTGAGGGAGTTGAGCTAGTCTCATATCAGCTTAAGGATGTTGCCAACGTCTGGTATAACCAGTGGGAAGATGGTAGAGGTGAGAATGCTGAGTCCGCTGAGTGGGAGGAGTTTGAGAGTACTTTTCTCGATCACTTCTTTCCCCAAGAGTTGAGGGAAGCGAAGGTTAAGGAGTTCGTAAACCTGAGGCAAGAGGGGTTGACTATCAAAGAGTACAGCCTGAAGTTCATCCAGCTGTCCCGATATGCACCCGAGATGGTCCTTGATATGAGGGCGAGGATGAGGAAGTTTGTGTCTGGATTGACAGGCATGTAAAGAGGGAGTGTAAGGCAGCATTGTTGATTCCAGATATGGATATCTCTAGACTTATGGTCTATGCCCAGCAAACTGAGGAGGACAAGAAGAAGGACAGAGAAGAGCAACAGAGTAAGAAGGCCAAATCGGCACGGCATGAGCCTAACCAATAGAAGCAGAATAAGGGTGATAGAACTTTCTTTCAGAAGAAGTCTTCTAGCTATGCACCCCGTATGGAGAGTGCACCTGTTCAGCAAAACAGGTATGATAAAAAATCCTATGGTCACCAAAATTTTAGAGCGCAGGGACCTTAGTCCCAAGCTAGTGTTGCCCAAGGTACGAGAGGAAAGTCACCTTGTGGCAGATGTGGCAGGTTGAAAATTGGTGCGTGCCGTGAGGGCACAAATGCATGCTTTTCATGCAAACAGCCTGGCCATTTTTAGGGTGAGTGCCCTTCGAGGAGATGGGCTGTAGAGCTTAGTCCTCTACAGCGCCCCATGTGGGCAGTCATCAGAAGGCTACTACTGCGAATGCAGGAGGCGATACGAACCGTCTGTATGCGATGGGTAATCCATAGGACCTAGAGGCTGCTCCAGATGTTGTTACGGGTATGCTCCGAATCTTTTCTTATAATTGTTATGCAGTGCTTGACCCGGGTGCCACATTATCATTTGTGACGCCCTATGTGGCCAATAAGTTTGAGATTCTTCCAGAGTGTTTGCTTGAGCCTTATACTATTTCTACTCCTACTGGTGAGTCTATCCTAGCTAAGAGGGTCTATATAGACTGTGTAGTATCCATCTATCATAGGGATACTTTGGCCAATATGGTAGAGTTAGAGATGGTTGATTTTGATGTAATTCTTGGTATGGATTGGCTCCATGCCTGCCATGCATCCATAGATTGTAGGACTCGAGTTGTTAAATTCCAATTTCTAAATGAACCGGTCCTAGAGTGGAAGGGAAGTTATGTTGCACCCAATGGTAGATTTATTTCCTACTTAAGGGCCAAAAAGTTAATCTCTAAGGGTTGTATTTATCACCTTGTACGAGTTAAATATGATGATATTGAGTCCCCTACTCCTGAGACGGTCCCGATTGTAAATGCGTTCCCTGAGGATTTACCTGGAGTCCCTCTTGATAGGGAGATCAAATTCGGTATTGATGTACTTCCAGATACGCAACCTATTTCAATTCCACCATATAGGATGGCCCCCACTGAGTTGAAAGAGTTGAAGGATCTGTTAGAGAAGGGTTTTATTAGACCAAGTGTTTCTCCTTGGGTTGCTCCCATTCTGTTTGTACGAAAGAAGGATGGGTCTCTTAGAATGTGCATAGACCATAGGCAACTGAACAAGGTCACGATCAAGAATAAATATCCTTTTCCCAGGATAGATGACTTGTTTGACCAACTTTAAGGTGCCTTATGCTTTTCAAAGATAGACCTCAGATCGGGCTACCACCAATTGAAAGTGAGAGAAATGTGATGTTCCAAAGATAGCCTTCAGGACAAGATATGGCCACTTTGACTTCTTGGTTATGTCCTTTGGGTTGACGAACGCTCTGACAGCTTTCATGGATTTGATGAATATGGTGTTCAGGCCCTACCTTGACATGTTTGTAATCATATTCATTGATGATATCTTGGTGTATTCGAGGAACGAGGAGGAGCATGCTAAACATCTTAGAGTTGTCCTTCAGACTCTTAAGGACCATGAATTTTATGCAAAGTTCTCTAAATGTGAGTTTTGTCTTAAGTCAGTGGATTTCCTAGGCCATGTTGCTTCGGGTGATGGAATTCGAGTAGATGGCCAGAAGATTGAAGCGGTCACAAACTGGCCAAGACTGACCTCTCCAACTGACATAAGGAGTTTCTTGGGGTTGGCAGGATACTACCACAGATTTGTTGAAGGATTTTCTTCCCTATCCGCGCCATTGACCAAACTGTCTCAGAAAAAGGTCAGGTTTTAGTAGTCCGAGGAATGTGAGAAGAGTTTCCAAGAGTTAAAGAGTAGATTGACCACCGCACCTGTCTTGACTTTGCCCGACGGGATGGAAGATTTTGTAATATGTTGTTATGCATCAAGAGTTGGGTTGGGATGTGTATTAATGTAGAGAGGAAAGGTGATAGCCTATGTTTCTAGGAAGCTTCATGTTCATGAGAGGAACTATCCAACCCATGATCTTGAGTTGGCGGCGATGGTGTTCACACTCAAAAACTGGCTCCACTACTTGTATGGAGAGCATGTGGACGTGTTCATTGACCACAAGAGCTTACAGTATGTCTTCAGTCAGAGAGAGCTTAACCTGCGACAGAGGAGATGGTTGGAGTTGCTCAAGATTATGACATGAGCATCATGTACCACCTAGGTAAAGCTAATGTTGTTACTGATGCTCTTAGCAGGTTGTCTAGGGGTAGCATAACCCATGTTGAGGAAGAAAAGAAAGAACTAGTGAAGGAAGTGCATAGGTTGGATCGACTGGGAGTCCAACTTGAGGAGAATGACGAGGGAGGAATTAATATTCAGAGTGGGTCTTCATCGTCCCTAGTGACTAAGGTAAAAGAGAAGCAGGATCGAGATTCTATTATACTCCAATTGAAGGAGGATGTCCACAAGCAAAAAGTGATGGTCTTCTCCAACGGGGGAGATGAGGTATTGAGATACTAGAGTAGGATATGTGTCCCCGATGTTGATGGTGTTCGAGAGAGGATTATGGCTGAGGCCTACAACACTATGTACTCCATTCATCCAGGCTCCACCAAGATGTATCACGACTTGAAAGAAGTCTATTGGTGGAGTGGAATGAAAAGGGACATCACTGAGTTTGTTTCAAAGTGCCCAAATTGCTAGCAAGTGAAGGTTGAGCATCAAAGGCCAAGTGGCTTGGCTCAAAACTTTGAGATTCCAGAATAAAAGTGGGAGATGGTTAATATGGATTTCATCACTGGCCTACCGAGATCCCGGAGGCAGCATGATTCCATATGGGTAATTGTAGATAGGATGACTAAGTTAGCGCATTTTTTGGCAGTCAAGACGACTAACACTACGGAGGAGTATGCCAAGATGTATATCCAAGAGATTGTGAAGTTGCATGGAGTTCCCTTGTCCATTATCTCAGACAAAAGAGCCTAATTTACCTCTCATTTCTGGAAGTCTTTCCAGAAAGGAATAGGTATCAAAGTGAACTTGAGCACGACCTTTCATCCACAGACGGATAGTCAGGCAGAGCGCACTATTCAGACGGTAGAAGATATGTTGAGAGCATGTATCCTTGACTTCAAAGGAAATTAGGATGCCCATTTACCATTGATTGAATTTGCATATAACAATAGTTATCATGCAAGCATTCAAATGGCCCCATATAAGGCCTTGTATAGGAGGAGGTGTAGATCATCCATTGGGTGGTTTGAAGTTGGAGAGGCTGAGTTGATTGGGCTTGACCTTGTCCACTAGTCCATGGAGAAGGTGAAGATTATTAGAGAAAGATAGAAGACTGCCCAAACCCGTCAAAAATCTTACACAGATGTGAGGAGAAGAGACCTAGAGTTCGAGGTGAGCGATTGGGTATACCTGAGGGTATCACTCATGAAGGGTGTCATGAGGTTTTGGAGGAAGGGAAAATTAAGCGCTCGTTATATTGGCTCTTATAAGATTTTGCGAAGAATTGGGAAGGTTGCTTATGAGCTAGAGTTACTTTCTAAGTTAGACGGAATCTATCCAGTGTTCCACATTTCGATGTTGAAGAAGTGTTTGGGAGATCCTGCCTTGGTAATCTCTGTCGAGAGAACAGGAGTCAAAGACAGTTTGTCCTATGAGGAAATTCCAGTCCAAATCTTGGATCGGCAAGTTCGAAGACTGAGAAACAAAGAGATAGCCTCCGTCAAAGTTTTGTGGAGGAACTAATTTGTTGAGGAAGCCACATGAGAAGCTGAGGAAGATATGAGAACAAAATACCCGCACCTGTTCGTGCCTAATGTTGATAAAATTGTCGAAGACAATATTCTTACTTTTTATGTAAATTGATGTTCCTACCATGAGTTGATGTGTATATTCCTGATGTCTGAGTAGATGTTATTGAGGACGATGAAGAGTTGAGGAGTTGAGTAAGTATCGAGATGAGTCTTGAGTTTATTGGTGCCAAAATACCATTCCTACTCATCATTCGAGGATGAATGATCCGAAGGGGGAGATAATATAACGCCCGGTAAATTATCAAAATATCCCTAGGGAAGAGGTGTGCGCAAAACACATCTTCCGATGCCCAAATTAAAAATCTGAGAGCAGATTCGTGATCAGCACGAAAAATTGAGTGGGAGAAGGGTCTCGGTCAATTTTTGGAGTGACCGAGTCAAAAGATAATTTTTTATTCCAAAATGAAAAACAATGTGTCTTCGCGACAGGGTCGCGTCGAGGACCTATTGCAGAGCCACACTTATGGTTTTCTGTGATTTTTTGACGAAGTTGAGTTTTCCGAAATTGCACTATCCGCGACAGGTCCGCATCGCGGACTGTGTTATTTCAAGTCGGAAAATTTTCTTTAAAATTTTGAGGGGCATTCTAGTCCATTCCTATACTTTCTAAACTTCCCAAACAACGAATATAGGTCGTTTCTCTGAGAAAAGGGTTCCAAAAACACAACCAAAAACATTCTTCCAAGAAAAGTTACTAAGCCAGGGCTTGAGGGGAGTTGCGATTGAGGAATTCAAGAGGAGATTGTCCAAGAGATTGTTGTTAGCAATCATCCCAGGTATGTAAGGCTTGCTTAAAGCATGGTATTGTTCTCCCATGTGCCCTTTTGAGTAAATTGAGTTATGTATTGAATATAATGAGGTTGATGTGAAGATTGTTGAGCATTAATGCATATATTTTACACCAATTGATAATCATCATAAACTTGATTTATTGCATAATTCATTTTCATGAGTGTTTTTCACAAAACCCTATGATTAATTTATTTAAAAGTGTAAGAATAAACTAGGGGATGAGTCTAGAGCCTTAATGAGGATGATTTTTGTGATGTTGTGATTGTGTTTCACATTTGATGAGAGTCTGGATGATGATGTTGAAGAGAATAATGTTTCATGATGTCTTAAAACCTGAAATTTAATTTTAAAAGAGTATTTGGAGTTCATGATGTAGATGTTGATGTTGATGGGGTGAGGTGATGTTGATGTTGAGGTATTATGTCCCTACGGGATTTGATGTTGATGTTGAGGTATTATATTATGTCCCTATAGGACTGACAATGATATATTATGTCCCTATAGGACTGATCAGGTTGATGTTTTATGAGCATGTCGAGTTCTGGGAGGAGTATTGAGTATTGAAATGGGTGAGAGTGAGTCTCACTCGAACCCATTAACTACGTGGCCCGCGTAGGAAGAGAGGATTGAACCGCAATGCGGATGGCTCCTTTCTTATCCCAATAGAGGACTGAAGTTTTTCTTGTAGATTCACTAAGGTTGATGTCCTTTACCCCGGGCAGGATATTGGATGGATGTGGCAACAACATCGCTTCGTTGTATCATCACCGGCTCATAGGTGATGGTTGTCGATTTGAGAATGTCCCAGTGAGGTCTTATTTCGATAGTACTCTGATGTTGATGTTCGTGTGATGTTTGGAGTTGAGTTGAGTCTAGTTTCCTTGAGATGAGTCTGATGTATTGATGATGTTGAGATGAGAGGTTGAGAAGTCATTTGTCTATTCTAATCTCTTGCCTTAGATAGACGCTTGACATTCCGATGGAGTATGGTGTTGAGTCGATGTTTTCCCCATGTTTTGGTACTTATATTATTATATTCAACTATTTTACACACCAGTATATTCCACGTACTAATGCCACTCGGCGCTGCATCATTTTATGATGCAGCTACAAGAGTTAGAGGACTTCAGCAGGCGCATCGTTGAGGTCAAAAGTTTCGAGATCAGTCATTGGTGAGCCTCCTTGCTATTCGGAGGAGACCCTTCTATTTGTTTTTTTCGTTATTTATTGAGTTGGGTAGCCATGGCCTGTCATGGTACCATCTTAGACAGTTGAGTCAAGTTAGAGGCTTCATAGACATGAGTCGAGGTTGATGATGATGTTTTTCCATTATGAATTGAGTAGTACCTATACTTACTTATTATGATGTTGAGGCCGATGTTGGCCATCGGCCCCTTTATTGAGGTAGTTCACTACTCTACTTCCGCTATTCCGCTATGTTGATGTTGAGTGACTGTCCTGAGAACGAGTGGTTCGCTTGGGGGCTAGCAATAGTCTCTGGGTACCGGCTACACCTAGGGTACCCTCCCGGGATGTGACAAGATTAGCATGAACACATAGCAAATAAAGGCTAAAGGACGGGTAAGTATGACTCACACTATGGGGGCAGTAGGGACTTAGGACTTCCACATTATATCAACAACATGCATCAATACATAAGAATATGGTAGGGACTAAGGGAAGTCTTCCATAATTATATAAGCATAATAGAAGTCAAGCTCATAACATACATATCCATATCCAAGAACACCTCTATTATGAGTGGAACAGGGGCCAAGACATCTCCCACGCTCACCCTCAAAAGTAAATACCCAAAAGTAAACAAGTCTTAATATAGCATGAAAGGAAAGTGGATATTATATTTGAAATGAAGGACTCACCAAAGACAATTTTTAACAATTCGTCTAGCCACGTGGAGGAGGAGGATGAATAGGAGCTCTGCTCTCTACATGGATAGATCATGTAGGCAAAAGTATGCGTTAGTACTTGGAATGCACTAAGTATACGGGGTGCAATGCAACAAAGAATATAAGTCATAATTAAAAAATATGCATAGTTAAAATCAATAGATATAAGAGCAATATGACATGTATGATCAATGCTTTAGTCAGAATATCCCTAGAGATAGTGAAACTTGCATAGTATATCATACATATGTGGGAGGAGACCTTAACCAATATATAAAACCATGCAAGGTACTACATGGAGTCTCGACGTTGCCTCCATACCGAAAAAGGAGAGGTCTACTTGCCAAGGTAAACCATATCCCACCTTAGTGGGTAACTTGTCTTAGTTGGATCGACTAGTAAAAGCCCATTTAGGGAAATAGTATGAACCTATGGTGGCACATAGTTAAGAGATCAAGACTTTATATAAGGACCCCTTGGGTCGAGCCCCCACCGTAAGCCTCTTTCGGTGCTAAGTCTAGTCCCACAAAATACTTAACATAATCATAAGTATGATCATAACTTGTAAAAACATGTCAACATAATAAGAGTAGCTCTTTCATGAACTTGACCCCTTCATGTGAGTATTAGCTTGTACATGAGGGTAAAACACTTATCATACTTGACACTTTCATGTAGACATTATTCATTCACAAGAGGATAGAGACATAACATAAGGGTTCAAATTCTTATTTATCAATCATAGAAACTTTTCATGAGTTCAATACATACTTAGGAGCCCATACTCAATCATATCATACTTTTCTTGCAAAACATGCAATGGTCTTTCATCAACATAAGAACCCTTGTTATGTAAATTTAGCCGAACATGATAGGTGAATATAATTAGGCTTAAAAATCATGATATACAAGAGTAATGGACATGGATGAAGTAAACATGATCATTGGAAAAATGAACTCACCAACATAATAGTAAGGAACCTTAGTTTGGGTATCATGAAATCCATCTTAAAAATCCATAATCTTCCATGGTTTTCATATTTCATATCATACATAGCTTCAATAGTAATAAATCAAAGGATAGCCTTGAATAGATTTTCTTGCATAATCAAATCAATACTTGGTAGAATAAAATTTTAATCACGTTCATAATGCATAATAAGAAATATCCATAAAGTATTGAACCTTGAATTCATGAATTTTTCATAAAAAGAAAGAGTTGGGCTCGATGGATGAAAGAACCCATGGATGAAGACCCAAATACCTCAAACTTGAAATTTCTTGAAAGCAACTTGAAGACGACTTGGGGCTTCACTTGGATTCTTAAAATCCAAAGAGAGTTCTTGAGAGTCTTGAATCTAATTGAGGGATTTGGTGAGGATTAGAGAGGATTTAGGAGAGTTTTTGAGAGATTTAGGGCTTAGAATGGCTGAACAATGAAAGGTTCCCGTCTATATAGGAGTTGAGTTATTACTCAATTGCCCTTAGTTGAAACAGAGAAAGTTCAAAGAATTTTGGCCTATGGTGAACCAAGTCCGCGATGCAAACTTGTTCTCATCAAGGCCATTTTTTTTTTTTGCAAAGTTTAATTTTCTCCTATTTTGTCCTAAAAATTAATTTAGGCGACTTTTGTAACAAAGAGGGCCAAGTCCACAATATGGACAGGTCGCACACTCTTCTGGTTAAGCCCTAAATCACCCCAAAAAATATTTTTCTAAAGGGTGACCTAAAAAATCAAATACCACCTCTTTCCTATACAATTTTGCCCCGTGAAAAATACAAAGTCGGATTTGTGAAATCACGCACGGATTTTAAGATATTCGAAAAATATACTATAGGATATTTTTAGAGTTGCGTGAGAGGTGTTATAGAGTCATCTTTAAATCTCCAATAGTTCATCAAACAAAAGGTGCTTTGGACTACATTCATTTAAATCTTTGGAGTCCTTTTTGTACTCCCTCAAAAGGTAATGCCAGATATATGTTAACCTTCATTGATGATTATTAAAGAAAATTTTGTGTTTATTTCTTGAAAAAGAAAATATATATTTTCTTAACTTTCAAACAATGAAAAATTTTAGTTGAGAAGCAAATAGGAAAATAGGTCAAGCAGTGTAGAACAAACAATGACTTGAAATTGTATAATGAGGAGTTCAATGAATTTTGTAAAATATGAAGGAATTGCTCGACACCGTACTATGAGAATGACCCCTCAACAAAATGGTGTTGCAGAAAGGTTGAATAGAAATTTTTTGGAAAGAGCTCGTTGCATGATTTCAAATGCTGAATTGACAAATATTTTTTTGATAGAGGTCATCTCCACAACTTGTTATATTGTCAATCATTCTCTTTTTGCACCTGTGAATTTTAAAACTCCGATGGATATATGATTAGGTACTCCTGCTAAGTATTTTTTGATTTAAAATTTTTTAGTTATCCTGCATACATGCATGTGAACGATAAAAAAATTAGAGCCAAGAGATAAAAAGTGTATTTTCCTTGGAGATGCATCTGGGGTGAAAGGATGCAGGCTCTGGTATCCTGATCCTAAATCACCAAAATTTATAATTACCATAGATGTAACCTTTCATGAATCATCTACATTACATCCCAAAAAGAGCCTTCTAGTTCTTGTACCAATGATAAAGAGTGGGGTATAAATGAGCAGGTGGAGGTTGAGCTTGGCATCCCTTCTGAGCCAAGCTCATTGTGAATCAAAATACAGTTAAAAGTTCAGAAGTTGTGACTACCGAGACTGAACCAAATTAGTATTCTATATCCATACACAAATCAAGGAGATGAATTCAAAAACTAGAAAGGTATGGAGATTGTGTTACATTTGTTTTTTCAGTTGCATAGGAAACTGAAGAGACTGAAGAACCATCAAGTTATTTAAAAATAATTTTTGGTGCTAATTCAGCCAAATGACTTATTGCAATGGATGAAGAAATTCAATTTCTCCATAATAATGGTACTTGGTGTCTTGTAAAATTGTCCTCAAGAAAAAAATTGTTGCTTGCAAATGTGTCTTCAAGAAAAGGGATGAAATTTAGGAGTTGAAGATGTAAGGTATAAGGCACAATTAGTTGCAAACAGCTATAGCTAAGTATAAGGAGTTGATTTTAATGATATTTTTCCACCTATTGTTAGATATAGCATTATTTGTTTCTTGCTTGCTTCCATTGCCATGTATGACTTGAAATTAGAACAACTTGATGATAAGATAGCTTTCTTATATGGAGAATTTGAGGAACAAATATACCTATATCAACTTGAAGGATTTGAAGTTTAAAAAAAAAACATCGTGTTTGCTTGTTGAAAAAAATCCTTATATGGATTAGAACAGTTTCTAAGAAAATGGTTTAAGAGGTTTAATTTTTTTATGTTGGGTGATGATCTTTTCAGGAGCATGTAGTTGTGTTTACTTTCAAAAGTTAAAAAATGATTCATTTGTTTATTTATTATTATATGATGATGACATGCTCATTTCTGCCAAGGATTTGACATAAATTTCATAATTTAAAAATTCAGCTGAAAAATAAATTTAAAATATATAATTTGGAAGCAGCTAAAAAAGTTCTTGGCATGGAGTGATGGAGATCAAATGAGATCGAGAAGCCAACTAGTTATTCCTGACCAAGAGGAAGTACTTGGAGAGGTTTGGCATGAAAGATGCTAAATCAGTGAGTACTCTTCTTGCTGTTCAAAAAATATTAAATCATCTTGAAGACCTTTTGGTTGGGTTTTCACTTTCTTCAAATGTTTGAAGTTAACAGTTTGCAGCCTTGCATGTGTGAATGAATGTTTGCTCATATGTCCAGTCATATTAATGAATCATTTGTCCTACTCTCTGTGATTTGTTTAGTCAGTAATAATATTTTTCTTCAAATTTGATGTTTATTTTTTTTGAACTTATTTTTATGGTAAACATTAATCATTGCCTTATTAAATCAAGTGAACAGGGAGAAGAATTCTCGGTTATGGTCCTGTATAAAATATAATTTTCTGTAGTTGTACTAATTAGTAGTACTTAGCACATTCCAAGTATTTTAGTACATTTTAAGTACTAATGCATATCCTATGCCTATATTATCTAACAATGTAGAAACAAGTGATGCTCTTGCTCCTCACACTTGTAGTTGATTTCGAGTTGATAGTGAAAATCTTGGTGAGTCTTCATGATTCTGGGACAATCCTATTTACTTTCTATCTTGCTATGTTTTAGACTTTGAGACTTATTTTGTATTTCATTTGAGGGTGAGCTTTGGATATGTTTTAACCCTTGTCAAATCTAAGATGTAGAGGTACAGTTGAACAAAAGTGTAGTAAAATTATGGCTTGATATCTTTATTGTATGTTAAATCCCTTAGTTCCATTTCCCCTAGTTTCCGCTTCAAATTGTGTTCATTACTTATGACATGCTTGCATGAATGCTAAGAATCTTGGATGGAGTCTCTCAGGGATCTCATTCTCCGTATTACGCCTGGAGCTTAATTTAGGTCATGACAATTGGGGGGGGGGGGGGTGTCTGAAAACTAACAAAGGATATTTTTGCGCAATTTCTAATAGTTAAAGGGTGTTTTTAACTCTTTTTCATTTCTATTAGGAAGAAGAGTATTTTTGAGCTAAATTTAACGGAAGGATATTATTTAGTAAAAAATTTAATGAAGGATATTTTAGAGTCAAAATCTAACAGAGGGATATTTTTGCCCCATTTCAAATAGTTCAAGGGAATTTTTTACTCTATTCTCTTAAAAAATAATGATTGACATGATTATCTTACCACTCTATCTCTATTAATTTATGTTTAGTACTAGATCTTGGAAAATAATTTAGGGACTAAGTAATTAATGTTAAGGGTAAAACGTGAAAAAAATAATTTTTTTTTAATATGTTAAAAATGACCAATAAAAATAAAAATCTATTTTTAAAAGAGTGGACAAGTAAAAAAAAAACACAGAAAAAGTTGTTTTTAGCTATGATAGCCTTTTAGAAATTTAAATTTAGAAATTCAAATATAGAAGTTGTGAATGACATATGGATGCATTCTCCATAGAATGTTAACATATATGGAAGTCACAATACCTAAAGTTAAATTACAAAATTATTCATTAAAAGTTGATTGATCATTTTTACTCTTTACCAAAAAAGTAAAATGCAGACCTACCACTAAATCGAATGCAATAACTATTTTAATTGTTGCATTAAATTTTCTAAGCACATAATGGTAAATTAAAAAATAAATGTACATGAAAAAAATTAACTAAGGAAAAGTGATAGTAATACATTTGATGGTATTAAACTACAAACTGTAATGATAATTCAAGTAGAAAAAAAGTACTACAACTAAATAAAATTTTCTCTCCCAAAAACTCAACTTTCATGACGTAAAAGTGAAGGATATTCTTCTCACAATCATTTGAAAGCAATTTTTGTTAGGATTGATTACAACAACACCTTGTGATTTCGAAGAACAATTGAAGAATGAAGAAGATTATAGTAAACCTAGAGAGAGAGAAAAGTCAATTCGTGGTAACACCTTGTGCTCACCTCCACGGTGATGCAATATATATATATATATATATATATATATATGATAATACTGTTACAGAATACACGGAGAATAAAAAATAAGTTGAATAGTAAAACCTAAAATTTGGGTCAGGGCTCCGCCTCGAATTATCTTTCCAAGGTTGAACAGCGAGATCGTTAATATATAAAAAGGACCTTTACATATTAATCAGGCTCCACATCCCAACAATTCTCCCACTTAGAGATTGATCAGGTAACCAAAAAGTATTTTCTCAAACAGTGTGATCACAACATCAATATTTCCTACTGCACCACATCATTCCAGAACTCGCATCTACTAAAGTCCAACTGAGGTCTTGCACAACCCCAGTTTCCTAACATCGACACATTTTATCAACATGTCTGTTGGATTCTTTGCACCCTCTATCTTCTCCACACACATATCACCATCCTCCACTGCCCTACGAGTGAAATGAGATCGTCTTCTGATGTGCTTTGTCTTCGAATGATACACTGGGTTCTTTACTAACTGTATGGCACTCTGACTGTTTGAGTAAAGAATCTTCTCGCTTTGCTTCTTGCCCAATTCTTCCAGATAGTCGGCCAACCATACCATCTCCTTCCCAGCTTCAGCCATTGCCACATACGTGGCCTCAGTAGATGAAAGGGCAACACACTTCTAAAGCCTAGACATCCAACTTACAGCTGTACCACCTATGGTGTAAATGTACCCAGATATGCTCTTGCTCAAGTCTACATCACCACCAAGATCAGTATCCATAAAACCCTTCAAAACCACCTTGTTCTTGCCAAAACAAAGTGAAGTATTTGATGTACCTTTCAAATATCTTAGAAGCCACTTCACAGCTTCCCAATGCTCTTTTCCCCGGTTCACCATATACCTGCTAACAACTCTCACTGCATGTGCTATATCAGGTCTGGTGCACACCATAGCATACATCAAACTCCCAACTGCTAATGCATATGGAACAAGCTAAGTGTCATATGCTCTCGCTCCTCAGCTGTTTTGGGTGACTGCTCCTTTGACAACCTTTTGTGATTTGGCAAAGGAGTAGTTCTGGGCTTAGCATCAGTCATCGTGAATCTGGCCAACACTCTCTCAATATACTGCTCCTGGGATAGATTTAAAGTGCCAGTAGATTTATCCTGAGAAATTTTCATCCCCAGAATTTGCTTCGCTGCACCTAAATCCTTCATCTCAAACGCTGAAGATAGATTTGCCTTCAGACTATTTATTTCCCACATGCTGGATCCTGCAATCAAGATATCATCCACATACAAGAGTAAGAAAACAAAAGACTCAGTGTATTTCTTGAAGTAACAACACTGATCTGTTTCAGTCTTGCTAAATCCACTCTTGGTCATGAAGTAGTCAAACTTTTTATACCACTGCCTCGGTGCTTGCTTCAGTCCATACAAGCTCCTGTTGAGCTTGCATACCATGTGTTCCTTGCCCAGAACAACAAATCCTTTTGGCTGCTGCATATAGATCTCCTTGTCTAAATCTCCGTGTAAGAAAGCAACTTTTACATCCATTTTCTCAAGATGCAAATTCTCATATGCAACAATACTTAATAGTATCCGGATAGTAGTTAACTTGATAACAAAAGAAAATATTTCAGCATAATCAATACCTTTCCTTTGTGAGTATCCCTTAACTACTAACCTCGCCTTGAACCTTCTTTTGCCATCTGGTTCGACCTTGATCCTGAACACCCACCTATTTGATAAATCTTTCTTCCCCGTAGGTAACTCTGTCAATACCCACGTATTGTTCTTCTCAAGTGAACTCATCTCATCATCCATGGCTTGCTCCCACTTAATTGAATTCTCCACTTGTATAGCCTTATCATCAGACTCAAGTTCCCCTTCATCAGTAAGCAACAAATAGTGTAATGAAGGTGAATACCTGTCAGGTGCTCTAATAGTTCTGGATGATCTCCTCAACACTTGCTCAGGTGTCAATTTTGCACCCTCAGACTCTTCAGCAGCAGTGTCTGGAGTTGGTTGAGTTTCTGAAGCAACATCTTTGGGTAACTCAATGTCAACTCCCACTCGCTTTGTAGTTTCTGAATCTTTCTGCTCTCTGTGTTTGTACAAGACAGACTCATCAAACGTGACATCACAATGTCTTAGGAGTTTTTTATTTTCATCATCCCAAAACCTATAGCCAAATATGTTAGTACCATAGCCTATGAAGTAACACTTCACAGCTTAGCATCAAGCTTGTCCCTCTTCTCTGGATCAACATGAACATAAGCTGTGTAGCCAAAGGTTCTCAAGTATGAGTACTTGACTTCTTTCCCGGTCCATACCTCCTCTAGAATCTTGAACTCCAGGGGAACTGATGGTCCCCTGTTAATAAGTAAGCAGTTGTATTGACAGTATCTGCCCAAAACATCTTAGGCAGCCCATAGTGTATCCTCATGCTTCTTGCACGTTCGTTCAATGTTCTGTTCAACATTTCAGCAACTCCATTTTGTCTTGCCTTCCCCAGAACTGTCCTCATCAATCTAATTCCCTCAGCAGCACAAAATGCTTTGAACTCTGACTTGCGTACTCTCCACCATTATCTTCTAATTCTCAACTTCAGCCTTCCACTTCTTGAAAGTCGCAAACACATTTGACTTATGCTTCAAGAAGTAGACCCAAACTTTTCTCTTGAAGTCATCAATGAAGGTGAAATTGAACCTGGATCCTCCTAGTGATGAAACTGGAGATGGTCCCCAAATATTTGTTTGAACCATCTCTCACCGTACCTTCTTTGGTTGTCTTAGAGCCTTTGTAAAGCTAACTCGTTTTTGTTTTCCCATAATAAAGCTCTCACAAAAACCTATATCAACTGATTTCAGACCTTCTAATGCCCCTTTTGCAACCAGCATCTTCATTCTCTTGGCACTCATGTGTCCAAGTCTGTTGTGCCACAAACATGAATCAGAACCATCCTCAACAATATCTACCATGTTCATACACCCTACAGTAGTGTACAAGGTTTCAATTTTCATGCCACGAGCAACAACCACAACCCCCTTCACAATCTTCCATGAACCATTCCCCAAATGTATTGTATAGCCCGTGCTATCCAGCTGACCAATAAAGAGTAGATTTTTCTTATGCTCGGGAATATATCTGACATCTTCCAATGTCCATTGGTTTTCAGATGGGGTCTTAATGCAAATATCCCCTTTTCCTTCAACCTTGAAGGGTTTGTTGTCTGCAAGATACACTTTTCCAAAATATGCAGATTTGAAATTTTAGAACAATTCCTTGCTCGGAAAAGAGTGAAAAGATGCACCAGAATCCAGAATCCAGGATTCAACCAGGCTGTCCATGCTCAGAATTAGAGCATACCAAAAAAGTAAAATACAGACCTACAACTAAATCGGATGCAATAACTACTTTAATTGTTGCATTAAATTTTCTAAGAACATAATGGTATATTAAAAAATAAATGTAAATGAAAAAATAAATTTTAACTAAGAAAAAGTGTTACTAATACATTTGATGGTATAAAACTACAAACTGTAATGATAATTCAAGTAGAAAAAAGTACTACAACTAAATAAAATTCTCTCCCAAAAACTCAACTTTCATGACGGTACAGTGAAGGATATTCTTCTCACAATCATTTGAAAGCAATTTTTAGTATGTTTTTACTTTGAAATGTCAATAAATATCGAATAAGTTCATCATTCATCAGTTTGAGCTTTTGTGTTTCTAACTCTTCACACCCGCATATATATAGTGAATGTTTATATTGATAAGTATGGGATACAATTGTAACGTATGTGTCTAGACAATAAGTTATTTAATATATGCAAACAAGTTATTCTGCAGTTGTGCCTCACTTGCTGCTTTTGGCATTGTTATAGAATGAATATAGACTTCATTCCTAGTAATGTACATAGCCTTATTTAGGTGGTAGATCTGTAAGAATCGTCTTTTATTTTTTTCCTAAGTTAGTTTAGTCCATTCCTAAGTTAGTTTATTTCTTTCCTAAGTTAGCACACAATTTATTGTATTTACACTACAAGAAAAGTGCTTTTTAACGACTATTTGTTAACGTTAGGACATATATACAGTTGTAGAAAATACATTTATAACGACGAAATATTTTTTTGGTCGGTAAAGTTAGCATTTAGGTTATTATAAGCGAGGGGATAAATATTTAATCGTTATAAATTATTATTCCGGTCGTTACAAAAGTAATAGTATATATATATATATATATATAATTGTTTTTCATATTTTAACATTTCTTGAAGATTAATCAAAATTTTGGTTAAAAATTGATTTTACAAATAACATAAACAAAAAAAAAAAATTTTGATGAAAAATTAAATTAACAAATAACATAAAACAAAAGGGGGGTATTTGTCCCTCCATATATTTTGATACATGTTTTTCCCCTCCAGAGCAGATAAAATTATTGAGCATCTTTGATCTTCCCACAGAGAGATTCATCTTCTTCCCAAGCTTCAACTTACAGAGAAATTGAGAAATTCATCTTCTACAAGATCAACAGTAAGTATTTACTCTCCTTTTCTCCTCTAAATATCGTGAAGTAACTATTATATATCTAATTGAAAAATGTATAATATAAATTATGTATAATAAGCTGCCCAGTTCTCTCTCTATATAGAAAAGTTGTTCCCTTTCTCTCTCTATATACACGCTACACGCAGTCACTGTCGCCGGCGTAATCTGCCATTCTCCACGGCGGCTTGCGATTTTCGGCTAGGGTTTTCACCACCACCATGATTTTTCGGTACCCATAATCCCCAATCGGATTTTTTCTACCCTAAACATTTAGATGCAGATGATTTCCCCAATTTTTCAGTCCCTAAGTTTCGGTGACTGGAATTGTTCACGACTGCCGTCGGAGATGGTTTCAGGTTGAAGGGATTAGCCGTCACTGGCTTTCTCTGAAGGCAAAAGCTGAAATCATCCCGGATCTACCTTCCATCTTTTCTCGTTTCGATTTTGTCACCAAGCGCACTCTCCGATGTGACCGAAGATCGGTAAGCATCAACGATGAAGGTTTGATCCTTATCTCCTACCATTTCGTTCACCTCACGCGCCTAAAGCTTCGTGGCTGCCGCGTTATTACCGGTGTGGGAATGGCTCATTTGGTAAAGAATTTTATGAAACTAAGGAAATTCTCTGGTGCGTCTTGTATGTTTGGGTCTGAAGGTATGAATGCTTTACTTGATAACAATATTTTCCTTGAAGAAGTCTCTGTTAAAAGTTTACGATATATGAGTCATGGTGTATCTGTTGAACCCGTTAGCATTGGATGTACTGCTGTTTGTTTCCTTAAATCTATATGTTTAAAAGAGCTTAATAATGGACAATGTTTTGGACCTTTGATCATGGGGTCGAAGAATTTGAAGACTTTGAAGTTGTGATGTTTGGCTTTGTATATGCTATTTGATCATGCTTACTCATTAACCAAATATATTTTTATTTCTAGATTTCAGTTTTAAATGGAACTAATTTTGAGCGCTCTAGGCCATCAATTTGATTGAGCTGCTACTTGTGTCAATAAAAATGAAGCAAAGTGATCATCTCTAATAAGTTGAATGACAATAGAAACTTAAATTGTGGTGTCAGTCGATGTCCTGAAATAGACAGAAAGAAGGATAAAAAGACAGACAACAGTTTAGCTCCTTAGTAATTTTAGAAATGGACAAGAGGTTGTAAGTAAAGTTAGGAATGTACAAAACATTATGCAACTCATTGGCATCAAATAATGTGACAGAACCAGTGTGAGTCACAATAGTGGTTTGCCATTTGGTAAATGTAAAGTGTTTGAGTTAGGGGTTACAGGTGTTTGATTAAGTAATGTGCCCAGGCTAGAAACCATATGATCAGTGGCCCCAGTGTCCACAACCCATGAAAGCTTATCATTTCCTGCAGTACAACAAGCATTGAGTGTAGAGGAGTATTTATGATGTATACCTGCCATGTTAGCAACAATTTCATGTGAAGAAGCCTTCTTATTAATCAGGTTCACTAGGTGATTGTATTGATCAGGAGTAAAAGTTAGTACAGTCTGCAAAGAAGAGCTATCAATAATGTTGTTGTTTCTTGCTTCAAGTCTTTCAATGTAGTTTGCATTAGTGATTTGAGGCCTTCTACTCTCTCCAGGATTATGTTTCCTATGAGCAGTGTTGTTATTAGTACTAGCAGTATATGTATATAGTTTAGACCTTAGAGCTTTGATGAGCTCTTAAGGACAAAACTGAAATAAATTTGTAAAGTTATCAAAGAAAGTGTCATTTGCAAAGCTTACCCTTTCTTTCTTTATATATAGCTCACTTTATTTCTCTTTTCACATTTTTTATGTAACCAATTTTTCTTTAATTGCTTTTGACAGTCTTTCACTAAAGGAAATATAGAAAGAAGAATTGAATAATTAAGGACGTTTGAAAGAAGCAAGTCAAACCTTTCCTATGTGACTGAGTCCAAAAGGATAGAAAGTTAGCTCATCCTAGTAACACTGAAAAGAAAAGGCCATAGTTGCTGTCAAAAACAAGGACATTACAGAGTCTTTTCTTTTTGTATGTGTTGTTCTTTTCTTGTTGGAAGTTTCTTGTCACCATCCTCAACCTTCTCTGCCCCAAATTTTCCTCCAATTGCTTTTGTTCGGAATGTTATTCATATTTTCCTATCCTTTCTCTTTGTCTCTTGTTGCTTTACCTACCTTAGTTTTTAGCTTTGCAATGGTAAAAAAAACTTCTCCTTATAGCGTTACAGTATGCCCGTCTTGGAGTAGAAACTTACTCGGATCTTCTTAATTACCTTACCTGACTTGACTATAGATAATCCTGCTTTTCTGGATAATTTAACATATGATTTCATGTTTGTTGACCTAATGAAGTTCATGTATCGCACAACTCGATGGATCTCTTATACATGACATGAAGTAGCTAATATGTGTAGAATTGACCTAAATCTATAGTTTTTTTTCTCCTATTACTTTTGACTTTGTTGTGAATATGAACTGATATGATAAAGACCTTTAGATATGAACATATGATTAGTGTATAAGTGGAAACTTACTTCCTGCTAACTTTGTTTGCTCTAACTTGTTTGTATTATTTAATATTTCTTGGCTCATTAAATATATTTTTAATGGTCGCACTTTTTGTATTTTTGTACTGTTTTGATGCATATTCTATTACGAAGACTATGGCACCTGATAAGCAGTGGATGCAACTTATTCATAATAGACTTGATGATGCTTATATACATGGGGTGGAAAGCTTTTTGGATTACACTTTTTCAAGATTGAGGGAAGCGAATGAAATAAGATGTCCATGTGTTAGATGTTGTAATGCAGTTTCTAGAACACGAGAGATGGTTAGATCACATTTGATAATGCATGGAATAATTCAAAGTTATACTTTTTGGTATCACCACGGAGAGAGAGCAGAGGAGATAGAAGAATCTGATTCAGAATCTATAAATAATGACAGTGAAATTAGCGAGGATGAGGAGGAGGATGAAATACGGGAGATTCTTACAGATTTACATCCTACTTGTAATATGGATAATATAAATAAAAATGGTAATGATTTTCTAGAGGAGGAACCAAATCCTGAAGAAAAAGAATTCTATAGTCTTGTAAAAGATTTTGATCAACCACAATATAAAGGTTCAAAACTTTCAAAACGTTCTACTTTGGTGAAATTGCTTCATATTAAAAGTATTGGTCATTGGAGTAATGCTTCATTTAATACGATACTGAAGATGCTAAAGAAAGATTTATTGACTGATAATTCAAATTTGCTAGATTCATATTGCGAAGCAAGGAAGCTAATTCGAAGCCTAGGGCTTTCATATGAAAAGATTGATGTTTGTAAGAATGATTGCATGTTATATTAGAAGAATGACAAGTTTATTGATTCTTGCAAAATTTGTGGTACATCTAGATGGAAAGAAGATAAATGTAATAGGGAAACCAAGTTCAAAAATGGAAAAAAGATACCAAACAAGATCCTACACTATTTTCCTGTAAAGCCAAGGCTTCAAAGATTGTTTATGTGCTCAAAAACATCTTCTTTAATGAGATGGCATCATGAAAACAAAGCTAATGATGGAATTATGAGGCACCCGACTGATTCTAAAGCATGGAAAAAGTTTGATGAACTTCATCAATCATTTGCTGTAGAGCCTTGTAATGTTAGACTTGGACTTGCTAGTGATGGCTTTCAACCATTTGGAAGTTCGAGAAATCCATACAGTATTTGGCCTGTGGTACTTATTCCTTATAATTTACCACCTTGGTTCTTTATGAAGCAGGAAAATTTTATTTTGTCAATGCTTATTCCCGGTCCTGGAAGTCCTGGAGATGCAATTGATGTTTATCTCCAACCTTTAATTGATGAATTAAAGGAATTATGGGAAACTAGAGTTGGTACCTTTGATGCATCCACAAAACAGAACTTTACATTGCATGTTGCTTTGTTATAGACTATTAATGACTTTCCAGCTTATGAGAATTTATCTAGTTGGAGTACAAAAGGAAAATTTGCTTGCCTAATTTGCAATAAAGAAACATCCCCAAATAGGTTGGAAAATGGTAAAAGAACCAATGCTACATGGGTCATAGACACTTTCTTCCTCTTAATCACAAACGGAGGAATGATAAAAAGTCATTCGATGGTACCAAAGAGTGGAGATTAGCTCCAAAACATTGTCTGGTGATGACATACTCGATCAAGTGGCTGATTTACATGGGCTACCTCTAACAAATGATCAAAAGAAGAAGATTAAGGTGTCACATGAGAGTAGAGGTGATAATTGGAATAAGAAAAGCATATTTTTTGATCTTCTATATTGGAAAACTCTATTGTTGCGGCATAATTTAGATGTGATGCACATTGAAAAGAATATATGTGATAATATAATGGGAACAATCTTAAATATCAAAGGTAAACAACAGATACCTTGAACAGCCGATTGGATTTGCAAGTAATGAATATCAGGAAAGAATTACATCCAAAAATAAATGGAGATAAATATGAGTTACCAGCAGCATGTTTCACATTATCTCCTGAAGAGAATCACAAGTTTTTAAAATTCTTGAAGGATTTGAAGGTTCCAGATGGATTTTCGTCGAATATTTCTCATTGTATCAATATGAAAGATCACAAAATCTCTGGATTAAAAAGTCATGATTGTCATATTCTTCTTCAACAGTTAATTCCACTTGCCATACGTAGTTTGCTTTGTAAAGGGTGCGTGAGGCACTAATTGAGTTGTTGATATTTTTCAATCGACTTGGGGCAAAGTGTTTAAAACTTGAGGAGTTGGAACAATTAGATGCACAAATTCCTCTAACTCAATGCAAGCTGGAGAAGATCTTTATTCCTGCTTTTTTTGATGTTATGGAGCACCTGTCAATTCATTTAGCTAATGAGGCTATGATTGCTGGACCTTTTCAATACAGATCAATGTATCCAATAGAGCGGTGGTTATATTTTTTGAAGCTATTTATTCGTAGCAGATCTTGCGTTGAAGGTTCTATTGCAGAGGGATACATAACAAATGAATTTACCACTTTGTGTTCAAGGTATTTGCATACAATGGAGAAAAAATTTAACCGCCTTGAACGAAATTATGATGGGGGTACTATAGGATTTGATGGAGATTTAATGATTTTTTGTCAACCTGGAAAA
This sequence comes from Solanum rostratum, assembly GCA_029948455.1. Classification (NCBI taxonomy): domain Eukaryota; kingdom Viridiplantae; phylum Streptophyta; class Magnoliopsida; order Solanales; family Solanaceae; genus Solanum; species Solanum rostratum. The sequence continues at coordinate 62,847,456 of CM057048.1, forward strand.
GCTTTAAGAGGTGGCAAGCCACGCCGACTTGATATAAAATAAAGGGAGCAAGCCCATATTTATATTTTGAAGAACTGTTATGAAGTTCAACCATTTCTCGAGTAATGTACTAATTTTTTCAAATAATTATATTAGAACTCCTCCAAAATGATATTAGATCCTAATTATTTATTATCATTCAATCTGTAGAGAGTTTTCTCAAATTCCAAGCAATTCCTCTCAAAAGAATTCAGATAGGCAATTCATCAAATCGGTTTAAAGAAAAGGTGAATACTAAACAAAACATATGATTTTCAAATCATATAAATAATATTTGTTAAATTATGCTCTTAATGATAATAGGTTGCAAGATTATACAAACATGACAAGAGTAAGAAGATGACATATTTTCTCACATTGTCGCGTGGTCCCATGAAATATGTGACAAGTTTCAAAGGATACATTATTAATGGATATAGATTTCATGTACAAGATTATGATAAAGGTTTGAGGACTCAAAATTGTGGAGTCGTTGTTGCTGGTGAGTCGGATGAAGAAGATAGAATATTGATTACTATGGAGAACTAACAGAGATTCTTGAGTTGCAATTTGTTGGGGGGAGAAGATTGGTTTTGTTTAGGTGTATTTGGTTTGAAGTGTATGACAAAGAAAGGGGAGTTAAAATAGATGAATATGATTTTGAAAGCGTTAATCCCCAACAATTTTTGAAAACCAATGAGCCTTTTATATCAGCAATCAAGCATTACAAGTATTTTATGCTAGCGATCATTCTAATAAAGGGTGGAATGTGGTGGGAAAGGTTATACCTTGTGATTCTTTTGATGATGGGAAAATTAATGATAATGATTCCGAGGATTTACTTGATTCAAGTGAAAGGAAAAGAAAAAAAAACTCCTACAGGTTTGGAACTTTATATTGGATGTTTAGCTATTATCAATTATATGTACATATTCTTAATCTTCTTTATGTAACTTTTGTGATGGTCTCATAGCTTTGACTAGTAACATTTTAATTTTTGTTTATTTATTCTAGATATTTTTATATTTGTTGTATGTTAATATGCATATTAAAAGATAATTAACTAAACGTGTTCTACTATTGAATTTTTATGACAGGATGAAATGGATCCTTCAAACTTTAAGAAGTCTGAAATGGGATCAAGTTTAAACACCTTAAAGCAATCATACCTTCCACCTAGTGCCTTAGCTAGGAGACGAGGGAAGAGCTTCAAATGTATGGGATCTATAAGAGTAATTGCTGAAAAGAGACCCTTGATTTGTCCACCAGACATTATGCAAGAGATTCTGAGAAACACATCTGGTATTGTGTTTTATTTTCTCATGCTCTAACTTTATAGAATCTTGTATTGAGAAACATCAAAGAGGAACTTAGGTTGTTGCTTGTACTAATTAAAGATTTATAATTGAAAACAACACAGGTTTAAATTCTGCATCATATGATAAGAATATCACTGCACAGAAGACTAATGTCATCCCTCTTCATTTTTGTTCAATGGAAGATGACACTTTATTTCCTCATGAGGATTTTGAAGTAATGCAAAAGACAGGGAAAAGCAAACCAGGTTTCTAATCTTATTTTTTTTCTCAATCTATAATTTTTTTAGTGGACTGAACTTGTTTTAATGTTTGATTAGCAAAGGAGCGAGCACAAAGCTTCACATCTGTGAACTCTGTGAGAAAGTGTGCTGTAAAGAGAACTTTGAATGGCAAAAGAAAAGATTCTGAAACTGCAACTCATGATCTAAATGAACTCTCACACAATAATAATCTTGTTCCCTCGGGGTTGGATCAAATGGAGGATGATCTTACCCTCTCTCGAGATGAAGTTGAAGTGGTGCAAGACCCTAGGAGAAGCAAAACAAGTAATTATCTGATCTCTTAATTGCATAAATTATTCATTGTTTATAGGTTTAAAATTTTATGTTTGCCTTGTATCAAAATTTCTAGGTCCTTGTGAATTCAACAAGGTAAAAAAGGTTAGAGGACCAAATTTATGTAAAGTTGTTACAGGACTCAAACCTGGAGAAAAGCTTAGAGTCACTTTTTATCATAATCGAGTTGTTGGGGATCATCATGCTTTATTTTCAAGACACTTGGGTTCCTTAGTTCGTGATCATAATATGTGTTCTTTGTGGGTAACACTCATAGGCAGACATCGAAGAAGCTAAATTGGAACACATGTGGGGAGCTGTCAATGTAAGCATTTAAATGACTATTACTGATTAAATTACTATTTCTTAAATCTTGTTATTGGGGAGCTGTCACTGAGTATTTTCCAGTAAGCAAATATCTCTGCTACCTGCTCTGACTGGCTGCTCTGGCTGTACATGTTTGTATCACTGGTTGTACGCAACTATCTTTGCTATCTGCTTTGGCTGGCTGCTCTGGTTGTACATGTTTGTATCACTGGTTGTAAGCAACTATCTTTGCTATCTGCTCTGGCTATACATGTTTGTATCACTGGTTGTAAGCAACTATCTTTGCTATCTGCTCTGACTGGCTGCTCTGGCTGTACATGTTTGTATCACTGGTTGTAAGCAACTATCTTTGCTATCTGCTCTGGCTGGCTGCTCTGGTTGTACATGTTTCTATCATTGGTTGTAAGCAACTATCTTTGCTATCTGCTCTGACTGTGTTTGTATCTCCATGTTGTCATCTTGTAGTTGAGTGATTGTCAGTTGTAGACGAAACAATTTGTTTTTCAGTTCCAAAAACTTATTTTGAATATTTGTAACCAAATAGATCTCTTTCTGATCTACTGCCACATAAAGATCTAGAAATTGCAATTGTTACAGTTAATGCTTCAATACATTAACAAACAACTATTTTTGACATTATTTAACTTTTCCAATTAAAAAATATTATTCAGTTATAAGTGCCTCTTGACAATCACTCAAGAATTTTACATTATCATGTCTCCTCACCTGTTGCGAAGTTATAAAGTATATATGTGAAACTTGTTAATCAAAGAGTGTTGACTAAGGAATTGAAGATAATTTAGAATATAATATAACATGTTTTATTGAGTGCAAATATTTTTTGTATATATGTGCAAATTGTGGATGAAATTGTAGAGTTTTCTTTTTTTAGTTAGAACTTTGTTTGGAGCAATTGAAGATTGTGAGAAGAAAAGGCTTTTATGGTTAGTATGTCTTTGCATCTCTTGAAAGGGATATTTATAGAATGAATCCTATAACTAGCATCACTTGGATTCTTGTTTTTACATTGACCTGATCGTGTCATTTTTGCATGCTAAGTATTTGAATATATTTTTGGATTAACATTACAGGGGCTTCTGGTCATTTTGTGTGGGTAAGTTTGTCACGCCTTGGGAGGGTACCCTTGGCGTGGCCGGCACTCGGAGACTATTGCTAGCCCCCAAGCGAACCACCTAGCCTCATCACATCATTCAATCATGTACTTCTAATGACCAGCGGAAATTATATGCAAGTAATGGACACAATTCATCTAAGTTCTCAATATAATATAAGCAAAATAACAAAGTCTAGTAGAAAGAACTAGCTCAAATTCTCAACATCAATACTCGACACCTGTCTATGAAGCCTCTATCACTAAATCATGTGGTGCCAATGACAGATCCATGGCTACCCAAAACAAAGTAAGAAGATAGTCCAAGCCTAACTCTAGAGCATGATGAAAGTAAAATAGCGGTTCCTCCGGAGTAGGGGAGGCTCACCAAATCAACTTCAGATCTCTGATCTTCAACGGAGCGCCTGTTGATGATCTCTAGTACCTGCCTCTACATCATAAAACGATGCAGTCCAGAGTGGACGTCAGTACTTGGAATGTACTGGTATGTAAAATAGCTGAATGAAATAGAAACCGGTGAAAATATGGAAAGTAACATCAAGTCAAAATAAACATCATAATCACATTAACCGCCGGCTTGCCCATCTACGAAAGAGTACAGAGTGGGCAAGTGACACATCATTATCTCAGACTCATCAAAAGTCTCAACTCATCACATGAATCATCTCAGAGGAGTTCACCCCCCTCTCATCACATCTCATCTAGACTCAGAGTAAGGTACGAATTTTTCCGGGAGTTTCTCTTAACCGACAACACCCACTTATGAGCCAGTGAATGTACAACAATCACCCTGATGTTGCCACAGTGGTCCCAAACTTGCCAGGTAAGGAACACTGGATCCCATATCAATATGCCCGACATGGAATCAAACTGAACAAATCCTCTATTGCTTTCAGGAACTGTTAAACCTCGAGGGAAACCATATGTATGTATGTGATGGTTTAAGCCTCTCCTACGTTTGGCGACGTAGTTAATGAGTTCGAGTGGGACTCACTCCTGCTCATTTCGGTGCTTGATACTCCTCCCAACTCAATGCTCATAAAATCAACCTCAACCAATTTCATAGGGATTCACTCCCCGTCAACGACTGCCAGTCTCATAGGGACCCACTCCCCGTCCATGACTGATATTTCACCGGGACCTTGGCCCCTTTCATCAATTATCTCATAGGGACTTTCACCCTATCATCAATCATCTCATAGGGATTTTAACCCAATTATCAACATCTCATAGGGACTTTAACCCTATCATCAACACCTCCTCAATGACTCAAGATTATATAACAGTCATTAGGAAACAAGTGAATAAACACATCGATAGAGTTCATTTATAGAGACTCATACAACAATCAAGGTTTCATCAACTCATCATCACAGTCAACAATCCCAATGCAAGGCTCTAGACTCAAGTCTCAAGTTCATTATGCATGCTCTTCAAAATAGTCATGTAGGGTTATGCAAATTCCATGAAAGTATTCAATTTAAGAGAAGAAATAGTATGATGATCATCAACATAGTAATTTCAAATATAATTTTCAAGAAAATCCATTAAAGAAATCATACATGTAGACTCTTCAATCATCAATTCAACTATGACCTCTATGGGGCACATGAGAGAACAATCCCATGTTTTAATTTAGCCTTACATACCTGTGATGCAACTGTTCAACCGGGTGATGTCGAGGATTCTCTTCTCGTATTTCTCACCCCAAGCCTTTCTCTCTTCTCCTCAAGCTCTAGCCTTGTTAGATTTTGGAATATGACTTAGAATAGGTTTTGTTAGGCTCCTTTCGTGTAGAAATGACCTTACTAGCCGTGTATTAGTGTTTAGGAGGGGTTAGGGATTGACCGGAATGCCCCTCGAAATAAATTAGAAATTTCCAGTTCGAAATTTACACGGTCCGCGACGCGGACCTATCGCGCACTGTGTATTCTTGAAAAAAGTATTTTTAAACGAGTTTTCTCCATCCCGTCGAAAATCTGGAAAAATATATAAGTGTCCCTCCGCGGCAGGTGCGCGTTGCGCCTCTGTCGCGGACAGTCACTGTTTTGTGACTTGGATCAAAAATTTATCTTTCGATCAGGTCGTCCTAAAATTCGACCCGGACCATTTTCCCACTCCATTTTTCATGCTGATCACGAATCCGATCTCGGATTCGACATACGAGCACCCGAAGATGCGTTACACGTGTACCCTCACTCTAGGGGCATTTTGGTAATGTTACCGACGTCACATCATCTCCCCCTTGGGATCATTCATCCTCGAATGAGGTGTGGAGGTGGTGATTAAAGCACGAATAGACTCAAGACTCATTCCCACACTTAATTTAAAAAAAATCAACCCTCGACTCAATGATAGCAAGTCACATAAGGGAATACAGCACTTAGCTTAGTGAGGGGTAAGGATTTTTACCTTCAGTACTTTCATTATCAGTTGGCACGAACAGGTGCAGATACTTTGCCTTCATCTCCTCCTCAGCTTCCCATGTGGCTTCTTCAACGAATTGATTCCTCCACAGGACTTTCACTGAGGCTATTTCTTTGTTCCTTAATTTACGAATCTGACGATCCAGAATTTGAATCGGAATCTCTTCGTAAGATAGGTTATCCTTCACCCCAATGCTATCAACAGGGATCACCAAGGTCGGATTTCCCAAGCATTTCTTTAGCATAGACACATGGAACACCGGGTGTACCCCATCTAGCTCGGAAGGCAACTCTAACTCGTAGGACACCTTCCCAATTCTCCTTACGATTTGATAGGGTCCAACATAACGTGTACTCAACTTTCCCTTATTCCCAAACCTTAGGACACCCTTCATAGGTGACACTTTCAAGTACACCCAATCATCTACTTCGAACTCCAGATCTCTTCTCCTCACGTCAGTGTAAGATTTTTGGCGACTCTGGGCAGTCTTTAACCTCTCTCTAATGACCTTGACCTTCTCCATCAACTGGTGAACAAGATCGGGTCCAATGAGCTCTGCTTCTCCAACCTCAAACCACCCAATGGGCGATCTACACCTCCTTCCGTAAATGGCTTCATAAGGAGCCATTTGAATGTTTGCATGATAACTATTGTTATATGCAAATTCAGCCAGTGGCAAATGATCATCCCAATTCCCTTTGAAGTCAAGGACACAAGCTCTCAACATATCCTCCAGTGTTTGAATTGTACGCTCCGCCTGACCATCCGTCTGTGGGTGGAAAGTCGTACTCAGGTTCACCTTCGTCCCCAAACTTTTCTGAAATGATCTCCAGAACTGGGAGGTAAATTGAGCTCCTCTGTCCAAGATGATGGACAAGGGGACTCCATGTAACCTCACAATCTCCTGGATGTACAACTTGGCATACTCTTCTGTAGTGTTCGTTGTCTTGACTACCAGGAAGTGAGCTGACTTAGTCATTCTGTCCACGATCACCCATATCGAATCATGTTGCTTTCGAGACCTTGGCAGACCAGTGATAAAGTCCATATTAATCATCTCCCATTTTCATTACGGAATTTCAAAGTTCTGAGCCAATCCACATGGCCTTTGATGCTCAACCTTCACTTGTTGGCAATTTGGGCACTTCGAAACGAACTCCGCGATGTCCCTCTTCATTCCGTTCCACCAATAGATCTCCCTTAAGTCATGGTACATTTTGGTGGAGCCAGGATGAATGGAATATCTCGTGTTATGAGCCTCTGCCATGATTCTGTCTCGTATGTCATCACATCTGGGACACACAATCGACTTTGATATCTTAACACTCCATCTCCCCCTTTGGAGAAGGCCATCACCCTCTAATTTTGGACATCCTCCTTCAATTTGAGTAGGACAGGGTCTTGGTCTTGCTTTTCCTTCATCTCCACCACTAACGAGGAAGTAGACCCGTCCTGGACATTAACTCCTCCCTCGTTGTTCTCCTCGAGTCGGACTCCCAATCGAGCCAACCGGTGCACGTCCTTGGCTAACTCCTTCTTTCCTTCCTCCACATGGGTTGTGCTACCTATTGATAACTTGCTAAGAGCATCAGCCACGACGTTAGCTTTACCTGGGTGGTAGTGTATGCTCATGTCGTAATCCTTGAGCAATTCTAACCATCTCCTCTGTCGCAAGTTGAGTTCTTTTTGGCTAAAAACATACTGTAAGCTCTTGTGGTCAGTGAACACATCCACATGCACTCCATACAAGTAGTGTCGCCAAATTTTAAGTGCAAACACCACTGCTGCCAACTCGAGGTCATGGGTTGGGTAGTTTCTCTCATGAACCTTGAGCTGCCTGGAAGCATAAGCTATCACTTTCCCCCTTTGCATTAATACACATCCCAATCCAACCATCGAGGCATCACAATAGATTATAAAGTCTTCGGTCCCGTCAGGTAGTGTTAGGACCGGTGCAGTAGTTAACCTTGTTTTCAATTCCTAGAAACTCTTCTCACATTTTTTGGACCACTGGAACTTGACCTTTTTCTGAGTCAATCTGGTTAGTGGCGCGGATTGGGAAGAAAATCCCTCCACAAACCTGCGGTAGTAGCCTGCCAGCCCCAAGAAACTTCTGATATCAGTTGGAGTGGTCGGTCGGGGCCAGTTCTTAACCGCCTCAATCTTTTGGGCATCCACTCGAATACCGTCACCGGAAACCACGTGGCCTAGGAAGGCCGCTGCCTCACGCCAGAATTCACATTTGGAGAACTTTTCATACAATTCATGGTCCTTAAGAGTTTGGAGGACCACTCTGAGGTGGTTAGCATGCTCTTCCTCACTCCTTGAATACACCAGGATGTCGTCGATGAACACAATGACAAACAAATCAAGATATGGTTGAACACTCTATTCATCAAGTCCATAAAGGCGGCAGGTGCATTCGTCAGTCCGAAGGACATGACCAAGAACTCAAAATGGCCATATCTAGTTCTGAAGGCTGTCTTTGGAACGTCACGCTCCCTCACCTTCAACTGATGGTAGCCAGATCTAAGGTCTATCTTAGAGAAGCAAGAGGCGCCCTGAAGTTGGTGAAACAAATCATCTATCCTTGGGAGGGGATATTTGTTCTTTATCGTGACCTTGTTCAGTTGCCTATAATCAATACACATTCTAAGAGACCCATCTTTCTTCCACAGGAATAAAACAGGGGCACCCCATGGTGAAACACTTAGCCTAATGAAGCCCTTTTCCAGCAAATCGTTTAATTGCTCTTTCAATTCTTTTAACTCAGCGGGGGCCATTCTGTAAGGTGGGATCGAAATAGGCTGGGTATCTGGAAGAACATCAATCCCAAAGTCAATCTCCCTATCGGGAGGGACTCCGGGAAGATCATTAGGAAAGACTTCTGGAAACTCGTTGACAACCGGAACTGACTCAAGAGTTGGGGACTCAACATCATCAGATTTCACTCTCACCAAGTGATAAATACAGCCTTTGGAAATTAACTTCCGGGCTTTATGATATGAGATAAACATCCCCGTAGGTGTCACTGAGTCACCCTTCCACTCTAGAACTGGTTCATTTGGAAATTGGAACTTAACCGTTCGGGATCTACAATCCACAGAGGCATAACAGGCGTGAAGCCAATCCATGCCGAGGATCAAATCAAAGTCAACCATCTCTAACTCGATCAAATCAATAATGGTGTCCCTATGATGTATGGACACTACACAAGCTCTATAGACTCTTTCAGCTCGAATAGACTCACCTACTGGAGTAGAAACATCAAAGGTTCAAGAAGACTCTCGGGGGTTTTATCAAATTTACTGGCCATATAAGGAGTTACAAATGACAATGTGGCACCAGGATCCATCAAAACATAACAATCAAAAGTAAAGACTCGGATCATACCCGTCACGACATCTGGAAACTTTTCCTGATCTTGGCGACTCCCCATAGCATACAAGCGGTTTGTGGCCCCGCCTGCACCTGACGTAGTGGCCCTTGGGTTCTCCCTAATCGGTGGGGCCGATGCCGCGGACTGGGCCTGGCTAGCCCGTTTTGGACAATCCTTCTTGTAGTGGCCTACTTAGCTACACCCGAAGCATGCGTCATTCTTATCACGACATCTCCCCCAATGCGCCTTTCCACAGTTATCACACTGTGGCCTACTCTGAGAACCTTGAGCCACACTAGCTTGGGACTGGGGTCCGTGGTTCCCTGTATTCCGGAACCTTTGACCATACGTGCCTTTAGGCACAGGTGCGCTAGCAGCTGAGGGTGCTGGAAATCGATTCCCATTACCTCTCCTTCCACCTTCGTGGCTGGAAATCTTAGCCCTCTTGTGCTTGAACTCTTCCCTGTCCTGTTGTCTTTCTTCGTCAGCTTGTTGCACGAATGTCATCAGTCGCCCGATGTCCATGTCACTTACAAGCATAGCTCCTCTTCCATCTCTCTTGGGTCCTCTGTTCAACCCATCTACATACATTCCCATCCTTCCCCGCATGTTAGCAACCATGTCTGGAGCATAGAGGGATAGTTGCGTGAATTTCAATCCATACTCCTGTACGGTCATGGAGCCCTGCTTCAGATTCAGGAACTCCCTCACCTTAGCCTCTCTTTTCTCCCTTGGGAAAAAGCGTCCCAAGAAAGCCTCCTCAAACACCGCCCAAGTTACATATGAAGAATCGTCCCCTTGGCCCTTCTTCCATTGGTCGAACCATAGCCTGGCCACCCCTTTGAGTTGATAGGCAGCCAATTCGACCCTATCAGCATCAACCACGTGCATCACTTGGAACACCTTCTCAAGTTCCTCCATTTAGTTCTCGGGGTCTTCTATAGATGCCGACCCCGTGAACTCAGGCGGGTTCATCCTCAGAAATCTCGGACTCTAGAGGTGGCATGAGAGTCTGTCCCACCTGCACCTTGCCTCACAGCAGGTGTTGCGACAGCTTGGGCCAAAGTTTGAATGGCTTGGCGTAGCTCAGCATTCGAGATCTCAGCTTGAGAAGGGTGCCCAACAGGGACAGCTGGATCCACGGGCCCCTCGGGCCCCTCGAGTACTTGAGGCTCAGGTGGGTTAACAGCTTGCCTGGCAGGACGTCCCCTTCCTCTGACAGCTCTTCTGGGAGGCATGTTATTGATTCTGCACGTGTAACACACGAATTAGAGGATAGTTTTCATAGAGTTCAACTATATCACATGATTTAGAATAAGAAAGAATGCTTATGAAATGTGGTCGACAACACACCCATAAACAAGACTCTACTAGACACGGCTTCATAGACTCCCTAGGACACTTGAACTCTGTGCTCTGATACCAAGTTTGTCATGCCCCGAGAGGGTACCCTTGGCGTGGCCGGCACTCGGAGACTATTGCTAGCCCCCAAGCGAACCACCTAGCCTCATCACATCATTCAATCACGTACTTCTAATGACCAGCGGAAATTATATGCAAGTAATGGACACAATTCATCTAAGTTCTTAATATAATATAAGTAAAATAACGAAGGCTAGTAGAAAGAACTAGCTCAAAATCTCAACATCAATACTCGACACCTGTCTATGAAGCCTCTATCACTAAAACATGTGGTGCCAATGACAGACCCATGGCTACCCAAAACAAAGTAAGAAGATAGTCCAAGCCTAACTCTAGAGCATGATGAAAGTAAAATAGCGGTTCCTCCGGAGTAGGGGAGGCTCGCAAAATCAACTTCAGATCTCTGATCTTCAACGGAGCGCCTGTTGATGATCTCTAGTACCTGCCTCTACATCATAAAACGATGCAGTCCAGAGTGGACATCAGTACTTGAAATGTACTGGTATGTAAAATAGCTGAATGAAACAGAAACCGGTAGAAAATATGAAAAGTAACATCAAGTCAAAATAAACATCATAATCACATTAACCGTCGGCTTGCCCATCTACGAAAGAGTACAGAGTGGGCAAGTGACACATCATTATCTCAGACTCATCAAAAGTCTCAACTCATCACATGAATTATCTCAGAGGAGTTCACCTGCCTCTCATCACATCTCATCTAGACTCAGAGTAAGGTACGGATTTTCCCGGGAGTTTCTCTTAACCGACAACACCCACTTATGAGCCAGTGAATTTACAACAATCACCCTGATGTTGCCACAATGGTCCCAAACTTGCCAGGTAAGGAACACTGGATCCCATATCAATATGCCCGACTTGGAATCAAACTGAACAGATCCTCTATTGCTTTCAGGGACTGTTAAACCTCGAGGGAAATCATATGTATGTATGTGATGGTTTAAGCCTCTCCTACGTTTGGCGACGTAGTTAATGAGTTCGAGTGGGACTCACTCCTGCTCATTTCGATGCTCGATACTCCTCCCAACTCAATGCTCATAAAATCAACCTCAACCAGTCTCATAGGGATTCACTCCCCGTCAACGACTGCCAGTCTCACAGGGACCCACTCCCCGTCCACGACTGATATTTCACTGGGACCTTGGCCCCTTTCATCAATTATCTCATAGGGACTTTCACCCTATCATCAATCATCTCATAGGGATTTTAACCCAATTATCAACATCTCATAGGGACTTTAACCCTATCATCAACACCTCCTCAATGACTCAAGATTATATAACAGTCATTAGGAAACAAGTGAATAAACACATCGATAGAGTTCATTTATAGAGACTCATACAACAATCAAGGTTTCATCAACTCATCATCACAGTCAACAATCCCAATGCAAGGCTCTAGACTCAAGTCTCAAGTTCATTATGTATGCTCTTCAAAATAGTCATGTAGGGTTATGCAAATTCCATGAAAGTATTCAATTTAAGAGTACAAATAGTATGATGATCATCAACATAGAAAACATGTAATTTCAAATATAATTTTCAAGAAAATCCATCAAAGAAATCATGCATGTAGACTCTTCAATCATCAATTCAACTATGACCTCTATGGGGCACATGAGAGAACAATCTCATGTTTTAGTTTAGCCTTACATACCTGTAATGCAACTGTTCAACCGGGTGATGTCGAGGATTCTCTTCTCGTATTTCTCACCCCAAGCCTTTCTCTCCTCTCCTCAAGCCCTAGCCTTGTTATTTTTTGGAATAGGACTTAGAATAGGTTTTGTTAGGCTCCTTTCGTGTAGAAACGACCTTACTAGCCGTGTATTAGTGTTTAGGAGGGGTTAGGGATTGACCAGAATGCCCCTCGAAATAAATTAGAAATTTCCAGTTTGGAATTTACACGGTCCGCGACGCGGACCTATCGCGCACTGTGTATTCTTGGAAAAAGTATTTTTAAACGAGTTTTCTCCATCCCATCAAAAATCTGGAAAAATATATAAGTGTCCCTCCGCGGCAGGTGCGCGTCGCGTCTTTATCGCGGACAGTCACTGTTTTGTGACTTGGATCGAAAATTTATCTTTCGATCGGGTCGTCCTAAAATTCGACCCGGACCATTTTCCCGCTCCATTTTTCATGCTGATCACGAATCTGGTCTCAGATTTGCCATACGAGCCCCGGAAGATGCATTACGCGTGTACCCTCACTCTAGGGGCATTTTGGTAATTTTACCGGGCGTCACAACACTAGAGTGTTCTAGTTCACTCAGTACTATTCTAGGTACTATCGGGTCATTTGGATCAAAACATATATTATTGTGTAACACAAGCTGATAGTTCATTTTAATATATAACTTTAGTTCTATAAAAATTTATTTTATAGAACTAAAGTTGTATCACATTTCTGGTTTGAGACTTCTTTCAAATGTTTGTCTTCATTTAAATTATCCTACAGCAACACTCTTCTCAAGAGACTGTAAGGTATTTTTATCATTTAGTCATCTTCTTCTCTTCTTTTTGTAGTGCTCTGTTGTTTGTCTGTTACCTACAATTATCTCTCTGTTTTTGTCCATAATCTACAATCGTTCCTCTGCTTTTAGACCATCCCTTCAAGTGTATAAATAATGTTCTAATTACCATTTAAAAACCTTGCTGACTGCACATTATTTTTCAGCTTTCTTTTAAAATTGTGAGTCTCTTATTCAGTGACATATGCAAAATATATCAGGAAAAATTTGATAGTGATGACCTGAATAGTCATAAAGAAGATGTATTGAAACATATGAGAAGGTTATGAAATAATTGGAGAGGATCGTTACAAATGAAAGCAAAGTTTAAACCACTGCAAGAGGTTCTAAAAGATGTGCCTCAAGGGGTCAATAAAAGCGATTGGGAATGGTTGGTCAAAGAGGATTTTTTATCTGAAAAATTTAAGGTAAGTATCTTATTATCAACTAGTCATTTCAATTATCTATCATTATTTTGCTAAGTATTGTTTATATAGGAAACAAGCACGCGAAAACGCAATGAATCGGTCTAAGTTGAGTATGCCTCATCGTACGGGTAGCAAACCAATTAGAGAGATAATTTATGAATTGATACATATGTGATTTTTTTAATCTAGTTAAGATAGCTCCCCTTCATTTCAAATATATGACTATTTTTTTAATTTTGAAGGGAGGTAAGCATGGAAATCCACCAGACATGGCGACTATCTTCTTTGAGACTCGTAAGAAGGACAACAAACTTCTTGAACCTGAAACCAATTAAAAATATGTATGTACATTTAAAAAAATTATTTCACATGCTTTTACTTAATATATTGCATTATCTATAAATGTGTTGTATTTTATAGGTAGAAATTCAAGCGGTACTACAAGCTGAACCATCTCTTACTAATATTGAGGTAGTAGAGAGATGCTTTGGACCTCAAAAAAAGAGTCATGTGATTGGATTTGGTGGTGGAATAACTAGTAAGGATTTGAAAGAAGGCAGCTCCGCAAAGAGTGCACTGTTAGAAGAGCTAAATGTGAGTCGAAAGGAAAAGGCTGCACTACTAGAAGAATTAAACGCGAGTCGAAAAGAAAATGAATCTATGAAAAAACGCATGGATATCATAGAAAAGAAATGTGAAATGTTTGAAAGTACAATGTTCAGAGACCCTTCATCAACCTCGCCATCATGTGAATAAAATTCGGATTGAATTACATTACAGGTTAGTAATATTTCTACTACTTATGTAATGAAGTATCGATATTAGTTAGCTAATGTGACTAGTTAAACTATATAAATTATAGCTATATGTAATGGACATGAAGTGAAGAAACTCCAAGAAACTATCATTAATGTGACTATCACTCTTTGCCTCCGAACTTGAGAAACAATTTGTTGAAAATTAATATTGTTGACCAAATGATTTAAGAACATAAAAGGTTTAAGACTACATGTTCTAAGATATATAGCATACATAATAAACTGATTCTTGATATTTTTGTAGGTATTGGTAAGCAAATTTTACTATCTTTGGGCCTAACTATTGTCATATACATATTGTGAATGTTGTGCTTTTCTACTTTGCTGATTTTTCTTGTCAAACAAAGCATTTTCAAATCAAGATTTATTATGAAAAAATAGTTGTAAATCATCAATTGTGTCTGTGCAACATACCAATTGAACTATTCAACTTATGCAAACTTTTATCCTTGCAACAGGTGATCAAGAATTCGAAGTCACGATGGATCTTCAAGTGGGGAACTAGTTGAATTAATTAAAATAATTGAAGATGTTAGCAGATGATGAGTTGAAGTGCAGAAAGTTAATTAAATCTATTTTACTTATTAATTATCTAGGCTATGTGCTTACAAATATTAACTACCATCTCGACATATATATTCTAGATTATCATTTTTATTCTTGTCGAATTTTTAAAACATCTTTGTTCTTAGTAATGAATTGCGTACAATGCTTAAATTATTATGAACAATTTATAATACTATTTTATGAGTTTGAAATGTTTGTTTAAATACATATAAAATAATTATTTTTATTTGTCAATTATGAAAGGGAAAAAATGTTACTTTTTATATAATAATATTTATTTTTAAAAAATCATCAACAAATTAAGAAAAATTTGGTTGTTAAATTATTGATGTTACATAATATTAATGACCGAATTTTGGTCACTAAAAGAGCTTATAATATCACTTTTTGAAGTTATCTAGTGACCAAGATAAAACTTAACGACGGAAAAATGTGATCACAAAATGAGATCTAACGACTAAAGTTTTTGCCGTCACTAATGATTTATTAACGACAGGATTAGAATTTGGTCGCTTACTTTTAACGTCGGAGCTACTAATGACGGGCGACGATCAATTTTTTTTAGTCATAAATGATCATTAACGATTGGATTGTCACTTTTAGCAACTAAATTTCCTTTCGCTAAAGGCTCATTCTCTTGTAGTGTTATACATTACTTTTCTATTGGAATGAAACAACTTCTTCTTCCATCTAATCACATGGTATCAGAGCCTATAGGCTCGATTCAGAAATTGGAACTAGGAGCTCTTACCTCGTGATATGAACTCATCATTTGAGTCACGTCTACGGAGTGACTGGTTTGTCTCACCACTACCGTAGGAGGAGGTAGAAGAGTAATTTCAATCGGGAAAACCTTCACCGGCTTTAGGGTGGGCAGCTAGTGTGTCAAAAACGCCAACCCCATCTCTCGTCCATCTCTCATGCTCTGACAAATGACTCAGCAGAACTGATCGTGTGTTTCACTTTTTGGCATCGCCTTGATAGTTTCACTCCTGCAAATTAAATTTGTTTACCGCTTCACATCCGTGACTCTTGGCTACACTGTCTGCTGGAAATTTTTTAGTTTTATTCTATTTCAAGTTGTGATGCTGAAGGTTTGAACATTGACTTGACCCCTTTGTGATTGGGCTACATGTGGAGAAATTTGCTCAACATAAAAAAAATCACTGATGGGACCTACTTCAGTGAATGCATTTTTGGAGTCAGATAAGACATGCATTTTTACTTATTCAAATAAATGGGTGATTGAGTCAAGTGCCATAAATCATATGACAGGTAACTCTAGTTTTTTTTTTAACTTTTCACCACATAATGTACCATATCCGATTACTGTAGCTGATGGTTCAACTTGTAATATTGTTGGATCTGGAACTGTTAAAGAAGCCTCCTCCATTACCCTATCACCAGTGTTACGTTTACCAAAAGTGGCCTTTAATTTGATTATTGTTAGCAAAATTACTAGAGATATGAATTGTTATATATCATTCTTTTTGGATTTTTTTTTTGTGATCTTACGACAAATCATGTTATTGGTAAAGGATATGTATCTGATGATCTCTACATCCTTGATGATTGGGAGCCTCAGTTTGTTTCATGCTCTAGTGTGGTGTCCCCATTTAAAGCACATTGTCAATTAGGAAATCCTTCTCTACCCTTGTTGAAGAAGTTTTGTCCTTAGTTTTAGAATATTCCTTCATTGGAATGTGAGTCATGTCGATTTATAAAACATCATCGCACCTCAATGGGTCCAAGGATTAATAAGCGAGCTGAGTCAACTTTTGAGTTAGTTCATTCTGATGTTTGCGGACCATGTCATGTCATCTCCAAAACTGGGCATAAGTATTTTGTCACTTTTGTGGATGATTTCTCTCGGATGAATTGGATATATTTTATGAAGAGCCGCTCAGAAGTGTTTACCCATTTTTGTGCCTTTTGTGCTGAAGTTAAAACTTAATGCAATGCTTCAGTACGTATTTAAGGAGTGACAATGCTAAAGAATATATGTCAAAATCATTTCAGTCATATATGAGACAAAATGGTATTCTTCACCAATCTTCTTGTGTTGATATACCCTCTCAAAATGGAGTTGCTGAGAGCAAGAATAGGCACCTACTTGAGACAACTGGGGCATTTTTATTTCAAATGGAGGTTCCTAAGCATTTTTGGGTCGATGCAGTCTCTACGGTTTGTTTTATGATAAATCATATGCCATCTACTGTGCTTGTTGGTAATGTGCTTTACAAAGTTCTCTTTCCAAACAAGTCACTATTTCTGGTGGAACCTAAAGTGTTTGGAAGCACACGTTATGTTCGAGATGTTAGGCCATCTGTTTCTAAGTTGGATCCCAAGGCATTAAAGTGTGTTTTCCTAGGCTATTCTCGCCTTTGGAAAGGATATCGATGTTATTCTATAGAACTTGGAAAATATCTTGTGTCAACTGATGTGGTATTTTCAGAGAAAACACCATTGTTTTATGTACCTCGTGGTATTTTCAGAGAAAACACCATTGTTTTATGTACCTCCAATTTCTACAAGTCGGGGAGGGGGGAGGGGAAGATGAGTGGTAGATCTATAAGGTTGCTTGTCCTATGACAAAACAATATGATGTTATGGCTCTTTGATCTCCTAGTATTTCTATTGAGCAGGAATCAACTATTGTGCCCTCAACATCTCCAGTAATACCACCAATTGTTCATGTTTACTCGAGGAGGGAAGAGACCGATGATACATGTCTATAACCAGTTACTTCATTATCAATCTTGATCTCCCTATTGCTCTTCGCAAACGTACTCAGACTTGTAAATCTATATATTCCATAGCTAATTTTATTTCCTATGATTGTTTATCCTCTGCTTCTAGATCCTTAATTATTTCTCTAGATTATTTTTCTACACCTAAAACAGTGAGAGAGGCTTTGAATCATCCTGGATGGTCTGATACAATGCTTGAGGAAATACATGTCTTAGAGGAAAATCCTACATGGGATTTGGTGGATTTACCCAATAGAAAGAAACCAGTGGGATGTAAGTGGGTGTTCAAAGTTAAAGTTAATCCGGATGGTTCTGTGGCAAGACTTAAGGCCAGACTTATCGCTAAAGGATACCCTTAGACATATGTAGTGGATTATTCAAAAAACCTTTTCTCCAAAGGCTAAACTTTCTTCTGTATGCTTATTGATCTCTCTAGCTGCTTCAAAGAATTGGCCTTTATATCTATAACACCCGGTAAAATTACAAAAATACCCCTAGAGGAAGGGTATGCACGCAACACATCTTCCAATGCTCGTATGGCAAATTCGAGGCCGGATTTGTGATCAACACAAAAAATTGAGTGGGATAATGGTCTCAATTGATTTTTAGAACGACCGAATCAAAAGATAATTTTTTGACCCAAAAATGAAAATAGTGATGGTGCACGACAGAGGCGCGACGCGCCTCTATAGCGGAGTCACATTTATGTTTTTTCAAAAATTTTCGATGGGATTGGGAAAACTCATTCAAAAACCTTTTGGAGAAAATACACTGTGCGCGACCAGTTCGCATCGCGGACTAGGCTATTTCAAAGCTGAAAATTTTCTAAATTTTGTGAGGGTAATTTTGGTCAATTCCCAACCCCTTACAAACTCTATACACAAACTAATTAGGTCGTTTTGGCGTTAAAAGGGTCTAAAACCCCATTCTAATTCTCATTCTAATAATCTAACAAGACTAAGGCTTGAGGAAAGAGGAGTTGAGCTTAAGATTGATGAATTCAAGAGAAATTATTGAAAGTGATTGTTGATAGCTTCATCCCAGCTATGTAAGGCTAAACTAAAAGAATGAGATTGTCCTCTCATTTCCTCTATATGGTCATAGAGGAGTTGAGTGTTCATGAGTCCCCATACATGTACATAAATTGATTTTGAATATCTTCTTATAAATTATGTCTATTTTCATGTACTTCCGTATATTCATGATCAACTTAAACTTATATTTTTGAATTGGGTACTTCCATAAGAAATTGCAAAACCCTATATGTTAACTTTTGAAACCATGCATGTATAAGTCTAGGGGTTGAGTCTAGAGCCTTGACGTGAGATTGTTGATTGTGATTGTGAATGATGATGAGTTGACAGAGCTTGATAGCCCTAAGAGTCTACTTAAATGAATTTTAATGATTATCTATTCGACTGTTCCCTAACGATTGTTCTAAGCCTTGAGCTATTAATTGAGATGTTCTTGATGGGAGGGTTAAAGTCCCTATAATCTTGATTGATAAAAGGGTTAAAGTCCCTATGAGCTTGAGTGATGATAGGGTTAAAGTCCCCATGAGTTTGACTGATGATACGGTTAAAGCCCTTATGAGTTGATTGATGATAGGGTTAGAGTCCCTATGAGATACCGATCGTTGATGGGGTTAAAGTCTCTATTAGATTGGTTGAGATGAAGAGTCTTATGAGAATTGAGTCTTGGGAGGAGTATCGAGCACTGAAAGAGCGAGAGTAGTCCAACTCAAGCTCGTCAAACTAGGTCACCAAGCATAAAAGAGATTCCCTCTTGAGTTGAGTTTATCTCCTTGAAACAATAGAGGACTTGTTGATTTTCTATCTCCATTTTGAATTATCAATTATGGTTTTGATTCGTTCCTTACCTGGCAAGTATAGAACGGCCATGGCAACACCGATGGGATGTTATACAATCACTGGTTCATAAGTGATTGTTGTCGGATAAGAGAAACTCCCAAAGGTTCCCACCTTGAGTACTCTGAGTTGAGATGAGATGAGTTGAGTTGAGTCGTGTTGAGTTGAGTTACGTTGAGTTGAGTTGAGATAAGTTTAGTTTAGTTGAGTTGAGTTCCATCGAGATGAGTCTAATTTCATTAATGAGGTTGAGGAGTTGATGAGTCACTTGCCTACTCTTTATTCTTGCTTAGATAGATATTTGACATTTTGAGTTGATGATTGTTTTGAGTCGATGTTGTTTCATATTATTCTACCCATTTCTATTTCATTCAGTTATTTTACATACTGTACATTCCACGTACTAATGCCACTAGGTGCTGCATCATTTCATTATGCTGATACAGAGATTAGGGATCGTCAACAGGCATATCGTTGAACATCCAGGACGTTTATCTTATTGGTGAGCCTTCCCTATTCCAGAGGATCCATCATATTTATTTCATCTTGCTTTTGAGTTAGACTAGACTAGTCTTATATTTTTTAATTGGGTAGCCATGGCTCTGTCATTGGCACCACTTGATTAGTGATAGAGGCTTCATAGATGATAGTCAAATGTTGATGTTAAGATTGTGAGTTAGTTTTTTTTACTTACCTTCTATTAGTATATATATATTATTTGAGACATTAGATGAGATGAGCACATTTATTTGCTTTTACTTCTACTGATCTGCAGAGTTGTTTGATTAAATAGATATGATGAGACTAAGTGGTTATCTTGGAGACTAGCTATAGTCTCTGGGTGTCGGCCACGTCTCGGGTACCTTCCCGGGGCGTGACAGACTTGGTATTAGAGCACAAAGTTCAAGAGTCTTAGGAAGTCCATGAAGTCGTGTCTAGTAGAGTCCTTATTATTGGTGTGAAGAGCTCCACATCCATAATTTGGAGGCTATAGGACATTTAAGAATTCTTTCAATTCTTCCATGCTCTAAATCGTGCGATAGAGTTATACTCTATGAAAAGTTCTTCTCTAATTCGTGCTCTACGCATTGCAGAGCTGTGATCATGTCTCCCAGAAGAACCATCAGAGGTAGGGGACATCCCCCCAGACAGAATGTTAACCCACCTGAGCCTCCAGGACATGAGAAGCCCGTGGAGCCAGCTGTCCCTATTGAGCCGCCCTCGCAAGATGCGGTCTCCAATGTTGAGCTACGCCAGGAAATTCAAACTTTTTCCCGGGCTTTCACAGCACCTGCTATGAGACATGACACCTCTAGAGTCCGTGAATTCTTGAGGATGAATCCACTTGAGTTCACAGATTCTGCATCCACTATGGATCCTGAGAACTATACGGAAGAGCTTCAGAAATTGTTCCAAGTGATGCATGTGGTGTAGCTGACAGGGTTGAACTAGCTGCTTACCAACTCAAGGGTGTGGCCAGACTATAGTTTGACCAATGGAAGAAAGGTAGAAGAGAGGATGCCCCATTGTTGACTTGGGCAATGTTCGAGGAAGCGTTCTTGGGGAATTTATTTCCAAGGGAACGAAGAGAGGCCAAGGTAAGAGAGTTTCTAAATCTGAAACAATACTCTATGATTGTGTAGGAGTATGGGTTGAAGTTCACGCAACTATCTTGCTATGCTCCGGATATGGTTGCTGACGTGAGGGGAAGAATGGGGATGTATGTTGATGGGTTAAATAGAGGGCCCAAGTGAGATGGGAGGGGAACAATGCTCGTGAGTGATATGGACATTAGGATATTGATGACGTTTGTGCAATAGGCTAATGAGGAGAGGAAACATGATCGAGAAAAGTTCAAAAATAAGAAGGCTAAGACGTCCAGCCATGAGGTTGGAAAGAAGGGGAATGGAAATAGATTTCAAACGGGGCCAGCACCATCATCTGCTAGTGCACTTGCGCGCAGAATTAGGAATGATCAGAGGTTCTAGAATGTTAGAGCCCAAGGATCTCAGTCAAAAGCTAGTGTGGCTCAAGGTTCACGCGGTAAACCACTGTGTGGTAGGTGTGGTAAATTGCACTTGGGGAGACGTCATGAAGGGGATAATGTATGGTACAAAATTGGCCAAGTGGGTCACTATCAGAGAGAGTGTCCAAAGTGGGTTGACCGGGCTCAATCTTCTACACCAGCCCCGCCAGCTAAAGGAAACCAGAGGGCCACTACCTCAGGCGCAAGCGGAGCTACAAATCATTTGTATGCCATGGGTAGTCGCCAAGATTAGGAGAACTCCCTAGATGTTGTGACGGGTATGATTCGAGTCTTTACTTTTGATTGTTATGTTTTGATGGATCCCGGTGCCACATTGTCATTTGTAACTCCTTATGTGGCCAGTAGATTTGATAGAACCCTGAGAGTCTTCTTGAACCCTTTGATGTTTCTACTCCAGTGGGTGAGTCTATTCGAGCTGAGAGAGTCTATAGAGCTAGTGTAGTCTCCATCTATCATAAGCATACTACTATTTATTTGTTTGAGTTAGAGATGACTGATTTTTATGTGATCCTTGGCATTGATATGCTTCACGCCAGTTATGCCTCTGTTGAACTGTTAAGTTCCGATTCACGAATGAATCGGTTCTTAAGTGGAAGGGTTATTTTGTTGCACCTAGGAGAAATTTTATCTCATACCTTAGGGCCATAAAGATTATTTAGGAAGGTTGTATCTATCACCTTGTGCGAGTTAAATCTGATGATGTTGAGTCTCCTACTCTTAAGTCAATCCCAATTGTTAACGAGTTTCTAGAGGTGATTCCTGAAGATCTGCCTGGAGTCTCTCCTTATAGGGAGATTGACTTTGGGATTGATGTTCTTCCTGATATCTAGCTTATTTCGATTCCACCTTATAGGATTGCCCCCGCTGAGTTGAAGGAGTTGAAAGAACAATTGAAAGATCTGTTAGAGAAGGGATTTAAAAGACCGAATGTTTCTCCTTGGGGTGCGCCTGTCCTATAGTGCGGAAGAAATATGGGTCCCTCAGAATGTGTATTGGCTATAGGCAACTGAGTAAGGTCACCTTAAAAAATAAGTATCCTCTTCCAAGGATAGATGATCTGTTTGATCAACTTCAGGGTGCCTCTTGTTTCTCAAAGATAGATCTCAGATCTGGCCGCCATCAGTTGAAAGTGAGACATTCCAAAGATAACCTTTAGGACTAGATATGGCCATTTTGAGTTCTCGGTCATGTCCTTTGGGTTAACGAATGCACCTGCAGCCTTCATGGACTTGATGAATAGAGTATTTAGACAATATCTTGATATGTTTGTGATTTTATTCATCGATGACACTTTGGTGTATTCGAGAGACGAGGACCATGAGTTATACACAAAATTCTCGAAGTGTGAATTTCGGCTTAAGTCAGTGGCTTTTCTAGGCCACATGGTTTTCGGTGATTGTATTCGAATAGATGCTCAAAAGATTGAAGTGGTTAAGAACTAGCCCAGACCGACCTCTCCAACTAACATAGAAAGTTTCTTGGGGTTGGCAAACTACTACCGCAGATTTGTCGATGGATTTTCTTCCCTATCTACACCATTGACTAAATTGACTCAAAAAAAGGTCAAGTTTCAGTGGTCCAATGAATGTGAAAAGAGTTTCCAAGAGTTGAAGGCGAACTTGACTACTTCACCAGTCCTAGCCTTACCCGATGGGACAGAGGACTTTGTAGTTTATTGTGATGCTTCGAGAGTTAGATTGGGATGTGTGCTAATGTAGAGGGGGAAAGTGATAGCCTATGCTTCCAGGCAACTCAAGGTTCATGAGATGAACTATCCAACCCATGATTTTAAGTTGGCAGCGGTGTTGTTTGCACTTAAAATCTTGCGTTACTACTTATATAGAGTGCATATGGATGTGTTCACTGACCACAATAGCTTGCAATATGTCTTCAGTCAGAAAGAGCTCAACCTGCTACAGAGGGGATGGTTGGAGTTGCTCAAGGATTATGACATGACCATTCTCTACAATCCAAGTAAAGCTAATATTGTTGCTGACACTCTTACAAGGTTGTCAATGAGTAGTACGGACCATGTTAAGGAGGGAAAGAAGGAGCTAGCTAAAGAAGTGCATTGATTGGCTCAATTTGGAGTTCAACTTGAGGAGAATAATGAGGGAGGAGTTAATGCTCAAAATGGGTCTCCTTCATCATTAGTTGCTGAGGTGAAGGAAAAGCAAGACCAAGATCCTGTCATACTCCAATTGAAGGAGGTTGTTTATAAATATAAAGTGATGGTTTTCTCCAAAGGGGGAGATGAAGTGTTGAGATACCAGAGTAGATTGTGTGTTCTAGATGTTGACAGTATTCGAGATAGAATCATGGCTGAAGTCCATAGCACTAGATATTCCATTCATCTTGGCTCTACCAAGATGTACCACGACTTAAGAGAAGTTTATTGGTGGAGTAGAATGAAGAGGGATATTTCTGAATTCATTTCAAAGTGCCTAAATCGCCAGCAAGTGAAAGTTGAGCATTAAAGTTCATGTGGATTGGCTTAGAACTTTGAGATTCCTGAATGGAAGTGGGAAATGATCAATATGAACTTCATTACTAGTCTACCGAAGTCTCAAAAGCAACATGATTTGATATGGATGATTGTAGATAGGATGACCAAATTGGCTCACTTTTTAGCAGTTAAGACGACCAACACTACGGAGGAGTATGCCAAGTTGTACATCCATGAGATTGTGAGGTTGCATAGGGTTCCCTTGTCCATCATCTCAAACAGAGGAGCTTAATTCACCTCCAAATTTTGGAGAGCATTCCAAAAAGGATTGGGTACTAAGGTGAACTTGAGTACAACTTTTCATCCAAAGACGGATCGTCAGGCAGAACGCATAATTCAAACATTAGAGGATATGTTGAGAGCATGTGTCCTCGATTTCAAAGAAAATTGGGATGATCAAAGGAAATTGGGATGATCAAAGGAAATTGGGATGATCACCTACCATTGATTGAATTTGCATATAACAATAGTTATCATGCAAGCATTCAAATGGCTTCGCATGAAGCCTTGTATGGGAGGAGATGTAGATCACCAATTGGGTGGTGGAAAAGTGTAGTTGATTGGGCCTGATCTTGTCCACCAATCGATGGAGAAGATTAAAGTCATTAGAGAGAGATTGAAGATTGCCCAAGGTCGCCACGAATCTTATACCGACGTGAGGAGAAAAGACTTAGAGTTCGAGGTAAATGATTGGGTATACTTGAAAGTGTCACCTATGAAGGGTGTCATAAGATTTGGGAAGAAGGAAAAGTGGAGTCCATGCTATGTTGGACCCTATCAGATTGTGAAGAAGATTGGGAAGGTTGCTTATGAATTAAAGTTTCCTTCCAAGTTAGATGGAGTTCATCCAGTATTCTATGTGTCGATGTTGAAAAAGTGCTTGGGAGATCCCACCTTCGTGATCCAGTTGAGAGTATTGGAGTGGAGGATAGCTTGTCTTACAAAGAGGTTTCGGTCCAAATCCTTGATCGTCAGATTAGTAAGTTGAGAAATAAAGAGATAGCCTCAGTCAAAGTCCTATGGAGAAATGAATTTGTTGAGGAAGCCACATGAGAAGATGAGGAAGAGATGAAGGCCAAATATCTGCACCTATTCGTGCCAAATGATGAGAACGTCAAAGGTACATTTCTTACCCTTGACTAAATTGATTGATCTATTTTTGAGTTGATTGTGTATTCCTGAGTCCGAATAGAATTGATTGAGATTAATGAGAAGTCTTGGGTTTGATTGGTTGAGTTTAATGTTGAGATGACTCTTGAGTCTATTCATGCCTTGATATTTACTTTTACTCATCATTCGAGGACGAATGATCCCAAGGTGGAGATGATGTAACGCTCGGTAAAATTACTAAAATACCCCTAAAGGAAGAGTATGCGCGTAATGCATCTTCTGATGCTTGTATGGAAAATTTGAGGCTGGACTTGTGATCAGCACGAAAAATTGAGTGAAATATGGTGTTGATTAATTTTTAGAGCGACCGGATCAAAATATAATTTTTCGGCCCGAAAACAAAGACTAAAACCCCATCCTAAGTCTCATTCTACTAATCTAACAAGACTAGGTCTCAAAGAAAGAGGAGAAGAGCTTAAGATTGAGGAATTCAAGAGAAATTCTTAAAGGTGATTGTTGATAGCTTCATCTCAGGTATGTAAGGCTAAACTAAAAGCATGAGATTATCCTTTCATGTGTCCTTAGATGGTTATAAAGGAGTTGAGTGTTCATGAGTCCTCATACATGTACATAAATTGATTTTGAATATCTTCTTACAAATTAGGGTTATTTTCATCTACTTCCGTATGTTGATGATCATCTTAAACTTATTTTCTTGAATTGAGTACTTTCATGAGAAATTGCAAAATCCTACATGTTAACTTTTGAAACCATGCATGTATGAGTCTAGGGGTTGAGTCTAGAGCCTTGACGTGAGATTGTTGATTGTGATTGTGAATGATGATGAGTTGATAGAGCTTCATAGCCCTAAGAGTCTCCTTAAATGAATTTTAATGATTGTCTATTCGATTGTTCCCTAACGATTGTTCTAAGCCTTGAGCTATTGATTGAGATGTTCTTGATGGGAGGGTTAAAGTCCCTATGAGCTTGATTGATGAGAGGGTTAAAGTTGCTATGAGCTTGAGTGATGATAGGGTTAAAGTCCCTATGAGTTTGAGTGATGATAAGGTTAAAGCCCCTATGAGTTGATTGATGATAGGGTTATAGTCCTATTGAGATACCGATCATTGATGGGGTTAAAGTCCGTGTTAGATTGGTTGAGATGGGGATTCTTATGAGCATTGAGTCTTGGGAGGAGTCTCAGCATCGAAAGAGTGAGAGTAGTCCAACTTGAGCTCGTCAAACGTCGCCAAGCATAGAAGAGGTTCCCTCTTGAGTTGACTTTATGTCCCAGAAACAATAGAGGACTTGTTGATTTTTAGTCTTCATTTTTTATTATCCATTATGGTTTCGATTCGTTCCCTACCTGGCAAGTACGGAAAGACCGTGGCAACATCGGTGGGATGTTGTACAATCACTGGCTTATAAGTGATTGTTGTCAGATAAGAGAAACACCCAAAAGTACCCACCTTGAGTACTCCGAGTTGAGATGAGTTAAGATGAGTTGAGTTGAGTTGAGATGAGTTGAGTTCCATCGAGATGAGTCTAATTTGATTGATAAGGTTAAGGAGTTGATGAGTCACTTGCCTACTCTTTATTCTTGCTTAGATAGACATTTAACATTTTGAGTTGATGATTGTTCTGAGTCGATGTTGTTTCATATTATTCTACCCGTTTCTATTTATTTCAGTTATTTTACATACTGTACATTCCATGTACTGACGCTATTCGACGCTGCATCATTTCATGATGCTGATAAAGAGATTAGGGATCGTCAACAGGCACATCGTTGAAGATCCAGGACGTTTAGCTTATTGGTGAGCCTTCCCTATTCCAGAGGATCCATCATATTTATTTCATCTTGCTTTTGAGTTAGACTAGACTAGTCTTATATTTTTGAATTGGGTAGCCATGGGGCTGTCATTGGCACCACTTGATTAGTGATAGAGGCTTCATAGATGATAGTCAAATGTTGATGTTGAGATTGTTAGTTAGTTCTTTTTACTTGCCTTCCATTAGTATATATATATTATTTGAGACATTAGATGAGATGAGCCCATTTACTTGGTTTTACTTTCGCTGATCTACAGAGTTGTTTGATTGAATGGATGTGATGAGGCTAGGTGGTTCGCTTGGAGACTAGCAATAGTCTCTGGGTGCCGGCCACATCTCAGGTACCCTCCTGGGGCATGACAATATCAGTTGGATATCAACAATGCTTTCCTTCATGGTGATCTTCAAGAGGAAGTATATATGGAGAAACCACCTAGTTTTCTTGCTTAGGGGAGTATGGAAAAGTTTTTCTTTTAAAGAACTCCTTGTATGGCTTGAAGCAAAGTCCTCGGGCTTGGTTTGGAAAGTTCAGTGAAGTAGTTTAAGAGTTTGGGTTGAAAATGAGCAAATGTGATCACTCAGTATTCTATCTGCAATCGGAATTTGTCATTATCCTTCTTGTTGTATATGTTGATGACATTGTCATTACAGGAAGTGATTATACCAGGGTCTCGTCCCTTAAGTCTTTCCTGCATACTCGGTTTCATACGAAAGACTTAGGTAAGTTAAGATACTTTTTGGGACTAGAAGTAAATAGAAGTAAGAAGGAAATTTTTCTATGTCAGAGAAAGTATATTCTTGACCTACTTGCAAACACCAAAACGTTGGCAGCAAAACCTTACAGTATTCCAATGGTTCCCGACGTGCATCTTATGAAAGATGACAGTGATCATCTTGATGATCCAGAGAAATACAAAAGGCTAGTCGGAAAATTAAACTACCTTACTGTGACTTGTCTGGATATTGCTTTTGCAGTAAGTGTGGTTAGCCAGCTCATGTCTATGCCTACAATTAAACATGGGGAAGCTTTGACACAGATTCTATGTTACTTGAAAGGTGCCCCTAGACTTGGCATATTGTATAGAAATCTCGGTCATACCCGTGTTGAGTGTTTTGCAGATGCAAACTATGTTGGATCTAAGATTGATAGAAGATCGACAACAAGCTATTGTGTCTTTTTTAGAGGGAACCTAGTTTCATGGAGGAGTAAGAAGCAAAGTGTTGTATCTCGATCTAGTGCAGAAGTTGAATACAGAGCTATGTCATATTCTACGTGTGAGATTTTGTGGATACATCATTTTTTAACAGAAATCAGCCTAAAGCATCATACACCAGCAAAACTTTGGTGTGATAATCAAGCTTCTCTTCATATCGCCTCAAATCTGGTATATCATGAAAGAACTAAACATATTGAGGTTGACTGTGATTTTACTCGCAAGAAAATTCAAGAGAACTTGATTTCGACTGGCTATGTGAAGACAAGTGAACAATTGGCTGATTTGCTCACAAAGGCGTTGCATGGAACTTGAGTTGATTACCTTTGTAACAAGTTGGGCATGATTAATATCTATGCTCCAACTTGAGGGGGAGTGTTATAGAATGTATATAGACTTCATTCCTAGTAATGTACATAGCCTTATTTAGGTAGTAGATATGTGAGAATTATCTTTTATTTCTTTCCTAAGTTAGTTTATTTCTTTCCTAAGTTAGCACACAATCTATTGTATTTATACATTGCTTTTCTATTGGAATGAAACAACTTCTTCTTCCATCTAATCACAGGCATATTCAAGATACACATATTGCAAGTTCATGGTAATTTTTAGTTGAAATACGTTTTTTTGTTCACATTGTTAAATTTAGGTGAACAAGGGAAATAATTCGTGGTGATAGTCCTATCTAAAAAAAATTTCCTGCAACAATGCAGATAATTTTCCGCTTTTGGCAAATTCAAGACACACATATATTGCAAATTCGTGGCAGTTTTTACGATTCAAAATGTGTTTCTTATTTGGAATACACTTCTTTTGTTCATACAGTTACATTTAGATGAACAAGGGAAATAGTTCTTGGTGATGGTCCTATATAAAAGCAATTTTTCCTACAATTTGGAAAATTCAAGATATACATATTGCAAGTTCGTGGCAATTCCTATGAGTCAAAATGTGTTTCATAACTAGAATACATTTCTTTTGTTTACACTGTTAAATTTAGGTGAATAAGGGAAATAATTTTTGGTGATGGTTTTATCTAAAGCAATTTTTTTCTGCAGCAACGTCACACTTGCCGCCAAAGTCATCTCAACAAGTTTGGGGGCCTAAATCCAAAATTCATAGAGAGGCTTTACTCTTTTTTAATAGTTGACATATATAAATTGAATATTTATAACATACTCAGTGTAATCTTACAAATGAGCTATGAAAAATAAGATATATGCCGACATTATGAAATAAGAATGTAAATAATATAAATTTTTAATTAAAAAAATAATATAAAATTAGAATGATAAACTCTGACTCAAAAATTTGAAAAGTTTATATAATGATATCGAAATAGTGTTGTGCTGAATTTGATAAGTTGATATAATAATATTACAGTAGTGTTGGGTAGTTTTGATGCTTGAAATTTGAAGGAAAGACCAAAAAGAAATTGATCTTTTTTATAAAATACAATAACGGATTTTGCATAATGTAGAAAGTTTGACCATTTGAGAGACTTTAGAATATTCAATAATGAAAGAACAAAAATAGTGAAAAGGGTAATGTTGGTTATTGATAATCAAACTGAATATAAATTAAATGAGACAACAAAATAGATAACCACATACAAAGGATGTTACCATTAGCTAAACATTATTCTATTTCTCAATTATTATGATAATCACTATATTAAATGAGTTTAAAACTTAATATATTTTTATTCGAAAAATTCTTTTCAAACTTATCAATATATGGGACTTTTTTAATAACATATATACATATATATACATCTTTGGAAGAAAGTGGGAGCCCCAAACGATTGCTTTAGTGGCAATGTGATCGAGATGACCCTGCTTTCTTTTTGGCAAATTTAAGATACAGTTGTTGCAAGTTCGTGATAATTCCTATGAGTCAAAATGTGTTTCATAGTTGGAATATACTTCTTTTGTTCACATTGTTAAATGTAGGAGAATAACGGAAAGACTTTTTGATGATGGTTCTATCCTATATTATTCATTATGTATCGTTTTCATGAGTAAATTAAATTACAAGTTTTAAAAGTAGTAAATCAGAAAGAGAAAGCATGAGTTGTTTTGAATACATTATTTTCAGAAGGGAAGCATAGCAATCTTTAAAGAAAATATTATCAGTCTTCCTGGCGAATCCTCAGAAAGTTCCCGATAAGGATTTAGATATTAGATTCATTAATTAAGTTTGTCCTCTACATTGACAAAATTTTATATGTCTCATAGTAGCGATTGTCAGTTAGAGAAACTCTCGGAAGAATTAATTATTTCACCATTTTTTATTAACGAGTTCCTCCCCATAGGTCCAAATGAAGATGATGTTGTCCCTTTTTTGCCCCTTCTTCTGCATGTGAATCTCAATTATAAAGGTGAAAATCAATGTTGCCCTTTTTCCGAATGCAAAATAAGGTGGTTGTTTTTCATCAATATTGTCCTTTTCCTTACCAAAATATATTTTTTTTAAGATGTTGTTTGGGGTGCAGCAACACCCCGCAATTACATTTTAAAAAAATATATATTAAATGCAAAACTAGTTGTGGAAAAAGAAATCAGCCTACAATTTTCTTCAAACTTTTTCTTGAGAGAATTCCACATCTTTTTTAGTCTTTAGTCTCCAACTAAAGCGACCCCATTTTGGCTCTTGCTATTTTTTTTGTTGACTTAGTGCTACTCTTGTGGAAGTCTTCCTAATTTTCTCCTCTTATGGTCTTTTTTGGTAGATTCATGTTCAACTGTCTTACTCATGAATCTAAAATACTTTTCCACGGACATGCGGAGGGATTTCATTACCTTTAATTAAAGATTTTAGAATGATTTTTTTTTTTAAAAAAAAATATATGAAAAATAATGCTTCACTCTTTACTAGACCTCATTCAGCACGAAATTGAGTAAAGCAGACGGACACCATTAATTTTCTGACTAACAATGACCCAAAATCGACAGGCTTGACAACATTGGTTTAACTGACTGACTATGTCGGTTTGGTGGATGTCCACCAGTTCCATTAAATTCGAATTGCTCCACTTTTAATTAAACTAGGTGAGAATTGATGGATTATCTCAATTTATTTTATTTTTATTTTATTTTATTTTAATTATTAAAAATTAAATTAATAAAATCTTTTTAAAATATTAAATTAACCAACGAACAACGTCGATTTTTGTCAGTGGCAGAGCTATGATTTTACTAAGTGATGTGAAAAAAATAAAAAAGTGAAAGCGCGTAAAAGTCAAGAACTGTCAACACACACAGACACACGCACAAACACACATATACATATAGAGAGAGAATGTACCTAATTACACAATGTAATTTTTCAACAAAGGCGAGCAATTGACACCCCCTCAAGAATAGGTGGCTTTGCTGTTGATTTTTGCATCTCGTTATTTTGCAGAAAATCGATAGACTAACAAGTAAAATCATGCAATTTCAGCAGCCCCCTGTCAACATGAAAAGTCATTCAATATATGCAATTGCCCCACTAGAGCAGAAGTGGAGCTAGCATGGGACTAGGGGGTTCATCCAAACTCTCTTCGATGAAAAGTTACATTATTTATATATGGTTAAAATTATTATGTATGCATACATAGTAGATGTTGTGTAATGGCCCCACCCCCTTCCCCCGGTCATTTCTGTGTTTTTGCTCATTTTTCAATGGTTTGAACATTCCTATAACGACCCCACTGGCACCGATAGTTCGGTCACCTGGTCATTCATTTGGATGTTGTGCAGTTTTTCGTGTTGAAAGGTCTGTTTAGCTTGAAAAGTGATATTTGAAGTAAAATATGGGTAAACGATCTCAAAATGGAATTCTAATAGTTCCATCAGCTCCGCAATGGCCAAATTAGGCTAAAAGTATGATCGATTTGAGTAGCGAGGCCTTCGGTATGAGTTTGTACCACATTTTGTATTTTAGCCTTTAAAACTAACCAATAGTTGATTTTGGTCAACACTCTTAGGGAACACACTCAAATGGAAATTCTGACAGCACAGTTAGCTCCAGAACACTGAGTTTGGTCTAGAATGACCTTTCGTTTGGTTCTCGAGGCATTCTGACTTATTTTAAGCCCCTACATAGATTTTAGTAAAATATGGGTTTGGGAAGTAGGACCCACATTGAGCTGTAACAACCTCATATAGAAACTTTAATTGCGTCAGTGAATTCGGAATGCCGAAATTGGTAGGGTTACATAGTTCGTTTGCTTGCATGGGATTCCGAGCGATTTCAGAATTGAAATCTGGTACAGGCCATTACTCATCGAAGTCGTGACCTTGTCCATCACGATCACGATGGTCATTCAGGCGGTGCTTCATAATCATGACCCTGGTTCTCGGGATCGTGATGAGCACTTCAGTGCTATATTTCAAGAATAATATTGTGAAAGTGGCAAAAATTATTTTTGGCACGCCTTTCAAGGTAATTTTTACTTTTGCTACTATGAATTGGACTTATTTATTGGAAACATAGGAAATTAACTACTTGATCATTTTAAATCGAATTTCAGTGGAATTTGGATCTATTTCATGTGATTTTTTAAACGAACGCTATGCTATTGTCGAAGTCTTCTGGTTGAGTTGTGTTTGAGGTAAAAATAGTTATGCAACTGCTTTCCTATTTTATTATTTTCTAAAAAAAAATGTTATTTCATGTTGGACTGGTTGGTGTTGTTTTGGACATTGGATTGAGCCCCATATTTAGGCACGGGCTGGGTTAGCGGAAAAGACCATTATACGGGGTTCATTTGGATATTCCAAATGCGTCTCTCACTTTTCTTGCTTTTAGCCGCAGGATTGGTCTTGTTTCTATTTCTTGTGATTTTGGTACTAGAATGAGCGTATTGGTGTTATGATCCTATTTTTGACAGCTTGGTAGTGTTCTGAAGCTTCTCGAAAAGGGAAAGCTCCTATAGAGTGAATTGGAGTGCATCAGCATTCAGGTAGCTTACGGGTTTTCCCTCTTCTAGACTAAGTTAGAATGTGTAAATCCTGTTTGGGTAGCATGAATATTGAACAGGGAATCAGGTTGAGGCCATACATGTTGGATTTGTTCTGTTTGCTGATATGTGGAGTTATTCGGGTATCAGTTTAGCATGTTGAGGTTACTTGTGATTGGTATACTGCTCGTCTGTTGTACTTATGATTATCTGCTATATTTATGATTATCGGATGGTTATTGGGCCTTAGTCTAGGATTAGGCTAGTGATACCCTAGGCATGTGTTGTTTAGGGCCAATATATTACGTGTACTTACCCAGTGTAACTTGAGAGGGGTAGATCTTTGTAGACTGGAGTAGAACATTTAAATCTAGTAGAGTTGAGCCTCAGATAGGCCATGATGAGATGGGAACCCGTATATTTATATAATCAACTGGCTATCTTGGAATGCTCCCACGACATATTGGACTCTGCTCGAAAATAGAAGTAACGAGTCACATTGGAGCACAAAATAAGGCCTCTCACATTCAAAGGCCCAAGCACTTCCCGTGGTTGGTCACATTTCCACTAGGAAGCTGCTAGAAGAGGATTAGTTATACTTTGTGTACCCTTAGTTTGAGGCTGCATAGTTTGAGGCAATATCAATTAGGGCGATGTTCGACTAGTTCGGGGACTAAGAGCTAGGTTAGATCATTGGCCACGTTTGAACATAACCGTAGTCAAAGGTCATGTCTGGTTTATAGCCTAGGCTTAAGGCCAGGTTATATCCTAGGTCTAAGGCCACGGTACAACCTAGGTTTAAGGCCAAGTCGGAGTACACAAACGGGGTTTAAGGCCAGATTAGGTTGTTTTGTCAGACTTGTGATTATGTACATATCATTGGGGTATGAGACCATAAGAGCCTTGACACCATTAGACCCTATCCCACCATACACCTTCTTACCTTATCATTGTGCATAGATGTACCTTCAGGGCTTATGGCAACCCGGTTGGCGTACAGACATAGGCAGTAGGGCCTTACACCCGCGTACCTACACCATCACCTAGTTTCTGGTTACTTCCATATTCTCCTGCATACTTATTTGCAGCTGGTGATTAGCTACTTATGGAGCTATATTCTAGCTTATACTTGTTTTATTTGCTATTCTTACTTAGACGGCTTATGATGCCTATTGCGTACCTTATTTCTAGTACTTATCCTACACTTTGCATCTGTTTTATAATACAGGACCAAGCACAAGCTAGCCACATTGATTTCCCCTGTTGTAGTTGTCACTTCCTAAGACTTGTGGTGAGCATTGAGAGTTCTTGGATCCTTCCAGTCTCCTTCTGTATTAGTGGCCCGTCTTTTGCTCTCAGAGACTAGCCTTGTATATTATTTTGGTTTTGTATATGTATATATCTTGTGACTCAATTGTGATGTTTTGTGTCTATAGTAGCTCTGTATAGGTGACATCCAGATGCTGGGAAAGTTGTTTATAGTTGTGTTGTATATCCATATATATGTGATCTTGTTTCATTGTGGTTATATTATCAGTTGGTTTCTTTCATGTTATTTTATTCCTTCACACATGTTACTAACTGTTCTAGATTATGGGCAAGCTTGCCTATTGGGGGGTTAAGGTAGGCGCCCACAAGACCTGTAAAGTCGGGTTGTGATAAGTTGATATCGGAGCTCCAACTTCATTGGTCTCATCTGTACAAAGCTATCATCTAGTAGAGTCTTGCAGATGGGTGCAAAGACGTCCTAACTTGTCTTCGGAAGGTTATGGAATGTCATTAAGAGTCTCCTATGTGATTGCGTCCTTTCGTCTAGTTGTGTTGTAGATTTCATGGAATCTGACTCGCCTCATTCTTTCACAGATACGACCCCCAGAGATCGACCTTTTTTGGGTTAGAGCTAGGGACACAGTGCTAGCTCCAGACAAGGATCCTTCCCCAGATCCTATAAAGGAGCATCAGGATGCCCCTATTCCCCTACAACCGGAAGGAGCAGCAGTAGCACCGCCCCCTGCTGCACCTATTATGACTCTAGTGGTACAGGCAGCTATTGCGCAGTTACTTGCAACACTTGAAGGTGTACAGACGACACCAACCCTAGTCCCAAGCTAGCTCCAATGCCACCAATTCAGCAAGAGAAGCCTCCAGTTCCCACTCCAGCAGAGCATGTAGCCCCAGTGCCTCCTGCTGCTCAACCAGATATTATAGAGGATGTTAGGCCTTATCAAGATCAGCGGATTCTTGGTTAATTTCTCAGATTGGGTCCTCCGAGTTTTATAGGGGAAATTGGAGAGGATGCTCATAAGTTTCTTGGGATGCTCATGTGTCATCAAGACTTATCAGCAGTTTGGAAGAATTCTTCCACAAGTTATAAAAATTCCTTTGCATTCTCAGTCTTGGGAAGAGTAGTCTTAGTATTGCCTGCAATATTCATTCACATGAACATTAGGCCTAATCTATTAGATTGATCCCAGTGCTTATAATGGGATCTTTCCTCAACACTACTCGTTTCAGTTATAGCAGTTGGTTTCTCAATGTAAAGTGCAAAATCTAGATCCAAAACTCCTAGAAGAAATTTGTTATGTGCGCACCAGTATGAGAAGTTAAGTCTGTTAAAGGTTGTAACAGAGGCAGAGCGTGAATAAAGAGAAAATGTTGCAAATAAGTTATGTTCTTTAGTAATACTTTGAGTTATACTATTTGTGAGCACCAAAATTTGACCAAATCTAAGTTATGTATCTTTTAGTATTTGAATAATTATTTTTTGAATCTAAATATGATATTTTTATTTTTATCTTGTTTATAATAATTTTATTTAAAATAATTTGAAAACTACAAAAATAGAGTCACATTTTAGTGTATATTTTGTTTTAAAGAAGAGAAAATTTCTAAAAAATATATATATGTTTTCTTTTAATTTTGATTCTAATAAATAATCTGGTATTGCTAGTATTTTCTTAATTATATCTTAGTTTTAGCTAGTTAACTTTTCTATATATTTTAAAATTTAAAATAGTCTTCTAACATTTTTATTTATTTATTTTCAAAGCAAAAACAAAATAAAAAATGAAAAAAAAAAAAAAACTAACCTAAACTTTCTGCTAAACTACCTGGAGACACACACCCACACATCTTCCACACAACACACACGACACCACATTATATTCCCTACTTTTCTTTAAAATCTGAACCGACACCTACACTACTACATATATACATACTAACACACATTGTTACACACTGAACATTCGACAGAAACAAATTCACAAACACAACACATATTTAACAAGAAAAAAAAAACGCAAGCACGAAGAAGAAGAAGGAAAATTTCTTTAACCTTTGGAGAATTGAGTTTAGTTCTTGTTTGAGTAATTCATCACACAGGTTCTTGCCGGATCTTATCTATCTATTTTATTTAGTTTTTATTTTTTTAAAAAAGAAAACTCTTGTTGAGAGTTGAATTGTGAATGAATTCAATATACAATGCATGCACAAATTTGAACTCGTAATTAATAAATTTAAAATTTATCAATAGTGTAGAGACTAAATTTATGAACACATACAAATGTTTGAATGGTGATAATACACCAATCTTTTAACTGCACATCAAAATTCTTCAATTTCAACTAAATTAGAGCTCATTATAATACTATTTAGTTAGTCAAATTTGTGTCAGCAAAATCACTGGAATCTTTATGATTCCTTAAGGTCATTATTAAAAGCATAATAATGATCTTCTCTTACACATGTTTGTTTGGTCCCTATTATAATAATTGTGACCATCTTTCAATGAAATTTCAAATTTAGGAAATTGGGAAAATGATTGATTCCTACTGTAATTACTATTAATGCATGATTTGTGTAAGGTTACTAGAGATTGCAATTTCCGTATCAATTAATGTTTAGTATTTGATCTTGAAAATAATTTGTAGAATAAATAAACAAATAAGTAATTATAAAGTTACAGAGGTTCACCCTCTTTCCTTGTCCTACTTTATTTGAGATTATTGATCTAAATGATTTATATCGTCAATCAATATATTTTGTTTTATTTTTTGACCTCATGTTAACATTTAAAGAGCATGATCCAAGCCACTGGTGAGGTGTTTTGTTATTTTTCTTACATGTGATGATTGTGTATGCTTTAATCTGTTCAAGAGAATTTGGTAAGATTTTATTTTTACCTTTTTTGAGATATAAATGGACGATATACTAAAGGATGAAATGTCTTATATTGTATTTTAAATCGATGTAGTATTTGTGTGTGGATTTTCATTCTTGTGATAGCATACTGAATTAGTTTGTTAAGTAACTCTATTTTATTATTATTGTTATTTTGCCAAAAAATGAATTTGAATTTTGGCAATTAATTTTATTTAATTAAATCGTTAGAAGCATGACTAGGCCACTTAACAACAAATAGACAAATATTAGCATTTAAATAACACCAAATAATTTTTTTTTTAAAAGCACAAAGTGATAATTGATTCGTGGCAAGGTTGAAAAGCGTTACTATCAATACACCATCAAACCAATAAAACACGATAGTTTTTTTTAAAATGAATTTCAAATAAATTGAAGAAGTTAAGTAAATAATTTTTTTGTAAAACCAAGAAGTATAATATTTTCAAAATTAGCTTAAGTCATGCGTAAATCAATAAAGCAACCATGCTAGAACCATGGGACTCGAGGGGTGTCTAACACCTTCCCCTCTGTCAATGGAATTCCTTACTCGATTATCTAGTTCCCAGACCAAGA
Organism: Solanum rostratum; assembly: GCA_029948455.1. Classification (NCBI taxonomy): domain Eukaryota; kingdom Viridiplantae; phylum Streptophyta; class Magnoliopsida; order Solanales; family Solanaceae; genus Solanum; species Solanum rostratum. The sequence continues at coordinate 62,885,403 of CM057048.1, forward strand.
AAAAATAAAGAGTCATTTCCTTTTGATTATGGATTAAAAATAGGTGACTTGGAACACCAAAACTCAATTTCAAGTGGTGACTCTGAATAATAAATAATCTCTTTTCAAAACATGCTTTAATTGGAAAAAATCTATTTTTCAAAACTTACGTGAGGAAAAATAGGGGTGTGACAGATGGCGACTCCGCTTGGGATAACCAGATTGCAGGCTTGAAAAATATTGATTTATGCATAACTTTATTTATTTTTATTTTTATTTGTTGGTTTAATGTATTATTTGCCTTCTTATTTACTACTCCAATATTATTGGAAATATAAATTATCCTCTCTCGTGCATCTATCTAAGTCTTCTGAAAATTCACTTTGCTCGGAGGTGCAGTTCACACTCCCAAAACTTTATTTGAGATATTGGAGATGCGATTACCCTCCCAAAAAGGAATTTAGTTAGAAAACAAATTTAGGATGGGAAGTTCCAAACAATGAGGCCGGAAAAGCCTTCTACCGATAAGTTGTTTCTTCCCCAACTCAAGTTGTCCACTCGTTTTACAGTTGGTCTAGACACCAAGCACATTAATGTTTAAAACCTAGTTTTCTTATGATACGCTTTGTTTGCATCATGAACATTTGACTTAGTGGGGTTCAAAACTTGGGGTCGAGTCCATCTAGGACAGGTTTTAAATTTTGAGATTATCATGTACATTTTCTATGCTACTTGTTGCATCATTAGAAGGCCTATATCAATTGTTAACCGACTTTTAGATGAATTTATTGAAAACGAGATATTTTTGTGTTTTCATTCTTTCCAAATTACCCTTTCTTTGGAAAAAAAAGGGAAAACGAAACACTCTAAAAGATCTTTTCTCCTTTAAGAAAATTAAGAGGCTTTAATCTTTATAATTCACCTAAAAAAAGATAAAATATTTTTTTTTAAAAAAAACATAATGCCTTAAAAAGTCATAACCATTTCATTCTCTCGGCGAGTCTGTCCTCTGTTTTCCTCTCTCTCCTCTCTCTCTCTCAAGAAATACAATAATAATTTGTCTTGATGTCTCAAGTATCAATTTTTATCAAATGAAGGCCAAGATAAATTCTAATTTGACATCATCCTATAAGGACAAAATGAGCTCAATGGGGAGAGGTGATAAGAGACCTAGAGTTGACCAGCCACCCCAGTTTATGGTGCTAGACGAGACTCTGGTATATCTGAAGGCATGGCAAGAAAATATGAGAAATTATGGAAAGGGAGAGGTATTTAAGCGTGTGAGATACTTGCAAAGCCTCTTGTATGTTGAGCCGCGAAGGGATGTGATAGAAGCTTTAATCTCCTTCTGGGATCCATTGAATAATATCTTCCATTTTGCTGATTTTCAACTCACCCTAACTCTAGAAGAAATAAGAGAATTTATGGTAAGAGGAAAAACCTACCCAAAGGAGAACCTATGATGCCTAAGCATATTGGTGCAAGAAGATTCTGGGATCTGCTATACATCAAACAAGTGGAGATGGATTGCCTAGAGCAAGGTTGGGTTCATTTAGATGAAGATTGACATAAACTTGGCTGCCATCCTTTCAGCTTTCGAGAAGAGACCTAACGTTATCTTTGTTCCAATGGTTCTAGCTGACATTTACTGCGCCCTAACAAGGTGCAAAAATGGTGAAGACTATTTCGAGGAATATAATATCTTGTTACAAATGTGGATGCTTGAACACATATGATATCACCCCTGCACAATACACTTCAAAGTAGAATGGGATATAACATTGGGGGTCATAAAGAAAGGTTTATAGATCAGTTTTCCCCAGGGGAATCAAATCTTGGAAAAGGTACCTTGACGAGCTAACCACCGATAAGATTGTATAAAACTATCACTAGTTCCCATCAGAAGAGGTAATATACATGTCCTTCTTTTGACTGTTCACTGTCCTGATAGGTTTTCGTAGTGTCCAACCCTATGCACCACTCAAGGTCATGAGGCAATTAGGTCAACGATAGTTTCTTCCCCGATGTGAAAACATGTGAGAGTTTATGTATGAGTTCCATCTTGATATTTCCCTCGGAGAGTCAGAGATATTCAAGATTTGGGGAGGGCACATACTCTCGGGCTCCCAAGACCGAGTAGTTGATCGTAGCAAGGGTGAGGTGGACCACTCATATTTAGTATGATTTTATGATCAGGCCCTACTCTAGGCTATGCCCGAAAGATCAACAAGAGGAGCCATAGATTATGAAGCCAAAACCGAGGTCAAAATTAAGCAGGCTTGCTCCCAAGTTGAGAGGAACTATCGATCCACTCTTGATGGCTTGAATAATGCCTTGAAATATGTTCGAGAAGAACTGGCACAACACAAGGCAACACTGGAGGCTCGAGTAAGATTGATTTCAAAAGAGGGTAGAGAAGGAGCACCAAGCCACCATGCAGTTTTTGCATGAGGATCTAGGAATCACCACAGGCGCCATGGAGAACCAAGAAAAAGAATTTAAAAAGGAAAAGGCCCTAACGGGACAAACCCAATCTAGGTTGTAGGTTCAGTTGAAAGACTCCATGGAGCGGGAAAGAAACATAGCAAGGCGTTTCACGGCTTACCAGGAAGAGGTCAAGACTGAGAGAAATCAATGGATTGAAGAGAGGAATGGACTTTTTAACCAAGTAGAAGAGCTCGAGGCACAATAAGATAACTTGAGCCATGATATCCATACCGCTCAGAACTGACTGTGTAACTATCACTAAAATATGGAGGAGGCCAAAGGACGCGAGCTTTAGCTTGCCGAGGACCTAATTGATGTATATGGCAGTTATCTCCATCGGGATGATGAGACCCTAGGTCGGCAAGCACGTGAATTAGCATCACACCTGTCGAAAGCATTGTTCAGAATCTATTCGAACTTGAGAAGTGACTGAAATCCGAGACATTCCTAGAAAGCATTTTTATTATTGTTATTTTCCTTTTATTTTTTTAGTTCATCAAGTCTATCACAACTTCAAGTCTTAGTTTTATTTGGGTTATTTGTATCTAGAACATTTCGAAGATGAATGAAAAGTTGTTTTTTAGTTAATTAAAATTATATTTTTTAAAAATTTTATTATTACAAAAATTCTCATGAACTACATAATGATCTATTTCATGTTCAACATGATACGTAGGCAACCCTCAATGGGTTCGATCAAAATATTTTTAAAGAAAACAAATTCGCCTGAAGGCTAGAATGAAGCATGAAAGCCATCTGAAATCCACTATAAGAATAATTTAGAGGGGCATAACATACAATGTGTGATTAATATCTGCAAAGTTCTAAACCCTAACATGTGTTGTTTTGTTCATGAAAAGAAAGCTTTAAGGTGGTTGATTTGTGGTTAAACTGGCATCTTATCCATACAACACAAGATCAAAGGGAAAACAGAAGATGACTCACAATGACGGAACAAAGTCGGACAATGACGATGTCCAAAATTCGATAGTTCAAAAAGAATCAGTATCAGTAGAGGAAGTAAGGATGCTGAGGAAGCAAATGGATGAAATGTACCAAGCTTGGATGAGTGGGCAAGCCCCGCCACCTTCAATCCATGAATATCTAAATACGGCTATGCCACCCTCGACGAGTGATCCACTTTACACTCCTAGATTTGGCCCATATGCTAACACATCCAATGCTGCTGAGACTTCTACAGTGCACCCTTTCAATATGCCCATGAAAAGTAATCCACTTTTCATACCAGCCGCACAAACAATCCCTCAGCCCAAATTGGTCCCAAAATCTAATGATGATCCTTCGTCCAAGGTTTGTCGTAGTGAAGGATACACCCCTGAAATGACTATTAACATTGCAGATGCTTACCACTAAACTCAGCAGTATAATTCCCCTATAGAAGTTGAGAAAACAACCAAGAACGAAGAGCATGAAGAAATGGCTAAGAAGATGAGAAGTTTAGAGCAGAACTTAAAAAACATACAGGGATTAAAAGGACATAAAAGTGTCAGGTTCAAGGACTTATGTATGTTCCCTGATGTTCACTTGCCTGTTGGGTTTAAACTCCCAAAATTCGACAAGTATAGCAGCCACGGTGACCCCGTGGCTCACTTAAAGAAGTACTATAATCAACTAAGGAGAGTGGGAGGAAGAGAAGAACTCCTTATGGCCTACTTTGGAGAGAGCCTAACAAGTGTGGTCTCACTATGGTTCATTGATAAAGATATTTCTCGTTGGCAAGTTTGGGATGACATGGCTCAGGATTTTGTTCAACAATTTCAATATAATATTGACATCATCCTAGATCGCAATTCCCTTGCTAAACTTGAAAAGGAAATCAACTGAAAGTTTTAGGGAATATGCTATGAAATGGAGAGAACATGGTGCTTGAGTCAAGCAACCAATGAAAGATGAAGAGTTGATTGATGTTTTTCTCCAGGCTCAAGAACCTGACTACTTTCACTACTTGCTTGCTGCAATGGAAAAACCCTTCACTGAAGTAATCAAGATTGGAGAAATGGTGGAGATTGGCATCAAGTCAGGAAAAATTGTGAGATAAGCAGCTATCAAAGCCGCCAATAATGGGTCAGGTGGTTTTGGAAATTGAAAGAAGAAGGATCCATGATGGTGTTAGGATCAAAAGGTACACAAAAGAGGACATACTACCCTCATGTGCAAGTCCAACAAAGACAACCTACTTCACCGCAACACTATTGTCTACCGCAATATGATGTTTTCAACACTCAAGCATATGCCCAACCTCCTCAATATTGACAATAGTGGGCACCTACCCCACAAAGCTCTCGTCCCCAATAATAAAAGCTTCTAAGAACCTTATAATCCACGTCCAAGGATAGATTATGCAAAGGAACAAGGTTAAAAAGAGGCTTTCACCCCTGTTGGAGAATCATACACTAGCCTATTTTTGAAATTAATGCAATTAAGGCTGGTTGAACCTATTGTTCCGCAATCTATCAATCCAAAAATAAGAGGGTTTGATCCATCTCTTATACATGAGTATCACTCCAACTCCTGGTCATAGCCCCAAAAATTGTTGGACCTTAAAGAGGGTCATGATAAAGCTAATCAACGACAAAGTAGTGATACATAATGAGGAAGCGTCAAATATCACCAACAATCCCCTTCCTACTCACAACAATGATCATGACGTTAGATTGATAAGCACTCATATGGAATGTGAACCGATGGATAGAGAGGGAGTTGAAAGTAGGCCATCAAAGAAAGAGTTGAGCATAGTTTCAGAATCTGTACAAGGGGGACCATTGATTGTGAAGGGTGCGAATTCAACACCTGAGGGCTTAAGAAAACCAATATTATACGTTCTTGGAGCTATAAAAGGAGCAGCACCATTGAATGGGCCAAAACTATTTGTTCCTGGAGGATATCGCAGTGCTTGTCTAAGCCAAGATAGTTTAAAAATGACAGAAGAGCCAGTGGTAATAAAATTTGTAAAATAACTCCCAGTCACAAGCATGAAAACTGTCCCATGGAACTACAACAAAACCATTGTGACATACGAGGGGAAAGAGATCGCTGAAGAGATTAATGTAGCAAGTAGTATGACTCGTTTCAGACGGTGTTATGCTCCAAAGGAACTAAGAGAAGCCAAGCATGCCAAAGAAAGTCAGTTGCCAGTAAAAAAAACCTATCACTGAAGAAGAGGCCAAGGAGTTCTTAAAAAAGATAAGGGCTTAAGACTATTCTATTATCGATTAGTTAAGAAAAACTCCTGTCCAAATCTCATTGCTATTTTTACTCTTACATTCCAAAGAGCATTGCCAAGCACTGATTATAATTCTGAATAAGGCGCACGTCTCCGAAAATACCACGGTAGATCACTTGGAAAAGATAGCTAACGGGATATTTGAGGTAAATAGAATCGCATTCACTGATGATAAATTGCCTTTGGAAGGGTCTGGGCACAATAAAGCTCTACATCTAACCGTAAAATGTGAAGAACATTATGTGAAAGAGGGTCCTCATTAATGAGGGATCAGGTGTTGATGTTTTCTCTCTTTCCACATTACAAAGTTTGAAGATTAACACTGATAGAATTCGCACTAGCAACGTGTATATATATATATATATATATATATATATATATATATATATATGAGCATCTGATAGAGCAAAACAATACACATTTGGTGAAATTTATTTGACCGTGACAATTGGGCCGGTAGAGTTTGGAATTACTTTTCAAGTAATAGACATGGACACCTCTTACAACCTACTCTTGGGAAGGCCATGGATCCACATGGCCAGAGCTGTACTATCTACTTTGCACTAGATGGTCAAATTTGAACATGACAAACAAGAAATCATTGTCCATGGTGAAAAAGACCTTCCGAAATATCGAGACCCTTCCACACCATGTATCGAGGATAAAAAGAATGTGAATTCCTCAATTATCAGACTCTCGAGATAGTGGCAGTCAATCAGCTTATGGAAGGGAATCACATATCAAAACCTCATCTCTTTTCTACTTCATTCATGATGGTGACGTAAATGATACAGAATGGTTATGAGCTGGGAAAAGGAGTGGGATTGTCAATGAAAGGTAGGGTAGATCCTATCAATCCAATGGGCAATTAGGAAACTTTTGGGTTGGGTTTCAAACTCAATAAATTGATAGAAAATGGGCAAAGGATCACAAATAGAAGGCTTAGAGTTTGCCAAGGCCAATCCCTCATATCTTTTAGTCTTTCACTAAATCTCAATGCGATGAGGGTCCAAACCCATCTGTCCAAAATGATGTGGATGAAATATGTCAAGGTCTTAAGGAGATATTCTATGAAGTGAACATGGCTCATATGGACGAAGGCCCCAGTCATGTAGATGTGCAATTCATCGGTCCCAGTGTCCGACTCAATAATTGGGAATTCACTCCTCTCCTACCAGGAAGGAGTTTTGGTAGTTTATTTTGCAGCTTTTCCTACATTTGGACAATTTTCAGGGTTGTAATCATAATGTTTTTGTTGTTTTTATTACATGTTAGCCCTTTAACATTAAATCCAGTTTAATGATGTTTCAATTTCTCTGGTAAAAATTTATCATGTCTCTTCGCTTTTCTGATTCTATTTTTTTATTTTCATTTTAGTTACATTAATACCGACTTTAATAACATGACATGCATGCGGAGTTTATGTCTAGATCCTGAAAAATTGTCTAGTCTCAAAACAATGTATCAAGATCTTGAAGAATATGATGAAGATGGAGCATATGAAGAAATAAAAAAGGGATTGGACCAATTTGAAAATAAACCTAAGCCCAATTTAAAACAAAAATGAGGCAGTCAATTTGGAAACTTTAGAGCAAACTCGAGAGACAAAAATAAGTACTCATGCTGAACAAAATACCCGAGATGACCTAATTCAAGTTCTACTTGAATATAGAGATGTCTTTGCTTGGTCTTACGATGATATGCTGGGTTTTAGCGTTGATTTGGTAGTTCATAAACTTCCAACATATCCCGACTTCTCACCCATCCAACAAAAGCAAAGAAAGTTCAACACAAACGTGAGTGATAAAATTAAAGAGGAAATCCTGAAACAATGAGATGCAAATGTGATTAGAGTTATCCAATACACTACATGGTTGGCCAACATTATGCCAGTACCAAAGAAATATGGGAAGACCAGAGTTTGTGTTGACTACAGGGATTTACACAAAGTGAGCCCAAAAGACAACTTTCCATTACCCAACATTCACATTCTGTTTGATAATTGTGCCAAACATGAGATTCAATCTTTTGTGGACTGTTATGCTGGATGTCACCAAATCCTCATGGAAGAAAAAGATGAAAAAACTATTTTCACTATCCCCTGGGGGACCTACTGTTATAGGGTCATGCCATTTGGTCTTAAAAATGTCAGGGCAACTTATATGAGAGCTATGACTACCATATTTCATGATATGATGCATAGGGAAGTTGCAGTATATATCGATGATGCCATCATTAAATCTAGAATACAAGTGGATCATGTGTGTGACTTAAGGAAATTTTTCGAAAGATTATGAAAATACAACCTTAAGCTCCATCCAACTAAATGTGCATTTGGAGTGCCTTCAGGAAAGCTTCTGGGTTTCGTAGTTAGTTGAAGAGGAGTTGAACTGGATCTCACCAAGATAAAGCCTATTCAAAAACTACCTCCTCTAAGGAATAAGACTGAAGTCATGAGTCTTCTAGGGAGACTGAATTATATTAGTTGGTTCATCGTTCAATTTACCATTACGTGTGAGCCAATCTTCAAGTTGTTGAAAAAAGATGCCATTGTCAAATGGACGCGTGAGTGTCAAGAAGGTTTTGACAAGATAAAAGAATATCTAATGAACCCTCCGATGTTGGTCCCTTCGGAACCTGGCAAGCCTTTATTCTTATATCTCTCAGTGATGGATAATGTCTTTGGTTTTGTTCTAGGACAGCATGATACCACAGGCAAAAAGGAGCAATCCATTTATTATTTGAGCAAAAAGTTCACAAAGTATGAGGTGAAATACACTCTCTTAGAGAGGACATGTTGTGCCTTATTCTGGGTGGCTCAAAAATTAAAGCACTATCTTTTGTCCTACACAACCTATCTCATATCTTGAATGGACCTTTTGAAATATATTTTTAAAAAACCTATGCCAATGGGTAAATCGGCAAAGTGGCAGATCTTACTTATAGAGTTTGAAATAGTGTACGTCACTCGCACCTCCATGAAAACACAAGCACTAGTTGACCACCTAGCAGAAAATCCAGTTAATGATGAACACGAGCCATTAGACACCTACTTTCCAGATGAAGAGATTAGTATTGCTGAGGAAGAAAGGCCAAGTGATAGCTAGATATGGAAGTTATATTTTGATGGAGCTGTGAACATCAATGGAGTGGGAATTGGAGCAGTCCGTATTTCACCAATTGGACACTATTATCCTGCCACCGCATACTTTTGGTTCTTTTATACCAATAATATAGTAGAATACGAAGCTTGCATTATGGGTTTAAATATGGAAATAAATTAAGATGTGCGTGAGCTAGTGGTTTTGGGGGACTCCGACTTGCTTATTCGACAGGCTCAATGCGAATGGAAAAATCGGGACATTAAGCTCATTCCATACAAGTATTGTTTAGAGAACCTTGACAAAAGGTTCAAGTCCATTGAGTTCAGATATATTACTAGGTCCCACAATAAGTTGGTTGATGCCCTAGCCCTCCTAGCCTCAATGCTTCCATATCCGAGCAACACCTATATGAATCTCCTAGAAATTCAAATTAGGGATGAGCATGGTTATTGTAATACAATTGAAGTAGAGCCAGATGATGAACCATGGTATCATGACACCAAATGGTTCTCAAAAGAAAGAGAATATCCGTTGCATGCCAATAGAGATCAAAAGAAGACTATTGGGCGACTTGCCAGTGGTTTCTTTCTAAGCGGGGAAGTCTTATACAAAAGAACCCCAGACTTGAATCTATTAAGATGTGTGAGTTCTCAAGAAGCAGAAACGATCATGACCGAAGTGCATTCAGGGGTATACAACCCGCACGTGAGTGGTTATGCCTTAGCAAGGAAGATTATTGGGGTAGGATATTACTGGTTGACCATGGAAAGAGATTGCTTCCATTTTGTTCAAAAGTGTCATCAGTATCAAATCCATAGTGACTTGATTCACTTACCCCTTTTGGAGTTACACTTTATGTCTGCTCCTTGGCCTTTTGTTGCATGGGGCAAAGATGTTATTGGCCAACCGAGCCAAAAGCTTCTAATGAGCATCGATTTATTCTAGTCACCATTGTGTTCTTCACTAAATGGGTAGAAGCTATCACTTTAAAAGCAGTCACCAAGAAAGCAGTGCTGAACTTTGTCCATTTTAATATCATATGTCATTTTAGTATACTGAAGACCATTGTCATAGAGAATGCGGCAAATCTTAATAGCCACCAAATGAAGGAGGTCTGCGAACAATTTAAAATTATCCACCACCATTCAACCCCTTATCGACCCAAAGCAAATAGAGCTGTAGAAGTAGCAAATAAAAATATGAAGAAGATTCTTAGGAAAATGGTCCAAGGATCCGGACAGTGGCATGAAAAATTACCTTTTTCTCTTTTGGGATATCGCACGACCACCCGTACATTAACCGGTGCAACTCTTTACTTATTAGTCTATGAAACTGAGGTTGTCATACCTGCAGAAGTTGAAATCCCTTCGCTTTGAATCATTGTTGAAGCAGAAATTGATGATACAAAATGGGTTAAGAAAAGGTTAGAGCAATTAGCATTAATAGATGAAGAACGATTGTCGGTAGTCTATTTCAGTCAGTTGTACTAGCAAAGGATGGCTTGAGCCTATAATAAGAAGGTACGCCCTAGAAATTTTGAGGTCGGTTAGCTTATTGTGAGACGCATCATTCCCCACCAAAAAGAAGCTAAGGGAAATTGGCCAAATTGGCAAGACCCTTATATCGTTAAACGAATGTTACCTAAAGGAATTTTACAATTGGCAGATATGAAGGAAAAGGTAGCCGACATAATGTGTAACGTAGATTCAGTCAAAAAATATTATATCCCATACTCTTGCTTCGACACCTATGTGATTAGCATTCCTAAGAAGATATGACAAAGGTCCATTATCCTTTATTCTAACACCGCCTACCTCTTCGAACTCTAATCACATTTTTCCATTTCCTTTCACGCCCTGCGAGGGTACCCTTGGTGTGGCCAGCACTTAGAGACTATTGCTAGTCCCCAAGCGAATCACTTAGCCTCATCACATCATTCAATCAATAACCTCTACTGAACAGCGGAAAGTATAAGTAAGTAAATGGGCACATCTCATCTAAAGTCTCAAAAGAATATGTATGCATATATATATATAATGAAGGCTTCTAGAAAGAACTAGCTCACAACCTCAACATCAAATTCTCAACCATCGTCTATGAAGCCTCTGTCATTAATCATGTGGTGCCAATGACAGATCCATGGCTACCCAAATCAAAATAAAAGAAATAGTCCAATCTCTAGCTCTAAAGCAAGATGAATATATCATGGAGGGTCCTCTGAAATAGGGAAGGCTCACCAAATTAGCTGCGATCTCGGATCTTCAACGAAGCGCCTGTTGATGATCTCTAGGACCTGCCTCTGCATCATAAAACGATAAAGTCCAGAGTGGACATCAGTACCTGAAATGTAATGGTATGTAAAATAGCCGAGTGAAACAGAAATCGATAGAAAATATGAAAACTACATCAACTCAAAATAAACATCAAATCACGCCAAACAGTCAAATGTCCATCTATGAAAGAGTAAATGGTAGACAAATGATACATCAATAACTCAAACTCATCAATAGTCTTAAACTCATCTCAAAGCTCATCTCTGAGGAGCTCACCTCCTCTCATCTCATCATCTCATCTACACTCCGAGTAAGGTAGGAAATTTATGGGTGTTTTTCTTATCCGACAATACTCACTTATGAGCCAGTGAATGTACAACAGTTACACTGATGTTGCCACAGCGGTTCCAAACTTGCCAGCTAGGGAACGCTCAAAAACCATATCAGCTCACCCAATATGGAGTCAACTAAATAGGTTCGCTATTGCTTTCAGGGACCGTTACTTTCGAGGGGAACCATGATATATGTGATGGTTCTATGTCTCTCCTACGTTTGGCGACGTAGTTTGAGGAGTTCGAGTTGGACAAACTCTCACTCTTTCGGTGCTCGATACTCCTCCCTTGACTCAATGCTCATAAAACCTCCATCTCAACCAATCTCGTAAGGACTCACTCTCCGTCAATAACCGGTATCTCAAATAGGATTTAACCCTCTCATCAATTTATCTCATCAATGACTCAAGATTGTATAACAATCATTAGGAAACAAGTGAATAGACACATCGGTAGAGTTCGTTTATGGGGACTCATAAACAATCAAAATTTCATCAACTCATCATCACAATCAACAATCTCAACTCAAGGCTCTAGAATCATACTCACTCCCCGTCAATGACTGATATCTCAAATGGGATTTAACCCTCTCATCAATTAATCTCATCCATGACTCAAGATTGTATAATAATCATTAGGAAACAAGTGAATAGACACATCGGTAGAGTTCGTTTATGGGGACTCATAAACAATCAAAATTTCATCAACTCATCATCACAATCAACAATCTCAACTCAAGGCTCTAGACTCACTTCTCAAGTGCATTAAGCATGCTTCTCAATTAAGTCATGTAGGGTTATGCAAATTCTCATGAAAATATCCAATTTAAGAAAACAAATAATATGATGATCAACAACATCGAAAACATGAAATTTTAAAATAAGATTCTTATGAAAAACCATCAAGGGTTCATGCATGTAGACTCTTCAATCATCAACTCATCTATGACTTCTACGCGGCACATGAGAGAACAATCCCATGTTTTAGTTTGGCCTTATATACCTGGGATGCAGCTATCAACCGAGCACGTCAAGGATCTATTCCCAAATGTTTCAACTCAAGCCCTTCTCTTCTCTCCTTAAGTTCTAGCCTTATTAGATTATGGAGTAGGACATAGAATGGGGGTTTGAGACCCTTTTCACGTCGAAATGACCTCATTAGTTGTGTATTAGAGTTTAGGAGGGGTGGGAAATTGACCGGAATGCCCCTCATAATTATTTAAAAATTTTCAGCTCAGAAAAGACATGGTCCGCGATGCGGACTGGTTGCGAATAGTGTATTTTCAGAAAAGAGTTTCTAAACAAGTTTTTTCCATCCCATCGAAAATTTTAAAAAAGACACAAGTGTCCCTCCGCGACAGGTGTGCGACGTGCCTCTGTCGCGCACTACCACTGTTTTTCATTTTGGATCAACAAATTATCTTTTAATCTGGTCACTCTAAAAATCGGTCGAGACCATTTTCCTACTCAATTTTTCATGCTGATCACAAATCCGGCCTCGGATTTTCCGTATAAGCATCGGAAGACATGTTACGTGCATACCCTCACTCTAGGAGTATTTTGGTAATTTTACCGGGCGTTACATCATCTCCCCCTTCAGGTCATTCATCCTCAAATGATGAGTAAAGGTGGATATTAGGGCACGAATAGACTCGAGACTCATTTCCGCACTCAACTCAATCAATCAAACTCATGACTTATTAATAGTAAGTCACATAAAAATAGAACAATCAATTTAGTGAAGGGTAAGGATTTTTACCTTCAACATTATCATCATTTAGCATGAGTAGGTGTGGATATTTGGCTTTCATCGCTTCCTCAGCTTCCCAAGTGGCTTCTTCAATGAATTGATTCCTCCACAAGACCTTGACTGAGGCTATCTCTTTGTTCATCAACTTATGAATCTGACGATCAAGGATTTGAACCGGGACCTCTTCGTAAGATAGGATATCTCCCACTCTAATGCTATTTACAGGGATCACCAAGGCAAGATCTCCCAAACATTTCTTCAACATCGACACATGGAATACTGGATTGAATCCATCCAACTCAAAAGGCAACTCCAACTCGTAAGCAACCTTCCCAATCCTCTTTCCGATCTGATATGGTCCAACATAACGTGAGCTTAACTTTCCCTTCTTCCCAAACCTTAGGACACCCTTCATGGGTGACACTTTCAAATACACCCAATCATCTACCTCAAACTCTAAGTCTCTTCTCCTCACATCGGTGTAAGATTTTTGGCGACTCTGAGTAGACTTTAACCTCTTCCTAATGACCTTGACCTTCTCCATCGATTGGTGAACAAGATCAGGCCCAATAAGCTCCACTTCTCCAACCTCAAACCACCGAATTGGTGATCTACATCTCCTCCCGTATAAGGCTTCATAAGGAGCCATCTGAATGCTTGCATGATAACTATTGTTATATGCAAATTCAATCAATGGTAGGTGATCATCCCAATTTTCCTTGAAGTTAAGAACACAAGCTCTTAACATGTCATCAAGTGTTTGAATTGTACACTCTGCCTGACCATCTGTCTGTGGATGGAAGGTTGTACTCAGGTTCACCTTAGTACCCAATCCTTTCTGGAACGATCTCCAGATTTGGGAGGTAAATTGAGCTCATTTGTCCGATATGATGGACAAGTGAACCCCATGCAACCTCACAATCTCCTGGATGTACAACTTGGCATACTCCTCCGCAGTGTTGTCTTAACTACCAAGAAGTGAGCCGATTTAGTCATTCTATCCATGATCACCCATATAGAATCATGTTGCTTTCGAGACTTTGGCAGACTAGTAATAAAATACATATTAATCATCTCCTACTTCCATTCCGGAATCTCAAAGTTGTAAGCCAATCCACATTGCCTTTGATGCTCAACCTTCACTTGTTGGCAGTTTGGGCATTTTGAAACGAACTCAACAATATCCCTTCATTCCATTCCACCAATAGACTTCTCTTAAGTCGTGGTACATTTTGGTGGAGCCAGGATGAATGAAATATCTACTGTTATGGGCTTCTACCATGATTCTATCTTGAATGCCATCAACAGTTAGGACACACGATCTACTTTGCTATCTCAACACTCCATCTTCCCCTTTGGATAAGACCATCACTCTCTGTTTGTGGACATCCTCCTTCAATTGGAGTATGACAGGGTCTTGATCTTGCTTTTCCTTCACCTCTGCCACTAACGAGGAAGCAGACTCATTCTGAACATTAACTCCTCCTTCATTATTCTCCTCAAGTCGAGCTCCTAATCGAGCCAACTGATGCACGTCCCTGGCTAACTTCTTCTTTCCTTCTTCCACATGGGTTGTGCTATCCATTGATAACCTGCTAAAAGCGTCAGCAACAACGTTACTTTACCTGGGTGGTAGTGAATGCGTCAGCAACAACGTTTGCTATCCTCTGTCGCAAGTTGAGCTCTTTCTGACTGAAAACATACTGCAAGCTCTTGTGGTTAGTGAACACGTCCATGTGTACCCCATACAAGTAGTGGCGCCAGATTTTAAGCGCAAATACTACTGCTGCCAACTCGAGATCATGGGTTGGATAGTTCCTTTTATGAACCTTGAGTTGCCTAGAAGCATAGGCTATCACCTTTCCTCTCTACATTAGTACACATCCCAATCCCACCCTTGAGGCATCACAATAGATTACAAAGTCCTCTGTTCCATCAAGCAAGGTAAGGACTAGTGCGGTCGTCGACCTCACTTTCAATTCTTGAAAACTCCTTTCACATTCGTCGGACTACTGAAACTTGGCCTTTTTCTAAGTCAATTTAGTTAGTGGTGCGTATAGGGAAGAAAAGCTCCCAACAAATCTGCAGTAATAGCCTGCCGACCCCAAGAAACTTCTTATGTCAGTCGGAGTGGTTGGCCTGGGCCAATTCTTAACCGCTTCAATCTTCTGGGTATCTACTCGAATACCCTCGCCAGAAACAACATGGCCTAGGAAGGCCGCGGACTTAAGCTAGAACTCACACTTTGAAAATTTTGCATACAACTCATTGTCCTTAAGAGTTTGGAGGACGACTCTCAGGTGGTTAGCATGCTCCTCCTCACTTCTCGAATACACCAGAATATCATTGATGAAAACGATCACAAACATACCAAGATATTGCCTGAATACTCTATTCATCAAGTCCATAAAGGCGGCGGGTGCACTTATCAGCCCAAAGGACATGACCAAGAATTCAAAATGGCCATATCTAGTCCTAAAGGCTGTTTTAGGAATGTCACATTCCCTTACCTTCAACTGGTGGTAGCCAGATCTAAGGTCTATCTTAGAGAAACAAGAGGTGCTTTGAAGTTGGTCGAACAAATCATCTACCCTTGGGAGAGGATACTTGTTCTTTATTGTGACCTTGTTTAGTTGCCTATAGTCAATACATATTCTGAGGGACCTATCTTTCTTTTGCACAAATAGGAAAGGAGCACCCCAAGGTGAAACACTTTGCCTAATGAAGCCCTTCTCTAGAAAACCTTTTAGTTGCTCTCTCAACTCTTTTAACTCAGCGGTGGCCATCCTATAAGGTGGAATCGAAATAGGCTGGGTATCTGAAAGAACATCAATCCCAAAGTCAATCTCCCTATCAGGAGGGACTCCGGGAAGATTGTCAGGAAATACTTTCGAAAACTCATTAACAATCGAAACTGACTCAAGAGTAGGGGACTCAACATCATCAAATTTCACTCACACAAGGTGATAGATACAACCTTTGGAATCAATTTTCGGTCTCTAAGATATGAGATAAATATTCATCTAGGTGTAACAGAATCATCCAGAGTGGACATCAGTACCTGAAATGTAATGGTATGTAAAATAGCTGAGTGAAACAGAAACCGGTAGAAAATATGAAAACAACATCAACTCAAAATAAACATCAAATCACATCAAACAGTCAAATGTCCATCTGTGAAAGAGTAAAAGGTAGACAAATGACACATTAATAACTCAAACTCAACAATAGTCTCAAACTCTCATCTTAAAGCTCATCTCAGAAGAGCTCACCTCCTCTCATCTCATCATCTCATCTAGACTCGGAGTAAGGTAGGAAATTTATGAGAGTTTTTCTTATCCGACAACACTCACTTATGAGCTAGTGAATGTACAACAATAACACTAATGTTGCCACAGCGGTTCCAAACTTGCCAGGTAGGGAATGCTCAAAAATCATAGCAACTCACCCAATATGGAGTCAACTTAATAGGTCCTCTATTGCTTTTAGGGACCGTTACTCTCGAGGGGAACCATGTTATACGTGATGGTTCTATGCCTCTCCTATGTTTGGCGACGTAGTTTGACGAGTTTGAGTTGGACATACTCTAACTCTTTCGGTGCTCGATACTTCTCCCATGACTCAATGCTCATAAAATCTCCATCTCAACCAATCTCATAGGGACTCACTTCCGATCAACGATCGGCATCTCAAATGGGATTTAACCCTCTCATCAATCAATCTCATCAATGACTCAAGATTGTATAACAATCATTAGGGAACAAGTGAATAGACACATCGGTAGAGTTCATTTATGGGGACTCATAAACAATGAAAATTTCATCAACTCATCATCACAATCAACAACCTCAACTCAAGGCTCTAGACTTAATTCTTAAGTGCATTAAGCATGCTTCTCGATTTAGCATGTACGGTTATGCAAATTCTCATGAAAATATCCAATTTAAGAAAACTAATAGTATGATGATCATCAACATCGAAAACATGAAATTTTAAAATAAGATTTTTATGAAAAACCATCAAGGGTTCATGCATGTAGACTCTTCAATCATCAACTCATCTATGACCTCTATGGGGCACATGAGAGAACAATCCCATGTTTTAGTTTAGCCTTACATACTTGGGATGCAGCTATCAACCGAGTACGTCAAGAATCTCTTCCCGAATGTCTCAACTCAAGCCCTTCTCTTCTCTCCTCAAGCCCTAACCTTATTAAATTATGGAGTAGGACTTAGAATGGGGGTTTTAGACCCTTTTCACGTCAAAACAACCTCATTAGCTGTGTATTAGAGTTTAGGAGATGTGTGAAATTGACCGGAATGCCCCTCATAATTATTTAAAAAATTTCAGCTCGAAAAGGATACAGGACGCGGACTGGTCGCGAATAGTGCATTTTTAGAAAAGAGTTTTTGAACAAGTTTTCTCCATCCCGTCAAAAATTTTGAAAAAGACACAAGTGTCCCTCCGCGACAGGTGCGCGGCGTGCCTCTATCGCGCACCGTCGCTGTTTTTCTTTTTGGATCGAAAAATTATCTTTTGATCGGGTCGCTCTAAAAATTGTCTGAGACCATTTCCCCACTCAATTTTTCATGTTGATCACAAATCTAGCCTCGGATTTGCCATATGAGCATCGAAAGTCACGTTACGCATATACCCTCACTCTAGGGGTATTTTGATAATTTAATCGGGCGTTACATTTCCCCTCTTTGGAACCACAATAATAATAATAATAAAACAAATAAATCCAAAAAAAATGCCCCTTGATCAAACTACGTGTGACCTGATTCCTGAAAGGATATGTAGGCAGCCCTATGCTGGGTTTCGGTCTAACCAACTAAAAAATATAATTATGCTTTTGAGTGTTCAAAGTCGAGGCATAGTTTAATGGTTCCAAAGTTGTAACTCTTTCTCAAAGCCTTCCACACATGTAGCAATATGACCTCTCAATCACTCTTTGAGGAGCTTAAGAGCATGACACTGTAAGGCGACGGTGGGGGGGAAAAAGAAAGAGAATTCAGCTCCAAATTGAAAGGCGCAGCATTGTTTTTTATGAGATGTAGGCTGTTTGGATGGATCGACACGTATAATCCAAAATACATGTCATGATTCCTTAAAATTGGTAAGTACGTTCATATAAATCCCTTTTATTCTTTTTGTTTCTTTTTCTTTTTCCCTCTTCAAGAGATAACTTTTCCTCGTAAAGTTATGACTCTTTGTGTCACCCCATTGTACTTGTGTTGAGCTGTTTCTCTCAAAATCTTATGTCAAGTATTAAAGGAAAAGTTGCAAAATTCACTAATAGCGTTCTAGTTGAAGAGTAATGGGCATACAGAACCGATGAAGTACAGTTGTAGATTAGCTGAGATAAGTAAAATATTCAAAGAGAAAAGTGTCATTGCAAGTTTCCGTAGGGGAGGATCATTAAGGCAGAAGAGGGCCTATTAAGCAAGAGGGTTTACGCAACATGCGCAAACCAATATTGGATCAAAGCTTTTATAGCAAGCATCCGAAAAGATAAGGACAACTTTAAAGTGCTTTTAAGCAACTTGGTCAATCACCAATGAAGTCAATCTTCCAAGCCAGGTGGATCCAATGGCAAGTCAAATCTCACAGGATCAAGACTACAAATCAACCACCATTTAGAAAAATTAACGAATCATTCTTTGTTTAGACAGGTACTAGCAAATCCTGTAGATAGTTTCTGCGAGACAAGCGCCCAGAGGCAGGTTCTCAAATCTTGGTGTGCTATCCGATATGCACATGATCCAATCATTGTTAATTCACATTAGAATTAGAAAAAATGACCTTTATTTTTCTAATAAAAACTAGGGAATATTTTATTTTATTTTATTTCCAAAAATAAAAAAATAAAAAAAAGCAAAATAAAAATATTTCATTCTGCATTTAGTGAACGAACCCTAATAATATTCGTACATGTCTTCACAGGGTACAATCATCCCTTGTTGCATTTAGGGCACGAATCCTCATAATATTCGTACATGTCTTCACAAGGTACATTTATCCCAGTTGCATTTAAGGCACGAACCCTCATAATATTTGTACATGTCTTCACAGGGTCAATCATCCCCTGGTTGCATTTAGGGAACGAACTCTCATAATATTCGTACATGTCTTCACATGGTACAATAACCCCTGGTTGCATAGAAAATGTAGTTTTGTTTTTGTTTGTCTTTGATTGTAGGCAGATCTCTCTGTGATCACAAGTTTGGAGATCAATAATAGAGTATCATTTGCTTCGATTAGAGAAGTGAAGAATGTCAATCACATGAAGAGTCGGCTCGAACCTGCGTAGCAGCTCAACATATCAAGGTTCAACTTTCTATCTTCAATTAAGGAAACAAGCACTCAACAATAACCTATGAACTTTCCTCCGGAGGAGTCTCGGCAACTTAATTAAGATTTCAATAAGCCTCAAACTCAAATTTCAAAATTAGATTTTGAGATCAAGGTACCTGCCAGAAGAAGGTGAGGTGATAAATGAAGATCCAAAAGAAAGAGAGAGACAAGACAAGTAGAATAGATAAGATCCTGTATTGTTTCCTTTCATTTTTATTATATTCAATGTAATAATAGGAATCAGGAACCGGAATCTCGATAGGACAAGACTCAACTTTCTAATCCATCCATCCATCTCTGCACCCATTTAAACTACACATGACCTGATTCTCTTATAACCTGAGATATATAGGCTGCCTAAAGCCAGGGCTCGGTCAATCTTGGTTGTTATTTTTTTACGTTTAATAAATGATTAGGCCAAATTAGGCACCCTCACTTCTTTGATTGAAAACTCTTCATGTTCCCAAGCAAAGAGGGACATTCTGTGAGCACCTAAATTTTGACCAAATCTAAGTTATATATCTTTTAGTATTTAAATATTTTTTTAATATAAATAAGATATTTTTATTTTATCTTATTTATAATAACTTTATTTAAAATAATTTGAAAACTACAAACATAGAGTCACATGTTAGTGTAAATTTTATTTTAAAGAAGAGAAAATTTCTAAAAATATATGTTTTCTTTTAATTTATATTCGGCTTAACTCATAAAGAGACACCTAAACTTGTCCTCATTTTTTACTTAGACACCTAAACTAAGACAAGTTCCTAATAGACACCTCAACTCATAAAGAGACACCTAAACTTGTCCTCATTTTTTACTTAGACACCTAAACTAAGACAAGTTCCTAATAGACACCTCAACTGCTCAGATTTGATCCCATTAAACACTTTTATCCTACTTGGCACTCTCCGGTACTGTTTTTTTAATTTTTCAGCCAAAAATAAATAGTTGCGGTCCAAAAATATTTATTTTTCATAAAAGTAGGTTCTCAAAATTCTCAGTTATCCAAAAAAAAAGAAATTTTCTATAAAAGTAGGTTCTCAAAATTCTCCGTTAACCATATCCGAAAAATATTATTACAATTTTAAATAAAATTTTTTTGCACATGGTTAATTGAGAATTTTGAGAATCTACTTTTATGAAAAAAAATATTTTTTGGACCGCAACTATTTATTTTTGGCTGAAAAATTAAAAAAAAGTACCGGAGAGTGCCAAGTAGGATAAAAATGTTTAATGGGATCAAATCTGAGCAGTTGAGGTGTCTATTAGGAACTTGTCTTAGTTTAGGTGTCCAAGTGAAAAATGAGGACAAGTTTGGGTGTCTGTTTATGTATTTGGCCTTTATATTCTAATAAATAATCTGTATTGCTAGTATTTTTTTAATTATATTTAATTTTAGCTAAGTTAACTTTTCTATATATTTTAAAATTTAAAACAATCTTCTAACATTTTATTTATTTATTTCAAAGCAAAAACAAAACAAAAAAAAGAAAGAAGAAGAAGAAGAAAAACTAACCTAAACTTTTTGCTAAACTACCTGGAGACACACACCCACACATCTTCCACACAACACACATGACACCATGTTATATTTCCCACTTTTCTTTTAATTTTTGAACCGACACCTACGCAACTCATATATACATACTACACACATTGATACACACTGAACATTCGAAAGAAACAAATTCACAAACACAAAACACATTTAGCAAAAAAAATGCAAGCACGAAGAAGAAGAAAATTTTCTTCAACCTTTGGAGAATTGAGTTTAGTTCTGGTTTGAGTTTTCGGTGGCAAAGTTTGTGATCTTTCTTGTAATTAAATTAGTTCATCATACAGGTTCTTGCTGGATCTTATCTATCTATCTATTTTATTTTATTTTTTTAAAAAAAAACTCTTGTTGAGAGTTGAGTTGTGAATGAATTCAATATACAATGCATGCACAAATTTGAACTCGTAATTAGTAAATTTGAAATTTGTCAATAGTGTAGGGACTAAATTATTAACACATACAAATGTTTGAATGGTGATAATACTCCAATCTTTTAACTACACATCAAAATTCTTCAATTTCAACTAAATTAGAGCCTATTATAATACCATTTAGTTAGTCAAATTCGTGTAAGAAAAATCACTGGAATCTTTATGATTCCTTAAGGTCATTATTAAAAGCATAGTATGTATCTTCTCTTACACATGTCTGTTTGATCCCTATTATGGTAATTGTGACCATCTTTCACTGAAATTTCAAATTTAGGAAATTGGGAAAATGATTGATTCCTACTGTAATTAGTATTATCCACGAATGATATGTGTAAGGTTACTAGAGATTGCAATATCCGTATCAATTAATGTTTAGTATTCGATCTTGAAAATAATTAGTAGAATAAATAAATAAATAATTATAACGTTACAGAGGTTCACCTTCTTTCCTTGTCCTACTTTATTTGAGATTATTCATCTAAATGATTTATATCGTCAATCAATATATTTTATTTTATTTTTTGACCTCATATTAACATCTAAAGAGCATGATCCAAGTCGCTGGTGAGGTGTTTTGTTATTTTGCTTACATGTGATGATTACAGATGCTTTAATCTGTTCAAGAAAATTTGGTAGGATTTTATTTTAACCTTTTTTTTTGGATATAAATGGACGATATTCTAAAAGATGAAATGTCTTATGTTGCATTTTAAATCAGTGTATTATTTGTGTGTGGATTTTCATTCACGTGATAGCATGCTGAATTAGTTTGTTATATAACTCTATTTTATTATTATTGTTATTTTGCCAAAAAATGACTTTGAATTTTGGCAATTAGTTTTATTTTATTAAATCATTAGGAGCATAATTAGGCCGCTTAACAATAAATAGACAAACATTAGCATTTAAATAATACCAAATAATTTTTTTCAAAAAGCACAAAGTGGTGATTAATTCATGGTAAGGTTGGAAAGCGTTGCTATGAATACACCACGAACCAATAAAACATGATAGTTTTTTAAAATGAATTTCAAATAAATTGAAGAAGGTAAGTAAATAAAATTTTTGTAAAACTAAGAAGTATATTGTTTTGAAAATTAGCTTAAGTCATATAAAAATCAATAAAGCAACCATGCTAAAACCATAGGACTCGAGGGGTGCCTAACACCTTCCCTTCAGTCAACAGAATTCCTTACCCGATTATCTAGTTCGCAAGCAAATAAAAAATAAAGAGTCATTTCCTTTTGATTAGGGATTAAAAATAGGTGACTTGGAACACCAAAACTAATTCCAAGTGGCAACACTAAATAATGTACAATCTCTTTTCAAAACATCGCTATCACGCCCCGTGGGGGTACCCTTGTCGTGGCCGGCACTTAAAGACTACTGCTAGTCTCCGAGCGAACCGATTGGTCTCATTGTCACCTCAAACTCAACAACGGAAGGAACATTCTCAAGTAAAAGAATATAATAAAATTAAAGTAATCAAGTCTTTATATAAAAAGTTAATTTCCAATAAAGAAGAGTTTGAAAAGAAGCAATACTCAACATCCTCTACTCAATATCTATGAAGCCTCTACCTCTAAATGGTACCACGACAGGCCATGGTTACCCAACTCAAGAAAAATAAAGTACTAACTCAAGCTAGATGATAATGATATGGAAATCCTCTGAAAATAAGGAGGTCTCACCGATCAGCTGAACGCGAATAGATCCTTACCGAAGCGCTTGTCGATGGTCTTTAATACATTCCTCTACATCATAAAATGATGCAGTCCCAGAAGGGAACATCAGTATGTGTAACGTACTGGTATGTAAAATAGCTCAATGAAACAGAAACAGGTAGAATAATATAGGAATAACATCAACTCAACATAATACTCAATCAGAATATCAAATGTCTATCTAAAGCAAGAATAAAGAGTAGACAAGTGACTGATCAACACCTCAATCTCATCAATCAAATGAGACTTATCTCAAGGGAACTCAACTCAACTCAGAAAGACCAATGCCCATCTAAGGCAAGGAAAAGGAGTAGACAATAACTCATCAACATCAATCAAGACTCATACCATCAACTCAACATCAGAGTACTATCGATGTGGAACCTACCTAGGAGTTTCTCTGACCTACAACCATCACCTATGAGCCGGTGATGATACAACGAAGTGGTATCGTTGCGGCATCCATATAGTACCTTGCCATGGTAAAGGAAATGGCATCAGTGGATCCAAAATAAATAACATCAAGTACTTTTTTGGGACATACCTCATGGAATATAGCAGTTTGGTTGATGGTCACCTTTCTAATGGAACACACTATTTCAGAAGAATTTTCCAAAATCATATCATATCATATCATAATAAAAAAATGAATAACCATTCCTTACGACCTGATCATTTCGGTAATGGCTACCCTTCCTATATTGGCACTTAGTTCGAGGAAAAGGAGAGGGCCCTTGGGGATAGTCCTATGCCCCCAATCCATCGGTGCTAAGTAAAAAATATCCCACATGAATACTTATACATATACGTACTTGCAAGAGATACAATATTCATTTCAAATCCGTAGTTCATTTCAAAACCGTTCAACGCACATTTAGGATCAAATGCCAAATCATAAATCATAATCATGATGCTTATGCAAAGGAAATATCTGTCTTGCCGTTCAATCTTTTCTTATGCTGGCCACGTAGTTAATGAGTTCTAGTGGGACTCACTCTTACCCATTTTGGTGCTCAATACTCCTCCCAAAACTCGACATGCTCATAAAACATCATCATCAAGATTTCACATCATCGGTCCCATAGGGACATAGTACATCAACATCAACTCGTATCATCAACATCAACTCATCTCATTAATATCAACATCGTGACTCAAAACATTCTTTTAGAATTTAGTTTCAAGTTTTTAAGACTCATTAACATCATTTTCATCAACATCATCATCAAGACTATCAACAATTTAGACCATAATCACAATATCACAAACATCATCATTGTCAAGGCTTTAGACTCATTCCCTAAGTTCATTCTTGCATTCTTTAGTAAAATAGACATAGGATTTTATAAAATTATTCATGAAAACAACTTATGCAGTAAATCAAGTTTATGATGATCATCAATTTAAGAAAAATATATGAATTAAGAAGAATCTCAATAGAATACTCAAGAATTTTTACATATAACTCATCATCTTCAATCATAGACTCAATTTATTCAAAAGGGGCCCATGAAAGAACAATCTCATGCTTTAGGTTAGCCTTATTTACCTAGAAAGTTGATGTTATAATCAAAATTTGATGAATACTCATTTTCTTAGAGAAAATCATCGATCTCGGTAGTTCTTTTAGAGTGGAAGAACTTGGAAAGATATTGTTTGAAGGGCTTCTCTTTGATTCTTGAATTCTTGGCTTAGAAACTTTAGAGTTCTTGATGAAGAACCCTAATTCTTGACCAAAAAAGAATCAAGGAATCCTTTTTGGGGATTCTTGAATTCGTTTTATTGAAATTCTAGGTTATGATGTAAGATTCTATTTAGAGATTCATGAATAGATAAAGAAATTTACGTTGGGTAGCTTAAAATTTATAAAGAATAACTCACCTTGATGATGAATCTTGAAAGTTAATCCTAACTTGATGACTTTTTTTGATGATTCTTGAAGTTTATGTTTAGGAGTGAAGGAGAGGGTTTTAATTATGAAAACTGATATTTTATGCGTTTTGGGACCTTAAATAGACCCCAAAATATTAGGATAAAAGTACCCTAAAAAAATGACGTCATTTAGCTTATCCAGAAAGGGTTCGCATCAGGTCTGCGTCGCTGAGTTGTTGCAAATCTTCAGACAGCTCTGTAGGTCTTTAGTAAAATGGTCATAACTTTCTACTCCGAACTCTGATTAAGGAAAAATTAGATGTGTTGGAAACATAACTTAAAATCTTTAATTTGATAAATTATGGGTCACCAAACTCATTATACTTTAGGAGATATAGTCATTTGAAGTTGACCCTTCTATCAACTCATACGAAAACTTGGTCGGTATAAATTCTTTGGACTTGACTTGATGCCAAAGATCCATTATGACTCTAATTCACATCTAATATACTTTAAATACTTAAGAATTAATCGTAGCATGTATATATAACCTAAAAGTCATTGCTCCATCTAACTTTTATAAAATCTTACATTAGAATTGCGACTTTATCATCTCCAATTCTATTTTCACACTATGAAACTGTCTTTAACATCTATGCTCAATTAAAAAAACCAATAAAATCCTACATCATATGAAGGATAACTAAATCTTTGTTAAAAAAAAGTTAGGGGTGTTACATTATCTCCCCCTTGGGATCATTCATCCTCGAATGATGAGTAAAGGTAGACATGAAGGCGCGAATAAAAGTTAGAACTCTTCTCAAAACTCACTCAATCATTCAAACTCTCGACTCCTCATCAATCTTGAAACATCTCTGTTCAGACTCAAGAATTGACCCATCAACTCAAATAGACAAATACGTTCATATCAAGAGTAGAATATTATCTTAGACATTCTCACCATCAGGCACGAATGAAATGTTGGAACTTAATCAATTTGAATCATTTGAACACCTCGGCAATTAGTCTTTCGGACTCCAAAAGAAAGACATCAACTCTAATCGAGAATAGGACCATCGTATAAGCAAGACTCTATGGACACTCTCATGCTCAAGTCTCCACCTCAATTGTGCTCCTTTTCATGACACTCTACTCCATCAATGTAAGCTCATAGCTCTTATTCAAATCTCCACCTAACCACCTCTTCTTCTTCCATTCAAGCCTAGTTCTAAGCCTTAAGATGCTATCCCTAAGATGATCATATTCATACAAAGCTAATCCTCAATACTCAACTCTATGTTCGAAACCTATTATGAAGTCTTCAATAGTCTATCATCCATACTAGCACAATAACAACCATGCATTCAAGCCTACCATCCTAACCACTTTAACTATGTCTTAGATTTTTTCAAGCCTACTTGTCACTTCTATCTCCACCATTTTCAATGAGCTCTCACTCAATGTCACACCAACATACTCTTGCCTATCTATTGCGTATCTACGATCTCGTCTCTTTCCTCCTCCCTATCTCTATCCCTACATGACATAAATTTAACACTGATATCACAATAAGGATACATTCGCACCTTCTCATCTACCCTCACTCTGAGTCTACTATTATCAGCATCACTATTTGGACATGGAGGAACTCATCATCTCCCCCTTTGATGAAACCCTCAAACTATTAGCTCTCTATGCAAAATAAGCACGATTATACCTCTAAAACTTGATACTCTACATCCTACCATCAATAATGGCATAACAAGCCGAAGGTCAGTGCATGTGTAAGATGACATCAGGATCAAGAACTCTCACTTTCTTTTGAATTCTTCCATCTCAAGCTCTTCTCCTCTTCTCTCAAGCCCTAGTCTTGTTCAATTGTTAGAAAAGGACTTAGAATGGGGTTTTAGGCCCTTTTTTTGTAGTTCAAATGACCCAATTTGATCGTGTATCGAGTTTAGGAGGGATTAAGAATTGACCGGAATGCCCCTCATAAAGTTTAAAAAAATTTCAAGTTCGGAATAACCCAGTCCGCGATGCGGACTGATCGGGCACCAGTGTATTTTTCTCTAAAAATTTTCTGAACGAGTTTTTCCAATCTCGTCGAAGAATTTGAAAAAAACCATAACTGTCACTCTGCTACAGGTGCGCGATGCGCCTCTATCGCGCACCGACACTATTTTGATTTTTGAATTGAAAAATTATCTCAGACTCTTTTCAACGCTATCACTCTTAGCTTCTTCCAGTCTCTATGGAAATCTATCTATCTTTGCTATTCCTATGGCGTACATAACCACTTGCCACAACTCTTACAATCTAACCTCTTCTTTTGCCAGCTAACGCTCAACTTATGTGCTCCCGTAAATTTAATTGCATAAGAATTAGTCTACCATGGAAAAATCGTCATCATCTATCGACAAGCTCTAAATCAATTTAGCTACTCATGATGAAAAAGATTACTTACATTAGCCTACTCCACATCGACAACTCAAATATAAATATCTAGATTCTTATAGCAGTCATAACTTAGAACTTCACACATCTTTACATATTTATGGATACATATCTCAAGCCTATTCTTATCTATTGAACTATCCTCGTCTCACTTGTTTTACCTAAGGGGCACTTATACCCTGCCCATAGCATCACTTCCTCACAAATCAACACCTTCTTTTCGAACATACACTATGGAAAGCCTCTTAGAGAAAATCTCCAACTAAGGCTATCACTCTCATGATGCTATCTCCTCTTTAATACTACTTCTCAAATTTCAAGCTTAGGGTCTAGCACTAACATGTGCATCATACACCTCTCTAATGCTAACTTACAATTACTAGGTAAAAATTTAGGGAACATAACCCCACTGAAATCTCATAGCGAATATCAAATCAACAAACCCTTCCTCATAACTCAGTACCACTCATCTATTTAATCATATCTCCTTGTCTGACTAAGCTTATTACTCGATGAGTCTCATGAACTCACAATTAAAAATCATAAGCCTAATTTAGATCTATCACATTGAAAGCACTCTTTTCCCCAATTCAACATCCACACTTCACCCTCTATAGTATGAATACTACAACAAACAACATAACTTCCTTTTAGTTTGAGCATACTCTACCACATTCTAAAAACAACTCTTCATTTATACCTCATCATGAAAATCATAGGGTTCTTACTACTCTTTCATCAAACTCATGGCAATCGATTCACCACCTCATTACTTACCTAATAAATACGTAACTCTAACTACAAGCCTCAATCAGCCATCACTCTTGCCATCTCATCTCTTTCTTTCCGTCATTATCCTTCTAACTCTGGGATGATTCAATTATACTTAGGGTTTATAAGACCTTACATCTCACTCTTAGGTGGTAACATTAGACTTTTTTGAGAGATAAGTTCTTCTCTCATGGGTCATATCAGAAGCAAGTTTTGAAAAAAAGGGTCTGGGCACATCTAGAGCTAACTCAAATGCACGATTCATATGAGTAAGAGTGCTCTCTTTCTAGTCAATCAACTCTGCACACTAGTCAACTTCTGTCAAGCCTGGTGCAGTCTCTCTACCATTCTGATTACTTTATCTCAGAGGATCTCATATGTAAGAGTTCGAACATTACTGTCTCTATCGCCTCGTGGACAAGGCATAGTCGACAAGTTTAGAGCAATGCACGAATCATTGTAGATTTCTTAGGAAATAGTTCTATCGCACAATTAGAATCTGAACGAAGGAAAATTTTTCCTAATATCCTATAGCCTCCTTATTATGGATGTGGCACGCTTCACACCAGTAATAAGGACTCTACTAGACATGGATTCATAAACTCCCTAGGACATTTGAACTCTTTGCTTTGATACCAAGCTTGTCACGCCCCGGGAGAGTACCCTTGGCATGGCCGGCACTCAGAGACTATTGCTAGTCCCCAAGCAAATCACTTGGCCTTATCGTCACCTCATACTCAATAGCGGAAGGAACACTCTCTAGGAAAAGACTGTAATGAAATTAAAGTAATCAAGTCTTTATATAAAAAGTTAATTTACAATAAAAAAAAGTTGAAAATGAAGCAATACTCAACATCCTCTACTCAATGTCCACGAAACCTCTACCTCTAACATCTAGATGGTAACACGACAGGCCATGGTTACCCAACTCAAGGAAAAATATACTAACTCAAGCTAGATGATAATAATGTGGAAATCCTTCAAAAATAGGGAAGTCTCATCGATCAGCTGAATATGAATAGATCCTCAACAAAGCACCTACCGATGGTCTCTAATACCTGCTTCTGCATCATAAAACGATGCAGTCCAAAAAGGGACATCAGTAGTTGGAATGTACTGGTATGTAAAATAGCAGAATGAAACAGAAACAAGTAGAATAATATAGGAATAACATCAACTCAACATAATACTCAATCAGAATGTCAAACGTCTATCTAAAGCAAGAATAAAGAGTAGACAAGTGACCCATCAACACCTCAACCTTATTAATCAAATTAGACTCATCTCAAGGGAACTCAACTCAACTCAGAAAGACCAATGCCCATCTAAGGCAAGGATAAGGAGTAGAAAATAACTCATCAACATCAATCAAGACTCATACCATCAACTCAATATCAGAGTACTATCGGTGTGGAACCTACCTGGGAGTTTCTCTGACCTACAACCATCACCAATGAGCCAGTGATGATAGAACGAAATGATGTCATTGCGGCGTCCTTCTAGTACCTTGCCAGGGTAAAAGAAATGGCATCAGTGGATCCAAAATAAATAACATCAAGTCCGCTTTTAGGACAAAGAAAACATCCGTCTTGCAGTTCAATCCTTTCCTACGCTAGACACATAGTTAATGAGTTCGAGTGGGACTCACTCTTACCCATTTCGGTGCTCAATACCTCTCCTAGAACTTGACATGCTCATAAAATATCATCATAAAGATTTCTCACCATCGGTCCCAAGGGACATAGTACATCAACATCAACTCGTATCATCAACATCAACTCATCTCATCAACATCAACATCAACATCATAGACTCGAAACATTCTTTTAGAATTTAGTTTCAAGTTTTTAAGACTCATGAACAACATTCTCATCAACATCATCATCAAGACTCTCAACAATTTGGACCACAATCACAACATCACAAACATCATCATCGTCAAGGCTCTAGACTTATCCCCTAAGTTCATTCTTACATTCTTTAGTAAAATAGACATAGAATTTTGTAAAATCATTCATGAAAACAACTTATGAAGTAAAACAAGTTTATGATGATCATCAATTTACTAAAAATACATGAATTAAGAAGAATATCAGTAAGAATACTCAAGGATTTTTACATATAACTCATCATTTTCAATTATAGATTCAATTTACTTAAAGGGGGCATACGGAAAAACAATCTCATACTTTAGGTTAGCCTTACATACCTAGAAAGTTGATATTACAATCGAAATTTGATGAATACTCATTTTCTTAGGGAAAATCCTCGATCTCGGTAGTTCTTTTAGAGTGAAAGAACTTGGAAAGACATTGTTTGAAGGGCTTCTCTTTGCTTCTTGAATTCTTGACTTAGAAACTTTAGAGTTCTTGATGAAGAACCCTAATTATTCCTTTTTTTGGGATTCTTGAATTCGTTTTCTTGAAACCCAAGGTTATGATTTAAGATTCTATTAGAGATTCATGAATAGATAAAGAAATTTAGGGTGGGTAGCTTAAATTTTTTGAAGAATAACTCACCTTGATGATGAATCTTGAAAGTTAATCCTAACTTGATGATTCTT
The DNA here is from genome assembly GCA_029948455.1 of Solanum rostratum. Taxonomy (NCBI): domain Eukaryota; kingdom Viridiplantae; phylum Streptophyta; class Magnoliopsida; order Solanales; family Solanaceae; genus Solanum; species Solanum rostratum. Next base: position 62,916,304 of record CM057048.1, read on the forward strand.
GAGTGTTTATGTTTAGGAATGAAGGAGAGGGTTTTAATTATGACAACTGATGTTTTATGCGTTTTGAGACCTTAAATAGACCCCAAAGTTTTAGAATAAAAGTACTCTCAAAATAAAATAAAATGACATCATTTAGCTTATCCAGAAAAGGTTTTCGCCAGGTCCGTGACAGCTCAGCGGATCTTCAGACAACTCTGCAGGTCTTCAATAAAATGGTCATGACTTTCTACTCCGAACTCTGATTAAGGCAAAATAAGATATGTTGTAAAGATAATTCAAAGATCTTTAATTTGATATATTATGGGTCACCTAACGCATTATACTTTAGGAGATATGATCATTTTAAGTTGACCCTTCTATTAACTCATATGAAAACTTAGTCGGTAGAAATTCTTTGGACTTGACTTGATGCCAAAGATCCATCATGACTCTAATTCACATCTAATATACTTTAAATACTTAGGAATTGATCCTAGCATATATATACAATCTAAAAGTCATTGTTCCATCTAACTTCTATAAAATCTTACATTAGAATTGTGACCTTTTATCATCTCTAGTTCTATTCTCACACTAAGAAACTGTCTTTAACATTTATGCTCAATTATGAAATATCAATTAAAATCCTATATCATATGAAGGATGGCTCAACCTTACTTAAAGAAAAAGTTAGGGTGTTACAGTCGCTTTAATTGGAAAAACTCTATTTTTCAAAACTTACGTGGGGAAAAAATAGGGGTGTGACACTATTAGAATTAGAGATGGTTTATAAACTCTTAAATGTATATTGGTGTCCTCCTTTGGGTAAACATAAAAATACAACTCCATACATAATTATTCTTAAGCATATATTTTAACATTATTCGGTAATTTTATCATATCAATTAATAATATTTATTATCTTTGGATAAATAAATATCATTAATAATATATCTAAATTATGTTTTTAATGTTCATGGTTATATGAAAAAAAATCAACCTTTGGTGATCCGTAAATGTCTTATAACCAAAAACTTCAATTTATCCATATAGGTGTTATATTAGTTATAAGCATCAAAATAATGGATAATTGAATTTAAGTTTAATCATTATTTTGAAATTAATCATTCAGAGACTAGACCACTTTGGTGATTAACTAATCTCACATATAATTCCAAGTTAGTTTAACATAATAGAAACATTAAAACTCTACATATCCATAGATAACAATAATTATGACTCTTAGAATTTCATAGATCGGATTCATAAAGTTAAAAGAGCATAAAGCTGAATGAAAAATCACTAGCTCTTGAATCATGCTTTGATACCACATGTAAAGATCTACCATAATTCAGATTGTCAAACATAAACAATATGAAATAAAATTCTATCATTAGTTCGAGATTGTATATGATTTTCACATAAATCCTCTTTAGAGATTAGTTTAGTTATAAAACATATCAGAATCAGTCATGAGATCTTGAGTTGACTTGAGCAGAAGACTTTTCTTGTTATTGACAAAATGTCAATTTTCTCTCTTTACTTTTTATTGATTTCTTTCAGAATAGTTGTTTGATGGAAAGTACAGTGTTCTTCAATATTTAAAGGTGGAGAGAGGACCAGTTACTTTCAGTCCCACTTTCCATCATCATAGATAGGAGAATTAAAACCATAATAAACCCCTGTTACTTCTCACTATCATGTCCATAACATCCCACTATAACATCCATAACTCCCTACTAACATAGGTAGTGGGTGGTGGAAAGTTATGATAACTACCAACATAGTGGATGGTGGAAAGTTATAATAACTTCCAACAATTATAGCGGGCGGTGGAAAGTTACAGTAGTTTCCACCAATATAGTGGGTGGTGGGAAGGTGCAGTCACTTTCCCCAATATAGTGGGTGGTGGGAAGTTGCAGTAGCTTCCACCAACAGAAGTAGTGAACGGTTTTTAATAACTTCCACCAACATTATCCTATTTCGAATTTAGTAATTATATATTAAACCAGAATTAATATTGACGTGAGCCATAAAATTAACATATGTGGGCCATAAAAACTAACAGTTAATACAAACACTTTGTTTTTCTTTGACATTTCTCAATGACCCTTCTCCTTTTTAAGTTCTTTCTAACTAAACAGTTGAGTCATATCCACTTAACAAATTGCATGAAAATGATGACAACTCTCCACTTTCTTTGGCTTTCAAATCTTATCAGTAAATGATATTTTATTGGTTTCCTCTCAATGTCTTGATCATCAAAAGTCATTGTTGCTCAAGTTGAAAAGCACCCTCCAATATGATTTTACTTTGTCAACAAAATTGGCACGTTGGAACCAAAACACAAGTGAATGTTGCAAATGGGATGGGGTTACATGTGATCCCTCTGGTCATGTGATTGCCTTGGAACTTGATAATGAGACTATTCTCTGTTCACTCTTCAGTATCTTGAGAAGCTAAATTTGGCTTACAACAGGTTTAGTGTTGGCATATCAGTTGGTATGTCCAACCTCACCAACTTGAAGTACCTGAATTTGTCGAATGCTGGTTTTGTTGGTCAAATTCATATGGTCAAATTCATATGGTGTTATCAAGATTAACAAGGCTAGTTACTCTTGATCTCTCAACTCTTTTCCCTGATGCAATCCAGCCACTAAAACTTGAGAATCCCAATTTTCATTTCATTTCTCTCTCTCTGGTGGTTGAGAGAGGACTTGGAGGTTGATTTTTAAAATTTTCATTTCATTCTTAACAAGAATATTTTATAGCCATTATAGCATATTAGTACCTGTATATAAGCAAATAACTTCAGCAGCTTCCAGTCGTGCTGCTTGCTTGAGCAGTTTCTGGTTGTCCTGCCTGCTTCAGCTACTTGCTTCTTCAATAAAAGAATTTTTACGAATTTTTTTAATTTAATTTTTCTAAGGTAGATGATATTGACGTGTCTGTTTTGGCTGCTTCCTTATATTTCTTCAACTGCTTCTACTGTGATTTTACAATATTATCTCTAATAAATTATTTTTCCAACTGTTTCAAATATGATTTTACTTTGTCATTCTAATAAATTATTTTAAGCATATAAACGTCAAAGTTACGACAAAATAAATATTCCTAAAATCAAAATTGAGTCTTTCTTTTTAAGTTGGACAAATAAAATTAAATAAAATTTTGTAATAATTTCTTTATGATTATTTTTGTGTTAAAAAATACTTTAAAAAATATAAGTTAAACTTTTTAAAAATATATATAAAAAAATCTATTAATATCATATAAATCAAATTTAAAAAATAATTTATATTAAGTGCATACTAGCATGAACTTTTATAACTGACTTAAAAATAAAAAATTTCAAATATTTTATAATTTCTTTTCATCTTTCTTAAATTTCGTATCAATCACAAATTTTTCAATGTCAATTACAATATTTTAATCGATTGGGTCGGCCAGAATTTTCTAAAGAAGATGGCTGTCTGACAATTGCTTCATACAGAGAAATGGATTTGCAAATGTGATTTTCCCTCTTTTTGAAATTAGAATGCTATTGACTTTTTAGGATCAATTTTTTTTTTTCTTTTAAAGAAAATTCTACGAAAAATATTCTAATAATTATTCCGATGACTTCAAATCACTCCTGTCCATACCTCTTTATATAACTGCTTACAATTATAATATGTACATTTTTTATACTATTAATAGTAGTTTATTTATTAATCATCACAGGGAAAAAGACAAAAAATTAAAAAATGGTAGTTCATCATATGACAAAAAATTAAAAAATGGTAGTTCATCATATTGGAAATAAATAAAATACTACTGGTCAGTTTTTCAAGAGAACAGAAGTTGTTGAGTAAAATTTCCGATCCAATAGTATTACTTCATCCGTCTTATTTTATGTGTGATACCCTTTTCTTTTTGATCCGTTCCAAAAAGAATGTTATCTTACTCAAATTGAAAATAATATACTTTTAAAATTCTTTTTTTACCTTTAATGAGATGATTCTCAGCCACACAAATATTTAAGAATAATTTTAAATCACAAATTTTAAAAATCTTTCCTTTATTTTAAACACCATGCCAAATCATAAAGTGTCATATAAAATGACACGGAGAGTGTATTTGTTTAGACTATCCTAGTTTATTCCCAATTAAGAGGTCCATACGGTTACAACTTGAAATAGATTAAGAGGACCAGAAGAATATATTTTTTTCTAGGGAAAATGGAAAAAAGAGCTGCATCGACTAACAGATTTAGGCATGTCTTGACATATTTAGACATGAAACACATAGTTCTATTGGTAATGAAAAGGATAAAAATTTCAAGATTCAAATCTCAATTGAGATTACAAAAATAATTTCATTTCATTTCATTTATTTACATCTTATCTGTGAAATCGTTTGATATCTTTATAGTAATAGTCCAAAATAAGAAGGTACATGCAAATTTCCCCTAACACAACGTTATGAAAATAAGATAAAAAAGAAAAAATAATTCTATTACAACAATAACAATAGCATACTCAGTATAATTACATAAGTCAAGTGAGCGTCATCTTATCCAAAGAAGTGTCAATTATTGCCGAAAAATTATACTATTTTGCTAGGTTAAATTTTTTAAATTTTATATATATAAAAAAATAATATATTAACTCTTCATATTTTTTTACATGTCTAGAGAGGATGACGTATACATACCTTACTTTATGAGGTCAAAGAAAGTGTATGTGAGAGAATCCAATGGTAAATAGCATAGAAACTCCTCAATCATAAATAAACTCAAATAAAATGCAAAAAGGTCAAGATTTTAATTAGTATTTTCCATATAAACAAGAGTAGCTTCCAACGAATAAACAAATAGGCCCGACATAACAACGCGTAGAAAGAAGCAATACAATTTGACTAGTTACATGATTAAACAATCAGTACTTTGTGTTAGGATCGATTACAACAACACTTGGGAATTTCGAAGAATAATTCAAGAATCAAGATAGTTTTTGGTAAACCTAAGAGAGAGAGAGAAATAATTTCGTGGTAACACCAGTGAAGGTAACCTCCACGGTGATGCAGTATTTATATTAATAGAATAACACTGTTACAAAATACACGGAGAATAATAAAAATAGTACAGCCTAAAATTTGGGTCGGGGCTCCACATAATATATAAACAGTACATCTACATATTAATCAGGCTCCACATCCCAACACTTTGTCCTTTTTTTATTTTGACAATTTCTTGGCCTCAATTTTTCATCTTCTTTTCTCTTCATTTCAATCACCTCTCTTTTCTCTTTCACTTCAAGAACAAGTTTGATGGGTTATAATATCACCAAGACTTCATTTTTCAGTCTTATGGGAGTCCATACAAGACTTCTGCAATGAAATTTTTACACTTTCTGTGGCTCTTCTTGATACCCTTTTTCCAAATCCTATCAGGTATTGAGATTTTCTTGGTTTCCTCTCAATGTCTTGATCATCAAAAGTCATTCTTGCTCAAGTTGAAAGGCACCCTCCAATATGATTCTACTTTGTCAACAAAGTTGGCACGTTGGAACCAAAACACAAGTGAATGTTGCAATTGGGATGGGGTTACATGTGATCCCTCTGGTCATGTGATTGCCTTGGAACTTGATAATGAGACTATTTCTGGTGGAATTGAGAATTCAAGTGCTCTGTTCAGTCTTCAGTATCTTGAGAAGCTAAATTTGGCTTACAACAGGTTCAGTGTTGGCATACCAGTTGGTATGTCCAACCTTACCAACTTGAAGTACCTGAATTTATCGAATGCTGGTTTTGTTGGCCAAATTCATATGGTGTTATCAAGATTAACAAGGCTAGTTACGCTTGATCTCTCAACTCTTTTCCCTGATGCAATCCAGCCACTAAAACTTGAGAATCCCAATTTGACACATTTCATTGAGAACTCAATAGAGCTTAGAGAGCTTTACCTTGATGGTGTTGATCTTTCAGCTCAGAGAACTGAGTGGTGTCAATCTTTATCTTCGTTTTTGCTTAACTTGACAGTCCTGAGCTTACGTACTTGTCAAATTTCAGGCCCTATTGATGAATCACTTTCTCAGCTTCAGTTTCTATCTATCATCCGTCTTGACCAGAACAATCTATCTACTACAGTTCCTGAATATTTTTCCAATTTCTCAAACATAACTACCTTGTCCCTCAGGTCTTGTAATCTGCAGGGAACATTTCCGGAAAGAATCTTTCAGGTATCAGTTTTAGAGATTTTGGACTTATCAAATAACAAGTCGCTTAGTGGTAGTATTCCGAATTTTCCTCGATATGGATCTTTGAGGAAGATATCACTAAGCTACACCAACTTTTCTGGTTCATTACCAGAGTCCATTTCGAACCTTCAGAATCTGTCCAGGTTAGAGCTCTACAATTGCAATTTCAATGAACCAATACCTTCCACAATGGCAAACCTTACCAATCTTGTTTATTTAGATTTCTCCTCCAACAACTTCACTGGTTTTATACCATATTTCCAACGGTCCAAGAAACTCACCTACTTAGACTTTTCACACAATGGTCTAACTGGTCTCTTGTCTAGAGCACATTTCGAAGGACTCTCAGAGTTCGTCTACATGAATTTAGGGAACAATTCACTCAATGGGATCCTTCCTGCAGAAATATTTGAGCTCCCCTCCTTGCAGCAGCTTTTTCTTTACAGCAATCAATTTGTTGGCCAAGTCGACGAGTTCCACAATGCATCCTCATCTCTGTTAGATACAATCGATTTGAGCAACAACCACCTGAATGGTTCAATTCCCAAGTCCATGTTTGAAGTTAGGAGGCTTAAGGTCCTCTTACTTTCTTCCAACTTCTTTAGTGGGACAGTGCCCCTTGACCTCATTGGGAAGCTGAGCAACCTTTCAAGACTGGAGCTTTCTTACAATAACTTGACTGTCGATGCAAGTAGCAGCAATTCAACCTCTTTCACATTTCCCCAGTTGAATATATTGAAATTGGCTTCTTGTCGGCTGCAAGAGTTCCCTGATCTCAAGAATCAGTCAAGGATGATCCACTTAGACCTTTCAAACAACCAAATACAGGGGGCAATACCAAACTGGATTTGGGGAATTGGTGGTGGAGCTCTTGCTCACCTGAATCTTTCCTTCAATCATCTGGAGTATGTGGAACAGCCTTACAATGCTTCCAGCAACCTTGTAGTCTTTGACTTGCATTCCAACCGTATAAAAGGTGAGTTACCAATTCCACCTCCCTCTGCCATCTATGTGGACTACTCGAGCAACAATTTAAACAATTCCATCCCAGTAGATATTGGAAATTCTCTTGCTCTTACCTTTTTCTCGGTAGCAAACAATGACATCACTGGGATAATTCCTGAATCCATATGCAACAGCAGCTACCTTCAAGTTCTTGATTTGTCTAACAATAAATTGAGTGGAACAATACCATCATGTCTACTGAATAATAGTACTACTCTTGGAGTGCTGAATCTAGGGAACAATAGACTTCATGGTGTTATACCAGATTCATTTCCAACTGGTTGTGCTCTAAAAACTTTAGACCTCAGTAGGAATAGCTTCGAAGGGAAGCTACCAAAATCGCTTGTCAACTGCACATTGTTGGAGGTCCTGAATGTTGGACATAACAGACTTGTTGATCGCTTCCCATGCATGTTGAGGAACTCAAACAGTCTGAGGGTCCTAGTCTTGCGCTCCAATCAATTTAATGGAAATCTTACATGTGATATAACCACAAATAGCTGGCAGAATCTCCAGATCATAGATATAGCTTCCAACAGTTTTACTGGTATGTTGAATGCGGAATGCTTTTCTAATTGGAGAGGAATGATGGTTGCACACGATTACGTGGAGACAGGACGCAATCATATCCAGTATAAGTTCCTCCAACTAAATAACTTTTACTATCAGGACAGAGTGACATTAACCATCAAAGGCATGGAGCTGGAGCTTGTGAAGATTCTCATGGTCTTCACATCTATTGATTTCTCTTCAAATAGATTTCAAGGAGTGATACCAGACACGGTTGGGGATCTTAGCTCTCTTTATTTTCTTAACCTGTCACACAATGCCCTCGAGGGGCCAATTCCAAAATCAATTGAGAAGCTACAAATGCTTGAATCATTAGACCTGTCAAGAAACCACCTGTCCGGGGAGATCCCCTCAGAGCTTGCAAGTCTCACATTCATAGCAGCTTTGAACTTATCGTTCAACAATTTGTTTGGCAAAATACCACAAAGTACTCAACTTCAAACGTTCTCAGCCGATTCCTTTGAAGGAAACCGAGGCCTATGCGGGCTCCCTCTCAACAACAGTTGCAAAAGCAATAGATCAGAGTTCATGTTGCCACAAACTTCGCTACCAGACTCAGATTTTGAATGGAAGTTCATTTTCGCGGCTGTTGGATACGTGGTAGCGGTAGCAAACACTATTTCACTTCTGTGGTTTTACGAGCCAGTGAAAAGATGGTTTGATAAGCATACAGAGAAATGCTTGCTTTGGTTTTCAAGAAAGTGATCGTTAAACCCATAATGATGAGTTGATTTAGTGTGTTACTGCTTACACATTTCTTGGACTACTTTTTTATTAGATGAACAATAGAATAAGGAAATTCAAGATCCAAATGCAACTCAATAAACTCCACAACATGTTTGTTATTTCCCTTTATGAATGTATACAATTTTCTAGTGTTAAAATAGCGCCTGCTTTTGGATTGAACAGCTTCCCATATTGCCTGCAACACTTTGATAAATTAATTCTATGCTGACATATTCTTCTAGTTACTCATTTGATATTGCATAAGTACGAAAGATTAGAAACAAAACAGAAAAGCTATTGGAGTGCCAAGAAATTAGAAACACGTGGTCAAGGTAACTTGTTTAGATTTACCAGAGTTAAATCTGAAATGAGTTCTGAAAATCCAATAGAGCTTTTAATGAAACACAATTCAACAAATAATCAATGAATTAATTTAACCCGTGATAGCAATAAAGAAACTAAAAAGAAAAGAGAAGGTGATATGATGAAATGGCGAGGAATAGCCAACTTACAAATTGTTTGGAGGATGGTATGGTTTGGTTTCATCATTTTGTAACGTGAAAATTTTGCTTTTCGAAACCATCATTGGGTGGTATCTGATTGTTTACTTTCTTTTTCAATTATACACCTACTTAATTTTAAATAATTCTAATTATTCTTAATTAAACTTTATCGTTATACATCTACTATTTCATAGTTATAATACTCATTCTATTCTGTATCAGCTTTTAAAACTTCTCTTACGCTTCTAGTTTTCTTTGTTAGAGTGTAAAACTAATACACACAGCAGAAGCACAATTTCAGAATCATAAACTTACATAATCATATGATAATATAAAAAGGGTGGAATGACATGGGAGACCCTTATGCTTGTTCTCGTTTGTCACGTAGACCCTTCTACTCAGGATTTTGCCAATCGAACACTTTAACTCGATGAAACTCAACTTATTAAACCCCTCTACCCATTGACCAAGCTTACGTGACAACTTAATTGTTGACTTGGCAAAGATGCGTGATTTCACACACAAAAAGAGCGTAAATACCATGTTTGACCCAAAAAAATTATATATTTTTTAAAAAAAGGAAAAAAATAAAAAGACCAAAAAAAATTAAAAATGAAATATAACTCATTTCTTCTTTTTCCCAACCACACTCCCTTTTAGTCCCCACCCGACCCCCTCCCCCATTTCTTTCTCTTTCTTCCTTCCCATCTCCATTTTTTTCTTCTCCTTTATTTACTTTCTCTTTCTACCAAATTATAAATGAAATTATGCTACAATTTATAAAATGACAAATCTAATAATTTTTATTTTTTTAGCATCAAGATATTCTTCAACAAAAGAAAGTTTTTAAGAGGGCACCAAAATGAAGAAGAAAAGAATGAAATGGAGCTGGTGATTATTTTTTCTCTTTCTTCCTTCCCATCTCCAAGGGTACCAAAATGAAGAAGAAAAAAATGAGAGGAATGGAGATGGTGATTATTTTTCTTCTTTTTTTTTCCACTTTCTCTTTCTCCCCAAATTACAAATGAAATTGTGCTACAATTTATAAAGTGATAGATCGAATAATTGTTTTTCTAGCATCAAGATATTCTTCAACAAAGAAAAGTTTTTAACAGTGCTTAGTATGTTTAGGAAATAGAAGCAAGTAAAAAGAGAGAGCACCAAAATGAAGAAAGAACAAAATGAGGGAAATGGAGATGGTTATTGTTTTTGTTTGATTGAAAAAAAAGGGAAGAAACTTTTGAAAGAGAAAGGTTGTTGTTATATGAAATATGTTTTAACATGTCATTTCCTATGTGGAATTTTAAAATGACGTGAAAAATTAGGTGTACTCGTTTGTAAGTCACGCACTATGCTTAGGTAAAAAAAGTATTTAAAATGTTGCATTTTAATGAGTACGAGGGTTCAGTTGGCAAAATCCTGAGTAGAAGGATTAATATGACAAACAGAAACAAGTATAAGGGCCTAATAGGTCATTTCGCCTATAAGAAAAAATGAAAGTTATAAAACATTACTAACCTCTTGAAATGTTCAACAACTTCATCTGTGGTGGATAAATCCAAGGATGACTCTAGGACTCCAACCTTCCACTATCTTCTGACTAACTTTTTTGACTAGTAATTTGTGTGGGCAAGAGTATGAGAAAACTTAAATGATTTACTTTCTCCTAGAAGACCCCTATTTATCCCCAACTTCAAAAGAAGAGGAGAAGCTTTGGAGAAACAACATTCAATGGCATTTAGGACCAATTAAAACTACTAATATCTCTTAATGCCAAAATGTTTTTGTTTTTTCCTTTAAAACAAGGAATTTGTTTTCAAATAATTATAAAAACCATATTAAGGAGCAATTGAAATCCCTTAATGCCAAAAATGATTTTTATTTTCTTTAATTAAAAAAATTCCAAATTAGTATTTTAGTCAATGAAATACTGATTTCATTTCTTTCAAAAGATCAACAAAATAACTTCTTCCAAAACACCCTTTTCTCTAAATTAGTCAGTCATAGTAGAGATGAAAGATATATTAAAAGAGGCTTACAATTACGATACTAATTTGCAAATGAATGAATTACTGTATCAAGAATAAATTACAAACTATTTCACTAAAAGTCTATAATTGAACTCCTCAATTCAAAATCTACCATCATATCTTATTTAACTTCCCGTGTTAGAATTACCGACACTAATCAATTAAATCAAATTTTTTTAAAATTCAATTTATTAACTAGGACAATCCTTTATATTATTTTACTTAACTTATTTCACATGATGAATATAAAATCCACCTATAGGGTTTTCACGTGAAAACTTATAAGTAACCATAAAGGGATGTCTTCAACTCGGTACTAAGACACGGTTCTATTAACTAATTGTTATTTCACTAATATAATTTGTCATTAGCTACTAGAATTATATTGACTCATTACGCAATCTCACCTTTTAATATATTAAAATAATAAACCAAATCACATAGATCATAACAACTATATCAAGATTAAGAATAAAATTACATGTAAATGGACTAGAAAATTTATTTATAAATATTCAGAACATAAAAAAATATCTCTTATTTGTCTGTTCAATACACACAAAATATATTAGCACAAGAAGCTAGAATTTAACTATTTCTATAATTAAGATCAAATTATATTTAATTTCTTGCTATGATCAATAAGATGTTTGTCCTACTTCATCTTTGATCGTGACATAAATTTATAATTTATATGCATCGACATTTTAATCTTGTGTATGAGTTAAAATACTTCATACACAAAATTGTCTACTATATAAGCAATGGACACAGATATGTACACAGTGATTTACTTAAATCAAGACTTTATTATAATAACACAAATAGTTCGTACAATGGATTAAATCAAAATACTATCACATAATTATATGGTTAATAGTATATCCTAACATTCTTTCCCTTATTTCAGTCCTTTTTTTTAAGGTTCGTTTTTAAAAGTTCTCGCTTTTTTATTTTCCTAATCAATATACGTAAATATGTAGTATAGGTTTTCATAATTATTACTTTTATTGAAAAAAAGATTTTTTTAAAAATATTCATAAATTTAATATTTACAATAATTAGGAGAATTTTCGTAAATTTTTTTAGTTACAATACAGTAACGTATAGTCAAATCAAACAACAAAATTATTATTAAACAATGATAAACTATACAACCTATTCAAATATTATGTTGTACTGTATTATACTATATTGTACAGTACTGTAACATACCGTACAGTATCATACATTATGAAACCATAGCAAACCATTATCCAAGCTGAGAGTTAAGGGCAAGAGTAAATTAACTTCTCATTTCGACTTTCTAATTTAAGACAACGTGTATATTAGTTATTCATTATAATTTATGATGAGATAATACATAAGAGCTAATACTTAAACTTCCTCCTAAATTTGGCATGATTTATCATATGCATATTTATACTATGAAAAAAATTTAATTACCCCCTCAAACATGGATTTTTAGAACTATTTTACCCCTTAAACTTTGAGAAGTTTTGATTACCCCCTCGAACATGATTTATAGCCACATAAATATTTATGTCTTAATTTAGATCACATCTTCTTTAAATTTTATTTCAAGTCAAGCTATATCATATAAGTAGGAATGGGAGTTTTTGATTATTTAGCTGTCCATGAGAAACACCCATAGGAGGTGAAGACAAATAATAAAGTAAAATGATATAATCTTTATTTCTGTTTATATGATGTGGTTTAACTTGATATGAAATTTAAGAAGAAAGTAGTCTAAATCATTTGATTAGTGGTATAAATCATTTCATTTGGGATAAAATGATAATTATAAAGTTAATTTTTTTTTTACTTAATATAGAAGTTAAATGTATCATTCCTTTTGAGATTAACTAAAAAAGAGAGTGAGCCATATGAGCTGGAACAGAATAATTTTTTGTGTCATGTGGCATGTTAGGGGGTTGAATAGTATTAAGAATCCATGTTCGAGAAAGTAAGTAAGATTTCTCATAGTTTAGGGGGTGAATAGTTTCAAAACATCATCTTTGAGCGTGCAAGTTTAAGAGGGATGTTAAGTATTAACTCAATGCATAATTATCCCTTCAACTTTATCACTTTTTTCAAAGAGACACTGAAACTTTGCAAGAGTCTTAATATGCCCTTTTAACAATTTGAAAATGGTCTAAATACCCCTTTTTTTAGTCAACCTCAGTTATAAAAAAGTGCAAATCATGCCTTGAGTGGTAAAATACCACCATGTCTACTGGAATATTTACAAATCATGGAGTTCTGAATCTTGGGAACAATTGTCTCTATGGTGTTCTATTGTTCTCTTCAAATTGAGAATAAGTTATACATTAAGATGTCAAAATTGCAAGTTAAATATTATTGGATTGTTTGTTTAAATATAATATTTATTTAAATTTTATTGTATTGCATGTTTAAGTTCTCATAGATAATAACAAAAAAACTATTTTGTGTATGTTTTCTTTGGTGTGATCCTATCGATACCTTAATATTATCTTCTTATTTTGTCTTTATTTACCATTTAATAATTTTATTTTATTATTATCCTATTTCTTATAGTATCTCTATTATGTATCCTAATTTTCTGTTTTAATATCTCACTAAAACCTGAAGATATAATATGATATTGAATGGTGCGCGGCTAACAGATCCATGCAACACACTGGAGGTATACCAGAAATTATCAAGGTAACAGTCTTGGTATAGTAATATAGAATTGCACGGTGAGGAGCCAACTAATCCATGGCCAGAATAGTATCAAAATCAAACCTATCAAGCAATATCGAATTTGCCCGGGTACCCTGGCCTTGAATAGTAATTACACATGATTTGCATACCCAATCCATTACTACAGAATCTCCTACAAGAGTCGAGGCATGAAGTGATACTAATATAGGCTTAGGGCTCACCCCTAAACGGGAAGCAAAATGAAAAGATACATATGACGATGTGGACTTGGGATCAAATAATGTTGAGGCTGGATGTTGGCATAAAGTGATCATACCTGTAATGACGCCATTTGATGCCTTGGCCTCTGACCATGTTGGAGCCGCATAAAAATGGCTCTGGTAGCCTTCCATTTGGTATAGCCTCTAGTACAAGACCTTCCACATCCAGAACCATGTTAATCATCTTTGGACCCATGCTAGTCATCTCTGAAACCTCGTTGATCACTTTTGTGGCCCTGATCTCGAGCTCTATCTCTATCTATCAGTGATGGGGCAGACTGGCCTACCTGAGAAGCCAGTACATCTTTCTCTACACGGGGTAATCTTTGGACCAGTGATCTAGCGCTCTACAATCATAGAATCCTAAAGAAGTTCTGCAACGCCCAGTAAAATTACCAAAATACCCCTAGAGGAGAGATGTGCGCAAAATGCATCTTTGATGCTCGGATTCAAAATCTGAGAACGGATTCGTGATCAGCACAGAAAATTGAGTGGGAGAAGGGTCTCGGTTGATTTTTAGAGCGACCGAGTCAAAAGATAATTTTTCATTTTAAAACGAAAAACAGTGTGAGTTCGCGACAGAGCCGCATCGCGGACCTATTGCAGAGACACACTTATGTTTTCCTGTGATTTTTGACGGAGTTGAATTTTTTCAAAATGCGCTGTCCGCAACAAGTTCGCATCGCGGACTGTGTTATTTCAAGTCTGGGAATTTTTCTTTAAAATTTTGAGGGGCATTCTAGTTCATTCCTAATATCTTCTAAACTTCCTATACGATGAATAAAGATCGTTTTCTCAGAGAAAAGGGTTCCAAAAACCCATTCAAAACCCTCATCCTTGCAAAATCACTAAGTTAGGGCTTGAGGAGAATTGAGATTGAGGAATTCAAGAGGAGATCTTTCAGAGAATAGTTGTTAGCAATCATCCCAGGTATGTAAGGCTAACTTAAAGCATGTGATTGTTCTTCCATGTGCCCTTTTGAGTAAATTAAGTCAATTATTTAAGATAATGAGTTTGATGTGAAGATTGTTGAGTATTATACTGAGTTTTACTTAATTCATACATTTTACATGAATTGATGATCATCATAAACTTGTTTCATTGCATAATTCATTTTCATGAGTGTTTTTCAAAAAACCCTATGATTATTTTATTAATGAATGCAAGAATGAACTTATGGGATGAGTCTAGAGTCGTAATGAGGATGATGTTTGTGATGTTGTGATTGTGTTTCACGTTTGATGAGAGTCTTGATGATGAAGTTGACGAGAATGATGTTTCATGACATCTTAAAACCTAAAACTAAATTCTAAAAGAGAATTTATGAGCCCATGATGTTGATGAGATGAGTTGATGTTGATGAGATGAGTTGATATTGATGTTGAGGTATTACGTCCCTATGAGACTGATGATGATGTACTATGTCCCTATGGGACTGATGATGATGCATTATGTCCCTATGGGACTGATGAGATTAATGTTTTATAAGCATGTCGAGTCCTAGAGGAGTATTGAGTACTAAAATAAGTGAGAGTGAGTCCCACTTGAACTCATTAACTACGCGGCCCGCGTAGGAAGAGAGGATTGAACCGCAATGCGGATGGCTCCTTTCTTGTCCCAATATAGGACTGAGGTTTTTCTTGTGGATCCACTGAGGTTGATTTTCTTTACCCCGAGCAGGGTACTGGATGGATGTGGCAACGATATCACTTCATTGTATTATCAGTGGCTCATAGGTGATGGTTGTCAGTTAGGAAACACCCAGTGAGGTCTTACCTTGATAGTACTTTGATGTTGATGTTGATGTGATGGTATGAGTCGAGTTTCCTTGAGTTGAGTTGTGTCGAGTTTCCTTGAGTTGAGTTTCCTTGAGTTAAATTGAGTCGAGGCTCCTTGAAATGAGTCTGATGTAGTGATGATGTGGAGATGAGATGTTGATGAGTCATTTATCTACTCTAATTTCTTACCTTAGATAGGCATTTGATATTTTGATGGAGTATGATGTTGAGTTGATGTTATCCCTATATTGTTGTACTTGTACTGTTACATTCAATCATTTTATATACCGTACATTCCACGTACTGATGCCACTCGGCACTGCATCGTTTCATGATGTAGATACAGGAGATAGAGGGCTTCAGCAGACGCATCGTTGAGGTAAGAGATTTCGAGTTCAGTCATTGGTGAGCCTCCTTACTATCCGGAGGAGACCCTTTTTTTATTGCTTTCCTTAGTAATTGAAGTTGGGTAGCCATGGCCAGTTATGGTACCATTTTAGACAGTTGAGTCAAGTTAGAAGCTTCATAGACATAAGGTGAGGTTTGATGTTGGGGTTTTCCCTTATGAATTGAGTAATATTTACCCTTGCTGATCCTGGTGTTGGCCATTGGCCCTTCTTATTGAGGTAGCTCACTGCATTACTTCTACTATTCCGCTATACTAATGTTAAGTGATTGTCCTGAGAACAAGTGGTTCGCTTGGGGACTAGCAATAGTCTCTAGGTGCCAGCCACGCCTAGGGTACCCTCCCGAGGGCGTGATAAACTTGGTGTCAGAGCACAGAGTTCAAGAGTCCTAGGGTGTCTATAAAGCCATGTATAGTAAGTCTTGGTTATGTGTGTTGTGCACCACACTTCATAAACAGGAGACTATAGGACATTAGGAATGGTTAAACTTCTTTGACGTTCTAAGTTCGTGCGGTAGAGTTTGACTCTACAAAACTCTCTTCTAATTCATGCGTTATGCATTTGCAGATCATGCCTCCAAAAATACACTGCTTCCCAAGAGATGCCTCACTCCCTGACGCTGAAAATCCCTTACCAGAGGTCCCTACCTAGAATGAGACAAGGAGACGGGGTCAACCTGCCAGAGCTACTGGGGCTCCACTGGCACCTCCTGCTCAGTCAACCTCTACTTCAGAAGCAGACTTCAGAAGAGCCATTGCTATGCTCACTCAGTTGGTGGCCTCTCAAAGTAATAGCCGCGATCCCTAGGCCCCTAGCTCCAGCTACCAAGAGCCTATAGCTACAACCAGGCTCAGAGATTTTCTGAGGTTGAACCCGCCAGTCTATATGGGATCTAAGGTTGAGGAAGACCCGCAAAACTTTATTAATGAGATACGCAAGATCTTGAGGGCTATGCATGCGAATGGGGTGGAAGGAATGCGAATGGGGTGGAGGGAGTCAAGCTGGTCTCTTATCAACTAGATGATGTTGCTAATGTCTGGTATAACCAGTAGGAAGATGGTAGAGGTGAGGATGTTGAGCCTGCTGAGTAGGAGGAGTTTGAGAGTGCTTTCCTCGATCACTTCTTTCCTCAAGAGTTGAAGGAGTCGAAGGTTGAGGAGTTCGTGAATCTGAAGCAAGAGGGGTTGACTGTCAAAGAGTACGGTTTTAAGTTCATCCAGTTATCCCGATATGCTCTAGAGATGGTCCTAGATATGAGGGAGAGGATGAGGAAGTTCGTGTCTGGATTGGGTAGGCATATAAAGAGGGAGTGTAAGGCAGCATTGCTGATTCCAGGTACGGACATCTCTAGACTTATGGTCTATGCCCAGTAGACTAAAGAGGACAAGAAGAAGGATAGGGAAGAGCAGCAGAGTAAGTAGGCCAGATCAGCAGGGCATGAGCCTAGCTAGCAAAAGTAGAATAAGGTTGATAGAACTTTCTTTCAGAAGAAGTTTTCTAGCTATGCACCCTCGATGGCGAGTGTGCCTGTTCAGCAAAACAAGTATGATTAGAAATCCTATGGTCATCAAAGTTTCAGAGCTCGGGGACGTCAGTCCAAAGCTAGCATTACCCAAGGCCCGAGAGGAAAGCCACCTTGTGAAAGATGTGGTAGACTGCACCTTGATGCGTGCCATTAGGGCACAAACACTTGCTTTTCATGTGGATAGCCTGGACATTTTCAGGGTGAGTATCCTTCAAGGAGATGGGGTGATAGGGGTAACCGAGCTCAGTCTTCTACAGCACCCCCTGCGGGCAATCATCAGAAGGCTACTATTGCGAATGCAGGAGGCAGGACGAACCGTCTGTATGCGATGGGTAATTGACAAGACCAAGAGGTTGCACCAGATATTGTTACGGGTATGCTATGAATCTTTTCTTATAATTGTTATGCATTGCTTGACCCTGGTGCCACTTTATCCTTTGTGATGCCCTATGTAGCCAATAAGTTTGAGATTCTTCTAGAGTGTTTTCTTGAGCCTTATACTGTTTCTACTCCTACTTGTGAGTCTATCCTAGCTGAGAGGATCTATAGAGACCGTGTAGTATCCATCTATCATAGGGATACTTTGGCCGACTTGGTAGAGTTGGAGATGGTTGATTTTTATGTAATTCTTGGTATGGATTGGCTCCATGCCTCCATAGATTGTAGGACCTGAGTTGTTAAATTCCAATTTCTAAATGACCGGTCCTAGAGTGAAACGGAAGTTCTGTTGCACCCAAGGGTAAATTTATTTCCTACCTGAGGGCTAGAAAGCTAATCTCTAAGGGTTGTGTTTATCACCTTGTGCGAGTTAAATCTGATGATATTGAGTCCCCTACTCTGGAGTCTGTCCCGATTGTAAATGAGTTCCCTGAGGATTTACCTGGAGTCCCTCCTGATAGAGAGATCGACTTTGGTATTGATGTACTTCTCGACACGTAGCCTATTTCAATTCCACCATTAGGACGACCCCCCCTCCCCCCCGACTTGAAAGAGTTGAAGGAGCAATTGAAGGGTTTGTTAGAGAAGGGCTTTATTAGGCCAAGTGTTTCTCCTTGGCGTGCTCCCGTTCTGTTTGTACGAAAGAAGGATGGGTCTCTCAGAATGTGCATAGACTATAAGCAATTAGACAAGGTCACGATCAAGAATAAATATCCTTTTCCTAAGATAGATGATCTGTTTGACCAACTTCAGGATGCCTCATGCTTTTCAAAGATAGACCTTAGATCAGGTTACCACCAATTGAAAGTGAGAGAATGTGATGTTCCAAAGACAACCTTCAGGATAAGATATGTCCACTTTGAGTTCTTGGTCATGTCCTTTGGGTTGACGAACGCACCGGCAACTTTCATGGATTTGATGAATAGGGTGTTTAGGCCCTACCTTGATATATTTGTAATCGTGTTCATTGATGATATTTTGGTGTATTCGAAGCATAAAAAGGAGCATGCCAAACACCTTAGAGTTGTCCTTCAGACTCTTAAGGATCATGAATTGTATGCAAAGTTCTCAAAATGTGAGTGTTGGCTTAAGTTACTAGCTTTCCTAGGCCATGTTGTTTTGGCGATGGAATTCGAGTAGATGGCCAGAAGATTGAATTTACCATGCATGGGTGATCTATACTACATTTTCATATGAATTTTATCATGGATTTCTTATTCTTTACATGATACTGCTAATTTGGATATACTCTACATTACCCATGCCATTTCTACACCATACATTGCATCACATTCATGACAGGGTACATGGACATTTGGAAATGTGGGACTAAGTCCAATTTCATTTTTGAAAGGAATTTGGATATCATTTTTGGTAAGACATGGGGATATGAGAATAAGGTGATCACCGGTATGTCTATGATTATGGCTCCTTGAGCGCTATGGGTGTTTGCACCATTTTGGTATATGTGTAGATGAGCGATTCCTTGCATGAGTATTATGATCATAATTTTGTGATTTGGAATTTTAGCCTACTTGTGCATTTAACATTTTGAGAAAAAAGATATTTGACTCTCTCTCGAAAGCATATGCATATATATATATATATATATATATATATATATATATATATATATATATATATATAAGTATTCTTGTGGGGTGTGTACTTAGCACCGATGGATCGGGGGCGTTAGGGATATCCCCAAGGTCCCTATCCCTTTCCTTGAACTATGTGCCAGCATAGGAACCCTTCCGAAAGTAGGGGTTGCACGTAAGGAAGGAGGCCATTGCCGAAAGTAGGGGTTGCCCGTAAGGAATGGCTATTCGTATTTATGTTATGATATGGTTATTGAAAAACCTTCCAAAAGTAGGGGTTGCCCGTAAGGAAGGTGGCCATCCACCGAAAGTAGGGGTTGCCCGTAAGATGAGATGTAGATTACCTTTGGCAAGTAATCTTCTCCCTATCGATGGGAGGTCCAAATCGGTCCAATTCATGTAATAGCTCGCATGGATTGGGTTTGTCAGTTATAGCCCATCCCTGCTATATATATAGGAGCATCATCGCATTGCACGCATCACGCATCTCATGGCATCTTGTATACTAAATTCAATTGATAATTCGATTCTTGTATATTATGTACCCTTGCCATCTAACATGATTATGCAGGTCCGGTAAGCTATATACATTGCATTCCCGCATACTTAGTACATTCAAATGTACTAACGCATACTCTATGCCTACATGATTTTACCATGTAGGGCCTGAGCAGTTTGATCCCCAGCCGCAGGACCATTAGACTCCCTTGAACATCCTACCATGGTGAGCCCGGTCTTTCGAGGGCAAACTTGTTGTTTTGTTTATATGTATATGTATATATATATATATATATATATATATATATATATATATATATATATATATATATATATATATATATATATATATATATATATATATATATGTACGTATCTTTTGTTGGGGGTGAGCCCGTAACTTGTCCTGGCCCCCGTCCCTTGATTAGAGGCATGTATTGGGTATTGTATAACTTTCTTATTTGGATTAGCTACAATTATTGGACTCCCCTTTTGACTTAGATTCCGCTATTCAATTTCCTGTCTTGGTCTACCATGCTGCTTTGAAAATATAGAGGCTTGTTTTGGGGCTCTGGGGTCCTCATTCGCCGTGTCACACCAAGACCCCGACCCCGGGTCGTGACAAAAGATGGTATCAGAGCATTAGGTTTATAATGGTCCTCGGAGCCCAACATGTCGTATTGAGTAGAGTCCTATTCATGGGTGTGAAGTGCACAATACTTATGAATGGGAGGCTACAAAGACATATTAGGAAATTTCTCCCTTCTTTGTGTCTTATATCATGCTATGGCTAGCTTGTGAATTTCCTGACTTATGGTGTCGTTGATTCCTTTTCAGAAAATGCCTCGAGGAAGACCTCCATTCCCTAGACCGGCTCCGGTTGCCGAAGATCAGGCCCCTCATAAGCCTATGGAGGAGCCTATCTCTAATGGTGAATTTCGTGCCGCTTTTGCCATGCTTGCGCAGGCGGTGACAACTCAGGCAAAGTAGGCCAACTTGCCACGGGACCCTTCACCCGCTTCCATTGTGAGGGATTTTATCCGGATGAATCCTCCGGAATTCTACGGGTCGAGGGCTGATGAGGATGCTCAGGAGTTCATTGATGAGCTCTCAAAGATACTGAATATCATGGGCATCTCTTCTGAGGAAAAAGCTGGACTGGCTGCCCACCAGCTGAAGGACGTAGCCCAGGTATGGTATACTCAGTGGGCTATGGAGAGGGCTTGTGATGGTGTTGTGACATAGGAAGAGTTCAAATCTGCCTTCCTTGTATCCTTCTTCCCACTTGAGCTGAGGGAGGCCAAAATGACCGAGTTTATTAATCTCAAGCAAGGGAGTATGAGTGTGAGGGATTATGCCCTCAAGTTTACCAAGCTATCCAAATATGCTTCGTCCCTAGTGGTCGATCCCCGTGCAAAGATGCACAAATTTGTTTCAGGTATTTCTGACTCGCTGGTGAAGGAGTGCCGAACTACTATGTTGATAGGAGACATGGATATTACCAGGCTCATGGTGTATGTTGAGCAGATTGAGGGGAAGAAACTCAAGGAGAAGAGGGCACACGATCTCAAGAGAGCTCGCGTTGATGGTAGGTTCTCCGGTGCTAGGAATGTTGGTTTTGGTTGCTTCCAACAGGGCCAAGGCTCGGGAGCTCGGGTAGCTAATGCCCAGGCACCCCCTCCCAGGGAATCGATGGGTGGCGGATCAGGATATCTCAAGTGTGACAAGTGTGAGGGGTCCCACACAGGTACCTGCTGGAGGGAATTGGGACTTTGCTTTGGTGTGGAAGTAAGGACCATAAGGTTGCTGATTGTCCGAGGAGTATTCACGGAGGTTGAGGTCAGGTAGCCCAAGGCGGGCAGGTTCAGCAAAGGGGTCCCCAAGGTATTGCCCCCGGGAACAACAGGTTTTATGCACTCCACGCCCGCCAGGATGTCGAGAGAGCTTTGGATACCGTGACTGGTATGTTAAAAGTCTTTGATTTTGATGCTTATGTTTTGCTTGACCCTGGTGCAAACTTGTCTTTTGTGACTCCACTATTAGCTGTCACGTTCGGGTTGAAACCCCAGATCTTAAGGGAGCCTTTCTCGGTCTACACCCCCATGGGTAAATCTATTATTGCTCACAGAGTCTATCACGAGTGCCCGGTTGCTGTGTAGCATAAAATCTTTCCATGTGACCTTGTGGAACTTGAAATGTTTGATTTTGATGTGATTCTTGGAATGGATTGACTACATGCGTCTTATGCTTCCATAGATTGTAGAACCCGGAAAGTCCGGTTCCAACCTCCCGGGGAGCCAGTTCTTGAATGGAAGGGTAGTGATTCTTCTACTAAAGGTAGGTTTATTTCCTACCTCAAGGCGCAGAAAATGATTTCTAAGGGATGCATCTACCATTTGGTAAGGGTCAGGAATGCAGATTCTGAAGTGCCTACCCTCGAGTCAGTCCCTGTGGTTAATGAATTTTCAGATGTATATCCTGAAGAATTAACAGGCATTCCTCCAGATAGAGAGATAGATTTCGGCATAGATCTTCTTCCATATACTCAGCCTATTTCTATTCCTCCTTATCGGATGGCCCCAGCAGAATTGAAAGAATTAAAGGAGCAGCTAAAGGAATTATTAGAGAAGGGCTTTATTCGGCCTAGTACGTCACCGTGGGGTGCTTCCGTATTGTTTGTGAGAAAGAAGGATGGGTCTCTCTGCATGTGTATTGACTACATGCAGCTGAATAAAGTGACCATTAAGAACAAGTACCCGTTGCCAAGAATTGATGACTTGTTTTACCAGCTTCAAGGTGCCATTCATTTCTCAAAAATTGACCTTCATTCTGGATATCATCGGTTGAAGGTTAGGGAGTATGATATCCCCAAAACAACTTTTCGGACAAGGTATGGGCATTTTGAATTTGTGGTGATGTAGTTTGGTCTAACTAACGATCCGGCCGCATTTATGGACTTGATGAACAGAGAGTTTAAGCCCTTCCTAGACTGCTTCGTGGTAGTATTTATTGATGATATCCTCATTTACTCCCGAAGTGAGCAAGAGCACGAGAATCATTTGAGGATAGCCCTCCAAACTCTAAGGGAAAAAATTATATGCCAAGTTTAGCAAGTGCGAGTTCTGGTTGAGCGAGGTGGCTTTCCTTGGGCATGTGGTGTCCAAAGAAGGTATAAAGGTGGATTCGAGGAAAACGGAGGCTGTGAAAAATTGGCCTCGACCCTTGACTCCATCATATATCCGCAATTTTCTCGGGTTGGCCAGGTATTATAGAAGGTTCGTGGAGGGTTTCTCATCTATTGCATCTCTATTGACCAAGTTGACCCAGAAACATGCTAAATTTATATGGTCAGATGAATGCGAGAGGAGTTTCCAAACCTTGAAATACCGGCTTACGTTGGCTTTTGTCTTGACTTTGCCAAATGGTTCAGAAGGGTTCGTGGTGTATTGTGATGCCTCGCGGGTCGGATTGGGTTGTGTACTTATACAAAATGGTAAGGTGATAGCGTATGCATCAAGGCAGTTAAAGGTGCATGAACGGAATTATCCCACACATGACCTTGAATTGGTAGCGGCGGTCTTTGCCCTAAATATTTGGAGACATTATTTGTACGGGGTCCATGTTGATGTATTCACCGATCACAAAAGATTGCAATATGTTTTCACCTCGGGAGATCTTAATCTCAGGCAAAGGATATGGTTGGAGTTTCTAAAAGATTACGACATGAGCGTGTCGTATCATCCGGGCAAGGACAATGTCATAGTCGATGCTATTAGCAGGTTGTCTAAGGGGAGTGTGGCGCATGTTGAAAATGATAAAAAAGAGTTGGCAAGGGATATTCACTGGTTGGATAGATTGGGTGTCAGGTTGACTGATTCTAACAAGGGTAGTATTCGGGTTCAGAATGGGTCAGAACCTTCTGTGGTGAGTGAGGTAAAGGCTAAGCAAGATCTAGATTTGTCATTGTGTGAGTTGAAGAAGTTGGTCGCTACAAGGGAGATTGAGTCTTTCTCCCAAGGGGGAGATGGTGTGCTCCGATACCAAAACTGGCTTTATGTTCCGGATGTGCATGACCTCAAAAAGGTGATTATGAGTGAGGCTCACAACGCTCGTTACTCTATTCGCCCGGGGTCTACCAAGATGTACCGGGATCTGAGAGTGATTTATTGGTGGCATGGTATGAAGAGGGATATTGCCAAGTTCGTGTCTGAATGCCCGAGTTGTTAGCAGGTAAAGGTAGAACACCAAAGGCCCAGTGGTTTGGCCCAAGATATTGAAATTCCCACGTGTGAATATGGACTTTGTAGTTGGATTGCCTCGGACCCGAAGGCAATTCGAATCCATTTGGGTTGTGGTTGATCGGATGACGAAATCGGCTCATTTTCTACCGTCAAGACTACTTTTAGTGCCGAGGATTATGCGAAGTTGTATATCCAAGAGATAGTGAGGTTGCATGGTGTGCCTAGGTCCATCATATCGGATCGTGGTGTACGATTCACTTCCCACTTTTGGAAATCTTTTATGAAGGGCCTTGGGACCAAAGTTAAGTTGAGTTCCGCTTTCCATCCTCAAACCGATAGTCAAGCAGAGAGGACTATTCAAACTTTGGAGGATATGTTGAGGGCATGTGTGTTGGAGTTTAAGGGGAATTGGGATGATCATCTTCCTCTCATCGAGTTTGCTTATAATAATAGCTTCCATGCTAGCATTGGCATGGCACCGTTTGAAGCCTTGTATGGGAGGTGGTGTAGATCCCCGGTGGGGTGGTTTGAAGTAGGCGAGATGACTTTAGTTGGCCCGGACTTGGTTTTGGATGCTATGGAGAAGGTGAAAGTGATTAGGGAGAGATTGAAGGTGGCCCAAAGTCGCCAAAAGTCCTATGCGGATAGTAGGAGGAGAGACCTTGAATTTCATGTTGGGGATTGGGTTTATGTGAAAGTCTCTCCTATGAAGGGTGTTATGTGTTTCGGCAAAAAAGGCAAGTTGAGCCCCCGGTATGTTGGTCTTTATGAAGTTATTGAGTGGAACGGAAGTGTGGCTTACAAGTTGGAGTTGCCGCCGGATTTGGGTTCTATTCATCCGGTTTTCCATGTATATATGTTGAGGAAATTTATTGGTGATCCTAGTACCATTGTCCCTTTGGAAGGGATTGAGGTCGAGGAAAATTTGACTTATGAGGAGGTGCAGGTGGCAATCTTGGATAGGCAAATAAAGCGGCTCCGCAACAAAGATGTGGCTTCGGTAAAGATACTTTGGAGAAATCAACTAGTGGAGAGCGCTACTTGGGAGGCGGAGCTGGACATAATGAAACGATACCCCCACCTTTTCCAATCCACTCAAGCCTAAGGTACTAGGGACTTTCCTTATCAATTTTATGTCATTTCTTGCCCCCTTGAGTCTCATGGCATGAGGTGCATATGTGTTCACAAAACACTTCCCTTTTCTTTACAAATGAGTTAAATGTAATTTGAGACGCGTTGGTTTTGAACTATAATTTATGAGTTGATTTTGATGCAAATTTTGTTATTTTCAGCTAAGTCATGCATGGTGTTCTGTGTCGGATGTATCTTGCCTCGACTCTATCTTTTCGAGCCCTGTTCCTGCACATTCGAGGATGAATGTTCCCAAGGGGGAGATGATGAAAGGTCCCGGATCCTAGACGTCACTTTGAGTCCAAGAAAACCTGCCCAGAAGGTTGCTAGGCATTGCCCCACGGAGGGCCTACACGGCCTGTATGAAGTCATACGGTCCGTGTGAGCTCTCATGGAGTGACTCCTGGGAGAGTGGAGGGTAAACGGGCCACCACACAGTCCGTGCGGAGGCAAACGAATCATGTAGCCTGTATACGGACGGGGTCATGGTCCGTGTGACCCCAGACGGTCCGTTTACCGGATAGTGTCATGATACTTAGCCCGGAAAATCTTGCCTTTGAAAAATTTAAGTCTAGGGCCACGGTACAGTAAATGGTCCGTGTGAACCCAGACGGACCGTTTACCGGTCCGCATGCCCCAGATGGACCAATTTTCTAGTCCATTGCAGAAATGACATTTTTGAAATATTGGCTTATTCTAATGAAAATTTAGTCATTTTCCATCCTTCCTAAGCCCCCTATATAAGTTGAACACCTCCAATTTTCAGCATTCCCACTCTCTTTCTAAGGTTCACTCCTCCAAACTCTCTAACCTCTCTCTAGGACCTCTTGAGCTAAGGTGTAAGAGTTTGGGTCCCTTTTCTTCTCAAATTTGTCTACAATCAGGTATGTGGGTTTTGATTCTTGGTTCCTCTCAACCAAGAAGACCCAAGTTCTTTTCAAACTATTTTATAAACTTGTCTACTTAAAATGTGAAATTTTACTACTTGTTCTTGGTAACTTAAACCATGCATGTGCTATAATATATTCCGAAGTTGAGTTATGATAAGTTTGAGTATGATGAACTATTTGGATTATAAAAATATGAACATGCAAGCCCTTTTAAGATATTACCATGCATGGGCGATATATACTACATTTTCATATGAATTTTATTATGGATTTCTTAGTTTTTATATTGTATTGCTAATTTGGATATACTCTACATTACCCATGGCATTTCTACACCATGTATTCTATCACATTCATGACATTGGTACATGGATATTTAGAAATGTGGGACTAAGTCCAATTTCGTTTTTGAGAGGAATTTGGATATCATTTTTGGTAAGACATGGGGATATAATTATGGCTCCTTGAGCGTTATGGGTGTTTGCACCATTTTGATATATGTGTAGATGAGCTATTCCTTGCATGAGTATTATGATCATAATTTTGTGAATTTGCATTTAAGCCTACTTGTGTATTTAACATTTTGAAAAAAATAGATATTTGACTCTCTCTTGAAAGCATGTGCATACATATATAAGTATTCTTGTGGGATTTGTACTTAGCACCGATGGACTGGGGGTGTTAGGGATATCCCCAAGGTCCCTCTCCCTTTCCTTGAACTATGTGCCATCATAGGAACCCTTCCGAAAGTAGGGGTTGCCCGTAAGGAATGGCTATTCGTATTTATGTTATGATATGGTTATGAAAAATCCTTCCAAAAGTAGGGGTTTTCCGTAAGGAAGGTGGCCATCTACCGAAAGTAGGGGTTGCCCGTAAGGTAAGATGTAGATTATCTTTGGCAAGTAATCTTCTCCCTGCCGATGGGAGGTCCAAATCGGTCCAATTCGTGTAATAGCTCGCTTGGATTGGGTTTGTCAGTTATAGTCCATCCCCGCTGTATATATATAGGAGCATCATCGCATTGCACGCATCACGCATCTCATGGCATCTTGTATACTAAATTCAATTGACTATTCGATTCTTGTATATTATGTGCCCTTGCCATCTAACATGATTATGCAGGTCCGGTAAGCCATATGCATTGCATTCCCGCATACTTAGTATATTCAAACATACTAACACATACTCTATGCCTACATGATTTTACCATGTAGGGCCTGAGCAGTTTGAGCCCCAGCCGCAGGACCATTAGACTCCCTTGAAGATCCTGCCGTGGTGAGCCCCGTCTTTCGAGGGCAAACTTGTTGTTTTGTATTTCTATGTGTGTGTGTGTATATATATATATATATGTATCTTTTGTTGGGGGTGAGCCCGGAACTTGTCCTGGCCCCCGTCCCTTGATTAGAGGCATGTAATGGATATTGTATAACTTTTTTATTTGGATTAGCCATAATTTTTGGACTCCCCCTTTTGACTTAAGTTCCGCTATTTAATTTCCTGTCTTGGTCAACCTTGCTGCTTTGAAAATTTAGAGGCTTGTTTGGGGGCTCTCGGGTCCCCATTCGTCGTGTCACACCAAGACCCCGACCCCGGGTCGTGACAATTGGGCCTGACCTTGTCCACTAGTCCATGGAGAAGGTGAAGATTATTAGAGAAAGATTGAAGACTGCACAAAGCCGTTAGAAATCTTACACATATGTGAGGAGAAGTGACCAAGAGTTCGAGGTAAGCGATTGGCTATACCTGAAGGTATCACCCATGAAGGGTGTCATGAGGTTTGGAAAGAAGGGAAAATTAAGTCCTCGTTATATTGGCCCTTATCAGATTGTGAGAAGAATTGAGAAGGTTGCTTATGAGCTAGAGTTACCTTCTGAGTTAGACGGAATCCATTCAGTGTTCCACATTTTGATGTTGAAGAAGTGTTTGGGAGATCCTGCATTGGTAATCCCTTTTGAGAGCACAAGAGTTAGAGATAGTTTGTTCTAGAGGAAATTCCAGTCTAAATCCTTGATCGACAAGTTCGCAGACTGAGAAACAAAGAGATAGCCTCCGTCAAAGTTTTATGGAGGAACCAATTTGTTGAGAAAGCCACATGGGAAGCTGAGGAAGAGATGAGAACTAAATGCCTGTACCTTTTCATGCCTGATGTTGACGAGAGTATCGGAGGAAATATTCCTACCTTTTAATTTAAATTGATGTTCCTACCATGAGTTGATGTGTATAATACTGATGTTTGGGTAGATGTTCTTGAGGTCGATGAAGAGTTGAGGAATTGAGTTGTTGAGTGAGTATCGAGGTGAGTTTTGAGTCTATTCGTGCCATAATACTGTCCCTACTCATCATTCGAGGAAAAATGATCCCAAGGGGGAGATGATGTAATGCTCGATAAAATTACCAAAATACCCCTAGAGGAGAGGTATGTGCAAAATGCGTCTTTCGATGCTCGGATAAAATCCAAAAACGGATTCGTGATCAGCATGGAAAATTAAGTGTGAAAAGGGTCTCGATTGATTTTTAGAGCGACCAAGACAAAAGATAATTTTATGTTCTAAAACGAAAAACAGTGTGAGTTCGCGATAGAGCCGCGTCGTGCACCTATCACAGAGACACACTTATGTTTTCTTGTGATTTTTGACGGAGTTGAATTTTTCTGAAATGTGCTGTCCGTGATAGGTCCACGTTGCGGACTGTGTTATTTCAAGTCGGGAAATTTTTCTTTAAAATTACGAGAGGCATTCTGGTCCATTTCTAATACCTTCTAAACTTCCTATATGACGAATAAAGGTCATTTCTTCAAGGAAAAGGGTTCCAAAAACCCATTCAAAACCCTCTTCCTAGCAAAATCACTAAGTTAGGGCTTGAGGAGAATTGAGATTGAGGAATTCAATAGGAGATCTTTTAGAGAATAGTTTTTTTAGCAATCATCCCAGGTATGTAATGCTAACTTAAAGCGTGTGATTGTTCTCCCATATGCCCTTTTGAGTAAATTGAGTTAATTATTGAAGAAAATAAGTTTGATGTGAAGATTGTTTAGTATTATACTGAGTTTTACTTAATTCATACATTTTACATGAATTGATGATCATCATAAACTTGTTTTATTGCATAATTCATTTTCATGAGTGTTTTTCACAAAATCCTATGATTATTTTATTGAAGAATGCAAGAATGAACTAAAGGGATGAGTCTAGAGCCATAATGAGGATGCTGTTTGTGATGTTGTAATTGTGTTTCATGTTTGATGAAAGTCTTGATCATGATGCTGATATGAATGATGTTTCATGACATCTTAAAACCTGAAACTAAATTCTAAAAGAGTATTTCAAGTCCATGATTTTGATGTTGATGTTGATGAGATGAGTTGATGTTGATGTTGAGGCATTACGTCTCCATGGGACTGATGATGATGTACTATATACCTATAGGACTGATGATAATGTATTATGTCCCTATGGAATTTATGAGGTTAATGTTTTATGAGCATGTCGAGTCCTAGGAAGAGTATTGAGCCTTGAAATGAGTGAGAGCGAGTCCCAGTTGAACTTATTAACTACGTGGCCCGCGTAAGAAGAGAGGATTGATCTGCAATGCGGATGGCTCCTTTCTTGTCCCAATAGAGGAATGATGTTTTTCTTGTGGATCCACTGAGGTTGATGTCCTTTACCCCCGGCAGGGTACTGGATGGATGTGGCAACGACATCGCTTCGTTGTATCTCCACTGACTCATAGGTGATGGTTGTCGGTCAGTAAAACTCCCAATGAGGTCTTACTTTGATAGTACTTTGATGTTGATGTTGATGTGATGGTATGAGTTAAGTTTCCTTGAGTTGAGTTGAGTCGAGTTTCCTTGAGTTGAGTTGAGTCGAGTTTCCTTGAGTTGAGTTGAGTCGAGGTTCCTTGAGATGAGTCTGATGTACTGATGATGTGGAGATGAGATGTTGATGAGTCATTTGTCTACTCTAATTTCTTGCCTTAGACATTTTATATTTTGATGGAGTATGATGTTGAGTTAATGTTATCCCTATACTGTTGTACTTGTACTGTTACATTCAATCATTTTACATACCATACATTCCACGTATTGACGCCACTCGGCGCTGCATCGTTTCATCATGCAGATACAGGAGTTAGAGGGCTTCAGAAGACGCATTGTTGAGGTCAGAAATTTCGAATTCAGTCATTGGTGAGCCTCCTTGTTACCCGGAGGAGACCCTTTTTTTTGTTGCTTTCCTTAGTTATTGAAGTTGGGTAGCCATGGCCTATGATGGTACCATCTTAGACAGTTGAGTCAAGTTAGAGGCTTCATAGACATGAGGCGAGGTTTGATGTTGGGGTTTTCCCTTATGAATTGAGTAGCATTTACACTTGCTTATCCTGATGTTAAGACTGATGTTGGCCATTGGCCCTTCCTATTGAGGTAGCTCACTGTATTACTTCTGCTATTCCGCTGTACTGATGTTAAGTGACTATCCTGAGAACGAGTGGTTCGCTTGCGGACTAGCAATAGTCTCTAGGTGCCAGCCACGCCTAGGGTATTCTCTCGGGGCGTGACAAGTTGGATCACCACATCATCGGCCACTGTGGATAATCCCCGGTTAGATGACTGAGAGGACGCAGCCTGCCCTGAAGTCGTTACACCTCTACCCCTCGATCTCCGCCTAGTAGGATAAGGAGGACCACCCTTCCTAGAAGTATCCTGTGACTAGAGGCTACCCTCGAAAGCCTGTAATAATGCCTGTAAAGGACGATTAGATTAACCCTACTTCAATATCGGCTGGGACCTATCAAACTGCCCCTTGAATCTAGATCATGTACAACTGTAACTTCCCTCAAAGTGAGCCCTCTTGTCGCTGCTTGCATAGGCCTTATGACGTAGTTGCTTAATAGTATGAGCATGATCAACAATATCTAAGAAAGATCATTCCTCTGTAACCAGTGACTAGGTCTCAATCTTGAGCTGGGTCCTCAAACCTCTACCAAAATACCCAATCCGCTCCTCCTCAATATGCAACATGGCAGTGGCATATCTGGATAGCTCATGAAATCTTGCCTCATACTCCAACACTGTCATGGACCCCTACTCTAATCTAGAGAACTAATCAAGGACCCTATCTTTGAGACTCCTATGGACAAACCTAGCCAAGAATAGATCTGAGAACTCTGTCCACGATACTAGCGGTGACCCAGTGACCTGGTGTCCAAGTAAGCACTCCACCATATTCTTGTAGCTTCAACAAGCGATAAGCCATAAAATCTATGCCTCTGGACTCTAACAACATCAAGGTATGCAACTTCTCCTCACAGGTCTTTAGAAACTCACGGGCGTCTTCTTTGACCACCTTTTAAAACCTCAGAGGCCCCTATCTAAGAAAATAATGTCCATTGATACTAATAAGGCCTAACACCTTCTACAAAACCTTGCTGAGCCGTAAAGATGACATGCTCTACTAGAGCGAGATCTGGAGGCTTCATTGGTAGCACTAGAGCTGGCTCAAGGGTTGAGGCTTGTTGTATTCCCTAAGGGCTCCAAGTAACTGCGCAATAGTTGTCTGAACTACCAGAGTCATAACTGGTGCGACTGGAGGCGATGCCATTGTTCGCCCCTCCAGCTGTGGGGGCATCCTAGTGCTCCTCTATGGGATTTGAGAAAGGGTCCCTATCTAGAGCTGTTGCTACATATCCAACTTTACTCGGAGGTGGATCTCTGCGATGCAAAAGAGTAAGGCAAATAAGATTCTATGAAATTGACAACACAAGTGCGTGAAAAGACATAATCATAGAGAAAGATTCCAAATGACATCCTGTAGCCTCCCGAAGATGATTCACGTACATCTCCAAACTCATTCATAGGACTCTACTAGATGGTAGCTCTGTACAAATGAGATCGATGAACCCGAGGCTTTGATACCAACTTGTCACAATCTAACTTTATACGTTATAATGGCGCCTACTTTAACCCCCTCCCCCTCCCCCTCCCCCCGTGAGACGTCGTGTTTCTCGTCTTCCATTATACAAATAGTGTGGCGTTGTATAAGGCACATGTGATTTTTGCTAGAACCTTGGGACAATAAGGCTGCCAATAAGAGGTAATATCAAGGACCTAAAGTTTTAAGCCAAAGGAAATACCCTAAATGCACGTTCGGGATTAAAGAAATGACCCGAGTGGCACCTCGCCCTTTTTGGAAGGTTTAACTAGGTCTAACTTTTTGGATGGAACTAAAAGTGTATACATTGCTAATAATGGATTTTTAAAAGCTATTATAATAGCACAAAGGTCATACATTAAGTTTTGAAATCAAGAAAGTTGCAAGATAAAGGTTGGCCAAAGTTACCGTAAGTTTCTTTATGAAATCCTTCTTACATTTGGGCCATATGTATCAGGTCATATCTCCCAAACAATAAAGAGTTAGAAGGTGTATGACCTATCAAATTGAATATCTACGAGTCTAGTTTGCAACGCATAAAACCGCGCATCAAACCAACCTCAGAATAAAGATTTATGACCATCTTACCGAGACTTTCTGAGCTGGAAATCGGGTCCTAGGTCTGGTCGGGTTGACCCAACGTAATGTCGGCTAATTTGAGCTTTTTAAAGCTCAAATCACTTCCATTTCGTCCCCAACAGCTTAGAAACTGACGGAAAACTACCCTCATGGTGCCAAAGGGATATGAGGAAACTTTTTCGCATTTTTATCGTTAAAATTTGTCCGTGTGCCTAGAAATACGTGCCTTACGCTTTGTAATTATTTTCCTCTCGTATTAGCTGTTTTTGGGCTGTAAAAAATGGTGGTGTTCTTGCTGGTATTGTTGGTTTGCAGCTGATGTGTTTAGGTAATAATTTTGGGGCTCTTTTACGGTCATTTTTACGAAGCTTTACAGACATTTTCTCACATAAATGCTCTTTGCTGAATCTGGTCATTAATTTTGAATTTTTGACTGTTTATAGGTGTCTTTAAGCTGTGTATATACAGTCGTTATGAAGCTTAGGACGTAAGGAACAACTTTCGTAAAAAAACCTTTTGGCAATTGGACGTTCGTTGGAGAGATATGTTAAGGCTAAGCTCCGTCCCTCTTTTTAGCACGAAATCCGGGAAGTTTCCCAAAACGTCAGATGTGATATCTTACTATTCTTTTGCTAGAAAGACCTTCTGTGAAAGGCATTGGGATTGCAGCTGAGTTATATTCATGATGCTATTAGGTTGAAATTTCATTCATTCGCTTAAACTGGACATTCAATTTCTATATATCATTTTGTCGGTTTCCTGGCTACCTATTCATATGCCTGAGGCGTTTCTCTTCTTGGTGTAGTGCCATTAAAATAAATGTAGAATGCAAAGGGAATGTCGTATTCAAAATCAGCCCTTTTTCCATACAAAAATATAATTTAAGCATTTAGCAAGTAACACATTGGTTTCCAATATTCTTCCGTGAAATGTTTCTATTTAAACTACGAAATTGCTTGATCCTATTTAACACTTTATTTACTAATTGACATGGGACCAAATATAATCATTATGTAAAGCACCTTTATGAACATTTTCAAAGTTAAGGCTTCACTCTAAATGTTGGGTTAAATTCCCAAACTTGTTAAAAAGACATGTATGATCCCATGAGCCATATGTATATGCAATGACAATGATTATGATGCTATGAGAATAAGTATACCGATGAGCCAAGATTGGCTAAGTTCTTGCTATGTCTTACTATGTGCATTCGACATTCATATCATACATTGCACGTTATGCATGAACTTCGAGCTATAATCGAAGGTATGGGGCTTATTTGCCCAACTATATATATGTATATGGTACAGATGGCCACAGGTTGGAAGATAATGTCGGTTAGCTACCGAAAAGGACCACCAGTGCTAGTATTTGGTTGGATATGTCATGCATTTGCATCTATATGCATTTTTTTATCACTTGGTGGTGGCTTATTGGCCATTAAGACTACTTGAGTTTTGGTTACAGGTGGTATTTCTATTGACGTTTTTACTACGGTTATTCTATGATTTTACTTCCTACCTTACATACCAATACATGTTTATTAGTACTGACGTCCCTTTGCCTGGGGGCGCTGCATTTTATTTCGTGCGTGCAGGTTCAAGTAGGGGTTCTGATTTACCCCTCCACTAGGAGCCCCATTTAGCTATGAGTTGGTAAGCTCCACCTCTTCCTGGAGCTTTCATAGGATGCTTACTTTTTGTTGTACAATTGGGTATAGTCGGGGCCCTGTCCCGGCAGTGTTAGTGATTCTCATAGAGGCTATTGTGGACATGTTATTATGGGTTGGTCCTTTTGTGTCTTTCAGTCTCCAGTCATAAGATTGGTATGTATATATGGTGTGTGCATGTACCTCTGTGGTGGCAGCCTTGTTGGCTAGCTAGTACTTTATCGTTTGGGTTTACTTATCTTGATGTACGTGATTTACTGTTGACCAGATCATGACCTAAAATGTTTAGGCTTAGTCCTTCAGACGTTATGCTTCCCGACTTTCTTCGGTCCCTAGTTAGTTCACTAGGATGTTTAGTGGCTTACCCGGCCAATAATGGTATCGGGTGCCAGTTGCGCCTCCCCTCTGTTTGGGGCGTGACAAATATGGTATCAGAGCAGTTCATGTCCCAGGGAGTCCACAATGTTATGTCTAGTAGAGTCTTGCTTATGGGTGTGTTGTGCACCACACTTATAATTAGGAGGCTACGAGGAATTTAGGGATGGTTATATGTCTTTCACTTAATAGATCGTGCTATAGAGCAAAGCTATCAGAACATATGAAATCTATATCATGTTATGTCTTTCTTATTTAATGGGTTACCTATGCTCAGTAGATGGCACTACATGAGATAAGTATGGATCCGAGAGAAGGTACCAATTATGTCTTGCTTGGTGAGGAAGATATATTCCCTATTGAGGCACATAGGGAGCCTCCAATGCCCACAGTAACAGATTCACCAGCACCTGTTGGGGCCCAAGGTGATCTAGTACCCTAATCCCTATTAGAGACTGGGGATCAGGGGATGAAGGAGGCTATTCAGCTACTAATTATGATGGTTTCTATTCATGAGAGACAACTAAAGGTGAGACCAAACATCAGAAAGGATAAAACAGAAAGCTCAAAGGTACGAGAGTTTCTTCAATTGGCCCCTCCAGTATTTATAGGGTCCAGTCCCACTGAGGATCTACAGGATTTTATAGACCATATGTATAGAGTATTGAGGGTGATGCATGCCTCTATCACCAAGGTAGTGGAGTTGACTTCTTTTCGACTACTTGATGTTGCTATCTTGTGGTATGAGGCGTAGAGAGATCAAAAGGGCTTGATGCTCCGCCAGCAGAGTAGTAGGGCTTCTCTGAGGCACTTTTAGCCCATTACATACCATGGGAGGTGCGGGAGGCCCGTCTTGACCAGTTTATGTGTTTGAGGCAAGGGGATATGAGTGTAAGGGAGTATAGCCTTAGGTATAATTCTTTGGCTAGGTATTCACCAGATATTGTATGTACCATGAGTGCTAGAGTTTATCGTTATATGGATGGTTTGGGGGATCATTTGATAAGAGACTACAAGATAGCCTCTTTACAAGATGGTGTAGATATTTCTCGTATTTATGCTTTTACTCAGACTATAGAGGATCTTTCTCGTCGAATTCAAGATACCCGTAGAGATAGGGAGAAGAATAAAAGGGCTCATACTATGAGGTCTTATAGGGAGCCACAGGGTGATTTAAGGCCTTCTTTCCACCGATATCCACCTCCGTCAGCAGGTAGTTCCTCGCTATAGATATAGGGCCAGCAATTTGATTATTATATTAAGTCAAGGCCAAGGCAGAATTTAGATCAGCCTGATAGCTGTCAACAGGACCATTATGCACAAATGAGACAACCTACTCCCCCATGTACACAATGCGATAAGCTTCATACTAGACAGTGTAGAAAGGGTTCAAGTGCATGTTACCATTACCGGAAGACTAGATATTTTATTAGCAACTGGCCCTTTAGTCAGTCCCTACTGTGAATGAATTCATGATAATTTTCCCCGATGAGCTTCCCGGGATCCCCCGAAAGGGATATCAATATTCTTTAGATTTTCTCCCTGATATGCAACGTATATCCATTCCTCTCTAAAAAAAATGGCTCTTGTAGAGCTAAGAGACTTTAAGGGACAACTTAAGGGCTTGCTTGATAAAGACCTTATTAGGCCAAGAATATCTCCATGGGGTGCTCCCGTGCTCTTTGCTTGAAAGAAAGATGGCTCCTTATGAATGTGTATCGGTTACAGAGAGCTAGATAAATTCACTATCAGGAATAAGTATCCTTTTATATGGATTGATGGTTTTTCAAAGATTGACTTGTAACCCAGGTACTACCAGCTACTAGTCAGGGATGTTGATATTCCAAAGGCAATATATAGGATGAGTGAGGAGTAGAGCATGCAGACCACTTGCGAGTTATATTACAAACTCTCCACGACAACAAGTTATATGTTGAATTCTCCAAATGTGAATTTTGATTAACTTCTATAGCTTTTCGTGGACATGTTATTACTAGCGATAATATCAAGGTCAATGGCCAGAAGATTGAAGATCAATGGCCTAGCCGAGACCATTGAATCCGACAGAGGTCCATAGTTATTTGGGCTTGGTAGGATATTATAGGAAGTTTGTTGAGGGATTTTCCACCACCTATACACCACTAACAAGGTTGGCCTATAAAGCAACTAAGTTTCAGTAGACTGAATCATGTGAACAGAGTTTTCAAGAGCTAAAGAAAAGGCTTACCACCGCACCTAGTCTGACTCTTCCGGATGGAACCAAAGGCTACATTTTATATTGTGATGCCTTGATAATTGGCCTAGGTTGTGTTCCTATGCAGCATAGTAGAGGTATTGCATATGCTTCCAAATAGTTGCAAAAGCATGAAAAAAACTATCCTACCCATGGTCTTGAGTTCGCCGCAGTTGTTTTTGCCCCCCCAAAAAAATTGGTGGCATTATCTATACGGAGTTCATATTGACATTTTTACCGACCACCAGAGCCTCCAATAATTATTCAAGCAGAAGGAGTTGCACCTATGACAAAGAAGGTGGCTAGAATTACTAAAAGATTATGTTGTTGAGATTTTTTACCACCTAGGTAAAACTAATCTTAATGCTGATGCACTTAGCTGAAAGTCCATGGGAAGTCTAAGTCATGTTGAAGCTGATAGGATTGGAATGAAAAAAGATTTACTTCAGCTAACTAGTTTGCAGGTGCGATTAACAGATGCGGAAGGTGGAGGCATGATTGTTCAAATACAACAGAATCTTTTATTGTTATGGAAGTAAAAGAGCAACAACGTGAGGATCGTAATCTTATGAGATGAAGGGAAAGTGTTCCACAATAGCAACATCCTGTAATTGAGCTAACTTGAGATGGAGTCCTTTATTACCGCAGCCTCTTATGTGTGCCAAACATCGGAGGGCTCCGTGCCAAGATTCACATTGAGGCTTATTATTCTAGATATTCGTCTCAACCTGGGGCAATGAAAAAAAGGGGGTGTTGAGACCTACGACAGATTTATTGGTGGAATGGCATGAAAAAGACATTCCAAAGATAATGGCCAATGCCCCAACTACCAGCATGTTAAAATTGAACATTAGAGACCTATAGGCCTAGCTAAGTATACTGATTTTCCATTCTTAAAGTGGGACATGATAAATATGGGCTTCGTCACTAGGTTGCCTCATACTCCACGCAGGATGACTCTATTTGGCTAATCATTGATAAATTGATAAAATCTGCTCATTTCTTGCTAGTAAGAATGACATATTCAGCGGAGGATTATGCTAAGATTTATATTCAAGAGATTGTTTGCCTTCATAGAGTTCCATTATCTATTATCTATGATCGAGGGGCTTAATTTACCGTACATTTTTGGAAGTCTTTTCATAAGGGTCTGGGCACTCAGGTAAATCTCAGAATTGCTTTTCATCCAAAAACTGATGCGCAAGCAGGGTGTACAATCCAGACTGTTGAAGATATGTTACGCGCCTATATATTGGACTTTAAAGGAAATCAGGATGATCATCTACCTCTTAAAGTGTAGAAAAACGCAATGTGAAGGAGGGCCTTTAGTTACTATATTCCCAATCTATCATACCAAAAGCCCCCTGAGCCTACATTACAAGCTTGTAAAGTCCTAACGTGATCCTAGTCCAAGTAGTCTAAGGTCATGGTCATGAGTATAGGGGCAAGCCTATAGTATTGGGCATGATATATGAATATCTATTGCGAGAGTGAGTGATTTTGCATAGTCCGGAGATTATGTATGAAAACATCATTGAGAGTAAGATATGAGACTTCTTTCTGTGAGGGAACTTGCAATGCATTGTTAGCATTAGACTTATTCAGTAATTGTGGTTTGTTGATAGTACCTTACTTGTCACAGTGATATTGTCACATGCATTAGTCTGTATTAGTTTGCTGGATAGCTATTTGATTGCGTTTTGTAAAGTGGTGTGGGTATTTGCGCTTAAGTTTGGTGTGAAGCATGCCATTAGGTTGAGGTCTATGTGTTACTATACTGCTTATATAGATTGAATCTGTCGCTTGAGGACAAGCAACAATTTTAAGTTGAGGGTGTTGATGTGCTGTAAAAATACAACACTTTTGATGCTTAAAACTTGAAATTTTGTGTATTCTCAACTCGATGTTAGTGGGTTTTATGTGTTTTTGTGTTTGGTTTGAAGGATTTCAGGGTTGGCATTGATTTTGGGAAGAATATGCAAAAGTTACTGATTTTAAGGATTCACGAGACCCTTTACGGGCCATAGAGCATGCTACGGGCTGTAGAGCATGGTATGGGTCGTGGAGGAGGCTTTGTGTACAATTCTTGTGAGGAGTAAATTTCTGAAGTTTGTTCTACGAACATACAGACGAATCGTGAATCAGTTTACGAGTCATAGATCAAGTCATGCCCTGAGGATTAGAGAAGGAGAAATTTCTGAAGTTTCATCAGAAAAAACCCCCTAAACAGGTCGCAGAACCTTTTACAGGCTGTAAACAGGTGTTGTAAAAGACAAGTCCACATCTGCAACAATAAAATACGAAAGCTCGATTATGGGCCATAAAACACTATACGGCCAGTAGAGAATCTCATGAGGCGTGTTGATCCAGTTATCCTATTTTGTTTAGGTCTTGTATTTTAAACATTATAAATAGGTTTTAAGGTTATTTTTCTTAGAGAGTTAGAAGAGTTGGCAGAAAACAATAAAGTAGAGTAGAGAAAAATATTGGAGATTTTTGAGAAACATTTGTACACTTTGATTTGATCTTCTAATTACAATCTTGTGATTCTCATTGAAGCTTGGATTTTCTTATACGTAATTCAATTGTATAAGTGCTCATTTATGTTATTCGAATTCATAAGTCTTGCATCTACACAAATGATGAGTAGCTAAATCCACAACTAGGGTTCTGGGAACCATGAAGAACTAACAAGGTAAAACCGGCGATAATTTATAATTCTTGAAAAGTGTCCATGCATGTATTAATTAATTCTCTTCATTTTGCATGTTTTCTAGTGGTGGCCAACATTATAACCCGCCTAGTGTTACTGACTAGACCAAGGTAGTAAAGAATAAGAAAAGAGATTAATTAACAGGATTCGATTGATGTATTCTGGTCTAATCAACTGAACTAGGCCAAGGGGAGGTTGTACTGGGATAAAAGGTAAGGGTGAATAATGTCACACTACGGAGATGGACCAAGTTACATTGTGAAATTCGCCTCTCGCCTGGGCCAAAGGGTTTGGTGAACATAACTTACCATCCTGAATACTACACACAAGAAAGAAATTAGGCTATCCGGTGACACTATGTTAGGGAATGATGGGCAACACAATACCCTACTTTCTCTCCATATTGGTTTAAACACTTATGTTAGTTAGAGTTACTTTTTGCTTGTTATTAAGAAAAAATCCCTTGGAGAGATAAGTTGGTTAACTACCCAAATTGTACAATTGAATTCTTCTAAGTCTACAACATTCCCTTGGGTTCGACCCTAACCTTGGTTAGGTTCTATTTCTTGACAACGATCGCTTTAGCCTCAAAAAGAAGGTGTAGCTTGAGAAAAATCAATAGACAACAAGTTCTACAGTAATTTACCTCAAACGCAGCCCGACCGAGATATTTCGATGATACCACAGTGTGCGCGTGGGAAAATCCCATAGAATAGACCCAAAGTTCACTAGACTCTCATCCAAAATAACCAATTAATCACTTCTCGAAGTTCTCGATAATCATACTCAATATATAGCAGCAAAATGGCAAAAAATACCTTGAAAGATGTGCCATATGCCATTTTTGATACTTGCACGTCGTTCTCCTTGAAATTTCATGTAGGTTAGCCTTTTGAACCACTTGATCTGGCCTCAAATTGATCAATTTATCGCAGTATGACGTTTTGCTCTTTTTCTTCATCGAATTTGGAAGTTATCAAATATATGACACCTCAAACTACCCTCCGCAATCGTAATAAAAAATACCTTACGATTGTAGAGTACAAAGCAAAAGACCTCTGTAAACACAAGAGGTCCTCCGCAATAGTGGAATGTTAGCCGCTTGGCCTTTGCGAGCGTGGAGCATCGTACAGTTGTGCCCCGCGATCGTGGAGCACTGTGGTGCTGCACTAGATATTAGTCAAATCCAATTTTTTAATAGAGGTATCGAGAACTCATCCGGAACCTCGTGCACGCAAATGAACAATGCAACCACACAAAATTCAACGCTCTAGATCCAACGACACATTCAAAATTTCCATACGAAGTTGTTATGATCAAATGTGGGCCCCACTTTTCAAAGTCGTAATTAGTCAATTTCCACTGAGCGGGTCCAAAATGAACTCAAAAGTCTCGAGAATCAAATGAAAAGTTATTCTAGACCAAACTTGATGTTCTAGAACTAATCGCACTATCAAAATTTTCATCTGGACACATTTTCCTAGAATTTTGACTAAAGCCAACTACTGACCACTTTTGAAGGTTGTAATGCAAAGCTTGGCACAAACTTATATCGAAAGCCTTGGTATTTGAGCCGACTATGCTTCTAGCCTAATTTAGCTATTTTGGAGCTGATGAAACTATCAGAATTCCATTCTGAGGCCATTTAACCATATTTATTTTGAAACTCATTTTTTCAGTTATAACAAGCCTTTCAACATGGAAAACTACACAACTTTTAAATGGATGTCTTGGCAATTGAACTATCAGCACTAGTAAATCATAAATGACCTGGGGTCGTTATAGGAATGCTCTAACTAATGAAAAATATGTGAAAATCCATAAATTACTTGGAGGGTCATTACAATTTTTAATCCCAAAAAAGAATGATGGAGGAAAAAGTTGTTGTTACGCTAGGAAGCTATGTAAGAAAATGTATGCTATGAAAGAAAATGTATGTGATATAAGCTGTTTAGAAATAAAAATGCATCAATACTACATAAGGAATCAGAAGAAAAAAAAATGACATTTCATCATTTTTATTTGTTAAAATGGGAAGTACATTATTTTTGTGATATGTTATTATATGTCTCACACTTTCAGTTCCTCACTCCCTCTCCTCCGGTCCCACCCCCACCCCCATCCCTCATCCCTTCCCCCCAAAAAAATAATAAAAGAACATTAACTAATTTTTTTCTTATTTTCAAGAAAAATTATTAGAAGAAAGGATTTTTTTCAAAATATTTTATTAGTTTAAGGATATTTTTTAACAAAAAATATAATAATGAAGAGTAGTAAACATAACCAAAAATGGAGGAAATGAAATGGTCAAGAGGTGAAGCTGGGGAAGAGACAATAAATTATTATTATTAGTATTATTATTTTGTAAAAAAAGTCATTTTTCTCAAGATTTTGAGGGATCACAAAAGAATTACTTCGGCGAGTATTTTTGATTAAATAAAGATTGATTTTAGCGATATTTTTTGTTTATTACTATTTATAGAAATATTATGATAAACTATACTTGTATAAAAAGTGAATTATGCATGCAATATAAATATATTATAAGTATCCCAAAATATATTATGCTTGTTCAGTAAGAAACTGACACAATGCATTATAAGTGGATTAAAGTACGTGATAAATGTATTATCCATCAGTAAAACTTATATTATATATGTTTTTACAAATAGTTCTCTATAATATTAATTACAACTGTACTATAAATGTATAGTAAATATCAACAAAAAGAATTGTTATTGCTATAATGATAAATATTTTCTTAATATAGAGCATGCGGAAAACTATACATAATACACCTAACTGTGAAATTATTTACTTAAATTGAACCCAACCTACAATATTTATCCTTAATGGACTAATGGCCTAAACTATGTACCCTCTTACCCCACTTTTTCTTTTTTATTTCAGCTATGACATCAACATTACTACTGTGAATTAATCATTTATGATACTTCGTATATTGATATCATATTGTTATCATACAAGACCGAGTTTAATATTTTGTCATACTCTGCTGGTATATTAATACTCTATTAGTATCATATAGGATTGAGCTCTTTTTTAAAAAAGAAATAATAAAAAAAATGATTAAACTCTAAATGAGTAGAAAATATATTATTTTGTAATACTATCAGTATATTGATACCATATCGATATCATATAAGACTGAGCTTATTCCTCTGTGATACTCCACCAGTATATTGATACTCTATCGGTATCATATACATATGAACTCTTTTCTTTAAGAAAAAAATAAAAACAGCTATGAGAAAATTATTAAAGTCAAAATTTATTTATTTAACTCTTAATTAATATTTTTCTAGTACTCTGTCGCTATATTGATACTATATCAATATCATATATGACAGAGCTTAGTCATTTGTGATATTCTGTAGGTATATTGATACCCTATCGGTATCATATAGGATGGAGCATTGATGTCAGCATGACAACACATTAATTTTAATAGTAGAAAAATTATGAAGATATTAATTATAATTAATTAGGAGGCATAAATGTAAATGGCTATATGGATGTAAATAGTCTGCTTCACAGGTGTATGTGTAATGAACTCGAAGGTCATTTCTGAAATTTTTGATCAAATTATCATTTTGCCCTTCTCAAAAGTTACTTTGGATCATTTTTGGATAAGCCTGAAAGTCAAATTTTGGAAATATCATAAAAAGTTAGAGTTTTGCAAAAGAAAGAGTTTTAAAAGGGCTTTAAGTTGGAAATTTTATGTTTTGGAGTTATTTTGAGTTTCACATTAAAATTTGATTTTGTCAATTCCATTAGTTCTGGAATGTCGAATATGATCTAGGAGAACTTGCAGAACTGAATTTGGAGTTAAAATGGAGATTCTAGGCCCAAAATTGCATTTTTAGTTTATTTTGGATCATAAGTTTGACTTTGGTCAATATTCGGTGTTCGGGAGCTTGTGTCGAAATTCCATCAGTCTAGTGGTTCTGGGTGGTAAAACTAATGCTA
This sequence comes from Solanum rostratum, assembly GCA_029948455.1. Classification (NCBI taxonomy): domain Eukaryota; kingdom Viridiplantae; phylum Streptophyta; class Magnoliopsida; order Solanales; family Solanaceae; genus Solanum; species Solanum rostratum. The sequence goes on from CM057048.1 coordinate 62,960,293, forward strand.
GAATTGCCCTCATTGTAATTTTTAGAAGTTTTGTGAATATTTTGAGTTTTTAGATCTGAAACTCGTTTAAATAATCTTTCTCGAGTTCGGGACCACAAATGTCCCAGACTCGAATTCTAACAGTTCCATTGATCTCGGGTCATCATTTTTGGTAGGGTTCCATATTTAGTTTGTGTTCACGGGGTTCCGAACGAATTTCCGAAGGTCGGGTTCTTGTTTTATTTAAAGTTGTGTTGTTGGTGCATTGTTGTTTTTGGTGCATCTGGCACCAGTACTCTATGTTCGCGCCTTATGGACCACGTTTGCGGAGACCCAGCAGCCAGAACTCCGTGTTCGCTGGGTGACGGCCGCATTCGCGGAGAGTTAACCCCTGTCTGGTCTCCATGTTCGAGGATAAGGCTCCGCTTTCGTGGAGCACTATTGATGTCTGAACAACGTCTTTCTTTAAAAACGTGATTTAAATCCTTTTCACCATTTTTGACATTCCAATCTTCATGCTAAGAGACTTCTTTCTTGTTGTGAGCCCAATTCATCATACTAGACTTCTTTCTTGTTGGATCGAGCTTCCAAATTTCTTGCGAGGTAGTTGTCTGTGTCTTCAACAGGCCTCGAGGATTTCTTTTTTTTTTTGGTTCTATCTAAGAACTAGACATTATGACTTGTTATTCATTCGAGTATTCCATACTTAAAGGCTTGTACATGTGTTATAGTTCTGAGATAGTTGTTTTTTTTTGTTTTCTTCCGCTTCTCTATATTATTAGACTGTTATCTTTCGCTTTTGTAGCTATTGTTAAGCTGTTTGAGTTTTGGACTAACTCGCCTTGGTGGGTTAGGTGAGTGCATCACACCCGGATTTCGGGTCGTGACAGTATGAACTTAGTTTTCCCTAGTACCTCTATGTGAAATTTCTCGAGTGTGGTTGTGAATGTCATTAGTATGGAAAAATTACTTGGAAAGACCATCTTTAAGATCTAACTACATAAACAATAGTACTTTTCAAATTTTACGAATATGAAAATTTTGCGTATATAGCAATTTTAAATTAAAAAAAAAAGATAAATATAATCTTTAATTTAATGCTATAACACATTATCAGTTTATTTTAAATTAAAGAATTCTTTTAGTTTTTAAATAAAATATTATAAAAAGAATACCAAATATTTCTCTCTCCATAGTCCATATTTATTCAAAATATTCTAACCAAATATTTTATCTCTACTACAATTAATCTAATAGTATTTATTTTAATATCACTCCTTATTTTCATGTAAAATTAGTATCATGCATGGTATGAACTTCTCATCTATAAAAATATATTATGTATTTTTATTAAATAAAATATGTACAGCATAGTCTATCATTATTATTGTCACGATCAGATTTCTTAGGCATGATGAAACATATCCCGACCAACCGGTAGGTAAGCCTAACTCATAACCTGAAACAGTAGGTAATAGGGAACTCAATGAAAGACTACCCTACTAAGTAAAATCTGCCACAAGAAAGATAATACATACAAATATTAAAAAAGATGTATCAAAACCCATCACAAGACCTGCCGTCAGTCGGTACTTGAGCTCCTAATACATAAAATAATAGTACAAGGCTTTTTAAATACAACATCAGTCTAAATCTAAATCCAAAATAAAAGTAAGTTTAAAAGCAGAAAGATGAAAATCGATAACTCCGAATGCCAGAAGCCCACCAAGATCTCTGAAATCCTGAGCTAGCTCTGCATGAAAGGAAATCAACCGTGGGGACTAGTACCATGATCTGCAGGGAGAAAAAGTATAGTATGAGTACCAAACAAATGGTACTCAACAGGCATAGGCCGGCTGAGCTCAACAGATAAAGAAAGTATAAATATCATAAAAATAAGGCAAGTAAATTGCAAGTACAAACTAACAACCAAACAAACGAGCAATAAAATATATAGGATGACAAGAAGAAGATATGAAGCATACTTGGGAAGACCAGGTCTACCATATGCTAGTATGAAAGAGAGGTTACGAAGTCAAATTGGCAATAACAATGAAGAATAACTATAAAGTCTAAGCTAATCCAACAACCTAGGAATTACTCAAACCAACCTAGTCGGTCACACACTCAAACTTAAGAGACCAATCACACCTACTATAACTATCAAGTCCCTGTGAAATTGAACAATATATACAGTACAGATAAAAGCAAACAAAATCAACCAACGTCCCATACCACCGCCAGTACAAACAACAAATAGAACCCTAACCGGCATCCCATACTACCAGAGTACCAAGCAATAAACAATATATTAGGGATGATGATGCATGTCAATGCAATGCATGATACCTCTCCACCGCATAATCGTAAGTGTCATACGACCTACTCCAGTCCAGCTAGCAAGGTAGGACTGTAAAAACCCAGATATTTATCTCACTAACATTATCTTGATGTTCAGATTTTCTCCAAGAAATCTGCCAGTCATAGCTTCACAGAAAGGCCTACACGGCCCATGTGAACCCACACGGTCCGTGTGGCCCTCCGTCTGGTTTACTGTGTGGTCACCTTTACACGGACCAAGTCACGGCCCGTGTGACTTTAGATGGTCCGTGTACCCTCCCGTATAGTTTACTGTATGGAGGGTCTCCTGTAAACGGATGGGGTAATGATCCGTGTGACTCCAGATGGTTCGTGAACTTGTCTGTGTAGTGCTGCTTAGCTCGGAGAAAACTTTGCCTCGGAGAGTTCAAGTTTGAGACCATGGTACAGTATGCGGTCCGTATGACACTAAACGGACTGTGTACCATACCGTGTGAACCAGACAGACCAAATTTGGGGCTCGTTTCATTAATGGCATTTTTGTAATTTAGATTATTTTAAACATAAATTTGGTCTTTTCCACCGCTCCTAAGCCTCTATATCAGTTGAACTCCTCCATATTTCAGCCATTTTACTTCATTTCTCTCCCTCAACTCTCCAACCTCTCTCTAGGAAATTCAAGTCAAGACTCTCAATTGAAGTCCATTTTCTCCTCAAGTTCCTCTTCAAGTCAAGTATGTGGGTTTTGGTTCTTAGTCTCTTTCAACCAAAAAGACCCAAAGTTCCTTTCGAACTACTTTACGAAATTGTCTACTGGAATGTGAATTTTTACTACTTGATCTTGGTAACTTTGAACAATGCATGTGATGTACATTATTCCGAATTTTAAGTTGTGATAAGCTCTAGTACTTGAAATTATGCAAATTATGAACATGCATGTCTTTTAAAGATGTTATTATGCATGGGTGATCACTACTACAATTTTCATATGGATTTTATGGTAGGTTTTCTAGATTTCTCACCATGTTTTAGATATACTCTACATTACCCATGCCATCCCTACATTATGCATTGCATCTTACTCATGACATTGATACATGGAAATTTTGGAAATGTGAGATTAAGCCCAATTTCATTTTAAAAAGGGAATATGATATGATTTTTGGTAAGACATGAGATATGACAAGAAGGTGATCACCAGTATGTCTATGATTATGGCTCTTTGAGCATCTTGGGTGCTTGCACCATCTCGTATACGTAGATGAGCTATTCTTTGCACGAACCATGTGACCTTGATCTTGTGATTTGGCATTTGAGCTTACATGTGCATTTAACGTTTTGAAATGGATATTTGACTCTCTTGAAAGCATATGTATATATATATAAGTATTCTTGTGGGATGTGTTTGACTTAGCACCGATGGATTGGGGGCCCTCTCCCTTTCCTTGAACTATGTGCCAACATAGGAACGGATGTTATTCGTCTATCTGTTTATGTTATGACATGTCTTGCTTTGATTCTGTAAATCCTTCCGAAATGGAAAGCCCCGTAAGGAAGGTGACCATCCCCAAAATGGTGTTTTTCGTAAGGTGTGATATAGATTACCCTTGGCAAGCAATCTTCTTCCTACCGGTGGGAGGTCCAAATCGGTCCAATTCGTGTAATAGCTCGCATGGATTTGGTTTGTAGGTTATAGTCCATCCCTGTTATTTAGGTGCATTATCGCGTTGCACGCATCATGAATTCCATGGCATCTTGTATATTAAATTCCATTGCTTATATGATCCTTATATATTATGTTCCCTTGTCATCTAACATTGGTGTGCAGGTCCGGTAAGTCATATGCACTGCATGCCCGCATACTTAGTACATTCGAACGTACTAATGCATACTCTATGCCTACATGATTTTACCATGTAGGGACTGAGCAGTTTGGACACCAGCCACTGGACGATTAGTGCGCTCTTGAAGACCCCCTTTTTGCGGTGAGCCCCGTCTTTCGAGGGCGAGCTAGTTATTTCTCATGACCTCTATGTATGTTCTTTTATTGAGGGTAAGCCTGGAACTTGTCTAGGCCCCCGTTCCTTGACTAGAGGTAAATATTGGGCACTTGTAAAACTTTCTCGTTTTGCTTATCTATAAATGAATGGATTCCTGAGATTTGATTTCCGTCATTTAATTTTATGTGCTTAGATGCTATTTGAACCAATGATGGTGGAAATTTGATACTTTGAGGCTTGAATGGGGACTCTCGGGTCCCCATTTGCCGTGTCACATCATAGCCCCGACCTCGAGTCGTGACATGGACCCATACAATCCTTCACCTGGCATAATATCTCCTCGGCATAAAGACCCATGGGTGCTCGGGACACTTGTACACACTGTCTGGGCCCGTACCAGGTCTTATCATCATAATTATCTCTGTCAATGATACTGGAGGATTAATAATAGCAAAATGCAAAAAGGGCATTGACGCGACGGCTAGTTAAATCATAAAAACTGAGGTCATCCCAGATGCCTCTCATAATCTCAAGTAGAAAGGAGTACGTCCTCGACGCTTCAAAGTACTAATCTGAAGTAGATGTGCTCCAGGTGGTATGGATCCCGGTAAAAACTAGTTAAAAACTCAATAGATGTCCATCTCATACAGCTAGTCCAAATCAATATTGAATCTGTAGTACAAAAAACCATTTCACCACTCTCACTCCCGTGCATAATGATGAGTCAATGCATGACCGAGATCGTACCACAAAAATAATATACATGAACAACCAATGCAATGCATGTCACCCCAGTATCCAAACAAGTCACACAAGATCAATGAAAATGAACCAGCACCACTATAGAGGCGAAGGCTTAGATAACTAACCTGGGGTCTAGCTACTCTAAATTCAAGGTCTCGCACCCAACAAAAAATATCCATACACAATATAAATATAAAACCACGGAAAAATCACTAGCCATCAGCTAACGATACAGACAAAGGCCCCTGAATGACTAAGAGCAAGCTAGGTAGTGGAATCTATCTCAGTAACTATCGCTACAGCAAGTCCTAAAACTGAGCTAGCTTAACTAGTCCATAGCCACACTAAGCCTCCCAAATCCCAAAACCTATATCGGATACTCTACTCCTTAGTAAGCATCACCCTAAATAATGACTTCCAACCCAAGATGAGGTACCAATGAGCTAACTTATGGCTACGGTAGTCTACCGGCCACTAGCTAAACATATCGCCACTAATAACCACATTAAAAGTCAAAACTAACTATAACTAATATAAGAGCACACAAGCACACACTAAGGCCTAATACCATTCTAAAGGACCATACTCTTCCCTAAAGGATATTACACACCGTTCAAGATATAACACAACTCCCGCCCTAAACCAGAGTCTAAAAAGGAAATGTATTAGCCTAAGTCTTGGCCTAGTCTAAGGTCAAACACATGATTCCCTACATAGGACTAAACACCCCACATCGATACATAACACAGACACCATCTCTAACAAAGGTCGCCTAAAATCTATCCTAACCTAAGGCTCAGCTGACAACCCCTAAAGCTTATCCAAAACTAAAGCTCGACCAATAATCACAGGAATGAGAAAGAAGAGACTGAGAAGGGATACAGGACAATTACCATCCAAATTATCATTAAATGCATATTAGACATTATCAGAAAGAGCTTAGTCATGAACGAGAGCCACTTCCTACCTAGAAGCCAATTGCACATGCTCTAAAACCACTTTATGATAGCTATCTATGCCTGAATCACCTCCAATTGCTATCACGCTATCAAAATATCGATCTACATGATAAAATGAATATTTTGATATCAAGAACATAATTTTTAGAGTCGAACCCAAAATCGGGTAAAAATGAGATTGTGGGACCCGTGATGAAAAATCTCAAAATGAACCTTATAAGCATGCTTATAATGTAAATAGGAACGTGTATCCCAAAATGGAGCATAATTCAAGGTCCAAAAGCAATAGAAATCAACTAAATCAAAGATGAAAGTTTATTTCACAATTATGGTAAAAGGGATAGCAGCTCATTTTGGTGAAACTATCTCCAATGATGCTTCAAAAGATAGTTCTGACCATACCAAAATGATCTCATCGAAAAATCACCCCAAATGGATCCAAGAACCACTGATATTCAATTCAAAATAACAAAGTTATCAACTCATGAAGTTTTTGACCAAAGTCTGAGTCCAACAGCCATAACAATAGCAAAAAAAAAAAACTCAAACAATGTGCCAATAGTAATTTTCAAGACCTCCACAATATTTCTTGAGGAAAACCCCATAATTAGGACCCCGAGAATAACTAAAAATGGACTCTAATTGCTCAAGTTATTGCCTTCCAAAGTTTCCTCAAAATTTAGTCATAAATACCCAACACAGCAGGTAAATCATTAAATTTACCTTAAACAGGAATCCCAATCCAACCTTTTAGCTTACCAACACATTCCTTGCAAAATTCTTCACAAATTAGGCTCTTGAATCGCTAAAAATGGGTATGTAGTGATCAAGATATTAACTCTCAAAGATTACAAGAAAAACTACTCCAGAAATCCCAAAACCAGCAGCTAATTTTGAAACTTTAGCTCAACAGGAAGTTCCAATCCCAAATTCGAGTTTACCGAGACATTCCTAACAAAACTTCAGACAAGTTAGCCTTAAAAATTATAAAAAAAAAAAGGACCTTAAATGCTTTGAAAATCAGCTCCCAAATTTCCTTCAAATTGCAATTCAAAAATGGTGTATGACAGCAGCTAAATTCGAAATTTATGTCAAACGAAGGCTCCAATTCAGATTCCGAGCTCACCACTATGTTTCTTTAAAAAAAAACCCTTTAAGATTGAGTTTTGAATCACTGAGTTTGGTCCTTAAATGACCAAGATATCAACTCTCAAAATTTTGTCCCCAAATCTGAAAATCTTCTATAATTATCTCTCTCTCTCTCTCTCTCTCTATATATATATATATATATATATATATATAAACTGGTATAAAAATCAAAGGAACGATTAGGCAACTGAACTATCAGCGACAACAAGTCATAAATGACCTAGGGTAACTATAAGAAAGATCTAAATGCCTGGGAGTGGAGAAAATGGCCTAGAGGCTCATTACAATATCCACTACTACAAAGGACTTTGGTCTATGAAAGTCAAGGAAAATGAAATCTTAAGGACAAAAGGATGAGGATGTTAGTCCTGCATTCTCCATCAGACCCACAAGCACCCCCACGAAGCAAACACAACAATGATAGAACCCGGGCTTGGAAGAAAATCCCAAGATTACCTCAAGAACTGCAAAAACTCTTCCAAAACATTCTTTATCACCAAACTTTGCTCAACTATAACAGAAAGTGGCCAAAACCTCCAAAGTCATCCAAGAAAACCAAAAGCATATCGAGAGCACCGGATTGAACTGAGAACCACCAAAGAAACCAAGGCAACCTATCTACTTGAAAGAACTTCCCAAAACCAACTTACCTAAGTTGAGACAACACTTGTGAACTAACCAACTCCCTCACAGTTAAGCACCCCACCGATGATCAAGTTGCACCGAACTTTGCCAAAAAAAACTAAAACCACATTGAAACCACCAAATTAATAAATGCATAACCCTTGAAGGAACCTAAACAGTTGTACAATCTGAATTACCGATCTTAACTCTATCCATTATTTTGTATGTATTAGAAGCATCTCATCGATCCTTATCTATTCTAAACAATTTCAACATAGTCAAAACCTCATCTATCAAGCTTCACAACACCACTTTGGAAGAGTCGTGTACAATATTTGAATAATAAAGAATCAGGAACGATTGAAACAGGGAATGTGACTTAGAGCAAAACCCAAGATTATGCTTGCTTCCCAAAAATCACTTACTTCGGGTGACACAATACTTTCAGAAAAACCACTCTACTCCCGAAGATACCCACCTTACTAAGGAATAGGTTACACCAAGCCTTAACTACTAAGTCTTCTCCTTTTTAGGATATTCTTTGAAGCTCTGAGATCTACTAAGTGGTAGGTGACAAGTAAACACAAATAACTACCCAAAGATGACCCTCCCCAGCATGAACTGTACTCAACTAACAATACAACTACAAAGTATAATTAAACTATTATTAATAGTCCAACAACACCAACTCAAATCAACTAATACCACAACCATCAGGCATGCCTAGTGAAGATTTCATAGGGAAACTACAAGCTTAAAACTCCATGACTTACTTTGACCTTATCAAGTATATGAATATTCTAAGAAACTCTATCCTCGAATCAACCTACAATTCTATAGCCCGAGACAACCACAAGACACTACCATTCAGAATCTAGCCAACTATTCTCGACCTTGAATGCTACCACAATCAATACAGAGAGCTAACCACAGCACCAATAATGAACATTGAAGGTACCACTCCCCCTAATTCTTAGCCAACCATAACTCATTCACTAAACACTTGAAAGAAGAGAACCCAGGAACCCAAATAGATGAAGTACATGATACCACAGTCGAACAAAAGACCACGGCAAGGGAGGAAGCGTTCAACTGGAACTAATCACATCAAGCTAAAAATACACAACCCAACACAAGCAACCATCGAAAGCCACCAATTTTAAACCTCAAAACCTCAGGAGATAACATGAAACTAAGGCCGAATCTGAGCCTACTAAGTCTAACTACTCAGCCAAAAGGACCCCCAACAGCCAACATAACCCAAGGGTCACACCTATCACACATTCTACTCTCAGCAACAACCTCACACTAGCTAATAACAAAAACAAGAGCAACCTTCTACACTAAACATAACCGGTAAGCCAATATAGAAGCCAACTAGGACAAGCGAATTAAGCATTATTCTACCACTATAGCAAATATAAATTCAATATCAAGACAATCAACTACTAAAAAGAGAATTTGATACTAGACTGAGGCACATAGATAAAAGTTCATATAAGGTAATCACTATAATCACAAAATGGACTTCCCTTATAAATCAAGTAAGCATTGATGGGTACGGAGACCCTAACATAATATAATACAAGCAAAGAAGGAGCTAGAGAAGAATTTACACAATTGTGTTTGATATTGGAGCCACACCCCTTTGTCTAGACTACAAAATCATAAGAAAAATCCTGATCAACCTTAATGTAGACCAAAGACCTACCTCCAGCAACACTCTGAGTATAATCTTTGATCGGATGTGGCATGAACTCCTGACACTGGTATGGCTATGCGGACTGTCCAATTGTCTCGTGTTGGGAATACTCTCTAGCTCGGTGGCCTATCTCCCTATATATGCAACAAGCCCCTAAAACCTCTGATTGAAGGATTGAACCCCACCTGGGGCATTCTCAATGCTAATGATCATATAAGCTATAACAAAACAACCCAGGTCGAATGACTTGTAATGACGTAGCCACGATAGGCAGGAAATATATCACAACCCCTCAAGCCTTAGTCCGATCTAGAACCACCTTGTTCAAGGGAATCCTATTGAGATCTCTAGCGAGACCTATCATGGAAGTCCCTACTCCTGACATCCTGTGAACAATCTCTAGCACCTAACAGACCACCCCTAACTGACTAAACTAAGGGCCCATAGCCCTGAACCGGTTGGGCCTGTTATCGGGACTACAGAGAAGACCTAGCTGTAATTGATAAGATCTTATAACATGAATGTCCATACTATAATACTTGGGAGTCCAAGATCAATCTCTACCTAATGAGGGTGCCATAACCTGCCTCAGGCATTCTGGCACAACCATTATAAGGCTGACCGGGTCGAAGAGAAAAAGGATCATCACTAATCTGATAATCACCACTGAAAGTGTCAACACAAACTTGCTCTACAACACTCACATTACTTATAACCTGGGGAAAAAGTAGACCAGGCTACTGCCAAGTGCTTCGATGCCAAATGAAGCGGTAAATTTAATCCTCTAATGAATCCCTGACTCAAATCCTGCTTTAAGGAAGAAGGTGGAAATACTTCTGTCTCACTCAAGAAATCTAGCAAATAGTTGGAAACATATGATAAACCCTACTGAGGAACTTTTGATTCATTTCCAGCTTGAGAATCACTCGCCATAACTCTTGTCGGGTATACGAATGCCTCAGGCGTGTCCATCGGCGAACTTGTGCTATCCATCTAAAAGAGAGTGTAATCCAAGGAAAATAGTTTTAGGGATTATTCAAGGTAAAAGCACACGACAAAGGATCAAGAAGCTGAATTTCTTCCTAATACCCCTATAGCCTCTCGAAGATAGGATACAGGCATTTACACACTAGTTAGAAGGACTATAGTAGGCATTGCTCTCATACCAACGATGTCAGTCAACCTAGTGCTCTAATACCAAACTGTCACAACTTGATTTCTCAAGATGTGATGACACCTACCCCAATCCATTGGTAAGTAAGCCTAACTCATAGCCCGAAATCGTAGGCAATGGGCTACCTAATAGAAGACAACCCTACTAAGCAAAAGCTTCCACAAAAAAGCCAATAAATACAAATATAGAAGAAAACAACATACCAAAAACCACTCAAAGACCTGGCATCAATCAGTATTTGAACTCCTAATACATAAAATAAGAGTGCAGGGCTTTTCATATACAACATCAATACAGATTATCTTTGAATATAATATAAAGAGAAGTCCCAAAGAAGTCAGATGGAAATCAATAACTCTGGACACTAGGACCTCTCTAAGATCTTTAAAATCCTCAACTATTTCTACATGAAAGAAAAGCAATCGCCGGGACTCCCACCATGATTTGCAGGGGGCAGAAATGTACTATGAGTACCAAAAAAATGGTACTTATTGGGTATAGGCCAACTAAGATCCAAAGATAAGGAAAGTATAAATATCATGAAAATAAGGCAAGTAAAGCACAAGTATAGACTAACAACCAAACTATATAATAAAAAAATATACAGGATAATGAGATGAAGATAGGAAGCATACTTGGAAGGATCAGGTTTTCCATATACTAGCATGAAAGATAGGTTATGAAGTCAAATCGATAATAACAATAAAGAATAACTACAGAGTCTGGGCTATTCCAATAACATAGGAACTAGTTCGAACCAATCTAGTCAGGTACACACTCAAACTCAAGAGAACAATCACACTTACCATAACTATCAAGTCTCTACAAAATAGAACAATGCAGACAGCATAAATATAAGCAAACAAAACCAACCAGTATCCCATACCACCAGCCGTATAAATAACAAATAAAACCCTCACTAGCATCATATACTACCGAAGGACCAAGCAACAAATAATATACTAGGGATGACAATACATGTGAATACAACATCATACCTGTCCGCCAGATAATCATAAGTGTCATACGACCTACCCTAGCCCAACTAGCAAGGTAGGACCCTTAATGTCCTTTACCCAACATAATATCTTCTCGGCGTAAAGAACCACAAGAGATCGGGATGCTCGTACACACTTCCTGAGCCCACACCAGGTCTTATCATAGTAATCATCTCTAGCGGTGATACTGGAAGAATAATAGTAGCCAAATGCAGAAAGAGCATCGACGTGCCAGCTAGTCAAATCATAAAAACTAAGATCGTCATAGATACCTCTAATAATCTCAAGTATAAAGGAGTACGTCCTTGACGTCTTAAAGTACCAGTCCAAAGTATATGTAGTCCTGCTGGTACAGATCCTAATAAAAACTAGTTAACAATCCAGTAGATGTCCATCTCATAAAGGCACTCTAAAACAATACCAAATTCGTTGCACAAAAAACCATTTCACCACTCTCACTCCCGTGCATAATGAAAATTCAATGCATGATAGGGATCGTACCACAAAAATAGTATGTATGAACAACCAATGTAATGCATGCCACCCATTATCAAAACAAGTCATACAAGATAAAAAAAAAATGAACCCGCACCACTATAGAGGCAAAGGCTAAGAGGACTAACCTGGGGTTCAGCTTGTAATGACCTAGTTGGTCTTTTTTGGCCTTATCTGTGAAAATTACTATTTTATCCTTTTGTAAGTTACTTTGGGCCTATTTTGAACTATTTGTATTGTTGGAACTGAAATCCTGTATTTTTAAAGTTGAAAATTATGAGTTTTTGCATTTTGGAAGCTTAATTTGTTGAAAATCAGTTTTTTTATCATTTTGAGTTTTGGATGTCGAATCAAAGATTTGCCGATTCCATTAGATCTAAAACATCAAAACTAATCTATAAGGAGTTACGAAACTGAATTCAGAATTAAAATGGGATTTTTAGGCCTAAAGTTTTCTTTTTAGTTGTTTCCTTAAAGTTTAAATTTGGTCAATGTTCGAAATTCGGAAGCTTCAAATAGTTCTAATAATTTTGGATGGTGAAAATAACGCTAGAAATGGTCTCGAAATAATTTTTGAAGTTGCCGAGTGCAGTTTTGATATTTTGAATTTTAAATTAGTTTATTTGGCTTGCATTGATAAATGTGGTGAGAAGGCCTCAAAATTCATTTTTGATGATTCTGTTGAGTCCAGATCGCTATTTCTGGTATGGTTGCATACAAAGTTTGTATCCGGTGCAATCACTTTTCTTATTCGCGTTCGGGAGGTCTTAGTGATGTTGTTCTCCACATTCACGGATAGGGTCCTACGTTCGCGGATTTGTGCCTAGTTAGGCTCTGTGTTCGCGGACCTCAGTCCCGAATTCATAGAGTACTGGATGATGACCCCTCCTATTTTTTCTCTACATTCGTGGGATGGGCTCCACGTTTGCGAGGTCTTGAGTAAGTTCTCCTCCACGTTCTTGGCTGTCTATCCTCATTTGCAGAATGTATTTTGACTGTTCAGTTATTAAAACCCAAGAGTCACCATTTTTACTCCATTTTCAATCTTGTCAAGCTTTTTGGGTAATTTTTATAGAAGATTTTCGAAGAATTTCGAAGAATTATTTTGGGTAAGTGTTTCTAACATCATTTCAATTATTTTTCATGACTTTTATCTTGATTTTGTTTAGCATTCATGATTTTGAATGTCCAAAACTAGGGATATTTAGTCTATGGTTTCAAAACTTTAATTGGTGGTTTCTTATTCGATTTGAACTTGATTTTAGTAAAATTTTCACCCACAGACTCCATTTTTCATGTAGAACCTTATTTTAAAGTCAATTTTTAGATTTGGAAACTTTGAATTTTAGCCCTAATTTTGATTATTTTGCCCCTAATCCTAATTCATGCCAATATGAGTATTAAAATTCATCTCTTGAAGCGTAATATCTATTTTTGATAGCGATTGATCGATTCAGGGATCGTTTGGAGAATTGAGTTAATTGAAAGCTTGTCCGAGTATGGTTTCTGTGTTAAGGTAGGTTTGGCTAACATTTTTGGGACGAGATTTGAGTTATTGATCATGTTTATGTGGTAATTGTGAGATCTAAACTGATTCATGAGTAATTATTGTTGATATGATGGGGTATTGATGTAAATGTGATCCCGGTTGAACCAAATTATGAGTAAATTGTGACCCTCTTGATAAATTGAAATGAAAACTTGTGAATTTAGATTTTTGGGATATTATTGTGATAATTTGAAGCTGGTGATACTAATTGGGAAAAGTTGTGGCAATTGATGGCTTATGAGATACTTTCGATGATCATGTATATAAATTGTGAACTAGTGAGGTTTAGTATTATTTTTATACTTGATTTTCAGATATAATTGTGATGCGTGTATATTAAGGGGATGAGTGTGGTTCGGCACTGTTGGCATACTTGATCATTTATATGATTAAGACTATATGAGATATTAAGATAGATTGTAACTCCGGTTGTGGCACTTAATTTTACTCTCCATGATTATATGAGGCTTATGTATTAGTACTCTTACCATGGTGTGATTATATTATGTATATATCTAGATTGGTATCATTGACTTGCATTTATTTCATGTCGTATTGCACCACCTCTTGACCCAAGTAGGAGGTGAGGGTAATATGCTCCATATTTTGTACCACTCCTTGACCCGGGCAAGAGGCAAGGGTAAGACTCATACTTTATAAATCCCTTGACCATAGGAAGGTGGCAAGGATGAGACATTGTGACACCCCTTGACCATGGGCAGGTGGCAAGGTTGAGACATTGTGACACCCCTTGACCATGGGCAGCTGGCAAAGTTAAGACATTATGATACCCTTGACCACGGGCAGGTGCCAAGGTTGAGAGACACTTCGGTGTGCTTACCCCTACTCTATTTCATCCCTGCAAATCGAGCACAAAGACCCATATAGTGTAGCTAATTCACTATAGTTTAACTTTTCTACATCTATCTAGATCTTAGCAGTGAGGCTCAGACTTTGAGTAGCTGTGGATCTTTGAGATTTCTTTTACTGTTTTCTTTCATATATTGTATTAGAAATTACCAGCTTTGTATTTCATTTCAAGACTACTGTATTTACTCTTTCTTACTATTTTATATGCTCTTGTACTCATGACTCCAGGTTTTGAGAATTTCTTATGTTATGTTGTGATTGTTTTTTGCTTTACCTTATTCTTCTTTAGTCACGATCCAATTTTGGGTCTTGACAAGTTTGGTATCAAAGCCTTAGGTTTGTTAGGCTTGTTAGTCAAGAGGTGTTTACTAGAATCTTACGGATCGGTTGTAGACGTCCACATCTATCGTTGGGAGGCTTAGGGTCACTTGATAGGAAAATCTTTCATATCTTGCTTCTATTCGTGTTTCCTCATGTCAACTATTTGAAAGTGTCTAATCTGCTCCTCTTGTGCAGATTCCGGTTATTAGATCCCGTTGATCAGTGGGAGAGTCGAAGTCAGTTGATGTGGCTCTTACTCGAGGTCGAGATAGGGTTTGTGATGGGACCAACGGATGAGGACTTGAGAGAGGGACAGCTTCACCCAGAGGACAGACTAGGTCAGCTTATCTAAAGCCTGCGTATGAGCCAGAGGGTCCTACAGATCCTATTCCTCCTCCCTCAGCCCCACATCCTACACCCTCAATTTAGGAGTTCCTTTAAAGGGTATTGGCCAGATTGGAGAAAGCACCTCCCGCCGCAGCTACTGTTGATGTACTGATTTCTACAACACCAGTTGGTCATCCTATAGCTCCAACTGAGCTAGCCATGGTTCATATGGGCCCTTCATCAATTCCAGTGGATCCTCCTATGACAGCTATGACTGCGCTTTAAGCATCTCGTCCGAGTTCGGGTGCACAATTTTAGAGTTTATCTATTGCTCTATCTATTGTACTGCCCATATTTATAGTGCAACCATCTTCTACTAGTCCAGCCATGTCCACAGCTAAGCAGAAGAGCTTTGAGTAGTTTGTGTGTTTGGCTCCCCCGAGGTTTGATGGCACCCCTGGTGACAGAGCTTATGATTTCTTGTCAGAGTGTCAGGACTGACTATGCAATTTGGCCATTATAGAATCGCATGGAGTTGCTTATACCTCTTACTAGTTCACTGGCCTAGCCAAGGAGTGATGGAGGTCAGTTTTGGCTCGTTGTCGCGACCCGGACATAGGGTCTAGGAGTAACATGGCAAATGGGAACCCGAAAGTCCTCAAACAAGCCTTGAAGTATCCATATTCACATCATAAGTTTGGAAGTGTATACAAATAGTAAACACATAGTTCTAAGGGATGGTAAAGTAGGACTCACGCTATGGGGATGTCATGGGGAAAGGGATTAACATGGATCCACATAACATATAGCTCATAAAGACTAAGGGGCGGGTAAGTATGACTCACTCTATGAGGGAAACTCGGGACCTAGGATCTTTCACATCATAATATAAAAACATATCATAATACTTGTAATCAATCCACGTAACGATACATATTACATAGCCACATCCATAATCATAATCTTTGAATACAACACTTAGCATATAAACAAACAAGAGTTTACAAGATTTCCAACAATGTCTCTAGTCAAAGATACGAAGGGGGCCAAAACATGTCATAGGCTTACCCTCAAAGTAAATAGCATATATTGAGCATCATAGGTAGAGGAATGGTGGTTTATCCTTGGAAGATAGGACTCACCACAACAAGTGTCCTAAGATCCTATTTAGCCATCGTACTATGGATAAAGGTAGTCCTAGGTCCCTACATGGTTAGATCATGTATGAAAAAGTATACGTTAGTACGTTTGAATGTAGTAAGTATGTGGACGTGCAATGCATATGACTTATCAAACTTGCATTCAATGTTAGATGACAAGGACACATATAGAAAGAGAGGTATATAGTAAAGAGAAATGATATAACAATATGCCATGAAATCCATGATGCATGAAATGCCATAATGCTCATATATAGAGGGGATGTGATTATAATAGACAAATCAAACTCATGAGAGCTATTTCATGAATTAATCTGATGTAGACCTCCCATCGGTAAGGGAAGATTACTTGCCAAAAGGTAATCTACACCATACCTTACGACCCAGTTTTCAGTGTGATGGACACCTTTCTTATGACCCGGTCTTTTTAGAAGGATTTTCATATCATATCAATATGTAATCATTTCTTATGACCCATTCTTTTCATTAATGGCTACCATATACCTATGCTGGCACATAGTTCAAGGAAAGGGAGAGGCCCTTTGAAGATAGCCTTGACGCCCCCATTACATTCGGTGCTAAGTCAAACATCCCACAAGAATACTTATACATATACATGCTTTCAAAAGAGGCACAAGTCATTTCAAATCGTTTTAATATATCTTTGGGCTTAAAAGCCAAACATATTCATAATCAATCGTACTTGGGCTCAAAGGCCAAATCATAATTCAAACTATACTTTCGTGCATAAGAATAGCTCATTCACATATATTAAAATGGTATAAACGCCCAAAATGCTCAAAGAGTCATATTATATAAATTTACGTGACTAAATTCTTTTCATAACCATAATCTTATCAAAATCATTTCATAAACATATGTAAGCTTAACTCACCGAATCATTTTCAACAAAATCCAATGCTCAATGAATGCATATGCCATGAATTATATGAGAATAACATGGCCAATAGTGACTCAATCTTAAATCAAAAATATAATATGAAATTCGAGTACACCCATAAGTAAATCCACATTTCAAATCATAATATAGATTACCCATGCTTAAATCAAACTTTAAAGGGACAATGCATATTCAAATCTTCATAATAATCATGTAATTCAATATATTAGGGCTTAAATCAATTTAAAATTAACGATAAAGCATAGCCCATACTTCATTTGAATTTAATAAACAATAATATTCAAAATCGATAATTAAAGTAAGCTTAAATTCCATAAATCAAGTGTAAAAGAGTTTGGGTCTTCTTGGTTGAAAGGGACCAAGAATCAATCCCACATACCTAAGTTCTCTAAGAAGAAACAAGAAGAAATTGATGAAGATTGAAGCCCTTCCTTGAATCCCAAGCTAATTCTCGACTAGAGTGTTTGAGAGGAGTTCTTAGAGAGTTCAGTATAATTCTAAGAGTGAATTTGAATGAGGAAAATAGAGTATAGGTCATTTGAATGTCTTTAGGTAGCATTGAAAGTCACAAAAGAGCCTTAGGAGAAACTATAATTATGAAAATACCATTAATAAAATGAGTAGAAAAATTGTTGTCAGAGGTTTCATGGGAGGGTATATGGCCGGTGATAGGGTATACGGGCCATATACCTCCTACGTGATCCAACACTTAGAAAATTTCTTGCTGATGAAGGTCCGAGATGGTAATTTCATACTTAGAAAAATTGCATGCCATCATCTATATGGAGGCTTCACGGCTCGTACCAAGGTATAGGATCCGTGTGCCTCCTCCGTGAAGCTTCACTTAGAAAAATTTTCAACAACCAAGTTCCCGAGGCGGTGAGCCAATACTTAGAAAATTTTCACTCAAACACACATACGGAAGGCCTCACGGACCATGAGAGACTATACAGTCCCTAAGAAGGTCCATATGTGAAATGCCTTGGCCAACATATAGATTTGCAAGGCCAAGGCTACCGATACGGTCTACCACACAGACCATGAAGCCTCATACGGACCGTATGGAGTCCATGTGTGTTATGCCTTGGTCTCAAACTCCACATTAAGGCAAATAATCTCCACAAAGGCCAAGGGTCACTTTAAGGCACTTCTACACGGTCTGTAT
Organism: Solanum rostratum; assembly: GCA_029948455.1. Classification (NCBI taxonomy): domain Eukaryota; kingdom Viridiplantae; phylum Streptophyta; class Magnoliopsida; order Solanales; family Solanaceae; genus Solanum; species Solanum rostratum. The sequence continues at coordinate 62,978,750 of CM057048.1, forward strand.
ACCTTCAGCGGACCGTGGAGGCTTGCTTGAAACATCACCTTGGTCCAAATCTTTTCGAAACCAATTTCCAAGCTCCATTAAAGTGGTACAAAGTCCATATCCTTACATCATCTCCCCTTAGGAACATTCGTCCTCAAATGTGATAGAACAAGGCTTGACTTAGAAATGAAACATCAAAACATAAGTTACAATGCATATTTCATCACTTGAAAATCATGAAGTCATTAAAACTCATATCAAAACACCTTTAAATCATTCAAAACATCTTTGAACCATTTTCATGCATATGTATGCATGTCATGTCATGAAACACAAGAGTGAAAGAATTAGGACCACTTGGAATAGGAAGAACCTAATACCTTAGGTGTAATGATCTGGACCAGTATTGTGAAGTATCTGCTCTTAGGCCTAGCCCATCACGGATTAGTCCCTTTAGATTCACCCCAAAAGGCGCCTCACAGTATATAGACCAGTCCTTTACTTATATACCAAACATCTCTCTTGTGTTTTGCCGACGTAAGACTTCTCATATTAAGATGGGTTATTACATTCACCCCCTCTATGGACTCAGCGTCCTGTTGAGGTTTGCCCTACCGCATGGGCTTCGCCTAGACTCAGCACTGAGGTTTACCCCACCTCACCAGGATTCACTGAATCTCAGTTGAACTCTAGCCCCACATCGACAAGGCTGACACAAGAGTGGTTGTGATACCATTTGTAACGATCTGGCTCAACACTGTGAAGTATTGTCCACTCTTGGGCCTAACCCACCATAGATTTGTCCCTTTGGGCTCACCCCAAAAGGCGCTTCACAGTATATAGACCATTCCTTTACTTATATACCCAGCATCTCTCTTGTGTTTTGCCGATGTAGGACTTCTCATCTCAAGATGGGCTGTTACATTAGGCTTGAGTAAATTTGAAAAGATGGGGATATCGTTTCATCATGTCTAACTCTGCCTCCCATGTAGCATTCTCCATATGTTGATTTCTCCAAAGCACCTCAATCAAAGACACATCCTTGTTTCAAAGCTGCTTTACTTGCCTATCAAAAATCTCGGAAGGAACTTCTTTATAAGACAAGTTCTCCTCAACCTCAACACCTTCTAAAGGCACAATGGTACTAGGACCACGAACAAATTTCCTCAACATAAACACATGGAACACCAGGTGAATAGAACTCAGATCCTGAGGCAAATCCAACCTATAAGCCACATTCCCAAACAACCTCAAAAGACCTACATACCAGGGACTTAGCTTGCCCTTCTTACCAAAATTCATCACACCCTTCATGGGTGAAACCTTCACATATACCCAATCACAAACATGAAACTCAAGATCTTTCTTCCTAACTTTCGAATAGGACTTTTGGCGACTTTGGTCCGTCTTCAACCTCTCCCTAATCAACTTCACTTTCTCTATAGCTTCCAATACCAAATTTGGGCCAATCAAAGCCATATCCCCCAACTCAAACTACCCCACCGGAGATCTACATCTCCTACCGTACAAAGCTTCAAATAGTGTCATACCAATGCCAGCATGAAAGCTATTATCATAAGCAAACTCAATGAGTGGAAGATGATCATCCCAATTGCCCTTGAATTCCAACACCCAAACCCTCAACATGTCCTGCAAAGTTTGAATCGTCCTCTCTGTTTGTCCATGGGTTTGAGTATGGAAGGTGGTACTCAACTTTATCTTAGTACCAAATCTTCTTTAAAACAACCTCCAAAAGTGAGAAGTAAATTGGGTTCCACGATTCGATACGATAGACCTAGGCACACCATGTAACTTCACCAACTCTTTGATATACAACCTTGCATAACCGTTGACACTAAAGGTAGTCTTGACCGGTAGAAAATGAGCCGACTTAGTCATCCGGTCAACAATAAACCAAATTGAGTCAAATTGTCTTTAGGTTCGAGGAAACCCAACCACCAAATTCATGTTCACATCTTCTCACTTCTAAGTAGGTGATTGTAGGCGTATTTCTACGCCAAACTAGCCAAATACACCCGTACATAGGGCTGAGTTAAAGGGTAAATCTATAGAGTCTAGGTTTTTCTAGTGTGATTTTGTTTATTTGACTAATCAAGGGTCGAGGCGCCATTTGGATATGATTTTGCAGAGTTTGAGCAGATTTTGCTATTCTTGAGCCAGACCCAGATTACGAGGGAGAGCACATCCTAACATTGAAGGAGAAAAATCTATTAACCCAGCAAAAGTACTCAAGGGCGCATTCTAGGGAAGGAACAAGTTATGTTCCCTTGAGTACTTTTGTTGGGTTAACTGATTTTTCTCCCTCAATGCTAGGCTTGCTCTCCCTCGTAATCTAGGTCTGGCTCAGAAATTGAAAAATTTGATCAAACTCTGTAAAATCACAACCAAACGGTGCCCATGGCCCTTGATTAGTCAAATAAACAAAATCATACTAAACACACCTAGACTCTACGTATTTACCCTTTACCTCAGCCCTATGTATGGGTGTATTTGGCTAGTTTTGCGTATAAATACGCGTAAAATCACCACCCCACACTTAGAACTTTGTCCATTCTCAGGAAAATCAAGAAATATGCATGAGACTCACTAGGTAGTATGTACATAGGGCATTATATGACCGAGTCATTTGAACCAGGGCAAATAACTTCTAGGCCCCTAGCAGCATCAACTTCCATCTAACCTTCATGCCTCACTTTGGAATCATGTCGAATTTCAGTTAACAACATTATCTAGTCGCCAACCTTAAACGATTATGTGCCCTCACCAGAAGAACTACCCATGCACACCACTAAGACCCTAGAACACGGAATAAGAATGGGTACTCCATCAACTCTCTCTCTCTTCCAATAGATGTCTTGTGTTTCTTCTAGTTTCCATAAGCTTGCCCTTAATGTATGACTGTAACCCAGTAACAATCTAACTTGAAGGATCACTGAGGTCTTTTATTTGGTTGTAATATGGGCTGCAGGTTGGTGAGATACATTTATGGCTATAGTTGACATGGCTCGATTCCCAAGCACTCATAGCTTACATCCAATTCTTTGACTCTATTACTTTTGATCCTCCTTGCCTCAACACCCCTTATGTCACTATAGAGTATACACACTTCAGAACACTATCAAATGTTTATATTTATATATGTATACAACTCTTTTTTTTCTCTCTCTCTTTTTTTAGAGCAGTTGCTCTCTACGATGGGTTCACAATGCACACTGGTCGTGGACCGTCACTGGTTCAAGCCAACAATTTTCTAATTTTTCTTTTACTCACTACACTACCACTTATCCTTTGGGTGTCCATTCAAGCTCCCTTCCCTTTGAATTATCATGCCAAAACACTTAGGAATCACGATCAAACACGGTTTAAACTCGAAAGAACGGGTTTGGCTTGAAAGTTGGCTGACCAAAGGAAAAGACTAAAGCTTAAGGGGCCCACTAAGGATTGTCTATATTAGGTGGATAAAAAGGCTGCAAAATTATCGGGGCTACCAAAGAAATGCGTAGATCCATTCATCCAAGTTTGATTCCTACCAAGTCTAATCCACATATCTGGCAATTTCTAGCAATTATTGCAACACAAACTCACAGATAAACTCACCCCTCTTGGCACAGTCTCATCATAAGGTTAACACTAGACTTTTCGACACCTCATTCTCATAAATCCACGATTACACACAGCCACTCCCGAAGTGTCAGACTCAAGTATTAACTTCCTAGGATTGCAAGTGATTAAGTTACCTTGATTCACATGCTCGACATACAACTGCGGATGCTCTAAACGAGGCTCAATTCGCTGAATACCCTTAGGATAGTCGTCATCCATCCATCATATGGCCCCGTCAACTAGGACTACTTTTATGTTCTCAACCACAATACTCAACAACCACAAGTAACTATAACTAAAATGATACACAAACTAAAACATTCATACGTGTACTAGAATTCAAGCATCACCTACTTAATAATTATAAACCCAATGAAGAATAACAATGAAAATGATGTCTAACTGAAAATCAGAAATATCAAGTCTTGGCACAGGCTGAATTAACAAAATAAAGCATAATCAAAAGATGCCTACCCCACACTTAAACGTAGCACTACCCTCAATGCTACGCATACATAACCTGTAGTAGGGGAGCCTAGGAATCACTCCTTCGAGCCAGGCAAGAAGGGCTCACCCCTAACAGCAACAGGCACCTCCTCATCAATCTCATCCTCTTATGTGTTAGAACCAATTTGTGCCTCATCAAGATCAGTGGGGACGTCATCCTCGACGGGCTTAACAAACGGAGGCCCAATTTCCAATACCACATTGGCATGGGCATTGAGGGGGTAGCGGGCCTCTACCTCCTCAAGCTCCTACTGTGTGGATGGGCGACCGCCTGTCCTATGTCGTAGCATCTCGAGCCTGTACATACGTGCCATGATCAGCTCATCCCCGTGGCCTTTGTCTTCTATAGTGAGCACTAGATCGATCGATTCACCAAGACCCTTAATGTTAGTGACATTTAGGAAGGGGCCTCAATGTGTGGGTAATAATCAAGATCCTTTATAGGGACACCTGCGTGATGACAAAGCTCAGTGATAAGGCCACCAAATGCATTCCTGTGCCCCTTGTGCATCTGTGCCTTTTGCATTGCGAATTTCGAGATCGCTCAGAAGTTGAGCTCCATCCAAGTCATTAGTGCATAAACCAAACACGTCATATCCCTCGTGACAACTATGAAGTGCTACCCCTGGAAGAACAAGTGGGTCACAATCTTCACTCAAACATAGGCTCCCTATTCATATGGGCGAATGGAAAGGACTAATGGTAACCCTTGTAAGTATGGCAAATCTACTTAGCTGTGGAATTCACCCAGGTGAGAGTGTGACGGATGGCCCTCTATGGAAGATGAAGCTGGAGCTCAGTGAAAGTACCCACGGGAACATCCATGGTGCCCAGGATTCCATTAATTGCTAGTGGAGCAATGTTCATGTCCACCCCCTAATTGTCACCACCTGAGTACGCGGCTCTCTCTCCATATTGGCGTAAAACTCCCGAACCACACTGAGGTTGCAGTGCATCGGCTCATCAAATAAAAATGTCAGGTGGTACTCCATGCAGCGCTGGTATATTTGTGGGTAGTATCTGGCCAAGGAATCAGCATCAATGGGGACGTCTAGGAAGTACTTAGTTTCATTGTGAGCCCGGGTACCAGCATTGTCCATCCCTGTCAACAGCCTTAAGCTCATAGCATAGTCGTTGGCCCTTGTGCTCTGGGGCTCTGGGCACAGTATGGACGTCCCTATTTCTTCTCCTGCTGCTCGAAGCACCTGCCCTACTAGCCTGGCCAGTTCTGCGTGCACGAGAAGCCATAGGAACCTGCAAAAATAATTAGATTTCATCAACTCAGGTGCATGAAATAGTGCCCTGCTACATTCCCCACGCTTCCATTCCAATAATGTCAACAACCCAAACACTTACTACCCTATTCCTACCCACTAGTACAAACATTCCACCTAATCAATGAAAGTAGAGCAAAAGTCAACCTGGTGAGCCACAAAACAAGGCAACATGCTTTAACAGACAATGCCACACTTAGAATTTGACAAAACCCACAATTCGTCCCAATGACAATAATTTAAACATAAAGAGTACCAAAATCCCCAATCTTTACCCATTTACAGTCTAGGGTTTCACCCACAAAAAACAAGCACAAAAATCACTTCCTATAAAAACGTAGCCCGAAAATCTCAACACCCAAAACTATGCTAAAAACGATAGGCAAAAAAATCATGTAATCCATGTAATCACATCTCAAGTTAAACAAGAAATGACGAACTCGAGTAAGAACAAGCAAAAAGTGTGAGAAGAACACTAACCTACCTGAAGAATACAAGAGGAGGAGATGAAGATCTTCAAAGATGTGGTGTGTGACGCAGATTAGTTTGAAACTTAGGATATTTGGAAAAGTAGAAGAGAGAAAAATTGGAGGGAGAAGGGTGGGGTGTCGGGTAAGAAAGAAGGAAATAGAAAAAAAATATTTGGAGGGTCTAAATAGGGGCTAGGTCGCGTGGAACCCGAGTAACAAACTACACATGTTCACGCCAAAGGCGCAACGCAGAGTGGGCGCAGACAGTGCCTTATATAAATAAAATTTTTTGGCTTACCTGAGCCCAAAAGTGGAGGTTGATCCGTGACACAGGCGCGACACGTGCCTGGCACGTACAGCCACTATTTCGAGGCTCAAAATAATAAAATTTTGAGCTACGAACCCCAAAAAAAATCTCGAGCACCTGAATATGCTGCACAAAATTGAAACAAGTTAATCCAGACAAAAAATTACAAAAACATCCAAGGGATCGTCCAAAACTGAAGATGCAAATTTTCGCACCAAAAAATGTAATGTCTGCGACGCATAGCTATTGCGGACATGCACTTGGTGCAAATTGTTAATGTTCCACGTTTTTTCACATAAATTAGTAATAACTACTATTACCTCACCATGGGTCGCTGTGGCTAATTTACTATCGCGGCACAACTCAGCATTTATCAGTCGTCATTGGTCAACTCAATGGCCTCTTCATCTTTGCTTGTGTCTTCATTGTAGTAGTGCTAACACGCTGACCATTCACTAAAAAGGTTTAGTTCATGGCCCCATCCTTCAGCTCCACCGCTACATGTGGCCTCATGGAAACCACAACATATGGTCCACTCCACTTCGACGAAAGCTTACCTGGGAACAATTTCAAACGGGAGTTAAAAAAGACTACATGTTGTCCCGGCTCAAAGTTTCACTGGATGATGTGTCGGTCATGCCATATTTTGTTCTTCCCTTATACAGCTTTGCATTCTCATATGCTTGGAGCTGGAATTCATCCAACTCCACAAACTGCTCTAATCTCTTTCTCCCCGCGAGCTCAGGATCAAGATTAAGCCTTTTTATAGCCCAATCCGCTTGGTGATCGAGCTCTACTGGGAGATGACATGCTTTCCCATAGACCAGCAGGTATGTGGATGTGCCCATAGGTGTCTTGTATGTCGTCCTGTATACCTACAAGGCCTCATTTGGCTTGATAGAGCAATCCTTTCTTATGGCATTGATGGTCTTTTATAGGATCTATTTGACCTCTCTAATGGATACTTCTACCTGATCGCTCGTCTGTGGGTGATATGATGTGGTCACCTTATGCCGGACTCCATATTTCACCAGCAGATTCTTCACAGTTTGATTAATGAAATGTGTTCCCCTATCACTGATAATGGCTTTCAGAGTTTCGAACCTTGTAAAGATCTGCTTCTTCAGAAACTTGATCACTACCTTGGCGTCATTGGTGGGTAAAGCTACCACTTCCACCCATTTAGAAACATAGTCAACTGCAACCAAGATGTAATGATTTCCAAAAGAGGGTGAGAATGGACCCATGAAGTCCATCCCCATACATCAAAGATTTCCACCTCCAATATGTTATTCAGGAGCATCTCATGTTTCTTAGAGATGGTCTCAGTCTTTTGGCATGCATCATAGGCCCTTACAAAATGCACATCATCCCGAAAGAGAGTGGGCCAAAAGAAGCCTGATTGCAGCACCTTGTGAGCTGTCTACTCACCTCTATGATAGCCTCCATATGGGGAAGCATGACACCTCTCTAAAATCTTCTGCATCTCTACTCAGGCACACATCTTCGTATCATTCAGTCGACCCCCTACTTAAAAAGGTACGGCTCATCCCAGATGTAAGCTTTCATATCATGAGCCAGCCACTTTCTTTGCTGATAAGTAGCCTCCAGAGGAAACACCTGACTTACTAAGTAGTTTACTATATACATACCAAGGTAGCTCCTCTACTTCTAATGCTAGCAGTTGTTCATCTGGGAATTATTTCTTTATTTGCATTTATTCATCTATGTAAGCATCATTCTCCAGATGAGACAGGTGATCAGCAATCTAGTTCTCGCACCCATTGCGATCCTTAATCTCAATGTCAAACTCTTGGAGCAACAGGATCCACCTAATCAGTCGGGGCTTTGGATCCTTTTTGTTGAATAAGTACTTCACAGCACCGTGGTCGGTGAACACTATGGCCTTGGTGCCCAACAAATAAGCTCCGAACTTATTGAATGCATACACTAATGCCAACATCTCTTTTTCAGTCACTGTATAGTTGCTTTGTGTTGCATCTATACTCTTGCTGGCATAGTAAATGGAGTGAAACACCTTCTCTATGTGCTGCCCCAACACCACACCTACAACATTGTCACTAGCATCACACATGAGCTCGAATGGGAGCTCCAAATCAGGTGCTATCAATATCGGAGCCTCAACCAGCTTCTTTTTCAACAACTCAAAGGCTTGTAGACAAGAAGCGTCAAAGTTAAAGGGTACCTCTTTTTTCAGGAGGGTACATATCGGCTTTGCAATTTTGGAGAAGTCTTTAATGAATTTGTTGTAGAACCCCGCATGTCCAAGAAAACTCCAGACCCCTTTTACTGATAATGGTGGTGGCAACTTCTCTATCACCTAAAATTTTGCCCTTTTCACCTCCAAGCCACGTTTGGACACCTTGTGCCCCAAGACTATCCCTTTCTTAACCAAAAGTGACATTTTTCCCAGTTAAGAACAAGGTTAGTCTCTTCACATCGCACTAACACCCTGTCTAGATTATACAAACATGTTTCAAAAGACTCTCGAAAGACTGAGAAGTCATCCATGAACACCTATATGACGTCCTCCACCAAGTTATAGAATATGGCCATCATGCACCTTTAGAAAGTGGCTGGTACGTTGCACAATCCAAATGGCATGCGGTTGAATGCATAGATTCCATATGGACAAGTGAAGGTAGTCTTTTCTTAGTCCTCGAGTGCAATAGTGATTTGGTTGTACCTCGAGTATCCATCCAAGAAGCAGTAATACTCTTGTTCCACAAGCTTATCTAATATTTGATCAATAAAGGGCATCGGGTAGTGGTCCTTTCAGGTGGCATCATTCAATTCCTGTAGTCCATGCAGATATGCCACCCAGTCACCGTTATAGTTGGGATCAGTTTATTCTTATCATTCGTGACGACCGCCATCCCCTCTTTCTTGGGTACACATTGCACCTGACTCACCCACTTGTTGTTTGAGACAGGGAACATGATGTCTGCATCCAACCAATTGATCACCTCTTTCCTTACTACCTCCTTCATGATTGGATTCAATCTCCTCTGTGGTTGGGCCACTAGCTTGTGACCCTCCTCTATGAAAATCTCGTGCATATACAAAGTTGGGCTAATACCATTGATGTCTAACATTTTCCAACCTATTACCCTTTTCAGTCTCTTCAGCACTGCTACGACAACTTTCACCTGGGCTGCAATCAATGACACAGACAAGATTACAGGTAAAGTCTTATTTACACCGAGAAAAACATGCCTGAGATGTGATGGCAACAGCTTCAAGTCAAACTGAGGAGCTTCTTCAACTAAGGGTTTGAGTGGAGGCCCCAACATCCTGTTTAATGGCTGAGCTCCTTTCTTAAGCATGCTGACATTGTGACAATTCAACACACTTTCTATTTCCCTCGCTTCTACGTCATCAACTAACCCATGATTCAATAACACTCTAGTCAGTAGGTTTGCGATTTCCACCTGGCTCAGTACAGCTGCTATATCTAACACTGTGATGGTTGCCAAGTCCTCATATGCCGCCGGTAACTTCATAGCTTTGTGGATATCAAAAACTCAACCTTATCATAGGCTCTCATGGTGAGCCTCCCTACTGCTACGTCAATTAATGTCCCACCTGTAGCTAAATGGGCGGCCAAGAATGAATGGGACCTCCAAGTCCGGTTCAAAATCCAAGATGACAAAGTCCACTGGGAAGATGATAGATCCCACTTGGACTAAGACATCCTTAATCACACTAGCTGGTCTAGTCGCAGAACAATCAGCCAACTGTAAGATGGTGGTGGTGGGCTTTTGGTTACCAAGACCCAACTTCAAGAACATGGAACTAGGCATGAGATTATTTCTTGCACCCAGATCACATAAGCCCCGTGCATTCAAATGGATCCCAATAGTTACTTGCACAGTAAAACACCCAGATCCTTCAACTTAGTTGGCAGTTGGGACCTATAGAGAATCTTAGAGCTACATGCTTTCGTGAGTACTACAGTTTTATATTCATCCAACTTGCTCTTATTGGCCATAATGTCCTTCACGTATTTGGCATACTTCGGGATACCCTACAAAACATCAATAAAAGGTAAGTTAATATGTACCTATTTTAGAAGCCCTATGAACTTTTGGAAACAATCCTCTTTCTTTTTTTCTCAACTTATGTGGGAACAAAGGAGGAGGCTTAGGCACTAGGTTGTCTCTTCAGGGGTTGGGCTAGGAGTTCCAGCCTCATTACTATGTGTAGTGCCTGATTCAGCCCTATCTCTCTTCTTGGGGACTAACTCAATCAAGTGTCTTCTGCTCTTAGTACTGACTGCATTATTTTTCTTTGGATCGGGGCCAGTGTTACTTGGTAAGCCCCCTTGGGGTCTAAAGTTCACAGTACCTGCCAATTTCCCCAATTGTCTCTCCAAATTCTGGAGACCTTGCTTGTTCCTTTGAATCTCTTCTTCTTGTCTATTATGGCTTTCCAGAATTTGTCTAAGTACCTCACTGTCTGTCATATTTTTAGGGTTAGCCTGGTTTGCAGGTTGCTGCATCTGCTGATTATAGTAAGCATTGCCCCCATGTGGTCTCTGCTGAGGTGACCCATGGTTTTGCCGATTCCTACTCCATGGGAAGTTGGGGTGGTTCCTCCAATTTGGGTTATATGAGCTCCTAAATCCTTGATAGCCCCTCTTTTAGCACTTCCCACCAAGTTTATTGCTTCTGGATTAGCTCCACAAAATTTAGTAGTGTGGTCTCCTCCCCCACACACATCATACCGCCAGGTTGATGTTGTTGTACAGTATCACTGGGGCTACTTGTTGAGTCACAGCCACCAGCGCTCGCTGATGATGACCTAACGCCAGATTGTTGAAGTGAGTAGTCATCATATTTTGCATGGCTGACATTTGTGCTTGTAAGGCAGTTATGGAATCAATCTCCAACATACCAGCTTGCTTTTGGACAACTGGTCGGCTTGATCCTCCATTCCACTCAGGATTTGTTTGTGCGATCCAATTAATAAGAGCATACAACTCATCGTATTTCTTCTCCAATGCCTATCCACCTGCAGCAGAATCAAGAAGAATCTTTATGATGGGTTCCAAACCTTCTATGAAGGTATGGACCAACACCACATTAGCCTGACAATGATAGGGACAATTAATAAGGAGAGTTTCGAACCTGCCCAAGCTTGATATAAATTTTCCCAAGCTTTTGCTTGAAGCTTAGAATCTCACTCCTGACTTTAGATGTCTTGCCAAATGAGAATAATCGAGTGAGGAACTTGCAAGAAAGATCATCCCGTGAAGTGATGGAGTTAGGTGGCTCAATCTACAGCCACCTCCGGGCTTCCCCGAACAGTGAGAAGGGAAACAAGGTCATCCTCACGTAGTCTCTATTCACCGCCGTGGGAATGAAAGTATCAGCAATCTCATGGACATATGGGTCTTCGTGTGGTAGCCCTGTGAATTATCTAGTAGAGTGTATCAATTAGACCATATTCTTTTTGGCTCCCATCGACCACCTGGCTCTGGTTTCAGAAAGCAACTAGTGACATTGTTGGTTCGCGGGATTTCCACATCTCGAATTGGCCTAGGTGTCGGTGGTCTAGGTGCTAGTGATGTAGGCGGATTTGCCTCGGCCAATTCTTCCCTGACATGATCTGGTTTGCTTTTGTTATTCTCTAGATCCTACTATTCAATGAGTTTAATTGGAGAATTTTGGAACAAGATGCCTCCTCTCCTCTTAGATTGACGAAAGTATGAGTCCTGATCTTCCAGTTTAATGCCCAACTACCTGCAAACACAGCACGACTAAGGTTAAATGTAGTGAATACCACACAACAAAACAACTTAGAGAATTAACCAGCTCAAACTTTAAATCCCCGGCAACGGCGCCAAAAACTTGTTGCTTCCCTAGCACACGCAAGTGTACGTGGTCTAAACAAGTAATACAGTGGCCCTAATCAAGGGGCCGGGATATCGAACCCAAAGGATTTAAAGGAAATTTGAAAACAATATGAGTTATTATGTTTAGAGTGTTTTGCGAAGGAATAGTGAAGAAGTTTATGAAAAGAACTAAAACCACTAACTTAAATTACAATTCGGGGCTAGTGTGTTGTTAACTATCAATTTAGGGGCAATTCTGGGATTGTAGCCTTGTCAACGTCATTTTAGTCTCAATGATCACACAAACGTTTGGGCTTCTGCCTGCTGTTCACAAGGTTAAAATTACCTAAACAGGATTGTATGCCTCTGCCGGCTTACCGTTATTGACTGCCTAACTACATCGTTGAGCAGGGATAGACAGACCAATAAAAATGTTTTAATGTTATCTTCCTATATTATGAATCAAGCGAGGTGTAAGGGTAGTTGTCACGGGTCTCCCTTACATGAATCAATCTAGTCTCCTAGTTGAACACGCTCCCTATATTACTGTGTTCTTTCTATTCCAACATCTCTCAAATTCGGAATAAACAATGAGTTTATCCCCCAGTTGGCCAAACTATGGAGCATAGATTTAAGTAATATAGGAGCAGTTGGCAAACCTATTCATATATATCGAAAATTAAGAAACTAAAACATTGTTTGTGGCTACAACTCCAGAATATGGGAGAATTAGCCACTCATAGTAGGTTCATACATAATGAATAATCTAACAATCATTAACAACCAAGAAAACAAAGATGAATACTAACCGATCTTGCCCTAGAAAGAGTTCTCGTCCAAAGATGACTACTAACTTATCTTGCCCTAGAAAGAGTTCTCATCCACTCCCACATTTTTCTCCCCTGCTCCAATAAAAAAACTAAAGCTTAAAATAAAACATAACTTAAAATTTCGTAACTCGATTTTTCCCATGCATCCTCGAAGTCCTCCATGCGGATTAACATGATTTGAGTAGGATTTTGCTTATTTGCTGATTGGACCAATTTGCACGATGTTTTGCACCAATATACGATGCGGAGTGGGCCTTGTTCCATGTTTGCACCTTTTTCTTCTTCTTTCTAGCTCACACAACATTCCCCAAAGTCTTCCACGCGCCCGTGAGTGCTTTTGCTGGGTTAACTAATTTTTCTCCTTCAATGCTAGGTTGTGCTCTCCCTCGTAATCTGGGTCTAGCTTAGGAATAGCAAAATCTTATCAAACTCTGCAAAATCACAACCAAACGGCGTCCTCGGCCCTTATTAGTCAAATAAACAAAATCACACAAAAACACCTAGACTTTATGGATTTACCCTTTAACTCGGCCCTATGTATGGGTGTATTTTGCTAGTTTGGCGTATAAATACGCCTACGATCAGTAGGAATCTCAATATCTTGAGCCAAACCACCAGGCCTTTAGTTCTCTACCTTCACTTGTTAACAATCGGGGCATTCGGATACAAACTTGACTATATCCTTCTTTATACCATGCCACCAATACACTTCTCTCAAATCTTGATACATCATAGTAGATCGCTGGTGAATAGAATAATGAGAGTTATCGGCCTTACTCATGATCACCCTTTTAAGATCATTAATATCCGGGACACACAACAAGTTTTGATATCGAAGCACACCATCTCCCCCTTGGGAGAAAACCTCTATCTTCTTTTCAGCAATTAATCTCTTTAACTCAACTTATGATGAGTCTAGATCTTTCTTAGCCTTAACATCAACAACCATAGAATATTTAGCCCCATTCGGAACATGGATATACCATCATTAGAGTCGGTCAACCTAACACCCAATCTAGCCAAACGATGAACATCCTTTGCTAAATCCTTCTCCTCCTCAACATGAGCCACACTTCTCATAGATAGCCTACTAAAAGTATTTGCCACAGTATTCATCTTGGGGGGATGATATTGCACACTCATGTTGTAGTCTTTAAAGAGTTCCAACTACCTTCTTTGCCACAAGTTAAGAGATGCAAACTCTTGTGATTGGTGAAAACATCAGCATGCACCCTATACAATTAGTGTCTCCAAATCTTCAAAGCAAACACCACTCCCACTAACTCAAGATCATGAGTCGAGTAATTACGCTCATGCACCTTCGATTACCTTGATGCATCAGTTATCACCTTACCATGTTGCATAAGTACACAACCCAACCTAATTCGAGAAGCATCACAATATACCACGAACCCATCTAAGTTATTCGATAGAGTCAAAACAAGAATTGATGTAAGTTAATCCTTAAAAGTTTGAAAAATCTTCTCACATTCACCCGACTATACAAACTTGGCCTTCTTTTGAGTCAACTTGGTCAAAGGAGATGAAACAGATGAGAAACCCTCAACAAATCTTTTATAATAACTAGCCAACCCAAGAAAAGTTTGAATATCTGCAGGAGTCAATGGTATAGGCCAATTCTTCACGGCCTCAGTCTTCTTTGGGTCAACCTTTATACTATCACCTGACACCACATGACCAAGAAAAGCCACCTCACCCAACCAAAACTCACATTTGCTAAACTTAGCATACAATTTCTTCTCTCTCAAAGTCTGAAGAACCAACCTCAAATGATCCATATGCTCCCGCTCACTTCGGGAATAAATAAAGATATCATCGATGAAGACAACCACTAAACTATCAAGGAATAGCTTGAACACTCAGTTCATAACATCCATAAACACGGTCGGAGCATTAGTCAAACCAAATGACATCACCACAAATTCAAAATGCCCATACCTAGTTCGGAAAGACATCTTGGGATATCACACTCCCTAACTTTCAATTGATGAAACTCGGAATGGAGGTCAATCTTTGAGAAATGGGTGGCCCTTGAAGTAGATCAAACAAGTCGTCGATCCTTGGCGACGGATATTTATTCATGATGGTTACCATATTCAATTTTCTATAATCAATGCACATCTGAAGAGATCCATCTTTTTTTCTACAAATAACACCAGGGCACCCCGTGGAGATATACTTGGCCAAAGAAAGACTTTCTCCAACAAGTCTTTCAACTGATCCTTCAACTCGGTCGGTGTCATAGATAAGGAGGAATAGATATAGGTTGAGTATCCGGGAGAAGATCCATGACAAAGTCTACTTCCCTTTCGGGAGGAATATCGGGCAAATCTTCAGTAAACACATCCAGAAACTGACTCACCACTGGAACGGATTCAAGAGTAGGTGACTCAGACTCCACATATTTGACCCTTACAATATGATAAATACACCTCTTAGAAATTATCTTTTGGGCCGTAACATAGGAAATAAATCGACCTTTAATAGCGGAGTCACTACCCTTCTATTCAAGAGCCGACTCATCCGAAAATCGAAACTTAACTTTCTGGGGTTTACAATCTATATAGGCATATGAAGCATGCAACCAATCCATCTCTAGAATTACATCACAATCAAGCATCTCAAGTTCCATAAGATCGCACGGAAAGACTTTATGCAACACAAAAACAGGACAACCACGATAAACCCTATGAGCAACAATAGATTCACCCACGGGAGTACAAACTAAAAAGGCTCTCTCAAGATTTCAGGATTCAAATCAAACTTAACAGCCAACAGAGTAGTCATAAAATATAAATTTGCACCTAGATCAAGCAAGGTATAAGCATTAAAATTAAAGACTTTTAACATACCAGTCACAATATCCGGAGCCTCCTCAACTTCCTGAAGAGCATGCAAAGCATATAACTTGTTATTTCTTGGGGCAACATATTATGGAGCTCTTTACTAGCCTTGACCACCTTGAGCCACTTGACTTTGACCTTCTGAGCAACCTTAGGACAATCAGCATGCTTTTGGTTCTTATCACCACACCAATAGCATGAACCTAACTCTCTCCAACAAGCACCCATGTGATTTCTTCCACACTTGTCACAATAGGGAAGCAAAGGACCTCTACCAATTGGTGCTTTGGGAGGAGGCACCCTAGCATTAGCAACCCGAGCATTAGAACCTTGCCTCTATTGGAAGTGACCATAACCACCACCCTTGGAGTTGGAGAATCCACCATCAAAACGGTTGTTGCTACCCTAGCACACGCAAGTGTACATGGTCAACCCAAGTAATATACTGGCCCTGAGAAAGAGGCAGGGATATCGAACCCAAAGGATTTAAAGATTAATGGTTTTTGCCTAAGTTATTATGCTCAATGGGTATCCAAGATAAATAGCAATGAGATTTATAAAAGAAACGAATTATGTCTAAAATCTAAGATTTAATTTAAGACTCGATTTGTTTAAAATACTAATTTATCAACTTAAAGGTAATTCCGGGATTATAGCCATGGCAACTCCATGTCTCTCAATCAGTATTCATGCATACGGGTTTACACTTACTAGTTCACAGGGTTAAATTTACCTAACAGGTTTGCACGCCTCTACAGGCCTACTTTTACTGACTGCCTAACTACATTGTTGAGCGGGGATAGACAGACCACCAAAAGTGCTTTAATTTTATCTTCCTGTATTATGAACTAAGCGAGGTGTAAGGGTAGTTGTCACAGGTATCCCTTACACGAACCAATCTAGTGACCTAGTTACACACGCCCCCTGTTCCACTGTATTCTAATCACTCCAACATCTTTCAAATTCAGAATGACTAACCCATTTACTCCCCAGTTGATCAGGCTAAGAAGTATAAATAAAATTGTCACAAGAGTAAGTAATAAAACCAATCATACATAAACCAAAATTAAGAGATCACATTGTCTATGGCTACAATCCCAGAATATGGGGGAACTAGCCACTCATAGTTGGTTCCCAAATCAAAATTAAGCTGACAATAATTAACATTTCAGAATACAAAGATGTAAAAAAACCAAATTTTACCTAGGTTGTGTTCTCTACTTTCTCCCGTCTGTTTTTCGTTCCAAGACTGAATGAATAAAAGTTCTTTTTCAAATAATTAATAGTCTCATGTTTTCAATTCCCGTAACTTGTTTTTCTCTTGGGATACACGCGGTCCGCGACGCGGACTAGTGTGTTTTGACCCGGCTCTGTCAATTTGCTGACTGGACTAATTTGCCTCTTCATTCACCCTGGTCCGCAACGCGGACCCTGTAGTGTACTGGGCCTTTGCATTTTTTTCCTCTCCTTTTCTAGTTTTGCTAATGTGCTCCCAGGTCTGCGACGCAGACCCTCGCCTCTGCTACTGCATGCTTCTTTTCTTCTTTAATTTCTAGGCTGTGTTCATCCTCCCTATTTGAGCATGGCTTCGGAATGCTATTATTTGACCAAACTTTGCAAAATACACCCACACGGAGTACTTGACCCCAGATTAGAAAAATAACAACAATCCTACTAAAAGCAGTTGTTCTCTCTATTTTTACCCTCGAACTTAGCTCAATTTATGGGTCTATTTGGGTAATGAGGCGTATTGCTAAGATCATCACCCCACACTTAGAGTTTTGTCCGTCCTCGGGCAAACGCAACACTTATGCATGAGACTCACTAGGCAGTGTGTACCCTCAAACAAATGATATGAACGGCTTGCATGCACCAAAGAATCAAAAACTTACTGGATCCTGACAGTATCCCTTTCATCTAATCTTTCACGCTTAACCGCGAAATCATGTAGGAATTTAGTCAACATTATCATCTGGTTGCTAATCTTACTTGAGTATGTGCCCTCACTAGAAGAATTACTCATGCACACCCATCAGAATTTATAGAACAAAAGAGAAAACAAAAACAAAAATATGGGTACTCAATCAACTCTCTCTCCCCCAATTGATGTCTTGTGTTGGGTCTAGTTCCTATAGGCTTTCCCTTAATGTAAAAATGCAACCTAGTAGTAGTCGGCTCGAAGGATCACTGAGGTCTTCTGTGTGGTTGTAATGTCGGCTAAGGGCTGGTGGGATACATTTCATGGAATATAAGTGACATGGCTCAATCCCCAAGCGCACCTAGCTCAACACTGCATTTTACTGCAAAGATTACATAATTCAGCACTCAGCCCAAAACAGTTATTCACATGTTGCATTGTTCTCTCACTGTTACAGTCCTTCTTTTTCTTTTGCTTTTCTCTCTCTCTTTCTTTTCTCTTTTTTTTTCAGTTCGCGATGGGTCCGGCGATGCGGAGACGTCGCGGATAGCTACTGTTTTTAGGCACGATGAATCCGCGACGCAGAGATGTCGTAGATCACCATTGTTTTCAAGTCATACATCCATTTTTCTTTCTCTTATTCCCTGAGATATCCATTTAAGCTTTCCTATCCTCCGGCTATCATGCTACAGCACTTGGGGATCAGGTTCAACATGAGTTGAGATCGAAAGGATGGGTAGGCTTAACACGTGGCTAACCAAAGGAAAAGGCTAAAGCTCAAAAGGGCTGACTAGGAAGATAATGTTAGGTGGATAAACTGTTGAAGGCTTAATGGGCGTACTAAAGAAATGCCTCGATCCTTTCCTTCAAATTCGACTCCTACTGAGTTCATTCTACATACCGGGAAAGTTCTAGCAACTATTGTAACATAGACTCATACAATTCGGCTAACCACTCTTGGCACACTCCCCTCATAAGGTTAACTCTAGATTCAATGTTGCCTAATTCACATGATTCCTTGATTACATCATTTTATTCCAAAGTGCTAGAATCAGCTATTACTTTTCAGGATTCCTGGTGATTAAGTTACTTTGATTTACACAACCGTTATACCCTACTTGATTGTATCACTGCCGACACACTACTTAAGAACTGAATTGCCAAGCAATCACATCTCTAAGCTAACATGTTGCAACAAGCTAAACATTAATAAGCAATACTAGAGAACAGTTGTCTTAAGATGAACAACACAACTAATAATCAAGAAAGAAACAATAGACAGACGACTGGGCAACAAAAGAAAAAAAAGAAACGTTTGAATTATACAAGATGAATGAATATGTAAAATAAAATGCATATAGTCAGTAATGTCACTACCAGCCACCCCACACTTAGTCTCAACACTGCCCTCAGTGCTGATCATATAAAACCTACTTCGCATCCGGTTTGCTCTTACTCCTCCGAGCCGGGCAAGATCGGCTCCCCTCCTGTGGAAACTGGGACCTCCTCCTCAATATCATCCTCCTCCGTGTCGGATGCAATCCGTCCATCCTCCGGGTCCGTGGGTATGTCATCATCAATAGGCTCCACAAAGGTAGGCCCGATGCCCAGCACGGCATTTGCAAGGGCGTTGAGAGGGTAGCGGGTGGCAACTTCTTCCAGCTCTTGCTGCGTAGACGGGTGATCGCTCGTCCTGTGCCTCAGCATCTCTAGCTCGTACATGCATGCCATAATGAGCTCATCCCTATGGTTGTGCTCAGTAGTGGTGAGTATTGGCCCTGTAGCCTCCTCAGGCCACTTAATGTTGGTGACATTATAGGGTGGGGCCAATAATCCAGCTCTTCGGTGGGAACACCTACACGATTGCACAATTCAGTTATGAGGCTCCCGAAAGCGTACCTGCGGCCACGGTGGACTCTGGCCTTCCTCATGGAAGACTTTAGAATAGCCCCAAAGTTCATCTCCATGCCCATTATGAGGGCATACACCAAGCAAGTCCTATCTTGTGTCATGGTAATGAAGTGTTGCCCTGGAAAGAAGGAATGCATCACTATTTTGATCCAAACCCGAGCATCCCGATTCATATCGGCAAAGGGGAAGCTTTGATGGTATCCTCGGCCTGCATCCCTTATCCACCTTGCTGTGGAGTTTACTCCCGCAAGTGTGTGCCGAATAAGGCGGTATGGGGGCTGCATCTGCAAATCATTGAAAGCACCGGCAGGAACATCTGGAGTGCCCAGAATGCCATTGATGGCAAGAGGGCCTATGTTGACTTCCACGCCTCGCACAAGGACCGCCTGTGTGCGAGGTTCCTTCTTCATATTGGCATAAAATTCCCTGACCATGCTGAGGTTGCATGGTAGGGGGTCGTTGGAGAGGAACATGAGGTGGTATTCCATGTATCGCTGATAAATTTGGGGAAACTCGCGAGCCAAGGAGTCCGCATCAATAGGAACATCTGGGAAGCACTTGGTCTTGTTATGAGCCCGGTACCACCTCTGCCCCTCTCTATCCACTGCCCGTAGCCCAAAACAAGGTCGTTGGCCTCTGTGCTCAGGGGCTCGGGGTACCACTGGGACATCCCTAGTTCGCCTTCGACTGCTCGAGGCTCCGGCTCCACTGGTCTGCCCTGTTCTTCTTACCCTGGAAGCCATTAATACCTGCAGCAAAACAAGCTCAGTTGCTCAAAGATAGCGCAAGGGGGGACCGTGTGCAGGCTTAGGTTATGTTGACCCCACACTTAGACCAATCCATATCGGGTGAAGAGGATACTCAGACTTCTCCACTTCACTGGTGGCACACGACACCACCGATCCCCCCACAATAAATAATCTAAATCAGTCTCAGCAATCATATTATCCCCATATGACCCATAGGCCCAAACTGCGAGCAAAATGAGTAACAAACCACCCATACTTAGATAATTTCTACAAATCATGGTAGTTTAACCCAAAAGACCCCTTCCCCAATAGCTATAGCCAATTTCCCCCAATTTTTGCAGCCTAGGGTTTTCACCCCACAAGAGTATGTACAAAAATGACCCTCACTATAGAATCACATCGAAATATTCGACATCTAGCACAACCCTACGTATAAGATGACCCCATCATTATAGTAAGCTCCTACGACACTGATCACATGCTTTAATGTATTCAAAGAAGCAAAAAGCATGCACAGTACAAGCCCAAATGTGACATGTAGAATGAAAATACTTACTTGAGTTGCAGCAGAATGATGGTGAGATGAGTGTGTGTCGCGTAGATGTTTGAAACTTGAGGAGTAGGGGGAAAATCGGGAATTTAGAGAGAAAAGGGGCGAAAATCGGGTAAAATTTCATGTGAAAAACCCTTAGAAAGAGAAGGTGGGTTTATATAGGGGTGGGGCCATGTGGAAATCGAGGCTCGAAATATACGAGTCCGCGATGCAAGCGCAACGTGGAGCCATCGCGGTCTATGCCTTAAGAAATTACTTACCTGGGCCCAGAAGGAATAGCTAGTACGCGATGCATCCACAATGCATTACGGTCGCGGGGGTCACTGTCTCGGGGCCAAAAAGAATTTTTTAAATCTTTAGCTATGGGCCCCAAAATATTTCCCGAACAATGGATTATGCTTCAAAATAGTAAGATATGTTAGTTCGGCCAAACAAATGACAAAAACAACTCACGGATTTGAAAACAAATCGATGATGCATTTTTTCACCCAAAATAGTCAAACAAGTGTAATTGTGTGACGCCTTCGCGACGCGGTCTTATCGCAGAGGGTCACTGTTTTGAGGCCCAAAATATTTTGGATTTTTAGCTGCGGGCCCCAAAATATTCACCAAACACCTGCAAAACCTTAAAAACATTAACACATGTTAGTTCAGGTAATATAACTCACAAAATAACTCCCGGGTCGACCGAAATCGACGAAGCACTTTCTTCACTGGAAACAGTCCCTACAAGTGCAGGTCAGCGACATGGTCCTATCGCGGAAGGTCACTATTTTGGGGCCCAAAAAATTTTGGAATTTGAGCTACGGGCCCCAAAAAATTTTTCGAACAATGCCGATAGCTGCAAAACATCAACACCAAACAAAGAAATTTCAATATTGAACGACGAATTACCGGGAATTAGTGATGATCATTTTAGCCCGAGATGAGCACTCTATGCGATGCGTCCGCAACGCGTATGCATCGCAGACCGCCACTTGTTGCTTGTTCTGATTTTTATTTTATTTTATTTTAAATATACATTAAAACCTTACCTTACCACGGGTTGCCTCCCGCGCAACACCTGATTTAACTTCGTGGCACGATGCAACATCACTTGCTCATCATTTGCCAAATTAGATGACCTCTTCTTCTCTGTTTGTGTCAGCACTATAGTAATGCTTGATATGCTGTCCATTAACCAAAAAAGTTTGGTCTGATGTTATACCTTTGAGCTCCACAGCTCCGTGTGGTGTGACATTTACCACTGTGTATGGTCCACTCCACTTTGACCGCAGCTTACCTAGAAACAATTTTAAGCTTGAGTTAAAGAGAAGTACCTGCTGACCCGGTTCGAAGGCTCGTGGTATGATATGCCGGTCATGCCATCTCTTGGTCTTCTCCTTGTACAATTTTCTGTTCTCATACCCGTGAAGCCAAAATTCATCACACTCAACCAGTTGCTCCAGCCCTTTCTTCCCCACGAGCTTAGGATCGAGATTTAGCCTCTTGATTGCCCAGTATGCTTGGTTCTCCAATTCCACTGGGAGGTGACGTGCTTTCCCATATACTAACCAATATGGGGATGTGCCTATCGGTGTCTTGTACGCTGTCTGGTATGCCCATAAGACTTCATCAAGTTTGATCGCTCAATCCTTCCTTGTGGCATTCACGGTATTTTGCAAGATCTGCTTCACCTCTCTGTTCGACACCTCCACTTGCCCGCTCATCTGTGGGTGGTATGTTGTGGCCACTTTATGTCGCACTCCATACTTAACCAATAGATTCTTCACCATTTGGTTAATGAAATGAGTACCTCCATCACTAACGATGGCCCTTGGAGTCCCAAATCTAGTGAAGATTTGCTTCCTTAGAAACTTGCTCACCACCTTCGCGTCATTTGTGGGCAATGCTTCCTCTTCCACTCATTTTGAGACATAGTCTACTGCAACCAGGATGTACTAGTTACCAATGATGGTGGAAATGTCCCCATGAAGTCCATCCCCCATACATCAAAGATCTCCACCTCCAATATGTTGTTAAGGGGCATCTCATGTCTCTTGGAGACGGTGCCCGTTTTCTGACATGCCTCACATGTGCTCACAAACTGCACGGCATCTCTGAATAATGTGACCCAGAAGAACCTGGACTGTAAAACCTTATGAGTTGTTCATTCACCGCTGTGATGACCTCCATAGAGAGAAGCATGACACCTTCCTACAAACTTTTGCATTTCTGCTTCAGGCACGAATCTTCTCACCATTCTGTCAGGACCTTGTTTAAACAGATACGGCTCATCCCATACGAATGCTTTTGAATCATGAGCCAGACGCTTTCGTTGTTGATAAGTTGCTCCAGGTGGGAACACCCCACTTACCAAGTAGTTGACAATGTTTGCATACCATGGTAGTTCCTCCACTTCTAAGGCCATCAACTAATCATCTGGGAACTCTTCTTTTATCTGCAGTTGTTCCCCTATGTGAGCATCACTTTCTAGGCCGGACAGATGATCAGCGATTTGGTTTTCACACCCCTTATAATCCTTTATCTCAATGTCGAACTCTTGAAGTAACAGGATCCATCGAATCAACCTGGGCTTTGCTTCCTTCTTATTAAACAAATAACACACTCCTGCATTGTCGGTAAACACTATGACCTTGGTGCCCACTAAATATGATCTGAACTTGTCAAAGGTATACACTAATGCCAGCATTTCCTTCTCAGTCACGGTGTAGTTACACTGCGCTGCATCTAGTGTTTACTGGCATAGTAAATGGCGTGGAACACCTTGTCTCGGCGCTGCCCCAACACTGCGCCCACAGCATTGTCACTCGCATCACACATTAGCTCGAATGGGAGCTCCCAATTTGGTGTTGTTAGTATAGGGGCCTCGACTAACTTCTTCTTCAACAGTTCATATGCCTGCAAACAAGAAGTATCAAAGTAAAGGTTAACTCTTTCTCCAGAAGGGTGGACAATGGCTTGGTAATCTTGGAGAAGTCCTTTATAAAACTTCGATAGAACCTCGCATGACCCAGAAAGCTCCGGACTCCTTATACTGACTGGGGGGGTGGTAGCTTCTCTTTTGCCTCTATCTTTGCCTTGTCTACTTCTAGACCGCGCTTTGAAACCTTATGCCCCAAAACTATTCCTTCTTTCACGAGGAAATGGCACTTCTTCCAGTTAAGGACCAGATTAGTTTCTTCATAGCATGCCAGAACTCTGTCTAGATTCTGCAAGCATGTTTCAAAGGACTTCCCAAACACTGAGAAGTCATCCATGAACACCTCCACTATGTCTTCCACCATGCCATGGAATATAGCCATCATGCACCTTTAAAAGGTGGCAGGGGCATTGCACAATCCAAAGGGCATGCGCTTGAAGGCATAAGTGTCAAATGGACATGTGAAAGTAGTCTTTTCCTGGTCTTCAGGGGCGATAGTGATCTGATTGTACCTAGAGTATCCATCCAGGAAGCAGTAGTACTCTTGTTCAGCCAACCTGTCCAACATCTGATCAATGGAAGGCACCAGATAGTGGTCCTTGCGGGTGGCATCATTCAATCTCCTGTAATCCATGCAGAAGACAAGACACAGACAAGATTACAGGTAACGTTTCATTCTCACCAAGGAATACATACCTGAGGTGCGAGGGCATCAGCTTCAGTTCCAGTTTAGGTGCTTCTTCAATTGAAGGTTTACGGGGAGGTCCCAGCACTCTGTTTAATGGCTCTGCTTCTTTCTTCAGCATGCTAACATTGTGGCTATTTAATACACTTTCTATTTCTCTAGCTTCTGCATCATCCACTAGCCCTTGGTTCAATAGAACTCTAGTCAGTGGGTCTGTTATCTCTGCCTGGCTTAATGTCATTGTTGTGTCTAGCACGGTGATAGCTGCCAGGTCCTCGTAGGTTGCAGAGAGCCTCATAGCTATGTACACGTCAAATACTTCCACTTTATCATGAGCTCTCATGGTGAGCTTCCCTGCTACTACATCTATCAGTGCCCCACCTGTCGCTAAGAATGGGCGACCAAGAATGAATGGGACCTCAGGATCTGGTTCAAAGTCTAGGATGACAAAGTCCACTGGGAAGATGAGTGATCCCACTTGGACTAGAACATCCTCAATCACCCCGTCTGGCATTGCCACTGAATGATCCGCTAGTTGTAGGACGATGGTGGTTGGTTTTGGGCTCCCCAGACCCAACTTCGAGAACATAAAGCTAGGCATTAGATCAATGCTTACGCCTAGATCACATAAACCTTTTGCATTCACACGACCACCTATCATCATTTGCACAGTGAAACTCCCCAGATCTTTCATTTTTGTTGGCAATTTGGATCCATTCAAGATCCTGGAGCTGCAAGTCTCAGTGAGTGCTACAGTCTCGTACTCAGCTAATTTTCTTTTATTTGCCACGATGTCCTTCACGTACTCAGCATATTTCAGAATTCCCTGCAAGAAATCAATCAGTGGTAAGTTAATATGTACTTATTTCAACAGCCCAATGAACTTCTAGAAACAATCATCCTCCTTCTTCTTCTTGAACTTCTATGGAAATGGAGGAGGTGGTTTCAGGATTGGGGGTAATGTTTTTTAGAGCTGGACTTGGTGTGCCGGCCTCATCACTTTGTGCAGCGCCTAGTTCAGCTTCGCCCCTCTTCTTAGGGACTGCTTCCATAAGGGGTCATCGACTCCTTATATTGATTGTATTAACCTGTTTTGGGTTAGGGTCAGTGTTACTTGGTAGACCCCCTTGGGATCTGGAATTCATGTTTCTTGCCAGTTGCCCTAACTGCCTTTCCAAGTTCTGAAGATCTTGCTTGTTCCTCCGAATCGCCTCTTCCTGCCTATTCTGGTTCACAAGAATTTGCCTCAGTACCTCACTGCCGGTCATACTATTGGGGTTAGACTATTTTGCAGGTTGTTGTGCTTGCTGATTGAGATATGCATTGTTACCCTATGGTCTCTGCTGAAATGTCCCCTGATTCGATTGTTGACCACCCCATGAAAAGTTGGGATGGTTCCTCTAACTCGGGTTGTATGAGTTACCATAGCCTTGATAACCCCCTCTGTGAGCATTCCCCACAGCATTTACTGCTTCAGGATTAGCCCCACACGACTCGGTAGTATGATCTCCACCCCCGCAAATATCACACCACCCAGGCTGTTGTTGTTGCACCACATTCACTGGGGCAAGCTGTTGACCTACACTTGCTTGTGCCTGCTATTACTGTCCTAATGCCAAGTTGTTGAACTGAGTAGTTATCATATTTTGCACAACTGACATCTGCGCCTGCAACGCAGTTATGGCATCAATTTCTAGCATACCAGCTTGCTTCTGGACTATCAGTTTGCTTGATCCTCCATTCCACTCAGGATTTCCCTGTGCTATCCTATTTAGCAGGGCATACAATTCATCATACGTCTTTTCCAATGCCTGCCCACCTGCAGCCGAATCAAGAAGGATCTTTGTGTTTAGTTCCAAACCCTTTATGAAAGTGTATACCAACACTTCATTAGCTTGGCAATGATGCGGGCAATTAATAAGCAAAGTTGTACCAAGATTGATATAGATTCTCCCCAGGCTTTTGCTTGAAGCTCAAAATCTCACTCCTGAGTTTGGCAGTTTTGCCCAATGAGAAGAAACGGGTGAGGAATTTGCGAGCAAGATCATCCCATGACGTAATCGAGTTTAGTGGTTCTATCTGCAACCACCTCCGGGCGCCCCCCAACAACGAGAAGAGGAACAGGGTCATTCTCACATAGTTCATACTCACCCCTGCAGGAATGAAAGTGTTAGCAATCTCCAGGAAGTTCTGAAGGTAGACCTGTGGGTCTTCATGCGGTAGTCCAGTGAATTGTCCGGTGGAGTGTAGCAACTGAAACATATTTTGTTTTAGTTCCCACCGACCTCCAGGCTCCGGTTTCAAGAAACAGCTCATCACATTAGTAGTCCGCGGGATTGCCACATCCCTCACTGGGCGAAGTGTTGCCGATGCCTAAGGCCCTGTCGGTGCCCGAGGATTATCTTCAGCCATTAGTTCCCTATAGGATGTGTGTTAGTGTTGCTGTTCTCACGATCCTCCTATTCAATAAGTTCCAATGGAGGTGTTTGGAATAGGGTGCCTGCTCTCTTCTTTGATTGTCGAAAGCAAGAATCCTGGTCCTCCAGCTTAGTACTCACTTGCCTGAAATAAAGGCACAACTAAGATCAAATGCAGTGAGCACAACAAAGCACAATAACTCAGAGAATTAACCAGCTCAACTTTAAATCCCCGGCAACGGCGCCAAAAACTTGTTGCTTCCCTAGCACACGCAAGTGTACGTGATTAACCCAAGTAATATAGTGGCCCTGAGAAAGAGGCCGAGATATCAAACCCAAAGGATTTAAAGATTAATAGTTTTTGCCTAAGTTATTATGCTTAATTGGTATCCAAGATATAAATAGCAATGAGACTTATAAAAGAAACGAATTATGTCTAAAATCTAAGATTTAATATAAGACTCGATTTGTTTGAAATAGTAATTTATCAACTTAAAGGTGATTCCGGGATTGTAGCCATGGCGACTCCATGTCTCTCAATCAGTGTTCATGCATATGGGTTTACACTTACTAGTTCACAGGGTTAAATTTTACCTAACAGGGTTGCACGCCTCTGCAGGCCTACTTTTACTGACTGCCTAACTACATCGTTGAGCGGGGATAAACAGACCACCAAAAGTTCTTTAAATTTATATTCCTGTATTATGAACCAAGCGAGGTGTAAGGGTAGTTGTCACAGGTCTCCCTTACACGAACCAATCTAGTGACCTAGTTGGACACGCCCCCTGTTCCACTATGTTCTAATCATTCCAACATCTTTCGAATTCGGAATGACTAACCCATTTACTCCCCATTTGATCAGGCTAAATAGTATAAATAAAAGTGTCACAAGAGTAAGTAATAAAACCAATTATACATAAACCAAAATTAAGAGATCACATTGTCTAGGGATACAATCCCAGAATATGGTGAACTAGCCACTCATAGTTGGTTCCCACATCAAAATTAAGCTGACAATAATTAACATTTAAGAATACAAAGATGAAAACAAACCGAATTTGACCTAGGTTGTGTTCTCTACTTTCTCCCGTCTGTTTTTTCGTTCCAAGATTGAATGAATAAAAGTTCTTTTTCAAATAATTAATAGTCTCCTGTTTTCAAATCCCGTAACTCATTTTTCTCTTGGGATACAAGCGGTTCGCGACACGGACTAGTGTGTTTTTGCCCGGCTCTGTCAATTTGCTGACTAGACTAATTCGCCTTTTCATTCTTCCTGATTTGCGACGCGGACCCTGCAGCGTACTGGGCCTTTGTGTTTTTTCCTCTCCTTTTCTAGTTTTGCTAATGTGCTCCCAGGTCCGCGACGCGGAGCCTCGCCTCTACTGCTGCATGCTTCTTTTCTTCCTTGATTTTTGGGCCGTGTTCATCCTCCCAACTTGAGCATGGCTTCGGAATGCTTTAATTTGACCAAACTCTGCAAAATACACCCACACGGAGTACTTGACTCCCAAATTAGAAAAATAACAATAATCCTACTAAAAGCAGTTGTTCTCTCTATTTTTACCCTCTGACTTAGCTCAATTTATGGGTCTATTTTGCTAACTAGGCGTATATATACGCCTAAGATCAATGGGCCCTCTTAGGATCATGCACTATCTTCTCCTTAAGCTTTCCTCTCTCGATCTGTTCAGCATATACCATGAGCTTTGAGATGTCCATGTCCCAAATAAGCATGGATGCGTGACATTCCTTCACAACCAGGTTAGAGACACCCGAGATAAACTCTTACATTCTTGCACAGGGGTCAGCCACAAGCATGGGGCATACTTTGAAAGCTTAGTATACTTCAGGACATAGTCCCTCACGCTCATACCACCCTGTTGGAGCTTGATAAACTCTGTCATCTTAGCTTCTCTAAGTTCAAGTGGGAAGAAATGATCCAAAAATGCAAACTTAAACTCTTCCCAATTAATAGCTTTACCACAAACCCTCTCCATCAACCATTAAGTGTACCACACTTGAGCCACATCTTTCAACTGATATATATCTAACTCGGCCTTCTCCTCAGAATTAACCCTTATAACAATCAACACCTTAGTGAGCTCATCAATAAACTCTTGAGCATCCTCATCAGCCTTTGACCCGTTGAAGTCTAGAGGATTCATCTGGGTGAAATATCTCACTCTAGAAGCTGGAGTGGGATCATGAGGAAGATGATTAGCCTTCCTAGTATGCGAAGTCACCACTTGTGTAAGCACAGAGCAAAGGCCGTACAGAATTCACCATTAGAGATAGGCTCTTCCATAGGCCCTTCGGGAACTTGGTCCTCATTAGCCGAGGCTGGTCTTGGTAGGAGAGCTCTTCGTAGAGGCATCTTCTGTATTGTAGCAAGGACATCATCAGGATAAGGAAACCATAATATACGGTCCGAAGCATGACATAATACATGAAGAAGTGAGACAATTCATCATAGCTTCCCACTCACAGGCATGGTGCACTTTACACCCATGAATAGGACATTACTCGACGCAGCATTTTAGACTTCGAGGATTATTTACAAACCTAGTGCTTTGATACCCAGCTTGTCATGACCCAGACCTAGGGTCTAGGAGTGACATAGCGAATGGGAACTCGAGAGTCCCCAAACAAGCTTCAAAGTATCCATATTCACATTATTGGTTTGGAAGCGTATACAAATAGTAAACACATCATTCTAAGGGACGGGAAAGTAGGTAGGGATGTCACAAGAAAAGGGGATTAACATAGATCCACATAACATATAGAACATAAAGATTAAGGGACGGGCAAGTATGAATCACTCTATGGGGGCAATTCGGGACTTAGGATCTTTCACATTATAACATAAAAACATATCATCATACTCATAATTAGTCCACATAACAATACCCATTAGATAGACACATCTATAATCATAATCTCTGAATATAACACTTGGCATATAAATGAACAAGAGACTATAAGTTGTCCAACAACGCCTTTAGTCAAAGATAGGATGGGCGCTAAGACATGTCCCGAGCTCACCTTCAAAGTAAATAACATAAACTGAGCATCATAGGTAGAGGAATGGTGGTTTGTCCTTAGAAGATAGGGCTCACCATAATAAGTGTCCTAATATCAAATCTACTCGTCATACAGTGGATGAAGGTAGTCCATGATTCCTACATAGTTAGATCATATAGACAAAAGTATGTGTTAGTATGTTTGAATGTACAAAGTATGCGGGAATGCAATGCATATGACTTATCAAATTTCCATTCAGTGTTAGATGACATGAGCATATAATATAGAAAGAGAGGTATATAATAAAGAGAAGTAGTATAACAATATGCCATGAAATCCATGATGCATGAAATGCCATAATGCTCATATATATAGGGGATATGACTATAACCGACAAATTAAACTCATGCGAGCCATTACATGAATTAGTCCATTGTAGACTCCCATCAATAAGAGAAGATTACTTGCCAAGGGTAATCTATACCACACCTTATGACCTAGTCTTTTCGGTGTGATAGAAAACTTCTTCACGACTCGGTCTTTTTAGAAGGATTTCCATATCATATCATATCATATCAATGTGTAACCATTCCTTATGACCCAATGTTTTTGGTAATGGACACCATATACCTATATTGGCACATAGTTCAAGGAAAGGGAGAGGACACCTGGGGATAACCCTAACGCCCCCATTCCATTCTGTGTTAAGTCAAACATCCCACAAGAATACTTATAAATATATATGCTTTCAAAAGAGGAACAAGTCATTTCAAATCATTCTAATGCATCCTTGCGCTCAAAAGCCAAACATATTCATAATCATTTTTTACTTGGGCTCAAAAACCAAATCATAATTCAAATCATACTTTTCATGCATAGGAATAGCTCATTCACATATATCGAAATGGTGTGAACACCAAAAAATGCTCAAAGAGCCATATCATAGATATTTATGTGATCACATTCTTGTCATAACCATAATCTTATCAAAATCATTTCATAAACATATGTGGGCTAACCCCCTGAATCATTTTCATCAAAATCCAATGCTTAATGAATGCATATGCCATGAATTATATGAGAATAACATGGGCAATAGAAATTCAATCTTAAATTAATAATATAATATGAAATTCAAGTAAACCCATAAGTAAATACACATTTCTAATCATAATATAGATTACTCATGCTTAAATTAAACTTTAAAGAGACAATGCATATTCAAATCTTCATAATAATCATGTAATTCAACATATTAGGGCTTAAATCTATTTAAAATCAACAATAAAGCATAGACCATACTTCAATTGAGTTTAATAAACAATAATCTTCAAAATCTATGATTTAAGTAAGCTTAAATTTCATAAATCAAGTGTAAAAGAGTTTGGGTCTTCTTGGTTGAAAGGGACCAAGAGTGAATCCCACATACCTAAGTTCACCAAGAAGAAACAAGAAGAACTTGATGAAGATTGAAGTCCTTCCTTGAATCCCAAGCTAATTCTCCAAGAGTCTTTGAGAGGAGTTCTTGAGAGAGTTCAATATAATTCTAAGTGTAAGAATGAATTTGAATGAGGAAAATAGAGTATAGGTCATTTGAATGTCTTTAGGTAGCATAGAAAGTCATAACAAACCCTTAGGAGAAATCATAATTACGAAAATGTCATTAATAAAATGAGTAGAAAAATTGTTACCAGGGGTTCCATAGAAGGGTATACAGCCCGTGATAGGGTATACAGACCGTACACCTCCTCCGTGATCCAATACTTAGAAGAGTTCTTCCTAACAAAGGTCTGAGATGGTAATTCCATACATAGAAAAAATTCACGCCATCATCCATACGGAGGGCGTCACGGCCCATACCAAGGTATACGGTCCGTGTGCCTCCTCCGTGAAGCTTCACTTAGAAAATTCTTCAACGACCAAATTCTGAGACGGTGATCCAGTACTTAGAAAATTCTTACTCTGACGCCCAAATGGAGGGCCTCAGGGACCGTGAAAGACAATATGATTTGTGAGAGGTTCCATGTGTGAAATTCCTTGGCCAAAATATGGATTTTCAAGGCCAAGGCTATCCATACAGTCTACCACGCGGACCGAGAATCCACACACGGACCATATGGGTTCATGTGTGGTATGCCTTGGTCTTAAACTCCACATTAAGGCCAATACTCTCCACAAAAGGCCAAAGGTCACTTCAAGGTACCTCTACGCGGTCTGTATACCATCACACGGACCGTGGAGGCTTCCTTGAAGCATCACCTCGATCCAAAACTTTTCAAAACTAATTTTCAAGCTCCATTAAGGTCATACAAAGTTGGGGTCCTTACACTCGTCGAACTATTGGATCTCCACTTCTAACATGAAAGTAGTTTATGGGGATATTCTTTGAGAGATTCATACTATATAGCCTTCAAGATAGTCATCGGGATGAGTTTAACAGACTTTAGTAGGGTTCTATATCGATTTTAGACTTTGAGCCAAATTTCATGCGTTGTCTAGATATGCCTTATCCAATATCCCTACTGAGTTTGAGAGGATTCTACGATTTGCCAAGGAATTAGCAGGGTATCTTCAAGAGGCTACAACTTTCTTGGTGTTGGCTGGAGGTACATTTCAGAGTATTATGAACTACACTCGCATGACAGAGCATATCAGGAATGCGAGACAGGGTGGCGAGAAGAGGTTCCATCAACATGGTCAGTTTAGTGGACACCCGCCAAGTGATTGAGCGTTTCAAAGGAAGGGCCATCAGATCCGGGAAGTCCATGTAACTATTCCATCATCTAATAGGGTTGACAGGTCTAGGGCTACATAGACAGGCTGTGATAGCTCCCTTGGTTCAACTAGACGTGGTGGTTCTTCAGCAAAGTCCTATCAAGGGCAAGACTCCAGGGCTTGTTATATGTGTGATGAGGTTGGGCAGTTCATCAACAGGTGTCCATATTGTTCAATTTCTACCTAGGTTGTAGGTTTTAGCTAGCTCATCCATCCTTAGCACCAGCAGCTAGAGACACCTCTCAAGACATGAGAGGTGGTCCTAGAGGAGGTCGTGGTACAGTAAGAAGTAGAGCTCGTGAAGGATCGCAGGCTAGTGGTGGGTGTAGAGTTTGTTATACTGTCCCAAATAGAGTTGAGACAGAGGCCTCTAATGCAATTATCACAGGTGTGGTTCTAGTGAGCCACCACTCAATTTCAGTTTTATTTGATCCAGCCTCTACTTATTCCTATGTGTCATCCAATTTTTCTTCTAGTATTGGTATTATTTGTGAGCCTATGCCAAGCCTATTTGAGTTTCTACTCGGGTAGGTGAATCATTAATGTTGAATCGTGTATATCGGGTTGTGTTGTGAATTTTGTAGAGAGATATATTGTTGCTGACTTGATATTCTTGGATATGGTTGACTTCAATATGATATCGGGCATTAGTTTTAAAAAAAATTATTATATTCTTGACTGTCACGCGAAGAACATGACCTTATCTTGCCCTAACTTGCCTCAGTTGGTGTGGACTGGAGCACCTAGTTCCTATCCTAAGGGTGTTATTTCTTATATGCATGCCTGTCGGCTGATAGTAAAGGGATGTTTGGCATATTTAGCTCATGTTCGGGTTGTTTCTTAAGAGTCCTCATTATTGGAGGACACCAGGGTGGCTAGAGAGTTTATGGATGTATTCCCGATTGATTTGCCTAGTGTTCCTTTGGATCATATATTGGCTTTGTTATTGATGTGGAGTCGGGCACTAAGCCCATTTATATTTCCCCTTATCGGATGGCTTTGGCTAAGTTGAAGGAACAATTGGAGGATTTGTTGAAGAAAGGTTTTATTCGTCTGAGCATATCTCCCTGAGATGCTCCTTTATTATTTGTGAAGAAGAAGAAGGATGGCACGATGTGTATGTGTATTGATTATTTCTAGCTTAACAAAGCGATCCTCAACAACAAATATCCTTTGCCTCACATTGATGATCTTTTTTACTAGTCGCAGGGTGCCTCGGTATTCTCCAAGATTGATTTAAGGTCCCGTTATCATCAATTAAGAGTTTGGGGAGTCTGATATCCCAAAGATAACTTTTAGGACCTGTTTCGGGCATTATGAGTTCCTGGTTATATCATTCAGTTTGACTAATGCCCCTGCTGCTTTTATGGAGTTGATGAACCGAGTGTTCAACTCCTGTTTGGATATCTTTGTGATCGTGTTTATAAATGATATCTTGATTTATTCAAAGAGTGAGGTTGATCATGTTCAACACTTGAAGTTTGTACTTCAAAGATTCGGGGAAGAGAAGTTGTATGCAAAATTCTCAAAGTGTGAGTTTTGGCTCGAGTCAGTGGCATTCCTTAGGAATGGGTAATAAAGGATGGTATTATGGTAGATCTAGCCAAGGTTGCAGCTACTCGTGAGTGGGATAGGCCTACTTCTATGACTGAGATTTAAAGTTCCATTGGTTTGGTGGGGTATTATCGACGGTTTATTTAGGGATTCTCTTCTATAATAGCCCCATTGACTAGGTTGGCTCAGAAGGATGTGGCATTTCAGTGGTCGGAGGAGTGTAAGGCGAGCTTTCAAAACCTCAAGAATTTGTTGACTTCAGCACCTATTCTTGCTTTGGCCAAGGAAGGAGTATCATTTATGGTATATTGTTATGCTTCTTGTTTGGGTTTGGGTGGTGTATTGATGCAAAATGGGAAAGTGATAACTTATGTTTCCGGACAACTTAAGATGCATGAGAGAAATTACCCTACCCATTATTTGGAGTTGGTCCCAGTTGTGTTTATGTTCAAGTTATGTCAACATTATCTTTATGGGGTGCATTGTGAGATCTTCACCAATCACCGAAGTCTCAAATACATCACCCTAGTAAGGACAATGTTGTAGCAGATGCTTTGAGCCAGAAGGCTACTAGTATGGGGAGTTTGGCATTCTTGAGGCCTGAGGAGAGGCTCTTAGCTCTGGAGGTTTTGTCACTTGCTAGATAAATGGTTCGTTTGGATATTTCTCCTCCTCAGAGTATTTTGGCCTTTGTTGAGGCTAGATCTTCCTTGCTTGATTAGATTTGTGTTCATCACTTTGAGGATCCTAGATTATGCATAATTCGTGATAGAGTGTTGACAAGTGAAGTTAAGGCGACTGTTATTAATTTTGAGGGTATATTGAGGATTAATGGTAGAATTTTTGTGCCTAAGGTGGGAGATTGGGTGAGATTGATATTAGAGGAGGCCCATTGTGCTAGATATTTCATCCACCCGGGTGTGGCAAAGATATATCATGATCTAAAATAATATTTGGTGGTTTGGAATGAGAAGGGACATAGCTGAGTTTGTGGCAAAGTGCTTGAATATCCATCTAGTCAAGTATGAGCACCAAAAGCCCAGTGGATCGATGCAAAGGAGGCCCATTCCCGAGTGGAAGTGGGAGAGAGTGACTATGAATTTTGTTACAAGTTTTCCCATGGCCTTGGGCAAGTTCGATTCAGTTTGGGTGGTTGTTGATTGATTGACCAAGTTGGCTCACTTCTTACCGGTGAAGACTAGCTACAGTGCAGAGTAGTTGGCCAGGTTATATATCTGGGATATTGTTAGATTACATGGTGTGCCAGTGTCTATAGTATCAGACAGAGGGTCGGTGTTCACGTCCTACTTTTGGCAGGCTTTATAGTGTGGGTCAGGTACCCGATTGGATTGCAGTTCAGCTTTTACCCCCAGACTGACAGTCAGTCCAAGCGCATCATTCAGGTGATGGAGAACATGATTAAGGATTGTGTGATTGATTTAAGGGCCCGGTGGGACCAGCACTTCCCTTCGCAAAGTTTGTGTATAACAACAAGTATCATACCAGCATTCAAATGGCACATTTGAGGCCTTATATGGTCGAAGGTGTAGATCTCCCATTGGATGGTTTTACTCAGGTTCAGCAGATATGTTGAGTGTCAATCTACTCAAAGATTCCATGGATCGGTTTCAATTGATTTAGGGTAGACTATTGATAGCTCAGAGTCGCCAGAAGAGTTATGTCGACCAGAGGGTCAGCCTCTTGAGTTCTCTGTTGGTGACAGTGTTTGGCTGAAAGTTTCACCCATGAAGGGTGTGATAAGATTCGAGAAGAGGGTCAAGCTTAGTGCTAGATTCATTGGCCCATCTGAGGTTTTGAGGAGAGTTGGTGATGTGGCTATGAGTTGGCTTTACCATTGAGATTATCATTAGTGCATCCTATTTTTCATGTTTCAATGCTCCGTCGGTACATTCCAGATGAGTTATGTGATTTCTTATGATTCTGTTGAGTAGGGTTCAGACTTGTCCTATGAGCAGGAGCTACTAGCTATATTGGACATGCAGGTCTAGAGATTGAGATCTAAAGATATACCTTCTATGAAGGTTAAGTGGCAACACTGTTCTGTGGATGAGGCTACTTGGGAGTTAGAGTCTGACATATGGGCTAGATATCCTAGCCTTTTTTGGGCTTCAGGTACTCCTCTATTCTTTATGTTCAAGGGCGAACATTATTTTTAATGGTGAATGATGCAATGACCTAGTTGGTCATTTTTGGCATAATCTATGAAAATTACTATTTTATCCTTTCGTAAGTTACTTTGGGCCTATTTAGAACTATTTGTATTATTAAAACTGAAATCATGTGTTTTCAAAGTTAAAAAATATGAGTTTTGGCATTTTTTGGAAGCTTAACAACAACAACAACAACATACCCAGTGAAATCCCACAAGTGGGGTGTGGGGAGGGTAAGATGTACGCAGACCTTACCACTACCACATAGGTAGAGAGGTTGTTTCCTGGAAACCCTCGTCACGAAAATCCATCAGCAGAATAGGCTAGATATGATAAACAGGCAAGAAAGAGAAGATATGATAATACGTAGATACAGGATAGTAAACATGTAAAGGCAGATAATAACATATAATTTTTTGGAAGCTTAAGTTGTTGAAAAATGAGTTTTTGTGCCATTTGGAGTTTCGGGTGTTAGATCAGAGATCTACCTATTCCATTAGCTCCGTAATGTCAAAACTGGTCTATGAAAAGTTAGAGAACTGAATTCAGAGCTAAAATGAAGATTCTAGGCCTAAAGTTGTGTTTTTAGTTATTTTTGGAATCAAAGTTTGACTTTGGTCAACATTCCAAGTTCGGAAGCTCAAATTGGAATTTCCACAGTTTTAATAGTTCCAGATGGTAAAACTAACGCTAGAAATGGTCTCAAAATAATTTTTGGAGTTGCTAAGGGTAGTTTTGGTATTTTGAGTTTTAAACTAGTTTATTTGATTTGCACTGGTAAATATGGTGAGGAGGCCTCAAAATTGATTTTTGATGATTACGTTGAGGCTGGATCGCTATTTCTGGTATGGATACATATAAAATTTATGTAATTCTGACTGCGGATGAGTTCCGAGAATCCGTTCTGAGAAGGGAATTGGACTTGGTCATTGCTGGTGCATAGTTATCTGGTGCAATCACTTTATTTCTCCGCATTCACAGATATCTTAGTGATGTTGTTCTTCGTGTTCGCAGACAGAGTCCCCCATTCGTGGAGTTGTGCCTAGTTAGGCTCTGCATTCACAGACCTTAATCCGCGTTTGCAGAGTACTGGATGGTGACCCCCATGTTTCTTCTCCGCGTTTGTGGAGGTCTTAAGTCACTTCTCCTCCGCGTTCGCGGATCTCTATCCACGTTTATGAAGTGTATTTTGACTATTCAGTTATTAAAACCTGAGAGTCACCATTTTTACTCCTTTTTAATCTTTTCAAGCTTTTTAGACAATTTTTGAAGAAGATTTCTGAAAAATTATTTTTAGTACGTATTTCTAACATCATTTTAATTATTTTTCATGACTTTTATCTTGATTTGTCTTGAATTTAATGATTTTGAATGTCTAAAATTGGGAATTTTTAGTCTATGGTTTCAAAACTCTAATTGGTGATTTCTCATTCAATTTGAACTCGATTTTAGTAAGATTTTCACCCACATACTCTATTTTTTGTGTAGAACCTGATTTTTAAAGTTAATTTCTAGATTTGGAAACTTCTTATTTTAGCACTAATTTTGATCATTTTGTCCCTAAGCCTAATTCGTGCTAATATAAAGTATCAAAATTTATCTCTTGATGCGTAATATCTATCTTTGATAGCGATTGATCAGTTCGAGGATCGTTTGAAAGATTGAGTTGATTAAAAGCTTGTTTGGGTGTGGTTTCAGCACTGAGGTAGGTTCGCTAACCTTTTTGAGAGTGGATTTGTGTTATTGATCATGTTATGTGGTAATTGTGAGATCTAGACTAATTCATGAGTAATTGTGTTGATATGATGGGGTATTGATGTAAATATGGTCACGATTGAGCTGAATTATGAGTAAATTGTGATCCTATTGATAAATTGAGATGAAATCTTGCGAATTGAGATTCTTTGGATATTATTGTGATAATTTGAGTCTTGTGATACGAATTGATAATTTGAGACATTTTTTGATGATCATGTGTATAGTTTGGGCATGAGTGAGGTCCGGTATTATTGATATACTTGATTTTCGGATATAATTGTGATGTGTGTATATTGTTGGGATGAGTGAGGTCTGGTATTGTTGGCATACTTCATCATTGATATGATTATGACTTAGATGTTACGATAGATTGTAACATCGGTTGTGGCACTTGATTTTACTCTCCATGATTATATGAGGCTTATGTATTAGTACTCTTACCATGATGTGATTATATTATGTATATATCTGGATTGGTATCACTGACATGCATTTATTTCATGTTGCATTGTACCACCTCTTGACCCGGGAAGGAAGCAAGGGTAATATGCTCCACATTTTGTACCACCCCCTTGACCCTGGCAGGAGGCAAGGGTGAGATTCATACTTTATAAATCCCTTGACCACGGGCAGGTGGCAAGGATGAGACATTGTGACACCCCTTGACCACGGGCAGGTGGCAAGGTTGAGACATATGACACCCCTTGACCATGGGCGGGTGGTAAGGTTAAGACATTATGATACCCTTGACCACGGACAGGTGGCGAGAATGAGAGACACTTCAGTGTGCTCACCCCTACTATGTTTTCTCCCTACAATTCAAGAATAGTGACCCGTACTGGGTAGCTGATTCACTCTAGTTGACCTTTTCTATATCTATCCAAATTTTAGTAGTGAGGCTCAGACTTCGAGTTGTCGTGGATCTTTGAGATTTCTTTTATTGTTTTTTGAGACATTGTATCAAATATTATCAGCTCTGTATTTCATTTTGAGACTGTTGTATATACTCTTCCGCACAATAGATGCTCTTGTACTCATGACTTCATGTTTTGGGAATTTATTATGTTATGTTGTGATTGTTTCCACTTTACCTTATTCTTCTTTAGTCGCGGTCTGATTTTGGATCATAACGCAGCTGCTCCAAATTCAAGGCCTCGGGGCCAACAATAGATATCCATACACTATATAAATACAAAACCATGGAAACATCATTAGCCATCAGCTAATGATACAGAGAAAGAGCCCCTAACGGCTAAGAGCAAGCTAGGAGGCAGAATCCATCTCAATAACAAGTCCCAAAATTGAGCCAGTTGAACTAGTCCATAGCCACACTAAGCCTCTCAAATCCAAACCTATATTGGATACTCTACTCCAGAGTAAGCCTCACCCTAAAACCATGACTTCCAACCCAGAACGAGGTACTAATGAGCTAATTTATAGCTACAGTAGTCTATCGAAAAATGGCCACTAGCTCAACATATCACCACTAATAAACTAACTATAACCGCTATAAGGATCCATAACCACGCACTAAGGCTTAATCCGATTCTAAGGACAACCATGGGAGAGATACTCTATTGTCAACCCCAAGCCTACACCCTAGACGTGACCGACACTCAGAAGCCATTGTTGGTCCCCAAGCAAACTCTTGGTCTGGCTGACTCACTCAATTGAAGAATTTTTACATACATGTAGAAACTTTATATGGTGATCCTTTAAAACATTTAATGAAACTCAAAGAATCCCAATCATGCTCTATACAAAGTCTGAAAATATCTTTTAATAAAAATAATGCTTACAAATCTTAATAAATAGACTGAACTGGCTCACTAACTTTGTCCATGAAGCCCCTATTATACTAAAATAGGTGTCGTAACAAGACCCACAACCACCTGACTGTGAAACAAATAAAATTGACCAACTAAAGTCATCTAAAAGTGAAGATGTCTCACCAATTGTTGCTGGAAAGCTATCTTACTTAATTTTTGCTATCATGGGTGCCTGAATATGCATCATAAAATGATGCAACGCCAAAGGGCGTCAGTACGTGGAATTATGTCTCTTTGAGCATTATGGGTGCTTGCACCATCTTGTATATATGTAGATGAGTTAGTCCTTGCATGAGCATTATGATTATGATCTTATGATTTGGCATTTGAGCCTAAATGTGCATTGAACATTTTGAAATGGACATTGACTCTTTGAAAGCACGTGTGTATATATATATATATACAAGTATTCATGTGGGATGTTGTTGACTTAGCACTGATGGATTGGGAGCATAAGGGATATCCCCAAGGTCCCTCTCCCTTTCCTTGAGCTATGTGCCAACATAGGGGCGATCTTCATTACCAAAAAGACCAGGTCGTAAGGGATGGGTATTAGTCAATTATGTACATGCTATGTCATGATTATGTAAATCCTTCTGAAAAGTATGGTCGTAAGGAAGGTGACCATCTCCAAAAAGCGTGGTCATAAGGTGTGATGTAGATTACCTTTGGCAAGTAATCTTCTCCCTACCGGTGGGAGGTCCCAATCGGTCTAATTTATGTAATAGCTCACATGGAATTGGCTTGTCGGTTATAGTTCATCCCCGTTATATAGGAGCATTATCGCATTGCATGTATCACGGATTTCATGGCATCTTGTATATTACCTTTCGTTGGATATATGATTCTTTCTATATTATGTGCCCTTGTCATCTAATATTGAGATGTAGGTTTATAAGTCATATGCATTTGCATGCCCGCATACTTAGTACATTCAAACGTACTAACGCATACTTTATGCTTACA
The DNA here is from genome assembly GCA_029948455.1 of Solanum rostratum. Classification (NCBI taxonomy): domain Eukaryota; kingdom Viridiplantae; phylum Streptophyta; class Magnoliopsida; order Solanales; family Solanaceae; genus Solanum; species Solanum rostratum. Next base: position 63,019,692 of record CM057048.1, read on the forward strand.
TGATTTTACCATGTAAGGACCGAGCACTTTGAATACCAGCCTGTTGACAAATAGTCCATTCTTGGAGTATTGTGGTGAGTTGTGTTCCGAGGGCGAGCCGACTATCTACTTAATTGTTATTTAGGGATGTTTCTCTTTATTGAGGGTGAGCCCGGAATTTGTCCTGGCCCCGTTCTTTTGTCTAAAGGCAATGTTGGGCACTATGTAAATTCTCTCCGGATTCGTTTGTTATGATTATTGTATTGATTTCGTATTCCTTATGTGATTTCTAAATTCGGACTTGGCTATAATCATGTGTGTGTTTGTATGCTAATCTTGGACCAATGATGTGGTTATGAATACTTGAGGCTTGTTTGGGGGCTCTTGGGTCCCCAATCACCGTGTCACACCTAGGCCCCAACCCTAAGTCATGAAAAAATATAGTATCAGAGCCCTAGGTTTATAAATGGTCCTCGAAGTCCAACATGACGCGTTGAGTAGAGTCTTATTCATGGGTGTGAATTGCACCATACCTATGAGTGGGAGGCTATGAAGACATTTTAGGAATTGTCTCATTTCTTCATGTCTTTTGTCACGCTATGACTAGTATAATTAGTTTCCCTATGTGACGGTGTTTTTGATCTATTTCAGAAAATGCCTTGAGGAAGACCCCATCTACAAAGGTCGACTCCGGCCAATGAAGACCAAGCTCCCCATGAGCATATGGATGCACCCATCTCTAACGGTGAATTTCGCACTGCTTTCGCCATGCTTGCTTAGGTGGTGGCTACTCAGGCAAGGCAATCTAACTTGCCACAGGATCCTACACCTGCTTCTAGGGTGAGGGATTTCACCCGGATAAATCCTCCGGAGTTCTATAGGTCTAAGGCTGATGAGGATGCTTAGGAGTTCATTGATGAGCTCACAAAGATACTGAATATTATGGGTGTCACTTCTGAGGAAAAAGCTAGACTGGCTTCTTACCAGTTGAAGGACGTGGCTCAAGTGTGGTATACTCAATGGTCCTTAGAAAGGGTTTGTGGTAGTGATGTCAACTGGGAGGAGTTCAAATTTGCTTTTCTTGATCACTTCTTCCCACTTGAGCTAAGAGAGGACAAGATAACTAAGTTTATCAACTCAAGCAAGGGAGTATGAGTGTGAGGGATTATCCCCTAAGTTCACGAAGCTTTCCAAATACGTTCCGTCCTTGGTGTTGATCCCTGTGCAAGAATGCACAAGCTTGTTTCGGGTGTCTCTGATTTGCTTATGAAGGAATGTTGTACTACTATGCTTATATAGGACATGGATATTTCTAGAATCATGGTGCATGTTGAACAGATCGAAGGGCAGAAACTCAAAGAGAAAAGGGTTCACGATCCCAAGAGAGCCTTTTTTGATTGTAGGTTCTCCGGTTCTCAAAATGTTGGTTTTGGTCGCTTCCAGTGCGGCCAAGGTTTGGGTGCTCGGGTCGTTAATGATCGAGTACCTCCTCCCGGGGCACTGGTTGGTGACAATCAGGGCCATCCTCTATGTGACAACTGTGGGAGACCTCACACGGGGGTTTGTCGGAGGGATTTAGGAGCTTGCTATGGGTGAGGAGATAAGAATCACAAGGTTGTTGATTGTCTTAGGAATGCCCGTTGAGGCCAGGGTGGGCAGGGTCAACAAAGAGCTCCCCATGGAGTGGCCCCAAGGAACAACAAGTTCTATGCACTCTATGCCAGCCAGGATGCTCCGGACATCGTGACTGGTATTTTAAAAGTCTTTGATTTTAATGCTAATATTTTGCTTGATCCGGGTGCAAATTTGTCTTTGTAACTCCGTTGTTGGCTGTTAAGTTTAGTTTGAGTCTCCAGATTTTAAGGGATCCTTTCTCGATCTACACTCTCGTAGGTGAATCTGTTGTTGCTCATAGAGTCTATCAGGGTAGCCCTATTGCTGTGTTGCATAAAAAATTTTCGTGTGAACTTGTTAAACTTGAGATGTTTGATTTTGATGTGATTCTTGGGATGGATTGGCTGCATGCATCATATGCTTCCATAGATTGCAGAACACGGAAGGTCAAGTTCCAACCTCCCGGTGAGCCCGTTCTTGAATGGAAGAGTGGTGACTCCTCTATTAAAGATCGGTTTATTTCCTACTCAAGGCGCGGAGAATGATTTCTAAGGGGTGCATTTATCACATTGTGAGGGTCAAGGATACAAATTCTGAAGTGCCTACCATCCTCTAAAAGTATGAATTCAAGTTGGGCGAAGTGGCTTTCCTTGGTCATGTGGTGTCCGGCAATGGTATCAAGGTGGATCCGAAGAAAATCGAGGTCGTGAAGAATTGGCCTAGACCATTGACTCCTTCAGATATTCACAGTTTCCTTGGGTTGGCCGGGTATTACAGAAGGTTCGTTGAAGGGTTCTCATCTATTGCATCTCCATTGACCAAGTTGACAAAAAAGCAGGCTAAGTTTGTATGGCCAGATGAGTGCGAGAGGAATTTTCAAACTTTAAAGAATCGTCTTACATCGGCTCCCGTCTTGACTTTACCCAATGATGCGGAAGGATTTGTGGTGTATTGTGATGCCTCACGGATTGGATTGGGTTGTGTGCTTATGCAAAATGGTAAAGTGATAGCGTATGTATCAAGACAGTTAAAGGTGCATGAACGCAATTACCCCACGCACGACCTTGAATTGGCAGCGGTGGTTTTTGCTTTGAAGATTTGGAGACATTATTTATATGGGGTTCATGTTGATGTATTCACCGATCACAAGAGTTTGCAATATGTTTTCACCCAGAGAGATCTCAATTTGAGGCAAAGGAGTGGTTAAAACTCCTAAAGGATTACGATATGAGTGTTCTATACCACCCCGGCAAAGCCAATATTGTGGCCGACGCTCTCAGAAGGTTGTCTATGGGTAGTGTGGCACATGTTGAGGAAGAAAGGAAGGAGTTGGTAAGAGATGTTCACTGGTTAGCTAGGTTGGGTGTCAGGTTGGCTGATTCAAGTAATGGTGGTATTTGTGTTCAAAGTGGAGCAGAATCCTCCGTAGTGAGTGATGTAAAGGCTAAGCAAGATTTGGACCCATCGTTACTTGAATTGAAGAGGTTGGTTGCTGAAAAGGAGATCGAAGTGTTCTCCCAAGGGGGAGATGGTGTACTTTGATACTAGGATCGGCTTTGTGTCCTGGATGTAGATGACCTCAGAAGGGTGATTATGAGTGAGGCTCATAACTTTCATTATTCTATTTACCCGGGGTCTACCAAAATGTATCAGGATTTGAAAGAAGTGTATTGGTGGCATGGTATGAAGAAAGACATCGCGAAGTTTGCATCCGGATGCCCGAGTTGTCAATAGGTGAAGGTAGAACACCAAAGGCCTGGTGGCTTGGCTTATGACATTGAAATTCCCACATGGAAATGGGAAGATGTTAACATGGATTTTGTAGTTGGGTTGCCTCGGACCCAAAGGCCATTTGATTCCATTTGGGTTGTCATGGATCGGATGACGAAGTCAGCTCATTTTCTACCGGTTAAAACTACTTTCGGTGCCAAAGATTATGCAAGGTTATATATCCAAGAGTTGGTGAGGTTGCATGGTGTACCTAGGTCCATCATATCGGATAGAGCTACCCAATTTACTTTCCACTTTTGGAGGTCCTTTTAGAAGGGACTTGGGACTAAGGTTAAGTTGAGCACTACTTTTCATCCTCAAACTGATGGCCAAGCGGAGAGGACTATTCAAACCTTGTAGGATATGTTAAGGGCTTGTGTGTTGGAATTTAAATGAAATTGGGATGACCATCTTCCACTCATTGAGTTTGCTTATAATAACAGTTTCCATTCTAGCACTGGTATGGCGCCATTTGAAGCTTTGTATGGGAGAAGGTGTAGATCGCCAATGGGGTAGTTTGAGTTGGGAGAGATGGCTTTAGTGGGTCCGGATTTGGTGATGGGCACCATGGAGAAGATGAAGGTGATTAGGGAGAGGTTGAAAGCGGCCCAAAGTGCTCAAAAGTCCTATTCGGATGTTAGGAAGAGGGATCTTGAATTTTAGGTTAGTGATTGGGTATATGTGAAGGTTTTGCCTATGAAGGGTGTGATACGTTTTGGTAAGAAAGGCAAGCTAAGTCCCCGGTAAGTTGGCCCTTATGATATTGTTGAGCGAATTGGAAGTGTGTCTTATAAGTTCGAGTTACCTCCGGATTTGAGTTCCATTCATCCGGTCTTTCATGTGTCTATGTTGAGGAACCTAATTGGTGATCCTAACACCATTGTGCCTTTTGAAGGAATTGAGGTTAAGGAAAATTTATCCTATGAGGAGGTGCCGGTGGAAATCTTGGATAGGCAAGTGAAACGACTTCGTAATAAGAATGTGGCTTCGGTGAAGGTACTTTGGAGGAATAAACAAGTGGATAGTGCTACTTGGGAGGCGGAATTGGACTTGGTGAAGTGATACCCTTATCTTTTCCAATCTACTCAAGCCTAAGGTACTAGGATTCCTCCTTGTCTAATGGTACCATTACTTGCCCTCTTGAGTCTCATAACATGACATGACATGCATACATGTGCACTAAAAGGATTTCTGTAATTGTTTTGAGTGACTTGAATACCATTTTTATATGAGCTTAAAGGTCTATAAAAATGATTTTGCATGATGCTTTTGGTACAAATTTCGCAACGCAGTATGCATTGTATCTTGTGTTGGATGTTCCATACTCTAATTCTAGCCTTTCAAGCCTTGTTTTTGCACATTCGGGGACGAACGTTCCCAAGGGCGAGATGATGTAAGGACACAGATTTTTCCTAGTGGCATTGCCCAAATGTCCTGAAATTCTTCCCAGTGAACTGCCAGGCGCCACGGAGGAGCCTGCACGGGCCGTGTGAAGCCACACGGACTGTGTGGCCTCCCATGGAAGTGACACATAGGCCAGTTCACGGTTGGGACAAACTTGGGACAAAAAGGGAAATTGGCCAAGTGAAGGCACACGGGCGTTCACATGGTCCATGTGACGTCACACGGTCCGTGTGGCCTTCCGTGTGGCTTACTATGTGGAAATTTTTTTAAGTACAAGATTACCGTCTCGTAACTTTATCGTGCAAAAATTATTTCAAGTACCGTTATATGGTCGATGTCATGGCCTGTTTGGTGTCACACGGACCGTGTAGTTGTCCGTGTGGTATTAGTTAGCTTTGAAGACTTTTCCTCCGTGAGAATCTAAGTGGGGGATCACGGTCACTGTTCATGGTCCATGTGATGTCTCACAGACCGTGTAGTGAGCCGTGTAACCCTGACAAATCAAATTTAGGTCCGTTTTATTAATGGCATCTATGTAATTTTGATTTGTTTTCATTAAGAATTACGACTTTTTACCCATTCTAAACTCTTGATTCAGCTAAAAACCCCTTCCTTCCCCTCCCCTCCTCACTCTTTCACCTAAATCACTCTACCCCTTTCAAGGTCACCTCTGTTCTTCCAAATTCTCCTCTGTCAAGGATCAAGCTAGGGTCTCAATTGGAGTTAATTCGAGCCAAGTTCCTGCTCCTCGAATCAAGGTATGTGGGATTGATTCTTGGTCCCTTTCAACCAAGAAGACCCAAAAAAATCTTTCAATCTATTTCTCATGAATTTTAGTTACTTCAAATATGAAATTTCATGATTTGATTTTATTAAACCTAATTAATGTATGGGTTGTATTTTACCTATTACTTTAATTCATTTTGAATACTATTATGATGATTTACATTGAGTTATGAAATTATGAACATGCATATCCCTTCTAAAATTGTTTTATGCATGGGTGACTACTACTATAATTTAGATTTTGATTTAAATTATGGATTTATTCAATTTCGTATTATGATGTTGATTTTAACTTGAATCTTTGTTACCCATGCTATCTTCACATCATGTATTGCATTGCATTCATGAGCATCGATATATGGAAATTATGAAGTGGGTTAAGCCCAATTATGTTTTATGAAATGATTATGATATGATTTTGGTAAGGCATTGGTTATGACAAAAAGGTGATCACCGGTATATCTATGATTATGGCTCTTTGAGCATTATGGGTGCTTGCACCATCATGTATATATGTAGATGAGTTATTCCTTGCATGAGCATTATGATTATGATCTTATGATTTGTTTGAGCCTAAATGTGCATTGAACGTTTTGAAATGGACATTGACTCTTTGAAAGCACGTATATATATATATATAAGTATTCATGTGAGATGTTGTTGACTTAGCAACGATGGATTAGGGCATCCGGAATATCCCCAAGGTCCCTCTCCCTTTCCTTGAACTATGAGCCAACATAGGGGCGATCTCCATTACCAAAAAACCGGGTCGTAAGGGATGGGTATTAGTCGATTATGTACATGCTATGGTATGATTATGTAAATCTTTCTGAAAAGCGTGGTCGTAAAGAAGGTGATCATCCCTGAAAAGCATGGCCGTAAGGTGTGATGTAGATTATTTTTGGCAAGTGATCTTTTCCCTACTAGTGGGAGGTCCCAATTGGTCTAATTCATGTAATAGCTCGCATAGATTTGGCTTGTCACTTATAGTCCATCCCCGTTATATAGGAGCATTATCGCATTGCATGCATCACGAATTTCATGGAATCTTGTATATTACCTTTCGTTGGATATATGATTCTTTCTATATTATGTGCCCTTGTCATCTAACATTGAAATGTAGGTTCATAAGTCATATGCATTTGCATGCCCGCATATTTAGTACATTCAAACGTACTAACGCATACTCTATGCCTACATGATTTTACCATGTAGGGACCGAGCACTTTGAACACCAGCTTATTGACGAATAGTCCATTCTTGGAGTATTATGGTGAGTCCTGTCTTCCAAGGGCTAGCCGGCTATCTACTTAAGTGTTATTTACGGATATTTCTCTTTATTGAGGGTGAGCCTGGAATTTGTCCTGGTCCCCGTTTCTTTGACTAAAGGCAATGTTGGGCACTATGTAAATTCTCTCCAGATTCGTTTGTTATGACTATTGTATTGATTTCGTATTCCCTATGTAAATCCTGAATTTGGACTTGGCTATAATCGTGTTTGTGTTTGTATGCTAATCTTGGACCAATGATGTGGTTATGAATACTTGAGGCTTGTTTGGGAGCTCTTGGGTCCCCAATCATCGTGTCACATCTAGGCCCAAACCCCGGGTCGTGATATTACAATTATATATAAAATACATATTCATGGTATAGGTTTATAGAATATTAATTCATAGTATAAGTTTTTGGAATACTTATTTAAGATAGAAGTCTATGGCATACAAATTCATGGAATAAGCTTATGGAATACTTATGCATGGTATAAGTTTGTTATTTCGAAAGTATTACATATAATTTTTATGGTATAAGCTTTATATCTAAAATATACCATGTATTTTTATGGTGTAAATATAATTTATAGCAAAAGTGGTTAGTGTTTATGAAATAAATATTCATGGTATAAATTATTATGTCCTAGATACTTTTTTTGTTTAAGAAATTTGTGACGCCCGGTAAATTTACCGAAATGCCCCTAGAGTGAGGGTACGCGCGTAATGCATCTTCCGGGGTTCGTATGGCAAATCCGAGACCGGATTCGTGATCAACATGAAAAATGGAGTGAGAAAATGGTCCGGGTCGAATTTTAGGACGACCCGATCGAAAGATAAATTTTCGATCCAAGTCACAAAACAGTGACTGTCCGCGACAGAGGCGCGATGCGCACCTGCCGCGGAGGGACACTTATATATTTTTCCAGAATTTCAACGGGATGGAGAAAACTCGTTTAAGAATACTTTTTCCAAAAGTACACAGTGCGCGATAGGTCCGCGTCGCGGACCGTGTAAATTCCGAACTGAAAATTTCTAATTGATTTCGAGGGGCATTCCGGTCAATCCCTAACCTCTCCTAAACACTAATACACGGCTAGTAAGGTCGTTTCTACACGAGAAGAGCCTAACAAAACCTATTCTAAGTCCTATTCTAAAATCTAACAAGGCTAGGGCTTGAGGAGAGGAGAGAAAGGCTTGGGGTGAGGAACACGAGAAGAGAATCCTCGACATCACCCGGTTGAACAGTGCATCACAGGTATGTAAGGCTAAACTAAAACATGAGATTGTTCTTTCATGTGCCCCATAGAGTTCATAGACGAATTGATGATTGAAGGGTCTACATGCATGATTTCTTTAATGGATTTTCTTAAAAATTATATTTGAAATTACATGTTTTCTATGTTGATGATCATCATACTATTTGTTCCCTTAAATTGAACACTTTCATGGAATTTGCATAACCCTACATGACTATTTTGAAGAGCATGCATACTGAATTTAAGACTTGAACCTAGAGCCTTGCATTGGGATTGTTGACTGTGATGATGAGTTGATGAAATCTTGATTGTTGTATGAGTCTCTATAAATGAACTCTACCGGTGTGTTTATTCACTTGTTTCCTAATGACTGTTATATACTCTTGGGTCATTGAGAAGGTGTTGATGATAGGGTTAAAGTCCCTATGAGATATTGATGATAGGGTTAAAATCCCTATGAGATGTTTGATGATAGGGTGGAAGTCCCTATGAGATAATTGATGAAAAGGGGCCAAGGTCCCGGTGAAATATCAGTCGTGGACGGGGAGTGGGTCCCTATGAGACTGGCAGTCGTTGACGGGGAGTGAATCCCTATGAGACTGGTTGAGGTTGATTTTATGAGCATTGAGTCGGGAGGAGTATTGAGTACCGAAATGAGCAGGAGTGAGTCCCACTCGAACTCATTAACTACGTCGCCAAACGTAGGAGAGGCTTAAACCATCACATACATACATATGGTTTCCCTCGAGGTTTAACAGTCCCTGAAAGCAATAGAGGATCTGTTCAGTTTGATTCCATGTCGGGTATATTGATATGGGATCCAGTGTTCCTTACCTGGCAAGTTTGGGACCACTGTGGCAACATCAGGGTGATTGTTGTACATTCACTGGCTCATAAGTGAGTGTTGTCGGTTAAGAGAAACTCCCGGGAAAAATTCGTACCTTATTCTGAGTCTAGATGAGATGTGATGAGGGGGGGTGAACTCCTCTGAGATGATCCATGTGATGAGTTGAGACTTTGATGAGTCTAAGATAATGATGTGTCACTTGCCCACTCTGTACTTTTTCGCAGACAGGCAAGCCGGCGGTTAATGTGATTATGATGTCTATTTTGACTTGATATTATTTTCCATATTTTCTACCGGTTTCTGTTTCATTCAGCTATTTTACATACCAGTACATTCCAAGTACTGACGTCCACTCTGGACTGCATCGTTTTATGATGTAGAGGCAGGTACTAGAGATCCTCAACAGGCGCTCCGTTGAAGATCAGAGATCCGAAGTTGATTTGGTGAGCCTCCCCTACTCCGAAGGAACCATTATTTTATTTCATCATGCTTTAGAGTTAGGATTGGACTATTATCTTATTTTGTTTTTGGGTAGCCATGGGTCTGTCATTGGCACCACATGATTTAGTGATAGAGGCTTCATAGATCGGTGTCGAGCATTGATGTTGATATTGTGAGCTAGTTTTTTTTACTAGCCTTCGTTATTTTGCTTATATTATGTTGAGAACTTTAGATGAACTGCGTCCACTGCTTGCATATACTTTCCGCTGATCAGTAGAAGTATGATTGAATGATGTGATGAGACTAGGTGGTTCGCTTGAGGGCTAGCAATAGTCTTCGAGTGCCGGCCACGCCAAGGGTACCCTCCCGGGGCGTGACAAACTTGGTATCAGAGCACAGAGTTCAAGTGTCCTAGGGAGTCTATGAAGCCGTGTCTAGTAGAGTCTTATTTATGGGTGTGTTGTCGACCACACTTCATAAGCAGGAGGCTATAGGACATTAGGAATGGTTACACTTCTTTCTTATTCTAAATCGTGCGATAGAGTTGAACTCTATGAAAACTATCCTCTAATTCGTGCGTTACACGTGCAGAATCGATAACATGCCTCCCAGAAGAGCTGTCAGAGGAAGGGGACGTCCTGCCAGGCAAGCTGTTAACCCACCTGAGCCTCAAGTACCCGAGGGGCTCGTGGATCCAGCTGTCCCTGTTGGGCAACCTCCCCAAGCTGAGATCTCGAATGCTGAGCTACGCCAAGCCATTCAAACTTTGGCCCAGGCTGTCGCAACACCTGCTGTGAGGCAAGGTGCGGGTGGGATAGACTCTCATGGCACCTCTAGAGTCCAAGAATTTCGGAAGATGAACCCGCCCGAGTTCACGGGGTCGGCATCTACTGAAGACCCCAAGAACTATATGGAGGAACTTGAGAAGGTGTTCCAAGTGATGCACATGGCTGATGCTGATAGGGTTGAATTGGCTGCCTATCAACTCAAAGGGGTGGCCAGGCTGTGGTTCGACCAATGGAAGAAGGGCCAAGGGGATGATGCTTCATATGTAACTTGGGCGGTATTTGAGGAGGCTTTCTTGGGACGCTTTTTCCCAAGGGAGAAAAGAGAGGCTAAGGTGAGGGAATTCCTGAATTTGAAACAGGGCTCCATGACCGTGCAGGAGTATGGATTGAAATTTACGCAACTATCCCGCTATGCCCCAGACATGGTTGTTAACATGCGGGGAAGGATGGGAATGTATGTAGATGGGTTGAACAGAGGACCCAAGAGAGATGGAAGAGGAGCTATGCTTGTGAGTGACATGGACATCGGGCGACTGATGACATTCGTGCAGCAAGCTGACGAAGAAAGACAACAGGACAGAGAAGAGTTCAAGCGCAAGAGAGCTAAGACATCCAGCCACGAAGGTGGAAGGAGGGGTAATGGGAATCGATTTCCAGCACCCTCAGCTGCTAGCGCACCTGTGCCTAAAGGCCCGTATGATCAGAGGTTCCGGAATATAGGGAACCACGGACCTCAGTCCCAAGCTAGTGTGGCTCAAGGTTCTCAGAGTACACCGCAGTGTGATAACTGCGGGAAGGTGCATTGGGGGAGATGTCGTGATAAGAATGACGCATGCTTCGGGTGTGGCCAAGTAGGCCACTACAAGAAGGATTGTCCAAAGCGGGCTAGCCAGGCTCAGTCTGCGGCATCAGCCCCACCGGTTAGAGGGAACCCAAGGGCCACTACGTCAGGTGCAGGCGGGGCCACAAACCGCTTGTATAATATGGGGAGTCGCCAAGACCAGGAAAATTCTCCAGACGTCGTGACGGGTATGATCCGAGTCTTTACTCTTGATTGTTATGTTTTGATGGATCCTGGTGCCACATTGTCGTTTGTAACTCCTTATGTGGCCAGTAAATTTGATAAAACCCCCGAGAGTCTTCTCGAACCCTTTGATGTTTCTACTCCGGTGGGTGAGTCGATTCGAGCTGAAAGAGTCTATAGAGCTTGTGTAGTGTCCATCCATCATAGGGACACCATTATTGATTTGATCGAGTTAAAAATGGTTGACTTTGATTTGATCCTCGGCATGGATTGGCTTCACGCCTGTTATGCCTCCGTGGATTGTAGATCCCGAACGGTTCAGTTCCAATTTCCAAATGAACCAGTTCTAGAGTGGAAGGGTGACTCAGTGACACCTAGGGGGAGGTTTATCTCATATCTTAAAGCCCGGAAGTTAATTTCCAAAGGCTGTATCTATCACTTGGTGAGAGTGAAATCTGATGATGTTGAGTCCCCAACTCTTGAGTCAGTTCCGGTTGTCAACGAGTTTCCAGAAGTCTTTCCTGATGATCTGCCCGGAGTCCCTCCTGATAGGGAGATTGACTTTGGGATTGATGTTCTTCCAGATACCCAGCCTATTTCGATCCCACCTTACAGAATGGCCCCCGCTGAGTTAAAAGAATTGAAAGAGCAATTAAAAGATTTGCTGGAAAAGGGCTTCATTAGGCCAAGTGTTTCACCATGGGGTGCCCCTGTTTTATTCGTGAGGAAGAAAGATGGGTCTCTCAGAATGTGTATCGATTATAGGCAACTGAACAAGGTCACGATAAAGAACAAATATCCCCTCCCAAGGATAGATGATTTTTTTGACCAACATCAGGGCCCCTCTTGCTTCTCTAAGATAGACCTTAGATCTGGCTACCATCAGTTGAAGGTGAGGGAGCGTGACGTTCCAAAGACAGCCTTCAGGAGTAGATATGGCCATTTTAAGTTCTTGGCCATGTCCTTCGGACTGACGAATGCACCTGCCGCCTTTATGGACTTGATGAATAGAGTGTTCAAGCCACATATCTTGATTTGTTTGTGATTGTGTTCATCGACGACATTCTGGTGTATTCAAGGAGTGAGGAGGAGCATGCTAACCACCTCAGAGTGGTCCTCCAAACTCTTAAGGACCATGAGTTGTATGCAAAGTTCTCTAAATGTGAATTCTGGCGTGAGTCAGCGGCCTTCCTAGGCCACGTGGTTTCCGGTGACGGTATTCGAGTGGATGCCCAAAAGATTGAGGCGGTTAAGAACTGGCCCCGACCGACCACTCCAACTGATATCAGAAGTTTCTTGGGGCTGGCAGGCTACTATCGCAGGTTCGTGGAGGGATTTTCTTCCCTATCCGCGCCACTGACCAAATTGACTCAGAAAAAGGTCAAATTCCAGTGGTCCGAAAAATGTGAAAGGAGTTTCCAGGAATTGAAAACAAGGTTAACTACTGCACCGGTCCTAACTCTACCCGACGGGACCGAAGACTTCGTAATCTATTGTGATGCCTCGATGGTTGGATTGGGATGTGTATTAATGCAAAGGGGGAAAGTGATAGCTTATGCTTCCAGGCAGCTCAAGGTTCATGAGAGAAACTACCGACCCACGACCTCGAGTTGGCAGCAGTGGTGTTTGCACTTAAAATTTGGCGGCACTACTTGTATGGAGTGCATGTGGATGTGTTCACTGACCAGAAGAGCTTACAGTATGTTTTTAGCCAAAAGGAACTCAACTTGCGACAGAGGAGGTGGTTAGAATTGCTCAAGGATTACAACATGAGCATACATTACCACCCAGGTAAAGCTAACGTCGTGGCTGATGCTCTTAGCAGGTTATCAATGGGTAGCACAGCCCATGTGGAGGAAGGAAAGAAGGAGTTAGCCAAGGACGTGCACCGGTTGGCTCGATTAGGAGTCCGACTCGAAGAGAACAACGAAGGAGGAATTAATGTCCAGGACAGGTCTGCTTCCTCGTTAGTGGTGGAGGTGAAGGAAAAACAAGACCAAGACCCTGTCCTACTCCAATTGAAGGAGGATGTCCAAAATCAAAGGGTGATGGTCTTCTCCAAAGGGGGAGATGGAGTGTTGAGATATCAGAGTCGATTGTGTGTCCCAGATGTTGATGGCATACGAGACAGAATCATGGAAGAAGCTCATAACACTAGATATTCCATTCATCCTGGCTCCACCAAAATGTACCATGACTTAAGGGAGGTCTATTGGTGGAATGGAATGAAGAGAGACATCGCGGAGTTCGTTTCGAAATGCCCAAATTGCCAACAAGTGAAGGTTGAGCATCAAAGGCCATGTGGATTGGCTCAGAACTTTGAAATTCCTGAGTGGAAATGGGAGATGATTAATATGGACTTTATCACTGGGCTTCCAAAGTCTCGAAAGCAACATGATTCGATATGGGTGATAGTGGACAGAATGACTAAATCAGCTCACTTCCTGGCAGTCAAGACAACGAACACTGCCGAAGAGTATGCCAAGTTGTACATCCAGGAGATTGTGAGGTTGCACGGAGTCCCCTTGTCCATCATCACGGACAGAGGAGCTTAATTTACCTCCCAATTCTGGAGGTCATTTCAAAAAAGCTTGGGTACTGAGGTGAACCTGAGTACGGCTTTCCACCCACAGACGGATGGTCCGGCGGAGCGTACAATTCAAACACTAGAGGATATGTTGAGAGCTTGCGTCCTTGATTTCAAAGGGAATTGGGATGATCATTTGCCTCTGGCTGAATTTGCATATAACAATAGTTATCATGCGAGCATCCAAATGGCTCCTTATGAAGCCTTGTACGGAAGGAGGTGTAGATCGCCCATTGGGTGGTTTGAGGTTGGAGAAGCGGAGCTCATTGGACCTGATCTTGTTCACCAGTCGATGGAGAAGGTCAAGGTCATTAGAGAGAGGTTAAAGACTGCCCAGAGTCGCCAAAAATCTTACACTGACGTGAGGAGAAGAGATTTGGAGTTCGAAGTAGATGATTGGGTGTACTTGAAGGTGTCACCTATGAAGGGTGTCCTAAGGTTTGGGAAGAAGGGAAAGTTGAGTCCACGTTATGTTGGACCCTATCAAATCGTAAGGAGAATTGGGAAGGTGGCCTACGAGCTAGAGTTGCCTTCCGAGCTAGATGGGGTACACCCGGTGTTCCATGTGTCTATGCTAAAGAAACTCTTGGGAAACCCGGCCTTGGTGATCCCTGTGGATAGAATTGGGGTGAAGGATAACCTATCTTACGAAGAGGTTCCGGTTCAAATTCTTGATCGTCAGATTCGTAAACTAAGGAACAAAGAAATAGCCTCAGTCAAAGTCCTGTGGAGGAATCAATTCGTTGAAGAAGCCACATGGGAAGCTGAGGAGGAGATGAAGGCAAAGTATCCGCACCTGTTCGTGCCAACTGATGGTGAAAGCACTGAAGGTAAATCCTTGCTCTTCACTAAGCTAAGTATCCTATTCTTGTATCTGACTTACTATTATTGAATTGAGTGTGGGAATGAGTCGTAAGTCTATTCGTGCCTTAATGCCCACCTCCACTCCTCATTCGAGGACGAATGATCCCAAGGGGGAGATGATGTGACGCCCGGTAAATTTATCGAAATGCCCCTAGAGTGAGGGTACGCGCGTAATGCATCTTCCGGGGTTCGTATGGCAAATCCGAGACCGGATTCGTGATCAACATGCAAAATGGAGTGAGAAAATGGTCCGGGTCGAATTTTAGGACGACCCGATCGAAAGATAAATTTTCGATCCAAGTCACAAAACAGTGACTGTCCGCGACAGAGGCGCGACGCGCACCTGCCGCGGAGGGACACTTATATATTTTTCCAGAATTTCGACGGGATGGAGAAAACTCGTTTAAGAATACTTTTTCCAAAAGTACACAGTGCGCGATAGGTCCGCGTCGCGGACCGTGTAAATTCCGAACTGAAAATTTCTAATTGATTTCGAGGGGCATTCCGGTCAATCCCTAACCTCTCCTAAACACTAATACACGGCTAGTAAGGTCGTTTCTACACGAGAAGAGCCTAACAAAACCTATTCTATGTCCTATTCTAAAATCTAACAAGGCTAGGGCTTGAGGAGAGGAGAGAAAGGCTTGGGGTGAGGAACACGAGAAGAGAATCCTCGACATCACCCGGTTGAACAGTGCATCACAGGTATGTAAGGCTAAACTAAAACATGAGATTGTTCTTTCATGTGCCCCATAGAGGTCATAGACGAATTGATGATTGAAGGGTCTACATGCATGATTTCTTTAATGGATTTTCTTGAAAATTATATTTGAAATTACATGTTTTCTATGTTGATGATCATCATACTATTTGTTCCCTTAAATTGAACACTTTCATGGAATTTGCATAACCCTACATGACTATTTTGAAGAGCATGCATACTGAATGTAAGACTTCAACCTAGAGCCTTGCATTGGGATTGTTGACTGTGATGATGAGTTGATGAAATCTTGATTGTTGTATGAGTCTCTATAAATGAACTCTACCGGTGTGTTTATTCACTTGTTTCCTAATGACTGTTATATACTCTTGGGTCATTGAGAAGGTGTTGATGATAGGGTTAAAGTCCCTATGAGATATTGATGATAGGGTTAAAATCCCTATGAGATGTTTGATGATAGGGTGGAAGTCCCTATGAGATAATTGATGAAAAGGGGCCAAGGTCCCGGTGAAATATCAGTCGTGGACGGGGAGTGGGTCCCTATGAGACTGGCAGTCGTTGACGGGGAGTGAATCCCTATGAGACTGGTTGAGGTTGATTTTATGAGCATTGAGTCGGGAGGAGTATTGAGTACCGAAATGAGCAGGAGTGAGTCCCACTCGAACTCATTAACTACGTCGCCAAACGTAGGAGAGGCTTAAACCATCACATACATACATATGATTTCCCTCGAGGTTTAACAGTCCCTGAAAGCAATAGAGGATCTGTTCAGTTTGATTCCATGTCGGGTATATTGATATGGGATCCAGTGTTCCTTACCTGGCAAGTTTGGGACCACTGTGGCAACATCAGGGTGATTGTTGTACATTCACTGGCTCATAAGTGAGTGTTGTCGGTTAAGAGAAACTCCCGGGAAAAATTCGTACCTTATTCTGAGTCTAGATGAGATGTGATGAGAGGGGGGGTGAACTCCTCTGAGATGATCCATGTGATGAGTTGAGACTTTGATGAGTCTAAGATAATGATGTGTCACTTGCCCACTCTGTACTTTTTCGCAGACAGGCAAGCCGGCGGTTAATGTGATTATGATGTCTATTTTGACTTGATATTATTTTCCATATTTTCTACCGGTTTCTGTTTCATTCAGCTATTTTACATACCAGTATATTCCAAGTACTGTCGTCCACTCTGGACTGCATCGTTTTATGATGTAGAGGCCGGTACTAGAGATCCTCAACAGGCGCTCCGTTGAAGATCAGAGATCCGAAGTTGATTTGGTGAGCCTCCCCTACTCCGGAGGAACCATTATTTTATTTCATCATGCTTTAGAGTTAGGATTGGACTATTATCTTATTTTGTTTTTGGGTAGCCATGGGTCTGTCATTGGCACCACATGATTTAGTGATAGAGGCTTCATAGATCGGTGTCGAGCATTGATGTTGATATTGTGAGCTAGTTTTTTTTTACTAGCCTTCGTTATTTTGCTTATATTATGTTGAGAACTTTAGATGAACTGCGTCCACTGCTTGCATATACTTTCCGCTGATCAGTAGAAGTATGATTGAATGATGTGATGAGACTAGGTGGTTCGCTTGGGGGCTAGCAATAGTCTTCGAGTGCCGGCCACGCCAAGGGTACCCTCCCGGGGCGTGACAAAATTATTATTAAATGCGAATATATTTTTAGTATATAAATGGTATAAACTTTTTACATCTTTTATGGTATAAATATAATTTATAGGCAAAGTATTCATTCTTATATATATATATATATATATATATGGAATAATTACCTAACTACATTTTCTTATTTTACTATTATTCCCTACCATTTCAAAATATTTCGAAAATTTCTCTTTTTTCTTTAAACATCAATCCAGCCGGATACATAAATTTTGATTATAAAATAAAAGATTTTCTCTTCCTATTTTCACTCCCCAATATCTTCTTATTTTCTCTCCTAAAATCACGACAGGTACTTATCATTTTTGAATTTCAATTTTGTTCTCTTTCTTGCTAATCAATTCCAGCCCTTGTGATGTACGTTTGTCTTCTTCTTCTTCTTTCGATTTTGTATTCGTCTTCTCCATTTTCTTTTTTTTAATGTTCATCTTTTCCATTTTTTTTTAATTTGTAAATAAATTTAGATCGTTTTTATGTTATATTAAACACAACAGTGAATGAAGCAATATTTGATTATGTGTATTTTTGTATCAAATGCAATAACGATTGACACAATATTGAAATTATGTGTACTTTGTTCAAATACAATAGTGATTGATGCAATGTTAAAATTCTATGTAATTTTATATCAAATACAACAGTCATTGACATAATGTTAGAATTCTATGAATTTTCTATCAAATACAACAGTGCATGATACAATATTGAATTTTGTATAATTTTGTATCAAATACAACAATGCATAATTTAATATTTGAGTCTGTGTAATTTTGTATCAAATACAATAATGCATGATACAGTATTGGATTATGTGTATTTTTTGTATCAAATGCGACAGTGGTTGACATAATGTTGGAATTCTGTGTATTTTGTATCAAATGCAATAGTGATTGACACAATGTTGGAATTCTGTGTAATCTTATATCAAATACATCTGTGCATGATACAAAATTGGATTACGTGTATTTTTTGTATCAAAGGCAACAGTGGCTTTACACATCTTGTGTTTTTATGTAATTTTATATCAAATACAGTAGTGCATGGTACAAAAATAGATTAGTCTGGACATTCTAACACCCATATCATTCCTAATAATCATTCCTAATAATCATCATTGGTGATGAATTTCCCTCTACTATATTGTAATGACCCATAATATCGTTTCTAGAATTAGTCCTCTTGACTTCATAAACATATCTCTCTTATTAAAAATTTTAAATGGGTATTTTGGACTATTCGATAGCTGGGACAATTTAATCTACGGGTCGGTGTAAATAATTTCTATAAGTGTTGGACTAAATATTAATTTGTTTAAAATTCTATACCACTTGGTCTATATATTAAATTAGGTTAAAAGGGTTATCAGTTTTAGAAAAGAAATAAGAAGAGGCACGAAAACTTACCTGAAGGTCGCTGAAGAGAGCGTGCAGGAGGTAAGTTACATCTAATCTTTTGTTATACAATTTATATAGAAAAAGGATAGGATATAGAGTAGTGAAAATTTGCAGATTCAATTGTCCCCAAAGAAATTAGGATAAAGCCGACCTAGGAATTGGGGAAAAAGTAGCTGATAACAATGTTGATTTTCTTTATATATATGTTTAGGTTGGTTACAACATTTCATAATAGGATAATATTAATTAACTCCTTTTAGTCCCTCTGTCAGTGCGTTGGAGTTGCTGCTTTAGACAAATAGTTGCAGGGGTTTGCGTGCTCGGCGGCACATATATACGTATTGGGTATATTTTTGTATTAATTGTGGAGGAATTGAAACTTAATCCTAGGCTTGAAATTTTAGAAATTAACCATGAAATCGATTAGTTTTTTTTTTGGGTCTAGGTGAACCGTATAGTAATATGGGTATGATTAGTTTTAAAATCTTATTGTGGTAATTTATTTGATTAGATCGTGGTGCTTGGGATTCTAATCGAAAGGGGAAGACTCAAGTTCCGCAGTGAGTGCTCAATTACTAAGGCAAGTGAATTTCTTAACCTTTGTCAAGCATATAGAATCTTGTGCTTCTTATGTGAGGTGTTGATAGTGATTTTGAAATATGAATTTGGTGTTGATGTTATTTTAAAACTATGTTGTTGTGAAATGTGCGTTGTATTAAAATTTGGTCATCTCCTCATCATAGTGTAATCCTGTCTATTGCATTGATTTTGTGGCAAATGTTATGTGAACTGAGAAAGAATAAGAGTTAAAAAAAGGGATGTACCATTCGAGGGACGTGTCGCACGCCGCGACGGATATTATGAATCGAGGGACGTGTCGCATGCCGCGACAGATACTATATATGATTCGAGGGTCGTGTCGCACGCCGCGACGGATGCACGGACTAAGAGTCCCCCATGGGTCCCAGACTGAGAGACAGCGGGTGTGTATCACTAGGTCAGACATGCATCATTCTACTTGACATTGCATTGCATTGCATTACACCTTCTTATCATTTTTGAGCTTCTGGGTGCCTTTTTGTGAAACTAGTGATAGGTGAACCGATTCCTGTGTTGTTGATCTATGATTATTGGTGTGGTTACTGAGCTACATGTTATATATATTATGAACTATTATGTTGGACCGATGTTATGTGTGTTGTAGTTGTAGAGGTTCTGGCGTGGAGTTGGGAGTAATTGCTTAATTTTGCGTTTGGTAGTTCACTTGTTGGGTACCGTGTGTTTGGTACTCACCCCTTGCTACTACAATTTTATTTTTGTAGGTTACGAGCCCAGATCTTCGTGATACCTTCTATTATTCCTTGTCTGAGGCTTCCTGTGGAGATTGTGTGAGGTAGCTGTTTGTCACCCCAGCTGACTCCCACTCCTATTTATGATTTTGTTCTACTTTGGAGACAATGTCATTTGTGACTTATGCTTTTCTTTCAAATCTATTGTAATACATTAGAGGCTTGTGCGCGTGACAACCAGGTTTTGGGATTTTTAATTAAGTTGATGTATTATCTGCAATTAAACCTTTTATTTTATCATCTTCTCGCACTTTACTATGTCAATTGGGTTGCTAGGCTGACTTGTCTTGATGGGTTAAGACGAGTGCCATCATGCCCATTTTTGGGTCGTGACAGATGGTATCAGAGCCCCAGGTTCATAGGTCTCACGTGCATACAAGCCGAGTCTAAGTAGAGTCTCAAGGATCGGTATGGAGACGTCTGTACTTATCTTTGAGAGGCTATAAAGACTGTTAGGAAACTTCTTTTTATTCACTCTCTCTTATCGTGCTTAAATTATTTTTTAGTATTGAGTTGTGCCCGTGTTCATTTGACAGATGGCAAGGACTAGGGCTACTGTTGCCGGTGGTAGAGGTGGGGCAGCTCCCGAGAGAGTTGTTGAGGGCCCAGTTAGAGGCAGGGGAAGGGGCCGAACTAGAGGACGTGCCCGAGGAGCGACACGAGTTAGAGGGCAGGCTAGAGGGGCTCCTCTAGAGCCACAGATAGAGGTTGGTGAGGAGCAGGTTCCTTCAGAGCACGTAGCCTCACCTCTGCTGCAGGATACCTTACTGAGGGTGCTGAATGTACTTGAGAGTTTTGCTCTGAATGGTAACTCGACAGGCATGCCCGGCGGTTCTCAGACCGGAGGAGGGGCTCAGACTCCAGATCAGCATCAGGCTCCCATGGTTCGTGGTCCAGTAGAGCAGCCACCACTGGATCCTAGAGTTGAGATTGATCTTGCACCAGCTGTTGAGGTTCAGGGTGCACCTGTGGCCACATTGACTGAGAATGAGCAGCGCTGCTATGAGAGGTTTAGGAAAATGAACCCACCTCAATTTCAGGGTGGGAGGACAGAGGATGCTTATGAGTTTCTGACTACTTGCAGAGAGCTGTTGGATACCGTTGGCTTAGCTGAGTCACACAGGTTTCGATATGTTACTCTTCAGCTCTGTGGGCCTGCCAGAGAATGGTGGAGGACATATTCAGGATCTTTGCCAGTGGGATCTCCCACAGTGTCTTGGGAGATGTTCTCTAGTGCTTTCTGTGATCAGTTTGTCCCTTGGAGTGTGAGGGAGGAGAGCCGCTTGAGGTTTGAGAGCCTGAGGCAGGGCGGCCTATCAGTCACCGAGTATGAGACCCGTTTCTGTCAGTTATCTAGACATGCGGCAGCCATTATTCCAGATGAGACAGAGAAAGTTCGTAGGTTTGTGAGAGGACTGACCTATTCTATTCGACAGGCAGTGTTTAGAGTATCTAGGGATGGAGCCTCTTTTCAGTCTGTTGTGAGTGCGGCCAAGGAGGAAGAGCTGATGGAGAGAGAAGAGTTCGGGGACCCCAAGAGGGCCCGTGGGTCCGGTCAGTTTTCTGGTACCTCATCTGGAGGTAGAGGGCCCTATAGAGGAAGTGACTCATCCCAGCGTCGGGGACCAGTTCATGCATCATTACCTACTCCTAGGGGTGGTCAGACACATCGTGGATCTCATAGTACGGGTCATGACTTGTATGGTTCTCAGCAACGATCAACAGGGCGAGACATCTATAGTAGTTCTTCAGGATCAGCACATCCGTCCCAGAGCCAGAGATTTTGTTATAGTTGTGGAGATCCTGATCACTTGATACGACAGTGTCCCTTATTAAGAGGACAAGGAGGGACCCATCCCAGATCTTCAGTGCAGACTAGACCACCTACCCCACCACCATACAGGGGGCGAGACAGAGCTCAGACAGATAGAGGTGGTCACACTTCAGGCAGAGGGGCGAGTGGTGCCTAGCTCCACAGGGTAGGGGTAGAGGTGTTGCTCAGACAGGTGGTGGTAGGGGATCACAGTGTTATGCATTTCCGAGGAGGCCCGAGGCAGAGGCTTCTGATGCAGTTATCACAGGTATTATCCCGATTTGTCATCGACCTGCGTATGTATTGTTTGATCCTGGATCCACCTATTCTTATGTGTCCTCCTACTTTTTATCTGGATTTTATTTACTATGTGATCGTATGCCTGTTCCTATCCATGTTTCCACACCGGTAGGTGAGTCCTTAGTGGTGGATCGAGTGTATCGATCCTGTCTTGTTTCTCTGGTTGGGTATGATACTTGGGTAGATATAAGTATTCTGGAGATGGTAGACTTCGATGTTATCTTGGGAATGGATTGGCTTTCTCCTTATCATGCTATTCTTGATTGCTATGCGAAAACTGTGACCTTAGCCATGCCCGGTGTACCAAAGATTGAGTGGAAGGGTGACAGTGGTTCTTATCCTAGCAAAGTTATCTCCTACATCCATGCTCAGAAATTAATTGATAGAGGGTGTCTGTCTTACTTGGCTTTCATTCGAGATACCAGTGTTGAACCAACTCCTATGGAGTCTATTCCTGTGGTTCAGGAGTTTGTCGATGTGTTTCCACTGACCTTCCAGGTGTTCCTCCCGATAGGGATATTGACTTTCCTATTGATCTAGAGCCAGGCACTAAGCCCATCTCCATTCCTCCATATAGAATGGCTCCAGTTGAACTAAAAGAACTAAAGGAGCAACTTCAAGATTTGCTGAGCAAAGTGTGTCACCATGGGGTGCCCCCGTCTTGTTTGTGAAAAAGAAAGATGGGTCTATGCGGATGTGTATTGATTACAGACAGTTGAACAAGGTGACTGTCAAGAACAAGTACCCTCTCCCCCGTATTGATGACTTGTTTGATCAGCTTCAGGGAGCGGCTCTGTTTTCTAAGATTGACTTAAGGTCTGGTTATCATCAGCTGAGGATTAGAGCATCAGATATTCCTAAGACAGCTTTCCGAACTCGTTATGGCCATTATGAATTTTTGGTGATGTCCTTCGGGTTGACTAACGCCCCTGCAGCATTCATGGAGTTGATGAATAGGGTGTTTCGTCCGTACTTAGATTCTTTTGTGATAGTATTCATTGATGATATTTTGATATATTCCAAGACTGAGGCTGATCATGTAAGTCACTTGAGAATAGTGCTACAGAGGTTGGGGAGGAAAAGTTATTTGCAAAATTCTCCAAGTGTGAGTTCTGGCTTGATTCAGTGGTATTCCTAGGGCATGTGGTGTCCAAAGAGGGGATTAGAGTGGACCCGGCTAAGGTTGAGGCAGTTAGAGGTTGGACACGTCCTACTTCAGCTACTGAGATTCGCAGTTTTGTGGGGTTAGCTGGGTATTATCGGCAGTTTATTCAGCGTTTTTCTTCTATTGCAGCTCCATTGACTAGATTAACTCAGAAAAATATAGCCTTTCATTGGTCTGATGAGTGTGAGGAGAGCTTCCAAAAGCTCAAGACTTTGTTGACTTCAGCTCCCATTTTGACACTACCGGAGACAGGTGTGGACTTTACGGTGTATTGTGATGCTTCAGGAGTTGGTTTAGGTGGTGTGTTGATGCAAAAGGGGAAAGTGATTACCTATGCTTCTAGACAGTTGAAGGTTCATGAGAAGAATTATCCTACCCATGACTTGGAGCTAGCGGCTGTGGTTTTTGTGCTTAAGTTGTGGCGTCATTACTTATATGGTGTACATTGTGAGGTCTTCACTGATCATAGGAGTCTTCAGTATATCTTCAGTCAAAAGGATCTGAACTTGAGACAGCGTAGGTGGATTGAGTTGCTAAAAGAATATGATTTGACCATCTTATATCATCCGGGGAAGGCTAATGTGGTGGCTGATGCCTTGAGTAGAAAGACTTCTAGCATGGGGAGTCTAGCCGCCATTAGAGTTGAGGAGCGACCTTTGGCCAGGGATGTTCAGCGTCTAGCTAATGGCCTAGTCAGGTTACAACTTTCTGATGAGGGTGGCGTACTTGCTTTCATTGAGGCTCGTTGTTCCTTGATGGACCAGATTCGAGAGCGCCAGTTTGAGGATGAAAAGTTGTGTCTCATCAGAGACAAGGTGATTAGAGGAGAGGCTAAGGAAGCGACACTTGATCCTGATGGTGTCTTGAGGATTGGAGGTCGGATTTGTGTGCCTAAGGTGGGTGACTTGATTAGGGTGATCATGGATGAGGCTCATTGTGCTCGTTATTCCATTCATCCAGGAGCAGCGAAGATGTATCATGACCTGAGTCAGCAAAACTGGTGGTGTGGCATGAAAAAGGACATCTCAAATTTTGTGTCCAAATGTTTAACTTGTCAGCAGGTTAAGTATGAGCACCAGCGACCTGGAGGTGAGTTATAGAGGATGCCCATTCCTACATGGAAGTGGGAGCGTATCACCATGGATTTTGTGGTAGATTTACCCACTACTGTGGGTGGTTATGACTCTATCTGGGTAGTTGTGGATCGATTGACTAAGTCTGCCCATTTCATTCCTGTCAAGGTTAAGTACACAGCAGAGAAGTTGGTTGAGCTTTACATCAGTCAGATAGTTAGATTGCATGGTGTGCTTGTTTCTATCATTTCAGATCGGGGTTCACTCTTCACTTCACATTTTTGGAGGGCCTTGCAGCATGGGCTAGGCACTCAGCTGGATATGAGTTCAGCCTTTCAACCTCAGACAGATGGACAGTCTGAGCGGACGATTCAGGTGTTGGAGGACATGCTACGAGCGTGTGTGATCGATTTT
The DNA here is from genome assembly GCA_029948455.1 of Solanum rostratum. NCBI lineage: Eukaryota > Viridiplantae > Streptophyta > Magnoliopsida > Solanales > Solanaceae > Solanum > Solanum rostratum. Next base: position 63,044,234 of record CM057048.1, read on the forward strand.
GGTTCCCATTGGGACTAACACTTGCCCTTAGCAGAGTTTGCTTATAATAATAGTTACCACTCCAGTATTCGGATGGCTCCATTCGAATCCTTGTATGGTAGACGGTGTAGATCTCTGATTGGTTGGTTTGATTCTGCTGAGATGGACTCATTAGATGCAGACTTTCTTAGAGATGCTATGGAGCAGGTTCGTATGATTCAGGGCAGGTTGTTGACTGCTCAGAGTCGACAGAAGAGTTATGCAGATAGGAGGGTTCGAGCCCTAGAGTTTATGGTGGGCGATCATGTTTGGCTTAGAGTGTCACCTATGAAGGGTGTTATGCGGTTCGGTAAGAAGGGAAAGCTTAGCCCCCGATTTATTGGTCCATTTGAGATTTTAGAGCGAGTTGGAGAAGTGGCGTATAGACTAGCTTTACCACCTAGCTTGTCATCCGTGCATCATGTGTTTCATGTCTCCATGCTCCGAAAATATGTGCCTGATGAGTCCCATATACTTTCATTTGATTCGGTGACGTTGAGTCCGGACTTGTCATTTGAGGAGGAGCCTATAGCTATTTTGGACAGACAGGTCCGTAAGCTAAGGAACAAAGAGATTGCTTCCGTGAAGGTACAATGAAAGAATCGTCCAGTTAGAGAGGCGACTTGGGAGATGGAGTCTGACATGCATGCTAAATATCCTCATCTTTTTTGAAGTTTCAGGTACTTCCTTCTACCTTATGTTCGAGGACGAACATGATTTTTAGTGGTGGATAATGTAATGACCCATAATATCGTTTCTAGAATTAGTCCTCTTGACTTCATAAAAATATCTCTCTTATTAAAAATTTTAAATGGGTATTTTGGACTATTCGATAGCTGGGACAATTTAATTTGCGGGTCGGTGTAAATAATTTCTATAAGTGTTGGACTAAATATTAATTTGTTTAAAATTCTATACCACTTGGTCTATATATTAAATTAGGTTAAAAGGGTTACCAGTTTTAGAAAAGAAATAAGAAGAGGCACGAAAACTTACCTGAAGGTCGCTGAAGAGAGCGTGCAGGAGGTAAGTTACATCTAATCTTTTGTTATACAATTTATATAGAAAAAGGATAGGATATAGAGTAGTGAAAATTTGCAGATTCAATTGTCCCCAAAGAAATTAGGATAAAGCCGACCTAGGAATTGGGGAAAAAGTAGCTGATAACAATGTTGATTTTCTTTATATATATGTTTAGGTTGGTTACAACATTTCATAATAGGATAATATTAATTAACTCCTTTTAGTCCCTCTGTCAGTGCGTTGGAGTTGCTGCTTTAGACAAATAGTTGCAGGGGTTTGCGTGCTCGGCGGCACATATATACGTATTGGGTATATTTTTGTATTAATTGTGGAGGAATTGAAACTTAATCCTAGGCTTGAAATTTTAGAAATTAACCATGAAATCGATTAGTTTTTTATTTGGGTCTAGGTGAACCGTATAGTAATATGGGTATGAGTAGATTTAAAATTTTATTGTGGTAATTTATTTGATTAGATCGTGGTGCTTGGGATTCTAATCGAAAGGGGAAGACTCAAGTTCCGCAGTGAGTGCTCAATTACTAAGGCAAGTGAATTTCTTAACCTTTGTCAAGCATATAGAATCTTGTGCTTCCTATGTGAGGTGTTGATAGTGATTTTGAAATATGAATTTGGTATTGATGTTATTTTAAAACTATGTTGTTGTGAAATGTGCGTTGTATTAAAATTCGGTCATCTCCTCATCATAGTGTAAACCTGTCTATTGCATTGATTTTGTGGCAAATGTTATGTGAACTGAGAAAGAATAAGAGCTAAAAAAAGGGATGTACCATTCGAGGGACGTGTCGCACGCCGCGACGGATATTATGAATCGAGGGACGTGTCGCACGCCGCGACAGATACTATATATGATTCGAGGGTCGTGTCGCACGCCGCGACGGATGCACGGACTAAGAGTCCCCCATGGGTCCCAGACTGAGAGACAGCGGGTGTGTATCACTAGGTCAGACATGCATCATTCTACTTGACATTGCATTGCATTGCATTACACCTTCTTATCATTTTTGAGCTTCTGGGTGCCTTTTTGTGAAACTAGTGATAGGCGAACCGATTCATGTGTTGTTGATCTATGATTATTGGTGTGGTTACTGAGCTACATGTTATATATATTATGAACTATTATGTTGGACCGATGTTATGTGTGTTGTAGTTGTAGAGGTTCTGGCATGGAGTTGGGAGTAATTGCTTAATTTTGCGTTTGGTAGTTCACTTGTTGGGTACCGTGTGTTTGGTACTCACCCCTTGCTACTACAATTTTATTTTTGTAGGTTACGAGCCCAGATCTTCGTGATACCTTCTATTATTCCTTGTCTGAGGCTTCCTGTGGAGATTGTGTGAGGTAGCTGTTTGTCACCCCAGCTGACTCCTACTCCTATTTATGATTTTGTTCTACTTTAGAGACAATGTCATTTGTGACTTATGCTTTTCTTTCAAATCTATTGTAATACATTAGAGGCTTGTACGCGTGACAACCAGGTTTTGGGATTTTTAATTAAGTTGATATATTATCTGCAATTAAACCTTTTATTTTATCATCTTCTCACACTTTACTATGTCAATTGGGTTGCTAGGCTGACTTGTCTTGATGGGTTAAGACGAGTGCCATCACGCCCATTTTCGGGTCGTGACATGTATCGAATTTCTAGTTTTTTTTCTTCTCATCTATGTCCAGTTCAACAACAATGGCAGCTTTGAGATTCACATAAGATTTTTATTGTCCAACAACTATTCCATCACTTTATTATTGTTGATAATTAACCTTGCTTTTTCTAAATCCTTGTATGCTACAACTATATAGAGACATTCATTATGCATCAAATACAAGATGAAGACAATAGAAATTTTTGGAACTGATCTGGAAGAATTGTTTTAATTTTTTTGAATTGGGAGAAGACGATGGGAAGCAGAAAAAAATTCAAATTTTGAATATTCAGAAGTTGTTACGAATGAAAAATATTGACATCAATTATATCAGCGTGATTTTAGGAACTGAAATTTAAATTTTACGTTTTACTTTTCCTTTTTGCTTAACTGAATGGTATATTAATGTATCATAATTTTGTATCGGCTGCTCATTAATGTATCCGAGCAATTCAAATTTTGAGAGATTTTTGAAAAAATTTAAAAGGGTAGGGATAGATTATAATTAATACTTTACATTATGTGATTCTTAAAAAATTTAATACATATTATCCTTTTATATGTATTATTGATTGTTTTCCATTTTGAAAATATCCCTAAAAATAAGGGGTATATATTGAGAAAAATGGAAAGATTAGCTAGTATTCCTATTTCACTGGAACTAATCTGTTTCTTTTTTCTATTTTTAAATTACTTTTAGACTATAAATATAAATAATTTATTGTTGTACTTGTTATCTTAATAATACTGCTATATATTTGTAATATTTTTTAAAAAATAGGCTAGTTATGTTGGTATTTTTCTCAAAGCCCAATTAAGAAATCGTCGTGTATCTTAGTGTTTCATGTCTGGCCCATGCCCTCAGCTAATTCTTAATTAATTAAAATTAAATAGAAATAGATTGAATCCCAGCTCCATTGTTCTCTAGGATTAAGGTTAGGGTTTTCGAAGGTTATCAGACGTTCAAGTTTTTTGTCGCCATGAGAGCTAAGTGTCACGGCCTTAGAACTTTCACAAAGACTCCCGTGCGGCACTAGTCGATTTGCTCACGACTGTTTTACAATTTTGCAAATACTAGTGAGCCTTTTTAACTAAGATTGCTAAGGGAACGCTAGATTTGAGAAGACAAGAGAGCTTCATAAGAAGACTTATATATTACTTTGGAAGATTGCTTACAACTCTTGGTTTTCTGGATGCTTGACAATGCAAATGACCCCCTCTATTTATACTTCCTACTTGGGGTTAAAGTGTAATTAATATTTACATTCAAGTTCCAAAGTTATTTATACTTTAGTCCCCTCTCTAAAATCTTCCATACAAGTCTAGAGAGAACTAAAGACTACAAGACATATCTACATTCTTCTAGATTTCTCTAAAACTTCTCAAGATTCATCAATATTATTCTAGAGCCTTTTAGGAGCTTCAAGTCTTATCAGCAATGTTCTACAGTTTTCTGAAAACCTCTCCAAGACTCTAGTTTCTTCTCCTTGACTCTAGATTGTTCCTTATTTCTATGGAAGATTGGCGGGTCGTGACACTTTCCGGCACCTGATGTTGTGACGTCCTAGGCGCAATGCTACTATTGGAACTCCAGTCTCTACCTTTGGACTGTTGCAGGTCTTCATGTCGTCCCTCTGTGGTCATCTATGGAGTTTGCCTCCTTCAGCACCCGAGGAGCACTACTGTGGTTGGTTGTCCCTGTTCCCGCTTGTCTTCCTTCGAGGGCTTTTTCTTTTAGCGGGCGTGGAACTCGACAATGGCGGCCCTTCCTTAATCTCTTCAACAAGTTGCAAGGCCGACAGTTGAACTGGTCTCTCTAACTTAGGCATCTTGACTAAGGGCACCATGCAGGAACCTCCTCGCTCCATAACCATGAGTTGTTGGAGGTATTGGTCGATCACTGCGTGGCACCTCTAGAAAAATTCCTATCCAAGAATGATGTCAAAGAGATCTATATATGCGATATGAAAGTTGGTCTTACCATGCCACTCACCCAACACTATGTCGGCTCCCTAAGCAATTCCACACACAGGAGTCATTGGCGCATTGACCGTCCTAAGTTACGTGTTACTTGGGTTTTACTTTAGCCCAACTTGGTTGTCACAGACTTAGTCACAATGTTAGCCTCTGCGCTGATGTCGACCATCGCACGAGCAGGTCATCCATTGATTGTGGTGTTCACGTACTGCGCACTATACTCCTTCGGTTTCTCTGGTTGCTTTGTGATGGCTCCGCATAGCCCAATCACACCTACCCGAGCTGTGCTCGATTCTTCCCCTGATTTGGGTGCCTCTTCTTGCGCCTTCTACTCCTTCCGCTCCCGCAGTATGGCACCAAGGCTCTTCAATTCCGGGCACTTCTTGTAGCTGTGCGGCCCCCCTCATATGTAGCACTTAAGCTCTTTCTCGAGCTGTGTCTTGCCCTCTCCATTTCTTTGTAGTTCGGATCTCCTGTTATCAGGCCTACGGGTGTCATGATGTTTGGGATATAGCTACCAACCCTTGCCTTTGCCACCATCTCTCCTACCTTGGTCATGACTACCTCCTGACTCCATTTCTTGGTCTCTATCTCGCTATCATGCCGAGAGCCTGTCAAAGCCTCTGCCTGTGTGATGGCCTCGTCGATAGTCCTAACCTATCGGCGTTCTAGCTCCGTCCTACTCCAGTTTTGTAGGCCGTCCATGAAGTGGAACATCATATCTTCATCTGTGAGGTTGGGAATCTAAAGTGTGTGGATAGTAAATTCCTTCATGTAGGCCCTTATAAAACGGATTCAAATTTATATAGGAACTTACAAATTCGATAAATACTACTCTATGTATAGAAATTAAATTGCTGATATAGCCCACCTGAGCTGGAGTTAGCCATAAACACTTCATTTAATAATAATTTTAGCCAACAAAAAAGAAAATGCAAAGGAAGACAAAACCACTAAAATCAAGATAAAAATAAAAGAAACGATTACCCAAGTTTTGACGTTTCTAAAAAGAGCAGAATAGCCTCCATTATATTTACCAAAAGGTCAATGGAGGTTCTCGGAGCTGTGTCCTAACAGTCACAGAGTTTGTCAAAGACTTGCTCAGGTGACGAATAAAAGCCGAACTTTCCTAATCCATAAATAATAAATTAGAATTATTTAAAATTAAGAATACAAATTTTTTTTTAAAAAAAAAAGAGATATCATTAAATTAATGGTTTCAAAAGTAAAGATTTTCATGATTATAAAATTATGAAATTAAATTATATCATATCATATAATTAAATATAAACAATTAAAATAATTAAATAAACATGATTCTCTCATTTATCATATTATACCATACCACGTAAAAATACGATTCAAATAGAGTGTAAAAGAACATTCTATTCGTCCTTTTGAAATGTTGTAAACTTTAGTATATTTTTAAAGTTTCAATATCATGTGGTCAGCAGAGAAAGAAATGCGTAAAATAATTAAATTTTCATAACTAATATTTACAAAATACAAAATGTCCCTTTTATGAGGAAAATGTCACCAATAAACTTATTCCGAGGGAAAACACATGTTGACTGCCGGGTCAACTGTGTGCTTATTCCGGTTTCATAATAAGTAAATATATAAGGAAAAACTGTGTTTTTATATATGAAAAGGGAGTGTTTGTGTTGTGGTTTTCGTAGTTGCAAGAATTTTTTCAATTTTCGGAAAAGGTCCATCAAAGCCTAGAAAACTCAACCTATACAAAGTAAAAAAACAAGTGAGAAATCTTGGAAATAAAACATTTATTCCGATAACGAGAAAGTTGACCGATCATGTGCGTCATTTGGACCAAGACAAGAATGTCTATTCGTTTTTATTTAATTTTTAGATAGGAATATCCGAACTTCAAGCTCTATCCATATTGATAGTCTTTCATTTGTTTTCCTAGAAATGTGTTTGACTTCAGACATCTCCATTATTGACATGTAATTATTTGCTAAATGAAATTTGGAGAAGGAAAAGATAATAGGAGTTATTTGAGAATCTAATTAGAAATTTATAATAATAATCGAATCACTATCTACATGCCTACAAAAATCTCAAACTTGTTATTGCTTAGTAACTCCGCAAATATGTTATTCGTCAAATAGATGGATTTATTAAAATTCAGAATCTATTCATAAAATTAATTAAATTGTGTGTAAATTGATTTTGAAGACTCCTAATTAAGTCACATCTAGCAGTCCATTTCTTGAGTTTAATTAGATTAAATATTTAGAAATATATGAAAAATCATTTAAGCGGATGTTTGATCATGTTTTATTGTGAAATTTTAAAAAAATTATTGTTGTTTTCAAAGTAAAAAATAATATTTAAAAATTGAAGTTATGTTTGACTATTAATATAAATTAGAATTGTTTTTAACGTATTATACGTAATTTGGAGTGCAAAAAGTGAAAACACTTTTTTTTAGTTATTTTTTAAATTTTTGAAAATTCTATTACAGATTTCTTATGATCAAACGTATACTTTGGAGTTAAATTATGGGGGAAAAAGTGAAAAGAATATCCTAGCCAAGTGTGTATGTTTTCCACATCAGATTAGGGGGGGAGGGGGACTCCTCTGCCACTATTGTTCATTCAATATTTAAAAAAAAAAAATCACTTATACTTGTCACTTTAACCTATCAAAAAAATATAATTATATTTTTTTTCCATATTTTACCTTTAATATTAATTACTTATTTTCAAAATTAATTTTCAAGACTTAACACTAAATATCAAATAATAAAGGTAATGTGACAAAATAGCTATATCACTTATTATTTTTCAATGGTTTCGTCAATACTGCCTCTATTTAATAATAGTTGTTCATTATTGACTTAGCACAAAAATGAAGAAATAGTAATAATAGGTAATTTTACCAAATCATCCTTATGAAATGTAGGTCATCTAAACATTGAGAAGGGAATAATATTTAATAACAAGGATAAATAGACACAAAATGATAAATTATTCGTTGGTTTAATAAACTAGACAAATATTATTGGATATCCCAAAATAATATATTAAACAAGTAAAGATGGATGGAGAAACCAAGGAAGTACTAAGGTGCCGGGAAGTAAAAACAGACAAGCGAATGGACGGAATACATTTTAACATGTTAATGAAACACGTATATTGAATTTTCTAATAAATGCATCTTATATTACGCAATTCAAATTTAATCGAAATTTCAATATAAACTCTGGAATGCCTCCCACCCCCAACCCCCACCCAAAAGAAAAATATTTTTCCTGGAACATAAAATGTATACTACAAACAGGACAAAATTTAAATAAAAACAACTTTTAAATTGTTGTAAAGTAGATGTCCACATAAATATGTTCTATATTGTAACATAAGTGTGTACATAATATATTTTGTAGTAATATACATATACACACAATGTACATTATATGTCAGACAAATACACATTCATTTTACCTTGTGTTGTAACTTAATCATCCATCTAATATATTTGGTGTCTAAAGTATGTACTTGATAATGAGATATGCATTGTGACCAAGTATATACAAGTATAAGAATCTCCCCTTTCTTGTAACAATACGAGGGGAAAGAACAAGTGAAAATAACAGATATTGCACTACTTCTCTTATATCTTTCTTCTTAGTTTTAATACATTGTCCTCATTTTATAATATGTTATCAGCACAAAACTCCAAATTCTTACGAATAAATTAAACTTCTACCTCAAGTATGAAAATTTCTCAATCATGAATTAAATCCAAAATCAATTATGATGATGTGTCCCTTACAGATAGTGCCACAACACATACTATTTTAAGAAATAAAAAATATTCTTATTTAATTATGAAAGAAGCTAATGTTAATACATTTCTGATAGCACAAAATTAATTGAAGATTAGGGATATATGCTAGGTAGGAATCTCCTTCTATTATAAAATGTTTGGAACGTATGATTGGATATTTATTCAGGGCAAGATTTACTGATTTTCATTTTGATGAATTAATACATCCAATATTAGGGGGAGAAAATAAGTAACTAAGAAAAGAGATAGATTGAAATGTATTGTTATTATCTCATTACGATCCTCAAACAAATAAATGTGAACAGGAAATACCAAAGATAACTCATTTATAGAATATTCTAAATCAACTACCAGATGCATTCATTGACCTATGAAGAGTTACTACATCTTATATTCTAGTTGTTAATGCTTCAACTCAAGTTGATGTCCCACTAGGACAATTAATTAATGTAAACAATTTTAAATCATGCGTACAACGTGGTAGATCAATTGATTTCAAAGATAAAAATCCTCCAAAAAGAAAAGAAGCAAACAATCAAAACAATCACAATATTAAAGTGCTTGATCAAGAAGAGCAAGACGACATAATAATTTATGAAACCTTAAAGAAGGTTCAGGCACCTGAAAACAATGAAGAAATCTTAATAAATTATGTCCTATAAAGAAAATTATGAAATTAAAATGATATAATTGTGTCGATAATTTTTGCTTATAATTTTGCTATTGAAATAATGCAACAAAATGAGAATCTTGAACCAAATTCTATTGAGAAATGTAGACAAAGAAATGACTGTCCAAAATGAAAAAATGTTATTCAATATGAATTAATTTTGCTTGAGAAATACAGATTTCTCGAATCGATAGTTCGAATACCTGAAGGTATAAATCCAATAGGGTACAAATGAATTGTTGTATGAAAACGAAATGAAAAAATAAAGCTGTAAGATATAAAGCACGACTTGTGGCACAAAGAGTTTCGCAAAGATCTGACATTGATTATATGGAGATTTATTCTCCTATGGTAATGCAATCACCTTCAGATATCTTATAAATTTGGCAGTTCATGAAAAATTTTGCATGCATATGATGAATATCATTACAATTTATTTATATGGTTCACTAGACAAAGATATATTTATGAGAATTCCAAAAGAATTAAAATTGTCTAAAATATATAAAGATTCCCAAAAAAGTTGTTCAATAGAACTTCAAAAGTCTTTATATAGATTGAAACAATTAGGACGCATATGATATAATTGCCTTTGTGAATACATATTGAAAGAAGGATATAAAAATGATCCAATTTGTCCTTATGTATTTATTAAAAGATCTAGATTAAAATTTACTATAATAGATGTCACGCCCCGGGAGGGTACCCTAGGCATGGCCGGCACTCAAAGATTATTGTTAGTCCCCAAGCGAACACTCAGTCTCAAGACAGTCATTCAATCATCTAATTTAGCGGAAGACATTAGAATAAGGAAAACATGATAGTGGGCAGCTCAGTTTTTACTTCTAACTCAATGAATAATGGCCATAGGCCAACAAGGTTAAACTCAACATCTAAGACATGGTAGCAATTTTAAAGGAAACTCAATTCAAGAAAGAAGGAAAGACCTCAACATCAAGTCATCATCTTTTTGTCTATAAAGCTTCTACTTCTACATTCTAAAATGATACCATGACAGGCCATGGACACCACAACTCAAAATTAAACAAACTCAAAGTATAGAAATATAAAATGATATCCTCTGAATGCATGGGAGGACTCACCAATCAACAGTGGAGAGTATAGACCTTCAATGGAGCGCCTATTGAAGATCTCGACTACCTGTCTCTGCATTATGAAAAGTTGCAAGCCCAAATGGATGTTAGTACGTAGAATGTACGAGCATGTAAGATGGTTGAATAAAACAACTACAGACAAAATAATATGGAATAATATCAACTCATAAGATAATTAAAATGTCAAATGTCTATCTAAAGCAAGAATAAAGAGTAGACAAATGATTCGTCAATATCAAATTTAAACTCATACAATCAACTCAAGTCAGAGTACTATCAGTGTGGGACCTATTTAGGAGTTTCTCTAACCGACAACCATCACCTATGAACCGGTGATAATACAACGAAGCAATGTTGTTGCCACATCAATCCAGTACCTTGTCGGGGTAAAGGACATCACATTGGTGGATCCAAATAAAGAACATTAAGTCCTCTTTTGAGACTAAGAAATCATCCGATTTTATGGTTCAATCCTCTCCTACGTTGGCCACATAATTATTGAATTTGAGTTGTTATCTACTCTTACTCAATTTGGTACTCAATACTCCTGCCAAGACTCGACATGCTCATAAGACATCAATCATCAAGATTACTCTTTTAACCCGTCTCATTGGACATTGATACAATTCATTACATCAACCATCAACTCTAGGATTAGGATCATCATTTTAGGATTAGTTTTATACTTGTTAGGACTCTAGGAACATCAATTTCATCAACACTCTCATCTCAGGATCACAGTCACAGTTACATGCACATTCAAACTGGCAAGGCTCTAGACTCATCTTCTTAAGTTCATTCTTGCAATCTTTAGTAAAATAATATATGGGGTTTTATGAAATAACTCATGTGAAAGCATTTATTCAATAAATCAAGTTTATGATCATCAATATAGGAAAATACATATGATAGGTATAATTTACAACTAAGTATGCAAGAAAATACATGCATAAAGACTCAGTATCTTCATCTATCAATCTATCTCAATCAAGAGGCACATGGAAGAACAATTACATGTTTTAAGTTAGCCTTACATACCTGGAATGAAGAATGACACCAATCTTCTCAAGGATTTGACTCCAACCTCTAGAACCCTAGCTTCTTTTTCTTCTTCTCTCAAGAACTCTAACTTACGTTCAGCGTAAAAGAACTTAGAATGGGTTTAGAAACCCCCTTTTGGTAAAAAAAAAATGACCTATTTTAATCGTATTTTAAGTTTGGGAGGGGTTGGGAAAGGTCTGGAATACCCCTCACGAAAAACTAAAAAAAAGTCTGCCTCGTGCATGGGGGTCCGCGACGCAGACATGGTTCATTCCGTGACGCAGACATGGTTCATTTTCGGTGTCTTTCATCGAAAATTCTCCGAACGAGTTTTCTAACCCCGTAAAAAATATTTGGACCAAAACTAAGTGCAAGTTCGCGGCATGTGCGCGTCACACACTTGTCGCGCACCCTCACTAGAAATTGTTTTTGCATCGAAAAATTATCTTTTGATCCGGTTGCTCTAAAAATCAACCGAGATCACTTTCTCACTCATTTTTTCATGTTGATCACATATTCGGCCTCGAATTTGTCATCGGAGTATAGGAAAACGCGTTATGCGCATATCTTTCCTCTAAGGGTATTTTGGTAATGTTATTGGGTGTTACAATAAATGTATATGTTGATGACTTGAACATTATTGGAACACGTTAAGAGCTTTCAAAAGAAATAGAATGTTTGAAAAAGTAATTTGAAATGAAAGACCTTTGAAAGACAAAATTTTGTCTTAGTCTACACAAATTGAGCATTTTACGAATGAAATATTTATTCTACAATCAACATATACCGAAAATCTTTTAAAGAGATTTTACATGGATAAAAAACATTCATTAAGTATTCAATAGTTGTACGATCACTTGATATTATAAAGATCTATTTCGACTTCATGAAAAATGACGAAGAACTTGTTGATGTTGAAATACCATATTAGTACAATTGGTGCATTAATATATCTTGCTAATAATTTTCGACCAGATATATCTTTTTCTTAGTTCCTCTCCAACACGGAGACACTAGAACGGTATTAAGCATATATTCAGATATCTTCAAGGAATTATTGATAAGTGACTATTTTATTCAAAGAGTTCGATTCACAACTAAAGGTTAGCTCAGGGAAGGAAGCTAAGTAAGGGCGAGCTACAACAAACACAAAGGAAAGGTCCGCGGGTGTGTGAACTTCCTTATATATTCAGCCACATGTGCGGGTGTATTTACAGGTACCAAGCGCCTATCCGTTCTAAAAAGGTTGGAATGAAAAACACAGATACAGGATATTTGTTTGACCTACATAAAGGATAATTTCAAACAGGTTATTTATTTACATGTTGAGGTACAATCATATCATGACATTCAACAAAATAAATTATGTTGCTACTTTTTCAAATCATACAAAAATAATGGCTATTTATAAAACTAGTAAAAAATGTATTGGATTGTGATCATAACTTTACGCATCTCAAAAACATATAGCCTTCCTCTGTAAAGAAATATTCCAACAATATTTTCCGAAGACAATGCTGCATGTATAGAAAATGATCACTACTACTTTTATGTCTTTCTTCTTAATTTTAATACATTGTTCTCAATTTTGAAAAATTATTAGACCAAAAAGGTTATTTTTCCCTTTTTTCGTCTTTCAACCCTTAGGAAGTGTCTCGTGTAAGATTCGAACCTGAAAAGCTCCGAAGTTCTCCATGGAAGCAATGGAGATCGATTATGAAGCTAATTCTGGAGGTAATTCTTCTTCAACAGTAATCTTATTGCTCAACTTATTTTCTATACGAATCCTCTATAGTTGTTCCGCTCTATTGAGTAATGGGTTGGAAAGAGAAATAGAGGATTGACCCGATTAATTTAGGATTGAAACATAATTAATGGGTTGAAATTAGGGAAGGACGAAGCAGAAGAAGAAGGGAAAGCGAAACCCGTAATGGTAATACTGGTGGGAGCTCCAGGAAGTGGTAAATCCACTTTTTGTGACACTGTCATGCGAGTCTCTACTCGGCCTTGGGTTCGTATTTGTCAGGTTAGTTGCAATTCTTATTCTCTTTTGTTTCATTGTGTGTGTATATAGAGTATCTGTTTGATGGAATGCCTGAATGAGGTCCTGTGTATGCCTCTTTCCAAAAGATAAACTAACACTTTGGTATGTCAAACTATTTTCCCTTTCACTATGCTGTTTTCAGATAATTTGTAGGTGTAAAAAGATTCAAGTTTATAGTACTCCCTCTACTCCATATTAAGTTAATCGTCGAAAAGTTTTTTTTCATAGTTCAAAATAAGTGATTTATTCATGTTCAAGAGAATTTTTGGGATTTTTTTCATATTTACTCTTTGTTTAATAAGGTTCTTAAGTATTGTATATTTTCTAGGAGAATTGTTTAGGAATAATTAAAAGGGCAATAGTGAAAAGTAGCCTATGTCCTTAAGTATTTTTCTTAATGGAGTTGTCATACCACAATAATTCACTTAATATGTACTAGAGGGAATAATTTTTAAAATTATATAATGTTTCTTAGAAAGAAATTATGCGAGAATTCACAGGGATATTAAATGAGTTGATCCTCATACGCTCAACTCTACTATTCTTTTTGGGCCCAAGAGGATATCTTCACTGGTTGTTGTACAATGTGCATGCCTGTGTTGAAAGCTTAAGGTAAATTGAGATGGCTGCATTCCATTTGTATCCTGGGCTATGAATCTGCAAGTGCTATTTTTATTTGAGTTGCCATTTGGTTCAATTTCACTTTCCCTAGAGTAGGCAAGTGTTCCATCACTTCCTTTTTACACTATTCTTTCCAAGTCCCTCATCACTTGTACCAGAAATGAAGTGTTGTTTTGTAGTTGTCCAATCTGGTTAGAGTAGCTTAGCTTTGTAATTTCACACGTGTATGCAACAATACATTTATGTTTTTCTTGCTGAGAATGTTTTCTTTTGCTGATTATTTGAATTTGAAGCACGCTGACGTTTATCTTCTATGGAGTTCATAATATTGCCACTACAACTCACAGATTATTCAATGGAATACTATGCCAACGGCCAGTTATTATGACGTTAAGGTCTCACTTTGTTAAGTTGACCAGGTCTATTTGCTATTGTAGGATACCATTGGGAATGGTAGGGCTGGGACAAAGAAGCAATGCTTGACAGGTGCAGCTAGTGCGGTAAAGGAAGGCAAAAGTGTGTTTATAGATAGATGCAACTTAGATAGAGAACAGCGTGCCGACTTTGTGAAGCTTGCTAGTCCAGAAGTTGAGAAGCATGCTGTGGTACTTGATCTTCCAGCTAAGCTTTGTATTTCTCGGTCAGTTAAGAGGACAGGGCATGAAGGAAACTTGCAAGGTGGTAAAGCTGCTGCAGTTGTGCATAGGATGCTGCAAAAGAAAGAGTTGCCTAAGTTGAATGAAGGATATGATCGAATTACAGTTTGCCAAGATGAAAAAGATGTTCAAGCTGCTATCAATACGTATACTGCACTTGGTCCATCAGATAAACTTCCACCAGGCATTTTTGGCCAGAAGAACTCAGATGCCAAAGTGCAACTTGGTATAATGAAGTTCCTCAAAAAAAAGGAACCTCCTGGATGTTCTGATACCGTGATGAATGTCTCTCCAGAGAATACTCAATCTCATGCCACCAAGGAGAAGGACTCCAACCAAGTACTAGAAAGCGCTGAAGAACCAGAAAAGGCATCTGTTGGCAATTGCAATTCTTTAGAAAATGCCCCCACACTTGCATTTCCATCATTTTCTACAGCAGATTTCCATTTCAATCTTGAAAAAGCATCGGATGTAATAGTTGAAAAGGTTGAGGAATATGTAAATAAGCTTGGGAATGCTAGGCTTGTCTTGGTGGATTTGTCTCAGAATTCAAAAATACTGTCCCTTGTTAGGGCTAAAGCTGCAGAGAAGAACATCGACTCCAAAAAGTTCTTTACGTTTGCAGGGAATATAACTAAACTTTATTCAGAAGGAGGTTTGCACTGCAACGTGATTGCTAATGCCACTAACTGGTAATTCTCTGTGCCATGATACTGTGCTAGTGAGAATGAGAAACTCGATGTAATTATGCAAGAGGCTTACCAGAAAATTCCCTTTTTTTCTCTGTTTGAATGTTCTGTTGTGGAGATTTTGTTTAGTGACAATGAAGTTGTGAGGGAGCTCAAGTGATAATACATTAAATTCATTTATACACCATCTTTTCGGGAGGCTCCAAATTTTACCTTTAAGTTTGGATGCAAAAGAAAGTATTCCAAAAAAATTCAATGAGATGAGGTGCTATTGGTTGATGCATTGTTAAACAAATGGAACAATGTGTAGCCTTGTGCCTGAAATGACCTTCTTTTACCAGAGGTGCAATATGGAGGATGCATATATCCAGCAGAAATCTACTTTCGTGATTCATGAGTCAATTTGGTACACATGCGGCGTTTTTTTTTTTTTTTGAAACAGTACACGTGTGGTTTTGATGATGACTTGTCTGTATTCAAAGCCATCAAAGTAGCAGGGTGCTAAAAAATCTTGCAGATATTTCAAATTTCTTACAATGTCCCGCAGGTCCTTGATACAAATTAATTTTAATCTCACCAACTCGTTTTAATACAAGATTCTGTCAATACATTCTTTCTTTGTTTTCACTTGCATTGTTATCTTGCAAAGATATTATGTGTTGTCAATGTTTTGCGGTCATCTAAAAGCCAATTTGTTCAGGCGACTAAAACCAGGAGGTGGAGGCGTAAATGCTGCTATATTTAGTGCTGCCGGTCCCACCCTTGAAACTGCAACCAAAGCTAAAGCTGGATCTCTTAGTCCTGGAAAAGCTATTGTTGTCCCTCTTCCTTCCTCCTCTCCCTTGTTTAGTAGGGAAGGAGTTACTCATGTCATACATGTACTTGGACCAAATATGAATCCCCAGAGACCAAACTGTCTCGACAATGACTACGTCAAGGGGTGTAAGATACTCCGGGAAGCTTACTCATCACTTTTTGATGGCTTTGCATCTATAGTTGGGACTCAAAAAGAGTCATGTAAGGATAATTTTGAAAAAGAATGTAAAGGAGAAGTTCAACTAGAGCAAGGTTCTAGAACTGGTGATCAGAAAGTCAAGCGTGAAGCTGTCTGTGAAACAGACATGAACAAGAAGTATAAAAGCTTTGTGAAAGAACCTGGACCCAGTGCTGGAAGTTCTGATCATCGAAACACTGGTGGACAGCCAAGAAAGGCATGGAGCACATGGGCTCAAGCTCTTCATGACATCGCAATGCATCCTGAGAGGCATAAGAATATAATAGAGATGTCAGATGATGTTGTAGTACTGAATGATCTTTATCCAAAGGTTATCTTCCTCTCTTCTTCACCCTGCTTTTTGGCCCTTCTCCCTTGTGGATTTGACAAATACATATATGGTTTATTTTCTCTTGCAGGCTCAGAAACACCTCCTAGTGTTGGCACGTGTTGAAGGTCTTGACCGTCTTGAAGATGTTCAGAAGGAGCACATCACATTACTAAAGACGATGCACAATTTTGGCTTGAAGTGGGCTGAAAAGCTTCTATCTGAAAACAATTCATTAACATTCCGCCTTGGATATCATTCGGTACGTTGAACCATTCTCAAATGTTATGCATTTGAAGAGTCATTAGATGTGAAAAGCAACTACATAAGATTGCCCGTCTCCGTCCCCCTCCCCCCTACTTTCTTTTTTCCTTAATTTCTTTTTGGTTTTACTCTCAACCTTATCTTTCTCTGTTATTATCATTATTGTTGTTGTTTGCATTTGCACCATCTCTATTAAAAAGATATTTGCAAAAATTTGTTAAGCTTTTTGTGGATGAGAAGTTCACTAGGCATCAGTCCGCAAGAGAAACTGGTAATTTAAATGGAATGAGTTGGTTTTGGTATGCATCTAATGGTGGTCATCGACTCATCATATAACAAAGGCCAGGACAGCATATCTGAAATGGCAAAGTTGAGTAAATAGAACAACTGTTTTGGTTGGTGTCGTACATACATGGTCAATGTCTTGGGTGTTTCATATCTTTCTAGGAATTCTTACACCTAGTTCTTACTCAACCCATGCCATCAAGCCTCGCAGATCCAAAGGAAGATTCGGGATTTAATTCAATGAGTTCAACCTTTAATTTCTTACCTTTGAATCCATTCCCCGCCTTTGAAGATATGGGTTCAAAACTAGATTTTAATTTGACATTTTAGTATCGTTTCACGTATATATTTATGCGAGGGGTCAAAAATACTAGGTATGCCACTGACCTGATCCCTCCTTTGATTGATCCCAATCATTTTGTTTCTCTTCTTGATCCCTTCTGTCCCTTCCCTCACATAGTGTCAAAATGCTGAAGTCATTTTTCTTCTACATCTCCTACTGTTTAATTTAATGAAGTTTTTTCTATGTTAGGTTCCTTCAATGCGTCAATTGCATCTTCATGTGATAAGCCAAGACTTCGATTCCAATCATCTGAAGAATAAGAAGCACTGGAACTCATTCACCTCCCCCTTCTTCCGGGATTCGGTGGATGTAATAGATGAAGTTAGTCAAAATGGGAAGGCCATTTTGAAGGATGAGAATGTCCTTTCCATGGAGCTAAGGTGTCATCGATGTCGAAGTGCTCATCCAAACATTCCCCGCCTTAAAGCACATATTAGTTCATGTCAAGCATCCTTTCCTGCATTTCTGCTGCAAAACGACCGTTTAGTTTTCTCAGAACATAAAGATGCAAATCGCGGAGTTTAGCCACTATGTATAGCTGTTTGAAGTTGTTGGCAGCATATATATATTACACAAATTTGGAAAATAGTTTAGGCTTTTGGGTAGTTTATGTGAACAATTTCCATTAATTTTCTGAACATCTTGGTGACTTTCTTACTAGTGTCCTTTTTCAGCCAAATTACGATATCACCAAGGAGGAAAATCTTGAGTTGTTGTGAAAACCCACCTTGAGATTTCATGGAGTGTCATAACAAATGTTTGTGTTGTTGGTCAATATTTTCATTGATCAACTTTTAAAAGAGAAATGTTAATTGGTTTACCCTTCGGGTGGCCCACTGGTTGAGATTTGGGAGTTCTATCTCTCCTTACCCGTGAAAGCAAGAGGTTTATCTTCTGAGTCGAGCTTGAGCCTAGAGGGGTGCTAGATGTGCCCATCAAAGTTACTTTGTTGGTCCTCGAGCAAAAACAATTCTTCAAACCATATTCAAAAATGGATTCTCATTTAAAAGATGTCACAAAATCAACAATGACAGATCAAATACGTAAAACATTATGTGAATACAAAAGGGATCATTTCACATGCAATAAAAAAGATAAAAATTTACGGTTGTGGCAACATCGGAACTTTTATGCAATAAGAAAAGCAGGAAATAAGCTTTAACTAGATTTAAAGTTTAACAAAAAACAAAACACAATAGAATCATATTATCTTAGATATATTTGTACTTTTAAGGAAATATTAATTTATAATATTAATAGGACTATATATTTATATAAGGGGCTTATAAAAATATATAATCTTGTTGAAATAAGTAATTTTTTTCATTAACCCAAGTCGAGATCGGAGAAAAAAATTATCTTAAAAGAAGTTATTAGTCAATCGAGTATTAATTTAGTGAGGTTTTATTGTAATGGTGTCCGTCGAGAGAGATAAATATTAAGACCAAAGCAAAAAATGAAGTACCAGAAATGAATGACTGTTATTTAATATAACTTTTATATTTATTTTGTATCACTTTTTTGTTTTTCTTTCTATGTAATTTCCTATTTTATTTTTGTAAATAATTAAAAAATGAGACTTTTTATGATTTTACTAGAAACTAAGAATTGAATCACATTGCACCCCAAGGGTTGTTTGTAAAGCTTTGACGTAATTAAGTATAATTATATTATCTCACCTATTTGATCAGACAGATAATTTAAATTAAATCTGAAAATACCCATGAAATAATCTATTGAAGATAACAAAGAAGAATTAGTCACTTAGATGCAGCACTATATGACAGTTAGTTATAGTCTGTAAGTGTGGTTAATTAGCAACAGATTCTGTTAGATGAATAATTAATTCTGTTAGGTTTTTAATTAGTTGATTAGTGGAACTAATCCTGTATATATACACTTTGCATGTGTACAGATATTTTACAAGGAGAAATAAAACAATCCTTTCTCTATTCACTGCTCCCTCTTCTTCTCTCACACTTCTTAGCTGAAACTCCATAGCCACAGATCTGTAGATCTGAGGTTTTCTTTATGGTATCAGAGCCACGGTGCGTCAATTAGGGCAAATCCGTAGCTGCTATCGACTTCCACACTGACCTCGAGGAAGAACAGTGGGAAAAGTGCAACGCCTATGTGTTGTCGTGGATTTTGAACTCGGTTTCGAAGGAGTTAATGAGCGGAATCATCTATGCAACTGATGCAGCTTCAGTTTGGGCTGATTTGAAAGAGCGATTCGACAAGGTGGATGGATCGCGTGGATACCAGTTGCATCGGGAAATCTGTACAATCACACAAGGTACTTCCTCTGTTTCTGAATATTTCACTCGATTGAGACTACTTTGGGATGAATTTGATGCACTTGTAGCCCCTCCGACATGTGGATATGATAAATCTAAGAAATATGCCAGTCACCTACAATATATGAAGTTGTTTGCATTTTTGATGGGTCTTAATGAGTCGTAAAGTCAAGCACGTAGCCAGATCCTCATGATGATTCCATTACCGTCAGTAAACAAAGCTTATTCAATGATAATTGCGGATGAGAGTCAAAAGGCTACAGCAGGTTCATATTCAGGAGGAGAAAATGTCTTGTCTACTGCACTGTATACGGGAAAGGATCAATTAATGAATCAAAGACAACGGGCTACTGGTAAGTATTCAGGAGGAGGAGATAAGGATGTATCTAATTCCACAGTTCTATACACAGGAAAGGGACAACCAAATTACAGACAGAAAAGAGATTACTCTTTGCAATGTAAGGTGTGCAAACTAAGAGGCCACACCAAAGAAACATGTTATAAAGTAGTTGGATATCTACCAGACTACAAATTCAGGAAGAAAGCAGGGACACCTAGAAAGTATGGATATGGAAACAATTCAAATAGAATGGCTGCAGTAAATGTTGTAGAAGCAGATCCATTTGATGCTCCCATATTCACACATGAACAATATAGTCAGATACTCAAGCTACTAAACAAAGAAAGTACTGAAGTTGCCTCCTCACATGCCAATCAAGCAGGTATGAACACTTGCTTATCAGAAGGAACTAACATAAAGCAGTGGATTATAGATTCAGGAGCATCAAAGCATGTTACTACCACATTAAATGACTTATTTGATATAGTTGCACTTGAATATAATTGTCAAAATTCTGTGCAACTACCTGATGGAGAAACTACTACAGTGTCTCATGTTGGTAGTTATAAGTGGAGCAAGGATGATGTATTGACCAATATTCTGGTGGTCCCTGAGTTCAAATATGATTTACTTTCAGTCTCCCAACTAACCAGGCAATTACATTGCTCAGTAAAATTTTTTCCTGAGTTTTGTGTATTTCAGGACCTATCAACTGGGAAGGTCAGGGGGATTGGTAAAGAATCAGGGGGCCTTTATTTTCTACTAAATAAAGAGGCTGAAAACAAGCCTGATTTGAATAAAAGCAAAGAAGAAGCTACTGCAAACATGATGCATGTAGAAGTTGATGGAGAAAACTGTGAAGTGTGGCATAGAAGACTTGGTCATCCTTCTTACAAAACAATGAAGAAGCTGCTTCCAACTATCAACAAATGCTTTGATGAATGCCTCATCTGTCCACTAGCTAAGCAAACTAGATTACCATTTCCTTTATCAATAACTAGAAGTGATTGCATATTTGATTTGCTACATGTTGATGTTTGGGGGCCATATAGAGTTAAAACTCATGCTGGATACAAGTTTTTTTTTACTATAGTTGATGACTATTCAAGAGTGACTTGGGTGTTCTTACTTAGGTTGAAATCTGATGTGATGACAATCTTGCAATCATTCTTTAGAATGGTTAAGACACAATTTAATTGTTGTGTAAAAATGATTAGATCAGATAATGGAGGAGAATTTTTTAACACAGAATGTGGAAGATTGTTTGACTCACTGGGAATTGTACGTCAAAGTAGTTGTTCACACACCCCACAACAAAATGGGGTAGTTGAGAGAAAACATAGACATATACTTGAAGTAGCAAGGGCCATTAGATTCCAGGGAAATATTCCTATCAGATTTTGGGGAGAATGTGTCCTATCTGTTGTATACTTGATAAACAGATTGCCTACTCCTATACTACAAGATAAGTCCCCCTATGAGATATTCTACAAAAAGAAGCCTAATCTAAGTCATCTTAGAACCATTGGATGCCTATGCTTTGCAACAACACTTCCTAGAAAGGATAAATTTTCCCCTAGAGCTAATAGTTGTGTCCTAATGGGATATTCCAGTACCCAAAAGGGATAGTTACTCTATGCAATAGACAACAAGAAATTATTTGTAAGCAGAGATGTAATATTCAAAGAAGATATATTTCCTTTCAAAAGGATACAAGATGGTTCAACTCCTATATTCCCAAACACCTCATATGTAGAGCAGATTGAGTCACTTGAGAAACCTGAAGAACATGTAATCAGAAATGACAATGGCACTGAGCATATTGCAGATGACCCTATTGAGCAGTCGACACTTATAGATACTATCAATAATAATGGGGCTCCTAATGCTGAAATCAGAGATATTGCTAGACCTTCAAACATATCAGTGGATGATGCACCCATTGTACCTGCTATAAGAAGATCCAACGGAACAGTGATTAAACCACTGTGGCACCAAGATTATGATACTACAACTAAAAAAAGGTAAGTACCTCATTCACTAACAAATTTCATCTCTTATCAGAGATTATCTCCAGCATACAGGGCTTGTTTGAGCAAATTTTCAGCCACTTATGAGCCTAGATCCTATGAGGAAGCTCTAATGGATGACAAATGGATTGATGCTATGCAACAAGAAATAAAAGCACTTGAAGACAATGGGACTTGGCATCTTGTTCCTTGGCCACAGGACAAGCCTGTGATAGGCTGCAAATGGGTTTTCAAGGTGAAATATAAGGTAAATGGTGAAGTTGAAAGATATAAGGCCAGATTAGTTGCTAAAGGATACAATCAGACTGTCGGAATAGATTATCAGGAAACATTTTCACCAGTGGTGAAGATGGTGACAGTAAGGACTGTTATTGCCCTGGCAGCTGCTGAAAAATGGTGCATATATCAGATGAATGTATACAATGCCTTTTTGCAAGGA
This sequence comes from Solanum rostratum, assembly GCA_029948455.1. NCBI lineage: Eukaryota > Viridiplantae > Streptophyta > Magnoliopsida > Solanales > Solanaceae > Solanum > Solanum rostratum. The sequence continues at coordinate 63,066,877 of CM057048.1, forward strand.
GACCTCACTGAAGAAGTGTTCATGGAAGTACCAAAAGGACCGCAGGTGACAACTAATCAGCCCATGGTATGCAAGTTGATTAAATCCCTTTATGGTCTCAAACAGGCTTCAAGACAATGGAATTCCAAACTCACAGAGGCCTTGCTGAAGTCTGGCTATAATCAAAGTCATTTGGATTACTCCCTATTTACAAAAAGACATGGCACTAAGATAGTCATAATTCTAGTCTATGTTGATGATCTTCTGATTACAGGGAATGATGCCACTCTTATTCAAGACACTAAAGATGTCTTACATCAGTGGTTCAAGATTAAGGATCTTGGTGAGCTGAGATTTTTCCTAGGGATAGAGTTCAGTAGATCACAAGATGGGATCCTCATGAGCCAAAGGAAATATGCATTGGAGCTATTAACAGAAGCTGGTATGACTGCAGGGAAACCAGTCATTACTCCATTAGAATGTAATGTGAAATTCACTACAGATTGCAGTAGTGAGGAGGAGTTGTTTGATGATGTGGCTAAATACCAAAGACTGATTGGTAAGTTGTTATATCTGACCATTACAAGACCTGATATTGCCTATGCAATTCAAACACTGAGTCAATTTCTACAAAGACCCAAAATGCAACACTGGCAAGCAGCTCTCAGAATACTCAAATACATAAAGAATCAGCCAGGCTTGGGGTTGCTTATGTCCTCACAAAAGAAGATGCAATTGACTGGATATTGTGATGCAGATTGGGCATCATGTCCTAACACCAGAAGATCAGTGACAGGATACTTGCTAAAGTTGGGTGACTCTCTTATCTCATGGAAATCAAAAAAACAAGCTACAGTTTCAAGGAGTTCTGCAGAGGCAGAATATAGAAGCCTTGCATGTCTCACAGCTGAAGTAGTTTGGGTAACCAACTTATTCAAGGAGTTGAATATACAAGTTGAAATGCCAATCAACATCTACTGTGACAGTAAAGCAGCCATCCAAATAGCTGCTAATCCTGTCTACCATGAGAGGACTAAGTACATAGAAATAGATTGCCACTTCATCAGAGAGAAGATACAACAAGGATTGATCAAGGCCATTTACATTCCTACCAGTCTTCAGCAAGCTGACATACTGACTAAAGGTTTGGGGCAAGTACAGCATGACTTTCTACTATCCAAACTTGGTGTCATGAATGTTTTCATTACACCTAGTTTGAGGAGGAGTATTGAAGATAACAAAGAAGAATTAGTCACTTAGATGCAGCACTATATGACAGTTAGTTATAGTCTGTAAGTGTGGTTAATTAGCAACAGATTCTGTTAGATGAATAACTAATCCTGTTAGGATATTAATTAGTTGATTAGTGGAACTAATCCTGTATATACACACTTTGCATGTGTACAGATATTTTACAAGGAGAAATAAAACAATCCTTTCTCTATTCACTGCTCCCTCTTCTTCTCTCACACTTCTTAGCTGAAACTCCATAGCCACAGATCTATAGATCTGAGGTTTTCTTCATAATCGAGTTGCACGTACATCAGTGAGACTGTAACTTTTTTATTGGATCCCTAAGTTAATACGTTTATCGCTACTACAATATCGTTTTTAACTAGTCAAAAAAATTGATTTAGGTTCAAAAATCACCAGGGGACGGAACACAGAGGCAAAAGAGTTTCAAATACAGAGCCATTAATAGATGATTGATGAACAAGCATAACAACATACAAATGACAGAGCAATACTTAGTGGAATACAACCCCTCCCTAGGATACTAGGAATTCAGAAAACAGCATTACAACTTATAGTAGCACGAATTCTTTGCCATGAATACATTCTTCTCTGAACCAAATAAAGATTTAATTAATTTTTATTTATTTTTTTACTGTGGGTTTGGTGGACGACTATTAGCTGCTGACACCCTTGAACCCCATTCAAGCAACTCTTTGCTAGTGTCATCTTTGTGTACAATCACTTCAATGAAACACAAACAATCTTTCTTGGCTCCATTTGCTGTTTCGATTGCTTCAACCAACTCCTCTTCACAATAAACCTACACACAGTAGACGTTAAATATTCGAGAAAAAAAAAAACCAAAGGTGATGATTGAAAATTTGAACTTTCACACACCTTAGTTGTCCAACATTTTCCTTCTCCGTTATGAATAGCATCCACTAATCCAGAGTAGTTCCAATTCTTGATCACATTGTAAGGTCCATCATGGATCTCAACTTCAATTGTATAACCACCATTGTTTATCAAGAAGATAATGGTCCTTTGCCCGCACCTTAGCATTGTTGAAATATCTTGAGCAGTCACCTGCAAGTAGTTCATTTTCCATAAGTTCGATTAGACACACCGGGGAATGCCAATAATTCATTCTCCTCTATTTTTATAGTTACCTGAAAGCTACCATCACCGATGCATGCAATCACTCGCTTTTCTGGTGCAGCTTGTGCATAACCAAGAGTTGCACCTACAGACCAACCGATAGATCCATACTGCATTTGGAACTCATACCTAAAAAGACAACCAAGAACAACAGAACTCGTTACGATGATCATGGAAATAAAATACCAAAATGGCAGCAATTTGCATTGATTTGTTCTGTTCTAACCCGCATCCTTGTGGCAATTTCAGCTTCTGACAATTGAACCACGAGTCCCCTGTCTCAGCAATCACAGCACTCTCACCAGACAACATGTTCTGAATGTGCTGAAATAGAACATTAACTCTTAATGCCTCCTTAGGCTCACATTTGAGAGGATATCCATCAGGAACATAAATCCTATGATAATTCTCATAAGAAGATGGATTATGCTTTATTCTCTTTGCTAACGCTGCAAGGAAATCCCTCATCAGAACACAACCAAATGCAGGTCCATTCCCGATTGTCACACGATCAGGCTGAACAATGATGGCTTTCTCTTTCTTGAGAAGAAGAGAATAACCAACAGAGCTATAGTCGTTAAAAATTGGTCCAGCAAACAAGTATGCATCAGCAGATTCAACAATTTCAGCACAAAAGGCCGTGCTCACTGCACCCCAGTAAGTTCCTAAAAAATGTGGATGGTGTTCCGGAACCAACCCTTTAGCAGCTGGCATCACTGCCACCGCGTAACCACTACGGTCAGCCAACTCAACAAAAGCATCACATGCCTTTGCAACCCGCATATTTTGCCCTCCAACAAGCACTGGCTTTACTGCTTTGTTCAAGAACTCAGCCGCTGCTTCCACTGCTGCGTCCAAGCCCATCATATTACTTAATCTGTACCCAGAGAAAACCGATACCAAAATAAGCAACTTAGACACTTAAACAGAGGTAGATACAACATATAAGGAGAGTGGATGTACATGCATCAACTGTTCGAAATTTTACACCTTAGCTTTACATATATGTATCTAACTTTTTCTTTTACATGGAATAAGAGATATTACGTAACAAGAGATGCATCCACAACCTTTTAAATCCTGGATCGATGAACGATTAGCTAAACAACATCGACCAACAGTACATACTCATATTTCTATACATTTCAACAAAAACGAACAGCTGTTCATCTATTAAACGACTTGAACATGAAAACAGAGTCTACAATCAGAAGAGTATTCTTTTAAATATATATATATATATAAGGAAACGCTGAAGAACATGTTTTAGCACATTTTCGAAATATGTGGGCCAACAAAATGCATCACGCCATATAGCTCAATATAGAATACAACATTTTCCAATATTTTACCTGGGAGAGAGGGAAAATGGAACTGGTTCACGACTGAAAGTAGGGTGTGGGATCGCGGGCAAATTACAGGCGATGCTAATATAAACCGGCTTACTCTCTTTCAAAGATGTGGAAATTGCTGTGTCAATCAGTTCATGAGCATCCTCTAAATTATTCAACACAGCCTGCAAAACCCTCAAAAAAATTACTTCAATATAAAGAAATCTCGATCGAATCTCGAAATATCACACTGTTTTACCTGGTAGCAAGTGACAGTTTGAAAGCAACGAAGCTCCTGACTAAAATCATGTAACCCAATGGTATGATGAAGGATCCTATTAGTCCCATAATCATTCGAATTAGGTCCACCAACAATACAAATCAAAGGTAAATTTTCACTATAAGCACCGGCAATAGCATTAAGCACACTTAATCCACCAACAGTGAACGTAACAACACAAGCCCCAATACCCCGTGCCCTAGCATATCCATCAGCGGCATATCCCGCATTCAGCTCATTACAACAACCTATAAGATTAAGTTCAGGTTCAGCTACGAGATGATCGAGAAGAGTCAAGTTGAAGTCACCGGGAACGGAGAAAACGTCGGTGACTCCGACTTGGACTAACCGGCGGGCAAGGTGACGGCCGAGTGTTGAGTCAGGGGAGTTGAAAGGAATGGCGGAGTTTTGGACCGTAACGCCGGCGTTATTGATGGGTAAGTTCGCCACGTCGCCATTCGAAGGCTTACAAGTGTCGATTGCACCGATTTTGAAGTCCATAATTAGAGTTGGAGATTATATATGATGGTGAAGAATAAATATGTTTTGTGAGTGAGAGAAATGGAGAGAGTTGTGAAGATTTATATAGTGTTTGGATTAATAAGAAACCGGGGGCGGGCTCAAAAGTGTAAATGACAGTGCGTAACATGATACATGGCGAAATCGGTTGACAAAATGCGCAGAGTTTGAATATTGAAATTATATTTGCCTTTGATTGCTTTATAGTCTATACATCCCCCTGCCATATTCCTATGGATGGCAATCGAGGCGAATTTTAGAACTATATAGATTGGGATAGATTGAAAGTTATTAGAGCGGAGTAAATATGATGTGGCTTAAATTTTTTATATTAAATATTGATTTTTATTTTTTAAAATTTAAACTAGATATGTTTAGTAAATTATTAATTATTAAAATATTAATTAGAAACTTTTAACTAATAATTAAAAAACGATTATTGAATATCAACTAAAAATGTTAATTAGTTGTTGAGATATTTAATTAGCGAATTCTTTTTATTAGCAGCCGCCACATCATCCTTATATATTCCCTCTATTTAATTATTTTTGTCTATTATTCTAAAAATATAATTTTTATTTTTTATTTTTAATATATCAAAAAAAATAATTATTTTTTGCATATTATATCTTTAACATTAATCATTTATTTCTCAAATTATTTTTCAAGACCCAATATTAAACCGACCATATTTTTGACAAGACATTTTATTGAAATTTTATCATGCGTTTCATCATAGGTATTAAAAAAATATTTAACTTTTTGAAAGAAATATGATTTATATCCTCTAAATTTAAAAACTATTTTAAATATTTATAAATTTGTATTATTTTTTAAATTGTAATAATTATAATACATAAAATTAATAGAATTTATGTTTTTTGTTACAGTAAATTTGTTAAAGTAATTTAAGGTGATGTAGGATAAATTGCTCTGGTAAAGATAAAATATTTATTTATGTGATAACTTTTATATATATATATATATATATATATATATATATATCATTGACTTATGTTTCTCAAACTAAGGTGATAATTTAGAATGAAACTCTTTATAATTCGGATATAAAACTCAAAAACGAAAATAATTTAGTCATATATATCTTGAACACTTCACTCTTTCTTAAATTTAATACGCTAGTTATTAAGATTAAATGAAATTTATTCGATTTAAAAATGTTGAATCTTCTACGTAACACTGTTTTGGAATACATGTGGCTATACATCGAATTCTTCTGGTCTCTTTTTCGTCCCTTTTTAGTTATTATATTGCACTTTTTTAAAGGTATTTAATTAATTTTAAAATTAAATTAAATTAATATTTTAAAATACAAATTTTAATATTAAAAATTATATAAAAAATTTATTAATATAACTTTTTTATATTAATCTTTTTATACTATATTAAAAGCATGAAGACCCTTAAAAATATTGTTTGGGTTTTTTGTCCTTCATTAAAGGCACTCCTCTTTAGACAAAATTATTCTTTTAATATTTTTTTTAAAATTCTTATTTAATTATATTTATAATATTGATTTTTAAAATATATGAAAGTAAATGATAAAATAAGGACTTGAAATGATAAAATAAGGACTTGTAGTTGTGAAAAAGCTCCTAAATCTTTTTTATTTAATAGATTTTTACTTCTTCCTTATTTGAATCAAGAAAATACTCTACATCCGCTAAGGAAAATTCTAATTTACCATGATATATAAGATGTTTATAAATAAATAATTTATCAAAATTACTTTTGTAGTGAATTATTTATCTTTTTATAAATTCATAATTAAATTTAATATTTCTATATAATATTTAGAGATACACGTTTTGATCACGCAAAAAATGCGTACAACAAGATTAGTATAATAAAAACATACATCTTAAAATTTTAATTGTAATTTTTATAAATTAATTTTAAGAATAAAAACTTTGACGAAAAAACAGACGGAAGAAGTACCAAATTGAACAAGGAATTCTTAAAAGTTGAATGAAACATACTATATATAGTATAATCTAATTATAGTAAAAAGTTTATAAAACATAATAATATTAGAAAAACGTGAGTAGATTTTATTTCCATTATTTAGCTCGTAAATTCGGTTCATGTAAAATGTGGGTGTATCTTCCATTGCATACCACTTAAGAGAAAGAAATGAATTTATTTTTATTAAATGAGAAATTTTAAATCGTCATAAAAAAATGAATACGAGGATTCCAAGTTGGTATCTCATAAAAAGGAAATTACTGTTTCCATTCCTTCCATTTTATATGATACTTTTTAATTTAACAAGGTATTTAAAAAAAAATATGAGACAAAAATTATTTTTAGATATTCATATAATTAGAATTATTTTATTAAGAATAATGATATTTTTTTTAGATATATCAAAAGAAATAACATGTAAAATGACAATGAGGGAGATAAAATATTATTTGGCTTTGACTGGTGAGTTGGTTTACACATTGTTGATCCTTTCTTAGATGGACCGACTTTCGGACAAAAAGTGTCAAAACGTCAAATACCATTTACTCCCTTAGATTCATCAAGTCCCCTCCAAGTTCATTATTTCTTCTACTCCATATTAACTACATTATTAGAGTATGATATAATCTTTTGAAAAATTATTAAGAATATAAGTAAAACCACATTTTCTATTAGTATTCTAGTAGTTATTTTTAAATTATTTTTATAAAAATTTTATTAAATAAATATGAAAAGATTTTCTGGAAGTAGCACTTATTTGACAGTCAACTTCCATTGATAGTTGGTCTCCGTTCCGCCAGGTTGCTGTTGTCATTGCATTTAGCATCCATTATGGGAAATGGAAGAGCATTTGAAATTGTATTAAAAGTGGAACTTGTGTTTGAAAATTTCGAGTAAAGAATTTCAAAATATTTCTAAAAATAATTTCTTGGAGTTTGATATATATATATGGAAAAAAAAATTAAAGTTATATTTGAATGTATATATATTTTCACTTGAAAATTTTGGGACGGACATTGAAATATTTAGAAAATAGCTTTTCTTTAAGAAAAAAAAAAATTGGAAGAGAAACTATGTCCAAATAAGCCATAACGATTTTTTTCTTTTTTTAATGTGCTACTGCTCCATTTGTCCTAAAATACTTTTTACGTTTTTGTGGAGTCAAATTTATATTAATTTTAATAAATATTTTATAATAATTTTCTTATCATATTTATAAATAAAAATTGCAACTTATAATTTTTTTTACAGTTTTTAAATTTTGATTTTGAAATATTAAATTAATCTAATTCAATTCAGAACAATAGAATTGGTCAAATATATACTATTACTATTTTTCTTTTTAATTCGTTTTAAAATAATATCCCTTTCATAATTTGGTAATTATTTTATTTCTAATATCTCATGTGGCATACCAAAATTTCAATTCTTATTTTAAAAAAAAAAACTTTTTTAACTTCATATTTAATTAAATTAAAATAAATAAATTAAAATAAAATAATATTTTAGTACAAAATTAAGCAGGGCGGAACTAAAATATTATGTACGGGTTGTCAAGGTCTAGAGTTCAATGCAGTAATTTTTAATGCATATCCTTCGTTCTCTTTTAAAAAGAATAAAATTTTTGAATCTTCTAAAAAAATAATTTATTTTTTTAATTTAATTTTCTATGTGACATATGTAAGATAATAAAATTAAAGATATTTTGATGTATTTAATATAACTTATATTTAGAACTATAACATTAAAAAATACTTTCTCCACTCAATAATATTTGTCCATTATTAACTTGACATATGAATTAAAAAATAATAAATAATAAAGATATTTTACTGAATTACTCTTGAATATAATAAATATAATATTTTGAAAAATATAAAAAATTGATTATAATTAATAATAAAAATTAAATATAAATTTATCTCTTATTTTATAAAATAGTCAAATATTATTAAATATCTTGTTTTAATATAATAGATAAACAAAGACGATAAAAAAAGTAATTTTTATTTTTTTAAATTTTAGATTTTTTTAAAAAAAACAGAGGAAATATATATTTATTTAAATATTAAAAAAGTTGTGAAGTGTCTGAATGTCTGCTCATTATTTAGAAGGATATTCGGTTGTGAAGGAGTTATACGTGTCATCCATGCACACTGTCTGTCTAATGCAAAAGTTTTTGGTGCCAACTGTCTTCCTATAATACGTTTCTATAAGTCCACTTGGAGCCTCCACCCTCACATGGGCAAGGAAATACATAAAAGATTCTTCATATTCTTTTTCCTTTAATTCCGACTACATTTGAATCGCGTTCACTTGAAATGTACATTTTAAATATATCTTTTAAAATTTAAAATTGAAATCATTAATTAAGGATAATGGTCGACAAAAGGGAAAATCAAATTAGAGTACCACTCATGTGGACATCAGGGGTTTCACCATAATTATTTTATGCTGAGTTTAACTTTAGAATATATTTTTATTTAAATTTTAAATATTTTTAAGTAAATTAAGTATCTAAATAAATAATACTATTACTTTACCCCCTTAAGTAAAAATAATTCGATTAAATAATTTTAATTACCCTCACGTTTTTTTAAGGTTGAGCATATTATTATTTTTTATCTGGCCTTTTTTTCTCTTTCTTTTCTCTAAAAAAAAATGTACAAATTAAAAAGAAAATAAGAGATGAGAACTATATAGAATTGATAAATGTCAAAATTGAATAATCACCAAACTTAATCACCTTCAATTTTCACAGGATGATATATTACGAAGACCACTGTCTCCATTTCGTAGCGATAAGAAAAAGGATTTATTACAAGAATATATAATATTTGTATCAAATTTACACATTTTTATTTATTTATAACAATAGCACCAAAATTACCATAATATACATGTCCTTTTTATTCTAATTTTTTTTATTAAATGCAGGTGCGCCGTCAGCATTAAATGCTGACGTGACCTCAGCGGACAGGTGCATTTAATGGGTCCGACGTGGTTTAATTGTTGGTATATCTTAATGCCAAAAAAGAAAGTCGGTCAAAAACTATATATATATATCTATAAAAAAAAAATTTAAATATTTGAAGAGGCACAATTAATGTGACTCGACGGCTGTCAGTATCGACTGACGCGCCGATTACATCAGCCGACGCATCCCCCCATGCTGTCACGCCCCGGGAGGGTACCCTAGGCGTGGCCGGCACTCAGGGACTATTGCTAGCCCCCAAGCGAACCACTTAGCTTCATCACATCATTCATTATAGACATTGCGGAAGGAAATAGTAAACAATACTTTAAAATAGTGGGACAATGGCCAAACATCAATTTGATCATCAAAACCAAGCAAGGAATTATTGCTCAGTTGTCAAAACATTCACCTTGACTACATCATTATGTCTACGAAGCCTCTAACATTATCTAAACCGTCTAAGAAGGGGACCATGACATGCCATGGCTACCCGACTCAATGAAATAATAGGATAGCATCAAATAAAGGTTTCCTCCGAAAACAGGGAGGCTCACCACAGTCAGAACTTGCAAACACTTGGCTTCAACGGGGCGGCTGCTGAAGTCCTCTAACTCCTGTATCTGCATCATAAAACGATGCAGCGCCAAATGACGTCAGTACGTGGAATGTACTGGCATGTAAAATAGCTGAATCACATCATTAGAATCATCCGAACATAACGTACATCATCATGAGACTTTAACATTTATATCAGGGAAACATTAACATTGACCTTTACATTAACATTGACCTTTACATTAACATTGACCTTTGCATTAACATTGGCCTTTACATTAGAGTACTATTAGGGAAACCTTTTCTGAGAGGCCTAACTGGGAGTTTCTTTAACCGACAACCATCACTTATGAGCCAGTGATGGTACAACGAAGCGATGCCGTTGCTACATCCGTCCAATACCCTGCCCGGGGTAAAGGACATTCATTAGAAAAGAAACAGTAGTCCTCATTGGGACAAGAAAGGTGCCATCCGCATTGCGGTTCAATCCTCTCTTCCTACGCGGGCCACGTAGTTAATGGATTCAGGTGGGACTCACCTTTCTATCCATTTCGATGCTCGATACTCCTCCCAGAACTCGACATGCTCATAAAACATTAACATTCATTAGTCCCATAGGGACGCATTTCATCATCATTAGTCCCCATAGGGGCATAATACATTATCATTGGCATCAACATTCATTTGTCCCATAGGGACACATTACATTGTCATTAGCATCTCCTTTACATCAACATTAACATCATTGTCATTCCATCTCATTAACATCAACATCATTGACTTTAGGGACACTAGTTTAGGAACTTTGACTCTCAACTTAGAGACAATCCCACACTCACATTCTCAACATTCATCATTCATTAATTTTGTCATTACTCTAGACTCTAACACACACACATATTCATCATGCACGCTTTTCTAGAATACATATGCGATAGATATAAGGTTTTCAACTAAATGCTTTTCAAGAAAATAGTTTAAAAGGATGCATGAGGGTTTTTATGAGGGTCATCATCAATGCAGGAAAATATGTAGGTTTATGCATAAAATAATGGCATTTGTTCATTACATTACATGAGTTAACATGTTTCACTTAATTACCCTAACATCATTCACCATTAGACTTCAATACCTTACTCATGGGGCACATGGGAGGACATTCCCATGCTTTAAGTTTAGCCTTACATACCTGGAAATTTGATATCACAATCAAAATTTGATGAATAATCATTTTCTTGGAGAAAATCCTCAACCTCGATAGATCTTTTAGAATGGAAGAACTTGGAAAGACATTGTTGAAGAACTTCTTTTTGATTCTTGACTTCTTGACTCAAAATCTTTAGAGTTTCTTGGTAAAGAATCCTAATCAATGGAAAGAAGAATCAAGGAATCCTTTCTTGGGATTCTTGAATTTGCTTTCTTGAAACCCTAGGTTAGGATTTAAGATTCTATTAGGGATTTCATGAATAGATAGAGAAATTAGCTTAAATCTTATGAAGAATAACTCACCTTGATGAAGAATCTTGAAAGTTAATCCTAACTTGATGACTTTCTTGATGATTCTTGAGCGTTTTATGTTTAGGAATGAAAGAGAGGGTTTTGACTTATGAAACTGACATATTATGCGTTTTGGGACCTTAAATAGACCCCCAAAGGCTTTAGGGTAAAAGTACCCTCAAAATAAAATAAAGGAATGTCGGTCAGCTTATCCAGAAAGGGTTCGCGATAGGTCCGCGTCGCGGAGCCGTCGCGGACCTTTAGACAGCTCTGCAGTTTTCCAGCAAAATGGCCAGAACTCTCTACTCCGAACTCCGTTTAACGCGAAATAAGATGCGTTGGAAAGATAATTCAAAGATATTTAATTTGATATATTATGGGTCACCTAACTCATTATACTTTAGGAGATATGGTCATTTGAAGTTGACCCTTCCATCAACTCATATGAAAACTTAGTCACTAGAAATTCTTTGGACTTGGCTTGATGTAAAAGATCAATTATAACTCTAAATCACATCTAACATACTTTAAATACTTATGAATTGATCCTATAATATGAAGGATGACTCAATCTTAGTAAAAAAAAAGTTGGGGTGTTACATTATCTCCCCCTTGGGATCATTCGTCCTCGAATGATGAGTAAGGTAGACATCAAGGCACGAATAAGAATCATAACTCTTCTCAAAACTCACTCAATCAACCAAACTCTAACTCGTCATCAATCTCAAATCATCTCCATTCAGACTCAGGAATGGGCACATTAACTCAAATAGACAACTCAATTTAAATCAAGAGTAAGGGAATTACACCTTACATTCTCTTCATCATGCACGAATGGAACATCGAAACTCAATCAATTTGAATCATTTAAACACCTTTTCAATCAGTCTTTTAAACTCAAGAAGGAAGCCATCAACTCAAATTGAGAATAGGAACATCATATAAACAAGACTCTGAGGATACTCTCATGCTCAAGTCCCCACCATAAATTTTTTTTTTTTTTTGCTCCTTTTCATGGAACTTTACCCTATCAATGCAAACTTATAGCTCTTATTCAAACCTCTACCTAACCACCTCTTCTTCTTTCATTGGGGCCTAGTTCTAAGCCTTAAGGTGTTATTCTTAAGGTGATCATATTCATACAAAGCTAATCCTCAATACTCAACTCTATACTCGAAACACTTATTATGAGGTCTTCAATAGTCTATTATGCATACTTGCACAATAACAACCACATTGATTATGTCTTAGAATTTTTCAAGGCTACTTATCACCTCTACCTCCATCATTCAATGAACTCTCATTCAAAGTCACATCAACATACTCTTACCTATCATTTGCGCATCATATGATCTCATCTCTTTCCTCATCCCTATATCTATCCCTTCACGACACAAGTTTAATACCGGTATCACAATAAGGATACATTCACTCCTTCTCATTTACCCCCACTCTCAGTCTAATATCATCAACATCACTATTTGGACGTGGAGGAGCTCATTATCTCTCCCTTTGACCAAACCCCCAAATTACTACCTCTCCATGCAGAATAAGCATGATTATACCTCAAAAACTTGATGCTCTACATCACATCATCAATAATGGCATAATAAGCCGAAGATCAGTACACGCGTAAGATGACATCAGAATCAAGAACTCTTACTCCATAGTAACCTGTACTTAAAGAATACTGCTCGTCCTCATCACTCTAATACATTTGCATAATAACATCCACATATTTGAGCATATCATAGCAGCTCACACCCTCGATCGGATGAACTCTTTCCTCGGGAGATACTAATATTAATACCTATCTATCAGACTCCTCACGATTTCTCTAACTACTCCTCGTCATCTATAACCTTAAAAGGAAATGACATCACATCATCATCAGAATTAAGAACTCTCATCTCTCTTGAATTCCTCCATCTCAAGCTCTTCTCTTCTTCTCTCAAGCTCTAGTCCTATTCAATTGTTAGAAAAGGACTTAGAATGGGGTTTGAGACCCTTTTCATGTTAAAACGACTTATATTAGCCGTATAGGGAGTTTATAAGGTGTTAGAAATGGACCAGAATCCCCCTCAATAAATTTTTTTTTTTTTTTGAAATTTCCAACCTCAAAGTGACTCAGTCCGCGACGCGGACTGGTCGCGAACAATACATTTTCTGCAAAAATTTTCTGAACGAGTTTCCTCAATCCCGTCGAAAAGTTTTTGGAAAAATGCAAGTGTCACTCCGCTACAGGTGCGCGACGCGCCTCTGTCGCGCACCGACACTGTTTTGGTGTTCGGATCGAAAAATTATCTTTTCACTCGGTCACTCTAAAAATCGACCAAGGCCTTTCTCCCACTCAAATTTTTGTGTTGATCACAAATTCGGCCTCGGATTCTCCATTCGAGCATCGAAAGACGTGTTATGCGCACATCTCTCCTCTAGGGGTACTTTGGTAATTTTACCGGGCCTTACCTCAACTCTTCCTTAGCTCTCAAGGTCATTACTCTAAGTTTATAAATCGATTTCCTCTACTAGGCTATAAGCATATACCTCCACATGGTCAAGGAATCACTATCCACAAGAATACCTTAAACTCTTCTGTTATGCTATAGTCGCATACATATAGCTAGCCACTCAGACTCTTTTCAACGCTATTACTCTTAGCTCCTTCCAGTCTCTATGGAAATCTCTCTATGTTTGCTGCTCTTATGGCGTACATAACCACTTCCCACAACTCTCACAATCTAACCTTTTCTTTTGCCTGCTGGCGCTCAACTTCTGTGCTCTCATAAATTTAATTACATAAGAATTTATCTATCATAGAAAACTCATCATCATCTATCGATAAGCCCCAAATCAGCTTAGCTACTCGTGATAACAAAGATTACTTACATCAGCCTACTCCACATCGATAACTCAAACATACTATCTAGATTCTTATAGCAGTCATAACTTAGAACTTCACACATCTTTACACAATTATGGATACATATCTCAAGCCTCTTCTTATCTGTCTAACCTCATAACTCGATGAGTCTCATGAACTCACAATTAAAAAAATCATAAGCCTAATTTAGATCTATTACATTGAAAGCACTCTTTTCCTCTATTCAACATCTACACTTCACCCTCAATAGTATGAATACTACAACACATCAACATAACTTCCTTCTAGTTTGAACACGCTCTTTCACATTCTGACAATAACTCTTCCTCTATACCTCATCATGAAAATCACTAGAGTACTTATGACTCTTTCACCAAACTTATGGCAATCAACTCAGCACATCATTACTTACCTAATAAATATGTAACTCGAACTACGAGCCTCAATCAACCATCACTCTTGTCATCTCGTCCCTTTCTTTCTATCATCCCTTCTAACTCTGTGATGATTTGATTCTACTCAGGATTTATAAGACCTCACATCTCACTCTTAAGTGGTAACATCAAACTCTTTAGAGACATAAGTTTCTCCCTCATAGGTCACCTCGGAAGATAGTTTATAAAAACAAATGGGTCTAGGTACATCTAGAGATAACTCAAATACACGATTCATATGAATAATAGTGCACTCTTCCTCGTCAATCAACTTCGCATCTCAGTCGGCTTTTCACAAGCCTAGATAGTCTCTCTACCATTCTGGTTACTTTATCTTAGAAAATCTCATCCGTAAGAGTTAGAAAATTACTATCGTTATCACCTCGTGGACGAGGCATCGTCGAAAGATTTAGAGCAACGCACGAATCATCGCAGATTTCTTAGGAAATAGCTCTATCGCACGATCTGAATCAGAAAGAAGGGAAACTTATCTTAAATGTCCTATAGCCTCCCCATTATGGATGTGGCGCGCTTCACACCAATAATAAGGACTCTACTAGACACGGCTTCATAGACTCCCTAGGACACTTGAACTCTGTGCTCTGATACCAAGTTTGTCACGCCCCGGGAGGGTACCCTAGGCGTGGCCGGCACTCAGGGACTATTGCTAGCCCCCAAGCGAACCACTTAGCTTCATCACATCATTCATTATAGACATTGCGGAAGGAAATAGTAAACAATACTTTAAAATAGTGGGACAATGGCCAAACATCAATTTGATCATCAAAACCAAGCAAGGAATTATTGCTCAGTTGTCAAAACATTCACCTTGACTACATCATTATGTCTACGAAGCCTCTAACATTATCTAAACCGTCTAAGAAGGGGACCATGACATGCCATGGCTACCCGACTCAATGAAATAATAGGATAGCATCAAATAAAGGTTTCCTCCGAAAACAGGGAGGCTCACCATAGTCAGAACTTGCAAACACTTGGCTTCAACGGGGCGGCTGCTGAAGTCCTCTAACTCCTGTATCTGCATCATAAAACGATGCAGCGCCAAATGACGTCAGTACGTGGAATGTACTGGCATGTAAAATAGCTGAATCACATCATTAGAATCATCCGAACATAACGTACATCATCATGAGACTTTAACATTTATATTAGGGAAACATTAACATTGACCTTTACATTAACATTGACCTTTACATTAACATTGACCTTTGCATTAACATTGGCCTTTACATTAGAGTACTATTAGGGAAACCTTTTCTGAGAGGCCTAACTGGGAGTTTCTTTAACCGACAACCATCACTTATGAGCCAGTGATGGTACAACGAAGCGATGTCGTTGCTACATCCGTCCAATACCCTACCCGGGGTAAAGGACATTCATTAGAAAAGAAACAGTAGTCCTCATTGGGACAAGAAAGGTGCCATCCGCATTGCGGTTCAATCCTCTCTTCCTACGCGGGCCACGTAGTTAATGGATACAGGTGGGACTCACCTTTCTATCCATTTCGGTGCTCGATACTCCTCCCAGAACTCGACATGCTCATAAAACATTAACATTCATTAGTCCCATAGGGACGCATTTCATCATCATTAGTCCCCATAGGGGCATAATACATTATCATTGGCATTAACATTCATTTGTCCCATAGGGACACATTACATTGTCATTAGCATCTCCTTTACATCAACATTAACATCATTGTCATTCCATCTCATTAACATCAACATCATTGACTTTAGGGACACTAGTTTAGGAACTTTGACTCTCAACTTAGAGACAATCCCACACTCACATTCTCAACATTCATCATTCATTAATTTTGTCATTACTCTAGACTCTACACACACACCCATATTCATCATGCACGCTTTTCTAGAATACATATGCGATAGATATAAGGTTTTCAACTAAATGCTTTTCAAGAAAATAGTTTAAAAGGATGCATGAGGGTTTTTATGAGGGTCATCATCAATGCAGGAAAATATGTAGGTTTATGCATAAAATAATGGCATTTGTTCATTACATTACATGAGTTAACATGTTTCACTTAATTACCCTAACATCATTCACCATTAGACTTCAATACCTTACTCATGGGGCACATGGGAGGACATTCCCATGCTTTAAGTTTAGCCTTACATACCTGGAAATTTGATATCACAATCAAAATTTGATGAATAATCATTTTCTTGGAGAAAATCCTCAACCTTGATAGTTCTTTTAGAATGGAAGAACTTGGAAAGACATTGTTGAAGAACTTCTTTTTGATTCTTGACTTCTTGACTCAAAATCTTTAAAGTTTCTTGGTAAAGAACCCTAATCCATGGAAAGAAGAATCAAGGAATCCTTTCTTGGGATTCTTGAATTTGCTTTCTTGAAACCCTAGGTTAGGATTTAAGATTCTATTAGGGATTTCATGAATAGATAGAGAAATTAGCTTAAATCTATGAAGAATAACTCACCTTGATGAAGAATCTTGAAAGTTAATCCTAACTTGATGATTTTCTTGATGATTCTTGAGCGTTTTATGTTTAGGAATGAAAGAGAGGGTTTTGACTTATGAAACTGACGTATTATGCGTTTTGGGACCTTAAATAGACCCCCAAAGGCTTTAGGGTAAAAGTACCCTCAAAATAAAATAAAGGAATGTCGGTCAGCTTATCCAGAAAGGGTTCGCGATATGTCCGCGTCGCGGAGCCGTCGCGGACCTTTAGACAGCTCTGCAGTTCTCCAGCAAAATGGTCAGAACTCTCTACTCCGAACTCCGTTTAACGCGAAATAAGATGCGTTGGAAAGATAATTCAAAGATCTTTAATTTGATATATTATGGGTCACCTAACTCATTATACTTTAGGAGATATGGTCATTTGAAGTTGACCCTTCCATCAACTCATATGAAAACTTAGTCACTAGAAATTCTTTTGACTTGGCTTGATGTAAAAGATCAATTATAACTCTAAATCACATCTAACATACTTTAAATACTTATGAATTGATCCTACAATATGAAGGATGACTCAACCTTAGTAAAAAAAAAAGTTGGGGTGTTACACATGCCTTCAAATATACTTTTTGAAACACCATTTGAACGCCATTTTTACTTTGTGCAATTTTCGGTCCATTTTTCTCTCTTTACTTTCTTCTCCCTCGGTTTAACCTCTCAGGTATGTGCTTCATTTTTTTTCCCCCGATACTCATGGGTTGTAAATGTTATATGATATAGCTTCTTGTTAAGTGTTTTACCAACAATGTTTAGATTTGTGGGTTTTTTTTGGTATGCGGGGTTTCGATGTGGTGCGAAAATGATGGTAGGCCCCCATGTGTATGGGGACGTTTTTTTAATGTGTAATGCTTTGATTTAGGGGAAAACCATGCTTATTGTTTGGACTATTTCCTTTTTTTTCCGGCCATTTTTTTTAGGTTTTTTTTTTGTGATTTTTAATGTTTATTGTTTGAAATTGTGAAATTTCATACTTATTGGTAGGCCGTATGTTAATTTTTTTTTTTTGGGGGGGGGGGGGGGGGGGCTGTTTTTAGGGTTTTTGGGGTGCCAATATGTGAATGTCTATCCTTGTGCCAATGTTTTGAAATATTTTTTTTTTTGCAATTTTTGCTCGGAATAACTGAAATTTCAATTTTTCTAATCTTTGTGGTTTTTAATGGTTATATGATATACATATTTGTTAAGTGGATTATCAACTATGTTTGTTGGGTTGTATACTGATTGCTGTTTTGGGTGCGAATGAGGTAGGTCCCATTTTTTCTTTTGTGATTTTTAATGTTTATTGTTTGAAATTGTGAAATTTCATACTTATTGGAATTTTAAATTTTTTGCACTTATTGATTACCATGATTTATACCGAAGGAATGTTATTTGTTTCTAAGTTTTTTCGTGATTTTCCGGAAGAAGGTTTGCTGTAATATCTTCTCCTGCCCCATCCCCACCCCCCGAATCCTTTTTTGTTTGTTCCAATGTTTCTATGTTGTTGATACCCATGGTAGATGATCCCTTTTTTTTAGCTCTATTTTATATTGATTTTGGTTTTATTTTTTCAAAGAATTGTAGTGTATACCATTAAATCATGGACGTTACACCCACTAGGAAAAGCCCAAGGCTTTCAACTCTGAAAAGGGATCGTCAGCAGGTTTGGTGGTCCAATGAGGCAAGCTGTGCACGTAGGTGAAAGCAAAATGGTCTCGGTGTCTAAGTATGTTCCTAGGAGGAAGTCATAGTTTTAATGTAAAGTTGGACAAAAAAAAATTTTGTACATCAATGTGTCCTTTTGTGATGTAATTTTTGTTTCAGATATTTTTTGTTAATTTTTTATTCCCTTGCGGTAATTAATTGTTATCACGTGATTAAAAAAAAAAATTTCATGCCCATTTATTCTGGTGTCATTTTGGTAACACCCCTAATTAACCTTTAATCAACTCATGGATTACGTTGAATTACTATTATGTGCCAAAAAGCAGGATTGATTAAATTCATAATTTTAACTACATACCATAAAATGTTCGGTTCCAGATTCCCTTTCCCCTTTTTAAAATATATGTAAATTCAAGTAAAACAATGAATTTTAACTACATACCAGAAATTCAACTTTTTTAAGAAGTTACATAAACATCAATAAACCATGAATAAAACCAAATGAAACACCAAACCAGACACCAAACAACTGGCCGAGTTAACCACTTAAAAATACCAGAAACCAAAGTACCAGCATGGTATACCATGAATTTTGTATAAAACATTTAGTTACTGTATTTACAGAACCAAATCATATACCCAAATTTAAACAAGTAACATGTCATCCCAAGGATTTTATCAAAAAACAAATAACAGATACACCACAAAGTTGTTATACCATTTTGGAACTAGTTTTACACAAACCACCAGATGTGCTTTTTGTTTTTCCAAATTTCCTTACCTTTTAGGAAAGTTACATAAACATAAATAAACCATGAACACAACCTGATGAAACACCAAACAAGACACCAAACAACTGAGCGAATTAACCACTTAAAAATACCAGAATCCAAAGTACTAACATGGTATACCATGAACTTTCCAAAAAACAAAACACACATACACACCATTGAAATCAAACAACACTATTATGACACTCAAACCATTTCCCTCCAACTAGTACAATATCACTATTATGACACTTTTCATATGTCCATGAAGTACACCAACTTAATAATAACCTAGGATATCTAGGTTGTTGAAAAGAGTTTCCAATCAAATCACATTAAATGCACTACTTTAAAAATGAACACAAATTAAAATATTTTTTATACACTACCAAACACTATTATTGCTCATTACCTTTTTTTGGATCTTCTTGTTTATATTATATAGATTTTTCTCGAATTATTTTTAATTTTTTTCTGCTCACTAAATTATTTTACACACTTTAATCCTTCACGAATAATGTATAGCCTATGAAAAAATTTTAAAATATATTTTTAAACGCCTTCGTGTTTCTTTTTTTTTTGGGGCGTTTTTTCTCATCATTTATATACATATATATATATATATATATATATATATATATATATATATATATATATATATATATATATATATATATATATATATATATATATATATATATATATATATATATATATATATATATATATATATATGTATGTATATAAATGATGGGTGGTGAACCACAACTTATGGTGTTCCAGATGGTTTCCCTATATATATATGTATGTATATGTGCACAGGGATCGAGAACCACAGCTTATGGTATTCCAGATGGTTGTTCACGTCGAATTAACATTAGTGGGCTGTCTTTAATTTGATTTCCTTTTTCTCACATTTCTCAACATTGTCATATCACGTCACCCACTACACCAATCATTTTAAAAAATACTCTCTTTCCTATTTAAAAAATACTCTCTATTTTGAAATTATATTTTCACCAAATACTAGAAAAATAAATAAAATGGCACCTTCCCCGTGCATGCACACCTACCCTTTCATGGTTTTGTAATGGTTAAAAAATACTCACCATCATGGCCATTTTCCCACAAGTGTATAAAGTACACCATCTAAATAATAAATTAGTAAAAGTAGGTTTTTCAAATCATTCTCAGTCACATCACATTAATTGATTTATATTTTGAGGTCAACAAAAATATATTTAAACATATAGACAATTGATAACTTTTCACAACACTTTGTATTACATACTTCAATATCATAAATTTCATATTAATTTATAAAAACGAAAAAAAAAATCCGATTTTCTTATTTTCATATGGTAGTCGCATCATCTTATACATAAATATTTTATATATATATATATATATATATATATATATATATATATATAAATAATCTGTGCACATTTGGTAGAAGGTCCACAATTTTTATGGCGTTCTTCATGGTTATTCACGCAGCTTAGCGGTTATTACACTATGGCCACAAAAATTCCTTATTCACTACCGTCGGTCAAACCCTTAAGGTTACACACCAGGAATTTTACATGGCCAAAAAATATTATATACCAAAGTTTCCCTCCAAATAGTACCGACTCACCATGATGACCCCTCTTCCACATTTGTGTAAAGTACATTAAGGTAATCACATCATATTAATTGTTCTCCTTTTTGAGGTCAAGGAAGTTTTATTTAAAAATAGACACAATTGTTATTTTTTTTTGACACAGTATGGTGTACAGGAAACCAGTTTTCATGGTGCTAGATTTGTTTTTTGACGGAGGAAACCATGATTATTACCAACCGATTAAACATAGCTCTCAAATAATAACTGTAATATCAACATAGTACCATAAATTTCATTTTATTTTAATATAAAAAAAAACTTAAGAAAAAAAACAAAAAAGTTTTTTCCACTTTTTTTTTATTCTCATATGGTAGTCGCATCATTTTATACATAATTATATATATATATATATATATATATATATATATATATATATATATATATATATATATATATATATATATTTGTTGTGCATATTTGGTTGAAGGTCAACAGTTTTAATGGTTTTCTGCATGGTTTTTCACGCAGCTTTGCAGCTATTACACAATGGATTTATAATATCTTGTCTATTTATTTTTCCATTTCCCAATACTATTATATCACATCAAACACTAAATAATTTCCCATTCACTTCTTTCTTCCAAATCTCAAGACATTATATCACATCAAATATTATATTAATTATACCACAAACATCCTCTCTCCTACTTTTGTAAAAACATTGGTATTCTTGTTGTAATTTTTAAGGCTTGATAGGGACCATGCAAATATTGATTTTTTGGTGTATATTTATGAAAAATTCCCTAAGAAAAATTAAGGAGTTATGGAAAAGAAAGAATAATTTCCTTGAAAGGTTGATTTAGGATTTTTCATTAATTGATTGATTCTTTTATTATATTGTAACTACAATTATAGATGAAGAAAAAGTACACTTCATACTAAACATATAACTGTTTGATTATGGCCTAAGATCGATGTGAAGGGTAAAATGATATCAAAGATTACTTTACAATAAACTATATAAATGAAAAGTTTGCATGTCTTACATTTTTGTTATAATGTTTGTTATGATTGATACAATAGTTGAATATGATAGGTAATATGTAGGGAAATTTATAGAAATACACGATTAATTTTATCATAATCTCTAATTTTACCTACCATTTAATTTAATTACTAAAATTCCCTTTTTTTAAAATTTTCCATCTTTTTTTTGATACCTAAATTAATAAGAAGTCCACTTCCTTTTTCTATGCCTTTTTTTTTTGTAACAGTCCAATTAAAATCAAGCAGTTAATTATTTTTTTTCTTTTCCGGTTTATTTGTTGGCAGTTACCTTTTCAAAGTTACCTTTTTTACTTTTCTTTATTGTTCCGCCTTCCCTCAATCTCTCTTCTTCTTCCTTCATACGCAGCATCACCATTTTTTTTTCGCCATTTTTTTCGATGGAATCTCCTTCCTTTGAAAGTGAAAACGATGACCCTCCAAAGCCGAGAGATTCATCTCGTCCAGCAGATAGCGACAACGTCATGATTCTTTCGTAGCAGAATCAGATTAGGAAGAACCTATTAATATAACTGCATTTTTTTTCTTTTTGACACATAAACAACATTCTTCTTTTTGTGTAATTAAAAGTTATTTACAATATTTTTTTGATACATCTTTATGATTGTTATTCAATTTACATCCCTACATTATAATTCCAGTGAATGCTAATAGATAATTTCACAAAGGTTATTCTTTCGTTGTTAGTTTATTATTCAAGTTTTTTCACTCACATGAATATCACAATATGTGTATCAAACAAGGGTATCAGATATGTCTCATACTTATAGGTATCCGACAAGGGTATCAGACAATGCTATCACAATATGATTATCATAGTTTTAACTAGAGCCTATTGTTAAGATTATTTGCACAAGGTGCTATTGTCATTTTTGATTACTGCAATATGTGATACCTCAAATGTTAATATCTCACACACATGATTTTCAAAATATGGGTATCAGGCAAGGGTATCAGACAATGCTATCACAATATAATTATCATAGTTTTAACTAGAGCCTATTGTTAAGATTATTTGCACAAGATGCTATTGTCATTTTTTATTACTGCAATATGTGATACCTCAAATGTTAATATCTCACACACATGGTTTTCAAAATATGGGTATCAGGCAAGGGTATCAGACTTTTCTTGCACATATAGGTATCAGAAAAGGTTTCATACAAGGGTATCACAATATGGGTATCTGATAAGAGTATCAAACATCTCACACTTGTAGGTATCAGACCAAACTAACAAACTGACATACAAATAAACTGAAAATAACAATTTTGATACCTAATAAATATTAAATTTTTTTAATTATGCAATTAATTGTATTATTATTACAGCATAAGAAATTTTTTTTTTCTAAAAAAAAGGTTTATGATTAGCGAATCTGTTTCAGATTTTTTTGAGATTGAATCTTATTCAAATCACCAATTTTCCGTCGATTAAGGAACCAGATTATAGTAGCTGTTACAATTACTAAAAATACGTAACTGTTTCCATATTCGCCTATAATTTTTAGGTATCAGCCGAAATTTTCTAGGTATCGTCGTTCTACGCTTGTGTATCAAAATTCACAAAAAAGTTGGTATTATTAGTAATTTTGATAAAAGTCGATAATTTTGAGTATTTCCTTCAATCAGTTTGGTATTTATCAAATTTGTACTAATATGTATAGCCGTTAACATGGGCTAGATTTGTTGGATCGATCTGGTCTAATCAGTAATTTAGTACGGTTAGGCTAAGATTTTTGGAACTCATTTAAAAAAGGAAAAATTTACCTAACTATACATCTTTTTTACCATATTTACTATTTATCCTTGCCGTATCAAAGTTTTATAAAAATTCCTATTTCTACTCCTAAAAACTTCTCATACGGATACATTATTTCAAAACCTAATTTTAAGTAAAATCAACTTCATGAAGTGTCAGCCCTCTCAAAAAATTCGCCTAAAATCAAGAACACGCCTGTGGGATTTTGAATTTCAAAATTACCATATCTGATTTCTCCCAACGTACAGTGATTAGATACGTCGTCTTCTTCTTCATCTCTTTTTTTCATCGATTTTTTAATCTTTTTTTCAGGCAATTTTTTCATTTTTTTTCTTCTAGTTTTGATATCTCATGGACGATGCTCCTTCATTCAGTATTGGAATTACCCAATTACCAATATCTGATTGAACTTGTAACTATGTAAATTCAGAGTGGGCAGAGAATAGGTCGATTCACGAACATACATGAATAAGTTGAAGAAAATTGCAACATCTACTCTAAAAGCAAAAGTGGTGAAACCTCCAAAAATGGGGTAAAAAAGTTGCGCTAACAATTTCTCGATCTAGACTACCCCAGGTATTGATCAGATGCATTACACAAGTTTTTTATTGTTCTGCATACAAAATCAAAATTTCTAGTTGCAATGACTACCTATTTGTTGTTCATGATACTTTAAAACTCTAGCATTCTTTGGTTCCAAATACAAAAAAGAGATCTGACTATATACAACATTTTTGTATCATTTACATAAATTCAGGTTATATTACTGGGAAATATGTTTATGTGTTGAAAAAATTGTTATAAAATCACTTTGCTCTTCGATTAGGTTTAGTATTTTCTTTTTAGTTGAGTGGTCGCCTTTGAAGGTTTCAAATGGAGACTTTAGCGGCGTTAATTATTCAAGCATTGTTTCTCAAAAAGGGGTTGAACAAAAATTTTAAATACCTTGTATGGACAATTTTTTAACACAGAACTGATATTTGGAGCATATCGCACTTTATAACCCCAATACATCCCTGCATCCTCCCTAGGTGTTCAAGAAGAGACAACTGATGTGGTATGTCTGAGAATGGAAATGTGGAATTGTGAACTTAAATAGCTAACAGTGATGTTGAGTAAATAAAAACAGTTATTGTGGCAGTATTTTGGATATGAGACAGTTCTTTGGAAATATTTTTAGTTCTGCATTACTTTTGTGTGCCTTTTAAGTATCACATACATCAGACACTGTGCACAATTATATCAAGTGTTCTATTTTTGTATATAATATACTATTGTGATACGAAAATTCGTAGTTCTGTTGTTGTTGTGTAACGCCCGGTAAAATTACCAAAATACCCCTGGAGTGAGGGTATGCGCGTAACGCATCTTCCGATGCTCGTATGGCGAATCCGAGACCGGATTTGTGATCAGCATGGAAAATGGAGTGGGAAAATGATCTCGGTCGAATTTTAGAGCGGCCCGATCGAAAGATAAATTTTCGGATCAATTCACAAAATAGTGGCTGTCCGCGACGGAGGCGCGTCGCGGACCTGACGCGGAGTGGCACTTGTGTGTTTTCCAAAATTTTCGACGGGATGGAGAGAACTCGTACAAAAGCACTTTTTCCAAAATTACACAGTACGCGATAGGTCCGCGTCGCGGACCGTGTGTTTTCCGAACTGCAAATTCCTAATTTAATTCTAGGGGCATTCTAGTCAATCCCTAGTCCCTCTTAAACACTGGTACACGACTAATTAAGTCGTTTTCAACCAGAAAAGGGTCTAAAACCTCATTCTAAGTCCTATCCCTTAGAAACTAACAAGGCTAGGGCTTGAGGAGAAGAGAGAAGAGCTTGTGGGAAGAATTCGAGCGGAGACCCCGAAAGTACTCGATTGCTAACGGCATCACAGGTATGTAAAGCTAAACTAAAACATGAGATTGTTCTCTCATGTGCCCCATAGAGGTCATAGATGAGTTGATGATTGAAGAGTCTGCATGCATGATTTCTTTGATGGATTTTCTTGGAAATTATATTTGAAACTATATGTTTTCTATGTTGATGATCATCATACTATTGGTTTTCTTAAGTTGGATATTTTCATGAGAATTTGCATAACCCTACATGATTAATTTGAATAGCATGCATAATGAACTTGAGAATGATGAGTCTAGAGCCTTGAATTAAGATTGTGATTGTGATTGTGATGAGAGAATGATGAGTCTAGAGCCTTGAGTTAAGATCGTTGATTGTGATTGTGATTGTGATTGTGATGAGAGGATGATGATGAATTGATAGAGTTTGATTGTCTTATGAGTCTCTACAAATAAACTCTACCGATGTGTCTATTCACTTGATTCCTAATGATTGTTCTAATCTTGAGTCATTGATGAGAATGAATGATGAGAGGGTTAAAGTCCCTATGAGATTGATTGATGAGAGGGTTAAGGTCCCTATGAGCTTGATTGATGATAGGGTTAAAGTCCCTATGAGATACCGATCGTTGACGGGGTTAAAGTCCCTACGAGATTGGTTTGATTGGATTGATGATTTTATGAGCGTTGAGTCGGGAGGAGTATCGAGCACCGAAATGGAAAAGAGTGAGTCTCACTCGAACCCATTAAACTATGTCGCCAAGCATAGAAGAGGTTTTCCTCTTGAGTTTATGTCCCTGAAATCAATAGCGGACTTTGTTGATTGTTCTGTCTCCATCTTGGATTTATCCATTATGGTTTCGATTCGTCTCTACCTGGCAAGTACGGGACGGCCGTGGCAACACCGGCGGGATTGTTGTACAATCACTGGCTCATAAGTGATTGTTGTTGGTTAAGAGAAACTCCCATAAACTTCTTACCCTATTCTGAGTCGGAAAGAGATGAGAGGAGGTGAGCTCCACTGAGATGAAATGAGATGAAATGAAATGTGATGAGATAAGAGGAGGTAAGCTCCTTTGAGATGAGTCTGAGATGATTGATGAGGTTTGAGTTGATGATAGGTCACTTGTCTACTCTTTATTCTTGCATAGACAGACATTTGACTACTGATGTGATTTGATATGTATTTTAAGTTGTTGTTGTTTCCATATTATTCTACCGGTGTCTGTTTCATTCAGCTATTTTACATACCAGTACATTCCAAGTACTGACGTTCACTCTGGGCTGCATCGTTTTATGATATAGAGGCAGGTACTAGAGATCATCAACAGGCGCTCCGTTGAAGGTCTGAGATTCGAAGCTGATTTGGTGAGCCTCCCCTACTCCGGAGGATCCACTACTTTTATTTCATCATGCTTTAGAGTTAGATTGGACTATTGATTTTGTTTTGATTTGGGTAGCCATGGATTTGTCATTGGCACCACATGATTAATGATAGAGGCTTCATAGACGAGGGTCGAGTATTGATGTTGAGATTGTGAGCTAGTTCTTTCTACTAGCCTTCATTATTTTATATACTCTTTTGAGACTTTAGATGAGATGTGTCCATTACCTAATTATATTTTCCGCTGTTCATTAAAGTTTATTTGATTGAATGATGTGATGAAGCTAAGTGGTTCGCTTGGAGACTAGCAATAGTCTCTGAGTGCCGGCCACGCCAAGGGTACCCTCCCGGGGCGTGACATGTTGTCTCAGATACAATAATTCATCACAACAAAATAACTTTTTCTCACTTATTTGTATCAGCAACAATCTGATCTAGTTTTTTTGTATCTAATACAAGTTAGTCATTCATGATACAAAATCATTTTACTTGCACTTATTTTGTATCAGTTCATGCCTAGTTTTCTTCTTATACATCAATGTGACACAACAATTAGTTATTTTGTATATTTTGCCTCGATAAAGATTAACCATGTTACAAAAATTAAATTATAGGCATTTTTTTGGGTATAAGTTGGATGAACTATAAATATTTTCTATCCAATAGACAGTTCTTGAAATGTATATGTTTTATTTTGTTTCAAGTACACTGATATTTTTGTATCATGTATAAAAAATGGAGTCTGATTTTGTATCTTTTTTTTTTTTTGAATTCTTGATATGCAGAACATTAGTTATGTTATGAAAACAATTTCATCCCACTCCCTAGGCGTTATCACACCACTGCCAAACTTAACAGTAGTCTGGACCTTCGTTAACACCCTTTCTCTTAACGGGCATGTATGCTCATTGCTAAAGTATCTCACTTTGAATACGTCTGAATTTATCATACAAAGAAGCCTTCAGAGTCCAGCCACATCCATCCGTAAAATTAACCAACACATAACTGCACAAAATTTCAAATTCACTATCTATTTTTTTTGTATAAGTTGGATGAACTATGAATATTTTGTATTTAATAGATAATTCTTAAAATGTATGTATTTATGTTTATTTTGTTTCAAGTACACTGATATTTTTGTATCATGTATAAAAAATGGAGTCTGATTTTATATTTTTATCTAATACAATGATCCCCTACGTTAACACTATACTCATTAATACTATTTACGATTATAATTTTTTAATTAAGTGTATATGATTCAAATAAAGAGCTTTGTTCATTTTACTAATTAATATTTCAACAACACATTCATTTATGTTTAAATTACTTAGGTACTTGATTAGTTCACAAAACTTCCAACAATACCTTCTAAATTACTAATTTCAATTATTATATTGTATATGACACGTTTTTTCCCACCACACATTCGCATCAAAATATTTTTCTTTTTGGAGGAAATACATTTTAGTAAGCTATTAATGTATACCTTTTTTTAAAAAAATGATGAAGGCATGGAACGACGGATGAATTGCGAGAAAAAGAGCGAATGATAGCTGAAACAGTGGCATACAGAGACCCTCGCGGGTCATGTAGCATCACACGGACCGTGGGAGGGTACGTGAAGGGGTTCCCAACTAAAGAAGCCGTAAATTAAACCAAGTGAAGAAGCCGTGTAGTACATGGGTCGTGCACCCGCCGTGACCTTACACTTGGCGTGGAGGAGTGGTGGAGCTGGAACGAAGCCTAAGGCAAAACTCACGAGGCCTCACACGGACCGTCGAAGCTGACACGGACCGTGTCACTTTCCGTGAGGTTGATGTGAATTGGAAGGATCACCGTCAAAAATAACAGGAATCGTACAAGTGAAAGAAGACGGGGCCAGTCACGGACCGTGTGATCAACCACAGACCGTGTCATGGGCCGTGCAGATGAAAGATAAAAAAAAATTGTTGAGAATGTGTCCAAGGAAAGTGTCACGATCTGTCACGGTCCGTGAACCTCTACACGGACCGTGCCTTTAAGCGTGAGATGCAAGAGCAGTGAAGGCTCATGGACCGTGTGACGATCTTTGTGGACCCACATGGCTCGTGTGATGACCCGTACCCATGCCGAAGTCTATTTTCCTATTTTAATTTGGATTGATTTTTTCTTGTATATATATATATATATATATTTATTTATTTTATTCCGTTTTTAGAGTTGTTGAACCCTGGAGTTAGAGAACAAGCAGAGAACAATATTGTGCCATTATTTTACATTGAATTCTTGCGTTTCAATCATCTCTTTGAAGATTGTAATACGTGGATTTATCACTATACCAATAGTAAGTCAGTTATTATGATTTCTTTGCATTGTTGTGGGCGAATTGTATTGAACATGCTAGGCTAAGCCCACAACTAGAGTTGTGGGAACCATGACAATTCAATAAGATAACACAATCTGGGGTAAACTTGTGGGATTGCTCATCGCGTGCATTGTAGCATTCTTCGCTTCAACTTCTCCCTAATGAGTGGACGCGTTAGGGTAAGCCCGTATTTGTTACATGCCCGGGAGGGATGTAGTAATTAGGAAAAGAATTCTACAATAGAAATTCGGGATTTTTAACCTAGTCTAAGTACTTGAGACCGAAAGGTGAGAATATTTTGAGATCTAGAATAGCGGTTGAAATTGCATACATTCTTAGACTGAAAGGTGATTACTCAAATATATCTAGGAAGGACAGGAATGTGAACTAGGTATTATCTAACTTGTTTGATCTTGTATGCGCAGTCATGAATGAGTTTACCATACCAGTTTGGTTATCGTATTAGACGTCATGGGGAACACAACCCTAGCTCCTCATTAATTGTTTGAAATCCAGTGTCAACATACTCATTAGTTACTTCACATAGGAATTTAATTGAAACATTGTAACCCCCCCCCCCCCACCCACACACACACACATTTACTTTATGCAACTTTATTTTGGGAATAGAATTTACATCTGAAAAAAGGTGCTAATAGAATCATTCTCATGCTTTCCTTGTGGATTGACCTCAACTATGGCTGAGTTCTATATTTGATCAACGACCGGTTTACATTCCTTTTGGAGTGTAAATTTGGGCGAATATAGATAGAATTTAGAAAGTCAATTAAATTTTAATATGATTTTTAAAGAATAAATTTTTAAAATGACAAATATTAAATATGTTATTACGGGTCTTAACTAGATAATGAGTTGCAAGTTTTAGCAATAGATTTGTTACAAGCTATATCATTTTTGATGAAAAATAAATAAAATATTCCAATTAAAAAATGAGAAAATATATAACAAAATATTTTTTTAAAATTAATGATTGGATTTAGGTTCCCATTAAATTTGGATTGTGTAATTTGCCATTTATTTGAATCCCGTAATTAATTATTCAATCAGTTACAATCCATTGCATATAAGATCATTTAGTTCCTTTTTTTACTCCTTATTTTACTCCCATGATCGTTCAAGTTTGTTATTTATATATATTAAAATTAAATCACTTTTTTCACTAATCCGTTGCTTCTCCTTTTACCCTTTTTTTTGTATGTTGATTCGTTTCTTCTGAATGATAGCTCTTGATACTTATGATTTCAATATTTGTGTATCTATATGCACTAAATTACTTTTTTTGTGTGTGTGTGTGAGAGAGAGAGAGAGATCCTTTAATAAATTGTTGACAATGTGAATTCCTTGAACATATTGTATATACCTTATGCATACACTACAATCTAGTTATACTGCAATTATATGCGTCATACATACTACAGGTCATTATAAACTTAATGACACACATACCCCAATTATATGCCACACATACCCGAATATAGTCCAATTCTATACCATATGTACCCTAATTATATTGCATATGCATACCCGAATTAACAACTTCAGTTCAATACACTTATCCAAAAATAACCACAGACCATACTCATATATCTAATGCATACCCAATTATATACATATTCTATACTAATTGCATACAATTTGGTTAGATTTCAATTATACACATATTATATACTATAAGTCATTATAATCTTAATAACAAATGAATACAACATATATATACATAAAAAACATTAACATTAACTGAAGATATTTATAACATTATATATGCAAGACACATACATATATATGCATGCAATACTCAAATTAATAACATTTCAAATCAATCCAAAATCAAGGTTTACTCTTTTCAAACAACAAAGCATAAACATAACTTTAAGTATAAAATTTATTGAAAAATATAGAAAAACAAACATCTCTTTGTAATATCTGAAAAGAAAAAAAAAACAGAAACAAAACAAACTGAAATAAAACAAATTTTGCAAAGAGGGACTTCCAGCACGACTTTCGATTGTGACCTTCTTGATTACGCTTAGTTTTCTTAATTTTTTTGTTAATGACGGATTGCACAAGGAACAAAGAGAAGATGGAGAGACTCACTTGCATTGGAAAACTTGCATGAAAAATGTGATAATTATGATGAGGGAGAAAATTATGACTGATTGCTATAATGGAAGGAAATCTTATATTCCAATAATAATAAATCTCCTTAATTGTAGTAGAACATTATATATATTTAAATGTTAAAAGTTGTAATTATAAAATAATACATTTAAAATGTATAATGTGTAATAATTATCTTTAAAGTGATGTGCGGGAGAATTTTACTTTTTTAAAACATTTTAAATTATTAATTCTTGTGAATTATAGTGCTTTTTACACAATTTTTAAATAACATATGCTATTCCTTTTGTCCCAATTTACGTGGACTAATAAAATTTCAAAAGTTATTTTTAAAAAATAAATAAATTATGATTTATATCATGTTTACGTCATTTTTACGTCACATATGTTATCCATCTATCCTTATTTATGCGACACTGACTCAAGCCTTAATTGAATTTTTTGTATGTTTTTTAAATATTTTAAGTTGTTAATTCTTGTAATTGATAATATTTTTTATTTAATTTTTGTATATAAATATATTATCATTATTAATTATATAGATTCAACATAATTTTTATATAATTTTCTAATTAAAAAATACATATTATTTTTTTTGTCCTCTTTTATGTAATATTGATAGATTAAATTAAATTTATGTTTAGGATCAAATGCTATTCTAATTTTTAGATATCACTTTTTCAGTTTGAAAAATAAAAATTATCATTTTTTAAAATAATCACAAATTTCGTGGTTGTCCTTTCTTGATTTTATTATATATTTTCATAATTATGCAAAGTGGAGATATCCAATGGTTTAGAGTTGTAGGTGAAGGTATTCTACTCTCCACCTGTCTCACATGCACACCTTTTCTCAAACAACACTTGTGCCAACTCTCCTCCTTTTAATACACTTCAAGAGGTATTGATTAGGTGACATTTATACTTTTTTTTAATTGTTTATAATGGTTTTAATTTTTTTAACTATTAAATTATCGATGCAAAATAATTCTAAATTTTTTCTTTATAAGTAAATCAATAATTCATAGTACATTCTTAAATAATTATCTTTGTTTCATTTGTAGATAAATCTTTTATAATTTTATATTTTTATTTTTGACTATTTTAAATTCTTAGTTATTTGGCAATGTGATAGTATTTACTTTTGAGTAAGATTCAATTTGTTAACTCATCTGGAAGGTTCATTTAGTCGTCACCTTGTTTCTAAATAATTTTTAATAAAAAAGTTTTGTATTTTTATTTTAACGGTTAAACTGATAAGAATTAACAACAGATATATCAGAAGCTGATTTTAATAATTTTATAATAATTTAATATATCTATAAATCGATAATCAATAAGTCAAACCGTTAAAATTTGATGCAATTGATATACCGCCTTAATAAATCGCCTTTCATTTTAATTAATTAATTATGAAAAGTTATACAGATGTCGCTGTCAATCTATTTACATTTTTGTTTCTGTTTTGATTTCATTGGATCTCCATTTTATACTGGCTAATTTCACGCCAAAAGGTTCAAAAAGGAATCGAATAATTCACTTTAAAAGAGTACTATAATCGATGATTGGGGTGACAATTGAACTGATTGGACCAAATTTAAATGGATCAGAACGAATTAAGATAACAAACAAATCAAGACCTAATTCAATTTAAATTATCTTAGGTCAAAACAAATCAAATAAATGGTCAAAACTCAAACTCTACCCAATTTCCTCCTTTTAACTTTCAACAGATTCAGTGAATCTGATTCACTAACATTTCTCAAAAACATTTAATAAGAATAATGATTAGATATCTTTAAACAATTGAAACTTCACATATGACATTTAATAATAATGATTAGCAAAAACTAAAATCCTCTAATACATCATTAAATTAAAAAATAAAAGTAGTTTATGATAATAAGAACTTCGATCCCACAATAACTCTATAGCAAAACTGCAAAAAAAAAAAAACTCCTAGCACAAAATCAAACAAAGTATTCCACAAACTTTACAAGTCATCTTCAATTCAAGATTCTTAATACAATCTACAAACTTTATGATCCTAGACTCAAAATTTATCACATATTTAATGCTCTCTCTATTGAAAATACTTTTTTCTCGATTCCCCAATCCTTCAAAAAGTGAATCAACACCGGCCCAAAGCTTGACCAGTATGTGGAGGAGGCATATGGCTGGCGACGGAACCAGTAAGTACCGGTTCCGGTCCGGTTCCGGTGCCGGTTCGGTGCCGGTCCGGTCCGGTTCCGGTACTTACCGGTAGGTTCCGGTAGGGGGGGGTCCGGAAAGGGAACCGGGACGGGACCGAGAATTTGTGCCGGTAATTACCGGTTCCGGTTTACCGGTTCCGGTCCGGTACCGGACCGGTAATTCCGGTCTAAATTATTTATTTTTAATTTTTTAATTTGTTACCGTTGGTGTGGGGCCCACCAACGGTAATATAATTTTTTGGACCGTTTTTTGTCTGTTTATTACCGTTTGGAACCTTTTTTTTTATTTTTTTAATTTTTTTTTACCAAAATTCAATATTTTCTTAACTATAAATACCCCTAAATCTTTCATAATTTTTCACTTCAATTCTCTCAATCTAATTCTCTCAATTCAATCCAATTCTCTCAATCCAATTCTCTCCACTTACTAATATTACAAATTTATAATTATATACATATTACATATTTACATACTACTCTCAAATATTATATATTATATATTCATTATCTACATTCTACTCTTTCAATCATTATTCCAAAATATTATTTAGTTTTGGTAATTGCATTTTGGAGCAAAATTTGGTGGATCAATTTGGAGCATATTCAAGCTTCAACTTTCATCAATTTCGGCTTCTACGTCTGTTTTTACACAGACGTTTGGTACCTTCGTTCCTAAATTCTACTTATTTATTCTTCCAAATTTACTTATTTGATTACTTTTACTTGTTGAGTTGTTGTCTCCTTGAATTATTTTTTTGACATTCATAAACTTGATTTTTTGCATATAATCGTAATTTGTTTATTTAAATTTAACATGGATTCCGGTGGAAAAGGAAAGGGAAAGAGTACATTTTTGGTGGAATTAAAAAGGCTTTAACCGGTAAAAAATCAGGTGGTAGTTCGTCTACAAGACAAGCACCACTTAGATTAAATACCGAAGATTCTATTTACGTAGACAACACTTTTATTAATATTGACTCTAACACGGGATTAGACAATGATTTTCTTGAACAACATTTTGGGAATTTTAACGAAGATTTACCGGAAGATGATTTTGAAATAAATGAAAATGAAGATACTTTTGATGATGATGAAACTCAACCCCCATATAGTGCTACTACTCCCCCCCCCCCCTCCCCCTCCCGCTCCCGCTCCCGTTCCCCCCGTACAACCTACGTCATCTAATAGGCCTAAGACGGAACGTGCAAAAAAATCCGTTGTTTGGCAATTTTTAACGCAAAATGAAGATAAAACAAAAGCTATTTGTAACAAATGTAAACACGTTTTAAACCATAAAACTTCGGGAAAGGGGGGCGGGACGGGTCATTTGAAAAATCACCTTATGCATTGTTGTAAAATGAAATTTTTGCATGCACAGGCTGTTGCGGACGCCAAAAAATTTGGAACTCCCATTCCCGATGAATCGACGGGAGGTTCAAATATGGTGCAATCGCAACTAAATCCTAGTAATATTTCCAGTCCTAGTACACATAGACCTTATAGTAGACAACGTGACCTGGATGAACTTTCTAAAATGATTGTTGTTACTGGTTTGCCTTTTAGTTTTGCAGAAAATCCCGGTTTTGTGCATTATATTCAAATTGTGTATAACCCGTCTTTTAATGGTTTTTCTAGAAATACTATAAAAAAAGCTGTTTTTGACTTTCAAGCACGCCATGTACAATATCTTAGGTGTTTATTTGCTTATGATAATTGTAGGATAGCAATAACTTCTGATATGGGACGTAGTGTAACCGGTAACGATTACTTTACAATTACGGCCCACTGGATAGATGATAACTGAAATTTGCAAAAAAGAATTTTAGGATATAAAACTTGTGAATTTCGAAAAACAGGTTCTTATATTTCCCAAACTATTCTTAATGTTTTACAATTTTTTGGTATAAGTAGAAAAATATTTAGTGTAACTTTAGATAACGCTAGTAATAATAAACGTGCTGTAGATTTTTTAAAACCTATTATTTGTCCAACTTATGAAGATGGTTTTCATATTAAATGTGCTGCACATATTTATAATTTAATTGTTAAAGATGGTATTTCTTTATTTGAAAATGGATGTAATAAAGTGGAAGCCGCATGCCACTTTATTTTTAAATGTCAAGTATTGGCTAGGCGTAGGGAATTTAACCAGCGTTGCATTGAATGTAATTTACCTGTTAGAAAAATTCCTAAATCAATAGCAACTAGGTGGAATTCATTCTATGAAATGTTAAAAGTTGCTTACGACTATAGGAGACCACTTACAATGGTCTGGAATGCACATAATTCAGATCCCACCTTCCGTCTAGATGAAAATGATTGGGTTAATATTAAAGATTTTAGTTGATTTTTTAAAAGTTTTTTATTAGCAACAAAACAAATTTTCGGGCTTTACTATCCTACTATTTCTTCTGTGTTGCCTAATATTTGTACTATTTGTAATAGTTTAGCTTCGTTTAAAAATAATGCAAGATTTAGTGAACCTGTTAGAAAAATGATAGAAAAATTTAGGAAATACTTTTTCCCAATCCCTCAAATTTATTTAACTGCTGCTTTATTTAATCCTGCTTATAAAGAATTTGGTGTATTTAAAATGGTAACTAGTATATTTGCAGACTTAGAAATAGTATACGACGGAGAAAATCAATCACTTAATCTAGACGCAGTTCTAAGTAGCATTAGACCTGAAGCTAGGAAATTATATGATTTAGAACAATATAATTCAGTACAAAATGTAGAATACCAACCACAACCTACTAGGGCTAGATTTGATGATGACATTGACGCAATGTTAGAATTACAACTTGGATTAGAAGCTAACGAAAAGAACGACTTTGATGAAAATCTTAACCAGGCACCGGAAAGCATCAAGGACTCAGAGGGGAAGCCGCAGCTGTTGGCGTGGTGGAACACTCGTGGAAAAAATTTTCCAAGACTTCAACGGGTGGCTCGTGATGTGCTGGCAATTCAAGCTTCTTCAGTTGCTTCGGAAGGCGCTTTTAGCGCTGCTAGGTTCCAAGTAGGAGACCATAGGCATTCACTAGCTGGCGATAGCTTAGAAGTTTCAGTCTTATTTCGAGACTGGATAAATGCGGAGCGGAGGAATTTAGGGCGTCCGACATTGCCTTCTCAGTTTGAAGCCGATATCGATAATGTTATATCGGAATCAAGCGAAGACGGCATGGAATTTCTGGAAGAACAAGCTCAAGAGCCGATTCCAGAAAATGTGACAGCTGAAATGTTAGAAACTCTTAGACAAGAGTTTCAAAGTAGTTTAAGATATTAGTGATTAAATATATTTGTATTACCTAGTTGAAACAGAACCCTTCCTAGAAGGTGGCTGCGTAGATTAGGTTGATTTCTAATATCTTACCTTTCTACATTGTACAATTTAAATTTTAAAATTACATAATAAAATTAGAGGCTATTCGCCTTATTTCTTTTTTTATTTTTATTATTCTTTTTACTTAATCTTAATTTAAGTTTTGACTTCTAACTTCTTTTTAATATATTTGCCCCTTTATTTCTCAAATCTTTATTAACTTTAAAGTTTAAAATACAAAAAGAAACATTCAAACTTTAATCGTTTAAAATTAAACTTTATAACAAGTTAACAACTTTAAGTTTGAATTATAAATTATATAACTTATAGTTTATAGTGTTATACTTATAAATAACTTATAACAATTTTGAATTCAAAATTTCAAACTTTCAAACTTTCAAACTTCATTTTAAATTTTAACAATTTATATA
The DNA here is from genome assembly GCA_029948455.1 of Solanum rostratum. NCBI lineage: Eukaryota > Viridiplantae > Streptophyta > Magnoliopsida > Solanales > Solanaceae > Solanum > Solanum rostratum. Next base: position 63,104,769 of record CM057048.1, read on the forward strand.
ATAATTTATGAATAATAATACTACCATTTTAACATTTTATTTTAACTTTTAACATTTTAAACTTGAATTTAAATTTTTAAATATTAACAATTTTTTTTTTTTCGGATTTCCGGTGGACCGGTCCGGTCCGGTCCGGTCCGGTCCGGTCCCGGTTGGTACCGGGACCGGTAAGGTAAGGGAGGATTTTCCCGGTACTACCGGTCCCGGTTCCGATCCGGTACCGGGGAAATCTTCCCTTGCCTTACCGGTTCCGGTACCGGTCAATGCCGGTCCGGTGTGACCGGTTCCGGTCCCGTCGCCACTCTTAAGGAGGCACATGAGAACCCTCTTTTGTAAAGTCCAATTCAAGTCATTCAAACCATTTAAGGTAATTGATATCCACAAATCAGTAGTTAAGCATACTCTACAAGCAATTTCTTCATGAACTTTTTCTTTTTGCTTTTGATATAACTTCAAAACATTTCGCTCTCAACCTACTATTTGGTTTAAGGTCAAGTGGTAACTTCCAAAAATGATCCCACACCTTAGAGCACTTTTTGCTTGTAGAGCTCGCTTCGGACAACTCATCCACTTGATCTATACTTTCCATCAACTTCTGAAAAAAAAAATCAAAAGAAACTTCTTCAAAATCCTAAAATCATATCAGTTAGACCAAGAGTAATATTAAAAAAAACTTTGATAAAAATCCCTAAATAACAAAGAAACCATTGATAAAGAAACTTACTAGAAGAGAGGAGAAATCGTTTGAAATTGATTCCTTAGTTTGAGCAAAGATGAGATCGAAATGGTCAGCACTCAGCGATCAGCTACAGAGAACAAACAATAGTTGTTCTCCGACCCTTAGCGACGCGAATTAGGGAATAGCGGATAACCTGTTGATTTTCAGAATTAGCGAATAGGTAGCGAACGTAGTATAGAGAATTGGGTTGGATTTCAACCCGTTCCGTTACACCAACTTAACCCAATATTTAATGGGTTTATTTGGGTTCAACCCAATATGATTTATATTATTTTCTCTACTATAACCCAATCCATTCATATCTCTTCGGGTAGGGTCGAATTGGGTGGATTGGACATATTTTTGCCATCCCTAGTTGGTGGCATTGGGAGGCGGGGTTAAGGGCGCCAGGGGAATTGGAATCGGCATCATCGACCTGGTAATTACTAGAATTGGATTGGTATCGATAATATATTATTGGAAAAATTGGAAAAATTCCTCCTTACCTTATTGGTCTGGATCAGACCGTACTGGATCGGTATTTTTTTTTTAATTAAATAATTGGTTAATTTTTTGAACTTTGAAGGATTCGTAAAAAAAATTACGTTTAAAGTTTGAAGTTTAATTTTTAAAGGTTTTGAAAGTTGTAAAGTTAACTTATATAAAATTTAAACTTTTGAGTTTAAACTTTAAAAGTTTAAATTTCGAATTTTTTAAGTTTTCAAATTTAAATATAAAATTTAAAACTTTTGACTTTAAAAGTTTCAATTTCAAAATTTTTAAATATAAAATTTAAATTTTTGAATGTTCCATTTTGTATTTTAAATTTAATAGAGAATTGAGAAATAAGAGGGCAAATATATATTACAAAATAAAATAAAAAAAGGCGAATAGCATATAATTTTATTATTCTACTCTGGGTCTTATTTATTATAATATACTAATATTTTACACCACTTTAAAAATCTTGCCAAGTGTTTGCAACATTTCTAATGTTACATTTTCTGTAATTGGTTCATGAGCTTGTTCCTCCGTAAAATCCATATTGTCTTCACTTGATTCTGATAAAATATTATCTATATCGGCTTCAAATTGACACGGTAAAGCTGGACGCCCTAAATTCCTCCACTCCACATTGATCCAATCTCTGAATAAAAACCAAAATTTCCAAGCTATTTACTGCTAGTGAATGTCTATGGTCTCCAAATTGGAATTTTGGCGCACTAAAAGTGTCTTCTGAAGCCACCGATGGTGCTTGAATAGCTAGGATATCACGAACCGCCCGCTGAAATCTTGGAAAAGCTTTACCGCGATTCTTCCACTATTTCAAAAGTTGTTGCTTCCCCTCTGCATCTTTAATACTTTCTGCAACCTGGTTAATGTATTCATCAAAATCAGCATTTTTGTTAGTAGTAAGTCCAAGATGATTTTCTAACATGTCATCAATGTCGTCCTCATATCTACACTTATATGGTCGTGGTTCTTGACATTATACATTTTAGGCTTAACTAATAAAGAGACACTTAAACTTGTCCTCATTTTTCACTTAGACACCTAAACTAAGACAAGTTCCTAATAGACACCTCAACTGCTCAGATTTGATTCCATTAAACACTTTTATCTTACTTGGCACTCTCCGGTACTTTTTTTTAATTTTTCAGCCAAAAATACATAATTACGGTGAAAATAATTTGTTTTTTTCATAAAAGTAGGTTCTCAAAATTCTTAGTTAACCATGTGCAAAAAATTTTTTCCATAAAAGTAGGTTCTCAAAATTCTCCGTTAACCATATGCGAAAAAATTATTACAATTTTAAATAAAAATAACTGAGAATTTTGAGAATCTACTTTTTATGAAAAAAAAAATTTTTGGACCGCAACAATTTATTTTTGGCTGAAAAATTAAAAAAATAGTACGGGAGAGTGCCAAGTAGGATAAAAGTGTTTAATGGGATCAAATCTGAGCAGTTGAGGTGTCTATTAGGAACTTGTCTTAGTTTAGGTGTCTAAGTGAAAAATGATGACAAGTTTAGATGTTTGTTTATGTATTTGGCCTACATTTTATGCTACATTATATGCTTCTAAAATCATATAATTTCCCAGTTTCTGTTCTAATGCTACTTTTAACTACAACCAAATTATGTGATTGATTATTCTCATTGTCTTCAATTTCTAAATTTGAATATATGCTATCTACCATTCGAGATGCACCTAGTTCTTTGTAAGTCAGGTTAAATAAACAAGCAGTTAAATAAATTTGAGGAATTGAGAAAAAATATTTTTTAAAATTTTTCAATCATTTTAAGCCGGTTCTTTAAATTTTGGATTATTTTTAAACAGAGCAATTTTAGTAGAAATAGCACAAATATTTAGTAAAACAGAACAAATAGTAAGATAATAATGACCAACAATTTATTTGGTAGCTAAATAAAAAACTCTTAAAAATTCAATTAGATCTCTAATATCATTCCAATCATTATCATCAAGTCGGTAAGTCAAAGATTAAATCAAGTTAATAAGATGTTAGTCTTATGTGGTTTGTGATACATTACATTGGATCTTGTTATACGAAATTTTATTTGTAATATGAAAATTCAGCTAGTTTAAATCAAAATCTAAAATATTTCTATTACTAAAAAGAAATGTTTTTTCCCTTTTGTCTTAAAAAAAAATTGTGTATTTTTTCCTTATTTTTTAATGTCCACAAAATTCAAAATCTTCTATGCAAAATATAATCATCGATCCACACAATTAACAACTTTTGGGGACTAAACAAAGACTTTAATGGCCTGACAAATTCAAAAATTTTACGCAAGTAGAATATTGTATTTATTTTTATAATAAATAATATTTATACATAATTTTTAGATTAACAAGACATAACGTACAAAACACATGTATTAAACTAGTTATAACAAAACTTTATAAGAAGACAACGGTGAAAAAATTCGTACATTATATATATATATATATATATATATATATATATATATATATATATATATATATTCATAATTTATGTGATTCAAATAAATTTTGAAGAGTTAATAATTTTAATACAATTTTTAGATATTTGAAATTGTTATTTATTTAATTTATAGTATTTTTAAAAAAAAATAGTTTTCAAATAATATATATCACCCTATTCGTCTCAATTTATGTGGTCCTAATAGAATTTCGAGAATCAATTAAATTTTTATAAATTTTTTAAATATTTAAAATTACTAATTATTATGATAATTTTTTTTTAAAATAAATACAAATTTCATGGTTGTCCTTTCTTGAGTTTATTATATATTTTCATAATTATATATCCAATGGTTTAGAGATATAGGTGAAGGTATTCTATTCTCCACCATCTACACCTGTCTCACATGCACCCCTTTTCTCAAACAACACTATGGTTTATCATCATGTAACCAGTGAAATTGTTCTACAGATTATTTATTTTGGGACGAAAAATTATTTAAAATTATATAGATAGATCCAATAAGACATTGTATCTGAATGACCTTTTCATTTAGAGTAATTAATTATACAGATGTTTGGATTTCATTGGACAATACTCTGTACTAGTGTTTCATGCCAAAACGTTCCAAAATACTATGGGAGGGGTAGGTGTAAGATGGTGGAAAAGAGAAGGACAATGAAGATGAGACAGGTTTAAAATGCAAATTGCGTATTTATTTTTTTGTTTTCGAATGGAACAGAAATTGTGGGCAGGTGTTGTGGTTTTATGTTCAGAGCTAAAAAGGAGGCGTGAATTCAAAATATTAATTTTATAAACTTATAATATTTAATATTTGAGTGTTGCTAAATAATCATCATTACGCGGTTCAAATATGACCACGAATATAAGAGGCTGCAATATAAAGTATCAATAAGCTTTAATTACTTGGTAAATTTTAAGGATCAATTTGGAAAGTCACCCTAGTAAATTAGATTTCGTGTAATTGGACATAATTATATTATCTGGAATAATCACATGATCTTATCAGTATACTGTTGTTTTGTATTGATACTTTACTTGCTCTTTCTTTGTTAAGTACAGGGCATCAAGCACAATTGACAAACCTCAGCTAGGAGATGAATGAACTTTTGAATTCAAGGTGAGCCAACTCTTTGACGCCTACTATGGATTCATCTATCTTCTTAGTCTATTTGTTCTCGGACTCAGGCCTTTAGTTATTTTTATGATTTTCTAGGGTTGCATTCTCTAATGTTAGACACTTAGGGTTTTGGTATAATGACTTTCAAATTCTTGAGGGTTGCTTTTCGCATTATATTAAACTATTTTGTTGGTTTATGGAAACTCACTTATTGTGATTGCTACTTAAACCTATTTCCATACCTTTACATGATTATTCTTAACAGATTGCTTAGTTGGGTTCTGGTATTGATTCTTCCATAGGGGGATTAGTGCGGATGTCACTCACCACCTGTTCGGGATCGTGACAAAATTGATATCAGAGAACTAGGTTCGTTGACCTCATTGTACCAAAATGAATCTAGTATAGTCTTGTGGAACGGTATACAGACATCGATACTTCTCTTCGAGAGGCTACAAGACTTTAAGAAATTTCTCTCATATTTTCCTTCTTTCCTCTCTTCGTGTTATAATTTGATTTCAATTGGTATCTGGTGATCCAAATTGATATTTATCCTCTTTCACTCTTCTGTTCGAAGATGGTTAACACGTGCAATAACAGTGTTAGGCTAACAACTCCATCAACGAGCCAAGAGAGGAGCCAGCCGCTAGAGTCCATGGCCAAGGTAAGGGTTGAGGACGAAGAAGAAGTAGAGGCCGAGGAAGGGTATCATCCGCCAGAGATAAGGTCCAAGTTGAGAATGTACCTGTAGGAGAGGCCCCTCCCATACCCCCAATTGAGACAGAGGAGAATGTGGAGTTAGAGATAGAGGAGAATGTACGAGTTAAGGAAGATGCACAGGTTGGGACTACATGACCTCCCCTTTTGGACTCAACAACTACCTAATAGGTATTAACATTTCTTAGTGGGTTGGTCAACACTAGAACCATTCCCATAGTGGCCTCTACTCCAACTCCAGTCACTCATCCCTGTTGCAGCTACGACGACTAATATGGATAGAACTCTGGGTACTGATGCATTCTTTTGCTTTCTTCTAGGCTCAATGTTGACCAGTACTAAGCATGAGATGATGTTCAAATTTTTAAAGTTGAAGCCTCCAGTATTACTAGGTTCAGAGAATGAGAATGCTTCATTTTCAATTACTATGAACGATTCTACAAGTTGAGTATTGTACATTAACACGAGGTTAAGTTTATGACCTTTCAGCTCCAAGGCGAGGCTAAACAATGGTGGGGAGTCTTTGTAGAGTGTCGATTGTCAATTTTTCCACCACTTACTTGGGGTCAATTTCATGCTTTATTTTTAGAGAAGTATGTGCCTCGGACTCTGAGAGATTATAAGAAGGATGAGTTTATGACACTCGAGTAGGGTAGCATGATAGTAGCTGCTGATGAGGCGAAGCTTCATGCCTTGTCTAGATATGTCACTCAGTTGGTGACTACAGAGGAAGAAAGGATTCAATTGTTCATCACAGATTCGAATCCTGAGCTATAAGTTTTATCTGTTCACATAATTGTTGCAGGTAAGAGTTTTAATGAGACAAGAAACGTAACTAAGAAAGTAGAGAGAGCTAGAAACGTTGGGCAAGCTAAGGCTTTGGCCAAGAAACCCAAAAGTGCAGGTAACTTCTATGGTTCTTGCGCTAGAGGTTCAAGTAAGCTGGCCATTGCATCTTGACCAGTACAGTTAGCCATGCCTACTTTTATAGGTAGTCACTCTTGGACTTCACAATAATCTCTTACTTAAGATAACCAATGAGCTTCTTCCACGCCAAGTACTTGGCCTTCTTTTGATTGTAGTTGTTATAACTGTGGAGAGCCAGGACATGTGAAGAGGGAGTGTCCCCACCCCCATATGACTGATCTCGTGCTGAAATAGACTAGAGTTGTAGTGTCGGGAGTTGGATGAACAGTGGTGGAGGACAACCACAAGGTAGGCAAGGAGGAAATCAGAAAGGTCATGGCAGATGAAGAAATGATAATGCAGGTATGGAAACTATACAGACAAGAAAAGAGGTTGCTCATCAGGATGATAGGATCCAATTTTAACTTTTTTGAAAATGACAGAGGCTGAGACATCTAATGCTGCAATCACTGGTAACATTCTTATTTGTGATCGGATGACTACTATTTTGTTTGACCCAGGCTCCATTTGTTCTTATATGTTAGTAAATTTTTCCTTGAATTTTGATTTGATTTATGATATGCTTGATGCCCCCATTTATGTTTCCACCTCAATTGGAGAGTCTGTTGTAGTCGCCCATGTCTATCGTGCTTGTTCTATTTTGTTAATGAATTTTATAATGCAATACTCAATTGTAATGTCAAAACTATGACTTTATAGATCCCGGATAAGGAAAGATTAGAGTGGGAAGGGTGTAAAATCCTAAATCAGTTAAGGTCATATCTTATATTTGAACTAGAAAAATGATGGGGTAAGGTTATTTAGCATATTTGGCTCATATTGGGGATGTTGATACAAATTCTCCTTCTATTGATTCCATCATTGTTGTACTTGAGTTTAAGAAAGCATTCCCTACGTATTTGTGTGGTATGCCTCTTGGATAGAGATATACATTTCTGCGTTGATTTATAGCCAGGTACTTGCCCATTCTCTCCTTATTGTATGGCTCCAACAGAGCTAAGAGAACTTACGGTTCAGATTCAAGAACTCCTTATAAGGGTTTCATTTGTCCTAGTTCTAGGGCCGTTCTGGTCTTGTTTGTTAAGAAAAAGGATGATATTATAAGGGTGTGCATAGACTATCAAAATAAATAAGATTATCATCTGAAATAAGTACCCATTGCCTCGTATCGATGATCTCTTTGATCAACTGCAGGGTGCATCAGTTTTTTTAAAAATGATCTCAGGTCTGGCTATTGTCAGCTAAAGAATAAGCCTGAAGATGTGCCTAAGGCTGCTTTTAGACCCCAATATGGGCATTATGAGTTTTTAATAATGTCGTTTTGGTTTATCAATACACCAACATCCTTTATGAATTTGATGAATGAGGGCATTTAAGATTTTTTTGGATTCATTATAATTCTATTTATTGACGATATTTTAGTCTATTTGAAGAGTAAGAAAAAATATACAGACTATCTTTGCATTGTTCTAGGCGTTCTTGGGAGACAAAACTTCTATGAAAATTTTCTAATCATGAATTCTAGTTGTCTTTTGTTGCCTTCTTAGGGCATATTATTTCAAAGGAAGGAGTGATGGTATACCCCAAAAGATTGAACTAGTTAAGAATTGGGTCTAGCTTAGTTTAGTGACTGAAGTGAGGAGTTTTATAGGACTAGCCAGTTATTACCAACTATTTGTGAAGAACTTTGCTTCTATGGCTCGCGTTTGACAAAGTTTATCAAAAAAGATGTATCATTTGAGTGGACAAACAAGTGTGTGAGAGCTTTCAAAGTTCAAAATCCTTCTAACTATTGTCTCAATCCTGACGTTGCCGATGAAAGGTAAGAATTTTATTGTTTATTATGATACCTCACGTTTGGGTTTGGATGTTGTGCTGATACAAGATAAAAATGTCTTAACTTATGCTTTGCCATAGTTAAAGGTTCATGAGAGGTACTATCTAACATATGACTTGGAGTTAGCAGCGGTGGTATTTGCTCTCAAAATCTAGCGACATTATTTCTATGGGACCAAGTGTGAAGTGTTTACTAACCTTCACAATCTGTAATACGTGTTTACTCAAAAGGACTTGAATCTGAGAAAGCGAAGGTCAATGAAGTTACTTAAAGATTATGATGTCACTATATAATATTATCCAAGTTAGGCTAATATGATGACAGACACATTGAGCCGAAAACTAGTAAGTATGAATAGTCTATCCTGTTTGAAGGCGTCTAAGCGATCGTTGGCGGGAGAGATCTGAATATTGAAGACTAAGTTTATGAAGCTGAGCATCTCAAAGAAAGATGGGTATTGGCCAGCATTAAGGTGATACCTACTTTCATTGATGAGATTAAGGCTGGGGTAATTTGAAGATGGGGACTTGAATGAGATTAGAAAGAAGGTAATGTGGATAAGGCACAAGATGATGCTCTTAATGCAGGCAGAGTGTTCAGTTTTAAGGGAAGGATTTGTGTTCCTCAGGTGAACAACATAATTAAGAATGTATTATTAAAGGCTCAAGCTTTGCAGTATATTCATCCAGACGTGATCAGGATGTATTAAGATCTGAGACGACTATACTGATGGCCTGGTATGAAGAAAGGCATAACTAAATTTATGATCAAGTGTCATAACTGTCTTCAAGTGAAGTATGAACATCAAAGGTAAACATGTTTACTTAAGAGAATGTTTATTCCTGAATGAAAAGTAGTAAGTCTTTCTAAGACCTTGGGAAAGTTTGATTCTATTTGGGTTATGGTTGACGGGCTAACAAAGTCCTCCTACTTTATTTTTGTCCAATTGGATAATACTGCTTAGTAGTTGGCAAAAATCTATGTAAAAGAAATAGTGAGATTGCATGAGGTTCCCCTCTCTATCATCTTAGACCATTGTACTCAGTTTACATTAGAGTTTGAAAAAAAGTTGCATGAAAAGTTAGGCACGCAATTCATTTTTAGCATTGTTTTTCATCTCCAGACTGATGGATAGTTAGAGAGAACAATTCAAGTATTTAAAGACATGTTGACAGAATGTGTGATCGACTTTGAAAGTCATAAGGACAAGTAACTATAGTAGTGTAAGTTCTCCAATATTAATAATTATCACTTCAGCATTGACATGGCTCCTTTTGAAGCACTTTATAGGAGAGGGTATAGATCACTCATAGGGTAGTTTGAGGCTAGAGATGTGAAGCCTTTAGGGATTGATTTGGTAAAGCATACTCAAAATAAGATAAAAAATATCCAAGCTAAGCTCCTAGCAGCTAGAGTCAGCAGAAAGAGTATGCGGATCTCAAAGTTAGGGATATGACCTTTCAGGATGGCGAGCAGGTTCTTTTAAGTACCTCCTATAAAAAGTATTATGAGATTCGATAAAAAAAGGCAAACTTGGTCCTCGCTATATTGGCCCATTCGGGATGCTTTGATTATGTAGGTCCAGTGACTTATAAGTTGACATTACCACCTAATTAGTTTGGAGTCCATCCAGCATTCTATGTGTCTATGTTGAAGAGCGCCAAGGGTATCAGGACTAGATAATTAAGTGGGACTCAATATTATTGGATAAGAATCTTCAATATGAAAAAAACCCAGTTGCAATTCTTGATCGGGATGTTTAGAAGCTAAGAATAAAGATATTAAGTCGATGAAGGTCTAATAGAAACATCACTCAATAAAGGAAGCGACTTGAAAAAAACTGAGAAGAATATGCAAGACAAGTATCCTTATATGTTAGTCATTCAGGTACTACTCTATTTTACCTTAGTCTAGTTTTTCTTATTTAATCACTTGGGGACGAGTGATTGATAAATTGATATCTATTTTAATGATATGTCTCTGTCATTAGGAATTGATCAATGGATAAGGAATTTGGGCTAGAAAACTCTCGAGTAATAACTTGAGAATTTTGAGCCTAGGCTAGACTTGGACAAAATCTGAGTCATGTAAAGTCAGTGGTAATTTGATAATGGATTAAAGTTTGAATTTCGAGTATGATTTTTTGAGTTTATAACTAAGACAATAAGGATCCTGTACGACTTAACAGAATTAAATTCGGACGAGTAGAACTCCCGAAATTGATCTTAGCACAAATGGTAGATTTTTGAACGTCATGATTTGAAGGTATGTTGGGGAATGGGGACTTAGGACGCAATTTACGAATTTCTGTCTCCGTGTAACCTTCCACGACAGAATTATTCCCACTACGGTGGTGCTACCATCTGGGGATAAGTGGCTGCCATGGTGGGACAGTTGCGAACTTAATTAAAAAAAAGTCTCATATTATTTTTATTTCTCCTACTTCGTCCTTGAGAGACCAGAAAAGATCTAGGGCAGTTTTTCTTTAGTTTTCAACTTGTTTCATCGATAAATGTAAGTTAGTCATTTCTCTAACGAGTAAATTAATTCCTAAACCTTACAATCTTGGCGATTCTCTTAGGGAAGGTTCTGGCCTGAAATTAACAATGGGAAAAGGCCCTAATTGGAATAGTCGCCTAATCCTATCAATACATTATTATTTTTATACTAATACTGCACTTGCTCTTTCTTTGTTGAGTACAGGACATCTTCAGGCGGTTGTTAACAGATTTCAACTAGAAGACCAGTGAACTTTCAAATTCAAGAGTTAATCAGCTTGTTAATTCAAACCTACTATGAATTCATCTATCTTCTTTTCATTTGTTCTCGGCTCAGACCTTTAATTATTTATTTTTATTATGATTTTTCAAGACCGCATGTCCCTGTTTAAACACTTTAGATAAAATTTTGATACAATGACTTTTAAGTTCTAAAAAATTATTTTAGCCATTATGTTAAAGATTATTCTGTTGAGTTCATAAGAACTCACGTTGTAATTACTACTTATGTGATATTTTCCAACCAAAGAATGAATGTGGTGCCCCTCACATATGTGCATGTAGTATTTATTTATATAGCTAGTGTGGTTCAATAATTTTTTATTATTTTAAAAGTTAAAATTAAAATCAGATCAAACTAAAGCAAGAAATGTTGTTCTTTTTTTCAATTAATACTACTATCAGAAAACAGATTAATAGTTTATCCCTTGACAAGGTAACAAGTCTACTAGTCTGATTACAAGATTATGTTACGTTAGAAATTGCAAAAAGATTAAGAACTCAAGACTATAGAAATATCCGCCAAATGTACATGGTACACCATAAATTCGGTTCAGTCTGTATGTTGCTAATTGCTATTATTTGCATTTTTTTACCATAAGAAAACAGTTAATCAACTTTGCTGTTAAATCAACTTCTTCCAGCTCATGATGAAGGACTAATATGAACAAAAGTAAAGGAGCAACCTTGAAGCACTGGCTGTACATGTTTTCCAGATCTCAATGTTTTCATTTCCACTAAATTAGTACCTATTATTTACTTTGCTATAGGTTTCTGTCTGGTGTTAGAAAATTGTACGTCTCCACTGAGAACGGAGCTAATGAAGCTCTCTGCATCTTCAGTAGTAACTTCTCCATCAAAAACTGCAAACTTACCCTTCCGTGGCTTGTAAGCGAGAAGGACCTTGTCTGATGATTTATACCCTGATTTGTCAAATGCATTCAAGAAAGACTGCTGCCTCGCTGCATCCAAAAGTGCGTAGGAAACTGAATCTCTTGAGCCATAGGCAGTATTCTGTCGTCTTGATAATGACTTTTGAGAGACCTAAAGTTGGCAAAATTTGAGTCACAAATCAGTTGTGCTCCGTTTTATTCACATCAGAGAACAGAGTAAATCATAAATAACTGAAAGAAGTCCATACAGTTGACAACTTTGACAACTTACCGATAATAGAACTTTTTCTAGCTTATCCCTTGCTTTAGATGACCTGAAAACACCGACCACACAAACAGGAGTATTCTCCCCGCAAATGTCATTGAAATTAGAGCCTGTCAGTAATGGTACTTGCTTAGCCTCTGGTTCACTCTGCTCACTTTTACTATGTGCTGAAGCTGCCTTCTTATTTTTCTTTTCAAAATTGTCCAGTAAACCACTTAGATCTTGAATTGCTGACTTTAGATCTTTTACAGAAATTCCTGTTCGCAAAATCTGTTTCTCCCCATTGGATAGCCAGCCAACAATGGCAGGAAGAGCATCAACCCCCAACCTTCGAACAGAAGGAGCAGAAGCATCACGAACCTATTAAACAAGACAAAGGCTTTACGGAAAAACTTTCAAAGAATAAAGTGCAATCAAGTTCAAACCGAAATTCAAGTGGGTACAATATTTGACAATTCATGCGGAGAAGTTTAATCATATTTTCTAACAAAGTTAAGAGTACCAACCTGTGCATCATAGAAGACAATACGATTTCGATACAAGCCACTAAGAGCACGCCAAATAACTGGAGTATCTTTTTTTGTAGAGAGAAGCATCACTTTAGGTAAACCTCCTACAGTCTGGGAAGCAAAATCAAAGTGGTCCAAATCTACCCGCTTTGAGAATCTCGGAAGATGCTCATGGCAAAAACTTTTCACCTTCTTCACATCTAAATCATCACTGTACTCCATTAAAGCACCATTCCCACTTGATTTTAATGAATACACAAACAATCTTGGCACCTTGCGAGGATATATGCCAAGACCCTTGCAAAAAGATGCATCAGTTTCACAGTTTATTCTCCCCACCTATCACAGTAAAAGCACATCAGCAGAGGTACAGTAGTGTCTAGCAGTATAATGATGTAAGCAAAGGAATGCATACCTTTATTGCCCCATCCAGTGAGCTTGCAACTTCTCCAAAGATAGATTCATAATATTGGATATCTCTTGATCTAGATGTATGAGATAGTAATAGCCACGTCATTCCTTTATCAGATATTTCTTTCTTATACATCTGTGAGTTTATGGAAGGGATGCTATTGCCAGAGTTCCTGGTTCTAGACTGAGACCTTCTTGAACCACCAAAGCCACCAAAACTCCCAAATTGACTCCCACTTCCCATACCACCCCCAAACATGTTGGAGAATATATCATCTAAACCAAAGCCAGAAGACCTTTGGCTGCCAGGACCGCCAAAGGAAAATGAAAATGATTTTGCACCTCCTTGTCCACCCATACCACCTGGCCCGAAGTTAAACCCACTTTGTCCTGGTCCACCACTTGTGAAGTATGTATATCCATCATGATCTCCAGCCCCGCCAGCATCAAATCCAGGAGCTCCCTTCTCATCTCCATATAGATCATAGTTTTTCCTCTTCTCCTCATCGGACAGTATTTCATAAGCTGAAATTTGATAAGACGGATCATACAGCTAGTCAAAAATATTGATCATCAAGCAAGAAAACACCCAGAGAAAGAAACGGCATGCTGTAACTAGTTGCACGCATCAAGATAACTCAGGCTGTATGGGTTTTAACATTTAATCAACGCTATCTTTGGATCCCAGATAAAAATCAAAACCTACCTAGCACCTTGAAAAAAGATAAGAAACACAACAGTCTTTGGATATCAGATTCTGGTGATAAATTTAGCCAGAATTTTAAAGAAAATAACAAAAGCAGTTCTTTTAATTTCCTCAACTACAATTCTTCCTTTCCTCTTTTTAATTGGCAGAGAATGCTGAAAAGGAAGATAGGAATCAGAAGCTACTATACCGTTATTAATCTCAGCAAATTTCTCTTGTGCACCCTTATTTTTGTTCTTATCTGGATGATATTGGAGTGAGAGCCTGAAAAAGAAGAGAGATAAAGGAGAAGATTAGAAGGACAGAATATTAATTGCTGGAAAATTAATGCAGAGAAGTTCAACAATTGAAAAATCAGCAAATAAATCCAGAAAATTTTCCAAAAAACCATGAAACTGCAAATTTAAGTTATGAAGAGTTCTGCTTTACCATCGTCACTAAGAGCCCAGTAATTTACAGTTTTACATATGCTGTGCACTCTCTTAGGGTGTCACTTGTAGGGGTTTCATCCCAGAAGCATGTAGGACATGACTAGAATTCAAGACCAAACTACAGGTACCCAAAGACCCGTGAAAGTTTGAAGCACAAATAAAAGTACTTCGAAAATATTCATCACCACTACAAATCCGCAAGTTAAGCTAATTCCTACCAACAAAGAGACATCAATCATGGTACAGGATAACAGTTGATATAGTTGTGCCAAGTTTTGGCTAAGAGAAACTTGACTGCTGGATGGTTAAAGAAAAAAAAAGGAAGAACAAACGCATAACCATTGAGATTTAAAGAACAAATGATGATGGAAAAAAGATGATCCCTGTACAAAACATACTTATGAAAAGCTTTCTGGATCTCACGCTGACTTGCGCTTTTATCAACTCCAAGCACCTGAAAAGTTCCAAATCATTGGTAACCATGGAAGATGAAGTTAATTATTCTGCATATGAACACTCGGGATATACAAGCTATTCTAGCATCATGAATTGTCACGTAATTAAATCTTTAGGGTTAACATTACCTAATATTTCAGGTTTATTTTCTTAAAACCAACAAACATGAGAGGATAAGAACTTTTTCATTGAATCTCCATTTTGAAGAATATCAACATAGTGATCAATTTAAGATTTCAGTACTTGCCACACCTAACTTCAAACAGTATTTTGTGGTTCCTCTTTGCATTGATTCTCTTGTGCCACAAAGATGTGCGTATATATCAGCAGCAGCAAATGAAAAATCTAAGTTAACAATCAAATCCAATGTGTCATGAATACATTTTTCCAGAACCCATCATGCATATTAGCATACTGAGAGTTTCTCCTTTTACATTATTATTACTAAACTTTACACTTATCAGTAAAATATGAAAAAGGACCGTAAACAGATATTATTCCAGTCAATCAATGATATGTCTGCTTCCCTTTCTTTCAAATGGACAATCTTTCATCTACTCTATTTCCTAGTTTCAAAACACAATTTCTCAATCACAGCATTATCCTACTAAATGAAAAATAATTAAATGGAGCAATTCCAATAAACCCCATATAAAACCAACCGACAAATAAAACAAACAGGCAAACATGTGACCGGTCACGGGTTCAAAAGCCATGGAAACAACCTCTTGCAGCCTTGTGCATAGCCAATCAGTTCACAATCTAACAGTCTTAGAAAAAACACGAATTTTCAAGCTACCGTGAAAATTTAAACCAATTTATGCGCAATCAATTAGTTAAAATCCCCTGTATCCATATCAAATTTCACTGTTTTCAGGCCTAATTCACGCCAATTTGGAAAATAAATTTATCAATTTCCTAAAAAAGGCCATCCATAATACATATATTATACAGAAACAGAGATTTATACATACCTTATAAGGATCAACGGTTTTGGATTGTGTGTTGAGAACAAAGAGTGATGCGCAGAGAACAATGAATATCGAAATTCGTCGGGTCTTCATATTCGGGTCTAACTATAACTTAACGGGTCGATTGTCCGGATTCAAATATAAATATCGGATCGATTGTTCTTCAGTCAATTGAGAGAAATACATATAATGGAGAAGAAGAAGAAGAAGTTGGTTCTTAATAGAATTGGCGGGGGTTGGGGAAAGTTCCAGATCATTCGGATGTTTTTGATGACGTGACATTTATGACAGGGTTCCACGAGTTTTAACCAATCAGATTTTAGATTTCTCCAATATGTTGTAATAAAATAAATATTTTTATTTATCTTGGTTTTAGTTTGATTCCGAATTTTTCTAAAAAAATAAAAATGAAAAACGTTGTAATTACCCTAAACTTTTCTATAATTTCTTGTTTCATAGGCTTTGCGCATGATCAAAGCATATAGTTATTTAATTATGAACTTATTAAAAAAATTAATTTTAATAAATTATTTATTTATAAAGATCTTATACATAAAAGACTTTATTACTAATTAGAACTCCGACTCTATTACTAATTAGAATTTATAGTAAATTAAAATTTTCTTTGGAGTCCTTATTTTATTATATCTTTCCATATATTTTAAACATTTAATATAAATATAATTAAATAATAATTTAAAGAAAAATAGCAAAAAGATAATTTTATCTTAAAAAAAATTAATAAAGGACAAAAAGTTCAAACAATAATTTTAAAGATCTTCACACTTTTAATATAATTGTAGACATTGAAATTTTGTAGGACTCAGATGAGTCCCATTTCAATTAGAGTTTCTTCGAGGTTACTCATGCCTATATAAAGAGTATTATGTTCTCTTAGGCATCTCAAATATCCCATAAACCCTTGTGATATTTATCAAGAGATCAAAATATGGCTCAAGGATGTCAAAATCATCCTTCGAGAAAATCTTATGAGAGAAGAATCAAGGGATAAACAGATTTGTACTCACGTTGTTTATCAATAAATTTATGTTTCTTCATATTTTATTTGTGATTGTGATTTATTTTTTTATCACATTAAAATTTCTTGTAAACAAAATGGCACGCCCGGTGGGACCAAATCTGCCATTTATCTCTTCTCTTATAAGTCACATCTACTAATTTGAGGAAATCAAATCTACAAATCTGAAGTCAGTAATAAGTACTTCAAGCCCTGTCTTTGAGTTTCATCAAGTCTACACTCCGAAATCAAATCTACAAATCTGAAGTCAGTAATGAGTACTTCAAGCCCTGTCTTTGAGTTTCATCAAGTCTACACTCCGACAAGCCTTGAAGCAGGGGGCATTTGTAGACATTGAAATTTTGTAGGACTCTACGAGATGAGTCCTATTTCAATTAGAGTTTCTTGGAGGCTACACTATCCTAAACCCTAATTAATGTCTATATAAAGAGTATTATGTTCTCTTAAAGAGGCATCTCAAATATCCCATAAACCTTGGGGATATTTATCAAGAGATCAAAATATGGCTCAAGGAGGTCAAAATCACCCTACGTTCACTAACGACCCTCGAATCATGGAGAAATCTTATGAGAGAAAAATCAAGGGATAAACAGATTTGTACACACGTTGTTTATCAATAAATTTATATTTTTTCATATTTTATTTGTGATTGTGATTTATTTTTTTATCACATTAAAATTTCTTGTAAACAATAATACAAATAAATAAATAAATAAATGAATGATCCATTAAGATGCTTTTTTTACCTCTTAAAATTGAAGCACAAACCCTTCATAATATGGAAAAGGGTAATGCTAAATGACCACAAAAAAAAAAAAGATTTAAAAATTTGATCACAAATTTTAAAAACATGTAATATCTATTTTTATGTCAAATCTTGCATCAATTGCCTAACTTTTTCAATGAAAACAAAATTAACTACTTTTTTCTATTTTCCAAATTCCTTGAATTTCTTAGCACTAATCTTGCATCAATTGCCTAAGTTTTTCAATCAAAACAAAATTAACTACTTTTTTGTGTTTTCCAAGTTCTTTGAATAACTAATGTTAAGGAAGATGAAAAGGTTTTTTTTTTTTAATTATTATTATTTCGTTATAGTGTTGTACTTTCTCCGTTCTATTTTAATTTAATTTGTGAAATAATGCACACATATTAAAAAGTTCAAGATAAAATTTAAATCATACTTTTCACTATTACCCTTTGTGAAGTCATAAATATGTGGTGTAATTTATTTCTTAAAAATATAAATTTCAATACTTGAACTTTGAACAATTTAACTTTTTGGAACATTAAAAAGAAAAACTTCAAAAATTAAATTAATCTGATACGAAGGGAGTGTGGTTCATTTGATAAAATAAATATACAACTTAGATTGAAAAATAAATATTTGCAGTTAACTTTAAAAGTTATACTCTTTAATTAAGAAAAAATTGTAATCTTATTTTTTTTTTTATTATTTACATAATAATTTTTTTTTATTACTATATAATATAAATTATGTTCTGAATATGTACATAATCACCATCCATGCATCCTCCATGCCCATTTATGTTCATAATGTACCAATGAATACATTTCAAAAGTAATGTTTTCATTTAAAATATAAAAAAAATTAAGAAGACAATCAAATTTCAGGATAATGATAACCAAATATGAATATTATATTTAACTAAATTACACTTAATTATTTAGTCATACAAATTTCATAAAATATAGTTACTATGAATTTTTCTTTAAATTTAAGAAAATAGTTATATTTCATACTTCAATGATTAATGTGTCATTTATATAATGAATATTTTTCAAGAGAAAGAAAAATAAAAAATTTAAAATTAGATATTTTAAATAATAAACTAATTAATAATGGGATATTATAACTATACCACGAATAACACATTAAAAAAAATTATATTATAATTACTCCAAACAAGAATGTATGTGTGTTTGTGTCAATGTGAAAGTTGTACGAATTATTCAATAAAACACAATTTAGCAATTTGAAGTATGAGTTTTCAAATTTATAATAGATTTTTCTTTCAATATAATCAATAAATAAAATTATATATAATTCTACAAGCCATATTTAAACATGTAATTAAGTTATTTAGATAAAATTATAATATTTGACAGACGTAATTGAATTTTTTTAAAATTATATTAAAAATATATTTAAATATGTAGGTTAAATTTATTTAAATAAAATAATTAATAAAATTACACAATTTGAACTGTAAGTAATGATTGCAAGTTATCAAATTGACATAACACATGAAGCAATACTATAATATTATTGTGTAACTCTCTTGGGTTGTTGTTTACTAGGATCATACATATGAACTATAAGATTTTTATATTTTTTGTTTCCTATAACGCATTGATGCCCACCATATATAAAGTATTTTTGAGTTTTAACTATTTTTATTGAAATATTTTTCAAATTATATTTAAGAATGTATTTAAATATGTAGAATAAATTTAATTGTACATAGTATTAACAAAACTAGAGTTCATATTATTATAATTAAATATCAGTAGTTTTTTTTACAGGTTATTAAAATGGCTTGACACAAAGGCATAAGACTGCGACATTAATGTGCCACTTTTTTAGATTGTGTTGACTAGGGCCAACAATTATGAAATATATAATTTTTATTATTTCTATAATGTGTCAATATCTGTCCTGTTTAAGGTATTTTGATTTTTTTATTATTGTTTTTTAATTATTTTTCAAATCATACTTAAGAGAAATACGTTGATATAATACTTAAGAGAAATATGTTGATATATACTTTAAATTTATTTAAATATAATCATTAATAAAATACTTAATCAAAGATCATATTAATAACAAATATAAATAATTCACAAGTTATTAAATCGGTGAAAACTACAATATTGGGTAGTTATTAAGTAGGGTTGACATGTATGAACTAAGTGATTTTTATAATTTCTATAATGTGTCGATGCATATTATATTTAAAGTATTTTGAGTGTTAATTGTTGTTACTGGATAATTTTAAACTTTATCTTGAAAATATTTGAGTGTTAACTATCGTTACTGGATAATTTTAAACTTTATCTTGAAGATATTTAGATATATAATTAAAATTTATATAAACATAGTAATTATAACAAAACTGCTTATTTTGAAGTCACAGTGATAACAAAATATAGATAACAATATGTATATTATCTGTTACGCCCCAGGAGGGTACCCTAAGCGCGGCCAGCACTTGAAGAACCATTACTGATTCCCCAAGAGAACCACCTGGTCTCATTGTCACATCAACTCAACAACGGAAGAAATACATCAAAATAAAAGACACTCTAAGGATAGATATAACTCTACTAAAGCATAGTTTTCAATGGATAGGTTTGGAAATACAAAATACCCAATAATCCTCTACTCAACGTCGATGAAGCCTCTACTCAACAGTCTAGATGGTGTCATGACAAGCCATGGACACCCCAAAAGGAATATATTGGTGTGCAAAATAGCTCAAGAAAGTAAAACTCAACTCACTCACCTCAACTCGAATGACTCACACTCAACTCTATAAATATGCACCAAATTGTGAAGAGAGTGGAAACCGTAGCTTATGAGTTGGAGCTACCATTGGAACTGACAGCCATCCATCCGGTCTTATGCTGAAGAAGTATTTGCGAGATTCGTCCTTGGTTGTGCCTGTTGAAAGCATTGGAGTGAAAGATAGTTTGAGTTATGAAGAGATCCCAATCCAAATTCTGGATCGTCAAGTTCGCAAGTTTAGAACTAAAGAGGTTGTTTCTGTCAAAGTGTTGTGGAGAAGTCAATATGTTGAAGGGGCTACATGGAAAGCTTAAGAGGATATGAAGCCTAGATACACGCATCTATTAGTGCCTAATGATGAGAATGTTGAAGGTAATATTCTATTCTTAACTTGAGTTGATTTGTTCATTTCTTGAGTCTGAATAGCGATTGTCGATATTGTTGATTGGTTGATTAGATATTGAGAGGAGTCTTGATTGTTATTCGTGCCTTGAGTCTGTCCTTACTCTTCATTCGAGGACGAATGATCCCAAAGGAGAGATAATATAACACCCTCTAATTCCTTCTACCTAATGGGGATTAGATGTACAGAGGATACTGAGAAAAGCAAGGAAAAAAACTACTAAGAAGGATTCACGAGGGCTATTTACGGCCCGTAGATAGATCTACAACTCGTAGAATGGATCTCGTAAAACCCTCAAATGACTTAGTGAAATTTTCTAAGTCTAAGGCTTACATACAAGATAGTATACGACCCGTAAAGAAATCCACGACTCATAGATTGGTCTCATCAATCGATGGTCAAAACATCAACTTTTCAATATCTTGAATACGAGTTAGCAGACGACCCGTAGAATGTCTTATGGCTCGCAGAGAGGGGTTTCATGATAAATTCCAGTAACTCAAATTTCAGGACCCCTTGTTTACGAGAGGTCATCTACGACTCGTAGAATGGTCTACGACCAGTAGACGGGATCTTTAGACTCAGACAACAGTTTTTTAGGGGTAATTTTGTCTTTTACCATCCTTTTTAATTAAAACCTACGACGTTTAAGGCTTGTTTTAGACCCCTTATTAGTACCCAAAGGGTATTAATCCTAAAAAATACTTAGAAACTCTAGAGAGTATCGAAGAAGGGGAAAAAAACTAGGGTTCCAAGCATGTGAGTAGAGATTCCTTGAGAAGTTGATTGTTCTTCTATTTCCAGGTATGTAAGTCTAACTAAAACATGAATTATGTTCTTCCATGTGCCCCATACCCTGAATTGATAGAGTCATGAGTGAGTTAAGTCCCCAATGCATATTTCTTCAAGTTGTTTTTTCAAAACTCTAATGTACTTCTACATAATCTTACATGAATTGCTATTTTTATTAATTAAATACTTGAAATAGATGATTTTGCCATACTACATGAACCCTAGCATGAATTCTTATTGTTTTTTCTTCAAATTGCATTTAATTGAGCATGCATGAGTATGATTTGAGTGTAGAGAGCTTATGAAATCGCTAAATGCTTTAACCCTACTTTTGCTTCCTGAATTCTATGAGTTAGTATGATGCATGATAGAGTCTATATGAGTCAAGAGCTGAATCTTAGAAGAATGTAACCAAAGAGTCGGTAGTTAATGTGATGATTTGAGTTGACAAATGTCCAGATGAGCCTAGTTGATTGAGATTGATTGTTTATGAGCATTGAGTCTTGGGAGAAGTATCGAGCACCGAATTGAGTGAGAGTAAGTCCAACTTGAGCTCATTAACTACGTCGCCAAGCGTAGGTGAGGATTGAAATGTTGAATTGGTTGTTCGCTCTTGATCAGAAGTCCCTGAAATAATAGAGAACTTGATTGACCGAATCCATTATGGATTCGATTCGCTCTTTACCATGGAAAGTACTGAGTGGTTGTGGCAACATCAGCGAGATTGTTGTACAATCACTAGCTCATAAGTGATTGTTGTTGGAAAAGAGAAACTCCAGATAGGTCCCAAATTGATAGTATTCTGACTCGATTGGATTGTTATTAATGGGTCATTGTCTATTCTTTATTCTTGCTTTAGATAGACATTTGACATTTTGATTGAGCATCTTTGAGATTTGTTATTTTATCTATATTTGTTTCACTCAACTATTTTACATGATCGTACATTTCACGTACTGACATCCATTTGGGCATGCATCTTTTTATGATGCAGAGACAGATGTTAGAGATCATCAGCAGGTGCATCGTTGAGGATCTAATAGCACCCAGTCGATTGGTGAGTCTTCCCCTACTTTTGGAGGATGCTCATTTAGATTTCATCTAGCTTGAATTAGTACTTTATTTCCTTTGATTTGGGTAGCCATGGCGTGTCATGGTACCATCTAGACAGTTTACTTAGAGGCTTCATATACTAGATTTGGGATTGATGATTTGGATATTGTCTGATTGGTTTCTTTTACACTAGTCTTGTTGATTTGTCATGATTATCTTTAATTGAGATTGTCCACCTTTATTTCATCTTTAGTCTTCCGGTGATATGATAATTGTTGATTGAATGAATGTGATGAGGCCAAGTTGTTCGCTTGGGAGCTAGCAATAGTCTCTAAGTGCCGGCCACATCTAGGGTACCCTCCTGGGGCGTGATAATTGAATCCATATATAGCATAGTTATGAACTATTATTGAGTATAAACTACTTTGGCTAGTAATCTCCCTTTTATTCAGTGTAGACGCAATATCGGAATTCCGTATTATAACTCACATAGTCTTATTGTCGGTTATGGTTGATATCCCACATATGATTATGATCTTTTAGAGTTTATGCTTCTTAAAAGGTTGGCATTATGATTTTTACTATGTATTGACCATACTTATGTTTTAATCATGCTTTAATTTAAATTCTTGTCATGCTCTCTATTTTGGTCAATTTCATATCATGACATATAGCATATTGTATTCTTACATACTCGGTATATTCAAAAGTATTGATCACATACTTCTTTTGTCTATATTATTTTATAAATATGTGCAGAAGCTCCATCTCATGTAAACAGTTAACTTTAGATTGTGATTCGTTTTGGTTTGGTGAGTCCTCATGTTTTGTGGACAAGTTTCTTATGCTATTTTCCAAACCTCAATTTATTTTCAAACATTGAGTTAGCTAGGGCCTATCATAGTGAATCATCTATGCATTAGAGCCTTTCCAGACATATGTTGTAGCTTTGGAGTTTATGTTGTCATTGTGCTTACGTTTCATTTTAAGTCAAAATTATTAGACTACCTTAGATTTATTTCTACATTGTCACATATCTTGATATTCTTTCTTATTTTATGTATGCGTTATATACTAAGAGGCTTGATTGAAGTCCCGCTGAGTTCTAATAGCCATATCACGTCTAGGGCCTAACTCGGATCGTAACACCCGATGAAGTTCTACCAAATGATACAACTGCAAATTTAAAAGGAAAAGGCCCAAAACATGCTTTTGCCATAACCAGGAGGAATAGCAATAAAAGTACCATTATAATTGAAGATGATAAAGCTAAGGAAGTTCCTCATATAGTTGATACACAATCCAAGGTAGTTAAAGCTACCCTAAGTGACAAGATTTCTATTGTTAATGAGTTGATAGATGAATTCAATGAGGCTAAAAAGGTACATCAAGCTCCAAGTACTTCT
Organism: Solanum rostratum; assembly: GCA_029948455.1. NCBI lineage: Eukaryota > Viridiplantae > Streptophyta > Magnoliopsida > Solanales > Solanaceae > Solanum > Solanum rostratum. The sequence goes on from CM057048.1 coordinate 63,128,717, forward strand.
TCATGCTAATGAAACTCTTTTAAAGAAGAAGGAGCTGTTCAAAGAGACTGTTATGTTAATAGGAGCTGGACTTATTCTTTTTTCAACGACAAAAAAAAAATTCACTTCATGTGAGCTTTTTAATATGTTTTATTGTTGAGTATAGTTATGATTTTTCAATTTATCTATCTATTTAACAAATAGATAGCAATTTTTTGTAACCACGTGGGGGCGTCTACCCTAAGATCTCTAGTCTCTTCTCATATTGTCTATGATTTTTCATGAGTTATGTTCATATTTGTCACGCCCCGAGTTCACACCCTTGGCGTGGCCGACACCTAGAACTATTTCTGGTCCCAAGCTGACCATTTGGCCTGGCTACTTTACTCAGTGGAAGACTTAAATAATAAATGGTAGACTTAGATATAATGTGCTAAAAAAGAAGATAATAGTCCAAACCACTAAACAAAAGGAAATATCCTGACAACAACTGAAAATAAAAATCTGAAACTCCTGTCACATAATCTATGGAACCTCTAACTAGAATAATCTGAAAACTACCATGACAGGCCACGATAACCACAATTGAAAAGAAATGCTAAATAAACATAAATAAAGACCCCAAAGCCTCTAACTAGTAAGAGGCCTCACCATTAACTGAATGAATAGTTGGTCCTCAATGGAGCGTCTGCTGAGGAACTCTGTCACCTGCGTGTTTATGATGCAGGTCCAAAGGACATCAATATATGGAACGTACGGTATGTAAAATAGCTAAAATCGGGAACTTATGAGATGTCTCAAAATAGGATAGCATAAGTAATAAATAAAGTGCATGCTGAAAATAAATGCATATGATGAAACAATGTATATAGAAACAAGTTTACTTCAGCTTGGAGAGTTTCTCTAACCGACACCACCACTATGAGCTTCGTGATGATATAACGTCTTGCCCACGCTGCCAGAGTCGTCCCATCCTTTGCCAGGGTAAGGGACGAAAACTAGGGGAGTGAGTTCATCTCAAAACTGGGTCATCTCAGTGGCAGGTGAGGAGTTGTACTCATGGTAAATCCTATCCTACGTCGGCTACGTAGTTTATGAGTTCGAGTTATTATTACTCTCACTCATTTTGGTGCTCAATACTACTTCCAAAATAACTTTTACAATGCTCATAACTTTAAGAGTAAGAATTCTCAAAATGTCTTTTTAATCTTTTAGGACTTAGCCCAACTTTAGCTTTTCTAAGACTTTTCTCAACTTATCACTTTTCTTTGACTGAACTTGTATCAATGCAAAGTATCTCAAAACATAATTTTGTTATCCAACTATCTTGTAAATATAGAAGCTTTAAGTACTCTTTAAACTCAACTCAAAACTATAAACATAATGACTTTCATGTAATATCTAGGATTCTTTAACCATGAAACCTTAAATTAATATCTTAACTTAGTAGTGAAATCAGTAAAGACCATGACTTTTTCCAAGAAAAATACATGAACAAGTACTTTAATGAAATTAACTAGTAATGGAGGAAATTTTAACCTCAACTTATAAATGATCTTGGGTAGAACTGATAGTTGAAGATACTAGAATGGTAGTAGGATAACTTTTGGAGGGCCTTACATACTTGGGGAATTAGTTTCTTGATGAAATTGAAGAAGGTTCTTAAAAGCCCTAGCTTTTGCCCCTTAGAATTTATGTTCTGAGTTTGAACAGTGTTTGAATATTAATGATATGAAGAATTACGTTTTAGGGGTTTACTTAAGTGAAAACTGACAATTTTAGGCTAAAAGGGTGAGAAAAGATAAAAATACCCCTCTTTAAAAATGCTGATCGGGTCGACTATGAGACCCTCTATGGCCCGTAGGGACCCTTTTGTAAACTTTTGGGCGAATTTTTGAGTCTCTAGATCACTTTTACGAGCCCATTCTATGGCCCGTAGAAGGTTCTACGACCCATAGAATGGTCCGTAAAGTCTGGGGCAAAAATGTGAAGTTTCATACTTTTGCCACAAATTAGCAGACGGGCCATACTTTGATTTACGACCCGTAAAGAGGTTTCGTAATTCACTTCTGCTCTGGCAATCTTTAGTAAAACGATCATAACTTTTGACTCTGAACTTTAAATGAGGTGAAATCAATTTCGTTGGAAAGCTAATTCAAAAGGCTTTCATTTGGTAGACCATGGAACATTTGATTCTTTATGTGCTAAGAGTTATAATCATTTAAAGTTGACCCTTGCATAATCTAATACTAGAAACTCAATTTATAGGAAAGTTTTGAACTCGACTAAGTGTTAAAGGTCTCTTATGACCTTAATTCACTTCCCACATATAAGAGTGAGGCTTAAAACATAGGTACATGTGAGGATAGAGTTATGAGGTGTCACAATATTTTATCCTATTGATAGTCATTGATGTTCTAGTCTCTTTCCAGTGATCATATACAACGTTTGGGATGCCAAACTCAAAATTGTAACTTTTTGCACATCAATGATTAAAGGAGACTTAAAGACAATACATTTTTTTTTATCAATATATAGGGTTTCAAATTATCAATAAATGATTTTTCATTTTGAGAAGTTAGTGGTTGTTTGGTTACTGGTTAAAGTTATGTGAGTATTAACTATGTAGGGTTTAGTTATGCAAGTATTAGTTATGCAGGATTTGGTTATGTAGTTATTAATTATGCAGGGTTTGGTTATACAAGGTGTCACGCCCCGAGAGGGTACCCTAGGCGTGGCCGACACTCAGAGACTATTGCTAGCCCCCAAGCGAACCACTTAGCTTCATCACATCATTCATTATAGACATTGCGGAAGGAAATAGTAAACAATACTTTAAAATAGTGGGCCAATGGCCAAACATCAATTTGATCATCAAAACCAAGCAAGGAATTATTGCTCAGTTGTCAAAACGTTCACCTTGACTACATCATTATGTCTACAAAGCCTCTAACATTCCTCAAAACGTCTAAGAAGAGGACCATGACAAACCATGGCTACTCGACTCAAGGAACAGGATAACATTCATAAATAAAGGTTTCCTCCGGAAACAAGGAGGCTCACCACAGTCAGAACTTGGAAACACTTGACCTCAACGGGGCGGCTGCTGAAGTCCTCTAGCTCCTGTATCTGCATCATGAAACGATGCAGCGCCAAATGGCGTCAGTACGTGGAATGTACTGGCATGTAAAATAGCTGGAACACATTGTTAGGAATATACGAACATAACGTACATCATCATGAGACCTTAACGTTTACATCGGGAAACATTGACATCGGCCTTTACATCAACATTGACCTTTTCATTAGCATTGACCTTTTCATTAGCATTGACCTTTTCATTCGAAGTACTATTAGGGAAAACCTTTTCTAATAAGCCTAACTGGGAGTTTCTTTAACTGACAACCATCACTTATGAGCCAGAGATGGTACAACGAAGCGATGCCGTTGCTACATCCGTCCAATACCCTGCCCGGGGTAAAGGACATTCATTAGAAAAGAAACAATAGTCCTCATTGGGACAAGAAAGGTGCCATCCGCATTGCGGTTCAATCCTCTCTTCCTACGCGGGCCACGTAGTTAATGAATTCAGGTGGGACTCACCTTTCTATCCATTTCGGTGCTCGATACTCCTCCCAGAACTCGACATGCTCATAAAACATTAACATTCATTAGTCCCATAGGGACGCATTTCATCATCATTAGTCCCCATAGGGGCATAATACATTATCATTGGCATCAACATTCATTTGTCCCATAGGGACACATTACATTGTCATTAGCATCTCCTTTACATCAACATTAACATCATTGTCATTCCATCTCATTAACATCAACATCATTGACTTTAGGGACACTAGTTTAGGAACTTGGACTCTCAACTTAGAGACAATCCCACACTCACATTCTCAACATTCATCATTCATTAATTTTGTCATTACTCTAGACTCTACACACACACCCATATTCATCATGCATGCTTTTGTAGAATACATATGCGATAGATATAAGGTTTTCAACTGAATGCTTTTCAAGAAAATAGTTTAAAAGGATGCATGAGGGTTTTTATGAGGGTCATCATCAATGCAGGAAAATATGTAGGCTTATGCATAAAATAATGGCATTTGTTCATTACATTACATGAGTTAACATGTTTCACTTCATTACCCTAACATCATTCACCATTAGACTTTAATACCTTACTCATGGGGCACATGGGAGGACATTCCCATGCTTTAAGTTTAGCCTTACATACCTGAAAGAAGATAGTCACACTAAAGCACCTTCTTTCCTCTTGCTCTCTTCAACCTCCTTCAAGCCCTAGCCTTAAGAACCTTAGGAAGACTTCTTCAATGGGGTTTTTCAACCCTTTTTCGTGGAAACCGACCTATATAGGTCATAGAGGTACGTTTAGGATAGGTGGGATTGGACCATAATGCCCTTGAAAATTTTAAGAAATTAAATCCCGTCCTGAAATAACACAGTCCGCGACGCGGAATGGTCGCGGACAGTATATTTTCGGAAATTCAACTCCGTCGAAATTTTTAGGAAAAGGTAAGTGTGTCTCCGCGACCAGTCCGCGTCGCGGTTCCGTCGCGGAGGCTCACTGTTTTTCGTTTTGGAACAAAAAATTATCTTTTGACTCGGTTGCTCTAAAATTCGACCGAGACCTTTCCCCCACTCCATTTTCAGTGCTGATCATGAATCCGCTTTCGGATTTCCGATCCGAGCATCGGAAGGCACGTTTCTCGCACACCTCTCCTTGAGGGGTATTTCGGTAATTTCGCGGGCGTTACACAAGGTTTCGTTATGCAGGATTTAGTTTTGTAGAATTCAAAAGAAATTAATAAGCTAGTTCTTATTTCTTAATTATTAAATATTTAATGAGCTTTTATTTATTACGCCCATTAAATAGCCCCCCCCCCCCCCCCCCCCCCTCCCAAAAAAAAAAAAATGCCCTTGCACTGTTAGAAATAGTGTAGATATATCTATCATTATACGTTCAATATAAATATACCCCTTTCGTTATACTTTCGATCCAAATATACCCCTCATTATACTCGTAAAATTGAATAACTCATTCTCAATTTTAAATGTACCTATATCTTCATTTGTTTATTTTTTCCTCGAAAGTTATTTATTTTTAAAAATAGAAAATGTTAAATGTTCTACTTCAATTAAAAAATATTTCTTGATAAAAAAGAGATCAGTATCCTATATCCAAAATGATATTTTATTTTAGTTTAAAAATAATTTTAGTTCAACTTCAGATACCAAAAAATAATTTTAGTTTAATTTTAGGTACTAAATTTCAGATAATTTTGGTTAGAAAGTATTTTTTTATAAAAAAAGGATCGATAAAAAAGGTTAGAGTTATGCAAGTATTAGTCATGTGGAAATTACAATACATAAATTATTGCTTGTTGAATATTTGATTTATTGTAAATTAATATACGTTACAAATAAATAAGTAAATACACATATTATACTATTTAAGTTAATTAGTGATTCGATTAGTTGAAGGTGGAAAGACTTCCAACTATTTGGAAAAAGAAAAAAGTAAAAAGTAAATAAACAGTATAATTTTTTTAAAAATACATAATTAAAAAAAAGACCTCCTATTCCATAAGAATTCTTAGTTAACATTGTTTAATTTCGATCTACATCTACTGTAAATATATTTTCTTAAGACGCATACTTAAATCAAATAAAAAAAGATTTTGAAAGTAAATTGATAGGGATAAATATGTAATTTTATTATTTTGATCCATGTATAATTAATATCCACATAGCTTATTCCACTTTCTATCCCACATAAATTTATACATAGATTTCCTCATAAGTTATGTGAGTTTTAGTAATGCACAATTACAAAAACACAACCAAACAATACATAGAATTAATACATTAATAATTTTAATACATCCTTTGAAGCCTATCAACCAAATATTATATAAAATTAATACGCGAATGACTTTTATTTTATTTATAAATCAAACAATGTATAAAGTTAATACATAAATAACTAAAATTATTCATATATTAAATTGAGCCTTAACTAGCTACCAAACCACCCATAGGTCAAACTTAAAAAAGGTAAAATATCTTAAATTATTAGGGCCTATTTGGTAGGATGTATTATACAAAAATAGTCCATGGATTAAGAATAGTCCTTGGATAATTTAACTAATCCATTGTTTGGTTAATTTATTTGATTTAACCCATGGATTAATTATACCTCATTCATGGTATTATTTTATCCCTAGAAAATGGAGGGATAACTAATCCAAGGTTTAACAATCCTTGGATAAGCCCCCTAAATGACCAAACTATCCCTCAATCCCCTCAAATTCTTTTAATCATTTTTTTTAATTTTCTTGATGATATGTTTTATATTTGTAGTTTTGTACTAAAAAATTTATTTGAATATATTAACTTACAATTTTTTTTTTCATTTTTTGGTTCATATTTACATAATATAAAATATTTTTTTTTCATATCAAAATTTTAAATTTTATCTATTCATGGGTTCATATTTACATAATATAAAAAATAAAGTTGGCATGTCAAAAATTTATTTCAATAATTAATTTAGTTGAGTTATTTTGTCGATACAAATGCTTTATTGGGTGATTTTATTGTACAAAACAAAGTTCAATAGATAAATTCTCAAAGCCCAGTGATTTAAGATATTAACTCCATTTAAAATTACAACTTGCAATTTTTATGTGTAAACGTAGATGGTTTATTCGGTCTTATTATTATTTATAGTCTTTTCGATTTTAGAAGTAGATGTTCTATCTTTATTAAATTAAAAATTGATGTTTGTGAATAATCAATTTATTAAGATGACAATTATTTATCTTCAAATAACTCAAGTGAGAAATTAAGTAGAAAACATGACAACAAATTTGTTCTTCTCCTAGCTAGTTAGAAGGCTAAAAAAAAAATCTTTAGCAATTATCTACTTGACCCAATTACATGAAATATAATATCCCATAATAATTCAAGGATATGATTGGAAAAGAAGTTTTATGTAAAATTTTAAACCAACCATAAGATTAAGTGAGAAGTAATGAACCATAAAAAATAATTCCTGCATTAATAGTCCCTGCATTACTAATTCCTGCGTTATTGATATTTGTACTAAATGACCCTTTAGTTTAATAGTGTAAAATTAGTTTTCAATTTGTATTTCTTTTCTTCATACTTAATGTCCATCATTTAAAAAAATAAAATAAAAATAAAAAAAGAGAAAGAAACAGATAGAGAAGTTCAGCTCTGACCATGCCAAATAGTGAAGGGGTTAACAAAACTACAGACCTTTTCCCATTTTCTTCTCCATTTTATATACAGACAAGTTTTCCTGCATTTTCTTTCCTATCAGATCGCTAAGCAATCGCCATTTCCATCGAAAATCCTCAGAAATTTTTTCCATTTTTCCATTCCTCTACTCCGCTGCTGCTTCACTCAAGGATTCGACTCGGTATCAACTCAGTGCTTCAACTCATCCGGTTGATTCCACTCCTTAAACCCATGGCTTTATCGGCTTCCGACCTGCCGGCAATGTATTCGCTGCTGACAAATTCACTCAGCGGTGATCAAAGCGTGCGTAAACCAGCTGAAACAGCCCTAGCTCAATCAGAAAACCGGCCGGGTTTTTGTTCCTGTCTCATGGTAATTTTTTCCCTCTTTTTTACATTAGATTTTCTTATGTAGGGTTATTGAAGTACATTGGATGATTAGTTGTGTAATGGTGATGTTTTTGACATTGTAGGAAGTGATTACTGCTAAGGACTTAGTGTCTCAAGTGGATGTTCGATTAATGGCGTCGGTCTACTTCAAAAATAGCATAAATAGGTATTGGCGGAACAAGCGTGATTCAGCGTGAGTATTCGCACTGATTTAGTTTGTTACTCAGCGGTGCATTTTGTGGGTTCATTGAATACAAGTTGTTTTTTCCTCCTGCTAAACCTCAATTGTTGCATTGTTAGTTTACTGGAGAAAAGAAAAAGAGTAATTCTGAACCATCCCACCCCCCACCCAGCACACACACTTATATATGTATGCATGTTTGTTATATGTGTATCTGTATGTGTGTGCAAGATAAATTACCGTACTCCCCATTATAGGATTCCTTTGAAATTGCTAATGGATATGACTTGTTTTCAAATTCTGAAAATTCAAGGATGGAGATGGAACAAATTGTAGGAATCCAAAGAATTGTTGTGCTCGTTTTAACCCCAAATGTTCCCATCCTTGAAAATCTTCCTATGTATGTACATACGTATGCATATATTCTCTATATGTATAAGTTTAGTTAGAGTACTCCCCATATTTTACAGAAAAACCCTATGATATTGTTTTCTGGATATGACTAGTTCTCAGATTCTGGAAAGTGAAAGGATGCAGATGGAATGAATGGAAGGAACACTAGGAAATTATTACACTAGTTACGTAATGGTCATGTCCTTTATAAATCATGTCCTATTTACTACTGAAATTCCCTGTTCTTTTCCTTCTATGTATTCTAAATGACGCCCTAAATTATCTTCGACTGAATGGTTATTTGTCCAAGGAAATGGACCGCGATGCTGGGACATCTGAAAAGAGAATAACAGACTCTAAATATGAGATTGATTAGTATAAGTTATTAGCATATTTTCCTTTTTCATTGTCTAAAGTAAAGTCATCAATCGAAGAAAATGGTCAGGCTATAAACTTATAAAAAAGTGAAAAAATAAACTGTGTTGTTTGGGATATCAAATTATGTATCTTTCCATCTATGTGTCTTGGACTGTTAAAAAATGTTGATGGTTGTGTGTCGGATTCTCCAAAAGTAGTGTAGTTTTGGAGAATCTGACATGGTTGCAACATCAAAAGTGAAGAGTCCCGCAACTTAGCTTTCATAATACAGACAAATGAAATTCTGTGATAAAATAATATTACGGAAGTATAGATATAAATGCTAAGGAAGTCAATGTGTGGGAAAGAGGATAACACTGTCAGGATGATAATGGAAATCTTTAGCAATTACCTGCAGTAAGATAGCTTATTATTCAGTTTTGGTGGCTTGATGCAATATATGAATGTGGATTGAAAATAACCTCTCTACTTCTATGAGGTAGTGGTAAGTTCTGCGTACATTATACCCCCAGACCCCACTTGTGGGATTTTACTGGGTATGTTGTTGTTGTTATTCTTCCCAGGATTCTAGCTCTGATTTGCCTTTTTATGTTCCAAATGTTGTGATTTCTCCTTCCTTCATGTTTATATATTTGTATTGCTGTTGTAAATGACTATTTGCTTCTCTCTGGGACATCTTGACAGGGGAATTAGCAATGAGGAGAAATTACATTTAAGGCAAAAGCTGTTGTCACACTTGAGGGAAGAGAATTACCAGGTGATGCAGATTTATATTTGGTTTAGTAATGAGCGTACAGATAGCTAGAGCTCTCTTTTCTTTGAAAATTGTCATACCCGTTATTTACATTTGTTGCTTCAACTGCTATCACTACTTAGAGATCTGGATAATATTGTCGTTGGTGGAAATATTTTTAAGTGCTTTCCTGATTCCTCAACTGGGTGCGTGATTGCCTTGTGCAGATTGCCCTTACATTGTCTGTGATCATCTCGAAGATTGCTCGGATCGATTACCCTAAAGAATGGTATGGTGTTCTCCTTAGCTATGCAAATTACATTAAATTGTTGAGGAAGAGCTATTCTATTCTTTTGTCTTTTATGATTATTATCTTGACTTGTTAGATTCTTTTTTGGACACAAAGAGATTATAAAAAGAAATATGAAATCGCAAGATGTTGGGGTGAACATTTTAGATGTATTCTTAAACCCTGACTAATAGTTACGAGGCCCTTTTGTCTGGGATAGATGCAGCATTGTAGTCTCATTGCTCATTCTGAAGATTTGAATTATTCTGGCGAAAGGATTTTTTGCTTGCCCACTCTTAATATGAGATCAGCTTTTTAGCTGGTAATTCGCATATAATTCATCTCACTAGCTCATTTTCCAGCATCCCTTTCAATTCTTTCAACCGATTTGGCAACTTTCAGCTGTACAAAGTTAGGTGTTTACCAGGTTGACATTTCACTTGGCCCATATCCTAATGTCGACCAGAATTGAAATTCATTTGCTTATACTGTCAAAGCTGTCTCAAGTTTCACCAGAATGGTGATTCTGTACCATGTATATCAGCGAGAAATATCATGCTTCCGATTTCATTGGGATAGTTTGAGGTGTAAAATTCAAATCCAGTTATGAATATTGTTTAGGTTGATGGAGTTGAAGAGTGGCTGGAGTCGCATCTAATAGGCCCTAGAGAAGTTAATGGTTTTGGTCTCTCAATGATGGTTGGCTGATTTCCTCCTGATTACCATGATGAAGGTTTTGGAGTTAAAAGACAAAACTAAACCAATGATATATTATTTTTGAATTAGTTCTCAATAGAACCAAGTTTCTACCAGCTTTTACCCTTATGTGAAGCAATATGAAGCAAAGGTCAAAGGTCTTTTCTGTTCAATAAAAGAAACTTATAAATTTAATCCATCCTAATTACCAAAATTCTTGTTTCGATGCATTTGGCCGGATCAGAATCGTCCTTTGACAGTATTACTCTATATGGTTACGACAACACTTGTTTTTTTTTTTTTTCAAAAGTTATTCAACATAAATAGATTATCTGTCTAGGAAGAGCTTTACTTTGATATACCTATCCAAACACACACACACACACACACTCATAGAGAGAGATTTTAAAATTATTTGATGTTCTTTTTGAAGGATATAGATCTTCATTGCCTTAGGGTTCTAGTACTTGTTGGTCCTCAAAAAAATGCTAATGAATTGATCGTTTTCAACAAGGAAAAGGTAAATGAAGAAATTATGGACCTAGACTGGGTCTGAAGTTAATACCCATTTATATGATCCTTTATAAACACTTACTAATTTAAGAATCTATTCATTTTTACTGTTGACAAGTTTTTTTTTTTTGACACCGGTAACTTTGTATTTATTGATAGGGACAGATCAGTACATGGGCTGTACTAGGGTCATATTTACAAGTAAATGCAGATCCTATGATCCTACGTCTTTAATGAATCTAGCACATCAATGACAGATACAGGATCATTAGACCAAAAACATAGAATCAAGATACGACTCAATTTGATCTGCTCTATACTATTCTCTATGCTCTCAAAACACCTAGCATTTCTCTCCTTCCAAATTGCCTATCATATGCTGGCTGGTATGATTCTCCACCTACTTCTACTTCTTGCATGAATCTCAGCTTCTTCCCAGCTTTGAAGGGCCTCTGTAACCTTTCCTTGCATGGACCAAGAGAAACCTTTTAAGGTTTATGAATAGCCTCCAAAGCTGACTTGTGATCTTGCAGTGAAGGAACAAATGTCTAACAATTTTTGCTTGTTCTCCGCAAAAACCACCTCTGGGACATAAAGTTATCCCCTTTCTCATTGTCTTGTGTAAGGACAGCTTCCTTAGATAGGAGCCAAATAAAGCATGCTACTTATATGGTATATACACCCTCCATATAAATTTCCAGGATCAGTTGCATTCTGATTGTTCTGTAGAGGTCCTTATTTCCTTTTACTGCTAATTTCACAACCATACCTTTTTTTTGGGTGGTGGTGGTGGTAGAAGTAGTATCACCAAAGCTCTCGCTATGTGCAGGGTCCATGGAAGGGCCCGGCTACAAGAATCTATTGTACGCAGCCTTACCTTGCATTTCTGCCAGAGGCTTATTTCAAGGCTTGAACCCGTGACCGTCCGGGTCACATGGCAACAACTTTACCAATTACTCGAAGGCTCCCTTTCCCTTCCACCAATTCTTAATGTTTGATTATTTGATTGTATTTACTGTTGTAGTGTTTTTGTTATAGCTTATTATCAACTAGCCAAGTCAAGCGGAAACAACATAGTCAATTGCATTTGAATCATCAGGTGGTTCAAAATCCTCCATGAAAGTACATTAAATAGCAATCATTGTATTTTAGAACTATAGTATTCCACCTTGAGCTCTATGTTATACTTTATTCTCAAGTACTATCCTGATTCAGTTTTGTTGGTCAAGAAGATTATCCAGTTGCTCTGGTGGTTATATTAGAATACTCTTGACTGCCCTAATCCTCATGATCTCCCCGGTCCTTAATGGGTTTGCTTCTCTATGTTTAGCTGGTATATTTATAATGAAATTTATCGTCTAAATACCTTTCTGGCATTTTCCAACTTCATCTATACACTAATCATTGATTTGAATTCTCCTACAGGCCAGAGCTTTTTTCCTTTTTAGCACAACAGCTTCAATCGGCAGATATTCTTACTTCACATAGAATATTCATGATTCTTTACAGAACCTTGAAGGAGTTGTCCACAAAGAGGCTTACATCAGACCAAAGGACCTTTGCGGAGGTGCTGTCTGTTGTCTTCTTCTTCTTGCTTTTTTTTTTTATATCTTTGAGCACCAAGTCGACAAGAGGGAGTTGCTTGGATGGTAAGCACCCCTTACTTCCAACTTGAAGGTTGTGAGTTCGAGTCATCAGGGGAACAAAAAGGGGGGAGCTCCTAGGGAGGGATTAAATAGAAGCACCAAATGATCTTTTAAAAAGTTTGAAGGTTTGGTAGTGCATTAATATCTCCTCAATGTTACATATAGTAATAGAATAATAAAGCTATTTTGTCCTCATTTGTGAAGAGAACTAAGAGATAAATGTCCTAGACTTAGCTAAAGATAGGACACAATGGAAGAAAAAGATCCATATAGGTGCTAGTGCTACTAATTGAAAGACTTTAGACTTGGAAGAGAACTTCTATCATCGTTACTACTACTATTATAATTTATATGCGTATTTAACTTAATTTTTCACTTTTGTTTTATTGTGTTTGATGACCCCACCTTGGTTGGACTGAGGCGTAGCTGCTGTTGTTGGAGTCTTGTTTTTTCAAAATTAAGGTTCAATAACTGAGTTGTGTGTAAGAGTCCTCATATTACATGGCATGCTTGCTGCTGTCTATTTTGTAGAACCTGTCAACATTGTGTATAAAGGTAGTATAGTCTAAATTTAGTTTGAAGACAAAAATGTTCATGCTTATATACTTGTAGATGTTTGTACATTACATCTAAATCATCAGCTAGTGTTGTTGCATTTGGCATCCTTAGGTCATCATATAATTTTAGCCCTAGGTGTTAGAATGCCTACTTTTTGTCCATGAAAAGCATAATTTTGCATTTTATCAGTTCTTGTTCTTTGGCTCAGGTACGACCAATTGTGGGATTGTAACTCTTAATGGCTGATATCCCTTCTTCACATGTCCAGTCAATTGCTGTTTTATTTTGCAGACTGCATCTCTTATTTTACTTATTGGTTATTACATGACAGCTGTTTTGAGTATCAAAGTAAACTATCATGTTCGCGTTTTCCCAAATAATTTTCAGTCATCACATAATTCTCTTTCAGTCAGCTCTGGTCATAAACTTTGATATGATATGTTGGACTTGTTGAGGCATCTCACTTGATATTTCATGATCTTTTAAACAGATATGCACGCAGTTCTTCGATTATAGTTGGCATCTATGGCAGACTGATGTGCAGACAATACTCCATGGTTTCTCAGCTCTTGCTCAAACCTTTGGTGGGAGTGCTGCTGAATTACATCATGACGATCTTTACTTAACATGCGAGAGATGGTTTCTATGTTCAAAGATAATTAGGCAGTTGATAATTTCTGGGTTTCCGAGTGATGCCAAAACCTTACAGGTGAGACAAAATCCATTCCCACCTCCTCCCAAAGAGGAAAAAACATAAGAAAGATAATTTCTAGCTAATTCTCTTTGATCGGAGTAATTTATTGACTTTTTTCTCCCCATTTTAAGGAGGTGCGTCATGTCAAAGAGGTTGCTCCGGTGCTTTTGAATGCCATCCAATCACTACTTCCATACTGTGAGAATGAACTTCGATTCCTTATCTAAACTTCATATTTATTTTTTCTCCGTGAATTATTTGTATTTGAATATACTTGCAATTTTCTAGTAGAAATTAATGCATCATATATCAGAGCTGGAAGTGTTATCTGTCCGTCCTGCCCTGTTTTTGAAATCTGGAGGTTCAAACTTTTCACATTTGTGCCTTAGCATCCTGTTACTTACATAAAGAAGTGCAAAAAGCTAGGGTTGCATTTTATTTTATAGGATTGTTTCATACCGATCTTCTGATAAGAAAATGGTAATCAATCTAATGGGGATGCCAATGTGTTCTTGGAAGCCCTTTTGCTGACTTTCAAACTATTACATGACATGACAAGTGAAAGAGTTGGTTTGGGTCTTGTTCTTTCTCCGCAGTGCCACCTGGAGAAAATGCATTTGAAATGCTATTCCAGAGTCATTTTATTCAAGTACTTAAAAGGTATAATTCAAGATGCTTGAGACTTCTTAGAATACTAGTGCAATTTTTGTTAGATTATTGGTAACTTACAGTTATAGATGTTTCTTAGCAAGATATTGTGCCTCAACTTTTCTTCCCTCAGTAGTATATAGTGGAAACCAAATTCCTGTTTTATTGGATACTACAAAAGGAAGATTGACGAAAAGAAAGTTGAAATGAAAATGTAGAGAGGAAATGCACGATTTTTTGTTCTCCCTTTTGTTTGATTGATAATATAACAGCGAGGAATCAAAAGGAAAAATGTGGGTGGGGGGCTTGATTCCTCCTGTCTGTTGCTTTGATGCTGATTAACAAGAACATTACTGAATTCCTCCTGAACAAGGAGATATCCTGATCTCTCCTTAAATTTGCAGATTCATCTATCCAGGACCATCAGCCTAAATTTTGGGATTTATTAAAAAGGGCTTGTACAAAGTTAATGAAGATTTTAGTCGCCATCCAGCAGCGACATCCTTATTCATTTGGGGATAAATGTGTCCTTCCACTTATCATGGAATTCTGTCTAAGCAAGATTTTGGATCCTGAACCACATATTGTGTCCTTTGAGCATTTCATGATTCAATGTATGGTAATGGTGAAAACAATCTTGGAAGGTAAAGAGTATAAGAAGAACTTGACAGGGCGTGTGGTTGATGAAAATAGAGTAACATTTGAGCAGATGAAGCAGAACATATCTAGTACGGTTGCTGGGCTTCTTGCTTCCCTTTTGCCTACTGACCGGGTTGTACTCCTGTGTAATGTATTGATAAGGAGGTAAGACATCCCAACTCTTTATGGGTCTTTTTCTTGCTATTTTATGTGAAGAGATCGATTTACTGAATGAGGTTCCCAAGCACCAGAGTAAAAATGTAACAATTTTAACAATTTTTAATGATCTTTTGGTCCTCGTCTCTATTATCATTTGTGGCAGAACAGTCATAACATCCTCAATCAATCCAGATAGTCCAATTTGAGTGGCTCTTTCCAGTGCCCTAGTTTCATGTAGTATGAGGCAATATTCTCCTCATTACAGGTTTGGACATGCAGGGTATTTTAGGTGCGAGTAGGATACGAAGGAGGTGCTGAACATAAAGGCTAGTTATACTATTTTTAGGTGTGAGTAGTGTTCAATGGAGGTGGAGAAGGTGCAACAAGGGATAGTTGTACTTTTAGTGAATTCTAGTGCTGGAAAATCCATTTCCAACATTAATAATTTGGGGAGATTTTTTAGATTAAAAAAAGCGAGTATTTCCCTTCCACTCAAGGGTGTGACCTAGTGATTATATAAGTGGGTTGAGAACCATGAGGTACCATGTCCAAATCCCATCATAAACAAAAACACTAGGTGATTCCGCTCATCCGAGCTTTGATGAACAGAGTTACCCAATACTTTGTTGGTGGAGAGGTAGTAAGTACTTTCTGAATTAATTGAGGCGCACCTTTTTTTTTTCAGTGTTGGGGTAGCGGAAATTTGAATAGTGCGAAATGATGAATCTTGTTTTGTGAAGGGCTATTCTGTGGCGATTAGAATTATAAATGTTCTCCTGATCACTTGATTTATCTTTCCAAAACTACATTTTGGCACATGATGAAAATCTTCAAGTTTCTGTTGACTTCAAACATGCTCCGTTCTTGTCCAATAAACTGAAAGAGCATTTGGAAGGGAGTGAAGGTGGAGATTTATCCTGGTCTCATCTGAATGTCCACAAGTTATGTGATAGGGATAGCTTGAATGAGGAGAGGGGATAGCTTGGATATGAATTGACATCTTCTGTTCTGAGAGAAAATCTTAAGCTGTTGTAATTATAATATACGGAAAAGGGTAAAGTAAAACCATTTAATTAAGCAAAATTGTACGAAAATGCCTCTATTGTTACTTTTGGGTTAAAATGCCCCTTTTCCTAAAAAACATATAGTAATCTATCATTAATTTTCATAAATATATATAAGATCATAGTAATACATTAGTAATTTTCATTTAGATAATTCCTTTTTTACTTATGACATAGAAAATATTTTATTTCTTAATATTTTTCAAATTCTGCCTCTCTATCTCTCTGAGTTAGTGGTAAGGTCTGCGTATACTCTATCTTTCCCAGACCCCAATTGTGAGATTTCAGGGTAAGTAGTTGTTGTAATATTTTTCGAATTCGGTTAGGGGACTAATGGAAGGGCCATGAGCAGTCTGGGGATTTTAATATGTGCAGCTATATTTCTGAAAAAAGTAACTGCACCAGAAGAACAAAAGGGATGAAGGAGTTCTGACTTTATTGAAGGTATGAATCTCATAGACTTACAATTAGAAGATGCAAGATACACATGGTTCAAAGTGGACCTCCAGGAAGCAGCTTCAAGAATTGATAGGATGTTAATCTCTGCAGATTGGGATGATTTTCAATAATATGAATCAGATTTTTCCTTGCAGAGGATTACTTCTGATCACACTCCTATTGCTCTACAATCGGGGATCTTGGGAAAGAAAGAAAAGTTACAGTAAGTTTGAAAATTGGTGGTTGGATGCTATGGGCTTTATAGACAGAGTTGGAGGTTGGTGGAATAGCTTTAGCTATTAAGGAAGACCTAATTACATGCTGGCTGTAAGATGAAACTCTTAAAGAACAAGCTCAAAAGTATGGAGTAAGAGTGGGCAGGGGAACCTTGGTAACAGAGGAAGAATTTGTTAAGTATAATGGCTGCTCTAGAGATGGTTTCAGGGATAAGAAAGCTTACAGTTGAAGAGACAACAAACAAAGCTGAACTGTTACTTGAGTATGAAGATCTGATTAAAAAAGAATAAATTGCTTGGAGGCAAAGATCAAGGGCAGGGCTGAAGGAGGGAGACGGAAGTGCTAAGTTATTTCACAAGGTTGCCGATGCGCACAAAAGGTACAACAATATAGACCAATTTGTGTGGAAGTAGAAATAATTCAGGAGAATGCTAGAATTGAAGGGGAGATAGTAGAATTTTGTCGAAGCCTATATACATAAACAGTTCGTTGGAGACCTACTTGCTGTTTTCCGTATGGTCCTGTTCCATCGATTTTCTGTATGGTCCTGTTCCATCAATGGAAGAAATTGAGACTATGCAAGGAAGTTTTGAGGAAGAAGAGGGGTTGAGATGTCTCAAACCAGGGCCTGATAGCCTCACCATGAGATTTTTTTATCAAATGTTGGGCAGGGGTAAAACAGGATATATCCTGAATGCTTGCCATAATTTTCATGAGCAGGACATGTTTGAAAGGAGCTTCAATGCTACCTTTATAGCACGTACTCCAAAGAAAATAGTTGCGAAAGAGCTAAAGAATTTCTGGCCAATCAGTTTGATAGGTAGCATATACAAAATCTCCTCAAAAGTACTTAGGCTAAAAGGAGTGATGACAAAACTGATGGACTCACAACAAATGACCTTTATTAAAGGAAGACAAATCATGGGATGCAGTTTTGTTAGCTAATGAAGCAGTGGGGTCCAAACAGAAGCAAGGAAAACCAAGGTTTCTTTGCAAACTTGGCATAGAGAAAGCCTATGAGTATGCCAATTGGACCCTATCTATTGGGAGTGCTAAATAGGATGGGGTTTGGGCAAAAGTGAATAAACTGGGTAAAATTTCGCATATCCACTGTGAGTTTTTTCAGTTATTATCAATGGCTCCCCAACATGGTTCTTCAGGGCATGGAAGGATCTAAGACAAGGTGACCCTTTTTCACCATTCTTATTTTTATTAACAATGGAAGGTCTCAATAGCATAATGAAACAACAAATATGAATGGGTGGTTAAGAGGTTTCAATGAGGCCAGAGAAGGATGGGATAATTTGGACGTAACTCATTTGCAATATGCAAATGATACCCTCATTTTTGGTGATGCAGATGACAAACAAATTGAAATCCTGAGGGTGACATTGGTTTTCTTTGAAGGGATGTTTCATTGCACACGAACCAGAGAAAGAGCCTTCTTTATTCTATCAATGAGGCTGCAACCATGAAATCCCTTAATGTTATTCTGGGAGGAGAGATTGGTAGCCTGCCAACAGTCTACTTGGGTATGCGTTTAGGAGCAAAATCAAAGTCTAAAGAAAACTGGAATATTATTGTTGAGAAATGTGAGAAGAACTTGGCATGGTGGAAAAGATAGTACTTGTCACTAGGGGGGTAGATTAACATTCATCAACACTGCGTTAGATTCCCTGTCAACTTATATGATGTCCTTCTTCCCTATGCCAATAACAGTCATTAGTAGGCAGGGATAAAATCAGGAAGAAGTTTTGTGGCAAGGAAATCAGACAAAAAGCTACCACTTGGTCAAGTAGAAATCTCTGATAAGATCAAGACTCTTGATACTCACAGTAAGGCACCCAAAATGAAATGGTTATGGAAGTATGCCAATAAAAGCTAAGTATAGGAGGAGGATGGATGACTGTGGAAATTGTAACTCCTCATGGAGTTAACTTATGGAGATCCATCATAGATCTCTGGACTGAGCTTTTTCTTCGAGATCAAGGTGAACAATGGGGCTAAAACCAACATCGTGGCATGATGGCCTCTAAGAGAGGCTATTCCGAGATATCTACTCCTTGGTACTTTTGATCAAGATATCTACTCCTCGGTACTACACCAACAGAGTATCATAGTAGAATTATGGACAACAGAGAAATGTAGATTTAAATCAGAAGGCAACTCAATGATTAGGAAATACGAAGAATGACAGATTTTTACCAACAGATTGAGCAATTCAGTGGATTGGGAGCAGATGAAAATGAACTGTCGTGGCAGGAGATGAGAAAGGCACATGCAAAGTGAGCAAAGCTTACAGGAAAATGAGTAACTACAACCAGCAGCCAAGTAGCTGGCCATGGAAGAATATTTGGAAAACCAAAATACCATATAAAGTGGCACGCTTTGTGTGGCGTCTGGCAAAGGAGGCAGTGCTTACCCTGTAGAACCTCATGAAAAAGGGTGATATTTAATCCCCAGATGCGTCTTCTGTGGGAAGTAGGCAGAGACTGTGAATCATCTATTCTTACATTATAGAATATAAGACAACTTTGGAGATTGTTTTTGAACCTCTGAGGAATAGCATGGAGCATGCCGAGGAAGATTACTGAGGTCTTAACAAGTTGGCAGCAGGCTGGTGTTGTTGGCCAAGAATGGAGGCAGGTGGAGGATAGTCCAAACAAGCATTTGGTGGACAATATGGATGGAGAGCAATTTTAGATATTTTGAGATCATTGGGAACAATTTGCAACAAATTAAGCTCAATTGCATCTTTTTTTTTTTGATAACAGTAAGTTTGTATTCTTCAGCAATAAGGGTTGCTGGCAACCATCAAAAATATTTACAAGGTAGCTCAGCACATAAGACCCTCTAGAGTCTTACTGTTGCTAAGCCTAAAGAAAAGATAAGAAATCCAAAATCTGTCCAGCATCATCTGTACCCCCCTCTTTACACCAAAAAAATGAAGTCTTCAGACAAGTCCACTTGACCTTCTGTACAGACTCTGCAGAGTTCTCCATACATCTTCTATTCCTTTCCTTCCAAACAGTCCACCATATGCAAGGAGGTATCATATTCCACCACTTCTTCTGCGTCTTGCTCCCCCCTATCCTCACCCAACTATTGATTAGATCAGCTGTATGTTCTGGCATTGTCCAGCTGATGCCAGTCCTTTTCAGGAAGATGTTCCATACTTGGGAAGTGAACTTGCAGTGCAGAAAAAGATGGTTGTTGGTTTCAAATGCCTCATTACACAGTGAACAGCAAGAAACTATGTGGAAACCTCTGTTCTGTAGCCTCTCATGGGTTAGACATGCTCTCCTCACCACCAACCATGTGAAACATCTGACCTTAGAGGGCACTCTGTTCTTCCAAATCTTTTTCCAAGGTCCAATAGCGGTCCCAGGAAGATTTTTCACCTTCACTTTGTATAGCCTACTTACTGTCAACACCCCATCATCAGTGTGCTTCCATGTCATTCCATCTGGTTCCTGATTTATGCCTTTGAAAGCATTTAAGCTTTGCAGTAACTCAGCTATCCTTTCAATCTCCCAATCATTTAAAGCCCTCCTAAAATTTAGACTCCATCCTTGATCTGACCATACCTCACACACCTTGGCTTCATGTAAAGAACTGATGCCATACAAGTCTGGATAAGAAAGCCTCAAGGCTTCTGAACCGATCCAGTGATCCTCCCAGAAGCGTACCCTGGTTCCTTCTCCCACTCTATAGATGACATTCTGATGAAAGAAAGGCCAGAGGCTCCTAATTGCTTTCCAGACAGAAGTTCCATGAGTGTTGTTCCCCATATTGGAATACCATGAGTTGCTTTGGCCATACTAATTTTTGATGACTTCCTTCCAAAGTGCCTGATCCTCCCTGCCATACCTCCATAGCCACTTTGCCATTAAACACTTATTTTGAAGTCCCAGTTTCTTTGTCCCTAGCCCTCCTGAGCTTTTGTCTAGACACACCGACTGCCATTTCACTAAATGGATTCTCTTACCTTCCTTGTTTCCGGACCAGAGAAAATCCCTTCGCAGCTTGTCGAGTCTGGTTTCTACACTCACTGGCATGGGAAACAAGGACATTAAATATGTGGGTAAGGAATCCAAAACAAAGTTTATGAGGATATTTCTTCCCCCCAAGGATAAATATTGTGCTTTCCAGATTGCCAGCCTTTTCTCAGCTCTTTCAATGATGCCATCCCATATCCCTACCTCCTTATGGTGTCTTCCAAGTGGGATGCCTAAATACACTGTTGGGAGCCTTTCAATCCTACAACCCAGGATGTCTGCCAATACCTGAATCTGAATGACTTCTTTAACCGGGAAAATGCTGCTTTTCCTCCAGTTGACTGCCAAGCCCGAAACAGCTTCAAAAACAATCAAAATCGCTCTCACCATTCTAATTTCCTCTTCACTGGCTGAGTAAAAAATGATAGTGTCATCAGCATAAAGCAAATGACTAATATCCATTTCCACCCCGGTAGGATTGCCAATCTTGAAGCCTTGTAACCATGCATTTTGAACTGCATCTTGAAGCCTTGAAGCTCAATTGCATCTTGTTACTGTCTTTGGTGTGATCAATTACTTTTTAATGATCCTATCTCTATAATTGACGTTTTAGACTCATTATAGACATTGGGTAATAGAATCATAGATGTAGGTAGTACTTTGTGAATATGGGGGTGCTACAACTTCTATAAGATTCTGATTCTTACATGTATGTACAAAGTTACCTGATCCTTCATCCAAAAAAAAAAAAAACATAAGCTACCTGTATCAAAAAAAAGAAGGATAAACATTTGCTAATAGAATCATTGGTTTTAACGTGAAAATACAACAATCATATTGCCCTAGAGTACTAAAATTTATTACATTGCTTCAAATCACAAAATATCTTTAAAATATTGTCGATGAAGTTACTGCTGATCCTTATTTCATATTAACTTTTGAAATCAAGAAATATATTAAGATTTATTTGTTTACTTCTATTTCAAAAAGATTGGTTACTAAAAGCATTTTCTATTTTATTAGGATTTTTTAATCATTATCTAAAAAAAAAAATTAATGATGAGATTATTTTGATCTTATATATAAGACCTATATTATCAATTTAAAAAGCATATGGAGTAATTCTATTTAATTGATAAAAGACGATTAAGTAGGAAGAAAAATTACTTTGCACTTTTATATTGGTTAAAGATTATTTAAAAGAAAAATTAAGAAAAAAGTCCTTTAAAAATAATATTTTATTTGGAGAATCGTGTTTAAAAGAAAAGAAACAATATGTTTATTAGGAAAAGGGACATTTTGTGTCCCCAAAAGTAACAATATAGACATTTTCTCAAAGTATCAACGGAAGGGGCATTTTGGACCAAACTGAGGGCATTTTTGTTCAGTTTTACATAGTTTAAAGGCATTTTGGATCCTTTTATGGATAATATATTATTGTGACCTGTCTCCTTATTCTTCCAATTTCTCCAAATGTAGGTACTTTGTTCTGACTGCAAGTGATATGGAGGAATGGTACCAGAACTCAGAGTCTTTCTATCACGAGCAGGATTCAGTGCTATGGTCAGAGAAACTAAGGCCATGTGCTGAAGCTCTATATATTGTCTTGTTTGAAAATCATAGTCAAGTATGTTGACCCTATTCCCTGTGTTGTTCAATAACCTTAACACATTGCATTAGTCTGGCCATGAACTTGTTATCTGATTTTCAGCTGCTAGGACCTGTAGTTGTCTCTATTCTTCAAGAGGCTATGAGTGGTTGCCCTTCTGCAGTTAATGAAATAACTCCAGCACTTCTTCTTAAGGATGCTGCTTATGGTGCTGCTGCATACATTTACTATGAGCTCTCGAACTATCTAAGTTTCAAGGATTGGTATGTGCTTTTCATGCTCGAAATATTGCTGAATCTAATAGCTCTGACCCCTCAGACATGTTCTTGAATTTTCTATCCTCTTACTATCTTAGCAACGACATCTAGAACAAGATGATATAACTAACATTAGAAAAGCAGAATAAAAGAAATAGCAAATGGTAGGTGGCTTGGCCTTACTGTGTTATTCACATGAAGGGAATGGATAAAGTCAACTACATTTTTCTCAACATCATATCCATCAATAACTTTTTTCCTCTTGATCTAAAAATATATTCAGATGCCATATCTTGAATGGTTTAGTTCTCCCATTGCCCAAGACAGTGAAACTCATCCTTTAGAGACTCCTCTATTATACGAATGCATCATTTTTAAAAATATCACTTGGTCATTTTGTTGGGGTTTGCAAAATCAAAAGTCGGATTCTATTGGGAATATAAATAAACATCTTCACAATCTCTTAACATGATATGCAGGTTCAATGGAGCATTATCATTGGAGTTGACAAATGACCATCCCAATATGCGGATAATCCACAGAAAAGTAGCACTAATCCTTGGACAATGGGTTTCAGAGGTATTAAAACTGCAGCTATCAAACACGAGAATTTCCTGGAAATTGCTTTATGCAGTGTTCGAATTAAGAAGAGGAGATGGAAAGTGAAAAATGTCTGCTTTCCCGTTACTGTCAAATTTGGATGGGTTAAAGCACTGATATGCAAGGGTTACTCACCATCTATTTTTACTTCCTAACCGAAAAGGGAATGGAACTTTTCTCTTCGCTTCTTTTGGGTCGAATACGCCCCCCTTCTGCAACTCCTCTTTTAATCCTACTATACAAAGCTATGACTTCCCTTTTCCTTGATTGAGAATGAGAAAAGATGAATCTCCTTGAGTGCCCACACTGCAGTGATATTAAATTATATATATTTGTAGTTTGAAGTGTCATTTACGAACTTCTCAGAACTCTTGGTTGTCCCATATTCTATGCCCTTGAATAGGTCAAACCAATGCTTTTTCATCCTCTTTACCAATCTAAATCTGCAACAGAAGCCACTAAGGACCAGAGCAACTAATTCCAACTCTCCTTTGTCATCATAGAGATACAGGAAAAAAGAACAAATTATTCAAGAAGTATTTTTTAGTAAAACAAGTTCAGCATTCCGTTAGTGAGAGTTTCAGTGACAAGTTAGTCTAAGCTCTAAAAGACCTTAACAATTGTCTTCCTGGGGGGAAATATGTCATACTTTTAATTGAACAAGTTTATAGCATGTAGATATGCTGTTCCTGTCATTTCTACAAACTTCCGCTTAACTTCAAGTTAAGTTTTGCTTTCTTGTCATAGAAGTCAAGCATAAGTTATTCATAAAATTGGTTTTGGATTAGCAATATATAAGGTGTAATCTATGGGAATCTAGAAAGAGAGGAGTATTCTATGAAATGTTGACGCAATCTTTGTTATTCGATCAACAGTTCTTGTAAGAAAAATGTTTAATATGGTGAACCTTGTTGGTTCATAGTAATTCAAAAATAATACTTTCTCTGTCCTGATTTACGTGACAAACTTTCCTTTTTAGTCCATTCCAAAAAGAACATCACTTTTCTATAATTTAGAAAGAATTTAACTTTAAATTCCTCTTTTTATCCTTAGTGAAAATGATTTATAGCCATACAAATAGGTTTGTTTTGGACGACAAATTTCAAAGTTCTCTTTCTTTTTTAAACTTTGTGCCAAGTCAAATGGTGTCACATAAATTGGGACATAGGTAGTTTTCTATCACGATATATAAATGGAAATCTTTGACTGTTTTTTGTTTTTCTATACACCTACCCGCCCACACGTATTTTTCACTTTTATTTTATTTATTATGACAATGACATAATACTGATTGATGAGGCTCGGAATAAAGTTAATGATAGGTTGGAGGTTTTGAGACATACTTAGAAATCCAAAGGGTTCAAATTGAGCAGGACCAAACAAAATATTTGGAATGCAAATTCAGTGTTACGAGAGATGAAGCGGATGTTGAAGTGAAGCTTGCCACTCAATCTATTCCCAAGAGAGAAAACTTTAAATATCTTAGGTCCATCATCCAGGATAGGGTGATATCGATGATGATGTCACGTATCGTATTAGGACAGCATGGATGAAGTGGAAACTTGCCTCAGGAGTATTGTGTGATAAGAAGATACTACCTAAACTTAAAGGTAAGTTTTACAGAATGGTGGTTAGACCGTCGTTGCTATGTAAGGTGGAGTGCTGGCCAGTCAAAAATCACATATACAGAAGGTGCAGGTTGTAGAGATGAGAATGTTGAGATGGATGTGTAGACATATTAGGGGTGGTAAGATTAGGAATGAGACTATTCGGGAAAAGTTAAGGGTGGCCTTTATGGCAGACAAGATGAGGGAAGCGAGACTGCAATGGTTTGGATATGTGCAAAGAAGAAGTGTTGACGCACCTGTTAGGAGGTGTGAGAGGTCGGATTTAGGGGTTATGCCAAGGGGTAGAGGTAGACCGAAAAAGTATTGAGGGAAGGTGATTAGACAGGATATGGTGCAATTTCATCTCACCGATGACATGACCTTAGATAGAAAGGATTGGAGGTGCGTATTAGGTTAGAAGGTTAATTAGCTAGTAGGGGTAGGATTATGTTTGGCTTTGTGATATAGTAGGTTAGTAGGATTAGTCATGTCTTTGTATCTTATGTTGTTATTGCCCGTCTTATATTTGTTATTTTTATTGAGTTTATATACTATCATTTGCTTTCCACTTTAGTCGTTTTTTCATATCTAGTATCTTTGGCTTTTGGGGCCTGATATTTTTGAGACGGGAGTCTTCCAGAAACAACCTCTCTATCTCTATCAGGTAGTGGTAAGGTCTGCGTATATTTTATCCTCCCCAAACCCCACTTGTTGTTGTTATGACAATGATATAGAATGAGCTTTAAATGAAGACGTGTGGATTCATATAGCCGGCACCAACTTGTTTTGGGATTGAGATAGTTGTAGATAGTTATTATACTATAGTTATGTGCCTTTAACCCATAGTTTTATGGAGGTTGCAGTAGTGTGTACTTCTGTCTTCCGTGTTTTCACACTAGATTAAAGATGACACCAGAAACGATGACATGTACTTTTGTCCAACTGTCTTTTCTCACAGATTAAAGATGACACCAGAAGAGCAGTTTATTGTGCTCTAATCAGATTACTTCAGGACAATGACTTGTGTGTAAGGGTACGCAACATAAGCAACTATCTTTTGAATTAAGCTGTAGATCTATCAGAATTTTCTGAATTAAGTTCCCATTCGTTCACTTTGTGTTATACTGAAGCTACTCTGTCTCTTCTTTTAGTTGACAGCATGCCGGTCCTTGTATTTTCATATTGAAGATGCAACTTTTAATGAGAATGAGTTCTTGGATCTTCTTCCGGTTTGTTGGGATCTGTGTTTCAAAGTGGTGGATGAAGTACAGGAATTTGACTCGAAGGTAGATATCAGCTGGTGTCCTTCCTAACTTTAAACAGCCTACTTAATTTTCATTTACTTATTTTGGTCTATGTTGCTCAGACTCGTTGAAAATGTTGTTGCACCTGTGTTAGATCCTCCAAAAATGCAGTACATTTGGAGGATCTGACATGCATCCGTTAACATTTTTGAGAAGTCCTAACAACATAAGTTTTGGTAACTGTGAAAATCGAGGGCCACTGGTACATGGTTTGCAATTTAATGGATAATGGACTTGCCCCTCTACCCTTCACTATTTAATTACTCCCTCTGTCCCTATTTATATGACATACTCTCCGTTTTAGTCAGTTCCAAAAAGAATAACACATTTCTGTATTTGGCAAAAAGTCTACAAAGATATATTGTTATATATAAAAATTCATTTATTTAATGGAAGTTTTCGACCAATGCAAAGTCTTCATGTTTCTTATATTTCGTGCCTAGTCAAATTACATCACATAAATTGAGATGGAGGGAGAGTCATTTATTCGCTCATCTTTTTCTTTTTTGTAATAATTCTCTATCCATTTTCTGGTATCTTTAGTTCCCTAGACCTTTGCACTAACTCTCAGTTAAAGGGAAGCAGTACTGATTCAGTTGTTACAAGCACATGCATAAGTTAATTTTTCAACAGATTTTGGGTGTAATTGGTTGGTTCTCGAATGAATTGTGACATTGTTGAGGAGGCTGACGAATATTTGAGGGGGGAGGTTTTATATTTTTTTTAAATGATATTTGAGGGGGAAGGTCAGAGAGAGGATCTATTTCTAAGTTATCTCTTGCCCTGTTCTTTATCTTTGCTCTTTCGGGAAAAAAAATGCTCATGTTATAGTTGTCAGAAAATGGGAAAAAGGGAGACAAGAAAGAAACAGAATTTCTTCTGAGCAAGGTAACACTAGAAACAAGATTTGTCCCTTTCACTTTTTTAAAATATCATGGAAATCTTTGTTCCAATTTATGATGTGTTCTTTTAATCTGTCTTTATTTTTCAATCTTCTATATTTTCAGTTTCTTTTAAGTTTTCTGCTCACAGTGTTCTCTCTCTCTCTCTTAAATAAATTTTCAGGTTCAAGTTTTGAATACTATCTCTGTTCTGATAGCCCGTGTTACTGAAGTTACACCATATGCAAACAAGTTGATGCTATTTTTCCAGAAGGTATCCTTGTGGTTTTCTTTTTCTGCTTCTCCTTTTTGATATGTTAATTTTAGTTTGATGACTTATTTTCAGTTCAAGTTTGTTTATCACCTTTACCATTCCAGAGTACAATCTCTGTTAGATTCCGCCTTCCTGCAATTTCATCTAGAAGTTGGGAGAAGGCTCAGGGCTTTTTAGTAAAGCTTTTTCATTAGATGGTAGATTCTATGCTGTCACTTCATGCAGTTTCTCATGCTTTCTGTGTGGAGACCTAAACTTAGTTACCTCTATTCTCATTACTTTCATTTGGTGTAGTTTTTTAGGAAAATTTGTTGATAGAATTGCATGTGAGAGTAAGATTCTTAATGAATTCTGCATGCTTATGTTTCCCACTAAATTGTATCTGTGTGATTTACTGTTCTTTGTTTTTGCTGATTTGAGCTGTTCCTTTATTAGGCATGGGAAGAATCTTCTGGTGAAAGCATCTTGCAAATTCAACTTCTTACTGCATTGAAGAATTTTGTAGTTGCTCTTGGTTATCAGTCACCTAAATCGTATGACATGTTATTGCCGATTTTGCAAAGTGGAATCAACATAACCAGCCCTGATGAACTTCTAGAAGACTCCATGCAGGCATTTTCTATATTTGTCCAATTTGATTGATTAGTTTCATATTAGAACTGTGCCCTAATTCCAACAGGTTATCATGCAGTTATGGGAAGCAACACTTATTAATGCGCCTTCTATCGTACCGGCATTGTTGGGGTATTTCCCATGTCTTGTGGAAATTTTGGAAAGAAGTTTTGATCACTTGAAGGTTGAGGCGAGATTTTGTAGAGAACTAATATTTTCAGTTCTGGATTGTTTTTTTATGCTGATATTCCATGACATGTAGGTTGCTACCAATATCATTGAAGACTATGTTATTTTGGGTGGAAGGGAATTTCTCGATTTGCATGCGTCTAATGTTGCTAAACTTCTAGATCTGGTGGTTGGGAATGTTAATGACAGGGGACTACTCTCAGTTATTCCAGTCATTGACATTCTAGTTCAGGTATTCGATTTCCTTGCCGCTTTTATTAAATTATGTGTTGGTGGAAGGCTAGGAATTGTAGATTAACCAAATAAATAATATGTTACCTAAGCTGCTTTAGTTCAGTGTACTTCTTTTGAAACAGGGCTGCAAATAGTTAAAATGAAGGGAGAGGAAAACGAAATAGACATGCTTCTTAAAATCTATAAATTCATATGTTCTGAATTTGAGCTTCGGTAAGAGAAAAATTGAGGAAAAGAGTAGTTGATATGATTCTTAAAACCTTCGATTCCTTTGCTCTAAATTTGAACTTTGATAAGATCAAAATGTATCAAAAGTAAGTTTCAGTACAAACTTCTCATGTTATAAACTTGAGCTTTGATAAGATGAACATGTATCAAGACTAGGTTCCGGTACAAATTTCTCACTAACTCTTACCAGAACATTGGTGGATTTATAGGGTGTTTGGATAGGCTTATTTTTAAGTGCTTTTGGCTTTTGGCTTTTAAGCACTTTCTGATTTTTATAGGAGTTTGGCAAAACACGAAGTGCTTTTAAGCACCTTACTTTAGGCTTAAAAAGTATTATTAAAAAAAAAGAAAAGCTAGAAGTCAAAAGTAGGTAGTACCTACTTTTGACTTTTGGCTTTTAACTTATAAGCCACTTAAAAAATGCTTATCCAAACTCCCCCTTAATATAGGCCCAAAAGGGTTCTTCCTGTGAATGATATGTGCTGATGCTTTTATGATGTTGCAGTGTTTCCCAATGGAAGTGCCTCAGCTAATCAGCTCCACACTGCAGGTAACTGTAGTTCTCTTCTTTGTCTTCTGTGTTTTCGCTAGGCACTACAACATGTATGTCTACCTTTTCCTTTATGGCACGAGTTCACGTGGTTCCATGAATGTTGCTAGAAATTAATAATCATGTGCCTGACTGGAGGAGATGATCATGATCCTTCCAAGGCAGCTGTAAAAGCATCATCATCAGCACTGCTGGCAAGGATTTTGGTGATGAACACTAATTATCTTGCGCAACTAACCTCTGATCCATCATTGTCTATACACCTTCAAAAGTCTGGGTTTCCTGCTGAAGAAAACATACTCCTTTGCCTTGTCGATATGTGGCTTGAAAAGGTAAGTCAAATGATTAGATTTGGAGTTTGATAGATATCATTGTGATTGATGGTTTCCTTTAGGACCTCTACAAAATGTGAGCTGATACTTATGATGGTAAGGTGTGTTCTTGGTTTGTCTGTTCAATCAAAATATTTCTCCTTGCTGTATCAAGGTGGAAATATGTGGGGCATTAACCATTGACCCCAGCTGAGCACCGGGTTGTCAAATGTGACCCTAAAGCGAGGCTCAAAATGTGTTGAGCGCGTTGCCTCGCTTAATGTGCACTTCACTATCGCCATCAAGGTTCTAAGACATATTTTTCCTCGTCGATGAGCCTATTCTTAAGAGGTGACACTAAACAATTGATATTTTACTTTGTTATATATTTTTTTTTTTGGGTTTATTTGTTCATATATTTTTTATACATGCTTATCATTATAAGTCTTGGACTAAACATATATATTTGTATTTTTTTTCTCCGTTTGCACCTTTTTCATTAAAACCCAAGCTTTATTTGCATGGAGAGCCTCAACAAGCCTTAGAGCTTTTTTGCTTTTGATAACACTGGATTTGAGCGCATATTATTCACTATGGAATAATGGATATTCAGTATAAGATGGCAGATATCAAAAGAAATTATTCAGTATATAATGGAACTATTTGACATAACAATCATGTGGAACTTTTGGTTGTAATTGCACTTCTATAGTAATAGGAGTTGCGACAGTTCCCTGATTTTTTAGATAGCCCATAATATTATCAGTTTAGGAAGCAAGTATGCTTGTTTCTTTTTGTCAGTAACACAAAGATTTTGCTAATGCGTCAGAGCCAATCACTGAATTGGCATTTGGCCTATACAATAGTTGGCCATCCCCTGTACAAAAACACTGAAAGAGATAACCTCTTTATAAAATATAAACTCCAGAGAAGTGCTAATAAAGTCTACCATGTTTTGCATTTCATGTACTTCCTGAAGCTTACACTATAAAGCCAACATGCACAACAAACAACAACAACAACATACCCAGTGGAATCCCACGGGTGGGGTCTGGGGAGGGTAGAATGTACGTAGACCTTACCACTACCTCATAGAAGTAGAGAGACTGTTTCCGGGGAACCCTTGTCTAAAAAACCCATAAGTAGAATAAACTGGATATGGCAAAAAGGAAAGGAAAAGAAAAGGAAATCGAAAGAGCGACTAAAAACGAAAAATACATGATAGTATGTAAATACGATAAAATTAACACATAAGACAAATAATGACAACACATGATATAAAGACATGACAAAACCTTCTACCCAATTATATCCCACAACCAAACATCAACCTAACCCTACTGAGCTATTAGCCTGCTACTCTAATTCGTGACCTCCACTCCTTTCTATCTAAGGTCATGTCTCAGTGAGATCAAGTTTCACGATATCTTGTCTGATCGACTCCCCCCAATACTTCTTCAGTCTACCTCTACTCATCCTTGTAACTCCTAAATCCAGCCTCTCGCACCTCCTAACAGGAGCATTGATACTTCTTCTCTGCACATGTCCAAATCATCACAGTCTCGCTTCCCTCATCTTGTCAGCCACAGGGGCCACCTCTAGCTTCTCCCGAATGGTCTCATTCCTAATATTATCACTACTGGTATGTCTACACATCCATCTCAACATCCTCATCTTCGCGATCTGCATCTTCTGAACATGTTAGTTCTTTATTAGCCAACACTCTGCTCCATATAACAAAGACGGTCTAACCACCATCTTGGAAAACTTGCCTTTAAGTTTAGGTGGTATCTTCTTATCACACAATACTCCCGAGGCAAGCCTCCATTTCGTCGATGCTGCCGCAATGCGGTGTGTGACATTATCGTCGATATCACCACCACTCTAAATGATGGACCCAAGATATTTAAAGTTCTCTCTCTTGGGAATAGGTTGTGTGGCAAGCCTTACATCAATGTCTGCTTCATCCCTCGCAACACTGAATTTGCACCCAAGTATTCTGTTTTGGTCTTACTCAGTTTGAACTCTTTAGATTCCAAAGTGTGTCTCCAAACCTCCAGTCTATCATTAATTTTAGCGCGAGTCTCATTAATCAGTACAATGTCATCTGCAAATAGCATGCACCATGGAACCTCCTCTTGAATAGACCGTGTCAGCTCATCCATCACTAAGGCAAACAGGAAAAGGTTCAACACAGATCCTTGATGAAGTCTCATCTCAATAGGAATATACTCTAAGTCTCCTCCCGCCGTTCTTACCCGAGTTTTGGCTCCGTCGGACATGTCTTTTATCACCCTAATATACGCCATTGGAACACCTTTAACCTCTAGACACCTCCATAGGACATCCCTCGGAACCTTGTTATAAGCCTTCTCGAGATCAATGAACACCATATGAAGGTCCTTTCTTTCCTTATACTTCTCTACTAATCTCTGAACAAGATGAATTGCTTTAGTAGTTGACCATCCCGGCATGAATCCAACCTGATTTTCTGAAATAGACACTCCTTTGCTCACTCTTATCTCCACCACTCTCTCATACCTTCATAGTGTGGCTTAACAACTTGATACCCCTGTAATTGTTAAAGTTTTGAATATCACCCTTGTTCTTGTACAATGGAACCAGTGTACTCCCCCTCCATTCATCGGGCATCTTGGCAGTCTTCATGCATTGAACAATTCAGTCAATCACTCTATGTCATCCTTGACCATGTTCTTCCAAAAATCTATTGGAATCTCATCGGGTCCGCTCGCCCTCCCTCTCTTCATCCTACTAATAACACGTCTAACCTCCTCAACTCTGAATTGCCTGCAATAACCAAAATCTCGCTGTCTTTCAGAGTGTGCCAACTCACCCAGCTCAATATTTCTATCTCCTTTTTCGTTTAATAGTTTATGAAAGTAAGCTTGCCACCTTAGCTTAATGGAAGTCTCGTCCACCAACACCTCATCCTCCTCATCCTTGATGCACTTGGTCCAAGTCGCGAGCTTTCCTTTCCCTCTCTTTGGTGAGCCTATGCAATCTCTTGTCCCCTCCTTTATCACTTAACTTCACATATAAGCGCTCAAAAGCTGATGTCTTAGCACTCGTCACCGTCATCTTCACTTTTGTCTTTGCCGTCTTATAGAACTCTTTAAGGCTTCGCTTTCCATCCTCATCCCTACACTCCAACCACTTCATATAAGCAATCTTCTTAGCTTTCACTTGCCTCGGACTTCGTTATTCCATCACCAATCGCCTTGACGTCCACCAAAGGTCCCTCTCGAAACCCCTAGTACCTCGATAGCTACTTTTCTAATGCAACCAGCAGCAGTGTTCCATATATTGTTTGCTTCTACGCCACTACTCCAAGCCTCTAAACTACTCAGCTTTTCTTCCATCTCTCGTGAAAGGGCAGGAGTCGAGCCTCCCCATCTAATCCTCGATAGGACATTAAAGGCCTTCTTCTTTTCTCTCTTAATCTCTAAATTCATCACTAGAAGCCTATGTTGAGTGGAAATATTTTCACTCAGAATAACCTTGCAATTCTTACAAAGGTTTCTATCGCCCTTTCGAAGAAGTAAGTAATCTGTCTGAGTCTTAGCTACCGTACTACAGAAGGTAATCAAGTGATTTTTCTTCGGAAAACATGAGTTAGCAATAACTATCTCAAAGGCTTTGGCAAAATCCAAGAGAGATGTCTCGCCTCCATTCCTCTCCCCAAAACCAAAGTCTCCATGCACATTTTCAAACCCACTAGTGGTTGCCCCGATATGCCCATTAAAGTCGCCCCCAATGAAGATTTTTTCTGTCTCTGGTATGCCTTTCACAACCTCATCCAAATCTTCCCAAAAGAGCTTTTTGACTTTCCTCATCAAGGCCTACTTGGGGTGCATAGGCACTAACTACATTCACTACGTGCCTACTAACCACGAGTTTGATAGACATCATCCTATTGTTAAATCTCCTAACTTTAACCACATATTCCTTAAGGTCCTCGTCTACTAGGATACCTACACTATTTCTATCCCTAGAACCACCCGAGTACCATAGCTTAAACCCATCTACCTCGTGAGCTTTTGTACCTACCCATCTGGTCTCCTGAACACACGCTATACTAATATGTCTTCTCTTAAGACACTTCACTAACTCTATGGATTTCCCTATAAGTGATCCTATATTCCACGAGGCTATTCTTAACTTAAATAAGCTCGTGCCCTTCTTACCACCCCTACCCTTACCTCCGACCCCGACCAACGACATTACCTTAGTCCACCATTAGATCCTGACGCCACTAAACTAAGAAATAATACTATGCTAAACTACAGAGATCAGGAAGATGCAATCTAGAAAAAACTATGCACTCCAACAAACAGAACAAGGAAATATCCGGTATACTACTTACAATCACAATATGATAAACTAGTAAAAGACACCCAATATGATAAGTAAGATCTACCATAACACAAACAACAATATGTAACGGCAAGAGATATACCGTAAAGGCAATACAAACAACCAAAAAAAAATAATGTAAAAGGCAAATATCAAGAAAGAAACCACAAACAAATATGTAACTGGCAAAAAAATACAAGCAAGTAAAAGGATAAAATAAAATAAAATACAAATAACAAGGGATTTGGAAGATATCACCTGGTATTCTGATCCAAATTTTTTTTCTGAACGTTGCTGAATTTGTCTGCGTTGCCGGAAAAATGATATTCGCCGAAAACGGACTATCTCGCCGGACTCGCAGTGCTTTGTCGGAGGTCTTAAAGGTTTCCAAAATCTTGAACCGGGAATCCCACAAAGAATGGAGAGCTGTCAAAACCCTAGATGACAGATCTTTTTTCTTCGGGGCTTCGTTGGTGGTGGAGAGAAACAAGAGTGAAGGGGTTTCTGCCCAAGGTAAGAGGGAGAGAAGATAATGGGTTGTCCGGCAGTGTGGAGTTTTTCACCGGAAAAGAAGAGAGACCGGCGGTGTGATTCTGGCCGGCATGGGGTGACTGGCCGTGAAGAGAGAAAAGTTCGAGGAGAGAGAAAGTTCGAGCCAACATGCACAAACGTTATATTTATTTTTGATTGCCAGACTCAAGGTTTGAAACAAATGGATAATGGGCCTGCTACTCCACCATTTTCCACTTAAATACCATACTTTTGTCTGCCACAGGGTTCAAACCCGTGACATGCGCCTAACCCACATATCACGGACATCTTGATTTTAACACCTATAAAAAGCTTGCTTACCTTCAAAACTCCTAGAATTTCTTACTTTCCATAATACCCAACATCACTGTTTGAGATTGCCCTTCAAACTTTCTACAATGATTTGTACCTTGCTGTACCCTAACATGACAGTGGATCCCTCAACTCCCCTTTCCTTTGCCCTCTTTTTGGGTAAGATTCTGTTTCTTCAGCATCCACAATGACACACCTCTCCAGTTCATGAAGGAGCAAGGCCATCATCTTTAAATTATTTATCCTTTCTTTATTGTGGGTTCATGTTGTTAAGTATGTACGGCTGAAACTTAGTGGTCTTGCATCTTCTCAATTTTTTTATAGAAGGTTTAGGGAAGTTTAGCCTGAAATCTTTGTTGAACTTAGTTCTGATAACAACTTTGTATGGTGTTCCTCACCTGACGTTTACATTTTTGTTGGTCTTTGGTGTTTTGAAATTTTCTCAGGTTGACAATGTCACCTCTTTCCAAAAGAAGACAATTGGTTTGGCCCTCTCTATAATTTTAACTTTGAGGTTGCCTCAAGTACTTGATAAACTTGATCAGATTATGAGGTATTTGACTGAATTTGTAATGTTGAGATTTATTTATATATTTGCTTTTAATCAGTATCCTTATCTGATATTGTACATTTTGATTGTGCTAATCTAACCTCTGTGCTTTCGGTAGTGTATGTACAAGTGTTATACTGGGTGGAAGTGAGGATTTAAGTGAAGAAGAGTCTAGGTATGTCTGATAATCTTTCTTTTTTACTTATGGCTCTTGAGATTTTGACAACTAATGAGACTCTCTTTGCATTATGAAACCACAGTAGTGACTGTGTAAACTCTAGCAAACCTCATGTGCCAAGCAAGGAGTTGAGGAGGAGACAGGTAAGCGCTGGTGCTAGCATTTATAAATGAATAGGGAACTGTAGCTTTTTCCCAAATTGGTTTCTTAGTGAGATTTTTCTTTTTTAGATGAAGCTCTCGGACCCAATAAACCAGATTTCATTGGAGAACTTAGTGAGAGACAATCTTCAAACTTGTTCATCTCTCCATGGGGAATCCTTTAATGCAGCCATTGGTAGATTGCACCCTTCTGTACTCAATCAATTAAAACAAGCACTGAAGATGCCATGAGTTAAATACTGGATGTCACTTCTTGATGTAGTTTTCTAAGTTGCTCTTTGAGTTCATATGATCCCACCATGGTTTAAGAAAGGTGAGTCGTTCTCTATGTGGATGCCTTTAAGTTTCTTATTTCTCCTTGATCCCCAAATACAGGAATTTTTTGTTTTAATATTATGTGGACTCATTAAAGGGAAGTGCATATATCACAGCAATGAATCTCTTATAATTTAAGAGAATACATGTAGTAGTGAGTGATTATAATGAAATTGGTGCAGCGTATGAAGTTGTTCTTCCCTTAACCAGCGGTCATGGGTTCGAATCCTGGGTATAGAAAAATCCTTGGTAAGGGAGCGCTTTCCCTTGAATGGGGTCCTATGCGGCAATAATCCGAATTAGTCGGGCTCCAATGGGGGTAACAGGCATAGGATGGGAAACCAAAAATAAATTATAATAATGAAACTTGCTGTATGAAATTCTGCATAAACTTCCTGTGTTAACCTTGATAAATGGGTGTTGTCTTGATTATGATGGAAAAACGTGTGGTGTGTCGCAAACACCTTTTGGTATTTGCTCTCAAGTATGAATAAAAATGATAAAAGGGGGAGGCAAAGCATTATGTTGCAAAATTTCCTTTTCCTTCACATTCAAATATAGTTTGGTTTTTAAGCCCAAGTCAATGATTTCCTCTTAATTTTTAAAATATAAATGACCAAACAGCTGGCAGTAATGGGAATAGCATGGAGATTATGTCATAATTTAGTCCTGTAGTTTCTACAGTTCATATATATACATATATATTTTTGGACATATAAAGGTATTTGTTTCTTAAGTTAATTGAATTACTAGAGACTTACAGTTTTTGATCCTTGCAGTGTGCAAAGCTTCTATTGAGCCTCTCATTTCAACATATTATGTGATTTTTTGCTTAGTAGACCATCTTCACCCTAATATTGACCTCCCTTCCCCCTCATATTTTTTTTCCACATCTGTGTCTCTGGTTCTTTGAGCCTTGGTTTGTGTTCCTTGCCGTATCATTTAATCTGAAAGTTAGCTGATGAATGTAAGATTTCTTAGGGAACTCCAGTGATTTGCATCCATTGGTATGTGTATTCTTCCTAGCTTTACTAAGGTCAAAACTGATGTATTCTTCTACTGTCCAGGTCTCACCTAGAAGCATGCTGCTGGCCCATTGTTAATGAAGTTCCATTTTTTTTGCCCCTATTGTGTGGTTGGATTGTTGTTGTTCTGTATGGGTTGTTTTGGCCTAGTTGTGCAGGGGAAGGGGGTGTTGCTATAAGGGCACTCTCCACTTAGCTTCCCAAAATTTTTCCCCATTTGGGGTTCGGTCTTACATTGTAAATAGCATGATCCTCTCGTGTCGTGGTTTTTAAGGCATAAAGGATCAGAGCTTGAGGTTGTATTACCGGATAGTGTGCAGTTACCATTTGCTCAAAGCAGGAAAGAGGGACAATGATGGAACCACTCATTGGAGACTACAGTTCAGTTAACGGCATTAGCCAACTATTCTAGTTGTGCGCTTGTTGCTTTTTTATTTTTTTGATGTGTTTGAAACTAGGGAAAAAGGTAACTTAATCCTCTACTTTTAAATATTGTCTACATTTACCCTCTGTTATATTTTCCTGTCATATTTATCCCTATTCTTATACCTTCCGGCCATATTCACTGTTCTGTTTTTCAAATCTTATATATACTCACTTTTATTGGTAGTACTAGACATCGGCACCTGCGCCAGCGCGGGATGAATGTCCGTTATTTTTGTGACTCAATTTATGTGATATAGATAGAATTTAGAAAGTCAATTAAATTTTAATATGATTTTTAAATATTTTAAATTATTAATTATTGCGTATTATAATGCTTTTTTATGTAATTTTTAAATAAAAATATGTTATTCCTTTTATGTGGCATTAATAAAATCTCAAAAAATCAATTTCTTTTATGTCTTTTAATTTTAAAATATTATGATCTATATTATGTTTACGCCATTTTTACATAACATATGTTACCCATCTATCCTTATTTATGTGATGCTGATTCCAGTGTTAATTGAGCTCTTTGTATGTTTTAAATATTTAAGTTGTTAATTCTGTGATTTATAGTTTTTTTTATGTAGTTTTCTAATTAAATAATACATGCTATTTTTTTTGTCCTCTTTTATGCCACGTTGATAATTTTATTAATCAATTAAATTTATATTTGTTCTTAAGAAATTTGAAGTTGTCAAATATCATGATATTTAGTATTTTTTATACTTTTATGTTATGTTTTTAAAACATTTTAAATTGTCAATTATCATGATTAGTAATATTTTTACGAAATTTCTAAATATATAAAATATTAAAAATAAGGCAAACAAATTAAATGAAAAAATAATTAAAAAATTATAGATATACCTGTAAGTTGGTTGAACAGGTTTGCTTGAGCAATTTAACTCTCTTATAAATAAGAAAAATATTCACCAAATTCAGTTCTATCATAAGCCAATTATTAAAAATTACCCCAAAGTCCTCATGGTAACAAATAATCTCCTAAATCATTTTGTTAAGGCACTTGCTCTTCTCCGCTATTTTTTGAAATAATCATTATTGTAATGGGTCTTTGTGACGACGGTTCCCAGGAAATAATTTCTCTACCGCATGAGGTAGTGATAAGGTTTGTGTACATTCTACCCTCTCCAGATTGAGATTTCACTGAGTATGTTATTGTGCTTCATAAACTTAATAGCTACAGAGCTTGATCGCTTTTCTATATGTAAAATTCCCTTTCCCAGCACCACTTAAAGAAAAAGGGACAATCTTCTTAAAGTGTTCCAAATTGATTTGTTAGTGAGATTATTTTATGTGGTTATGCACTTTGGATATGATTTTATTTACTGAAAGATTTTGGCTTTTGTATTTTGGTAGGTTTTCAAGATTCTTTTGATTGTCTGTGTTGAAGAGATATTTATCTAAGCCTATAAATTGTGTCAATCCTGTGATAGCAATGGAATTTGAGTCCATACTTATCTATTAGTTTTTCAGTTTATAATTTTGTAGCTTGTCAGGCTCATAACCTTATGTTCACTTCATAAGCTTGCATGGATTGATTTTAAAATATTGCTTTTCATAAAAAAAGTTTTACAAAACTATCATTCATTCATTTAATGATTTTTTTCCCAATAAAATTACCTTTCAAATTTGACATAAAAAAGGAAGCTTGTATTTGATTTCCGCTCCCCCTCCCCCCCCTCCCCCTCCCTTTTTTCTTGTATGTTTTCTTTTCTTTTCTTTTTTCTTTCATTTTTGTTATGTATTTTATTTCCTTTCTTTGTTTTTCTTTTTCTCTTGTGTTTTTTTTTTTAATTATGGGACTAAAAATAACATTTATTATACATTTTATACTTCTTTTAAATAAAATGATACCTAAATTCAAGTGCCAAGATCTAAGTTTTTTTTTTAATATTATCATTTTAAATATATATATAGTTTGAAATTTCATGTAATACTCTATAATTTTTGCTTTAGACATAATATTTAGCCTAAAACTTCTAAAGAACAAGTTACATTCCATGGACAAGAGTTACATAGTCTTTTTGTGTTTTGATTTATGAGATATTTTATAACTTTTGCATTAAAAACAAGACTTAGATAAAAAAACTTCACAAAGGTAAGACTTGACACTATTACATTGTGTATTGATTTATCATATGATCGATAACTCTTGCCTCTTAGACCAATGACTTCCAAACAAAAAGTTAAGTCCCATGCGCAAGACATGACAATATTATATTGTGTTTTAATTTATGAGATATTAAGTAACTATGATCCTAGAGGTAAGGCTTGTTAGTCCAAGAAGCTTCAAACAACAAGTTAAGTCCCAAGGGTAAAACTTGACACTGCTGCATTATGTTTTGATTGATTAGATGTTTTATAACTCTTGCCTTATAGGCAAGAATTAGGCCAAGAACTTTAGAAGTTACATTCCATCGACAAGACTTGGTATTACTATATTGTGTCTTGATTTATCATATTTATAACTCTTGCTTGTTAGCCTAAAGACTTTAAAACAAGATAAACCACATGGCCAAGATTTAATAATGTCACATTGTGTTTTAATTTATGAGATATTCTATAAATATTTTCCTAGAGGT
This sequence comes from Solanum rostratum, assembly GCA_029948455.1. Lineage (NCBI taxonomy): Eukaryota > Viridiplantae > Streptophyta > Magnoliopsida > Solanales > Solanaceae > Solanum > Solanum rostratum. Next base: position 63,168,788 of record CM057048.1, read on the forward strand.
AAGACTTGTTAGTCCAAAAACTTCCAAACAACAAGTTAAGCCCCATGGGCAAGATTTAAAATTACCACATTATGTATTGATTTATGAGATCCTCTATAATTCATGCCTTAAAGAAAAGACATAGACCACGAACTTCACATATTACCCCCCATGGGCAATACATGACACCACTGATTGTGTCTTGATTTATCATATGGTCTATAACTCTTGCCTTTTATCTCAAGTACTTCAAAACAATAAGTTAAACCCTATAGTCAAGACTTGACAATGTCACACTGTATTTGATTTATGAGATACTTTATAACTATTACCCTAGAGGTAAGACTTGTTAATAAAGCACTTCCAAACAATAAGTTAAGGCCTAAAGATAAAACTTGACACTACTACATTATACCTTGATTTATGAGATACTCTATAACTCTTGCCTTAGAGGCAAGACCTAGACTAAGAACTTCACAAGTCACATCCCATGGACAAGACTTGACACTACTACATTCTGTCTCGATTCATCATATATATAACTCTTGCCTCTTAGCCCAAGGATTTTGAAATAACAAGTTAAGCTCCATGGACAAGACTTGACAATATAACATTGTATTTTGATTTATGAAATTCTCTATAATTATTTTCCTCAGAGGTCAGACTTGTTAGTCCTAGGACTTCCAAGAAACAAGTTAAGCCCCTTGCGCAAGACTTGACACTACCACATTATATATTCATTTATAAGATACTCTATAACTCTTGCCTTAGAGGCAAAACTTAGACCAAAAACTTCACCAATGGGCAAGACTTGACAATACTACATTGTGTCTCGATTCATCATATATATAACTCTTCCAAGGACTTCCAAACAACTACTTAAGCCTCATGGGTATACTTGACACTACCACATTATTTATTAATTTATTATACACTTTATAACTCTTGCCTTAGAGGCAAGACTCTGCCCAAGGAATTCAAAGAACACGTTGCGGTCATGGACAATATTTGACACCATTTTTACAAAGTTTTAACTTAAGGAGAACACAATAATTTTTTCCTTTGCAGAACATAGCTCAAGGATTAAAAAAATAATATATGCTTCATGGGCGATTGTTTACACTATTTCAATAGGTCTAACTAATGAGATATTCTACAACTCTTGCTTTAGAGGCAAGTACTTCAAAATGACAAGTTACTCCTTATGTGTAGAACTTAATGCTACCACATTATGTCTTGATTTATGATAGCCACTAGGCTTAGGCTCGTAATGCTGTAGACTTGCATTGTTCAAGATTGACGAATTACTGTATATGCTTTCGGTGTGGCTTGAGGTCGTAAATCCTTGTAGACTAGATTAGCAGACTTAGGTCTGGTAGAATAAAGTCTCAATCATATCCTATGCACCACGGTGCGAGCCCATGTTGCATAAATAGGTTGTGTTGGAGTCTAGAGTATAGATTGAGTTGAAGTCTAGAGCATAGCTTGTGTTAGAGTCCAGAGCATAGCTTGTATTGCTGGCTCATGCTGGGACCTACATCATAAAACAAATGCAAATAGTAGTAGTGAGTATCAGGAATATGGTACCTTGTAAGCATCAAAGGCCGATTGGGTGGCTTGTGCGATCGTGAGGTACTTTGCAGCGATCGCGATAAGCAAAATATCCTTGATCAGTGTCTAATTTTAAAATGATAGAGTTTAGTCATTTTCTCTATTTTTGAACTTTGGGAGCTCCATTTAGGGGGTTTTCACTTATTTTTGAGGAAACTTCATTGGAAAAGATATTTCGACTTTCCTCTTTATTACCCATTGATTATTTCTTGATTTTAAACACCAAGAATTAGTGTTTTCAATTGGAGACATTGAGAATTTTTCATGAGCTCGATTTTTTTTTACAAATGGTGATTATGACTCATTTTAGATCCATTATTAAAATAGTTTTCATTAATAGATTTCTAATTTCGCGAGGAGCATTGCATCTAAATTTTTTTAGATTTTGACCTCAATTTTTGGTATCAAGTTTTTGGACCATTTTACCATTCTTCCCCGAATTGTATGACTTTGATATCATTAGGTTTAAAATGTGATTGTGAATCAACTTTTTACTAGATCGTGGTGCTTTGGAGTATAATCAAAAGGGAAAAGCTCCTGCTTTAGATTGATTGTGACTTTTGCCTAAGGCAAGTGTATTTCTAATTTAGGGTTAAGTGTGTTGAACCTTGTATTTCATAATTATGTGATTGAGATATAATGTGAATTGGTTTAAATGTGAAATTACATGAAATGTTATATGGAGTGAGATGAGACATTATCAGTGATGTATAAATTGACGTGTTAATGTGGAAATTTGAATGTGAAAAATTATGTATGTGTTGTGAGTTGATTATTGGTGAATATTGATGTAACTGTTAAGCTATAGTGTGGCATTTTGTTTCATATCTCATTCACCCATCCCCCCTCTCTCTCTCTCTATATATATATATATGCTTATTTGCATTTGATTGTGGAGATGACATAAGAGAGAGCGATTGATACTTGGGACCGAGGTTTCTACCGATCGTGGATATTATCGAGGTCTTTTCTGGCGATCGTGGTCTCTTTTAGCATGTGATATTGCCGAGGTCTTTTTCGACCGACAAGGTATTTTTCGACGTGTAATATTTCTAAGGTCTTTTCCAACATGCTATATTTCTGAGGTCTTTTCCAACGGTCGGAGTCTTTTCCGGTGGATATATGGTCTATGTGAGATCCTCATGGATACCGGCCTAAGGTGATCAACATATGCGTATTGTAGGGAGACATGCATCACGATTTATTGACATTTCATAACATTCATACTATGCTTTACTCATTATTGAATTGTAAGTGAATTATTAAATTATCTATTGATATATATATATATATATCTTGGATAGTTGCATTATGTTGACTATGACTCATGGAAATGGTACTGATTGAACTATATAATTGGATATATATATATTCTGCATGCAGGATTGTAGTTTCGGAGGCATGTGGTTGGGATGTTAGAAGTACTTTTGTTTTTCATTGCTTTACTTAGGCTTAAAATATATTTGTTGAGTAACATGTTGTTGGGTACTCACCCTTGCTTCTGCACTTGTGTAGGTATTGAGCCCAGTACTTCCCGATATCTTCATTTTCCATTATGGGTCCGAGCTCTGAGACAATCTAAAAGGTAGCAACTAGTCCTTTTTAGTGGACTTGAGGCTTGTAAATATTTCTTTGAATTCTAGTGTAGTAGAAGCTTGTACGTATGACACTAGTCTTGGGGTCAGTTTTTAGCTTTGGATTATCTTCTTAATGCTTATCTTTTCATATTTAGACTATATATTAGCTTTATCTTCCACGTTATCATATTCTTGTTAGGCTGACTTGCCTCGATGGGTTAAAAGAAGTTGCATCACACTCAATTTTGAATTGTGACAAAATAATTCATAGTCAACACCAACTTATTTTGGGATTGAGACTTAATTGTTGTGTCTTTGCTCTATTACTGTTCATATGTTATTGTTTCAGTGGTAGTTGTAGGTTGTTATTATGCTATAGTTATATGTCTTCAACCCATAGTTGAGGGAATTAATGTGCTAATATTTTTTATGCTTAAAATTTAAGATTTTTGTAAGTTTTCTATTGTGTTTTAGTAGATTTGGTGTATTTTGTAGTTGTTTTGCTAGAAAACATGACTCGGAGGCTAAGTGTTGATAAACAAATGCTACAAGAAATTTTTGTCCATCTATGAGCCATTCTGTGAGTTGTGGTTTGATCCACAAGCCACAAATGGCAGACGTAGTAAAGATTCAGAGACTGGGGGAAAACTCTAATTTTTATGAAGTAAAACGATCCCTAGAATAGTTTTCAATCTGTAGATGCCGACTGTGGTTGAGATTTAGAGAAGTGCTAAAAAGTCTTGATTTCTACGAGGAAGGGTCACAAGTCGTAAAAACTTCCACATGCCGTAGTTCTTGTCGGTGGAAAAAAGTATTGAGGCTATACTAAGACTGCCGTTTACGAGTGGGTTTCATGATGTCGTAAAAGAGTCTACAGCTCATAAATTGATTCGTAGAAGTTGTCGAATTTAGTGTTGTGAGTTTTCTTTGGATAGGTTTTCTATGTCAATAAATACTTTTTCTGGATAACTTTTACAGTTTTATGTTTGCTTTTCTAAACTGGGAGAGAATCAAGTACGATGATATTATTCTTGGATTTTGGAGATTCATTACACAATGATCTTTGATTTTTGACTTTGAATTTCAATTCAAAATTCTAAATTTCTACTATTCATCTTGTAAGTACATGTTTATACTTAATTTATTTTTCCTTGCTTATTATCACACAAGCCTGAGTAGTCACATTCACAACTACGATTATGAGAACCATGAAAAATTAACAAAGTAGACCTAATAACTAGTAATCCTTGAAAAATATCCATCTGTGTATTGCTTTTTCCTTCGTTTTGATTGCTTTTTAATGATTGGAAATGTTAGAACTCGCCTTATTCGTATTTGTCTAACCAAGGGATAACAAATGGAAAAAAGAATTATGCAACAGAGATTTGAGGACAACAACTCCCATCTAATAGCTTGATCCTACCTCGGCATAGCTAATCTCAGATCAAGAGGTCAATAAGGTTAGTAAATCATATAACTATAGACTAACCATGTTGTGAGGTGAAATTCATCTGCTTAGGCCATCATTCACTTAGGCGATATCTTACTTACCGATCTTGTAAGCTACGCACTAGAAAAAATTACTAATATCTGGTCCTACTAAGTTATGAATTCATAGAGATCATAAAAATTCTAGTTTCGTCTTTTATAAACTCAAAACACATGAAATTCTCTGTTACTTGTTTCTTGCAAAGACTACAAAAATTATTTTTGCACAGACCTTACCTCCTGTCGAAAATAATATGATTAAGGGCACGAATAATTATAATTGACCTAAATATAAACCATATTCTTTTGGAGATCAACCCTAGCTTTAGTTAGATTTTTATTTGAACAACGATTATTTTATACTTCTTTAGAGAGCTGTAATTTGGATGTATCATAAATTCCCCTTAAATCCACTTAGGATTGTCCAAAATGACCCAATAGCAATTAAAAGAGTGAGAGATCAAAATAATTTTAAAAAAATGTTGCCATCGGTAGGTTCCAGAAGGTCATCTACAGTTTGTAGATTGATCTACAAATAGTAGATCCCGTTCGTGAAAGTCCGACTGAAATTTGAGTTTCTGAAGTTCATCAACGAGCCTAAAAAATAGTTCATGGTTACATCTATGGATCGTAAATAGTGTCCGTAAATATCAGGCTAGAAATTAGTTTCATGACTTTTTCACGGGACCAATTTATAGTCCGTACTTTGTTTCGTAAACACCTTTCCTAAATGTTAGGCTAAAATCAGATTTTAGAATTTTGATTCACGAGGACATCTATGACCATAAAAGCATTTACGATTCATGATTGGGATCGTGAATCTCAATTTTTTTTTTTCAATTTTTGAGGTTGATTTACGAGCCTCATCTACAACCCGTAGTTCTATTTGCTGCCCGTGAATTCTAATTTCTGCAAAATTTCAACTTCTCATGATCTGATCTAGACTTGAAACTTTTTTGGTATTATGATATCTTCCCATTGAAAATAAATATTTTCGAATGGAGTCTAATTGAGCTAACGAAAATTGGGAAAGAGCTACAATTAGGGGGTGTTCACGGGTCGGTTTGGTCGGTCATTTATCAAAACTAAATCTAAACCAATTTAATTAGTTTCTAAATTGTTAAAACCAAATCAAACCAAATAGAATATATATTTATTAGTTTTGATGTAATCGGTGTCGGTTCAATTGTTCGGTTATAACCCTACCTAAAAAATATAAAAATCCAAAGATCTATTCATACTTGCGACACACCACATGGCATATTTATGATTATACTAGTTCACAATTGTTATTTGTAGCCATTAAAAATTCAATCTTTAATCCAAATTTTAACCCCTTAGTTAACTACTGGCACTGGTTAGCAACATTCATAACAAATTACTAGCAATAATTTGAAAGATACCATTGGTTCCTTGCCAGGAGTACTACTAAATTACAAATGCTATAAAAGTTGAGTCTTTAAATAATACAATAGCTACTATCACTATTAAGTGCTAAAAATTGAGTAAACAATACTATATTGCTTGAACTATTTAAAAATGCCTGATGTGTGTAGTAAATTCTTCAAAGGTAATTTATTTTTGAAGGATCTAATACGAGTGCTCAATATTTTTGGAGAGTTCGAGCAACCAACAAAGATGGTGTATGAAGAACTGAAAGACTCTACCTTGTGTTTAGCTTTAGCAGTATCATTCTAAGACAAGGCAACAAGAAGAGGAATTTCACCTTCTCTAACAAGAAGCCCTCTATGTCAAACACTATCCATACAAAGCTGCAATAATGTCAACACAACAAATTCTCTTCCTTTGTCAGAACTATCTTTAAAAGCTTCCACAAGTGCAACAATTCCACCTTCTTCAAGAAGTCTTCTCCTTGAGACTCTTTTTGAGTTTACTAACACCCTTAACAGGGAGGCCAAATCCTAATAGAGATTGACAAAAAGGGATTAAAAAAAGAAAAATCAAATCTTTCACATTCCATCTTCCACCACTTCAAGAAATTTTATTCTTTCCTTCAACCAATTCCTTTCAAAAGTTGCTGCAGAGTCTAGAATATATTAGCAAGGCTGAAGTGATCCATCATCAGTTTTATCTTCCTTTTTTTCTCAACCAAACCAAACTAATAAATTTTCAAAATAGTGTCTGGATGTTCTGAAAAAGAATAATCATATTAGGTATTAAAACTAAGAAACATGAAAGATATAAAAAAAATATAATTAAGTAATTAACTGTGTAATGTACCTTTTTCAAGTATCTCAAGATTTTGAATATCATCTAAAAGATCTTCAAATTTGTACTATTTAGAAGTTGTCTGTAGCCATTGCTGAGTACAAACGAGAGCTTCAACTGTCTTTGGCGATAAAGAACTTCAATAACAATCAAGAATTCTACCACCCATGCTAAAAGTTGACTCTGATGCAACGGTAGAAACAGGAATAACAAGTACACCTCTCGCAATCTTGGAGACAATTGGATATTTCAGATGAAGCCTTCCACCAACCAGGATATCTAAATTCTTGTTCTTCTCCAAATCATCCAATAAATACTTATCGCGATGAGATTTATTATCGGCATTATTTTCTGTTACAAAATGTATATAGACATCATTCTTAGCAATATACATAGTCATAATTAGCTAGAAGATCTTTAGGAATCCTTTGTAATTACTAGTTGATCTTTAGGAATCTCTCTTTATTTTCTTTCCTAAATTAGCACCTAATGTATTGTATATATATCTTGCATACCTATTGAAATAAAGCATCAACTTCTATTCGATTACATGGTATCAGAGCCTATAGGCTCCTTGATCCTGTTTTGGCATTGTTTGAAAAAAAAAAAAAAAGGCAGCTCGATCTTGTTTTGCTGTCTTTCGGGATTCAACATCTAGTGTCATCTAGTCAGTTACTACCCCGAGTTTCGTTTGGTTTGATACATTGTTTGGAGAAGACACTTCATCCCTTTCAGGTTCCTAGGTTTCTGAAAACTACTTCCAGGATCATATTTTTCTTTGTAGCTTCAACGATTCAGATCTAGTTTTCTGTTTGGTGCTGCTGCGATTATCAAGTTCTGTCCAATATTAGTGTTTTGTGGATGTTCTTGATTTTGAGCATCACCTACAATTATTTTGCTGGGTGAATTGGCTTCTACTTTTTCTTGGAATCTAATATTATTGGGGACCTTTTGAAGCTTGGTTATTCTTAAGTTCTTCATTGAGAAGTATGGCTACAAATCAGAAGGGTGAGAAAATTTTGGTTTCGGCGGATGAGTTCGCACAATTCTCTCAGTATCAGAATTCCATTAAAGAATTCACTTCAGTTACTACCCTTGTTGATTCAAGAAAAGCATCTTTGGTCTCCTCTCCGAACAACTGGGTGATTGATTCAGGTGCTACAGATCATATGACAGGTAATCCTAATATATTTTCTACCTTTCGATCACACAAAGCACCCTCTCCTGTCACAGTAGCCAATGGGTCAACATGTAACATTGTGGGATCTGGGACAGTCAAAGCAACCTCCTCCATAACCCTGTCATCTGTATTAAATTTACCGAAGTTGGCCTTCAATTTGATTTCTGTGAGTAAACTTACCAGAGATCTTAACTGTTATATTTCCTTCTTTCCTGATCATTGCTTGTTTCGTGATCTTGCGACGCATAAGGTTATTGGTAAAGGGCATGTAATTGATGATCTATATATCCTTGATGAATATGAGCCTCGATTTGTTGCCTGCTCAAGTGTCATCTCTCCATTTGAAGCACATTGTCGATTGGGACATCCTTCTTTACCTTTGTTAAAGAAGCTTTGTCCCCAATTTCAAAACGTTCATTCTTTGGAGTGTGAATCATGCCGATTTGCAAAACATCACCGCATCACATTAGCTCCAAGGGTTAATAAGCGAGTTGGGTCAGCTTTTGAGTTAATTCATTCTGATGTTTGGGGACCATGTCCTGTTGTTTCTAAAAATGGATATAAGTATTTTGTCACTTTTGTGGATGATTTCTCTCGGATGACTTGGATTTATTTTATGAAAAGTCGCTCTGAAGTGTTTACTCACTTTTGTGCCTTTTGTGCTGAAGTCAAAACTCAATTCAATGCTTCAGTGCGTATTTTAAGGAGTGATAATGCAAAAGAATACATGTCAGAGTTGTTTCAATCCTACATGAGACAACATGGTATTCTCCATCAGTCATCATGTATTGATACACCATCTCAAAATGGAGTTGCTGAGAGGAAGAATAGGCATCTACTTGAGACAGCCCGAGCACTTTTGTTCCAAATGAAAGTTCCTAAACAATTTTGGGCCGATGCAGTCTCTACCGCTTGTTTTCTGATTAATCGCATGCCATCGGCAGTGCTTATTAGTAATACACCTTATAATGTTCTTTTTCCAAACAAGACATTATTCCCGGTGGAACCAAAAGTATTCGGAAGCACTTGTTATGTTCGAGATGTACGGCCATCTGTTACTAAGTTGGACCCTAAGGCATTGAAGTGTGTTTTCTTGGGTTATTCTCGTCTTCAAAAGGGGTATCGATGTTATTCTACTGAACTTGGCAAATATCTAGTGTCAAATGATGTGATATTTTCAGAGAGTACACCTTTCTTTTATAACCCTCCTAATTCTACAAGTCAGGGGGAGGAAGATGAGTGGTTAGTTTATCAGGTTACTCGTGTTGAGCAATCAAGTGATGCTACTCTTCCATCTCCTAGTTACTCTATTGAGCACCACTCGACTACTGCGCCTTCAACACATGTTCCAGCAAGACCACCTATTGTTCAAGTTTATTCGAGGAGACAAGAGACTAATGCTACATGCCCTGCACCAATTCCTCCTTTATCTGATCCTCCTCCTTCAGACCCTCCAGAAAATCTTGACCTTCCTATTGCTCTCCGTAAAGGTACACGGACTTGCAAATCCACATATTCTATTGCTAACTTTGTTTCCTATGATCGCTTGTCTCCTGCATCTAGATCCTTGATTGCTTCTTTAGACTCTGTTTCTACGCCCAAAAGTGTGAAAGAGGCTTTGCATCATCCCGGATGGTCAAATGCGATGCTTGAGGAAATACATGCATTAGAGGAAAATCACACATGGGATTTGGTGGATTTACCAGACGGGAAGAAACCAGTAGGATGTAAGTGGGTGTTCACAGTGAAAGTTAATCCAGATGGTTCCGTGGCAAGACTTAAGGCCAGGCTTGTGGCTAAAGGATATGCTCAGACTTATGGAGTGGACTATTCAGACACCTTTTCTCCTGTTGCCAAACTCACTTCTGTGCGCTTATTCATTTCTTTAGCTGCTTCTGAGAATTGGCCTTTACATCAACTAGATATCAAGAATGCATTTCTTCATGGTGATCTTCAAGAGGAAGTATATATGGAGCAACCACCCGGTTTTATTGCTCAGGGGGAGTATAGAAAAGTCTGTCATTTGAAGAAATCCTTGTATGGATTGAAGCAGAGTCCACGGGCTTGGTTTGGCAAATTTAGTGAGGTAGTTCAGGAGTTTGGGCTGAAAATGAGCAAATGTGATCACTCGGTCTTCTACCGACTATCTGCAGCTGGCAGTATCCTTCTTGTTGTATATGTTGATGACATTGTCATCACAGGAGGTGATTCTGAGGGGATATCTTCCCTTAAGTCTTTCTTGCATACTAGGTTCCATACAAAGGACTTAGGCCAGTTGAAATACTTTTTGGGAGTAGAAGTAAATAGAAGCAAGAGGGGAATTCTTCTATCTCAAAGAAAGTATATTCTTGACCTACTTGCAGAAACTGGAAAATTGGCAGCCAAACCTTGCAGTACTCCAATGGTTCCCGGTGTACATCTTATGAAAGATGATAGCGAGCTTTTTGATAACCCAGAGAGATATAGGAGGATAGTTGGAAAGTTAAACTACCTCACAGTGACTCGTCCAGATATTGCTTTTGCGGTAAGTGTCGTTAGTCAATTCATGTCTACACCTACGGTGAAGCATTGGGCAGCTTTGGAACAGATCCTATGTTACTTGAAAGGAGCTCCTGGACTTGGCATACTGTATAGCAATCACAACCATACTCGTATTGAGTGTTTTGCAGATGCTGATTGGGCTGGTTCCAAAATTGACAGAAGATCTACTACAGGCTATTGTGTCTTTGTTGGAGGAAACTTAGTATCATGGAGGAGTAAGAAGCAAAGTGTTGTATCTCGATCCAGTGCAGAATCTGAGTATAGAGCTATGTCACAGTCTACGAGTGAAATCATGTGGATACATCATCTTTTAACTGAAATTGGGTTGAAGCATCATATGCCGGCAAAACTTTGGTGTGATAATCAAGCTGCTATTCATATTGCCTCAAACCCAGTGTATCATGAAAGAACTAAACATATTGAAGTTGACTGCCACTTTATTCGTGAGAAGATTCAAGAAAACTTGATTACTACTAGTTATGTGAAGACAGGAGAGCAGGTAGCTGATTTGCTTACAAAGGCAGTGAATGGAACTCAGGTTGATTACCTTTGCAACAAGTTGGGCATGATCAATATCTATGCTCCAACTTGAGGGGGAGTGTTACAAAATGTATATAGACATCATTCTTAGCAATATACATAGTCATAATTAGCTAGAAGATCTTTAGGAATCCTTTGTAATTACTAGTTGATCTTTAGGAATCTCTCTTTATTTTCTTTCCTAAATTAGCACCTAATGTATTGTATATATATCTTGCATACCTATTGAAATAAAGCATCAACTTCTATTCGATTACATTTTCATTTTCAAGAAACTTTTCCCATTGTGATTGCACATCACAACCTTTCATTTCTTTATTTTGATTCACCACATTAGCGTGTAACTCAATATTTTCATCATGTATCTAAACAAGTGAATTCGTATAGTGAGTATACAAGATAGATAAAGTATCCATCACTTTAGTACACCTATCTACAGGTTTATAAAACATCCTAAAAAGGAACTTCAAATACTTCAACTTATATGGAGGCTCTAATACAATAAGAACAAATAATAACATATTCATATCATCAAAGTCTCCCCAATAGTTACTAAACTTTTTTTCTATATGCTTAGCCATATTACTCAACAAAGGATCGCCACTATAGCTCTGAAGATTATAAATCTCATGAAAAAAATAATTAGAAATAAAAATGTAAAGTTTCCGAAAATTTCAAGAAACTTAATGAATACTCTCACATTCTGCCAGTCATCAATAGATGGGTGTTTTGTTGTTGCCTTCAAGTTTAGATAATACCTGAAGTACCTATGATCATCTTCATACATTCTTGAAAAGGCCTTTTTCAAATTTTTGAGCCGTGTTTAGCATTAAATATGTCGAGTTCCACCTCGTCTCAACATTCAGACTTAAAAGGCCATGACTGTCTAATTTGGCTTTCTCAACATATGACTTAAAGGAATCGGTTCTTGAAGGAGAAGACTTAAAAATATTTCACAGCATGCCTCACTAGAGAAATAGACTCATTTTGTTCATTGAGCCCTTCTTTCACAATCAAATTTAGAATATGTGCATTGCACCTAACATGTAAAATGTTATTTTTCAATATAACACCTTTTCAAGTGCGTGATAGCAGTATTAGTTGTTGCATTATCTAACGTCATTGTGAATAGGTTCTCAATCCCCCAATCCAATAAACATGCCTCAATTCCCTTAGCTATCATCTCACCTTTATGATCTTGAATATGAAAAAAGTTGAGAATTTTCTTTTGCAAATTCCATTCATCATTTATCCAGTGAGCATAGGCCAAATTTTGGATTGATCTCCATGTATCACTTGTAAGGCACACACGTTGGTCTTTTAAGCTTATTTTTCTCCTCTTGATAAATCTGCAAACATTGTCTAGCAATGGCAATGCGAGAAGGTAATTCATAATTAGGCAAAATGAGCCTCATTAATTTTTTAAACCCTTCCCCCTCAACAACTTTAAATGGTTGTTCATCAAGAATAACAAATTCAACAATGGCCTTCTTAACCTTAGCAACATTCTAAACATCTTTTTCAAAACTCCTTTTCCCCCTTTGTGGGGGTTGTGACCTATCAATGATTTTGAAAAGAAACACAATTACTATTTAAATGTGTCCATAGGTTAGAAGTCGCATTCTTACTAGGGAAAGAAAATTCTTTAAAGCACTAGTTGCATTTTCCCTTTTGTTCACCCTTCTTATCAAAAATGTTTTCAAAGTGCTTCCAAATTTGTGATGTTGATCTTGACCAGAAACAATGGATCTTTTTTGTTTTTTTAGGAGGATTGCATGCAGTAGAACTTGTCGAAGTGTTAAGAGTGTTACCATGTGCTTCAAGTGTTATTGGCACAGGTGTAGTTTCTTTTTCGATCACCTTTGAATCTTCAACCTCCATTATTTTAATTTGAAAAATACCAAAAATTAAGATCGAAAATAATTAAATTGAGAATTTTGATTTACAAAATCCATTAATAAAATTTAATAACGGATAGTTTTCCTATGACAAATGGTTGAAGAGATGAAAAAAGTAATTTGTGGCTGAGATAGAGAATAAATTTTGAAAAGCCCACTAGAGATGAGGGCACTTCCAGATTGCGATGATACTTTTTCAATCTTCATGCGGGGACACTCACTGAAAACATAATGATAAATTGTTGCTCTATTAGATTTGACCTAAAGTTGTTGCTTGTAGTAGCCTATTAATATAATTATCCTTTATTCTTAATCTTTAGCTGGGTCTTCAAAATTATAATTTATAAGCTAAGCATGAGTGCACCACTGGACTGGGTCTTTTGTTTTCATTTTTGACTATATTTTAATGAATAAAATATACATATAAAATAAACCCGTTTGGTTATTTTCTATTTTTTAAAATAAATTCAAAATCAAACCAAATATTATCGATTTTAAAAAATGCAAATCCCAACCAAGTCAAAACCAAATGAAAATCGATTAATTTAATCGATTTAATTCGATTTTTCGAGTTGGATCGATTTTCATTCAAACCGTGAACACACTTGGCTACAATTTCTAAACTAAAAGCTAAACGTTAAAAATTGGTGGAGCGACGGACTCCAAACTGATAGAAGAAGACTCTATTGACTTCATGAACATGCATGCTTACTTTTTTTTTTTTTTTTAAAATTAAGCCTGGGCCTGGTGCCCAATTTTATTGATTAAAAATACAATAGGCTCAAAATAAGCCATTACAAGAGATGGTCCGATTTAGAAAAACTCGAGTGGTGGTTCAAATCCCACCACCTCAATTAATAAATAAAGCGTGCATGAGAAGCACATATATTTTCTTGGTGTCCATCCGCAAGCTTCCGTCTTCTTGCCTTGTGGGTGTCCAACTAACTTCATTGGGGTTTCTTTCCATCAATGATATGCATATTTCAAAGGTAAATATGAGCATCCTTGGATCCTTTCTCCCTCTCTAGCTTGTGACCTGACTGTTTTATGGTCCAGGTAACCTATCCGGTGGTCGTTCTTGATGAAGAAAATAGGTTTCATTTCCGCATTCCACTCCATGTATGTAGATATTCCTTCTTGTCTTTTCTCTTCGTATTTCTTATTGTCCCCTAACTCCTTTCTCACTTTCAGATGACTAAGCAGATCTCTATTATTGCTCTCATGGCCAACTTGGATCTTTATTAAATAAATGTGCGTGCTAATCGTCAACCTGGTGAAAAGTTCCTTTTTGCTGGTTTTTGCTTTTTCTTGTATACTAACTGTAGGTTAGGTTAGTTAGTGGTAGCACAAAAGTGCCTTTATCTTTAAGACCACAAACTAATCTATATATATGCTTGTTGTGCCAAGCTATGGTCATGCCTGCTTCATGTATGTACATTTATGAGATTGTCTATGATTTCCTTGTCTGTATCCTTAATGATGGAATCTGCCACTTGTTCATGTTTAGAATCTTTTTCACCATGATTGGTAGCTCTGTGAATGTCCAATATTGTTGCATGTCTTCTTTGTCAATAACAATACTAGCAATGTAGTCCTTTAATTGATTTTCCTCCCTGAATGCATGCTTTATCTGTATGTTTGAAATCTCCAGTAACTTCTGAATGTCTTCTACAACCTCAATTAGGTCCCATGGAGCCTTCCATTGCTTGTTTGACATAGTTTTAATGCTAAGAGAGTCAGTTTCTACCAATATGTTTGTCATCCCTTGCAACTGACAGAGTTGTAGAGCCTTGCGAATTACAATGTTTTCAGCATACATATTTGTATAAATACCAATGTAATCTGCCTCTGCATAGAGTAAGTCCCGTTGATTATCTCTCAGGCAAAAGGCATAAGAGTTTTTTCCTGGGTTGCCCCTACATGATCCATCTATATTACATTTGATCCACCCCATGCTAAGCAGCTTCCACTGAATCACTTCGTAGTACAGTTTTGGCCTGAAGTTCTAAATTTTTTCCCAAATATCTACCCATCTTCTTGGAATATCTACCTACTTAGAAAACATACTTTCACCAAATGGTAGATTGTCTTTTCACACAATTCAGAAAGTACTTGGAAAGTCACATTTTTACCATGTCGGATATGATTCCTTCTTTTCCAAAGCTCCCATATTAGGATAGGAGGAATGACCTTCATTATAGCTTTAGCTTTTAGGCTTTCAGCATAATTCCACCAGTCTGAGAGCACTACTTTTAACTGATTCCCTTTCATTCTGAAACCTGCAAAAGCAACAAACAGCCTCCATAGCTTTTGGGTTATGTGGGTTGTTAAAAATAAGTGGTTCATAGTTTCCTCCCTTCCCAGATCACAGTAGCAACACTTAGAAATAATAGGGATGTTGCATCTCCTCAGGTTATCATCAGTAGGAAGTCTGCCTTTTATCATTCTCCACAAGAAGAATGAGATTTTGTAGGGTAGTCTATCAACCCAAACACTCTTGTTCCACTCCTCAATTTCATTTTATGTCTAAGGACCTGAACTGCTGACTTAACTGAGAATAGCACACTAACACTTACAGCCCACCGTGCTCTGTCAATTTTATCTTCTATTGTGGGCTTTATGTCACTCTCGATAAATTCTTCCTTCCAGTAAATTTGACTTCTAGGAATTGTTATCAATGAAATCCCTGACCTCTACCTCTTCCTCCTCTTTCATATCACCTTCTGTGTAATACAAAGCTCCCAACTTTTTTCAGTTGTCAAATTAGAAGCTAGAATTTCCTCCTTTTAGTTGTCACCAAATATAGGGTTCTATCTCATCCCTAATTCTTAACATGCTTCTCCACACCAGAGAGGCCCCAGAATTGATAACAAAGGAGGGGTGCTTCTTTTTACAATACTTATTTTCCATGTAGATACCCCAAGGAGTGGCCACTGAAGTTCTAAAATTCCACCAAAGTTTAGCATACATAGCCTTACTTACATCAAACAATAACTTGAAGCCTAAACCTATCACGACTCGGACCTAGGGTCTAGGAATGAAATGACGAATGGAAATCCGAGAGTCCCCAAACAAGCCTCAAAGTACCCATACTCACATCATCAGTTCGGAAGCGTATACGAATAATAAACACATAGTTCTAAGGGATTGGAAAGTAGGACTCATGCTATGGGGATGTTATCGAGAAAGGGATTATCATAGATTCACGTAACACGTAGCACATAAGAATAAGTGGTGGGTAAATATGACTCACTCTATGAGGGCTATTCGGGACTTAGGATCATTCACATCATAACATGAAAACACATCATAATACTCATAGCCAGTCCACATAACGATATTCGATAAGTATCCATAACCATAATCATAATATCCAAATACAACACTTAGCATATAAACATAAAGGAGTTTACAAGGTGTCCAACAATGGCTCTAGTCATAAGATAGGATGAGGGCCAAGACATACCCCAGGCTCACCCTCAAAGAAAATAACGTAAACAAAAGCACCATAGATAGAGGAATGGTGGTTTGTCATTGGAAGGTAGGACTCACCACAACAAGCAAATCCGGAGGTCCAAGCTAGACGTCGTACAATGGATGAAGGTAGTCCTCGATCCCTACATGGTTAGATCATGTAGGTAAAAGTATGCGTTAGTACGTGTGAATGTACTATGTATGCGGACATGCAATGCACATGACTTACCAAACCTGCATTTAATGTTAGATGACAAGGACACATATATAGAAAGAATCATATAACAAGAGAATGGTATATCAATATGCCATGAAATGTGTGATGCATGAATGCGAAAATACTTCATATATATGAGGATGTGACCATGACCGACATAAGACCAAGTGAGCTATAACTTTAAACTCCATCGTCTACCCCACAAAGGATAAAGAGATGACCGACTTGC
The DNA here is from genome assembly GCA_029948455.1 of Solanum rostratum. Taxonomy (NCBI): domain Eukaryota; kingdom Viridiplantae; phylum Streptophyta; class Magnoliopsida; order Solanales; family Solanaceae; genus Solanum; species Solanum rostratum. Next base: position 63,185,751 of record CM057048.1, read on the forward strand.
CAAAGGCAGATCCATAATCATTCATCAATCACAAAGAGCATAATCATACCTATGTTAGGAACATAGTTCAAGAGAAAGGAATATGAACCCTTGGAGATAGCCCATCCATCCTCCAATCCCATCGGTGCTAGGTCATCACCCCACTAGAATACATACATACATACATATATATATACGTGCTTGAAAAAGGGGCATAAGACTTCCGAATCATTTACATGCGTACTTAGGCTTAAAGGCCAAATCACACATTTCATAATGATGCATAATTACACTAAAAAGCCAAAACATACTTCATGTAATACTCTCATGCATTGGGATAGCTCCTTCGGAGCACCTTCTTGAGAGATCACTATAGACCCTTAGGGATAGCCCACCACGCCTCAAACCTCAATCGATGCTCCCTAAACATAGTGGTGTAAACACCCATAATTGCTAAGTGAGCCATAATCATAGACATCTATGTGATCACATTATTGTCATGATCATAATCTTATCAAAATCACATACATAAACATAATTGGGCTTAACCCACTTTATAAACTTCATGAAAACCATAGTCATGTATGCATATGCCATGAATGAGATGAGAATAACATGCACAATAGACATTCGAACTTAAATCAATAATACATTATGAAATTCAAGTAAAAACATGATTAAATACATATTTAAATCATAATATAGATTACCCATGCTTAAATCAAGCTTAAAAGGGGACATGCACACTCATATCTTCATAACTTCAATGCAATTCATCATATTAGGGCTTAAATGACTTTAAAATAGCCTTCCATTCAAGAATGGGCTCATCTAAAAGTTGGAACTTGACCTTTCATGTCCTACAATCCATTGGGGCCTAAGAGGCATACAACCGAACCATCCCAAGAATCACATCAAAGTTAGACATATCAAGTTACACAAGATCTCAGGGGAAGACTTTATGCAAAATAGAAACAGGACAACCCCGATAAACCCTATGAGCAACAGAAGAAGATATGTGTTTCTTGAGTGGAGTAACAGGTACTGTATGAGGAGTCTTGGGAAAGATGTTCTTACGCACTACATCTTTGCAGACCCTTCTTAACAAAGGAACTCCTTGGGATAATTTTGGATCAGGAGGAAAACTAGAAGTACCTTTGTGTCTTGCTCTTTTGGAGGGCCTGCTGAAGAGCAAAATATTCCTGCCTTTTGCAATTTCTGGTTTGAGGCACTCGTGAAGACCAGATGTTGGAACTCGTTCAAGAGAAGAGAGGTCATTAGGAACTTCAATAAGTTCACCAGTGACTCTCCTCAATCGACGCCTCACCCGATTACGGATTAAATTAGCAGGAAGAAAGTCATCTGCAGGAATGGATTGAAAAGGAATAATATCCAATCCCTCAAAAGAAGGAACCCACAAAAAAGAAGGGATAGCAGAGAATTAAGAGAATTGATTTTGAAATGATCCCCATGTAGCAAAATCAGAAAGATGAATAGTCAAAGGGGTTTGCAGATTTGCAGTTGCATGGACCACTAATGCTTGAGAACCGGATTGATCTGGTTCATACGGACTTTGGGTGAGGGGATTTTGAGGAAACATCATATTTGAGAAGGATGGGTTAAGAGAGTGGGGAGATGTTTCATAAATAGGAGATGTGGTAGTGGAAAAGTCGGAAGATGAAGAGTGTATGCTAATAGCAGCAGAGGGAGGGTTTAAGTGAGAAAAGACTGGACAACTAATTGGACTGCTGCAACCTTTTGCAGTGTGAAAGGACTCTTCAAATTTTGGCAGTAAAAAGGATAGGCTTAGGAAGAAAACAATTAAGAAAAACAAGTTCTGGTACCTAATTCATGAACCAGTGACTGACAAGGACACAAAATGATTGTTACCTGATTATTTCATTTTCTGGTCAGCGTTTGCACTTGAATTCTGCAGCTTGCACGCGCTAATACATATTAATGTGAGAATAGTCATTTTTTCTGAATTTTTGGATACACATTTTTATGTGAAAGACTGAATTGAGTAAGACTCTGATTAGTCAATATTACGATGAAATTTTCTAACCAATCATTAATGAGAGTTTATGCAATCTTAGTCATCCCCAAGTCTAACCTGATTCTTCCAAAGTGCTCTCTACCTAGTGTCTTAGTAAAATTGTCAGCAATTTGCTCTTGAGTTGAACAAAACATTATCAAAATAAGACCTTTCTCCATATTATCTTGAAGAAAGTGGTGTTGAACATTAATATGTTTGGTTCTTTTATGTTGCACAGGATTCTTAGCAATATTAATAGCACTAATGTTGTCATAAAAGATTGGAACACATCCTACATCCATACCAAAATCCATTAATTGTTGTTTGATCTAACGCAATTGAGTACAACATGATCCAACTGCTATATATTCAGCTTCAGTAGTTGACAAGGCTATAGATTGTTGTTTCTTAGTGGACTATGAAATCAAACATGTTCCAAGAAAATGAGTCATGCCTGAAGTAGTTTTCCTATCCACTAAGTAACAAGAATAATCAGCATCGGTATACCCTATAAGATTAAAATTGCTACCTTTATAGTACCAAAGTCCCAAGTCTGAAGTTCCCTTGAGATACTTGAAAATCCTTTTAACAGCTTTAAGGTGTGACTCCTTGGGATTTGCTTGAAACCTAACAGAGTCCCACACTAAAGATGATGTCAGATCTACTAGCAGTGAGATATAAGAGAGACCCAATCATACCCCTATACAACATTTTCTCTACTGATGAACCTTTTTCATCTAAATCCAACTTAGTGGTGGTAGCAAAAGGAGTATCAATGTTCTTAGCATCCTCCATCTTGAACCTCTTGAGAAGCTCCTTCACATACTTTTGTTGATGAATTAGAGCTCTAGTAGAGGTTTGCTTAATTTGTAGCCCTAAGAAGAAGTTTAGTTTTCCCATCATGCTCATCTCAAATCCTCCATTCATCAGCTTGGCAAACGATTGAGTCATGAGTGCATTTGTTGATCCAAAGATGATATCATCCACATACACCTACACAATTAACAAGTCCTTTTGTTTCTAAAAATAGAGTATTGTCAATCTTAGCTCTTGTGTATCCATGATCTAAAAATAACTTTAACAATCTTTCATATCAGGTTCGAGGAGCTAGTTTCAACCCTTACAAGGCTTTGTCTAGCTTATAGACATGATCAGGAAACACAGAATTGTCAAACCCAGGAGGCTGCATTACATATACTTCCTCTTTCAAGTAACCATTAAGAAGGCACTTTTAAAATCCCGTTAAGATCTCCCACACCTGGACCAGGCTAAAAACGATGAGTGAAATAGAGTGAATTCCTCATAGGCTACAAATGCTATGAGCAATCTAATTGCTTCAAGCCTAGCCACCGGAGCAAAGGTCTCATCATAGTCTATTATATCTTCCTGATTGTACCCTTGGACCACCAGTTTGGCCTTGTTCCTTTTAAATGTTCCATGTTTATCAATCTTGTTCCTGAACACCCATTTTGTGTCAATGCCAGTTCTCTATTCTGGTTTGGGCACAAGATGCCACACTTTGCATCTTTCAAATTGATTTAGTTCTTGTTGCGTAGAAAGTATCCAATCTTCATCTTGCAATGCTTCTCCCAGATTTATTGGTTCTACCATTGACAGGAAGGCCTTGAATGCACATAAGTTTTTCAGTCCTGATCTAGTAGTAATTTTAGAGATCAAATTTGTGACAACATTTTCAATCTAATGTGCATCTTGATATTTGTAGTTTTTCATTATGTCCTTAAGTTAGTCCATCAGCTGTATATTCTGCGTGAACTGGGACTAGATCAGTGACTTAGTTCATAGTCCCCCCCCCCCCCCCCCCCCCCCCCGTGAACCCCAGTTCTCTTGTAGATGAATCGGGTTGCACTTATTGTTCCTCAGTACGGTGCTCCAGCTCACTGTCATCCTGCATGTTAGTCTCAATCACAGTACTATTTTCATAAAAAAACGGCATGAATGATTTTTTCTACATACTTTGTTCTTTTGTTCATCACTCTATAGGCTTTGATATGTGAAGAGTAACTTAAGAAAATTCTCTCATCACTCCTAGCATCAAATTTTTCCAAATTATCTTTCCCATAATTATGAACAAAGCATTTACATCCAAAAGTCCTAAAATAGGACATATTTGGTTTTCTTCCTTTGAGTAATTTATAGGAAGTTTTGTTTAAAATAGGTCTTTAACATGCATCTATTCAAAATATAAGCATCAGTATTTATAGCTTCAACCCAAAGATTCTTAGCAAGAGTATTTGCAATCATCATTGTTCTAGCCATATCTTCTAAACTCCTATTTTTCTATTCTACTACTCCATTTGTTAAGAGGTTCTAGGAGCAGAGAAGTTATGATCTATCCTATTTGTTGAACAGAATTCCAAAAATTTTGCATTTTCGAATTCAGTTTCATGGTCAGATCTTATGGAAATCAAGGAAGTCTTTAATTTCTTTTCCATTTTCTTGATGAAATTAGAGAAGACATCTAGTGACTCTTCTTTAGAAGCTAAAAAGAGTGTCCAGGTAAATCTTGAGTAATCATCAACAATAACAAAATATACCTTTTACCTCCTTTGTCTTTTACCCTCATAGGTCCACACAGGTCGATGTGAACCAATTCCAGACACTTGGTAGTACTTATCAGATTCTTTGACTTGAAGGATGATCTTACTTGCTTCCCCCTTACACATGCGCCACAAACTTTTTCATCTTTGAACTTAGTTTTAGGCAACCCCAATAACCATGTCCTTTGATGCCAATGTATTTAATTGCTTTAGATTTGCATGTCCGAGTTCTTTTGTGCCATAGTAAGGGATCATTAGCAATAGCACTCAAGCATTTTAAATGTGTACTAGGCATACTCATGATATCAATTTTGTACACATATTTGTCTCTTGGCAATTAAATATCTCCTTTGTGTCTAGCTTCATGACCCTGCAACCTGCAGAAGTAAATGTTACTTTATTATCTTTGATGCACAATTGAGATATGCTCAACAAATTGTGTGTCAATCCATCCACATGATAAAATTCTTCCAAGGATCTTGATTCAGCTCTTCCCATCTTTCCAACTCCAACAACAATCCCCTTTTTTCTTTCTCAGAATGAGACATTTTCCCTTTTGAAAGGTGCAAGTGAAAGGAATTTGTGTCTATCTCCAGTAATATGCCTTGAGCAAGCACTATCCATATACCAATACTTGCTTTCTTTCACCACTACCTGCACAACACTTCAAGGGTAAGTTTTAGGAACCCAACTAGCTTGGTTCCTTTCTTATTCTAAAAAGGATAAATGAGATCTGTTTTAGCCCAGCTTGGCAAGACATTCCTTGACCTGTTTCTCTCATTATTTTTAGATCACTTTTTATGCACAAAAATTAGTGTTCCTATTTCTGGCTCCATTAGCTATTGGACACTCAGTAGTTGGATGTCCAATCTTTCCACAAAGATAACATAGGTCAGTAGTAGTGATATTTTCTGGGATAAAACCTATACTAACCTTCACAATGTGAGTTCTACTACCCAACTTGTTTAAAATTCGTGAGATTCAGTGCACCTATTTGCCCTTTTCAGATCCATTTTTAGTCTAGAAACCTCCTAAGTCAATTTTCTAACCTTTTCTTTTTCACCGGAAAAACTCAATTTTACACTCTTTAAACTCAGTTTCAGCCTTTTGTTGTTCCTTACTAATTTTCCCTTCCCCTTTTCACTGATTGACATTTTCAAGATTTTAGATTTTAGATTTAGCACAAGCGAATCAAGCTTATCAAACTATTTCTTCGATCCAGAATTCTCTTCATTAGTTTCATTCAAACAATTCTACGGCTCTAGACATTCAAAAATTTTATCTAAAATCATTTTCACCAAACAATTCTTGAAAATCATCAATCAACCTATCCATTAGTAAAACTAATTTTCTTTACTAAAAAAGGTATAGCTTCTCTTTTAATTCAAGAATATTTACCTCAAATTTTTCTTCATCCTCAAGATCCAAGTCTCCAAAAGCCATGAATGCAGTTTCATCCATCTCGTCAGTGTCAAACTCTTCAATTCCTGAACCCCAAGCAGTCATCATAGCATATTCCTCTTTCTCCTTTTGCTTGGAAACTTTATCTCTTAACTGTTTCTCAGCTCTTTCCTTTCTCCACTCAATTTTCTATTAAGGACATTGTTTGACATGATGATCAGTTTTTTCACACTTGTAGCATCTAGACTGATTTTTGTCATCTGACCATTTTCTGTTACTTGTGTCATCAGACCACTTTCCGCTATATGTTTCTTTCTTGTCTCTTCCTTTCTCCTTACTGAGAAATTTCTTAAACTTCTTTCCCGGAAAATCTATCTGTTCCTCATCTAGTTCTGGTCCCTCATCATCAGAAGCCTTTAATGCTAGTGATTTCTTAGCCATTGCTTCTTCTTTCTTTTGATCTTCCATATTCATCTCATAAATTCAGAGATTTCCTTCAATTCATTCAGAGTCATGGTAGCATTTTCCTTTGCTTCTCTAATGGCAATAACTTTCACATCCCACTTTGCCTTAGGAAGAACTCTTTAGGCCTTATCTACTTGATCCTCAGTAATGAGAATTTTTCCTAGAGATGCCAATTCATTAATAAGGGTTGTAAGTCTAGTAATCATATCCTGCAGTGACTCATTATCCTTCATCTTAGAAGTTTCATATTCAGTAAACAACATAGCAACTCTAAAAATCTTCTAACCTGACTCATTCCTTCATGCACATTTGTTAATGCATCCTAAATTTGCTTAGCAGTAGAACAGTTTGAGATCCCGTTATACTCATCTAGACTTAGTTCACAAACCAAAATATTTTTGGCTTTGACATTTTTCGTGAGAGTCGTTAGATTATCAGCAATGAATTCATTTCACTCCTTTGAGACTTGTTCACCTTCCATAGTTTTTGTTGGAATAGTAGGTCCCATAGTAAGGATACAACTCATAATCTTCAGCTTAAATGAAGTCCAACATTCGTGCTTTCCACTAGCCAAAATGAGTTCCATTGAAAGGTAGAGGCCCTACAATTGATTATCATTCTTCGTGTCCAAGAGGGGGTGTAATGTTCATCATGATCGGTTCTAAGGTGTTAGCTTTTGATAAGAAAACCCACTTTGATACAAATTAAAAGTTTTGCACTCCCTATAGATTTTCCTAATGAGAGAATCAAGTTTTCAAACTTATTTCAAAAATAAAAGTGCAAATTGAGACACAGTATTTAACGTGGAAAACACCCGGCTCACAAAGGTGTAAAAAACACGACTTGTACCACTACAGTATTTAATGCAAACTTCACTAAAATAAATGAGCCTCAACAGAATGGTTACAAGCCTAAGTGATCTAGGAAATCAAGCTTCCTAAACTAATGACTTCTCATAAACCTCCCTAGGTTTATTTTCCCAAGGCTTCGAGTTTCCTCTAACTTGAGGACTACACCCTACTTCAATTTATAGATCACTGAACTAATTAATACATCAACGTTCAAGAAATTGAACACTTCCTAAATCTAAGACTCAATTACTAACAGATCTTCCAAAAATATTTCCTCACTAACACAACACTTCACTTGCTGAACTGCTTTTGTTTGCTTGAAGAGTTGCGCGTCTGCACTATGTCCACTGCTTATTTAAGCATGTCCTTAGGTTGAGTTTTACTTCGCTTAGAACTCCTCTCTTGTTTCGAATCCAATGCTTTTTGGCTTCTTCTTTGATTAGGACTCCTTTTGACTTTGAACTCTTGTCTCATACAAGTGTTCTAATTGCACTACACTTCTTTGTTGGTTATCATGAGGATATACTTAAGATTTTATCCAATCTGCAACTTTACTTTCTTGTCATAACGTCACTTCTATCATATACCTCTTTGAGACACTGCGTGTAAGGACCAAGTCAGCATACATGTTTCATCGTTCTTTAGCGATCATCAAAACAGCAGCAACTCAACAAATAGAAATTCAAAATTTCCTCTTTCTCAATGACCATGTTGATGTGTTTCTAACTATTGTTTTTTAGAATCTTACTCTAGATGAGAACATAAAAATGACTGGACATGTATTTTTTGGGAGTCTGGTTGTTTTTATGTTTTAATGTTCTTTTGGGTGTTGTTTGTGATTTTATATAGTGCGTTTAGAAGGTTTTGAGAGAGTAAAACTTTTAAATAAATGTTGTCCTGCGATATTGATTTTTGAAAAATAACTTATTTCTCTATCTTCATACTATTGGTCAATTTTTTGGGGCTTAGATATATATATGAAAAGTTGATTGGAGAATTATATCTAGGCACTTTATGAAAACAAGAGCATCATCACAGGTGGCTAGCCATTTCCAAAAGTTTATCAAGCGTGTTGAAGCCAACAACAAGGGGAACAGAGGAGCAAGAGAGATCATTCTTGATATAACTAGTTTGAATGTTGAATTCCTGGAAATTCCAATTTCCAAACACCACGTATGTGATTGGGCCAGCTTGGGGAGGATCAGAAATAATACCAGATACTAGCAATGAGAGCATGTAGCCTCAAGAAATCACCAATGCTGAGCAGATGACAACATTTCTCGAGGCAACATGCTGTCATTTCCAGTGGTTGATACTACTTGTGATCCTCCGCAAGCTAGCCCAATCATATCCTTGATGTTTGGAACTTGGGAAGTTCCAGCTAATTCTACATCAAAACAAGTTATATCGAGAATGCTCTTTTGTTCCCTTTGTTGTTGGCTTCAATGCACTTGAAAAACATTAGGGCATGCCTAGCCACCTCGGACACTGTTCTTGTTTTCACACCGTGCCTAGATATACTTCTCCAATAACTTTTTTCATATATATCTAAGGTCCAAAGAAATGACTAATAATAGGAGAATAGCGAAATAAGTCATTATCCAATAAACATGATTGTAGTACAACATTTATTTAAAAGTTTTACCCTCTCAAAACCTTCTATATGCACCATTAAAATCACATACAACACCCCAAAAACCATTAAAACATAAAAATAACCCAACTCCCAAAAAAATTGAGTTCATACATTTTTAGGTTTTCATCTAATGTGACATTCTAAAAAGCAATAGTTAGAAACGCACCAACTGATCATTGAGGAATAGGAAATTTTGAAATTCTGTTCTAGTAAAAGTGTAAGTCATGTAATCATTATAAAACATGACTATAAATTCAAATGATTAATTTCTTCCTCAGAAACTATACAGGAAACCCGCATGTGCTCCTCTTCTGTCCAGGGAGTCCCTCTTCGTCATTTGACATCTGCTTTCGATCGAATTTTCATTAGCATCACTTCACATTTCCAGATAATTAGGTAATGGAACAAATCGAGACTCGATTAAATTAACATCAGAATATATTATAGTAATCCTTGATATCATCAACTGATTTTCCCAGGAAGTGCTTCTTCCATTTTACTCAATTGATTGGTATCCTTAGAGTAGATTGCTAAGGTTTTCTGAAGGAGCTATTGCATGTCCGATCGGTGTTCGTTTTGTTTTAGATCTACAAGGAAAGGCTCGAGCATGAAAAATGGATGTTCTTAATGAGGATTCAAAAGAAGGATCATCTTTAATATATCACATAAAAATCATAAACTTTGGGCATCTCAATGAAGTTTTTTTGTAACCACTGACACTTAGTAAGCAAAAAAAAAAATGGCAGCAAGACATGTTTTGTTTTAAAAATCCGTTATGGATACCACGAAAGTAATGAGTGATTGGTAAAAGGAACAAACATGAAGATACAACTGGTGTACTTCCCACAACAATCTATAAAGATACGAAGCATATTACCGAAGTATTTGCATTGTTTACCTTTTTTATCAGATGGAAGATTTTATAATAAGAAAGAAAAGTACAAAGAAAGCTATTTGTCTCGAGACAAGAAAAAATTATACCACAGTAGTATATATATATCTATTCTTATTAATATTAGTTGGTCGCCAGATGGCACTTGTTTTTTGAGGACTTATTCCATTATTTTAGACAGTATTGCTCTTATTTATCTATTATTAAACTCCTTCAGACAGTATTGCAAGACAGGTGGATTTTGATTGAAATTTTTCAAAAAAAAAAACAATTAGCAATTGTTTTCAAAGTTCTTGCCTTTGTTTTTCTGCAACTGTTTTTGAGACTAAGGTGGGTTTTGGATGAAATAATCATTTTTCCTGTGGATTAAGGACTTTTTTGCTAAGTAATATGTATGAAAGACAAATATTCCAACCCCATGCATTAGTAATCAATGTGATATTTTAAAGTCCACTGACTATCGAGAAGCCGATAGTCAACTTGTCCTGTTGCATATGTTTAATTGTTATTGTTCATTTGTTTTTTCATTTGAAGGTATGTTTAGATGTCTCAAGAGATGTTTAGAGACTTTGTAAATCTCTTTAGTTGGGATTTTTATGAAGAAATCATTGCATATGTATCATTTTATTAGTTTGTCTAATCTGTTTATATATCTTGGCAACCCCCCCCCCCCCCCAAACCCCAACCTTTTTCCCCCTTCAGCAATACATTATTTAAACTAAAATTGATATACTATGCATAGTTTTGAAGGTTGATAGTTATGTTTAATTTGTGATATTCACCTCTCTGTGTTTTCTTGTTGTTGTGTTAAAAAGTTGTGCTTATTTTGAGAATGTTATATATCAAGAATAATCTTTGCTCACTTTGGTTATAATAAAAGTGATTTTTACATGTGTTCAGTTGACTTGAGTCATATAGAGATTCAAAGTCCTATTCTTTTCTTCATGTTTTTGCCATCACATGCTTAAGAAGCTATTTATTTTCATGATCAGATATTCGGTTGAAATCATTTTTGTTATTAATTAATGATCAGCTTGTGCTGGTACAGGATATGCTGCAACTCATATATTCCTATATAGAAATTTGCTTGAAGAAGATGATTTTTATTTTTGTTTAGTTTGAAATTTGTACCAATTTGTTATTTCCTTAATAAATAAGTGGTTGTAGGTAGCATTTGAAACTTTTCTATAGGCGTACAAGTATAACTTTAAGCTTCATCCCTTTTTGTTTGTTAGTTTATGTCAGTAGATGTAATGACCGAAATGACCATTTCTAGAACTTCTCGAGAAATTACCATTTTACTCCTCTTGTTAGCTTCCTCGGGTGTTATTTAATCAGTTTATGTGGTAGGTCTTGGAAAATAGTCAAAAAATTGAGGAATGTGCGAGTTTTTGAGTTTTAATGGCTTAAGTTGGTTAAAAGTGAGTTTTGGTACCATTTGGAGTTTCCAAGTCGCGGAATAGAATTCAGTCAGTTTCATCTGCTCTGGAATGTTGAAATTAGTCTAGAAGTTCTTTTGTTTTCAAATTTGGGTGTAATGATCCTCTGGGTCATTTTGCCGTTATAACTTTTTTCATCATAAGAGCTTTTCTGTAGTGACCCTAGGTCATTTATGACCTGCTACAATTTGTAGCTTGGTCACCTGGTTGTTTGGTAGGGAGTTGCGTAGTTTTTTGTGTTTTGAAAGGTCTTATACCTTAAAAAGTTGTTTTTTGTGCAAAATGTGTGTTAACGGCATCGGAACGGAATTCTGATAGTTCCATAAGCTTCGAAATGGCCAAATTAGGCTAGGAGCATGGTCGATTCGAGAACTGAGGCTTTCAGTGTAAGTTTGTACTGAGTTTTGCATTTTAGCCTTAATAATTGGCCAACAATTGGCTTGGGCAAAATTCTTGGAAAACATGGCTAAATGAAAATTCAAATGGTGCAGTTAGTTCCGAAAATATCGAGTTCGGTTTAGAATGACCCCTTTTTTTGCTCTCGAGGCTTTCGGGATCATTCTTAGCCCTTTGGTGGAAATTGGCTACAAATGGTAGTGGGAGTGGGACCCACAAAATCACTCAAAACGACCTCGTATTGGAATTTTGAGATCATTGAATTTAGAACGTTAATTTTGGTGGGGCACCATGGTTTGTTTGTATTCACATGGCCCCAAGTGAATTTTGAGTACCCTATTGGAAATTAGAAGTTGGGAAAAATCAGCATTCCTAGATGATTAGCTGGTGCCATCACTTTCGTGGCCCTTGCTCACTGTAGCTATAGTCGCTCAGGACAAGGGCGTAGCTTTAGCCACCCCTGGCTCGCTATAGCAATGTTGTTGTAGTGACCAGCAATATTGGTCGCTATACCTGTACTCATGGGTGCCCTATATATTGGTCCTTCTCCGCAATTTAGCTCTGATGTATATCATTCAAAAGGAAATTTCTAGCCTTTTAAGCTCAAAGTTGGTGATTCAAAGTCCTAGATTCAAGGAATTTCTTGGGTAATGCATTGGCAATGTTAAGAATCAAAGTTGAGGCTTCGTTTCAGGTAAAATTTGTATGCATAGTTATTTTGTGGTGAATTTTAGATTGGATATTTTGTTGATTTTGAGAGGTGATATACTTGTGGATACTCTTTTGCAAAGCTCTTTGGGTCCATTTGGGGTGGAATATTTCTAGATCATCGTGGGGTGCTTAGTTTTGAATATTGGCACTTCGTTTCTAATAAATCTGCCCCTATAGCTGCTGCTGTTTCTTCACTTATTAGAAAAAATTCAAGATTTTGTTGGATTCCCGTTTTGTGTTGAATTTCACTTTGAATTTATTTTGTGCATTGTTAATTGAGTTGAGAATGTTGTTTGGACCAATTCTGAAATTCCAAAAGCAGGTCCCATATTTCCAATTTTAATCCTCAAAATTGGTCCATCTTCGTTTTTTGTGAATTTAGTGTCCAAGTTACTATAATGACAATATGAGTCTATTTGAAAGGATGGTAGTGTTCTATGGCCATACAAAAGCAAATGGCTTTGGCAAAGTGACTTGAAGAACGTATGATCGGCCTACATGTAGGCTACGACTTCCTTTCTTTAGATAGAGCTTAATCAGTTGGAATTTGAGTAGGGTACTAGTTTACTAGCCTAAGGCATTAGAAATTATGAAATTAGGCTTTGTTGATATTTTCGGGTAGTCGTGAGCATGACTTCTACCTTGTTAGCTTTTACTATTCTTAGTTAAACAATTTTCCTATAATTTTAGTTTCTTTATAGCATGTGGAATTGTTGGCATAACAGTGGTTAGGTAGAGTATTTATTAGCTTTAGGGTTCAAACGATATTTTAGCTCCATTCGAGCAGTTTGGGGTATTTGCAAGTATGTGATCCCTGTTTTTCCTTAGTAGCTCTGTTATCAATATTAGTTTCCTATTTTTAGTATTGTGAAATATGTTGGCCTTAGAACCCTTAGGAGTTGGCCTGGTGGCAATTGACTTGAGCCTTGGGGTTTGCTCCCTTTCAAGGTCTCAAGTTCGAAATCCACTGGGTGCAAACAATTTCTGAGGGCTATCAGACTGGGCAAAACCTGAATTAACTGTGGTGCACTTGCAAGAAAATCCTTTCAGAGGGCCTATGTACCCTTGGGATTAGTCTGGGCTCAAAGAGACGTGGATATCTGATGCAAATAAAAAAAAATGTTTGCCTTAGCTTAGGATATCAGAAATTGCTTTAGATGCCCCAACATTGTTTGCTAGCCTAAATCCCTGTAGAATGGTGTAGCAGACTATTTTCTGGTGGTTAAACCTTAGTTAGGCAACAACTTTCCCGAGTATCGCTTTATCATCCATATTTTCTAGCATCAGATAGCTTTGGGGTACATTGGTAGAGTTAGGTCCCATATCATATTTTTCTTACTTTTGATTGATAATTAGGTGGTCATACCGGTTCCCATTCATTGTGGAAGATAATCTTGGTTAACTTCTAACGTATGTATGTAACGGAAAGAAGCTAGGCACCTCCAGGTATACTAGGAAAGCATCAGGGTAGTGGTAATCCTAACCTCAACACCTTCTTATATATATGGCGAGCATTCGGGTAGCAATATTTCAAGCCTTCGCCTTCCTTTTATATATTTGGCAAGCATTCGAGGAGTAGTTGTAGTCCCCCCCCCCCATGAATCAAGTAAACATCAAGGTAGTAATAATCCTAGCATCGACCTCTCTCATTTACCAGGCAACCATCCAGGTGGTAGTAGTACTGGCCTTAGTACCCAGTTCCTACACAGTCGTTTTCCCTTAGATAATCATATTTTAGGGTTGGTTTCGGTCCTTTTGGAGTTCAGTATGGCCATTTGGTTATCACCTAAATCATTGTATTTCTAGTTCTTCGAGGTCCTGGTCGGGCTTATGCGGGACCACTTGGGTATAGTTAGCATAGCTCTTTGTTTATCCTTCTTTTTTTTGTATGGTAAATAGCTCATTTATTCTTGTCATCTTATTTTGACTTTATTTTAGGTGTATTTCTCTTTTTCATATTATTTTAACAGATCTTGCTCAAACGGTCGAGGATGCCTATTGAGTATGTGTTGTCCTAGTACTTATACTACACTCTGTATCTACTTTTGTGATGTAGGTCTGAACACCAGTCACCAGTGTTGATTGATCAAGCCAATAACAACCTACATCAGAGATCAGGGTAAGCATTAAGCATTTTTGGATCATTCTATCTACTGTCATTGTATGCCACCACGATCTTGCTCATCGAGGAAGAGAGAGTCAGATACTTTATATGTGGGCTTAAATTTTAGCAGAGGGTAGATACAGAGTACCTAGTCTTAATGGGCCACTCATTTTTTTATGTAGTTGGTCAGGCCCACACTATGGAGCACATTCATCATGAGGCCCAAAAGGGCAATGACAAGAGGGTAAGGCACCATGGTAGCTACAGTGGCTGACAGTATATGGTCAGAGATAGTTATGATAGGTCTCATTGGAGGTTCCCCCACAATAGATATCAACAAGGTTAGTCTAGCTGACCTATTCAGGTTGCACTACCTGCTTTAGAGGGTAACAAGACATGCCAGAGTGGTCCTTGTCTGTCCTGATCTCGAGAGGATCAATTTAACTACCTATGTACCGCAATCGGGTGATTATGGGGCATTTAGCCTTGGGTTTTTGTGTTTGTGGCTCACTTGATCATTGGCACAAGAAGTACTCGTAGTTAGCCAAACCAATATATCAGCCATACCACCTTTACCTAGGGATAGAGGTCAAATTCAGGGTCATGGAGAGGGGACTCAGATTCAGGGTCAAACGGACAGGGCCCAAATTCAAGGTTGAGGTGGTAAAGACAAGGAGCGAGGCCGGGGAGATAGGATAGGCAGTAGGAAAGATGGCCAAAGTGAAGGCCAACACGGCCACTTTTCTGCTACTCCAACTACAGTAGAGGGGGAGGCATTAGATGATGTTACCACGGGTACTATCCTTATATGCCAGCAGGCTACCTTAGTCTTATTTGACCAAGGTTCCACCTTCTCTTACATATCTATATATTTTTCTCCCCATATGGCTATTGTGTTAGAGTTGTTAAAGGTACCACTGCGTGTTTCTACCCTAGTAAAGGATTCTTTAGGAGTGGATCAGGTATGTAGATCCTATGTGGTGACTATTCAGGGGATTGATAAACGGGCAAATATTATTTTACTTGATATGTTAGATTTTGATGTTATTTTGGACATGGACTGGTTATCTTCATTATGCGGTGTTGGACTGTTATGCCAGGACTGTTAATTTAGCTTTGCCTGGCATTCCCCTCGATCTTATGGCAGAGTTCCTATAGCGCACATAGATTGGGATTATATCTTCTATGGGGGCCTAGTGATTAGTTTCTTCCAGATGTCTCGCTTACATAGCTTATATTTGTGATGTTTCTGGTGAGCCACTTTCTATTGATTCTGTACTTGTAGTTCAGGATCTCATTAAGTTTCCCATCGACCTGCGTGGTCTACCTCTAGAGAGAGATATTGACTTTGTCAAAGATTTGGAGTCAAGAACTAAGCCCATCTCAGTCTTACCTGATCAGATGGCTCTTGTAGAGCGTCAAGAACTTGTATTCACCTTGAAGATCTCTTGGGTAAAAGGTCCATTCGTTAGAGTGTATCTCCATGAAGTGCTCCCATCTTGTTTATTAAGAAGAAGGGCAGGACCTAGCAGATGTGCATAGATTACAGGCAACTTAATAAGTTGATGCTAAAGAATCATTACCCCTACCTCGTATTGATGATTTATATCATCAACTCCAGGGTGATGTTGTGCTTTCTAAGATTGACTTGAGATTTAGTTACCACAAGTTGAGGATTAGGGCAGGTGACGTTCCTAAGACTACCTTTTGGACCTGTTATGGCCATTACGAGTTTCTATTAATGCCCTTGCCGCCTTTATGTACTTGATTACTTAAGTACTTAGGCCCTATCTTGACTCTGTAATCATTTTTATTGATGATATTCTAATATACCTGCGAAATAGGGGTGAGCATGGTCATCACTTGAAGATTGTGGTGTAGACTTTGAGAGATCATCAACATTAGGCTATGTTCTCAAAGTGCGAGTTTCGGTTGGAGTTAGTGACATTTTTAGGACATGTGATGTCTAAGGAGAGCATTATAGTCTACTTGAACAAGATTAAAGCGATTCAAGATTAGGTTACGCCTACGACAGTCACAGAGATACAGAGTTTTATTGGCTTGACTAGATACTACAGATGCTTTGTCAAGGGCTTTTTACTATTGCCGCCCCATTGACCTTTTTGGCCCGCTAGGGTGTCCCTTTTGAGTGGTAAGAGGAGTGTGAGTTGAGATTTCGAAGGCTCAAAGAGTTACTCATTACTGCACCTATCTTGACTTTTTCAATTGAGGGAGTAGGTTTGACTATATATTGTGATTCATCAAATCTAGGTTTGGGGTGTGTTTTTATGCAGCAAGGTTGAGTTATTGCCTATGTCGCTCGACAGTTGAGACCACGTGAGTGCAACTACCCCACTCAAGATTTATAGTTGGCAGTGGTAGTCTTCGAGCTCAAGATATAGTGGCAGTTTCTATACAAGGTCCATTATGAAATCTATATGAACCACTGTATCCTTTGTTACATTCTGAGCGAGAGAGACCAAAATTCAAGACAGCGGTGTTAGATTGAGCTCTTAGCAGATTATGATTTGACTATCCTCTATCATTTTGGAAAGGCAAATGTGGTGGTAGATGCCTTGAGGTTGAAGGCACGGAATATGGATAGCCTAGCTTACTTATCGGTTGTGGAGCAACACTTTGCTTTGGACATTTTGTCCTTGGGTAAAAAAATTGGCAAATTGGATCTTTCAAACTATGGGCCTATACTGGCCTTTGTTGGGGCTTATTCTTCCTTACTTGATCAGATATGTTGTCAGTAGTTCAAGGATGAGGCCCTAGTTGAGCTTAGAAAGTTAATACTGAGAGGTGGATGCCCAGACATCTATTCATTCAGACAAGGTGTTGTCATATAATAGCTTCCTATATGTTCCCAGCTGGGGACTAGGTTCTATTTATTCTTTATGAGGCCCATCACTTAGATATTCCATTCATTCGGGTACCGCAAATAAATATCATGACTTGAGGAAGTAATACTGGTGGTATGGTACGAGGAAGGAATCTCATATCATGTGGCTCGCTATTTTTGCTGCAAGCAAGTGAAGGACGAGCATTAGAGGCACGATGAGGAGTTCTAGAGATTGTGCTGACTAGAATATGATGGATTTTGTGATACGCTTGCTTCGGATTTCTAGGGGTATTGATAGTATATCGGTCACCATGGATCGATAGACCAAGTCAACCCATTTTCACCTAGTGTGGAGTGGCTAACCCAGGTTCATATAAAGGTTGTGGTCTATATACAAGTGATTCTGGTGTTTATTATCTCGAATCAAGGACCACAATTCAAATCTAGCTTTTGGAGAGCTTTTCAGATGATGTGGGGCACCCTGGTGGACCTAACACTACATTTCACCCTAGACCAATGGACCGTCAAAACGTACCTTTCAGATCCTGGAGGATATGTTATGGGCATGTGTTTTGGAGTTTAAAGGTCAATGGGACCAGTTTTTGCCCTTAATAAAGTTTGCATACAACAACAACAACTACCATTTGAGTATTCAGATGCCCTAGTTCGAAACCCTATATGGTAAGCATTATTGCATTTCTGTTGGTTGGTTTGACTCTTCCGAGCCTAGGCCGCATAACAAGGACGTGCTTCAGGATGTTGTAACTAGGATTCAGGCAATTTGGGATAGATTGCGAACAACATAGAGTCAACATCAGAGTTATGTGGATCGCAGGTGCCACTCTTTATCCTTTAGTGTTGGTGATCGAGTATTTCTATTAGTATCGCCCTTTAAAGGGAATGATTAGGTTCGATAGGTAGGGAAATCCCTCAGTATGTTGGGCCATCTGAGATTTTAAGGCATGTCTATGAGATAGTATAAGAGTTGGCCCTGCCTCCAGGATTTTCAGTTGTCCATATGATTTTTCCTATTTCTATGTTGCACTAGTACATTCTCGATAATTCCCACATGCTTCAGTATGATACCATTTAGTTGGATGACCACTTAACTTTCATTGAGGAGTTGGTGGCCATATTAACTAGAGATGTTCGCTAGCTTCATTCCATGTCCATTTCGATTGTTAAGGTAAAGTGGGATCATCATCCAACTGAGGAGACTATCTGGGAAACCGAGCAGGAGATATCGGAGAAGCTCCCCACCTTATTTGAGCCTCAGGTATTTATTCTCTCCTGATTTCTATAGATGAAAGTTCTTTTAGTACTACATGTTGTAATGATCCGCTGGGTCATTTCACCTTTACAGTGTTATGTTTACCGTTAGAGCATTTCTATAGTGACCCTAAGTCTTTTATGACTTGTTGGCACTAGTACATTGGTCGACTGGTCATTCATAAGGGAGTTGTGCAGTTTTCTGTGTTCCGGAAGGCCTTATACCTTTAAAATTTCATACTTGTGCAAATTTTGGGTAAACAACCTCAGAATGAAATTCTGATAGTTCCACCAACTCTGGAATGATCAAATTAGGCTAGATGGGTGGTCGACCCAAGAACCAAAGATTTCGATATGAGTTTGTACCATGTTTTATATTTTGGCCTTCAGAATCGGCCAACAGTTGACTTTGGACAACATTCTTTGAAACCATGCCCGAATGAAAATTCTGATAGTGCGATTAGTTTTAAAATGTCTAATTCAATCTCGGATGACCATTTTTTTGATTCTCAAGTCTTTTGAGCTCATTTCGAGCCCCTTGGTGGAAATCAGCTAAAAATGGTTATGGGAGTGGAATCCACAAGCAGTCAAAATGACCTCATTTCGGTATTTCAATTGCACCACAATAACCTTTTAGGGACCAAACGGAGATATTTAGGGAGCAATTTCCTCATCCCTAATAACCTTTTTTCTTGTAGTGATAAATTGAGGATAACGCAGAGTCGTCATGTTATTTTTCATTGTTAGAGTGCTCTCATAACGACCCCAGGCTATTTATGACCTGTAGGCATTGGTAGCGTGATCTTTTAGCAGTTCGTTAGGGAGTTATGTACTGTTCTGTGTTTTAGCGGGCCTTATACCTTAAAATTTAAATTTCTTGCAAAACATGGGTAAGTTGCCTTGGAAAGGAATTCTACCATTTCCATCAGCTTCGGAATGGCCAAATTAGGCTAGAAGCATGGTCGGCTCAAGAGCTTAGGCTTTGCAAGTGAGTTTGTATCAAGTTTTTCAATTTAGCCTTCTGAATTGGCAATTGGTTGACTTTGGGAAAATGTGCCTGAATGAAAATTTTGCCACCGCATTCAATTTCAAAATGTCGAATTTGGTCCAGAATGAACCTTCATTTGGTTCTTGAGGCTTCTAGGCTTATTTTGAGCCTCTCAGTGGAAATTTGCTAATGTGGTCGTTGGAGTAAGACCCACAATCAGTTAAAATAATCTAGTATGAGAATTCAAACTTTTCCATCAATCTAGAACATCAATTTTGATAGGGTAGCATGGTTCGTTTTCATTCATAAGGTCTCGAATGAATTCTGAGTACCCGTTCAAAAATAAGAAGTTGGGAAAATCAACTATCTTTGCTGATAATCTGGAGTCGTTGCTTTAGTGTCCCTGGGCTTACTATAGCGGCTGCGCAGGGGCAAAGGTGTCACTATACTAAGTAGGGCCTCACTATAGCGAGGCTTGCCCTTTTGGGGAGGGATCTCTATGGTGATGCCCGAGTGCCTTATAAATTATGGACTTGGTCGAACTTCAGGTCGCATCATACCTTCCAAGAATGATTTCTCTTTTGTTTTGGACTCAAATTTGGTAATTCGAAGGTCTATATTCATAGGAGTTTCATTAGGAATGCTTTAGAGATGTCGAACATTGAGTTAAGATTCATTTCAAGTAATTTTCATGGTTATAGCTATGGTTCAATTAATTTTTGGAGTGAAATTTGGAATAACTTTGAGTGGTGATAATATATTGAGCGGTGGATGTCCATTTTCAATATTTCATGGGTCCATTTTGGGGTTTTTCGTGAGGATCATAGTTCGTTTCTAATCTGGTGACTTGTTTCAGGTAAATTTTCTCCTATAGTTGTTGTCATTACTTGACTTTTAGCTACTTTTGGGTTTTGATTGTGTGCCCATTTTGTGTTAATTCTTAGATTGAATTTGGTTTTTATAATGTTAATTGAGCTGAGAATGTTATTTGGGACTAGTTTGTGGAGCCAATTCTAGTATTTCGAACACGGGTCTCTCATTTCTTGTTTTAGGCCCCAAATTGGTCTATCTCCATTTCTTGTGATTTAGTCTCTAAAGAATTGTTCTGAAGTTATGAGTAAGTTGTTAACAGCGTGATAGCATTCAGAGGCCATACGAAAGGGAAAGGCTTTGGCAAGGTGATTGGAACACACGTGATAGGCCTATAGGTAGGGTGCGACTTTCTTTTCTATAGATTTAGCTGGTCATTGTGAATGCATGTTGAACTTATTGGAATTTAGGTTAGGTAGCTAGTTTGCTTGTCTTGGGAGATAGAATTCATGTTATAGGCCTAATTAATATAATATGGTAGATGAGAAAATGTAATTTATCATGTTAGCCTATTCCAATGTTAGTATTACTGTTCCTCGGAGATTCTATATTATGGTAGCATGTGGAGTGTTGAAATAGTTGTGTTGAGTAGATTAGTTACGACTTTTCGTATTTGAAGCATAGTTTAGGTCCTTTCAGGTAGTTAGGGAACTTATAAGCATGTGACCCCTATTATTTCTGGATAGCCTACATTTATTGTTGTTGGATTCATATTGTTCTCATTGTGAAAGATGATGACCTTAGTATAGGATATTTGAACTTGCTTTCGATGTCCCGACGTTATTTAACAGGCCTAGATCCCTATAGCATGGGATAGCAGACTAGTGTCTGGTAGGTCAACCTTAGCAAGACAGAAATATACCTGAGTATCACTCTAGCGTCCATATTTTCCTTGTATTTGATATCTTTGGGTACATTTGTAGAGTTAGATTACATATTATGTCATTTTTAGTTTCCGATTAATAATATTGTGGTCACATCTATTCTAGATTATTGTGTAAAGAAATCCTTGGAAACGTTTACCGTCCAGATCGAATGGAAGAGAAGTTAGGCAGCTCCGGTTAAGTTTGTCGAGCATTTGGGTAGTAAAAGTTTAGGCCTCGGCCCCCTATATTTATTAGGTGAGCATCAGGTAATAAAAGTTCTGGCCTCAGCCTGCTTTATACATTTGGTGAGAATCCGGGTAATAGTAGCACTCCCAGCCTCTAATTTGATTTGGGCGAGCATTCATATTGTAGTAGTCCAAAACTCTCTCATCGGGTGAGCATCCTAGTACTAATGGTCCTGGCCTTATTACCAAGTTTCTGCAAATGTTCTTACCCTATGTAATCATGGTTAGGGTTGGTATGGTTTCATGGAGTTTAGTATGGAAGTTTTGTTCTTTCCTGGATCCTTGTATTCTGATTCTCCGATGTCCCGATCAGGCTTACGCAAGTCCGGTATGGCCTAGTTCGCATAGCTACTTGCTTAGCATTCTCTTGATTGTATGATAGATAATTCCTTTATTCTTGTAAGCTTATTTTGGCTCTATTTTAGATGTAATCCTCTTTTTCATTTTGTTTTTACCGTTCCTGCTCAGTCAGCCTATGATCCCTACGGAGTACCTATTATCTTGGTACTTATACTACATCCTACATCTACTTTCGTGATGCACGTCCGAGCATCAGTCATCACCGCTGACCGATCTAGCTTGCAATAGCCCCATTGGAGACCAGGGTGACCATTTGGTTTTTTTAATCATTCTGTTTCCTTCAGCTAGTGGCTCATCTTTGGTGTATATTTTTAAACTAACCAGATCTTTTGAATATTTTTGTCCACTTTTGGGACTTGTACTCTCTTTTTGTATGTGTAGCAGCGTTGTACTAGTGACTTTTAGGCTCTGAGAAGGTTTCTTGTAAAATTTCACTTATATATTTTTAGTTAGTTCTGTTTTCGTCCTTCTATATTGTTGCTATTTTCTTAGCTTTAATTAATTTCCCCCAATTACCCATTGCTTATAATTTCGAGTTACAGGTCGGCTTAGCTCTCGAGGTTTATCGTAGTCGCCATCGCGATCTGAGAAATCTGGTGGTGATCTTTGTGATTATCAGTTTCATAGCAAATGGTTCTTTGCAAGTCGTCCTATATAACTTTAGTTACCCTAGTTGTCTTGTTGTAATGATTGTCTAGCTCATTTTTGTGTTTTCGCGATTATTCTATTGATTTGAGCATGTGCATAGGGTTCTCATCCCATATTTGACTTGTTGGGACTATTGTTATGGTGGTTGGATGAGTTGTTTGTGATTTATGTGGCTATTCGAGTTAAACAAGAAGTTATAATTGTCAAAATGAGTTTACTAATAAAGTCATAGTAAATGGCCTCTGAATGGAATTCTGACGGTTCCATCAGCTCTGAAATGGCCAAATTAGGCTCAAAGCATGGTTGGCCTGAGATATGGGGGTTCTAATATAAGTTTAAGTTAGGAATTTCAAAAATCCATTCAATAGTAAGTTAAAAAGTGGCTTTTGTAAAAACCTAGGTAAACATGGTCTAAATGGAATTCTAATGACGTCGCCAGCTTTGGAATGTCAAACATAGCCTAAAACAACCTTTCATTGGATGGCGGGGACTACCAAGTGCATTTTGACCCCCCGAGTTCTTTTAGCTAAAATTAGCCCGAAAGAAATGGGGCCCTCATTTTAATATAAGATGCTCCATTTGGAATTAGATGGGGCCCTCATTTTAGCATAAGATGCTCCATTTGGAATTTTGACCACACCATTGGATCCCAAACATCAAAATCCATGTGCCACGGCCCGCATTTGCGGCCTGGCGCTCGTATTCGTGCAAATCAATGATATGAGGCGGTGCGGCCATCCTTTAAAAGGCTTGATCGTGAAGTGTGGAGAAAAGAAACACTCAACTAGTATAAAATTAGTTATACATCTCCATTTTCAGTGATTCAAAATCCTACAATTTACGAATTTTCACAAGGAACGCAATGGGACTGTTGAATATCAATTTTGACATGAATTTTGAGGTAAAATGGTTGTTTTTAGTTGATCATATATCTAAAATTAATGATAATTATACGTTAAGATATCTCGTCGGTCATTTCTCATCAGAATTAAGTGAAATTTGTGTCTAAGTTCTATTATTTTAGAGGAACGCGGTGGTATGTTTAGATCACGATAATTTAACTTTATGTCACGAGTCAGGGTAGGGGCCTAGATGTGACACGGCGGTTGGAGACCCAAGAGTCTGGAAACAAGCCTCAAGTATCCATAACCATATCATCGGTTCAATATTAACATACAAACACATAGGATTTTAGCCAAGTCCGAATCCAGAAGTCATATGTATATATATAGAAAACACGACATCAATACATTAGTCTGATAGTACCCAACAATGCTCTAATTAATGGAACGGGGGCCAGACAAGTTTTGGGCTCACCCTCAATAAAGAGAACATCCTAAATAGCAATAGAAAGAAAATAGCCGGCTCTCCCTTGGAAGACGGGACTCACCACAAAGATTCCAAGAGTGAACTAATCATCCAGAGGCTGGTACTCAAAGTGCTCGGTCCCTACATGGTAAAAGCATGCAGGCATAGAGTACGCGTTAGTACGTTTGAATGTACTAAGTATGCGAGCATGCAATGAATATGACTTACCAAATCTGTATTTCAAAGTTAGATGACAAAGGCACATAATATAGAAGAATTGTATATTCAAGGGAAAGTTCATATACAAGATGCCATGAAATTTATGATGCATCAAATGCAATAATGCTTATACATACTTGGGATGAACTATAACCGACAAATTGCGAGCTATTAAATGAATTAAACCGATATGGACCTCCCACCCGTAGGGAAAAGATTACTTGCCAAGGTAATCTACATCACACCTTACGGACTCACCATTTCAGGGATGGTCACCTTCCTTACGGACTCACCATTTCGAAAAGATTTTCATATTCAGATACGTACAAGATGTCCCTATGTTGGCACATAGTTTAAGGAAAGGGGACGACCCTTGGGGATAGCCCTCGCACGCCCAATCCATCGGTACTAAGTCATAACATCCCACTTGAATACTTGTATACATATATACATGCTTTCAAAGAGTCAATATCCATTCCAAAATGTTCAATGCACATTTAGGCTCAAATGCAAACCATAAAGTCATAATCATAAAGTTCATGCAAGGAATAGCTCATCTACAGATATACATAATGGTGCAAGCACCCATAATGCTCAAAGAGCCAAAATCATAAACATACCGGTGATCACCTTTTTGTCATAACCAATGACTTACCAAAATCATATCATAATCATTTCATAAAACATGATTGGGCTTAACCCACTTCATAATTTCCATAAACCAATGCTCGTGAATATAATGCAACGTATGATGTGAGGATATCATGGGTAACATAGATTCAAGTGAAAATCAACACCATAATGTGAAATTGGACAAATCCGTAATTTAAATCAATATCTAAATCATAGTAATAGTCACCCATGCACAAACCAATTTTTAAAGGGGACATGCATGTTCATGATTTCATAACTCAATGTAAATCATCATAATGGTATTCAAAATAAATTGAAATAATAGGTAAAATACAACTCATACACTAACTAGATTTAATAAAATCATATCATAAAGTTTCATATTTAAAGGGACTAAATTTCATGAAATAGATTGAAAGATTTTCAGGTTTTCTTGGTTGAAAGGGACCAAGAATCAATCTCAAATACCTGATTTGAGGAGTAGAATCAGACTTGAATTGACTCCAATTGAGACCCTAGCTTGATCTTTGAGAGAGGAGAGTTGGGAGGAAATAGCGAAGTGATCTTAAGAGGGGTTGAATGATTTAGGTGAAGGAGTGAAGAGGGGAGGGGTTTTCAGGTAAATTAAGGTTTATGATGGGTAAACAGTCATAATTCACATTTAAAACAAAGCGAAATTTCATAAATACCATTAATGAAATGGACCTGAATTTGGTATGTCTGGGTCAGACGGTTCGATACATGGTCCGTGTGGCATCACACGGACCGTAAACAGTCCCTGGCTTAGGACTTAGAATTCGCAGAAGTAAAATTTCACATAACTAAGTGGTACCACACAGACAAGTTCACGGACCATCTAATGTCACACGGACTGTGACATAGTCCGTGTAAAGGTACTTGAAATAAATTTTGCACGACAAAGTTACGAGACAGTAATTTTGTACTTGGTAAAATTCTCCAAACAGTAAGCCATACGGACCGTGTGGTGTCATACTGACTGTGTCAATGCTCGTGTGCCTTCACTGTGTCACTCCATGGGAGGCCACATGGTCTGTATGGCATCATACGAGCCGTGCAGGCTCCTTCGCGGAGTGATGCCTGGTCGTTTTCCTAGGGAAAATCCCAGGACATCTAGAAAAAGCCATCACGAGAAATCTGGGTCTTTAGATCATCTCCCCCTTGGGAATATTCATCCCCGAATGTGCAAAACAAGGCTTGAAAGGCTAGAATTTGGGCAGGAAACATCCGACACAAGATGTAACGCATAATTCATTACAAAAAAAAAAGTTGTACCAAAAGAATCACACAAAAACTATAGTTCAAGACCTTTAAGCTCATATCAAGATTGTATTCAAATCACTGAAAACATTTATAAAACTCTTTTAGTGCACATGTATGCATGTCATTTCATGAGACTCAAGAAGGCAAGAAATGGCACCATTAGACAAGGAAGATTCCTAATACCTTAGGCTTGAGTAGATTGGAAAAGATGAGGGTATCATTTCATCATGTCCAGTTCTGCCTCCCAAGTAGCACTCTCCACTTGTTGATATCTCCAAAGTATTTTCACCAATGCCACATCCTTGTTACGAAGTTGCTTTACTTGCCTATCTAAGATCTCCACCGGCACTTCCTCGTAAGATAAGTTTTTTTCAACCTCAACTCCTTCCATAGGCACAATGGTGTTAGGATCACCAATTAGCTTCCTCAACATAGACACATAGAAGACCGGATGAATGGAACTCAAATCCGGAGGTAACTCCAACTTGTAAGCCACACCTCCAATCCACTCAACAATCTCATAAGGGCCAACTCATCGGGGGCTTAGCTTGCCCTTCTTACCAAAACGCATCACACCCTTCATAGGAGAAACCTTCACATACACCCAATCACCGACATAAAATTCAAGGTCCCTCCTCCTAACATATGAATAGGACTTTTGACGACTTTGGGCCGCTTTCAATCTCTCCCTAATCACCTTCACCTTCTCCATAGCATCCATTACCAAATCCGGGACAACTAGAGCCATCTCTCCCAACTCAAACCACCCCACCGGCGATATACACCTTCACCCATACAACGCTTCAGACGGGGCCATACCAATGCTAGCATGGAATCTATTACTGTAAGCAAGCTCAATGAGTGGAAGATGGTCATCCCAATTTCCTTTAAACTCCAACACACAAGCCCTCAATATATCCTCCAAGGTTGAATAGTCCTCTCTGCTTGGCCATCGATTTGAGGGTGAAAAGCGGTGCTCAACTTAATCTTAGTCCCAAGTTCTTTCTGGAAAAACCTCCAAAAGTGGGAAGTGAATTCAGTACTGCGATCTGATATAATGGACATGCAACCTCACCAACTCTCGGATATACAACCTCACATAATCTTCGGCGTTGAATGTAATTTTAACCGGTAGGAAATGAGTCGTCTTCGTCATCCGATCCACAACAACCCAAATAGAATCAAATTGCCTTCGGGTTCGAGGCAACCCAACTACAAAGTCAATGTTCACATCCTCCCATTTCCATGTTGGAATCTCTATGTCTTATGACAAACCACCAAGCCTTTGGTGTTCTACCTTCACCTGTTGACAACTCGGGCATTCAGACACAAACTTAGCAATATCTTTCTTCATAACATGCCACCAATACACTTTCTTCAAATCCCAGTACATATTGGTAGACTCTGGGTGAATAGAATAAGGAGAGTTGTGAGCCTCACTCATAACCATCCTTCTAAGATCATCAACATCCAGAACAGAAAGTTGGCCTAAGTATCAGAGTACACCATCTCCCCATTGGAAGAACAACTCGATCTGCTTTGCAGCAACCAACTTCTTCAATTCACGTAATGATGGGTCTAGATCTTGCTTAGCCCTTATCTCATTTACCACGGAAGATTCGGCCCCATTTTGAACATGAATACCTCCATCGCTCGAATCCGTCAGCCTGACACCCAACCTGGCTAACTGGTGGACATCTCTTGCTAACTGCTTCTTATCTGCCCAAACATGCGCCACACTCTCCATAGACAAACTACTGAGGATGTCGGCCACAATATTTGCCTTGCTCGGATGATATGGAACACTCATGTCGTAATCCTTCAGGAGCTCCAACCACCTCCTTTGCCTCAGGTTGAGATCTCTCTGGGTGGAAACATACTGCAAACTCTTGTGATCGGTGAACACATCAACATGAACCCCATGCAAATAATGTCTCAAAATTTTAGATCAAACACTATCGCTGCCAATTCAAGATCATGTGTTGGGTAGTTACGTTCATGCACCTTCAACTGCCTTGATGCATACACCATCACCTTGTCGTTCTGCATGAGCACACAACCCAATCCAATCCGCAAGGCATCACCATATACCATAAATCCCTCTAAACCATTTGGTAAGGTTAAGATAGGAGCCGATGTAAGCCGATCCTTCAAAGTTTAAAAAATCCTCTCGTATTCATCCGACCATACAAACTTAGCCTGCTTTTAGGTCAACTTGGTCAATGGAGATGCAATAGATGAGAACCCTTCCACAAACTTTCTGTAATACCCGGCCAACCCAAGAAAATTGTGAATCTTCGAAGGGGTCAACAGTCTAGGCCAATTCTTCACGGCCTTGATTTTATTCGGATCCACCTTGATGCCATCACCAGACACCACATGACCAAGGAAAGCCACTTCGCCTAACCAGAATTCACACTTATTAAACTTGGCATACAATTCCTTTTCCCTTAATGTTTGGAGAACCATCCTAAAGTGGTTCCCGTGTTCATGCTTACTTCAGGAGTAAATGAGAATATCATCAATGAAGACCATTACAAAATTGTCCAGGAAAGGCTTGAACACCCGATTCATTAGATCCATAAACACGGCTGGAACATTGGTTAGACCAAATGACATCACCACAAATTCAAAATGCCCATACCTCATCCGAAAAGCTTTCTTGGGAACGTCACAATCCCTAACCTTCAGTTGATGATACCTGAAACGGAGATCAATCTTCAAGAAATGAGTAGCACCTTGAAGCTGATCAAATAAGTCGTCAATCCTGCGCAATTGGAACTTGTTCTTAATAGTCACCTTATTCAGCTGCCTGTAGTCAATACACATCCGAAGAGACCCATCCTTCTTCCTTACAAACAACACGGGAGCACTCCACGGAGATATATTAGGTCGAATGAAACCCTTCTCCAATAGATCTTTTAATTGCTATTTCAATTCCTTCAATTCTGTCGGTGCCATACGATAAGGAGGAATAGAAATAGGCTGAGTATCTGGAAGAAGATCTATGCCGAAGTCCACCTCTCTTTCCGGAGAGATGTCTAGTAAGTCTTTGGGAAACATATCGGAAAACTCATTTACCACATGGACCGACTCAAGAGTAGGCATTTCAGAATCCGTATCCTTGACCCTCAAAATATGATAGATGCACCCCTTAGAAATCATTTTTAGTGCCTTGAGGTAGAAAACAAATCTACCTTTAATAGAGGAGTCGCCACCCTTCCATTCAAGAACTGGCTCACCCGAAGGTTGGAACTTGACCTTCTGGGTTCTACAATCTATGGAAGCATATGATGCATGCAGACAATCCATTCCAAGAATCACATCAAAATCAAACATCTCAAGTTCAACAAGATCATAGGGAAAGATTTAATGCAACACAGCAACAGGGCAACCCTGATAGACCCTATGAGCAACAACAGATTCACCCACGGGGGTGTAGACCGAGAAAGGATCCCTTAAGATCTGGGGATGCAAACCAAACATAACAGCCAACAGTAGAGTCACAAAACACAAGTTTGCACCCAGATAAAGCAAAACATAAGCATCACAATCAAAGACTTTTAACATACCAGTCACGACGTCCTGAGCCTCCTCGACATCCTAGCGGGCATGGAGTGCATAGAAACGATTGTTCTTTGGGGAAACACCTTGGGGAGCCCTTTGTTGTCCTTGCCCACCCTGTGCCACTTGACCTTAGCCTCTACGAGCATTCCTAGGACAATCAGCGACCTTATGATTTTTATCACCACACTCGAAGTAAAGTCCCAAATCTCTCCAGCGGACTCCCGCGTGGCGCTTCCCTTACCTCACACAGATGATACCCCTGACCGCCATCACCCGGTGCTCTAGCAGGAGGCACCCGATCATTAGTGACCCCAGTACTGGAACCTTAGACCTGTTGGAAGCGACCGAAACCACCACTTTGAGAACTAGAGAATCCACCATCAAAACGGGCTCTCTTGGGATCGTGAACCCTTTTCTCCTTGAGCTTCTCCCCTTCGATCTGTTCAACATATACCATGATTCTGGCAATATCCATGTCCCAAATAAGCATAGCAGTTCTGCATTCTTCCACAAGAAAATCAGAGATACCCAAAAAAAAATTGTGCATCCTTGCATGGGGATCGGCCACTAAGGACGGAGCGTATTTGGAAAGCTTTTTGAACTTGAGGGCATAATCCCTCACACTCATACTTCCCGACTTGAGGTTGATGAACTCAGTCAATCTAGCCTCTTTAAGATCGAGCGGGAAGAAGCGATCAAGGACGTTAGATTTGAACTCCTCCCAATTGACATCACCACCACAGACCCTTTCCCAGGACCACTGAGTGTACCACACTTGAGCCATGTCCTTCATCTGGTAAGCCACCAGTCCAGCTTTTTCCTCAGAAGTAACACCCAGAATATCCAGTATCTTTGTTAGCTTATCAATGAACTTCTGAGCATCCTCATCAGCCTTTGACCCATAGAATTCTAGAGGGTTCATTCGGGTGAAATCCGTCACCCTAGAAGCAGGTGTAGGATCCTGTGGCAAGTTAGCTTGCCTTCCATTACTAGAACTTCCAACACTAAGGTGGTTGGTGTGTTAAGGTAAGCCATTCCTCTTTCCAAAGAAGAGTGCCTGCCCAAGCTATCTTAAAGTAAAGTTGCATGAGTAGTCACCACCTGAGCAAGCATGGAGAAAGGGGTGCGGAATTCACCGTTAGAAATAGGCTCTTCCATAGGCTCGTGGGGAACCTAATCTTCGTCAGTCGGAGCCTGTCGAGGTAGAAGGGGTCTTCCTCAAGGCATTTGCTGAAATAAATCAATGACATCGCTAAGTAAGGGAGTTACATATATCAGTCACAGCACGACACAAGACATGAAGAAGTGAGAAAATTCCTAATATGTCCTTGTAGCCTCCCACTCATAGGTATGATGCACTTCACACCCATGAATTGGACTTTACTCAACGCAGCATGTTGAGCTCCGAGGGCCATTTATACACCTAGGGCTCTGATACCATCTTTTGTCATGACCCGGGGTAAGGGCCTAGATGTGACATGGCGAATGGGGACCCAAGAGTCCCCAAACAAGCCTTAAGTATCCGTAACCACATCATTGGTTCAAGATTAGCATACAAACACATAATTTAAGCTAAGTCTGCATCCATAACCACCGGCAGGGAGAAGATTACTTGCCAAGTTAATCAACATCATAACTTACGGACTCACCATTTTGAGGATGGTCACCTTCCTCACGGACTCACCATTTCAAAAAGGATTTTCATATTTAGATACGTACATGATGTCCCTATGTTGGCACATAGTTCAAGGAAAGGAGAAGGCCTTAGGGTATAGCCCTCGCACGCCCAATCCATCGGTGCTAAGTTATAACATCCCACTTGAATACTTATATGCATTTATACATGCTTTCAAAGAGTCAATATCCATTCCAAAACATTTAATGCACATTTAGGCTCTAATGCCAAACCATAAAATTATAGTCATAATGTTCATGCAAGGAATAACTCATATACACATATACATAATGGTGCAAGCACCCATAATGCTCAAAGAGCCATAATCATAGATATACTGGTGATCACCTTTTCATCCTAACCAATGCCTTACAAAAATCATATCTTAATCATTTCATAAAACATAATTGGGTTTAACCCACTTCATAATTTCCCTAAACCAATGCTCATGAATTCAATGCAATACATGATCTGAGGATAGCATGGTAACATAGATTCAAGTTAAAATCAACACCATAATGTGAAATTGAACAAGTTCATAATTTAAATCAACATCTAAATCATAGTAATAGTCACCCATGCACAAATCAATTTTTAAAGGGGACATGCATGTTCATGATTTTATAACTCAATGTAAATCATCATAATGGTATTCAAAATGTATTGAAATAATAGGTAAAATACAACCCATACACTAATTAGATTTAATAAAATCAAATCATAAAATTTCATATTTAAAGTGATTAAAATTCATGAAATAGATTGAAAGATTTTCGGGTTTTCTTGGTTGAAAAGGACCAAGAATCAATCCCACATACCTGATTTGAGGAGTAGAAATCAGACTTGAATTTACTCCAATTGAGACCCTAGCTTGATCTTTGAGAGAGGAGAGTTGGGAGGAAATAGGGAAGTGATCTTAAGAGGGGTAGAGTGATTTAGGAGAAGGCGTGAAGAGGGGAGGGGTAATCAGGTGAATTAACAGTTTAGGATAGGTAAAAATTCATAATTCACGTTTAAAACAAACCAAAATTTCATAAATTCGATTAATGAAACGAACCTGAATTTGGTCCATCTGGGTCACACGGTTCGATACATGGTCCGTGTGGCATCACACAGACCGTGAACAGTGTTATGGCCTAGGACTTAGAATTCGCAGAAGTAAAATTTCATGGAACTAAGTGGTACCATTCGGACAAGTTCACGGACCATCTGATGTCACACAGACCGTGACATAGTCCGTGTAAAGGTACTTGAAATAAATTTTGCATGGCAAAGTTACGAGACAGTAATTTTGTACTTAGTAAAATTCTCCACACACTAAGCCGCATGGAAGGCCACTCGGACTATGTGGTGTCACACAGACCGTGTCAATGCCCGTGTGCCTGCACTGTGTCACTCCATGGGAGGCCACATGGTCCGTGTGGTTTCACACGGGCCGTGCAATCTCCTCTGTGGATTGATGCTTAACAGTTTTCTTGGGGAAAATCTTAGGACATCTGGGCAAAGCCATGAGGAAAAATTTGGGTCTTTACACTTTATTTTTGCGGAATTTCACCGAGAAGTTTTGCATATAATTGTATTACTGATGAGAAATGTAATCATATTTTGGACTGTTTTTCCTTGTTCTTGGACTTGTTTTGGGTTCAATTTCTTTCAATAAACTCGGCATAATGTAGAGATCATGTTGCAGGGGTGGATTCAAGATTTTAGGTGTGGGTCCCAATTTTTCCCATTTAGTCATAATTGACATAATTTTCCCCGATTCTTGAGATTTTACGGTCAAGTTAGTCATATTGATCTTGTGATTCTTATTTTAATAGTTGAGCAACGTCTAGAGACGATCAGGAAGGGAAAAGCAAGATAACCATAAAATGTTGGCACAACTTGGGCAAACCCTGACGATAACAAAGCACAATCAGAGAAAGCTTCTAAATGAATCAAATTATGGTGATAAAAGGGAAACACACATATATACATACACATAATCAAGAAAAAACTATAGAATTTTTGTCAAAGAGAGTAATTTCACACCTGGATTTGTCTTTACAACAATTCTAAAGTTTCATGTCATTGGTTGATATTTAAGGAAATAAATATCAAGATTATTGTAATGTAAAAACTTTTAACAATTAAGTATAATATAAACAAAAAGTCTAATATTGTGCTGAGTTGTGCTACCTAACCTTCTAAAACTCTGCAAATTAAACCCTTGTGCCTATTTTTCTTGAATTGAATTGAGAAAAAAATCATCGAACTTGGAAAACTTGGGAATTTTCATTCCAACTTCAAAGATGGGCAATTCAACTACTACTTTATTTTTTAAGCATACAATATATGGATAGACAAAATATCATACATCAAATTTGAAGAAAAGATTTATAAAAAATAAAGAGTATGATACGGGAACCTTAATTTATTATGAAAAGGTAGGATAAACACGGGCAGTCATAGCTTTACCATAGGTATACAAAACAATTGGAGCTATCAGAATCATATATATACCAGGACAAGTCCACCGCACAGAGTATAGTTAACAACCAGCCTCATCAGTTATCATATATAAGTAGCATCAGGCGACACACGCATACAGACAAGAGTCAATCCAAGTATACATACCTATCGCATGGCATCAGCCTATATTTAACCTTTACCAGGCCTTTTCGTAGTTTAATAATGCCAGAACTCAGCTAATGTCATAGCTACAGCCAATAGCATACTCAATACAGTAACCAACATCTTGTACCATTATATACAACATATACATCTCATACCATTATATACAACATATGTGTAACGCCCGGTAAAATTACCAAAATACCCCTGGAGTGAGGGTATGCGCGTAACGCATCTTCCGATGCTCGTATGGCGAATCCGAGACCGGATTCGTGATCAGCATGGAAAATGGAGTGGGAAAATGGTCTCGGTCGAATTTTAGAGCGACCCGATCAAAAGATAAATTTTCGGATCAAGTCACAAAACAGTGGCTGTCCGCGACGGAGGCGCGTCGCGGACCTGACGCGGAGTGGCACTTGGATGTTTTCCAAAATTTTCGACGGGAGGGAGAGAACTCGTACAAAAGCACTTTTTCTAAAATTACACAGTACGCGATAGGTCCGCGTCGCGGACCGTGTGTTTTCCGAACTGAAAATTTCTAATTTATTTCGAGGGGCATTCCGGTCAATCCCTAACCCCTCCTAAACACTAATACACGGCTAATAAGGTCGTTTCTACACGAAAAGAGCTTAACAAAACCTATTCTAAGTCCTATTCTAAAGTCTAACAAGGCTAGGGCTTGAGGAGAGGAGAGAAAGGCTTGGGGTGAGGAATACGAGAAGAGAATCCTCGACATCACCCGGTTGAACAGTGCATCACAGGTATGTAAGGCTAAACTAAAACATGAGCTTGTTCTCTCATGTGCCCCATAGAGGTCATAGTTGAATTAATGATTGAATGTCTACATGCATGATTTCTTTGATGGATTCTCTTGAAAATTATATTTGAAATTACATGTTTTCTATGTTGATGATCATCATACTATTTGATCTCTTAAATTGAACGCTTTCACGGAATTTGCATAACCTTACATGACTATTTTGAAGAGCATGCATAATGAACTTGAGACTTGAACCTAGAGCCTTGCATTGGGATTGTTGACTGTGATGATGAGTTGATGGAATCTTGATTGTTGTATGAGTCTCTATAAATGAACTCTACCGGTGTGTTTATTCACTTGCTTCCTAATGACTGTTATATAATTTTGGATCATTGAGAAGGTGTTAATGATAGGGTTAAGGTCCCTATGAGATATTGATGATAGGGTGAAAGTCCCTATGAGATAATTGATGAAAGGGGCCAAGGTCCCGGTGAATTATCAGTCGTGGACGGGGAGTGGGTCCCTATGAGACTGGCAGTCGTTGACGGGGAGTGAATCCCTATGAGACTGGTTGAGGTTGATTTTATGAGCATTGAGTCGGGAGGAGTATCGAGCACCGAAATGAGCAGGAGTGAGTCCCACTCGAACTCATTAACTACGTCGCCAAACGTAGGAGAGGCTTAAACCATCACTTACATACATATGGTTTCCCTCGAGGTTTAACAGTCCCTGAAAGCAATAGAGGATCTGTTCAGTTTGATTCCATGTCGGGTATATTGACATGGGATCCAGTGTTCCTTACTTGGCAAGTTTGGGACCACTGTGGCAACATCAGGGTGATTGTTGTACATTCACTGGCTCATAAGTGGGTGTTGTCGGTTAAGAGAAACTCCCGGGAAAATTCGTACTTTACTCTGAGTCTAGATGAGATGTGATGAGAGGGGGTGAACTCCTCTGAGATGATCCCTGAGATGAGTTGAGACTAATGATGAGTCTGAGATATTGATGTGTCACTTGTCTACGCTTTACTCTTTCATAGATAGACAAGCTGACGGTTTGATGTGATTATGATGTTTATCTTGACTTGATGTTGTTTTCCATATTTTCTACCGGTTTCTGTTTCATTCAGCTATTTTACATACCAGTACATTCTAAGTACTGACGTCCACTCTGGACTGCATCGTTTTATGATGTAGAGGCAGGTACTAGAGATCATCAACAAGCGCTCCGTTGAAGATCAGAGATTCGAAGTTGATTTGGTTAGCCTCCCGTACTTCGGAGGAACCATTATATTACTTCATCATGCTTTAGAGTTAGGATTGGAATATTATCTTATTTTGTTCTTGGGTAGCCATGGGTCTGTCATTGGCACCACATGATTTAGTGATAGAGGCTTCATAGATCGGTGTCGAGCATTGATATTGATATTGTGAGCTAGTTCTTTCTACTAGCCTTCGTTATTTTGCTTATATTATATTGAGAACTTTAGATGAACTGCGTCCGCTGCTTGCATATACTTTCCGCTGATCAGTAGAGTTTATTTGATTGAATGATGTGATGAGGCTAAGTGGTTCGCTTGGGGACTAGCAATAGTCTCTGAGTGCCGGCCACGCCAAGGGTACCCTCCCGGGGCGTGACAAACTTGGTATCAGAGCACAGAGTTCAAGTGTCCTAGGGAGTCTATGGAGCCGTGTCTAGTAGAGTCTTGTTTATGGGTGTGTTGTCGACCACACTTCATAAGCAGGAGGCTATGGGACATTAGGAATGGTTACACTTCTTTCTTACTCTAAATCGTGCGATGGAGTTGAACTCTATGAAAACTATCCTCTAACTCGTGCGTTACACGTGCAGAATCGATAACATGCCTCCCAGAAGAGCTGTCAGAGGAAGGGGACGTCCTGCCAGGCGAGCTGTTAACCCACCTGAGCCTCAAGTACCCGAGGGGCCCGTGGACCCAGCTGTCCCTGTTGGGCAACCTCCTCAAGCTGAGATCTCGAATGCTGAGCTACGCCAAGCCATTCAAACTTTAGCCCAGGCTGTCGCAGCACCTGCTGTGAGGCAAGGTGCGGGTGGGACAGACTCTCATGGAACCTCTAGAGTCCGAGAATTTCTGAGGATGAACCCGCCCGAGTTCACGGGGTCGGCATCTACTGAAGACCCCGAGAACTATATAGAGGAACATGAGAAGGTGTTCCAAGTGATGCACGTGGCTGATGTTGATAAAGTTGAGTTGGCTGCCTATCAACTCAAAGGGGTGGTCAGGCTGTGGTTCGACCAATGGAAGAGGGGCCGAGTGGATGATGATTCATGTGTGACCTGGGCAGTGTTTGAGGATGCCTTCTTGGGACGCTTCTTCCCAAGGGAGAAAAGAGAGGCTAAGGTGAGGGAGTTTCTGAATCTAAAACAGGGCTCCATGACCGTGCAGGAGTATGGCCTGAAGTTCACACAGCTATCTCTCTATGCTCCAGATATGATTGCCGACATGAGGGGGAGAATGGGAATGTATGTCGATGGGTTGAATAGGGGGCCCAAAAGGGATGGCAGAGGGGCAATGCTGGTGAGTGATATGGACATTGGGCGATTGATGACATTTGTGCAGCAAGCTGACGAAGAAAGACAACAGGACAGGGAAGAGTTCAAGTGCAAGAGAGCTAAGACATCCAGCCACGAAGGTGGAAGGAGGGGTAATGGGAATCGATTTCCAGCACCCTCAGCTGCTAGCGCACCTGTGCCTTAAGGCACGTATGATCAGAGGTTCCGGAATACAGGGAACCACGGACCTCAGTCCCAAGCTAGTGTGGCTCAAGGTTCTCAGAGTAGACCACAGTGTGAATACTGTGGGAAGGCGCATTGGGGGAGATGTCGTGATAAGAATGACGCATGCTTCGGGTGTGGCCAAATAGGCCACTACAAGAAGGATTGTCCAAACGGGCTAGCCAGGCTCAGTCTGCAGCGTCGGCCCCACCGGTTAGAGGAAACCCAAGGGCCACTACGTCAGGTGCAGGCGGGGCCACAAACCGCTTGTATAATATGGGGAGTCGCCAAGAGCAGGAAAATTCTCCAGACGTCGTGACGGGTATGATCCGAGTTTTTACTCTTGATTGTTATGTTTTGATGGATCCTGGTGCCACACTGTCATTTGTAACTCCTTATGTGGCCAGTAAATTTGATAAAACCCCCGAGAGTCTTTTCGAACCCTTTGATGTTTCTACCCCAGTGGGTGAGTCGATTCGAGCTGAAAGAGTCTATAGAGCTTGTGTAGTGTCCATCCATCATAGGGACACCATTATTGATTTGATCGAGTTAAAAATGGTTGACTTTGATTTGATCCTCGGCATGGATTGGCTTCACGCCTGTTATGCCTCTGTGGATTGTAGATCCCGAACGGTTCAGTTCCAATTTCCAAATGAACCAGTTCTAGAGTGGAAGGGTGACTCAGTGACACCTAGGGGGAGGTTTATCTCATATCTTAAAGCCCGGAAGTTAATTTCCAAAGGCTGTATCTATCACTTGGTGAGAGTGAAATCTGATGATGTTGAGTCCCCAACTCTTGAGTCAGTTCCGATTGTCAACGAGTTTCCAGAAGTCTTTCCTGATGATCTGCCCGGAGTCCCTCCTGATAGGGAGATTGACTTCGGGATTGACATTCTTCCTGATACCCAACCCATTTCGATTCCACCTTACAGGATGGCCCCTGCTGAGTTGAAAGAATTGAAAGAGCAACTAAAAGATTTGCTAGAGAAGGGCTTCATTAGGCCAAGTGTTTCACCATGGGGTGCTCCTGTCCTATTCGTGCGAAAGAAAGACGGGTCTCTCAGAATGTGTGTTGATTATAGGCAACTGAACAAGGTCACGGTGAAGAACAAATATCCTCTCCCAAGGATAGATGATTTGTTTGACCAACTTCAGGGCGCCTCTTGTTTCTCTAAGATAGACCTAAGATCTGGCTACCATCAGCTGAAGGTGAGAGAGTGCGACATTCCAAAGACAGCCTTTAGGACCAGATATGGCCATTTTGAATTCCTGGTCATGTCCTTTGGGTTGACGAATGCACCTGCCGCCTTTATGGACTTGATGAACAGGGTGTTCAAACCGTATCTTGACTTATTTGTGATTGTATTCATCGATGATATTCTGATATATTCAAGGAGTGAGGAGGAGCATGCCAATCACCTCAGAGTTGTCCTCCAAACTCTTAGAGACCATGAGTTGTATGCAAAATTTTCAAAGTGTGAGTTCTGGCTTAAGTCAGCAGCCTTTCTGGGCCATGTTGTTTCCGGTGATGGTATTCAGGTGGACGCCCAGAAGATTGAAGCGGTTAAGAACTGGCCACGACCGACCACTCCGACCGACATTAGAAGTTTCTTGGGGTTGGCGGGCTACTACCGCAGGTTTGTAGAAGGATTTTCTTCCTTATCCGCACCATTGACCAAGTTGACCCAGAAAAAGGTCAAGTTTCAGTGGTCCGAGGAATGTGAGAAGAGTTTCCAGGAATTGAAAACGAGATTGACTACTGCACCAGTCTTAACTTTACCCGAGGGAAATGAGGACTTTGTGATTTATTGTGATGCCTCAAGGGTCGGACTGGGATGTGTACTAATGCAAAGGGGGAAGGTGATAGCCTATGCCTCCGGGCAACTCAAGGTCCATGAAAGGAATTACCCAACCCATGACCTCGAATTGGCAGCGGTAGTGTTCGCACTTAAGATCTGGCGTCACTACTTGTATAGGGTACACGTGGATGTGTTCACAGACCACAAGAGCTTGCAGTATGTTTTCAGTCAGAAGGAGCTTAACTTGCGACAAAGGAGATGGTTGGAATTGCTCAAGGATTACTACATGAGCATTCACTATCATCCAGGTAAAGCTAACGTTGTTGCTGATGCTCTTAGCAGGTTATCAATGGGTAGCACAGCCCATGTGGAGGAAGGAAAGAGGGAATTAGCCAAGGACGTACACCGGTTGGCTCGATTAGGGGTCCGACTTGGGGAGAACAATGAAGGAGGAGTTAATGTGGAGAACGGGTCTGCTTCCTCGCTAGTGATAGAAGTGAAAGAAAAGCAAGACCAAGACCCAGTTATACTCCAATTGAAGGAGGATGTCCACAATCAGAAGGTGACGGTCTTCTCCAACGGGGGAGATGGTGTACTGAGATATCAAAGGCGATTGTGTGTTCCAAATGTTGATGGCATACGGGACAGAATCATGGCAGAGGCTCATAACACTAAATATTCCATTCACCCTGGCTCCACCAAAATGTACCACGACTTAAGGGATGTCTATTGGTGGAATGGGATGAAGAGGGATGTTGCAGAGTTTGTCTCGAAATGCCCAAATTGCCAACAAGTGAAGGTTGAGCATCAAAGGCCATGTGGATTGGCTCAGAACTTTGAAATTCCGGAGTGGAAATGGGAGATGATCAACATGGACTTTATCACTGGCCTGCCGAAATCTCGAAAGCAACATGATTCGATATGGGTGATCATGGATAGGATGACAAAGTCAGCTCACTTCTTGGCAGTAAAGACAACAAATACTGCGGAAGAGTATGCCAGATTGTACGTCCAGGAGATTGTGAGGTTGCATGGGGTTCCTTTGGCTATTATCTCAGACAGAGGGGCTCAATTTACCTCCCAGTTCTGGAGATCGTTTCAGAAAGGTTTGGGTACTAAGGTGAATCTGAGTACAGCTTTTCACCCGCAGACGGATGGTCAGGCAGAGCGTACGATTCAAACACTCGAGGATATGTTGAGAGCTTGTGTACTTGACTTCAAAGGAAATTGGGATGATCATCTACCCTTGATCGAATTCGCATATAACAATAGTTATCATGCGAGCATTCAGATGGCTCCTTATGAGGCCCTGTACGGGAGAAGATGTAGATCGCCGATTGGGTGGTTTGAGGTTGGAGAAGCAGGGCTGATTGGACCTGACCTTGTTCACCAGTCGATGGAAAAAGTCAAGATCATTAGAGAGAGGCTAAAGGCTGCCCAGAGTCGCCAAAAATCCTACACCGACGTAAGGAGAAGAGACTTAGAGTTTGAGATAGATGATTGGGTGTATTTGAAGGTATCACCTATGAAAGGCGTCCTAAGGTTTGGAAAGAAGGGAAAGTTAAGCCCACGATATGTTGGGCCATATCAGATCGTAAAAAGGATTGGGAAGGTTGCTTACGAGTTGGAGTTACCTTCCGAGTTAGAGGGAGTTCATCCGGTATTCCATGTGTCGATACTGAAGAAATGCTTGGGAGATACCGCCGTGGTGATTCCTATCGATGGCCTTGGAGTGAAAGATGGCCTATCTTATGAAGAGGTCCCGGTTCAGATCCTTGATCGCCAGATTCGCAGGTTGAGGAACAAAGAGATAGCCTCAGTCAAAGTCCTGTGGAGGAATCAATTCATTGAAGAAGCCACATGGGAAGCTGAGGAGGAGATGAAGGCCAAATACCCGCACCTATACGTGCCAACGGATGATGGAGACATTGAAGGTAAAAATCCTTGCTCTTCATTAAACTGATTGTTTTATTTTGATGCGACTTACTATTGCCTAGTCGAGGATGGACTGATTGAATTGAGTGGAAGATGAGTCTCGAGTCTGTTTGTGCTTTAGTCCCCACCTCTACTCATCATTCGAGGACGAATGATCCCAAGGGGGAGATGATGTAACGCCCGATAAAATTACCAAAATACCCCTGGAGTGAGGGTATGTGCGTAACGCATCTTCCGATGCTCGTATGGCGAATCCGAGACCGGATTCGTGATCAGCATGGAAAATGGAGTGGGAAAATGGTCTCGGTCGAATTTTAGAGCGACTCGATCAAAAGATAAATTTTCGGATCAAGTCACAAAACAGTGGTTGTCCGCGACGGAGGCGCGTCGCGGACCTGACGCGGGGTGGCACTTAGATGTTTTCCAAAATTTTCGACGGGAGGGAGAGAACTCGTACAAAAGCACTTTTTCTAAAATTACACAGTACGCGATAGGTCCGCGTCGCGGACCGTGTGTTTTCCGAACTGAAAATTTCTAATTTATTTCGAGGGGCATTCCGGTCAATCCCTAACCCCTCCTAAACACTAATACACGGCTAGTAAGGTCTTTTCTACACGAAAAGAGCTTAACAAAACCTATTCTAAGTCCTATTCTAAAGTCTAACAAGGCTAGGGCTTGAGGAGAGGAGAGAAAGGCTTGGGGTGAGGAATACGAGAAGAGAATCCTCGACATCACCCGGTTGAACAGTGCATCACAGGTATGTAAGGCTAAACTAAAACATGAGCTTGTTCTCTCATGTGCCCCATAGAGGTCATAGTTGAATTAATGATTGAAGGTCTACATGCATGATTTCTTTGATGGATTCTCTTGAAAATTATATTTGAAATTACATGTTTTCTATGTTGATGATCATCATACTATTTGATCTCTTAAATTGAACGCTTTCACGGAATTTGCATAACCTTACATGACTATTTTGAAGAGCATGCATAATGAACTTGAGACTTGAACCTAGAGCCTTGCATTGGGATTGTTGACTGTGATGATGAGTTGATGGAATCTTGATTGTTGTATGAGTCTCTATAAATGAACTCTACCGGTGTGTTTATTCACTTGCTTCCCAATGACTGTTTATAATTTTGGGTCATTGAGAAGGTGTTAATGATAGGGTTAAGGTCCCTATGAGATATTGATGATAGGGTGAAAGTCCCTATGAGATAATTGATGAAAGGGGCCAAGGTCCCGGTGAATTATCAGTCGTGGACGGGGAGTGGGTCCCTATGAGACTGGCAGTCGTTGACGGGGAGTGAATCCCTATGAGACTGGTTGAGGTTGATTTTATGAGCATTGAGTCGGGAGGAGTATCGAGCACCGAAATGAGCAGGAATGAGTCCCACTCGAACTCATTAACTACGTCGCCAAACGTAGGAGAGGCTTAAACCATCACTTACATACATATGGTTTCCCTCGAGGTTTAACAGTCCCTGAAAGCAATAGAGGATCTGTTCAGTTTGATTCCATGTCGGGTATATTGACATGGGATCCAGTGTTCCTTACCTGGCAAGTTTGGGACCACTGTGGCAACATCAGGGTGATTGTTGTACATTCACTGGCTCATAAGTGGGTGTTGTCGGTTAAGAGAAACTCCCGGAAAAATTCGTACTTTACTCTGAGTCTAGATGAGATGTGATGAGAGGGGGTGAACTCCTCTGAGATGATCCCTGAGATGAGTTGAGACTAATGATGAGTCTGAGATATTGATGTGTCACTTGTCTACGCTTTACCCTTTCATAGATAAACAAGCTGACGGTTTGATGTGATTATGATGTTTATCTTGACTTGATGTTGTTTTCCATATTTTCTACCGGTTTCTGTTTCATTCAGCTATTTTACATACCAGTACATTCCAAGTACTGACGTCCACTCTGGACTGCATCGTTTTATGATGTAGAGGCAGGTACTAGAGATCTTCAACAAGCGCTCCGTTGAAGATCAGAGATCCGAAGATTTGGTGAGCCTCCCGTACTCCGGAGGAACCATTATATTATTTCATCATGCTTTAGAGTTAGGATTGGAATATTATCTTATTTTGTTCTTGGGTAGCCATGGGTCTGTCATTGGCACCACATGATTTAGTGATAGAGGCTTCATAGATCGGTGTCGAGCATTGATATTGATATTGTGAGCTAGTTCTTTCTACTAGCCTTCGTTATTTTGCTTATATTATATTGAGAACTTTAGATGAACTGCGTCCGCTGCTTGCATATACTTTCCGCTGATCAGTAGAGTTTATTTGATTGAATGATGTGATGAGGCTAAGTGGTTCGCTTGGGGACTAGCAATAGTCTCTGAGTGCCGGCCACGCCAAGGGTACCCTCCC
Source organism: Solanum rostratum (assembly GCA_029948455.1). Taxonomy (NCBI): domain Eukaryota; kingdom Viridiplantae; phylum Streptophyta; class Magnoliopsida; order Solanales; family Solanaceae; genus Solanum; species Solanum rostratum. The sequence goes on from CM057048.1 coordinate 63,229,233, forward strand.
GGGGCGTGACAATATGCTCAGTAGGTTTAGCCCACATACCTCATACATTTCGGCTCAGTCTAAGGGATAAAAAAGGCTAGCCAACCTGTTAGGCTGTAGTAGACCTATTTCCTTGTAGGAATGAAGTCCATATTCAATTCTTCCCACTTCCAAGTAGGAATTTTAGTATCTTAGGCCAAACTACCAGGCCTTTATTGCTCAACCGTGACTTATTGATACTTCAGATAGTTAGCAAAAAATTGCGGAATATCCTTCTCCATGCCATTCCATCAGTAGACTTCCCTCAAATTAAGATATACCTTAGTGGCTCTTAGATGAATAAAATATCGAGAACTATAAGCATCCAAAAAGATCTATTGCCTTAAAATATCAACATCTAAAATACACCACTAACCTTGTGTCATGACTAGACTTTTCAATCGAAGATTGCGCCTGTTAGAGCCCACCTATAAGCAGCCAACCGACCCCCACAGTACCTGTTCAGAATCGCTAACATGGCAATACTCATAAAGTACCAATTACACACCCACAATCTTACCAGAACCTGGAAGTCATCTGCATAGAGCTACTATAGGCTCAAGCATACCCCCATAAATACATACATAATAATAATGATAATATACATAGTAAGGAGAAACTCCTACATACAAGTCACAACTATAGAATACAAGACCAACATTTGAATTCAATAGATGATTGTGAAAATCGAAGGAAACTGGACATGTCCAAAGCTGCTAATGTTCACTAAAGTCTCCTGAATCATGCATAGGCTTCTAACTCAGCAACCATGACTAATACCTAGACATGCACCATAGGAAGATGTAGAAAAATAGGGGTGAGTACCGGTATTAGGCACCCAATAGGCATCATTGGCCTACTAAGTGAAATATAGTAAATATAGTAAGCCCAAATATAGAACTGTAGTAAATCTAGCAAATCTAAACCCAGGTCAAGGAGTAACATATTCAAAGAATCATAGAACCCCTAACAGAGTAACCTAGATAGTGTGCCATGAAACCGACTAATGAAACCCAAAGATCCAGTTTTAACTATGTTTGTCGAATTTGAATACCCAACTACATGAAAACAACGATGTACAATTCATCCAACTAAAAAACCTAAGCAGAACCACTGTCACGACCCAGACCTAGGGTCTAGGAGTGACATGGCAAATGTGGAACCTAAGAGTCCCTAAATAAGCGTCATAGCATCCACATACACATCATCGGCTTGGAAACGATTAATAAAGTAGTACACATAGTTCTATAGGATGGGGAAGTATGATTCGCGATATGGGGATGCCATAAGGATAGGGATTTGCATGGATTCACATAGCACATAACACATAAGAACTAAGGGACGGGTAAGTATGAATCTCATCAATATTCAATAGATAGCATTAATCACATGATCTCCATAGACAAATTGCATGTTATACCACAAACTCGTACAAGAGTCTACATATTGTCCAACAATGCATCTAAGACATAGAATATTACAGGGGCCAGGACATGTCTCGTGCTCACCCTCAAAGTAAATAAAACATAAGCAAAAGCATCATAATAGATAGATGGAAGGTGGCTTCTCCTTGGAATACAGGACTTACCACAACAACTTTCACAATCCGAGCTAACCGTTAGAAGGTGGATGAACATAGTCTCCGACCCTTACATGGTTAGATCATGTAGGCAAAGAGTATGTGTTAGTATGCTTGAATATAATAAGTATGCAAGCATGCAATGCATATAAACGCATTAAACCTGCATTCAATGTTAGATGACAAAGGCATATAGGTATAAAGAAATATATACACAAGAAAGAGTAATATATCAGCCTGCCATGAAATCTATGATGCATTAAATGCCATAATACTTTAACATAATAGGGATGAGGCCTCAACCGACATCTAGACCATGCGAGCTATTGCATGGAATTACGATATTTCCCCCACACCGAATAAGAGGTGATCTACTTGCTAAAGGTAGGCCATACTTCTCCTACGGGTCTCCCATTTTGGAAAAGTAACCTTACCTTACGGGCACTCCCATTTTGGAAAGAATTTTTCATTCATCATAACATAATCATAACCATACCTTTTCGGTCACCCATTTCGGTAAAGGTTACCATAAACATAAACCTATGTTTGACACATAGTTATGGGACTTAGGTATTGGACCCTTGGAGATAGTGCCCCTCCCACAAGTCCATTCGGTGCTCAGTCATCATCCCACAAGAATACATATACATACACATGCTTTCAAAAGAGGCAGGAAGTCATTTCAAATTCTTTGAGTGCATACTTACGCTTAAAAGTCAAATATTCTACATAATCATACATACTTGGGCTAAACAGGCAAATGATACTTCAATTCATGCATACTTGGGCTAAAAAGCCAATTCATACTTCATGTCATACTTTCATGCATAGGAATAGCTCATTCACATATATCCATATTGGTGTTAACACCCAAAGTTTGCTCAAAGAGTCATACATAGACATTATATGGTCACATGTCATGTCATACCCATACTTCCATCAAAATCTTATTCATAAACATATTTGAGTCTTAACTCACTTCGTAATCTTCATGAAAATCAATGCTTATGTATGCATATGCTATGAATGATGAGAGAATAGCATGGACAATAAAGATCCATACTTAATTCAGCAATATAATATGAAACCCAAGTAAATCCATGAGTAAATTCACATATAAATCATACTTTACATTACCCATGCTTAAATTCAACATTTAAGGGGACATGCATAATCAAATATTCAAAATATCAATGTAGTTCATCATATTAGGGCTTACATCACTTTTAAAACATCAATTAAACATTGCCCATATCTTGATTGAATCAAATAAACAATAATTTAGAAGGCCATATTCAAAGTAAGCTTGAAATTCATAAACAAAGTCAGTGTTTGGGGTCTTCATGGTTGAAAGGGACCATAAATCAATCCCACATACCTTAGATAATAAAGAAGAATCAAGAAGAAATTGATTGAAGAAGAAGACCCTTCCTTGAGCTCCAAGCTAAATCTCCAATGGCACACTTGAGAGGAGTTCTTTAGATGAGAGAGCCTGAATATTCTAAGTGTATGGAATGAATTTGAATAAGAATAGAGGAATATAGGTCTTTTCAGCAGTTTAGGATAGGTTAGAAAGTCATGAACAACCCTTAGCAATCACCAATATGAAAACACCATTAATGAAATGAGCTTCAAAAAGTTGTTAGGGGTCCCATCAAAGAGCCACACGGCTCGCGAAGAGGTCCATGGATCGTGCAGTGGTCCGTGGTACTGATCATGGACAAAATTCTAGACAATGTCATCTCCAAGGAAGGCATACGGTCCTTACAAAGGCATACGATCTATGCAAGTGCCCGTGCAAGTGACTCAAGTTTTGAGACAGTAATTTTATACTTAGAACCAAATTTTAGGATGACGGATTCACGAAACACCTCACCGCGGCTCGTGGTGAGTTCCACGACCCCACCATGGCTTATGGAGCCCTGCACGACCATACAAGGAGCCATGTAGTGGCTGCCTTAGCCAAATTCTTAGCTGGAAGGCTAAGGAACCTTCCACGGCCCCTTCCACGGCTAGTGGTGAGTACCATGGCTCATGGAGGGTTCCTTGTAAGGCCACCAGGCCTCAAATAATTTCTTAAGCCACCCAAAGTCATACACAAGCATTCCCTATGGCTCACAGACCTCCAAGAACTTAAATTTTATTCATCAAAAGGTCTTACGAAGTCCGGGTCCTTACATAATCTCCCCCTTGGAGACATTTATCCTCGAATGTGCTAGAACATGGCTTGAAAAACTTGACTTAAACATAAAACATTCTAACATAAAGACACAATGCATAATTCATTTCTTAAAAATGATAAAATCATTAAAAGTTATGTAAAAACATCCTTCAAAATCATTTTTGTTCACATGTTTGCATGTCGTGTCATGAAACACAAGAGTGAAAGAACTATGACCATTTAGAATAGAAAGAACCTAATACCTTAGGTTTGAGAAGATTGGAAAGATAGGGGTATCTCCTCATCATGGCGGTCTTCACGTCCCATATAGCACTCTCCAAATGTTGATTCCTCCAAAGCACTTTAACTGAAGCCACATACTTGTTCCAAAGCCACTTCACTTGTCTATCCAAAATCTCAAGTAAAACCTCTTCATAAGTCAAATTCTCCTCAACTTCAATACTCTCTAAAGGCACCACTGAACTAGAATCACCAATCAACTTCCTTAACATCGGCACGTGGAAAACCAGGTGAATAGAACTTATATCCGAAGGCAAATCCAATCTATAGGCCATGTTCCTAATCTGCTCAATAATCTCATAAGGACTTACATACTGGGAACTCATTTTTCTCTTCATATTAAAACATATTACACCCTTCATGGGTGAAACCTTCACATACACCCAATCATTGACATGGAATTCAAGATCCTTCTTCCTAACATCTGAATAAGACTTTTGGCGACTTTAAGCCGTCTTCAACCTCTCCCTTATCAACTTCACCATTTCTATGGCCTACAACACCAAATCCGAGCCAATCAAAGCCATCTCACCCAACTCAAACCATTCCATCGGGGACCTACACCTTCTCCAATACAAAGCCCCAAACAGTGCCATATCAGTGCTAGCATGAAAGCTATTATTGTAGGCGAACTCGATAAGTGGTAGGTGATCATCCCAATTACCCTTAAATTCCAACACACAAGCCCTCAACATGTCCTCCAAAGTTTGAATTGTCCTCTTGGCTTGTCCACTGATTTTGGGATGAAAAATGATCCTTAACTTCGCCTAAGTGCCAAACCCTTTTTGAATTGATTTCCAAAAGTGAGAAGTGAATTGGATACCACAATCCGATATGATAGACATAGGCACAACATGCAACCTTACCAACTCTTGGATAAATAACATTGCATAATCTTTTGCATTGAAGGTAGTCTTGATGGGTCAGAAATAAGTTGACTTAGTTATCCTATCAACGATAATTCAAATAGAATCAAATTGATTTCCCATTTAGAGCAAAGTAACCACAAAATCTATAGTCACATCTTCCCACTTCCATGTGGGAATCTCAATATCTTGAGCCAAACCACTAGGCCTTTGATGTTCTACCTTTAAGTGTTGACAATTAAGACACTCGAATACAAACTTGGCTATGTCTTTCTTCAAACCATGCCACCAATACACTTCCCTCAAATCTTGATACATTTTGGTTAATCCTGGATGTATGGAATAATGAGAGTTCTGGGCTTCACTCATGAACACCTTTCTAAGGACATCAACATTTGGAACACACAATCGATCTTGATACCAAAGCATACCATCTACCCCTTGGGAGAAAACCTCAACCTTTTTTTTCACAACCAACTTCTTTAACTCAACCAAAGATAGTTCTAAATCTTGTTTTAGTTCAAAATCTTGTTTTCCTTGAAATCAACAACCATAGAAGAATTAGCCCCATTCTGGACATGAATACCACCATCATTAGAGGAAGCCAATCTAATACCCAACCTAGCCTAACGGTGAACATCTTTTACAAATTCCTTCTTCCCTTCATCAACATGGGCCACATTCCCCATAGATATCCTACTAAGAGCACCAACAATAATATTTGTCTTATTGGGATGATATTGGATACTCATGTCGTAATCCTTAAGAAGTTCCAACCACCTTCTTTGCCTCAAGTTAAGGCCCCTTTGGATGAACACATATTTCACGCTCTCATGATCAGTTCATCAACATGAACCCCATATAAATAGTGTCTCTAAAGTTTTAAAGCAAACATCACAACCGCTAACTCAAGATCATGAGTCGGGTAATTACACTCATGAACCTTCAATGTCTCGACGCATAAGCTATCACCTTACCATGTTGTATAAGTACACAACCCTAACCAATCCGAGAAGCATAAGAATATATCACAAACCCATCTAAACCATCTAGTAGAGTTAAAACAGGGGTCGATGTAAGTCGATCTTTCAAAGTTCGAAAAATCTTCTCACGCTCATCTGACCATACAAACTTGGCCTTCTTTTGAGTCAACTTGGTCAACGGAGATGCAATGGATAAGAAACCTTCAAAAAATCTCTTGTAATAACCAGCCAACCTGAGAAAACTTTGAATATCCAAAAGAGTCAATAGTCCAGGCCAATTCTTCACAGCTTCAATCTTTTTTGGGTCAACTTTGATACCATCATCGGATACCACATGACCAAGAAAGACTAATTCACCTAACCAAAACTCACATTTGCTGAACTTGGCATAAAATTATTTTTCCCTCAAAGTCTAGAGAACCAACCTCGAATGATCCATACGCTCTCGCTCACTTCGGGAATAAATCAGAATATCGTCGATGAAGACGACCACAAAACTATCAAAAATGGCTTGAACACCCAATTCATAAGATCCATAAATATGTTAGAGCATTAGTCAAACCAAATGACATCACTACAAATTCAAAATTCCCGTATCTAGTTCGGAACGCCATTTTTGGAATGTCAAACTCTCAGGCCCTCAATTGATGATAACTAGACCGAAGGTCAACCCTTGAGAAATGGGTGGCATATTGAAGTTGATAAGACAAGTCGTCGATCCTCGAAAATGGACATTTATTCTTGATGGTTACCTTATTTAGTTGCAAATAATCAATGCACATCCAAAGAGACGTATCGTTCTTTCTTACAAATAACATTGGATCAACCTATGGTGATATGCTTCGTCTAATAAATCCATTCTCCAAAGAGTCAGTCAGTTGATCCTTCAACTCCTTCAACTCAGTTGGTGCCATACGTCAAGGAGAAATTGAAATAGGTTGAGTATCTGGGAGTAGATTTATGCTAAAGTCTTTTTCCCTTTCGAGAGGAATACCAGGCAAATCTTTGGGGAAAATATCTGAAAACTCATTAACCACCGGAACTAATTCAAGAATAGGTGGCTCAGACTACACATCCCTAACCCTCACAATATGATAAATGCACCCCTTAGAAATCATCGTTCAGGCTTTGAGATAAGAGATAAATCGACCCTTAATAGCAGAGTCACTACCCTTCCACTTAAGGACAGGCGCATCTAAAATTTGGAATTTGACTTTCCAGGTTCTACAATCTATAGAGGCATATAATGCATGCAACTAATCCATCCCGAGAATAATATCAAGATGAAACATCTCAAGTTCCACAAGATCACATGGTAGGAATTTATGCAAAACACATACAAGGAAGCCCCGATAGACTCTTTGCGCAACAATAGACTTACCCACGGGAGTATAAACTAAAAAGGGCTCCCTTTGAATTTCAGGACACAAACCAAACTTAACGGCCAAAAGAGAAGCCACAAAAGATAAATTTGCACCTAAGTCAAGCAAAGTATAAGTATCAAAATCAAAGACTTTTAACATATCAGTCACTACATTTGGAGTCTCCTCCACATCCTATCGAGCATGCGAAGCATAGAACCTATTGTTTCTGGGGCACCACCTTGTGGAGCTTTTTGCTAGCTTTTATCACCTTGGGCCACTTGACCCTTACCCTTCTTGGCAGCTTTATGACAATCAGCAACCTTGTGGCCCCTATCACTACACCAAAAATAAGCACCTAAACTCCTAAAGCACACACCCGAGTGATTCTTCCCACATGTAGTACACTGAGGAGTCATTGGCCAACCTCCAACCTATACTTTGGGAGGAGGCACTCTAGAATTGGCAACCTTTGCATTTGAACCTTGGCCTTGTTGGAAGAGACCATATCCACCACCACTCCTAGGGTTGGAGAAGCCACCATCACAACAGGCTCTCTTGAAATCATTCACCCTTTTCTCCTTGAGCTTTTCCCCTTCAATCTGTTCAGGATAGGTCATGAGCCTGGAAATGTACATATCCTGAATAAGCATAGCCATATTCCATTCTTTCACAACCAATTCAGAGATCCCATAAATAAACTTATGCATTCTTGCACGGGGGTCAGCCACTCGCATAGGAGCATACTTTTAGAGCTTTGTGAACTTGAGGGCATATTCCCTCACACTCATACTACCCTACTTGAGGTTGATAAATTCCATCATTTTTGCCTCCCTAAGTTCAAGAGGAAATAAATGGTCCAGAAAGGCAAAGTTGAACTCTTCCCAACTAACCCCATCATCACCAATCCTCTCCATTAACAATTAGGTGTACCATACTGGAGCCACATCCTTCAAGTGATAGGCAGATAACTCATCCTTCTCCTTTGGAGTCACCCCCATAATGGTCAACACCTTAGACAGTTCATCAATGAAGTCTTGAAAATCGTCATCAGCTTTTGACCCATAAAACTTTGGAGGATTCATCTGTGTAAAATCTCTCACTCTAGTAGCCATAGTGAGAGCATGAAGAGAGGGTTAGCCTACCTAGCCTGGTTGGTTACAACTTAGGCAAGCAAGGCAAAGGGAGTGCAGAATTCATTTTGAGTAACCAACTCTCCCATAGGCTCCTAAGGGACTTGGTCCTCATTAACCGGAGCCTACCTTGGTAGAGGGGCTCTTCTCGGAGGAATCTTCTATAAGGCATCAAAGACATCGTCAAAGTTAGAAAGTCTTAAGACATGGTCCAAAGCTTTACATAAGACATGAAGAAGTGAGACAATTCATAGAATGCCATCATAGCCTCCCGCTCATAGGTATGGTTCACTTCACACTAATGAATAGGACTCTACTCGATGCGGCATGTTAGATTGTGAGGATCATTTATAAACATAGTGCTCTGATACCAAGTTTGTGGTGACCTAGACCTAGGGTCTAGGAGTAACATGGCGAATGGGAACCTGAGAGTCCCCAAACAAGCCTCAGAGCATCCACATACACATCATCTATTCGGAAGAGTTTAATAAGTAATAACACATAGTTCTAAGAGATGCAAAAGTATGAACAACGCTATGAGGATGTCATAGGGATAGGGATTTGCATGGATTCGCATAGCACACAGCACATAACAACTAAGGGGCGGGTGAGTATGTCTCACGCTATGGGGGTAGAAGGGACTTTGGACTTTCTAGATTTCCACATCTCATCGCGAATATATGATCATCTCATCAATATTCAACAGATAGCCATAATCACAATCTCCATAAACAAATAGCATGTCATAGCACAAATTCATACAAGAGTCTACATGTTGTCCAACAATGTCTTTAAGTCATAGAATAGGACGGGGGACAAGTCACGTCCTGAACTCACCCTTAAAGTAAATAAAACATAAGCAGAAGCATCATAATAGGTAGATGGAAGGTGGCTTGTCCTTGGATTATAGGACTCACCATAACGACTTTCACAATCCGAGCTAACTGTCAAAAGGTAGATGAAGATAGTCTCAGGTCCCTACATGGTTAGATCATGTAGGCAAAGAATATGTGTAAGTATGTTTGAATGTACTAAGAATGCAGGCATGCAATACATATCAATGTATTAAACCTAAATTCAATGTTAGATGACAAGGGCTCATATATAGAAAGAAATATATACATAAGGAAGAGTAGTATATCAATATGCCATGAAATATACAACAACAACATACCCAGTGAAATCCCACAAGTGGGGTCTGGGCAATATGCCATGAAATATATGATGTATAAAATACCATAATACTTAAATATAGTCGTGATAAGACCTCAACCGACATCTAGACCATGCAAGTTATTACATAGAATTTTGGTGTTTTCCCCATACTAAATAAGAGGTGATCTACTTGCCAAAGGTAGACCAAACTTTTCCATATGGGCCTCCCATTGGAGAAGTAACCTTAACTTATAGGGACTCCCATTTCGTAAAGGCTTTTCATTCATCATAACCATACCTTATGGGCCTCCAATTTTGGTAAAGGTTACCACAAATATGCGTTTGTCACATGGTTATTGGACTTGAGTACTGGACATTTGGAGATAGTCTCTCTCCCACAAGTCCACTTGGTGCTAATTCATCACCCCACAAGAATACATATGCATATACATGCTTTTAAAAGAGGCATGAGTCATTTCAAATCCTTTCATTGCATACTTAGGCTTAAAAGCCAAACATTCTTTACAATCATACATACTTAGGCTAAAGAGCCAAATCATATTTCAATTCATGCATACTTGGGCTAAAAAGTCAATTCATACTTCATGTCATACTTTCATGAATAGGAATAGCTCATTCACATATATCCATATTGGTGTAAACACCCAAAGTTTGCTCAGAGCCATATCATAGATATTATGTGATCACATGTCATGTCATGTCATACCCATACTTCATCAAAATCATATTCATAAACATATTTGGGTCTTAACCCACTTCATAATCTTCATGAAAATCAATGTTCATGCATGCATATGCCACGAATGATGAGAGAATAGCATGGGCAATAGAAATTCATACTTAATTTAGTAATATAATATGACAGCCAAGTAAATCTATGAGTAAATTCACATTTAAATCATACTTTACATTACCCATGCTTAAATCCAAAATTTAAGGGGAAATACATAATCAAATCTTCATAATATCAGTGCAATTCATGATATTAGGGCCTAAATCACTTTGAAACATCAATTAAACATAGCCTATACCTCAGGTGAATCAAATAATCAATAATTTAAAAGACTCATATTTAAGTAAGCTTGAAATTCATAAATCAAGGAGTAAAGGTGTTTGGGGTCTTCATGGTTGAAAAGGACCACGAATCATTCCCACATACCTTAGATAATTAAGAAGAACCAAGAAGAAATTGATTGGAGAAGAAGACCCTTCCTTGAGCTCCAAGCTAAATCTCCAATGGCACACTTGAGAAGAGTTAGATGAGAGACTTTGAAATTCTCACTGTATGGAATGAATTTGAATAAGGATAGAGGAGTATAGGTCTTTTAAGAGGTTTAGGATAGGTTAAAAAGCCATCAACGACCCTTAGGAATCACCAAATTTATGAGAAAGTCATTAATGAAATAAACTTTAAAACATTGTCAGGGGTCCCATCTCCACACAACTCAAGAAGAGATCTACGGACCGTGCAATGGTTCGTGGTGCTGATCTTGGCGAAATTCCAGACAAGGTCATCTCCAAGGAAGGCATACGGTCCTTGCAAAGGCACACGATCTATGCAAGTGCCCGTGCAAGTGACTCAAGTTTCGAGATGGTATTTTATACTTAGAACCACATTTTAGGATGAGGACTTCATGAAACACCTCACATAGCTCTTCGTGAGTTCCAGGACCCCACCACAGCCCGTGTAGGGGCTATGTGGTGGCTACCTTAGCCAAATTCTTTGCTAGAAGGCTAGGGCACCTTCTAAGGGCCCTTGCACGACTAATGGTGAGGACCATGGCTTGTGGAGGGTTCCTTGGAGGGCCACCAAGCCTCAAATCCTTTCTTAAGCATCCCACCATCATACACAAGCATTCCCCATGGCTTACAAAACTCTAGAAACTCAAAGTTTTACTCATCGAAAGGTCTCACGAAGTCCAGGTCCTTACAACCACACCACAACTAACCTAGGATCGAGGTATAAGGTTGTAGGTAGGCATAAGGCCCCAGTATCTATGGTTGTATGCTGACTAGGCCCGTATAATCCCGGAATGTACACCCACACATAACAATAGGTGTATAGTTGTTGGATATATGGATCAGTAATTGACGACAAAAGTCTCAACCACCCAACTATGTCTGAACCAATACATACCCTCAGTATGTAGTCAGAAGTACACCACGGATACAATACCCTGTGCTAAGCTAGGTCATACCCTTTTCACCATAGGCTGGACTATAGGTATACCCTCAGCACATAGTTAAAAGCATAAGCCAGAATACAATACCATGTGCTGGACTATACGCGATACCCTCAGTACCTTGTGCTGGACTATAGGTATACCCTCAGCACATAATCGGAAGCACAACGTGGAAAACCATACCCTACGTTGGACTATAGGTGATACCCTCAACACCTTTTGCTGGACTATAGGCATGCCCTCAGCACATAATTGGAAGTGCCAGCTGAAACTAGTCCCTTGAACATAGCATCTACCTCTATATCTGACAACCCCGCAAGAATCAATCAATCAACCCAAGTATATGTCTCAATAGGAGGAGTATAGAATCGTGTCTAGCTATAAATAAGTTCACCCTAGCTGAAGACATAGCAAGTATCTAGAATAATCAGAACCATGCTAACAATATCCAAGCCAGCTAATGACGGTAACAACACCTTAGGCAGAATAACAGACAGTCCACTTGATAATCACAAAAGTTAATTATCCAAAAATTAATATTACCCAACTAACCCCTAAGTATGCACACATCCCACCATTCAGATCATAAATTAGTTACTAGAGAGTCAGGAATATAGCATACCGACCACATTATATCAATGAGATCATAGTCACAATGTCACAAAGCGTAACCAGGAGTATAACCAACAACAAGCCTCTTAATATCACATAACCCTTGTACCATACCACCTACACGGGTATACAAGTAACCATACAAATATATCATATGCCAACCCCGCTGACAAAAGTGATAACTCATCCAGGAAACTATGTGCCGACTCACTAATAATGTGACAATCTTCAGAACAGATGGTAATCTGAAGGACTACCTGATACTGACAGCATTACAACCACGGATGGCCCAGTGAATCCCATGGGATCAAGTATACATCCCTTACAAAATCACATTTGTATTTCTATCTTTCTTGAGGTATTGTAGTATCGTAGTTCATGCCAAAGTCACAGTGCCCAATCATAGGTATAAATGATAACAGTTCTCAGGAGCAGTTAGTACAAGTTTAAATAGTGTATAATAACTACTAGTAGGAAACATAAGATATATGCCATAGAAATCAAGATGAGTCATGTCTACCACAAACAAATGGATCACAACTAGACGATTATAAGTACTTAGAATAACATAGAAGTCACAATTACATCACAAGTATCTAAATAATAAAACTTATAGAGTCACATAAACGTCACAACTATATCGAAGGTATCTCGAATAGTCAGGGCTCCCAAAATCAAATTGGACATCACAATAGTCCACAAATACCACATATAGTCAACAATTGTCTCAAAGTTATCACATCACAATAACCTCAGGCTACAGCAGCATACAAACAAGATTCAAGCTCAATACGCATACCAATCCCATGGCTTCAACACATATCCAGCCTTCAAAAGGCCCTCTCGTAGTTTAACAGTGCCATAATTCAACTAATATAGCAACTACAACTAACATAGCCCTCAATACAACAATTGTCATCCCATGTCATTATATATAATACATATAGATCAAAATCAGCTATGTACAACACATATTGCACAGCTAATTCTACAAAGTCTGCCTACAAATTATTCAAGAGTAATAATACATGTTAGCATGCAAGTGTCTACTCTAACAAGGGGCCTGGTCCCTTATCACAGAAACAAGAAAGACAGGAAAGTAATAATGCATCCGTTTTAATGCGGAAAGCCTCCTTTCTTGAGGGAGGAAAAACCATGACCTGGTCTAGAGGATTTAAGCTCAAATTTCACTAACTTAAAGGAGCAAAATGATTACAACACCTTGCAATATTGAGGATTGATCCACAAATCTTTTTCCCCTTACCAGGAAGTGAAACCTTTTTTAACTAAGCTGCAGCAATACAACCCACTAAACTAATCTCACAAGGACTGGCTTAGAATTTACACTTCCATACTAGCTACCCCAAGGTACAAATACAAGCAAACCACAAGAGAAATTCTCATCAAAACACCAGATTCCTTTATAGATGAGGATCTGGTTCACATTGAAGCATGAGGAATCAAACTAAAGAAAGCTTTGAAAGGACCGCTGAAACCTTGAACGCCATGGTTGTTCTTCAATGTTTTTCCAGAGAGCAAAATATCTCAGTTTTTGAATGTTCGAAGTGATCTCTACACCTTCTAATTTGCAATATATATCAATTCAATTAATGTGGAATAACCATATTTTGGGACCACAAAACTTGGAGCAATCTTATTGGTCAGGAGGCCTTCCACTCTACAAAAACTCAAGCACTACCAAAGTTTGTTATTTGCAATACAGATGTCACTATCAGTTAGAGACTAGTACAACTGATACTTACTCTAAGATGGGATCAGGTCCCATCCTAGAGTTTGTCAATGCATCAAAACTTTTACATGCTAAACAATAAAAATTCTATACGTGGCAGGGACAATAATTGAATATGGAAATATTGTGCCGCCAACAAGATAAAATATTTCATATGTCTATGTTGTCACGAAAGACTTCCAACTCGACTTTAGTTGAACTCTACTAACATGGACATAGCTGCAAATTGTCATATTTGTAACTGTACTGAATTCCTGTACCATATTTTCTTACAATGTATTAATACTTAAAGGTTCTGGACAAACTGGGTGTACTCCCGCATATCAGTGACTACATCCGAAATCACATTGACTGATGGATCTCGTGAAGAAAATTAACCATATTATCAACCTATGTTATGGTATAATTTTTTTCCCTTTCCTTTAGTCTGAGTAATCTAGATGTAGGAATCATAACACTTCAAACAATGTCAAATCTTACATCTCCACTGAAGTTACCACTTACCACTGCTAAAGTTTTGGAGTTTCATTATCTCGCAAACGCTCTTCCTAAATCAGAGATGAACCCAATACTCCAAATATGGACCCCCCCCCCCCCTCCCCACCATATACAGGTTATAAATACAGGCTAAATTTTCTAAATGCTTTAACGACTCTGGATACAATGACATTAACTCAATTGCCGCTAAATTTTTTTGGAACTATAAAGAAAATCTATTGCAACTAAATGTCTCTTTCGCTATAGTGTAGACTACCAATATGCATGCTGAACTGCAAGCCGTGATACATGGCCTGAAGTTAGCAGTTGATGGGAATCTCACTTCATTAGAAATGGCAGTCGCCTCAACAAAAATTACTGGTTTCTTTTAGAATCTAACAATCTTTTATAATCTAATTAATTGAATGATTGCAAGGGAGTTGTCGATCCAGCTGGGGAACTCCACCATCCAACATAATTGGCGAGCAGAACGAAATGACAGATGATGTGATTTGTGTTGGGAAATGGAAAAAACAATTGTTAAGTCAAATGTCCAAAAGCTGAAAAAAATTGTTAAGTCCAATGTGTAATGCTCAACCCGTGTGGATCCATATGAAACACCAAAAAAATTGGTTTTGGTGCTATATTGAGCATTACATATGGTAGGATCATTTGTTTGCTTTCCCTTTTTCTTTTTTCTTAAAAAAATTGTAGTGCTTTTCTTTTACCAAAAGAAATCAAATCAATTAATTTGATTTGACTGCATAGTGGTAGGGTATTTAGGACTCTATTCATGGTAGATGGAGGTACCAACTTTTGTGCTTTATCTACATATGATAAGAGTACATTGTGGCCTATGCATATATATAATAATTGGAGGGAACGTGTTAGTATATTTACCATAGCTTGTGATTAAAGTACTATATTAACCATAGCTTGTGATTAAAGTTTTGGCTAACATTTTAAGAAAATAAGTGAGGGAAAAAAATGTGAAAAATGAAGGAGTGAAAATTATTTTTTTTTTAAATGTTATAGATTATCCATGAATATCTATTTAAGGAGCTTCAAGCTTTTTGATGTGATTGGTCTTCGAAAAGGGAAAAAAATGGGTGAGACAAACTTCCAGGCGTCTGGATCCATAACAACACCAAAAAAATTCCTATGGTGTTATATTTAGTCTTAGCTATGGTATGAAAATGTAGTTGCTCTCCATTGTTTTTTAAATAAAGGGGTTTTAGTGATTTTTCTTTAGCACAAGTTATCAAATCAATTAATTTGATTGGATAGCATAGTGGCAGCCTATTCATTCTTGATGAAGCTACCAGCTTCTTATACTTTGGCCACATAGGAAAATACTTCATTGTTGAATATGCACATATATAATAATTAGAGGGAAATTATTAGTATATTTACCAAGACTTGAGTCTTAAATTTTTTAGCAACACCTTAAGAAAATAAGTGTTTGGTATTAACGAGAAAAATTGTGTGGAAGATGGGACGTAATAGGTATTTAAATCCATGACTAACGATAATTTTGTGTCGATTTTGGTGAAATATGATGGAAGATGGGACGTAACAGGTATTTAATATTATGTAAATTTAATTTTTTTTAAATGTTGGAGATTCGTGATAAAACACTATTTACATAGTTTCAAGATTCTTCTTTTAAGTTGATTTTTTTAAAAAAAATTGTGTGACACATGTTTCATTAATTGTGGTGAGAAAATAAATTATTTCATGAATGTTCATGTTTAGATATGAAGTTTTGTTTTACTGACAAAATTTTTTAGTGGCAACATTTATTTTTTACCACTCACTCTTTTATGATTGATAACATTTTAGTGGTACTATGTTGGTGTTATAATTATGTGAAAAGGTTCTTGGTTGGGGACGTCCATGATGATCAGTTAAGTGGTGCATGTGTTGGTATAAAAGAAAATAATTCCACAAAAAAAATTTCAACTGTCGTGAACCTGGGTTGGTGTCAACCTTGTTATCAGTTAGAATATGGTTGCCTACGTGGTAGTTTTCATGGTATATTAATTGTGAGATGACATTGAAATGTTGAATGTGGAAAATTTGGTGTTGATTGTGATATATGTTTGGTGTCTAATAAACCAGAAGGTGTTCCAAAGATTTGAGTTACGATTTTTAAAGGGATTATCATCGCACAGTTGTTTGGTGTTATATTTGGTATTTAACTTGGTTCTAGTAATGGTGTATGTAATTTTATGTAGAGTTACAAAAAAAGTAGGGACTTTCAAGTTGGAAACCCGTCGGGTGTTTTGTGTAATTTTTGTGAGAAGGATATAAATAGTTTGTGCTAGTAAAGATGAATATAAATTTTATGGTGTATAGTTAGATTATGAATATAATAAATCGTGGTTGTTGGCATGTAAATAATTATTCAAGTTAGTTCATGTATGGTTTATACTTAATTAAGGATGATACAAACAGGACAAAGAAAAAAAGGGACACATTCTTACACAGCACAGTGGGCATGGCACAAATTATTGCGGTGATTATAAAAATAAGCGAAAAGCATACAAAGTCAACCCAACATCCAACACAATACTTACACAATATGTACACCAGAAAAAAATTATTCAAGCTTGTTAATGTGTGGGTTATGCTTGATTAAAGATGATACCAACATGACGAAGAAAAAAATATAAATAACATTTTTAAACACCACAGTGGGCATGGCACAATTACTGGAAAAAATTGTAAATTAAGCCAAGAGAATACTAAACCACACCAATATCCAAAACAACATTTATACCATTAGGTACACCATATACAAAAAGAATTTGTCCAACATTGCAATAAATACTCGGACTTCCTCCTAGGAACATACTTAGATGTTGGCACCCTTTACACCATTAGTCTCATGCATTTGGCCCTTACCCTTCCTTTTGGAAGTTATACTACCCTGGCTCTTGCTAGAACTAACGTTTATGAATTTATCCTTCGAATTTTTTACACCCAAATCGTTGCCCATTTTGGTTGGTAATGGTGTGTACGCATTTAAATCAAAATTTGGTCTAGAAGAAGAACGAGGAGTGCTATCAACTGAAATAACATTCCTTGGAAAGCTTGGGCTTTTTCTGGTAGGTGTGACTTCCATAGTTATTTTTTCCTTTACTAGTAAAAGAATACTACAAAGAAAGCAAACAAAAAACCAAGAACAAAAAAACTAGGACGAATATAATAACTTCCTCGTATACCAATAGTTAGATTCAAGAAGATTACCAAGAAAAAAAGGGTCGATCTTACCTGGAACAATGGATGGAATTTCCAAATCTTTTGAACAATTAATTTTATTTTATTTTAGTATGTAATGGAAGAAGAAATTGAATAAAACATGTTATATTCGTATACCAAAAACTACATTCAAGGATTCAAGAAGATTACAAAGATAGAAAAAAAGGGGGGTCCATCTTACCGGAACAGCGACGGAATTACCAAAGTTTTTGAACAATGAATTTTTAAAAGCGTGTAATGGTTGAAGAAATTAAATAAAAGATGTTGAATTCGTATACCAACAATCACGTTCAAGGATTCAAGAAGATTACAAAAGTACACACAATTAAAAAAAAAAGGAGGGGTGATCTTACCTGGAACAATGACCAGAATTTCCAAACGTTTTGAGTTTTTTTAAAGCATGTAATTGAAGAAGAAAGTGAATAAACATTTTTGAATAAATGGGGGGATGCGCCGGCTGATTGAACTGGCGCATCAATCGAGGCCTAGACACATCTCATCACTATGATTATTGGTTATTATCCATTGGATAAAACTACAATACCATGTGAAATAAAAAAAAAATCGGCTCACATTAAATGCTTTGACAGTAAAACAAAAAAAAAGAAATAAAATCTTAGTCATTATGCCTTGTCAACCCATAAATAAATAAAAAAATTCAGACTTGTATTAATGAATTTGGGGGGGCAAATCGATTAAAAAAAAAATTTTAAAAAGGAATAAAATCTGACTCCCATTAATGCTTTGTCAGTAAAGGAACTTGCATATTTTAGTAATTTTTGTGTTATTTTGATAAATAAAATAGAAAGTGTAATTTGAATTCAAAAGTTGTATACTTATGTAAAAAATCGTTGTAATAAGTTGTAATTACCTATAGTATTTTCTTTATTATTAAACAAAAATGATTAGCTTTGTAAAAAGTAAGTTCTCCGGTTTAAATTAGTTCAGTTCTTATTATATCGAAATCTAGTTTTACCAACTTTCGAACTAAATTGAGGTAAACAAATGTATTTTTTAAAAGAAAATATAAAATGTACAACAATAAAATAAACAACAAATTTTCTCACATAAAACGAGAAAAAATACATCTAAAAGCTACCTTAAGTAGGAGTTTGACTCACAAGGAAACAGAATGTAAACCAAAATTCAAAACGAAAAATACAAATCACTAACAAGAAAATTACATCAGAAAAATGCACATAATCTTCATCAATCATCAAATTGCCCTTCGGTTTTGGATCAATGGGCTATTTGTGTGAGAAGCACTGCCTGAACTATATTGTCCAGAAAAATTGCTGCTATTTGTGTTGGAATTGGAACTATATTGTCCGGAGAAATTGTCAATGGCTGTATTAGAGTCAATTGGAATTGTATAAAGATCTGATAATTCATCTTCGTTCTCTTCATGTCCATTTCCATTAGCCCAAGGGTTATTTTTTGTGAACTTTCTTAAATTTTCAAGATCCATTGCGACTTCTTTCATCGTAGGCCTATCTTCTCCGTGCAAACTAAGACAACTCTTCACTAGCTCAGCCACCTTTTGGAGTTGATCAAGGCTTCCTTCTCTTACCACTCTGCGATCAAGAATTTGAAACAATTGATTCCTTCTCATGGACAAAACAAAATACTCAGCCAAATTCTTGTCCTCCTCAGTTCTGTCCTTTGAAATAGGTTTCATCCCTGTTAATAGTTCAGCAAGAACTACTCCAAAACTATAAACGTCACTTTTCTCAGTCAACTGACTTGTTCGAAAATATTCAGGATCTAGGTATCCTAATGTCCCTTGAACCATGGTAGCAAGATGTGTTTGATCAATAGGGATTAACCTTGAGGCTCCAAAATCTGCCACTTTGGCAGTGTAAACATCATCCAACAATAAATTGGCAGACTTGACATCTCTATGAATTATAGGCATTTGCGCGGAAGAATGAAGGTAAGCAAGTGCACTTGCTGTCTCACTAGCAACTCTTAGCCGATTTTGCCAAGATAACCAAGGTGCTCCATTTTGATTGTGGATATGCTCGTAAAGAGTTCCATGAGAAATGTATTCATAAACCAGTAAAGGAACTTCGGCTTCCAAACAACACCCAAAGAGTCTCACCACGTTTCTATGGTTAATTTGAGTAAGAATAAGTACCTCATTGATGAACTGTTCAATCTGTTCCTCGTCCATAAACTTAGATTTTTTAATAGCAACTATGCGGTTATCAGGTAGAATACCTTTATAGACAATTCCATTTCCACCACGTCCAAGAATTCTATCACTGGCATAGTTATTCGTAGCTTTCTTCAACTCTTCAGCAGTAAATACTTTGGTTGCCTCCACACCACCCTCGTTAGAAGAGATTCGTTGTTTCAAGAGCAAACCACCATTTTGTTGGAAAAACTTCTCTCGAAGTTTAATCAGTTTTCTTTTCTTGATGCTGAAATAAAGCCAAGTTGTCCCAACTACTAGGGATACAAAACCAACTCCCATACCTGGTTTATCCAACGAATTTATTGGAATTAGAAAAATAAGAGAAGGAACATATGAGAGTAGAGACAAGTGATTTTCTGAGAAACATACCAATCGAAAACTTGATCCATGGGAACTCTGAGTTCGAGCCTGGTGCAATACAGCCACGGCCATTCTTTCTGCCATCACCAGTGTATCCTTCTGGACAGGAACAATTGTAACTCCCCGGCGTGTTTATGCAAATTTGTTCACATAAATTGGTATTTGGATCCGCACATTCATCAATATCTGGCTTGCAAAACAGAGAAAATTAATCCCAGACGCCTTGTCCTTTTTATCTTTTTCTTTTGTTAGCAAAGTTCGATCTAACGAGTAGTTATAGATTAAAAAAAAAAAGGACATTTTTTTAAAACAAACTAAATATATATATATATATAACAAATAGCTTGAAACTGAGGGAATGACTTGAATACTTTAAAGGCACTCACTGATAATATCGCCTTAAATCTTTAAGCATTACTCTATGAAATAAGTTTGTAACATTTCGTTGCTCGACTAATCCGACTCAAAATAGTTTACTTAATCAAAATTACAACTGCATCGTCTAAAACAATAATTTTCTTTAATTAAAAAGAAGATACGTTTAAGCCTACAAATGTTATGACATATTTATAGTAATAAGTTTAAAAATACTTTTGTTTCTTTCTTAAATTCAATACTCAGTCAAACTATAACCTAAATTGAAGTAGAGAAAATAACTCATGAGTCAAACCTTAATGAGAGGGATGGGTCAATAATAAGTCAACTTCACCACGAATGTCAAATCCATGTGTGATGAATATTGAGAACTAATACTATTGATTTTCTAGGGGCTAGTGGTTAAAAAATAATTTATATATACACACCAATATCCTTCTATATTACAACATGTTAATTAGTTATCACTTTTATCATATTATCAATTTAAGATTTACCAAGAAATTCACTTGCAATTACCTGTATATGATATGATTGCATAAAGCAAACTCCAAAAAGGGAAAAACAAGACAAACTTTTTGTTAACATGAGATATTTGAGCACATAGAGAAACCGAATTACCTTGGCAGCCAGAGCCTATGTATGGATTGCCTACATATCCCGAGTTACAGCTACATCGGTAGCCACCAATGCTAGTGTTAGAATCAACACACTGGCTATTATCGAGGCAAGCATAATCATTACGTTTCTGTGCTTCAACACAAGATTGATTTCCAATGGCCCAATCTAGCACAATAGGGACATTATCCCTAATCTTCTTTGCAAAATTAACATCACTGAGATCCTCTACACCTTGGAACTCAAACCGACTGGCTTCACCAAGAAACGAATGGCCACATGGATTAAACGACCAAACTAAGCTATGATTTCTTGTGGTTACCATAGATGTATTGAAATATTTCAAGCCTTTTGGTATTGTTATTTGGCAGCATCCAAAGCCCATACATTTTCCTTTAACTATATCAGTGGTGCTCGTGCAGAGAGAGGGGCAACCATTAGCGAAGTTACTTCCACTAATGATTGCACCATCATCACAACCAATCACCATGAATCTGCAGAGGTCAATTTACATTTTAGAGTGGGTAAGTTTAGATGCATAAAGTTACGGTACACGTCTGTTGACTTGATTCAACTTGAAAAAACTAAGCAAAAAAGAGTTGAAATAATATAACTCAACATGTCAAACTGCGATCCAAATTCAAATGTACAAAATTACATCTGAAATTTAAGAATTATGTAAACATAAAAGAATACAAATTAATAATTCAGAAGAAAAATACGTTGGTTTTCCTTTAGCCTCTCTTTCAAAAAGGGAGAAGTTTAGTCATTCGCAATTTGACTGTTGGCCAATAGCTTAAAATGGCCAGATTCTAATTTATTTATTTTTTTTGGCAAGATTCTAAAAATTTGTTTAGTGGTGTGGGTCTGGTTAAAAAAGGTTATGGATAATTTAAGTGAAATTGGATTATTATTTTTTGGTCGATTTGGGAGTTTCCTTCATACCAGGGTAATTTTGTTAAGGTTATGAACAATAAAGGGTCGTTTGGTGTGATGGTGTGATTGATAAGAGAAGTTAATCTCAAAATAATTTTTTAGTGGCCTTTAATCTTTTATTTGGTTGTACAGATTTGAATAACTTATTTTAGGATTAACAATTATTCCTTTCCGGGGTGGAATTACAATTTCAGGATAACTTATCCTCGGATAAAATATGTTAAATAACAAAAATATCCTCCTTAAACTATCTTTTATACACTACTTTTGTGTTTATTTATATTAACGTACTTTTAAATAAAATTTATAATAACATTCACAACCTTAATTAATCGTTGTTTTTATATTTTTTTAATTAAAAAATTATATTTTATAAATACAATTTCTATCTATGAATATACTGTAAGCTGAATTTATTTGTCTAATACTTATGTTTTTTTATATTTTGATTTCTCTTAAAATGTTCAGTCAACTACTAAATTATGTATTTCAAATTAAATAGTTTACCCACTAAAAAAGTTATATTTATGTATCAATTAAAATGTGAATTATTTTAATAATATTTTTTTTACTTTAAGAAAACCTAAAATGGAAGTTTTATATTTAAGCTAAATAAGATGGAAGTTTTATTTTTAAGTTAAATAAGATGGAAATTTTATTTAAGCTAAATAATATAGAAGTTTTATTTTTAAGTTAAATAAGATGAAAGTTTAATTTTAAAAACACATGGCACAATCATGAAAATGCATACACATAAATTGAATAAGATGAAAATTTACTTTTAATAATGAAAAACTAAAACTTTCAAAGAGTCTTTTTAAAAAAAAAAAAAACTAAATAAGGTGGAGGGTATTTTTGTAAACAAACATCTTATTCTTAGAAATCGTACAATGAATAGTATTTTAAATATGACAAATCAAACTAATAATAAAAATTACTCTCAGCATAACTAATCCCAGCATACCTTATTCCATCATAACTTATCCCAACATAATTAATCTCATCATAATTTATATCCAAACCAAAGGACCCGAGAGTATAAATTATAACTAAGGACAAAACTAACTAGTACTCCCTCCATTTAAAAAGAAAATGACTCCCTTTCCTTTTTGGTCTATTTTAAAAATAATGATCTCTTTCCTTATTTGACAATATTTTAGTTTCATCTTTCCACGTATCATGTTTAAGGCCACAAGAGTAAAGACATTTTGGTACATTTGATATAAGAGAGAAGTACTAAAAACATACTTGAATTTTATATAAATTATTAGTTTCGTCCATAAATTATTGATATGCTTAATAACACTCCTCAACTTGACAAAAAAAAAAAAAGCTTAAATACACCCTTCCTGCTTCATAAACAAAAATGTGTCGATCACGCGCTACATGTGGCTTAAAAATACCCCTCAACTTCGCGAACTAAACTTAAATACATCCCTCAACTTGGCGAACTAATATTAAATACATTCCTATATATATATATAATTTTAAAAATAAAATAAAGGGATTATTTCTTTAATTAAAAAAAATAAAGAAGTAAAATATAGTTCTAGATATAGGGTTCTAAAGGGTAACTTTCACACTTCCAACCTCTTTCTTCCCTACGAAACTATTTCAAAAATCTTACAACATAACTCTTTGATTTCATGAAAATCAAAGAATTTTAAACTTGGCACCAATTTTTACAAAGCAAAGGGCTTTTTAGTTCTGTAGGGAAGAACAACGCTGTAAGTATGAAAGCTACACTTTAGAACCCTGTATCTAGAACTATATTTTCCTTCTTTATTTTTTTTTAATTAAAGAAATAATAAATTCTTTTATTTTATTTTTATTTTTAAAATTATAATAATAATAATAATAATAATATATATATATATATATATATATATATATATATATATATATATATATATATATATATATATATATATATATATATATATATATATAAAATAGGAGGGGTGTATTTAATTTAAGTTTAGCTCGCCAATTTGAGGGGTGTTTTTAAGACACGTGTCGCACATGAATGACACATTTTTGTGTGTAAAACAGGAGAGGTGTATTTAAGCTTAGTTCGCCAAGTTGATGGGTGTTTTTAAGCCTTCGAATAGTTTAGGAACGAAACTAATAATTCATGACAAATTCGAAGATATTTTTAATACTTTTTTAATTTAGAACCACAAAATTAATTTTTTTTCTAAACTTCGTAACTAGTTAAATTAAGTCGTTCTTAGTAAATAAAGTTGAGAAATACTTTTGACCCCTTTCCTTTTTTTTTTTTTTTTTTTTTCAAAACTAGCATCCTGGTTCATCTCCGAGCGGATTTACTCAGGGGCCTTGTTTACTTGGTGGGTTGGTCCCGCAGGCCCCCACACCCTTACATGTTGGGCTGGTCAAATTCTGACTCATCTTCTTTTACCCACTATGATGGAAGCAAATTTTGATTGATTAGGCCTGAGTAAGTCAATAAATTTATTTATTTGATTTACTAATGTCTAATCAATTTTTAAACTTAGCTAATAAAAATGGATCAAAATTCACATATGGCATATTTATTAATTTGATTCTACTGGCTCATGTTTAACTGTACAAAAATCATTTAGCACATATATGGTTGAAGCAGAAAATAATAGGTTCAGTCGAATGGATAATAGGCCTCTTACCTATTGAGAGCAGAAAAACTGTAAGGACTTGTAGTTCCTAGACGCATCCAAGCAGGATAATCTTGAATTAAAACTCCTGTTTGTGAGTAACACTTGGTATTTATGAAATTTGATATGCGCATTTCAGCGTCCGAGATGTCATAGATTTGAATGTTCCCTATGAAGGGTGTTGGAGAATCTGTTGTATTAGTGTCACAAATGATTTCGAAACTGGGGTTTAATGCACAACCAGATCCAATGCCAATCCCAAATGGATATGGAACTGTAAGGTTTCCACACTGTTTTGGACATCCTGGTTTTGTTATGTTAGCAGCTTTGGTGATTGTGTTGGTGGTGGTGGCGTTGGTTGGCGGAGTAGTGGTGTTTGTGGGCGGAGGAGGAGGAGAAGTGGTGTTAGAGGGGATGATTTGCGCGGTGGCTAATGTCACGATTAGCACATA
Source organism: Solanum rostratum (assembly GCA_029948455.1). Taxonomy (NCBI): domain Eukaryota; kingdom Viridiplantae; phylum Streptophyta; class Magnoliopsida; order Solanales; family Solanaceae; genus Solanum; species Solanum rostratum. The sequence goes on from CM057048.1 coordinate 63,254,685, forward strand.
AGAAAGAAAACAGAGGGGTTGGAAAGAAAACAGAGCAACTTGATAATGCTGCATGGTTTTTGAAATAACATGGAAACTAAAACAGCATATTGAGTAAAGAGTTCCATATACAGGACATAGAGGTTGCTTATGGTAGGATATATAGGAATAATATTAAATATGATGTATTAAAAATTTTGCCATTAGTAATGTTGAAATTAATTATGATTAGTAATATTGAAATTAGTATTAAAAATTATCTCCCAATTAAATACTCCCCCCCTTCAAAAATAGTTATCCACAATTGGCTTGGCATATTCCTACAAAATAATAAATAATAGGGATAGTATTACTATATTACCTTTTAAATATATTAAATTTAATGCTTCGAGAAATATATTAGATAGCTAGCAAGAAGTACTGAGAACACTCATAAACTTGTCGCGAATTATTAGTTTCATCCTCCAACTATTGATAGTGTTAAAAACATTCATCTACTTGACTAACTAAACTTAAATACACCCTCAATCTTGCTGCATGAGTAAAATAAACCCCTAAATTTTTGTCAAATTAAGGGATGTTTTTAAACACTTGTAGCAGACTGGGGATATATTTAAGTTTAGTTACTCAAGTAAATAAGTGTTTTTAAGATTGTCAGTAGTTCAAGGATGAAATTAAGAACTTCCGCTAAGTTCAAGGGTATTTCTAGTACTTCTCTCTATTAGATATTAAATATTATCGAATAGCAAGAATATAATGAACACAAACAAATAAATAATTCATTTATTTTTTATTTGAACAAGTAAAATTGAACAAAAGGAGTACTTTGTATGAATTTTTTTTTTAACGCCCAACACAAAAAGAAGAAAATGACCTTTAGTACTTAGGTAGTGAGATAAAAAATCTCCAGTGGACTAGTGGGATATTAATCAATTAATCTAAAAATCTCTAGTGCCCTACTGGGGTATTAATCAATTAATCATATTCACTATAATTTCTTAGATATTACGAATGACAACGAAGCAAGAGTTGATAAAAATTTCGAAGACGTTGACAATTTAGTTGTCTTTTTTTAATAATAATAATGTGCCCACCAAACAACGAAGACTTTGACAAAATCAAACTCGACAAGGAATCATTTAAACGGATCGAAATTGATAAGAATCTCATATGTCTGCTTGAAGTTCTGTTCTCACGAAAATAATTGCTCCCTCTGTCCATATTATATAAGTTTTTTCTATTTTATATGGTCATTAAGAAATCATTAACATACTGATGAATTTTATCATTTTATCTTTTATTTATATCAATGTACATTAAATTAAGTTAGAAAAAAATCATTAATGCACTAGTTAATGGTGGGGTACATAAAATGAAGAAAAAATAATTAATTTTATCCTACTTTAGTAAGTGCCCGTATAATATGAGACAAATATTTATAAAAAAATACTCATATAATATGAGATGAAGGTAGTATTATGTAGATGATTTATTACTTTGTCCAATAATAATTGCTCACTAATCACTATTAACTTAGCATACATCTTAAAAAATAATAAATAATAGGAGTAATATTATTATATTACTCTTTGAATGTATTAAATTTAGTGCTTTGGGAAATGTATTAGATATTAAATAGTATCTAATAGCAATGGTAAAATGGACACAAATGGGTAAATAATTTATTGATTTTTCAAATTAGACAATTATTATTGAACATTATTTTTAATATAGTGGATAACTGAAGATGGATGAAAAAAGTATTTTTATCTATATAAAATACTATGTGGAAATAATTACTCGATGTTTTTGCTTGTAAGATACTTTCTTTGTCAATTTTTATTTGTCCATTAATATATTTTAAAAAAATGTCTAGTTTGAAAAATTAAGAAAAATGTGCATCCATAATTTTCACAAAGGGATTTTAAAAATAAAAATACAGTATATGGAGTCTGAACAATTGGAACCTGGAGATGAATTGTACGTGAACACCTAAATCACTGAGTCAGTATCTAGTTTATGTTTATGGGATTCAATATCTATATATATAAATAAAAGAAATTAAAAAAAACTAACTTATATATATAATATTCATATTTTTTACTGAGCAAATTCAAGTGAACACCCTTGCCCACCCTTAGATCCGGCTCCTAGTAGCATATATCGTCGAACTATGAATAAATTGATTCAGAGTTAACTGTTATTGGAAAAATAAATATTTAAGATGAATTCTCGGAATTACGTTATCTTGTTAGTACTCCCTCCATCTATTTTTACTTGTCCCTTATATTATTTTGGGATGTCCAACAATACTTTTCCACTGTATGAAATCAAGAGATAATTTTATACATAGTTCCTAATTTACCCTTATCATTAATTATAGTCATTTTCCTATTACATTTTTTATGATATTGTATTTATTATATTCAAAAGGTAGTTTGGTAAAATTATCCCCATTATTTACTATTTCTTAATCTATGTGTCAAGTTAATAGTAGACGAGTAAATGGACGTAGAGAATATAAATTATTTTAGTCAATGCATCCACCATTTCGAAGCATTCCTGGTCCCTAATTTTGCACAACCATTCTCAGACCAATATGACCATACATATTGGTTGGCAATGCCAATTTTGGCAGTATAATGTAGATTTTTTTTTTTTAATAATTGATACAATTTTGTTGTCAAATTGTTTGAAAAAGAACATATAACTCAATTCCTCTTCTTTTCCATTGTGCCATTGCTTCAAGTCAATTTTGTAAATATATGAAAAGTTCTTTGGTAATGTCCTTCGGATCTAGTATATTCACAATTTCAAACTTTACGGCCTCTTGTCAGAAAAGAAAGTAACAGGAACATCAATTTTATGATCCATTATAAAAAAAATTATATAGTACATGACCATTTAATTTTAAAGTGATCAACAAAATGTAATATAAAGTATCAGTAAATAAAATACATGATTACATTGTATAATTAGTTTTCTTCTATTTAAATTGTAACTAATTATAGGAGAGCTCTCTTGTTCGTCTCATGCTATTGCCATGATCCGATTTCTCAAGTGGTGAGAGCACTTATATAAACCGTCAATACGTAAGTCAACTCTCACTTCGGAAACTACAAGTAATGGGTATATGTCACGCCCCGGGAGGGTACCCTGGGCGTGGCCGGCACTCAGAGACTATTTCTAGCCCCTGAGCGAACCACTTAGCCTCCTCACATCATTCAACATCAAGATAGCGGAAGTAACATCAAAGGAATACCTTAAATAAGGGCCCAATGGCCAACATCAATCTCAACATCAACTAAGTAAGGGAAATATTACTCAGTTCAAAAGGAAACATCTGCATCAATCCTCGACATCATGTCTACAAAGCCTCTAATTCTAACTCGACTGTCTAAGAGTGGTGCCGTGACATGCCATGGCTACCAGACTCAATGAATAACGAAAAACATAAGTAGAAGGGTTTCCTCCGGAAAGCAAGGAGGCTCACCAACTCAGAACTCGAACTCTGCGGCTTCAACGGTGCGTCTGCTGAAGTCCTCTAACTCCTGTATCTGCATCATAAAACGATGCAGCGCCAAATGGCGTCAGTACGTGGAATGTACTGGCATGTAAAATAGCTGAATAATAGGGTAAGTACACAGCATAAAGAAACATCAACTCAACATCATATTCCATCAGAATGTCAATGTCTATCTAAGGCAAGAGATTAGAATAGACAGTTGACTCATCAACCTCTCATCTCCACATCGTCATCACATCAAAGGGACATCACATCGACTCAGGGGAACATCAACATCGACTCAAGGGAACATCACATCGACTCAACATCACATCAACATCGACTCAAGGGAACATCACATCGACTCAACATCACATCAACATCAGAGTTCTATCAAAGGAACCTAACTGGGAGTTTCTCTAACCGACAACCATCACTTATGAGCCAGTGATGATACAACGAAGCGATGCCGTTGCCACATCCATCCAATACCCTGCCCGGGGTAAAGGACATCACATCAGTGGATCCACAAGAAACATCAAAAACATCAGTCCACTTTTGGGACAAGATAGGAGCCATCCGCATTGCGGTTCAATCCTCTCTTCCTACGCGGGCCACGTAGTTAATGGGTTCGAGTGGGACTCACTCTCTACCCATTTCGGTGCTCAATACTCCTCCCAGAACTCGACATGCTCATAAACATCATCATCATCATCATCATCAGTCCCAGAGGGACATAGTACATCATCATCAGTCACATATGGACATGGTATAATAATTAATACCTCAACATCAACATCGGTCCCAGAGGGACATAGTATAAAACATCAACATCAACATCAGTCCCATAGGGACATTGTACCTCAACATCATCATCACCTCACCTCATCACATCAACATCAACATCATAGACTCAAGATTTCTTTTTAGAAATTAGACCTTGAATTTTAAGACATCGTAATACATCATTCTCATCAACATCATCATCAAGACTCTCATCAAATGTGAAACACAATCACAACATCACAACATCATCATCGTCAAGGCTCTAGATTCATCCCCTAAATTCATTATGCATGCTTTTCAATTTGCAATTCATATGGGGTTTGTAAATGCACTTAAGAGAATGAGTTAAGTGTAAAACAAAGTAATGATGATCATCAATTTCTGTAAAAAAAATCATTTGTACATAGAATACGTAAAAATTTTACATGCATCAACTCTTTACATCAACCTCATCATCAATGACTCTAATCATCAGTTCTCAGAAGGGCACATGGGAGAACATTCCCATGCTTTAAGTTAGCCTTACATACCTGGAAAGTTTTGCTAACACAAGGAAGCACACCCTCCTCTTGATCTCCTCAATCCTCCCTTCCTTCAAGCCCTATCTTAGGTGACTCTTAGGAAGAACGCTTAGAATTTAGGTTTTGAAACCCTTTTCTTCGAAAACTGACCTTAATTAGGCGTAGGGGGACGTTTAGAATAATTAGGAATGGACTAAATTGCCCTCCATAATTTAAAAGAATTACTCCCCCGTCTGAAATAACACAGTCCGCGACGCGGACCTGTCGCGGACAGTGTATTTTCGGAAATTCAACTCCGTCGAAAATTTTACAGAAAACACAAGTGTGACTCCGCGACCGATCCGCGACGCGGTTCTGTCGCGCAGGCACACTGTTTTTCGTTTTGGAACGAAAAATTATTTTCCGACTCGATCGCTCTAAAATTCGACCGAGACCCTCTTCCCACTCCATTTTCAGTGCTGATCACGAATCCACTCTCGGATTTTCAATCCGAGCATTGGAAGACGCGTTTTTACGCGCACCTCTCCTCTAGGGGTATTTTAGTAATTAGTGGGGTATTACATTATCTCCCCCTTGGGATCATTCGTCCTCGAATGATGAGTAGGAACGACATTTAGCACGAATAAACTCAAGACTCACCTCGATACTCGCTCAATAACATCATTACTTCGACTTCTCATCAACCTCATTAATCATATATTGAGACATCAATTTTTGTAAACATCACATCATGGTATTAACATAAATTTTCATACAGGTAAAAATGTTACCTTCGACACTTTCATCAACCTCGATCACGAACAGGTGCGGGTATTTTGCCTTCATCTTTTCCTCAGCTTCCCATGTGGCTTCCTCAACGAATTGATTCCTCCACAGGACTTTGACAGAAGCTATCTCCTTGTTCCTCAGCCTGCGAACCTGTCGATCAAGGATCTGGACTGGGATTTCCTCATAGGACAGACTATCTCTAACTCCCGTGCTCTCCACAGGAATTACCAAGGCTGGATCTCCCAAACACTTCTTCAACATCGAAACATGGAACACCGGATGGATTCCATCTAACTCGGAAGGTAACCCTAGCTCGTAGGCGACCTTCCCAACTCTTCGCACAATCTGGTATGGGCCAATATAACGAGGACTTAATTTCCCCTTTTTCCCAAACCTCATGACACCCTTCATGGGTGATACCTTCAAGTAAACCCAATCGCTCACCTCAAACTCTAGGTCTCTCCTCCTCACATCTGTGTAAGATTTCTGACGGCTTTGGGCAGTCTTCAATCTTTCCCGAATAATTTTCACCTTCTCTAAGGACTGGTGAACCAGGTCAGGACCAATCAACTCAGCCTCTCCAATCTCAAACCACCCTACTGGTGATCTACATCTCCTCCCATACAAGGCCTCATAAGGAGCCATCTGAATACTCGCATGATAACTATTGTTATATGCGAATTCTATCAATGGTAAATGATCATCCCAATTTCCTTTGAAATCAAGGACGCATGCTCTCAACATGTCCTCTACCGTCTGAATAGTGCGCTCTGCCTGACCATCTGTCTGTGGGTGAAAAGCTGTGCTCAAATTCACTTTGGTACCCAATCCTTTCTGGAAGGACTTCCAGAAATGAGAAGTAAATTGGGCTCCTCTGTCCGAGATAATGGACAAGGGAACTCCATGCAACCTCACGATCTCTTGAATATACATCGTGGCATAATCCTCTGCAGTGTTAGTCGTCTTGACTGCCAGGAAATGCGCTGACTTCGTCATTCTGTCCACAATCACCCATATGGAATCATGCTGTCTCCGGGATCTCGGTAGCCCAGTGATGAAATCCATGTTAATCCTCTCCCACTTCCATTCTGGAATCTCAAAGTTTTGGGCTAAGCCAATTGGCCTTTGATGCTCAACCTTTACTTGTTGGCAATTTGAACACTTTGAAACAAACTCCGCAATATCTCGCTTCATCCCACTCCACCAATAGACCTCTCTCAAATCGTGATACATCTTAGTGGAGCCTGGGTGAATGGAGTATTTAGTATTATGGGCCTCAGCTAGAATCCTCTCTCGGACACCATCAACATCAGGGACACACAGTCTACTCTGGTACCTCAATACACCATCTCCCCCTTTGGAGAAGACCATCACCTTTTGCTTCTGAACATCCTCCTTCAATTGGAGTATCACAGGATCTCGGTCCTGCTTCTCTTTTACCTCTGTCACTAGGGACGATGCAGACCCATTCCGCACACTAATTCCTCCCTCGTCGTTCTCCTCAAGCTGGACTCCCAATCGAGCCAACCTATGCACTTCCTTTACTAACTCCTTCGTCTCCTCCTCAACATGGGCGGTGCTACCCATAGACAACCTGCTAAGAGCATCAGCAATAACATTAGCTTTACCTGGGTGGTACATGATGCTCATGTCGTAGTCCTTGAGCAATTCCAACCATCTTCTCTGTCGCAGGTTAAGCTCTTTCTGACTGAAGACATACTGCAAGCTCTTGTGATCCGTAAACACGTCCACATGCACTCCATACAAGTAGTGGCGCCAGATTTTAAGTGCAAACACCACTGCTGCCAACTCAAGGTCATGGGTCGGATAGTTCTTCTCATGAACCTTAAGCTGCCTGGAAGCATAAGCCACCACTTTACCTCTTTGCATTAACACACATCCCAATCCAACTCTTGACGCATCACAGTATACCACAAAACCTTCCGTCCCATCAGGCAAGGTCAATACAGGTGCAGTAGTCAACCTAACCTTTAGCTCTTGGAAGCTCTTCTCGCATTCTTCAGACCACTCAAACTTGACCTTTTTCTGGGTCAGTTTAGTCAATGGGGCGGATAGGGAAGAAAATCCTTCAACAAATTTGCGGTAGTAGCCTGCCAAGCCCAAGAAACTCCTTATGTCCGTCGGAGAGGTCGGTCTTGGCCAGTTGGCAACCGCTTCAATCTTCTGACCATCTACTCGAATTCCATCACCGGATACCACATGGCCTAAGAAAGCCACTGAATTGAGCCAGAACTCACATTTGGAAAATTTCGCATACAACTCCTGATCCTTAAGAGTTTGAAGGACAACTCTAAGATGTTCAGCATGCTCTTCCTCATCCCTCGAATATACCAAGATATCATCAATGAACACTATCACGAACATATCAAGGTAGGGTTTGAACACCCTATTCATCAAATCCATAAAAGCTGCTGGCGCATTCGTCAATCCAAAGGACATGACCAAGAACTCAAAATGGCCATATCTAGTCCTGAAAGCTGTCTTTGGAATATCACATTCTCTCACCTTCAACTGATGGTAACCTGATCTGAGGTCTATCTTCGAAAAGCATGAAGCACCTTGAAGTTGGTCAAACAAGTCATCTATCCTAGGAAGAGGATACTTATTCTTGACTGTGACCTTGTTCAATTGCCTATAGTCTATGCACATTCTTAGTGACCCATCCTTCTTTCGTACAAACAGAACGGGAGCACCCCAAGGAGAAACACTGGGTCTAATAAAACCCTTCTCTAACAGATCTTTCAACTGCTCCTTCAACTCTTTCAACTCTGCAGGTGCCATCCTATATGGTGGAATAGAAATAGGCTGCGTCTCAGGAAGTACATCAATACCGAAGTCGATCTCCCTATCAGGAGGGACTCCAGGTAAATCCTCAGGGAACACCTCAGGGAACTCATTTACAATCGGGACCGACTCAAAAGTAGGGGACTCAACATCATCAGACTTAACTCGTACAAGGTGATAAATACACCCCTTAGAGATTAACTTCCTCGCCTTCAGGTAAGAAATAAATTTACCCTTGGGTGCAACATAACCTCCCCTCCACTCTAGGACCGGTTCGTTAGGAAATCGAAACTTAACAACTCGGGTCCTACAATCTATGGATGCATGGCACGCATGGAGCCAATCCATACCAAGAATCACATCAAAGTCAACCATCTCCAACTCTACCAAATTGGCCAAAGTATCCCTATGACAGATGGACACTATACAATCTCTATAGATTCTCTTAGCCAAAATTGACTCACCAGTAGGAGTCGATACTGAAAAAGGCTCAAGCAAACACTCCGGAATAATCTCAAATTTATGGGCCACATAGGGCGTCATAAAAGATAAGGTGGCACCTGGGTCAAGTAGTGCATAACAATCATAAGAAAAGATTCGGAGCATACCCGTAACAACATCTGGAGCAACCTCTTGATCCTGTCGATTACCCATCGCATACAGGCGATTTGTCCCGCCTCCAGCATTAGCAGTAGTTGCCTTCTGACGATTGCCCTCAGGGGGCGCTGTAGAAGACTGAGCTCTATTTCCTCTGTCGCTCCACCTCTGAGTCCTCGTAGGGCACTCACTCTGAAAATGGCCAGGTCGCCCACATGTGAAGCAATTATTAGTGCCCTCACGGCACGCACCAAGATGCAGTTTGCCACACCTGCCACAGGGTGGCATTCCTCTCGGACCTTGAGCAACACTGGCTTGGGACTGAGGTCCCTGTGCTCTGAAATTCTGATACCCATAGGATCGCTGATCATACCTGTTTTGCTGAACAGGCGCACTCGCCATCGACGGTGCATGGCTAGAAGACCTCTTTTGAAAGAATGTCCTATCACCTTTCTTCTGCTTCTGCTGATTAGGCTCATGCCCTTCCGATTTGGCTCTCTTCTTCTGTTGTTCTTCCCTGTCCCTCTTCTTGTCCTCCTCAGTCTGTTGGGCGTAGACCATAAGTCTAGCGATATCCATGTCTGGAATTAGCAATGCTGCCTTACACTCCCTTTTTACGTGTCTGCCCAATCCAGACACATACTTCCTCATTCTTGCCCTCATATCAAGGACCATCTCTGGAGCATATCTGGACAGTTGGATGAACTTCAAGTTGTACTCCTTGACCGTCAGTTCCTCTTGTTTCAGATTCACAAACTCTTCGACCTTCGCCTCCCTCAACTCTTGGGGAAAGAAGTGATCAAGAAAGGCACTCTCAAACTCCTCCCACTCAGCAGGCTCTGCATCCTCACCTCTAACATCCTCCCACTGGTTATACCAGACATTAGCAACATCCTTAAGCTGATAAGAGACCAGCTCGACTCCCTCCACCTCAGTTGCATGCATAGCCCTCAAAATCTTACGCATCTCATCAATGAAGTTCCGTGGGTCCTCCTCAACCTTTGACCCCGTATAGACCGGCGGGTTCATCCTCAGGAAATCTCTGAGCCTGGTTGCAGCCGTAGACTCTTGAGAACTGGAGCTAGGGGCCTGGGGACCACGACTGCTACTCTGAGAGGCTACTAACTGGGTGAGCATAGCAATAGCTCCCCTGAAGTCCGCTTCCGAAGTGGGGGCTGACTGAACCGGAGGTGCTGGTGGAGCCTCAGTAGCTCCAGCAGGTCGTCCCCGTCTCCTTGTCTCATGCTGACGAGGGGCCTCTGGTAAGGGATTCTCAGTATTAGGGACTGGGGCATCCCTTTGAGCAGCTGTGCGTTTTGGAGGCATTATCTGCAAACGCGTAACGCACGAATTAGAAAAGGGGCTCTCATAGAGCCAAGCTTTATCGCACGACATCAGAACATCAAAGAAGGGTAACCATTTCCTAAATGCCCTGTAGCATCCTGTTTATGAAGTGTGGTGCACAACACACGCATAAACGAGACTCTACTAGACACGGCTTCGTAGACTCCCTAGGACTCTTGAACTCTGTGCTCTGATACCAAGTTTGTCATGCCCCGGGAGGGTACCCTGGGCGTGGCCGGCACTCAGAGACTATTTCTAGCCCCTGAGCGAACCACTTAGCCTCCTCACATCATTCAACATCAAGATAGCGGAAGTAACATCAAAGGAATACCTTAAATAAGGGCCCAATGGCCAACATCAATCTCAACATCAACTAAGTAAGGGAAATATTACTCAGTTCAAAAGGAAACATCTGCATCAATCCTCGACATCATGTCTACAAAGCCTCTAATTCTAACTCGACTGTCTAAGAGTGGTGCCGTGACATGCCATGGCTACCAGACTCAATGAATAACGAAAAACATAAGTAGAAGGGTTTCCTCCGGAAAGCAAGGAGGCTCACCAACTCAGAACTCGAACTCTGCGGCTTCAACGGTGCGTCTGCTGAAGTCCTCTAACTCCTGTATCTGCATCATAAAACGATGCAGCGCCAAATGGCGTCAGTACGTGGAATGTACTGGCATGTAAAATAGCTGAATAATAGGGTAAGTACACAGCATAAAGAAACATCAACTCAACATCATATTCCATCAGAATGTCAATGTCTATCTAAGGCAAGAGATTAGAATAGACAGTTGACTCATCAACCTCTCATCTCCACATCGTCATCACATCAAAGGGACATCACATCGACTCAGGGGAACATCAACATCGACTCAAGGGAACATCACATCGACTCAACATCACATCAACATCGACTCAAGGGAACATCACATCGACTCAACATCACATCAACATCAGAGTTCTATCAAAGGAACCTAACTGGGAGTTTCTCTAACCGACAACCATCACTTATGAGCCAGTGATGATACAACGAAGCGATGCCGTTGCCACATCCATCCAATACCCTGCCCGGGGTAAAGGACATCACATCAGTGGATCCACAAGAAACATCAAAAACATCAGTCCACTTTTGGGACAAGATAGGAGCCATCCGCATTGCGGTTCAATCCTCTCTTCCTACGCGGGCCACGTAGTTAATGGGTTCGAGTGGGACTCACTCTCTACCCATTTCGGTGCTCAATACTCCTCCCAGAACTCGACATGCTCATAAACATCATCATCATCATCATCATCAGTCCCAGAGGGACATAGTACATCATCATCAGTCACATATGGACATGGTATAATAATTAATACCTCAACATCAACATCGGTCCCAGAGGGACATAGTATAAAACATCAACATCAACATCAGTCCCATAGGGACATTGTACCTCAACATCATCATCACCTCACCTCATCACATCAACATCAACATCATAGACTCAAGATTTCTTTTTAGAAATTAGACCTTGAATTTTAAGACATCGTAATACATCATTCTCATCAACATCATCATCAAGACTCTCATCAAATGTGAAACACAATCACAACATCACAACATCATCATCGTCAAGGCTCTAGATTCATCCCCTAAATTCATTATGCATGCTTTTCAATTTGCAATTCATATGGGGTTTGTAAATGCACTTAAGAGAATGAGTTAAGTGTAAAACAAAGTAATGATGATCATCAATTTCTGTAAAAAAAATCATTTGTACATAGAATACGTAAAAATTTTACATGCATCAACTCTTTACATCAACCTCATCATCAATGACTCTAATCATCAGTTCTCAGAAGGGCACATGGGAGAACATTCCCATGCTTTAAGTTAGCCTTACATACCTGGAAAGTTTTGCTAACACAAGGAAGCACACCCTCCTCTTGATCTCCTCAATCCTCCCTTCCTTCAAGCCCTATCTTAGGTGACTCTTAGGAAGAACGCTTAGAATTTAGGTTTTGAAACCCTTTTCTTCGAAAACTGACCTTAATTAGGCGTAGGGGGACGTTTAGAATAATTAGGAATGGACTAAATTGCCCTCCATAATTTAAAAGAATTACTCCCCCGTCTGAAATAACACAGTCCGCGACGCGGACCTGTCGCGGACAGTGTATTTTCGGAAATTCAACTCCGTCGAAAATTTTACAGAAAACACAAGTGTGACTCCGCGACCGATCCGCGACGCGGTTCTGTCGCGCAGGCACACTGTTTTTCGTTTTGGAACAAAAAATTATTTTCCGACTCGATCGCTCTAAAATTCGACCGAGACCCTCTTCCCACTCCATTTTCAGTGCTGATCACGAATCCACTCTCGGATTTTCAATCCGAGCATTGGAAGACGCGTTTTTACGCGCACCTCTCCTCTAGGGGTATTTTAGTAATTAGTGGGGTATTACAGTATAAGAGTAGAAACTAATAAGCAACAATAAGTAATTTTAAAAATAAACTATAATGACCATATAGGTCATGTCTGTGTTTCTGCGGTATATTCATCGGTTAGAGCCTTCCTATAGCGACTCCAGGTCATTATGACTTACTGGAACTAATAGTTCGATCACCTGGTTGTTCATTTGAAAAATGTGCAGTTTTTTCGTATAAGAAGACCAGGCCAGTTTAAAATTGAAAAATGAGTTTTACACTAAATCTGGGTAAACAGGTTCAAAACAAAATTCTGAAAGTTTCATCATCTCGGGATGGTCAAATTAGGCTAGAAGCATGGTCGGTTCGAATACCGAGACCTTTGGTGTGAGTTTGTATTGAGTTTTACATTTAGCTTTCAAATTAGTCAATAGTTGACTTTGGTCAACATTCTTGAAAAACATGCCCGAATGAAAATTCTAACAGCGCGATTAGCTCTGGAACATCGAGTTTGGTCTAGAACGACAATTTGTTCGATATTTTAGGCTTCCCAGGTCATTTTGGCCCCTTGGTGGAAATTGAGTAATTATGAACTTGAGAAGTGGACTGAAATTTATGCATAACGACTTCATATGGAAATTTCAGTTGCGATATTGGATCCGAAACGTCCAATTTGATATGGTTACATAGTTCGCTTGCAGGTATTGGGTACCGAATGAGTCTCAAACACCCCGTTGGAGAAATTGAAATTGGTTGATATCTGGTGCATCCACAGTGCTCCGAGATTATGGGGCCCTAGGCGACGTCCGTGGGGCCAGCTGCACTATGCTCTGCGATCGTGGGATAGTGGGTTGTATTTACGGTTCACAGGCAACCGACCCTCCGCAATCGTGGAAGACCTCCTGTATTCGTGAAGATCAATGTGTAGTACTTCATGATTGCAGGGTACTATTCACCATGATCATGGAGAACAAAGTAAGGCCACATATATCAAATAAATTCCAGATTTGGCGAGGAAAAGAAGAACAGTTTTAACAGTGATAAATTGATCATATTAAGCCAAATCAGGTTATTCAAAATAAAAACTTGCGTGAAAGTTCAAGGTGAACATCGTGAAGGTATCGAAAATTGTGTTTGGCATATCGTTTGAGGTAATTTTGTTGTTTTTGCTGATGCATGTTGAGTATATTTATCAAAACTTTAGAAATTGATTACTCGGTCATTTTGAAATCAGATATTAGTGAAATTTGAATCTATTCTTTGTGATTTTTTTAGACGAGCATCGTCATGTTATCAAAATCTTCCAATTAGACTGCATTTGAGGTAAAATTATGTTAGAACCTGTTGTCTATTTGGTTGTTATTCAAAAAGAAATGTCATTATTTGGGTTGTTTAGTATTATATTGAGCATCGGATTGAGGCCGAATTTGAGGTACAACATCGGGTAGTTGTAAGGATCATTTACAGGGTTTGCTTTGGTATTTTGAGTGTGGGCTCCATTTTCTCGATTTTTATCCCCATGATTGATTTACATCCATTTCTTATGATTTTATTGTCAAAATGGTTGTATTGATGTTGTGATCCTATTTTTGACAGCCTGACAGTATTTTGAGGCCGCTCGAAAGGGTAAAGCACCTGCAACGTGATTTGGAGTGCATGTGATCGATGTTCAGGTAGGCTATGCTTTCTCTTCTTCTAGACTGAGTTAGAATATGTGAATCTTGTCTGGACAACATGAATAGTGAGTGGGGACTTAGTTCTAGACCATACTTGATGAGTATACTGTGTTAGCTGATATATGAGGTTTTCATAACATCTGTTGATATTTTCATACATGTGATGGGCATACTGATTATCTTCTACATTTTAATTATATACTGGTTGTTGAGCCTTAGTTTAGGCTCAAGCTAGAGATGCCCTAGACCTGCATTGTTCAGATCGATAGATTACTGTATATTCCTCTGGTGTGTCTTGAGAGGTGTAGATCCTTGTAGATCGGGCTAGCAGACTTGAATTTATAGAAATGAGTCTTAGATAGAACATTATGATATGGGAACCTAATTATTTGTACGATTGGATAGTTATCTTGAAATGTTCCCGTAATACATTGGATTCTTCTTGGATGTAGAGGTGATTGATGATGTCACACTAGAGCTTAGAGTAAGGTCACATACAGTTAAAGGCTTGAGCATTTCCTATGATTGGGCAACAAGATCAACTATAATATGTATACCCCTAGTTAGAGGCCACATAGTAGAGGTTATACCAATAAAGGCGGTACCGCTAGAGGGCATACTAGACTAGTTTGAGGTCTAAGGGTTAAGTCAGACCACTGGCCATGTTTGATCTTAGCCTGGGTTGAAGGCCAAGTCATAGCCTGAGTTGAAGGCCAAGTCATAGCCTGAGTTGAAGGCCAAGTCCGAGCCTGGGTTGAAGGCCTGGTCAGGGTATATAGTGTAGGTTAGAGGCCACGTTAGATTGTTCTACTAGAGTTATGGCTATAAGCACACCATTGAGTTACGAGATCGTTTGAGATTCTACACTGAGAACCTTACACCCATACCTCTTTTACCCTATCAGTGTGCATGGATGTACCTTCTTGGTTTATGGGGGTTGAGTTGACATACAAGCATAGACAGTAGGACTTAGCACCCGTGTACATCACTACACCGTCATCCAGTTGCTGGTTATATCCATATTCGCCTGCATACTTATCTGGTTCTTGTGATTATCCACTTGTAGAGTTATATTCTAGCTTGTTCCTGTTTTATTTGTTGTTCTTACTTAGTCAGCCTATAATGCCTACTAGGTACCATATTGTTGGTTCTCATCCTACTTTATACATCTATTTCATGATGCAGGCCCAGTATGAGCCAATATTTTTTTATCCCTCTAGCGGTTGTTGTCATATCCGGATACTTGTGTTGAGCATGGGGCATTCTTAGATCCCTCTAGTCTCCATCTCTATCAGTGGCCTATCTTTTGTTACCCGAGACTAGTCTTGTATATTCTTTGGGCTATATGTATATATTATCACTCAACTATGTTGTATCGTTTCTATAGCAGTTTTGTACAGGTGACTTCTTGGTCTTGGGAGGGTTGATCTAGTGTTTGTTGTATGTTTACATAGTGTCAATTCTGTTTCTTTATAGTTACTTATCAGTTGATATCTGTTGGTTTCTCTTTTGCCGTCACACATATTACTAGACATTTTGGGTAAGGGTTAGGTTTGCCTATCGGGGGGGTTAAGGTAGACGCCATCATGTTCTCTTAAGTCGGGTCATGACATAAACAAAGTAAATAAGTGGAATAGACAAAACCCTATGTATAAAAATACCACGATCCTTCCCAGAATCTGAAAGCCGCAAGTATAGAGCATCTATAAAAAGAAATAAAAGTCCCAAAAGTGGTCTAAAAATATATACACAGCAGGCTAGTCTAAAAAAAAAGACTGGCCACAAAATTCTAAAGTAGATGGTAATGATCCAGAATTCCACGTGCTCATCCTCATCTCTAAGTCAGATTGTTGCAGGCTCGATAATCAACACCGGTATCTGGTGCTTGAACTTGTATTATGAAAATAGACAGAATGCAGTATGAGTACCAAAATAACAAGTACCCAGTAGGCATCATAGGCTGACTATGTAGGAAAAGTGAAGGGAATATGAAAAGAAAGAATAAACCAAAATAGAGGTCAAGAGTAGAAGCCTAAAGTAAAGTAATGCACATGGATACCGAACTAAGTAATCTAGAAGATAATCTACACCTAAGTAGGCACTCATATGTCCAAAAGGTACATTTGTGTGTGATTTTAAATAAAAACTCGAGAGGATCCCCATAAGCCCCGTGAGTACACAAGATAGCTAAATCTACTCAGAATAAATCCGCAAACCAAGATCAAAGAAATGTAGAACCAAAATTTTAGCTCGAACCAATAGTATCAGAAAGCACAGAGGCCAGACCTCGAATCAGATGCTCCTCGAAGGTGTCAATACGGTCGAGGCCAGAGCTCAAATAGATGCTCACTGAGAGTATCAATAGCGAGGTCAGAGCTCGAATCTAGATGCTTGCCGATAGTATCAATAGGTCGAGGGCAGAGCTTTTGGGTGCTCGCCAAGAATATCAATGAGTTGAGGTCTGAGCTCGAATTTGGACGCTCACCAAGAGTATTAATGTAGTCGAGGCAAAAACTTAAATTTGGATTCTCACTAATTGTATCACCGTGGTTGTTGAGAGTGCCCATATCAAACTGTAGTCAAAAGTCATTGTGGAACCCCTCCACATTAAGTGAATCAATTCAACCATCTGAGCCAATTCTAAAATCAGTCTCAAATTGCAGAATAGAACTTAGTGTCACAAACGCATCTCAAAAAACTGCAAAGTCGGGCATTAGAGTAAGGTTACCGCCTATTAAGGCTCAAACTATCAGATTCAAGTCTGGTACACCAGTTTGCAAGGATCTAAGTCGATTTAAACAAGGTCGGGGCAGTCTAAGGCAAACACTGGTCAAACCTATACTAAGGCCAATACATACTTCAAATAATTAAACAAGCAAGTGTACAAACACACCATAAGATAAGGACAATCGACCATAAAAAGCAACATGCTCACACGTTCTTGAAATTTTCCTGATTTAAGCCTAAAACATTATCTCTAATCACCTAATTATAATCTATAACTACTCAATCCATATTCCAACTAATCAACATGCATTTACATATTCAAGCTCAATCTAAAGGGCAAAAGTCGTGGCTTATCTATAGGTCGATCAAGCGTGCTCTAAATCACAATTTTAGAGCTTTTTCCTTCTTTACAGCTTGGAACGCTGCCAGGATATCAAAAGTAGAATCACAATGTTGATATAGTCATTTAGACGCTAAAATCATAAGAAATGGAGACAGACCAATTTCAGAGTCTAAAATGAGAAAGTGAGACCTACATTTGAAATTTCAGAATTGACTCCATAAAAAATCCTTACCTCCCCAAACTTGTGATCCAAAATGGTACAACATATTGGATCTTGGAATCAGCGAAAACATAAAATGCAACTAATTCACCATTAAAGTACAACTTAAGGTATAGGAAAACAACTATAATAAGAAAATTACCCCCAACAAAGCCTCCCGACGCTTCTCGATTGTCACCCACGAAGCCACAACAATTCAGGATATCTAAAACTTTGAATCACTCAATTTAGACTTACAACAAAGGAGGAATCGAGTTTTTAAAGTTGTGCAATTGAAGGTGATCATGTCCTCTTGCAAAACATACCAAATTACCTTTTTCTATAAGTGTTTCTAGTACTAAATCTGCTTTTGAGTTGTTACACTGTGACATTTGGGGTCCTTATAGAATACCTACTTACACTAATAAGAGATTTTTTGTCACAATTGTAGATGACTATACTAGATTTACTTGGTTGTTTCTCATTAATTCTAAGTCTGAAGTGCTTGTAATCCTCAAGACTTTCCTTACAAGAATAAAAAATCTCTTCTCCACATCTGTCAAAGTCCTTAGAACAGACAATGGCAGTGAGTTTCTCAACACTAATTTTCAGTCCCTTATGTCTACTCTTGGTATTTTACATCAAACCTCTTGTATATATACTCCCCAACAAAATGGGTTTGTAGAAAGAAAACACAGGACCATTCTACAGGTGGCTAGAGCACTTAGGTTTCAAGCTGGTGTTCCCTTAAAATTCTGGGGAGAATGTGTTAATGATGTGTATCTCATTAACAGAACCCCATCCAGAGTCCTAAATTTCTTGTCTCTATATGAACTTCTATTTCAGCATCCACCCTCACTTGACCATCTTAGAGTATTTGGGAGCCTAGATTATGCTTCAAATACAAAGTCCTCACATAAATTTTCTCCCAAAGCAACTCCTAGTGTGTTCATGGGTTATTCATTAACTCAAAAGGGTTATATTCTTTATGATATACACACACGGTCCTTCTTTGTGAATAGGGATGTTGTATTCATGGAGTCTATATTTCCCTTCTTACATGTCAAATCTTCTAGAACCCCTCTCTTTCCAGTCCTTGATCTTTCCCTCTCAGATTCTCCTACACTTCAGTTTTCAAATTCTTCTGCTGATACTAGTCAGTCCCCTTCTTCTCCTAATGATACTCCCAGTCAGCTTCCCACAGTACCTATTCCAGCACCTATTATTCCTAGAAAATCATCTAGAATCAAACATCCTCCAATATGGATGCATGATTTTTTCACCCCTACTACTAACTCTTATTCATATCTAGTGTCTTCCTACATCACATACTCTAATCTTAAACCTTCCTATCAGCATGCTCTAGCTGCCTATTCTTCCACATCAGGACCATCTTCATTTCACCAGGCTTCTCAAGATCCCGTTTGGGTCCAGGCAATGCAGTCTAAGATCACTGCTCTAGAAGACAATAACACTTGGTCAATAGTTGATCTCCCAGCTAGTAAATCACCCGTTGGATGCAGAAGGGTTTACAAAGTAAAGTATAAAGCATCAGGGGAGATTGAAAGGTATAAAACAAGGCTAGTGGCCAAGGGGTATATCCAGAAGGCTGGGTTGGACTATTCTGAAACCTTCTCTCCGGCGGCAAAGATGGTAACTGTCAGAATATTAATAACACTTGCTGCATCTTGTAACTAGCTCATCTTTCAGATGGATGTGCATAATGCTTTCCTTAATGGTGACTTACTTGAGGAAATATATATGACTATTCCTGAAGGGTTTACTAGACAGGGGGAGAACCATAAGGTCTGCAAACTTAACAAGTCACTCTATGGTTTAAAACAGGCTCCTAAGCAGTGGAATAGGAAAAAAACTGATGCTCTACTTCAGATGGGCTTCATTCGAAGTCACTATGACTATTCACTCTATACAAAATTAGCTGATAAAGAGATGGTGATTGTACTAGTATATGTAGATGACTTACTGGTAACTGGTAGTAGCCTAGAACTTATAAATCAGCCAAGAAATGATCTGCAACAATAATTCAAAATGAAAGATCTTGGAGAGTTAAAGTTTTTCTTAGGTATTGAAATAGCCAGTCTCAAGATGGAATCATAATGTGTCAAAGAAAGTATGCTTTAGAGTTGGTTTCTGAAGCTGGATTAAGTGGAGCAAAGCCTGCTACAACACCCATTGAAGTGAGTCAGAAGCTGACATCATTTTGAATATGATGAACATTTTCCAAACAAAGAAGTTATTGAAGATGAAAAAATCAGAGATCCTTCAGTGTATCAGAGATTTGTGGGAAGACTTTTGTACTTGATAATGACCAGACCAGACATAGCCTTTATGGTTCAGATGCTTAGTCAATACATGCACAAACCCAAGAAGTCAAATATGGATGCAGCACTAAGAGTTGTAAGATACATAAAAGGAACACCTGGCCTGGGAATATTCATGCCTGCTAGTAGTACAAATCAGTTGCAAGCCTATTGTGACTTTGACTGGGGAGCATGTATAGAAACTAGAAGGTCAGTAACTGGATATATTGTGAAATTTGGTGGAGCACTGGTGTCTTGGAAATCAAAGAAACAAGAAACTGTATCAAGAAGCTCAGCTGAAGCTGAATTTAGGAGTATGGCAGCCTGCACTGCAGAGGTTATTTGGCTTACAGGACTACTCAAAGAAATGGGAGTGAAAGTTCAGCAACCAATTGAGTTAATGTGTGATAGCAAAACTGCAATCCAGATTGCAGCAAATCCCATCTTCCATGAAAGAACAAAACACATTGATATAGATTGCCACTTTGTGAGGGAGAAGATCAGTCAAGGTCTAATCAAAACCAATCCTGTATCAACTAAGGATCAATTGGCTGACATACTCACAAAAGGTTTGGGAAGAACTGCACATGATTAACTACTAAGTAAACTTGGACTCAAGAACCTTTTCAAGCCATCAGCTTGAGGGGGAGTGTTGAGGAGATTAAAAGTACAAGCTGATAGTCCTAGTCCTAATCCAAGTTAGTTATATATAATTTGGTAGTTAAATGTTAGTTAAGGATTAGTTAAATGGTAGTTAAAAGAGTTAGTTACATTGACAGCTGTCAATGTAACCTTCTGTATATAAATAGACTCTGTACTCTCCTTGTGCTAATAATCTGAATAAAAAAGCTT
This sequence comes from Solanum rostratum, assembly GCA_029948455.1. Classification (NCBI taxonomy): domain Eukaryota; kingdom Viridiplantae; phylum Streptophyta; class Magnoliopsida; order Solanales; family Solanaceae; genus Solanum; species Solanum rostratum. Next base: position 63,275,512 of record CM057048.1, read on the forward strand.
TCTTTCATCTTCTTCTCTACTCCTTTTATCTCTGGTTTCCTCCAGTTCAGAAAGCTTCTTAACAGAAGCTTACAAACCCACAGCTCCCCTTGTAAAAGTAATCACGTAGCCTGAAGTGGACATATGAGTATCAACCTCATCAGCCATATGAAAATCAGTATAACCATAAAGAATAGGATTTTCTATCCCTGAGTAATATCTCAGACTATAAGTGCTGCAAAGATATCTCATAATCCACTTCATAGCATTCCAATGCTCTCTTCCTAGATTAGAGAGAAAACGGCTAACAATACCAACAACATAAACAGTGTCTGATCTTGTACACACCATTGCATACATCAAACTACCAATAAGTGAATCATAAGAAACTTTATTCATATCTTCCTTCTCATCATCACTAGAAGGGCACTGCTTTGGGCTCAATCCAAAGTGCAGCTAAAGGTGTAACTACAACTTTAGCTTTGTCCATGCTAAAACTATGAAGTACTTTCTGGATGAACTTCTCTTGTGATAACCACAATTTCTTGGTCTTTCTGTTACGAACAAACTACATATCAAGAATTTGTCTTGCTGGTCCCAAGTCTTTCCTGGCGAAAGACTTATTCAACTCTTGCTTCAACTTTTGAATAATGAAAGCATTCAGACCAACAACAAGCATATCATCAACATAAAGCAAAACAAGGATAAAATTACTATTTCAGAATTTTTGCACAAAAATACAATGATCTAAAGAAGTCTTGGAGCTCTGCTGATTCGTAAAGGAATCGAATTTCCGTATCATTGTCTGGGAGCTTGATTCAAACCATACAAGCTCTTCTTCAATTTTAAAAAAATATAATTCTATTTTCCCTCGACTTTAAAGCCTTCTGACTGCTCAATATAAATCTCTTCATCTGAGTCACCGTGGAAAAAGGCAGTTTTAACATCTATTTACTTAATCTCTATTAAAATTGCAGCCAAGCCTGGAGTTATGCAAATAGACGATATCTTCACAACTAGAGAAAATATCTCATCAAAATCAATTTTTTTAAAAAAATTGAAACGTGGCGGCTGTACCTAACGAGACTATATATTAGTTGTTGTAATAAGAATTGTGGGCGGAGTTGGACTACATGATGGTGTGAACCATTATATATGCAGGACTAGATGGTAGTGAAGTCATTATATAGCAAATTATGTAGGAAGTGTGTTAGGATCGATTACAACAACACCTTGTGAATTTCGAAGAACAATTGAAGAATCAAGGAGATTTCAGAGAGTAAAGAGATTTTTTTTTTCGTGGTAACACCTTGTGGTAACCTCCACGATGATGCAGTATTTATATATTGATTAATGATAACACTGTTACAGAATACACGGAGAAAAATACGGTGAACAGTACAACCTAAATTTTGGTTCGGGGCGAGATCGTTAATATATAAAAAAGAACCTTTACATATTAATCAGACTCCACGTCAGACGGCAAAAATAAAAAAATTATGTTATGCAATGCAGGGCAGGGATGAGGAAAATCTTTGCGGGTTAATGCAGATTTTTCCTGCACCTCATTTTCCATCCCTATTCATTCGTTTTGAAGATTCCATCCATGTTAAGTTTGAGGTACACTGATTCAGGCTTTAGGTAGCATACCAGGAGGATTCTGAGAGTGGCTTGTAGATTAATAATGTTTTGACAGAGATCACTTTAAGGTAGAGCTAATTTGCTTTTAGAGAAATTGATGTTATACAAATTGCTCCTTGAACTGTTCATGTTAGTAAAGACTCAATTTTCTCTCAAAATCTTTTTCACTTTCTTTTATTAAATTTGTTAAGGGTATTTTATAAATAGGTAATATATTTTAGAAATATGCTATGCATATTTTTCTTAATACACCAAATCAATACTTCATGTATGTTCTACTAAATGAACCCTTAATGTTTCTTCCACGTGCTACCTTTTGAGTTGTGAAGAAATCGACTTAGTGTTTGAATATTAAAGAACATAGGAAAAAGGGGCACATTTATTCCTCAACTTTGCAATCTAGAACAACTACATCTTTTGTTAATAATATTAAGAAACGAGGTCCAAGAATGAATAAAGGGTAGAATTACTTAATGAATACGAAATCTTTTTGATCAGAGGTTGAATCGATCATCAGAAGAAGAATTAGGTCAAAAATTAGGATACATTCTGGGAAAATCAAACTTCCATCGAAGAGAAGCAAATAAAAGGCTTTCATAAAAATTCTCGTAGAATCGAGAATGAAGTTTTCATTCTGTACATGCCAGATCATGAATTAGTAACTGCTTCCAATTTCTAAAAAAAAAAACCAATTGTGTCGAACTTTCCATTTTTGGAATAGTTACGGAATCTCCATGAATAGGATACCCACAACCCAATGCGGCAAAGAACAAATAAAATTTGCTACAAAAGCCGGCTAACGGGGGTAAATAGAGCATATTAACTCCACGGTCTAACAAATGGTTACATATTTTTCCTTTTGGTTAATGAACCTATATTTACTAAATAATAAAAAAATCTTTAGAATAGTTTTTCAATTTCGAAATGTCAACATACAATATATATGTAGTTGACAAATAATAGATTAGTGAGTGGTGTTGTTCCCGCGAAGACTTATTAATTAACTCTTAAATTAAATCAAATAGTTACAAAATGTTTATCTATGAGCTATTCTAGAAAATAGAATTTGCATACTAAATGTTAAATAATAAGCCAACGGATCAATTTTCTTATTGTATTATTCCAAGAATAAGAGTTATTTATAGGTGTACAAGTAAATCTATCTAAGAAAATAAAATCAGAAAAGATCCTTAAATATCTGTAAGATGATTATGCTACAAAATACTAGATATTGCCCCACCCCACCCCAAGTTGGAGCATAGATATTGATCATGTCAAACTTGTTACAAGGATATTCCTTCCGAGTTTATTTTAAGGCTTCATGAATATATCACCCAATTGCCCTATCTTCACATGACCAGTAGAAGTCACATTCTCTTAAATCTTCTCAGGCACAAAGTGACAACAAACCTCAATATATTTTCTCCTTTTATGATACACTGAATTTGTGGCAATGTGTAGAGCAATCTGATTATCACACCAAAGTTTTGCTGGAAAAGAAGGATTCAAACCAACCTCAGCTAAAAAGTGTTGTATCCATAGTATTTCACATGTGGACTGAGCCATAGCTTTATACTCGGAGTCTGTACTAGATTGAGATACAACATTTTGTTTCTTACTCCTCCAATATATTAGATTTCCACTAACAAAGACGTAATAGCCAGTAGTCAATCTTTTATCAATTCTTGATCCAACCCAATTTGCATCTACAAAACATTTGATGTGAGAATGTTTGTGGTTGTTATACAATATGTCAAGGCCAAGAGCTCCTTTCAAATAAGAAAGAATTTATTTCAAGTCAGGCCAATGTTTGACTGTTGATACAGACATGAATTGACAGACAATACTGACTACATAGGTAATATCTAGACGAGTCACAATAAAATAGTTTGGTTTCCCAACAAATCTTCTGTATCTTTTTTATTATAAAAAGGGTCAACATCATTCTTGGGAAGATATATCTTAGGATGCATTGGTGTGCCATATGGTTTCGCTCCCAACTTTTCAATTTCTGCAAGTAGGTCAAGTACATACTCTTTGAGATAAGAAAATGTCATTCTTGCTTCTAGCTACTTCTATACCCAAGAAGTATTTCAATTGTCCCAAGTCTTAGGTATGAAATTTGGCATGTTAAAATACTTGAAAGAAGAAATTCTAGTACAATCATCTCCTGTAATAACAATATCATCAACATAGACAACTAGGAGAATAATACAAGTCACCGACTGTCTATAGAAGACTGAGTCATCACACTTGCTTTTCTTCAATCCAAATTCCTGAAGTATATCTCTAAATTTTCTAAACCATACATGAGGACTCTACTTTAAACCATATGGAGAATTTCTCAAATGGCAAACTTTTCTACACTTCTCTTGAGCAACAAATTCAAGCAGTTGCTCCATATACATCACTTAATGGAGATCGCCATGAAGGAAAAGATTCTTGATATCTTGCTGATGTAAAGACTAATATTGAGAAGCAACCAGGGAAATAAACAAAAGAACAGAGGTAAGATTAGTTACTGGGGAGAAAGTATCTGCATAATATATCCCATAAGTATGAGCATAGACTTTAGCCACAATCTACCCTTAAGTCTTGCAACAGAACCATCAGGATTGACTTTGACGGTAATGAACCATTTGCATCCTACAACTTTCTTTCTCTTAGATAAATCCACCAAATCCCAAGTGTGTTTTTCATCTAGAGCATATATCTCTTCAAGCATTGCATCATTTCATCTAGGATTAGTCAAGGCTTCTTTCACTATTTTGAGAATAGAGATAGAGTCTAGAGAGCCAATCAAACAACTAGATGCTGGAGATAAGTGGTCATAAGGAATAAACTTAGCAATGGAATATCTGGATTTACGCTGATGTGTACCTTTTGGAAGAACAAAAAGAAAGGTCAAGATTTCCCCAAGAATCAAGTAGAGAAGGAACTAATGACAACATAATAGATGTAGGACAAGTATCATCATTACCTTGCCTCATTCAGTAAACTTGAACAATTAGTGGTCTTATAGGAACAGATGAGGTGGTGACAGATTGTCAATAAACAAGCTAGAAGATGGAGAACAACATCATTGATTATTTTGTTTCAGAACGAGTAACCTGATAGACCAATCACTCATCTTCCTCCACCTAACTTGTAGAAGTAGGAAGTGCATAAAAGAATGGTGTAGCTTCTAAAATTACCACATCAATAGACACTAGGTATTTTCCAAGTTCAACAAAGTAGTACCAAAATCCTTTTTTAAGCCGAGAATAGCCCAAGACAACACATTTTAACACCTTTGGATCCAATTCGATAACAGATGGTCGAACATCTCGAAGATAACATGTGATCCCAAACATCTTACGCTTACCAGGACTAGTGATTTTTTTTTTTTTAAAGAACACTATAAGGCATATTACATGTCAACACAATTGATGGTATGCGATTTATTAGAAAACAAGCTATAGATACTGCATTAGGCAAAAATTGTTTAAGGACTTTCAATTAGAACAAAAGTGCCTGAGCAGTCTCAAATAGACATCTATTCATCCTCTCAACAACTCCATTTGAAGAAGGTGTGTCAAAACACATGAAGACCAATGAAGAATACCATAGTTTCTCATGTAAGATTGAAGTAATTCTGATATATATTCTTTAGCATTATCACTCCTTAGAATCTGCACTGAAGCATTAAATTGAATTTTGACTTCATCACAAAAGGCAGGAAAGTGAGTAAAAACTTCAAATCACCTCTTCATAAAGTAAATCTAAGTCATTCGAGAAAAATCATACACAAAAGTGAAAAAATATTTATGCCAAATTTTAGAAACAACTAGACATGGTCTCCCAATATCTAAATGTACTAACTTAAAGGAAAACTTAACTCGCTTGTAATCCTTGAACCTACTGGGACATGATGGTGTTTTGAAAATTTACATGATTCACATTCCAATGAGAAAATATTCTAAAATGGAGGACAAAGCTTTTTCAACAGTGGTAGAGAAGGATGCCCTAATTGGCAATGTGCTTTAAATAGAGACATGACACTTGAGCATGTGACAAATGGAGATTCTCATTCATCAAGGATAAAGAGATTATCATATGCATGTCATTTACCAATAACTTGATTTGTCATAAGATCACGAAAGAAGCAATGATTGGGAAGGAAAGAGATGTAACAATGAAGGTCTCTAGTAACTTTACTAATAGAAATTAGATTAAAGGCCAATTTTATTAGACTTAATATAGATGATAGGATAATTGAGGAGGTAGGTTTAACAGTTCCAAATCCAACACTGTTACGGTTGTACCATCAGCTATTGTAATTAGAGAAGGCGCTTTGTGTGGTTAAAAACTAGAAAAAATATTAGGATTACCTGTCATATGATTAGTGGCACTTAAATCAATCAACTATTTATTTGAAGAGGTGAGAAGACATATTTTATCTGACTTGGTAAAAGCATTGACTAAAGCAGATTACTTTAATGATTCCTTATATGGAGAAAATTTAGCAAAGTCCTCAACTGAAATCAAAACCATTTTGTCAAAAATACAATCTGTAATTGATCATTCATTTTTTCCAACTAAACTGTTTTCTGTATCATAACAGATTAATGTTGAAATCAATAGAACATTCCAAGTGGGCTATATTTAAAAGTCCCATTATACCCAAAAAGAAAGACAATCAGTAGCTAATGGGTTGACAACCAAACTCAAAATTACAATCAATACAATTCCAAAATAAGCAGGCAAAATGATAACCTCCAAAACAATACCAAGTTCACAAATTAAATGAGCAATCACTCAACTCACTATTGCACTTCGTAGACAACCTTCAATCATATACGAGAAGTCTAGAATGAAAGCTGAAAGCGTAAACAACAATAAACAAGGAAGTGTCAAACCAGACCAAAGAGAATGCACATATTCTATTTCAAAGATTCTCTTCTCCAAAATATAATTCGATGATTAGAGGACCACCACAAATCATCCAAAAAAGCCAAGCCGACATCGGCATAAAAAGCTGGACCAAGATAAATCCACGTGCACACCGTGACTCGCTTCAAGATTTACAATATCTCTAGTAGCTTTGCTGGAGCATGAGTCTCACACTCTTTTCCTCCGACTATCGGATTCTGGAGTTTTGGATATCGAAGGATGCAGGATAGCCCGCTTTGATACCATGTAAAATATAGAGCCAATTGATCAATTTTTTAATTGTATTATTCTAAGAATAAGAGCTATTTGTAGGTATACAAGTAAATCTATCTAAAGGTTAATAAAATCTGAAAAAAATTGCTAAATATCTCTAAGATCCTAAAATATCTTTACCTATGAATATGCTATAAATACTAGATATGATTGTACATTTTTTGTAATAGAAAACAAGCAAGCTTTTGAATAAATCGATAACAAGAGAAATCCAAAATAAGCTATACTGGGATTTGTCTTTGCATCTATATATTGTTTACCATATTTGGATGCAGAAAAACACCAGAAGATATCAATAACCAAACAAGGATAGTGTTAAAAGTATTAGAGAAATAGTTTACAAGAACATAGTATAGGCCAAAGATATTTCAAATGAAAATATACTCTAGAAAATATGTATAGTCTCCCATGTTAAAAACAATTTTATGTACTAGATGAAACTACTTAATTTAGACAGTTCCTAGAAAGTGAAAAATTGGGTATTTTTATTTTTTCTTTAAATCAAATTATCCACCTCCATTGAGTATTAATACTTTTTATTAATAAAAAATAATTATGAAACAGAGGCCTGAATGTCCTGTACCCTACTAAGAATGGAATAAGCTCACAAAATTACAATCAGGAGAAGCAAGACATACTTCTCCTATGCTATCCAAACTCTCAAGAAACATCAAAAGTGTGTAACCTCTAAAAGTTTCTATCCAAATGAATGACTTTTTTTTAATGAGTAAGGACTCTGAAAATAAAGAAAATTGTAGTCTAAGCCATGTTCATTTCTCCCTTTGCTTTCCTAGGCAGCATTTGAAACTCTGAAGTATGAGTCAACGATCACCACAATGAAGTCCAAAATTTACTAGTATATCATCAACTTTATTGTCCTCTCTATAACAATTTTGTATTGTTCTTGAGTTGTCTAATAATGTCTATCTAAGTCCATGGAGAGTTTGAATTGGTGTTAACCCAATCAACCAATAATTTGAAATCACATTCAATCTCAAGCTCTAATATTTGTGCACCAATACAGCATTCAATACTAACATTGAGTGTCATGGCCTCAACTATGATATTAGAAATATAGCCCAGACATCAGAGTTTAATTTCATATAAGGTTTAGGACAACTTCAATTAACTGTTATAGAGGTGTTACAGAATATATGCATATCTTTTTCTTGATATTGTATAAAGATATAGATAGATATTAGATCTTTAAGATTTCCTATTTGTTTCTTTCTTTAGATAGCTTCTAATGTTATTGTATTTATACATGTGTAACTAATGAATAATGCACAAGTTATTCTCTCCATCTCTTATCAATAACATGGTATCAGAGCCATTGCTGCCTTTTTGAGGCTGTTCACTATACAATCTTCTTCCCGTTAGTTCCTTTTGGAAATTAATGGAGTTTTTGGAACATTTCAAGCTTATCTCTACTAGTTTTTTTAATTTTTTCCGATCATTGAAATTCGGATTCCATAGTGGCAGCTGGATTTCCGATGACTTTTCCAAATTATTTTTTCCAATCACTGAAATCTCCGATCTCCGTTTGCTGCTGGTTCAAATTTCCTTTTTGAAGCATAATTGGTTCTCTGTCCAGAACCTTTGGCTATTCATATTTTAGTTCCTTGTTACTCTGTGAACTGCTGGGTATTCCAACCATCTGAACATTGTTTTGGGATATTTGATTTTCTCTAGTTTGCTCTATTTGGCGAGTCAAACAATTTGAGTTGTCGGAGTGGATAAAACTATTGGGATAACATTTTAGTGTAGAGCTTTGACAACTTCTCTATTATTCTAATTCGACTTGCGAAAATGGTTTGGGTTTCGGCAGAAGAATTTGCTAAAACCTCTCATCAAAAACCAGTGCAGGAATCCACTACTGTTAATGCTTTTACGAAGTCAGATAATAAATACCTTATGACGTCTTCAAATAAATGGGTGATTGATTCAGGTGCAACAAATCACATAACAGGTAATCCTAATATGTTTAAGCTTTCAGTCAAACAAAACACCCTCTCCTGTTACTGTAGTTGATGGATCAACTTGTAGCATTGTTGGATCTGGAACTTTGAAACCAACATCCTCTATTACCTTATCATCTGTATTGAGTTTACCAAAGTTGGCCTTTAATTTGATTTCTGTTAGCAAAGTGACCAGAGATCTTAATTGTTATATTTCATTCTTTCCCGACTATTGTTTGTTTCGTGATCTTAAGACGAATCAGGTTATTGGTAAAGGACATTTATCTGACGATCTCTATATCCTTGATGAATGGGAGCCTCGATTTATTGCCTGCTCTAGTGTTATGTCTCCAATTTAAGCACATTGCCGATTGGGACATCCTTCTTCACTTGTATTAAAGAAGTTATATACTCAGTTTTAGAATATTTCTTCATTGGAATATGAGTCATGTCGATTTGCAAAATATCATTGTAACTCATCAAGTCCAAGAATCAATAAGCGGGCTGACTTGGCTTTTGAGTTAGTTCACTCTGATGTTTGGGGACCATGTTCGGTCATCTCCAAACTGGACACAAGTATTTCATCACTTTTTTTAGATGATTTATCTCGAATGACTTGGATTTATTTTATGAAGATTCATTCTGAAGTATTCACTCATTTTGTGCCTTCTATGTTGACATTAAAACTCAGTTCAACGCTTCTGTGCACATTTTAAGAAGTGACAATGCTAAAGAATACATGTCAGAGTTGTTTTAGTCATATATGAGACAACATTGTATTCTTCATCAGTCTTAATGTGTTGATACACCTTCTCAAAATGGAGTTGCTGAAAGGAAAAATAGGCATCTATTTGAGATAGCTCGAGCACTTTTATTCCAAATGAAAGTTCCTAAACAGTTTAGGGCAGATGCGGTTTCTACAACTTGTTTTCTAATCAATCGCATGCCATCTACTGTGCGTGTTGGTAATGTGCCCTATAGTGTTCTTTTTCCAAACAAGCCACTATTTCCGGTGGAACCTAAGGTGTTTGCAAGCAATTGTTATGTTCAAGATGTACGACCATCAGTTACCAAGTTGGATTCTAAGGCCTTGAAGTTTGTTTTCTTGGATATTCTCGCCTTCAGAATGGATATCGCTGTTACTATATTGGACTAGGAAAATATTTGGTGCCAACTGATGTAGCCTTTGCGAAGGCTACAGTATTCTTCAAGGCACCTCCCATTTCTACGAGTCATGGGAGGAAGACGAGTGGCCAGTGTAACAGGTTACTAGGGCCACACCAGAATCATCGGATGATGTTTCACATACACCGCCTAGTTCTTTAGTTGGGCACCAATCAACACTAGTTCCATCTACTCTAGCAAGACTGCCGGTTGTTTAAGTTTATTCTAGGAGGTGAGATGCTAATGATACCTCTTTTGCACCAATTTCTTCATCATCAGATCCTCTTCGAAGTGATCCTCCAGACAATCTTGACCTTCCTATTTCTGTTCGCAAAGGTACATGCACTTGCAAATCCATATATTTCATTGGTAATTTTGTTTCATATGATCACTTATCTCCTGCATCTAGATCTTTGATTGCATCCCTAGACTCTACGTCCATACCCAAAACTATTAGGAGGCTTTGAATCATTTTGGATGGTCCGAAGCAATGCTTGATGAAATACATGCCTTAGAGGAAACCACACTTGGGATTTGGTGGAATTACCTAGTGGAAAGAAAGTAGTGGGAAGCAAGTACGTCTTCGCGGTAAAAGTTAATCCAAATGGATTTGTGGAAAGACTTAAGGTTAGACATACGGCCAAAGGATATGCTCAAACTTATGGGATGGATTATTCAGACACCTTCTCTCCGGTTACCAAACTCACTTCTTTCCGCTTGTTGATTTCTCTAGCTACTTTTGAGAATTGGCCATTCTCGAGCTTGGTTTGGAAAATTTAGTGAGGTAGTTCAAGATTTTGGACTGAAGAAGAGCAAATGTGATCATTCAGTCTTCTATAGACAATCTGCGGCTGGAACTATTCTCCTTGTTGTATATGTTGATGACATTGTCATTACAGGAAGTAATTTTGCAAGAATCTCTTCTCTCGAGTCTTTCTTACATACTAAGGACTTAGGACAACTGAAAAACTTCTTGGGAGTAGAAGTATATAGAAGCAAGAAGGGTATTTTCATATGCTAGAGAAAGTATATTCTTGACCTACTAGCAGAATCCGAAAAGTTGGCTGCAAAACCTTATAGTTCTCCAATGGTTCCTAATGTGCATCTTATGAAAGATGACTATCCATTTGAAGATCCAGAGCGGTATAGATTATTAGTTGGAAAATTAAACTATCTTATTGTGACTCGTCTAGATATTGCCTTTGTAGTATGTGTGGTTAGTTAGTTCATGTCCGCACCTACAATTAGACATTGGGCAGCTTTAGAACAGATCCTAAGGAGCCCCTGGACTTGGCATACTGTATAAGAATCATGGACATTCTCACATTGAATGTTTCGCAGATGCAGATTGGGCTGGATTCAAGATTGATCGAAGATCTACTATGGGTTATTGTGTTTTTGTTGGTGGAAACCTAGTATCATGGAGAAGTAAGAAACAAAATGTTGTATCTCGGTCCAATGCAGAATTCGAGTATAGAGCAATGGCACATTCTACGTGTGAAATCATGTGGATACATCATCTTTTAACTGAAATTGGATTGAAGCATTCTACTTCATCAAAACTTCGGTGTGATAATCAGGCTGCACTTCATATTGCTTCAAATCCAATATATCATGAAAGAACCAAACATATTGAGGCTGATTGTCGTTCTATTCGTGAGAAGATTCAGGAAAACTTGATCTCTACGGGCTACGTGAAGACGGGAGAACAAGTAGTTGATTTGTTCACAAAGGCGTTGCATGGAACTTGGTTGATTACCTTTGTAACAAGATGGGCATGATCAATATACATGCTCCAGCTTGAGGGGGAGTATTACAGAATATATGCATATCTTTTTCTTGATATTGTACAAAGATATAGATAGATATCAGATCTTTAGGATTTCCTATTTATTTCTTTCCTTAGTTAGCTTTTAATATTATTGTATTTATACATGTGTAACTAATGAATAATACACAAGTTATTCTCTCCATGTCTTATCAATAACAAGAGGAAATTTTTGGCTTTGCACTATCCAATATCTTAAGGTAGTGCTTCCATCCTTAAAAACAAAGGGGGTCGGAGAGAATAACTTTTGTGAATATAATACCAATTGTTGATAAGATGAGCTGAAAAATTCCATCAGGAATCATATGAATCTCGTCAAATCTACTAAACACACCCTAAATTCATCAAAAGTGTTTTTTTTTTTACATAAATATCTTAAATGTGTACAAAAGATACAATAGACAAGATATTTTCTCAAATTTATAAAATGTGAAACAATACATTTGAAATTTTTTAGTTAGGGTTTGATTCTCAAGGCAGGAGAAACCTAGAATAATATAATTGTCTCAAGGCACAACTGTATATAACAAGGAAAATACAAATCATATCAAATCTTTCTATAATAAAGAATGAGTGGGATGAAATTAAGGACCAACAAACTTGGAGAACAAAATCTTCATCAATCATCATATTCACCTTCTGATTTGGATCACCGTGGGATATTTGTATGATATACTAATGAGGGACTATTCGAACTATATAGTCCAGAAAATTCGTTGCTATTTGTGTAGGAGTTTGAGCTATAATGTCCCGGGAATTTGTCAATGTCTGTATTAGAGTCAATTGGAATTGTATAAAGATCTGTCACCTCATCTTCCTTCTCTTCATGTCCATTTCCATTAGCCCAAGGATTATTTTTTGTGAACTTTCTCAAACTTTCAAGTTCCATTGCCACTTCTTTCATCGTAGGTCTGTCTTCTCCGTGCAAAGCAAGACAACTCTTAATAAGCTCAGCAATCTTCTGAAGTTGATCAAGACTTCCTTCTCTTACCACTCTACGGTCAAGAATTTGAAATAAGTTATTCGTGTTCATAGACAAGACAAAATAGTCCACCAAACATTTGTCCTTTTCATCTGTGTCCCTCAGAATAGGTTTCAAACCTGTCAAAAGTTCTGCAAGAACTACTCCAAAACTATAAACGTCACTTTTCTCTGTCAATTGACCTGAGTGGAAATATTCAGGATCTAAGTACCCTAGTGTTCCTTGAACCATTGTAGCAACATGTGTTTGGTCAAGAGGGACTAATCTTGAAGCTCCAAAATCTGCCACTTTCGCAGTGTAAACATCATCCAATAATATGTTCGCAGATTTGACATCTCTATGAATTATTGGCATTGACGCGGAAGAATGAAGGTAAGCAAGTGAACTTGCTGTCTCTGCAGCAATTCTCAGCCGATTTTGCAAAGATAACCAAGGCGCTCCATTTTGGTTGTGTATATGATCATAAAGAGTTCCATGAGAAACATATTCATAAACCAGTAAAGGCACTTCTGCTTCCAAACAACACCCAAAGAGTTTCACCACATTTCTATGGTTTACTTGAGTAAGAATAAGTACCTCATTGATGAACTGTTCTATTTGATTCTCATCCACAAATTTAGATTTCTTAATCGCAACTATGCTGTTATCAGGCAGAATGCCTTTATACACAACCCCATTTCCACCACGACCAAGAATCCTATTGTTGGCATAGTTGTTTGTAGCCTTCTTCAACTCTTCAGCTGTAAAAATTTTGGTTGCTTCCACACCACCCTCATTAGAGGAGATTCTTTGTTTTAAGAGGACTCCGCCATTTTGTTGGAAGAACTTCTCCTTGAGTTTCATGAGTTTACGTTTCTTGAAGCTAAAATAGAGCCAAGTCGTTCCAAGCACTAGGGACATAAAGCCAACTCCCATACCTGCGCTTATGAGAACAGAATTTAAGCACCTCTTTTAAAAATAAAATGAACACACGTTAATTTACTCACACCTAGTCATATTCTACAGCAAATCATATCAACTTAATATGATTAAGTGATTTAATAAGGGGGAAATGCATATTAGTTAACCATAATATAGTGAGGCAACTCGTATTCTGCAATATAAGTATATGGAGTAACATTTATTGGGTTGGTTTATGAATGCAGGTAACTTTTTACTGAAATGTAATATTATCTTATTTCGTACTGTAACATGTTAAATCGTCTTGAAAATGTAAAAACGTTTACAATTTTCAATGGATATGAGTTAAATCCTAGAGCATGATGACCTGATATTATATCAGATTCCTTTTAATACACAGAATTTAAACTCAGAGAATTCATAGAGTTCATGATGAGGAACTTACCAACGGAAAACTTGATCCATGGAAACTCAGAGTTTGAGTTTATCGCATTACAACCACGACCATTCTTTTTGCCATCACCAGTGTATCCTTCTGGACAGGAACAATTGTAACTCCCCGGTATGTTTATACACGTCTGTTCACATGAATTGGTGTTTGAATCTGCACATTCATCAATATCTAGCATACAAAACAAGAGAAAATATTGTCAGATCAATTGCGCATCAATGTTGTCCTTTTTAGCATTTACAAATTCAAATTATACACTCGGCTAGTGTATATACCTCCAATTACCTTATATATGATTTGATTGTATAAATATTTTACACACACTCAAAACATAGAACCCAAGACAATTACCTCGACAGCCGAGGTATGGATTGCCTTCGTATCCCGGGTTACAGCTGCACCGATAGCCACCTAAGCCAGTGTCTGAATCAACACATTGACTATTATCTCGACAAGCATAATCATCGCGTTTTTGTGCTTCAACACAAGTAACATTTCCAATAGCCCAATCCAGCACGATGGGGACATTATCGACAATCCTCTCAACAAAATTCAGATCATTTAGATCCTCCATGCCTCGGAACTGGAAGCGGCTAGCCTCACCAAGAAACGCATAGCCACATGGATTAAACGACCAAATTCCGCTGTGATTTTTCAAACTTTGCATTGATGTGTTGAAATATTTTAAGCCTTTTGGTATTTGTATTTGGCAGCAACCAGAGGCCATACATGTACCATCGACAACGTCAGCTGAGCGCACGCAGGTTGTGGGGCAGCCATTCACGAATTTAGTACCACTTATTATAGCAGTATCATCACAACCAACAACTGTAAATCTACCAGAAGTAAATTGAAGATTTAAAGTCCATCAGTTTCAATACAATAATTTTTCGTGTGAATTCAAACATATAGGACTACTTTTGAGATTTTTGAATTTTTTTTTTACATATTTACAAATTACCTAAAAGTTCCTAAAACAGTTACCAAAATATTCCTTTTAAAAAAATAATTAAAACAATAAAACAACCACTTCCTAGTAATATTGTCACATGAAACAAATCACAAGCAACAAACATCTCTTTGTTTATTTTTTGTAGTAAGTATATATGATCGTCACTTCTGTAATAGGGACTATATTAGCACTAAATCGCAAAGCGTATATCATACCCTTTTTCCTTAAAAAAAAAAATAGATTCAACTTGAACCTGTTAAGGGTAGAAAAGCTGTAAGGAGTTGATCTTCCTAAATTGACCCATAAAGGATATTGCACGAGCAGAAGTCCTGCTTGTGTGTAACATGTCTCCGCTATGAAATTAAATAACCGCATTTCAGCATCAGAGATGTCGTATACTTTGATGTTTGATGCATAAAGTGTTGCGGACCCTGTCGAAGAGTTACAGCCAATCTCGAACCTCGGGTCAAGGGCACAACCTGATCCTAACCCAATCCCAAAAGGATACGGAACTGTGAGGTTCCCACACTTCTTTGGGCATCCTATTTTCGTGATATTGGCGCCTTTGGTGATGGTGGAGATCGTGGTGTTGGTGGACAGAGACGTTGTATTGGTGGTGGTTTGAGCGGTGGCAAATGTCAAGAATATTAAAAAGCAATGAAGCAAAAGGAATTGTCTTTGCTTCATGGTTTAGAAAAAATATGAAAACGAACGTGGGGAGGATGTAGTATATGTGAGATGTTTAATTTCATCATATATAGAAGTATAGAATAAAGAACTTGAAAATACCCCTTGCTATCGCTGTTAGGCTGCAAAATTTATTCTTTGTGGTTGGTATAATGTACTAAACCAGCTGTTGAATGTTTTCTCTCTACATGTGTTTATTAGTTGCCAGCTTGATGTTATTGTCAAAAAAAATCAATCTGGTGGCATAAAAATTATTTATTCCATAAACTATGATACTCCCATATGTAACAACCCAATTTCGCAATAAAAGTATTCAAATATTATAATCACTAAATTCAAAATTACAACTGAAAATAGAACAAGAACTTGAAGAACAACAATGGAATAGTAAAGGATAAATTGAAGACAACTTGAAGGGAGATGAGAAACATAAACTCAATGAAAAGGGATGAGAGGACTAACATTTTTCTCAACAATTTTCCTAAACCTATTTTTCATGGAATGTGCTATTTATTAACCTGGATCCCACACATAACCTGTTAATATGGTATTGGGCTTCTTTGCTATAACTGATCTCGGCCCATTCATAAAACCATAACTTATCTAGTTCTTGTTCGATATGTAAACACTGACGAGTCGATGTAATATCATAAGACTAAAGTTTATAATCATACAAAGAAACTATTATATGAAGTCATTCAAAGTGTTAGAACAAAGTAATAGGTCAAAGAGAGCGTAAGACAAAGGTTGAAGTTAAGGGGTTGACTATGATAAACTATTTCAAGTGATTCCGAAAATAGTCAGATATTGAATTAGCATATCTACCAATGTACAAGATTTAGAAGCTGAGTCACCCATCGAAGGAATGATCGATATATATGAGTTTAATTTTCAGCAAACTAAATAGCTCGTCCATTTGAGTTTGAAGTAAGAAATTATGCTCATTATATTAAAGCATACTCCGCGTAGAAGCAATTTGCAAGGGCAATTACAATCATAAGCTCTCCCAAGGTTTTATAAAATACCCAATTCAAGGTAAGGATTTTTCAATGCTCGGACTCTTTGTTTTTTCCCCTTCATCATCGTCGTTGCTAAATTGAGTTTCTTACTTAGTTTTAGTTTCAAAATGAGCTTTAGCAATAAAGTTTAGATGAGGAGATAAGTAGGGTTTGTCATGTAAAGGTAAGTTTTTAACTCGCTCTTCGTCTACAAAGCTTAAGAGAGTACTACCCTATTTGATAAACAACTCAAAAGACGGTGTTTGGAAGCCGAGAGTTCAAGTTTATAAGTTTATTTGGGTAGTGTTAAAGGTTTTACATTGTGAAATTAGGATGGAGGGAGTAATATTGACATCATAAAAGGGTCATAAGCTCTGTTGTAAGTGGGAGAAAAAGAGGATGTGGCGATACACCATTTGCTTATCGTATTGCCTTGCTTGTCGCTTGCGAGTTAGTATTGTATTATATCAGTACCGAGGCGCTTCTTGGTTATCTGCTTATACTGACTTGTATCTTATTAGTAAGAAGTGTTGTTGAAGGACGTGGATGACACGACATGGGAAAAGAAGTCCCAATGTAATGTATGTAAAATTACAGTAAGGCATGATCCAGTGTCACATGTACCTCCTATGAAAAGGGATTTATGAAAGTAACATCTATTTATACTTTATATACCCTAATGATTGAGCCCTAAGGCTACGGAGTTTTTTTTCCCAAGTTAAAAAAGTTATATGTTTTACATGTCCGTGTGTATCTTCCTTTGAACTCTTAGAAGTTACATATTATAATTATGAGGCAAGTAAAAAAAGTAATTGACCGCATAAGACTATAAAGTAGCCCAAGGGGGCAAATACCTACATAAGACTTCGATATACATACTATGAGAGTTCACTTTTGAATGTGATAATTGACTACAACAATACCATACAAATGTCACTCATCGCCTACAGTAGGTCATCTCGTTATTTCCTCACAATTAGTATTATAGAAAAAAGTTATATAAAGAAGTATATAGTTATCACCTAGGAAAATTCAAGGTATTATTATAAATGTTCGAATATATGCGTCTAATACTGTCAAGGACCTGGTCCCTTGACAGAAGATGTATGAACAAAAAACGTACACACAGTAAGAACAAGAAATTTTACATGGAAAACCTCCTTGCTCAAGGAAAGGAAAACCACGATCTGTTACACAATATTTCGAATCAAACTTTCACTGAGATGCAAAGAACACACTCATCAATTACAAACTCTTGTACCTCATACACTAGACTCTCCACCCCTTCTGATGTAATAACTCTATTACAAGACTTGAGTCTAAACAATAACTCTATTATCCTCTACACAAACTAACTCTAGTAACTGTAGACTTTTTCAACTTGTTCAAAGCTAAGTCTAACTAAGAACACAGTGATACAAATCTAACAACACCTGACCAACATTCCTGTATGTGTTAGGAGTTGATCTTACAACATTAGATAATAGGACATAATATCAAGACAAGTCAATTAAACTTGACTCTATCAGGTCCCTTGACTGTGATGACATTGTTCCTTCTTGAGAGCAAATCACTTTTTTCTGAAAATTCATTTTTTAAGCACACCCAATCTCATGTCTTGGAAATGGTCTTAAACGTGTGATAAGAAAAACCTAGTGTTCTCTCTCATTGATTGGCCAGACAAAAGTACTCTGTTATACTTTTCACCAAACACCACAGACAAAAGCCACTTTTTAAAGCTGGAACATATTTAGCAATTTAACTTGGGATTCATGAGGCCATGTCCATCAATCAGGTCCATGGTTGTCAAATTATCTGGAAGTTAATAGAATCTTATTTTCCATTATCTCAGCATTACATGTATATATACACTAGAAGAAGCTTTATCAAAGGTAAGAAAATATCCTACAGATTTCTAATGATCCCTGCATATCTCTCCTATAATTCAGTTAACTATATAAGGCAATAAAATATCTTTACAATATTTTGTAACGCTTGCCCACAGGCTGGAGAATACATATTGATCATGCCTAGCTTGTTACACAAATAGTTAACTCGTGCTCCACTCAACACTTTTGTGAACAAGTTAGTTGGTTGCTCTCCTATCTTCACATAGCTTTTGGAAATCAAGTTATCTTGAATCTTTTTATGAATAAAATAGTAGTCCACCTTAATGTTCTTAGTTCATTCATGATACACTGGATCTGAGGCAATATGAAGAGCATCTTGATTATCACACCAAAGTTGCACGGGTGTGGGATACTTTAACACAACGTCATTTAGGAGGTGATGTACCCACATAATCTCAAGTGTAGATTGTTACATAGCTCTATACTCTAATTCTACACTAGATCGAGATACAACATTTTGTTTCTTACTTCTCCATGACACTAAATTTCCACCCACAAAGACATAATAGCTATTACTAGTCCTTTTATCAATCTTAGATCCAGCCCAATTAGCGTCTACAAAACCCTCAATGTGAGTATGTCCATGGTTGCTATATACTATGCCAAGTCTAGGGGCAGTTTTCAAGTAGCATAATAGTTGCTCCAGTGTTGCCCAATGTTTGAATGTAGGCGTGGACATGAACTAACTAATAACATATATAGCATAAGCAATATCTGGACGAGTTACACTGAGATAGTTCTATTTCCCAACTAATCTTCTACATCTCTTTGGATCATCGAAGGGATCACTATCATCTTTTGTTAGTTGCATATTAGGAACCATTGGAGTACTACAAGGTTTGGCTACCGACTTTCTAGTTTTCTTGAGAAGATCAAGGATACACTTTCTTTAAGATAAAAATATTCCCTTCTTCCTCCTACTTACTTCTATTTCAAAGAAGTATTTTAATTGTCCCAAGCCTTTCGTGTGAAATGTCGAATTCAAGAATGATTTAAGAGAAAATATTCCTGCATAATCACTCCCATTGATGACAATGTCATCAACATATACAACAAAAAAAATAATTCCAACTGCTGATTGTTTGTTAAAGACCGAATGATCACATGTGCTTTTTGTAAGCCCAAATTTCTAAACTACCTCACTATATTTCCCAAACCAAAGCACGTGGACTATTTTTTAGATTTCTAAAGTGATAGACTTTTCCATTCTCCCCTTGAGAAACAAAATCAGGTGGTTGCTCTATATATACTTCTTCTTGGAGATCACCATGAAGAAATGCATTGTTGATATCCAACTGATGTGGCGGCCAATTCTTAGAAGTAGCTAGAGAAATAAACAACTGAATGGAAGTGAGTTTGCCCACTGGAGAAAAAGTATCAGAATAATCCACCCCATGAGTCTAGGTATATCCTTTAGTCACTAATCTGTCTTTAAGCCTAGCCATGGAACCATCGGGATTTACTTTGATAGTAAAAATCTATTTACATCCCACTGCCTTCTTTCCCTTTGGTAAGTCCACTGAATCCTAAGTGTGAGTTCCATCTATCGCATGTATCTCCTCAAGAATTGCATCATACCACCCAGGGTGACTCACAACTTCCTGAACTATTTTAGGTACAAATATAGAATCTAGAGAAGCAATCAAAGAACAAGATGCTGGAGACAAGTGGTCATATGAGACAAAATTAGCAATTGAATATATTATTAACTTTGACGCTTACCTTTGCGAAGAGCAATGGAAATGTCAAGTTTTCATTTAAGAGGGATTGACCGGAGGAGGATCTGATAATGAAAGAGTTGGTGCAGGACATGTATTATTGGTCACTAGTCATGTAGAATAAACATGAACTATTGGCGGCTTTGTTTGAACAGGAGGAACATAAGAAGACACATTTCTAGTTGGTTGCTCAACACTACCAGGAACTTCTTTATGGTGTTCTAAGCTTGGTTAAGTGGTCTTATAAATGAACTATTCTTCTTCTTCCTAGATTTGAGTAGGAGAAGTGTCGAGAGTGGAAAAAAAATGAAGTTGTTCTCAGAGAACACCACATCTATTGACACTATATATCTAAGTGTTGGAGAGTAGCACTGATAACCCTTCTACAAGCGACAATATCCCAAAAAGACTCACTTCAAGGCCCTTGGATCTAGTTTAGTAACATGAGGTTGCACATCACGAACATAACAAGTACTCCCAAACACCATTAGCTCTAATGGAAATAATGGCTTATTAGGAAAGAGAACACCATAGGGAATATCACCATTATGCACTATGGATGGTATATGATTAACTAAAAAACTTGTTGTAGATACTGCAGCCGCCAAAATTGCTTAGGTACCTTCATTTGGAATAACAAAGCACAAGCAGTCTCAAGCAAATGTCTATTTAGCCTCTTAGCCACTCTATTTTGAGAGGGTGTATCCATACATGAAGATTGATGTTTCTTAAGCATTGTCACTCCTCAATATATGCATAGAAGCATTAAATTTTGTCTTAATCACAACACAAAAATTGGAGAAATAGGAGAACACTGCAGAATGATTTTTCACAAAATAAATCAATGTCATTCGAGAAAAATCATCCACAAAAATAACAAAATATCTTAATCCAACTTTAGACACAATAGGACATGGTCCCCAAATATTTGAATAAACTAATTAGAATGCAAAATCAGCTCGCTTATTATTTCTAGGACTTAACGAGCTTCTATGGTGTTTTGCAAAATGACAAGATTCATAATCTATTGAAGGTACGTTATGAAACTAAGGATGTAATTTCTTCAAAACTGGTAAAAAAGGATTTCTCAAATGACAATATGCTTCAAATGACGAAACAAAACTGGAGCAAGCAACCGATGGAGGTGTCTATTTATCAAGAATGTAGAAATCGTCTAATACATGTCCTTTACCAATAATTTGTTTCATCATAAGATCGGGGAATAAGGAGACAAAACACTGTAGTTCTTTGGTAAGCTTACTCACTAAAATTAGGTTAAAGGCAAGACTAGGTAAGCCTAGCATAGTGGACAAACTATTAGATAAAGTGGGGTTAATGGTTCCAGATCGGTCAATGATATAACTAGACCTATAGGACGGTACTTTATGTGACTAAATTTAGAGATTATGTTGGGATTGCCTGTCATGTGATCTGTGGCACTTGAATTAATAATCTAGTTGCTTGAGGAAGAAATGAGACATTCTGACTTAGTATGGGCAGGGGCTAGAGTAGTTTTATTCATTGATTCCTAATACTTTGTAAGTCTTGCATACTCATTGGCAGAAATTGTAACAATTGATAATGAACTAGAAGCAACAGCAAGAGTGGCAGTCTGACTTTTTGAATTTATTGGTTGCAAATTTGTAATTTCTTATAGTTTCACTTTATGTGACCAGGTTCCTTACAGTAATGACAAGTATTGTCATTGTTTCATCTCCCAGCATCATTGTCTCCTACTTTTTTAT
This sequence comes from Solanum rostratum, assembly GCA_029948455.1. Classification (NCBI taxonomy): domain Eukaryota; kingdom Viridiplantae; phylum Streptophyta; class Magnoliopsida; order Solanales; family Solanaceae; genus Solanum; species Solanum rostratum. Next base: position 63,297,630 of record CM057048.1, read on the forward strand.
TATTTCATCTCCCAGCATTATTGTTGTCATTTGACCTTCCTACATCATTATTATGATTCCATTTCCCTACTTCATTGTTATTGTTCCATCTCTCTACATAATTGTCGTTGTTCTATCTCCCTGCATCATTGTTGTTATTCACTATGCCTCCATTATTCCTTCCTCCTTCTTTTACAACAAGCATATTGGTCTACTAATTGGATGGAGTACTCTCTGTACGCAACACCTGACTGAAAACATCTTTGAAAGAGGTGATCTCAGAACTGGATAGAATTTGTGATTTAGTAGTCTCAAACTCAGAGGGAACTCTAGCTAAAAAACTCACTATAGCCATTTATTCCCTCTGAGCTTGTTGCATTTTGATATTGAATGGTAGAAGTACATTCAGTTCCTCATAGGTTTTCTTGAACTCCATAAAGTATGTAGTGAGTGGCTTAGCTTCCTTCTCAGAATAATAGAAAGACTTACAAACTTCATAAATTCAAAATAGATTACTTTTGCTAGAATATAAGTACTCCAAATAATCCATTAGCTCTTTCACAAACTCACAGTGCTTAACCAAACCAACTACTTCATTATCAATAGAGTTTATAATTCACAAGAGTAATCTAGCATCATCTCTAAGCCAAGATTTTTTAGTATCATTAGTTGGAGGATCTAGGATGAGAAGGTCATCCTTTTCAACACTATGCAAGTAGATCCTAATTTTTCTACTCCAATCTAAATAATTAAACCCATTTAACTTATAATCTGTAATTTTAAATAATGTTAGAACAATTTCAGTTGTGGCAAATTAATCCTCAGACATCTTTCTATTGTTTATTCAAGAAAGTGATAAAAAAACTGCAAAGGATAAAAAAAACGAACACCAAACTAGTTGAAAAGAGTAATAAATCGACACTAGAACTGAATCAAGTAGTCACAGAAGCACAATGTGGTTTCCATATTTGATGTCACTAATGCAAAGACAAAACAAACCTGCAAGTGAAGAAACTATTGTCCAAACAAGGATTTAACACCAATAGTCAATCTGGAATATGTTTGAACTAATGAAACGATAACGGAACACAAGCCTAGATTTATTCTGCGAAACCCAAGTAGCCGAAACCTTTTTCTAAGATGCTAAGAAAAGTTTCAAAAATTCTGAACCAATATTGAGCGTATGGCTCTGATACCATGAAAGTTAACAGAATCTTATCTTCCATTATCTCAGCATTACATGTATATATACACTACAAGAAGCTTTATCAAAGGTAAGAAAATATCCTATAGATCTCTAATCATTCCTACATATCTCTCCTATGATTTAGCTAACTATATAAGGTAGTAAAATATCTTTACAATATTTTGTAACATTATCAAAATCTGAAAGAAAACATTTCCCCCTTTTATATGATGACAAACCATTGCATTCGTACTCACAAATTCCCCTTGTCTTCCTTCCTTCTTCCTGCAAATTCTGCCTGTGTGTAGTTCATTACCCCTTTTTAACTAGCGAACCAGGTTAGCTCAAATATTCCACCATGTCAATTTGTCACCTAACATTGACATTCTACCTCCTTTTGGAAATACAAAAAGCAACAATAAGCACACAAAAACACTGAGAGACTGGATTAAACTCAGACCATTTTGGTAACAAGAACATGAACAAACAACATCATAAGAATATAAAATAGTAGAAATAAATTGATATATATTAAACATTAGACTAGCACACCAATAAGTATATCAAAAATAGATTAATATATATTAAACATTAGATTAGTACACCAATAAGTATATCAAAACACACATAAAGAACTAACATAGTTTTCCATGAGGAATACAAAAGTAACATATAGAAGGGACCAGTTAGGAAGAGGAGGATAGGGGTTTTGGCATAAGCCTGCAGCAGCTTTTGAGTGAGGACCTTAACTTCAGCTTGAAGGCTAGCATTTTGAGATCTCAATTCAGCTACTTCCCTAGTACCAGGTCCCTCAGACTGCATTTGAACCATAGCCTTAAGCTTTACGATCTTTCATCATGACTATGAAGAGTAATTGTCATCTTTTCATGTTATAACTTAGATGTTCCTGCTTTTCTACGAGGTATGATACCTGAGACTTGGCCTTGTTCCCTGATCTCCCTTTGATGCATTCACACTCCACTGAGGTGGTTCGTGAAAATGCTTGCTTAATAGTCCCCTTCACTCCTTTACCAACTTTTATTTCAAGGTGACCAAAAATCTTATTCAGTAGATACCCATGCCTAAGCCTATGTTTGCCATCCTTCACTACTATGGTTTTGTAAATGTGATCCAGCATGATGGATGAAAGATTTATAGCTTCAAATTTGCTCAATTTCTCTACCAGAAACAGATCTGTAGAGGAGGCAATAGTCCTCTTTTCTGATCGAGGTAGCATTACATGTTGATGAACTCAAAGAAGAGTTGAAATTCTCCTTTTAAAAAATTCATAGACACCCCTGCATGACTCATTTTAGGCATCTTTCTAATTTCTTTAACAAAATGAGTCATGGGGATAACCTTTCCACATATTTAACTCCCTCCTTGGATAACCCAAGAATATCCCAAAGAATCTCCTCAGTTAAATGGAACCCCATCCCATTTATTTTGGTGTTTATCCCACCATCCTCAAGGAACTCATGGGTTGTAGTAAAAATCTCTTACCTTTTTCTCGAATAAAGATGGAACTAGCCATTCAAAAAGGTGCATCCCCCCTTGCATTTCAACTGCATCGACTAGGTCCCTCATTCCTGATTTGTCTCTTGCATCAAGGTCAAACACATGCCCACTGAAGAATTTATGAGTTTTTAATATGCTTATCCTTTTTGCCTTGGTTAGAACCTTTTCTACCTTTGCCTCATTTAACTTGAAACCTGGTTCGTTAACACTTCCCAAGGGTTGTTCATCAGGAATTTCAACTCTTTTTCTCTTTGAACCTCATCCTTCCTTGTTGCCTTTTCTTTGACTTCTTTCTTAGCTAATTCCTCTTGTCGTGTTTTCTCTATAGCTTTGACAACATCATCAAACTTAGTATCATTTTCTTCTTTAAACATAGACACATCAACAACCTTTTCTAAGGGTATTTCCTCTTCCCTAACTATTTGACTCTTTGTCTCCTCCGTGTAATAGTTTTAGATTTGTTTCCATCCATTGCATCACTAAGCATTTTCCTTTATGATTCCCTAGTAGGATAATTCTCTACAACCTTTGAAGGTTTGATCACAACTTCCTTCCTTTGTTTCTGTACCTAATTCTCCATACTAAAGGCGCCTCATTCTCATCTATTTTTCGTTGCCCATCTGGAGTAAGTACTATTTCAGTCCCTGGTGTCTTATCAAATGTAGACTGTGAAAGTTCTCCTGACAAGTCTGGAGACTTTGCCTTTATATCATCAAAAGGAGTTTATAGACCATCTTCCTTCATTCAGTAAGACTCTGCACTACCCATTCCTCTCCAATAGCCAAGATATTCAATTCTTTACCCTTTTCTTCATGCAAATCTCCATCAAAAAGCCTTTTTGAATTTGTTGAGGATATTGGATCCGATTGACAACATGATCAAGTATTTCCTAAGTAGTAAGTTTCATCAAGATGAATTAAAGTTTTGTCGTTGAATTTCACGGAATCATGCTAATAAGAGTGAGAGGGTGATATTACTAGGTTTTAGGAATTTAAAGGAGAGCTATTTTTTACAAAAAAGGTTAGAGGGGGAGGTATAAATACAGGATTTAATAGGATCTATTGAGGGGGAGTGGTGGTTTCTATGGTCAAAGACTGAATCATTTCAGTTCTAATGGAAAGATCTCTGAATGGTTTGAGTAGATGAACCAATACAGGGTACAAGTTCTTTAGGACTTCGGTAAGGAAGATTTTAACATGATAAAGATAAGGAGGAGAAGAAAACAAATATGAGTATAAAGATAAATAGAAAAAGATGATCTTGAATTTCAAAGAGAAAGGAAGAAGAAAAGGTTTGAGTTATATAAAAGTGACCGAGAGATGTGATTAGTCCCTGAACGAGGCCACCTTTGTTTCAAAATGTGATTGACAATTATTCTAAAATGGGATGAAAGACACATGACAACATCAATGTAGCACAAATGTAATAAGAGTACTAAACGTAGAGATAGGACCTGGGCCCTTCTTATATGTTCCTTGGATCTAATCTGAATCTTTCCTGTATTATGCTCTTTTTTTGACAGGTAAGTCATGTGAGTGTACCTTCAAGGTACATAGATGAATTTCAAACCAGACACTCATAATAAAAGTATGGATACCTCTCACTTTAGTTCAAACCAATTGAGAGTTAAATGCAACATTTGATGACTAATTACTTTAGTTTCATCATTCCCAACTTCATTCTGTTCTTTTCAGACTACTCTTTGCTCAGGGATTTTGTGAAAATATCAGCAATCTGATCCTCTATTTTACAAAATGAACACATATGTGGCTCTTCTATATGTTATTAATATGTTTTGTTCTTTTGTTTTGCACTAGGATTTTAGCCATATTCAGTGCACTCGTATTGTCATATTAGAGAGGAATGGATTTAGTAACAACACCAAAGTTTTTTAACTTTTGCCTAATTCACAACAATTGTATGCATGAAGATGCAACTACAATGTATTCAGCCTCAACTATGGAGAGGGCCACCGAATTTTGCTTCCTTGTTCCCCATGATCTTAGAGATAAGCCCCAAAAAGGTGCCATTCCTGAGGTTCTTTCTTTGTCCACCTGGTACCCAACATTGGCTGCACCTACATAACCTACAAAATTGAAAAAGTCCTCTATTGGATAGAAAAGAACCAAGTCACTTACGACTTTTAGATATCTAAGGATTCTTTTTGTTATTTTCAAATTTGACTTTTTTGGAGAAGACTGAAACCTAGCACACATTCTTACGTTGAACAAAATATCAAGTCTACTAGTTATCAGGTAGTGAAGATGCCAAATAATCCTTCTGTACATGGTGTCATTTTCCATGGGACCTTTTTAATTTGCACCTAATTTAGTATTGGTTCCTATAGGGGTATCAATGGGATTAACATCTTGCATATAATACTTATTCAATACTCTTTGATATATTTGTCTTGGCAGATAGAGGTATCTTGTGAAGATTGTTTAATCTTCAACCTTAGAAAGAAACTTAACTCTCCCATCATATTTATTTCGAACTCACTCCCCATCAATTTTGCAAAATCATTGCACATAGAATCTGAAGTGGCACCAAAGATAATATCATCTACATAAATTTGCATAATGACAAGATCTTTTCCTCTATGTTTTAAGAGCAAGGTGTTGTCAAATTTTTCTCTTGCAAAGCCATTATCTAGGAGAAACTTAGAATGCCTTTCATACAAGGCTCTAGGGGCCTGCTTTAAGCCATGCAATTGCTTATCCGATTTGAGAACATGGTTAGGAAAGTCAACATCTTCAAACCTTGGAGGCTATTTGACATAAATCTCTTCCTTTAAATACCCATTTAGGAAGGCACTCTTGACATCCATTTGAAATAATTTAAACCTTATTTATGCAGCAAAGGCAACCAAAATTCCAATTGCTTCCATTCTTGTTACTAGCGCAAATATTTCATCATAATCAATCCCTTCCTCTTGATTGTAGCCTTGAAATACCAACCTTGATTTGTTTCTTGTGATATTACCCTTTTCTTCCCACTTGTTTTTATATACCCACCTAGTCCCTATGACAATTCTGTCAAAGTGTATAGGAACCAAGTGCCATACTTTACTTCTTTCGAACTGGTGCAATTCTTCCTGCATAAAGTTGATCCAGTTTGCATCTTTAAAGTCTTCTTTCACATTCATTTGCTCTAAGGCAGATATGAATGCCAATAATGCCATCAGATTCTTCTCTTTGATCTAGTATGAATTCTTGAATCCAACGGGGAGATTAGATTGTCTACCGAATATGATGATTAATATTTCCATCCAGGAGCTCTTGAATGTTGTTAGGAGCCTTCAGCTTCAATATCTTTGCTATCTGATTCATTCGATTGAGATAGAGTTTGATTCATCTCAATAGTACCTTGAGGTGAACCTAGTCTCTTAACTTGTTCCCTAATCTCATCATCCCTTTTGTTCCTAGCTTTATTGTGTGCAGAATCATTGTTAACTTCATAATTCAGGGAACTATCTCTTTGAATTTGGAGTAGTTCTTCAATATCAAAATCCTCCATATCTTTTAGATTTTCAATACTTCCAGCCTCATCAAAGATTACATGGATACTTTCTTCAATACATAATGTTTATTTGTTGTTAACTTTGTAGGCCTTACTGGTAGATGATTACCCAATGAACACTTTTTCAATAGTCCTTGGATCAAATTTCTCAAGATCATGCTTCCCATTATTGACAAAAAAATACTAACAACAAAAAGCCCTAATAAGATAACTTGCCTCAGGCTTTCGATTGAACATCCATTCATATAGGGATTTTATTAAAAATGGACCAGATCAAACATCTATTGGTAACATGACATGTTGTGTTAACAACTTCAACCCAGAAATTCTTAGGAAGCCCGGTGTTTATCAGCATTGTTCTAACTATTTTCACTAGGGTTTTGTTCTTCCTTTCCACAACACTATTTTGTTGAGGAGTTTTGGGAGCTGAGAAGTTGTGGTGAATTCCTTCCTCTGCGTAGAAACCTTTAATCATAGAATTTTAAAATTTTGTTCTATGTTCTGACATGATCCCAACAATCTTGCTATTTAACTTAGTCTGAATTATTTTTGCAGAGATAATCAACATATTAGCTACCTCATCTTTAGACTTCAGAACATTGTCCATGTGATCGTCGACAAGTCATCAACAATGACAAAGATGAACTTCATGCCACCTCTACTTTGAATTGTCATAGGTCCATATGGATCAATTCAGTGCCTTGGTGCTGCTCACTTCCTTCTTATTTTTGAAGGATGTTATGGTATACTTTCCCTTGACACATGAATCACACACTTTGTTTAGGAAGCCCGGAAACCAGGTTCTAGCAACTAGTTTATTCAGCAAGGATGTGCTCACTTGCCCTAGTCTTTTGAGTCGTAGTTTTGCAAACTCATCTTAAGCCTTGAGACTAGTCAAACTGAATCCTTGAATAGTACTTAAATAAGCCATACACATGTTTTTGCAGCTCCGAGTTGTGAGAACCTCTTAATTGATAGATAGATTTCTGACAATGCACTTTTCTGATAAGAATCTAACTTTGTTACAAATTTGAGAGATACTCAATAGACTGTACTTCAATCCATTCACATAATACACATCTTCAAATAATATTCTAGAGACTTGCCAATTCTTCCAATGCCGAGAATGTATCCTTTTTTTTCATTCCCATATAAGACACTCCACCTTGCAGTCTCTTGAGAGAGTGGAAGTTTTCAGTCCTTCCAGTCATGTGATTTGATCACCCACTATCCATGAACCAATACTAACTGCTTCCTTTAGACTTCTTCAGTAAGGAATCAATTGTTAGTCTTGAGCTCATTTTGACTTGTATCAAGCAGACAAAGGTGTTATCAAAGATTTCATAGTCCAATGAGGTAAATTTTTCTTCCTTGTGCTATGATTTGTACCATATTCCTTTCTAGTTCCCTTCTTCAAAGTTTCTTCCTTCTTAGAATATTGTGACAGATTATTTTCAGCATTTTAAGTGCTTAACAGTCTATTTTGAGATGTTTGTTTCTTCCACGGTGAGTGCATAATAGATTTTCTGATATAGATACATACTTGCTATGAAGATTAAATAGTGGGTTTATCTTTGCATATCCTAGACCTTTTCCATCACTAAACTTTTGATTGGTCATATTTGACAACATTTTGGAAGAAGTTGGCCACTTAAGTGACCTGTTCAGCTCCACCTTAAGTTTAACAAGGTCCCTCTCTAGTTGGAGACTTAGCTCCAAAGCATAGCTAAGTTTAGTTTAGAGTTTTTTAAGCTTTCTTCAAGTTGTAGCTCAAATTTACTAGCTTTACTCTTTTGTTTCACATCAGTTTTAGGGCTTTCATTTAAGAGTTTCTTGAGATCAATTTTTTCATTCTCTAACAAAGGGATTTTCTCTTTTGGATCAAACATTTGAAGGACTAAGACAATTTTCTCATCTTGAAAAATATTAATTCTATCATCTAGAAAGTCCTTTTCAGCCGTTATCTCACACAATGAGTCTATCAGAACACTAGTCAATTTTTTCAATTTCTTGATAGAGTAATAATCAAGATCCTCTTCAAGATCTAGCAGTGTTACCTTATCATCAGCTTCATCATCAGATTTTGCCATGAAGACGCATAGATCATCATCATCCTTCATCACCAACATAGATGCATCTTTAGAATGTGTTGATTCTTTCGACTTGCTTGATGAGTTTCCCCACACGGTTAAGGCCTTCTTCACTACATAATCAATTGTTGCCTTCCTTCAGGACTTTTCAGGGACCTGATCTCTTTGTTTGTCTTTATATCCCCCCGAATCTAGCATATTCTTTGTTGTCAAGTTTGTGCATATGCATTCTTTGATAAAATTTCTAGGTTTTCTACACTCGTGGCAAATATTAGCACCAGTAGCCATTTGGCTTGGATTTCTTTTCTTCAGAAATCCCCATGTTTCCTCAAAAATTTGCAAAGTACTTAAGTCAAATAAGCCATATCTTGATCATCCTCATCACTGTGAGCTGACTTCAGAGCTAAGGATTTATCCTTCTTGGTATCCTTTTTGAGAAGATCGTGTTGCTTGTTTAACTCATAGGTCTAAAATTCCCAATGAGTTCATCCATTGGGAAAGTCATCAAGTCCTTTTCTTCAGTATTAGCATCCAATTTGATTTCTCACGACTTTAGAAATACTTTAAGGATTCTTCTCACTTGTTTGCTTTGACTGATAGGCTTTCCAAGACACCACAACTCATTTGTTATTGAAGGGAACCTAGTATACATGTCATGAATGAATTTTCATTCTTTCATAGTAACATTTTCATACTGAGTGGTTGGCATATCAACTTTAGATTCCTTAACTTGTTTTGTTCCTTCATGTGCAATCTTCAAGTAACTCCAAATCTCTTTGGCAGATTCATATGCTGAGATCCTATTATATTCCTCTGCTCTTGTTCCACACACAAGTAGCTTCTTAGCTTTGTAGTTCTTTTCAATCTTCTTCTTGTCAGCCTCATTGTACTGTTTTTGAGTCTTGGTAACAACTTTAGTAATTTCTCCTTCTTTCAGATCAGTTGTGGGAACTTAGGGACCATCCAGTACAATATTCCATAGTTCAATATCCTCTGCCATAAGGAAGCCACGCATACAAGTTTTTCACCAGCTATAGATGACCATTAAAGAGAGGGGTATTATAGATGATTGTTCTTCCTCTAAATTGAGTAGAGTAGCAATTCTTCCATAGGAATCTCTCTATGTGTTAATCGATTAGAGAGATATTCTCTGATATCAATTGTTAGAATGATTGTGTCCACTACTTTCAAGTACCTGGTCCCTTGACTGAAAAGATGTAAGAACTAATAAAGTACACACAGTAAGAACAAGAGATTTTATGTGGAAACTTCCCTACTCAAATGAGGGAAAACCGTGACGATTTCCAACCAAACTTTCACTAAGATGCAAAGAGCACAGTCAACGATTACAAACTCTTGCAACTCAGACACTAGTCTCCCCACCATTTCTGATGTAATAACTCTATTACAAGACTTGAACCTAAGAAATTATTCTATTGTCCACTACACAAACTAACTCTAGATAATATGGACTTTTTTCAATTTCTTCAAAGCTAAGTTAACTAAGAACACATGGATACAAATCTAACAACACATGACCAATATTCATTTATATGTTAGGAGTTGATGTTACAACATTAGAACATAGGAAAAAATATCAATAGACAGCTCAATAAAACTTGACTCTATTAGATCCCTTGACTGTGTTGACGTTGTTCCTTCTTGAGAGCAAATCACTTTTTCCTAAAAGTCCATCTTTTAAGCACACCCAATCTCATGTCATAGAAATGGTCTTACACATGTGACAAGATAAACCTAGTGTTCTCTAATTGATTGGTCAGACGAAAGTACTCTGCTGTACTTTTCACCAACCATTGCTGACAAAAGCAACTTTTTAAAGCTGGAACGTACTTCCGCAATTTAACTTGGGATTCATGGGGGCCAAGTCCCATGATTTGTCAAATCATCAAAATAAAAAATATAACAATAAATATAAATGAATAATGCCTAGGACGTTATATGAGTACCTTAGAGGTAGACCATTGTTTCAGATTACGATTATGCTTCCAATACTTGCTTATTTGCTCATTTTTTATTACTGAATCATTTGAGCATCCTTACATGTCTATTGTTATTCCATCTGCTCATATTTTGTATAGACTGACGTTCTTAGTTTTGGGAGCTGCTGCATTTTTGTAAATGCAAGCTCAGGTATTCAGGATAGAAAGTGTAACACCTGGTAAATTACAAAAATACCCCTAGAGAAGAGGTGTACGAAAAACGCGTCTTTCGATGCTTGGATTGAAAATCCGAGAGTGGATTTGTGATCAGCACTAAAAATGGAGTGGGAAGAGGGCCTCGATCGATTTTTAGAGCGATCGAGTCGGAAAATAATTTTTCGTTCCGAAATGAAAAACAGTGTGCCTGCGCGACAGGACCGCGTCGCGGACTGGTCGCGGAGCCACACTTATGTTTTCTGTAAATTTTTCGACGGAGTTGAATTTTTGAAAATACACTGTCCGCGACAGGTCCGTATCGTGGACTGTGTTATTTCAGGACGAGAATAAATTATTTTAAATTACGGAGGGCAATTTGGTCCATTCCTATAATTCCTAAATATCCCCCTACGACTAATAAATGTCAGTTTCTAAGAAAAGGGTTTCAAACACCCAAATTTTGAAGTGTATTCTTCCTAAAGGTCACCAAAGTTAGGGCTTGAAGGGAAGTGAGTTGAAGAGATCAAGAGGAGGTGTTGTATAATTTTGTTAGCAAAACATCCCAGGTATGTAAGGCTAACCTAAAGCATGAGAATATCCTCCCATGTGCCCTCCTAAATGTTCAATATCATATCTTGATGTGACAAAGTTAATATGAAGAGTTGTTGCATGAATAATATCTACTTTATCTTATGCATAAGAAGTTTTCTTACATAAACTGATGATCATCACTATTTTGCTTTCTATTATAATCCGTTTTATAAGTGCATTTTAAACCCTATAATTCGTGTGTTTGAAAAGAGCATGCATAATGAAGTTAGGGTACATATCTAAAGCGATGATGATGTTATGATGATGTTATGATGAGGTATTGATGATGATGTGATGATGTCGATGAACATGATGTTTAATGAGGTCTTAGCATTAAAATATAGTTGCTAAATGATGTCTCTTGAGTTTTGATGTTGATGTCGATGTTATGAGTTGATGTACTATGTCCCTATGGGACTGATGTTGATGTTAATGTACTATGTCCCTATGGGACTGATGTTGACGTTGATGTACTATGTCCCCCTGGGACCGATGTTGATGTTGAGGTACTATATCATGTCCTTAGGTGACTGATGATGATGTATTATGTCCCTATGGGACTGATGATGATGATGTTTTATGAGCATGTCGAGTTTCTAGGAGGAGTATTGAGCACGAAATGGGTAGAGAGTGAGTCCCACTCAAACCCATTAACTACATGGCCCGCGTAGGAAGAGAGGATTGAACCGCAATGCGGATGGCTCCTATCTTGTCCCAAAAGAGGACTGATGTTTGATGTTTTCTTGTGGATCCACTGATGTGATGTCCTTTACCCCGGGCAGGGTATTGGATGGATGTGGCAACGACATCGCTTCGTTGTATCATCACTGGCTCATAAGTGATATTTGTCGATTAGAGACACTCCCAGTTAGGTTCCTTTGATAGAACTCTGATGTTGATGTTGATGTGATGTTCGAGTTGAGTCCTTGAGTCGATGTGATGTTTCCTTGAGTCGATGTGATGTTCCTTGAATCGAGGTGATGATCCCTTGAGTCGATGTGATGTTCTTTTGATGTGAGTTGATGTTGAGGTTCCTTGAGATGAGCTTGTTATGATGTTGATGATTGATGAGAGGCTGATGAGTCAATTGTCTAATCTAATCTCTTGCCTTAGATAGACTTTTGATATCTCTGATGGAGTATGATGTGGAGTCAATGTTTCTTTATTGTTGTGTACTTACCCTGTTATTCAGCTATTTTACATGACAATACATTCCACGTACTGACGCCATTTGGTGCTGCATCATTTTATGATGCAGATACAGGAGTTCGAGGATTTCAGCAGGCGCACTGTTGAAGTCCAAGGTTTCGAGTTCAGATTTTGGTGAGCCTCCTTGCTATCCGGAGGAGACCCTTCTATGTTATTTTCCTTTATTTCATTGAGTCGGTAGCCATGGCATGTCATGGCACCCCTCTTAGATAGTCGAGTCAGGTTAGAGGCTTCGTAGACATGATGTCGAAGTTGATGTTGATGTTTTCCTGATAAACTAAGAGAGTATTTTGCTTAATCCTTTGATGTTAAGATTGATGATTGGCCATTTGGCCCTTTTCTATGGTTCTCTTATTATGATGTTTTCCACTGTGTTGATGTTGAGCGATGTGATGAGGCTGAGTAGTTTGCTCAGGGGCTAGCAATAGTCTCTGGGTGCCGGCCACGTCTAGGATACCCTCCCGGGGCATGACAAACTTGGTATTAGAGCATAGAGTTCAAGAGTCCTAGGGAGTCTATGAAGCCGTGTCTAGTAGAGTCTTGTTTATATGTGTGTTGTGCACCACACTTCATAAACAGGATGCTACAGGGCATTTAGGAAATGGTTACCCTTCTTTGATGTTCTGAGTTCGTGCATTAGAGCTTGGCTCTATGAAGCCCTTTCTAATTCGTGTGTTACGCATTTGCAGATAATGCCTCCTAAACGTACTACTGCCCAAAGAGATGCCTCAGTCCCTGATAATGGGAATCTTTTACCCGAGGCCCCAAATCAGCATGGGACAAGGAGACGGGGACGACCTCATTGAGCTGCTGAGGCTCCGCCAGCACCTCCTGTTTAGTCAGCCTCCACTTCGGAAGCAGACTTCAGGGGAGCTATTGCTATGCTTACCCAGTCAGCAGCCGCGGTCCCCAGGCCCCTAGCTTCAGTTCCCAAGAGCCTACAGCTGCAACTAGGCTCAGAGATTTCTTGAGGATGAACCCACCAGTGTATACGGGGTCAAAGGTTGAGGAGGACCCACGAAACTTCATTGATGAGATGCGTAAAATCTTGAGGGCTATGCATGCGACTGAGGTGGAGGGAGTCAAACTGGTCTCTTATCAACTTAAGGATGTTGCCAATGTCTGGTATAACCAGTGGGAGGATGTTAGAGGTGAGGATGCTGAACCGGCTGAGTGGGAGGAGTTCGAGAGTGCCTTTCTCGATCACTTCTTTCCCCAAGAGTTGAGGGAGGCAAAAGTTGAGGAGTTCGTGAATCTGAAACAAGAGGAGCTGACGGTCAAAGAGTACAACTTGAAGTTCATTCAGCTGTCCAGATACGCTCCAGAGATGGTCCTTGATATGAGGGCAAGAATGAGGAAGTATGTGTCTGGGTTGGGCAGGCATGTGAAGAGGGAGTGCAAGGCAGCGTTGCTGATTCCAGACATGGATATTGCTAGGCTTATGGTCTATGCTCAGCAGACTGAGGAGGACAAAAAGAGGGACAGAGAAGAGCAGCAGAAGAAGAAATCTAAATCGGCAGGGCATGAGCCTAATCAGCAGAAACAGAACAAAGGTGATAAGACCTTCTTTCAAAAGAAGTCTTCTAGCCATGCACCTTCGGTGGCGAGTGCACCTGTTCAGCAAAACAGGTATGATCAGAGATCCTATGGCCATCAGAACTTCAGAGCACAGGGACCTCAGTCCCAAGCCAGTGTTGCTCAAGGTCCGAGAGGAAAGCCCCCTTGTAGCAGATGTGGTAAGTTGCATCTTGGCGCGTGTCGTAATGGCACTAGTATTTGCTTTACCTGTGGACAGCCTGGTCACTTCCAGAATGAGTGCCCTCTGAGAAATCAGAGGTGGAGTGATAAAGTTAATCGAGCTCAGCCTTCTACAGTGCCCCCCCGAGGGTAATCATCAAAAGGCTACTACTACAAATGCAGGAGGCGGGACGAACCGTTTGTATACGATGGGAAATCGACGGGATCAAGAGGTTGCTCCAGATGTTGTTACGGGTATGCTCTGAATCTTTTCTTATGATTGTTATGCATTGCTTGATCCGGGTGCCACTTTATCTTTTGTGACACCCTATGTGGCCAATAAGTTTGAGATTCTTCCTGAGTGTTTGCTTGAGCCATACACTGTTTCAACTCCTACTGGTGAGTCAATTCTGGCTAAGAGGATCTATAGAGACTGTATAGTGTCTATCTATCATAGGGACACTTTGGCCAATTTGGTGGAGTTGGAGATGGTTGACTTTGATGTGATCCTTGGTATGGACTGGCTCCATGCTTGTCATGCATCCATAGACTGTAGGACCCGAGTTGTTACATTTTATTTTCCTACTGAATCGGTCCTAGAGTGGAAGGGAGGTTATGTTGCACCCAAGGGTAAATTTATTTCTTACCTGAGGGCGAGGAGATTAATCTCGAAAGGGTGTATCTATCACCTTGTACGAGTTAAATCTGATGATGTTGAGTCCCCTACTCTTGAGTTGGTCCCAATTGTGAATGAATTCCCTGAGGTGTTCCCTGAGGATTTACCTGGAGTCCCTCCTGATAGGGAGATCAACTTCGGTATTGATGTACTTTCTGAGACACAGCCTATTTCGATTCCACCATATAGGATGGCCCCTGCTGAGTTGAAAGAGTTGAAGGAACAGTTGAAGGATCTGTTAGAAAAAGGTTTTATTAGACCCAGTGTTTCTCCTTGGGGTGCTCCCGTTCTGTTTGTACGAAAGAAGGATGGGTCACTGAGAATGTGCATAGATTATAGGTAGTTGAACAAGGTCACAGTCAAGAATAAATATCCTCTTCCCAGGATAGATGACTTGTTTGACCAACTTCAAGGTGCCTCATGCTTTTCGAAGATAGACCTCAGATCGGATTACCGCCAGTTAAAGGTGAGAGAATGTGATATCCCAAAGACAGCTTTCAGGACAAGATATGGCCACTTTGAGTTTTTGGTCATGTCCTTTGGGTTGACGAATGCACCTGCAACTTTCATGGATTTGATGAATAGGGTGTTCACGCCCTACCTTGATATGTTCGTGATTGTGTTCATTGATGATATTCTGGTATATTCGAGGAGTGAAGAAGAGCATGCTAAACATCTTAGAGTTGTCCTTCAAACTCTTAAGGACCAGGAGTTGTATGCGAAGTTCTCCAAATGTGAATTTTGGCTCAAATCAGTGGCCTTCCTAGGTCATGTGGTTTCAGGTGATGGAATCCAAGTAGATGGTCAAAAGATTGAAGCGGTTGCCAGTTGGCCAAGACCGACCTCTCCAACTGATATAAGGAGTTTCTTGGGGTTAGCAGGCTACTACCGCAGATTTGTTGAGGGCTTTTCTTCTCTATCCGCCCCATTGACCAAACTGACCCAGAAAAAAGTCAAGTTTGAGTGGTCTGAATAATGCGAGAAGAGTTTCCAGGAGCTAAAGACTAGGTTGACTACTACACCTGTCTTGACCTTGCCTGACGGGACGGAAGGTTTTGTAATATACTGTGATGCGTCAAGAGTTGGATTGGGATGTGTGTTAATGCAAAGAGGTAAAATGGTGGCTTATGCTTCCAGGCAGCTCAAAGTTCATGAGAAGAACTATCCGACCCATGATCTTGAGTTGGCGGCAGTGGTGTTCGCACTTAAAATTTGGCGTCACTACTTGTATGGAGTGCATGTGGATGTGTTTACGGACCACAAGAGCTTACAGTATGTCTTCAGTCAGAGAGAGCTCAACCTGCGACAGAGGAGGTGGTTGGAATTGCTCAAGGACTATGACATGAGCATCATGTACCACCCAGGTAAAGCTAATGTTGTTGCTGATGCTCTTAGCAGGTTGTCTATGGGTAGTACAACCCATGTTGAAGGAGAAAAGAAGGAGTTAGTGAAGGAAGTGCATAGGTTGGCTCGATTAGGAGTCCAGCTTGAGGAGAACGACGATGGAGGAATTAATGTTCAAAATGGGTCTGCATCGTCCCTAGTGACTGAGGTAAAAGAGAAGCAGGATCGAGATCCTATTATACTTCAATTGAAGAAGGATGTTCAAAAGCAAAAAGTGATGGTCTTCTCCAAAGGGGGAGATGGGGTATTAAGATACCAGAATAGACTATGTGTCCCCGATGTTGATGGTGTCCGAGAGAGGATTCTGGTTGAGGCCCATAACACTAGATACTCTATTTATCCGGGCTCCACCAAGATGTATCACGACTTGAGAGAGGTCTATTGGTGGAGTGGAATGAAGCGGGATATTGCGGAGTTTGTTTCCAGATGCCCAAAAATTGTCAACAAGTAAAGGTTGAGCATCAAAGGCTAATTGGCTTGGCCCAAAACTTTGAGATTCCAGAATGGAAGTGGGAGATGATTAACATGGATTTTATCATTGGTCTACAGAGGTCGAGGAGATAGCATGATTCCATATGGGTGATTGTGGATAGAATGACGAAGTCAGCGCACTTCCTGGCGGTCAAGACGACCAACGCGGCAGAGGAGTATGCCAAGATGTATATCCAAGAGATTGTGAGGTTGCATGGAGTTCCCTTGTCCATTATCTCGGACCGAGGAGCCCAATTTACTTCTCAGTTCTGAAATTCCTTTCAAAAAGGATTGGGTACCAAAGTGAGCTGGAGTACCGCCTTTCATCCATAGACGGATGGTCAGGCAGAGCGCACGATTTAGACGGTGGAGGACATATTGAGAGCCTGCGTCCTTGATTTCAAAGGAAATTGGGATGATCATTTACCATTGATTGAATTCGCATATAACAACAGTTACCATGCGAGCATCCAAATGGCCCCCTATGAGGCATTGTATGGGAGGAGATGTAGATCAGCTATTGGGTGGTTTGAAGTTGGAGAGGCAGAGTTGATCGGTCCTGATCTTGTCCATCAGTCCATGGAGAAGGTGAAAATTATTCGAGAAAGATTGAAGACTGCCCAAAGCCGTCAGAAATCTTACACAGATGTGAGGAGAAGAGACCTAGAGTTTGAGATAGACGATTGGGTTTACTTGAAAGTATCACCCATGAAGGGTGTCATGAGATTTGGGAAAAAGGAAAAATTAAGCCCCCGCTATATTGGCCCCTATCAGATCGTACGAAGGATTGGGAAGGTTGCTTATGAGCTAGATTTACCTTCCGAGCTAGATGGAATCCATCTGGTGTTCCACATTTCGATGTTGAAGAAATGTTAAGGAGATCCTGCCTTGGTAATTCCTGTGGAGAGCACGGGAGTCAGAGACAGCTTGTCTTATGAGGAAATTCCAGTCCAGATCCTTGATCGACAGGTTCGCAAACTAAGGAACAAAGAGATAGCCTCTGTCAAAGTCATGTGGAGGAATCAATTTGTTGAGGAAGCCACATGGTAAGCTGAGGAAGAGATGAAATCTAAGTACCCGCACCTGTTCGTGCTTGAGGGTGATGAAAGTGTGGAAGGTAACATTCCTACCTCTATGTAAATTGATGTTCTTACCATGATGTGATGTTTGTTTGTGGCATTGATGTCTGTGTACATTTACTTGATAATGAGGTCGATGAGAAATTGAGGTGGTGATGTTACTAATTGAGTGTCAAAGTGAGTCTTGAGTTTATTCGTGCCATGTATCGTTCCTACTCATAATTCGAGGACGAATAATCCCAAGGGGGAGATAATGTAACACCCGATAAATTACAAAAATACCCCTAGGGAAGAGGTGTGCGAAAAACGCGTCTTCCGATGCTCGGATTGAAAATCCGAGAGTGGATTCGTGATCAGCACTGAAAATGGAGTGGGAAGAGGGTCTCGGTCGATTTTTAGAGCGATCGAGTCGGAAGATAATTTTTCGTTCCAAAATGAAAAACAGTGTGCCTGCGCGACAGGACCGCGTCACGGACCGGTCGCGGAGCCACACTTATGTTTTCTGTAAATTTTTCGACGGAGTTAAATTTTCAAAAATACATTGTCCGCGACAGGTCCGCGTTGCGGACTGTGTTATTTCAGGATGGGGATTATTTTAAATTACGGAGGGCAATTTGGTCCATTCCTATAATTCCTAAATATCCCCCTACGACTAATAAACGTCAGTTTCTAAGAAAAGGGTTTCAAACACCCTAATTTTGAAGCGTATTCTTCCTAAAGGTCACCAAAGTTAGGGCTTGAAGGGAAGTGAGTTGAACAGATCAAGAGGAGGTGTTGTATAATTTTGTTAGCAAAACATCCCAGGTATGTAAGGCTAACCTAAAGCATGGGAATGTCCTCCCATGTGCCCTCCTAAATGTTGAATATCATATCTTGATGTGACAAAGTTAATATGAAGAGTTGTTGCATGAATAAAATCTACTTTATCTTATGCATAAGAAGTTTTCTTACATAAACTGATAATCATAACTATTTTGCTTTCTATTATAATCCGTTTTATAAGTGCATTTTAAACCCTATAATTCTTGTGTTTGAAAAGAGCATGCATAATGAAGTTAGGGCACATATCTAGAGCGATGATGATGTGATGATGAGGTATTGATGATGATGTGATGATGTCGATGAACATGATGTTTAATGAGGTCTTAGCATTAAAATATAGTTGCTAAATGATGTCTCTTGAGTTTTGATGTTGATGTCGATGTTATGAGCTGATGTACTATGTCCCTGTGGGACTGATGTTGATGTTGATGTACTATGTCCCTATGGGACTGATATTGATGTTGATGTACTATGTCCCCCTGGGACCGATGTTGATGTTGAGGTACTATATCATGTCCTTAGGTGACTGATGATGATGTATTATGTCCCTATGGGACTGATGATGATGATGTTTTATGAGCATGTCGAGTTTCTGGGAGGAGTATTGAGCACCGAAATGGGTAGAGAGTGAGTCCCACTCAAACTCATTAACTACGTGGCCCGCTTAGGAAGAGAGGATTGAACCGCAATGCGGATGGCTCCTATCTTGTCCCAAAAGAGGACTGATGGTTGATGTTTTCTTGTGGATCCACTGATGTGATGTCCTTTACCCCGGGCAGGGTATTGGATGGATGTGGCAACGACATCGCTTCGTTGTATCATCACTGGCTCATAAGTGATGGTTGTCGGTTAGAGACACTCCCAGTTAGGTTCCTTTGATAGAACTCTGATGTTGATGTTGATGTGATGTTCGAGTTGAGTCCTTGAGTCGATGTGATGTTTCCTTGAGTCGATGTGATGTTCCTTGAATCGAGGTGATGATCCCTTGAGTCGATGTGATGTTCTTTTGATGTGAGTTGATGTTTAGGTTCCTTGAGATGAGCTTGCTATGATGTTGATGATTGATGACAGGCTGATGAGTCAATTGTCTAATCTAATCTCTTGCCTTAGATAGACTTTTGATATCTTTAATGGAGTATGATGTGGAGTCGATATTTCTTTATTGTTGTGTACTTACCCTGTTATTCAGCTATTTTACATGTCAGTACATTCCACGTACTGACGCCATTTGGCGCTGCATCGTTTTATGATGCAGATACAGGAGTTCAAGGATTTCAGCAGGCGCACCGTTGAAGTCCAAGGTTTCGAGTTCAGATTTTGGTGAGCCTCCTTGCTATCCGGAGGAGACCCTTCTATGTTATTTTCCTTTATTTCATTGAGTCGGTAGCCATGGCATGTCATGGCACCCCTCTTAGACAGTTGAGTCAGGTTAGAGGCTTCGTAGACATGATGTCGAAGTTGATGTTGATGTTTTCCTGATGAACTAAGAGAGTATTTTGCTTAATCCTTTGATGTTAAGATTGATGATTGGCCATTTGGCCCTTTTCTATGGTTCTCTTATTATGATGTTTTCCGCTGTGTTGATGTTGAGCGATGTGATGAGGCTGAGTGGTTCGCTCAGGGGCTAGCAATAGTCTCTTGGTGCCGGCCACGTCTAGGGTACCCTCCCGGGACGTGATAGAAAGCATCCACCAAAGTTTATAATTATAATAAAAAATAATGTTGCAGATTCCTAGATATATAAAAATTTCGAGGACGTTGACAATTTGAGGTTCCTTTGCCCACCAAAGTTTAGTCAATGTTTTGTCATGCTTGCCACAACATGTCATGGACACCACTTCAAAACATTTAAAGAAAATGCATATGATATGAATATAATGGCTGTGAGTGACCAATTTGAAATTTTATAATCTATAAATAATTAAAAGGAATTCTAGTCTACGGTCCTGTCAAATGACAGTTTAGGATCAACACATGTATTAGTTTTTAGAACAAATTAGTTAAGTTAGATAATAGTAATTTATTATTTTCCTTTAATTCTTTTTTTTTAATTCTGATATTTATTTTATGTTTTTCAGTTTTTACAGTAATTTATTTTTTGCAATTTCTTAAAATTCAAATAGTGACAATTTTTTAATCAAAGATAGTTATCTATTTAATTTAATTGTTAAAATACATTTTCTATACATATATTATCATTATATCTGTATGATATATTAAATATTGAAAGTCCTTGAATCTTCAGTTTTTTTAAAAAAATTATTAAATATTAAAAATCAATATGTTGTTCTAAAAAAAAAAGACATTTCATCACTTGAAAATTTTTGATTCATCACTTTTCAAAAATAATAAATTTTACATAGTACAAATGTAAAATTGTGCCATTATCTAATTAACCTTTTAAAACAATGCCATATCTACTTTTTTTAAAAAAAAAAAATTTACTTCACACGTTTTAAATATATATATATATATATATATATATATATATATAAGCCTATTTTTGTGTAGCTATATTTGTGAGATAGTGGGTTATTGGGAGTTAGTAGGGTAATGTGGTAAGGCTCGTGAAGGTATAGTTTTCTTTAGCTTTGTATTATCTTTTTTATTATAAATATAAAAAATTTTAAAGATAAAATATGAAATTGTGTAGGCTGCAATTTGTTTCTAATTCATTATATAATAATTACACATTACTATAATATAATATAAAACTTTAAATATATAGTATACATTTGTTTTGAAATTATTTTTGTAAAATCAAATAGACTAATAAAAACATGAGGAATATCCACTTTGTTACGATAAAATGTTGTAAATAAACATTGTTTTTAGAAACTGCTAAAAGAACAGATGAAAGTAATATTTTGATTGAATTATTAAAATTAAATTAAAATGATAATCTATTTTTATATAAGAGGAGGCCAAAAAAACTGTCACATGTTAACAATAAAAAAACCGTATTTATCATTAAAAATAAACAACAATTTAAAATCTTATTTATCATTATGTTTTGAATGGTAAAGCTGTCACAAGTCTTTATAGTTCTAATATTCATTTTTCAAAATTAAAACAAAAAATCTCATATTTAAACTAATTACTGTGATGGAAAGAATAGCCTATTTACAAGTTTTACGGTTAAGAATAACCCATTTTAAAATTTTAAAGTTTTAATATATATATCTACATCTATATCTATATCTATCTATATTTTATATCTTTTATATCTATATATTTATATATATTATAGGATGCAGCCTTCTCATCAAGGCACGCGTGATCATCCTTATCTATCATTCATTTGTATCCATATTATTAGCTTATACATTTAGTTCTTAACTTACTTTACTTATTCTATTTATTACTTTAATTGTCACAAATTTGCACTTTGAATGGAATGGAAGTTATTACACTCATACCGTCAATTTTTTTTCCTCTCATTTACTCTTTCTTATTTCACAAAAAAATATCTCTTGCCATTAATTTTCTCATGAATTTATTAGCAGCAACAAGATGCAACAATATACCATATCACATTTTTTCTTGAGTTAATTTGCCGGACATGGTTATTTTTATGTTTCTCAATTCTCATCATTTGTAGAACAAATGTGAATCTTTGTTCGTGTTGATTTATTAGTATAAGAAGTTTTACTATACACAGAAAACAGTTCAATAAATCATTATATTTTGAAGTATTTCAGATTTAGCATTGGAATGAAAAAATCAACTCTAAAGTTAGTAGTAAGCATTGATTTATTTCACTTATTTATGTCTCTTGAGATTTTAATTCTAAAAAATGGTACTATTATTTCTTACGTTTTTATGTTTTATTATGTTATTGACATATTTTCTTATATATCTGATGTAATGCCCCGCTAATTACTAAAATACCCCTAGAGGAGAGGTGCGCGTAAAACGCGTCTTCCAATGCTCGGATTGAAAATCCGAGAGTGGATTCGTGATCAACACTGAAAATGGAGTGGGAAGAGGGTCTCGGTCGAATTTTAGAGCAACCGAGTCAAAAGATAATTTTTCGTTCCAAAACGAAAAACAGTGAGCCTCCGCGACGGAACCGCGACGCGGACTGGTCGCGGGGGCACACTTATCTTTTCCGTAAAATTTTCGACGGAGTTGAGTTTCCGAAAATACACTGTCCGCGACAGGTCCGCGTCGCGGACTGTGTTATTTCAGACGGGGGAGTAATTCTTTTAAATTATGGAGGGCAATTTAGTCAATTCCTAATTATTCTAAACGTCCCCCTACGCCTAATTAAGGTCAGTTTTCGAAGAAAAGGGTTTCAAAACCTAAATTCTAAGTGTTCTTCCTAAGAATCACCTAAGGTAGGGCTTGAAAGAAGGGAGGATTGAGGAGATCAAGAGGAGGGTGTGCTTCCTTGTGTTAGCAAAACTTTCCAGGTATGTAAGGCTAACTTAAAGCATGGGAATGTTCTCCCATGTGTCCTTCTGAGAACTGATGATTAGAGTCATTGATGATGAGGTTGATGTAAAGAGTTGATGCATGTTGAAAATTTACGTATTCTATGTATAAATGATTTTCTTACAGAAATTGATGATCATCATCACTTGTTTTATACTTAACTCATTTTTATAAGTGCATTTACAAACCCTATATGAATTGCAAATTGAAAAGCATGCATAATGAATTTAGGGGATGAGTCTAGAGCCTTGACGATGATGATGTTGTGATGTTGTGATTGTGTTTCACATTTGATGAGAGTCTTGATGATGATGTTGATGTTGAGGTACAATGTCCCTATGGGACTGATGTTGATGTTGATGTTTTATACTATGTCCCTCTGGGACCGATGTTGATGTTGAGGTATTAATTATTATACCATGTCCTTATGTGACTGATGATGATGTACTATGTCCCTCTGGGACTGACGATGATGATGATGATGATGATGATGATGATGTTTATGAGCATGTCGAGTTCTGGGAGGAGTATTGAGCACCGAAATGGGTAGAGAGTGAGTCCCACTCGAACCCATTAACTACGTGGCCCGCGTAGGAAGAGAGGATTGAACCGCAATGCGGATGGCTCCTATCTTGTCCCAAAAGTGGACTGATGTTTTTGATGTTTCTTGTGGATCCACTGATGTGATGTCCTTTACCCCGGGCAGGGTATTGGATGGATGTGGCAACGGCATCGCTTCGTTGTATCATCACTGGCTCATAAGTGATGGTTGTCGGTTAGAGAAACTCCCAGTTAGGTTCCTTTGATAGAACTCTGATGTTGATGTGATGTTGAGTCGATGTGATGTTTCCTTGAGTCGATGTTGATGTTCCCTTGAGTCGATGTTGATGTTCCCTTGAGTCGATGTTGATATTCCCCTGAGTCGATGTGATGTCCCTTTGATGTGATGACGATGTGGAGATGAGAGGTTGATGAGTCAACTGTCTATTCTAATCTCTTGCCTTAGATAGACATTGACATTCTGATGGAATATGATGTTGAGTTGATGTTTCTTTATGCTGTGTACTTACCCTATTATTCAGCTATTTTACATGCCAGTACATTCCACGTACTGACGCCATTTGGCGCTGCATCATTTTATGATGCAGATACAGGAGTTAGAGGACTTCAGCAGACGCACCGTTGAAGCCGCAGAGTTCGAGTTCTGAGTTGGTGAGCCTCCTTGCTTTCCGGAGGAAACCCTTCTACTTATGTTTTTCTTTATTCATTGAGTCTGGTAGCCATGGCATGTCACGGCACCACTCTTAGACAGTCGAGTTAGAATTAGAGGCTTCGTAGACATGATGTCGAGGATTGATGCAGATGTTTCCTTTTGAACTGAGTAATATTTCCCTTACTTAGTTGATGTTGAGATTGATGTTGGCTATTGGGCCCCTATTCAAGGTCTTCCTTTGATGTTACTTCCGCTATCTTGATGTTGAATGATATGAGGAGGCTAAGTGGTTCGCTCAGGGGCTAGAAATAGTCTTTGGGTGCCGGCCACGCCCAGGGTACCCTCCCGGGGCGTGACAAACTTGGTATCAGAGCACAGAGTTCAAGAGTCCTAGGGAGTCTACGAAGCCGTGTCTAGTAGAGTCTCGTTTATGCGTGTGTTGTGCACCACACTTCATAAACAGGATGCTACATGATATTTAGGAAATGGTTACCCTTCTTTGATGTTCTGATGTCGTGCGATAAAGCTTGGCTCTATGAGAGCCCCTTTTCTAATTCGTGCGTTACGCGTTTGCAGATAATGCCTCCAAAACGCACAGCTGCTCAAAGGGATGCCTCAGTCCCTAATACTGAGAATCCCTTACCAGAGGCCTCTCATCAGCATGAGACAAGGAGACGGGGACGACCTGCTGGAGCTACTGAGGCTCCATCAGCACCTCCGGTTCAGTCAGCCCCCACTTCGGAAGCGGACTTCAGGGGAGCTATTGCTATGCTCACCCAGTTAGTAGCCTCTCAGAGTAGCAGTCGTGGTCCCCATGCCCCTAGCTCCAGTTCTCAAGAGTCTACGGCTGCAACCAGGCTCAGAGATTTCCTGAGGATGAACCCGCCGGTCTATACGGGGTCAAAGGTTGAGGAGGACCCACGGAACTTCATTGATGAGATGCGTAAGATTTTGAGGGCTATGCATGCAACTGAGGTGGAGGGAGTCGAGCTGGTCTCTTATCAGCTTAAGGATGTTGCTAATGTCTGGTATAACCAGTGGGAGGATGTTAGAGGTGAGGATGCAGAGCCTGCTGAGTGGGAGGAGTTTGAGAGTGCCTTTCTTGATCACTTCTTTCCCCAAGAGTTGAGGGAGGCGAAGGTCGAAGAGTTTGTGAATCTGAAACAAGAGGAACTGACGGTCAAGGAGTACAACTTGAAGTTCATCCAACTGTCCAGATATGCTCCAGAGATGGTCCTTGATATGAGGGCAAGAATGAGGAAGTATGTGTCTGGATTGGGCAGACACGTGAAAAGGGAGTGTAAGGCAGCATTGCTAATTCCAGACATGGATATCGCTAGGCTTATGGTCTACGCCCAACAGACTGAGGAGGACAAGAAGAGGGACAGGGAAGAACAACAGAAGAAGAGAGCCAAATCGGAAGGGCATGAGCCTAATCAGCAGAAGCAGAAGAAAGGTGATAGGACATTCTTTCAAAAGAGGTCTTCTAGCCATGCACCGTCGATGGCGAGTGCACCTGTTCAGCAAAACAGGTATGATCAGCGATCCTATGGGTCTCAGAATTTCAGAGCACAGGGACCTCAGTCCCAAGCCAGTGTTGCTCAAGGTCCGAGAGGAATGCCACCCTGTGGCAGGTGTGGCAAACTGCATCTTGGTGCGTGCCGTGAGGGCACTAATAATTGTTTCACATGTGGGCGACCTGGCCATTTTCAGAGTGAGTGCCCTACGAGGACTCAGAGGTGGAGCGACAGAGGAAATAGAGCTCAGTCTTCTACAGCGCCCCCTGAGGGCAATCGTCAGAAGGCAACTACTGCTAATGCTGGAGGCGGGACAAATCGCCTGTATGCGATGGGTAATCGACAGGATCAAGAGGTTGCTCCAGATGTTGTTACGGGTATGCTCCGAATCTTTTCTTATGATTGTTATGCACTACTTGACCCAGGTGCCACCTTATCTTTTGTGACGCCCTATGTGGCCCATAAATTTGAGATTATTCCGGAGTGTTTGCTTGAGCCTTTTTCAGTATCGACTCCTACTGGTGAGTCAATTTTGGCTAAGAGAATCTATAGAGATTGTATAGTGTCCATCTGTCATAGGGATACTTTGGCCAATTTGGTGGAGTTGGAGATGGTTGACTTTGATGTGATTCTTGGTATGGATTGGCTCCATGCGTGCCATGCATCCATAGATTGTAGGACCCGAGTTGTTAAGTTTCGATTTCCTAACGAACCGGTCCTAGAGTGGAGGGGAGGTTATGTTGCACCCAAGGGTAAATTTATTTCTTACTTGAAGGCGAGGAAGTTAATCTCTAAGGGGTGTATTTATCACCTTGTACGAGTTAAGTCTGATGATGTTGAGTCCCCTACTTTTGAGTCAGTCCCGATTGTAAATGAGTTCCCTGAGGTGTTCCCTGAGGATTTACCTGGAGTCCCTCCTGATAGGGAGATCGACTTCGGTATTGATGTACTTCCTGAGACGCAGCCTATTTCTATTCCACCATATAGGATGGCCCCTGCTGAGTTGAAAGAGTTGAAGGAGCAGTTGAAGGATCTGTTAGAGAAGGGTTTTATTAGACCCAGTGTTTCTCCTTGGGGTGCTCCCGTTCTGTTTGTACGAAAGAAGGATGGGTCACTAAGAATGTGCATAGACTATAGGCAATTGAACAAGGTCACAGTCAAGAATAAGTATCCTCTTCCTAGGATAGATGACTTGTTTGACCAACTTCAAGGTGCTTCATGCTTTTCGAAGATAGACCTCAGATCAGGTTATCACCAGTTGAAGGTGAGAGAATGTGATATCCCAAAGACAGCTTTCAGGACTAGATATGGCCATTTTGAGTTCTTGGTCATGTCCTTTGGATTGACGAATGCGCCGGCAGCTTTTATGGATTTGATGAATAGGGTGTTCAAACCCTACCTTGATATGTTCGTGATAGTGTTCATTGATGATATCTTGGTATATTCGAGGGATGAGGAAGAGCATGCTGAACATCTTAGAGTTGTCCTTCAAACTCTTAAGGATCAGGAGTTGTATGCGAAATTTTCCAAATGTGAGTTCTGGCTCAAATCAGTGGCTTTCTTAGGCCATGTGGTATCCGGTGATGGGATTCGAGTAGATGGTCAGAAGATTGAAGCGGTTGCCAACTGGCCAAGACCGACCTCTCCGACGGACATAAGGAGTTTCTTGGGCTTGGCAGGCTACTACCGCAAATTTGTTGAAGGATTTTCTTCCCTATCCGCCCCATTAACTAAACTGACCCAGAAAAAGGTCAAGTTTGAGTGGTCTGAAGAATGCGAGAAGAGCTTCCAAGAGCTAAAGGTTAGGTTGACTAATGCACCTGTATTGACCTTGCCTGATGGGACGGAAGGTTTTGTGGTATACTGTGATGCGTCAAGAGTTGGATTGGGATGTGTGTTAATGCAAAGAGGTAAAGTGGTGGCTTATGCTTCCAGGCAGCTTAAGGTCCATGAGAAGAACTATCCGACCCATGACCTTGAGTTGGCAGCAGTGGTGTTTGCACTTAAAATCTGGCGCCACTACTTGTATGGAGTGCATGTGGACGTGTTTACGGATCACAAGAGCTTGCAGTATGTCTTCAGTCAGAAAGAGCTTAACCTGCGACAGAGAAGATGGTTGGAATTGCTCAAGGACTACGACATGAGCATCATGTACCACCCAGGTAAAGCTAATGTTGTTGCTGATGCTCTTAGCAGGTTGTCTATGGGTAGCACAGCCCATGTTGAGGAGGAGAAGAAGGAGTTAGTAAAGGAAGTGCATAGGTTGGCTCGATTGGGAGTCCAGCTTGAGGAGAACGACGAGGGAGGAATTAGTGTGCGGAATGGGTCTGCATCGTCCCTAGTGACAGAGGTAAAAGAGAAGCAGGACCGAGATCCTGTGATACTCCAATTGAAGGAGGATGTTCAGAAGCAAAAGGTGATGGTCTTCTCCAAAGGGGGAGATGGTGTATTGAGGTACCAGAGTAGACTGTGTGTCCCTGATGTTGATGGTGTCCGAGAGAGGATTCTAGCTGAGGCCCATAATACTAAATACTCCATTCACCCAGGCTCCACTAAGATGTATCACGATTTGAGAGAGGTCTATTGGTGGAGTGGGATGAAGCGAGATATTGCGGAGTTTGTTTCAAGGTGTTCAAATTGCCAACAAGTAAAGGTTGAGCATCAAAGGCCAATTGGCTTAGCCCAAAACTTTGAGATTCCAGAATGGAAGTGGGAGATGATTAACATGGATTTCATCACTGGGCTACCGAGATCCCGGAGACAGCATGATTCCATATGGGTGATTGTGGACAGAATGACGAAGTCAGCGCATTTCCTGGCAGTCAAGACGACTAACACTGCAGAGGATTATGCCAAGATGTACATTCAAGAGATCGTGAGGTTGCATGGAGTTCCCTTGTCCATTATCTCGGACAGAGGAGCCCAATTTACTTCTCATTTCTGGAAGTCCTTCCAGAAAGGATTGGGTACCAAAGTGAATTTGAGCACAGCTTTTCACCCACAGACAGATGGTCAGGCAGAGCGCACTATTCAGACGGTGGAGGACATGTTGAGAGCATGCGTCCTTGATTTCAAAGGAAATTGGGATGATCATTTACCATTAATAGAATTCGCATATAACAATAGTTATCATGCGAGTATTCAGATGGCTCCTTATGAGGCCTTGTATGGGAGGAGATGTAGATCACCAGTAGGGTGGTTTGAGATTGGAGAGGCTGAGTTGATTGGTCCTGACCTGGTTCACCAGTCCTTAGAGAAGGTGAAAATTATTCGGGAAAGATTGAAGACTGCCCAAAGCCGTCAGAAATCTTACACAGATGTGAGGAGGAGAGACCTAGAGTTTGAGGTGAGCGATTGGGTTTACTTGAAGGTATCACCCATGAAGGGTGTCATGAGGTTTGGAAAAAGGGGAAATTAAGTCCTCGTTATATTGGCCCATACCAGATTGTGCGAAGAATTGGGAAGGTCGCCTACGAGCTAGAGTTACCTTCTGAGTTAGATGGAATCCATCCGGTGTTCCATGTTTCGATGTTGAAGAAGTGTTTGGGAGATCCAGCCTTGGTAATTCCTGTGGAGAGCACGGGAGTTAGAGATAGTCTGTCCTATGAGGAAATCCCAGTCCAGATCCTTGATCGACAGATTCGCAGACTGAGGAACAAGGAGATAGCTTCTGTCAAAGTCCTGTGGAGGAATCAATTTGTTGAGGAAGCCACATGGGAAGCTGAGGAAAAGATGAAGGCAAAATACCCGCACCTGTTCGTGCTCGAGGTTGATGAAAGTGTCGAAGGTAACATTTTTACCTGTATGAAAATTTATGTTAATACCATGATGTGATGTTTATAAAAATTGATGTCTCAATATGTGATTAATGAGGTTGATGAGAAATCGAGGTAATGATGTTATTGAGCGAGTATCGAGGTGAGTCTTGAGTTTATTCGTGCTAAATGTCGTTCCTACTCATCATTCGAGGACGAATGATCCCAAGGGGGAGATAATGTAATGCCCCGCTAATTACTAAAATACCCCTAGAGGAGAGGTGCGCGTAAAACGCGTCTTCCAATGCTCGGATTGAAAATTCGAGAGTGGATTCGTGATCAGCACTGAAAATGGAGTGGGAAGAGGGTCTCGGTCGAATTTTAGAGCAACTGAGTCAAAAGATAATTTTTCGTTCCAAAACGAAAAACAGTGAGCCTCCGCGACGGAACCGCGACGCGGACTGGTCGCGGGGGCACACTTATCTTTTCCGTAAAATTTTCGACGGAGTTGAGTTTCCGAAAATACACTGTCCGCGACAGGTCCGCGTCGCGGACTGTGTTATTTCAGACGGGGGAGTAATTCTTTTAAATTATGGAGGGCAATTTAGTCCATTCCTAATTATTCTAAACGTCCCCCTACGCCTAATTAAGGTCAGTTTTCGAAGAAAAGGGTTTCAAAACCTAAATTCTAAGCGTTCTTCCTAAGAGTCACCTAAGGTAGGGCTTGAAGGAAGGGAGGATTGAGGAGATCAAGAGGAGGGTGTGCTTCCTTGTGTTAGCAAAACTTTCCAGGTATGTAAGGCTAACTTAAAGCATGGGAATGTTCTCCCATGTGTCCTTCTGAGAACTGATGATTAGAGTCATTGATGATGAGGTTGATGTAAAGAGTTGATGCATGTTGAAAATTTACGTATTCTATGTATAAATGATTTTCTTACAGAAATTGATGATCATCATCACTTGTTTTATACTTAACTCATTTTTATAAGTGCATTTACAAACCCTATATGAATTGCAAATTGAAAAGCATGCATAATGAATTTAGGGGATGAGTCTAGAGCCTTGACGATGATGATGTTGTGATGTTGTGATTGTGTTTCACATTTGATGAGAGTCTTGATGATGATGTTGATGTTGAGGTACAATGTCCCTATGGGACTGATGTTGATGTTGATGTTTTATACTATGTCCCTCTGGGACCGATGTTGATGTTGAGGTATTAATTATTATACCATGTCCTTATGTGACTGATGATGATGTACTATGTCCCTCTGGGACTGACGATGATGATGATGATGATGATGATGATGTTTATGAGCATGTCGAGTTCTGGGAGGAGTATTGAGCACCGAAATGGGTAGAGAGTGAGTCCCACTCGAACCCATTAACTACGTGGCCCGCGTAGGAAGAGAGGATTGAACCGCAATGCGGATGGCTCCTATCTTGTCCCAAAAGTGGACTGATGTTTTTGATGTTTCTTGTGGATCCACTGATGTGATGTCCTTTACCCCGGGCAGGGTATTGGATGGATGTGGCAACGGCATCGCTTCGTTGTATCATCACTGGCTCATAAGTGATGGTTGTCGGTTAGAGAAACTCCCAGTTAGGTTCCTTTGATAGAACTCTGATGTTGATGTGATGTTGAGTCGATGTGATGTTCCCTTGAGTCGATGTTGATGTTCCCTTGAGTCGATGTTGATGTTCCCTTGAGTCGATGTTGATGTTCCCCTGAGTCGATGTGATGTCCCTTTGATGTGATGACGATGTGGAGATGAGAGGTTGATGAGTCAACTGTCTATTCTAATCTCTTGCCTTAGATAGACATTGACATTCTGATGGAATATGATGTTGAGTTGATGTTTCTTTATGCTGTGTACTTACCCTATTATTCAGCTATTTTACATGCCAGTACATTCCACGTACTGACGCCATTTGGCTGCATCGTTTTATGATGCAGATACAGGAGTTAGAGGACTTCAGCAGACGCACCGTTGAAGCCGCAGAGTTCGAGTTCTGAGTTGGTGAGCCTCCTTGCTTTCCGGAGGAAACCCTTCTACTTATGTTTTTCTTTATTCATTGAGTCTGGTAGCCATGGCATGTCACGGCACCACTCTTAGACAGTCGAGTTAGAATTAGAGGCTTCGTAGACATGATGTCGAGGATTGATGCAGATGTTTCCTTTTGAACTGAGTAATATTTCCCTTACTTAGTTGATGTTGAGATTGATGTTGGCTATTGGGCCCCTATTCAAGGTCTTCCTTTGATGTTACTTCCGCTATCTTGATGTTGAATGATATGAGGAGGCTAAGTGGTTCGCTCAGGGGCTAGAAATAGTCTTTGGGTGCCGGCCACGCCCAGGGTACCCTCCCGGGGCGTGACATCTGATCCTTTATTTTAGTAGACAACCATAGTTCATTTTCTTTCTTCTTTTTTTTGGTGGTTATTTATTCACGAATTTTACTTGGTATTTGATTATATAAATCAATATATGTTCATGTTAAACTCATTATGGTAACATTTCATAGTTATACCGTACGTCATTTATTAAATTATAGGCTATAATTATCGCTAATTCATTTCATGTTTACCTTAATTTGCATTATATTTTTCTTTATAGATTTTACATCGGAGTACAAAATTAACAATTTAAAATATAAACTATATTAACATTGAAATGTAAACCTACAAAAACAAAAAAGTAGTAGCCATCAGTTTCATATGAGGAGTGTGTAGATAAAATATCAATTCATATTATAATATAGATTTAAGAAAGTTGAAAACAATCATTTAATTATTGCTTGGAAAGGATTGAGATGGATGAAGCTATACATGTTATAATTTCTTATTTTATTATTTATCATACATGACGAGGGTTCCCAGGAAACAGTTTTCTACTTCTATAAGGTAGTGGTAAGGTCTGTGTACATTCTACCCTCCCCAGACCCCACTTGTTAAACTATTGTACGCAGACCTTATCACTACCTCATAGAGGTAAAGAGATTGTTTCCTGGGAACCCTTGTCACAAAAACACATGAACAGAATAAGCTAGATATGGAAAACAGGAAAGGGAGAGAAAGAGAAAGTGAACAGGAAGAGTGATTAATAGCGAAAAACACATGATAACAAGTAAATACGAGACAATTAACATATATAAGGTAGATAAATACGACATTGGACAGCTCTTACCTATCTAACCTATTATCCTGCTACTCTAATTCGCAACCTCCACTCCTTCGTATATAAGGTCATGTCCTCGGTGAGATCAAGTTTCACCATATCTTGTCTGATCACCTCCCCCCAATACTTCTTTGGTCTACCTCTACCCCTCCGTGTAACTCCCAAATCCAGCGTCTCGCACCTCCTAACAGGAGCATCAGTACTCCTTCTCTGCACATGTTCAAACCATTGCAGTCTCGCTTCCCTCATCTTGTCAGCTACAGGGGCCACCTCTAGCTTCTCCCAAATGGTCTCAATCCTAATCTTATCACTCCTGGTGTGATCACACATCCATCTTAGCATCCTTATCTCTGCAACCTGCATTTTCTAAACATGTGCATTTTTTATTGGCCAACACTCTACCCCATACAATAAAGATGGTCTAACCACCATTCTGTAGAACTTACCTTTGAGCTTAGGTGCTATCTTCTTATCACACAATACTCCAGAGGCCAGCCTCTATTTTGTCCATGCTGGCCCAATACGATGTGTGACATCATCGTCGATATACCCACTACTCTAGATGATGGACCCCGGATACTTAAAGCTTTCCCTCTTGGGGATAGGGTGAGCCGCAAGCCTCACATCAATATCTGCTTCCTCCCTCGCAACACTGAATTTACACTCCAAGTATTCTATTTTGATCCTGCTCAGTTTAAATCCTTTGAACTCCAAAGCGTGTCTCCAAACCTCCAACCTATCATTAACTTTGGTCCGGGTCTCATCAATCAGTACTATGTCATCTGCAAGCAGCACACACCATGGGACTTCCTCCTGGATAGATCGTGTTAGCTCATCCATCACCAAAGAAAACAGAAAAGGGCTCAACACAGATCTTTGATGAAGTCTCATCTCAATAGGAGAATATTCTGAGTCTCCTTCCACCGTTCTTACCCGAGTTTTGGCTCCGTTGTACATGTCATTTATCACTCTAATATACGTCATTGGGATGCCTTTCACCTCTAAACACCTCCATAGGACATCCCTCGGGACTTTGTCGTAGGCCTTCTCGAGATCAATGAACACCATATGACATAGGTATTTCATAAAAATCTTTATCTCTTTATAAAAACAAAAATGTTTATCCAATTTCATAAAGAATTTCATAACTTTCCATCACTTTATCAAGTAAATGGAAAGTTTTATAACTCCCCATCATAGTAATTATGAGTCAATTTCTCAAAATAACTAAATAAATAATTTTTATTATAAAATAAATGTGAATCTAAACACCTTTTCAAAATGTTATATTATATATATTTTTTTAAAATTGTATTATTAATATATTTGGCAACCAATTTAAACTTTTAAAATAATAATTAATTTATTTATTATATTTAACTTCTTATTTTAAAGTTTAATATTTTAGGTATTTAGTTTTAACTTTTTATACATTAACAAATGTACCTAATTACTTATCTGAAAATATTTTAATTTGAGAAAAATAAAAACAATAAAATATACTTAATAAGATTCGTATAAATTAGTTGAGATCTTAATGAAATAGTTTATTTATTATGCATAACTTTTTAAATTATTAAATCAAATTTAAAACTTTTTCATTTTTTTTAATAGAAATTTTATCCTACTTAAAACTCCTATTTATTTGGTTACACATTTTATTGATCAAAATAATACACTAAAGATGGTTTAAGAATTCTCCATATAAATAAATGAATAAATAAATAAATTTTATTAAAAAAATGTTAATCTAATTATTTTTTCAAAAGACACCATATAAAAAAAACAATCTTTAATTTGAAAAAATAAATATTTATTCTATTAGTGGGGAGTTTATAACTTCCCATTGCATTTCCGTAAATGGGGAGTTTTATAACTTTCCATTATTATAAATAAATCGTGTATAATTCTCAATTTAAATAAATAAATAATTTTTGTCCAAAACAAATGTGCAGCTAAATACATTTTCAACCATAACAATATATTTTTAAAACAAAAACTTTATTATTAATATATTTGGCAATCAATTTGAACTTTTAAAATAGTGACTAATCTATTTATTATATTTTTAACTTCATATTTTTTAATTTTTAATTATAATATTTTGGGCATTTAGTTTTATACATTAAAAAAATTATCTTATTGATTATCTATCAATATTAATTTTATAAAATAAAAGCAATTAAAGATAGTTACTTAGATTCTTATAAATTAGTTGAGGTCTTAATGAAATAGTTTATTTAGTATGCATATCTTTTAAAATAATAATTCAAATTTTCATTTTATTTATAAGATAAATTTTATCCTAATTAAAACTCCTTTTTAATTGGAATCAAGTTTTAGTCAGTGCAATATGTTAGTTTTCCCAACTTACATAAAATTATTTTTTTAAAAAAAAAATAATGATTAAGCTGCATAATTTATACTAAAAATATACTAAAAACACTTTCAAAAATATATTAGAAGTACTCTTATAAGATGATACATAAAATACTTTTCTAAATGAATGAAAGTACATTTATAATGATAAAGAAAACACGTTTACAAATGTAATAAAAGTAACCTTTCAATAAGAGAAGAAAAATACTTTTATAAAATTTGCATAAAGTATAATTGCACAACGGTCATAAATTTATTATAGAAAATTTACTAAAATAGTTTATCAACACAATAAGAGAAAAAACTTTTAAATCTTTATTAAAAATATCCCAGCAATATCATAAGGAACACATTTTATAAAATATGACAAAAATATCTTCAAAACATAATTATCTATTTAATCTTATTTATGTTTATTAAAACAATAATGCATTATATATTGAAGTCTTTTCTCTTTTCAGACAATATTTTTATATATGTTGTTCTACATAAATATAATTAATACTACTATACATACATTTTTTATTTAGATATTAATATAACTCATTCATGTATAAATTATGTAATTTTTTTAAATGTGAAGTTTGGTTATTATAATTTTCTTGGTGACATTGGTTTTGAGATTTTATTTTAATATAATAGAGATGTCTGAATTATATCATATGCTCTTCATTTTGATAATTTAATCATGATATTCTAAAATAAGTTTAGAATGTAGTATGCTTAGACTTAACATAATTATATTTTGTTTGACCAAATATATAGATTATCATTAAATTATTTAAAGATATTTTGTTGTATAAATAATGCTTATGAAGTAAGTTTGTGGTATTATCAATATCTTTAATTTTTATTTATGAACACTATTTATTAATTTTATAGACTCAAATTTTTTTCGCTCAATGAGCGGGTACGAATATTATTACTAGTATTACTAATAAGAGAGAATACAACCTCCCCAATTAACCAAGTGGCAGCGCAATAAAATGACTTGTAGCAAATTTGGGATAAAATTAATTAATTAGGTAATAATTAGTTATTAGTTTTTGTTTTTATTTTCTACAGCTTTTAAAAAATCAAATTGTAAAGAAACATTTCAAATTAAAAGTTGTTATATTATTTTCCAATTACAAAACAAAAAGTCGTTATAGTATTTTCGAATTTGAATTTAAAAATAATTAAACAATTAAATAAATATTTGAAATAAATAAAATATTTTTCAATTCCATTTGTCTGTGCATTTTTTAAAATAATTGCAGATTTTTGTACATACAATCTTTAAAAATAAAATAGAAAAATAAATTGAGAAGGACCTTTTAAACAGAAAAATAAACTATCGAATGATAAAATCAAACAACTTTGAAATGTTTCTTTTTAAAAGGAAAACTATGACAGTTTTATAATTTTATAGACATCTAACTGATAACTATTTTTTTAATTATTAACATTAAGAATTTATTTTTATTAATTAATTACAAATAAAGTCAGAAATTCAAATTTGTAACCGACAAAAAGATAGTGTTAACATCCAATTTTTACCCTCCACAGTATAAATTAATCATTGAGCTTTTAATTTTAACAATTTGAAATAATTAGTTTTTGAAAATGCAAAAAATATTTTTCTCAAATAAATTTCACTTCTATTTTCAAGAGTTATTATTTTGCAAATTAATTCAATTATTTCAGATATTAGTTTTTGAAAGCTCTTCGATTAATTTGTATTGATTCATCTTGTAATCAAATTAGTCAATTGAATTCGATTTGATTACATTTAATTGGTCACAATTGCAATCGAAGTGGTTGATTTTTAAATCAATTTTCTCCTTAACCCACTCTTTCAAATTCAAACCAAATACTCAAGCCTAACCCAATTTTTTTCCCAGACCTAGCCCAACTATTCTCAAACCCAACCCATTTTTCCCCAACCCGGCCCAATTCCTCAAATACACACCCACACCAATACACCCCACGTGCCCCCATTTTTCCCCCTTTTCTTGTTTCCTTTTTCCTACGGGTACACCCTCCCCCTATTCTTTCTTCTTCCAGTAAACAAACCCAACGAATCCCAGCCAAACGACCCCCAACCCATGCATTTTTTCCCTCGAAACCTCAAAAACTCAACAATGGCAACATGCAAAAAGCTTCGACGAGCAGAAAAGCAATGGTGCAGCAGTGCACTCTCTTTCTTCCTCAACGTTCCCCATTCGAAGAACAACGAAAGCAACGGGCGCTGTCAGTTGAAGCAACAGCGCGACAGCTTTAAACAACCCAACCTCTCTCACAAAGCATTGAAAATCTCAAACTAAAATACCCCAAATTTCATCTCTTCTTCCCAGAATCACGCCCTGATTCTTCCCCTATAAATATCCTATTTGTTCACTGAAAAAAGGGGGTCGGTTTTTGGGTGATGGAAGGACATTTTTAGGGTCTGTTAAGTTTCAAAATTTCAAAGAATTTGTGGTCTGGTTTCACAACAAAGGCTCTCTGGTCTGGTCTCTTGAGTTAACGAGATAGGAAGTCACTTCTCGAGCTTGTCTTGTCCGGATCCTGCTCCCGAATAGGTAACATTCTCCCTCACTTCTCTCATTTTCTTTTCAAACGTTTGTGGGTTCTATGTTGGGTTTATTCACGTATGTGCTATTTTGGAATTATTTTTTCGTTATTGAGCTGTCATATGTCATAATTTAGTTGGGTGAAAGGTTGAATGGATGTATTACGTTGAAGCATGTTGGGATATACATTATTAACCATGGAATATATACTAATTGTCACGCCCCGGGAGGGTACCCCTGGCGTGTCTGGCACTCAGAGACTATTGCTAGTCCCCAAGCAAACCACTTAGCCTCATCACATCATTAAATCAAATAACTCTACTGAAATGCGGAAAATATAAGTATACAATGGACATATCTCATCAATAGTCTCAAAAGAATATATATAATAATGAAGGCTAGTAGAAATAACTAGCTCACAATCTCAACATCGATGCTAGACCATCGTCTATGAAGCCTCTATCACTAATCATGTGGTGTCAATGACAGATCCATGGCTATCTAAATAAAATAAAAGAAATAGTCCAATATAACTCTAAAGCATGATGAAATACAAGTAGTGGATCCTCTGGATTAGGGGAGGCTCACCCAATCAACTTCAAATCTCAGATCTTCAACGGAGCGTCTGTTAAAGATCTCTAGTACCTGCCTCTGCATCATAAAACGATGCAGTTTAGAGTGGACGTCAGTACTTGGAATGTACTAGTATGTAAAATAACTCATTGAAACCGAAACAGGTAGAATAATATGGAAACAGCGTCAACTCAAAATAAACATCCTAATCACATCAAACAGTCAATTGTCTATCTCAAGAATAAAGAGTAGACAAATGACACATCATTAACTCAGACTCATCAATAGTCTCAAACTCATCTCAAAACTCAACTCAGAGGGGCTCACCTCCTCTCATCTCATCTCAAAACTCATCTCAGAGGAGCTCACCCTCTCTCATCCCATCTCAAAACTCATCTCAGAAAAGCTCACCCCCTCTCATCTCATCTAGACTCAGAGTAATGTAGGAAATTTATGGGAGTTTCTCTTATCTGACAACACTCACTTATGAGCCAGTGAATGTACAACAATCACCCTGATGTTGCCACGGTGGTTCCAAACTTGCAAGGTAAGGAACGCTCAAAAATCATATCAGCTCACCCATTATGGAGTCAAAACTCAACAGATCCGCTATTGCTTTTAGGGACTGTTACATCTCGAGGGAAACCATTTATATGTGATCGTTTAAGCCTCACCTACGTTTGACGACGTAGTTAATGAGTTCGAGTAGGACTCACTGTTACTCATTTTAGTGCTCGATACTCCTCCCGACTCAATGCTCATAAACCTCAACCTCAACCAGTCTCACATGGACTCACTCCCCGTCAACGACTGATATTTCACAGGGACTTTAGCTCTTTCATCAATCATCTCATAGGAACTTTCACCGTATCATCAATCATCTCATAGGGACTTTAACCCTATCATCAAACATCTCATAGGGGCTTTAACCCTATCATCAAACATCTCATAGGGACTTTAACCCTATCATCAACATCTCATAGGGACTTTAACCCTATCATCAACATCTCATCAATGACTTAAGATTGTATAACCATCATTAGGAAACAAGTGAATAAACACATTGCTCATGAAACAATCAATATTTCATCAACTCATCATCAAAATCAACAATCTCACCTCAAGGCTCTAGACTCATGTAGGGTTATGCAAAGTCTCATGAAAAATGTTAACGTCAAGAAAACAAATAGTATGATGATCATCAATATCGAAAACATGTAATTTCGAATATAATTTTCAAGAAAAACCATCAACATAAATCATGCATGTAGACTCTTCAATAATCAATTCATCTATGACCTTTATGGGGGCACATGAGAGAACAGTCCCATGTTTTAGTTTCGACTTACATACCTGGGATGTAGCTATCAACCGAGTACATCAAGGATCTCTTCTCGAATATCTCAACTCGAGCCCTTCTCTTCTCTCCTCAAGCCCTAGCCTTGTTAGATTATGGAATAGGACTTAGAATGGGGGTTTTAGACCCTTTTCACATCAAAATGACCTTATTAGCTGTGTATTAGAGGTTAGGAGGGGTGGAAAATTGACCGGAATGCCCCTCATAATTATTTAAAAAAATTTCAGCTCGAAAAAGACACGGTCCGCGATGCGGACTGGTCGCGAACAGTGTATTTTCAGAAAAGAGTTTTTGAACGAGTTTTCTCCATCCCGTAAAAAAAAAGAAAAAGACACAAGTGTCCCTCCGCTACAGGTGCGTGACGCTCCTCTGTCGCGCACCGCCACTGTTTTTCATTTTGGATTGAAAAATTATCTTTTGATCGGGTCGCTCTAAAAATCGACTGAGACCATTTTCCCATTCAATTTTTCATGTTGATCACAAATCCAGCCTTGGATTTTTCTATATGAGCATCGAAAGACGCGTTACGCGCATACCCTCACTCTAGGGGTATTTTGGTAATTTTATCGGGTGTTACACTATTAACCATGAGTTTAAATATAATATTTATTATAGAAAAATTATTCATAAAATTTTAATAAAAGTTTTAATAGATCATATAATCGTTTATGTGTCCATTTACTTATATAGTAGATGATTTAGTGTATAGAGTTTTAGCTTATACACAGAGGATTAAATCATCAGTTCTTATAAGTATAAAATTTTTCATTCACTATCTAAGATGAAAATTGGACAAGTCATCGTTATGATTGGAGCACAAGATTGTGTATAATTTATCTTGATTATGGGAACAGTGTAGTTCCAACTTCTTGTGCTAGTGCATATTGTATGTATTGAACGGGACCGAGTAGAGATAGTTATTTTAGACTGACTAATAAAAACATATTCTCTAAACTATTAAATGTACTTGTATTCTCAATCCTGATATAACTATTATGGTCTATATATATTATATATCGTTTTGATTTATTAAAAGGTGAGATTCTGGGATGGGTCAATATGTCTGGTAGATTGGATGATAATAATATATATTGGTGAAATAATAAGTTAGTTGACGGAAACCATGTCTCAATATAGAGATTGATGATATGCCTTTTGAGAAGCTTTGTAATGACCCGTTAGATTATTTAAAAAAAAAATAGTCCTCTTATTTTCTTGAAATATCCTTCTCGTGAATTTTAAATTGGTATTTTGGACTATTTGATATTACGATGGTTTAACTTATGGGTAAAATTAAGCAATGAGATTAATTTATGGACCAAAGAGTTAAATTACTTAAGTACCTTATACCACTTAGCCTATATAAATAATAATAATACTAATAAAATAAAATTACTGACTTGTGAAAAGAAAGAAAAGAAAGAGATTAGGGTTTAAAGGTAATTATTACTGTGCGGTTACATACGTGACGAACTCGAGAGAACATAAAGGTTGTCGGCTTCAGGTGAGTTGTAAATTGTGAAAATCTTTGCATTTTAGTAGTATTGAATATTATAGATAGCATACATAAGTAGTAGAAATGTTAGAAAGTTAAGAAATTAGACTGTCATTGATTTGCGTGCGCCTTGAATTCCAAAGTAGAAAAGTAATGTTTTATATTATAATTATTCTTACTGCTCAATTTCTTTGCAAATCTCTTAGAAATAAATTATAGCTACCTGGGAATCTCCATGCTAATGGATAAATTGAGGCGCTGCTTTGTGCAGCGTCCTCTTCGTTCCATAGTATATATATATATATATATATATATGTTATATTATATAATATTTCTCTTATCTTTTGTCAATTAATAATAGTAGGATATTAGGTGGTAAGTGTATCTTATTTCATAAATACCATTAGAATCATACTATTTGGAGAACTTAAGACTAAATTTTAAACTTGGAATTAAAATTATCGAATTAGATGAAATCTTGGGGTTAGGCTAGATATGTGGTAATTTGGTTGTCATCGGACTCCTTGTGACGTGTATGTTCCGTTCTTGATAGAGAATTTTCATTGTGGGAGTTGAATTCAAGATTTGGTCCGTACGTTAGAAGCGTTCGAGTGCGGTTTCGACATTGAGGTAGGTTTGGCTATCCTTCTTTGAGATTGGGATTGAGTTATTGAATATCCTTATGTTGTAATCTGTGGGATGAGATCATCTCGTGTGTTGGGTTGATAATTCTTATTGTGTTGCTTCGAGAGCATGTGAATCCTAAATTGAGAAAAGTGCGAATATGACATGTTGAGTAAGGGAGAAAATTTGTGCTTATTGAGAGGAATGTTGTTTCCATAATTATGTCTTGCTTGCATACATCCTCATACTACATGTCACGATATTTTGGGAAGTTGTGGATGGTGATTTTTTATCATGAGTCCTTGACCACGGGCACTTGGGTGGCAAGGTAGTTGATATATTGTGATTGAGGTATATGGCCTGCGAGGTCCCCATGGGTCCCCTTAGTCTGGGAGCCTTAGCTCGACGGGGGTGTATACGACAGGCTGTGCGACGGTCTTGATACCACCTTGCATTGCATTGCACTGCACGACTTTGCATACCATTTTATTTTACTACTTTTGGTTGATTTGGGTTGACTTATGTCAGATCATATGTTTACTCTGCTTGCGCTATCATATATATTGGCGGCATCGATGCCGGACTGGTTTTTCTGTTGCAGGTGGAAGCGTTCCTAGATTATTTCATGGTTTATTCAATTTCTAATTCCCAGTCGGTTAAACCTACTGGGTACATATTATGTGTACTCACCCCTACTCCTTTCTCCCCCGCAGATTCTCGTCAGGATTATCCACGTGGTAGTTGAATTGCTCGTGCACTTGGTTCATACCAGATCTAGTGGTGAGACTCAGAGCTTCGAGCTTCCATTGGATTCTATTTTAGTTGCTTGGTCTTTATTTCTATTCGAAGACTGAAATACATTTATTTCTTTAATTAGTTATTAGATGCTCTTTATACTCGTGACACCAGGTTTTGGGACATTATATCATTTTATGTGGTTTGTTGTTTATTTATTGGATTTTTCTCCTTCTAAGGTACATTTATTGTTGGGAATGGAATTAAGTAGTCTTTTAGTCATGACCCTATTTTGGGTCGTGACAAGCTTATAAGTTTTCATCGTGTTAAACCTTGCAAGTGGATTTATGGATCTGACACATGAAATAAGTTAAGCAGTGCTCTAAAGAAAATTAATCTTTAAACTAAATTTGTCAGTAATTTAATTTATTGATTACTATCTGTGATCTTAACATGGAGAATTACATAAGTGTTTAATTGAAAATTTCGAAATGTAAATAGAGAAGTGCAATTATGAATTTTTAGTGGAATAATTTATAATTTATTATGGTAAGAATAGTTTTAAATTAATTATTTAAATTATTTCCATAATAGGAAACCTCAGCAATTATTTCAGTGGTCCCTACAGTGCCCATATTTAACTAGAACTCGGAATCTTATTTCTAATAAAAGAAGGACACATATTAGTTTCTTGTTTTTCAAGAAAAGTGGGTTTCCTTCTTCCTTTTGGATTTGGAAAGATCCTCTATAAATAGGGATTTTCTTAATCTAGAAGAAAAGGGGATTTGGATG
Source organism: Solanum rostratum (assembly GCA_029948455.1). Taxonomy (NCBI): domain Eukaryota; kingdom Viridiplantae; phylum Streptophyta; class Magnoliopsida; order Solanales; family Solanaceae; genus Solanum; species Solanum rostratum. Next base: position 63,340,674 of record CM057048.1, read on the forward strand.
AAAGGGAATTAGGTTTTCTATACAATGCTTGCCCACCCAAGTATTGAGATAGTTCGGATGTGAACTTGGGATCACTGTAGAAGACCGCAAAACTGCAGTCTAACTCGTGGATACGCTTGAAGGCATATGCTCACGCTTCAAGAGGTATTTATCTAATTAAAATTCATAAAATTTATGCGTTTTACCATGATTGTTTGTGTTCTAGCATAAATGTATGTGTTATGTATTATTTATGTAAGCAGTATGATCCTTATATGCTTTCGTTGCGCGTATAATTTTCCAACAAAGCATTCATGGTTTATTGGATGTTTAGATTACTGTCGTTGTTGTATAAAATCTGGTTTGAAATCGCTGTGACATTGCTGTAATAGTGTTAGATAGGTGAAGTTTTGGTTTCGGTTCAAATTCAGAGTTTAAATTATGAACGTTTTCTGATTCATTTTTTTTCTAATCTCTTGTCATCTGAGTCCTTGCATCTCTATTGTGGTAGCTCTTGTATTTACTCGTTTGGCTCTATTTCTCCCTTGCTAATAATTAGTATGGATTTTCCTCTCTGAGCAGCGACTTAATTGTAATGTTGTATGAACTTTGGTTATGGCGGCTTGGATTTTTAACTTGCTGGTCGATATGTGGTCGATAACTATGTTTAGGCTTGGGTGTTGTTAAGTATATTATCATAACGTGTTGGTTTCAATTATCATTATTTAATTTAAAGTCCTAGTTTTGGTTTCAGACAAATCTAAAAATCATAATGTTACTTGATTAATATTTTTTGCTGACTTTGGCTTACTGTTTATGTGTATTACTTAGAAAAATGATGTTTTGGTTACTGGCTTATTATTTCCATGATATGTTAAGTTACTGGTTGTCACCCCTTTCCCTCCTATTTCTTGTTTTAACAAGTAGGTGGAAGTTGTGAGGTTCATCCACTGATTCTATCTCAAATTTTGTTTATTTAGCATAATGTGATCGGTTTAGGCATATCTTTTGGTTGGGGTCTATCAATAATGTTTAACTCAACATCTTGTTCCTCTAGTATAGTATATTTGATGTTGTCATTGATATAATTCACTGCTCAAAGCCTCAAACTCCCGTGAAGATTAATTAGTCTATAACTTTTCATTGTTCTTGTTTTAACTTGGAATCTAGAGTGTTGTCCAAAATTTAAGTTATACCCATCGTGTCGCTTACTGACTAAGATGAATAAATGCGACAATCATCGATTTTTCTCTCATCTGCCTATCATCACTAGATAAGATTGGTAAGACTACGTGTGCCTGCAATTTGCTTGAAGTATGCATCTGCTTGTTTTTATAAGTTATCCAAATATCCAATTTTTGTGAAATTTGTACATTTGTAAGTTGGAGTCTTGCTAATTATGTGATTTATGACTAGTAAGGTTGTATTTTTCCTTATTTATTCCAAGATTTTCCTCTTTGCTCTCTTTATTTGCTTCCTTTTAAGTTATTTTATCCTTGTTGCAGTTAAAGTTTAAATTTTCAAATTGAAATTTGTCTTGAGCTTGGGGCTGTTTTTAGTTTCATATTTATGTTCGTTTATTTGTCATGCTCGACTTGATGTATATTATTTTCTTTCAAGCTCATTATCTCTTCATTCATTATGAAAAGTATTATCTTTGGCAGTTAATATTTATTAGCTTAGCATGCTTAAAAGCTTTAAATTTTCGTCTTCTCGTTCATGTTTGCAATTTAACTTCAATGTGTCATGGTAGCAGTAGTCTTATTATGTAATATTGAATGTGTTTACTTGTGTCCTTGGTATGATTTTGGAGTCTATTATAGGCAAATAGAGTTATCATTTTCTAAGTTCTCCAATTAAAAGTTGCACTTCTCTTTTACTTTGATTATCAATAAGATGTTCATTTTAGTAATTTTTCTTTCTTTGCTTGCTGTGAAATGGAACTTGAGTCCATTTGGACTCTAACATTACATATCTCGAGTCGTAGGAAGCTGAAAAACAGGTCATATACACCCCATATTCACTGGTATACCACCAATGTATACCAAGAAATGGAATTGGACCAAAAGTATCAAGGAGTGCATCAGGCAGGAATGGGCCTGTGGCCCAAATACAGCAACAACAAGAGAATAGGGCCAGGAAGGCCCAAACTATTTTAAAATTAGGACAGGTGGAAATTGGGCCTGCCAAAGCCCAATTTTTTTTTAATTTTTTTTTGTATTTATTTGTTTGTGATACTTGTCTCTAACTCTAACATTATTTCATGTGTTTTAATCTAATTAAATTCCCCAAAAGTCAAACCATTTGTGTTTATTTAAATTTGGTTTTTCTGATTTTTAATTCGAAAATGTGTTTCCGGGTCTTTAAAGATTTCAAATATATTCGTGAAGATTTTTGTTTATTCCAATTATTTTAAGTGTCTTTTTAAATAAAATACGGAATTTTCCCGACTTCTTATACTTAGTCATTTCTTAGTTTAAGTTTTAGAAATTTAAATTTCTCCTTTATTTTCAAAATTAGTCAAATTAGACAATTTAAAAAGGGGATTTTTCATAAATGGCAAATTTAAAAAACATAATGGCCTAAAATAGCTAATGTTTATGTAATTACCTTTTCTAACTTTGGTCATAGCAAATCCAATGTATAAGTCGGAATTTTTTGTAGTGTATAAAACGAAAATGCCAAAAGTTTGTTCATTAAATAGGAGACTTTTCAAGTATTATATATGGAAAATAGTTCCATAAATAAAGGAAGTAAAATACCAAATATAATTCCTTTTCCTAATTGAACTCTTCTTCTAAAAATAAAAGATGGTATTTCCATTCTAAATAAAAAATAGATTTTCTTTCCTAGTGTGACTATTTTGTCCCAAAAAAAAGATCCATCTAGTTCATTGCAGACAAATTTCCAAACGAAAAAAATTTCTTTTTTGCTGTGTTTTTGGAAGAAAATTACTGGTGAGTTTTGTGTAGCATTGCATACGCTGCACAACTGTAGGAGTACCTTGAATCATAAATCAACTTCCTACATGTTAAATACAAGCATGTAATTTGGGGCTTACAAATATGGGCACTGTGTATATATACAGTTTTCTGTGACATATCATATGTATGAGTTCCAGCAAAGTATATACAATCTCTAAATTTGGTCAGTAATATATACAACAAGTTATGCATTTTGGCTTATGTATATGGGCTTAAATTAGACATGTACAAAAAGTGTATAGTCATACATAATTTCTTATTTCTTGAAGTTAGGACATTGACAAACAATGCCTGTGTGTATACAGCTAGTGTGTATAAGATGTATTAAATTTTATACAATTCTAGTAATTGTATAATTATAAAGAAATACACATATCAATTTATACATGCATATCATTAAAGTGTATAAAATGTTCATGAGCTTATACAGGTGTACTTACTTGTAATAAATTTATAAACTTATACACTTATGTTTTTTTAAAAAGTTACATGGACCAGGTTTGTATAAGTTCTCCTTCATAATAATAATTTTGATAATGTATAAAAGTGGGATAAATGATGCAGATCTGAAAAAAATATACAATTGGGGGAAATATACATTATATTGAAATTATGGATTCCATGAATGTATATACATTACCGTTAAATTTTGAACTTGACCCTGCAATATTCTCAATTTCTTGAGTTAATCCGAGTGAAAATGATGGCGATTCTTCCATTTTTTAACATGCACAATCCATACATCTTGTTATCCTTCTAGAGGAAGACTCCTTCACCATTGTGTATGGAAGATGAGTTCAAAAGTGCGGCTGAAAAGTATAAAATTTGGGGAAAAATTTGAACAGAAAGAGTAAAAATAAAAACCGCCAAAAAAATAAAACTTATAATTTCATGTGTGAAATTTGAAAAAAAAAAAAGAAATTTACCTTAGTTAACTTGATCTTGGATTGATTTGTTGAAATCTTTGAGAGATTTCAGGGGTGATAATGGCGAAAATGGGGGAGCCGTTATGGTAAGGTGGAGGCAAATCGTGTGTATAATGGAGAGTTATTGAAGGAGGGAAAAATTTAGGTTTTATACAATGAGAGTTGTGGGGACCACAAGTTTTGTAGCAAAAAAAAATTACGAAAATGTCATAAATGTAATAATATTAAAATGTAGTTAATATATGATATTTGTAGTTATATGTTTGCTTAAATATGTAATTTCCCAAGTTTAAAATTTTCTCAACTTGGATTTTTTTTAAAGGTTCCATTTCTAATATCAATTCCCAAAGTTAGTCAAATATGTCCTAATCGTCGGATAACCACGTGTTAGCGGCCATTTCAAGTGTGTAAAACCTTCTTGAAATGGAAATATGAACCTGGACCTTGTCTCTGGATTTTAAAAGGATTTTTTCTGTTTAACTCTTTTTTAAAATAATTTAAATGGTTTCTTGATTTTCCCTCAAAAACCAAGTGGCGACTCCGAAAATTTTGAAAATTTGGTTTACTTAAATCAATTAAGTAATAAATCAAATTTTCGAAATCAAAATCATTTTTTCGAAATAACAGATAGGTTTAACATTTAAATAATCCACTATATAATCAAATAATTACAATACAAAATTAGAAAAAAACCAAATACTTTTGATAATCGAATTAGTAACCAACTAAAGCAAGAGTTTAACTTTTAAACAATAAAACTAAAAATAAACTGATTCAATGACCAATCAGGATTTTTTATTTTAAACAACTAACAGATAAAATAATCAACATCCCCATAATTTTCACAATTCTAATGTCACGCCCTGGAGGGTGCTCTAGGCGTGGCCGATACTCAGAGACTATTGCTAGTCCCCAAGCGAACCACTTGTCCTCATGACAGTTATCAATCATTTAAATCAGCAGAAGACATCAGAATAAAAGAGATATAATGGTGGGCAACTCAGATTACTTCTAACTCAATGAATAAGGGCCATAGGCCAACAAAGTCAAACTCAACATCAGTGACATAATAATAGATTTAAAGAAAACTCAATTCAAGGAAAGAGAGATCTCAACATCAAGTCATCATCTTCTAGTCTATGAAGCCTCTACCTCTACAGTCTAGAATGGTACCATAACAGGCCATGGCTACCGCAACTCAAATTAAAACTAATTCAATAAATAAGAAATATAAGTGGTATCCTCCAAATGCAGGGGAGGACTCATCAACCAGCTGTAGGGAGAATAGACCTTCAACGGAGTTCCTATTGAGGATCTCGAGTACCTGTCTCTGAATCATGAAAAGATGCAAGCCCAAATGAACGTCAGTATATGGAATGTACGGGTATGTAAAATAGGTGGAAAGGAAAGAACATCATAAAAAACACTCAACTCAAACATCAACTCATCTCAGTCATAGACTCAACTTGAAAAGTAAGAAAACTCAATCATCACATTAAGGTACCGTCATGACCTATCTGGGAGTTTCTCTAATCGACAACCATCACCTATGAGCTGGTGATGATACAACAAAGAGATGTCGTTGCCACATTTATCCAATACCTTGTCGGGGTAAAGGACATCACATCGGTGGATCCACAATAAAGAACATCAAGTCCTCTTTTGGGACAAAGGAAACATCTGATTTTACGGTTCAATCCTCTCCTACGTTGGCCATGTAGTTATTGAGTTTGAGTTGTTATCTACTCTTACTCAATTCGGTGCTCAATACTCCCCCTAGGACTTGACATGCTAATAAGATCTTACTATGTTACTCTTCTAACTAGTCTTGTTGGACATAGTTAACTCAACTCAGTACATCAACCATCAAATCTACGGATAGAATCACTATCTAGGGACTAATTTCATGATCTTTAAGACTCCAAGAACATCAATTTTATCAACATCATCATCAAACACTCTCATATCAGGATCACAATCACAGTCACATGCATATTCATACCGTCAAGGCTCTAGACTCATCTTCTATGTTCATTCTTGCAATCTTTTATGAAAATAAAATGTAGGGTTTTCTAAAATGACTCATTAAAAGTATTTAAATTATAAAATCAAGTTTATGATGATCATCAACATAGGAAACTATATAGAATATATAATATAATTTACAAGAAAATATTCATGATGATCATCATAGGAAACTATATAGAATATATAATATAATTTACAAGAAAATATTCATGAAAATCATGCATAGAGGTTAACTCTTCCACAATTTCTCTACTACATTAATACGGGGCACATGAAAGAACATTCTCATATTTTAGTTTAGATTTACACACCTGGGATGAAGGACGACACTAATCTTCACAAGAAATTGACCCCAACATCTGGAACCCTAGTTTTCTTCTTTCCTTTTCTCAAGAACTCTAACTCAATTTTAGCATAAGAGACTCTAAAATGGGTTTAGAAAAGCTTTTTAGACCAAAAAAGACCTATTTTGATCATGTTTTAAGTTTACGAGGGGTTGGAAAAAGTTTGGAATGTCCCTCACGAAAAATTAAAAAAAGATATACTTTGTCGTACCAAGTCCACGTCGCAGACTTGGCCTATTTTAGGGGTTTTTCGCTAATTTTTTACCAATCAAATTTTCTAATCCCGTAGAATATATTGGGATCACATGTAAGTGCGAGTCCGCGGCAAGTCCGCCACGCGGACATGTCGCACACTTACTAGAATATATTTTCGCATCGAAAAGTTATCTTTTGATCCGGTTGCTCTAAAATTCAACCAAGACCATTTTCCCACACAATTTTTCATGTTGATCAGATTTCCGGCCTTGGATTTGCCATTGGAGTTTGAGAAGACGTGTTATGCGCATATCTCTCATCTTGGGGTATTTTGATAATTTTATTGGGTGTTACATCATCTCCCCCTTGGGATATCGTCCTCGAATGATGAGTAAGAATGGACATCAAGACACGAATAAAAATCAAGACTCCTCTTAATACTCACTCAACCAATTAAACTCTCAACTCCTCAACAATCTAAACAATCTCTATTTAGACACAGGAATAGACAAATTAATTTAAATCAAGGGTAAGGACATTACCTTCAACATTCTCATCATCAGGCACAACTAGATGCGGGTATTTAGTTTTCATATCTTCCTCAGCTTCCCACGTGCCTTTCTCAACGAATTAATTTCTCCACTGGACTTTGACTAAGACAATCTCTTTAGTTCTCAACTTGCGAACCTGACAATCAAGGATTTGGACTGGAATCTCTTCATACAAACTATCCTTCACTCCAATACTCTCAATCAGGATTACCAAGGCAGGGTCTCCCAAGCATTTCTTCAACATTGAGACGTGAAATACCAGATGGATCGCATCTAGCCAGAAGGTAACTCTAACGCATAAGCAACCTTCCCAATCCTCTTCACAATCTGATAGGAACTAATATAGAAATGACTTAGCTTCCCCTTCTTCCCAAACCTCATGAAACCTTTCATGGGTGACACGTTCAAATACACCCAATTACTCACATCCAACTCTAGGTCTCTCCTTCTCACATCGGTGTAAGACTTCTGGCGGCTCTGTGCACTCTTCAACCTTTCTTTAATGACCTTTACATTCTCCATCGACTAATAGACAAGATTAGGTCCAATCAACTCAGCTTTTCAAACCTCAAACTACCTGATTGGTGATCTATATCTTCTCTCTTGCAAAGCCTCATAGGGGGCCATCTGAATGCTTGCATGATAACTATTGTTATATGCAAATTCGATCAATGGTAAGTGGTCATGCCAATTTCATTTAAAGCCAAGGACACAAGCCCTCAACATATCCTCCAAAGTTTGAATGGTACGCTCTGCCTGGCCATCTGTTTGAGGATGAAAGGTAGTACTCAAATTCACTTTAGTACCCAATCCTTTCTAGAAATATCTCCAAAATTGGGAGGTGAATTGAGCTCCTCTGTCCGAGATGATAAACAAGGGAACTCCATGCAACCTCACAATCTCATGAATGTACAACTTGACATACTCTTCTGCAGTGTCAGTCGTCTTAACTGCTAAGAAGTGGGCTGATTTGGTCATTCTATCCACAATCACCCATATTGAATCATGTTGCTTTCGGGACTTTGGTAGATCGGTAATGAAGTTCATGTTGATCATTTCCCACTTCCATTCAGGAATCTCAAAGTTCTAAGCCAATCCACATGGCCTTTGATGCTTAACTTTAACTTGTTGACAGTTCTGCACTTGGAAACAAAGTCAACAATATCCCCCTTCATTCTACTCCACCAATAGACTTCTCTCAAGTCATGGTACATCTTGGTAGAGCTAGGATGAATGGAACATCTAGAGCTGTGGGCTTTATTCATAATTTATATCTCTTACTCCATCAACAGCTGGGACGCACAACCTACTTTGGCAACACCCCGTCTCCCCCTTTGGAGAAGACCATCACCTTCTGTTTGTGAACAACTTCTTTTAATTGAAGTAGGACAGGATCTTGATCTTACTTTTCTTTTACCTCTGCACTAGAGATGATGCAAACCCATTCTGAACATTAATTCCACCTTTATCATTCTCTTTAAATTGTACCTCCAATCAACCAATCTATGCACTCCCTTAGCCAACTCTTTCTTTCCTTCCTCCACATGGGTAATGATACCTATAGATAATCTACTAAGAGCATCAACAACAATGTTAGCCTTACCTAGGTGGTAGAGAATACTTATGTCATAGTCCTTAAGCAACTCCAACTATCTTTACTGCCGCAGGTTGAGCTCCTTCTGGTTGAAAACATACTGCAGACTTTTGTGGTTGGTGAACACATCCACATGCACTCCGTACAAATAGTGGCATAAAATCTTAAGTACGAACACCACCACTGCCAACTCAAGATCATGGGTTGGATAGTTCCTCTTATAAACAGTAAGTTGTCAGGAAGCATAGGCTATCACCTTTTGTCTTTGCATCAACACATAACCCAATCCAACTCTTCACGCATCACAATATATCACAAAGTCTTCTATCCCATCAGGCAAGGTTAAAACTTGTTCAATAGTCAGTCGGGTTTTCAACTCTTGGAAGCTCTTCTCACATTCATCTGATTACCGAAACTTGACGTTCTTCTGAGTCTACTTAGTCAATGGTGCGGATAGGGAAGAAAATCCCTCAACAAATCTGCGGTAATAGCCTGCCAACCCCAAGAAACGTTTTATATCAGTTGGAGAGGTCGGTCTGGGCCAGTTCTTAACCGCTTCAATCTTTTGGGCATCTACTCGAATACCATCACCCGAAATAATATGGTCTAGGAAAGCCACTGACTTAAGCCAAAATTCACACTTTCAAAACTTCGCATACAACTCATGGTGTCTAAGAGTCTGGAGGACAATTCTGAGGTAATTGGCATGCTCCTCCTCATCTCTCGAATACACCAAAATGTCATCGATGAACACGATCACAGAAATATATAAAGATATTGTCTGAACACCCTATCATTAAGTCCATGAAAGCTGCAGGTGCATTAGTCAACCCAAAGGACATGACCAAGAACTCAAAATGGCTATATCTAGTCCTGAAGGCTGTCTTTGGGATATCACATTCCCTTACCTTCAACTGATGGTAACCAGACCTGAGGTATATCTTTGAGAAACAAGAGGCACCCTGAAGTTGGTCAAACAGATCATCTATCCTAGGGAGAGGATATTTATTCTTTATTGTATCCTTGTTCAGTCGCCTATAATCAATACACATTCTGAGAAACCCATCTTTCTTTCGCATGAATAGGACAGGAGCACCCCAAGAAGAAACACTCAGCCTGATAAAGCCCTTCTCTAACAAATCTCTCAATTGTTCTTTCAATTCCTTCAACTCAGCGGGGGCCATCCTATAAGGTGGAATTGAGCTAGGTTTGGTATTAAGGAGAACATCAATCCCAAAGTCAATCTCCTGATTAGGAAGGACTCCATGCAGATACTCTGGAAATACTCTAGGAAACTCATTCATAATGGGGACTGACTCAAAGGGTGGAAGCTCTACATCATCGGTCTTAACTCGCACGAAGTGGTAGATACAACCTTTAGAGATTAGCTTTCTAGCTCTACAGCAGGAAATAAACTTGCCCTTAGGTGCAATAGAATTTCCCTTCCACTCTAGGACCGATTCATTTGGAAATTTGAATTTAAAAATTTATTAAATGGAGGCATAACAAGCATGAAGCAAATCCATGCAAAGAATTACATCAAAGTCAACCATCTCCAACTCTATCAAGTCAGCCAGGGTATCCTTATAATAGACGGATATTACACAATCCCTATAGACCCTCTCAGGTAGGGTACACTCTCCAGTAGGAGTGGAAACAACAAAGGATTCAAGCAAATACTGCGAAAGAATCTCAAATCTATTAGCCACATAGGGATTCACAAAAGATAGAGTGGCACCCGGATTAAGTAATTTATAACAATCAAAGGTAAAGACTCGAAGCATATCGGTAACAACATCTGGTACAACTTCTTGATCCTGTTGATTACCCATCGCATATAGACAGTTTGTTCCGCCGCTTGTACCCGCGGTGGTACCCCTCTGATAATTGTCGGCTGGGGGTGCTGTGGAGGACTGTGTTTTGTTACTTCCATCACCCCGCCTTCTCATAAGACACTCATTCTGGAAGTGGCCAGCCTGTCCACATTTATAACAAGCATTTGTGCCCTCATGACTTTGACTTAGGTGGAGTTTGCCACACTTGCCACAGTGTGGCTTTCCCCTCGAGCCTTGAGTCAAACTAGTTTGGGATTGAGAACTTTGAGCCCTGAAAATCTGATGACCATAAGATTTCTGATCATACCTATTATGATATACAGGCACACTCGTTGAGGATGGTGCATAACTAGAAGACCTCTTTTGGAAGTCGGACTTACCTCCCTTATTCTGCTTATGATGTCTAGGCTCATGCCCTGCTGAGTTAACTTTCTTACTTAAATGTTGTTCTCTATCTTTCTTCTTATCCTCCTTAGTTTGTTGGGCATAAACCATAATTCTGGAGATATCTATACCTGGGATCAGTAATGCTGCCTTGCGCTCCCTCTTCACATGCCTACTCAACCCAGACACGAATTTCTTCATCCTTGCTCTCATATCCTGGACCACCTCTAGGGCATACCTGGACAACTGAATGAACTTGAGACTGTACTCTTTGACCATCAACTCCTCTTTCTTTAGGTTCACAAACTCTTCAATCTTTGCCTTTCTCAACTTTTGGGAAAGAAGTGATCGAGGAAAGCACTTTCAAACTCACTCTACTCCGCAGGCTCAACATCCTCACCTCGACTATCTTTCCATTAGTTATGCCAGACATTCGCCATATCCTTAAGCATATAGGAGGCAAGTTCAACTCCTTCAACCTCAGTCATATGCATAGCCTTTAGGACCTTCCACATCTCATCAATGAAGTTCTATGGGTCTTCATTAACCTTTGACTCTGTTTAGACTGATGGGTTTATCCTCAAGAAATCCCTGAGCCTGGTTGTAGTATTGGGCTCTTGGGAGATAGAACTAGGAGCCTGTGGACCTCAGTTACTATTTTGTGAGGCTACTAGTTGGGTAAACATAGTAGTGGCTCCCCTAACGTCTGCCTTTGATGTGAGGGCTGGTTGAGCAGTAGGCGCCTGTGGAACCCCAGTAGCTCTGGCAGGTCGACCTCGTCCTCTCATCTTTGTCTGAGGAGGGACCTCACGTGAGGGATTCTCAGTGTTAGGGGCTGAGGCATCCTGTTGGGCGGCATTATGCTTAGGGGATTTAGGTGTAGACATGGAGGGGTAGAGGTAGGCCGAAATATTAGTGGGGGAGGTGATTAGACAAGATATGGCGAAACTTCACCTCACCGAGGACATGGACTTAGATAGAAAAGAGTGGAGGTTGCGTATTAGAATAGATGTCTAATAGGTTAGTAGGGGTAGGTTAATATGACTTGTTGGTAGCAGGATAGTAGGAGTAGTGATGTCTTTACATCGTATGTTTCTATTATATTTGTTTACTTTTAGCGTATTTACATTGTCTTTATATCGTGTGTTGTCATTTTTCGTTTTGTTATGTGAAATTCATCATATCTGTATACTATCATGTATTTTTCCTGTCCTTTTCTTTTTCTATATCTGGTTTATTCTGCTTTTGGATTTTTGAGACGAGGGTTCCCAGAAAACAACCTCTCTACCCTTATGAAGTAGTGTAGGGTATGTGTACATTCTACCCTCCTCAAACCCCACTGGTGGGATTCCACTGGGTATGTGGTTGTTGTTGTAAATACAAGAGTGACAACAATTGATGATGGTCTAAATGCACAACACAAGATTAACAAGGCATTGAAAAAGAAAATTAAATATATTACTTTATTAACAAGTCTTGAATCTACGTTTTTAATATTTAGTTCCTAGAAAATTTCTTCAAGTTATAAATAATAAATTATACAATTTTACCATCTTTTCTCTATTTGTTTCTATGAAATAACATTACTCCTCATTTACTATTTAATTTTAAAGTGTATTATAGTTTGTTAGTTTGTATCATTAACTATATGAGTAGTATAATGATTTGAGTTTCTACTAATAATATAGTTATATTCATAAATTATACGATTATTCTTTAAATTCAATAAGATTATAATACTATCCGCACATTGCGTGAGTACTATACTAGTTCAATATTTATAATTAAAAAAAAATCTCAATCGAAACTACCCGCTGCCAAACCCTTATGCATGTTTCTCATTTCCTCACAGAAGTCAGATACATTAAACAAAAGAAGTATATTATTCAAAATATTTTATATAAAGCCAAAAAATTAGGAAACAGATGTTTGGAAGCTGAAAAAAATAGTCGATTTATTCATAAATTCTTTTCTCTATGTTTATCAATTTTCTTTTCTCCTTTTCTCATTGTGGCCTTTCAAAGGAATTGAGACAAATTCATCATATTAACTTAGATATTTTTTTCTCTACTTCATCTGATTTTATTTATTTATTTATTTTGAAAATTTTAATCCTAATAAAAAATTGAGGACACAAATAACCAATAGTGAATTTTGCACTTGAGTTTTTGGTGCAAAGAAATGCTGAAAAAAGGATTTTAAAGAAGAGAATTTTAAAAACGAAGATCAAGTGTTTGATGATTTTAGAAAAAAAAATTGAAATAATTTTTCTAAGTTTTTATTTTTTATTTTGCAATAAAGAAGTTATTGAGAATAGTGAGTCATACTAATTAGCAATGTACATAGTTAAGTTAGGGGTTAGCTATGTTAGTTAGGTTGTTAATTGAATTAGTTGGTCGGTTAAGGAGCTGATTTGTTAGTTAATAAACTTCTTAGTTGTATAGTTAACTGTAGTTTAGTTAACTAACTCAAGTTAACTAACTCCTCTATAAATACATAGTCCTGTAATTAACCGTGTAATTTTTCGTCATTGAATAAAATCTCAACTCACGACACAATTATCTTTCTTCTTCTTCATTTCTCTTCTCCTCTCTTCTCCATTTGTTCTTGGTATCAGAGCACACTGAGTCAATAATTGTTTGACTCAAAAAATCGTGCAATTCATCAATTGGAGAAGAAGCATAAATGGCCGATTCAAGTAGCACACTGACGACATCAAATTCAACCAAAAAAAACACTCGAAGTGATTGAATCAAAGAGGAATCATCCTTTTTATCTTCACCCGTCAGACACTCCAGGATGTTTCTTGACCACAGTACAACTAACAGGAACAGTAAACTACTTATTGTAGAGTAGATCGATGATGATCAATCTTAGAGCAAAGAGTAAGCTCGAATTTGTGTTGGGAATATACTTGAAGAGTGATTGTGCGTCGGAATTAGAGGAACGGTGGAAAAAATATAATGCATTTGTCTTAGCTTGAATTATGAATACGGTGTCGAAGGAGTTGTTGAGTGGTATTGTCTATGCTTTAGATGCTGCAATGGTTTAGGAAAATATGAAAGAGCGATTTGATAAGGTTAATGAATCTAGAATTTACCAGCTTCATAGGGAGATATGTACCATTCATCAAGGTAATTTGTCAGTTTCAGCTTACTTCACTAAATTGAGACTAATGTGGAATGAATTTGATGCACTTGTGCCACCTCCATCATGTAACTGTGATAGATCTAGGGCATATGTGGATCATTTACAGTATTTGCGACTGTTTGCTTTTTTAATGGGATTGAGTGAGACTTATGGCCATGCGCGTAACCAAATTCTGATCATGAGTCCTCTGTCAAGTGTTGGTAAGGCGTATGCTATGAATGTGGCAGATGAGAGCCAAAGAGTGACCTTAGGAATACACACAAGTGAAGATATGATTGAAACTACAACATTGTATGCAGGAAAAGGAAACATGAGAAGTCAAGGTGCATACAATGATGACCGTATGAATTATGAGAAGGGAAACTACAATGCTGGTAGTGTTGGTGGTTGAAAGAAGGTAAACTAGAACTTGTTTTGTGATGCAAGATACACGTACATACTAAAAGCATTCGTGATAGATTGGATAAATAACCATATGATTGGAAATTCAAGAGGAAGACAAATCAGGGGTCACAAACTCAAGTAGAGGTTTCAATCCTAATAGAGGTAAGGGAATAGCAAACAATTTGCAGGTGGAGAAGGAAGAAAATGACTTGAAGAATGAGGATGTTTTTGGGTATACTGCCGAGGAACAGAAGTCTGGCTTGAATCCATATGAGCTCAACTCTGTGTCCAAAAACTTGAAGGCACTTGCTTTGCAAAAGACTTATACTCCAAGTCAATATCAAAGGATACTGAAGGTACTAAATGAGGAAGAAAAGGTTGATGAAGTTGTTAACATGGCAGGTAATATCAATGTTAATGACATTGCTATTTTTTCCGACACAAAAAATGTTGATCATAGTAGTGTAACGAATGCTAATGATCAACAATGCATACTTGAGATAGAGAATTGGATTGTTGATTCTGGTACAACATCACATATGACATCTAAGGTAGATACATTGGATAATATTACTCATAAAAACATAGGAAAGAAGGTGTTTTTACCCACTGGGCAAACTGCATTAGTTACATACTCGAAAAATTATGTAATACCAAATTATAGCACACAAAAATGTATTGGTAATACCTGACTTCAAGCATAATTTACTTTCAGTGTCATAGTTGAACAGACAACTGCAATGTTCTGTTAGATTCTTTCCTGAATTTTGTGTTTTTCAAGACCTCTTCAATGGAGAGGTGAAAAGGATTGGTAAGGAGATAGATGGATTGTACTACTTTCCTAGCAACTATTCTACTATAAAAGTTGGCATGGCACTAGTGGCAAGAACTGAAGCTAAGGACACAAGAAGAATGTTGTGGCTCATCAGGATGAGTCATCCTTTTACTAAGGTGTTAAAGAGTATGTCACTGATCAATAAGGAGGCAAATACAATATTGTGTGATGTCTGCTCAGTCTGTGCCATGGCTAAGTAGACTAGACTTCCATTTGCTGTTAGTAAGAGTATAAGTAGCGAAATTTTTTATCTAATTCATCTGATGTCTGGGGTCCTTAAAGGATTTCTACTCATCATGGTTTTAGATTCTTTCTGAAAATTGTGGATGATAATTCAAGAATGAGATTTGTTGAAATTTAAAAGTGATGTTTTTGATACCTTGAAGTCTTTCTTTGTTTTGCTTAAAAATCAATTCAGTGGACAAGTTAAGAGGGTAAGGTCTGAATATGGAACTGCATTTTCAATAGAGAATGCAATGCAATGTTCACATCATTAGGAATCATTCATGAGAGTAGCTGTCCATACACTCCACAACAGAATGGGGTGGTTGGGAGAAAGCATAGGCATAGACTAGAGGTTGCAAGAGCTATCAGATTTCAAGGTCCACTTCCAATTAAATTTTGGGAGAGTATGTTGTAGGAGCTGTGTATCTGATCAATAGGATGCCTACTGAGGTATTGAGGGGCAAATCACCTTATGAGGTCTTTCACAGAACAAGACCACAACTTGAACATCTAAGGACTATTGGATGCTTATGTTATGCAACCAACTTGGTTAAGCATGAAAAATTTTCACCTAGAGAAGATGCATGTGTAATGATGGGTTATCCAGCAAATCAAAAGGGGTACATTTTGTATCATATGAGGCATGAGAAGTTCACAGTAAGCAGAGAAGTCATCTTGAAGGAGAATATTTTTCCCTTAAGAGTTTTGAAAGTTGAAAACGAGCCTCTTTTTATGGATCGGCCACTCACAGACTATGATACTGAGACAAGAGTTGCACCTATGACTAATAAAGATCAGAACCCTACAGATGATGATGCACAGTCAGCTTTGGAACTAGATGAAGTATGTCCCCAGGAAAATGATGAAACTACAGAGAATGGCAGCACAAAAGCAACTGATCTAGGAGGGCATCCTTATACTACCAGCAACACAAGCCAAAGAACATCCGCCAGAACTTCCAGACCACCTATTTGGCTGAAAGATTATGTTACTAGTATGACCAAGTTTGCACATCCACACTCTTTGGCCAACTATGTGTCATATGATCAACTATCCTCCAATTATCAAGCATACTTGAGCAATACCTCATCAAATACAGAGCCAAAGAATTATGAAGAGGCTGTCAGAGGTCCAAGATGGTAGAAGAAATGAAGCAGGAAATCAATGAAGCCAATGGTACATGGAATATTGTTCAACTTCCACCAAACAAAAGGGCTATAGGATGCAGATGGGTATAGAAGATAAAATATAAGGCAAATGGAGAGGTTGACAGGTTCAAGGCAACGTTGGTAGCTAAGGGATACAGCTAGACAGAAGGGGTTGACTATCAGAAAAAAATTTCATCAGTAGTGAAAATGGTAACTATGAAGTCTGTAATTGCAATAACAGCAGCTGAAAATTGGGTAATTCATCAAATGGATGTCTTTAATGCCTTTTATGATGGTCATCTCTTTGAAGAAGTGTACATGTAACTGCCTAAGAGATTTGTCAGCAAGGGGGAGAATCAAGTATGGTAAACTTGTTAAGTCACTTTATACGCTTAAGCAAGCGTCCATACAATGAAATTCCAAGTTGAATGATGCTTTGTCACAGTCCGGTTACATTCAGAGTCACTTAGACGAGTCATTGTTTATTAAAAAAAGAGAACCAACACTGGTGATAATTTTAGTGTATGTTGATGATCTATTGGTCACTGGAAATGATTCAAAGCTGGTACAAGAGAGAAAAGAGGTGTTACATCACTCCTTTAAGATTAAGGATCTAGGAGAGTTGAAGTATTTTCTTGGAATTGAGTTCAGTAGATCAGATGAAAGAGTGTCAAAGGAAATATGCTTTAGAGTTGATATCTGAGGCTGGTGTAGCAGGTGTTAAACCAGCAAAAGCACCTCTGGAGTGTAACGTCAAGCTCACAAGTGCTGATTTTGTTGTAGGCAATAATGATGAGTTGTTCACTGGCATAGGAAGGTACCAAAGGTTGATCGGAAAACTTCTTTATCTTACAAATACTAGACCAAACATATCCTTTTCAGTCCAATGCTTAAGCCAATTAATGTAAAGACCAAAGGTCTCTCATTATAATGCAACATTGAGGATAATGAAGTACATCAAGTTAGCACCAGGTTGGGTCTACTTATGAGTTTTGAGAAACAAACACAACTTACAGGGTATTATGATGTTGATTGGGCAGCATGCCCAAGTACTAGAAGGTCTGTTACTGGATACTTGTTGAAGTATGGGAAGTCCTTGATATCTTGGATGTCTAAGAAGCAACATATTATCTCAAGAAGCTCTACAAAGGCAGAATATAGAAGTCTTGTTACACTAACAATTGAGGTAGTATGGGTGACAAACTTATTCAAGGAGTTGAAGATAGAGTTGGCTGAGCCCACAAACATATAATGTGACAGTAAGGCTGCTATTCAGATTGCAGCAAATCCAGTCTTCCATGAGAGGGCCAAGCATATCAAGATTGATTGCCACTTCATCCGGGAGAGAATGCAGCAAGGGCTCATCAAGATTAGCTATGTGAACACAAAAGATCAACAGGCTGATTTGTTGACGAAGGCATTGAGAAGATCACAACATGATTTTTTTTGTTGGCCAAGCTAGGTATTCTGAACATCTTCAGTACATCTAGCTTGAGGGAGAGTATTGAGGATAGTGAGTCTAGTGAGTCACACTAATTAGCAATCTACATAGTTAGCTAGAGGTTAGCTATGTTAGTTAGGTTGTTAATTGAATTAGTCAGTCGATTAAGGAGCTAATTAGTTAGTTAATAAACTTTTTAGTTAGTTGTATGGTTAACTGTAGTTTAGTTAACTAACTCAAGTTAACTAACTCATGTATAAATATATAGTCCTGTAATTAACTGTGTAATTTTTTTTCATTGAATAAAATCTCAGCGCACAACATAATCATCTTTCTTCTTCTTCATTTCTCTTCTCCTCCCTTCTCCATTTGTTTAGAAGTATTATTGATATATCATAATTCTTGGTGATGGCTCCTTCAACATGTGAAAGTTTTAAAAGCATCATTCTTTTGACTGGAGTATAGACAAGTCTAATTTAAGTATTTTGTTAAATCTATAATTTTAACTCTATTTCATCTATTTTTTCTGAGGAAGTTAAAATTTCTATATATCATATATCTATACATATATTTTTAATCGTTTTTATATTTTCTTAAATCTTTACGATAATAGTTGTCTAGTAAGATGTTTATTTATCTTAGTTCTTAGTGACAGAACATATGGTCTCAAAAGATTTAATACATTAAATTATAAAATAAGCGTCGAATAATAATAATGAGGACACCACTATGTATTTAGTATCATCTAACTTATAAAACTTTGTCTAAATTTATAACTTTTTTATAGATTTAAGTTTAAAGATGTTATTATGTTAATCAATGTTTTTTTATCATATTTTTTTAAGTAGAGAGATTTTTAAACCACGCCTAAGAATATAAGGCAAAAGCTGAGTGAAAAATGAATAAAAAAGGTAGAAAATGATACTACTCCAACCTTCATAGTTGCTTCTCGTGCATGGATCCAATACTTAGTCAATTTTCATCTAATTTATCCCATCTAGGAGGCCCATCTATAACCTATAAACCTATTAACGATTTGTGGATGATGCTCAAACATCACTGTACCAAAAAATAAATTTGCACTTTTCTCCTAACTCCTAACTTTCAAGCATACGGGGTATTATGCATCAACATACACCCCATATAAATAATGACGCCAAATATTGAGATAAAATACTACAACTGCCAATTTGAGGTCATGAGTTGGGTAATTCCTCTCATGAACCCTACATTGTCTGAAAGCATAGGCAATAACTTTACCTTTCCGTATAAGTACACAACCCAATCCAACTTTAGAAGAATCATAATATATTACAAAACTATTTGTTTCCCTGGTAAGGATTATACTGGCCTAGCAGTCAGTCTAGCTTTCAATAACTCTCAAAAGCTCTTCACACAAGCATTATTTGACCTTTGGAACATAGCTTTTTTCTGAGTCAACTTAATTAATGGGGATGATATGGATAAAAATTCCTCCACAAATCTTTTGTAGTAACTATCCAGATCGAAAAAGCTTCTTATGTTAGTCGGAGAGGTAGATTTGGGCTAGATCTTAACCGTCTCAATCTTTTGAATATTACTATACACACTCTATTGAGCGCTTCTCTACTAACAAGGATTGAGTATCCCCTTTTAGATGAAATTTACCTCCACACAGTGTCTTCTATGCTGCCCCAAATTCTCTAACATGCACCCACGATCAATAGGAACCTCCAGGACTTAGAATCGTGTCTATCGAGGTTCTATAGCTCTAGAAATCGCAAAGAAAATGAAGGACGTCAGGCTGGTGCAGAAAAGTCTTCAATTAAAAATTCAATCAATTGACCTCCATGAACAAGGAGAGAGGAGACTGTGAATGCAGAGGATGAGCCAAGAAGACTTTCGCGACTGCACCTACCATCCCGTGAAAGCGAAAGCCATACAGCAAGACCTTCACGAACATGGCTCAGGCCATGCGAATGCGAAGAGGTGGGACATTGTCTTCCATGAACGCATCCTAAAGCCTGCAAAAGCAGAGAGAAAATGGTGCTTGCACCAACAACAACTGATTTTTCTAACCTTAAAGTCTCTGATGGGGTGCTCGAGATTCATTCGAAATTTCAATACACGCAACAAACTA
This sequence comes from Solanum rostratum, assembly GCA_029948455.1. NCBI lineage: Eukaryota > Viridiplantae > Streptophyta > Magnoliopsida > Solanales > Solanaceae > Solanum > Solanum rostratum. Next base: position 63,360,796 of record CM057048.1, read on the forward strand.
TGCTATTCCATTAAATTTGATATTTCTTACTCAAAGGTGCATTTGAAATTTTCAACAGAGGTTGTCTCAATAAAAAGTGAATCCCATGCTTAAGCACCATGTTAAATCAAAATTCATAAAAGGGTTCGGAATGAGATCGAAAGCCTCGGAACATGCACAACAAGATCGTTCTAGATTAAAAACTATGTTTCAGAACTAACCATGCTGGTGGAATTCTAATTTGGTCACAATTCTCAAGAATATTGACCAAAGTGGTAAAAAAAAATTAGAGACTAAAATGCCCAATGGCACAAACTCGTACTGATAGCCTCTTGAACCAAGCCAACCATGCTGCTAGCCTAAAATGAATATTCTAGAGCTAATGAAACTGCCAAAATTCCATTCTGAGGTCATATTCCTAGTATTTTGACTGAAGTCAACTGTTCAAACTCCAAGGACTCCAAAATGCAGAAACTGGCATAAAAATAAACAAACAACCAGACGACCAAACTATCGGTATTAGCAAGTCATAAATAACTTGGGGTCACTACTGAAAAACTCTAAACGCTGAAAATATCAAAGAGAGAAAAATATAACCTGGAGTCATTACAAATACTTCAAAGAAACTAGTGCCAACGGAACTGGCCCCTTAGAAAAGGACTCATTAAATCTATCATCCTTCTTAGCCTTCTTGTCCAAAGACTACACACAGAAATCCTGCATCACACCCTTTATAATTTTAGCATGCTCAACCATCTCATTAAATGACTTACCAGAAGATATCATTTGTAGAACAACAAGTTGAAGTCCCATATTCATTCCCTTAACAAATGTCTCATCCTCTCCTCATTTATGGGTAGTAACTGTAGAGAATACCTGGATAATGAGTGAAAGCAAGCCTCATGGGTTACAACTTAAAGTCCTTTCAATGTATATTTCACCATTAATTTATGAGGAAAGAACTCCTCTGTTTGTAAGTTTTTCATTCGATATTTTATACCTGCATTAGAGCTTGACGAATTCAAATTAGCAGAAGCATAAGTCCATTGAAGGGGAATGCTCCCGTAGGTCCATTCAAAGGAAGTGCTCCTTATCTATGGGGACTCTAAGCATTGGAAAGTAAGGTTTTTGCCTTAGGCTCCTAAATTTGAGGGCGCCTCAAATTTTACAATATTATATTATTTTAAGCATTCTTTAAAAATTTATATATATATATATATATTGGCCATTTCAATCTTTGGTTTAATACTCAAGATTTAAATGACTTATTTATTTTTTTATTAAACTCCAAACTCCCTGTCAAGTCAAAATCAGATAAACAAATTGAAACAAGGAAAGCGCTATTTATAGAATGAGTAATTTTTGTGCATATTTTAAAAAAAGAAAAAACAACTTTGCATATAAAAATATTTTCTTAAGAAAATATATCAACTTAATTTGCATCTTAAAAAAAAACTAGAAGAATAGACTTAATTTTCTTTTTGAAAAAAATATATTATTATTCAAAAAATTAAGAACTCTGATTTATTTTTGGCTCTAGGCCATCAAAATGCTAGTCTTGGCTCCTCGAATTTGGGTCATAACAACCTGCTTTCAATCGGATAATCGTAAGAGAATTTTAATTTAAACTTGAGGTAAGGACATACGATCAAGCATCTCCCAATTTGCCAACCTTGCTTTCTAAAAAGTATCCACTCTCTTAACTCCTCCGGTCCATGGAAATCTCAAACAGACAACTTCAATGCATTTCATCAATAATAACAATGATAATACTAAATAATAATAAAATAAAAATAATAGTATTAGGTGAGATGATGGCTAATGAAATGAATGATAGTTGTGACAGCTTCACAATTCATATGCCACTGAATTAATGCATTGATATAATGTGTAGATGTTACACCTATATGCTCCCTTTGGATATGATTTTAAATAAAACTGGTTCAAAGTTGAAATTTTGTTTAAATAAGCTATTTAATAAATATATATGTATTTTTTCTCATAAATATGAAAACTCTATAAGTTATGAAAAATTATCAAAACTTTCTCAACTCTCGTACAATTTTATCAAATAAGCAAATCATATAATAAACAAAATATCAAAATATTTTAAGGCAAAGCAATATTAACAAATCACATATTTTTATATTCTTGTCATAAATGCATGTTTGTTACATATTGTACAAACTTTTATACAGATAATTTTATAAGGTTCACTGCTCCAAAAAATCAACAATACTATTAGTAATTAATTAGCTGTTTCGTAGTATAATATTTTTCACATGTTACAAATAATCATCAAGCATGAGCCTTTTTCTATTTACAAAATATATACAAATTCATGAGTTAAGTTTTACGTTTAAAAAAGTCACAGTTTTAGAAGTTGAAATTGAAATTTCGTGCAAATTTCATAAAAGATATTTATTTAAAATCAAAAACTTAAAATTAAATTTCCAAATCATACAACCTAATGGCTGCAAATGGCTCTGATATTTGGTTTTAAAAAAGGGTTACCGCATAGTTAATGGACATGTAAGAATTCCAGGAGTAAATAATTGTTTGGTGGATATAAGGATACATCAATAAAAGGACAAACACATGCTCAGTTCATTTGGTTTGCTCCTAAATTTATTTTGGTATTTTAATTTAACCTTATTTCATTTTATTAAATTTATTTTGACATTTTAGTTTGATTTTATTTCATTTTAACTATTCTTATATATTATTTGAATATAAAATTTTTATCAATATAAATATTCAATACGTATTAGACAAACATAAAAAAGTAAAAGAATATATATATATTTACTATCTAATAAGTGGCTAAAGAAGCTATTTATTATATGCGGCCTAATCAAAATATTCTGTCGACTTTGACGTGCCTGTTTCAGCTACTTAATTGTACCTCCTTTGCGGCACAATCAAAATATTCCGTCGACTTTGACGTGAAAAGCAGACAGTTATTGGACGACATGCCTGCTTCAGCTGCTTGCTTGAACTGCCTGCTTCTCCTCCTCCTTTATTTCACGTGGCCCAAGCAAAATATTTCGTCGATTTCGACGTGCCTGCTTCAACTGCTTAATTGAAGTTCGTCACCTGCTTCTCCTCCTCCCATATTATGCGGTCCAATCAAAATATTCCATCGGCTTTGACGTGCTGCCTGCTTCATCTATTTAATTTTATTTACTATCTAATGAGTGGCTAGAGAAGCTGCAGAAGCAGGCAGCTGTTGGATGACATGCCTGCTTCAGCTGCTTGCTTGAGTTGTCTGCTTCTCCTCCTCCTTTATTACATGCGGCTCTATCAAAATATTTAGTCGACTTTGACATGTCTGCTTCAGCTGCTTAATTGTATTCCTTCAGCTGCTTCTCCTCCTCCATTATTACACGCGTCCCGATCAAAATATTCTGTCAGCTTTGACGTGTCTGCTTTAGCTACTTAATTTTATATTTCTTTAGGTGCTTCAATTATGATTCTACAATATTACCTCTAATAAGAAAAAGAGTACGAAAGCTGTTGAAGCAGCCTGCTGTTGGACGACATGCTTGCTTCAATTGTCTGCTTCTTCTTCTTCTCTTTTGTTACATGTGGCCTAATCAAAATATTCCGTCGACGTCGACGTATCTGCTTTAGCTGCTTAATTGTACCTCCTTCTTTATTACATGTGGCCCAATCAAAATATTCCATCAACTTTGACGTGCCTACTTCAGCTACTTAACTTTATATTTCTTTAGATGCTTCAACTATGATTTTATAATATTACCTTTAATAAGACATTTTTATTGGGCCCACGCTAGTGCAGACGCTTAATGTCTAGTATATGCATGTATATATATATATATAAGCGGCTAGGAAGCAGCTGAAGCAGACAGTTGTTGGACGACATGCTTATTTCAGCTATTTGCTTTAGCAGACAACTGTCGCTCGTTGTGTCTGCTTCAGCTGCTATAAAAATATTTCCTGAGCTTTTTAATTAAATCTTCTTAAGGCAACTGGTCACTTCAATTGTGATTTTACAATATTACCCTTAATAAGTGATTTTTCCAACTGCTTCAGCTATGATTTCACTATATCACCCCAATCAGTTATTTCAAGTTTGGTAAATACTTAAATTAAGATAAAACAAATTTTTCTTTAAATTGAACAAATAAAATAAAGTAACTATTTTAATATCTTTCCTTGACGTGTCTGCTTCAACTGTTTTAAAAATATTTCGTACAATTGTTGATCAACGTATTACTTCAGCTGCTATAATTATTGTGTCCGTGCATTGCGTGGATCTTACACAGCTAGTATATATATTTTCAACTAAACAATACCATGTATTTTATTTTTTCCATATCATGCGAATCAGCCTATGTGGATCCTATGTAATCATCCCCCAGACGAAAAGACACTCATATAATTGTTAATCCAAAACAACCCTGAGTTCCTACCCTAGCTACTCTTTTAACCCAACAATCTTTCCTCGCCCTTAGTAGATCAAATCATCAATTATTATCAATGATTTTGCAATCATTTGTTCAATAACATGTACGTGAAAACCTTGCTTATTTCACAAATGAAATGTCTTCTACGATGGACATTTTAGCTTTTTTAAATTCTAATTCGATATTTTTATTTTTGATTTGTCAATAGTGTGTACCGAATATATATCAAACTAATTTGATTTGTTAAATGTAGTTTGATTTTTCAATTTGATTCAATCCAATTTGTTGACCTGTATGCCTACATCTACAAGAAAAGACCTAGTCAATTTCACAGGATACCTAGAACAAGAAATACAATAAACTTTTTTTACCTTGCCAATTCTACATCTTTTTCTTTTCCCTGTTTAGCAATCATAAATAGCCATGTTTGGTTGATCTGAAAATTGGGCTTCAACCATTTTAAAATATCTATATACACACCCAAAAAAAACAAGAAAATATAGTCTAGAGATAGATAAATAGGAAAAGAAGTAGTGATGAAAATAAATAAATAAATAAATAAGTAAAAATAGATGCAAAGAAAAAATAGAGTTGAAGAGAAGATAGAGCAGATAAATAGAACTGTTAACAATAAAAAAATGTCGAATATTAACATTTAAAAACGATCTATCACGCACTTTAAAAGGTGAATAAGATCTCACCAATCTGTCCAATTAACATTTTGTGTTTAAATGATAGCAGAAAAATGAAGTTAGAGGGTTACAATGAAATTTTTTTTTTGAATTATATAGTGCCAAAATAAAATTTAAAAGCATGTTAAAAGGGGTATATTTGTATTTGGCCTAAATAAAATTAAAGAAAATATATATGTCTAATGTCTTTACACCTATAGGACAGTTGTTTAGTATTATATGGTCCTATCTTCTAGGTATTATATCTCTTGGCTTCAAAGGTTACTAATGCTTTCAATTTTGTACAATAACTCATTTTTTCACTAGCAAAATGAATGAAAAAACAAAATGATGGAATGGCATGTCATTATTGCAACAAAAAATTTAAATACAAAATGGAGGAAGTCTTCTTTTATTTTGACATTTCACAACATTCATCTATCAAGAGATTGGGGTTAAAAAAGGTTTTGTTTTGCCTTATTGCTTTTATCTTGTCTGACGTGCAAGGCTATTCTCCGACATTATTTCATAAAGCAGAGATTATCTTCGGCGGGCCATCGACTTAAATGCCAAAAAAAAAAAAAAATAGTATAGAGAAATATAGCAACCAACAAAGAAATCAGCGCAAAGGATATAAAAAAAATAAAAATAAAATAAGAATAACAAAATAATGCGATAAAAGCAAAGTAAACCACGGAGGATGATCATATATAAAAACAAGAAATACAATAATATGGCTAGTACGATGGCAAATACAAACAAGCCTAAAACCCTAAAAAAACATGAAAGCAACCCTCCACTACCTATTAAACTTCTATCTTATTATGTATCCTCTACAGCCTTTTAATTTAAAATTATTTTTTCGATAATATGAAGGTGCGTCATATATGTCTAATCATTTTTCTCCAATATTTTTTTGGTCTATCTCTATCTCTCTTTATAATTATTATAATCAACCGCTTGCATCTCCTCACTGGAATGTTTATGTATATAAAAAAGTTTATTTTATGTCTCACATAATTGACTCTAGTTACGTTATTCTTTTTAAGTTAATTACAAGTATTAGTGGATTCAAAGTTCGTGTTTTCTAAAAAGCATAATAGTTGTGTCTACTAATTTGTATAAAATAAAATTTACTCCTCCCCCCCCCCCCCCACCCTCACACACATCTATATAATTGGTGTCACTTGCGTCATACATGCATTTCAATTTAGTTGGTCAATTTTCTGTCCACAAGTCATACATCTCTCTCATTTGCCAGTCATGGCTGAAACCAAAATCCTAAAACTAAGTTGGATTTTCTTTATCATCTACTTAGTTAAATCTACACCTCCTGAAGATCCCATAAAATGTTCATATAAGAACAATTTTAACTGCACCATCACAAACTCATACGGCACCTTCCCGGATCGGTCCATTTGCAAGGCAGCTCAAGCTTTTTATCCCACTACAGAAGAAGAGCTCATTTCTATAGTAGCAAATGCAACAAGAGAAAAGCGAAAAATGAAAGTCGCAACTCGATATTCTCACAGCATACCCAAATTGGTATGTCTAGACGGTGAAGATGGATTACTTATAAGTACGAAATTCCTAAACAAGATCATAAGAGTTGATCAAGAAAATATGAGCATCACTGTTGAAAGTGGAGTGACATTGAGACAACTAATTAGTGAGGCGGGTAGAGCAGGATTAGTCCTGCCTTATACGCCTTATTGGTGGGGTTTAACTATTGGTGGCTTAATTGGGACCGGAGCTCATGGAAGTTCTCTTTGGGGTATGGGAAGTTCGGTACATGATTATATTGTGCAACTTCGAATTGTCACGCCCGCTGATGCAGCAAACAATTTTGCTAAAATCCGTAAATTGGAAAATGGAAGTTCCGAGATGAATGCAGTTAGAGTGTCTCTAGGCGTTCTTGGAGTTGTTTCACAGGTACGTTCTTTTTATAACACCGTTAAGATGACAGTAGGACAGATTAGGACGACGCAACTCTTAACCTGTTAAGATTTAATCCGTCCTACACTATTTTGTTTAAATTATTAGCTTTGATCCTTCCTAGCTGCCCGTCCTATTTAAGTATTGTTATGCTCTATGCCATTTGCTAGGATATATTAGATTCTCTAATACAAATATTAGTTATGATATTGTTAGTTATATCATATTAAATCTTATATGACATATAATTAATACATAGTAAATTATGGTATTAACAATATAAGAGTAATTGATATGTCGATAAGTATGGTTAATGATTGAATTACCCTTAATACACCTAACTGGGGTTGTTCATAGTATGGTTGTAAAGCTGAATCAAAGCAATAAAATAAAATTTAGTTTAGTTATATTAAAAATAAACCAAGGAAAAATCAAACCAATACGTGTGTATATATATATATATAAAGTAGATGTTTGTGCCCGCGTTGTTATTTTTGTGTCTCAATGTATGTGATACAGATATAATTTAGAAAGTCAATTAAATTTTAATATGATTTTTCAATAATTTAAATTATTAATTATTGCGAACTATAGTGCTTTTTTACATAACTCTTAAAAGAAATGTTATTATTCTCGTCCCAATTTATGTGGCGCTGACAAAATTTCAAAAGTCAATTTTTTTTATGTCTTTTACTTTTTACTTTTTACTTTTTACTTTTTCAATTATTATGATTTATATTATGTTTACGCCATTTTTACGTAACATATGTTATCTATCTATCCTTATTTATGTGACACTGATTCGAGTGTTAATCGAACTTTTTGTATGTCTTTTAAATATTTTAAGTTGTTAATTCTTGTGATTTACAACATTTCTTATTTAATTTTCATATATAGATATATTACTTTTGTTAATTATGTAGATTTATGGTATTTTTACATAGTTTCCTATTAAATAATACATGTTATTTCTTTTGTCCCCTTTTATGTGACGCCAATAGATTAATTTCAATAATAAATTGAATTTTGTATTTATTTTTAAAAAATTTGAAGTTGTCAATATACTTATCTAGATTCAGGGTAATTTTTACGTAGCTTCCTAATAAAATAATACATGTTATTTCTTCTGTCCCCTTTTATGTGATGCCGATAGATTAATTTCAATAATTAATTGATTTTTTTAAAAATCACCAATTGAAACAAGCATGTCAATGGGCAGCTGTCTGGTTAAGCAGGCATGTCGTCCAACTATTGCCTGATTCAGCTGCTTCCGTAGCCTCAATTTTGTATTTGTTTTTAAAAAAATTGAAGTTGTTAAATATCATGATTTATAATATTTTTTATACTTATTTAGATTCATGGTAATTTTTACATAGCTTCCTAATTAAATAATACATGTTATTTCTTCTGTCTACTTTTATGTGACGCCGATAAATTAATTTTAATAATTAATTGAATTATTTATTTATTTTTACAAAAATTTAAAATCAAACAGCTGAAGCAGATACGTCAATAGACACCTGCCTCCTTAAGCAAGCAGCTGAAGCAGATATGTCGTCCAACAACTGTCTGCTTGAGCTGCTTCTGTAATCTCTTTTATATGTAAAAGAAATTCTAATAAATATTTGTATACTTCATTAAGAAATATGTTTATTTCTAATGGACTAATGAACTTTTACACCTTAAGATCATTTCTAAAAGAGTCATAAATCCGAACTCATTTATTCAAAAAAATAATTATGAGATTTACCTTTATTTTGTTGTACGATTTATCATCAACTTTAGGCGGATTAAAATGAATTGATTGATCAATGAATTAATTAATAATTAAAGTCGCTTTGGTTAAATGGATTGAACTAAAATTGATTTAAAAGTGGATCATAACCTAAGCACGTCGAACTCTTTTTAAGTGTTAGTTGTTTTATTAGTTTTTTTTTACAATATTTAAATATCTTTAAAAAAGAATTTTTTTGTTATTATCGCTCACTATATATAACTTATAATTTTTTTTTAAAAAAAAATTGACAATATTTTTTTGATAATATATCAACTCATATATATATACTTTGATAGACCGATAGGAAGTGATCCGAAATAAATTAAGCTAATAAATGAACAATCAATAATTAATCCAAATTTATAGAAATTTAATAAATCATGATTTTATATTATTACCTAATGTTATTGCCATCAACAATGATGGTGGTGAAGTTTCCTGAGGAAGAAATCCAAGTTGCAGTTTTCTTGTTATGGTGTTTGTGAGTAAAATGGGTACCCGTGTTGGACGGTGAAGCATAACGTGTATATATTTATTGCTTATTAATGGAGATTGAGGTTGAAGGAACACAATTTTGGAGGATGAAGAGGCACCCAACTTTATCATGAGTCTCTCTAGAGTATTCTTAGGATAGTTTGGTAAGAGAAATAAAATATAATAATTTTGAGACGAAATATAAAATTATTTTATTTCTATATTTAGTTAGAAATTTATATTAATTTTGAGATTATTTATTTATTATTTATATTACAATAATGGATAAATTATACTATATTAAATGATGAGATAATTAATTATTAATGAGATATCTCAATTCTATGTTATAGACTTATCTATCCGGGAGTTGCTTATAGTTATGCGCATATTGATTAGTTAGGTATATATTAATTATTTCATTTTTTTATCACGTATAAGATAATTATATTAATTTTCTCATAATTTTATATATATTGCGAGTTTCTAAATTATAAATTAAATAACATATTAATTTTATACACGAATAACTTATTTTTCTAATTAAATATTAAATATTATTGTATAATTTATACAAAAATCATTACATAAATAAGTTGCTTCTTTACTAGTTATCAAACTACCACTTAATGTGGAATGTATAATCATAATATATCCGATGCACCATTGATGAGTATGCATTAATTAACTGTCATTTTTAAAAAAATTAAAAATTGGGTGTAGGGGAAGGAAAAATGGGGAGGGAATCACGATGTGGTGAATCAACTTTTCACCAACTAGATATGAGTTCAGGTAGTTAATCAACTAAGCTACTAATAAGATTCCCTTGATTAAGGGTCATTTGGATATGTAATATGGAGTCATAATTTAAAAGTAAATTGTCTTTAAAATTGAAGTTTTCTTTGGACATGCAATTTGGATTTTCTCAAGTTGATTTTTTTTTTCATAAACATGTAAATTCCACAAGCTTTGAGAACAATCAAAATTTCCCAATTCTTATACAATCTCACGTAAAGAGCAAACCACAATTCATAAATAAGATATCAAAATATATCGTAAGATGCCACATTGATAAATCACATACCTTCTTATTTTTTCTATAAATAAATATTGTGATTACAAACTCTCAAATGCACATAATATTATAAAATTTCACTAGCTAATGATAATAGTAGCTAGTTATTCTTGTGTATAATCTTTTTGCATAGCAAGAGCAATCTCTTCACATTGAACATAAAATTTTCTTTTACAAAATTTAAAATGATGCATATTTTTTTTATATAAAATATAAAATTACGAGTCAACTTTATGTTTAAATTTTTTTGAAATCACGACTTGAATTTCAAATAATACTTTTTCAGATGACATTTGAAATAATGATCCTAAATCAAATATTCAAAAGAAAAGCTATTTAATTGTAGAAACACTCCATTCATATTTACTGATTATCCCTATATTTTAAATTATATTATCTTACTAATTAATAATTTTATAGCAGATTTCAAAAGATACACATAAATACATATATTTTTACTATTAGATGCACTAAAATTGAAAAAAAGTGAGTAAGATAAGAGGAAGGTGAGCGAGAATGCGAGATAGTCTATGTATCCTAGATACATGTGAATCACACTAAATACATGTATTTGAAATCTAGGATACAAGATACATTCTAACATACAAATACATTGAGAGAGAATCAACAATTCCATAATCTTGGGCTTCTGTTCCTGACATAAAAATATCTCTTTCCAGATCTTTGGATACAACCCATAAGGGGTTGCCTGTTCTTATTTACTTTGGCCCATGAGGTGGTGGCTTTGGCTGGGTAACATAATGGAAATGTATTGGACTGCAACTCCTGGAATGACGGTTCTACCCCGTCCTTGGCCTCAAGGAGTGGTGAGCAGCACAAAACTTGTTTCAATCAAATGGCATAGTATTAGGTTAGAAGGCTTTCCTTTGTTATAGAAATCCACAAACGAGATTCTGGAACTTCCAAACCAAAAAAATACAAGATGAGAAGGAGCTTTTTATGTACGCTTCAGTAGAATGAATTCGGTAAGGGTAGAATAGGCCGTATGGTCGATTGAAGGTGTTGTGCCAGTTGAACTAATAGGCTTTTTCTTTAGAGTAAGACTCTTTGCTTGCTTCTTTCGACCAGCTCAGCGGATGATTGGTCGTATTCGACACCTATTTCTCTTAAGGCTAGCGTGCTATTTGAGATAGTGGAAAAGGGGTGTGTAGCAATAGAAAGTTTTGAATCAATAATTCCTCAAAAGTCATTGCTAGTACGTTTAGTACAGTTGAATCATACGGGTCGGATTGCTCGTGTGTCCAGGGGACACTTTCTCCTCAAAGTAAGTGTTCACTTCGCATCATGAACAGGTCGAGATGCAACATTGATCACATTAGGTGGGACCATTCTCCCAGAGCAGAGCTTGAAGTAAGGGTCAGAACTTCAGGTGAGGCCTCTATCGATAGAGAGAAATGCTTAAGCAAAGCCAGTTGACTTTGAAGTTGTTTAGTTAGAGGAGGATGCCCCAAGCCAATGGTGAACTAAAAGCACCTTCTGGGGGGTGGGTGGGTTTCTATTGAAGACTTTTTAGTGCATCTATGTTGTACATTTACAAGACGACGAAATTCTGTGGCAAGCAAGAGAGGAAGAGAGGCAGGAGAGAAAAGAGAGAGAGGCGAGCGAGATAAATGAGAGATGAGCAAGAGAGTTAGATACATGCGAATTCACTTGGATACACTATATCTGAAATATATTACATCTAATTTTGATTCATGTATCTTGGATACATGTATCTGGAAGAGGCCATAAGGAACATAATATTGCAAACTAGTGGGAATCAAAATAATTAACTGCTAAAGTAGTGGAATTAATGTTGTTTACTCATATTCAAATGTTGATTTTAAAATTTGTTCAATTTCAATCTAATTCTCTCATTTAACACCCTTAGCTTGATATATCAACCATAAGACTGTGGATTATTGCCACTTTAACCAAAACCTTTTTTTTTTTTTTTAATTTGTTTGCCCCATATCTTAATATACAAAAAATGGTTATTATGACATATGGTGATGTTCAACTTTCATGAAAGAATGTTATCACTATTTTATAGCACAACTCATTTGCAACAACAACCAAAAAAATATTTAAAAATATCAAATTAATGACGTATACTTTTTCATAATAAAAAATTGAAGAATCAAATCTAATCAAAGTCGTATAAAATCAAATCGAAGAATCAAATATTCATTCCAAATCTTATGAATGTGTGTATATTAAATTTAGGTAACACTGAAACTAGAACGAGTGTTCAAACGTTCAATCACCCTTTCAGAAAGGGATGACTCAAACTTAGGGGAAGAGGCAGCTACTCTTGGGAGACAACATGAATTTGCAGATTTTACGTGGTATCCTAGCCAACACAAAGTTATTTATAGGATTGATAATCGAGTACCTGCCAACACTCCTGGCAATGCCCTTAATGACTTCCCCGGATTTCGCTCGACATCTTCACTCGTCCTCTCCATTATAAGAACCACAGGTACTTAATTACTCATAAATTGTTCAAATTTACTTTCAAATTTATCAAGACTTGACTCTACTTTTTTGTTCATTAGAGGAGAATCAAGAATCAACAAACGATGCTGATGGAAAATGCTCAAGTGCAAAACTAACCACTTCCACATTGAAGCTTGCTGCTTATGGGTTGACAAACAATGGTCAGTTAATTCTTTCATCACGTGACCGTACAAGTAATATAGGATGTTAAGTTCAGATATCGTATCTTTAAAGACTTGTTGAATTAATTGTCTAATTTTGAATTATTACTTTAACTATTCGATAAGTAACAAACAACTTTAGAAATAATATATATTTTATTACCTACGCTAAATTTAATACTTATACATAGGTTAAAAAAGTGAATCAAACAAGATACTAATACAAAGCTAACACATGCAATTTTTGCTAATGCACTCTATCACACGACTCCTAATTAAATATGAAATTTATGCGATGCATTGCATATTCCCTATCCAAGAAGCATTTAACATGGAAAAGATTCTTATTTTTATATCTTCACTAGATCACATTATAAGTATTTGGTTCAAGTCTTCATTTAACAATATTTTATCTTCTTAGTTCATTTTTCATGGAAGAGTTCTTTTATTGTCCTTCTCAATACTAAAGACTTTAAAATAACTTAAGTTGCACCGATTTTTCACTTTCAATGATACACATGTGTTGGATTATCTAAAAATACAATACTTTTGGAGAATCAGACATGTAGTTGCTGATGTTTTTGAAGAGTACGTCTGAGCAACAAGTTAATGATTCGATTGCTTCCTCATAGGTTTTGCCTTTACTGGCTACCCAGTGGTTGGGTTGCACAACCGAGTCCAAGCATCAGGAACATGCCTAGACAGCCTTGAAGATGCAAGAATCACAGCATGCCCTTGGGACCCTAGAGTTAAAGGTCTTTTTTTCCACCAAACAACATTTAGCATTAGCTTATCCAAAGTCAAAGGCTTCATTGAAGATGTCCAAAGGCTAGTTGCTTTAGAGCCTAGGGCACTATGTGTCCTTGACTTATACAATGGAATCCTCATGAGGTATGTTACAACTTCAAATGCTTACTTGGGTAAACAAGAAGATGCTTTGGATTTTGACATCACATATTATAGAAGCAAGGACCCAATGTCCCCTAGACTCTTTGAAGATTTTCTTGAAGAGATAGAACAACTAGCATTTTTCAAATATGGGGCATTGCCACATTGGGGAAAGAATAGGAATGTAGCATTTATTGGGGCAATCAACAAGTACAAAAATGTTGATAAATTCTTGAAAGTAAAACAAAGCTATGATCAATTAGGATTATTCTCTAGTGAGTGGACAAATCAAGTTTTAGGCTTAAAAAATGGGTTAACCATAGTCAAAGAAGGGTGTGCTCTAGAAGGACTATGCATTTGCTCTGAAGATATTCATTGTGCCCCTAAGAAAGGTTACTTTTGTCGACAAGGCAGAATTTACAAAGATGCGAGGGTGTGTACTCGTTTATCATCACGGTAAAATATTTACCCTATTAAGCTATATAAATGGTGTATGCAGAATTTTATGTAAGCACTGTCGATATCTATAGAAGAAGAAAATAAATACATCAATGTAACAATTAAATTTCAATTTGATACAGTTGAATATATTAATACAATTGTTCTCCATGAGTTTTTATTACTTCTTTATAAAATTTTAGATGTTCTATGTTTTTTATCGCTTCAATTGAATGTACAATTTTCTTATTGCATCATGATAATTGATAGTACGTACCTATGTAATTGCTATGCTTGTTCTCCTTAGCCACCCCTCAAGGCCCCAACCCCATGATCAATTTCTCTACAGTTTGAACTGTCATCAAGTAAATGTGAACATCAAAATCCTAATTTGTCTCACAATACGAAATCCCATGGCATAATGGAGATGATCTTTATGAACTCTGCTATAGATGAACCTTGCAAGAAGACCAAGTATGATTCAATTTGGGTGATTGTGATCAAAAGGCATATGAAATACACATTTTCTTTCTGTGAAGACATTGAATACCTCAAATCATTAAGTAAATTATACCACAAGGAGATAGTGAGGTTTGCACGATAGTTTGATGTTCATTACATAAGACAGAGCTACACAATTTACTATCCATTTCTAGAAGTCATTCTTAGAGGGATGGGGGACTTGTGTCAATTTGAGAGTTATTTTTCACCCTTAGATGGATGGGCAGAAAGAAATAACTATTCAAGCTTTCAATGATATGTTGGCAGACTGTATGTGTTTGATTTTAGAAGGTGATTGGAATGAACATTTTCCTATTATTAAATTCACATACAATAACAACGATCAGGTGAGCATCTAGATGCTCCCTATGAAGCTCTTTATGAGTGGTGTTGGAAATCTCCAATTGCCTGGTTTTTTGAACTGATAGGGGTGGAACTATTGAGTCCTGACTCAATTTATAAAGTTATTTAAAAATGAATTTTATTGTAAATAGTCTCAAAATTGTTCAAAGTTCATAGAAATATTATAATGGCATGAGGCATCATGAGCTTAAGTTTTGACGGGTGATCAAGTATTTTTTAAAGTTTTACCTATGATGCATTTTGATAATCACAACAATCATAATCTTCAGTTTATTCTGAAGATGGAGAAGGAAAAAGCTAAGACTTTTTGTTCTATATTTCACTCTAGATGTTTCATTTCATAAAATTTATATATAAAGTGTGAGAACTACAACCACATAATAAGAAAAATATCTCACACCATTTTATGTGGCACCCTCAATGATGTTTAAGAAAAAAAAGAAGATTTTTGAAACTTGTGGTCTAAAATCATTCTTAAATATTTGTGTGGCTAAAAATCATTTCATTAAGAGTAAAAGAGAAATTTTAAAGTTAAATTATTTTTAGAATAAGGTGACATTCTTTTTTGAACGGATTAAAAAGAAATGAGTGCCATATAAAATGGGACAGAGGGAGTATAAATTTGCTAGAGAAATCTTAATTTCCTAACAATCCTCCTTAAGATCATCTGTCCTCACTTCGCCATTAATTTTTCATTCACAACAAGTGGTGTTGCAACAGCTTTGCACTTGTCAAGCTTGAATCTTTTTAACTGATTGGCAAATCTCTATTCCGAGGAAAAACTTCATTTCTCCTAGATCGGACATCTCAAATGCTTTTAGCATTTCATTTTTAACTTCTTGAACTGCAGGAGGGTTTTCACCGGTGATCATCAAATCATCGACATAAACTGACACCATAGTCTACATGCCATCAGCTTGCCTTTTGAAGTACAAAGTAGGCTCATTGAGACTTCTGTTGAAGCCTTGAGACAGCAAATGAGTATCTCGCCTACTATAACAAGCTCATGTAGCTTGTTTAAGATCATAGAGAGCCTTTTTAAGCTTGTACACCTTGTCGTCTTCACCTGCAACTATAAAACCTTTGGGTTGTTCAATATAAATGTCTTCCTCGAGCAATCTATTGAGAAATGCAGATTTGACATCCAAGTGGAAAATTTTCCACTTGTATTGCTGCAAGAGCAACGAGAAATCTTAATATCTCATGCTGCGCAACAGGAGCAAACACATCTCCAAAGTCCACTCCAGGCTGTTGAGAATAGCCTTTAACTAAAAGTCTAGCTTTCTTGAAGATGGAGCCATCTGGATTTAACTTTGTTCGATAGACCCATTTGACACTACTAACATTTTTTTTGTTCTGGTCTATTAACCAACTCTCAAGTATCATTTTTATTAATCATGAAAAGTTCCTCCTGATCCATTACTAAAATTCATACGTTGTGATTTATTGCTTCTTCAAATAAGGATGGTTCAACAAGAGCAACATTTTATTGCTCATAAACTTGATCTAGTGATTTAATTAGTCTTTAAAACAGGAGAATCTGTAGTCAATTCAACATCTGAATTGGTTTTTGTTAAAGGAAGTGTTAGCTGAGGATCAGCTGAAATTACCAGATGAACATGGAAAAATGAATGTTGGGACAAGTAATTTTGATGATTAACAAAGTACATGAAACAGGTAAATGAAACAGCAATATGTATCAGGTCCATTCCACTGTAGAAACGATGGCGCAGCAACGAAAAGCACAACACGGCATAAAAGAAAAGAAATACAATATATTATTATTACAGACATACAAACAGCTGGCACTGGAAATAAGGAGAAAAACAAGCGATACTATCTCAACTAACAATCCTAAAAGAAGAAGGTCGCAAAGAAGGAAAGTTTTGTCAAGAAGAAGGAGATACGGAGTAAGAAAAGTAGTTCGAGAAGAAGTGGGAGATAGACCATACTTACAGCTATAAAACTAGTTTCAAGACGCACAAAAGAAGAGGCAGACAGAGAGAGAGAGAGAGAGAGAAAACGAAGCAGAAGATAGAGCTAAATCGAGTCTAAGGTTTTTTCTTGTGTTTCGTAGGAAATTGTTATTCTCAGATTCTAAACTGAGAGTAGTTTTTATCTTCTAGTTAGAGTTAACAAGGGGATAAGTTGGGATACAATCCTTGGGAGGATTGTGAGTAGTTTGTAGGTGAAGTTGTAGAAGTAAGGTTATTACAAGTTGTAATTAACTTTTGAAGGCTCACGTTGATTTTAATAAATTTGGAGAAATTCCTGTAGTGGTACAGGTCGTGGTTTTTACACCTATTGTGAGCTAGGTGTTTCCACGTAAATCACTGTGTTCAAAGCTTCAATTCTGTACGATTGAAACAGGTCATCTAACCTGTTCCAAACGAGTAGGCAAATTGTAAGGTGCGCAGTTCTAACAAGTGGTATCAGAGCAGGTTTTCTTGTTAAAGGTTAATACCTAAGAAACGATCATCACGAACACCGCACCACCGCTTGGACACGGAGAAGGACAGTCTGCCGTTAGACCCCCGCTCTTCAACGGAACACACTTCGCATGGTGGAAGGCCAGAATGGAAGATTTTATCCAAGGAGAAGATTATGAACTCTGGGATAGAATCATCATGGGACCAACCATCCCCACGCGAATGGTGGAAGGCAGACAAGTACCAAAAGAAAGGAGTGAATTCAATGCCGACGATCTAACAGCCATGAGAAAGAATGCCAAAGCCAAGAATCTATTGGTCTGTGGTCTAGGACCTGAAGAATACAACAGAATTTCAAATTGTTCATCTGCCAAAGAGATTTGGGATGCACTCACAATTGCTCATGAGGGAACTGCTCAGGTTAGGAAATTCAGAGTCGCCATGCTATTTACTGAATATGAAACCTTCAAGATGAAGGAGAATGAAACACTAAACGAGATGATGGCTCGACTAACCTTGCTCATAAATGAGTTAGCATCTCTGGGAAAGACTCTCACCTCTGAAGAACAGGTAGACAAGGTTCTTAGGATCCTTCCAAAAGCCAAGTGGGATGTCAAGGTTACTGCAATCAGGGAAGCAAAGGATATTGAAACCATGACCCTAAACGAACTAGTTGGAAATCTCAGAACTTATGAGATGAATATGGAAGATTCAAAGAAACAAACAAAGGTGGATGAAAGGACACTGGCTCTCAAGGTTACCTCTGATGACGAAGGATCAGACATGGAGGAAGACCAAATTGCCTTCCTTGCAAAAAACTTTAAAAAATTCCTAAGGAACAGGAAAGGGAAGGATAAGAAAGAAACAGGTAACAGGAAGTGGTCCGATGACACAGGTAGCAGGAAGTGGTCCGATGACAAAGGCAACTCCGGATGTTTTAAATGTGGTAAAACTGATCATCACATCAAACAATGCCCTTTATGGGAAATTGAGTGGAGAAAAGAAAGGGCTGAAAGAGAAATCAAAGAAAAAGCTGCTAAGCAAAAGGAGAAGGAAAACTATGCAATGATGGCGGCATGGGGATCAGAAATTGAAGAATCTGATATAGAGGATGCTGATGAGACGGCTCTCATGGCTGCTGAAGACTCAGACATAGAAGACGAAACTCAACCTGAGGTAAGTTTTCTGAGCTAAAAGCAAAACTACACTGTTTCACAAAAGACAAACTAATTATTCTCATGAAAGGACTAATAGACAATTTTCAAGAAATTGAAAACGAAAAAGATCAGTTAATTAAAGACTTTTCAGACCAAAAATTTGAAAACCTTGAAATTAAGAACTGTTTGAATGAAGCCAATAAAATAAATGACAACTTAAAGAAACAGGTCAAACAACTCGATTCACTCGTACTTAGTCTGAAATCAGAAGTCTTAAAACTCACCATTGCTGACAAAAAGACAAGTGAGATTAATCTAAGTCTTAAGAAGTTACAAACTGAGCTTAAAAACAGCAATGTCGAGTTGATACAAGAAAAGGAGAAAGTGAAAAGATTAAACCACGAAATAGCAACCATAAAACTAGACCTAGAAAAGGCAAACCGTTGGACCAAGTCTTCTAGGATAGTTAACCACCTAGGTAACAAAAATTGTAATGAGAAAGCTGGAATAGGGTTCTATCAAGAGAAAACCACCTCCACTGATTTATGCTATCTATGTGGCAAAACTGGGCACCCAACCACTGAATGTCCTATTGCTAGTAAAGTCAGAAACAGAAACATTGCCCATATGCATAAGAGTAAGGCTAGGGTAAACAGAAGGAACAGATCACAAAACGTGTTGCCTCAATGGGCAAAAAGAGATCTTATTCATCCCTTCTATAACAGGAAAGGACCCAAGCTAGTCTGGGTTCCTAAAACTAACCCTTAATCTGTTTTACAGGCCACAGTGAAAGGAAGCAAGCATTGGTATATGGACAGTGCTTGTTCGAGACACATGACCGGAGACAGACACAAATTCCTTTCACTAACACCACTTAATGGTGGAAAGGTCTCCTTCGGAGATGGCAAGAAGGGGACAGTCGTGGGCATTGGAAAAATTGGACGAGAAGAATCCAAAGCTGTAGAAGAAGTCTATCATGTAGACGGACTAAAACACAATCTCTTGAGCATCTCTCAACTGTGCGACAAAGGTAACGAGGTCATCTTCACTTCTGAGAATTGTAAGGTAAAAAATCTAAAGACAAAAGAGGTGGTCCTAACAGCAAATAGATACAAGAATGTATACAAGGCCGACATCATAGGTATGGGTGGAGTGCAATTAAAATGTCTCAGTGCAATAACGGAGGATCCATTACTATGGCACAAACGACTTGGACACGCTAGCTTGAAACAACTAAATACACTCTCATCCAAGAACATGGTCGAAGGGTTACCAAAAGCCAGGTTCAAAGGAGAAAAAATCTGCAGTGCTTGCGCTAAAGGGAAACAGGTCAGAGCATCCTTCAAATCAAAGAACCAGGTAAGTACAACCAAGTGTTTGGAACTGGTCCATATGGACTTATGTGGACCTATGAGGGTAAAAAGCAGAGGAGGTAAAAGATATATGTTTGTTATAGTTGATGATTACTCTAGATATACCTGGACTTTTTTCTTAACCACTAAAGACGAATCTTTTGATGTCTTCTCAATCTTCGTCAAGAAAATGGAGAAGAAATTGGAAACTTCCCTTGTATCCATAAGATCAGACCATGGAACCGAATTTGAAAATATAAGATTCCTAGAATTTTGTTCGAAAAATGGTATTGACCACAACTTCTCTGCCCCAAGAACCCCTCAACAAAATGGAGTAGTAGAAAGGAAAAATAGAACCATAGAGGATATGGCTAGAACAATGATGATAGCTAGTAACGTAGCTAGAAACCTTTGGGCTGAAGCAGTAAACACTGCTGTCTATATACTCAACAGATGTATGCTTAGACCCTTATTGAATAAAACACCCTATGAATTACTCAAAGGAAGAAAACCTAATATCTCCCACTTTAGAACATTTGGCTGCAAATGCTTTGTCCATAACAATGGTAAAGATAATTTAGAAAAATTTGATGCTAGGAGTGATGAGGGAATTTTTTTGGGATACTCACTATACAGTAAAGCCTATAGGATCCTAAACAAACGAACAAATTGTGTTGAGGAAAGCATTCATGTTATATTTGATGAAACTATTTGTGCTCCTGAGAATAACTTGCAGGATGTTGATGAACGTGAACTTCAATCAAAAGAACAGGTTACTTTACCTGTTCCACTCACTGAAAAGGATGAGAGCATACAGACAGGGGGAACAACAACAGAATCTGAAAGTCAACAAACAGATTCAAACTCCAATCCATCAGCCCAATCACTAAACGAACTGGACCAAGGGTTGGTGATAAGAAACTACAAATATCAAGATTCACATCCTCTTGACAACCTTCTCACAGACTTGAATTCTGGAATCACTACGAGATCTGGAATAAGAAACCTTTGTGCCTTTCAAGCTTTTGTCTCACTAATGGAACCAAAACGAATAGGGGAAGCACTACAAGATGAGAAATGGATTCTTGCCATGCAAGAAGAACTCAGTCAGTTTGAGAGATGCAAAGTATGGCACTTAGTACCGAAACCAGTAGGAAGAACTATCATTGGTACTAAGTGGGTCTTTCGAAACAAACTAGATGAACATGGAACAGTTACAAGGAACAAAGCAAGACTAGTGGTCCAAGGATACAATCAGGAAGAAGGAATAGACTACGATGAAACCTTTGCACCTGTAGCAAGGCTTGAAGCCATTAGACTTCTTGTCGCCTTCGCTGTCTTCAAAGAGATCACTCTATATCAAATGGATGTCAAAAGTGCATTTTTAAACGGATATTTAAAGGAGGAAGTCTATGTGAAACAACCTCCGGGGTTTGAAAGTACGGAGCATCCCGATTACGTCTTTAAGCTCGATAAGGCCTTGTATGGACTGAAACAGGCCCCAAGAGCATGGTATGAAAGGCTATCAAAATTTCTCCTATATCACGGTCACACTAGAGGAAAAATTGATAATACCCTATTCCTAAAAGCTCAAGGCCCTGATCTTCTTATTGTCCAAGTCTACGTAGATGATATCATCTTTGGGTCTACAAATGAGGTCATGACTCATGAGTTTGTCAAACTCATGAATGGAGAATTTGAAATGAGCATGATGGGAGAACTAAATTTCTTCTTGGGTCTTCAATTCAAGCAAACTCCCCATGGAACCCTGATCCACCAAGGTAAGTATGTCAAGGAACTTCTCAAACGGTTCAAAATGGAAGATGCCAAGGAAACTGATACTCCTATTGCCACTGCCACAAAATTGGAGGTAGATGAAACAGGTTCATCTGTTGAGCAAAAACTCTATCGAGGTATGATTGGTTCCTTATTATATCTTACTGCAAGTAGACCTGACATTGTTTTTAGCGTAGGATTGTGTGCTCGTTTTCAAGCAAATCCAAAGGAATCACATCTCAAAGCTGTTAAAAGAATTCTTCGGTATCTCAAAGGCACCACTGACCTGGGACTATGATACTCCGAAGGTAGTAACTTCAATCTCATAGGATACACTGATGCTGATTATGCTGGACACCTTGTTGATCGAAAAAGCACATCTGGTATGGCTCACTTCATTGGAACATGTTTAATTTCCTGGTCCACCAAGAAGCAGAACTCTGTAGCATTATCCACTGCTGAAGCTGAATACGTAGCTGCTGGTTCGTGCTGTGCTCAACTACTCTGGATTAAACAACAATTGCTTGATTTTGGAATAGATGTTGGAACTGTTCCAATCTTGTGTGACAATACGAGCGCCATCAACATTGCAAAAAATCCAGTCCAACACAAACGGACTAAACATATCGACATAAGACATCACTTTCTTCGTGACTGTGTAGACAAAGGGCTGATATCAATCATGTTTTGTCCCACTGAAAATCAAATCGCTGACATCTTTACTAAGGCATTGAGTAGAGACCGTTTTGAACAAATCAGGCTAGACTTGGGGATGGTCAAAATCACATAAAACCTCTTCTTGACTGACTCAAAATATCATGTTATGTCTTATAAGTTTTGGAGTGATTCAGATACTTCTTTATCTCATGTATATCCTTTAATCTTGTAGAAATTAATGTGAGGATGTGGTCTTATGTGCTGGAGTATTATCGCAACATGCATCAACGGTTGGAACAGGTTCATTCACCAGGTAACACTTGCTGTGCAAAAGTTTACTTATTCTTAAGTCAAATATTTAAACCAGGCACACTCAACCTGTTCCCTTCATCATTACCCTGTCAACCCCGCCGCCAAACCGTCTCTTCGCCTCTTTCCCCTCCACCACCCTTTCCCTTCCCAATAACCTCACTATACTGTCTTTTCACATTTCTCTCTCCTTCTATATTTAACCTCCATCTGTTCATCTTCATCCTCTCCTACCTCTTTTATTGAAACGCCTCCCTTGATCTCCATCATCTTCCCATCCCCAACAATGGCATCTTCTCCAAAATCAACCATGGCCCTAATTGTGCATCCAACTGCCAACAGACCCACTCCTCTCCGCCTTGATTTCTCTCACTTCTTTCGTTGGTCGGGCTCTACGGAGGACCTTGCCCATTTCTTCACTGCCTCCTCTTCTTCGAACAAGGTTCCCTCCCCTCCTCCTACCACTTCACCCTCCACCTCTGATCTCCCCTCTCCGTCTTCCCCTCCACCCACCCAGAGTCCGCCTCACACCACTTCTGCCCCAATTTCCGTCTCTGAAAATGACCCATCCCCAGACAAGGGCACCTCCTCTACCCCCATTCGGCCTCCTCATACTCGCAGCCAGAAGCGTCAGGCTGAAGCGGCTCTTCAAGAAGCCCTCCACAAAAGCAAGAAACCCAAAGCTACTTGCTCTGTCTCTGCCCCTAGGGACCTTCTTCTGCGTCAAGTTCGAAGGAACAGGCGCAAACATATCTTTCCAAAGGCCCCTAGGAAACCTTTGCCCCCTTCTCCCTCAGTTACTCCTCCTGACTCTCCATCCTCTCCTTCTTCGCCTCCATCTCCTCCTCCTCCACAGCCTACCCCCCCACCTGCTCCAAAACCCACCACAAAACCCCGAACCACCACAAGGAAGAAACGAGTTCCTCCACCTGTTCCATCTCCCGTCGCTTCTTCCTCAGATAGTGAGTACACCCCCACACCAGTCGCCCCCTCCGAGCCCAGTTCTTCTAGTCTTTCTCATTTTCAACGGCGCTCTCTTCTTCGAGGCCGTGTCATCACAGGCGTGGGTGGCCCTGAAATGGACACTTTACTCACCAAAATCGAGATTCAAGGGTGGTCTGCCCTCCTCCTCCAAACTTCTGGCCAAAGAAAGGTGGCCAAAAATGAAATGCTAGAATTCTACGCACAAGGAAGTATGCGTGACTCTGTTCTCTCCACAACTGTTCGCGGGGTTTCTCTCCGCCTCTCTTCATCTGACCTTGGTCGTCTTCTGCAAATTCCTGCAATTGGCTGGGCGCACTATGTCCGTCACGAGTGGCCTCCTCTAGACCGTCTGCCATCGGCCTTGGAAATTACCCGGAAATTTGCTGGGAAGCCCTCTCTTACCCACCATCGACGTGTTCAACGCAAGGAGATGTCGGCTCTTCACCGGCTCTATTTTGATGTGGTCCATAAGATCATCATTCCCCGACAGGAGCGTCGCTCTGAGGCGAGCTATTTGGACCTAACACTGATGGAACTTATTGATGAAGGTGTTCCAATCAACCTCCCTGCTCTCATGCTGCAGCACATTCAGCGGGTTCTGGTTCAGGATAAAAAGGGGCATGCTCTTCCCTATGGGTTTTGGTTGGCTACCATCTTTGAAGCCTCTTCTATCCCAGTCCAGGTCTGGACCATGCAGACCACTAAAGATGTGATCGGACAGGTGGACCATCAGGTTTTACCTGGTTCAATGCAGCGACCAGGCACTCCTCTGCATCGTCTTCAGATGACTTTCAATGCTAAGGATGCAGAATTGACCCAGGAACGCGAAAGGTTTCAGCAAGAAAAACAGGCCCTCACTCTCAAAATTGCGGAACTAGAGGAGACTCTCATGAAGGAGCGAGCTAGACACACTGACATTGTTCATGCCCTTACCAAGCTCATCCCATAACTTCGCCCTCTCTTTCCAGCCTTTATGTTTTGTCTGTGCCTTGTTTAAGTTGTTTGTCTTTTGTGTGCATAGCAGGTTGTTGTCACTGGTGGTAGATCTGTTCTTTCTTGTTATTGCTTACCTACTGTATGCTCCTGTATATAAATGATGTTCTCCGTTTCTGTTCTACTGTCTGGTTATACATGCTTGATTCTCCGTCCTTATAATTCTCACTTTTTCTTTTCGATGATGTCAAAAGGGGGAAGAAGTTGAAATGCATATCGTTATACTTACTGTTTCATTGGTGCGAAAAAGGATGGTATCAACTCAGGAAATTTGTCATCATCAAAAAGGGGGAATTTGTTGGGACAAGTAATTTTGATGATTAACAAAGTACATGAAACAGGTAAATGAAACAGCAATATGTATCAGGTCCATTCCACTGTAGAAACGATGGCGCAGCAACGAAAAGCACAACACGGCATAAAAGAAAAGAAATACAATATATTATTATTACAGACATACAAACAGCTGGCACTGGAAATAAGGAGAAAAACAAGCGATACTATCTCAACTAACAATCCTAAAAGAAGAAGGTCGCAAAGAAGGAAAGTTTTGTCAAGAAGAAGGAGATACGGAGTAAGAAAAGTAGTTCGAGAAGAAGTGGGAGATAGACCATACTTACAGCTATAAAACCAGTTTCAAGACGCACAAAAGAAGAGGCAGACAGAGAGAGAGAGAGAGAGAGAGAGAAAACGAAGCAGAAGATAGAGCTAAATCGAGTCTAAGGTTTTTTCTTGTGTTTCGTAGGAAATTGTTATTCTTAGATTCTAAACTGAGAGTAGTTTTTATCTTCTAGTTAGAGTTAACAAGGGGATAAGTTGGGATACAATCCTTGGGAGGATTGTGAGTAGTTTGTAGGTGAAGTTGTAGAAGTAAGGTTATTACAAGTTGTAATTAACTTTTGAAGGCTCACGTTGATTTTAATAAATTTGGAGAAATTCCTGTAGTGGTACAGGTCGTGATTTTTACACCTATTGTGAGCTAGGTGTTTCCACGTAAAATCACTGTGTTCAAAGCTTCAATTCTGTACGATTGAAACAGGTCATCTAACCTGTTCCAAACGAGTAGGCAAATTGTAAGGTGCGCAGTTCTAACAATGAAGAAGAAGAAGACGACTTGGAGAGAAATGTTTCTCATTCATCTGTTCAACTTGAAGGAGCATACATGTATATATAGGAGTAGTTAGTGCTAATAACCAACTATTAACAGTCTAACTAATTTCCCAACAACTTTACTTAACTAACTAACCACTTTGATTCCATTAGTTGTAGGACATTGTTAAATGACTAAACTACCCTCCACATCAGCTTGTATTTACATACACTTCTCAACACCCCTCCTCAAGCTGATGAACTGAATATATCCTTTACACCAAGTTGAGTAAGAAGGTGTTCATGCTGAGCTCTTCCAAGACCTTTTGTCAGTATATCAGCTAGCTGATTGTTGGTAGAGATATGACTGGTTCTGATGACACCTTGTGTTATTCTTTCTCTCACAAAATGACAATCTATATCTATATGTTTTGTTCTTTCATGGAATATGGGATTTACAGCAATCTGGATTGCTGCCTTGCTGTCACAGAATAGTTGAACTGGAGCTTGAACTTCCACACTTAGCTCCTTAAGCAATCCAATTAGCCAACTGATTTCTGCAGATGTTGAAGCCATGCTTCTAAACTCAGCTTCTGGAGACTGTGTCCTGTTTCTTTGATTTCCAGGATATAAGAGCATCACCAAACTTAACAATGTAGCCAGTAACTGACCTTCTAGTTTGTAGACATGACCCCCAATCTGAGTCACAATATGCAGTGAGAACATTAGTTCACTGTGCTGGCATGAGAAGACCAAGACCAGGTGACTTTTTAATATACCTTACCACTCTTAGTGCAGCTTCCATATGTGAGTTCTTTGGATTATGCATGAATTGGCTTAGCATTTGCACTGTGAAGGACAAGTCTGGTCTGGTCATGGTCAAGTATAATAGCCTTCCCACTAGTCTTTGATATGAACCAGGATCTTTGAGCAATGAGTCAGCTTCCTCTCTGTTGAAGTGTTAATCATACTCATCAGATGTGAGTTTTTGATTAACTTCCAATGGAGTGCATGCTGGTTTAGATCCACTTAAGCCGGCCTCAGCTATGAGTTCAAGAGCATACTTCCTTTGAGACATAATTATTCCTTTCTCTGATCTGGCCACTTCTATTCCCAAGAAGAACTTCAATTCACCCCGATCCTTCATTTTGAACTTAGTTTGTAGATCAGTTCTGGTCTGACTTAGGAGATTTTGATTGCTTCCTGTGATCAATATATCATCTACATACACCAATATTATTGTAGTATCACTTCCCTCCTTCTTAGTGAATAGATAATAATCAAAATGGCTCTGTTTAAACCCCATATCTTCCAATGCTTCTGTCAGTTTCTTGTTCCACTGTCTAGGTGCTTGTTTGAGACCATATAAAGACTTCTGTAGTTTGCAGACTTTAGAACTGTCCCCCTGTCTGGCAAACCCATCAGGAAGTTTCATGTACACCTCCTCCATGAGATCACCATTTAGAAAGGCATTGTGAACATCCATCTGGTGAATATACCAGTTTCTAGATGCTGCCACTGCAATTACTGTCCTTACTGTAACCATTTTTGCTACAGAAGAGAAAGTTTCATTATAGTCTATACCCTCCTTTTGACTGAATCCTTTTGCAACTAGCCTTGCTTTGAATCTTTCCACTTCTCCTGAGGCTTTATACTTGATCTTGAAGATCCACTTGCAACCTATAGGTGACTTGTTGGGAGGTAGGTCCACAACAGTCCATGTATTGTTTTCTTCTAGTGCTGCTATTTCTGATTTCATGGCCTCCACCCATCTTGGATCATTTGAAGCTTCTTTGAAGGACTTAGGTTCATGGTGAATGGAGTATGATGACAAAGCATGTGAGTAATTAGAGCTTATGTTGTTGTAGTTCACAACTGAGCTTATAGGGTAGTTGCAGGATGTTTTGGTTGAAGTAACATGATCCTGTAGCCATATAGGGGGTCTGTGAAGTCTAGTGGATCTTCTAGACTCATTGTTAGGTTGGTCATGGTGAGGAGTAGTCATTGTTTCAGGTTGATGAGTTGTGACTTGAGTGGTGTTATGTGAATGTGTGTTTTGAGAGGTGGTAGTCTGTATATGGGATTTTGGATCTAGGAGATCCAAAACTGGAAATATAGGATTGATGGACCCTTTCATATGTATGAAAGGGAATATGTCTTCCTTGAACACCACATTTCTACTCACAAACATAGACCTTTGTACCATATCAAATAATTTGTATCCCTTTTGAGACTCTAAGTAACCCATGAGAACTGCAGGAATAGCTCTGGATGCAAACTTATCAGTTTCCCTAGGAGTAGTTGCATAGCATAGACACCCAAACACTCTGAGATGGGATATGTTTGGAGTGTGCAGGTGTAGCATCTCATAGGGAGACTTATAGTCAATCACTTTGGAAGGAATCCTATTTAGAAGATATACTGCTGTGTTTACACATTCTCCCCAAAATCTTAAAGGTATTGATGCCTGGAATCTGAGAGATCTAGCCATATCAAGTATGGTTCTGTGTCTTCTCTCAGCTATTCCATTTTGTTGAGGAGTGTATACACATGTGGTTTGATGTTGAATGCCAAGATCAGTTAGGAAGTTTTGAAGAGTAGTATTGAGGAATTCACATCCATTATCAGTTCTAAGAATTTTGACTGTGGATGAGAACAAATTTTGGACTTTATTTATGAAATTTCTCAGAACTACAACAATATCAGACTTAGAATGAATTAGAAATGTCCAAGTGTATCTGGAGTAATCATCTACTATGGTGACAAAGTATCTTTTGTCATCATAGGTAGGATATCTATAAGGACCCTATACATCACAATGTACTAGTTCAAATCTAGACAGTGATCTTGATGTACTAGTAGGAAAAGGTAGTTTAACTTGTTTAGCTAGAGGACAGACAGTACACAGTGGACAAGAATTAGTACTTAACTGTTGTAAACCAGTGAGTTTCCTTATTACATCAATAGGAGTGTGACCTAGTCTCAGATGCCATAGGCCAGTGTCATCAGAAACTTGAGAGGTGACTGTATTAACACTTTCATACCCTTTTGTTTGTTTTGTGTCTGAACTTGACCTTCCTTGTAGTACATAGAGCCCTTGATGTTCTCTACCAATCCCCTTGACCAGTCTAGTATAGAGATCCTGTGATATGAAGAAGTCAGGGAAGAATGCTACTGAGCATTGCAACTCCTTAGTAAGTTGGGATACTGATAGGAGATTGTATTTAAAATCAGGTATAAACAACACATTGTTGATATCCTGATCCTTAAAAATACTATATTTGCCTGTGTGTGAAACCTGAACAACACTTCCATTTGGTAGCTGTACCATGCCTCTTTGAGTAGTTGGAATGGGCTGACATTGCTTTAATATGTCCAGATTTGATGTCATATGATTTGAGGCACCAATATCTACTATCCAATTATGATTAAGATGATTGGATATTGATGAGATTAGGATACCTGCAGCAGCTGTGGCAGATGAAGTTCCATCAGTTTCGCTATTGTTCGAAGTAAGGCTTAGCTTGAAGGTCAGCTTTGTTTTGTTGTGTACCACCTGGTTGTGTTTGCATTTGACCTGTAGGAATGATGCCACCTTGAGATGGATTGAGCTGTACAGGCATCTGTTGTCCTATCTGTTGAGGCCAGTGTCCATGAAAATATCCACCAGTTTTTGAGCTTGTAGTAAATACATCAGCATGATTTGCATAAGACCTGGTGGTGTCTGTGTAACCTGTATTGTGCGGAGTTGCTATTCCCTTCCTTTTGCTTTTCCAATTTCTTGGATAGCCCACAATTCTGTAGCAGCTTTTCTTTTGTATGCCCTTTGAATCCACACACTTCACAAGTGACTTGTTGTTTCTTACCTTTAAAATTTTCATTAATTGCTTGATTAGGGACTCTGCTATTACAGAACATTGCTGAAATACTACCATCACTACTCTCACTAACATGTACAGATAAGTTTCTCTGAGTTTCCTGATCAACAAGCATTGCATAAGCTTTGTTTAGACTTGGAGTTGGACTTATCATCATGATTTGGTTTCTAGCTTGAGAATATGATTCATTCAGCCCCATTAGGAACTGAAGGAGTCTTTGATACTCAATATGTTGGATGTAATTTCTGGATTCTGAACATGAGCAGCCTGGGCAAGGTATAATGGCATCAAACTCATCCCATAGATCCCTCATCCTTGAGAAATAATCAGCTATGGTTAGAGTTCTTTGTGTAAGAGTGTGAATTTCTCTGTGCAAGTACAAGGCTCTTGATCCATTAACCTTGTTAAATCTTTCCTTCAAATCTTCCCACACTTTACATGCATCAGTCGCATAAACCACACTACTTAACAAGCCAGGTTTTACAGCATTC
This sequence comes from Solanum rostratum, assembly GCA_029948455.1. Classification (NCBI taxonomy): domain Eukaryota; kingdom Viridiplantae; phylum Streptophyta; class Magnoliopsida; order Solanales; family Solanaceae; genus Solanum; species Solanum rostratum. Next base: position 63,391,102 of record CM057048.1, read on the forward strand.
ATAATCCAAGATAAGACTACTGCATTTACCTTTTCCCACTGATCATGATACACAGACTCAAATTTAGACTTAGGAAATCTCCCATCTACAAACCCAAGCTTACTCTTCCCGATAAGCCCAATTCTCATCGATCTACTCCACAAGGAGTAGTTTTCAGATCCTAGCAACTGAATTGAGATAAGAGAGCTACCTGGAGTGTCGGTTGGTTGTAAATACAAGGGATGATTGTGATCTATGGTTGGAATGGCTGGAATTGCAACCTCTCTTCTTCGACTGAACTCTTCTTCTTCACCCGCCATGGTCTCTCGTTTTCTGAGCTTACTGGCAGCTTCTAAGCTTGTCTACTATCTGATTTCCAGCTTGCATGTGCCGGCTCTGATACCATGTTAGCTGAGGATCAGCTGAAATTACCAGATGAACATGGAAAAGTGAAGAAGAAGAAGACGACTTGGAGAGAAATGTTTCTCATTCATCTGTTCAACTTGAAGGAGCATACATGTATATATAGGAGTAGTTAGTGCTAATAACCAACTATTAACAGTCTAACTAATTTCCTAACAACTTTACTTAACTAACTAACCACTTTGATTCCATTAGTTGTAGGACATTGTTAAATGACTAAACTACCCTCCACACCAGCTTGTATTTACATACACTTCTCAACAGGAAGCATCACCTTTTTGCGGATTTGGAGTTGCAATTGAAGTATTTCCACCCTGTCTCTTAATAATAATATCTCGATCCTAATCATGGCGGCTAGATTCATCCACTACAAGATCTCTATTAACAAACACCTTCGTGCTACTAACATTGTACATGTATCCTTTTGCAACTATGCTGTAGCCCAACAGAACACAAAGTTCTGCCTTGCTATCTAGTTTGCCTTTTTAGCATCAAGAGCATGTGCACAGCACACCTATCCAAATACCTTCAAGTGTCTTGCAGACAACTTTGTACCTTTCGATGCTTCAAATGGCGTCATGCCTTGGACTACTCTAGTTGGTAATCTTTAGCAAAAATACAGTGGTATTGACTGCTTTGGCCCCAATATTTAAGGCATCTTCTTATCTTCCAGCATGCATCTTGCCATCTCCATCATTCTTCTGTTCTTTCTCTTAGAAACGCCATTCTGTTCTAGAATGTAGCTAACAGTGAATTGTTGTTGGATATTCAAATCTTTAGATCATCCAAAAAGAAAAGAAAATACTTGTTTCCACTCAAAGAAGCCGTCATTATTGGTCCACATAAATCTGTATGAACTAACTCTATCTTTCCCTCGGCCCTCCAAAGACTTTCTTTAAAGGATCATCTATGCATTATTACCATATTGACATGACTCACAAACATCTCTGGACATGTCAATTTTGGGTATATCAAGCATCATACCCTTTGATTGCATAAACCAATGAGCTAAGGTTGTAATGATGGAACCTTTTGTGCCGAATCCAAATATCATTTAATTCAACATGAAAGAGCAATTATCAACAGAATAGTATGAAATTGGAAAGGAATTGTCAAGCATGCTAATTTTTGCCACTTCACTTGCTTTAGGATCATAAATGACATATTGTTTGTCCTTAAAATTAAGAGAATAATTTTTATGAAGCAACTGAGCTGCACTCAATAAGTTTTGAGTTAAATTTGAAACATAAAGAACATCACTAATAATTTTTATACCTTCCTCAGTAGAAAATTTTACTGACCTCTTCCGTGAGCTTGCACCAATGCACCATCACTTTAGTTGATCGGATCTGTCCAATGTAACTAATAGATATTCATCAATCACTATGTGCCTTGTGCATGCACTATCAACATACCAATTACATCGATCAACATGTGATGTATTCAAGGCAATGAAAACCTCTTCCTCTAATTTTCAACTTTATGATCATTCGTGAAATTGACTCGTTATCAAGTCTGGCCACTTTGATTTTGCTTTGAGGCTTTGACTTCTGCCAATAATTATTCTCCAAGTGAATTATCTCCAAGTGGTTTGACTACTTACAAATGCCACAAGTATTCCTTCACACTATCTAAGTCTTTCACACTATCGCGAAATTGACTCGTTATCAAGTATTCTTTCACACTATCTAAGTCTTTCACCTTCAAAAGCGCAACTCTCTCTTTAAATCTAAGACTCCAATAGATTCTACTCTGTCGCTGCCTTTAAACTCCTCCTTTAACTTATTCCATGCCTTTAGCTATTTCATAAGCCATAATCATCGTAAACATCACGTCCATAACAGTTGAATGTATGAAGGTGAGAGCTCTTGGAAGTCTAGTCACCAACTCAACATGCTTCTTAATTTCATTGAGAGTTGCATTATCTCTCAATTACAACTCTCAATGGCTGGACAACATGTTTTCCAAGCCCAACAACTTCCCATAAGTTGAGATCCTTTAGACAAGACTTCATCTTGATGGCCCAAATGTGACAATTTTCTTCGGTAAAAGTCGGAAGACCCGTCTTTGGTTGATTTTCAGGTGCCATGGATTTCTTAAATAAAAAATTCAAGATAAAATAGAAAATAAATGAGCCAAACAACAATATGTGATTCAGACCCCTTAGGAAAAGTGCTCTAATACCATGTAAGAAAGAAAAAAAAGAAAATCTTCAAGTCTACAAAGTGAAAGACTAGAAAATAGTAGTTGTAAATTTCTACAATAATCTGAAGAGAGGGAAGGAAAAGGTTGAATTCTGTTTGTTCTATATTTCACTCTAGATATTTTATTGCACACGATCTATATAGAAATAAAGTGCAAGAACTACAACCATATAATAAGAAAAATATCTCACACCAAATTATATATGTATGTGGCTCATTAACCACCAAATCATTTTTAAATTAAAAAACTTGTTTCCTACAAATTATGTACAATCGAGGATTTTCTAGAGAAATCTTAATTTTCTAATAATGTGTCTGTGTTGAGATTACATATTCTTAATCTTTCTCATATCTTGTCATATGAAGAAATAAAAATTAATAAGAGGTTGTCTTATGAAGAATCACTTGTCCAACTTTTATATAGTCAAGTTAGAAGGTTGAGAAAAAAATGTACTTCCGATTAAAGTCTTATAGTGTTAACAAGATATTGAAGAAACAACTTGAAAAATCGAGGAGGACATGAATAAATGATATCCTCACTTGTTCTGTATTTAAGGTGTGTGTTAAACCTTAGGATGTTGTAGTTTATAAAATTTTGGCTGAAAGTATTAGATTCCTTATTTTTGTATTTGAACATGTTTATTCTGATCATTGAGTCCTTCTGAGGATCATATTATTAACTAGACACTGAGACTTGTAATTTATTTAAGTATTATATCATCAGAGGCTTGTACATATGACACCAGTTCTAGGATGGTTATAATTTTTGATTTCCCGTATCTATCTATCTTATTAGACTGTTTTATCTTCCGCTTTCATTATATTGTTGAGTTATTCAAGTTTGGGTTGACTCCCCTTGGTGGGTTAGGCGAGTGCCCTAACACTCGGATTTTGGGTCGTGACAACATTAACTTGACAACTGCTATTTATAGCCATAGGCAAATGTTCTTTAAAGACTTTTTATATTTGAAATCGTGACAACTTTTATAGAAAATTAGCTGAAATATATTCTAAAGGGAAGAGCTTGCGGTTATAGGTTATTTTATAGATGCCAAATTTGGTATAAAGGTAAACTGGAGAATTTAAAAGTAATGACCTTGAGAAGTCCTAGGAAGAAAAATACCTAAAAGGAAAAAGCTCAACATATTCAAAAAGGGTAGTGTTTCATGTAAAAGTAGCGCTTGTTTAATAGTTTCTTAGAACTGATGGGGTTGAATCAATGGGATGGAAAAAGAAGTAGGAGAAAAATTTAACTGAGGGAATAGGGAGGAGTTTGATAAAGCATCATACCTAGATGGATTGTCAGGATTTTGGAAGGAGTTCTGCACAACTTCTACGACATCAGAGGATAACTTTTAGCATTAACTGAATTAGAACCAAATGTCAGGTAAGAGAGTTGAACTGTAATATACAACAACAGCCATAGTGTAATAACACGAAAGTCTTAAAATTATAAACAAACAGATATGCATAAAGTTTCAAGTCTCTAGCTAGGTAGAAAAGGAAATTATAAAATTGCAAAGACAGACATGCACCACAGGTGTTTGTTTTTGGGAGAATAACCTTAAAAATGAGGCAGTCAATAGAACTGTAACCATACATAAAGCCATTTCTTTTTGAGTTCAGCGCCTCATGGTTGTTTCCAATTTAGAAACCACGATAACATCTATAAAGCATAAATGTTGGACATATGAAAAATCATCTTTGGATAACCGATGGGATTTTATGAAGGTAAATTAATGTAGTTAAAAAAGAAAAGCAATAAATAGAATTGTAACCATACATTTATCCTTTTGTTTTCCAGTTCAAGCCTAATGGTTATTATTTTTGACGCAGAAACCAAAATAGCATCTATAACGCGTGAAGATTGAAGAATGAATAACCATAGTTGGATAACCGATGAAATTATTTAAATTAGCATAGTTGGTTTTAAGTGCACTATAGGAGAATTCAGAGATGCAGAAGACTGATTAAAGAGGCAAAACAAAACGTTACAAATGCAAAGTAAAGGTAAGGGGATAGAGAGAGTTTTGCCAAAGAAGAAAAGACAACCATAAGGCAATAATCAGAAAGACATGAAAGAAGAAAAGAGTGCTATGTAAATGTTCTGGTGCGTTGTTGTTCTTATTAGCATTTACAGCAAATTAATGGGTAGATGGTAGAATTCATAGTAATGGTTATGGTAAACTTTCATGGACAGAAGTAAAGTGAGGTGTGCGTAAGATTTTTTTAGCTCATAACTCAGGCATCACTTGTTTTTCGTGCACCTAGTACATGATTTCTCTATATCAATAATTCACCCCCTCATTGTTTTGTTTCACCCTTACACCAGCCATCTTCAACTTAGGCTTTAGGTGCACAATGTTCAAGGAAGGACCAAGGCCAATTTTTGATTTTACAACTAACAAGGCTAGGTTAACCAGGTATTTTCCAATGAATAGGTACATGTTAGGCTCAAACATTAGGAACAAGGGATATATCATAGTTTTGGTTGGTTATTTTAGGCTAAGTGGACTATTAAGAACAACGGCCTAAGATCCTTTCCTAATCCACTTAATCTACCATCTAACATTAGAGTAACAGGGCAAGTTCTGAATTAGCGCAAGATACCTGAATCTAGCAAATTAAGCTCATACTCACATTGCATTGCATACATCATCAACAAAAGGCTCTCAGATCATGCTTCTTGTCCCAACTTATCCTCATTTTTTAGAACAAACATTTTCACACACCTAAGCATCTATGGTTGCTATCTAACTACTAATCAAAATAAAATTTTGGTAGGTATTATTTTTCAAACAAAACACAACAAACATGCTATATTCCATAAGTATTGGTACTATGTGCTACAAATGCTATCTAAACATCATAAACATGTCGGTTCAACAAAAATTAAGTATCTACAGGGAAAACAAACACAAGCAAGTAAGCCCTGGGATAAAAAAATCGGGGTAGTTATGGACCCAAGCTACTCAGACTTCACTGAGGACCATAATTACACATACCCAAACAAAAAAGATGTGCATTATCCCCTATGCACAAGATCAAAGCAAAGTAAAACATATAACGGTCAAAAGAAACATACATGGGCGCCTAAGCACTTGTGTGTGACTGAGTCTGGCCACCCTCCTCTTGCGAGGCAGTGTGCTCAGCAATAGTACTCTATCTTGAAAGGCTAGCACCCCTCTCGCGCTCATGCTCTTGAGCTTATCGTCTCTCCTCCAACTGTCTCGATCTCCTCAAGACAAGCTTGAGCTTCTCCTCAACTATAAGCCTCGCAAGTAAGCATATCTCATCTAGATCATCATCCTCTGTGAGGGGTCTCCTCCCATAGAAAGACTAAATTAGTTCATCAGGAGTAAATAGATCAACCACCAGCACCGGAGGTACAGTCGCTGGTAGTGCAACCGACATTATAAGTGTTGCTGTTATGTCAGCTCGGAGATACTAGATCTCCGTATGAATAGCTTACAAGTCTGATGGTTGGGCCTTGCTCAATCACTATTGTACCCTCTCCTTAAATGCGTTAATGTGAGCACCCACGGTAGAGACACAGTTCTGAATAGTAGTGACCACGAATGCCTACATCTGACCCTCTGAGTCTGAAATGGCCTGACGGACCCGTGGTTTGATTTAGTGAACAAGTTGAGTCAACTGCGACTCCACATGTGCTAACCTCTGTGCCTAGGCCTGTATAGATACGGCTGACATGTATACCATACCCACAGAAGTAGACTAAGATGACGTGGCCTGTGGTATAGGAATAGAAGTGGTGGGTCCCCTCTCTTTATTTGCCTCGAGCTATGGAGGCCTCTCCTCTATAGTAGTAGCAGTAGTGGTGGCAGTTTGTGAACCCTTGGGCGTTGACTTTGGGGCGAACATCTCAGGCATAGGCGGAGGCTGTGCTTGTCGAAGTGCCACCGGGTTCTCTTCAGCCTTGATCAGGCTGGGATCCAATGTACATTGGGCCTCAATCAACTGGTCCAGTTGGTGCGAAATCTCTAACCTCAACTTTAGACTGAGCATGTATAGCAAGCACAAGAATGGGATAGATGTGGACCTCTTCAGTGCGATCTCATGAATCTGCTCGGCTGTGAGGCGGGCCCAATCAATATCATAGCTAGCTAAGATGCTGCAAACCAAAACCGCACACTTTGGCATCAACATATTATCAGCTAGTGTAGGCCGGATGTATGAATGAACAACTGCCCACCAAAACTTGGTGGGGAAACTAAGCGAAGCCGTGACGATAAGTTCTGAATGAGTGGCAACCTATGCAAGTTTTGGACCCTGCTCAGTAATAAAACTGATCACCCATCTTATCAAAGTGGCTCATCACTCTGGATCTCTCGTAACCAGGGTATCCCTCATCTTCCCCACCTTGTAGTCGAACTCTGCGGCGGATCTGGGGACTAGGAACTCTGGTCTAAACAATATCCGGCAGATGGTGGCCTTCGATATATCACCTACCAGGCCCTCAGTCTTGTCTCTATAAGTCTGGGCTGAGCATGGGGTTTCTTCCCCTTGGTAAGAGTGCTCTAAATAGTGGCCACATAAGAAGCATAAAACTCCCTAACCGTGGTCATGGAGTATCATCCAAATAAACGTGTGCGCCACTTAGTCCGTACTGAGTCATCGTGTCCTAGAGACCAAGGACACCGTCGAGTCTATCTGAGATGAATCAGAGCTCCTCATAGATGGATCGAGCAAGATTTCCCCGCTCTATAGGTTGCACACCCTACAAATATATCTCCTGCATGCCCTCGATGCACCATCAGCTAGTAAGGGCATCTAGAGGTGATGCTCGAGGTAATGCAAAAGACTCTGTCTCAAAACTATCCTCAAAGCCTGCTGTAGAGCTGGAATCCTCTGTGGATGGAGTCATATGTATGAAATTGCTCCCTGGCAACAACTCTAGTTTGTGTTCGATCCACCTCTAGGTCAGGATTAACTCCAAGATCCTCTACTGATCCGCTCAAACTGGAGACCTGCTCATCATCTGAAGACTCTTCTCTGAGCCACCTCTATAGGGCCCGGATCTCATCTCATTTGGCTTTAGGGGCCATAGTATGTGAAACATGCACATATATGCACCATGGTTAGCTACACAAATCTCAAGTGGGGATGCAAAAACAATTTGAATCAGGTTGCAGAAGAGTTCTATGAAAGCACCTTTATGGGTGGTAGTTGATGCAAAAACCCTTAAAGAACTTTCGTAAAACAAGGCTTCAAATAATTTTTGTTAGTGGAGAAGTCTACAAGACTAGATACGACTCGTAAAAGGGTCTGTGAGTCGTAGACTGAATCGTTGGGAATTCCAGTAAGTGAATCTATTCTAGGAAGGAATCTACGAGACCTATCTACAAGCTGTAAAGTGGACTACGACTCATAAAAAGGTCTCGTCTAATGGAGAATTAGAAACTTTATGTTTCTAGAATTTTGCACGAGGGGCAATTATGACTCGTGGAGTGATCCACAGACCGTAAAAGCCACTTGTAAGCAGGAAGATTTAGTCACCTGAGTTTCTAAGCCCATCACAATGGATCCCATTCGACTTTTTCAACATCTATTCTATTAGCATCGAAGCAAAAAACACATGCACACTTGCATGATTACCAAACCACAACCATTACACTCGATATTTTCTACACATATATGCCCCATCAATAGTGCTTAAGCATATGTACCCTACAATTCCGACCACGCATGAATGGTTTCAACAAGATTATGCACTTATGTCGTCACCGGCCTATTCACAAACAAAAATCATTTAATCACACATGGTAAGTGAATCAATAGGCACAAGCAACTATTTAAAACATTCAAACAAGGCATAAGTACCTAATTCCGGATTTAGATAAGCTTTCGTACATGGGCAACCCAAATTTAATTAAACACATATCTTTCAAACATAGATTTCGTGGTTAAACCACCATTCCTTACACTAAGTAGAGGATTTGTGGAGTATTTTGTATTTCTGAACTTATTCATTGGAAACCATGAGTTAGTAGAGTTATATTTATTCTAATAATGTTTTATTCTAATTGAGAAATTTCTTCCGTTGTCGAGGTAATGTGATGATAAAGCCAGGTGGTTCTCTTTGAGAATCAACAATAGTTTTTCAAGTGCCAGCCACGCCAAGGGTACCCTCCTAGGGCGTATCAAACTTGGTATCAGAGCACAAAGTTCAAGAGTCCTAGGGAGTCTATGAAGCTATGTCTAGTAGAGTCTTGTTTATGGATGTGTTATGCTCCACACTTCATAAGCGGGAGGCTATAGGACATTAGGAATCATTATACTTTCTTGTATTTTGAGTCAGTGGGATAGATTCAAAACTCTACAAGCTCTTTCTAACTCCTGCGTTGCATGCTCATTGATCATGCCTCCTAAATGTCCTATGACCCAGAAAAATGCTTCATCCAACAATATTGAGAACTAAACTTCATAAGTGCCTCCTCAAGTGGAAACGAGAGAGGTCATGGTTGACCGTCCAGAGACACTACTGTTCTTGAGACACCTACTGCTCTACCTGCTCCTATCATAGATGCTGACTTCAGAGGAGCTATCACTATGCTCACACAGCTGGAAGCTGCCCAGAGAGGGAACCAGGGTTCACAAACTCATAGTTCTAGCTCTCTAGAGTCAACGGTTGCCATAAGACTGAGGGACTTATTGAGGATGAACCCACCAGTCGTCACCGGGTCAGAGGTTGAGGAGGACCCTCAGAACTTCATTGAGACGCATAATCTGCCTTGGTACCTCAATACTCCATCATCCCCTTTGGCGAAAGCCATTACTTTCTGCTTATTTACATTTTCCTTCAACCATATTAAAATGTACCTCTACTATAAGGGATGATGTAGACCTATTATGCACAAGCATTCCACCTTCACCAGATTCATTGAGTTGAACCCCCAATCACACTAGTTTGTGCACCTTTTTAGCTAACTCCTTCCCTTCTTCCACATGAGTAGTGATCCCCATAGACAACCTGCTAAGAGCATCAACAACTACATTAGCTTTACCTAGATGGTAAAGGATGCTCATGTCATAGTCCTTGAGTAACTCAAGCCGTCTCCTCTGCCTTAGATTAAGCTCCTCCTGGGTGTAAACGTATTGTTGGATCTTATGGTCTATGAACATATCTACATGTGCCCCATATATATAGTGCCACGATATTTTGAGGGAAAATACCACAGCTTCCAGTTCGTCGTTGTGTGTGGGATAATTTTTCTCATGCAATTTGAGTTGCCTGGAAGCATAAGCAACAACTTTCCCTCTCTGCATCAACAAACATCCCAATCCCACTCTTGAAGCATCGCAGTAGATGACATATCCATCCGTTCCATCAGGCAAGGTCAACACTGGTGCAATAGTCAACCTCATCTTCAACAAAGGGAAACTCCTCTAACACTCATCGGACCATTGAAACTTGACCTTCTTCTGAGTCTATCTAGTCAATGTTGTAGATATAGAAGAATAACCTTCAACAAATCTGTGGTAGTAATCAGCCGAACCCAAAAAACTTCTAATGTCAGTTGGAGAGGTGGGTCTGGGCAATTCTTCAACACCTAAATCTTTTGAGTGTTAACTCATATACCATCGCCTGAAACCACATGGCCTAGGAATGCCGCAGACATGAGCCAAAACTCACACTTCAAAAACATTCCATGTAGCACATTATCCTTGAGCGACTGCAATGCGATTCTACGGTGATTAGATTTCTCCTCCTCATCGCTCGAATATACAAAAATATCAGCAATAAACATGATCACGAACATGACAAGATATTGTCTGAATATGTTGTTCATCGAATCGATGAAGGCTACAGGTGCATTTGTTATCCTAAAGGACATCACCAAGAATTCAAAATGATCGTATCGAGTTCAAAAAGCCACCTTCAGGATGTCACATTCTCTCACTCTCAATTGCTCATAGCCTGATCTGAGGTTTATCTTGGAGAAAATAGTGGAACCCTTAAATTGATCGAACAAGTCGTGAATCCTCGGAAGGTGATATTTGTTCGTAATGGTCACCTTATTCAATTGGCGATAATCTATGCACATTCTTAGGGAATCATCTTTCTTTTGAATGAATAGGACAAGAGCACCACAGGGAGAAAGACATCGCATCATAAAGCCCTTTTCTAGCAAATCTTTCAGCTGCTCTTTTAACTTTTTCAACTATGTGGGATCCATGCTATAAGATGGAATAGAGATGGGCTGGGTTTCAAGAAGAACGTCAATTCCAAAGTCAATCTCCGAATTAGGAGGGACTCCAAGTAGATCCTCAGGAAATACTTCAGGGAACTTAGTTACAATCAGAACAGACTCAAGGGTAGGAGAATCAACATCTTCAGACTTGACTCTCATGAGATGGTAGATACATCCCTTTAAAATTAACCTTCTGGCCTTAAGGTAGGAAATAAACATACCCTTAGGCACAAAAGAATCACTCTTCCCTTCTATGAAAGGCTCATTTCAAAATTGGAATTTTATAATTCGAGTTCTACACTAAACAGAGGCATAACATGCATGAACACAATCCATGCCAAGAATCACATAGAAGTCAACCGTGTCCAACTCAATCAAATTAGCAAAAGTATCCTTATGATGGACGGACACTTCACAGTATCTATAGATTCTTTCAACTAGAACAGACTCACCAATCAGAGTAGAAACATAAAAGGGTTCAAGAAGACACTTGTGATTTCTACCAAATCTACTAGCTACATAAGGAAACACAAATGACAATATGGCACAAGGATCCATCAAAACATAGCAATCAAGAGAAATGACTCGAATCATACCCGTCACAACATCTAAGGAGTTCTCTAGATCTTGGTGGCTGCCCATGACATACAAACGGTTTGTAGCTCTAATTGTGCCTCACGTAGAACCTTTCTAATTTCCTCTAGCTTATGTAAGGACCCTGATTTTTGAATGACTTTATTGGACCTTAAATTTTGCCCCGAGCAAAAATTGGACCTAGTGTCAATCCATGGGAGGCCCACACAACCAGTGTGAAGTTACACGAACCGTGTGGCCTCCAGTGAAGGGGTACTTGGCCATAATTTTTAATACGGGGACTCGACAGGAAATTTCAGGTTAAGGGTGAGCACACATCCACCCACATGGTCCGTGTGGTGTGGTAAGGGTCGTGTGGCCCATCGTATAAGCTCACAATGTAAAATATTTCTAAGTACAAAATCACCATCTCATAACATTTTCGTGCAAAGTTTTCTAAGTGTTGTTTCACAGTGCTTGACATGACCCGTGTAGTGTCACACGAGTTGTGTGGCTTTCCGTATTGCACCCCTTTGCTTTAAAAATTCTAAGTGTTGAAAATGCGAAAGATTTGTCTAAGTGTCATCTCACCGGCACTGTTCACGGCCCATGAAGTGCCTCATGGACCGTGTTAGTGCTAGTGAAGCCTCGATAGCTCAATTGCAGTCCATCTCATTAAGGGTTTTTATGTAAATTCGAATCACTTTAAATGTGTTTTATGAACTTTTGCCTATCTTAAGCCCCTAAATCAGCTGAGGCTACTTCATTGTTATTCATTCTCATTAGAAACACTCTCATCCTAAAAATCAATTCCTAAAAACTCTCTCTAAGGTCTCCTCTCAAAACTCAAGCAAGGGATTCAAATAAGGGTTTATCTTGAAGTTGATTTCCTCTCAAATTCTTATTCTAAGGCTAAGTTATGAGGGATTGATTCTTGGTCCCTTTCAACCAAGAAGACCCACATTCCTGTCAATTGATTTTAATAAATTTTGCTTTAAATATTGGTTTTCAATATTTGATTTTATTAAATTCCATTGAAGTATGGGTTGTGTTTTATTGATGATTTTAAGTTAATTTAAGCCCTTACATTATATTTTTCATCGAGATTATGAAATTATGAATGTGCATGTCCCCTTTAAAGCTTGATTTATGCATGGGTGATCTATATTAGGATTTAAATGTGAATTTATTTATATATTTACTTCAATTTCATAGTATATTGTTGATTCTAGATTGAAACTATATTACTCATGTTATTCTCACATTATTCATTGCATTTACATTCATGAACGTTAGTTTTTATGGAAATTATGAAGTGGGTTAAGCCCAATTATGTTTTTATGATATGATTTTGAAAAGATTATGAGTTATGACAAGAATATGATCACATATATGTCAATGATTATGGCTCTTTGAACATTTTGGATGCTTGCACCTTTTCGATAGGTAGATGAGTTATTCCTTGCATGCGTATCATGATTATGATTTATGGTTTGGCTTTTATGCCTAATTATGCAGTGAACAAATTTGAAATGAATATTGTATCTCTTGAAATCACGTATATGTATATGTATTCTCGTGGGATGTTTTGACTTAGCACTGATGGATTAGGGGCATCAGGGCTATCTCCAAGGTTCCTCTCCTTTTCCTCGAACTATGTGCCAATATAAGAATGGAAGCCATTGCCTAAATGACTGGGTTGTAAGGAATGGTTATTCATTTAGCTTTAACATAATATGATTTTTGAAAATCCTTCCGAAATGGTGTGTTCCGTAAGGAAGGTGACCATCCACCGGAATGGGGGTCTTGTAAGGTGTGATGTAGATTATCTTTGGCAAGTAATCTTCTCCCTATCGATGGGAGGTCTCTATCCGACTAACTCATGTAATAGCTCACATGGGTTTGAGTTATCAGTTATAGGCCATCCCCACTATATATATATATATATATATATATATATATATATATATATATATATATATATATATATGTGTATGTATGTATGTATATATGAGCATTATTGCGTTTCATGCATCAAGAATTTCATAGTATATAAGCATTATTGCGTTTCATGCATCAAGAATTTCATAGCATATTGTATATTATTCTTTTTGGATATATGACTTTTTTCATATTATGTGCCCTTTTCATCTAACATTTTAATGCAAATTGATAGGTCATATGCATTGCAGTCCCGCTTACGTAGTACATTCAAATGTACTAATGCATACTTTATGCCTACATGATTTTACCATGTAGGGGCCGAGCGCTACAATTATCCACCGTTTGACGATTAGCTTGAATCCGGAGTGGTGAGTCCTATTGTCCAAGGACAATCCACCTTCCTTCTACCTATGCTATTTAATGTTTACTTTATTACTTGAGGGTGAGCACGGGACATGTCTTGGCCCCCGTTCCATCATGTAACTAAAGGCATTGTCGGACATCTTGTAGAATCTTGTAGGCCTTTTATGTTATGTGTTGTATTTAAAGTTTATGGTTTTGGTTATCTATTGGATATGGCTATCACAGATTGATTATGGGAATTAAGTAGGTATGTTTGATGTGTAATGTCCCTTTCCCCTATGATATCCCCATAGCATGAGTCCTACTTTCCCGTCCCTTAGAACTATGTGTTTATTTCTTATATATGCTTCCGAACTGATTATGTGGTTTTGATTGCTTTGAGGCTTGTTTAGCGACTCTCAAGTTTCCATTCGTCGTGTTATTTCTAGGCCCTAGGTCCGGGTCGTGACAAAGATAATCTCAGAGCCCTAGGTTTATAAATGGTCCTCGGAGTCCAACATGCTGCGTTGAGTGGAGTCTTATTCATGGGTGTGAAGTGCACCATACTTATGAGTGGGATTCTATGTAGACGTTCTAGGAATGGTCTCACGTCTCCATGTCATGTGTCGTGCCAATTATTGTATAACTGATTTTCCCTGATTGTGATGGTGACATTGCTCCATTTCAGACTTTGCCTAGAGGAAGACCCCATCTACCCATGGCCAGCTCCGACTAATGAGGATAGGGCACCCCAAGGCCCTATGGATGAACCCATCTCCAATGGTGAATTCCGTACGACCTTTGCTATACCTTGCCTAAGTGGTGACAACTCAGGCAAGGTAAGTTGATCTTCCACGGGCTCCTACCCTGGCCTCCAGAGTAAGGGATTTCTCCCGGATGAATCCTCCCGAGTTTTATGGGTCTAAGGCCGATGAAGAAGCTCAGGAGTTCATTGATAAGATCACCAAAGTAGTGACAGTCAAAGGTGTAACTTCTGAGGAGAGGGATGAAATAGCTTCTTATCAACTGAAGGATGTAGCTTAGTGTGGTACACCCAGTGGTCCATGGAGAGGGTGTGTGCCAATATGGTTAATTGGGAGGAGTTAAAGTTTGCCTTCCTTGATTGTGTCTTCCCACTTAGGGAAGCCAAGACGACTGAATTTATGAACCTCAATCAAGGAGGTATGTGTGTGAGGGAATATGATCTCAAGTAACCAAACTCTCCAAGTATGCTCCAACACTCGTGGCTGACCCTCGTGCAAGGATGCACAAGTTCGTTTCGAGCATCTTTGATTTTCTAGTGAAAGAATGTCGTACAAACATACTTATATGGGATATGGATATTTCCAGACTCATGATATGTGCCGAAAAAATTGAAGGGGAGAAACTCAAGGAAAAAAGGATGCATGATTTTAAGAAGGCCCATTTTGATGGTGGGTTTTCCGGTTCTCGAGGTGGTGGCGGTTTGGTCGCTTCCAACAAGGCTGAGGCCAAGGTTCGGGTGCTAGGGTGCCTTCTCCCAAGGCACAGATTTGTGGTGGACAGGGACACCCTCAGTGTGAAAAGAATCACACTGGTTCTTGTAGGAAGGATTTGGGTTTGTGTTATGGGTATAGCGACAAGAACCATAAGATTTCTGATTGTCCTGGGAACACTCACAAAGGTCAAGGGTAGGCGACTCTTAGTGTTCAGGACACGCAAAGAGCTCCCCAAGGTGCTGCTCCGAGTAATAATAAATTCTATGTTTTTCATGCTCGTCAGGAGGTTGAGGAAGCTCCGGATGTTGTAACCTGTATGTTAAAAGTCATTGATTTCGATGCCTATGTCTTTCTTGAACCGGGTGCAAATCCATTTTTTGTGACTCCTTTATTGGTTGTTAAGTTTGGTCTGGGTCCTGAGATTTTGAAGGATCCTTTCTAAGTTTACACTCCCGTATGTAAGTCGATTGTTGCACATAGGGTGTATTCCGGTTGTCCTGTTTTTGTGTTGCATAAAGGTTTTTCCGTGTAACTTCATAGAACTTGAAATGTTTGACTTTGACGTTATTTTCGGGATGGATTGGTTGCATGCATCTTACGACACAATAGAGTGTGGAACCCGGAAGGTCAAGTTCCATCCTCCCGGTGAGCCCGTTCTTGAGTGGAAGGGTAGTGACTCCGCCATTAAAGGCTGGTTATTTCCTACCTTAAGGCCCGGAAGATGATCTCTAAGGGGTTATTTGTCATACTGTGAGGGTCAAGGATACGAAATTCGAGCTACCTACTCTTGAGCCGGTTCCGGTGGTAAAGGAGTTTCTGGATGTGTTTCCCGAGGACTTGCCCGGTATACCTCCGATAGAGAAGTAGATTTTGGCATTGACCTTCTCCCGGATACTCAACCTATCTCTATTCTTCCTTACCATATGGCGCCGGCTGAGTTGAAAGAATTGAAGGATTAATTTAAGGATTTATTGGAGAAAGGTTTCATTAGGCCTAGTATATCGTCGTGGGGTGCTCCGATGTTGTTTGTGAGGAAGAAAGATGGGTCCCTTCAGATGTGCATCAATTATAGGCAGCTGAATAAGGTAACCACCAAGAATAAGTACCCACTGCCAAGGATTGATGATTTGTTTGACCAACTTCAAGGAGCTACTTACTTCTCAAAGATTGACCTCCGTTCTCGTTACCATCAATTAAAGGTCAGAGATTGTGATATCCCCAAGACAGCTATTCGGACAAGATATGGGCAATTTAAGTTTGTTGTGATATCATTTGGTCTATCTAATGCCTCGACCATGTTCATGGATCTTATAAATCAAGTTTTCAAGCCTTTCCTCGACAGTTTTGTGGTTGTCTTCATCGATGAAATTCTCATTTATTCTCATAGTGAGCGAGAGCATACGGAGCATTTGAGATTGGTTTTATGAACTTTGAAGGAGAAGAACTTGTATGCCAAATTTAGCAAATGTGAGTTTTTGTTGGGTGAAGTAGCTTTTCTTGGTCATGTGGTGTTCGGTGATGGTATTAAGGTTGATCCGAAGAAGACTAAGGTTGTACAGGATTGGCCTAGGCCATTAACGCCTTCAGATATTTGAACCTTTCTGGGATTAGCAAGCTATTATAGGAGTTTTGTTGAAGGATTCTCTTCTATTGCATCTCTGTTGACTAAATTGACCCAAAATAAGGTTAAGTTCGTGGGTCAAATGAATGCGAGAAGTGTTTTCAAACCTTGAAGGATCGACTCATATCGGCTCCTGTCTTGACCTTATCTAATGGCTAGGAGGGGTTTGTGGTGTATTGTAATGCCTCATAGATCGGGTTGGGTTGTTTAGTTATGCAACATGGTAAGGTAATAGCATATGCATCAAGGCAATTGGAGGTGCACGAGCGTAATTACCCAACGCATGATCTTGAGTTGGTGGCGGTGGTTTTTGCCTTGAAAATTTGGAGACAGTATTTGTATGGGGTACATGTTGATGTTTTCACCGATCACAAGAGTTTTCAATATGCGTTCACTCAAAGGGATCTTAATTTGAGGCAAAGAAGATGGTTGGAACTCCTAAAGGACTATGACATGAGTGTTCAATATCATTCCGGCAAAGCCAATCTGGTAGCTAATGCTCTTAGTAGGCTATCTATGAGTAGTGTGGTGCATGCTGGGGAAGAGAAGAGGGAGTTGGCAAAGGATGTTCACCGGCTGGCTAGGTTGGGTGTTAGGTTGGCCGACTCTAATGATGGCGGTATCCATGTTCAAAGTGGCGCAGAATCTTCGGTGGTGGTTAATATGAAAACTAAGCAACATTTGGATTTATCGTTGGTAGAATTGAAGAAGTTGGTTTCCAAGAAGGAGATTGAGGTTTTTTCCTAAGGAGAGATGGTATGCTTTGGTACCAAGACCGGCTATGTGTTCCAGATGTGGATGATCTTAGAAGGATGATCATGAGTGAAGCTTACAACTCTAGTTATTCAATACACCCAAGATCCACTAAGATGTATAGAGATTTGAAAGAGGTTTACTGGTGGCATGGGATGAAGAAGGATATAGCCAAGTTCGTGTCCGAATGCCTGAGTTGTCAACAGGTGAAGCCGGAGCACTAATGGCCCGGTGGCCTAGCTCAAGACATTGAGATTCTCATTTGGAAGTGGGAAGATGTGAACATAGACTTTGTGGTTGGTTTACCTCGTACCCGAAGACAATTTTACTCCATTTGGGTTATCATTGATAAGATGACTAAGTAAGCTCACTTCCTACCAGTCAAGAGTGTCTATGGTGCCGAGAATTATGCAAGGTTGTACATCCAAGAGTTGGTGAGGGTGCATGGTGTCCCTTGGTCTATCATATTGGATTACGGTACCCAATTCACTTCATACTTTTGGAGATTGTTCCAAAACGGACTTGGTACTAAGTTTAAATTGAGCACCACCTTTCATCCTCAAACCGACAGACAAGCCGAGAGAGAAATTCAAACCTTGGGGGATATGTTGAGGGCGTGTGTGTTGGAGTTCAAAGGAAATTGGGATGACCACCTTCCACTCATTGAGTTTGCCTATAATAATAGTTTTCGTGCTAGCATTGCTATGACAACATTTGAGGCATTGTACGGGAGGAGGTGTAGGTCAGGTGAAATTGTTCGAGTTGGGTGAAATGGCATTGATCGGTCCGGATTTTATGTTGGAGGCCATAGAGAAGGTGAAGATGAGTAAGGAGAGATTGAAGGCTGCCTAAAGTCGCCAAAAGTCATTCTCGGATGTTAGAAGGAGGGATCTTGAATTTCATATAGTTGATTGGATGTACGTGAAGGTTTCACCTATGAAGGGGGTGATGCATTTTGGTAAGAAGGGCAAGCTAAGCCCCCGACATACTAGTCCTGATGAGATTGTTGAGCGGATTGGGAATGTGGCTTACATGTTGGAGTTGCCTCCAAACTTGAGTTCCATTCACCTGGTCTTCCATGTGTCTATGTTGAGGAAGTTAATTGGTGATCCTAGGACTATTGTGCCTTTGGAGGGTGTTGAGGTTGAGGAAAACTTATCTTATGAGGATGTCCCAATAGAGATTTTGGATAGGCAGGTGAAGCGGCTTCGTAACAAGGATGTAGCTTCGGTGAAGGTACTTTGGAGAAATCAACATGTGGAGAGTGCTACATCGAGGTGGAGTTAGACATGATGAAGCGAAACCCCCACCTTTTCCAATCTACTCAAGTCTAAGGTGTTAGGCTCTTCCTCTTCTACGTGGTCCTAATTCTTCCATTCTTGAGTCTCATGACATGACATGCATACACGTGCATTGGGAAGATTTTATTTATGATGTGTTGAATGATTTTAATATGCTTTGGCATGAGTTTTCATGACTTTGTAATTTTCAAGAGGTGAGTTGTATGTTGCATCATATGTTTGGATGTTTCATGTTCTAAGTCCAGCCTTTCAAGCCTTGTTCTTCCACATTCGAGGATGAATGTTTCCAAGGGGGAGATGATGTAAGGACCCGAATTTTCGAACAACTTTGTCGGACCTCATAATACTGCCGCGAGCAAACAATTGACCAAGTGTCACTCCATGGAAGGCCCACATGGCCAGTGTGAAGTCACACGGATCATGTGGCCTACAATGAAGGGGTACTTGGCCATAATTTCGAATACAGGGAATCGACGGGAAGTTTCAGGTTAAGTGTGGCACACGGCCACCCACACGGTCTGTGTGGTGTGGTACAAGCCATGTGGCCCACCATATAAGCTCACAACGTGAAATTTTTCTTAGTACGAAATCATCGTCTCGTAACGTTTTCGTGCGAATTTTTCTAAGTGTTGTTTTATGATGCTTGACACGACCCATGTAGTGTCACACGGGCCTTGTGGTTGTCCGTATGGCACCCCTTTGCTTAAAAAATTCTAAGTGTTGAAGATGTGGAAGATTTGTCTAATTTGTCTAAGTTTCATTTCACGGGCACTGTTCATGGCCCGTGAAATGCCTCACGGACCGTGTCAGTGCCAGTGAGGCCTTGACGGATCAATTTCCATCCGTTTCATTAAAGGATTTTACGTAAATTTGAATCACTTTAAATGTATTTTATGACCTTTTTGCCTATCTTAAGCCCCTAAATCAGCTGAGGCTACTTCATTCTTTTTAGAAACACTCTCATCCTAAAATCAATTCCTAAAAATCTTATCTAAGTTCTCCTCTCAAAACTCAAGTAAGGGACTCAAATTAGGGTTCATCTCTCAAGTTCTTCTTCTAAGGCTAAGGTATGAGGGATTGATTCTTTGTCCCTTTCAGCCAAGAAGACCCAAACTCTTCTCAATTGATTTTCATAAATTTTACTTACTTTAAATGTGGGCTTTCATTATTTGATTTTATTAAATTCAATTGAAGTATGGGTTGTGCTTTATTGATGATTTTAAATTAATTTAAGCCCTTATATTATAGTTTGCATTGAGATTATGAAATTATGAATGTGCATGCCCCCTTTAAAGTTTGATTTATGCATGGGTAATCTATATTATGATTTAAATGTGAATTTAATTATATATTTACTTCAACTTCATAGTATATTTTTTATTTTAGATTGAATCTATATTACCCATGCTATTCTCACATCATTCATTGCATTTGCATTCATGAACATTAGTATCTCTGGAAATTATGAAGTGGGTTAAGCCCAATTATATTTTATGATATGATTTTGATAAGATTATGGGTTATGACAAGAATGTGATCACATATATGTCAATGATTATGGCTCTTTGAGCATTTTGGGTGCTTGCACCATTCCATATAGGTAGATGAGTTAGTCCTTGCATGAGTATCATGATTATGATTTATGGTTTGGCATTTATGCCTAATTGTGCATTGAACGGATTTGTAATGAATATTGTATCTCTTGAAAGCACGTATATGTATAAGTATTCTCGTGGGATGTTTTGACTTAACACCGATAGATTGGGGGCATCAGGGCTATCCCCAAGGGTCCTCTCCCTTTTCTCGAACTATGTGCCAATATTGGAATAGAAGCCATTATCTAAATGACCGGGTCGTAAGAAATGGTTATTCATTTTGCTTTGACATGATATGATTTTTGAAAATCCTTCCAAAATGGTGTGTTCCGTAAGGAAGATGACCATCCACCGAAATAGGGGTCCCGTAATGTGTAATGTAGATTACCTTTGGCAAGTAATCTTCTCTCTATCGATGGGATATCTCTATCCAACTATTTATGTAATAGCTCGCATGGGTTTGATTTTTCAGTTATAGTCCATCCCCACTATATATATATATATATATATATGAGAATTATTGTATTTCATGCATCATGAATTTCATAGCATATTGTATACTATTCTCCTTTGGATATATGACTTTTTCCATATTATGTGCCCTTGTAATCTAACATTTAAATGCAGGTTGATAAGTCATATGCATTGCATGCCCGCATACTTAGTACATTCAAACGTACTAACACATACTTTATGCCTACATGATTTTACCATGTAGGGGCCAAGAGCTACGATTATCCACCGTTTGATAATTAGCTTGAATCTAGAAAGTTGTAATTGTGGTGAGTCCTCTCTTCCAAGGACAAGCCTCCTCCCTTTATCTATTGAATATGACTATCTTGGATTGATTATAGGAATTAAGTAGGTATGTATGTTTGAAGAGTAAGGTCCCTTTCCCTTATGATATCCCCATAGCGTGAGTCCTACTTTCCCATCCCTTAGAACTATGTGTTTATTTCTTGAATGTGCTTCCAAACTGATGATGTGGTTTTGATTGCTTTGAGGGTTGTGTGGCAACTCTTGGGTTCCCAAACGCCGTGTCACTTCTAGGCCCTAGGTCCGACTCATGACAACTGGTGGGGTTGGTGCATAAGATTGGGCATTGCTAGCCTACCTTGGACAATCTCTTTGAAAATGACCCATTTGGCTACACTTAGAGCATGCATCACCTCCTTTAAGGCACCTCCCGAGTGCAGTTTACTTCACATGTCACATGGTGGCTTACCCTACGAACCTATAGTCACACTAGCCTGCAAATGAGATCCTTAGGCTCTGAAATTTTGAGACTTTTGATTATTTCGATTTTCGGGTGTCGATGCACTGGCAAATGAAGGTACTAGCCAGGGCTTAAACTTGCTACCATTCCCATTTACTCTCCTCCCAACCTCATGGCTGGAGGTTTTAGCCCTCTTATTCGTGATCTCCTCCCTATCTTGTTGTCTTTCCTCATCAGCCTGTTGCACATAGACCATCAATCTGCCTATGTCCATGTCGCTCACAAGCATAACTCCTCTCCCAACTTTCATTGGCCACTTGTTCAAGCCATCAACGTACGTTCACAACCATGTCAGGAGCATATCAAGATAGATGTAAGAACTCAAGACCATATTCCTTCACCATCATAGAGCCCTGTTTCAAATTTAAGAACTCTCTTACATTGGCCTCCCTCAGCTCTCTCAGAAGAAAGCGCCTCAAGAAGGCTTCCTCAAACATTGTCCAAGTCAAAATTGGGGCACCCTCTCCTTGGTTCTTCTTCCAATGATCATACCACAGCCTGACAACACCCTTGAGCTAGTAGGCAGCCAACTCAACCCTATCATCTTGGGTCACATGTGTCACTGGGAACACTTTCTGTAGCTCATCAATATAGTTCTCAGGATCCTCAGTGGGTGTAGATCCTATGACCTAGGGTGGGTTCAGCCTAAAAAATTCCCGAACTCTGTATGTGCCCTACGCATCCTGTGTACCTGCTCCATGTCTAACATCAAGTGCTGCCACAGCCTGGGCGAAGCTCTGGTGGCCTGGCGGAGCTCAATATTCGATATGTCAGCCTATGGTGGTTGTTTAGGGATGGCTGGTGTGAACACATAATTTTTCACCAAAACTAAAAAATTTCACCTTTTAGTGTTTTTAATATTTATTTTGGGTTTAAATTATATATCTTCTTTTTTTATCTTATCTTAGTAAGTTTGTACGAAATAATTTGAAAAGTATAAAAATAGAGGCACATTTTAAGATGAGTTTATTTTAATTTATTCCAAAAGTTGATGTTTTTAGTTGAGGTTTTAATTAATAAACAAGAATTTTCAAGTTATAATTTTAGATTAGCTATTAAACTTTTTCTATATTATATTAGTTTAAAATTTAAATATTGTTTTCAACCTTATATATATATTTTATATATCTGTCTCTCACGTATTTATATAACATAAAAAAAAACCTAAACTATCTAACAAAACTACCCCACAATGCCCCCACACTAAACTCGGTACTCCCTCACTTTCCACATTTGCACATCACACACACAACCCATTCCCTCATATACTTCTATATATACACTACAAACAACATGCAAAGAGGGGAATGCATTCATACACTTGGAAACAAAAAAAATACACGACACAAAAAGAAAATCCGCACAAGCACGCACACACTAAAAACTCTGCACAAACACTCAAAAAAGGAATTCTAAAAAAAAAAAACTAGAAAAGTGGAGGTTGAGGTTTGCTTTCGGGATTTCGGGTTCGTTGTTCCAGATTGTGGCCTATTCTTTGTAAGTTAATCTTCACAAGAGGTAACACTCAATCCTTCCTGTGTAGCTTGATGTGATTACAGTACATTGGAGTTATCGGATTTTATTTGTGTTTAACCCGTTAATATTTTTATGTGATAATATGAAGTATATATGTTCAAATCTCTTGTACCAACGTATTAGCCATATTTTTTATATTGTTTAATATAGTGTAAAATTATTATAACAACATGTAGTTTATTTTGGGTTTAAATAACCCACTATTTGTTTCATGCTTAATTAAATATAATGTCCAAATTTATTTTTATCTTTCTATTTTAATTTTTATGACGATATGGGTATTTAATAAACTAAAAGTGAAAAAAATGATCAATTACATGGATTCATTATGTAAAATGTTTCTCTTAGTTTCTAGGTTCTTCTGTTTATTTTTATGACTAAAGTAAAAAGGGGAAAATTTTAGGTGTTCATAATTCGTAACATGCAAAATGTGTAAAACTTTTATATAAGATTCGTTAGGGTATTCTTACTAATATCGTACCCATTTCTTTCCTTAGAAAAAACATACAATAAAAATGCAATAAAATCGGAAGGTTCATAACCTTTTTTACATCTCATTTGAGTAATGATTTTTTAGAAAATTATTAACAATTTTATGTTGATCTATGTAATTGATATTGAATCGTTAAATTATGCTTTTCGTAGATCTGAATGACTAAAATAAATAAATAAAGTTTTTTGGACATTGTATTTAGGAGCATGATTAGGCCGATAAATAATGATAGGCACACATTAGGACTCAAACTTTATCAAATAAGCTTTCATTTGAAAACTACAAAATGATAATTAATTCATGGCAAGGTTGGAAAGCGCTGCTACCAATACACCACGAACCAATAAAATATGACAATTGTTTTAAAAAAATATATCCAAAATAAATTGAAGAAGGTAGGTAAATAAAGTGTTTGTAAAACCAAGAAATAAAATGTTTTCAAATTGACATAAGTCATGCATAAATCAATAAAGTAACCATGCTAGAACCATGAGACTCGAAGGGTACCTAACACCTTCCCCTTGGTCAATAGAATTCCTTACACAAATTTCTAATTCACGGATTAATAAAAATAAAGAGTATTTTCCTTTGATTAGGGTAAAAAAGCGCGACTTGGAACACCAAAACTCAATTCCAAGTGGCGACTCTGAATAAATAAAATAATCTCCTTTTCAAAGATGTCACTTTAATTAGAAAAAATCTATTTTTCAAAACACCACGCAGAGAAAAATCAGGGTGTGATAGGTGGCGACTCCGCTGGGGACATGTACAAATTCAGGCTTTAAAAATATTAATTTATTGCATGGCTTTATTTATTTATTTATTTATTTATTATGTTGTATTTGGTGGTTTAATATGCTATTAGCCTTCTTATTAACTGATTCAATATTATTTGAAATATAAATGGTCCTCTCTCGTGCACCCATCTGAGTAAGGGGGGCACCGAGTTCAGTACCGGTACCACCGGACCGGGACCGGTAAGGGGGGGGGGGGAGGTTTCCGGAACCCGACCGGGAATCCGGTTATTTAAAAAAAATTTAATTAATATATTACAAATTTAGAATTTGAAGTGTAATTTTTATATGTTAAATTAAGATTAATATTTAAAATTTAAATTGAAGTTTAAAATGTTAAAGGTTAAATTAAAATTTTAAAATAGTATTATTATTCATTATATAATTTTTTTACAAATTTAAAATGAAGTTTGATTAAAGTTGTCATAGAATATAAGTATAAAAGTTTTAAATCTATAAGTAGTTCTACTTATATAAAACCTTTAAAGTGTAAAAGCAAATTTTTTTAACTTTCTACGTTAAAAGTTTAAATTTCTAATTATTTAAATATAAAATTATAAAGTTTAATTTTAAGGATTAAATTTTGAATGTTTCTTTTTATATTTTAAACTTTAAAGTTAATAAAGATTTGAGAAATAAGAGGGTAAATATATTAAAAAAAAGTCAAAACTTAAATTAAAATTAAGTCATGATAATAACATTAAAAAAAGAAATAAGGCGAATAACCTATAATTTTATTACGTTATTTTAAAATTTAAATTGTACAATGTAGTGATGTAAGATATTAGAAATCAACCTAATTTACACAGCCACCTTGTAGAAAGGGTTCTGTTCAACTAGGTCTTATTTATTGTAAATTTGTAACACAATAAAATTTAATCACTAATATCTTAAACCACTTTGAAATTCTTGCCTAAGTGTTTCTAACATTTCTAGTGTTACATTTTCTGGAATCGACTCTTGAGATTTTTCCTCTAGAAAGTCCATGCCGTTTTCACTTGATTCCGGTAAAATATTATCGATATCAGCTTCAAACTGAGAAGGCAATGTCGGACGCCCTAAATTCCTGCGCTCCACATTTATCCAATCTCGAAATAAGACTGAAACTTCTAAGCTATCAGCTGCTAGTGAATGCCTATGGTCTCCAAATTGGAATCTAGCAACACTAAAGCGCCGCCCGAAGCCACCGACGATGCTTGAATTGCGAGGACATCACAAACCACCCGCTGAAGTCTTGGAGACGCTTTTCCACGATTCTTCCACCATGCTAAAAGCTGTTGCTTCCTCTCTGTATTTGATGCTTTCTGTAGCCTGGTTAAGATATTCATCAAAACTATTATTTTCGTTAGCGGTTGGTCCAAGCTGAAATTCTAACATGGCGTCAATATCATCCTCGTATCTAGGCCTACATGGTTGTGGTTCTTGGTATTGTACATTTTCTACTAAATTATACTCTTCTAAATCATACAGTTTTCTAGCTTCTGTTCTAATGTTACTTTTAACTACGTCCAAATTATGTGATTGAATTTGTTTTTTGCATTCGATTTCTAAGTTTGTATATATATCCGCCATTCTAGATACCTTGACTTCTTTGTAAGCCGGATTAAATAAACAAGCAGTTAAATAAATCTGAGGGATTGGAAAAAAGTATTTCCTAAATTTTTCTATCATTTTTTTTAACAAGTTCTTTAAATTTTGGATTATTTCTTAACAAAGCAAATTTAGTACATATAGCACAAATATTAGGCAAAACAGAACAAATCGTAGGATAATAAAGACCAGATATTTGTTTAGTGGCTAAATAAAAAACTTTTAAAAATCCAATTAAATCCTTAATATCAATCCAATCATTTTCATCTAGCCGGTAGGTCATATCTACATTATGTGCATTCCAAACCATTGTAACCGATCTCCTATATTCATAAGCTACTTTTAGCATTTCATACAACGAATTCCACCTAGTAGCTACGGTTTTAGGAATTTTCCTAACAGGCAAATTACATTCAATGCACCGACTTTCAAATTCTTTACGCCTAGCCTTTACCTGGCATCTAAAAATAAAATGCCATGCTATTTCTACTTTATTAAAACCGTTTTCAAATAATGAGACACCATCTCTAACAATTAAATTGTAAATATGAGCAACATATTTTATATGGAAACCATCTTCGTAAATTGAACTAAGAATAGGTTTTAGATAATCTACAACACGTTTATTACTAGAAGTGTTATCTAAAGTTACACTAATTATTTTACTAGATATACCAAAAAATTGCAAAACATCAAGAATAGTTTGCGCAATATAAGAACCTGTTTTGCGCATTTCACAACTTTTATATCCTAAAATTCTTTTCTGCATATTCCAATTTTCATCTATCCAGTGGCCGGTAATTGTAAAATAATCATTACCAGTAATACTACGTCCCATATCAGAAGTAATTGCTAGCCTACAAGTACTATAAGCAAATAAACATCTAAGATATTGTACATGTCGTGCCTGATAATCAAAAACAGTTTTTTTAATTGTATTTCTAGAAGAACCATTAAAAGATGGGTTATAAACAATTTTAATATAATGGATAAAACCAGGATATTCGGTAAAACTAAAAGGCAAACCAGTAACAAGAATCATTTTAGCAAGCTCGTCTAAGTCACGTTGTCTATTATAAGGCCAATGTGTACTAGGATCGGAAATATTACTTGGATTTAATTGCAATTGCACCATATTTGAACCTCCCACCGATTCTTCGGGAATGATAGTTCCATATTTTTTGGAATCCGCAATGGCTTGGGCATGCAAAAACTCTAATTTAAAATAATGCATTAAGTGATTTTTCAGATGACTTGTCTCACCCCCCTTTCCCGAAGTTTTATGGTTTAAAACATGCTTACATTTGTTACAAATCGCTTTTGTTTTATTTTCATTTCGTGTTAAAAATTGCCAAACAACATATTTTTTAGCGCGTTCCGTCTTAGGCCTATTAGATGACGAAGGTTGTACGAGGGGAGCGGGGGGAGGGGGGGGGAGTAGTAGCAATATATAGGGGTTGAGTTTCATCGTCATCAAAAATATCGTCGTCCTCATTAATTTCAAAATCATCTTTTGGTAAATCTTCATTAAAGCCAAATCTACGTTCAAGAAATTCGTGTTCTAATTCCGTATTAGAGTCAA
This sequence comes from Solanum rostratum, assembly GCA_029948455.1. Classification (NCBI taxonomy): domain Eukaryota; kingdom Viridiplantae; phylum Streptophyta; class Magnoliopsida; order Solanales; family Solanaceae; genus Solanum; species Solanum rostratum. The sequence goes on from CM057048.1 coordinate 63,418,799, forward strand.
TATTAAAACATGTGTCGTCTATGTGTGTAAAATCTTCGGTATTAAATCTAAGTGGTGGTTGTCTTGTAGATTTAGACGAACTACCACCGGATTTTTTACCGGTTATAGCTTTCTTTATTCCACAAAAAAAAGTACTTTTTCCCTTTCCTTTTCCACCGGAATCCATGTTAAATTTAATTAAACAAGTAAAGATTATATGCAAAAATTCAAGTTATGAAATATGAACTTATAATTTATGAATATAAAAAAATAATTCAAGTAGACAAGTAATCAAATAACCAATTAAAAGAGCAAATAAGTAGGAACGAAGGTACCAAACGTCTGTGTACAAACAAACATAGATGCCGAAATTGATGAAAGTTGAAGCTTGAATATGCTCCGAATTGATCCTCCAAAATTTGCTCCGAATTGCGATTAACACACCACACCAAATTAAATAATATTTTTACAATAATTGAGAGAGTAAATAATTAATATATAATAAATTTGAGAGTAGTATGTATAATATAATCATAAATTTATAATAGTGGAGAGAATTGAGAAATGAGTGAGTTGAGAATATTGAGAGAATTTTAAGATGATTGAGAGAATTGGATTGAAAAATTAGGAAAGATTTAGGGGTATTTATAGTTGAGAGATTCTTGAATTTTGGAATTTTTTTTTTAAAAAATTAAAAGAAAAAGGTCAAAAACGGGCAGTACAAAAGTTTTTTGTTACCGTTGGTATGCCCCACCCCAATGGTAACAAAATTAAAAGAAAATTAAACCGGTATTACCGGTCCGGTACTGGACCGGAACTGGTAAATCGATTCCGGTAATAACCGTAAAATCTCCCCCTTCCTTCCCGATACCCCCCTAATCGGAACGAACCGGAACCGGATCGGAACGGTACTTAACCGGTACGAGAACTGGAACCTACCGGATCCATTGCCAGGTTTACATCTGAGTCTTCTGAAAAGTCCACTTTGATTCGAAAATGCGATTTATGCTTCCAAAATATACTTTGAGGTACCAAAGATGCAATTATGCTCCTGTGAAGGAATTTAGTTATACAAATTTTAGGATAGAAATTTCCAGACAGTGAGGCCTGAAAGCCTGCTACCGTTAAATTGTTCCTTCCCAAACTCAAGTTGTCTACTCATTTTATAGCTGGTCTAGACACCAAGTACATTAGGGTTTAAAATCAAGTTGAACCAGTGTTAGGGTATGATTTGTTTGGATCATGAACGTTTGACTTAGTGGGCTCGACACTGGGGTCGAGTCCATCTAGGACAAGTGCCCAATTTTGAGACTATCATGGACATTCTCTATGCTACTTGTTGCATTATCACAGGGATTATATCAAATGTTGACTGGCTTTTAGATGAATTAATTGAAAACAAGACATTTTTGTGTTTTCTATCTTTTTAAATCACCCTTTCTTAGAAAAAACGAGAAAAAAAACACTCTAAAAGATCTTTTCTCCTTTAAGAAAATTAAGAGGCTTCAATTTTTATTCACCTAATTATTTTTTAAAATAACGGAGATTAAACTACAAAAAAATAAATAAATAAATTGATAGGGTTTAAAGTGAAAAATAGATTTATTTTTATGTTGGTTTGGTGTTTTTCATTAAACTTATTCTTATAAAGTTTCTCAGACCTAGGTTTAGTATGATAATAATAATAATAATAATAATAATAATAATAATAATAATAATAATAATAATAATAATAATAATAATAATAATAATAATAATAATAATAATAATAATAATAATATTAATAATAATAATATTAATAATAAGAATAATAATAATTATGATGATGATGATGATGATGATGATGATAAATTCAATCTTTTGAGTTTAATCACAGTGTAAACTCTAAGATTTCTTTTTATTTTTTTTTTAAAAAAAAAGAAAAACAAATGCCTTAAAAAGTCATGTCCATTTCGTTCTTTCGACGAGTTTGTCCTATTTTTTTTACTCTCTTTCAAAAAATGCAGTGATAATTTGGCTAAATTTCTCAAGTGTCGATGTTCGTCAAATGAAAGCCAAAATAAATTCTAATTTGTCATCATCCTATAGGGACAAAATGAGCTCAATAGGGAGAGGTGATAAGGAAGCTAGAGATGACCAGTCACCCCAGTTTATGGTGTTAGAAAAGGGTCTATAATATCTGAAGGCATGATAAGAGAATATGGAAAATAATGGAAACGGAGAGGTATTTAAGCATCTAGGATACTTGCGAAGCCTCTTGTATGTTGAGACGCGAAGGGAAGTGATAGAAGCTTTAATCTATTTCTGGGATCCATTGAATAATGTCTTTCCTTTTGCTGATTTCGAGCTTACCCTAACCCTAGAAGAGATAGATACATTTATGGGTATAGGCAAGGACCTTCACAAAGGAGAACCTATGATGCCCAAGCATATTGGTGCAGAAGATTCTTAGAATTATTGCACATCAAACAAGTGGAGATGGATTGTCTAAAACAGGGTTGGGTTCATTTAGATTTCCTCTACAAAAAATGTAACGCCCGGTAAAATTATCAAAATACCCCTAGAGTGAGGGTATGCACGTAACGCATCTTCCGATGCTCATATAGCAAATCCGAGGCCGGATTTGTGATCAGCATAAAAAATTGAGTGGGAAAATGGTCTCGGTCGATTTTTAGAGCGATCCAATCAAAAGATAATTTTTTGATATGAAGCATAAAATAGTGTTAGTACGCGACAGGGCGCATCGCGCACCTATCACGAACCAGCACTTGTATCCATTTGAAATTTTTCGACGGGATGGAGAAAACTCATTCAAAAACTCTTTTTTGAAAATAATTGTTCGCTACCAGTCTGCGTCGCGGACTATGTCTTTTGCGAGTTGAAAATTTCTAAATCATTATGAGGGGCATTCCAGTCAATTCTCCTCCCCTCCCAAACTCTATACACGATCTAATAAGGTCGTTTCGACATGAAAAGGATGTAACCCCCCCCATTCTAAGTCCTATTCCATAATCTGACAAGGCTAGGGCTTGAGGAGAGAAGAGAAGAGCTTGAGTCGAGATATTCGAGAAGAGATCCTTGACGTACATGGTTCATAGCTGCATCCCAGGTATGTAAGGCTAAACTAAAACATGAGATTGTTCTCTCATGTGCCCCATAGAGGTCATAGATGAGTTGATGGTTGAGGAGTCTATATGTATGATTTCTTGATGGTGTTTCTTGAAAAATTGATTTGAAATTACATGTTTTCTATGTTGATGATCATCATACTATTTTTTTTTCCTAAATTGAATCTTTTCATGAGAATTCGCATAACCCTACATGACTATTTTGAAAAGCATGCATAAAGAACTTGGGAATTGAAGAAAGAGCCTTGAGTTAAGATTGTGATTGTGATTGTGGTGAGAGAATGCTGAGTCTAGAGCCTTGAGTTAAGATTGTCATTGTTGATTGCGATTGTGATTGTTATGAGATATGATGATGAGTTGATAGAGTTTGATTGCCTTATGAGTCTCTATAAATGAACTCTACCGATGTGTCTATTCACTTGACTCTTAATGATTGTTCTAAATCTTGAGTCATTGATGAGATTGATTAATCAGAAGCTTAAAGTCCCTATGAGATTGATTGATGAGAGGGTTAAAGTCCCTATGAGATTGATAGATGAGAGGGTTAAAGTCCCTATGAGCTTGATTGATGATAGGGTTAGAGTCCTTATGAGGTACCGATCATTGACGGGGTTAAAGTCCCTACGAGATTGGTTGAGATGTACGTTTTATGAGCATTGAGTCAGGAGGAGCATCGAGCACCTAAATGGGTAAGAGGTTTTCCTCTTGAGTTTATGCCCCTAAAGCATAGCGGACTTGTTGAGTATTCTGACTCCATATTGGGTGAGCTGATATGGTTTTGATTGGTTCTCTACCTAGCAAGTATAGAACGGTTGTGGCAACACCGGCGGGATGTTGTACAATCACTGGCTCATAAGTGATTGTTATCGGTTAAGAGAAACTCCCATAGATTTCCTACCTTATTCCAAGTCTAGATGAGATGAGAGGAGGTGAGATCCTCTAAGATGAGTTTTGAGATGAGATGAGAGGAGGTGAGCTTCTCTGAGATGAGTTTTGAGATGAGATGAGAGGAGGTGAGCTCCTCTGAGGTGAGTTTTGAGATGACATGAGAGGTGGTGAGCTCCTCTGAGATAAGTTCTGAGATGAGACGAGAGGAGGTGAGCTCATCTGAGTTGAGCTTTGAGATGCGTTTGAGACTATTGATGAGTTTGAGTTATTGATGTGTCATTTGTCTACTCTTTATTCATTCATAGATGGACATTTGACTATTTGATGTGATTTGATGTTTATTTTGAGTTGATGTTGTTTCCCTATTTCTCTACCGGTTTCTGTTTCACTCAGCTATTTTACATAACAGTACATTCCAAGTACTGATGTCCACTCTGGACTGCATTGTTTTATGATGCAGAGGCAGGTACTAGAGATCATCAACAGGCACTCCATTGAAGATTAAAGATTGCAGCTGATTTGGTGAGCCTTCCCTATATCGGAGGACCCACCGTGATATGCTCATCTTGCTTTAAAGTTAGAGATTGGACTATTTCTTTTATTTTGATTGGGTAGCCATGCATCAGTCATTGACACCACATGATTAGTGATAGAGGCTTCATAGACAATGGTCGAGCATTGATGTTGAGATTGTGAGCTAGTTCTTTCTACTAGCCTACATTATATATATATATATATATTATTTTGAGACTTTACATGAGATGTGCCCATTTACTTACTTATACTTTCCGCTGTTCAGTAGAGTTTATTGATTGAATGATGTTGAAGATGCTAAGTGGTTCGCTTGGGGACTAGAAATAGTCTCCGAGTGTCGGCCACGCCAAGGGTACCTTTCTGGGGAGTGACAAACTTGGTATCAGAGCACAGAGTTCAAGTGTCTTAGGGAGTCTATGAAGCCGTGACTAGTAGAGTCTTCTTTATGGGTGTGTTGTCGACCACATTTCATAAGCAGGAGGCTATAGGACATTAGGAAAGTGTTACCTTTTTCTTTTCATTTCAATTCGTGCGATAGAGTTATAATCTATGGAAACTCTCTTCTAATTCGTGCTCTACGTGTGCAGAATTGATAATATGCTTCCCAGGAGAGCTGTCAGAGGAAGGGGACGTCCTGCCAGGCAAGACGTTAATCCACCTGAGCCTCAAGTACTCGAGGAGCTCGTAGATCCAGCTGTCCCTGCTGAGCAACCCCCTCAAGAGGAGGTCTCCAATGCCAAGTTACGCCAGGTTATTCGAGCTCTAGCCCAGGCTGTCGAAGCACCTGCTGTGAGACAAAGCACAGGTAGACCAGATTCTCATGACACCTCTAGAGTCCGAGAATTTTTTAGGAAGAATCCTCCTGAGTTCACGAGGTCTGCATCTACTGAAGATCCTTAGAACTATGTGGATGAAGTTGAGAAGGTGTCCAAAGTGATGCACGTGACTGATGCTGATAGGGTTGAAGTAGCTGCCTACCAACTCAAGGGTATGGCCAGATTGTAGTTCGACCAGTGGAAGAAAAGTAGAAGGGATGATGCTCCATGTTTGACTCGGGCAATATTTGAGGAAGCCTTCTTGGGACGCTTTTTCCCATGAGAGAAAAGAGAAGCTAGTGTGAGAGAGTTCCTAAATCTAGAACGGGGTCCTATGACCGTGTGTCACGGACTTGGTCGCAATTCCAATGAACCGTGCGGCCTAGCAAACTTTCTCGCTATAAGTTGCTAGTCAGCCTTGTTCCTAACGCTTAGCGGAAGATAGAAATTATAAGCAAAAGGATTAAAGAAGGAACTTGAGACTTTTGAGGAACAAAGAAAGAAATTTGTATTGCTTACAAAGGCTTTACAATGCTTGAATTGCTTGTTTTCTTGCTTGGTTCCAAATGAGAGGGTTGGAGAGGTATTTATACTACTCCACCTCCACAATGGACGACCAGGATCTATTTGATCCAATGGCTACAATTAAAGACCTAGAACCTTCTTCCAAAAATATCTAAGATATTTACAATCCACCTAAAATATCTAAGATATTTTCCAAGACAACCTTTCTTAAGATTTGTCTACAAGGTTCCAGAACCTTCCAGGTTGCTCCCCCAAGCTCCACAAGCTTCTAGAGAGTTCCAGAGCCTTCCAGATGCTTCTAGAATTTCCTGGAAAATTCTAGATTGTCTCTTAGCAGATTTTTAGGCGGAATTTGAGCGGGACGTCACAATCTCCCCCACTCAATGTGGCGACGTCCTCGGCGCATCTCTCTTGTATCCCTCGATCAAAGCCTTGTAGTTCCACAAAGCAAGTTCGTGTTCCCAACTTGCCTCACTGTCGGGAGACCCTTTCCATCGAACAAAGTACTCTATATAGCTTGGATGAGTCCCTCGTCTCAGAATAACTTGGTGCGCAAGAATTTCTTTGACTTCCTGTTCTGGCACCGTTGTGATGGCTGTGGGTGCTCTTTTTGACTCGCCTCGGCTTGGATCATCCTTAACTTGATGGTACGGCTTCAGCAGGCTCACATGAAAAACAGGATGCATTTCCAAGTGAGAGGGTAAAGTCAAGCGGTAGGCTAGCTTACCAATGCGTTTCTCGATCAGAAATGGTCCTTCATAGCGCCTTACTAGCTCTTTGTGCACCTTTGCAAACCTCTGGCTTTGATGAGGAAGGAGCTTCACCATGACCAAGTCGCCTTCCTCAAATTCCAAATGCCTCCGCTTAGCATCGGCCCACTTTTTCATTTTCTTCACAGCCTTTGCTAAGTATGCTTTTGCCAAGTTGGTCTTCTCGTGCCATCCCTTGGCAAACTTATACGCTGCAGGATTTGGCCCTTTGTAACCAATGGCCATAGTTTGTGGCGTCATTGGTTATTGCCCTGTTGCTAACTCGAATGGACTCTCCCCAGTTGATTCACTTTTCTGCAGGTTGTATGAAAATTGGGTGATGTCGAGAAGCTTGGCCCAATCCTTCTGGTTAGCACTGACATAGTGCCTCAAGTATAACTCGAGCAAAGCGTTCACCCATTCGGTTTGACCATTAGTTTGCAGATGAAAGCTCGTTGAAAAGTTGAGCTCGGACCCCATTATTTTAAAGAGCTCTAACCAGAACCTTCTTGTAAAGCGAGTGTCCCGGTCGCTGACTATACTCTTCGGTATGCCCCAGTATTTCACCACATGTTTGAAGAACAATTTTGCAGCATCTTCAGCGTTGAACTTGGTCGGGACTGGTATGAAAACTCCGTATTTGCTGAATCTGTCCACAACGACCATAATGTTACTGCATCCCTCGGACTTTGGCAGACACGTGATGAAATCCATGGAGATGCTTTCCCAAGGTCTCTCCGGGATCGGCAATGGCTCCAACAGACCAGGGGTGGGACGCTGCTCTACCTTGTCTTGTTGGCACACAAGACAAGTTTTCACATAGAGCTCTACATCGTCTCTCATTTGGGGCTAATAATAAGCTCGCTCGATGAGTGCCATTATTCGTCGGACTCCGGGGTCACCTGCCCACTTTGAATCATGGTACTCTTTGATGATCTCCTTCCTTAAGCCCTGCCATCTCGGCACGTATATCCGATTTCCCTTGGTTACGAGAACCCCGTCCTCCAGCCAAAATCGGCGTGTCTTCCCTTGACTTGCCAAATTCTTCAAACTCTTGGCTTGCGGGTCTTGCTCTAGTCCCTCTTTGATGCAATCCACCAAAGGGAAACTTGGACTGGTGATGGAGGCAACTTCGACCTTTCTGCTCAAAGCGTCGGCCACAACGTTACCCTTGCCTGGCTTGTACTCCATCACGAAGTCAAATTCAGCCAAGAAAGCCTGCCACCTTACCTGCTTAGGTGTCAGCTTCTTCTGCTTAAGGAAGTAACTGGTGGCGACATTATCAGTTTTTACCACGAACTTTGTGCCCAACAGATAATGTCTCCACGTTCTCAGACAGTGTACCACGGCCGTCATCTCCTTTTCTTGGACCGTGTACCGTTTCTCTGCATCGTTGAGCTTACGGCTCTCGTAAGCCACTGGGTGTCCTTCTTGCATCAAGACTCCACCTAAGGCGAAGTACGAGGCATCGGTTTGCACCTCATATGGTTTGGTGTGGTCTGGTAAGGTCAACACCGGCTCCTGGATCACGGCTTCCTTGAGTTTCTCAAACGCTGTCTGGCACGTCTCGTCCTAATCCCACGTCTGAGTTTTCTTCAGGAGGTCGGTGAGGGGAGGTCGGTGAGGGGAGCGACTATTGTTGAATAGCCCTTAATGAATTTCCGGTAGTAGTTGGCCAATCCAAGGAAGGAACGGAGTTCTGGCACATTCTGTGGCGGCTCCCATTCTTATATAGCGCGGACCTTGGACTCGTGCATTCGTAGCTTGCCCCCTCTGGCAATGTGCCCCAAGAAGGTGACTTCCTGCTGAGCAAAGGCACATTTCTCCTTTTTAACATACAACTCGTTCTCCCGAAGTACCTGGAATACTTGTCTCAAATGATTGATATGATCTTTCAAGGTGTTGCTGTATATGACAATGTCGTCCAAGTACACCACCAAGAATTTTTCCAAGAACGGTTGTAGGACTCTATTCATGAGGGTGCAAAATGTTGCAGGTGCATTTGTGAGTCCGAAAGGCATCACCAGAAATTCATACGAACCATACCTCGTGACACAGGTGGTCTTCGGTTCGTCTCCCTCGACGATTCTTACTTGGTAGTATCCGGACCGTAGATCCAACTTGGTAAACCATCGGGCTTGTCCAAGTTGATCGAAAAGATCAACAATCAGCGGAATTGGGTACTTGTTCTTCACCGTGATCTTGTTGAGAGCACGGTAATCAATGCACAATCGAAGTGATCCATCGTGCTTCTTCTGAAACAATACCGGGGCGCCTATGGTGCTTTTGATGGACGAATATACCCCATGTCCATCAGCTTCTTTAGTTGCCTCCTTAATTCTTCAAGCTCCGGAGGCGCCATGCGGTATGGCACAGCCGCTGGCGTGGTGGCACCAGGTACAAGCTCGATTTTGTAATCCACCTCCCTCTTTGGTGGTAACTTCTCGGCAGCTCGGGCGGCATCACATCCTTGAATTCCTCCAGAACAGGAACAATTTCTCTAGGAAGATCTCCGGTGGGAGGAATTGGTGCTTCCTCCTTCAAGGCAACCAGGTAGGTTGGCTCCCTCTTCTTGACTCCTTTGGAAAGCTGCAGTGTTGAAATTTGCTTCTCTCGGAGTCGAGCTTCTCGTTCTAGCGGCACTAGATGAGTGTTGCCTTCCTCCAAGATCCACATGGCATTCGCAAAGGGGACGGGGACGGCCTTAACTTTGTCCATGAACTCAATACCCAAAACGATTGGATAGTCGTCCATGGTGACGATAGAGAAATCAATGAGGCTGTTCCAGTCACCTAAGCAAACCCTTACATCTCGGGCAATTCCAAAGGTGGCTGTGGGTTCAGCATTGACCCCTTTGAGCCAACCACATCCTTTTTCATACTGGATGCCCAATCTTTTGGCTTCTTCAACTCGGAGGTAGTTGTGGTCAGCCCCCGTGTCAACAAGTGCCTTTACGGTGTGTTCTCCGACCGTGGCTTCCACGTATAGCCTCCCCTTCTTCTCGGTCTTGGGCACCTCCACTTTTGCCTTGATTGGCGTTGAGGAGTTGTAGGGCTCCTACTTTCTCCTCTTCTCGTTCTCGTTCCTCAATCAACGCTGAAAGTTTGGCCCTCTTAGGGCATTCCCTTGCTTTGTGTGGTCCTTCACCAAAGAAATATTTAAGCGGGTGTTTCTCGCCAGCCTTGGGTACCTTGGGTCCCTTCCCTTTATCGGTTATCTCCTTGCCTCGATGTTCTCCCCCACTCTTTCCCTTGCCGCCCTTATCCTTGGATTTAAGCTTCTCCGGTTTCTTAAACTCGATAAGGGATTTGGCAATGGAAATAGCGGTGGTCAAGTCTTGGGCTCCTCGTCTCTGGATCTCGAGTCTAGCCTACGGTTGTAGCCCATCCATGAAGGCAAAGAAAGCTTCCTTATCAGGATAATCAGGGATTTCGAGAAGTACCTCTGTGAATTCCTTTACATACTCCCGTATGCTTCCTTTGTGTTGAAGGCACCTTAGTTTGCCGCGAGCCTCCTCTTCAACGTTTCTTGGATAGAACTGCTTTTTGAGTTCACTCTTGAACTCCGCCCAAGTGCCTATCGAGTAGGTGCCTCTTTCAATGTCCCCCTGTCTCCTCCTCCACCATACCATTGCGGTATCCTCGAGGTAGAGGCAAGCCATATCTACCTTCAACACTTCGTCAGTTATGGCGAGCACCCGAAAGTATTGTTCCATACTCCATAAGAAGTTGTCTAGTTCCTTCGCATTCCTAGACCCTTTGAAGGTCTTGGGGCGTGGAACGTCCATTCTAGCGGGGGTAGTCCTTACCTCAGACGTAGATGGAGTCCCCTGGGCAAGAGCCCTCTTGCGCAAGCTGAGTTCTTCCTCAGTGCTCTCCAGTTTGCGCAAGAGCATCCCTAGCTATTCCCGGACTGACGAAATCTCTGCCTTGTGGGATTCCTCCATGGCCTTCATACTGTCGAGACATTGGGCCAGGACCTGGTTCATGGCGGATTGCATCTCCTCCCGCAACTCCTCCATGCTCTGTTTGACCTCATCGAACTTCTCCTGCCCGTCGGCTACCGCAAGCTCCACCCAAGCTAGCCGTGCCTCGAAGTCTCCCATGGGTTCCCTTGATTGAGATCTATGACCCTTGGCCTTCTTGTCGGCTACCTTTCTGACTTGGTTGATCTCACTTCCGTCTTCTATTTCCCCTGGATGTTCCAATAGTATTCAACCTTGCGCTCCGATATAAACTGTCACAGACTTGGTCGCAATTCCAACGAACCGTGTGGCCTAGCAAACTTTCTCGCTATAAGTTGCTAGTCAGCCTTGTTCCTAACGCTTAGCGGAAGATAGAAATTATAAGCAAAAGGATTAAAGAAGGAACTTGAGACTTTTGAGGAACAAAGAAAGAAATTTGTATTGCTTACAAAGGATTTACAATGCTTGAATTGCTTGTTTTCTTACTTGGTTCCAAATGAGAGGGTTGGAGAGGTATTTATACTACTCCACCTCCTCAATGTACAACCAGGATCTATTTGATCCAATGGCTACAATTAAAGACCTAGAACCTTCTTCCAAAATATCTAATATATTTACAATCCACCTAAAATATCTAAGATATTTTACAAGACAACCTTTCTTAAGATTTGTCTACAAGGTTCTAGAACCTTCCAGGTTGCTCCTCCAAGCTCCACAAGCTTCTAGAGAGTTCCAGAGCCTTCCAGATGCTTCTAGAATTTCCTGGAAAATTCTAGATTGTCTCTTAGTAGATTTTGAGGCAGAATTTGAGCGGGACATCACAAAGAGTATTGGTTGATGTTCACGCAACTATCTCGTTATGCTCCAGACAAGGTTGCTGATATGAGGGGAAGGATGGGAATATATGTCAATGGGTAGAATAGAGGACCCAAGAGAGATGGTATGGGGCAATGCTTGTGAGTGATATAGACATCGGGCAACTAATGACATTTGTGCAACAAGTTGACGAGGAGAGACAACATAACAAGGAGTTCAAGCGTAAGAAAGCCAAAACGTCTAGCCATGAGGTTGGAAGGAAAGGTAATGGTTAACCGATTTCCAGCACCATCATCTGCTAGTGCACCTGCGCCAAGAGGGATGATCAGAGGCCCCAGAATGTTAGAGCACATGTATCTCAGTCGCAAGCTAGTGTTGCTCAAGGTTCGCATGGTAAACTGTCGTGTGGTAAGTGTGGCAAGTTGCACATGGGAAGATGTCGTGAAGGGGATAATATATTCTACAAATGTGGCCAAGTGTGTCACTATTAGAGAGAATGTCCGCAGTGGGCTGGCCAAGCTTAATCTACTGCATCGCCTCCACTAGCTAGAGGAAACTAGAGGGCCACTTTGTCAGGCACAGGCAGAACAACAAATCGCTTGCATGCCATGGGTAGTCGCCAAGATCAGGAGAATTCCTCGGATGTTGTGACGGGTATGATTCAAGTCTTTACTTCTGATTGTTATGTTTTGATGGATCCTGGTGCCACATTGTCGATTGTAACTCCTTATGTCACAAGATTGTATAGAACCCCTGAGAGTCTCTTAGAACCTTTTGATGTATCTACTCCAGTGGGTAAGTCAATTCGAGCTGAGAGGATCTATAGAGCTTGTGTGGTGTCCATTCATCATAGGGACACTCTTGTTGATTTGATTGAGTTGGAGATGGTTGATTTTGATTTGATCATTGGCATTGATGGGCTTCACGCCTTTTATGTCTCTGTTGATTGCAGATCCCAAACTATTAAGTTCCAATTTCCTAATGAACCGGTTCTAGAGTAGAGAGGTGATTTTGTTACACCTAGAGCCCAAAGTTGATTTTCGAAGGTTGTATCTATCAGCTTGTGCGAGTGAAATATGATGATGTTGAGTCCCCTACTCTTGAGTCAGTTCCGATTGTTAACGAGTTTTCAGAAGTAATTCCTGACAATCTGCCCAGAGTCCCTCCTGATAGGGATATTGACTTTGGGATTGATATTCTTCAAGATACCCAGCATATTTCGATTCTACCTTATAGGATGTCCCCCGCTGAGTTGAAAGAGTTGAAAGAGCAACTAAAAAATTTGCTAGAAAAGGGCTTCATTAGGCCAAGTGTTTCACCTTGGGGTGCTCCTGTCCTATTCGTGCGAAAGAAAGATGGGTCCCTCAGAATGTGTATTGATTATAGGCAACTGAACAAGGTCACGATAAAGAACAAGTATCCTCTCTCAAGGATAGATGATTTGTTTGACCAACTCCAGGGCGCATCCTTTTTCCCTAAGATAGACCATAGGTCTGGCTACCATCAGCTGAAGGTACGAGAGAGTGACATTCCTAAAACAACCTTTAGGACTAGATATGGCCATTTTGAGTTCTTGGTCATGTCCTTTGGGCTGACGAATGGACCTGCCGCCTTTATGAACTTGATGAATAGAGTATTCAAACCATATCTTGATATGTTTGTGATTGTGTTCATCGACGACATTTTTGTATATTCAAGGATTGAGGAGGAGCATGCTAACCACCTTAGACTTGTCCTTCAAACTCTTAAGGACCATGAGTTGTATGCAAAATTCTCAAAATGTGAGTTCTGGCTTAAGTCAGCGGCCTTCCTAGGCCATGTTGTTTCCAGTGATGGTATTCGAGTGGATGCCCAAAAGATTGAAGCGGTTAAGAACTAGCTCCGACCGACCACTCCGACTAACATTAGAAGTTTCTCGGGTTTGGCAGGCTACTATCGCAGATTTGTTGAGGGATTTTCTTCCCTATCCGCGCCATTGACTAAATTGACTTATAAAAAGGTCAAGTTTCAGTGGTCGGGGGAATGTGAGAAGAGTTTGAAAGAATTGAAAACCAGGTTGACTACTGCACAAGTCCTAACCTTGCCCGATGGAACAGAGGACTTTGTAATTTATTGCGATGCCTCAAGGGTTGGATTGGGATGCGTACTAATGCAGAGAGGGAAGGTGATAGCCTATGCTTCTAGGCTACTCAAGGTTCATGAAAGGAACTATCCAACCCATGATCTCGAGTTAGCAACAATGGTGTTTGCACTTAAAATCTGGCGTTACTACTTATATGGAGTGCATGTGGATGTGTTCACTGACTACAAGAGCTTGCAGTACATTTTCATTCAGAAAGAGCTCAACCTGCGACAAAGAAGATGGTTGGAGTTGCTCAAAGACTATGACATGAGCATTCACTACCACCCAGGTAAAGCTAACGTTGTTGCTGACGCTCTTAGCAGGTTATCAATGGGTAGCACAACCCATGTGGAAGAAGGAAAGAAAAAGCTAGCCACGGATGTGCATCAATTGGCTCAATTAGGAGTTCGACTTGAGGAGAATGATAAAGGAGGAATTAACGTTCAGAACGGGTCTGCTTCCTCGTTAGTGGTGGAGGTAAAAGAAAAGCACGACCCACTAAGACTAACCTATCTACAACTACATCCCCGAGCGGCAGTCAAACGGGGGCGTGAATGCGAGATGCCAGCGGAATGATCGGCCGGACAGAGGCTAGGGCTGCTTCCTTCCCACCGCGTCCAGACAGAATCTCCATGCATGCGTTCTTTCTCTCCTCCCCTCAGCAGAGGCGGAGACAGAGTTGCCCCCTCTTTCGATCATGCCTATCCAGATTCTCTCGATCCAGCCCCTGTCATACTCCAGTTGAAGGAGGTTGTCCACAAACAGAGAGTGATGGTCTTCTCCAAAGGGGGAGATGGAGTTTTGAGATATTAAAGTAGATTGTGTGTCCCAAATGTTGATGGCATTCGAGATATAATCATGGCAGAAGCTCATAACACTAGATATTCCATTCATCCTGGCTCCACCAGAATGTACCACGACTTGAGAGAAGTCTATTGGTGGAATGGAATGAAGAGGGATATTTTGGAGTTCATTTCAAAATGCCCAAATTGCCAACAAGTGAAGGTTGAGCATCAAAGGCCATGTGGATTATCTCAGAATTTTGAGATTCTGGAATTGAAGTGGGATATGATAAATGTGGACTTTATTACTGGTCTGCTAAAGTCCCGAAAGCAACATGATTCGATATGGGTGATCATGGATAGAATGACTAAATCGGCTCACTTCTTAGCAGTTAAGACAATAAGTACTATGGAGGAGTATGCCAAGTTGTACATCCAGGAGATTGTGAGGACGCATGGGGTTCCCTTGTCCATCATCTCGGACATAGGAGCTCAATTTAGCCCCTAGTTCTGGAGATCATTCCAGAAAGGATTGGGTACTAAGGTGAACCTGAGTACAACCTTTCATCCACAGATGGATGGTCAGGCAGAGCGTACAATTCAAACACTTGAGGACATGTTGAGAGCTTGTGTTCTTGACCTTAAGGGAAATTGGGATGACCACCTACCATTGATTGAATTTGCATATAACAATAGTAATCATGCAAGCATTCAAATGGCTCCTTATGAAGCCTTATACGGGAGGAGATGTAGATCACCAATTGGGTGGTTTGAGGTTGGAGAAACGGAGCTGATTGGGCCTAATCTTGTTCACCAGCCGATGGACAAGGTCAAGGTCATTAGAGAGAGGTTAAAGACTGCCCAAATTCGCCAAAAATATTATACCGACATGAGGAGAAGAGACTTAGAGTTCGAGGTAGATGATTGGATGTATTTGAAAGTGTCACCTATGAAGGGTGTCCTAAGGTTTCGGAAGAAAGGAAAGTTAAGTCCATGTTATGTTTAGACCATATCAGATCATAAAGAGGATTGAGAAGGTTGCTTATGAGTTAGAGTTGCCTCCAAAGTAAGATGGAGTCCATCCAGTATTCCATGTGTCTATATTAAAGAAATGTTTGGGAGATCCTGCCTTGGTGACCCCTGTTGATAGCATTAAAGTTGAACATAGCCTATCTTACGATGAGGTCCTGGTTAAATTCTTGATTGTCAAATTCCTAAGTTGAGCAACAAAGAGATAGCCTCTGTCAAAGTCTTGTGGAGGAATCAATTAGTTGAGGAGGCCACTTGGGAAGCTGAGGAAGAGATGAAGGTCAAATATCCACACCTATTTGTGCCAAATGATAAGAATGTTGAAGGTAAAGTTCCTTACCCTTCACTAAATTGATTGTCCCATTTTTATGTGACTTACTATTATTAAGTCGAGAGTTTGATTGATTGAGTTGAGTTCAGAGATAGTCTTGGGTCTATTCGTGCCCTAATATCAACCTTTACTCATCATTCGAGGACGAATGACCTCAAGGGGGAGAAGATGTAAAGCTTGGTAAAATTAGAAAAATATCCCTAGAGTGAGGGTATGTGCATAACGTATCTTCCAATGCTCATATGGCAAATCTGAGGCCGGATTTGTGATCCGCATGAAAAATTGAGTGGGAAAATGGTCTCGATCGTTTTTTAGAGCGACCTAATGAAAAGATAATTTTTTGATATGAAGCGTAAACTAGTGTTAGTACGTGATGGGGGCGCATCGTGCACCCATCGCGGACCAGCACTTGTATCCTTTTGAAATATTTTGACGGGATGGAGAAAAATCTTTCAAAAACTCTTTTATGAAAATACATTGTTCGCAACTAGTTCGCATCGCGGACTGTGTCTTTTTCGAGTTGAAAATTTTTAACTCATTATGAGGGGCATTCCGGTCAATTCCCCACCCCTCCTAAACTCTATACACAATCTAATAAGGTCATTTCGCCATGAAAAGGGTCTAACCCCCCCATTTTATGTCCTATTCCATAATCTAACAAGGCTAGGGCTTGAATAGAGAAGATAAGAGCTTAAGTTGAGATATTCGAGAAGAGATCCTTGACGTACTCGGTTGATAGCTGCATCCCAGGTATGTAAAGCTAAACTAAAACATGGGATTGTGCTCTCACGTGCCCCATAGAGGTCATAGATCAGTTGATGGTTGAGGAGTCTACATGCATGATTTCTTGATGGTGTTTCTTGAAAAATTGATTTGAAATTACATGTTTTCTATGTTGATGATCATCATACTATCTGTATTCTTAAATTGAATATTTTCATGAGAATTTGTATAGTCCTACATGACTATTTTGAAAAGCATGCATAACGAACTTGAGAATTGAGTCTAGAGCCTTGAGTTATGATTGTGGTTGTGATTGTGATGAGAGAATGATGAGTCTAGAGCCTTGAGTTAAGATTGTGATATTTGTTTGTGATTGTGACTGTTATGAGAGAATGATGATGAGTTGATAGAGTTTGATTGTCTTATGAGTCCCTATAAATGAACTCTACCAATGTGTCTATTCACTTGACTCCTAATGATTGTTCTAAGTCTTGAGTCATTGATGAGATTGATTGATAAGAGGGTTGAAGTCCCTATGAGATTGATTGATGAGAGGGTTAAAGTCCCTATAAGCGTGATTGATGATAGGGTTAAAGTCCCTATGAGATACCGATCATTGACGGGGTTAAAGTCCCTACAAGATTCATTGAGATGGAGGTGTTATGAGCATTGAGTTGGGAGGAGTATCGAGCACCGAAATGGGTAAGAGTGAGTCCCACTTGAACTCATTAACTACGTCGCCAAGCGTAGAAGAGGTTTTCCTCTTGATTTTATGTCCCTAAAAGAAATAGTGGACGTGTTGTGTTTTCTGATTCCATATTAGGTGAGCTGATATGGTTTGATTCGTTTTCTACCTGGAAATTATAGAATGGCTTTGACAACATCGGTGGGCTGTTGTACAATCACTGGTTCATAAGTGATTGTTGTCGGTTAAGAGAAACTCCCATAACTTTCCTACCTTACTCCGACTCTAGATGAGATGAGATATGAGATGAGAGGAGGTGACCTCCTCTGAGATGAGTTCTGAGATGAGACAAGAGGAGGTGAGCTCCTCTGAGTTGAGTTTTGAGATGAGTTTGAGACTATTGATAAGTTTGAGATATTGATGTGTCATTTGACTATTTGATGTGATTTGATGTTTATTTTGAGTTGATGTTGTTTCCCTATTTCTTTTACTGGTTTCTGTTTCACTCAGTTATTTTACATAACAGTATATTCTAAGTATTGATGTCCAGTCTGGACTGCATCATTTTATGATGCAGAGGCAGGTATTAGAGATCGTTAATAGGCGCTCCGTTGAAGATCTGAGATTGCAGCTGATTTGGTGAGCCTTCCCTATTTCGGAGGACCCACCGTGATATGTTCATCTTGCTTTAGAGTTAGAGACTGGAATATTTCTTTTATTTGATTGGGTAGCCATGGATCTATCATTGGCACCACGTGATTAGTGATAGAGGCTTCATAGACAGTGGTCGAGCATTGATGTTGAGATTGTGAGCTAGTTCTTTCTACTAGCGTTCATTATTATATATGTATATTCTTTTGAGACTTTAGATGAGATGTTCCAATTTACTTACTTATACTTTCCGCTGTTCAGTAGAGTTTATTGATTGAATGATGTTGATGAGGCTAAGTGGTTCGCTTGGGGACTAGAAATAGTCTCTAAGTGCCGGCCACGCCAAGGGTACCCTCCGAGGGCGTGATACAAAATGTGGCTGACAAGATGCATTTGGGTTCTATGGAGAAAAACTCTGTAACAAGGGGTGCCACCAAACTTGGGAGAAGCACAATTATGAGGCATTTATAGTGGCCTTCTTAGGAACTATGGTATTCCCTAGAAGGGGAGGAAAGATTGACATAAACTTGGCTGCCGTCCTTCAAGCTTTCGAGAAGAGACCTAATATTACCCTTGTTCCAATGGTTCTAGCTAACATTTGTCGCGCCTTTACAAGGTGCAAAAATGGAGAAAATTATTTTGAGGGATGTAATTTATTATTACAAATGTGGATGCTCTAACACATCCTATATAACCCCTACGCAATAGAATTCAAAGTAGAAAGGAATGATTACATCAGTGGTCATAAAGAAAGGATTAAAGATCAGGTTTTACCCCAGGACTTTAAAGCTTGGAAAATGTATAACCGCCGATAAAATCGTATGGAATTATCATTGGTTCCCGTCAGAAGAGGTAATATACATGTCCTTCTTTCAACCGTTCATTGTCCTGATGGGTTTTCCCAAGAAACAGCCTCTCTACTTCTATGTGGTAGTGGTAAGGTCTGCGTACATCTTACCCTCCCCAGACCCCACTTGTGGGATTTCACTGTTGTATATTGTTGTTGTATTGTCCTGATGGGTCTTCGTGTTGTCCAACCTTATGCACCACTCAGGGTCTTGAGACAATTGCGTCGATGACAGTTTCTTCCTCGATGTGAAGACATGTGAGAGTTTATGTATGAGTTCCATCTTGATATTCCTCTTGGGGAGTCAAAAGATATTCAAAATTAGGGGAGGGTGCAAACTCTCGGGCTCCCATGAAGAGTGACTGATTGTAGCAAAGGTGAGGTGGACCACTCATATTTAGTATGGTTTTATGATCAGCCCCCAGTCAAGGCCATGCCCAAAAGATTGACAAGAGGATCCATAGATTATGTCAAAACTGAGGTCAAAATTAAGTAAGCTCTCCTCGAAGTTGAGAGGAGTTATCGATCCACTCTTGATGGCTTGAATAATGCTTTGACAAATGTTTGAGAAGAGATGGAACAACACGAGGCAACATTGGAGGCTCGAGTAAGATTGATTCGAACGAGGGTGGAAAAGGAGCACCAAGCCACCATCCAGTCTCTATGCAAGGATCTGGGCGTTACAACAAGCGTCATGGAGCAACAAGAAAAAGAATTTAAAAGGGAAAAGGCCCTAATGGTACAAACCTAGTCTAGGTTGCAAGCTTAGTTGAAAACCTCCATGGAGCGGGAGAAAAACATAGAAAGGCATTTCACAGCTTATCAGAGGTTGAGACTGAGAGGAACCAATAGATTAAAGAGAGGAATGGACTTCTTAACCAAATAGAAGAGCTTGAGGCACAAGAAGACAACTTGAATCATGAGATCCATACAACTTAGAATTGGTTGCGGAACTGTAATGAAAACATGGAGGAGGCCAAAGGACGCGTGCTTTAGCTTGCCGAGGACCTAATTGATGTATATGAAAGTTATCTACATCGAGACAATGACACCTTAGGCCGACAAGCATGGGAGTTAGCACCACACCTTCCAAAAGCATTTTTCAGAATTTATATAGACCTGAGAATTGACTGAAATCCAAGACATTCCAAGAAAGCATTTTCATTGTTGTTATTTCCCTCTCTTTTCTTTTATTTCTTCGAGTCTGTTTCAACTTCAAGTCTTAGTTTTATTTTGGGTTATTTATATACCTTTCGAAGATGAATGAAAAGATGTTTTTTCTAGTTATTAGAATTGTGTTTTTATTTTATTTTATTAAAAAAAGCAAAAAAATAAATAAAATTCATGAACTACATAATGATCTGATTCATGTTCAAAATGATACGTATGCAACCCTCAATGGGTTCGATCAAAAGATCTCTAAAGAAAGCAAATTCACCAAAAGGCCGGGATGAAGCATGAAAGCCATCAGGAATCCACTAGATAAATAATTTAGGGAGCATAACATACAATGTTTGATTGATATTTGCAAAGTTCTAAACCCTAACACGCGTTGTTTTGTTCAAGAGAGAAAAAAGCTTTAAGGTGGTTGATTTGTGGTTAAATTGGCATCTCATCCATACAACACAAGGTCAAAGGAAAAACAGAAGATGAGCCGCAAAGATAGAACATAGTAGATAATAATGATATCCAAATTTCGATAGTTCAACAAGAATCAGTGCCACTGGAGGAAGTAAGGATGCTAAGGCAGCAAATGGCTTAAACCTACCAAGCTTTGATGAGAGGGCAAGTCCCCCCCCCCCCCCCCACCTTTAATCCAAGAGTATCTAAATACGGCTATGCCACCCCTAACGAGTGATCCACTTTACCCTCCTAGGTTCGGCCCATATGTTCACACATCCAATGCTGCTGAGACTTCCACTGTGCACCCTTTGAATACGCCCATGATAGGTAATCCACTTTTCATACTAGCTACACAAACCAATAAAGTCCCTCAACCCAAATTAGCCCCGAAATTCAATGATAATCCTTTGTCAAAGGTCTATCATGGTCAAGGATATGCTCTTGAAATGACTATTTAAATACCAGATGCTTACCACCAAACTCATTAGTATAATTCCCATATAGAAGTTGAGAAAAAAACTAAGAATGAAGAATGTGAAGAAATGGCTAAGAAGATGAGATGTTTGGAGAAGAACTTGAAAAACATGTAAGGATTAGGAGGACATAACAGTGTCTCATTCAAGGACTTGTGTATGTTCCCTGATGTTCACTTACCTTTTGGGTTTAAACTCACTAAATTTGACAAGTATAGCGGTCACAGTGACCCCATGACTCACTTAAAGAAGTACTGTAATCAACTAAGGAGAGCGGGAGGAAGAGAAGAAATCCTTATGGCCTAATTTGGAGAGAGCCTAATGGGTTTGGCCTTAGAATGGTTCATTAATCAAGATATTTCTTGTTGGCATGTTTTGGATGATATGGCTCAGGATTTTGTTGAATAATTTTGGTATAATATTTACATCATCCCATATTGCAATCCCCTCGCTAACTTGAAAAAGAAATCAACTGAAAGTTTCAGGGAATATTCTATGTAATGGAGTGAACAGGCGGCTAGATTCAAGCCACCAATGAAAGATCAGGAGTTTGATTAATGTTTTCCCCAGGCTCAAGAACTTGACTACTTTCACTAATTTTTTGCCGCAATGGGAAAAACCTTCACTGAAGCATTCAAGATTGGAGAAATGGTGGAGAATGGCATAAATTCAGGAAATATTGTGTGTCAAGTAGCTATCAAGGCCACCATACAAGCAATACAAAGTGGATTAAGTGGTTTTGGGAATTGAAAAAAGAAGGAAAAAGGGTCCATGATGGCAGTAGGATCAAAAGGTACACAAAAGAGGACAAACTACCTTCATGTGCAAGTTCAACAAGGACAACATGTTGTACCTTAACACTATTATCCACCTCAATATGTAGTTTTCAACACTCAAGCATATGCCCGACCTCCTCAACACCGAAATAGCGGGCACCTGCCCCACAAGGCTCTCGGCCCAATCAACATAGCTTCCAAGAACCTTATAATCCACATCCAAGGGAAGATTATGCAAAGGAACAAGGTCAAAAGGAAACTTTCACCCCAATTGGAGAATCATACACCAGCCTGGTGTGGAAATTAATGCAATTAAGATTGGTTGAACCTATCGTTCCTTATCACGTCAACCAAATATAAGAGGCTTTGACCCAAATGTTATATGTGAATATCTCTCTAACGCCCCTGGTCATACCACCAAAAATTGTTGGACCTTAAAGAGGGTCATTGACAAGCTAATAAACGATAAAGTAATTGTGATACACAATGAGGAAGCGTCAAATGTCACCAACAATCCACATTCTACTCACAACAATGAGCATGTCATTGGAATGATAAGAACCATAAGAAAGGTGAGCCAATAGATAGAGAGAGCATTAAAGGTAGGCCCTCAAAGGAAGAGTTAAGCATGGTCTTAGAATTAACACAAAGGGGACAATTGATTGTGAAAGGTGTAAATCTAACTCTTGAGAGCTTAAAAAAACTAGTATTGTGTGTTCCTGGAGCTACAAAAAGAGGAGTACCATTAAATGGGCAAAAACTATATGTTCCCAGAGGATTTCCAAGTGCCTATTTAAGCCAAGAGGTTTACGAAAGACAGAGGAGCCATTTTAATAAAATTTGCAAAACAACTCCCAACAAGCATGAAAACAATCCCATGGAACTACAACAAAACCATTGTGACATACAAGGGGAAAGAGATCACCGAAGAGATTAATGAAGCAGGCGGTATGACTCATTCTGAGGAACTAAGAGGAACTAAGTAAGCAAAAGAAAGTCAGTTGTTGGTGAAAAAGCCTATCACTGAAGAAGAGGCTGAGGAGTTCTTGAAAAAGATAAAAGCTTGGGATTATTCTATTATCAATCAGTTAAGTAAAACCCCTGCCCAAATCTCCTTGCTATCATTACTGCTACATTCCAAGGAGCATCGCTAAGTATTGACTAGAATTCAAAACGAGGAGTACGTCTCTGAAAATACCATGGTAAGTCATGTGGAAAAGATAGCCAACAGGATATTTGAGGTAAATAGAATCGTATTCACGGATGATGAATTCCCTTTGGAAGGGTCTGGGCACAACAAGGCTCTACATCTAACCATAAAATATGAATAACCTTATGTGAAGAGGGTCTTGGTTGATGGGGGATCAAGTGTCGATATTTTCCCTCTTTCCGCATTACAAAGTTTGAAGATTAACACTGATAGAATTTACACTAACAATGTTTGTGTATGAGCATTTGATGGAGCAAAACAAGATACAGTTCATGAAATTTACTTGAGCATGAAAATTGGGCCGATGGAGTTTGGAATCACTTTTCAAGTAATAGACATGGAAGTTCATGTATCCACATGGCTAGAGTTGTATCATCTACTTTGCATCAGATGGTCAAATTTGAACATGACAAACAAGTAATCATTATTCTTGGTTAAGACGACCTCCCGATGTATTGAGACCCTTCCACACCATGTATTGAGGCCAAAAAAGAATTTGAATTCCTCAATTATCATGCCTTCGAGATAGTGGTGATCAATCAGCTAATGGAAGGGAAGCCTATACGAAATTCTTATCTCTCCTCTACTTCATTCATGGTGGCAGCACAAATGATGCTGAATGGTTATGAGCCCTGAAAGGGACTGGGATTTTCACTGCAAGGAAGGGTAGATCCTATCAATCAAGTAGGTAATCAGAAAATATTTCGGTTGGGTTTTAAACCAACTAGAGTTGATAGAAAATGGGAAAAGGAGCACAAAAACAAGGCTTGGAGTTTGCCAAGGCTGATCCCTCATATTCTTGAGTCTTTCACTATACCTCAATGCAATGAGGATCCAAACCCATCTGTCCAAAATGATGTGGATGAAATCTATCAAGGTCTTAAGGCGATGTTTCATGAAGTGAACATGGCTCATATGGACAAAAGCCCCAGTCATGCAGATGTACAATTCATCTGCCCCAATGTCCAACTCAACAATTGGGATGTCACTCCTCTCCCTGCCAGGATGGAGTTTTGGTAGTTTATTTTGCATATTTTCCGACATTTGGACTATTTTTAGGGTTGTAATCTAAATGTTTTAGTTGTTCTTATTCCACGATTAGTCCTTTATCATTTCAATCTAGTTTAATGAAGTTCCAATATCCCTATTAAAAATCTATCATGTATCTTTGCTTTTCCGATTTTATTTTTTATTTTCATTCCAGTTGTGTTAAATCGACTTTAATAACATGACATGCATGTGGAGTTTATGTCTAGATCCTAAAAAATTGTCTAATCTCAAAACAATGAATCAATATCTTGAAGAATATGAGGAAGATGGAGCATATGAAGAAATAAAAAAGGGATTGGACCAATTTGAGAATAAACCCAAGCCCAATTTAAATGAAACTAAGGCAGTCAATTTGGGAACTTGAGAGGAAAATCGAGAGACAAAAATAAGTATTCATGTCAAAAACACTACCCGAGATGAACTGATTCAAGTTCTATTTGAATATAGAGATGTCTTTGCTTGGTCCTACAATGACATTCTAGGTTTGAGTGTTAATTTGGTAGTTCAAAAACCTCCCACATATCCTTATTTTTCTCCCGTCCAACAAAAGCAAAGAAAGTTCAAGAAAGACATGAGTGATAAAATTAAAGAGGAAATTATGAAACAATTGGATGCAAATGTGATTAGAGTTGTCCAATACACTACATGGTTGGCCAACGTTGTGCCAGTGCCAAACAAAGATGGGAAGACTAGAGTTCGCGTCGACTATAAGAATTTAAACAAAGCGATTCCAAAGCACACCTTTCCATTACTCAACATTCACATTCTAGTTGATAATTGTGCCAAACATAAGATTCAATCTTTTGTGGACTATTATGCTGGATATCACCAAATCCTCATGGATGAGAATGATGCACAAAAGACTACTTTCACTACCCCATAGGGGACCTACTGTTATAGGGTCATGCCATTTGGTCTTAAAAGTACAGGGGCAACTTATATGAGAGGTACAACCACCATATTCCATGATACAATGCACACGGAAGTTGAGGTATATGTTGATGATGTCATCATTAAATCTAGAACACAAGCGAATCATGTACGTAACTTAAGGAAATTCTTCGAAAGATTACGAAAGTACAACAAGAAGCTCAATCCAGCTAAATGCATATTTGGAGTGCCTTCAGTAATGCTTTTGGGTTTCATAGTTAGTCGAAGGGGCATTGAACTGGATCTTGCCAAGATAAACTCTATTCAAGAATTACCTCCTCCTAGGAATAAGACTGAAGTCATGAGCCTTCTAAGGAGACCGAATCAGTCGATTCATTGCTCAACTTACCATCATGTGTGAGTCAATTTTCAAGTTGTTGAAAAATGATGTCGTTGTCAAATGGACGAGTGAGTGTGAAGAAGATATTGACAAGATCAAAGAATATCCAATGAACCCCCCAGTGTTCGTCCCTCCAGAGCCTGGCAGGCCTTTATTCTTATATCTCTTAGTGATGGATAATGCCTTCAATTGTGTTCTAGGACAACATAATAACAAGCAAAAAGGAGCAAGCAATTTATCATTTGAGCAAGAATTTCACAAAGTATGAGGCGAAATAGACTCTCTCAGAGAGGACATATCGTGCTTTAACCTGGGTGGCTCAAAAATTGAAGCACTATCATTTGTCCTACATAACCTATCTCATATCTCGAATGGACCCTTTGAAATATATTTTTGAAAAATGAATTCCAATAGGTAGATTGGTAAAGTGGCGGATCTTACTTACCGAATTTGACATAGTGTATGTCACTCGCACCGCCATGAAAGCACAAGCACTAGCTGACCATTTAGCAGAAAATCCAATTGATGATGAGTACAAGCCATTAGACACCTACTTCCTAGATGAAGAGATTAACATTGCTAAGGAAGAAGGGCTAGGTGATAGCCAGATATGGAAGTTATATTTTGATGGAGCTGTCAACATCAATGGAGTGGTAATTGGAGCAATCCTTATCACCAACTTGACACCATTATCTCACCCCACTGCACACCTTTGGTTCTTTTTTACCAATAATATAGTGGAATACGAAGCTTGCACTATGGCTTTAAATATGACAATAAATTTAGATGTGCACGAGCCAGTGGTTTTGGGGGACTCCGACTTGCTCGTTCTACAGGCTCAAGGCGAATGGGAAACTCGGGACATTAAGCTCATTGCATACAAGCACTGTTTAGATAATCTTGGCAAAAGGTTCAAGTCCATTGAGTTCAGATATATCCCTAGGTCCCACAATGAGTTGGCTGATGTTTTAGCCACCTTAGCCTCAATGCTTCCATACCCAGGCAACACCAATATCAATCCCCTAGAAATACAAATCAGGGATGAGAATGGTTATTGTAATACAATTGAAGCACAGCCAGATAGTGAACCATGGTATCACGACTTCAAATAGTTCTTAAAAAGAAAGAGAATATCTATTACATGCCAATAGAGATCAAAAGAAGACTATTAGGCGACTCACCAGTGGTTTCCTTCTAAGCAAGAAATCTTATATAAAAGAACCCTAGACTTGTATTTATTAAGATGTGTGAGCTCTTAAGAAGTACAAATAATCATAACTGAAGTACATTCAGGGTATGTGGCACACACATGAATGGTTATGTCTTAGCAAAGAAGATTATTAGGGCAGGATACTTCTAGTTGACCATGGAAAGATTGCTTCCATTTTGTTCGAAAGTGTCATCAGTGTCAAATCCATAGTGACTTGTTTCACTCACCCCCTTTAGAGTTACACTTTATGTCTGCTCCTTGGCCTTTTATTGCTTGGGACATAGATGTTACTGGGCCAATAAAGTGAAAAGCTACTAACGGGCATTTATTTATTCTGGTTTCCACTGACTACTTCACCCTTTGTTATTCATAGATTACGAACCCTCATAATATTCATTTAGGGCACGAACCCTCATAATATTCGTTAAGGGAGCGAACCCTCATAATATTCGTTGAGGGAGCGAACCCTCATAATATTCGTTTAGGGCACGAATCCTCATAATATTCGTTTAGGGCACGAACCTTCATAATATTCATTTTTGGCACGAGCCTCATAATATTTGTTTAGGGTGCGAACTGTCATAATATTCGTTTAGGGAACGAACCCTCATAATATTTGTTTAGGAAGCAAACCCTCATAATATTCGTTTAGGGAATGAACCCTCATAATATTCGTTTAGGGCACGAACCCTTATAATATTTGTTTAGGGCATGAACCCTCATAATATTCGTTTGGAGAGGGATCCCTCATAACATATGTTTAAGGCACGAACCCTCATAATATTCATTTAGGGAACGAACCCTCATAATATTCATTTATAGAGCAAACCCTCATAATATTCGTTTAGGGAACAAACCCTCATAACATTTGTTTAGGGCACGAACCCTCTTAATATTTATTTAGGGGACGAACACTCATAATATCCGTTTAGGGTGAGAACCCTCATAATATTCATTTAGGGAGAAAACTCTCATAATATTTGTTTAGGGATTGAACCCCTATAATATTCGTTTAGGGTGCAAAACCTCATAATATTCATTTAGGGTATGAACCCTCATAATATTCGTTCAGTGCACCAACCCTCATAATATTCGTTTAAGGAACGAACCCTCATAATATTCGTTCATATCTTCATAGGGCATGATAGCCCCCATTTTATTTTTCATAAAGCATAAAAGCTACTTTGATTCAAAACTAGAATATTTATTCTTTTTTTTATTTTATTATATTTTGTTTAATTTGATGATCAAGTCAAGCGAAATAATCCATACGATTTTTCTTAGCACAAACTGGGGTAGAAAAAATTTGTTTTGTTTTGCTTGTCTTTGATTGCAGGCGGGACCTTCTTTGACCACAAATTTTGACACCAATAATGGAGTAACATTTTTCCGATTTGAGAAGTGAAGAATGACATCAAAAGTTGGTTCAGACCCATGTAGCAGCTAAATATTTGAAGATTCAACCCCAATTGTAACACTTGGTAAAATTACTGAAATATCCCTAGAGGGAGGGTATGTGCATAATGCCTCTTCCAATGCTTGTATGGCAAATCTGAAGCTAGATTTGCGACCAACACAAACAAATGAGTGGAAAAATGATCTCGGTCGATTTTTAGAGTGACTCAATCAAAAGAAATTTTTTCGATCCGAAATACAAAACAGTGTTAGTGCGCGACAGGAGTGTGTCGCACACCCATCACTAACCAGCACTTATATTTTTCTGAAATTTTTTGACGGGATTGAGAAAATTCGTTAGAAACTTTTTCTAAAAATACAGAATACGCGACCAATCTGCGTCATTGACTGAGTCTTTTCCGAGTTAAAAATTTCTAAATTATTATGAGGGGCATTATGGTCAATTTCCCACCCCTTGTAAATTCTATACACTATCTAATAAGGTCATTTCGACGTAAAAAGGGTCTAAAACCCCCATTTTAAGTCCTATTCCCATATTCTATCAAGGCTAGGGCATGAGGAGAGAAGAGAAGAGCTTGAGTTTGAGAGAACTTAGAAGAAATCCTTGGTGTGCTTGATTGATAGCTGCATCCCAAGTATGTAAGGCTAAACTAGAAGCATGAGATTGTTCTCTCATGTGCCCCATAGATGGTCATAGATGAGTTGATGATTTGGAGAGTCTACATGCACGATCCTTGATGATTTTCCTGAAATTTTATTAGAAATTACATATGTTTCTATGTGGATGATCATCACACTAATTGATTTCTTGAATTGAACATTTTTCATGAGAACTTCCATAACCCGGCATGACTAATTTGAAAAGCATGCATAATAAACTTGAGAATTGAGTGTAGAGCCTTGAGTTGAGATTGTTGATTGTGATGAGAGAATGATGATGAGTTGATAGAATTCGATTATCCTATGAGTCTCTATAAATGAACTCTATCGATGTGTCTATTTAGTTGATTCCTACTTACTATTCTAAATCTTGATTCACTGATGAGATTGATTGATGAGAGGGTTAATGTTCCTATGAGTTGAATGATGATGGGGTTTGAGTCCCTATGAGATACCGATCGTCGACGGGGTTTGAGTCCGAGATTGGTTGAGATGGAGTTTTTATGAGCATTGAGTCGGGAGGAGTATAGAGCACCGAAATAGGTAAGAGTGAGTCCCACTAAAACTCAGTAATTATGTCACCACACAGAGGTAAGGCATAAAACCATCACATATATTATGGTTCCCTCGAGAATAACAGTCCCTGAAAGCAATAGCAGATCTGTTTAGTATTGACTCCATATTGGGTGAGCTAATATGGTTTCGGAGCGTTCCCTATCTTGCAAGTTTGGAATGGCATGGCAACATCAGTGTGATTGTTGTACATTCATTGGCTCATAAGTGAGTGTTGTCAGATAAGAGAAACTCTCATAAATTTCCTATCTTGAGTACTCTGAGTCGAGATGAGATGTGAGGAGGTGAGCTCCTCTGAGATGAGATGAGATGAGATAAGAGGAGGTAAGCTCCTCTGAGATGAGATGAGATGAGATGAGAGGAGAGGAGGTGAGCTCCTTTGAGATGAGTCTGAGATGACTGATGAGTTTGAATTGTTGATGTGTCACTTGTCTACTCTTTATTCTTGCATAGATAGACAATTGACGATTTGATTTTATTCGATGTTTATTTAGAGTCGATGTTGTTTCCATATTATTCTACCTATTTCTATTTCACTCAAATATTTTACATACCAGTACATTCCAAGTACTGATGTCCACTATGGACTGCATCGTTTTATGATATAGAGGCAGGTACTAGAGATCGTCAACAGGTGCTCTGTTGAAGATCTGAGATTCGAAGCTGATTTGGTGAACGTCCCCTACTCTAGAGGATCCACTGCTTTTATTTTCATCATGCTTTAGGGTTAGATTGGACTATTTCCTTTATTTGGATTTGGGTAGCCATGGCTCTATCATTGGCACTACATGATTACTAGTAGAGGATTCATAGACGACAGTTGAACATTGATGTTGAGATTGTGAGCTAGTTCTTTCTACTCGCCTTTATTATTATCTATTTACTTTGAGTTGTTAGATAATATGTGCCCATTTACTTAATTATACTTTCCGCTATTCAGTAGAGTTTATTGATTGAATGATGTGATGAGGCTAGTGGTTCGCTTGGGGACTAGCAATAGTCTCTAAGTGCTGGCCACGCCAAGGGTACCCTCCAGGGGCATCACACCAACATCAATTCAGGAAACAAGTGTTCACGAATAGTGTACTAACTTTCCTCCGGAGAGGCATCGGCAACTCAATTGAGATTTCATGTTCAACCCTCAGACTCAAACTTTAAGATTAGATTATGAGATTAAGGTAATCGCTAGAAGAAGGCGAGGTGATAACTGAAGATGCAAAGGAAGACTTGAATGAAAAAAAGGGCAAAGACAAATAGAATAGAATCGATCTTGTATTGTTTTCTTTTAGTTCAATTATATCCAATGTAATAATAGGAGCCACGAACTGTAATTTCAACGGGACAACACTCAACTCTCTAATCCATCCATCCATTTTTGCACCCGTTTGAACTACATATGACATGATTCTCTTATAACTTAAGATATGTAGGTTGCCCAAAGCCGGGGCTCGGCCACATTTATTTCCTCATTATTTTTCTAACTTTTTAATAAATGATTAGGCCAAAATTAGGCATGTTCACTTCTTTGCTTGAAAACTCTTCATGTTCCCAAGCAAAGAGAGACATTCTATGAACACCTAATTTTTCACCAAAACTAAAAAAATTCACCTTTTAGTGTTTTTAAATATTTATTTTGGGTTTAAATTATGTATCTTCATTTTTACCTTATCTTAGTAAGTTTGTCCAAAATGATTTGAAAACTATAAAAATAGAGGCACATTTTAAGATGAGTTTGTTTTAAGTTATTCCAAAAATTGATGTTTTTAGTTGAGGTTTTAATAAATAAACCAGAATTTTCAAATCATAATTTTGGATTAGCTATTTAACTTTTTCAATATTATATTAGTTTAAAAATTAAATCATATCTTAAGTATATAAATATTTTATATATGTGTCTGTCCCATATTTATATTACAATTAAAAAAACCTAAACTATCTAACAAAACTACCCCGAATGCCCCCACACTAAACCCACTACTCCCTCACTTTCCACATCTACACGTCACACACACAACCGACTCCCGCATAAACTTCTATATATACACTACAGACAGCATGCAAAGAGGGGAATATATTCGTACACTTGGAAACAAAAAAAACACATGACACAAAAAAGAAAATTCGCACAGGCACGCACACACTAAAAACTCTGCACAAACACTCAAAAAAGAAACTCTTCCAAAAAAACAAACAACTAGAAAAGTGGAGGTTGAGATTTGCTTACGGGATTTCGGGTTCACCATTCCGGATTGTGTCATATTCTTTGTAAGTTAATCTTTACAAGAGGTAACACTTAATCCTTCTTGTGTGGTTTGATGTGATTGCAATACATTGGAGTTATTAGATTTTATTTGTGTTCAACCCGTGAATATTTTTATGTGATAATATGAAGTATATATGTTCAATTCTCTCGTACCAACTTCTTAGTCGTATCTTTTATATTGTTTAATATAGTGTAAAATTATTATAATAGCATGTGATTTATTTTAGATTTAAACAACCCACTATTTGTTTCACGCTTAAGTAAATATAATGTCCAAATTTAATTTTATTTTTCTATCTTAATTTTTATGACGATATGGGTTTTTAATAAACTAAAATGAAAAAGAAATGATCAATGACATGGATTCATTATGTAAAATGTTTCTTTTAGTTTCTAGGTTCTTCTGTTTATTTTTATGACTAAAGTAAAAAGGGACAAATTTTAGGCATTCATAATTCCTAACATGCAAAATGTGTATAACTTTCATAAGATGAATTAGGGTGTTCTTACTAATATCGTACCCATTTTTTTTCCTTACAAAAAACATACAATAAAAATGCAATAAAAACAGAAAGTTCATAACCTTTTTTACATCTCATTTAGGTGATGATTTTTTGGAATACTACTAACAATTTTATGTTGATCCAGGTAATTGATATTGAATTCTTAATTATGCTTTCCGTAGATTAGAATGACTAAAATAAATAAATAAATAAATTTTTTTTGCCTTTTTATTTAGGAGTATGATTACATTGATAAATAATGATAGACAAACATTAGGACTCACACTTTATCAAATAAACTTTCTTTTGAAAACTACAAAATGATAATAAATTCGTGGCAAGATTGGAAACCGCTGCTATCAATACACCATAAATTCAAAATAAATTGAAGAAGGTAGGTAAATAAAGTTTTCACAAAATGAAGAAATATAATATTTTCAAATTAACGTAAGTCATGCATAAATCAATAAAGCAACCATACTAGAACCATGGGACTCGAGAGGTGCCTAACACCTTCCCCTCGGTCAACAAAATTGCTTACCCGAATTTCTAGTTCGCATATCAGTAAAAAATAAAAAGCCGTTGATTAGGGATAAAAAGGGTGACTTGGAATACAAAAACTCAATTTCAAGTGGCGACTCTCAATAAATAAAATAATCCCTTTTTCAAAAATGTCACTTTAATTGGAAAAACTCTAGTTTTTAGCACAACACATTCGGAAAAATCAGTGTGTGACAGTTGGGCTATGGGCTCATCATGATTCTGGAGCTCAAGTTGGTTAGCATTCTGTCTAACCGGATGCCCTTTTCCTTAACAGCTCTTCTTGGAGGCATGGTTGTAGTTCTACAAACTTGTAACACATGGATTAGGAAAGAGCTTTCATAGAGTTTAACTCTATAGCATGAGTCAGAATACAAAAGAAGTGTAACCCTTCCTAATGTCCTATGGCCTCCTGCTTATAAAGTGTGGTGCAAAACACACCTATAATCAAGACTCTAATAGACACGACTTCATAAACCTTTAAGGACATTTGAACTCTATGCTCAGATACCAAGTTTGTCACATTTCGGGAGGGTACCCTAAATGTGCCTGGCACTTAGAGACTATTGCTAGCCTCCAAGCGAAGCATTTGGCCTCATCACATTTATTAAATCAACAATTATCATGTCAGGAGAAGACTAAAGATGAATAAAGATGGACATTCTCAAATAAAGACAATAATAAGAAAATCAACCAAACTATTATTAAAGAAACTAGTCAGATATTATCCAAATCATCAATCCAAAATCTAGTCTATCAAGCCTCTAACTAAACTGTCTAGATGGTACCATGACAGGCCATGGCTACATAAATCAAAGGAAATAAAGCTCTAACTCAAGTTAGATGAAATCTAAATGAGCATCCTCCAGAAGTAAGGGAGGACTCATCAATCAACTGGACGTTATTTGATCCTCAACAATGCGCCTGCTCATGATCTCTAATACTTGCTCTACATCATGAAAAGATGCAGGCCCAAATTGACGTCAAACTAGTCAGACATTATCCAAATCACCAATCCAAAATCTAGTCTATGAAACCTCTAACTAAACTGCCTAGATGGTACCATGACAGGCCATGGCTACCCAAATCAAAGGAAATAAAGCTCTAACTCAAGTTAGATGAAATAAAAATGAGCATCCTCCGAAAGTAAGGGAGGACTCATCAATCAACTTGACGTGATTTGATCCTCAACGATGCGCCTTTTGATGATCTCTAATACTTTCTCTACATCATGAAAAGATGCAGGCCCAAATAGATGTCAGTACATAGAATATATGAGCATGTAAAATAGCTAAGTGAAACAGATATATAGAATAAGAGAACTCAAATATTCTCAATCAAAATGTCAAATTTCTATCCAAAGAAAGAATAAAGAGTAGACAATGACCCATCAATACCAATCCAAATCAATACGATCTAATAAAGTCAAAGTACTATTAGTTTGGAACCTATCTAGAGTTTCTCTTATCTGACAACAATCACTTATAAGACAGTGAATGTACAACAATATCGCTGATGTTGCCACAACCGCTTAGTACTTGCCAGGGTAAATAATGAATCGATCTATAATGGACCCCAATCAAATGATCCTCTATTATTTCAGGGACCTATTTGAGAAACATCTAACTTAATAGTTTCAATCATCTTGTACATTTGGCGATGTAGTTAATAAGCTCAGATTGGGGTTACTCTTACTCATTTTGGTGCTCGATACTCCTCCCAAGACTCAATTCTCATAGCACAATCATTCTCAATCAACTAGTCTCATTTGGACATTTGTCAACTCAAATCATCATATCAACTATCGACTCTTTGGTTACATTCTTTAAAGGTTCAGCTCTTGACTCATGTGACTCTATCATGCATCATTCTAAATCATAGCATTAAGGAAGCAAAAGTGGAGTTAAAGCATTTAGGGATTTCATAGGCTCTCTAGGCTCAAATTATACTCATGCATGCTCAATTAAATGAAATTTGTAAAAATAAGAAGAATTCATTCTAGGGTTCATGTAGTATAGTAAAATCATCTATTTCAAGTACTTAAATAATAAAAATAGTAATTCATGCAAGATTATGTAGAAGTACATTACAATTTAAGAAAAACCTTGAAGAAACATGTGTTGGAGACTCAAATCACTCACGACTCCATCAGTTCGGTGTATGGGGCACATGGAAGAATATAATCGATGTTTTCGGTAGCGTTACATACCTGGAAATAGAAGAACAATCAACTTCCTGAGGAATCTCTACTCACGTGCTTGGTATCCTAGTTTTTTCCCCTTCTTCGATACTTTCTGAAATTTCTAAGTGATTTGTAGGAATAATACCCTTAGGGAACTTATAAGGGAGCCTCAACAAGTCCAAAACGTCATGATTTTTAATTAAAAGGATGAAAAAAGACAAAGTTACCCCAAGAAAAAATGCCGAAGTGGATCATAAAACCTCTTTTATGACCCATGAAACAGGTTACGGGTCGTCGTCCTCTCTCGTGAAAAGTAGATCAAAATTGTGAATTTATGATTCTCATTCTACGACCCATCAGGTGATTCTTGGAACATTTTACGAGTTGTGTTCTCTCTCATAGAGCCTGGACCAAAATTATACATTTTCTGAATCTTGTTCCACGACTTGAGAAATGACTAGTGGAACGGGTTACAGATCATATTCCCTCTCGTAAAATCACTTCTACAGTTAACCAAAAATTTTCAACTCTAGAACATTTACGACCTTGTCCACGGGCTCTACTCCAGACTACGGCTTGTAAACCCTTTCGTAGAACCAGGTCTGGGGACCTATTTCACTTTAAAAAAATTCTGGGGTGTCACAGCTTCGTTCGGTCACAAGTAATTGAATTAACTTTATAAATCTTAATATTAAAACTAATAAAATATCTAAAGTTATTAATTTCTTTCTGTATAGAAAATTTAGCATCATGAATTTATCTCAAGAACTTCTATTGTTAAAGTTCTAATTGTCTTCAATAATATATTTGCATTATAACATTATTTCTTGTAATAATTGACTTGTCAATGGTGCTTGAACTCCATAACTTGAATATGAAAGTACTACAATACACCCAACTTAAAAATCAATTTAATATACTTTTTATATTTTATATTATATTTATTTAATTTATTATATTGTATTGAAAGAAGATAATTTATCACATTGAAGGATTGTGATCGACTTTTTCGAAAGGTTGAGACTTTTTCAAGGAGTTGTAACTTTTTCGAAAGATTATTACTTTTCCGAAGGATTGTAACGTCTTTGAAGAGTTTTGACTTTTCTAAAGAGATTACTATAATTCCGCCACTCAAATATCAAATTGAATATATTTTAAAAGCGGATAATCTTCCACATTGAAGGATTGTGATTTTTTCGGAAATTGTGTCTTTTTCAAAATTTATGACTTTTTAAAAAAGTTGTGACTTTTCGAAGAGTTATCAATTGTGACTTTTTCGAAAGATTTTGACTATTCAAGGAATTGTGACTTTTCAAGAAGTTTTGAATTTTTCAAAGAGTTACGACGTTTTCAAAGGGTTATGTCTTTTCCAAAATGTTGAGAGATTTTTGAAGGATTGTGACTTTTTCGAAGGAGTTTTCAAAAGGTTGTAACTTTTTTGAGAAGTTGTGATTTTTTTGAAAGGTTATGACTTTTTCTAATGGTTGTGACTTTTGCAAAGGGTTGCTATTTTTTCAAATGGTTATGAATTTTTCGAATGGTTGGGATCAGCTAAAGTACGATGCCTTTTGAGTTTTGTTAATGTCTATTGGGTTAGCTAATAATTTTTAAAATGTTATATTATTTAGGAAAAATAAAATAATTTATGTAGAAGTGCCTAACATTCTCTTTTATATGATTTTTCGACATGAGTCCCAAGGAGTAGTGATTTTCGTTTTGATTTTGCGGGTGGGAAGACATATTTAACTTGTTTTTTTAGTTGACTAGGATAGATTTAGAAAATAGTGTTGCTGCTTCACTTAAGTGGAGATGTTCAAAATGCTTCAAACACGTTAGAGCTTAAACTCAAACAACACCAGACGCAACTTCGATGATTTCATCGCCGCCACAGACTCGTTGAGAATTGACAAAATCCTCTCTTCCTCGCCTTCTCCCTCTCCCTCTCCGTCAACTCCCGTTCAATTTTTCATCCGTGCGGCGCCAAAACCCTAGTTCTTCAAACAAATTCCACCGACTCAGTTGCATCTGTTCATCAATAAATCGAGTTGATCAATAGAATTCAACTGTTTCAATCGACCTTCAGTGCATCGGCTATGGAATAGATTCAGTTGGCTCAAAGGTTATTGGAATGTAGTATAGAAACCGATGCCATTCTCATATGTGGAGGCTGATGAATGACTTGAATTCCCTTATTCATGACCTCTGCAACTGCAATGATAACATAGAGATTAATGTTAATGTTGCTCGTATGAGTAAGATGCTTACCAAGTTTCTTGTAATGACCCGAAAGGGTGGAGCAAATAAATCTGAGGAATATCTCTTGATATTTATTCACTGCACTATTCCTGCGGCTCTGGTAAAGCTTTATATACCTCCTTCTGTAACTTCCAAAGAAGCTGCTCATGGATGTATTTATCATTTTATAAATTCATGTAAGACACTTTTCCCCAGCCCAATAACTGTATATAGGCAGTGTACTCCTATATGCTTAAAATTTTGTAAGATTCTGAGAGGGGTTTCTGGTGTTGATGATCCTTTGTATATATATTTTTCTGTAGTAATTTAGCCGCTTTCATTGATGCAAGGCATGTATCATATTTTTCGTAACTTTCTAGAAAAAATTAGGCTTGTGTCTGAAGAAACTATAAAGCCAGCTAGGTTCGATAGATAATGTATGCTGTTGGTGCTAGTTTTAATTCTGAAGGAGTTAAAAAGCCTTTCAAAGCTATCTAAGGGTTTGGAAGAAATGTTTTGGGAAAGGATGAGGCAAAGAAGATATGCATTGTGGTTTTTGATTGTTACTTTCAGGAAGGTATACAGAGTATCTGTGGATTCTTAAGAACAAGGAGGTAACATCTTTTAAGGTAAGGCAACATTTTGTGTTGAAGATGCTTCGAGAAGGGAGCCACAGAAATGAGGAAGTTTACGAGATGCTCATTTGCAGGTCTCATTTGTTTGAAGAATCATTTGAGTACATAGGACATGTAGATTCTAGATTGTTGCGAGGCCATTTATTTATGCTATTCAAGAATGAAGAAGCTACAGGGCTTGGTGTGTTGAGGGGGTGGTTTTCCTTGGTATGTCAAGCCATTTTAAACCGTTGGAATGCTCTGTTTGTCTCTTGCCCAAATGATGGTACAAGATTCTTCCCAAATCCAGTTAAGCTTTCTTTGAGGTTCAACATACTCTTTCATGAAACTCACGTATGTGGGTTTTACTGATTAATTGCTACATATATTAAGTAATTCCAAAGAGTATTAATTATTATCCTTTGATGAGAGTAGCTCATTTCTTGCAACATCTCTACTTTATCAAATCAATTTTTGTTTCCTTTCCAGTCCTTTGAGAGATCTGTTTTGATTTGGTTTATGACCGTGGAGTTGCACCTGTCTGCATGTCAAAAAAGATTAGGTTTTAACTCATAACACATCATTTTAGGTGTTTCATGGCAGATGTAAATAATATGGAAACCATACAAGACTTCATAAGTTCATTTACTGTCCAGCAGAAAAACTGAGTTTTGTTTCCTTTTGTCACTTCTGCCAATATATCTCCCCACATCTTCTTACTGCTAGGTTCTTTCATCATGAAAATCTATATCTACTCATCAGGGAAAAAAACCAAAAAAGGAAATTTATGGAATAAATTGTTAGAGACTGGGAGTTGTTAGGTTTGACTAAATATCCAATTTGTATATTCTTGGAGGAGTCACTTGTGAAAGAAATGACTCTGGTAGGTGAAATATCAAAATTTGACTGCAATTGTACATTCTTGAGGAAAGTAAATTTATTCAAGTGATTAAAAGCTATGCATAAAATGTACATAAATACATCCCACCTCCAGGATGAAATTGGAGTGCCTCGTACCATCTAAATTCAACCCCAGAATCCAAATATTCCATAAATGACTCAACATAATATGCCACACCACAAGTAATGTTAGAGGCCTTGGCTACAATCTTCTTTTTACATTGAAACTAAGGAATAAAGTTTACGGGACAATCACCAATAAGCTTCCACACTAAAAATTATCAACACAAAAATCACACCATTCAACCCAACTACTATCAGTGGAGTACTAATAATTATAAATTATTAAGAAAAAGCATTTGCAATTATGTCTGAAGTACATATAAGAATAATTTACTGAAACAAAAGGTAAATTGAATATGAAAAAAAGTATGCACTATGCTTTTTGAGTTCTTCGCTCTCACTCCACAAAAGGAAAAAGAAATTAGATGAATGAAAACTAAATTCAATTTAATTATATGGTCAACACAAATATTCCTCGAAGAATCATCTAGGTGACTTTTTGTAAGAACCCAGATTTTTGAACGACTTTATCGGACCTTATAATGTCGCATCTTGAGAAACATTAACCAAGTGTTACTTCATGGGAGGCCCACACGGCTCATGTAAGGCCACACGGACCGTGTGGCCTCCAGTGAAGGATGCCTTGGCCAAGATTTCGATTAGGGGACTGGGCAGGGAGTTTCGGGCTAAGTAAGGGCACACTGCCTGTAACACCCTAATTATTTTGTAAGCTAAGACCGAGTCATCCTTCATATGATATACGATTTTAATTGATAATTCTTAATTGAGTATAGATGTTAAAATTGGAGATGATAAAAGGATCTTTTACATCAAGTCAAGTCCAAAGAATTTCTACTGACAAAGTTTTCGTATGAGTTGATAGAAGGGTCAACTTCAAATGACCATATATCCTAGAGTATAACGAGTTAGGTGACCCATAATATATCAAATTAATGATCTTTGAATTAGCTTTCCAATGCATCTTATTTCGCCTTAATCAAAGTTTGGAGTAGAAAGTTATCACCATTTTACTGAAGACCTGCAGAGCTATTTGAAGTTCCGGGACAGCTCCAGGTCGTGGACCTATCTTAAACCCTTTCTGGATAAGCTAAATGACATCCTTTTATTTTATTTTGAGGGTACTTTTATCCTAAAACCTTTGGGGGTCTATTTAAAGTCCCAAAATGCATAAAACATCAATTTTCATGATTAAAACCCTCTCATTCACTCCTAAATATAAACGCTCAAGAATCAACAAGAAAATCATCAAGTTAGGGATAGATTTCAAGATTCATCATCAAGGTAAGCTATTCTTCATAAATTTCAATATACCCAACCTAAATTTCTTCATCTATTCATGAATCACTAATAGAGTCTTAAATAATAATCCAGGGTTTCAAGAAAATGAATTCAAGAATTCTAAGAGGAGATTCCTTGATTCTTCTTTTTCAAGAATTAGGGTTCTTAATAAAAAACTCTAAAGTTTTTAAGTCAAGAATTCAAGGATCAAAGATAAGCCCTTCAAGCAATGTCTTTCCAAGTTCTTCCACTCTAAAAGAACTACCGAGATCGAGGATTTTCTCCACAAAGGCTACTAATTCAACAAATTTCGATTGTAATATCGACTTTCCAAATATGTAAGGCTAAACTAAAAACATGGTATTGCTCTCTCATGTGCCCCATAGAAGTCATAGATGAGTTGATGGTTGAAGAGTCTATTTGCATGATTTCTTGACGGTGTTTCTTGAAAAATTGTTTTGAAATCACATGTTTTCTATGTTGATGATCATCATACTAAATGTTTTCTTAAATTGGATATTTTCATGAGAATTTGCATAACCCTTCATAATTAATTTTAAAAGCATGCATAATATACTTGAGAATTGAGTCTAGAGCCTTGAGTTTAGATTGTTGATTATAATGAGAATGATGATGAGTTGACATAATTCGATTGTCTTATGAGTCTCTATAAATTAACTCTACCGATGTGTCTATTCACTTGCTTCCTAATGATTGTTATACAATCTTGAGTCATTGATGAGAAGATTGATGAGAGGGTCAAGGAACCTATGAGATGATTGATGAAAGGGCTAAAGTCCCTATGAGATACCGGTCGTTGACGGGGAGTAAGTCCTTATGAGATTGGTTAAGATGGAGGTTTTATGAGCATTGAGTCGCGGGAGGAGTATTGAGCACTGAAATAGGTAAGAGTGAGTCCCACTAGAACTCATTAACTACGTCGCTAAATGTAGGTGACGCATAAAACCATCACATATAATATGGTTCCCTCGAAAGTAACAGACCCTGAAAGCAATAGCGGATCTATTGAGTACTAGCTCCATTTTAGGTGAGCTAATATGGTTTCAGGGTGTTCCCTATCTGGAAAGTTTTGAATGGTTGTGGCAACATCAGTGTGATTGTTGTACATTCACTGGATCATAAGTAAGTGTTGTCAGATAAGAGAAACTCCCATAAATTTCCTACCTTGAGTACTCCAAGTCTGAGATGAGTTTTGAGATGAGATGAGAGGAGGTGAGCTCCTATGAGATGAGATTGAGATAATTGACGAGTTTGAGTTATTGATGTGTCACTTGTCTACTCTTTATTCTTCCATAGATGGACATTTGACTATCTGATGTGATTTGAAGTTTATTTGAGTTGATGTTATTTCCATATTATTCTACCGGTTTCTGTTTCACTCAGCAATTTAACATACTAGTACATTCCAAGTACTGATATCCACTCTGGACTGCATCGTTTTATGATGCAGAGGCAGGTACTGGATATCATCAATAGGCGCTCCATTGAAGATTT
This sequence comes from Solanum rostratum, assembly GCA_029948455.1. Taxonomy (NCBI): domain Eukaryota; kingdom Viridiplantae; phylum Streptophyta; class Magnoliopsida; order Solanales; family Solanaceae; genus Solanum; species Solanum rostratum. The sequence goes on from CM057048.1 coordinate 63,459,742, forward strand.
TAGATTCGAAGCTAATTGGGTGAGCCTCCCCTACTCCAGAAGATCCACTACTTTTATTTCATCATACTTTAGCGTTAGATTGGACTATTTCTTTTATTTTAATTTGGGTATCCATGGATCTGTCCTTGGCAACACATGATTAGTGATAGAGGCTTCATAGATGATGGTCGAGCATTGATGTTGAGATTGTGAGCTAGTTCTTTCTACTAGACTTCATTATTATTATCTATTGATTTTGGGCCTTTAGATGAGATGTGCCCACTTACATACTTATACTTTTCGCTGTTTAATAGAGTTATTGGATCGAATGATGTGATGAGGCTAATTGGCTCAATTGGGGAATAGCAATAGTCTCTAAGTGTCGGCCACGCCAAGGGTACTCTCCCGGGGCGTGACACGGCCACCCACGCGGTCCATGTGGGGTGTCACGGCCCGTGTGACCCCCTTGTGTGACTCTCGACGTGAAATTTTTCTAAGTATGAAATCACTATCTCATAACTTTTTCTTGCAAGATTTTTTTAAGTAATGTTTGACGGCCCTTGACACAACCCGTGTAGTGTCACACGGGTCGTGCGGCCATCCGTGTGAAGTCCATTTGCTTCAAAAATATTTTAAGTGTTGAACATCGTGAAATTTGTGTAAGTGTCATCTCATAAACATTGTTCACCGCCGTTGAAGTGCCTCATGGATCGTGTAAGTGCCCGTGATGCCTTGACGACCCATTTCCGTCCATTTTATTAATGGCTTTTATGTAATTAGGACTCACTTTAAATGTGTTTTACGACTGTTTTACCTATCCTAAGCCCCTAAATTAGCTGAGACAACTTCATTCTTACTCATTCTCATTAGAAACACTCTTACCCTAAAAAAATCAATTCCTAAAAGTCCTTTCTAAGCTCTCCTCTCAAGACTCAAGCTAGGGTTTCAAATTGGGATTCATCTTCAAGCTAATTTCCTCTCAAGTTCATCTTCCAATACTAAGGTATGTGGGGTAGATCCTTGGTCCCTTTCAACCAAGGAGTCCCAAAACTTTTGAACTAATTTTCATAAGGTTTTGCTTACTTTACAAATGGGATTTGAGGATTCTTTGTTATTTAATTCAATTAAAGTGTGGATTATATTTATTTGATGATTTACGCTATTTTAATCTCTTCTATAATGGTTTGCATTGAGACCGTGAGTTCATGAAAGTGAATGTCCCCCTCTAGACTTGAATTGTGCATGGGTAATTCATACTATGATTTAAATGTTGATTTTATTTATGTTTCCAGCTGAATTTCGAAATATACTATTGACCTAACCTTGAATCTAAATTGCCTATGTAATTTACGTCCATCTCATAGCATTGCATTCATGAGCATTGAACTATATAAAGAATTTTTAATGGGTTAAGCTCAATTACGTCTTATAGAATGATTTCGATACGATTATGGATTATGATAAGAATGTGATCACATACATGTACATGATTATGGCTCTTTGAGCCTTTTGGGTGCTTGCACCATTCCATATATGTTGATGAGCTAGTCCTTGCATGAGTATCATGAATTTGATTTATGTCTTACTTTTGAGCCTAAATATGCATTGAACGATTTTGAGATGAACATTGTATCCCTTGAAAGTACGTATATGTATAAGTATTAATGTGGGATGTTTTGACTTAGCACCAATAGATTAGGGGCATCAGCGCTATCCCTAAGGGTCCTCTCCCTTTCCTCGAACTATGTGCCACCATAGGAATTAAAGCCATTATTGAAATGATCGGGTCATAAGGAATGGTTATTCGTTTTGTTTTGATATGATATAATTTTGGAAAATCATTCTTAAATTGTGAGTTTTGTAAGGAAGGTGACCATCCACCAAAATGGGGGTCCCGCGTGATGTAGAATACCTTTGACAAGTAATCTTCTCCCTACCGATTGGAGGTCTCTATCGGTCTAATTCATGTAATAGCTCTCATGGGACTGATTTGTTGGTTATAGTCCATCCCCACTATACATATGAGCATCATTGCATTTCACGCATCATGAATTTCATGGCATATTGTATACTATTGTCCTTTTGATATATAACTCCATCTATATTATGTGCTCTTGCCATCTAACATTGAAATGCAAGTTTGATAAGTCATGTGCATAGCATTCCTGCATACTTAGTACATTCAAACATACTAACACATACTTTATGATTTTACCATGTAGGGACCGAGCGCCCCGACTATTCACCTTTTGACGAATAGCTCGAATCCAGAAGGTTAACTTTGTGGTGAGTCTTATCTTTCAAGGACAAGCCACCTTTCATCTATCCATGTTACATTATGCATATTTAAGTAATTGAGGATGAGCCGGGGACTTCTCCTGGCCCCCCGTCCCATCTTCACTAGAGGCATCGTTGGAAACCTTGTAGACTCATATGAACTTATAGATATGAGATGTTTTGTTCGGAGTTTATGATTTCGGTTGTTTATTTACTATGACTATGTTGGTTGACCATGGAGATTATGTATGTTTATGCGTTTGGCGTGAAAGGCCCCTTTCCCTCATAATACCCCCATAGCGTGGGTCCTACTTTTCCTCCCTATAGAACTATGCGTTTATTTCTTGTATGAATTTCTGAACTGATGATATGGTTTTGATTGCTTTGAGGATTTTTTGGGGCTCTCGGGTCCCCATTTTCCCTGTAACATCTAGGCCTTAGGTCCGGGTCATGACAAAAGATGGTATCATAGCCCTAGGTTTGTAATGATCCTTGGAGTCCAACATGCCGCGTCTAGTAGAGTCATGTTCATGGGTGTGAAGTGCACTATACCTATGAGTGGGAGGCTGCATAGATGTTCTAGGAAATGTCTCATTTTATCATGTCATTAGTCGCGCCAAATGTTGTATAATTGGTTTTTCCCTAATAGTGATGGTATCATTTCTCCATTTTAGTCCATGCCTCGAGGAAGACCCCATCTGCCAAGACCAGCTCCGGCTAATGAGGACCAGGCACCTCAAGGTCCCATGGATGAACCTATCTCCGATGGTGAATTTCATATGGCCTTTGATATGCTTGCTCAGGTGGTGACAACTCAGGAAAGGCAGGCTGATCTTGTACAGGCTCTTACTCCAGCTTCGAGAGTAAGGGATTTCACCAGAATTAATCCTCCCGAGTATTATGGATCCAAGGCTGATGAAGACGCTCAGGAGTTCATTAATGAGCTCACCAAAGTACTGACAGTGTTGGGTGTCACTTCTGAGGAAAGGGATGAGCTAGCTGTTTATCAACCGGAGGATAAAGCTCAGGTGTGGTACACCCAGTGGTCTATGGCGAGGGTGTGTGTTGATGCTGTTAATTGGGAGGAGTTGAAGTTTGCCTTCTTGGATCGTTTCATCCCACTTGAACTTACGGAGGTCATGATGACTGAATTTATCAACCTCGAGCAAGGAGGTGTGGGTGTGAGGGAGTATGCTCTCAAGTTCACTAAGGTCTCCAAGTATGCTCCAACACTCGTGGCTAACCCTCGTGCAATGATGCACAAGTTCGTCTTGGACATCTCCGATTTGCTAGTGAAAGAATGTCGTAAAACCATTCTTATATGGGATATGGATATCTCCAGACTCATGGTAAATGCTGAACAAATTGAAGGGGAGAAACTCAAGGAAAGGAGGATGCATAATTCTAAGAGAAGTCGTTTTGATGGTGGGTTCTCCTGTTCTCGAGGTGGTGGCGGTTTTGGTCGTTTCCAACAAGGCTGAGGCCAAGGTTCGGGTGCTAGGGTGCCTTCTCCTAGGGAACCGGTTGGCAGGGACACCCACAGTGTGAAAGGTGTGGAAAGAATCACATCGGTGCTTGTAGGAAGGACTTGGGTTTGTATTACGTGTGTGGTAACAAGAACCATAAGGTTGCCGATTGTCCTAAGAATCTTAGAAACATCAAGGTCAGGCGGCTCAATATGGCCAGGGTCAACAAAGAGCTCCCCAAGTTGTTGCCCTAAGAAACAATAGGTTTTATGCACTTCATGCCCATCAAGAAGTTTTGGAAGCTCCAAATGTCATGACCGGTATGTTAAAAATCTTTGATTTTGATGTTTATGTTTTGCTTGACCCGGGTGCAAATTAGTCTTTTGTGACTCCTCTGTTGGCTGTTAAGTTTGGCTTGAGTTCAAGAATTTTGAAGGATCCCTTCTCAGTGTATAACCCCATGGGGGAATCCGTTGTTGCACATAGGGTTTATCGTGGTTATCCTGTTTATGTATTGCAGAAAGTCTTCCCATGCAATCTTGTAGACATTGAAATATTTGACTTTCATGGGATTCTTAGGATGGATTGGTCGCATGCATCATATGCATCTACAGATTGTAGCACCCAGAGGGTGAAGTTCCAACCTCCTAGTGAGCCCGTTCTTGAATGGAAGGGTAGTGACTCGACTATTAAGGGTCGGTTTATTTCCTACCTCAAGGCTTGGAAGATGATCTCCAAGGGATGAATATCATATTCTGAGGGTCCAGGATATGGAGTCCGAATCACCTACTCTAGTGTCTTTTCTGGTGGTTAAGGAGTTCCCAGATGTATTCCCCAAATACTTACCTAGTATTCCTCCCGAAAGGGCAGTGGACTTTGGTATCGATCTGTTCTCGGATAATCAACCTATCTCTATTTCTCCCTATCGTATGGCACCGACGAGTTGAAAGAGTTGAAGGACCAGTTGAAGGACTTGTTGGAGAAGGGCTTCATCAGGCCAAGTATATCCCCGTGGGGTGCACCAGTGTTGTTTGTATGGAGGAATGATGGATCTCTTTGGATGTGCATTGATTATAGGCAGTTGAATAAGCTGACGATTAAAAATAAGTCTCCATTTCCTAGGATCGATGATTTGTTCGACCAACTTCAAGGGGCTACAAATTTCTCAAAGATTGACCTCCGTTCTGGGTATCATCAGTTGAAGGTTCTACAGCGTGATCTTCCCAAGATGGCCTTTCGAACAAGATACGGACACTTTGAGTTTGTGATGATGTCATTTGGCTTGAGTAATGCTCCAGTTGTGTTCATGGATCTCATGAATCGGGTGTTCAAGCCATTCCTCGATATTTTCATGGTTGTCTTCATTGATGATATAATCATTTATATTCTCATAGTTAGCGGAAGCACATGTAGTATTTGAGGTTGGTTCTATAAACTTTGAGGGAGAAGAATTTGTATGCCAAATTTTGAAAATATGAGTTTTGGTTGAGTGAAGTATCTTTCCTTGGTCTTGTGGTGTCTGGTGATAGTATTAAGGTTGATCCGAAGAAGACCATGGCGGTAAAGAATTGGCCTAGACCATTGACTCCTTTAGACATTCAAACTTTCTTGGATTGGCCGACTATTATAGGAGGTTCATTGAAGGGTTCTCATATATTGCATCTCCATGGACTAAATTGACCCAAAAGAAGGTTAAGTTTGTGTGGTCGGATGAGTGCGAAAAGAGTTTCCAAACCTTGAAGGATTGGCTTACATCGGCTCCTGTCTTTATGCTACCAAATGACTTAAAGGGGTTTTTCGTGTATTATGATGCCTCACGAATTGGACTGGGTTGTGTACTTATGCAGCATGGTAAGGTAATAGCTTATGCACCAAGACAATTGAAGGTGCATGAGCGTAACTACCCAACTCACGACCTTGAGTTAGTGGCTGTGGTATTCGCCTTGATGATTTTGAGACACTACTTGTATGGGGTTCATGTTGATGTATTCACCGATCACAAGAGTTTACAGTATGCATTCACCCAAATGGATCTCAACTTAAGGAAAAGAAGATGGTTGGAGCTCCTAAAGGACTACGACATGAGTGTTCAATATCATCCCGGTAAAGCCAATGTGGTAGCCGATGCTCTTAGTAGACTATCGATGGGTAGTGTTGCGCATGTTGGGGAAGAGAAGAGGGAGACAACAAAGGATGTTCACCGGTTGTCTAGGTAGGGTATTTGTTTGGCCGACTCTAATAATGGCGGTATTCAAGTTCAGAATGGGGCCAAATCTTCCTTGGTTGTTGATGTGAAAGTTAAACATGATTCGGATAGTAGATTTGAAGATGTTGGTCGCCAAGAAGGAGATTTAAGTGTTCTCCCAAGGGGGAGATGGTGTACTTCGGTATCAAGACCGATTGTATGTTCCGGATGTGGATGGCCTTCGAGGGATAATGTTGAGAGAGGCTCACAATTCTCATTACTCTATCCATCCGGGATCCACTAAGATGTATCAAGATTTGGAAGAGGTCTACTGGTGGCATGGAATAAAGAAAGACATAGCCAAGTTCGTATCTGAGTACCCGAGTTGCCAACAGGTGAAAGTGGAGCACCAAAGACCTGGTGGCCTAGCTCAGGATATCGAGATCTCCACTTGGAAGTGGGAGGATGTGAACATAGACTTTTTGGTTGGGTTGCCTCAGACCCGAAGGTAATTTGACTCCATTTGGGTCATCGTTGATCGTATCACAAAGTCAGCTTACTTTCTACCAGTCAAAACCACTTTTGGTGCCAAGGATTATGCATCATTGTATATCCAAGAATTCGTGAGGTTGCATGGTATGCATAGGTCTATCATCTAGGATCGTGGCGCCCGATTCACTTCTCACTTTTGAAGGTCGTTTTAGAGGGGACTTGGTACAAAAATTAAGTTGAGCACCGCTTTCCATCCTCAAATCGATGGGCAAGTTGAGAGGAAAATTCAAACCTTGGAGGACATGTTGAAGGCGTGTGTGTTGGAGTTTGCCTATAATAACAGCTTCCATGCTAGCATTGGTATGACACCATTTAAGGCCTTGTATGGGAAAAGGTGTAGGTCACCGGTGGGGTGGTTGGAATTGGGAGAGATGACATTGATTGGCCCAGATATAGTGTTGGAGGCTATGGAAAAGGTGAAGGTTATTAGAGAAAGGTTGAAGATGGCACAAAGTCGCCAAAAGTCCTTTCGGATGTTAGGAAGAGGGATCTTGAATTTCATGTTGGTGATTGGGTGTATGTAAAGGTTTTGTCTATGAAGGGTGTAATGCATTTTGGTAAGAAGGGCAAGCTAAGCCCCCGGTATGTTGGCCCTTATGAGATTGTGGAGCTGATTGGAAACGTGGCTTATAGGTTGGAGATGCCTCGCGACTTAAGCTCCATTCACCCTATCTTCCATGTATGCATGTTGAGGAAGTTGGTCGGGGATCCTAACACCATTGTGCCTTCGGAAGGAATCAAGGTTGGAGAAAATTTGTCCTATGAAGAACTCCCGGTGTAGATCTTGGATAGACAAGTGAAGCAGCTCCATAACAAGGATGTGGCCTCGGTAAAGGTGTTTTGGAGGAACCAAAAGGCGGAAAATGCTACATGGGAGGCAGAACTAGATATGATGAAGCGGTATCCCCATTTTTTCCATCCTACTCAAGCCTAAGGTATTAGGTTCTTCCTCTTCCAATGGTCCTAATTCTTTCACTCTGGAGTTTCACGACACAACATGCACACATGTGCACAAAAAAATGTTTTTTTCATAACGTTTTGAATGATATGAATGCATTTTTGTATGGGTTCTAAAAGCATTGTGATGTTCAAAATGATGGACTATGCATGGTATCTTGTGTTCGGATGTTTCATGTTCCACTCCAAGCCTTTCAAGCTTTGTCCTTGCACTTTCGAGGACGAATATTCTCAATGGGGAGATGATGTAAGGACGCGGATTCTTTTTGAACGACTTTATCGAACCCTATTATGTCGCCCCATGAGAAAAATTTGATCAAGTGTCACTTTATGGGAGGCCACACAGGCCGTATAATAAAATTTGATTTTGGGGACTTGATAGGGAGTTTCGGGCTAAGGCATATCGCATCAGAACCCCAAACGGTCTGTGTGGTGTGTCACGGGCCGTGTGACCCCTCATATGACTATTGAGGTTAAATTATTCCAAGTGTAAAATCACCATCTCATAAGTTGTTCGTGCAAATTTTTTCCTAAGTCTTTCCAGACGGTCGCTCGCATGACTCGAATGGTTCCACATAGACCGTGTGGCCACCCGTGTAAGATGCCTTTTCTTCGAAAATATTCTAAGTATTTAGCATTCTGAAACTTTTTCTAAGTGTTGTCTCACAGACATTGTTCACGGCCCGTGAAGTGCCTCACGGACCGTGTCAATGCCCGTGAGGTCATGGCGACTCAATTCCTATCCGTTTCATTAATGTCTTTTACGTAAATTCAAATCCCTTTAAGTGTGTTTAAGGCATTTCTGCCCATCTTAAACCCCTAAATCAGCTGAGGCAAGTTCATTCTTATTCATTCTTTTTAGAACACTCACCTCCTAAGAAATCATTTCCTAAACTTTCTCTCCAAGCTTTCGTCTCAAGACTCAAGCTAGGGATTCATTTGGGCTCCTCTTCAAGCTAATTTCCTATCAAGCTCATGTTCTAGCACTAAGGTATATGGGATTGATTCTTGGTCTCTTTCAACCTAGTAGTCCCAAACTTTTCAACTAATTTTCATACGGTTTAGCTTACTTTATAAATTGGTCTTGAGGATTATTGGTTATTTACTTCAATTGAAGTGTGGGCTGTATTTGTTTGATGGTTTAAAGCTATTTTAAACTCCTCTATAATGGTTTGCATTAAGATAATGAATTCATGAAAGTGCATGTCCCCTTCAAGACATGAATTGCACATGGGTATTTCATACTATGACTTAAATGATGATTTTATTTATGTTTTCCAGTTGAATTTCAAAATGTATTTTTGATCCAACCTTGAATAGACATTTCCCATTTAATTTATGTCCGACTCATAGCAATGCATTTAGTAGCATGGAACTTTATGAAGAATTTTGAATGGGTTAAGCCCAATTGAATCTTATGGAATGATTTTGATACGATTATGGGTTATGACAAGAATGTGATCACATAAATGTCTTATGATTATGGATCTTTGAGCAACTTGGGTGCTTGCATCATCTTGTATATTTGAATGAGCTATTCTATTGCATGAGTAACAAGATTATGATTTATGGCTTGACATTTGAGCCTAAATGTGCATTGAACAATTTTGAATGAATATCATCTCTTGAAAGAACGTATATCTAGAAGCATTTTCGTGAGATGATTTGACTTAGCACCGGTGGATTGGGGGCGTCAGGGTTATCCCCGAGGGTTCTCTCCCATTCCTTGAACTATATGCCAACATAGGAATGGAAGTCATTACTGAAATGACCGGGTCGTAAAGGATGTTTATTCGTCTTGTTTTGATATGATATGATTTTTGAAAATTCCTCCCGAAATGGTGTGTTAAGTAAGGAAGGTGACCATCCACCAAAATGGGGGTCCCGTATGGTGTGATGTAGATTATCTTTGGCAAGTAGTCTTCTCCTTGTCGATGGGAGGTCTCTATTGGTCTAACTCATGTAATAGCTCGCATTGGGTTTGATTTGTCGGTTATAGTCCATCCCCACTATATATGAGCATTATTGCATTTCATGCATCATAAATTTCATGGCGTATTGTATATGATTCAACTTTGGATATATGGCTCCTTCTATGTTATATGCTCTTGTCATCTAACATTGAAATGCAGGTTTTGATAAGTCATGTGCATAGCATGCCCACATACTTAGTACATTCAAATGTACTAACGCATACTTTATGTCTACATGATATTACCATGTACGTACCGAGCGCCCCGACCATCCACCTTTTGACGAATAGCTCAAATCCAAAAGGTTAACTTTGTGGTGAGTCTTATCTTTCAAGGACAAGCCACCTTTCTTCTATCCATATTACTTTATGTTTGTTTGAGTAATTGAGGGTGAGCCTGGGATATGTCCTAGCCCCTATCCCATCCTTACTAGAGGCATTGTTGGACACCTTGTAGACTCATATGGACTTATTGATATGAAATGTTGTGTTCGAAGTTTATGATTTCAGCTGCCTATTGACTATGACTATCTTCGTTGAACAAGGAGATTATGTATGTTTATGCGTTCGGCGTGAAAGTCCCTTTTCACTCATGATACCTCTATGGTGTGAGTCCTACTTTCCCACCCTTTAGAACTATGTGTTATTTCTTGAATGCATTTCCAAACTGATGATGTGGTTTTTATTTCTTTGAGGCTTATTTGAGAGCTCTCGGGTCCCCATTCTTCGTGTCACATCTAGGCCCTAAGTCCAGGTCGTGACACCTCGATTTTTGAATGACTTTATCAGACCTTATGATGTCGCATCATGAGAAAAATCGACCAAGTGTCACTTTATTGGAAGCCCACACAACTCATGTATGGCCCCACGGACCATGTGGCCTCCACTGAAGGATGACTTGGCCAAGATTTTAAATATGGGGACTGCACAGGGAGTTTCGGGCTAAGTAAGGGCACACGGCCACCCACACAGTCCATGTGGCGTGTCACGGCCCGTGTGACCCCCTTGTGTGACTCTCGACGTGAAATTTTTCTAAATACGAAATCACCATCTCGTAACTTTTTCGTGCAAGAATTTTCTAATTAATGTTCGATGACCCTTATCACGACCCGTGTAGTGTCACACGGGTTGTGTGGACGTTCGTGGTGAAGTCCCTTTGTTTCAATATATTCTAAGTGTTGAATGTTGCAAAATTTTTCTAAGTGTTGTCTTACGGACACTATTCATGGCTCGTGAAGTGCCTCCAGACTATGACAGTGTCCGTGAGGCAAATTCCATCCGTTTTATTAATGGCTTTTACATAATTACGACTCACTTTAAATGTGTTTTACGACCTTTTTGCCTATTATAAGCCCCTAAATAAGCTAAGACTACTTCATTCTTACTCATTTTCATTAGAAACACTCTAACCCTAAAAGTATCATTTCCTAAAAGTCCTCTCGAAGCTCTCCTCTCAAGACTCAAGCTAGGGATTCAAATTTGGATTCATCTTCAAGCTAATTTCCTCTCAAGTTCATCTTCCAATACTAAGGTATGTGGGGTTGATCCTTGGTCCCTTTCAACCAAGGAGTCCCAAAACTTTCGAACTAATTTTCATAAGGTTTTGCTTAATTTACCAATAGGATTTGAGGATTATTGGTTATTTAACTCAATTGAAGTGTGGGTTGAATTTATTTGATGATTTTAAGCTCTTCTATAATGGTTTGCATTGAGACAATGAATTCATGAAAGTGCATGTCCCCTTCAAGACTTGAATTGTTCATGGGTAATTCGTATTATGATTTAAATGTTTATTTTATTTATGTTTCCAGCTGATTTTCAAAATGTACTATTGATCTAACCTTGAATCTACATTGTCCATGTAATTTACATCCAACTCATAGAATTTCATTCATGAGCATTGAACTTTATGAAGAATGTTGAATGGGTTAAGCCCAATTATGTCTTATGGAATGATTTCGATACAATTAAGGGTTATGACAAGAATGTGTTCACATACATATCAATGATTATGGCTCTTTGAGCATTTTGGGTGCTTGCACCATTATGTATATGTAGATGAGCAATTCCTTGCATGAGTATCATGATTTTGATTTATGTCTTGCTTTTGAGCCTAAATGTCGATTGAATGATTTTGAGATGAACATCGTATCCCTTTAAAGCACGTATAGATATAACTATTCATGTGAGATGTTTTGACTTAGCACCGATGGATTGCGGGCGTCAGGGCTATCCGAAGGGTCCTTTCCCTTTGCTCAAATTATGTGTCAACATAGGAATAGAAGCTATTACCGAAATGACCGGGTTGTAAGGAATGGTTATTCATTTTGTTTTGATATGATATGATTTTGGAAAATCCTTTCAAAATGGTGAGCTCCATAAGGAAGTTGACCATCCGCTCAAATTGGGGTCACGTAACGTGTGATGTAGATTATCTATGGCAAGTAATATTCTCCCTACCGATGGGAGGTCTCTATCAGTCTAACTCGTGTAATATCTCGCATGGATTTGATTTGTCGGTTATAGTCCATCCCCACTATATATATGAGCATCATTGCATCTCATGCATCATAAATTTCATGGCAAATTGTATACTATTCTTCTAACACCACCAATTTTTTCTAAGCTAAAACCGAGTCATCCTTTATATGATATGGGATTTTAATTGATGATTCTTAATTGACCACAAATTTTAAAGACAATTTCTTATTGTGGAATAGAATTGAAGATGATAAAAGGTCGTAGTTCTAATGTAAGATTTTATAAAGTTTATATGGACCAATGACTTTTAGTTTGTATATACATGCTAGGATCAATTCCTAAGTATTTAATGTATATTAAATGTTATTTAGAGTCATAAGGGATCTTTTACATCAAGTCACGTCCAAAGAATTTCTACCGACTAAGTTTTCATATGAGTTAACTTCAAATGACCACATCTCCTAATGTATAAAGCTTTAGGTGATCCATAATAAATCAAATTAAAGATCTTTGAATTAGCTTTCTAAAGCATCTTATTTCTTCTTAATTAGAGTCAAGATTAGAAAGTTATGACCATTTTACTAAAGACTTGCAGACTGTCTAAAGATCCGCGACAACTCCGGGTCGTGGACCTATGGCAAACCCTTTCTGGATAAGCTAAATGATGTCCTTTTATGTTTTTGGGTACTTTGATCCTAAAACCTTTGGGGGTCTATTTAAGGTTCGTAAATGCATAAAATGTGGAGTTTTCATAATTAAAACACTCTCATTCACTCTTAAACATAAAAGCTCAAGAATCATCAAGAAAATCATCAAGTTCGGGATAACTTTCAAGATCCATCATCAAGGTAATCTATTCTTCTTAAATTTCAATCTACCCAACCCACATTTCTTCATCTATTCATGAATTTATAATAGAGTCTTAAATCATAACCTAGGGTTTCAAGAAAACGAATTCAAGAATTCTAAGAAAGGATTCCTTGATTCTTCTTTTTCCAGAATTAAGGTTCTTCATCAAGGACTCTAAAGATTCTAATTCAAGAATCAAAGATAATCCCTTCAAGCAATGTCTTTCCAAGTTCTTCCACTCTAAAAGAACTACTGAGATCAAGGATTTTCTTCAACAAAGCTAGTATTCATCAAATTTTGATTGTAATATCAACTTTCCAGATATGTAAGGCTAAACTTAAAGCATGGGATTATTCTCTCATGTGCCCGATAGATGGTCATAGATGGTTGCAGGTTGAAGAGTCTACATGGATGAATCCTTGTGGGTTTTCCTTGAAAATTGATTTGATTTAGATGTTTTCCTATGTGATGATCATCATACTAATTGTTTTCCTGAATTGAACATTTTAAAGAAGAACTTGCATAACCCTACATGACTAATTTGAAAAAGCACACATTATGAACTTGATTGACTTTAGAGCCTTGAGTTGAGATTGTTAAGTATGATGAGAGGATGATGATGATTTAATAGAATTTGATTGTCTTCTGAGTCTCTGCAAATGAACTCTACCGATGTGTTTATTCAATTTCTTCCTAATGATTATTGTAAATTTTGAGTCACTGATGAGATTGAGTGATGAGAGGGTTAAAGCCCCTATGAGATACTGGTCGTTGACGGGGAGCGAGTCCTTATGGGATTGGTTTAGGTGGGGGTTTTATGAGCATTGAGTCATGGGACTAGTATCAAGCACTGAATGAGTGAGAGTTAGTCCGACTCAAACTCGTATAACTACATCGCCAAACGTAGGAGAGGCATAGAACCATCACATATATTAAGGTTCTCTCGAAAGTAATGGTCTCCAAAAGCAATAGAGGACCTATTGAGTTTGACTTCATATTGGGTGAGCTGATATAGTTTTGAGCGTTCCCTACCTAGCAAGTTTGGAAGCATTGTGGAAACATCAGGGTGATTGTTATAATTCACTTGCTCATAAGTGAGTGTTGTCGGATAAGAGAACCTCCTATAAATTTCCTACCTTGAGTTCTCCGAGTCAGAGATGAGTTTGGAGATGAGATGAAAGGAGGTGAGATCATCTGAGATGAGATGAGATGAGAGGAGGTGACCTCCTTCGAGATGAGTCTAAGATGATTGATAAGTTTGAGTTATTAATAGTTCACTTGTCTGCTCTTTATTCTTGCATAGATAGATATTTGATGTTTTGATGTTATTTGATGATTACTTTGAGTTGATGTTGTTTCCATATTGTTCTACCGGTTTCTGTTCCACTTAGCTATTTTATATACCAGTACATTCCAAGTACTGATGTCCACTCTGGAGTGCATCGCTTCATGATGTAGAGGCTGGTACTAGAGATCGTGAACAGGCCCTATGCTGAAGATCCAAGATTCTCAGTTGATTGCTGAGCTTCCCCTACTCCAGAGGATCCACTACCTTTAATTCATCATGCTTTAGATTTAGATTGGACTATTTCTTTTATTTTGATTTGGGTAGCCATGGATTTGTCATTTGCACCACATGATTAGTGATAGAGGCTTCATGGGCAATGGTTGAATGTTGATGTTGAGATTGTGAGATTGTTCTTTCTACTACCCTTCAATATTTTAAATATTCTTTTGAGACTTTAGATGAGATGTCTCCATTACTTACTTATATTTTTCGTTGTTCAGTAAAGTTTATTCGATTGAATGATGTGATGAGGCTAAGTGGCTCGCTTAGGGACTAGCAATAGTCTCTGAGTGCTGGCCACGCTAAGGGTACCCTCCCGGGGCATGACAAACTTGGTTTCAGAGCACAAAGTTCAAGTATCTTAGGCAGTCTATGAATCCGTGTCTAGTAGAGTCCTTGTTATTTGTGTGAAGAGCTCCATATCCATAACTCGGAGGCTATAGGACATTTATGGAAAGTTTCCCTTCTTTCATATTCTAAATCGTGCGATAGAGCTATTTCCTAAGAAATATACGATGATTCGTATGTTGCTCTAATCTTTTTTACTATGGCTTATCTACGAGGTGATAGAGACAGTAATGTCTAAACTCTTATAGATGAGATCCTCTGTGATAATGTAATCAGAATAGTAGAGAGACTGCTTTTGGCTTAAGAGGAGCCAACTAGTGTGCTAAGTTGATTGACTAGAAAGAGTGCACTATTACCTATATGAATCGTGCATTTGAGTTAGCTCTAGATGTACCCAGACCATGTTTTGTCAAAACTTGCCTCTGGCGTGACCTATGAGAGAGGAAACTTATATCTCTAAAGAGTTAGTTGTTACCACCTAAGAGTGGGGTATGAAGCCTTTTAAACCTTGAGTAGAATTGAATCATCCCAAAGTTAGAAGGATGATGATGGAAAGAAAGGGGCGAGATAACAAGGGTGAGGGTTGATTGAGTCTTGTAGTTAGAGTCATGTACCTATTAGGTAAGTAATGAGGTGAAAATCGATTACCATAAGTTTGATGACAGAGTCGTAAGTACCCTATGATTTTCATAATGAGGTATAGAGGAAGAGTTATCTTTAGAATGTGGTAAAGTGTGCTCAAACTAGAAGGAAGTTATGTTGATATGTTGTAGTATTCATATTATTGAGGGTGAAGTATAGATGTTGAATAGGGGAAAAAGTGCTTTCATTGTGATCGATCTGAATCAGGCTTATCATTCTAGTTGACAGTTCATGAGACTCGTCGAGTTATGAGCTTAGTCAGATAAGAAGATACGATTGAATAGGTGAATGGTACTGAGTTTTAAGGAAGGGATGTGTGATTAAATACTCGCTATGAGATCATAGTGGGCTTATGTTCCCTAAATTTATACCTAATAGTTGTAAGTTGGTATTAGAGAGGTGTGTGTGATAGATTCACATATTAGTACTAAACCCTAAGCTTGAATTTTGAGGGAGTGTTTAATAGGAGACAACATCGTGAGAGTGATAGTCTTCGTTAGAGATTTGCTCTAAGAGGCTTGCCATAGTGTATGTTCGAAGATAAAGATGTATTTGTGAGGAAGTGATGCTATGGGTAGGGTACAATTGCCCCTTAGGTAAGGCGTGTGAGACGAGGATAGATAAATACATAAGAAGGGCCTTGACACGTGTAACCATGATTGCGTAAAAATGTGTGAAGCTCTAAGATATGATCCCTATAGGAATCCAGGTAGCCTATTCATGTTGTCAATGTGGAGTAGATTGATGTAAGTATTCCTTATCATCACGAGTAACCAAGTTTATTGAGGCTTATGGATAGGTGATAATGAGTTTCCATTATAGTTTAAATCTTATACAAATGAATTTAAGGGAGCGCAGAAGTTGAGCGTTAGAAGGCAAAAGAAAAGGTTAGATTGTAAGAGTTATGGAGAGTAGTTATGTACGCCAATAAAAGTAGAAAATATAGAAAGATTTCCATAGAGACAGGAGGAAACTAAGAGTGGTATCTTTGAAGAGAGCCTTAGTGGCTAGTTATATATATGTGACTATAGCATAACAAAAGAGTTTAACATATTCTTGTGGATAGTGATTCTCTGACCATGTAGAGATATGTATTTATAGCCCAGTGAAGGGAATTGATACTCAAACATAGAGTAATGACCTAAGAGGGAGATGATGTAACGCTTGGTAAAATTACCAAAATACCCCTAGAATGAGGGTATGTGCGTAACGTATATCCCAATGCTCGTATGGAAAAATCGAGGCCGAATTTGTGATCAACATGAAATATTGAGTGGGAAAATGGTCTCGGTCAATTTTTAGAGCGACCGATCAAAAGATCATTTTTCGATCCGAAATACAAAATAGAGTTGGTGTGCAATGAAGGCACGTCGCGCCTGTGTCACGGACCTGCACTTATATGTTTTTGAATATTTTCGATGGGATTGAGAAAACTCGTTCAGAAACTTTTTCTGAAAATATATAGTGCGTGACTAGTCCGCGTCGCGGACTGGGCCTTGTCTGAGCTAAAAATTTCTAAATTTTATGAGGTGCAGTCCGGTGAATTCCCAACCTCTCCTAAACTCCATACACGATCTAATTAGATTTTTTTGATATATAAAGGGGCTAAATCCTTATCCCACGTCCTTTTCTAACAATTGAACAAGACTAGCAGTTGAGAGATGAGGAGAAGAGCTTGAGATTTAAGAATTCAAGAGAGAATGAGAGTTCCTGATTCTGATGATGACAGAGAATGTTGAAGTTAATTTCCTTACTCTTGATTTGAGTTAAGTCATCTATTTCTGAGTTGATATCGCTATTTTTAAGTCTGAATAGAGATTATTAAGATAGATAAGGAGTCGACAGTTTGATGGATTGATTGAGTATTGAGAGGCGCTTTGATTGTTATTCGTGACTTGATGTCCACCCTTACCCATCATTCGAGGAAAAATGATCCCAAGGGGGAGATAATGTAACACCCCAATTTTCTTTCTAAGCTAAGACCGAGTCATCCTTTATATGATATAGGATTTTAATTGGTGATTCTTAATTGAGCACAAATTTTAAAGACAATTTCTTACTGTGGAATAGAATTGAAGATGATAAAAGGTCGCAGTTCTAATGTAAGATTTTATAAAAGTTACATGGACATATGACATTTATGTTGTATATACATGCTAGGATCAATTCCTAAGTATTTAAAGTATATTAGATGTGATTTAGAGTCATAAGGGATCTTTTACATCAAGTCAAGTCCAGAATTTCTACCGACTAAGTTTTTGTATGAGTTGATAGAAGGTTCAACTTCAAATGACCATATCGCCTAATGTATAATGAGTTATGTAACCAATAATATATCAAACTAATGATCTTTGAATGAGCTTTCCAATGCATCTTATTTCGCCTTAATCAAAGTTTGTAGTAGAAAGTTATAACCATTTTACTGAAGACCTGCAGAGCTATCTGAAGATCTGCGACAGCTCCAGGTCGTGGACCTACCTTAAACTCCTTCGAGATAAGCTAAATGACATGCTTTTATTTTACTTTGAGGATACTTTTATCCCAAAACCTTTGGGAGTCTATTTAAGATTCAAAAATGCATAAAACGTGAGTTATCATATTAAGAACCCTCTCCTTCACTCGTAAATATAAACGCTCAAGAATCATCAAAACGAATCATCAAGTTAGGGATAGCTTTAAAGATTCATCATCAAGGTAAGATATTCTTCATAAATTTCAATCTACCCAACCCATATTTCTTCATCTATTCATGAATCTCTACTAGAGTCTTAAATCATAACCTAGGGTTTCAAGAAAACAAATTCTAAGAAAGAATTCCTTCATTCTTCTTTTTCAAGAATTAGGGTTCTTCATCAAAAACTCTAGAGATTCTAAGTCGAGAATTGAAGAATCAAAGATAAGCCCTCTAAGCAATGTCTTTCCAAGTTCATTCACTTTAAAAGAACTACCGAGATCAAGGATTTTCTCCAAGAAGGCTATTATTCATCAAATTTCAATTGTAATATCAACTTTCCAGGTATGCAAGGCTAAACTAAAAGCATGATATTGTTCTCCTATGTGCCCTATAGATGGTCATAGATGAGTTGATGGTTGAAGAGTCTACATGCATGAATACTTGAGGGTTTTTCTTGAAAAATTGATTTAATTAACATGTTTTCCTATGTGATGATCATTATACTAATTGTTTTCTTGAATTGAACATTTTCATGAAGAACTTGCATAATCCTACATGACTAATTTGAAAAGCATGCATGATGAACTTGAGAATTGAGTTTAAGCCTTGAGTTGATATTGTTGAGTGTGATGAGAGGATGATGATGGGTTAATAGAATTTGATTGTCTTATGAGTCTCTACAAATGAACTTTACCGATGTGTCTATTCAATTGCTTCCTAATGATTGTTGTAAATATTGAGTCATTGATGTTATTGAGTGATCAGAGGGTTAAAGCCCCTATGAGATACCGGTCATTGACGGGAGCGAGTCCTTATGAGTTTAGTTGAGGTGGAGATTTTATGAGCAATGTGTCATGGGAGGAGTATCAAGCACCGAAAGAGTGAGATTTGGACTAACTCAAAATCGTCAAACTACATTGCCAAATGTAGGAGAGGCATAGAACCATCACATATATTATGGTTCCCTCTCGAGTAATTGTCCCTGAAAGCAATATAGGACCTATTGAGTTTGACTCCATATTGGGTGAGTTTGGAACCACTGTGGCAATATCAGGGTGATTATTGTACATTTACTGGCTCATAAATAAGTGTTGTTGGATAAGAGAAACTCTCATAAACTTCCTACCTTGAGTACTCCAAGTTTGAGATAAGAAGAGAGGAGGTGAGCTCCTCTAAGATGAGATGAAAAGAGATGAGATGAGAGGAGGTGAGTTCCTCTAAGATAAGATGAAAAGAGATTAGATGAGAGGAGGTGAGCTCTTTTGATATTAGTCTATGATGATTGATGAGTTTGGTTATTGATGGGTCACTTGTCTACTTTTTATTCATGCATAGATAGACATTTGACGTTTTGATGTTATTTGATGATTACTTTGAGTTGATGTTGTTTCCATATTATTCTACTGATGTTTGTTTTACTCAGATCTTTTACATACTAGTACATTCCAAGTACTGATGTCCACTCTAGAGTGCATCGCTTTATGATACAAAGGTAGGTACCAGAGATCGTCAAAAGGCGCTCCATTGAAGATCTGATATTCTCAATTAATTGGTGAGCCTCCCTTACTCTGGAGGATCAACTACTTTTATTTCATCATGCTTTAGAGTTAGATTGAACTATTTTTTTATTTTGATTTGGGTAGCCACGGATCTGTCATTGGCACCACATGATTAGTGATAGAGGCTTCATAGACGATGATTAAACGTGGATATTGAGATTGTGAGCTAGTTCTTTCTACTAGCCTTCATTATTTTATATATTCTTTTGAGACATTAGATGAGATGTGTCCATTACTTACTTATATTTTCCGCTGTTCAGTAGAGTTTATTTGATTGAAGGATGTGATGAGGCTAAGTGATTTGCTTGGGAACTAGCAATAGTCTCTAAGTACCGGCCACACCAAGGGTACCCTCCCCGGGTGTGACAATTCTCCTTTGGATATATGACTCCTTCTATATTATGTGCTCTTGCCATCTAACATTGAAATGCAGGTTTGATAAGTCATGTGCATAGCATACCCGCATACTTAGTACATTCAAATGTACTAACACATACTTTATGCCTACATGATTTTACCATGTAAGGACCGAGCACCCCGACTATCAGCCTTTTGACGAATAGCTCGAATCCAAAAAGTTAACTTTGTGGAGAGTCTATCTTCCATAGACAAGTCACTTTCCTTCTATCCATGTTACTTATGTTTATTTGAGTAATTGAGGGTGAGCCCGGGACATGTCTTGGCCCCCGTCCCATCCTTATTAGAGGCATTGTTGGACACATTGTAGAATCTTGTGGACTTATATATGTGGTGTTGTGTTCAGAGTTTATGATTTTGACTATCTATTGGCTATTACTATCTTGGTTGACTATGGAGATTATGTATGTTTTTGCGTTCGGCATGAAAGGGCCCTTTCTCTTATGATACCCCCATAGCGTGAGTCCTACTTTTCCAACCCGTAGAACTATGTGTTTATTTCTTTAATGCATTTATTAAACTTGTGGTTTTGATTGCTTTGACGCTTATTTGGGGAATCTCGGGTTTTCATTCGCCGTGTCACTTCTAGGCCCTAGGTCTGGGTCGTGACACTTTCTTGTTAGAACTTTTAACATTCATGTTCTTTGTGCGATCCATCGTTCGTTTCATGCAGAGATTTTTATTTTAAACCTAGTTGTCTATAATCACTCTTTTAGCTAATGACAGATACTATTGTTGATAGTTTGGTGGCATACGCAGGATATTTTGTAAGCGATGTCACATTTGAATAAGTAAAACATTTGTAAATTAATGTAAAGTTATTGATATCATATTTAATAGAACATAACTCATGTAAATAATTACAACGTTCCTAGAAAAATAAATTGCATAATTAATTTCTTCTTTCCATTTTTTTCTTGAATTCAATAAATCAAATATTATATTGTCTGAGTTAATAATTAAGTTGTATGATTGGTTGGATGGTATATATTTCTTTTTCAAGTAAGGAGTTCCCGGACCAAGCCTTACCCAAAACCAGATTTCAAGCAAATAAAGGGAGAGTCACTTGATTACCGGCTAAAAAATGCGATAAAAAATCTGGTGCAGTGCAGATTCAAACTCCTGACGAATAGTAAACATTGAACGCGCTTGGCCATTGAGCTAGGAAGCTCAATCCGTTAAGTGGAGTCATTTGTATTATTTATATACATGTTCTGCTTTCACCTATTATATATATACACACACACACACACACACACATAAAAATTATAATATTTTCCAACCAAGCAGTGTTGGATAACACCTTTTGGTAGAATATGGGTCCATCCCTCGTTGATATCATGATCGGAATAGGTGAACAAATCTACAGCAACATGGTGCCATGCCCATTGTAATTTCTCTTGGAACTTCTTCTTCTTAAGATTAGGGTTACTATTATTTATTTTTTTATTATGGACTCGTATTCATTCTTCATGAAAGAAGCAAATTGTGTTCCTAAATATTAGTCATAGAGGTCGAAGTATTTCAAAAGAAAACAAAGTTCCTCAAGAAGTAGAATGTGTTGTTAAAGGATCCTAGTTAATTAGTTGATTTAAAGTTATAAATATTAAGATTTTTCTACGTTGTTCAACTAAGGAAGAATTTATAAAAGTAATATTTATATAAATAAATAATTAAATTCCTCAATTTTAGTGGTCTCTACCTATTTATCTAAGTAAAAGATTAATAATTAAACTTTAATTGATTTCAGAGTCTTAAATATTAGAAAAATAATTAAAATACAATCATGCCCAATGTGAAATCTATGTTTAAAGGATAAAAAAGGGGAACCCATTTCGCTAAGGGTTTTCGTACTTTTTAATATGACTCAGATTATATAATTTTGTTTGGGGGGTTGAGTTGTTAATAGCGAACTATGAAGAGTAGAGCTTATGTAAAGGGAAATACTTATTCATTATATCTATATCTATATATATATATATATATATATATATATATATATATATAGTAACAAAAATTCTTCATCTTTTCACTCATTATTTCATTGTCATGCTTAGTTCAGAGATCTTTCCCCGCTTTAGATCGTTTGGAAGCTGTGATTTTTGAAGTCATTGCTAATTTTAGCCGTCACTTTTTTCTTTGCCCATTTAATGTTGTGTTGTGTAGAATATTTTATTCTCCAAAAATTTACGTCCTTCCGAGTATAAAGTTTTAAGCAATGTCTCTTTTTGTAGGAATTGTACGGCTTTTACTTGATATATTTTCTGGATTTGTTTTCTTTATGGTAGTATCTTATTTTCTGGATTTGATGGATGTTGGGAATAGGTTTTAGCATTCATCATGCTTGGCCAGATCCCTAATGTACGTGGTAAATATGTGACAACTTATATGAAGGCAAATAACTTTTAACTCGTTGTTTCTGCTTAAAAGGGAGGACAAGTTAGTGAGTGCACGAATACATGCTGATATATATTTATAATGCCAACCTTTTTTTAGGAGATTTAACCATTCTATCATGCTGAGATTTTAAATTTTAATTGTGTCTCGATTTTACTTCTCATGTTACTATATATTCTTAGTTGTACTATTATTGATGTCCCTTGGTTCTCTATTCTACCAATCACACCTGCCTATCAAATAAAGTTCATGAATTAATGATCGAAGGAGTTCAAGTCTTCTTTATGGCAATAGCAGTTCTGACTAGAAATCTTTCTCAATGAAGTTGCATTAGGTGTACTTGGATTATATGGCATATGGGTATTAATTACTAATTGTATTATCCTTTTTTTCTCATTACAATACGTGAAACAATTGGGAAGATTCTCTATCAGTGTTCTCTAGATTAGGATGAAAACTGAAGCACAACTGCATTTATAAGATACTATCTTTTGATGTTTCACGAGAAGTTATATTATTCTCTCTGCTACAATGCAAATAACCCTCATCTGCATTTTGTGCTTGCAACATCTAAAGTGGATCCCTTGCACCTTGAGTATTTTTCTTCTCCAGCAGGATGATTGTGTTGGCCTTGCTTCATGAAGTACAAATAAGTATTGAGTTTGATAGAGTGTTCTTTTTGCAATTAGGTTGAGAGAATATTTCGTTTGAAGACATTAGGGATGCAGATCCATACTTGTATGATGGTTGCAAGAAGATACTAGAGATGGATATGAAGATGGTTGATGAAGATATCCTATACCTAACATTTGATTGTGATGATGAAGAATTGGGATCCAGAAAAGTGGTGGAGATTTTCCCAAATGGGAAAGATAACATAGTGACCAGTGAGAATAGGGATAAATATGTTGATCTTCTTGTTAAACATCATTTTTTCACATCAATCATTCATCAAGTAGCCCATCTTGCTCAAGGTTTTCCTGATATAATTATTGACAGATGGCTCCGAGATTCCTTTTTCCAGATCCTAGATCATGAAGACTTTATCAGGATGCTTCATGGGTGTAAAGTTGTTGTTTCTATAGAAGACTGAAAAGAACATACAAATTACAATGGCTGCAACAAAACTGATCCTCAAATATCCTGGCTCTGGGAGGTACGTATTTCTTGTCTACTAATAATTATGTTTCCAAATATTAACTATCTAGAAGTCTACACCTTTGTGGCTTTGATCTTCTCTTTTTTCTTTATTTTTGGAAGGGGTAGATTTCTGAATTCTTTCAAAGTTATTATTTGGGGCAACGTTTTCAAAGTTTTCTTTTTCTATTGTTTCTAAGTATGGAATCACCATCTCATAACTTGATCGTGGAAAATTTTCTATGTGTTGGGACACGGCCCATGTCACAGACCGTGTGGCATCACACGGGCCGTATAGTCCTTGAGTGAGGCCATGAGGACTCAATTTTCATCCGTTTTATTAATGGCTTTTACGTAATTATAATTTATTTTAAAAGTGTTTTATGACCTTTTTACCTTCCCTAGACCCTTAAATCAGCTGATGCTACCTAATTTTAATTCATTCTCCTAAGAAACCCTGATACTCTAGATCAATTCCCAAAATACTCTCTAAGTTCTTCTCCCAAAACTCAAGCTAGGATTCAATTACTCCTAATCAAGCTATGTGGGATAGATTCTTTGTCCCTTTCAACTAAGAAGACCCAACTCTTTTCAAATGATTTTTATGGAATTCTAGCTTACTTTAAATGATGGTTTTCATTATTTGATTCTATTAAATTCAATTGATGTATGGACAGTACTTCATTTATGATCTTAAGTTACTTTAAGCCATATAATGATGATTTACATTGAGGTTATGAAGTTATGAATGTGCATGTCCCTTTAAAGCTTGATTTATACATGGGTGATCTATATGATGATTTAAATGTGAATCAAATTATGGATTTACTTCAATTTCATATTATGTTGTTGATTTTAGATTGAATCTATATTAACCATGCTATTTTCACATCATTCATTGTATTTGCATTCATGAACATTGGTTTTTATGGAAATTATAAAGTGGGTTAAGCCTAATTATGTTTTATGATATGATTTTGATAAGGTATTGGTCATGACAAGAATGTGATCACATATATGTCAATGATTATGGCTTTTTGAGCATTTTGGGTGCTAACACCATTCCGTATATGTAGATGAGCTATTCCTATATATGAGTATTTTGACTATGAGCTATGATTTGGCATTTGAGCCTAAGTACAATTTATTATGAATGATGTTTGGCTTTTAAGCCCAAATGTGCACTGAACGGATTTGAAATGACTATTACCTCTTTGAAAACATGTATCTATATACGTGTATGTATTTTCGTAGGATACCGACTAAGCACCGATTGATTGGGGCGCTAGGGCTATCCCCAAGGGTCCTCTCCCTTTCCTTGAACTATGTGCCTAACATAGACTATGAGAATCCTATCGTAAATGGGTGTAGTTCCCGTAAGGAAGGTTGCTTCATACGAAATGGGTGTTATTCCCGGAAGGTGAAGTACTATGTTATATTATATGAAAATCCTATCCAAAATGGGTGTATTTCCTGTAAGGGGGTTACTTCATGCGAAATGGTTGTTGTTCCTGTAAGGTGAAGTATGGTTTAACTTTTGCAAGTAGACCACCTCTATACCGGTGAGGGGATTTGATCAGGATTCCAAGTAATAGCTCGCTTGATCTTACTCATATCGGTTGAGATCACATCCCCACAATATATGAGCATAATTGCATTTAATGCATCATGAATTTCATGGCATATTGTATACTACTCTTCTTTGGATATATGATTCTTTCCATATTATGTTCCCATGTCATCTAACATTGAAATGTAGGTTGATAAGTCATATGTATTGCATGCCTGTATACTTAGTACATTCAAACGTACTAATGTATACTCTATGCCTACATGATTTTACCATATAAGGACTGTGTGTTATGATCATCCATCGCTTGGCGTCTGGGTCGTGACAAATGATGGTATTCGAGCACTAGATTTGTAAATGATCCTCGGAGTCCAACGTGCCGCATCAAGTAGAGTCATATTCATAGGTATGAAGTGCACCATGCCAATGAGTGGGAGGCTACAAAGGCATTCAAGTAATTGTCTCACTTTTTCATGCCTTTTGTCATGCGATGGTTTGTTTATTTGGTTTCCTCATCTTGACTGTGTCTTTGCTCCATTCCAGAAGATGTCTCGAGGATGACACCGCCAACTAAGGTCGACCCCGACTGATGAGGATCAGGCACCTCAAGGGCCTATAGATGAGCTTATCTCTAACAGTGAATTCCATATGGCCTTTACTATGCTTTCCAAGGTGGTGACATCTCATACTAGGCACGCTAATCTTCCACGGGACCCCACACCAGCTTCTAGTGTGAGGGATTTTACCCGGATAAATCCTCCTAAGTTTTATAAATCAAAGGCTGATGAGGATGCTCAAGAGTTCATTGATGAGCTCACCAAGGTGTTGAACATTATGGTGTCACTTCTAAGTATAAGGCTAATTTGGCTTCCTATCAACTGAAGGATGAGGCTCAGGTGTGGTACCCCCAACGGTCTATGGAGAGGGTTTGCAGTGATGTTGTCAACTCGGAAGAGTTCAAGCTTGCATTTCTGAACTGTTTCTTTCCGCTTGAGCCTAGGGAGGCCAAGCTAACTGAATTTATCAACCTCAAGCAAAGGGGTTTGAGTATGAGGGGCTATGCCCTCAAGTTCACTAAGATCTCCAACTATGCACCAATACTCGTGGTGATCCTCATGCAAGGATGCACAAGTTCATTTTGGGTATCTCTGAGTCACTAGTGAAAGAATGTCGCACTGCCATGCTCATACGGGATATAGATATTTCTGGGCTCATGGTATATGTTGAGCAGATCGAAGGGGAGAAACTCAAGGAGAGGAGGGTACATGATCCTAAGAGGGCCCATTTTGATGGTGGATTCTTCGATTCTCGGGTTTGTGGTTTTGGTCACTTTTAACAGGGCCAAGGTTTTGATGCTCGGGTCGCTAATGCTAGGGAAGTCCTCCTAGGACACCGGTTGGTGGTGGACAGGGGTATCCTCTGTGTAGCAAGTGTGGGAAGCCCCACAAAAGTGGTTGTTGGAGGGATTTGGGTGCTTGTTATGGATGCGGTGACAAGAACCACAAGATTGTCGATTATCCTAAGCATCCTCATAGAGGTCAAGGTCTGGTGGCTCAAGGTGGTCAAGGCCAAAAAGGGCTCCCTAAGGTGTTTCCTCAAGAAACAACAGGTTCCATGCACTTCATGCCCGTCCGGAGGTTGAGGAAGCTCCAAATGTTGTAACTGGTATGTTAAAAGTCTTTAATTTTGATGCCTATGTTTTTCTTTATCCGGGTGCAAATATTTCTTTTGTGACTCCTATGTCGACTGTTAAGTTTGATTTGGGTCCCAGAATTTTGAAGGATCCTTTCTTAGTTTATACTCACGTGGGTGAATATGTTGTTTCACATAGGGTCTATCGTGGTTATCCTATTTCTATGTTGCACAAAGTCTTCCCATGTGATCTTGTGGGACTTGAGATGTTCGATTTTGACGTGATTCTTTGGGATGGATTGGTTGCATGCATCATACGCCTCTATAGATTGTAGAACCCATAAGGTCAAGTTCCAACACATGGTGAGCCCGTTCTTGAATGGAAGGGTAGTGACTCCGCAATTAACGATCGATTTTGTAACAACGCATCTTGAGATAAGATGTCCCACATTGGCAAAAAAGGAGAGATGTTGGGTATATAAGTAAAGGACTCGTCTACATACTGTTAGGCGCCTTTTAGGGTGAGCCCAAAGGGACGATTCCGTGATGGGCTAGGCCCAAGAGCGGATAAAACTTCACAGTGTTGGGCCAGGTCATTACAGATTATATCAGAGCCACTCCCGTGTCAACCTTGTCAATGTGGGGCTAGAGTTCAACTGAGTTTAGGAAAATCCCGGTGAGGTGGGCCAAAACTCAGTGCTGAGTCTAGGCGAATTCCATGCAGTGGGGCAAACCTCAGCGAGGAGGCTGAGTCTATAGAGGGGGTGAATGTAACAACCCATCTACAGATAAGATGTCCCACATCGGCAAAACACAGGAGAGATGATGGGTATATAAGTAACGAATTGGTCCACGTACTGTGAGGCACCTTTTGGGGTGAGCCAATAGGGAAAAATCTGTGATGGGTTAGGCCCAAGAGCGGACAATACTTCACAGTGTTGGGCTTGGTCGTTATAGATTTATTTCAAACCTCAAGGCCCGGAAGATGATCTCCAAGGGGTACATTTATCATGTTGTAAGGGTCGAGGATATGGAGTCTGAATCACCTACTCTTGAGTCGGTTCCGGTAGTGAATAAGTTTTTGGATGTATTTCTCGAAGACTTGCCCAGTATTCCTCCCTAAAGGGAAGTATACTTTAGATCTTCTCCCGGACACTTAACCTATCTCTATTCCTCCCTGTCGTATGACACCGGTTGAGTTGAAAGAATTGAAGGATTAGTTGAAAGACTTGTTGGAGAAAGGCTTCATTAGGCCAAGTATATCTCCATGGGGTGCTCCGGTGTTATTTGTAAGGAAGAAAAATGGATCTTTTCGGATGTGTATCGATTATAGGAAACTGAATAAGGTGACCATTAAAAATAAGTATCTGTTGCCTAGGATTGATGACTTGTTCGACCAACTTCAAGGGGCTACCCATTCTCAAAAATTGACCTCCGTTCTGAGTATCATCAGTTGAAGGTTCGAGAGTGTGATATTCCTAAGATGGCTTTTCAGACAAGGTCTGGGCACTTTGAGTTTGTGGTGATGTTGTTTGGCTTAATGTCACGCCCCGGGAGGGTACCCTTGGCGTGGCCGGCACTCGAAGACTATTGCTAGCCCCCAAGCGAACCACCTAGTCTCATCACATCATTCAATCATACTTCTACTGATCAGCGGAAAGTATATGCAAGCAGTGGACGCAGTTCATCTAAAGTTCTCAATATAATATAAGCAAAATAACGAAGGCTAGTAGAAAGAACTAGCTCACAATATCAACATCAATGCTCGACACCGATCTATGAAGCCTCTATCACTAAATCATGTGGTGCCAATGACAGACCCATGGCTACCCAAAAACAAAATAAGATAATAGTCCAATCCTAACTCTAAAGCATGATGAAATAAAATAATGGTTCCTCCGGAGTAGGGGAGGCTCACCAAATCAACTTCGGATCTCTGATCTTCAACGGAGCGCATGTTGAGGATCTCTAGTACCTGCCTCTACATCATAAAACGATGCAGTCCAGAGTGGATGTCAGTACTTGGAATGTACTGGTATGTAAAATAGCTGAATGAAACAGAAACCGGTAGAAAATATGGAAAATAATATCAAGTCAAAATAGACATCATAATCACATTAACCGCCAGCTTGCCTGTCTGCGAAAAAGTACAGAGTGGGCAAGTGACACATCATTATCTCAGACTCATCAAAGTCTCAACTCATCACATGGATCATCTCAGAGGAGTTCACCCCCCCCCTCTCATCACATCTCATCTAGACTCAGAATAAGGTACGACTTTTTCCCGGGAGTTTCTCTTAACCGACAACACTCACTTATGAGCCAGTGAATGTACAACAATCACCCTGATGTTGCCACAGTGGTCCCAAACTTGCCAGGTAAGGAACACTGGATCCCATATCAATATACCCGACATGGAATCAAACTGAACAGATCCTCTATTGCTTTCAGGGACTGTTAAACCTCGAGGGAAACCATATGTATGTATGTGATGGTTTAAGCCTCTCCTACGTTTGGCGACGTAGTTAATGAGTTCGAGTGGGACTCACTCCTGCTCATTTCGGTGCTCAATACTCATCCCGACTCAATGCTCATAAAATCAACCTCAACCAGTCTCATAGGGATTCACTCCCCGTCAACGACTGCCAGTCTCATAGGGACCCACTCCCCGTCCACGACTGATATTTCACCGGGACCTTGGCCCCTTTTCATCAATTATCTCATAGGGACTTCCACCATATCATCAAACATCTCATAGGGATTTTAACCATATCATCAATATCTCATAGGGACTTTAACCCTATCATCAACACCTTCTCAATGACCCAAGAATATATAACAGTCATTAGGAAACAAGTGAATAAACACACCAGTAGAGTTCATTTATAGAGACTCATACAACAATCAAGATTTCATCAACTCATCATCACAGTCAACAATCCCAATGCAAGGCTCTAGGTTCAAGTCTTAAATTCAGTATGCATGCTCTTCAAAATAGTCATGTAGGGTTATGCAAATTCCATGAAAGTGTTCAATTTAAGAGAACAAATAGTATGATGATCATCAACATAGAAAACATGTAATTTCAAATATAATTTTCAAGAAAATCCATTAAAGAAATCATGCATGTCGACCCTTCAATCATCAATTCGTCTATGACCTCTATGGGGCACATGAAAGAACAATCTCATGTTTTAGTTTAGCCTTACATGCCTGTGATGCACTGTTCAACCGGGTGATGTCGAGGATTCTCTTCTCGTGTTCCTCACCCCAAGCCTTTCTCTCCTCTCCTCAAGCCCTAGCCTTGTTAGATTTTAGAATAGGACTTAGAATAGGTTTTGTTAGGCTCTTTTTGTGTAGAAACGACCTTACTAGCCGTGTATTAGTGTTTAGGAGAGGTTAGGGATTGACCGGAATGCCCCTCGAAATCAATTAGAAATTTTCAGTTTGGAATTTACACGGTCCGCGACGTGGACCTATCGCGCACTGTGTATTTTTGGAAAAAGTATTCTTAAACGAGTTTTCTCCATCCCGTCGAAAATCTGGAAAAATATATAAGTGTCCCTCCGCGGCAGGTGCACGTCGCTCTGTCGGGGACAGTCACTGTTTTGTGACTTGGATCGAAAATTTATCTTTCGATCGGGTCGTCCTAAAATTCGACCCGGACCATTTTCTCACTCCATTTTTCATGCTGATCACGAATCCGGTCTCAGATTTGCCATACGAACCCCGGAAGATGCATTACGTGCGTACCCTCACTCTAGGGGCATTTCGGTAAATTTACCGGGCGTCACATCATCTCCCCCTTGGGATCATTCGTCCTCGAATGAGGAGTGGAGGTGGGCATTAAGGCACGAATAGACTTACGACTCATTCCCACACTCAATTCAATAATAGTAAGTCAGATACAAGAATAGGATACTTAGCTTAGTGAAGAGCAAGGATTTACCTTCAGTGCTTTCACCATCAGTTGGCACGAACAGGTGCGGATACTTTGCCTTCATCTCCTCCTCAGCTTCCCATGTGGCTTCTTCAACGAATTGATTCCTCCACAGGACTTTGACTGAGGCTATTTCTTTGTTCCTTAGTTTATGAATCTGACGATCAAGAATTTGAACCGGAACCTCTTCGTAAGATAGGTTATCCTTCAACCCAATTCTATCAACAGAGATCACCAAGGCCGGGTTTCCCAAGCATTTCTTTAGCATAGACACATGGAACACCGGGTGTACCCCATCTAGCTCGGAAGGCAACTCTAGCTCGTAGGCCACCTTCCCAATTCTCCTTACGATTTGATAGGGTCCAACATAACGTGGACTCAACTTTCCCTTCTTCCCAAACCTTAGGACACCCTTCATAGGTGACACCTTCAAGTACACCCAATCATCTACTTCGAACTCCAAATCTCTTCTCCTCACGTCAGTGTAAGATTTTTGGCGACTCTGGGCAGTCTTTAACCTCTCTCTAATGACCTTGACCTTCTCCATCGACTGGTGAACTAGATCAGGTCTAATGAGCTCCGCTTCTCCAAGCTCAAACCACCCAATGGGCGATCTACACCTCCTTCCGTACAAGGCTTCATAAGGAGCCATTTGGATGCTCGCATGATAACTATTGTTATATGCAAATTCAGCCAGAGGCAAATGATCATCCCAATTCCCTTTGAAATCAAGGACGCAAGCTCTCAACATATCCTCTAGTGTTTGAATTGTACGCTCCGCCTGACCATCCGTCTGTGGGTGGAAAGCCGTACTCAGGTTCACCTTAGTACCCAAGCTTTTATGAAATGACCTCCAGAATTGGGAGGTAAATTGAACTCCTTTGTCCGTGATGATGGACAAGGGGACTCCGTGCAACCTCACAATCTCCTGGATGTACAACTTCGCATACTCTTCGGCAGTGTTCGTTGTCTTGACTGCCAGGAAGTGAGCTGATTTAGTCATTCTGTCCACTATCACCCATATCGAATCATGTTGCTTTCGAGACTTTAGAAGCCCAGTGATAAAGTCCATATTAATCATCTCCCATTTCCACTCCGGAATTTCAAAGTTCTGAGCCAATCCACATGGCCTTTGATGCTCAACCTTCACTTGTTGGCAATTTGGGCATTTCGAAACGAACTCCGCGATGTCTCTCTTCATTCCATTTTACCAATAGACCTCCCTTAAGTCATGGTACATTTTGGTGGAGCCAGGATGAATGGAATATCTAGTGTTATGAGCTTCTTCCATGATTCTGTCTCGTATGCCATCAACATCTGGGACACACAATCGACTCTGATATCTCAACACTCCATCTCCCCTTTTGGAGAAGACCATCACCCTTTGATTTTAGACATCCTCCTTCAATTGGAGTAGGACAGGGTCTTGGTCTTGTTTTTCCTTCACCTCCACCACTAACGAGGAAGCAGACTCGTCCTGGACATTAATTCCTCCTTCGTTGTTCTCTTCGAGTCGAACTCCTAATTGAGCCAACCGGTGCACGTCCTTGGCTAACTCCTTCTTTCCTTCCTCCACATGGGCTGTGCTACCCATTGATAACCTGCTAAGAGCATCAGCCACGACGTTAGCTTTACCTGGGTGGTAATGTATGCTCATTTCGTAATCCTTGAGCAATTCTAACCACCTCCTCTGTCGCAAGTTGAGTTCCTTTTGGCTAAAAACATACTGTAAGCTCTTGTGGTCAGTGAACACATCCACATGCACTCCATACAAGTAGTGCCGCCAAATTTTAAGTGCAAACACCACTGCTGCCAACTCGAGGTCGTGGGTTAGGTAGTTTCTCTCATGAACCTTGAGCTGCCTGGAAGCATAAGCTATCACTTTCCCCCTTTGCAGTAATACACATCCCAATCCAACCATCGAGGCATCACAATAGATTACGAAGTCTTCGGTCCCGTCGGGTAGAGTTAGGACCGGTGCAGTAGTTAACCTTGTTTTCAATTCCTGGAAACTCCTTTCACATTTTTCGGACCACTGGAATTTGACCTTTTTCTGAGTCAATTTGGTCAGTGGCGCGGATAGGGAAGAAAATCCCTCCACGAACCTGCGGTAGTAGCCTGCCAGCCCCAAGAAACTTCTGATATCAGTTGGAGTGGTCGGTCGGGGCCAGTTCTTAACCGCCTCAATCTTTTGGACATCCACTCGAATACCGTCACCGGAAACCACGTGGCCTAGGAAGGCCGCTGACTCACGCCAGAATTCACATTTAGAGAACTTTGCATACAACTCATGGTCCTTAAGAGTTTGGAGGACCACTCTGAGGTGGTTAGCATGCTCCTCCTCACTCCTTGAATACACCAGAATGTCATCGATGAACACAATCACAAACAGATCAAGATATGTCTTGAACACTCTATTCATCAAGTCCATAAAGGCAGCAGGTGCATTCGTCAGTCCGAAGGACATGACCAAGAACTCAAAATGGCCATATCTAGTCCTGAAGGCTGTCTTTGGAACGTCACGCTCCCTCACCTTCAACTGATGGTAGCCAGATCTAAGGTCTATCTTAGAGAAGCAAGAGGCGCCCTGAAGTTGGTCAAACATATCATCTATCCTTGGGAGGGGATATTTGTTCTTTATCGTGACCTTGTTCAGTTGCCTATAATGGATACACATTCTGAGAGACCCATCTTTCTTCCTCACGAATAAAACAGGGGCACCCCATGGTGAAACACTTGGCCTAATGAAGCCCTTTTCCAGCAAATCTTTTAATTGCTCTTTCAATTCTTTTAACTCAGCGGGGGCCATTCTGTAAGGTGGGATCGAAATAGGCTTGGTATCTGGAAGAACATCAATCCCAAAGTCAATCTCCCTATCAGGAGGGACTCCGGGCAGATCATTAGGAAAGACTTCTGGAAACTCGTTGACAACCGGAACAGACTCAAGAGTTGGGGACTCAACATCATCAGATTTCACTCTCACCAAGTGATAGATACAACCTTTGGAAATTAACTTCCGGGCTTTAAGATATGAGATAAACCTCCCCCTAGGTGTCAATGAGTCACCTTTCCACACTAAAACTGGTTCATTTGGAAATTGGAACTGAACCGTTCGGGATCTACAATCCACAGAGGCATAACAGGCGTGAAGCCAATCCATGCCGAGGATCAAATCAAAGTCAACCATTTTTAACTCGATCAAATCAATAATGGTGTCCCTATGATGGATGGACACTACACAAGCTCTATAGACTCTTTCAGCTCGAATCGACTGACCCACCGGAGTAGAAACATCAAAGGGTTCAAGAAGACTCTCGGGGGTTTTATCAAATTTACTGGCCATATAAGGAGTTACAAACGACAATGTGGCACCAGGATCCATCAAAACATAACAATCAAGAGTAAAGACTCGGATCATACCCGTCACGACGTCTGGAGAATTTTCCTGGTCTTGGCGACTCCCCATATTATACAAGCGGTTTGTGGCCCCGCCTGCACCTGATGTAGTGGCCCTTGGGTTCCCTCTAACCGGTGGGGCCGATGCCGCAGACTGAGCCTGGCTAGCCGCTTTGGACAATCCTTCTTGTAGTGGCCTACTTGGCCACACCCGAAGCATGCGTCATTCTTATCACTACATCTCCCCCAATGCACCTTCCCACAGTTATCACACTGTGGTCTACTCTGAGAACCTTGAGTCACACTAGCTTGGGATTGAGGTCCGTGGTTCCCTGTATTCCGGAACCTCTAATCGTACGGGCCTTTAGGCACAGGTGCGCTAGCAGCTGAGGGTGCTGGAAATCGATTCCCATTACCCCTCCTTCCACCTTCGTGGCTGGATGTCTTAGCTCTCTTGCGCTTGAACTCTTCCCTGTCCTGTTGTCTTTCTTCGTCAGCTTGCTGCACGAATGTCATCAGTCGCCCGATGTCCATGTCACTCACAAGCATAGCTCCTCTTCCATCTCTCTTGGGTCCTCTGTTCAACCCATCTACATACATTCCCATCCTTCCCCGCATGTTAGCAACCATGTCTGGGGCATAGCGGGATAGTTGCGTAAATTTCAATCCATACTCCTGCACGGTCATGGAGCCCTGTTTCAAATTCAGGAACTCCCTCACCTTAGCCTCTCTTTTCTCCCTTGGGAAAAAGCGTCCCAAGAAAGCCTCCTCAAATACCGCCCAAGTTACATATGAAGCATCATCCCCTTGGCCCTTCTTCCATTGGTCGAACCACAGCCTGGCCACCCCTTTGAGTTGATAGGCAGCCAATTCAACCCTGTCAGCATCAGCCACGTGCATCACTTGGAACACCTTCTCAAGTTCCTCCATATAGTTCTCGGGGTCTTCAGTAGATGCCGACCCCGTGAACTCGGGCGGGTTCATCCTCAGAAATTCTCGGACTCTAGAGGTGCCATGAGAGTCTGTCCCACCTGCACCTTGCCTCACAGCAAGTGCTGCAACAGCCTGGGCCAAAGTTTGAATGGCTTGGAGTAGCTCAGCATTCGAGATCTCAGCTTGAGGAGGTTGCCCAACAGGGACAGCTGGATCCACGGGCCCCTCGGGTACTTGAGGCTCAGGTGGGTTAACAGCTTGCCTGGCAGGACGTCCCCTTCCTCTGACAGCTCTTCTGGGAGGCATGTTATCGATTCTGCACGTGTAACGCACGAATTAGAGGATAGATTTCATAGAGTTCAACTCTATCGCACGATTTAGAATAAGAAAGAAGTGTAACCATACCTAATGTCCCATAGCCTCCTGCTTATGAAGTGTGGTCGACAACACACCCATAAACAAGACTCTACTAGACACGGCTTCATAGACTCCCTAGGACACTTGAACTCTGTGCTCTGATACCAAGTTTGTCACGCCCCGGGAGGGTACCCTTGGCGTGGCCGGCACTCGAAGACTATTGCTAGCCCCCAAGCGAACCACCTAGTCTCATCACATCATTCAATCATTCTTCTACTGATCAGCGGAAAGTATATGCAAGCAGTGGACGCAGTTCATCTAAAGTTCTCAATATAATATAAGCAAAATAACGAAGGCTAGTAGAAAGAACTAGCTCACAATATCAACATCAATGCTCGACACCGATCTATGAAGCCTCTATCACTAAATCATGTGGTGCCAATGACAGACCCATGGCTACCCAAAAACAAAATAAGATAATAGTCCAATCCTAACTCTAAAGCATGATGAAATAAAATAATGGTTCCTCCGGAGTAGGGGAGGCTCACCAAATCAACTTCGGATCTCTGATCTTCAACGGAGCGCCTGTTGAGGATCTCTAGTACCTGCCTCTATATCATAAAACGATGCAGTCCAGAGTGGACGTCAGTACTTGGAATGTACTGGTATGTAAAATAGCTGAATGAAACAGAAACCGGTAGAAAATATGGAAAATAATATCAAGTCAAAATAGACATCATAATCACATTAACCGCCAGCTTGCCTGTCTGCGAAAAAGTACAGAGTGGGCAAGTGACACATCATTATCTCAGACTCATCAAAGTCTCAACTCATCACATGGATCATCTCAGAGGAGTTCACCCCCCCCCCTCTCATCACATCTCATCTAGACTCAGAATAAGGTATGAATTTTTCCCGGGAGTTTCTCTTAACCGACAACACTCACTTATGAGCCAGTGAATGTACAACAATCACCCTGATGTTGCCACAGTGGTCCCAAACTTGCCAGGTAAGGAACACTGGATCCCATATCAATATACCCGACATGGAATCAAACTGAACAGATCCTCTATTGCTTTCAGGGACTGTTAAACCTCGAGGGAAACTATATGTATGTATGTGATGGTTTAAGCCTCTCCTACGTTTGGCGACGTAGTTAATGAGTTCGAGTGGGACTCACTCCTGCTCATTTCGGTGCTCAATACTCCTCCCGACTCAATGCTCATAAAATCAACCTCAACCAGTCTCATAGGGATTCACTCCCCGTCAACGACTGCCAGTCTCATAGGGACCCACTCCCCGTCCACGACTGATATTTCACCGGGACCTTGGCCCCTTTTCATCAATTATCTCATAGGGACTTCCACCCTATCATCAAACATCTCATAGGGATCTTAACCCTATCATCAATATCTCATAGGGACTTTAACCCTATCATCAACACCTTCTCAATGACCCAAGAATATATAACAGTCATTAGGAAACAAGTGAATAAACACACCGGTAGAGTTCATTTATAGAGACTCATACAACAATCAAGATTTCATCAACTCATCATCACAATCAATAATCCCAATGCAAGGCTCTAGGTTCAAGTCTTGAATTCAGTATGCATGCTCTTCAAAATAGTCATGTAGGGTTATGCAAATTCCATGAAAGTGTTCAATTTAAGAGAACAAATAGTATGATGATCATCAACATAGAAAACATGTAATTTCAAATATAATTTTCAAGAAAATCCATTAAAGAAATCATGCATGTAGACCCTTCAATCATCAATTCGTCTATGACCTCTATGGGGCACATGAAAGAACAATCTCATGTTTTAGTTTAGCCTTACATGCCTGTGATGCACTGTTCAACCGGGTGATGTCGAGGATTCTCTTCTCGTGTTCCTCACCCCAAGCCTTTCTCTCCTCTCCTCAAGCCCTAACCTTGTTAGATTTTAGAATAGGACTTAGAATAGGTTTTGTTAGGCTCTTTTTGTGTAGAAACGACCTTACTAGCCGTGTATTAGTGTTTAGGAGAGGTTAGGGATTGACCGGAATGCCCCTCGAAATCAATTAGAAATTTTCAGTTCGGAATTTACACGGTCCGCGACGCGGACCTATCGCGCACTGTGTATTTTTGGAAAAAGTATTCTTAAACGAGTTTTCTCCATCCCGTCGAAAATCTGGAAAAATATATAAGTGTCCCTCCGCGGCAGGTGCGCGTCGCGCCTCTGTCGCGGACAGTCACTGTTTTGTGACTTGGATCGAAAATTTATCATTCGATCGGGTCGTCCTAAAATTCGACCCGGACCATTTTCTCACTCCATTTATCATGCTGATCACGAATACGGTCTCGGATTTGCCATACGAACCCCGGAAGATGCATTACGCGCGTACCCTCACTCTAGGGGCATTTCGGTAAATTTACTGGGCGTCACACTTAAATAATGCTTTAGACGTGTTCATGGACCTCATGAATCAAGTGTTCAAGACATTCCTGGATAGTTTTGTGATTGTCTTCATTGATGATATTCTCATCTATTCTCATAGTGAGCCGGAGCATATGGATCATTTGAGGTTGGTTTTACAAACCTTGAGGGAGAAGGAGTTGTATGCCAATTTTAGGAAATGTCAGTTTTGGTTGGGAGAAGTAGCTTTCCTTGGCCATGTGGTATCCGGAGATGGTATAAAGGTTGACCCGAAGAAGACCGAGGTTGTGAAGAATTGGCCTAGACCATTGACTGTACCGAATATTCAAAGTTTTTTGGGGTTGGCCGGCTATTATATGAGGTTCGTTCAAGGGTTCTCATCTATTGTGTCGCCATTGACTAAATTGACCCGAAATAAAGTTAAGTTTGTGTGGTCAGATGAATGTGAGAGGAGTTTTCAAACCTTGAAGGATCGTCTTACATCGGCACCTATCTTGACCTTACCTAATGGCTTGGAAGGAATTGTGGTATATTGCGATGCCTCACGAATTAGGTTGGGTTGCATACTTATGCAACATGGTAAGTTAATAGCTTATGCATCAAGGAAATTGAAGGGGCATGAGCGTAAGTACCCGACGCACGATCTTGAGCAAGCGGCGGTGGTTTTCGCCTCGACGATTTGGAGGCACTATTTGTATAGGGTGCATGTTGATGTTTTCATTGATCATAAGAGTTTGCAATACGTGTTCACTCAAAGGGATCTCAAGTTGAGGCAAGGATGATGGTTGGAACTCCTAAAGGACTACGACATGAGTGTTCAATATCATCCTTGCAAGGCCAATGTGGCAGCTGATTCTCTTAGTAGGCTATCTATGGGTAGTGTGACTCATGTAGGGGAGGAACGGAGAGAGTTAGAAAATGATATTCACTGGTTGGCTGTTAGGTTGGCCGACTCAACTGATTGTGGTATCCATGTTCAAAATGGGGTCGAATCTTCTGTGGTGGTTGATGTAAAAACTAAGCAAGATTTAGATCCATCATTGGTTGAATTGAATAAATTGGTTGTCGAAAAGGAGATTGAGGTGTTCTCCCAAGGGGGAGATGGTGTACTTCGATACCAAGACTGATTATGCGATCTGGATGTGGATGACCTTCGAAGGGTGATTATGAGTAAAGCTCACAACTCACATTACTTTATCCATCCAGGATCTACTAAAATGTACTGGGATTTGAAGGAGATGTCACTAAAAGAAAAAGACTTTTAACGACCATTTCTTAACAATGAGAAATGAATCTGGTCGTTATAAATACACTTATAGCGACCAAATTTTTTTCCGATCGTTATAAATATACTTATAGTGACCAATTTTTTTTCCGATCATTATAAATATACTTATAGTGACCAAATTTTTTTTCGGTCGTTATAAATATACTTAGTGACTAAATTATTTTACAGTCATTATAAATATACTTATAGCGACCAAATTATTGTACGGTCGTTATAAATACACTTATAGCGATCAAATCTTTTTCCGATTGTTATAAATACACTTATAGTGACCAAATCTTTTTCCTGTCATTAAAGATAAATTTTAATCTAACATTAACGAGTGGACAAATGTGATTGGTAAAAAAACATCACATCACATCGTTAAAACATATTAGTTAGTGTAAAAATATGTTTAACTAATATGAAGGTAAAGAGATTAGACCAAATCATATTATAAGTATAACAAGTGGTGTTTTGTTAATCATTCTGATAAAAATCCTCCATCTTTTATAATTTTGCTTATTTTATAAAAGAAATTTTAATTA
Source organism: Solanum rostratum (assembly GCA_029948455.1). Lineage (NCBI taxonomy): Eukaryota > Viridiplantae > Streptophyta > Magnoliopsida > Solanales > Solanaceae > Solanum > Solanum rostratum. The sequence goes on from CM057048.1 coordinate 63,499,263, forward strand.
ATGTATTATTTTCTAATAACTCTATCCATCATTTTTATTATACTCAATTATATAAAATTTTGAAATATTATAAAAGTACTTAGTTATAATCTTTTTGACATAATTTTTTTCAACTTAAATATTTTCTTGAAATAGTTTCTATATATGTTTTTATTATGAGAGACAATTTGTTCATCTTTACTTGACATTTTTAAAGATGCAAGGTAAAGTAGCTCAAAACAAAAAATTGTAATGAAATAAAAAGCTAACAATAAATGTAATAATCTTAAATATATAATTATGAGCTTCTGAGATTTATTTAAGGTAGAAGAGTTATATAAAATTTGGTCGTAAGTAATTTTCTCAAGAGGAAAGATGCTTCTCCACTTGCAAATTATCTCGATCAATAGATTTAAAAATCAGTATCCCGAAATAATGTTTCTTCTAATAAAAAATATATATATTATGCCAAATTTTTTTCATTATTGGTTGTGAAACCAACAGGTGTATACAAAGAAAAATCATTCATTTGAGTTAGAAAAGTATAATGTGAAATTTTACAAAAAGAAAATTTAAAAGCTTTACATACATATAATCAACAACTAATTAATTAAGAAATTGTGATTTTTTTATTATTTAAAATTTAAGATGATATAATTAATTTATATCTCATAATAATTTTAATGGTATTAAATTATTTATATTATGTGAATACCATTATTATAAAAAGTGAAAGTAAAAGAAGTTGGGGGTTTTATCCATGAAGCAATGTGCAAAAAGTCAATAACTTAAGGTGCAAAAAGCAAAACAAATAATTTTATGTTTAGAATTAGAAAGCCCAACTTTCTTTTTATATGGTTGTGAGAACACAAACAAATTTTATATTTCATTATGGTTGATCTTTAATTTTGCTAAAAAGAAAAAGGAAGATAATAGTTATTAGGAGTACTATTAATAACTTTACATGAAGTTTTTATAATTTTCTTTTGATAGGTCATGCAGTTTGAAGAACTCGTCATCAGAAAAAGTGTAAAGAAGTATAAGCGACAAAAAATTTTGAAGCACAGCAAGAATGCATTTTATATTTCAGAAATTGTTTAAAGATATTCTAGTTTTTATTTTATTAAGAGTTAAAAAATATAATATTATATAAATTTGTATGTCTATATTTTCGTAACTTTACACAATATCATTCTTTGTAGTGAACTATGAAATTTTATATGAATATAATAAATTTGTATATTTTTATATGTGCATGTATTTGTATATTTGTGTGTGTAAATTCATACACAGTTTGCACTTTTCCTAATTTGATTTGTGGTTATAATTAAGGTTTTAATAACTACAACTGAATAGAGCCTTGGAGTAACTGGTAAAGATGCTGTCATGTGACCAGAAGGTCACGGGTTCAAACTTTGGTAACATCATCTGGCAGAAATGCAAGGTAAAGGCTAATGTACAATAGATCCTTGTGGTTAGACCCTTCCCCCGAAGTGCATCGGGCTTGCCATTTTTTTTAAATAACTAGAATATCAACTAGTGAAGGAAAAATTTGGTTGCTGAAAAAAAGGTATAACGACTGAATTTTTGTCGTCATTAAAGCTTTTTTAACGACTAGATTTAATCCGGTCGTTAACTTTTAACGATGGGATTTAATCCGGTCATTAAGTTTTAACGACAATGCTACTAACGACCGGTGATGATGGGATTTTTATTGGTCGTTATTGACTAATATCGACCGGATTTATACTTTTAACGATCGAATTTCCCCTTGTTAAAGATCTATTTTCTTGTAGTGTGTATTGGTGGCATGGTATGAAGAAGGACGTAGCCAAGTTCGTATCCGAATGTCCAAATTATGAAAAAGTGAAGGTGGAGTACAGAAGGCCTGGTGGCTTGGTCCAAGATATTGAGATTCCCACTTAGAAGTAGGAAGATATGAACATGGACTTTCTAGTTGGTTTGCCTCAAACCCGAAGGCAATCTGACTCTATTTGGGTTATCATTGATCGGATGACTAAGTCGGCACACTTTCTACCTGTCAAGACTACCATTAGTGTTGAGGATTACGCAAGGTTGTACATCCAAGAATTGGTGAGATTGCATGGTGTGCCTAGGTCTATCATATCATATCATCGGACCCAATTCACCTCCTTTTTTGAGGTCATTTCAGATGGGACTTGGAACTAAGATTAAGTTGAGCACCGCTTTTCATCCTCAAACTGATGGGCAAGCTAAGAGGACTATTCAAACCTTGGAGGATATGTTGAGGGCATGCGTGTTGGAGTTCAAGGGTAATTGGGATTGCAACCTTCCACGCATTGAGTTTGCCTATAATAATAGATTCCATGCTAGCATTGGTATGACAATGTTTGAGGCCTTGTATGGGAGGAGGTGTAGGTCACTGGTGGGGTGGTTTGAAGTGGGGGAAATGGCATTGATTGTCCTGGATTTAGTATTGGAAGCTATGGAGAAGGTGATTTTGATTAGAGAAAGGTTGAAGACAGCCCAAAGTCGCCAAAAGTCCTATTCGGATGTTATGATGAGGGATATTAAATTTCATGTTGGTGATTAGGTGTATGTGAAGGTTTCGCCCATGAAGGGTGGGATGCATTTTGGTAAGAAGGGCAAGCTAAGCCCCCGGTATGTTGGCCCTTATAAGATTATTGAGCAGTTTGGGAATGTGGCTTATAGGTTGGAGTTGCCTCTAGACTTGAGTTCCATTCACCCGGTCTTCCATGTGTCTATGTTGAGGAAGTTATTGGTGATCCTAGAACTATTGTCTCATTTGAAGGAATTGGGGTTGAGGAGAACTTGTCCTATGAAGAAGTCCCAGTGGAGATTTATCATAGACAAGTAAAGCGGCTCCATAATAAGGATGTGGCCTCGGTAAAAGTACTTTGGAGGAATCAAGGTGTGGAGAGTGCTACGTGGGAGGCGGAATTAGATATGATGAAGTGATATCCCCATCTTTTCCAATCTACTCAAGCCTAAGGTATTAGGTTCTCTCTCTTCTAAGTGGATCTAATTCTTCCATTCTTGAGTATCATGACATGACACGCATATGCGTGCATTAAAAGGATATTTTTTGAATGTTTTAAATGATTTTTACATGTTTTTGCATGAGTTTTAATGACTTCATAATATTCAAGGGGTGAGTAGCATATTGAATCTTATGTTTGTGCATTCATGCTCTAAGTCAAGCCATTCAAGCCTTGTTCTTGCACATTCAAAAAAGAATGTTCCCAAGGGGGAGATGATGTAGGACCCAAATTTTTCGAACGACTTTATCGGACGGTATAATGTCGCCCGTGAAAAATATTGACCAAGTGTCACTTCATGGGAGGCCCATACAGCTCGTGTGAGGCCACACGGGCCGTGTGGCCTCCAGTGAAGGGTTACTTGGTCATATTTTCAATTACAGGGACTTGACAGGGACTTTCGGGCTAAGACACGTCACACCGGAACCCCACACGGTTCGTGTGGTACTTCACGGACCGTGTGGTGAGCCATGTGATGGCCTTGCACCTAGAAAACCAAGAAAACAAGGAAAAGTATGGTCACATGGCCATCCACATGGACCGTGTGGTGAGTCACGAGCCATGTGGTCCACCGTACAGCTCGCAATGTGAAAATCTTTTTAATAATTGAATCACTGTCTCGTAACTTGACCGCGTAAAATTTTCTAAGTGTTGGGACACAGCCATGTAAGGGACCATGTGGCATCACGCGAGCCGTGTAGTTCTCCAATGAGGCCATGACGAATTAATTTTCATCTGTTTCATTAATGGCTTTTACATAATTATGGTTTATTTTCAAAGTGTTTTATGACTTTTTACCTGTCCTAGACCCCTAAATCAGCTGATGCTACCTCATTTGAATTAATTCTCCTAATAAACCCTCATACTCTATAATCAATTCCCAAAATACTCTCTAAGTTCGTCTTTCAAGACTCAAGCTAGGATTCAATTAGGGCTTCAACTTCAAGCTAAATTCTCATCAATTTCACCTTCCTAATCAAGGTAAGTGGGATTTATTCTTGGTCCCTTTCAACCAAGCAGACCCAAACTATTTGCAGTTGATTTTTATGGAATTTTAGCTTACTTTAAATGTGGGTTTTCATTATATTATTCTATTAAATTTAATTGATCTATGGGCGGTACTTCATTTATGATTTTAAGTTACTTTGAGCTCTATTATGATGATTTACGTTGAGGTTGTGATGTTATGAGTGTGTAGGTCTCTTTAAAGCTTGATTTATACATGGGTTATCTATATTATGATTTAAGTGTGAATTAAATTATGAATTTACTTCAATTTCATATTACATTGTTGATTTTAGATTGAATCTATATTAACCATGTTATTCTTACATCATTCATTGCATTTGCATTCATGAACATTGGTTTTTATGGAAATTATAAAGTGGGTTAAGTCCAATTATATTTTATGATACAATTTTTATAAGGTATTGGTTATGACAAGAATTTTATCACATATATGTCAATGATTATGGCTTTTTGAGCATTTTGGGTGCTTCCACTATTCCGTATATGTAGATGAGTTATTCCTATGCATGGGTACTTTGACTAGAAGCTATGATTTGGCATTTGAGCCTAACTACGATTTATTATGAACGATATTTTGCTTTTAAGCCTAAATGTGCATTGAACAGATTTGAAATGACTCTGGCCTCTTTGAAAACATGTATATATATATGTATATGTATTCTCGTGGGATGCGGACTTCGCACTGATTGATTGGGAGCGTCAGGGCTATCCCCAAGGGTCCTCTTCCTTTCCTTGAACTATGAGCCTAACATAGGTTATGAGAATCCTATTCAAAATGGGTGTAGTTCCCTTAAGGAAGGTTGCTTCATACGAAATGGGTGTTGTTCCTGTAAGGTGAAGTGCTATGTTATATGACATGAAAATCCTATCTGAAATGGGTGTAGTTCCCGTTAGGGGTTTACTTCATACAAATGGGTGTTTTTCCCGTAAGGTGAAGTATGGTTTACCTTTAGCAAGTAGACCACCTCTGTACCGGTGAGGAGATTTAATTGGAATTCTAAGTAATAGCTCGCTTGGTCTTATTCATGTCGGTTGAGGTCACATCCCCACTATATATCAGCATTATTGCACTTCATACATCATGAATTTCATGGCATATTATATACTACTCTTCTTTGGATATATGATTTTTTCCATATTATGTGCCTTGTCATCTCACATTGAAATGCAGATTGATAAGTCATATAAATTGCATGCCCGCATACTTAGTACATTCAAACGTACTAATGCATACTCTACGCCTACATGATTTTACCATGTAGGGATTATGTGTTACGATCATCCACCGCTTGACGAGTAGCTCGAATTCAGAGAGTTGATATAGTGGTGAGTCCTATCTTCCAAGGACAAACCACCTTCCTTCTACCTTTGTTGTTTCTGTTTTATTTTCATAGTTGTGTGTGAGCCCGGGACTTGTCTTGGCCCCTATCCCATCGTATGACTAGAGGCATTGTTGGACATCTTGTAGACTCTCATAGATTCTATATGATATCTGTTGTAATTGAAGCTTATGGTTTCGGTTATCTAATAGATATGGTTATCATGGATTGATAATGGGAATTTTGATATGTATGTATGGTTTTTGTGGAAATAAGAAAGATGTTGAGCCCCGTATGGCCCCCATAGAGTGAGTCATGCTTACCTGCCCTTTAGTTCTTATGTGCTATGTGAATCTATGTAAATCCCTTTCCTTTTGATATCCTCATAGCGTGAATCCTACTTTCCCATTCCTTAGAACTATGTGTTTACTATTTGAATGCGCTTCTGAACCGATTATGTGGATTTGGATACTTTGAGGCTTGTTTGGGGACTCTCGGGTTCCCATTCGTCATGTCACTTCTAGATCGTAGGTCCGGGTCTTGACAGTGCTTTCCTCTTTATTCATCTATTTATGTCATGCAAAATTAATAGTTTTCTTATAATCAAGTTTTTCTTCTAATAATTCATTTTCAACTGTTAATATATATATAAAGTCAATCCACCTAATCTTTCTTGAGACATCTATTCTAGATATGTCCAACTTCTGATGATTTTTTCTTTTTATATAAAAACTTACTTTTTCTACAAATGGCACTCAATAAATAAAAATTTTAAAATGTGCTCAATATTTCTTTCTAAAAGAAACAATAGCCTAATATTACCTAAAAAGAATAGGGTCCTCTGAATTTGGGGCGTAAGGCAATTGCCTATTTTAAAGAGATTCTTGAGTAAATATATCAATGGGCAAAGGTTTTTTCAATCAAATGATTGTATGCATATGTAGTGTATCGATATTCTATAAAAATTGAGTGTAAGCGGGAATATACAACATAAAATTATGTATAACAAATGTGTATATATCCATATAAACTATTTATACAATATTCACACATAATAGTTCATCCTTGTCATGTTTCGAGTTTACAACCTAGTTGGTATACGGTACCTTGAACCACAAGTGATTCCAAGCTAATCCATGGTATACATATCAAATTTTACTATATGAAAACTAAAACGAAAATTGAAACATATATCTAACATAATACTAAATGAAAAGGCCAAGAAATCCATGGAGCAACATTACTAATGTCTGAATAAAGCCTCTACTAAAAAGGAATGAAAAACTTAGTCTAGCGGGACATGACATCAACTAGAATCAAAGTCAAAAGATCATAAAATAAATAAAAGTCTGATACAAAATTCTTGAATTCCCCAAAACGAATAGGACTCACCAAAACGCTAACTAAAAAAGCAGAAACCTCACTAGCAATGGGTCTAAAAAGGGGTGCAAAATCTACATCATAAAAAGATGAAGTGCAAAAAAGTAAGTGTCAGTATGTGAAATGTGTGTCAGTACGTGGTATGTACTGAGTATGAAAGGGATAGCAACATACTCATGTAAAATAACATGTGAAATAAAAGTGGATAACATTTCTAAAATAATAATCATAATAAAGGAACTGAAAAGAAACAACTGGATGTACATGCATAAGTGTCAATTTAAATTTTTCAAAGCACACAAATGCCAAGATAGGTATAAATCAATACCCTTGCGTAATCATCTTCATAAAATGACATACTTAAAAATGAACTTATACAATTAAGAACATAGTAAAAGGTAGGGATGTTCATGAATCGGGTTGGTTCGAATTTTTTAAATATCAAACCAAACCATTTGTGTCGGGTTTTTAGATATAAAAATCAAACCAAACCAATAAAACATGGGTTTTTCAACCTTGGGTGTATTGACCCATTAGGGCATTTTAAAAATAAATACTCTCTCCTTCATAAAAGATTCTTTTTGTAAATTTGAGTTGAACATTTTGGACTATTCGATAATTACGGTCATTTAGTTGACGGATAACTTTAGATAGTCAATTTAGTTGGTGGATTAAAATAATATTTTAATTGATATCCTAGACTATTTATCCCATATTTATCAAAAATAGACTAATAGGATTTATCACTTTTAATATATTAAAATAAATAAATAAAAGTAAAAGAATTAAAGATGAAGAGGGCTGCTGCGCAGCCCTATGCAACAATACAAGCAGGACCCAAGAAACGAGGAAAAAAAGAATGCAGAACGTAGAAGAAAAAAAGGTGCGGGAAATAAAAGAAAGAAAAAGAAGAGAAGAAAAATTATGATTTTCATCCCAAAATATCAAGGTAATTATTCTCATCCTTTCTATTAAGTTTTCATAAGATTATGAATAAATTTTTAGGGTAGAAACGCGTATAATTTATGTTTAATTAAGAAAATATAGCTCTAGGATTCTTAGAATAAAATCCTGATTTGGGGGTCGAATAACGATCTGTTTTAGCTGAAATTTGACGTACATGTTTAGTTTATTATGGGTAAGTATAATCTGAAAGAAATTTCCAGATTCAAATTTAAGGGCTCCGGGTGACTTTTTGACCCGATTTTTGAGCCAAAAATAAATGTAGCAATATGGGTGTCATTGGATTCGTATTCTTATGTAGATTATGTATTTGAACAGATTTTGATCATCTGAAAGCGTTACGAAAGACTCAAGATTTGGAGTGTTATTCTATTAATAAGAGGCAAGTGGATTTCTAAACTTTTGTTAAATATGTTGAACCTCGTATGCTTTCTTATGCTATTATCTATGGGTTGAGATCATATCATGTGTTGGGTTGGTAGTTCTTATTTTGATGCCAGTGTGAGGGCTTTAAATTATCTATGTGTTGCTTCGAGAGCATGTGAATCCTAAATTGAGAATAGTATGAATATGACATGTTGAGAAAGGGAGATAATCGTGATATATATTAAGGATCATGGGTTGTTTGTGAAAATAAAGTTACTAAAATGGGGTGAAATATCTTAAAAGAGAATTGTACCCAAATATGTATAAAGGAGGGTGAATATTATAATTGCTAAACATTGAGAACTTTGATATTTATTGTACTTATTGAGAGGAATATTGTTTCTATAATTGTGTCTTGATTGCATGCATCCTTATACTCATGACATTTTGAGAAGTTGTTAATGGTGATTCGTATCATGAGTCCTTGACCACGAGTACTTGGGTGGCAAGGTAGTTGATACATTGAGATCTGTATCATGAGTCCTTAACCACGAGCACTTGGGTGGCAAGGTAGTTGATACATTGAGATTCGTATCATGAGTCCTTGACCACGAGCATTGAGATTCATATCATGAGTCCTTGACCATGAGCACCTGGGTGGCAAGGTAGTCGATACATCGAGATTCTTATCATGAGTCCTTGACCACGAGCACCCCAGTGGCAAGGTAGTTGATATATTGTGATTGAGGTATATGTCCTGCGAGGTCTCCATGGGTCCCCTTAGTCTTGGAGCCTTAGCTCGACAGGGGTATATACGAAAGGTTGTGCGACGGTCTTGATACCACCTTGCATTGCACGACATTGCATCTCATCCTTGCATATTATTATGTGGCATGATGTTATTCATGTGATTTATTATGTTATCATTTGTGAGTTATGGCTTGTGATTTGATAATTGTGATATACTGAAAAACTATCTTTACTGTGTATTATGTGTTGCTGGGCTGGGATTTTTCTGAGTGCAGGTTTGTAGTTCGGCGGTATGTGGTTGGGTGTGAAGGAGCACTTGGTTCTTCATTGTTTTACTCTAGGTTAGTTCCATTTGCTGAGTATCGCATTGTTTTGGTACTCACCCCCTTGCTATATTTTTGTAGGTTGCGAGCCTAGTCCCTCTTGTTAGAATTTTCTCATTTGCAAGACCGAGCTTCCGGATTATCCTTAAGGTAGCAGCTTATGTCACCAGTGGACCTTCAAGGAATCAATTATTATGTTACGTTCTATTTGAGGACTAGACATTTGAGACATTTATTTTATTCGAGTACTATATATTTAGAGGCTTGTACACGTGACACCAGTTCTGGGATGGTTGTAGTTTGGTCTTCCTATGATTATTTGTCATATTAGATTATTTTCTCTTCCGTTATTATTGTTATGTTTGTATCAGTAGCTATTAGGCTGACTCGCTTTGGTGGGTTAGGTGAGTGCCATCACGTCCATTTTTGGATCATGACATTGGGTTTTTTGGATTTTTTCAGGTTTCTTGAGATTTCTGCTTTTTTTGAAGTTCTAAATTTTTGGGCTTTTTACGAAATCTGTTTGTTATTGAATTTTTTTAAAAATAAAGTAATTATAAAAATATAGAGATAAGTGTCAAGAACACACCTGAACTATCCTCTTTTTTGAGTTTCATACCTAAACTATTGGAAGTGTGAGTTTCATACCTAAACTATCACTTATTACTTTCAGAAGCACGTCTCTATCATTTATTCCGCTCTTACCATGGTGTATAGTATTGGTCAAAATTGAATATTGAAGTATTATTATCTTGAAAAATATAAAATAAGATATAAAATATTTTTCTTACCCCACCACTTCCCCTCACCATACCCCTCCCCTCCCCCCCCCCCCCCCCCCCCCCCCCCCCGAACAAAAATTGTAAATTTTTGAAAAAAATTCTTACTTCATCTCCCTCTTAATAATAATCTAGATATTATTTTAATTCCTTTTAGAAAATAATAATTCTACGGTACTCCACTTAATCCTCCGCTTTTTTTTTTTATTATTTTTAGAAAATTATTTTTTATTTATCGCAAGATGTTTTTTTAAAATGAATTTTTTATTTCTATTATATTCAATAACCAAGTAAAACAAATTAAAAAAAAAGATAAAACTAAATTAAGAGCGGAGGATAAGATGCAGATGAAATAGAATTTTATTTAAAGAAATATCAGTTTTTAGGTAGAACTGGAGTAAGGATTAAGTTTGAACTTTTTAAAAATATTTTGTAAAGGATATTCAAGAAAATAAAAGGATGGGAATTATTGGGGGTGAGTTGGGGGTACGCAGAGGTGTGGGCTGCGGAGTAGGTGAGAAAAATATTTTTAAATTTTATTTATTTAACAAAAATTGCAAGAATATTTATACTTTAATCTTTTTGTCACGACTCGGGTTTAGGGCCTAGATGTGAGACAGTTAATGGGAACCCAAGAGTCCCCAAACAAGCCTCAAGTATCTATATTCACATCATCGGTTCAAAAATAGCATCCGGCACATACACATATATAGATAGTCAAATAGGAGTTTTTCATAAATCTCTTCCACAATATGAAAGCAATATACTAGTCATAACAACAGTTTTAAGAAGAGTTTACATAGTATCCAACAAATGCCTCTAGTCAAAGGAACGGAGGGCCAGGACAACTCCCGGGCTCACTCTCGATAAAGAAGATAATTCTGAAATAGCATAAAGGAAAAATAGTTGGTTCATCCTCGAAAGACGGGACTCACCACAATATTCTCCGGGAATTTGACTATTCGTCAACCAGCTGATAATCAAAGTGTTTGGCCCTACATGGTAAACTCATAAAGGCATAGAGTATGCGTTAGTAAGTTTGAATGTACTAAGTTTGCGGGCATACAATGCATATGACTTACCAAACTTGCATTTAGATGTTAGATGACAAAGACAAATAATATAGAAGAATTGTATGTTCAATGGATAAATTTATACAAGATGCCATGAAAATTTATGATGCATGAAATGCAACAATGCTCATATATAGTGGGGATGAACTATAACCAACAAATCAAATTCATGCGAGCTATTACATGAATTAGTTGGATAAAGACCTCCCATCGGTAGGAGAAGACCACTTGCCAAAGGTAATCTTCATCAAACCTTACGGCACTCACCATTTCAGTGGATGCTCACCTTCCTTACATAACTCACCATTTGGGAAGGATTTGCAGCATTTTACATATTATATCAGATTTTCATATACGTATAACCACTCCTTACGACTTGGTGATTTTGGTAATGGCTTACATTCCTATGTTGGCACATAGTTCAAGGAAAAAGAGAGGGCCCTTTTGGATAGCCCTAACACCCCCAATCCATTAGTGCTAAGTCGATAACATTCCACTTGAATACTTTTACATAAACGTGCCTTTAGGAAATGCAAAATTCATTTCAAAACGTTCATTACACATTTAGGCTCAAAATGTCGAATCATATTTCATACTTATAAATGCTCATGCAGGGAATAGCTCATTCATATTTACATAATGGTGTGTGCACCCATATTGCTCAATGGGCCATAATCAAAGACATACCAGTGATAAACTTTTTGTCATAGCCATTATCTTATCAAATCATTTCATCAAATAGTTGGGCTTAACCCACTTCATAATTTTCATATATCAATGTTCATAAATGGAATGCAATACATGATATGAGGATAGCATGGGTAATATAGATCCAAGTTAAAAATCAGTATCACAATATAAGATTTAATAAATCTATACTTAAATCCACATGTAAATAGTAGTATAGATCATCCATTCATAAATCAACTTTAAAGGGGAAATGCATGTTCATACTTCATAACTCAATGTAAATCATCATATTAGTAGTAAAAATGAATTGAAATCATAGTTAAATTACAACTCATACACTGATTAGATTTAATAAAATCAAATAATGCAATCTCATATTTAAAGTAACTAAAATCCATGATAGATTGAAAGAGCTTTGGGTCTTCTTGGTTGAAAAGGAACAAGAATCAATCCCACATACATTGATTAAGGATTTGAATTCGAGGGATGAATTAGGCTTGAATTGGACTCCAATGGAACCCTAGCTTTGATCCTTCAGAGAGGAGTATAGAGAGGAATAGAGAGGTGATCTTGTGAGGGGTAGAATGTTTTAGGATAATGAATTAAGTGGAAAGGGATATCAGCTAAATTAGGGGTTTACGATAGGTAAAATGTCATAATTCATGAATAAAATAAACCAAAATTATATAAATGACATTAATGAATAAGACCAAAATTGGAACCGACAGGTCGACATAGTTTACTACACAGTCCATGAAATGCCACACAGACCGTGAATAGTGGCCGTGATCCCCTACATAGAATTTCACAGAGGAAAATTTCACAGAGCTAGATGGTATTACATGGATGGCTACATGATCCGTGTGACTTCACATGAGCCGTGACACCGACCGTGTAACGATACTTGGAATAATTTTCGCACGATAAAGTTACGAGATGGTACTTCCATATTTAGAATAATTTTTACATAGTGAGTCAGACGGACAGCGTCACGGTCCATGACATATCATACGAACCATGTGAGTTGGCGTGTGGCCTCACTTTGCAAAAATTCCCTTCCATCTCAAATTGTTCTAACTATGAACTAGACCAAGTGTCTCTTCACGGGAGGCCACGCGGTCTATGTGGCTTCACACAGCTCGTGTAGGCCCTCCGTGGAGTAATGCCTGGCAGTTCACTTGGGACAATTCCAAGAGTTTTGGGAAACGCCACTCGAAAAATCCAGGTCCTTACGTAATCTCCCCCTTGGGAACATTCGTCCCCGAATGTGCAAGAACAAGGCTTGAAAGGCTTGACTTAGAGCATGAAACATCCAAAATAAGATACAATGCATAGAATATTATTATAAATCGAATCAAAGCTTTATTAAAAATCATTATCCTAAACCTTTAAACTCATATCAAAATTCTATTCAAGTCACCCAAAACATTGTAAAGATCCTTTTCGTGCACATGTATGTATATCATGTCATGAGACTCAATAAGGCAAGAAATGGCACCATTATATAAGGAAGAATCCTAATACCTTAGGCTTGAGTGGATTTGAAAAGATGAGGGTATCGCTTAACCATGTCCATCTATACCGCCCAAGTAGCACCCTTCACATCTTGATTTCTCCAAAGCACCTTCACCGAAGCCATATCCTTGTTACGAAGCCGCTTTACTTGCGTATCCAAGATTTCCACTGGCACTTCCTTATAAGACAAATTTTCTCCAACCTTAATCCCTTCCAAGGGCATAATGGTGCTAGGTCACCAACTAGCTTCCTCAACATAGACACATGAAAGATCGGGTGATGGAATTCAAATCAAGAGGCATCTCCAACTTATAAGCCACACCTTCAATTCGCTCAACAATCTCATAAGGCCCATCATATCGGGGGCTTAGCTTGCCGTTCTTACCAAAACGAATAACACCTTTCATAGGTGAGACCTTCACATATACCCAATAACTGATACGAAACTCGAGATTCCTCCTCCTAATATTCGAATAAGACTTTTGATGACTTTGGGTTGTTTTCAACCTTTCCATGATCACCTTCACCTTATCCATGTCCTAAATCACCAAACCCGGACCAACTAGTGCCATCTCTCCCAACTCAAACCACCCCATCGGTAATCCACACTTTCTCCCATACAAAGCTTCAAATGGTGTCATACCAATGCTAGCATGGAAGCTATTATTATAAGCAAACTCAATGAGCGGAGGATGGTCATCCCAATTGCCCTTAAACTCCAATACATAAGCCCTCAGCATATCCTCCGACATTTGAATTGTCCTCTCCGCTTGGCCATCGGTTTGAGGGTGAAAAGCGATGCTCAACTTAATCTCAGTTCCAAGCCCCTTCTTAAAAGACCTCCAAAAGTGGGAAGTGAATTGGGTACCACGATCCGACATAATGGACCTAGGTACACCATGCAACCTCACCAACTCTTTGATATACAACCTTGCATAATCCTTAGCGCTGAAGGTAGTTTTGACCAGTGAGAAATGAGCCAACTTTGTCACCCTATCCAAAACAGCCCAAATGGAATCAAATTGCCTTCGGGTCCGAGGCAAACCAACCACAAAATCCATGTTCACATCTTCCCATTTACATGTGGGAATCTCAATGTCTCAGGCCAAGCCACCAGGCCTTTGGTGTTGTAACTTCACCTATTGACAACTCGGGCATCCAGATACGAACTTAGCGATGTCTTTCACCATACCATGCCACCAATACACTTCTTTCAAATCCCGATACAATTTAGTAGACCCCGAGTGGATAGAATAATGAGAATTGTGAGCCTCACTCGTGAGCACCCTTCTAAGATCATCCACATCCAGAACACAAAGCCGGTCTTGGTACCGGAGTACACCATCTCCCCCTTGGGAGAACACCTTGATCTCCTTTTCAGCAACCAACTTCTTAAATTCAAGTAACGATGGGTCTAAATCTTACTTAGCCTTTACATCACTTATCACAGAAGATTCTACCCCCCTTTGAACATGAACACCACAATCGCTCGAATCGGCCAACCTTACACCCAACCTAGATAGCCGGTGAACATCTCTTGCCAACTCCTTTTCTTACCCAACATGCGCCACACTCCCCATTGACAACTTACTGAGAGCATCGGCCATAACATTGGCCTTGCAAGAATGATACAGAACACTCATGTCATAATCCTTTAGGAGATCAAACCACCTCCTTTGCCTTAGATTGAGATCCCTTTGAGTGAATACATATTGCAAACTCTTGTGATCGGGGAACACGTCAACATGAACCCCATATAAGTAATGCCTCCAAACTTGTAAAGCAAAAACCACCACCGCCAATTCGAGGTCGTGCATTGGGTAATTACGTTCATGCACCTTCAACCGCCTTGATGCATACTCTATTACCTTACCATGCTGCATAAGCACACAACCCAATCCAATTCGTGAGACATCACAATACACTACAAATACCTCCAAACCATTTGGTAAAGTTAAGATGGGAGCTGATGTAAGTCGATCCTTTAAAGTCTGAAAACTCCGCTTGCATTTGTCCGACCACACAAACTTAGCCTTCTTCTGGGTCAGCTTAGTCAATAAGGAGGCAATAGTTGAGAACCCTTCAACAAACCTTTGGTAATACCCAGCCAACTTAAGGAAACTGCAAATACCTGAAGGAGTTAACGGTCTGGGCCAATTCTTCATAGCCTCGATCTTCTTTGGGTCAACCTTGATACCATCACTGGACACCACATGACCAAGGAAATCCACTTTTCCCAACCAAAATTCACATTTACTAAACTTGGCATACAATTTCTTCTCTCTTAGAGTTTGGAGGACTATCCTCAAGTGATCCTCGTGCTCCTGCTCTCTTCAGGAGCAAATGAGAATATCGTCAATGAAGACCACCATAAAACTATCAAGTAATGGCTTAAACACCCGATTCATTAGGTCTATAAACATGGCTGGGGCAGTGGTTAGGCCAAATGACATCACCACAAACTGAAAGTATCCATAACTTGTCCGAAAAGCTGTCTTGGGGAAGTCACACTCTCTAACCTTTAACTGATGATACTCAGAACGAAGATCAATCTATGAGAAATGAGTAGCCCCTTGAAGCTGATCAAATAAGTCATTAATCCTAAGCAACGGGTACTTATTCTTAATGGTCACCTTATTCAGTTGCCTGTAATCAATACACATCCGAAAAGTTCCACCCTTTTTTCTTATAAACAACACTGGAGCACCCCATGATGATATACTGAGTCGAATGAAACCTTTCTCCAATAAATCCTTCAACTGCTCCTTTAATTCTTTTAACTTTGTCGGCTCCATACGATAAGGGGGAATAGAGATAGGCTGAGTATCCGGAGGAAGATCTATGCCGAAGTCTACCTCTCTTTTGGGAGGGAGGCTCGGTAAGTCTTCGGGGAACACATCTGAAAACTCATTCCCCACAGGGACAGACTCAAGAGTTGGCACTTCGGACTCCTTTACCCTCACAATATGATAAATGCACCCCTTAGAAATCATTCTTTGTGCCTTAAGGTAGGAAATAAACCGACTCTTAATAGAAGAGTCACCACCCTTCCATTCAAGAATGGAATCACTGGGAGGTTGGAACTTGACCTTCCGGGTTCTACAATCTATCGAGAAATATGATGCATGCAACCAATCCATCCCAAGAATCATGTCAAAATTGAACATCTCAAATTCTACAAGATCACACGAAAAAATTTTATACAACACAGAAACAGGGAAATAATGATAGACTCTATGTGCAACAATAGATTCACCCATGGCAATATAAATCGAGAAAGGGTCCCTCAAAACCTTGGGACTCAAACCAAATTTAACAACCAACAGAGGAGTCACAAAGGATAAATTTGCACTCAGATCAAGCAAAACATAAGCATCAAAATCAAAGACTTTTAACATACCGGTCATAACATCCGGAGCTTCCTCAACATCCTGGCGGGCGTGGAGTGCATAGAACCGATTGTTATTTGGGAAAACACCTTAGGGAGACCTTTGTTGACCTTGCCCGCCCTGGGCCACCTGGCCTTGGCCTCTATGGGCATTCCTAGGACAATCAGCCATCTTATGATCTTTACCACCATATCTGAAGCAAACATCCAAATCTCTCAAACAAACTCCCGTGTTGGGCTTCCACACTTGTCATAAGCAAGATATTTCTGACCACTACTAACCGGTGCCCTAGGAGGAGGTACCCAATCATTATCAACCCGAGTACTTGAACCTTGGCCCTATAGGGAACGACCGAAACCACCACTTCAAGAACCAGAAATTCCACCATCAAAATGGGTCCTCTTGGAATCGTGAACCCTTCTCTCCTTGAGTTCCCCCCCCCCCCCCACAATCTGTTCAGCATACACCATGAGTCAGGCATTATCCATATCCCATGTAAACATAGCAGTATGGTATTCTTTCACATGTAAATCAAAGATACCCAAAATAAACTTGTGCATCCTTGCACAGGGGTCAGCCACTAGTGACGGAGCATACTTGGAAAGCTTTGTGAAATTGAGGGCATAGTCCCTCACACTCATACTCCCTTGTTTGAGATTGATAAACTCAGTTATTTTGGCCTCTCTAAGCTCAAGTGGAAAGAAGCGATCAAGGAAAGCAAATTTGAACTCCTCCCAATTGTCATCACCATTACAAACTCTCTCCAAAGACCATTGAGTATATGACATTAGAGCCATATCCTTCAGCTGATAGGCAGCCAGTTCAGCCTTCTTTTCAGAAGTGACACCCATGATGTTCAATATTTTGGTAAGCTTATCAATGAACTCTTGGGCATCCTAATTGTCCTTTGACCCATGGAACTCCAGAGGATTCATCCGGGTAAAATCCCTCACCCTAGAAGCAGGCGTAGGCTCCCGTGGCAAGTTGGCCTGCCTTTTCTGAGAAGTTACCACCTGAGTGAGCATAGCAAAGGTGGTGCAAAACTCTTCATTTGAGATGGGTTCCTCCATAGGCTCCTTGGAAGCCTGATCCTCGTCAGCCGGAGCCGGCCTTGGTAGTGGGGGTCTTTCTCGAGGCATCTTCTAAAGTGGATCAATGATAAGGTCAAATAAGGGAACTTAATATACTAGCTATAGCACAACATAAGACATGAAGAAGTGATGCAAATCCTAAAATGTCTTCGTAGCCTCCCATACATAGGTATGGTGCACTTCACACCCATGAATAGGAATCTACTCAATGCGGTAGGTTGGACTCTGAGGATCATTTATAAACCTAGGTCTCTGATACCATCTTTTGTCATGACCTGCGGTTAGGGCCTAGGTGTAACATGGAGAATGGGAACCCGAAAATCCCCAAACAAGCCTCAAGTATCTATATTCACATCATTGCTTCAAGAATAGCATCCGACACATATAAATAGATAGATATACATAAAGGAGTTTCTCATAAATCTCTTCCACAATACGAAAGCAATATACTAGTCATAACAACGGGTTTAAGAAGAGTTTACATAGTATCTAACAAATGCCTCTAGTCAAAGGAACGGGGGGGGGGGGGGGGGAAGGAAAAGTCCCGAGCTCACCCTTAATAAAGAAGATAGTTCTGATATAGCATAAAGGAAAGATGGTTGGTTCTTCCTCGAAAGACAAGACTCACTACAATATTCTCTAGGAATTAGAATATCTGTCAACCTGTTGATAATCAATGTGTTCGGCCCCTACATGGTAAAATCATGTAGTACGTTTGAATGTACTAAGTATGTGGACATGCAATGCATATGACTTACAAAACCTGCATTTAGATGTTAGACGACAAACGCACATAATATAAAAGAATTGTATATTCAATGGATAAATTTACACAAGATGCCATGAAAATTTATGATGCATGAAATGCAACAATGCTCATGGGTAGTGGGGATGGACTATAACTGATCAATCAAATCCATGCAAGATATTACATGAATTAGTTTGATAAACACCTCGCATTGGTAGGAGAAGACTGCTTGCCAAAGGTAATCTTCATCACACCTTATGGCACTCACCATTTCGGTGGATGCTCACCTTCCTTACGAAACTCACCATTTAGGAATGATTTGCAGCATTTTACATATTATATCAGATTTTCATATACGTATAACCATTCCTTATGACTTGGTCATTTCGGTAATGGTTTACGTTCCTATGTTGGCACATAGTTCAAGGAAAGGGAGAGGGCCCTTTGGGATAGCCCTAATACCCCCAATCCGTCGGTGCTGATAACATCCCACTTGAATACTTATACATATACGTGCCTTCAAGATATGCAATATCCATTTCAAAATGTTCGTTACACATTTAGGCTCAAAATGCCAAATCATAATTCATACTTATAAATGCTCATGCAGGGAATAGCTTATTCACATTTACATAATGGTACGTGCACCCATATTGCTTAATGAGCCATAATCATAGACATACCAGTAATCATTTTTTTGTAATAGCCAATATCTTATCAAATCATTTCTTCAAATGGTTGGGCTTAACCCGCTTCATAATTTCCATATATCAATGTTCATGAATGGAATGCAATGCATGATATGAGGATACCATGGGTAATATATATTCAAGTCAAAAATAAATATCACAACATAAGAGTTAGTAAATCCGTACTTAAATCCACATGTAAATAGTAATATAGATCACTCATGCATAAATCAACTTTAAAGGGGACACACATGTTCATACTTCATAACTCAATGTAGATCATCATATTAGTAGTTAAAATGAACTGAAATCATAGTTAAATCACAGCCCATACACTGATTATTTTAATAAAATCAAATGATGCCATCTCATATTTAAAGTAATTAAAATCCATGAAATAGATTGAAAGAGCTTTGGGTCTTCTTGGTTGAAAGGGCCGAAGAATCAATCCCACATGCCTTGATTGATGAGCTGAATTTGAGGATAAATTAGGCTTGAATTGGACTCCAGTGCAACCCTAGCTTTGATCCTTGAGAGAGGAATATAGAGAGGAAATAGAGAGGTGATCTTGTAAGGGGTAGAATGTTTTAGGAGAATGAATTAAGGAGAAAGGGATAGGTAAAAGGTCATAATTCATGATTAAAATAAATCGAAATTACATAAATGCCATTAATGAAGTGGACCAAAATTGGAACCATCAGGTCCACACGGTCCACTCCACGGATCGTGAAATGCCACACCGACCCTGAATAGTGGTTGTGATCACCTACTTAGAATTTCACAGAGGAAAATTTCACGGAGCTAAGTGGTATTACACAGATGACTAGATGATCCGCGTGACTTCACACAGACCGTGATATCGACCGTGTAACGAGACTTGGAATAATTTTCACACGATACAGTTATGAAGTTATGAGACAGTACTTCTATACTTAGAATAATTCTTACGTAGTGAGTCATACGGAGAGCCACACGGTTCGTGACACATTACTCGGACCGTGTGAGTGGTTGTGTGGCCTCACTTTGCAAAAATTCCCTTCTGTCTCAAATTGTTTCAACTATTAACTGGACCAGGTCTCCCTTCACAAGAGCCACATGATCGGTGTGGCTTCACACGGCCCATGTAGGCCACTCGTGGAGTGATTTCTGGAAGTTCACTTGGGAAAATTCCAAGAGTTTTAAGAAATGCCACTCAAAATATCTGGGCCTTACACTTTTACTTTTAACTTATATTAATATTTTATCTAATTTTTGTCAATGTGCCATATTATTTGGAAATGTTTTTTCCAATAAAAGAGAGATTGTATTACAAACACCAAGGTGTGTTTCTCAAACTAATAAGTGATAGTTTATGTATGAAAGTCACACTCCCAATAGTTTAGGTAGGTAACGCAAAAAATGGGATAGTTTAGGTGTGTTTTTGATTCTTATCTCTTCATTAAACTCAATTGATGTATGGGCTATGTTCTATTGTTAATCGTAAAGTGAATTAAGCTATCATATTATGAAATGCACTGAAGTTATGAAGTTATGAAGGTGCATGTCCCCATTAAAGCTTGATTTGGGCATTTGTAATTTATATTATGATTTAAATGTGAATTTTACTTATGTTTTTACTTGAATTTCATAAGTCATTGTTGATTTAAGTTTGAATCTCCATTACCCATGCTAATCCCATCTATTCATGGCATATGCATGTATAACTATGGTTTTATGAAGTTTATGAAATGTGTCAAGACCCTATTATGCTTATGTATATGATTTTGATCAGATTATGGTTATGACAAGAATATGATCACATAAATGTCTATGATTATGGATCATTGAGCAATTATGGGCATTTACACCACTATGTTTAAGTGAGCATCTATTGAGATTTGAGGCGGGGCGGACTATCCCCATACTCATTTCTCAAGAAGGTGCTCTGAATGAGCTATTCCAATGCTTGGAAAGTATTCATAAATTTTTTTTTTGGCTTTTTAGACTATTATGCATGATTATGAAGAATGTAATTTGACCTTTAAGCCTAAGAATGCATGTAAATGATTTGAATGTCTTATCCCTCTTTTATAAGCACGTATGTATACATATATGTATTCTAGTGGGATTATGACCTAGCACCAATGGGATTGGAGGCAGGGTGGGCTATCCCCAAGGGTCCATACTCCTTTATATTGAACTATGTGCCTAACATAGGTATATATTTATGCCCCAAGGGGGAAAGAAAGAAAAAAAGAATAATGCTAAGGATCTACCTTTAGCAAGTAGGTCACCTTTTATCCAGTATGGGAAAGACGAAGGAGTTCCAAGTTATAGCTCACTTGGTCTTATGTCGATTAGGTCTCATCCTCAATGTATATGAAGCATTTCCGCATTCATGCATCTTGTATTTCATGAGATATTGATATATTATTCCCTTGTTATATGATTCTTTCTATATATGTGCCCTTGTGATCTAACAGTGAAATGCAGGTTTAATGAGTACATGTGCATTGCATGCCCGCCTACTTAGTACATTCAAACATACTAACACATACTTTTGCTTACATGATCTAACTATGTAGGGACTGAGGAGTACATTCATCCACCGTATGATGTCTAGTTTAGATCTTGAGATTACTTGTCGTGGTGAGTCCTATCTTCCTAGAACAACCCACTATTCTCTACCTATGGTGCTTAGTTTATATTATTTAATTTAATAGTGAGCCCGTGGACATGTCTTGGCCCCCGTCCTATCTTATGATTAGAGGCATTGTTTGACATCTTGTAGACTCTCTTACATTCACATGTTAAGTGTTGTATTGGGGGATTTAGTTCATGGATAAGATTATGTCATTATGGATTGATTATGAGCTTACGTTATGGTTCATTTTATGATGTAGGAGATCCCAAGTCCCGTATTTCCCCCATAGAGTGAGTCATACTTACTCACCCCTTAGTCTTTATATGTTATGTGCTCTGTGAACCCATGTTAATCCCTATCCCTACAATGTCCCCATAGTGTGAGTCCTATTCCATGTCCCTTAGAACTATGTGTTTACTATTTCATGTACACTTCCAAAACGATGATTTGTGGATAGATGCTGTGAGGCTTGTTTGGGAACTTTCGGGTTATTATTCGCCATATCACTCCTAGACCCTAGGTCCGGGTCGTGACAAGCTTGGTATTAGAGCATTAGGTTTGTAAATAATCCTCGAAGTCCAACATGTTGCTTCGAGTAGATTCCTATTCATGGGTGCAAAGTGCACCATGCTTATGAGTGGGAGACTACAATGACGTTCTAGGAGTTTTCTAACTTCTTTATGTCCTATGTCGTTCTATGAATCATATTCTTGGTTTCCTGATCTTAATGGTGTCCTTGTCCCATTATAGAAGATACCTCGAGGAAGAGCTCCCCTATTAAGATCGGCCACAATTAATGAGGGTCAGGCACCTCAAGGGCCTATGGAAGAGCAAATCTATAATGGTAAATTTTGTATGGCCTTTACTATGCTTGCCCAGATGGTGACTATGCAAACTAGGCAGACAAATCTTCATCGGGATCCCACCCCGACTTCTAGTGGGAGGGATTTCACCCGGATGAATCCTCTGGAATTCTAAGTGCCAAAGGCTAACGAGAATGCTCAAGAGTTCATTGATGAGATCACTAAGGTATTGACTATTATGGGTGTCACTTCTGAGGAGAAAGATGAGTTGGTTGCTTATCAGTTGAAGCAACAAATAAGTATATTAAGAACATCCTTAGGAAAATGGTCTAAGGATCAAGACAGTGGCATGAGAAATTACCTTTTGCTCTTTTGGAATATCGCACGACCACTCATACATCAACCGGTTCGACTCCTTACTTATTAGTCTATGGAACTGATGTTGTCATACCAACAGAAGTTGAAATCCCTTTGCTTTAAATCATTTTCGAAGCAGAAATTAATGATAAAGAATGGGTTAAGAAAAGGTTTGAGCAATTAGTATTACTAGATGAAAAATGATTGACGGTAGATTGTTTCAGCTAGTTGTACCAGCAAAGGATGGCTCAAGACTATAATAAGAAAGTATGTCCTAGTAATTTCGAGTTCGGTCAGCTTGTTGTAAAATGTGTCCTTCCCCACCGAAAAGAAGCTAAGGGAAATTTTTCCTCAAATTGGCAAGGACCTTATATCATTAACGAGTGTTACCAAAAGAAGTCTTGCATTTGGCAGATATGGAGGAAAAGGTAGTTGACATAATGGTTAACACAGACTCGGTCAAAAGATAAAATATTTAATACTCTTGGTTCGACAATTGTGTGATTAGTGCTCGCAAGAAGAGATGACAAAGGTCTTTCATCCTCTACTCGAACACCACCTACCTCTTCGAAATTTTCCATCTTTGGAACAGCAAAAAAACCCCTTGATTGAACTACATGCGACCTGATAGAATACATAGGCAACACTATCTTGGGGTTCAGTCCAACCCATAAGAATATATATATGCTTTTGAGTGTTCAAAGCCGAGACATACTTTAATGGTTCCAAAGTTGTAACTCTTTCTAAAAGCTTTTCTCACATGTCCTAATGCGACCTCTCAGTCACTCTTCGAGGAGCTTCAAAGCATGGTGTCATAGATGTATGATATTACAAAATGAGAGTCTTGTAAGTGAAAACCCCACGGCACCATAAAGTGACATTAAGTAAAAGGGAAAGAGAATTCTGCTCCAAATTGGAAGGCACAACATTGTTTTTTGAGATTTAGACTATTTGGATGGATCGAAATGTATAGGTCGAAATGCATGTCATGATTCCTTAAAATCAGTACGTACGTTTGTATAAATTTCTTTGATTCTTTTATTTCTTTTCTCTCTTTCATTTTTCCATCTTCAAGAGATAACTTTTCCTCATAAAGTTATGATCTATCGCGTCACCCCATCGTACTTGTGTTGAGTTGTTCTCAAAATCTTGTGTCAAGTGTCAAAGAAAACGTTGCAAAATTCACTAACAGTTTTTTAGTTAAAGAGCGAGGAACATATACAGCCAGCGAAACATATTTGTGGATTAGCTAAGATAAGTGAAAATTAAAAAAGAAAATGTTATGGCAAGTCTCCATAGGGGATGATAACTAAGGCAAGGGAGTACTTGTTGAAACAAGATGATCCACGCAATATGCGCAAATCAATATTAGATTGAAGCATTCATGGCGCGCATCTAAAAAGACAAGGATTGGCTTTAAAGAGCTTACAAGAAATTTGACCAATCACCAATAAAGTCAATCTTCCAAGCCGAGTGGATTACATGACAAATCAAACCCCACGGGTTCAAGGCCACCAATCAACCACCAGTTAGAAAAACTAACAAATCGTGCTTTGATTAAACAGGTAGGAGCAAATCTTGTAAATAGTTCTGAGAGACGAGCACTAAAGATAAGTTCTTAAATCTTCATGTGCAATCCAATATGCGCATAATAAGACCATAATTAATTCATATCAGAAATTATTAAAAAAGAACATTTGTTTTCCTAATCAAAACTGAGGCATATTTTTTAATTTCTAATAATAAAAATAAAAAGTAAAATAAAATAAAGTACCTTTGTTCTTCGTAGGGTACGAACCCTCATAATATTCATTTTGGGCACGAACCCTCGTAATATTCATTTAGGGAGTGAACCCTTAGAATATTCATTTAGGGCAGAAACCCTTATAATATTCTTTTTGGGCACGAACCCTCATAATATTTGTTTAGGGAGAGAACCCTCATAATATTCGTTTAGGGTACGAACCCTCATAATATTTGTTTAGGGAGCGAACCCTCATAATATTTGTTCAGGGCACGAACCCTCATATTATTTGTCCAGGGCATGAACCATCTTAATATTCGTTTAGGGAATGAACCCTGATAATATTCGTTTAGGGAGAGAACCCTCATAATATTCGTTTAGGGAGTGAACTCTCATAATATTCATTTAGGGAGCGAACCCCCATAATATTCGTTTAGGACGCGAACCCTCATAATATTCATTTAGGGTACGAACCTTCATAATATTTGTTTAAGGAGCGAACCCTCATAATATTCATTTAGGGCATAAACTTTCTTAATATTCATTTAGGGAACTAACCCTCATAATATTCATTCAGGTAATGAACCCTCATAATATTCGTTCATATCTTCATAGGGCATGATAGCCCCCATTTCTTTTTTCAGAAAGCACAAAAGTTGATTTCATTCAACAATAGAATATTTGTTCTTTTTTCCTTTTTTATTATTTTTTTATTTTTTGTTTAATTTGATGTTCAAGGCAAGGGAAATAATCCACAAAATGTTTCTTAGCACAAACTAGGGTAGAAAAATTTTGTTTTATTTTGCTTGTCTTTGATTGTAGGCGGGTCCCTCTGTGACCACAAATTTGGACACCAATAATGGAGTAACATTTGTCTGATTTGGGAAGTGAAGAATGACATTAAGAGTTAGTTCAAACCTATGTAGCAGCTCAATATTTGAAGATTCAGCTTCCCAACTTCAATTCAAGAAACAAGTGTTCACGAATAGCATACTAACTTTCCTCTGGAGAGGCATCGGCAACTCAATTAAGATTTCAATTTCAAACCTCAATCTCAAATTTCAAGATTAGATTTTGAGATCAAGGTAACCGCCAGAAGAAGGCGAGGTGATAGCAGAAGATAGAAAGGAAGGCTTGAAAGAAAAAGACGGTCAAGACAAATAAAATTGTAATGCCCGGTAAATTACCAAAATACTCCTAGGGAAGAGGTGTGTGCAAAATGCGTCTTTCGATGCTCGGACTAAAAACCTAAGGGCGGATTCATGAGCACCACGAAAAATTAGGTGGGAGAAGGGTCTCGATCGATTTTTAGAGCGACCGAGTCGAAAGAGAATTTTTGTTCCAAAATGAAAAACAGTGTGTCTTCGCGGCAGGGCCGCGTCGTGGACCTATCGCAGACCCACACATATGTTTTTCTGTGATTTTTCGACGAAGTTGAGTTTTTAGAAATTGCACTGTTCACGACGGGCCCGTGTCGTAGACTGTGGTATTTCAAGTCAGGAAAATTTTCTTTGATATTTCGAGGTGCATTCTATTCCATTCCTATACTTTCTAAACTGCCCATACGACTAATAAAAGTCATTTTTCTAAGAGAAGGGTTCCACAAACCTGCCCATACGACTAATAGAAGTCATTCTTCTAAGAGAAGGGTTCCACAAACCCATCCAAGAGCGTTCTTCCCAGAAAGGTCACTATGCTAGGGCTTGAGGGGAGTTGAGACTGAGATAATCAAGAGAAGTTTGTACCAAAAATTGCGTTAGCAACCATCCCAGGTATGTAAGGCTAATTTAAAGCATGGGATTGTTCTTCCATGTTTCCTTTTGAGTAAATTAAGTTGTGTATTGAATATAATGAGATTGATGTGAAGATTTTTTAGTATTATACTGAGTTTTACTTAATTCATATATTTCACATGACTTGATGATCATCACAAACTTGTTTTCTTGCATAATTCATTTTCGTGAGTACTTTTCCCAAAAACCTATGACTATTTATTTAAAAAGTGTAAGAATGAACTAGGAGATGAGTCTAGAGCCTTAATGAGGATGATGTTTGTGATGTTGTGAATGTGTTTCACATTTGATGAGAATCTTGATGATGATGTCGGTGAGAATGATGTTTCATGATGTCTTAAAATTTGAAATTTAACATCTAATAGAGTATTTTGAGTCCATGATATGATGTCAATGTTGATGTTGATATTGATGAGGTGAGGTGATGTTGATATTGCGATATGGTGTCCCTACGGGACTGATGTTGATGTTGAGGTATTATATTTGATCCCTATGGAACCGATGTTGATATATTATGTCCCTATAGGACTGATGAGATTGATGTTTTATGAGCATGTCTAGTTCAGGGAGGAGTATTGAGCACCGAAATGGGTGAGAGTGAGTCCCACTTGGCCCATTAACTACGTGGCCCGCATAGGAAGAGAGCATTGAACCACAAATGTGGATGGCTCTTGTCTTGTCCCAAAAGAGGACTGAGGTTTTCTTGTGGATCCACTGAGGTTGATGTCCTTTACCCAGGGCAGGGTATTGTATGGATGTGGCGA
Source organism: Solanum rostratum (assembly GCA_029948455.1). Lineage (NCBI taxonomy): Eukaryota > Viridiplantae > Streptophyta > Magnoliopsida > Solanales > Solanaceae > Solanum > Solanum rostratum. The sequence goes on from CM057048.1 coordinate 63,526,471, forward strand.
CAACATCACTTCGTTGTATCATCACCGGCTCATAGGTGATGGTTGTGGGTTAGAGAAACTCCCAGCGAGGTCATACTTCAATAGTACTCTGATGTTGGTATTGATGTTATGTTTTGATTTGAGTTCCTTGAGTTGAGTTGAGTTAAGTTCCTTGAGTTGAATCAAGTTTCCTTGAGATAAGTCTAATGTGTTGATGATGTTGAGTTGAGATGTTGAGGAGTCATCTGTCTACTTTAACCTCTTGCCTTAGATAGACGATTGACATTCTGATGAAGTATGATGTTGAGTTGATGTTTTCCTATGATGTTCTACTTATATTTTTATACTCAGCTATTTCACATACCAGTACATTCCACATATTGACGCCACTCGGCCCTGCATCATTTCATGATGCAGATACAGGAGTTAGAGGACTTCAGTAGACGCATCATTGAGGTCGAAGATTTCGAGTTTAGTCTTTGGTGGGCCTCCTTGTCATTCGAAGGAGACCCTTTTTATTTTGTTCTATTACTTATTGAGTTGGATAGCCATGGCCTGTCATGGTACCATCTTAGACAGTTTAGTCCAGATTAGAGGCTTCATAGACATGAGTCGAGGATGTTTTTCTCTATGAATTGAGTAGTATTCTTACTTACTTATTATGATGTTGAGACCGATGTTTGCCATTGGCCCTTTTATTGAGGTAGTTCACTAATTTACTTCCGCTATGTTGATGTTGAGTGACTGTCCTGAGAACGAGTGGTTCGCTTGGGGACTAGCAATAGTCTCTGGGTGCCGGCCACGCCTAGGGTACCCTCCCGGGGCGTGACAAACTTGGTATTAGAGCATAGAGTTCAAGAGTCCTAGGGAGTCTATGAAGCCATGTCTAGTAGAGTCTTGTTTATGGGTGTATTGTGCACCACACTTCATAAACAGTAGGCTATAGGACATTAGGAATGGTTACACTTCTTTGATGTTCTAAGTTCGTGCGATAGAGTTTGACTCTATGAACCCCCCCCCCCCCCCTCTAATTCGTGTGTTACGCGTTTGCTGATCATGCCTCCAAAATGCACTACTACCTAAAGAGATGCCTCAGTCCTAACACTGTAAATCCCATACCAGAGGCCCCTACCCAAAATGCGACAAGGAGACGGGGTCGACCTGCCAGAGCTACTGAGGCTCCACCGGCACCTCCTGCTCAGTCAGCCTCCACTTCGGAAGTAGACTTCATGGGAGCCATTACTATGCTCACTCAGTTGGTGGCCTCTCAGAGTAATAGTCGTGGTCCCCAGGCCCATAGCTCTAACTCCCAAGAGCCTACAACTATAGCCAGGCTCGGATATTTTCTGAGGATGAACACGCCAGTCTATATGGGGTCCAAGGTTGAGGAGGACCCGCAAAACATTATTGGTGAGATGCGCAAGATCGTGAGGGCTATTCATGCAAATGAGGTTGAGGGAGTCAAGCAGGTCTAATATCAGCTTAAGGATGTTTCCAATGTCTGGTATAACCAGTGGTAAGATGGTAGCTGTGAGGATGCTGAGCCTGCTGAGTGGGAGGAGTTTCAGAGTGCTTTTCTCGATCATTTCTTTCCCCAAGAGTTGAGAGAGGCAAAGGTCAAAGAGTTCGTGAATCTGAAGCAAGAAGGGTTGACGGTCAAAGAGTACAGCCTGAAGTTCATCTAGCTGTCCCGAGATGCTTCAGAGATGGTCCTTGATATGAGGGCAAGGATGAGGAAATTTGTGTCTGGGTTGGGCAGGAATGTAAAAATGGAGTATAGGCAGCATTGCTGATTTCGGATATGGATATCTCTAGACTTATGGTCTATGCCCAGCAGACGGAGGAGGACAAGAAGAGGGACAAGGAAGAGCAGCAGAGTAAGAAAGCCAAATCGGCAGGGCATGAGCCTAACCAACAGAAGTAGAATAAGGGTGATAGAACTTTCTTTCAGAAGAAGTCTTCTAGCTATGCACCCCCTATGGCGAGTGCACCTGTTCAGCAAAGCAGGTATGATCAGAAATCTATGGTCACCAAAATTTCAGAGCGCAGGGACCTCAGTCCCAAGCTAGTGTTGCCCAAGGTCCGAGAGGAAAACCACCTTGTGGCAGATGCGGCAGGTTGTATCTTGGTGCATGCCATGAGGGAACCAATACTTGCTCCAGATGTTGTTATGGGTATGCTTAGATTCTTTTCTTATAATTGTTATGTGTTGCTTGACCCAGGTGCCACTTTATCCTTTGTGACGCTCTTTGTAGCCAAATAGTTTGAGATTCTTCCAGAGTGTTTGCTTGAACCTTATATTGTTTTGACTCCTACTGGTGAGTCTATCCTGGCAAAGAGGGTCTATAGAGACTATGTAGTGTCCATCTATCATAGGGATACTTTGGCCAATTTGGTAGAGTTAGAGATGGTCAATTTTGATGTAATTCTTGGTATGGATTGGCTCCATGCTTGCCATGCATCCATAGATTGTAGCACCCGAGTTGTTAAATTCCAAATTTTGAATGAACCGGTCCTAAAGTGGAAGGGAAGTTATCTTGCACCCAAGGGTAGATTTATTTCCTACCTGAGGGCGAGGAAGTTAGTCTCTAAAGGTTGTATTTACCACCTTGTACGAGTTAAATTTGATGATATTGAGTCCCCTACTCTTGAGTCGGTCCTAATCGTAAATGAGTTCCCTAAGGTGTTTCCTGAGGATTTACCTGGAGTCCCTCCTGATAGGGAGATCGACTTTGGCATTGATGTACTCCCTGACACGCAGCCTATTTCAACTCCACCATATAGGATGGCCCCCGCTGAGTTGAAAGAGTTGAAGGATCAGTTGAAGGATCTTTTAGAGAAAGGTTTTATTAGACCCAATGTTTCCCCTTGGGGTGCTCCCAATCTGTTTGTTCGAAAGAAGGATGGGTCTCGAAGAATGTGCATAGACTATAGGCAACTGAACAAGGTCACAATCAAGAATAAATATCCTCTTCCTAGGATAGATGATTTATTTGACCAACTTCAGGGTGCCTCATGCTTTTCAAAGATAGACCTCAGATCGGGCTACCACCAGTTGAAAGTAAGAGAATGTGATATTCCAAAGACAGCCTTCAGAACAAGATACGGCCACTTTGAGTTCTTGGTTATGTCCTTTGGGTTGACGAATGCACCGGTAGCTTTCATGGATTTGATGAATAGGGTGTTCAGGCCCTACCTTGACATGTTTGTAATCGTATTCATTGATGATATCTTGGTGTATTCGAGGAATTAGGAGGAGCATGCTAAATATCTTAGAGTTGTCCTTCAGACTCTTAAGGACCATGAGTTGTATGCGAAGTTCTCCAAGTGTGAGTTTTAGCTTAAGTCAATGGCTTTCCTAGGCCATGTTGTTTTGGGTGATGGAATTCGAGTAGATGGCTAGAAGATTGAAGCAGTTGCAAACTGGCCAAGACCGACCTCTCCAACTGACATAAGGAGTTTCTTGGGTAGGCCACTACCGCAGATTTGTTGAGGGATTTTCTTCCTTGTCCGCGCCATTGACAAAATTGACTCAGAAAAAGGTCATGTTTCAGTGGTCTGAAGAATGTGAGAGAGTTTCCAAGAGTTAAAGACTAGGTTAAACACCGCACCTGTCTTGACTTTGCCCGACGGGACAGAAGATTTTGTAATATACTGTGATGCATCAAGAGTTTGGTTGGGATGTGTATTAATGCAGAGAGGAAAGGTGATAGCTTATGCTTCCAGGCAGCTTAAAGTTCATGAGAGGAACTATCTGACCCATGATCTCGAGTTGGCGGCGGTAGTGTTCGCACTTAAAATCTGGTACCACTACTTGTATGGAGTGCATGCACTTAAAATCTGGTACCACTACTTGTATGGAGTGCATGTGGACATATTCACCGATCACAAGAGTTTACAGTATGTCTTCAGTTAGAGATAGCTTAACCTGCGACAGAGGAGATGGTTGGAATTGCTCAAAGATTATGACATGAGCATCATGTACCACCCAGGTAAAGCTAACGTTGTTGCTGATTCTCTTAGCAGGTTGTCTATAGGTAGCACAGCCCATGTTGAGGAAGAAAAGAAAGCGCTAGGAAGTGCATAGACTGGCTCGATTGGGAGTCCAGCTTGAGGAGAATGGCGAGGGAGGAATTAATGTTCAGAGTGGGTCTTCATCGTCCCTAGTGACTAAGGTAAAAGAGAAGCAGGATCGAGATCCTATAATACTCCAACTGAAGGAGGATGTTCAGAAACAAAAAGTGATGGTCTTCTCCAAAGGGGGAGATGGGGTATTGAGATACCAGCGTAGGTTATGTGTCCCTGATGTTGATGGTGTTCGAGAGAGGATTATGGCTGAGGCCCACAATACTAGATACTCCATTCATCTAGGCTCCACCAAGATGTATCACGATTTGAGAGAGGTCTATTGGTAGAGTGGAATGAAGAGGGACATCGCTGAGTTTGTTTCAAGATGCCCAAATTGTCAGCAGGTGAAGGTCGAGCATCAAAGGAGAAGTGGCTTGGCTCAAAACTTTGAGATTCCGGAATGGAAGTGGGACATGGTTAATATGGATTTCATCACTAGCCTACTGAGATCCCGAAGATAGCATGATTCCATATGGGTGATTGTAGATAGGATGACGAAGCCAATGCATTTCCTGGCAGTCAAGACGACCAACGCTGCAAAGGAGTAGGCCAAGATGTATATCCAATAGATTGTGAGGTTGCATGGAGTTCCCTTGTCCATCATTTCGGACAGAGGAGCCCAATTTACTTCTCACTTCTGGAAGTCTTTCCAGAAATGATTGGGTACCACAGTGAACTTGAGCACGGCCTTTCATCCATAGACGGATGGTCAGGCAGAGCGCACTATTCAAACGGTAGAAAATATGCTGAGAGCATGCATCCTTGACTTCAAGGGAAATTTGGATGACCATTTACCATTGATTGAATTCGGATATAACAATAGTTATCATGCGAGCATTCAAATGGCCCCCTATGAGGCCTTGTATGGAAGGAGGTGTAGATCACCCATTGGGTGGTTTGAAGTTGGAGAAGCTGAATTGATTGGGCCTGACCTTGTCCACCAGTCCATGGAGAAGGTGAAGATTATTAGAGAAAGATTGAAGACTGCCCAAAGCGGTCAGAAATCTTACATAGATGTGAGGAGAAGAGACCTAGCGTTCGAGGTGAGCGATTGGGTATACCTGAAGGTATCACCCATGAATGGTGTCATGAGGTTTGGCAAGAAGGGGAAATTAAGTCCTCGTTATATTGGCCCTTATCAGATTTGCAAAGAATTGGGAAGGTTGCCTATGAGCTAGAGTTACATTCTGATTAGACGAAATTCATCTGGTGTTCCACATTTCGATGTTGAAGAAGTGTTGGGGAGATCCTTCTTTTGTAATCCCGATTGAGAGCACAGGAGTCAGAGACAGTTTATCCTATGAGGAAATTCCAGTCCAAATCCTGGATCGACAGGTTCGCAGGCTGAGAAACAAAGAGATAGCTTCGTCAAAGTCCTGTGGAGGAACCAATTTGTTGAAGAAGCCACATAGAAAGCTGAGGAAGAGATGAGAACTAAATACCCGCACCTGTTTGTGCCTGAGGTTGATGAAAGTGTCGAAGGTAACATTCTTACTTTTTATGTAAATTAATATCCCTACCATGAGTTGATGTGTATATCCCCGATGTCTGAGTAGATGCTATTGAGGTTGATGGAAAGAGGAGGAGGTGAGTTGTTGAGAGAGTATCGAGGTGAGTCTTGAGTTTATTCGTGCTATAATACCATTCCTACTCATATTCTAGGATGAATGATCCCAAGGGGGAGATAATGTAATGCCCGGTAAATTACAAAAATATCCCTAGGGAAGAGGTGTCCACAAAATGCATCTTCTGATGCTCAGATTAAAAATCCGAGGGCAGATTCATGATCAGCACGGAAAATTGAGAGGGAGAAGGATCTCGGTCAATTTTCAGAGCGACCTAGTCGAAAGATAATTTTTCGTTCCAAAATGAAAAATAGTGTGTCTTCGCGATAGGGCCGTGTTGCGGACCTATCGCAGACCCACACTTATGTTTTTTTGTGATTTTTCGACGGAGTTGAGTTTTTCGAAATTACATTGTCCGCGATGGGTCTGCATGATGGAATGTGTTATTTCAAGTCAGGAAAATTTTCTTTAAAATTTCGAGGGGCATTCTAGTGCATTCCTATACTTTCAAAACTGCCCATACGACGAATAAAAGTTGTTTTTCTAAGACAAGGGTTCCACAAACCCATCCAAGAGTGTTCTTCCTAGAAAGGTCACTAAGCTAGGGCTTGAGGGGAGTTGAGACTGAGGAAATCAAGAGGAGTTTGTACTAGAAATTGCGTTAGCAACCATCCAAGGTATGTAAGGCTAACTTAATGCATGAGATTGTTCTTCCATGTGTCCTTTTGAGTAAGTCAAGTTGTGTAGTGAATATAATGAGATTGATGTGAAGATGTTTGAGTATTATACTGAGTTTTACTTAATTCATATATTTCACATGACTTGATGATCATAACAAACTTGTTTTCTTGCATAATTCATTTTCGTGAGTACGTTTCCCAAAACCCTATGACGTTTTATTTAAAAAGTGTAAGAATGAACTAGGAGATGAGTCTAGAGCCTTAATGAGGATGGATGATGTTTGTAATGTTGTGAATGTGTTTCACATTTGATGAGTGTCTTGATGATGATGTCAATGTGAATGATGTTTCATGATGTCTTAAAACTTGAAATTTAACTTCTAGTAGAGTATTTTGAGTCCATGATATGATGTCGATGTTGATGTTGATGTTGATGAGGTGAGGTGATGTTGATGTTGATGAGGTGAGGTGATGTTGATATTGAGGTATAGTGTACCTACGGGACTGATATTGATGTTGAGGTATTATATTTGGTCCCTATGGAACCGATGTTGATGTATTATGTCCCTATAGGACTGATGAGGTTGATTTTTTATGAGCATGTTGAGTTCTGGGAGGAGTATTGAGCACCGAAACGGGTGAGAGTGAGTCCCGCTTGACCCACTAACTATGTGGCCCGCGTAGGAAGAGAGGATTAAACCGCAAATGCGGATGGCGCCTGTCTTGTCCCAAAAGAGGACTGAGGTTTTCTTGTGGATCCACTAAGGTTGATGTCCTTTACCCAGGGCAGGGTATTGGATGGATGTCGCAACGACATCGCTTCGATATATCATCACCGGCTCATAGGTGATGGTTGTCGGTTAGAGAAACTCCCAGTGAGGTCTTACTTCAATAGTACTCTGATGTTGGTGTTGATGTGATGTTTTGATTTGAGTTCCTTGAGTTGAGTTGAGTTAAGTTCCCTGAGTTGAGTTGAGTTGAGTTGAATCAAGTTTCTTTGAGATAAGTCTGATGTGTTGATGATGTTGAGATGAGATGTTGAGGAGTCATCTGTCTACTTTAACCTCTTGCCTTAGATAGACGATTGACATTCTGATGGAGTATGATGTTGAGTTTATGTTTCCCTATGTTGTTGTACTTATATTGTTATACTCAGCTATTTTACATACCAGTACATTCCACGTACTGATGCCACTCAGCGTTGCATCATTTTATGATGCAGATACAGGAGTTAGAGGACTTCAGCAGACATATCGTTGAGGTCGGAGATTTCGAGTTCGGTCTTTGATGAGCCTCCTTGTCATTCGGAGGAGAACCTTTTTATTTTGTTCCATTAATTATTGAGTTGGGTAGCCATGGCCTGTCATGGTACCATCTTAGACAGTTGAGTCCAGATTAGAGGCTTCATAGACATGAGTCGAGGTTTGACATTGATGTTTTTCTCTCCGAATTGAGTAGTATTCTGACTTACTTATTATGATGTTGAGAATGATGTTGGCCATTGGCCCTTTTATTGAGGTGGTTTACTACTTTACTTCCGCTATGTTGATGTTGAGTGACTGTCTTGAAAACGAGTGGTTCGCTTGGGAACTAGCAATAGTCTCTGGGTGCCGGCCACGCCTAGGCTACCCTCCCGGGGCGTGACAAGAATAGAATAGATCTTGTATTGTTTTCTTTCAGTTCAATTGTATTCAATGTAATAATAGGAGCCACGAACTGTAATTTCAACGGGACAACACTCAACTCTCCAATCCATCCATCCATCTATCTCTGCACCCGTTTGAACTACATATGACTTAATTCTCTTATAACCCGAGATATGTTGGCTGCCAAAGCCAGGGCTCAGTCACACTTATTTCCTCTTTATTTTTCTATCTTTTTACTAAATAATTAGTCCAAAATTAGGCATGCGCACTTATGTGCTTGAAAACTCTTCATGTTCCTAAGCAAAGAGGGGCATTCTGTGAACACTTAATTTTTTCACCAAAACTAAAAAATTTCACCTTTTAGTGTTTTTAAATATTTATTTTGGATTTAAATTATATAACTTCATTTTTATCTTATCTTAGTAAGTTTGTCCGAAATAATTTGAAAATTATAAAAATAGAGACACATTTTAAAATGAGTTTGAATTAATTTATTCCAAAAATTTATGTTTTTAGTTGAGGTTTTAATAAATAAACCGGAATTTTTAAATCATAATTTTAGATTAGCTATTTAACTTTTTCTATATTATATTAGTTTAAAAATTAAATAATATTGTCATCCTTATCTATAGATTTTTTATATATATGTGTCTGTCCCATATTTATATAACATAAAAAAAAACCTAAACTATCTAACAAAACTACCAAACAATGCCCTCACACTAAACTCACTACTCCCTCACTTTCCACATCTACACGTCACACACACAACCGACTCCCTCATAAACTTCTATATATACACTACAGACAACACACAAAGAGGGAAATGCATTCATACACCTGGAAACAAAAAAAAACACGGCACAAAAAAGAAAATTCACACAGGAATGCACACACTAAAACCTCCGCACAAGCACTCAAAAAAAGAAATTCTTCAAAAAATAAACAACTAGAAAATGGAGGTTGAGGTTTGCTTTCGGGATTTCGGGTTCGTAGTTCTGGATTGTGGCATATTCTTTGTAAGTTAACCTTCACAAGAAGTAATACATAATCCTTCTTGTGTGGTTTGATGTGATTGCAATACATTGGAGTTATTAGATTTTATTTGTGTTCAACCCGTTAATATTTTTATGTGATAATATGAAGTATACATGTTCAAATCTCTCATACCAACTTCTTAGCCGTATCTTTTATATTGTTTAATATATTGTAAAATTATTATAATAGCATATATTTTGTTTTAGATTAAAACAACCCACTATTCGTTTCATGCTTAAGTAAATATAATGTCCAAATGTATTTTCATTTTTCTATCTTAATTTTTATAACGATATGGGTATTTAATAAACTAAAAATGAAAAAAAAATTGATCAATTACATGGATTCATTATGTAATATGTTTCTTTTAGTTTCTAGGTTATTCTGTTTATTTTACGACTAATATAAAAAGGAAAAATTTTAGGTGTTCATAAATCCTCAAATGCAAAAAGTGTAAAACCTGCTTGTCTAACTCAAGCCAGATAGCAGCAACCGCTCGAAATAGTCATGGAACACATGCAAGTCCAGATTGAAAGATAAGGAAGGCAAGTCAAAGTTACCGCTCTTTGTTTACTTTTGGCCTTCCCGAACTCCTACACGGGGGGAGTCAGATCTTGGAGTAAGCTCCTTTCCATGGGCAATCTACTCAAGAGTTTAGGCCTCTAATTCGGTCTATGTCTGGGCTGCTGCCGTACTCAAAGGCGAGGGGCTCCAAAAGTGGATGCGATCGGATAAGATGCATTAGGGTGTTCTTACTAATATAGTACCTGTTTTTTATTTCCTTAGAAAAAACATACAATATAAATGCAATAAAATCGGAAAGTTCGTAACCTTTTTACATCTCATTTGGGTAATGATTTTCGTGAATACTATTAACAATTTTATGTTGATCCATGTAATTGATATCTAATTGTTAAATTATGCTTTTCATAGATCAGAATGACTAAATTAAATAAATAAATAAATAAATTTGGACTTTGTATTTAGGAGCATGATTAGGTTGATAAATAATGATAGGCAAACATCCCGACTCAAACTTTATCAAATAAACTTTCTTTTGAAAACTACAAAATGATAATTAATTGTGGCACGGTTTGAAAGCGCTGCTATCAATACACCATCAATTCAAAATAAATTGAAGAAGGTAGGTAAATAATGTTTTTGTAAAACCAAGAAATATAATATTTTTAAATTAACGTAAGCCATGCATAAATCAATAAAGCAACTATGCTAGAAGCATGAGACTCGAGGGGTGTCTAACACCTTACCCTCGGTCAACAGAATTGGTTACTGGAATTTCTAGTTCATAGATCAGTAAAAATAAAGACCCATTGATTAGAGATAAAAAGGGTAACTTTGAACACGAAAACTCAATTCCAAGTGGCGACTCTCAATAAATGAAATAATCCCTTTTTCAAAAATGTCACTTTAATTGGAAAAACTCTAATTTTCAAAACGCCACACGAGGAAAAATCAAAGTGTGACAACTGGGCTATAGACTCATCATGATTCTGGGGATCAAGTTGGCTAGCATTTTGTCTAACCTGATGCCCTCTTCCACTAACAGCTCTTCTTGGAGGCATGGCCATAGTTCTGCAAACGCGTAACACATGGATTAGGAAAGAGCTTTCATAGAGTTTAACTCTGTAGCATGAGTCAGAATACGAAAGAAGTGTAACCCTTCCTAATGTCCTATAGCCTCCTGCTTATAAAGTGTGGTGCACAACACACCTATAAACAAGACTCTACTAGACACGAGTTCATAAACTCCTAAGGACATTTGAATTCGGTGCTTAGATACCTACTTTGTTACATCCTGGGAGGGTAACCTAAACATGGCTAGCACCCAGAGACTATTGCTAGCCCCAAGAGAACCACTTGGCCTCATCACATTCATTCAATCATCAATTATCATGTCAGCGGAATACTAATGTAAGGACCCAAATTTTTCTATTGGCATTTCCCAAGTCTCATGGAATTGCCCCATGTGAACTGCCAGGCATCACTCCACGGTGGGCCTACATGGGCCGTGTGAAGCCATACGGACCGTGTGGCCTCCCGTGGAGGGACACTTGGTCTAGTTCATAGTTGGGATGATTTGAGACGGAAGGAAAGTTTTGCCAAGTGAGGCCACATAGCCAATCACACAGTTCGTGTGATGTTTCATGGACCGTGTGGCTCTCTGTATGACTCACTTTGTAAAACGTATTCTAAGTATGAAAGTATCATCTCGTAACTTTGTCGTGCGAAAATTATTCCAAGTATCGTTACACGGTCAGTGTCACGGCCCATGTGGAGTCACACGGAATGTTAGCCATCCATATGATACCACTTAGCTCCATGAAATTTTCCTCAGTGAAATTCTAAGTAGGGGATCACGGCCATTATTCACGGTCGGTGTGACGTTACACGGACAGCGTAGTGGACCGTGTCCTTTTCGTTAATGGCGTTTGTGTAATTTTGGTTTATTTTAATCATGAATTATGACCTTTTACCTGTCCTAAATCCCTAATTCAACAGCTATTCCTTCCCCCTTAATTCATTCTCCTGAAACATTCTACCCCCTCACAAAATCACCTCCCTATTCCTCTCTATACTTCTCTCTCAAGGATCAAAGTTAGGGTTCAATTGGAGTTCAATTCAAGCCTAAATCATCCCGAAAATTCATCTTCTCAATCAAGGTATGTGGGATTGATTCTTGGTCCCTTTCAACCAAGAAGTCCCAAAGATCTTTCAATCTATTTCATGAATTTTAGTTACTTTAAATATGTGATTTTATTATTTGATTTTATTAAATCTAATTAGTATATGGGTTGTATTTTACTTATGATTTCAATTCACTTTGATTACTAATATGATGATATATATTGAGTTATAAAGTATGATTATGCATGCCTTCTTCAAAGTTGATTTATCTATAGGTGATCTATACTATGATTTACATGTGGGTTTGATTATGGATTTACTCAATTTTATTGGTGATGTTGATTTTTAACTTGAATCTATGATACCCATGCTATCCTCACATCATGCATTGCATTGCATTCATGAACATTGATATATGGAAATTATGAAGTGGGTTAAGCCCAACTATGTTTTCTGAAACGATTATGATATGATTCTGATACGATATTGGCTATGATAAGAAGGTGCTCACCAATATGTCTATAATTCTGGCTCTTTGAGCATCTTGGGTGCTTGCACTATCCTGTTTATGTGAATGAACTATTCCCTACATGAGAATTACGATTATGATCTATGATTTGGCATTTGAGCCTAAATGTGTATTAAACAGTTTGAAATGAGCATTGTATCTTATAAAAGCACGTATATGTATAAGTATTCAAGTGGGATGTTATCAACTTGGCACAGATGCATTGGTGGTGTTAGGGATATCCCTGAGGGCCCTCTCCCTTTCCTTCAACCATGTCCCAACATAGGAACATTAGCCATTACTGAAATGACCGTGTCGTAAGGAATGGTTATTCGATTATAATTCTGATATATTCTGTAAATATTCTAGAAAATCCTTCTGAAATGGTGGGTCTATAAGGAAAGTGATCATCCACCATAATAGTGAGTGTAATGTGTGATATAGATTACCTTTGGCAAGTAATCTACTTCCTACAGGTGGGAGGTCCCAATCAGACTAATTCATGTAATAGCTTGCATGGATTTGATTTATCGGTTATAGTCCATCCCCACTATATATGATAAATGTTGCATTTCATGCATCATAACTTTCATGGCATCTTGTATATATACTTCCATTGAATATACAATTCTTTCTATATTATGCGCCCTTGTCACCTAATATTGAAATACAGGTTTGGTAAGTCATATGCATTGCATGCCCGTATACTTAGTACATTCAAAGATACTAACGCATACTCTATGCCTACATGATTTTACCATGTAGGGGCCGAGCACTTTGATTATCAACAGGTTGATGAATAGTCCAATCCCGGAGTATACCATGGTGAGTCCTATCTTCCGAGAATGAACCAACTACCTTTCTTATATGTCAAATTCAGAAAACTTTCTCTAAGTTGAGGGTGAGCCCAGAACTTATCCTGGCCCCTATTCCTTTGACTAGAGGCATTTGTTGTACATTATATAGATTCTTATGAATCCCTTATGTTATGACTGGTATTATGTTTTTGTATTGTTAAAATGATTTATGAGAAATTCCTACTGACTATATGTAAGGTTGGTGTGGAATTGTGGCAAGTCCCCTGCGCCTTTTTCCCCATAGTGTGAGTCATATTTCCCCGTCCCTTAAAACTATGTGTTACTATTTTAATGTTGTTCTTGAACCGATGATGTGGATATAGATACTTGAGGCTTGTTTGGAGACTCTCGGGTTCCCATTCGTCGTGTCAGATTTAGGCCCTAACCTCGGGTCATGACAACTAGAGATCAATAAAGGTAGAAATTCTCAAATAAAGACAGTAACAAAATCAACTGGACTAGTATGAAAGAAACTAGTCAGACATTATCCAAATGATCAATCCCAAATCTAGTGTATGAAGCCTCTAACTAAACTGTCTAGATGGTACCATGATAGGCAATGGCTACCCAAACCAAAGGAAATAAAGTTCTAACTCAAGCTAGATGAAATTTAAATAAGCATCCTCCAGAAGTAGAGGAGGACTCATCAATCAACTAGACGCGATTTGATCGCCAACGATGCAGCTGCTGATGATCTCTAATACCTGCTCTGCATCATGAAAAGACGCAGGCCCAAATGGGTGTAAGTACATGAAATGTACGAGCATGTAAAATAGCTAATTGAAACAGATATAGATAGAATAAAAGAACTCAAAGATTCTCAATCAAAATATCAAATGTCTATCTAAAGCAAGAATAAAGAGTAGACAATGACTCATCAATACCATTCCAAATCAATCTGATTTTTTAAAGTCAGAGTACTATCAGTTTGGAACCTATAGAGTTTCTCTTATCCAATAACAATCACTTATGAGCCAGTGATTGTACAACAATCTCGCTGATGTTGCCACAGTTGTTTAGTACTTGCCAGGGTAAAGAATGAATCGATATATAATGGACCCCAATCAATTGAGTCCTCTATTATTTCAGTACCTATCTTCTAAACATCTAACTTAACAGTTTCAATCATCTCTTACATTTGGCGACGTAGTTAATGAGTTCTAATTAGGCTTACTCTTACTCATTTTGGTGCTCGATACTCCTCTCAAGACTTAATGCTCATAACACAATCATTCTCAATCAACTAGTCTCATTTGGACATTTTTCAATTCAAATCATCACATAAACTATCGACTCTTTGGTTGCATTCTTTAAAGGTTCAGCTCTTGACTCAAGAAACTCTATCTTGCATAATTCTAACTCATACCATTTAGGAAGCAAAAGTGGAGTTAAAGCATTTAGGAATTTCATAGGCTCTCTAGGCTCAAATTGTACTCATGCATGCTCAATCAAATGAAATTTGTAAAAAAATAAGAAATCATGATAGGGTTCATGTAGTATAGTAAAATCATCTATTTCAAGTAGTTAATTCATTAAAATAGTAATTCATGCAAGATTATGTAGAAATACATTACAATTTAAGAAAAACCTTGAAGAAACATGTGTCGGAGACTCAACTCACTCACAATTCCATCAATTCGGGGCATGGGGCAAATGGAAGAACATAATCCATGTTTTGGATAACCTTACATACCTAGAATTAGAAGAACAAACAACTTCATGAGGAATCTCTACTCACATGCATGGTACCCTAGCTTTTTTCCCTTCTTCGATGCTTTCTGAAATTTCGAAGTGATATGGAGGAATAATACCCTTAGGGTACTAATAAGGGACCCTAAACAAGTCCAAAATGTCATGGTTTTTAATTAAAAAGGATGAAAAAGACAAAATTACACAAGAAAAACTGCCGAAGTTGACCACAAAACCCCTTTTAAGACCAATGAAACAGGTTACGAGTCGTGGTCCTCTCTCGTGGAAAGTAGATCAAAATTGTCAATTTATATTCTCATTCTACGACCAATCAGGCAATTCGTGGAACATGTTACGAGTTGTGTTCCCTCTCATAGAGCCTGGACCAAAATTACAGATTTTCTGAATCTTGTTCCACGACTAGAGAGACGACTCGTGGAATGGGTTAAGGGTTGTGTTCCCTTTCGTAAAATCTCTTCTATACTTAACCAAAATATTTCAACTCTGGAACACCTTTTACGACCTAGTCCACGAGCTCTACTCTAGGCTACATCTTGTAAACCCTTTCGTAGTATAAGTCTGAGGACCTGTTTCAGTTAAACATTTCTGGGGTTTCACAGCTTCAATCGGTCACAAGTAATCTAATTAAGTTTATAAATCTTAATATTAAAATTAATAAAATATCTAAAATTATTCATTTCTTTCTGTATAGAAAATTTAGCATTATGAATTTATCTCAACAACTTCTATTAATATAATATTGCTAAAGTCCTAATTGCCTTCAATAATATATTTGCATTATAACATTATTTTTTGTAATAATTGACTTGTCAATGGTGCTTGAACTCCATAACTTGAATATTAAAGTACTATAATACACCCAACTTAAAAATCAATTTAATATACTTTTTATATTATATTTATTTAATTATATTGTATTGTATTGAAAGAAGATAATTTATCACATTGAAGGATTGTGATAGACTTTTTCAAAAGGTTGTGACTTTTTTGAAAGATTATTACTTTTTCGAACGGTTGTAACTTTTTCGAAGAGTTTTGACTTTTCTAAAGAGATTACTATAATTCCCCAACTCAAAAATCAAATTTGATATATTTTAAAAGTGGATAATCTTCTACATTGAAGGATTGTGACTTTTTTTAAAATTGTGTCTTTTCAAAGATTTGTGACTTTTTTTAAAAAAGTTGTGACTTTTTTAAAAAAGTTGTGACTTTTTTAAAAAAGTTGTGACTTTTCGGAGAGTTATGAATTGTGAATTTTTCAAAGATTTTGACTTTTAATGGAATTGTGACTTTTCGAAAAGTTGTGAATTTTTCAAAGAGTTGTGAAGTTTTCAAAGGGTTATGACTTTTCTAAAACGTTGAGAGATTTTTGAAGGATTTTGACTTTTTCAAAGGGTTTTTCAAAAGGTTGTGACTTTTTCGAGAAGTTGTAACTTTTTTGAAACGTTGACTTTTTTGAATGGTTGTGACTTTTGCTAAGGGTTGCTAATTTTTCCAATAGTTATGACTTTTTCGAATGGTTGGGACCGGCTAAAGTATGATGCCTTCTTAGTTTTGTTAACACCGATTGGGTTATTTAATAATTTTTAAAATATTACATTGTTTATGAAAAATAAAATAATTTATGTAGAATTGCCTAACATTCTCATTTATATGATTTTGCCACATAAGTCCCAAGGAGGAGTGATTTTCATTTTGATTTTGCGGGTGGGAAGACAAATTTAACTTGCTTTTTTAGTTGACTAGGACAGATTTAGAAAACAGTGTTTCTGACTCACTTAAGTGGAGATGTTCAAAACACTTCAGACACGTTAGAGCTCAAACTCAAATGGCACCAAACGCAACTTCGATGATTTCCCCGCCGCCGTAGCCTCGTTGGGAATAGACGAAAACCTCTCTCCCTCTCCTTCTCCCTCTCCATCTCCGTCAACTCCCATTCATTTTTTCATCCGTGGCCGGCGCCAAAACCCTAGTCCTTCAAGCACATTCCACCAACTCAGTTGCATCTGTGCATCAAACAATCGAGTCGATCACTGGAATTCAACCGTTTCAATCGACCTTCAGTGCACCAGCTATGGAACGGATTAAGTTGGCCCAAAGATTATCGGAATGTGGTGTACAAAACAACGATATCATGCAACTCAGTGCACGCCATTCTCATACGTGGAGGCTGATGAATGACTTGAATTCCCTTATTCATAACCTCTCCAACTGCAATGATAACGTAGAGATTAATGCTAATGTTGCCCGTATGAGGAAGATTCTTACCAAGTTTCTTGCAATGACCTAAAAGGGTGGCATAAATAAATCTGAGGAATATCTCTTGTTATTTATTCACTTTGTTGTTCCTGCAGCTCTGGTAAAGCTTTATGTATCTCCTTCTGTAACTGCCAAAGAGGTTGCTCATAGATGTCTTTGTCATTTTATAAAATTCATGTAAGACACTTTTCCCTAGCCCTGTAATTGTATATAGGCCGTGTACTCTATATGCTTAAAATTTTGTAAGATTGTGAGAGGGATATCTGGTGTTGATGATGCTTTGTATATATTCTGCCGTAGTAGTTTAGCCGCTTCGATAGAGTGGTATGAACATGATATAAAGCATGTGTTAAGAATGCATGATGTTTTCCCTTTGGTTCATGAGTTGGCAAGAAGTTTGGCGCATTCTTTAAAATTGAGTGAGTGATCAGCTGAGTTTACATTGTTATCGTCTGACGATCTAGATGAATTTATCAAGTTTATGCATCTTGTAAAGTGTGCAATACGGATTCAAGAAGCATTTCGCAGTCCGGTCTGTTTCCTTTCATTGACGCAAGGCATGTATCATGTTTTTCATAACTTGTTGGAAAAATTGGACCTGTGTCTGAAGAAACTAGAAAGCCACCTAGGTTCGATAGACAATGTATGTTATTGGTGCTGGTATCTTTTAATTCTGAAGGAGTTAAAAAGCCTTTCAAAGCTATCGAAGGGTTTGGAAAAAATGTTTTGGGATAAGATGAGGCAAAGAGAATATGCATTGTGCTTTTTGATTGTTAAACTTTCAGGAAGGTATATAGAGTATCTGTGGATTCTTAAGAACAGGGAGGTAACATTTTTAAAGCTAAAGCAGTGTTTTGCGTTGAAGATGCTGCTAGAAGGGAGCCACAGAAACGAGAAGGTTTATGAGATGCTCATTTGCAAGTCACGTTTGTTTGAAGAATCATTTGAGTACATAAGACATGTAGATTCTAGATTGCTGCGAGGCCATTTATTTATGCAATTCAAGAGTGAAGAAACTACTGGGCCTGATGTGTTGAGGGAGTGGTTTTCCTTGGTATGTCAAGCCACTTTCAACTGTCGGAATGCTCTGTTTGTCTCTTGCCGAAATGATGGTACAAGGTTCTTCCCAAATCCAGGTAAGCTTTCTGTGAGGTTCAACGTACTCTTTCATGAAACTCATGTATGAGGTTTTACTGATTAATTGCTACATAAATTAAGCAATTCCAAAGTGTATTAGTTATTATCCTTCAATGAGAGTAGCTCATTTCTTGCAACATCTCTACTTTATCAAATCAATTTTTGCTTCCTTTCCAGTCCTTCGAGGGAGCTGTTTTGATTTGGTTTATGTCCGTGGAATTGCACCTGTCTGTATGTCAAAAAGGATTAGGTTCTAACTCAAAACACATCATTTTAGGTGTTTCGTGGAAGATGTAAAAAATATGGAAACCATACAAGACTTCATAAGTTCATTTACTGTCTAGCAGAAAAGATGAGTTTTTGTTTCATATTGTCACTTCTGCCAATATATCTCCCCACATCTTCTTATTGCTAGGTTTTTTCATCATGAAAATCTATACCTACTCATCAGGGGAAAAAATCAGAAAAGGAAATTTGTGGAATAAATTGTTAGAGACTGGGAGTTGTTAGGTTTGACGAAAGATCCAATTTGTAGATTCTTGGAGGAGTCGTCTGTGAAAGAAATAACTCTGGTAGGTGAAATATTAAAATTTGACTGCAAATGCACGTTCTTGAGGAAAGTAAATTGATTCATGTGATTAAAAGCCATGCATAAATTGTACATAAATACATCTCACTTCCGGAATGAAATTGGAGTGCCTCGTAGCAGCGAAATTCAACCCCAGAATCCAAATATTCAACAAATGACTCAACATAATATGTCACACCACAAGTGAAGTTAGAGACTTTGGCTAGAATCTTCTTTTTACATTGAAACCAAGGAACAAAGCTTAAAGGACAATCACCAATAAGCTTCCACACTAAAATTTATCAACACAAAAATCACACCATTCAACCCAACTACTATCAGTGGAGGATTAATAATTATAAATTATTAAACAAAATATTTACAATAATATCTGAAGTACATATAAGAATAATTTACTAAAACAAAAGGTAAATTGATTATGAAAAAAAGTATGCATTATGCTTTTTGAGGTTTTTGCTCTCACTCCATAAAAGGAAAAAGGAATTAGATGAATGAAAACTAAAGAAACTTCGATTTAATTATACGGTCAACACAAATTTTCCTCGAAGAATCATCAAGGTGACTTTTTTGTTAGAACTTTTAACATTTTGTGCGATCCATCGTTCATTTCATGCAGAAATTTTGACTTTAAACCTAGTTGTCTATAATCACTCCTTCAGCTAATGACATATGTTGTTGTTGTTAGTCCGATGGCATTCGTAGGATTTTTGGTAAGAGATGACACATTTAAATAAGTAAAACATTTGTAAATTAATGAAAAGTTATTGAAATCATATCTAATAGAGCATAACTCATGTAAATTACTACAACATTCCTAGAAATATAAATTGCATAATTAATTTCTTCTTTCCATTTTTTGCTCGAAACATGTTCAATATATCAAATATTATATTGTCTAAGTTAATAATTAAGTTGTATGCTTGGTTGACTGGTACATATTTCTTTTTCAAGTAAGGAGTTCCCGGATCAAGTCTTACTCAAAACCAGATTTCTTAGCAGATAAAGGGAGAGTCACTTGATTAGAGGCTAAAAAATGCAACAAAATATCTAGCATAGTGCAGATTCAAACTTTTGACGAATAGTAAATGTGACGCCCGGTAAATTTACCGAAATGCCCCTAGAGTGAGGGTATGCGCGTAATGCATCTTCCGGGGTTCGTATGGCAAATCCGAGACCGGATTCGTGATCAGCATGAAAAATGGAGTGAGAAAATGGTCCGGGTCGAATTTTAGGACGACCCGATCGAAAGATAAATTTTCGATCCAAGTCACAAAACAGTGACTGTCCGCGACAGAGGCGCGACGCGCACCTGCCGCGGAGGGACACTTACATATTTTTCCAGCTTTTCGACGGGATGAAGAAAACTCGTTTAAGAATACTTTTTCCAAAAATACACAGTGCGCGATAGGTCCGCGTCGCGGACCGTGTAAATTCCGAACTGAAAATTTCTAATTGATTTCGAGGGGCATTCCGGTCAATCCCTAACCTCTCCTAAACACTAATACACGGCTAGTAAGGTCGTTTCTACACGAAAAGAGCCTAACAAAACCTATTCTAAGTCCTATTCTAAAATCTAACAAGGCTAAGGCTTGAGGAGAGGAGAGAAAGGCTTGGGGTGAGGAACACGAGAAAAGAATCCTCGACATCACCCGGTTGAACAGTACATCACATGTATGTAAGGCTAAACTAAAACATGAAATTGTTCTTTCATGTGCCCCATAGAGGTCATAGACGAATTGATGATTGAAGAGTCTACATGCATGATTTCTTTGATGGATTTTCTTGAAAATTATATTTGAAATTACATGTTTCCTATGTTGATGATCATCATACTATTTGTTCTCTTAAATTGAACACTTTCATGGAATTTGCATAACCCTACATGACTATTTTGAAGAGCATGCATAATGAATTTAAGACTTGAACCTAGAGCCTTGAATTGGGATTGTTGACTGTGATGATGAGTTGATGAAATCTTGATTGTTGTATGAGTCTCTATAAATGAACTCTACCGGTGTGTTTATTCACTTGTTTCCTAATGACCGTTATATACTCTTGGGTCATTGAGAAGGTGTTGATGATAGGGTTAAAGTCCCTATGAGATATTGATGATAGGGTTAAAATCCCTATGAGATGTTTGATGATAGGGTGGAAGTCCCTATGAGATAATTGATGAAAAGGGGCCAAGGTCCCGGTGAAATATCAATCGTGGACGGGGAGTGGGTCCCTATGAGACTGGCAGTCGTTGACGGGGAGTGGATCCCTATGAGACTGGTTGAGGTTGATTTTATGAGCATTGAGTCGGGAGGAGTATTGAGCACCGAAATGAGCAGGAGTGAGTCCCACTCGAACTCATTAACTACATCGCCAAACGTAGGAGAGGCTTAAACCATCACATACATACATATGGTTTCCCTCGAGGTTTAACAGTCCCTGAAAGCAATAGAGGATCTGTTCAGTTTGATTCCATGTCGGGTAGATTGATATGGGATCCAGTGTTCCTTACCTGGCAAGTTTGGGACCACTGTGGCAACATCAGGGTGATTGTTGTACATTCACTGGCTCATAAGTGAGTGTTGTCGGTTAAGAGAAACTCCCGGGGAAAAATTCGTACCTTATTCTGAGTCTAGATGAGATGTGATGAGAGAGGGGGGTGAACTCCTCTGATGATCCATGTGATGAGTTGAGACTTTGATGAGTCTGAGATAATGATGCGTCACTCGCCCACTCTGTATTTTTTTCGCAGACAGGCAAGCTGGAGGTTAATGTGATTATGATGTCTATTTTGACTTGATATTATTTTCCATATTTTCTACCGGTTTCTGTTTCATTCAGCTATTTTACATACCAGTACATTCCAAGTACTGACGTCCACTCTGGACTGCATCGTTTTATGATGTAGAGGCAGGTACTAGAGATCATCAACAGGCGCTCCATTGAATATCAGGGATCCGAAGTTGATTTGGTGAGCCTCCCCTACTCCGGAGGAACCATTATTTTATTTCATCATGCTTCTGAGTTAGGATTGGACTATTATCTTATTTTGTTTTTGGGTAGCCATGGGTCTGTCATTGGCACCACATGATTTAGTGATAGAGGCTTCATAGATCGGTGTCGAGCATTGATGTTGATATTGTGAGCTAGTTCTTTCTACTAGTCTTCGTTATTTTGCTTATATTATATTGAGAACTTTAGATGAACTGCGTCCACTGCTTGCATATACTTTCCGCTGATCAGTAGAAGTATGATCGAATGATGTGATGAGACTAGGTGGTTTGCTTGGGGGCTAGCAATAGTCTTCGAGTGCCGGCCACGCCAAGGGTACCCTCCCGGGGCGTGACAAACTTGGTATCAGAGCACAGAGTTCAAGTGTCCTAGGGAGTCTATGAAGCCGTGTCTAGTAGAGTCTTGTTTATGGGTGTGTTGTCGACCACACTTCATAAGCAGGAGGCTATGGGACATTAGGAATGGTTACACTTCTTTTTTATTCTAAATCATGCGATAGAGTTGAACTCTATGAAAACTATCCTCTAATTCGTGCGTTACACGTGCAGAATCGATAACATGCCTCCCAGAAGAGCTGTTAGAGGAAGGGGACGTCCTGCCAGGCAAGCTGTTAACCCACCTGAGCCTCAAGTACCCGAGGGGCCCGTGGATCCAGCTGTCCCTGTTGGGCAACCTCCTCAAGCTGAGATCTCGAATGCTGAGCTACGCCAAGCCATTCAAACTTTGGCCCAGGCTGTCGCAGCACCTGCGGTGAGGCAAGGTGCGGGTGGGACAGACTCTCATGGCACCTCTAGAGTCCGAGAATTTCTGAGGATGAACCCGCCCGAGTTCACAGGGTCGGCATCTACTGAAGACCTCGAGAACTACATGGAGGAACTTGAGAAGGTGTTCCAAGTGATGCACGTGGCTGATGCTGATAGGGTTGAATTGGCTGCCTATCAACTCAAAGGGGTGGCCAGGCTGTGGTTCGACCAATGGAAGAAGGGCCAAGGGGACGATGCTTCATATGTAACTTGGGCGGTATTTGAGGAGGCTTTCTTGGGACGCTTTTTCCCAAGGGAGAAAAGAGAGGCTAAGGTGAGGGAGTTCCTGAATTTGAAACAGGGCTCCATGACCGTGCAGGAGTATGGATTGAAATTTACGCAACTATCCCGCTATGCCCCAGACATGGTTGCTAACATGCGGGGAAGGATGGGAATGTATGTAGATGGGTTGAACAGAGGACCCAAGAGAGATGGAAGAGGAGCTATGCTTGTGAGTGACATGGACATCGGGCGACTGATGACATTCGTGCAGCAAGCTAACGAAGAAAGACAACAGGACAGGGAAGAGTTCAAGCGCAAGAGAGCTAAGACATCCAGCCACGAAGGTGGAAGGAGGGCTAATGGGAATCGATTTCCAGCACCCTCAGCTACTAGCGCACCTGTGCCTAAAGGCCCATATGATCAGAGGTTCCGGAATACAGGGAACCACGGACCTCAGTCCTAAGCTAGTGTGGCTCAAGGTTCTCAGAGTAGACCACAGTGTGATAACTGTGGAAGGTGCATTGGGGGAGATATTGTGATAAGAATGACGCATGCTTCGGGTGTGGCCAAGTAGGCCACTACAAGAAGGATTGTCCAAAATGGGCTAGCCAGGCTCAGTCTGCGGCATCGGCCCCACCGGTTAGAGGGAACCCAAGGGCCACTACGTCAGGTGCAGGCGGAGCCACAAACCGCTTGTATAATATGGGGAGTCGCCAAGACCAGGAAAATTCTCCAGACGTCGTGACGGGTATGATCCGAGTCTTTACTCTTGATTGTTATGTTTTGATGGATCCTGGTGCCACATTGTCGTTTGTAACTCCTTATGTGGCCAGTAAATTTGATAAAACCCCCGAGAGTCTTCTCGAACCCTTTGATGTTTCTACTCCGGTGGGTGAGTCGATTCGAGCTGAAAGAGTCTATAGAGCTTGTGTAGTGTCCATCCATCATAGGGACACCATTATTGATTTGATCGAGGTAAAAATGGTTGACTTTGATTTGATCCTCGGCATGGATTGGCTTCACGCCTGTTATGCCTCTGTGGATTGTAGATCCCGAACGGTTCAGTTCCAATTTCCAAATGAACCAGTTTTAGAGTGGAAGGGTGACTCAGTGACACCTAGGGGGAGGTTTATCTCATGTCTTAAAACCCGGAAGTTAATTTCCAAAGGTTGTATCTATCACTTGATGAGAGTAAAATCTGATGATGTTGAGTCCCCAACTCTTGAGTCAGTTCCGGTTGTTAACGAGTTTCCAGAAGTCTTTCATGATGATCTGCCTGGAGTCCCTCCTGATAGGGAGATTGACTTTGGGATTGATGTTCTTCCAGATACCCAGCCTATTTCGATCCCACCTTACAGAATGGCCCCCGCTGAGTTAAAAGAATTGAAAGAGCAATTAAAAGATTTGCTGGAAAAGGGCTTCATTAGGCCAAGTGTTTCACTATGGGGTGCCCCTGTTTTATTCGTGAGGAAGAAAGATGGGTCTCTCAGAATGTGTATCGATTATAGGCAACTGAACAAGGTCACGATAAAGAACAAATATCCCCTCCCAAGGATAGATGATTTGTTTGACCAACTTCAGGGCGCCTCTTGCTTCTCTAAGATAGACCTTAGATCTGGCTACCATCAGTTGAAGGTGAGGGAGCGTGACGTTCCAAAGACAGCCTTCAGGACTAGATATGGCCATTTTGAGTTCTTGGTCATGTCCTTCGGACTGACGAATGCACCTGCCGCCTTTATGGACTTGATGAATAGAGTGTTCAAGCCATATCTTGATTTGTTTGTGATTGTGTTCATCGATGACATTCTGGTGTATTCAAGGAGTGAGGAGGAGCATGCTAACCACCTCAGAGTGGTCCCCCAAACTCTTAAGGACCATGAGTTGTATGCAAAGTTCTCCAAATGTGAATTCTGGCGTGAGTCAGCGGCCTTCCTAGGCCACGTGGTTTCCGGTGACGGTATTCGAGTGGATGCCCAAAAGATTGAGGCGGTTAAGAACTGGCCCCGACCAACCACTCCAACTGATATCAGAAGTTTCTTGGGGCTGGCAGGCTACTACCGCAGGTTCGTGGAAGGATTTTCTTCCCTATCCGCGCCACTGACTAAATTGACTCAGAAAAAGGTCAAATTCCAGTGGTCCGAAAAATGTGAAAGGAGTTCCCAGGAATTGAAAACAAGGTTAACTACTGCACCAGTCCTAACTCTACCCGACGGGACCGAAGACTTCGTAATCTATTGTGATGCCTCGATGGTTGGATTGGGATGTGTATTAATGCAAAGGGGGAAAGTGATAGCTTATGCTTCCAGGCAGCTCAAGGTTCATGAGAGAAACTACCCAACCCACGACCTCGAGTTGGCAGCAGTGGTGTTTGCACTTAAAATTTGGCGGCACTACTTGTATAGAGTGCATGTGGATGTGTTCACTGACCACAAGAGCTTACAGTATGTTTTTAGCCAAAAGGAACTCAACTTGCGACAGAGGAGGTGGTTAGAATTGCTCAAGGATTACGACATGAGCATACATTACCACCCAGGTAAAGCTAACGTCGTGGATGATTAGCAGGTTATCAATGGGTAGCACAGCCCATGTGGAGGAAGGAACGAAGGAGTTAGCCAAGGACGTGCACCGGTTGGCTCGATTAGGAGTCCGACTCGAGGAGAACAACGAAGGAGGAATTAATGTCCAGGACGAGTCTGCTTCCTCGTTAGTGGTGGAGGTGAAGGAAAAACAAGACCAAGACCCTGTCCTACTCCAATTGAAGGAGGATGTCCAAAATCAGAGGGTGATGGTCTTCTCCAAAGGGGGAGATGGAGTGTTGAGATATCAGAGTCGATTGTGTGTCCCAGATGTTGATGGCATACGAGACAGAATCATGGAAGAAGCTCATAACACTAGATATTCCATTCATCCTGGCTCCACCAAAATGTACCATGACTTAAGGGAGGTCTATTGGTGGAATGGAATGAAGAGAGACATCGCGGAGTTTGTTTCGAAATGCCCAAATTGCCAACAAGTGAAGGTTGAGCATCAAAGGCCATGTGGATTGGCTCAGAACTTTGAAATTCCGGAGTGGAAATGGGAGATGATTAATATGGACTTTATCACTGGGCTTCCAAAGTCTCGAAAGCAACATGATTCGATATGGGTGATAGTGGACAGAATGACTAAATCAGCTCACTTCCTGGCAGTCAAGACGACGAACACTGCCGAAGAGTATGCCAAGTTGTACATCCTGGAGATTGTGAGGTTGCACGGAGTCCCCTTGTCCATCATCACGGATAGAGGAGCTCAATTTACCTCCCAATTCTGGAGATCATTTCAGAAAAGCTTGGGTACTAAGGTGAACCTGAGTACGGCTTTCCACCCACAGACGGATGGTCAGGCGGAGCGTACAATTCAAACACTAGAGGATATGTTGAGAGCTTGCGTCCTTGATTTCAAAGGGAATTGGGATGATCATTTGCCTCTGGCTGAATTTGCATATAACAATAGTTATCATGCGAGCATCCAAATGGCTCCTTATGAAGCCTTGTACGGAAGGAGGTGTAGATCGCCCATTGGGTGGTTTGAGGTTGGAGAAGCGGAGCTCATTGGACCTAATCTTGTTCACCAGTCGATGGAGAAGGTCAAGGTCATTAGAGAGAGGTTAAAGGCTGCCCAGAGTCGCCAAAAATCTTACACTGACGTGAGGAGAAGAGATTTGGAGTTCGAAGTAGATGATTGGGTGTACTTGAAGGTGTCACCAATGAAGGGTGTCCTAAGGTTTGGGAAGAAGGGAAAGTTGAGTCCACGTTATGTTGGACCCTATCAAATCATAAGGAGAATTGGGAAGGTGGCCTACGAGCTAGAGTTGCCTTCCGAGCTAGATGGGGTACACCCGGTGTTCCATGTGTCTATGCTAAAGAAATGCTTGGGAAACCCGGCCTTGGTGATCCCTGTTGATAGAATTGGGATGAAGGATAACCTATCTTACGAAGAGGTTCCGGTTCAAATTCTTGATCGTCAGATTCGTAAACTAAGGAACAAAGAAAGAGCCTCAGTCAAAGTCCTTTGGAGGAATCAATTCGTTGAAGAAGCCACATGGGAAGCTGAGGAGGAGATGAAGGCAAAGTATCCGCACCTGTTCGTGCCAACTGATGGTGAAAGCACTGAAGGTAAATCCTTGCTCTTCACTAAGCTAAGTATCCTATTCTTGTATCTGACTTACTATTATTGAATTGAGTGGGGGAATGAGTCGTAAGTCTATTCGTGCCTTAATGCCCACCTCCACTCCTCATTCGAGGACGAATGATCCCAAGGGGGAGATGATGTGACGCCCGGTAAATTTACCGAAATGCCCCTAGAGTGAGGGTATGCGCGTAATGCATCTTCCGGGGTTCGTATGGAAAATCCGAACCGGATTCGTGATCAGCATAAAAAATGGAGTGAGAAAATGGTCCGTGTCGAATTTTAGGACGACCCGATCGAAAGATAAATTTTCGATCCAAATCACAAAACAATGACTGGTCCGCGACAGAGGCGCGACGCGCACCTGCCGCGGAGGGACACTTATATATTTTTCCAGCTTTTCGACGGGATGAAGAAAACTCGTTTAAGAATACTTTTTCCAAAAATACACAGTGCGTGATAGGTCCGCGTCACGGACCGTGTAAATTCCGAACTGAAAATTTCTAATTGATTTCGAGGGGCATTCCGGTCAATCCCTAACCTCTCCTAAACACTAATACACGGCTAGTAAGGTCGTTTCTACACGAAAAGAGCCTAACAAAACCTATTCTAAGTCCTATTCTAAAATCTAACAAGGCTAGGGCTTGAGGAGAGGAGAGAAAGGCTTGGGGTGAGAAACACGAGAAGAGAATCCTCGACATCACCCGGTTGAACAGTGCATCACAGGTATGTAAGGCTAAACTAAAACATGAAATTGTTCTTTCATGTGCCCCATAGAGGTCATAGACGAATTGATGATTGAAGAGTCTACATGCATGATTTCTTTGATGGATTTTCTTGAAAATTATATTTGAAATTACATGTTTCCTATGTTGATGATCATCATACTATTTATTCTCTTAAATTGAACACTTTCATGGAATTTGCATAACCCTACATGACTATTTTGAAGAGCATGCATAATGAATTTAAGACATGAACCTAGAGCCTTGCATTGGGATTGTTGACTGTGATGATGAGTTGATGAAATCTTGATTGTTGTATGAGTCTCTATAAATGAACTCTACCGGTGTGTTTATTCACTTGTTTCCTAATGACCGTTATATACTCTTGGGTCATTGAGAAGGTGTTGATGATAGGGTTAAAGTCCCTATGAGATATTGATGATAGGGTTAAAATCCCTATGAGATGTTTGATGATAGGGTGGAAGTCCCTATGAGATAATTGATGAAAAGGGGCCAAGGTCCCGGTGAAATATCAGTCGTGGACGGGGAGTGGGTCCCTATGAGACTGGCAGTCATTGACGGGGAGTGGATCCCTATGAGACTAGTTGAGGTTGATTTTATGAGCATTGAGTCGGGAGGAGTATTGAGCACCGAATGAGCAGGAGTGAGTCCCACTCGAACTCATTAACTACGTCGCCAAACGTAGGAGAGGCTTAAACCGTCACATACATACATATGGTTTCCCTCGAGGTTTAACAGTCCCTGAAAGCAATAGAGGATCTGTTCAGTTTGATTCCATGTCGGGTATATTGATATGGGATCCAGTGTTCCTTACCTGGCAAGTTTGGGACCACTGTGGCAACATCAGGGTGATTGTTGTACATTCACTGGCTCATAAGTGAGTGTTGTTGGTTAAGAGAAACTCCCGGGGAAAAATTCGTACCTTATTCTGAGTCTAGATGAGATGTGATGAGAGAGGGGGGTGAACTCCTCTGATGATCCATGTGATGAGTTGAGACTTTGATGAGTCTGAGATAATGATGCGTCACTCGCCCACTCTGTACTTTTTTCGCAGACAGGCAAGCTGGCGGTTAATGTGATTATGATGTCTATTTTGACTTGATATTATTTTCCATATTTTCTACCGGTTTCTGTTTCATTCAGCTATTTTACATACCAGTACATTCCAAGTACTGACGTCCACTCTGGACTACATCGTTTTATGATGTAGAGGCAGGTACTAGAGATCATCAACAGGCGCTCCGTTGAAGATGAGGGATCCGAAGTTGATTTGGTGAGCCTCCCCTACTCCGGAGGAACCATTATTTTATTTCATCATGCTTCATAGTTAGGATTGGACTATTATCTTATTTTGTTTTTGGGTAGCCATGGGTCTGTCATTGGCACCACATGATTTAGTGATAGAGGCTTCATAGATCGGTGTCGAGCATTGATGTTGATATTGTGAGCTAGTTCTTTCTACTAGTCTTCGTTATTTTGCTTATATTATATTGAGAACTTTAGATGAACTACGTCCACTGCTTGCATATACTTTCCGCTGATCAGTAGAAGTATGATCGAATGATGTGATGAGACTAGGTGGTTCGCTTGGGGGCTAGCAATAGTCTTCGAGTGCCGGCCACGCCAAGGGTACCCTCCCGGGGCGTGACAGTAAACATTGAACACGCTTGGCCATTGAACTAGGAAGCTCAGTCTGTTAAGTGGAGTCATCTGTATTATTGATATACCTGTTCTGCTTTCACACATATATATATATATATGTATATATATATAGAAATTGTAAAATTTTCCAACCAAGCGGTGTTGGATAACATCGTTTGGTAGAATATGGGTCCATCCCTAGTTGATACCATGATAAGAATAGGTGAACAAATCTGCAGCAACATGGTGCAACGTCCATTATAATTTCTCTTGGAACTTCTTCTTCTTACGATTAGGATTACTATTATTTATTTTTTTACTAGGGACTCGTATTCATTCTTCATGAAGGAAGCAAATTTGTTCCTAAATATTAGTCATAGAGGTCGAAGTATTTCAAAAGAAAATAAAGTTCCTCAAGAAGCAGAATATGCTGTTAAAGGATCCTAATTAATTAGTTGATTTAAAGTTATAAATAATAAGATTTTCAACGCTGTTCAACTAAGGAAGAATTTATAAAAGTAATATTAATTTAAATAAATGTTTAAATTCATAAATTTTAGTGGTTTCTACCTATTTATCTAAGTAAAAGTTTAATAATTAAACTTTAATTAATTTCAGAGTCTTAAATATTAGAAAAATAATTAAAGTACAATCATTGTCAATGTGAAATCTATCTTTAAAGGGTAAATAAAGAGAACCCATTTCGCTAAGGGTGTTTGTACTTTTAATATGATTCAGATTATATAATTTTGTTTGGGGAGTTGAGTTGTTAATAGCAAACTATGAAGAGTAGAGCTTATGTAAATGCAAATACCGATTCATTATATAAATATATTCTTGGTAACAGTAACAAAAAATTTTCATCTTTTCACTCATTATTTCATTGTTATGCTTAGTTTAGAGATCTTTCCTTATTTTAGATCCTTTGGAAGCTGTGATTTTCGAAGTTGTTGCTAATTTTAGCCCTCACATTTTTCTTTGCCCATTTAATGTTGTGTTGTGTCGAATATTTTCTTCTTCCAAAAAATTTCTTCCTTCCAAGTACAAAGTTTTAAGCAATGTCTCTTTTTGTAGGATTCGTAAGGCTTTTACATAATATATTTTCTGGATTTGTTTTCTTTACGGTAGTATCTTAAATTCTGGATTTGTTGGAAGTTGGGAATAGGCTTTAGCATACATTGGGCCTGGCTAGATCCCTAAAGTACGTTGTAAATGTGACAACTAATATTGAGGCAAATAACTTTTAACTCGTTTTTGCTTAAAAGGGAGGGCTACTTGGTGAGTGCACGAATACATGCTGATATATATTTGTAATGCCAACCTTTTTGAGGAGATTCAACCATTCTAACATGCTGAGATTTTTAAATTTAATTGTGCCTCGATTTTTGTTCTCATATTAGTATATTTTCTTAGTTGTATTATTATTGATGTCCGTTGGTTCTTTGTTCCGCCAACCATACCTAGCTATCAAATAAAGTTCATGAATCAATGATCGTAGGAGTTCAAGTCTTATTTATGGCCATAACAGCTCTAACTAGAAATGAGAAGTTGCATTAGGTGTACTTGGATTATATGGCATATGAGTATTAATTACTAGTTGTATTATCATTTTTTTCCTCGTTACAATACGTGAAACAATTGGGGAGATTCTCCATCAGAGTTCTCTAGATTAGGATGGAAATTGAAGCACAACTGCATTTATAAGATACTATCTTTTGATTTTTCAGGAAAAGTTATATTATTCTCTCTACTACAATGCAAATAACCCTCATCTGCATTTTGTGCTTGCAGCATCTAAAGTGGACCCCTCACACCTTGAGTATTTTATCTTCTCCAGGATGATTGTGTTGGCCTTGCTTCATAAGTACAAATAAGTATTGTGTTTGATCGGGTGTTCTTTTTGCAATTAGATGGAGAGAATATTTTGTTTGAAGACATTGGGGATGCAAATTCGTACTTGTACGATGGCTGCAAGAAGATATTGGAGATGGATACGAAGATGGTGGATGAAGATATCCTAGGCCTAACATTTGTTTGTTAAGATAAAGAATTGGGATCTAGAAAAGTAGTTGAGCTTTTCCCTAATGGGAAAGATACCATAGTGAACAGTGAGAATAGGGATAAGTATGTTGATCTTCTTGTTAAACGTCATTTTGTCACATCAATCACTAATCAAGTAGCCCATTTTGCTCAAGGTTTTGCTGACATAATTATTGACGGATGGCTCCGATAATCCTTTTTCCAGATCCTAGATCATGAAGACTTTAACAGGATGCTTCATGGGAGTAAAGTTGTTGTTTCTGTAGATGACTGGAATGAATATACAAATTACAATGACTCCAAAAAAACTAATCCGCAGATATCCTGGTTCTGGGAGGTACTTATTTCTTGTCCACTACTAATTATGTTCCAAATATTAACTATCGAGAAGTCTACACCTTTGTGGCTTTGATCTCTCTTTTTTCTTTGTTTTCGAAAGTGGTAGATTTCTGAATTCTATCAAAGTTATTATTCGAGGCAACATTTTCAAAGTTTTCTTTTTTCTGTTGTTGCAGATGGTTGGGCGTATTTCGTCTTAGCAGAGAAATGTGCTTCTCTTCTTCTGGACTTCAATCAAGTCTCTTCCTGTTGATGGTTTTGGTGGTTTAGATTCTAATCTTCACATCTATAGAACCTCAGAGTCTCGTTATTGTTTTCCTTCCTCCTACACATGCTTTTACCGCCTGTATTTTTCTCCTTATCCATCAATGGATATCATAAATTGTATTAACATAATCACCCAAAATCATATTGGTTGCAGCTTCGGTGCCGAGTGATTATCACGTCCCAGACCTAGGGCCTAGAAGATATACGGCGAATGGGAACCCGAGAGTCCCCAAACAAGCCTCAAAGTATCCAAATTCACATCATCGGTTCGAAAGCATATTCAAATGATAAACAAATAGCTCTAAGGGATGGGAAAGTAGGACTCACGCTATGGGGATATCATAGGGAAAGGGATTAAAATGGATTCACATAACACGTAGCATATAAAGACTAAGGGGCGGGTAAGTATGACTCACTCTATGGGGGCAAAACGGGGCTTAGGATCTTCCATATTTCCACATCAAACATGCATACATATAATAATTCCCATAATCAATTCATGATATCCATATCCAATAGATAAGCGAAATTATAAACTTCAAATACAACACCTAACATATAGAATCTACGAGAGTATACAAAATGTCCAAAGATGTCTCTAGTCATAAGATGGGACGGGGGCAAAGTGAAAGGCCCCGAATTTTTCTCCCTTTGATGTAAGTTTGAGGCCTAGTAATCTTGCCCAGAAAATCTTCTAGGCTTCACCTCACGGAAGGGCCTACACGACCCGTGTGGAGTCACACAGAACGTGTGGCCTCCCGTGGAGTGATACCTGGGAAAAGGGGAAGGTAGACGGGCAATTACATGGTCCATGTGACCTTGGATGGCTCGTATGGTCCTCCGTTTAGGGAATTGTGTAGAGCCATCCTCATACGGGCCAAGTCACAGCCCGTGTGACTTTAGACGGTCCGTGTGGCCTTCCATTTAATTGTCGTGTGGAGGGTTACCTGTCCACGGACAGGGTCACGGCCCGTGTGACCCCAGATGGTCAATGTACCGGTCCGTGTGGTGATACTTAGTCAAGAAAATTTTGTCTCTGAGAATTTCAAGTCCTGGACCACGGCATGATAAACGGTCCGTGTGACGCTACACGGACCGTATACCATACCGTATGCCCAGACGGACCAATTTCAGGTCTATTTGAAGTGGCATTTTCAAAATATTGGTTGTTTCCAATGTGAATTTGGTCCTTTCCACCTTCTTCTAAGCTCCTATATATGCTAAACTTCACCAAATTTCAGCCATTTTCTCTTATTTTACTCCCCTCTCTAAAATTCACTCCCTCAAGGCTCTCCAACATCTCTCTAGGAATTCAAGCCAAGACTCTCATTTGAGGTCGCCTTTCTCATCAAGTTTGTCTTCCTACCAGGTTTGTGGGTTTTGATTCTTGGTCCCCTTCAACCAAGAAGACCCAAAGTTCCTTTCAAATTACTTTATGAAAATGTCTACTTAAAATTTGAATTTTACTACTTGACCTTGGTACCTTTGAACTATGCATGTGTCGTACAATATTCTGAATTTTAAGTTATGTTAAGATTTATTATAATGAACTACTTGGACTATGAAACTATGAACATGCATGTCCCTTTAAAGGTGTTATTATGCATTGGTGATATTTACTACCATTTCATATTATTTTTATTATGGATTTCCTAGTCTTTCATTATATTGCTATGTTTTAGCTATACTCTAAATTACCCACGCCATCCCTACATCATGCATTGAATCATACTCATGACATTGATACATGAAAATTTTGGAATGTGGGATTATGCCCAATATTGTTTTAAGAAGGGATTGCGATATAATTTTTTGTAAGACATGGGATATGACAAGAAGTTGATCACCAGTACGTCTATGATTATGGCTCTTGGAGCATTTTGGGGGCTTGCACCATCTTGTATGTGTAGATGAGCTATTCCCTACATGAACTATGTGATTTGGATCTTGAGATTTGGCATTTGAGCATACTTGTGCATTTAACATTTTGAAATGGATACTCGACTCTCTCTTGGAAAGCTTATGCATATATATATTCTTGTAGGATGTGTAAGAGTTAGCACCGATGGATTGGGGGCATTAAGGATATCCCCAAGGTCCCTCTCCCTTTCCTTGAACTATGTGCCAACATAGGGACGGATGTTATTCGTCATTCTATTTATGTTATGACATGTTTTGATATAATTCTTTAAATCCCTCTGAAAATTGGTCGTAAGGAAGGTGACCATCCACCGAAAGGCATGGTCGTAAGGTGTGGTGTAGATTACCTTTGGAAAGTAATCTTCTCCCTACCGGTGGGGGGTCCCAATTGGTCCAATTCGTGTAATAGCTCGCATGGATTTGGTTTGTCGGTTATAGTCCATCCCTGTTATATAGGAGCATTATCGCATTGCACGCACCATAAATTCTACGTCATCTCATATAATAAATTTCATTGCTCATATGATCCTTGTATATTATGTGCCCTTGTCATCTTACATGAATATGCAGGTTTGGTAAGTCATGCGCATTGCATA
This sequence comes from Solanum rostratum, assembly GCA_029948455.1. NCBI lineage: Eukaryota > Viridiplantae > Streptophyta > Magnoliopsida > Solanales > Solanaceae > Solanum > Solanum rostratum. Next base: position 63,560,960 of record CM057048.1, read on the forward strand.
CCCCCATACTTATAACATTCAAACGTACTAACGCATACTCTATGCCTACATGATTTTACCATGTAGGGACCGAGCAGTTTAAGTACCAGTCACAGGACGAATAGTTGTTCATTGAAGATATTTTTGCGGTGAGCCCTATCTTCTGAGGGCAAGCTTTATTTCTTAAGACCGTTGTGTATATTGTTTTGTTGAGGGTGAGCCCGGAACTTTTCCTAGCCCCCGTTCCTTGACTAGAGGCATACGTTGGGTACTGTATAAAACTTTTCTCATTTTGTTATCTATAAATGAATGGTTTTTCCCTCTTGCCTTTGGGTTCCGCTATTAAATTATCCATCTTAAATGCTTTGCACCAATTATATCGTTCTGAAAATTTGAGGCTTGTTTGGGGACTCTCGGGTTCCTATTCGCCGTGTCATATCTAGGCCCTGATACCAGGTCGTGACAAAAGGTGGTATCAAAACCCTAGGTTTATAATTGTCCTCGGAGCCCAACATGCTGCGTCAAGTAGTGTCCTATTCATGGATGTGAAGTGCACCATACCTGTGAGTGGGAGGCTATGGAGACGTATTAGGAAATTCCTCCCTTCTTCATGTCTTGTAGTATTATGCTGTGACTGGTTTAAAAAAATTCCTTACTTACTATTGTCGTTAATCTATTTCAGTAAATACCTCGAGGAAGACCTCCACTACCTTGGCCGGCTCCGGCTACTGAAGATCAGGCCCCTCACAAACCTATGGAGGAGCCTATCTCTAACAGTGAATTGCATACCGCTTTTGCCATGCTTGCACAGGTGGAGACTGCTTAGGCAAGGCAAGCCAATTTTCCATGGGACCCTACCCCCGCATCTATTGTGAGGGACTTCACCCGGATAAATCCTCCAGAGTTCTATGGGCCGAGGGCTGATGAAGGATGCTCAGGAGTTCATTGTTGAGCTCTCAAAAATACTGAACAGTATGGGCGTCTCTTCTAAGGAAAAAGTTGTACAGGCTTCCTACCAGCTGAAGGATGTAGCCAAGGTATGGTATAGTCAGTGGGCTATGAAGGGGGCTTGTGATGGAAATGTTGATTACCGGACTGCGATGCTGATTGGGGACATGGATATTGCCAGACTCATGGTGTATACTGAGCAAATTGAAGGGGAGAAACTCAGGGAGAAGAGGGCGCAAGATACCAAGAGAGCCGCTTTGATTGTAGGTTCTCCGGTGCTAAGAATGTTTGTTTTGGTCGCTTCCAGCAGGGCGAAGGTTCGGGGGCTCGCGTGGCTAATGCTCGGGAACCCCTTCCTAGGGTACCGATGGGTGGCAGACTAGGATATCCTATGTGTGACAAGTATGGGAGGCCCCACACAGGTGCCTTCTGGAGAGATTTGGGACTTCGCTTCGGATGTGGAAGTAAGGACCATAAGGTTGCTGATTGCCCTAGGAGTGCGCACGGAGGCCGAGGTCAGGTAGCCCAAGGCGAGCAGGGTCCGCAAAGGGGTCCCTAAGGTGTTTCTCCAAGAAACAACAGGTTTTATGCACTCCATCCTCGCCAGGATATCGAGGAAGCTCTAGATGTCGTGACGGGTATGTTAAAAGTCTGTGATTTGGATGTTTATGTTTTGCTTGACCCTGGTACAAACTTGTCTTTTGTGACTCCACTATTGGTTGTTAAGTTCAGTTTGAAACCCCAGATTTTAAGGGAGCCTTTCTCAGTCTACACCCCCGTGGGTAAATTTATTATTGCTCATAGAGTCCATCACGGGTGCCCTGTTGCTGTGTTGCATAAAAGTTTTCCATGTGATCTTGTGGAACTTGAGATGTTTGATTTTGATGTAATTCTTGGAATGGATTGGGTGCATGCATCTTATGCTTCCATAGATTGTAGAACCCGAAAAGTCTAGTTCCAGCCTCCCGATGAGCCAGTTCTTGAATGGACGGGTGGTGATTCCTCTATTAAAGGTAGGTTTATTTCCTACCTGAAGGTGCGGAAAATGATTTCTAAGGGGTGCATCTACCATACGGTGAGGGTCAGGGAAACGGATTCCGAGGTGCCTACTTTCGAGTCGGTCCTTGTGGTGAATGAATTTTTGGATGTGTTCCCTGAAGACTTAGCGGGCGTTCCTCCGGATAAAGAGATAGACTCCGGCATAGATCATCTCCCAGATACTCAACCTATTTCTATCCCTCTGTATCGAGATGGCCCCGGCATAATTGAAGGAGTTAAAGGCTTAGTTAAAGGACCTACTAGAGAAGGCCTTTATTCAGCCTAGTACATCACCGTGGGGTGCTCCCGTGTTTTTAATAAGTAAGAAGGAGGGGTCTCTCAAAATGTGTATTGATTACAGACAGCTGAATAAAGTAACCGTTAAGAATAAGTACCTGTTGCCAAGGATTGATGATTTTTGTGATCAACTTCAAGGTGCCATTCACTTCTCAAAAACTGATCTTCGTTCTGGGTATCATCAGTTGAAGGTTAGGGAAGGTGATATCCCCAAAACAACTTTTCACACAAGGTATGAGCATTTTTGAATTTGTGGTAATGTCATTTGGCGTAGCTAATGCTTTGGCCGTATTTCTGGACCTCATGAACAGAGTGTTTAGACCATTCCTGGATAGCTTTGTGGTGGTCTTTATTGACGATATTCTCATTTACTCTAGAAGAGAACAGGAGCACGGGAACCATTTGAGGATGGCCCTCCAAACTCTAAGGGAGAAGAAATTGTATGCCAAGTTCAGCAAGTGTGAATTTTCTTGTTGGGCGAAGTGGCATTCCTCGGGCATGTGGTGTTCGGAGATGGTATCAAGGTGGATCCGAGGAAGACAAAGGCTGTGAAAAATTGGCCTAGACCGTTGAGTCCTTCGGATATTCGTAGTTTTCTCGGGTTGGCTTGGTACTACAGAAGGTTCGTGGAAGGTTTCTCATCTATTGCACCTCCATTGACCAAGTTGACCCAGAAGCAGGCTAAGTTTATATGGTCGGATGAATGCGAGAGAAGTTTCTAAACCTTGAAAGATCGGCTTACGTCGGCCCCCATCTTGACCTTGCCAAATGGCTCGGAAGGGTTCGTGGTGTATTGTGATGCCTCGCGGATCGGATTGGGTTGTGTCCTTATGCATAAGGTAAGTTGAGAGCGTATGCATCAAGACAGTTGAAGGTGCATGAAAGAAACTACCCCACACATGACCTTGAATTGGCAGCGGTGGTTTTTGCTTTGAAAATTTGGAGGCATTATTTGTACGGGGTCCATGTTGATGTATTCACCGATCACAAGAGTTTACAATATGTTTTCACCTAGAGGGATCTTAACCTCAGGCAAAGGAGGTGGATGGAGTTCTTGAAAGATTACGACATGAGTATGCTGTATCATCCGGGCAAGGCCAATGTTATGGCCGACGCTCTCAGCAGGTTGTCTATGGGGAGTATGGAACATGTTGGAAATGGGAAGAGGGAACTGGCAAGGGATGTTCATCGGTTGGCTAGGTTGGGTGTCAGGTTGACCGATTCCAGCGAAGGTGGTATTCAGGTTCAGAATGGGGTAGAATCTTCTACGGTGAATGAGGAAAAAGCTAAGCAAGAACTAGACCCATCATTATGTGAGTTGAAGAAGTTGGATGCTGCTAAGGAGATAGACGCATTCTTCCAGGGGGAGAAGGTGTACTTCGGTACCAAGACCGACTTTGTGTTCCTGATGTGGATGACCTTAGAAAGGTGATTATGAGTGAGGCTCACAACTCTCGCTACTCTATTCACCCGCGGTCTACCAAGATGTACCGGGATCTGAGAGAGGTGTATTGGTGGCATGGTATGAAGAGGGATATTGCTAAGTTCATCTCTGAATGCTCGAGTTGTCTACAGGTGAAGATAGAACATCAAAGGCCCAGTGGTTTGTCCCAAGACATTGAAATTCCCACCTGGAAATAGGAGGATGTGAATATGGACTTTGTGGTTGGATTGCCTCGAACTCGAAGGCAATTCGACTCCATTTGGGTTATTATGGATCGAATGATGAAATCGACTCATTTCGTACCGGTCAAGACTACTTTCAGTGCCTAGGACTATGCAAGGTTGTATATCCAAGAGTTGGTGAGGTTGCATGGTGCGCCTAGGTCCATCATATCGGATCGTGGTACTCAATTCACTTTCCACTTTTGTAAATCTTTTATGAAGGGCCTTGGGAGGAAAATTAAGTTGAGCTCCGCTTTTCACCCTCAAACCGATGGCCAAGCGGAAAGGACAATTCAATCCTTGGAGGATATGTTGAGGGCATGTGTGTTGGAGTTTAGAGGGAGTTGGGATGATCATCTTCCACTCATCGAGTTTTCTTATAACAATAGCTTCCATGCTAGCATTGGCATGGCGCCATTTGAAGCCTTGTGTGGGAGGAGGTGTAGATCCCCGGTGGGATGGTTTGAATTGGATGAGATGGCTTTAATTGGCCCGAATTTGGTTTTTGATGCCATAGAGAAGGTAAAAGTGATTAGGGAGAGATTGAAAGCGGCCCAAAGTCGTCAAAATTCCTATTTGTATAGTAGGAGAAGTGACCTCGAATTTCATATTGGGGATTGGGTGTATGTGAAAGTCTCTCCTATGAAGGGTGTAATGCATTTTGGTATGAAGGGCAAGCTAAGCCCCCGGTATGTTGGTCCGTATGAAATTGTTGAACGAGTTGGAGGTGTGGCTTACAAGTTGGCGTTGCCTCCGGACTTGGGGTCCATCCATCTGGTCTTCCATGTATCCATGTTGAGGAAACTAATTGGTGATGCTAGCACCATTGTGCCTTTGGAAGAAATTGAGGTCGCGGAAAACTTATCTTATGAGGAAGTGCCGGTGGCAATCTTGGATAGGCAAGTGAAGCGGCTTCGTAACAAGGATGTGGCTTCGGTGAAGGTACTTTGGAGAAATCAACAAGTGGAGAGTGCTACTTGGAAGGAGGAGCTGGACATGATTAAACGATACCCCCATCTTTCCATTTCTACTCAAGTCTAAAGTACTAGAAATCTTCCTTATCAAATTGTGTTATTTCCTGCCTTCTTGAGTCTCGTGACATGACATGCATATGTGTGCACTAAAAGACTTTTCTTTCTTTTACAAAAGAGTTGGATGAAATCTTGATATGAGCTTTAGTCTTGAACCATAGTTTAATTTTTGGCATAAAGATTTTGGTACAAACCATTTTATTTTGAGTTGAGTTGTGCATTGTGCCTTGTGTTGGATGTATCTAGTCTTGGCCCTAACCCCTCAAGCCTTGTTCTTGCACATTGGGGGACGAATGTTCCCAAGGGGGAGATGATGAAAGGCCCCAAATTTTTCCCTCTTCAACGTCACTTTGAGGCCCACAAAACTTGCCCAGAAAATCTGCTAGGCATCACCTCATGGAAGGACCTACACGGCCCGTGGGGTCACACGGACCGTGTGGCCTCTCGTGGAGTGATACCTCGGAAAAGGGGAGGGTAGACGGGCCATTACACGGTCTGCGTGACCTTGGATAGTCCATGTGGCCCTCTATTTGGGGGATTGTGTAGAGCCATCCTCACACGGGCCAAGTCACAACCCCGTGTAACTTTAGACGGTTCGTGTGGCCTTCCGTTTAATTGTCATGTGGAGGGTTACTTGTACACGGACAGGGTCACGGCCCGTGTGATCCCAAATGGTCCATGTACCGGTCCGTGTGGTGATACTTAATTTGGAAAATTTTGTCTCTGAGAATTACAAGTCCTGGACCACGGCACAGTAAATGGTCCGTGTGACGCTACACGAACCGTATACCCTACCGTATGCCCCAGACAGACCAATTTCAGGTCCGTTTCATTAATGGAATATTTGAAATATTGGTTGTTTCCAACGTCAATTTGGTCCTTTCCGCCCCCTTCTAAGCTCCTATATATGTTGAACTTCACCAAATTTCAGCCATTTTCTCTCCTTTTACTCCTCTCTCTAAAATTCACTCCCTCAAGGCTCTCCAACATCTCTCTAGGAATTCAAGCCAAGACTCTCATTTGAGGTCGCCTTTCTCATCAAGTTTGTCTTCCTACCAGGTATGTGGGTTTTGATTCTTGGTCTCCTTCAACCAAGTAGACCCAAAGTTCCTATGAAACTACTCTATGAAAATGTCTACTTAAAATGTGAATTTTACTACCTGACCTTGGTACCTTTGAACTATGCATGTGTTGTACAATATTCTGAATTTTAAGTTATGTTAAGTTTTATTATGATGAACTACTTGGATTATGAAACTATGAACATGCATGTCCCTTTGAAGTTGTTATTATGCATAACTACCAGTTTATATTATTTTTATTATGGATTTCCTAGTCTTTACATTATATTGCTCTGTTTTAGCTATACTCTAAATTACCCATGTCATCCCTACATCATGCATGCATCATACACATGACATTGATACATGGAAATTTTGGAATGTGGGATTAAACCCAATTTTGTTTTAAGAAGGGATTAAGATATGAATTTTTGTAAGACATGGGATATGACAAGAAGGTGATCACCGGTATATCTATGATTATGGCTCTTGGAGCATTTTGGGTTCTTGCACCATCTTGTATGTGTAGATGAGTTATCCCCTGCATGAACTATGTGATTTGGATCTTGAGATTTGGCATTTGAGCCTACTTGTGCATTTAACGTTTTGAAATGGATACTCGACTCTCTCTTGGAAAGCTTATGTATATATATATATATATATATATATATATATATAAAAGTATTCTTGTGGGATGCGTAAGACTTAGCACCAATGGATTGGGGACGTTAGGGATATCCCTAAGGTCCCTGTCCCTTTCCTTGAAATATGTGCCAATATAGGGACGGATGTTATTCGTCTATTCTGTTTATGTTATGACATGTTTTGATATGATTCTGTAAATTCTTCCGAAAAGCGTTGTCGTAAGGAAGGTGACCACCCATCGAAAAGCGTGGTCGTAAGGTGTTGTGTAGATTACCCTTGGCAAGTAATATTCTTCCTACCGGTGGGGGGTCCCAATCAGCCCAATTTGTGTAATAGCTCGCATGGATTTGAGTTGTCGGTTATAGTCCATCCTCGTTATATAGGAGCATTATCACATTGCATGCATCATAAATTCCACGACATCTCATATAATAAATTTCGTTGCTTATATGATCCTTGTATATTATGTGCCCTTTTTAACTAACATAAATATGTAGGTTCGGTAAGTCAAGTGCATTGCATACCCGCATACTTAGTACATTCAAACGTACTAACGCATACTCTATGCCTACATGATTTTACCATATAGGGACCGAGCAGTTTGAGTACCAGTCACAGGACGAATAGTCCTTCATTGAAGATATTTTTGCGGTGAGCCCCGTCTTCCAAGGGTAAACTTTATTTCTTGTGACCGTTGTGCATATTGTTTTGTTGACGGTGAGCCCGGAACTTGTCCTGGCCCCTGTTCCTTGACTAGAGGCATACGTTGGGTACTGTATAAAACTTTTCTCATTTTGTTATCTATAAATGAATGGTTTTTCCCTCTTGCCTTTGGGTTCCGCTATTTAATTATCCGTCTTGAATGCTTTGCACCAATTATGTCGTTCTGAAAATTTGAGGCTTGTTTGGGGACTCTAGGGTCCCCATTCGCCGTGTCACATCTAGGCCTCGATCCCAGGTCGTGACAGCAAGACAATACCTGAACTCGCCCTCAATTAAGAAGATAAACAAAAAACAACATGGGTAGAGGGAAAGTGGTTTGTCCTTGGAAGATAGGATTCAACGCAATATCAACCCTCCGAAGTCGAGCTCCATCAAGCGGTGGATGATCATAACATACAATCTTTACATGGTAAAATCATGTAGGCATAGAGTATGTGTTAGTACGTTTGAATGTACTAGTAAGCGGGCATGCAACATGAAAGAAAGATGATGTTAACCTGCACAATATGCCATATGAAAACCATAGAGTAGCCATAACCTGTATCTACTAGCACTCAAAGAGTCACTCCTTGCCTGAATTGTGTAAAGGGAGGGTTGTATCCATCCTCATCAATACACATGTAGCTACTGACATAACTTTGTATAGGGAAGGTTGTGCCTGTCCTCATCTATACATTTTGTAAAGGGAGGGTTGTACCCATCCCCATCAATACACACTTAGCTCCTATAACCATGTGTATAGGGAAGGTTGTACCTATCCTCATCTATGTCTTGTGTAGAGGAAGGGTTGTTCCCATACTCATCAATACACACTTAGCTAATACATACGTGTTCATAGGGAAGGTTGTACCTTCTTCATCTTTTGCATTGTATTAAGAGATGGTCGTGCGCATCCTCATCAATACACACTTAGCTCATACATATGTATGTATAGGGAAGGTTGTACCTATCTTCATCTTTGCATTGTGTAAAGGGAGGGTTGTGCCCGTTCTCATCAATACACACTTAGCTCATACAAACATGTTCATAGGGAAGGTTGTACCTATCCTCATCTATGTGTTGTGTAAAGGGAGGGTTGTGCCCGTCCTCATAATACACCCATATGATTACATACTCATGTAAGATGTCAAATCATATGCACACTCATGTAATTCGTATTCATGTAGAAGTCAAGTTCATATTATTATCAATTCATATCATAAAGGTATGTTCAACTTATATCATGCTCATGTTCATAGATTCTTACCCAATTCTTGTTCATAACCATATTTTCCTCAAAATCATATAAATAAACATATTTGGGTCTTAACCCACTTCATAATTTCCATAAAAACCAAGGTCCATGAATGCACATGCCGTGAGTAATGTGAGAATAGCATGGGTAATATAGATTCAAGCTAAAATCAACATTATAATATGAAATTGAAGTAAATTCATCATTAAATCCACATTTAAATCATAATATAAATCACCCATCCACAAAACAAGTCTTTAAGGGGACATGCACTTTCATAACTTCATAATCTCAATGTAAACCAACACAATAGGGCTTAAAGTAACTTAAAATCATAAATAAAGTACAACCCATACTTCAATTGAATTTACTAAACAAAAATCCTCAAAACTCATATTTAAGGTAAGCATAATTTCATGAAAATCAATTGAAAAGAGTTTGGGTCTTCTTGGTTGAAAGGGACCAAGAATCAATCCCGCATACCTTGATTGGGAAGATGAATTTGAGAAGAATTTAGCTTGAAGTTGAATCTCCAATTGAATCCCTAGCTTGAGTCTTGAGAGAAGAACTTAGAGAGGATGTTTTGGAACTGATTTTAGAGTGAGAGTGTTTCTAATGAGAATGAATTAAAATGAAAGGATATCAGTTGATTTAGGGGTCTAGGATAGGAGAAAAGGTCATAAAACACCCTTAGAAAAACCCAAAATTACGTAAGAGCCATTAATGACACGGAATGAAAAATTCGCATAGATTATCTGCATAGACGGGTTTTACGTAAACGGGCATAACTTCTTGATTCGAACTCAGAATGAGATGAAAGCAGATGCGTTGGAAAGAGAATGCAAAGAGCTTCAACTTGATATGTCGTGGGTCACCCAGTTCCTTTTGTGCTAAGAGATATTCCCATTTAAAATTGACCCTTCTATTGGTACTTGTGAAAAAACTTAGCCAATGAAATTCCTTTGAACTTTACCTGATGTAGAAGACCCATGATGGCCTCAAACAACATAATTAAGCTTGAATTGAAGGTTGGAAAGTTCACTTAGCATGAGCTTGAAGATCCCATGCTTAGAATTTTCTTCAACGAAGTCACCTTCATGGGAGGCTACACAGGCCGTATAGTGTAATACGGGCCATGACACTGCCCGTGCCCCTCTCCTTAGAAAAATTCTGCGATCACGTTATGAGACGGTGATTCCATACTTAGAAAAATTTCACTCCAGAAGCCTTACGGATGGCCACACGGGCCATGACACACCACACAGGCCGTAAACTTGGCTGTGTGACCATACTTGGTCCCAAAACTGTGGGATTTCAAGCCAAGGCTACCACACGGCCCACCACACGGTCAATGAACTGTCATACGGACTGTGAGGAGTCCAAGTGTGGTGTGACTTAGTTTAAAACACCAGATTTAACGGCCAAACATCCTTCAAAGGCCAAGGGCCACTTTGTGGAGGCTCCACACGGGCCATGTGACCTCACACGGACTGTGAGGGCTCCCATGAAGTGCCACATCGGTCCAAAACTTTTCCGAAACCAAATTTCCATACTCCATTGAGGTCTTAAAAATTTTGGGTCCTTACATAATCTCCCCCTTGGGAACATTCGTCCTCGAATGTGCAAGTATAAGGCTCGAAAGGCTAGACTTAGAACGTGAAACATCCGAACACAAGGTAGAATGCATAGCTCATCATTTAAAAATCATAATGCCTTTAAAACTCATATTAAAACGTATTGAAATCATTCAAAACATCATAAAAATCATTTTCGTGCACATGTATGCATGTCATGTCAGGAAACTCAAAAGTGAAGGAATTATGACAATTAAGAATAGGAAGGACCTAATACCATAAGCTTGAGTAGATTGGAAAGGATATAAGTATCATCACATCATACTCGATTCCACTCCTCATGTAGTGCTTCCCACGTGTTGATTCCTCTAAAGTTCCTTCAGTGAAGCCAGATCCTTGTTATGAAGCCGCTACACTTGCCCATCTAAAATCTCCACCGGAACTTCTTCAAAAGACAAGTTCTTCTCAACCTCAACAGCTTTCAAAGGTACAATAGTACAAGGATCTCCAACCAACTTCCTCAACATGGACACATGGAAAAACTGGGTGAATAGAACCCAAATGCGAAAGAAATTCCAACCTATAAGCCATGTTCCACATTCGTTCAATAATCTCATAAGAACGAATATACCGGGGGCTTAGCTTTCCCTCCTTCCCAAAATGCACCACACCCTTCATAGGTGAGACTTTCACATACGCCCAGTCACCAATATGGAATATCCTAATAGAACTTTTGGCAATTTTGGGTCGTCTTCAACCTTTCCCTAATCAACCTCACCTTCTCCATAGCCTGCAATACTAACTACGGGCCAATCAATGTCATTTCCCCTAACTCAAACTACCCTATCGGTGATTTACACATTTTACTCTATAAAGCCCCAAATGCAGTTATACGAATGCTAGCATGAAGGAAATTATAGTAAGCAAACTCAAGAAGTGGTAGATGATCACCCCAATTACCTTTGAATTCCAACACACAAGCCCTCAACATATCCTCCAAAGTTTGAATTATCTTCTTAGTTTGTCCATCCATTTGAGGATAAACAGTAGTGCTCCACTTTACTTTAGAATACCAAGTCTTCCTCAAAACGACCTCCAAAAGTGAGGAGTAAATTAGGTACCACGATCCGATATGATAGACCTAGACACACCATGCAACCTCACCAACTACATCCGGAACACATGATTAACCTTGATACCAAAGCGCACCATCTCCCCCTTGGGAGGAACCTCTATCTCATTAGAAACAACCGTCTTCAACACAACCATTGATGGGTCTAAGTCTTCCTTTGCCTTAACATCAACAACCACAAAAGGTTCGGCCCCATTGTGAACATGAACACCAACATTTACTAGAGTCGGTCAACCTAACAACCAATCTAGCCAAACAATGAACATATTTTGTCGACTCCCCTTCATCAACACAAGCCACACTTCCCGTAGATAGCCTACTAAGAGTATCGGTTATAACATTTGCCTTGCCAAAATTACATAAACACTCATTTCATAGCCCCTAAGGAGTTCCAACCCTCTCCTTTATTTCAAGTTAAGATCCCTTTGAGTGAACACATATTGAAACTCTTGTAGTTAGTGAAAACATCAACATGCACCCCATACAAATAGTGTCTCCAAATCCTCAAGGCAAACACCACCGCCACTAACTCAAGATCATGAGTCAAGTAGTTATGCTCACATACCTCCAATTGCCTTAATGTATAAGCTATCACCCCCAACATGTTTCATAAGTACATAACCTAACCCAACCCAAACCGAGAAGCACCACAATACACCACTAACCTATCTAAGACATCCGGTAAAGTCAAAACAGAAGTTGATGTAAGCCGACATTTCAAAGTCTGAGAACTCACCTCACACTCATCTGACCATACAAACTTGGACTCCTTTTAAGTCAATTTGATCAATGGAGATTTAATAGATAAGAAACCTTCAACAAACCTTCCATCATAACCATCCAACCCAAGAAAACTTCGAGTATCCAAATGAGCAAGCATGTCAAACAATGTACATCCTTCACCAACTCCCTTTTTGACCTCATCAATAAGATTGCTACAACATCTTCCTACCTTGGATTGCATTACGAGCTCAAAGTAACTATCCCTATTCAATAGGGAGGGATCGAGACAAGGAATCTTAAGATACGCACCATGGTACGATAAGAATCATGATAAGTGAAACATTTCAAAAAACGCCTTATAGTCCCCTACTCATAGATGTGGCGCGCTTCACAACCATGAATAAGACTCTAATTGACACGACATGTTGGACTCCGAAGACTATTTATAAACCTAGTACTCTGGTACAATCTCTATCAGGACCCGGACGTAGGGCCTAGAAGTGACACGGCGAATGGGAACCCGAGAGTCCCCAAACAAGCCATAAAGTATCCAAAATTCACATCATCGGTTCGAAAGCGTATTCAAATGATTAACAAACAGTTCTGACGGATGGGAAAGTAGGACTCATGTTATGGGGATATCACAGGGAAAGGGATTAACATTAATTCACATAACATGTAGCACATAAAGACTAAGGGGCGAGTAAGTATGGCTCACTCTATGGGGGAAATACGGGGCTTAGGATCTTCCACATTTCCACATCAAAATACATACATATCATAATTCCCATGATCAATCCATGATAGTCATATCAAATATATAACTGAAATCATAAACTTCAAATACAACACCTAACATATAGAATCTACGAGAGTCTACAAGATGCCCAACAATGCCTCTAGTCATAAGATGGGACGGGGCCCAAGATAATATCTGAGCTCGCGCTCAATTAAGAAGATAAACCGAAAAATAACATGGGTAGAGGAAAGGTGGTTTGTCCTTGGAAGATAAGACAAACCACAATATCAACTCTCTGAATTTGAGCTACCCGTCAAGCTGTGGATGATCGTAACACACAGTCCCTACATGGTAAAATCATGTAGGCATAGAGTATACCTTAGTACATTTAAATGTACTAGTACGCGGGCATGCAACATGAAAGAAAGATGATCTTAACCTGCACAATATGCTATATGAAAACCATAGAGTAGCCATAACCCACATATGCTAGCACTCAAAGAGTCACTCCTTGCCTGAATTGTGTCTAGGGAGGGTTGTACCCATCCTCATCAATACACATGTGGCTCATCACATTAGTTTATATAGGGAAGGTTATACCTGTCCTCATCTATACATTGTGTAAAGGAAGGGTTGTACACATCCTCATCAATACACACTTAGCTTATATACCATGTGCATAGGGAAGGTTGTACCTATCCTCATCTATGCATTGTGTAAAGGGAGGTTTGTGCCCGTCCTCATCAATACACACTTAGTTCATCCATACATGTGTATAGGGAAGGTTGTACCTATCCTCATCTATGCATTATGTAAAGGGCGGGTGCTCGTCCTCATCAATACACCCATGTGATTACATACTCATGCAAAATGCCATATCATATGCACACTCATATAATTCATATTCATGTAGATGTCAAGTTCATATGACTATCAATTCATATCATAAAGGTGTTAAACTTATATCATGCTCATGTTCATAGATTCTTACTCAATTCTTGTTCATAATCATATTTTCCTCAAAATCATATACATAAACATATTTGGGTCTTAACCCACTTCATAATTTCCATAAAAAATAATGTCCATGAATGCACATGCCATGAGTGATGTGAGAATACCATGGGTAATATAGATTCAAGCTAAAATCAACATTATAATATGAAATTGAAGTAAATTCATAATAAATCAACATTTAAATCATAACATAAATCACCCATACACAAAACAAGTCTTTAAGGGGACATGCACTTTCATAACTTCATAATCTCAATGCAAACCATCATATTAGGGCTTAAAGTAACTTAAATTCATAAATAAAGTACAGCCATACATCACTTGTATTTATTAAACAAAAATTCTCAAAACCCATATTTAAAGTAAACATAATTTCATGAAAATCAATTGAAAAGAGTTTGGGTATTCTTGATTGAAAGGGACCAAGAATCAATCCCACATACCTTGATTAGAAAGATGACTTTGAGAAGAATTTATCTTGAAGTTGAATTCCCAATCGAATCCCTAGCTTGAGTCTTGAGAGAAGAACTTAGAGAGGATTTTTAGGAATTGATTTTAGAGTGAGAGTGTTTCTAATGAGAATGAATTAAAATGAAATGATATCAGTTGATTTAGGGGTCTAGGGTAGGAGAAAAGGTCATAAACCACCCTTAGATTAACCCAAAATTATGTAAGAGCCATTAATGACACGGAATTGAAAATTCGCATAAATTCTCTACACAAACGTGTTTTACAAAAATAGGCATAACATCTTGATCTGAACTCAGAATAAGGTGAAACTAGATGAATTGGAAATATAATTCAAAGAGCTTCAATTGGCTAGGTCATGGGCCACCTAATTCATTTTGTGCTAAGAGATATGCTAATTTAAAGTTGACCCTTTTTTCGGTATTTGTGAAAAACATAGCCAATGGAATTCCTTTGAACTTGATTTGATGTAGCATACCCCTGGTGGCCTCAAACAACATAATTAAGCTTGAATTGAAGGGTCGAAAGTGCACTTAGTTTGAGCTTCACGGGAGGCTACACGGGTTGTGTAGTGTAACAAGGGCCGTGACACTACCCGTACCCCTCTCTTTAGAAAAATTCCATGATCAAGTTACGAGATAGTGATTCCATACTTAGAAAGATTTCACTCCAGAAGACATACGGATGGCCACATGGGCCGTGACACCTCACACGGGCCGTAAACTTGGCTGTGTGACCATACTTGGTCCCAAAACTGTGGGGTTTCAAGCCAAGGCCACCACACGGCCCACCACACAGTCTGTGAAGTGTCACTACAAGAAAAGAGACTTTTAACGACCATTTCTTAACGACGGGAAATGAATTCGGTCGTTATAAATACACTTATAGTGACAAATTCTTTTCCGGTCGTTATAAATATACTTATAGTGACCAAATGTTTTTCCTGTCATTATAAATATACCTATAGCGACCAAATTCTTTTCCGGTCGTTATAAATATACTTATAGCGACCAAATTATTTTACGGTCGTTACAAATACACTTACAGTGACCAATTTT
The DNA here is from genome assembly GCA_029948455.1 of Solanum rostratum. Lineage (NCBI taxonomy): Eukaryota > Viridiplantae > Streptophyta > Magnoliopsida > Solanales > Solanaceae > Solanum > Solanum rostratum. The sequence continues at coordinate 63,576,292 of CM057048.1, forward strand.
TTTATTATTATAAATACACTTATAGCGACCAAATCTTTTTCTAATCGTTAAAAATAAATTTTAATCTAACATTAACGAGGGGACAAATTTGATTTTTAAAAAGCATAACATGCCATTGTTAAAACATATTAGTTAGTGTAAAAATATGTTTAACTAATATATGAATAAAGAGATCAGACCAAATCATGTTATAAGTATAACAAGTGGTGTTTTGTTAATCATTCTGATAAAAATCCTCCATCTTTTATAATTTTGCTTATTCCATAAAAAAAGTTTAATAAAAAGAAAAAAATATAAATTTATTATTTTCTAATAACTCTATCCATCATTTGTATTATATTTAATTATATACAATTTGGAAATATTATAAAAATATTTAGTTACAATCTTTTTGACATAATTTTTCACTTAAATATTTTCTTGATATAGTTTTTATATATGTTTTTATTTTGAGAGACAATTTATTCATCTTTACTTGACATTTTTAAAGATGCAAGATAAAGTAGGTCACTTTAAAAAATTGTAATGAAACAAAAAATTACTTGATATTATTTATTTAACTTAAATAATTATATATATATATATATATATATATATATATATATATATATATATATATATATATATATATATATATATATATATAATATATATATATATATATATAATTATGAGCTTATGAGATTAATTTAAGGAAGAAAAGTTAAATAAATTTGGTCGTAAGTAATTTTCTCAAGAGGAAAGATGTTTCTCCACTTGCAAATTACCTCGGTCAATAGACTTAAGAATCAGTATCTAGTAAATCATTTGTTTAAGTTAGAAAAGTATAACGTGAAATTTTACAAACAGAAATTTTAAAAACTTTACATGACATATAATTAACAACTAATTAATTAAGAAATCCTGATTTTTTTATTATTTAAAATTTAAGATAATATAATTCATTTGTATCTTCATAATAATTTTAATGATATTGAATTATTTATATTAGGTGAATACCATTAGTATAAAAAGTGAAACTAAAAGAAGTTGGGGGTTTTATCCATGAAGCAATGAGCAAAAAGTCAATATCTTAAGGTGCAAAATACAAAACAAACAATTTTAAGTCTAGAACTAGGAAGCCCAACTTTCTTTTTATATGATTGTGAGAACATAAATAAATTTTATATTTCATTGTGGTTAATCTTTGATTTTGCGAAAAAGAAAAAGGAAGATAATAGTTATTATGAGTATTATTAATAACTTTACATGAAGTTTTTATACTTGTTTTTTGAAAGGTCATGCAGTTTGAAGAACTCATCCTCAGAAAAAGTGCAAAGAAGTATAAGCAACAGAAAGAATGCATTTCATATTTCAAAAATTATTTTAAAATATTCAAGTTTTTATTTTATTAAGAGTTAAAAAATATAATTTATATAAATTTGTATGTCTATATTTTTGTAACTTTACACAATATCATTCTTTGTAGTGAACTATGAAATTCTATATGAATATAATAAATTTGTATGTTTTTATATGTGCATGTTTTTGTATGTTTCTGTGTGTAAATCCATACGTAGTTTGCGCTTGTGGTTATAATTAAGGTTTTAATAACTAGAACTGAAGAGAGCCTTGGAGTAACTGGTAAAGATGTTGTCATGTGACCAGAATGTCACAGGTTCAAACCTTGGTAACATCATCTGGCAGAATTGCAAGGTAAGACTACTCTACAATAGATTCTTGTGGTTAGGCCCCTCCTCGGAAGTGCACTGCGCTTGCCTTTTCTTTTAATAACTAGAAAATCAATTAGTGAAGGAAAAATTTTAGTTGCTACAAAAAAGGTACAACAACCAGATTTTTGTTGTCGTTAAAGCTTTTTAACGACCAAATTTAATTCGATCGTTAACTTTTAACGACGGGATTTAATTCGGTCATTAACTTTTAACGTCGGAGCTACTAACGACCGGTGACGACGGAATTTTTATCGGTCGTTATTGACTAATAACGACCGGATTTATACTTTTAACGACCAAATTTTCCCTCGTTAAAGACCTATTTTCTTGTAGGGTGTGAGGGGTCCAAGTGTTGTGTGCCTTAGTTTAAAACACCACATTTAAGGGCCAAACATCCTCCATAGGCCAAGGGCCATTGTGTGGAGGCTCTACACGGGCCGTGTGACCTCACACGGACCGTGAGGTCTCCCATGAAGTGCCACCTCGGTGCAAAACTTTTCTGAAACCAAATTTTCATGCTCCATTGAGGCCATACAAATTTCGGGTCCTTACAGTGATGTGCAACTTTTTGGTAGAACTAATACATATGATATATGTAATATTCTTCTAAATAGAATATGTAAGAAATGTCAACCTTCTGAAACAAACTTAGAAGGTGGCTCAAGCACACTAATAGCTTAAAGCTAAACTCAAATAGAGGCGTTAAACTTATTTTCAAAAATATTATATTTTTCTATGAAGTGTGTTGTTCAAACTTTTTGAGATGCAAAATTAATAGTTTTCTTATAATCAAGTTTTTTCTTCTAATAATTCCTTTGCAACTGATAATATATATATATATATATATATATATATATATATATATATATATATAGTTAGTCCACCTAATCTTTCTTGAGACATCTATTCTAGATGTGTCCAACTTCTAATGATTTTTTCTTTTTATATGAAAACTTACTTTTTCTACAAATGGCACTCAATAAATAAAAATTTAAAAAATGTGCTCAATATTTCTTTCTAAAAGGACCAATAGCCTAGTATTACCTAAAAGGAATAGGGTCCATTTAATTTGGGCGTAAGGCACTTGCCTATTTTAAAGAGATTCTTGAGTAAATATATCAATGGGCAAAAGTTTTTTCAATCAAATGATTGTATGCATATGTAGTATATCGATATTGTATAAAAATTGAATATAAGAGGGTATATACAATATAAAATTATGTATTTAAAATGTGTATATATCCATGTAAACTATTTATACAATATTCACATATAATAGTTCATCCTTGTCATGTTTTGTGTCTACACCCTAGTGGGGTTATGGTACCTTGAACCACAAGTGATCCCAAGCTAATCCATGGAACAAATATCAAAGATTACTATATGAAAACTAAAATGAAAGTTGAAACATATGCCTAACATAATACTAAATGAAAAGGTCGAGAAATCCATGGAACAACATTACTAATGTCTGAATAACGCCTCTACTATAAAGGAATGAAAAACTTAGTCTGGCGGGACATGACATTAACTAGCATCAAAGTCAAAAAATCATAAAATAAATAAAAGTCTAATACTAAATTTGTGAATTCCCCAAAACAAGGAGGACTCACCAAAATGCTAACTAAATAAGCAGCAACCGCACTAGCGATGGGTCTAAAAATGGGTGCAAAATCTACATCATAAAAAGATGGAGTGTAGAAAAAGTAAGTGCCAGTATGTGAAATGTGTGTCAATTTGTCATATTTACTCAGTATGAGAGGGATAGCAACATACTCATGTAAAATAACATGTGAAATAAAAGTGGATAAATTTCCTAAAATAATAATCATAATAAAGAAATTGAAAAGAAACAACTGGATGTACATGCATAAGTGTAAATTTGAATTCTTTCAAAGCATACAAATGCCAAGATGAGTATAGATCAATACCCTTGCGTAATCATCTTAATAAAATGTCATACATAAAAATGAATGTATACAATTAAGAACATAGTAAAAGGTAGCGGTGTTCATGAACCGAGTTGGTTTGGATTTTTTAAATATCAAACCAAACCATTCGCATTGGGTTTTTGGATATAAAATCAAACCAAACCAATAAAAGTCAGGTTTTTCAACCTTTGTTTTTTGGATTTTTTCATGTTTCTTGGGATTTTTTATTTTTTCGAATTTCTCAGTTGTTTGGGCTTTTTAAAAAATTTGCGTGTTTTTGAGTTTTTTTAATAAAGTATTTATATATATATAGACATAAGTGCCAAAAACACACCTAAACTATCCTCTCTTTTTTTGAGTTTCATACCTAATATATTGGAAGTATGAGTTTCATATGTAAATTATCACTTATTAGTGCTAGAAACACACCTCTATCTTTTATTCCTGTAACGCTCGGTAAAATTATCAAAATACGCCTAGAGGAGAGATGTGCGCATATAACGTGTTTCGATGCTCGGATGGAAAATTCAAGACCAGATTTGTGATCAGCACGACAAATTTACTCAGGAAAGGGTCTCGATTGATTTTTAGAGCGACTGAGTCAAAAGATAATTTTTTTTTCGAAATAAAAAAGAGTGAAGGTTCGTGATAGAGCCACATCGCAAAACTATCATGGAGAGGGACTTATGTTTTTCCAAAACTTTTCGACGGGATTGGAAAACCCATTCAAAAAAATTTTGTAGAAAATGTGTTGTTCACGACCAGTCCGCGACGCGGACTGCTTACCTCTAAGTCTGAAAAATGTCAAAATTTTCTGAGAGGCATTCCGGTCTATTCCTAACACCTCCTAAACTTAGTACACAACTAGTATAAGTTATTTTAAGGTGAAAAGGGTCTAAAACCCCATTCTAAGTCATTTTCTTACAAACCATCAAGACTAGGCCTTGAGAAAGGTAGAGGAGAGCTTGAGATTGAGGAGTTCAAGAGAAGATTTTAAAGGGAGATTTGTGTTAGCATTATACCAGGTAAGTAAGGCTATCTAAAGCGTTGGACTATGTTCATCCACGCACCCTTTCGTCTTCTTGAGTCAAGATCATGAGTATAAATTGCATGTTCCAAATCATGTGGTCCTTGAGCTCCCAAAGTTTTGTACATGTTGGAATTTTCATGAATATACTTGAGTCAATTAATGAGTTGCATTGTTATTATCATGAAATATGAATGTTATTCGAATGTTAGATACTCTGGCCCTAAATTTAGTATTTTCTTACTTATGTACTTCATTTAAAAGTATGAATTTGAAAGTATATTTTCCTATTTCATTTATGTGTATAGAGAATAATTATTTTATCTTATGAGTTGAGTCTGGATAATATGATGTTCTTTACCGAAATCATTGGGATTCTTGCATGGTATGAGTTAGAATCATGATTTGCATTGTATAAATGATGGCTCTGAGTTATTGAGTTACTGAGACACTGAGTAGAGTTATTCAGAAATGAGTTGGTTCGTTGAGATGAGTCAAAGAGATGAGTTTGAGTTGATTTTCTATGAGCATATTTTAGTCTTAGAAGGAGTATTGAACACTGAACGGGTGATTAGGGGCACCCCAAGAACTACGTTGCCAGCGTAGGATGGTCGCACAGGATATTTCTTGTGGCTCATGTCCCAATAGATGGACATTCTCTTTGGATCCAAGAGAGAGAGAAGTAGAAATTGATGTCCTATTCCTTGGAATATTTAGGGCGGGCGGGCATGGCAACGACTTCTTTTAATTGTACACCACCCAAACCCTCAGTTGTAGTGAGTTGTCAGTTTGAGAAACTTCCAAGAAACACTTGAGTTGGGCCTATCATGATTTTCAAACTGGGTTGCATTAAAAATTGAGTCAAATTTTAAAAGAATGATTTTAAACTTTAAACTTGCATCGTTTATTTGAGATGAGATATGAGATGAAGAAAAGCATGATTTTAAACTTTAATCTTGCATTATTTATTTGAGTTGAGACATGAGATAAGAAAACGCATGATTTTAAACTTTAAACTTGCATTATTTATTTGAGATGAGGAGTTGTGTCTTGAGTCGAGTTAGTTGATTGAGTCTGAGCCTTACTTGTTACTTGATCCATCTTACATACCGTACATTCCATGTACAGATGCCACATGGCACTGCATCGTTTCATGATGCAGATACAGGTGATAGAGGACTTTAGCTAGCGCACTATTGAAGTTCAGAGTTCTCGAGTTCTAGATTTGGTGAGCCCTCCTTACTATTCGGAGGAGACTTTATTTTATTTTATTAGTTCCTTCTATTTTCTTTGAGTTATTTCGAGTGAAAATATTTTCACTCAACATAGATTTCTAGTGATGGATTTAGAGATTAAGAGGGAAAAGAAGAAGAAGGTTATTTATGCCCAACCGAGGATTAGATGGGGAGGCCTTACTCCTGCCCTTTCCCGAAAGATGGAAGATAAGTTGAGAGACTTAGAGGCTTGGAGTAGTGGCAGCAATAATGTGAACAATATATGGGACACTACTATTAGTTGCATTAGAAAGGTAGCAGCCGAGGTACTAGGGGTTTCAAGAGGGGCCTTTTGTGGATGTCAAGGCGACTAGTTATGGAATGAGGAAGTCTAGGCCAAAGTGAAAGATAAGAATATTGCTTACACGAAGTGGCTGGAGTATAGGGATGATAATGAAAAGAGAATACTCAAGGAGACATATAAGACGGCTAAGTCAAAAGCAAAGATAATGGTGACGAGGGCTAAGACAGCAAGTTTTGTGCGCCTATATGAGGAGCTAAGTGATAAAGGCGGGAAAGAGATTATATAGGCTTGCTAAAGTGAGTGAAAGGAAAGCTCGCGACCTGGACCAAGTGAAGTGCATCAAGGATAAGAAGGGTGTGGTGTTGGTGGATGACACTTCCATTAAACTAAGGTGGCAAGCTTACTGTCATAAACTCTTGGATGAAAAAGGAGATAGAATCATTGAGTTGGGTGAGTTGACACACTCCGAAAGTCATCGTAATTTTGGTTACTGTAGGCGGTTTAGTGTTGAGGAGGTTTGAAGGGCTATCAGTAGGATGAAGAGAGGGAAGGCTGTCGGACCTAATGAGATTCCAGTAGATTTTTTGAAGAACATGGTAAAGGATGACATAGAGTGGTTGACTAGACAGTTCAATGCTATCTTGAAGACAACCAAGATGCCTGATGAATGGAGGAGGAGTACAATGGTTCCATTGTACAAGAATAAAGGGGATATTCAAAACTGTAACAATTATAAGGGTATCAAGTTGTTAAGTCACACTATGAAGGTCTAGAAGAGAGTGGTAGAGATGAGGGTGAGAAGGGTAGTGTCTATTTCGGAGAATCAGTTTGGATTCATGCTGGGGTGGTCGAATACTAATGCAATTCACCTTGTTCGGAGATTAGTGGAGAAATATCAGGAAAGAAAGAAGGACCTCCATATGGTGTTCATAGATCTCGAGAAAACCTATGACAAAGTGCCAAGGGATGTCCTATGGAGGTGCCTAGAGGTGAAAGGTGTCCCAATGGCATATATCATGGCGATTAGGAACATGTATGACAGAGCCAAAACTCAGGTAAACGGTGGGAGGAGACTCAGAATATTTTGATGGGACTTCATCAAGGATCTTTTTTGAGCCCTTTCCTGTTTGCCCTAGTGATGGATGAGCTGTCGCGATCTATCCATGAGGAGGTTCTATGGTGTATGCTATTTGCAGATGACATACTATTAGTTGATGAGACTCGAACTAAAGTTAATGATAGGTTAGAGGCATGGAGACATGCCTTGGAGTCCAAAGGATTCAAATTGAGCAGGACCAAAACAGAATACTTGTAGTGCAAATTCAGGATTGCGAGTGATGAAGCAGACATTGATGTGAGGCTTTCCACTCAACCTATCTCCGAGAGGGAAAACTTTAAGTATCTAGGGTCCATCATCTAGAGTAGTGGAGATATCAATGATGATGTCACACATCATATTGGGGAAGCATGGACAAAATGGAGGCTTACCTATGGAGTATTGTATGATAAAAAGATACCACCTAAACTCAAAGGTATGTTTTACGAAATAGTGGTTAGACCATCTTTGTTGTATGGGGTGGAGTGTTGGCCAATAAAAGATGCACATGTTCAGAAGATGCATGTCGCAGAGATGAGGATGCTGAGATGGATGTGTGGGCACACAAGGAGGGATAAGATTACGGATGAGACCATTCGGGAGAAGCTAGAGGTGGCCCTGGTGGCTAATAAGATGGGGGAAGCAAGACTGCAATGGTTTAGACATGTGCAAAGAAGAGGTACCAATGCTCCTGTAAGGAGGTGCGAGAGCGTGGATTTAGGAGTCACTAGGAGAAGTAGAGGTAGACCAAAAAAGTATTGGGGAGAAGTTATTAGACAGGATATGGCGAAACTTGACCTCACCGAGGGCATGACCTTAGATAGGAAGGACTGGAGGTCGCGAATTAGAGTAGAAGGTTAATAGGTTAGCAGAGTTAGGTTGATATCTAGCCGTGGGGTATCGTAGGGTAGTAGGTTTTGTCGAGTCAGTATATCATGTGTTGTCTTTATTTGTATTATATGTGTTAAATTTATCGTATTTACATAATAGAATGTGTTTTTCATTAATAGTTGATCTTCCTATTCCATTCTTCTCCTTTCCTTTTTGTCATATCTAGTTTTATTCTGCCTATGAGTTATTGAGACGAGGGTCCCCAAGAAACAACCTCTCTTCTTCTATGAGGTAGTGGTAAGGTCTGCGTACAATTCTACTCTCCCGAGACACCACTTGTGGGATTCCACTGGGTATGTAGTTTTTGTTGTTGTTGTCTATTTTCTTTGAGTTGGGTAGCCAGGGCCTGTCATGGTACCATCTAGATGTTAGAGGTAGAGGCTTCATAGACATTGAGTAGAGAATGTGTAGTATTGCCTTCCAAAATTCTTGTTTATTGGAAATTCCGTTTTTCCTAAGGATTTGATTTACTTACTTTACAGTCTATTCTTGAGCATTTTCTTCCGTTGTTGAGTATGATATGATGATGAGTCCAAGTGGTTCTCTTAGGAACTAACAATAGTCTCTTAGTGTTGGCCACGCCAAGGGTACCCTCCCGGGGTGTGACAAACTTGGTATCAGAGTACAGAGTTCAAGTGTCCTAGGGAGTCTATGAAGCCGTGTCTAGTAGAATCTTGTTTATGGGTATGTTGTGCACCACACTACATAAGCAGAAGGCTATAGGAAATTAGGAATGATTACACTTCTTTGATATTCTGAGTTCGTCCGATAGAGTTTAACTCTATAAATCCCTGTCTAATTCATGTGTTGGGCATTTGCAGAACATGTTTCTTAAGAGTACAACAACCCAACGAGATGCTCAAGCCCCAAACGCTGAGAATCCTCCACCAGAGGTCCCTACTCAATAAAAAATGAGGAGACAAGGTCGACTTGCCTGCCAGGACTGCTGAAGTTCCACAAGCACCTCCTGTTTAGCCAGCCTCGACCTCAAAGGCGGACTTCAGAGGAGAAATTGCTATGCTCACCTAACTAGTGGCCTCCCAGATTAATAGCAGAGGTTCTAAGGCCCCTAGCTCCAACTCTCAGGAGCCCACTGCTGTAACTAGGCTCCGACTACACGGGGTCGAAAGTTGAGGAGGACCCACAAAATTTCATTGACGAGATGTGCAAGGTGTTGAGGGCTATGCACGCGACAGAGATTGAAGGAGTTGAGCTTGCCTCCTACCAGCTTAAGGATGTTGCGAGTGTCTAGTATAACCAATGGGAAGATGGTCAGGGTAAGGATGTTTAGCCTTCTGAGTGGAGTGAGTTTGAGAGTGTCTTCCTTGACAACTTCTTTCCCCAAGAGTTGAGGGAGGCAATGATTGAGAAGTTCGTGAACCTAAGGCAAGAGGGAATGACAATCAAGGAGTATGGCCTCAAGTTTATTAAGTTGTCCAGGTACGCTCCGGAGACGGTCCAGGACATGAGAGCAAGGATGAGAAAGTTCGTGTCCAGGTTGGGTAAACATGTGAAAAGGGAGTGCAAGGAAGCATTACTGATCCCGAACATGGATATTCCAGAATCATAGATATGCCCAACAAATTGAGGAGGACAAGAAAAAAGACAGAGAAGAGCACTTAAGTAGAATGGCCAAGTCCACTGGGCATGATCCTAGCCAACTCAAACAGGACAACAGAGATAGATCCTACTTTTAGAAGAGGCATTCGGGGTATGCACCATCATCAACTAGTGAAACAACTCCATACATCTGGTATAATCAAAGATCCCAAGGTCAGTCAAACTTTATAGCAAAGGGTTCGCAAGCCAGTGTGACACTTGGCTTGAAAAAGAAACCACCTTGTGGGAAGTGTGGCAGGATACATTTGGGAGAGTGTAAGAAAGGAGAAAATGCTTGCTACAAATGTGGCCAGACAGGTCACTTCCTGAAAGAATGTCCACTTTGGGTTAATAAGGCACAGTGTTCTACTACGATGCCACCACCCTAGAGTGACTAGAGAGGTACTACATGGGGACAGGCGGAGGGACGAACCGTCTTTATGTAATGGGGAACCGACAAGACCGAGAGGTTGCACCAGATATCATGACAGGTATGCTTCGAGTCTTTACTTTTGATTGTTATGCTTTGCTTGATCCAAGGGCAACAGTGTCCTTCTTGACGCCATATGTAGCTAGAAAATTTGAGATTTCCCCTGAGTGTTTACTTGAGTCTTTCCCTATTTTTACTCTTGTTGGTGAGTCTATCATAGCCGAGAGAGTCTATAGATATTGCGTAATGTCTATCTATCATAGGGATACTTTTGCAGATTTGGTTGAGTTAGAGGTGATTGAATTTGATGTAATCCTTGGCATGGACTGGCTCGACAACTTCTATGCCTTTGTTGACTGTAGAACCCGAACTATCAAGTTCCAGTTTCCAAATGAGCTTGTTATAGAATCGAGGGGAGATTCCATTGCATCTAAGGGAAAATTTATTTCTTACATTAGAGCTAGAAGGTTAATCTCTAAAGGGTGCATCTACCATCTCGTGCGAGTCAAGTTTGATACTATTGAGCCTCTTATTTTTGAGTCAGTCCCGATTGTAAGTGAGTTTCCAGAAGTGTTTCCCGAGGATCTACCTGGAGTCCCTCCTAATAGGGAGATTGACTTTGGGAATGATGTTCTTCCCGATACCCAGCCTATTTCAATTCCACCTTATAGGATGGCCCCCGCTGAGTTGAAAGAGTTAAAAGATAATTGAAGGATTTATTAGAGAAGGGATTTATTAGGCCAAGTGTTTCTCCTTGGGGAGCTCCTGTTCTATTTGTGCGAAAGAAAGATGAGTCTCTCAGAATGTGCATAGACTCTAGGCAACTGAATAGGTCATGATTAAGAATAAATATCCTCTCCCTAGGATAGATGAGCTGTTTGACCAACTTCAGGGTGCCTCATGCTTTTCAAAGATAGATCTTAGATCGGGTTACCATCATTTGAAAGTGAGGGAGAGTGACATTCCAAAGACAGCCTTCAGGAATAGATATGGACACTTTGAGCTCTTGGTCGTGTCCTTTAGGTTGATAAATGCACCTACAGCCTTCATGGACTTGATGAATAGAGTATCCAGACAATTTCTTGATATGTTTGTAATAGTGTTCGTTGTTGATATCTTGGTTTATTCGAAGGATGAGGAGGAGCATGTCAATCACCTTAGAGTTGGACTTCAAACTCTTAAGGACCATGAGTTGTATGCGACTATTTCGAAATGTGAGTTTTGGCTCAAGTCAGTGGCTTTCCTCGGCCATGTTGTTTCGGGTGATGGTATTCGAGTAGATGCCCCGAAGATTGAAGTGGTTAAGAACTGGCCAAGACAAACCTCTCAAACTGACATAAGAAGTTTCTTGGGGTTAGTAGGCTACTACCACAGGTTCGTTGATGAGCTTTCTTCCCTGTCCGCACCATTAACCAAGCTGACTCAGAAAAAGGTCAGATTTAAGTGGTTTTGGGAATTTGGGAAGGGCTTCAAAGAGTTGAAGACTAGATTGACCACCGCTCCCATTTTGACCTTGCCCGACGGGACGAAAGATTTTGTGATATATTGTGATACGTCAAGAGTTTGGTTAGGTTGTATGTTGATGCAGAGAGGGAAGGTGATAACCTATGCTTCTAGGAAACTTAAGGTTCATGAGAGGAACTATCCAATCCATGATATCGAGTTGGCGGCGGTGGTGTTCGCACTTAAAATCTGGCGCCACTACTTGTATAAAGTGCATGTAGATGTGTTCATTGACCACAAGAGCTTGCAGTAGGTCTTCAGTCAGTGAGAACTCAACCTACGACAGAGGAGATCGTTGGAGTTGCTCAAGGATTATGACATGAACATCCTATACCACCCAGGTAAAGCTAACATTGTTGCTGACGCTCTTAGCTGGTTGTCAATGGGTAGTACAACCCATGGTTAGGAAGGAAAGAAAGAGCTAGTAAAGGAAATGGATAGATTTGCTCAATTAGGAGTTAAACTCGAGGAAAATGACGAGGTATGAGTCAATGTTCAGAGTGGGTCCACATCATCCGTAGTAGCAGAGGTAAAAGAGAAGCAAGATCGAGATCCTATCATACTCCAATTGAAGAAGGTTGTTCATAAACAAAAAGTGATGGTCTTCTCCAAAGGGGGAGATGGAGTGTTGAGATACCAGAGTAGGCTATGTGTTCCTGATGTTGATGGTGTCCAAAAGAGGATCATGGATGAAGCCCACAACACTAGATACTCCATTTATCCGGGCTCTACCAAGATGTAACATGAATTAAGAGAAGTCTATTGGTGGAGTGGAAGGAAGAGGGACATTGCTGAGTTTTTTTAAAGTACCAGAATTTCCAGCAAGTGAAAGTTGAGCATCAAAGACCTTGCGGATTGGCACAGAACTTCTAGATTCCAGGATGGAAGTGGGAGATGATTAACACAGACTTCATTACCGGTCTACCGTGATCCTGGAGACAGCATGATTTGGTATGGGTGATTGTTGACAGGATGACTAAATAAGCACACTTCCTGGCAGTCAAGACAACTAATATTGCAGAGGAGTATGCCAAGATGTACATCCAAGAGATTGTGAGGTTTCATGGAGTTTTCTTGTCCATCATTTCGGACAGAGGAGCCCAGTTTACTTCTTACTTCTAGAGGTCCTTCAAAAAGGGATTGGGTACCAAGGTAAATCAGGGTACAACCTTTCATCCATAGGCAGATGGTAAGTCAGAGGGCACCATTCAGACAATAGAAGATATGTTGAGAGCCTGCGTCCTTGACTTCAAAGGGAATTGGGATGACCATCTACCATTGATTGAATTTACACATAACAATAATTATCATGCAGGCATTCAAATGGCTCCCTATGAGGCCTTGTATGGGAAGAGATGTAGATCACCTATTGGGTGGTTTGAAGATGGAGAAGCTGAGTTGATTGGACCCAACCTTGTTCATCAGTCAACGGAGAAGGTGAAGGTTATTAGAGAGAGGTTGAAGACTGCACAAAGCCATCAGAAATCTTACATCGATGTGAGGAGAAGGAACTTAGAGTTCGAAGTGAGAGATTGGGTATACTTGAAGGTGTTACCCATGAAGGGTGTCATGAGGTTTGGGAATAAGGAGAAATTAAGTCCTCGGTGTATTGGCCCCTATCAAATTATGAGGAGGATTGGGAAGGTTGCTTATGAGTTATAGTTTCCTTCTGAATTAGACGAAATCCATCCTGTGTTCCACATTTTTGTGTTGAAGAAGTGTTAGGGTGGCCCTTCCTTGGTGATCCCCGTGGAGAGCACTGGATTCAAAGATAACTTGTCCTATGAGGAAATTTCAGTCCAAATCCTTGATCGATAGGTTCGCAGACTGAGAAACAAAGAGATAGTATCCATTAAAGTTTTGTGGAGAAATTGATTTGTTGAGGAATCCATGTGGGAAGCTGAGGAAGAGATGAGAGTCAAATACCCGCACCTATTCATGCCTGATGACAAGAATATCGAAGGTAATATTCCTATTCTTAACTTAAATTGATATTTCTTTCTCGAATTGATGTGTTCATTCTTGTTGTTCTGAGTAGAGTTACCCAGGTTGATGAAGAGTTGAGAGTTTGAGTTATTGGGTGAGTATCCAGATGAATCTTGAGTCTATTTGTGCCATAATACCCCTCTTGCTCATCATTCAAGGACGAATAATCCCAAGGGGAGGTGATGTAACACCCGGTAAAAATATCAAAATTTCCTTAAAGGAGATATGTGCACAAAACATGTGTTCCGATGCTCGGATGGCAAATCTGAGGACAAATTTGTGACCAGCATGAAACATTGCCTGGGGAAGGGTCTTGGTCGATTATTAGAGTGACCGAGTCAAAAGATAATTTTTCGTTCTAAAATGAAAAAAATAGTGAAGGTTCGCGATAGAGCTGCATCGCGGTCCTATCGCGGACAGGGACTTATATTTCTCCAAAACTTTTCGACGGGGTTGGGAAAACTCGGTCATAATGTTTTTGCAGAAAATGTGTTGTTCGCGACCAGTACGCGTTGTGAACTGAGTCACTTCGAGTCTGAAAAATTTCTAAACTTTTTTAGGGATAATCTGGTCTATTCCTAACACCTCCTAAACATAGTACACGACCATTATAAGTTGTTTTAATGTAAAAAGGGTCTAAATCCCGTTCTAAGTCCTTTTTTTACAAACCATCAAGACTAGGGCTTGAGGAAGGTAGAGGAGAGATTGAGATTGAAGAGTTCAAGAGATAATTTTCAAGGGAGATTGTTGTTAGCATTATACAAGTATGTAAGGCTATCTAAAGCATTGGACTATGTTCATCCACACGCCCTTTCGTCTTCTTGAGTCAAGATCCTGAGTATAAATTGCATACTTTAAATCATGTGGTCCTTGAGTTCCCAAAGTTTTGTACATGTTCGAATTTTCATGAATATGCTTGAGTCAAATTATGAGTCGCATTGTTATTATCATGAAATATGAATGTTATTCGAATGTTAGATACTCTAGCCCTAAATTTAGTATTTTCTTCCTTATGTACTGAATTAAGAAGTATGAATTTAATTCTTCTAAACCCATGAATTGAACTGGGAAAGTATATTTTCTTGTTTCATATATGTGTATAGAGAATACTTATTTTATCTTATGATTTTGAATCTGAATAATATGATGTTCTTGACCATAACCATTGGGATTCTTCCATGGTATGAGTTGGAGTCATGAGATGCATTGCATAAATGATGGCCTCGAGTTATTGAGTTATTGAGACACTGAGTTGAGTTATTGAGAAACGAGTTGGCTCGTTGAGATAAGTTTGAGTTGATTTTCTATGAGCACATTTTTGTCTTAGTAGGAGTATTGAGCACCGAGCATTGATTGAGGGGCACCCCAAGAACTACGTTGCAAGTGTAGGATGGTCGCACAGGATAATTCTGGTGGCCCATGTCCCAATAGATGGACATTCTCTTTGGATACAAGAGAGAGAAGTAGAGGTTGACGTCCTATTCCTTGGCAAGTTTAGGGTGCGCATGGAAATGACGTCTTTCGTTGCACACCACCCAAGCCCTTTGTGGTGGGGAGTTATCAGTTTGAGAAACTTCAAAGCAACACTTGAGTTGGACCTATCATGATTTTCAAACTGAGTTGCATTAAACATTGAATCAAATTTTAAAAGCATGATTTTAAACTTTAAACTAGCATCGTTTATTTGAGTTGAGATATGAGATGAGGAAAAGCATGATTTTAAACTTTAAACTTGCATCGTTTATTGGAGTTGAGATGTGAGATGGGGAAAAACATGATTTCAAACTGATTTGGCAATATTTTCCCAATAAAAGATAGTGTATTACACATACCAAGGTGTGTTTCTCAAACTAATAAGTGATAGTTTATGTATGAAAATCACACTCCCAACAGTTTAGGTATGAAACTCAAAAAAAGAGGATAGTTTAGGTGTGTTTTGATACTTATCTCTTCATTAAACTCAATTGATGTATGGGTTATGTTCTATTATTAATTGTAAAGTGAATTAAGCCCTCGTATGATGAAATGCATTGAAGTTATGAAGTTATGAAGGTGCATGTCCTCTTTAAGGCTTGATTTGTCCATCCGTAATTTATGTTATGATTTACCTGTGAATTTTACTTATTTTTTTACTTAAATTTCATAATGCATTGTTGATTTAAGTTTAAATCTCCATTACCCATGCTAATCTCATCTCATTCATGTATGCATATATGACTATGGTTTTATGAAGTTTATGAAATGTGTCAAGATCAAATTATTCTTATGTATATGATTTTGATAAGTTTATGGTTATGACAAGAATGTGATCACATAGATGTCTATGATTATGGCTCATTGAGCAATTATGGGTGAATACACCACTATGTTTAAGGGAGCATCGATTGAGGTTTGAGGCGGGGTGGACTATCCCCAAGGGTTCATACTCATTTCTCAAGAAGGTGCTCCACAGGAGCTCTTCCAATGCTTGGAAAGTATTCATGAAGAATGTTTTGGCTTTTTAGCCTATTATGCATGATTATGAAGAATGTGATTTGACCTTTAAGCCTAAGAATGCATGTAGATTATTTGAAAGACTTATGCCTCTTTTAGAAGCACATATGTGTACATATACGTATTCTAGTGGGATGATGACCTAGCACCGATGGGATTGGAGGCAGTGTGGGCTATCCCCAAGGGTCCATACTCCTTTCTCTTGAACGATGTGCCTAACATAGGTATATATATATACGCCCCAAGGGGGAAAGAAGGATAAAAAGAAGAATGTTAAGGATCTACCTTTGGCAAGTAGGTCACCTTTTTGTCCAGTGTGGGGAGGACGACGGAGTTCCAAGTTATAGCTCACTTGGTCTTATGTCGATTAGGTCTCATCCTCAATGTATATGAAGTATTTCCGCATTCATGCATCATGTATTTCATGGCATATTTATATATTATTCCCTTGTTATATGATTCTTTCTATATATGTGTCATTGTCATCTAACAGCGAAATGCAGGTTTAATGAGTACACGTGCATTGCATGCCCACATACTTAGTACATTCAAATGTACTAACACATACCTTTGCTTACATGATATAACCATGTAGGGACCTTGGAGTACATTCATCCACCATAGGATGTCTAGCTTAGAACATGAGATTGCTTGTCGTGGTGAGTCCTATCTTCAAAGGGCAATCCACGATTCCTCTACCTGTCACACCCCGGGAGGGTACCCTTGGCGTGGCCGGCACTCAGAGACTATTGCTAGTCCCCAAGCGAACCACTTAGCCTCATCAAATCATTCAATCAATAAACTCTAATAAACAATGGAAAGTATAAGTAAGTAAATGGGCACATCTCATCTAACGTCTCAAAAAATAAATAGGTAAAAATGAAGGCTAGTATAAAGAACTAGCTCACAAGTTTCAACATCAACGCTTGACCATCGTTTATGAAGCTTCTATTACTACTCATGTGGTGACAATTACAAACCCATGGCTACCCAAAGACAACATAAGTAAATAGTCCAATCTCTAACTCTAAAACAAGATGAATAAACCATAATGGATCCTCCGAACTAGGGGAGGCTCACCAAATCAGCTGCAAATCTAAGATCATCAATGGAGCACTTGTTGACGATCTCTAGTAACTGCCTCAACATCATAAAACGATGAAATCCAGAGTAGACATCAGTACTTGGAATGTATTGGTATGTAAAATAGTTGAATGAAACAGAAACCGGTAGAATAATATGGAAAACAACATCAACTCAAAATAAACATCAAATCACATCAAATCGTCAAATGTCCATCTATGAAAGAATAAAGAGTAGACAAGTGACACATCAATAACTCAAACTCATCAATAGTCTCAAACTCATCTCAAAGGAGCTCACCTCCTCTCATCTCATCTCAAAACGCATCTCAGACTCAGAGTACTCAAGGTAGGAAATTTATGGGAGTTTCGCTTATTCGAAAACAATCACTTATGAGCCAGTGAATGTACAACAATCATGTTGATGTTTCCACAGCCTTTCCAAACTTGCTAGGTAAGGAACGCTCAAAAACCATATTAGCTCACCCAATATGGAGTCAAACTCAATAAGTCCTCTATTGCTTTAAGAGACTGTTACTCCCGAGGGAACCATAATATATGTGATGGTTCTATGCCTCACCTACATTTGGCGACGTAGTTTGACAAGTTCGAGTCGAACTAACTCTTCCTCTTTCGGTGCTCGATACTCCTCCCATGACTCAAAGCTCCTCCATCTCAAATCTCAACTGATCTCATAGGGACTCACTCCCCGTCAACGATTGGTATCTCATTGGGACTTTAGCCCTATCATCAAATATCTCATAGGGTCCTTGACCCTCTCATCAATCTTCTCATAAATGACTCAAGATTGTATAACAATCGTTAGGAAGCAAGTGAATAGACACATCGGTAGAGTTCACTTATAGGGACTCATAAAACAGTCAAACTCTATTGACTCATCATCATCCTCTTATCATACTCAATAATCTCAACTCAAAGCTCTAAACTCAATTCTCAAGTACATTATGCATACTTCTCAAATGAGTCATGTAGGTTTATGCAAATTATCTTGAAAATATTCAATTCAAGAAAACAAATAGTACGATGATCATAAACATAGAAAACATGTAATTTCAAATCAATTTTTCAAGAAAAACCATCGAGAAATCATGCATGTAGACTCCTCAACCATCAACTCATCTATGACCTCTATGGGGCACATGAGAGAACAATCCCATGTTTTAGTTTAGCCTTACATACCTGGGATGCAGCAATCAACCAAGCACGTCAAGGATCTCTTCTCGAATCTCTCAACTCAAGCTCTTCTCTTCTCTCCTCAAGACCTAGCCTTGGTAAAGTATTGGGATAGGACTTAGAATGGGGGTTGTAGACCCTTTTTATGTCAAAATGACCTCATTAGATCGTGCAGAGAGTTTAGGATGGTGGGGAATTGATCGGAATGCCCCTCATAATGATTTAGAAATTTTCAACTCGGAAAAGACACAGTCCGCGATGCGGACTAGTCGCGAGCAGTGTATTTATAGAAAAGAGTTATTGAACTAGTTTTCTTCGTCCAGTCGAATATTTTCAAAAGGATATAAATGCTGGTCCGCGATGGGTACGTGACGCGCCCCTGTCGTGTACTAAAACTGTTTTGTGCTTCGGATCAAAAAATTATCTTTTGATCGGGTCACTCTAAAAATCGATTGAGACCATGTTCTCACTCAGTTTTTCGTGCTGATTACAAATTCGGTCTCGATTTTTTCATATGAGCATTGAAAGATATTTTATGCGCATACCCTCTCTCTAGGGATATTTTGGTAATTTTACCAAGCGTCACATCATCTCCCCCTTGTGATCATTCGTCCTCAAATGATGAGTAAAGGTTGATATCAAGGCATGAATAGACTCAAGACTCATATCAAAACTCAACTCAATCATTCGAACTCTCAACTCTTTCTCGACCTCAATCAATACCTCTCAGATTTACTAATATAAAGTCACATCGAGAATAGATATATCAATTTAGTGAAGGGTAAGGAATTTACCTTCAACACTCTCATATTTAGCACGAATAGGTGCGGGTATTTTTCCTTCATATCTTCCTCAGCTTCCCATGTGGCTTTCTCAATGAACTGATTTCTCCATAGGACTTTGACTGAGGCTATCTCTTTATTCCTCAAATTATGAATCTAACGATCAAGGATTTGCACCGGGACTTCCTTGTAAGATAGGATATCTCCCACTCCAATGCTATCAACAGGGATCACCAAGGCAGGATCTCCTAAGCATCTCTTCAGCATCGACATATGGAATACCTAGTGTTTTGGGCTTCTGCCATGATTCTTTCTCGAATGCTCACTACTAGAAAATAGGCTTTTGGCAACACAAATAAAACCATTGCAATAGCCAGTCAAACCGTCACCATAGAGCTGTGGCAACGCATTTCAATGCATCAGTCCAGATCATGTAGCAATAGCTCTATGGGAACGAGTTATGTGACGGTTTGTCAAACTGTTTCCATAGTAGGAGCTATAGCAACGGTTATTTAGTCTCGCTAATACAACACTTATTTTGTCAAATTAGAACGGTTTTTAACCGTTGCCATTGACCTTTTGCAACAATTGTTTACTTATACGACAATACTTATGGGAATGTTTTGCAATCCTATTGCAATGGTTTAGTAGGAGCTGTAGCAACAGTTATTTAGTCTCGCTAATACAACACTTATTTTGTTAAATTAGAATGATTTTTAACCGTTGCCATAGACCTTTTGCAACAGTTTTGTACTTCTATCGCAACGCTTTATAGGAATGTTTTGCAATCCTGTTACAATAGTTTGGTACGAAATTAAAACAAATAATTATAGACTATTGCAAAGGTTAAACATAAACAAACAATCCAAATACAAATATAAAATCACAAAATAGAACATTTCATAAATATCATCAGACTGTCGAACAAGCAAATGTAAATAATTATCCGCAAAGAAAAATGTCAAAACCCACATGTGCATAATTTTATGTTTAATTAAACGCTAAGAGTCAATATAATAATTAATTAGTTTTAAATCTTTGGTAGGAAAAATTTCCTACAATAAAAAGTCTCACAAAAAATCTAAATATCTTCTCATGTAAGGTCCTCACTGCTGCTTTCACCTTCCCTTTCTTCATTTTCAACACCTATAAAAAATGATAAATAATGTCATTACTCTTCAAGTTCGCGAATATTCAATACAGATAAACTACAAATTCTATTGTGCCTGAAGTAATTTCTTTTGTAGACAAATTATAAAGATAATACTAACAAAAAAATATCACCTCATTTACTAAAGAAAATTCATTTGACTAATGTATATAACAAAAAAAAATAGAAACACATTTAATTATTTTGAAATATATTTCTGTATCTCAATATTTCTCCGAAGGAAGGAAGAAGTTGTTTTTCTTTTTCACTTTGCTTTTAGAAAAGCAGACACTCATTTCTCACTCTCAAAATTAATATTTCCCACTTGTTCCCATCACCCTTCTCTCAACTTTCAACAGTTTGAGTGGCTATCTATTCTTCAAGAACATTAAAATATATTCTTTTCATCAGCCTAATTTCCTTAATAATATGTGAGTATTTGCATTTTTACTGATGCAGCAGCAAACTCCAGCCAACAACTCACTGATGCAGTCGCAAACTTAGAAATTAAACTCCAATAGCAAGCCAAGAAACTAGTAAACAAACTGATGCAGCAGCAACTAAACACAATCCAAACTAATTCAATAACTAAACACAGCAACTAACTAGTAAACAAAAACTCACAAACTAGTAAACTAAATTCAATTCAAACCAATTCAAGAACTAAACACAGCAACTAACTATTGTTACATCTTCTAAAAACTAGGGGCAGCATGGCTAAAGTAAGAATCCAAATAGATTTGGTGAAACAAAGACCCAATAATATTTGGATAGGTGATTATACCGGTTTCATCAGCTCTAAAATGTCGAATATGGTCTAGGAACAATTGCAAAACTGAATATGGAGTGGAAATGGAGATTTTAGGTCCAAAGTTGCATTTTTAGTTCTTTAAAGTTGATAATTTTGAATTTTCTAGCCATTTTGAGTTCTAAGCTTTGGAATTCAAATATATGTAATCCATTAGCTCTGGAATACAGAATTTAGTCTAGAAGAACTTGCAGAACAAAATATGGAGTTAAATTGGAGATTTTAGGTCCAAAGTTACATTCTTAGTTCTTTAAGGTTGAAAATTTTGAATTTTCTATCCATTTTGAGTTCTTAGCGTCGGATTTTGATTTTGTATCCATTAGCTCCCGAATGCCAAATCTAGTCTAGGAGAACTTGCAGAACAAAATTTGGAGTTAAAATGAAGATTTTAGGTCCAAAGTTGCATTTTTAGTTCTTTAAAGTTGAGAATTTTGAGTTTGTAGTCGTTTTTAGTTCTGAGCATCGGAATTTAATTCTATTAAATCCATCAACTGCAGAATGCCGAATCTGCTCTAGTAGAACTTGCATAACTGAATTTGGAGTTAAAATGTAGATTTTAGGTCCCAAGTTGCATTTTTAGTTCTTTGACGTTGAAAATTTTGTGTTTTCTAGGCATTTTGAGTTTTGAACGTTGGAATTCGGTTCTGTCAAATCCATTAGCTCCGGAATGCCAAATCTGGTCTAGGAGAACTTGTAGAACTCAATTTGGAGTTAGAATGGAAATTTTATGTCCAAAGTTGCATTCTTAGTTCTTTACAACAACAACATACCCAGTGAAATCCCACAAGTGGGATCTGGGGAGGGTAAGATGTACGCAGACATTACCACTACCACATAGCGGTGGAGAGGCTGTTTCTTGGGAACCCTCGTCACAAAAACCCATTAGCAGAATAAGCAAGATATGATAAACAGGCAAGTAGGAAGAGCAATTAATAATGAAAAGCACATGATAATAAGTAAATACAGGCGAATTAACATGTAAAGGCAGATAAATAGCATATAAAAGGTATACAATTAGCAACTCCTTCCTACCTACCCTATTAGCCTGCTACTCTAATTCTCGACCTCCACTTCTTCCTATCTAAGGTCATGTCCTCAGTGAGATCAAGTTTCACCATATCATATCTAATCACCTCCCCCCAATACTTCTTAGGTCTACCTCTACCCCTCCGTGTAGCTCCCAAATCTAGCCTCTCACACCTCCTAACAGGGGCATCGGTACTCCTTCTCTGCACATGTACGAACCATCGAATTCGCGCTTCCCTCATCTTTCTAGCTACAGGGGCACCTCTAGCTTCTCCCGAATGGCCTCGTTCCTAATCTTATTGCTCCTGGTGTGACCACACATCCATCTGAACATCCTCATTTCTGCGACCTGCATCTTCTGAATATGTACATTTTTTATTGGCCAACACTCCACCCCATACAATAAAGATGGTCTAACCACCATTCTGTAGAAATTACCTTTGAGTTTAGGTGGTATCTTCTCATCACACAATACTCCAGAGGCCAACCTCCATTTTGTCCAAGCCGCCCCAATACAATGTGTGACATCATCGTCGATATTCCCACTACTCTGAATAAAGGACCCCAGATACTTAAAGCTTTCCTTCTTAGGGATACAGTGAGCCACAAGTCTCACATTAATGTCTGCTTCATCCCTCGCAACACTGAATTTGCACTCCAAGTATTCTGTTTTGGTCCTGCTCAGTTTAAATCCTTTAGACTCCAAAGCGTGTCTCCAAACCTCCAACCTATTATTCACTCCGGTCCGAGTCTCATCGATCAGTACTATGTCATCTGCTAATAGCATACACCGTGGGACTTCCTCCTTGATAGATCGCATCAGCTCATCCATCACCAACGCAAATGAAAAAGGGCTCAACATAGATCCTTGATGAATTCCCATCTTAACAGGAAAATATTCTAAGTCTCCTCCCACCGTTCTTACCCAAGTTTTGGCTCCGTCATACATGTCCTTTATCACTCTAATATATGCCATTGGGACTGCTTTCACCTCCAAACACCTCCATAGGACATCCCTCGGGACTTTGTCATAGGCCTTCTCAAGATCAATGAACACCTTATGAAGGTCCTTCTTACTTTCCCTGTATTTCTCCACTAATCTCCGAACACGGTGAATCGCTTCAGTAGTCGACCGTCCTGGCATGAAACCAAACTGGTTTTCTGAAATAGACACAACTTTTCTTACCCTCATCTCCACCACTCTCTCCCACGCCTTCATAGTATGACTCAACAACTTGATACCCCTGTAATTATTACTGTTAGCACCTAATTTTTTTACCAAACTTAAGTTATTTATTTTTAGTATTTAATTTTGAATCTAAATTAGATAGTTTTATCTTATTTAGAATAATTTGAAAACAACAAAAATATAGTCACATTTAATGTAAGTTTTGTTTTAAATAAGAGAAAATTTATAAAAATATATGTTTTTTCTTTTAATTTTGATTCTAATAAATAATTCAATATCGTTAGTATTTTCTTGAGTATATTTTAATTTTAGCTAATTAACTTTTCTATTTTTTAATTTAATTTGTAATAGTTTTCTAACATTTTTATTTTTTCTTTCTTTCTTTTCTTTTCTTTTCAAAACAAAAATGAAATAAAAAGAAAAATTCAAATAATCCTAAAAGCTACCCATTAATTCCAACTCCTCCCCCACTCACCTAAACTACCCCCACAATACTCCCACTAAAAACTCCCTACTCCCTCATATTTTAAAAACAATACACGACATACACACACAGAAAAGAATTTTTCATCCATCTTTTTTCTTTCTACACATTCTACAAAGACACAAAAACAAAAATCATCTACTACATTTCTTTTTCACACACACTTCAAAAACAAGAGAAAAAAAATCTGCATAAATACTCAAACAAAAAAAAAACTTTTAAAAAACACATTAACAAAAAAAAAAAGACGGAGTTAGATGTTGGCCTTCGCGGTTCGAGTTCATGGTTCCTATTGTGGTCTACCCTTTGTAAATTCTTTTCATAAGAGGTAATACTTATCTTTCTTGTCCAATTTAATATGTTACACTATAATAAAGTTATCAAATTTCGTATGTGTTTGACTCAGTGCTACTCTTTGACATTGTAATATGAATTACGCTCAAATCTTTCATATCAATTTTTGTTTAGATGTTTTATATTGTTAAATTTAGTATAAAACTGTTAAATAATTTATTTCATGTTGAGTAAATTCATTGTCCAATTATGATGATGTGTGCATTTACGATTTAATAAATTAAATGACAAAAATAATTAATGATATAATTTTTTTATATAAAATATTGCTTTTAGTTTGTAGGTTCTTCTTTTATTCTTATGACTACAATAAGGAAAAGAAATGTTGGGTGTTTATAATTCCTAACATGCTAAATGTGCAAAACTTATATAAAAAATATATTTGGGTGATCTTACTAACACCGTGCTCACTTTTCTTAGAAAAAAATATATAATGAAAACAAAAATAAAAAGTTTGTAATCTTTTTGCATCTCATGTTAGTAATAATTTTGTTTAGAATATTAATTTAAAATTTCATATTGATCCATGTAAATAATATTGAATTATTGAATTATGTTTTACATAAGTCACAATGACTAACGCCTAACCAAAAAAAATTAAAGTATTTTGACTTTGAGAAAAAAAATTCAAACGTTAAATAATTTTTGTAATTAATTTTTTTTTAAATTAAATAGTTGTGAGCATGATTAGGCCGGCAATAAAGATAGGCAAAAATTAGGATTTAAATAACATTGAACAAATGTTATTGGAAATACAAATAAACAAATAATTTGTACAAAGGTTGGAAAGCGTTACTACCAATATACCACACTAATAAAATAAGATAGTTTTAAACTAGTTTCAAATAAATTACAGAAGACGGGTGAATAACATATTTTTATAAATACAATATGTTCAAAATTAAGTTAAGTCATAAACTAGTCAATAAAGCGACCATGCTAGAACCACGGGACTCGATGGGTGCCTAACATCTTCCCCTCGGTCAACAGAATTCCTTATCCGATCTTTATTTTCGCAGACCAAAAAATAAAGAGTCATTTTCTTTTGATTAGGGACTTAAATTAGGTGACTTGGAACACCAAAACTCAATTCCAAGTGGCGACTCTGAATAAATGAAATAATCCCTTTTTCAAGATGTCACTTTAATTGGAAAAACTCTATTTTTCAAAACCCGCGCGGGGAAAAAATAGGGGTGTGACAGGTGGCGACTCTGTTGGGGATAACCAGAATTCGAGCTTGTCAATGTTGACTTGTATATGGCTTTGTTATTTGAAAAAATTGTATTCATTGATTTAATTTTATGTTTGCTCGCTTATTTATGCATTGATATTGTTTAAACTGTGATATAAACTACCTTCTCTCAAGCATTTATCTGAGTCTTCTGAAAGACATAATTTTTCGGAGATGCGGTCTACGCTCCCGAACCTTTCTTTGAGATACCAGAGATGCGATTACGGTCCTGGGAAGCATTTTAGTCACACATGTTTTAGGATAGGAAGGTCCAAACAGTGAGGTCGGAAAGCCCTGCTACCGGTAAGCCGTTCCTTCCCAACTCGAGTTGTCCACTCGTTTTATCGCCGGTCTAGCCACCAATTTTATAAGGACTTCAAATTTAGTAGAACAAGCCTTACACAATCAGTATTCCTCTTAGGATACACTTTATCTGCATAATCCGTGGTTGACTTTATATTGCTAAACACAGGTGTTAGGATCATAAGACATAAACCATCTTTTAGACTAGCATGTTCACGACTATGTGTTACTTATCACATTTTGAATGATGTCGTTGAATATTTTCTTTTTGGGTCAAATCCCAAATAGTTCGGTTCTAGCATATTGACAATAAGATATCCTAAAAAAGGAAATTTTTCATATTTCAACATTTTTATGAAAAGTTGGTCGAACTACGCACACCTGATTCTTATTTCGATAAGATACGTAGGCAGCCCTTCTTGGGATCGGTGATCTTTATTGATAAAATTGAAAAAAAAAGAATATATTTCCTATTAAACGTAAAAAAATTATTTTTTCCTTCTTATTCATAAAAGCAAAAGAAAATATTTATATCTTATAACAATAACTAAACAAGAATATTTATTTGATTTGAGAACTATGCTCACTTGATTCTCATCTAAATGAGATACGTAGGAAACCCTCCTCGGGTTCGGCGATTCTTCTTCAAAAAATAAAAGAATAAAAAAGGAATTCGTATTAAAAAAAATTATTAATCTTTATTCCAAAAATAAAATTCAAAAAGAATGATTTTGTTTCTATTCATAAAAGTTGAACAAAAAAAAGGGGTTTATTTATTCAAAAGGGAAAAAAAGATTATTTTTATATATATTTTCAAGAACTACGCACACCTGATTCTCACCTTGATGAAATACGTAAGCAACCTTTCTCGGGTTCGGTGATTTTTTTAAGATGAGATACGTAAGCAACCTTTCTCGGGTTCGGTGATTCTTATTTAAAAAAATAATATTAATAATTCTTTATCCAAGAAAATAATTAAAAAAGATTTTATTCTTTTAAAAAAAGGATCCTCATTCAAGAAATTTAAAAAAAAGAAGATCTTATTTCTTTTTGCAGAAAATATTTTTTTATTCTTATTCAAAAAAATAAATTAATTTTTTTTATCCCTCTTCAAAATAAAAATACTAAAAATAAAAAGGTACTTCTTGTCTTGATTGGTACCAACATACTTAAGAGTGTGCATAAAAAAGTATTAACTATTTGGCATAATAGAGTGGACCAACTTTGTTGTGACTCTTATAGATTCTTTTTGCACCTCTTGAATATACTTATGTCAAACTTGAAAAATTCTCTTGCTCAAAGTTAAGGGTTAAAAAAAATAATTTGACCTCATTGTTTCATGTCCATTGTATGGTGAGCTCTAGATATAAAGTTCAATGGCATGACTTGTTGATCTAGAACTTGACCTGAATGTTTGTTGAGGCGAAATTTTGAGCAACATCTAATTTGAAAAAGGATTGTAGGTCTTCTTTGATCCAATTGTGCCTTGTAAGCCTACCAAATAACATTTGATCCCTAATGCTTCTTTTTTTAGCCTAATTATTTTTTTGATAACCATATTTTCGCCCATATCCTTTTGACTACACAAATGCACCATTCGATTTTTCTCTCATCTCCAAGAATGTACTGACAAAGTTCTAAGTCGGATGGCAAGGTGAAAGTGAAAATGTGATAGTAAAAAAAAACTCCAATAAAAGGAGAAAAACTCAAAAAAGAAAGAGGAGAAAACTCAAAAAAAAGAGAGGAGAAAGTCCGGAAAAAAAAAAGCAATTAAGCAGATAAAGATCAAATGTGAAAATGAAGAATATAAATTTAGTGCATAGTTCAATGTTAGGGGAGAAAATGGTCACGTTATACAAAGATTACCGTACCAATTCCAAGCCTACATTTTAAGCCGAATACAAGTCCTACTTGATTTCATTTTCGATATGCTCACACTAGT
Organism: Solanum rostratum; assembly: GCA_029948455.1. Classification (NCBI taxonomy): domain Eukaryota; kingdom Viridiplantae; phylum Streptophyta; class Magnoliopsida; order Solanales; family Solanaceae; genus Solanum; species Solanum rostratum. Next base: position 63,604,023 of record CM057048.1, read on the forward strand.
TGATACTTACATAAGGGTCAAGCATATGGTATCTCAATGTCATGCATTGAACATCTTTCTGAGTGTAAGTGACTCTCAAAATGTCCCACAATCTCAACTCTTCTATTTTGTGTGAATTGGGACTTTGTTTCGGTAAGGCACTTGAAACATGAGGGCATGAATAATTTTAACTTCGTATTTGATGCAAGATGAATAGATCTTGTTAATACTTAAGTATGCTTCAAGTGTCATTTGAAACTACAGGAATTACATCAAAGTTGGTCTCAAATTTGCCTAGAAGTATTCAAAGGTGATTTATATGCATAAGTCTAATTGTTGGTACCATCTAAAGCCAAGATATGATCAATCAAAAGTCAATTTCTTTCTATCTAACAATCTTCTCAAAAGATATTATTTTGCAAAAAAAAATATATTTTTGGTTCGTATCAAACTACGTGCGACCTGATTCCTAAAAGGATACGTAGGCAACCCTATCTTGGGGCTCGGTCCAACCAAAAAAAAATATTATGCTTTGGCGTGTTCCCGAGGCATACTTTTATGGTTCCAAAGTTGTAAATCTTTCTAAAAGCCTTTCTCACATGCTTTAATATGAGCTCTCAGTCACTCTTCAAGAAGCTTCAAAGCACGGTGTCACAGATGTGTGATTTTACAAAGGTGAGAGTCTTACAGGTGAGAGCCCTATGACACCATAAGACGACGGTAAAGGAAAATGAAAGAGAGTTCAGCTCTAAATTGAAAGGCACAACATTGTTTTATGAGATTTAGACTATTTGGATGGATCGAAACGTATGAGCCGAAATGCATTTTATGATTCCTTAAAATTGGTACGTACGTTCATATAAATTCTTTGATTCTTTTACTTCTTTCTTTTCCTTGTCCCCTCTTCAAGAGATAACCTTCTCTTGTAAATTATGATCCATCGCGTCACCTCATAGTACGTGTGTTGAGTCGCTACTCTCAAAATCTTGTGTCAAGTGTTAAAGGAAAAGTTGCAAAATTCACTAACAACTTTCAGTTGAAGAGCGAGGGGCATACACAACCGGCGAAACACATTTGTGGACTAGCTAAGATAAGGGAAAAATTCAAAAAAAAAAAAAGAAAAGTTTTATGGCAAGTCTCCATAGGAAAGATCACTAACGCAAGGGAGCGCTTGCTGAAACAAGAGGATCCACGCAATATGCACAAATTAATATTGGATCGAAGCATTCATGGCGTGCATCCAAAAAGATGGGGATTGACTTTTAAAAGCTTTCAAGAAATTTGATCAATCACCAATAAAGTCAATCTTCCAAGCCGAGTGAATTGCATGACAAATCAAACCCCATGGGATCAAGGCTACAAATCAACCACCAGTTAGAAAAACTAACAAATCATTCTTTGATTAAACAGGTACGAGCAAATCCTATAAATAGTTTTGAGAGACGAGCACCAAAGGTATGTTCTCAAATCTTCATGTGCGATCCGATATGCGCATAGTGAAATTGTTGTTAATTCATATCAGAAATTGATAAAAAAGACCTTTGTTTTCCTAATCGAAACTGGGGTTTTTTTTCCTCTTTTTTAAATAAAAAAAAATAAAACAAAAAAATAATAAATAAAAAAAATTCACCAATAAAAAGATTAAAAAAAATAGTTTCAAAATTTCTCAGTTTCAAAACTGAGGCATATTTTATTTTATCTTATTTTAAAAAATTTTTAAAAAAAGTAAAATAAAATAAAAATAATTCATTCGTTTAGGGCGCGAACCCTCATAATATTCGCTTAGGGAGCAAACCCTCATAATATTCGCTTTGGGAGCGAACCCTCATAATATTCGTTTACGGCTCGAACCCTCATAATATTCGCTTTGGGAGCGAACCCTCATAATATTCGTTTACGGCTCGAACCCTCATAATATTCGCTTAGGGAGCAAACCCTCAAAATATTTGCTTATGGAGCGAACCCTCAAAATATTTGCTTAGGGAGCGAACCCTCATAATATTCGCTTAGGGAGCGAACCCTCCTAATATTCGCTTAGGGAGCGAACCCTCATAGTATTCGCTTAGGGAGCGAACCCTCATAATATTTGCCTAGGGAGCGAGCCCTCATAATATTCGCTTAGGGCGCGAGCCCTCATAATATTCGCTTAGGGCGCGAACCCTCATAATATTCACCTAGGGCGCGAACCCTCATAATATTCGTTCATATCTTCATTGGGCATGATAGACCCTATTTTTATAAAATCTAATTCCATTCAATAATAGAGTATTTGTTTTTTCCTTGTTTTAATCACTGTATTATTTTTGTTTAATATTATGTTCAAATCAAGCAAAATAACCCACAAAATATTTCTTAGCACAAACTGGAGCAGAAAAATTTAGTTTTGTTTTTTTCTTTGTGTCACGCCCCGGGAGGGTACCCTAGGCGTGGTCGGCACTCAGAGACTATTGCTAGTCTCCAAGCGAACCACCTAGCCACATCACATCATTCAATCAAATAACCTCTACCGGTCAGCGGAAATATAAATAAGTAATGGACACATCATCATCTGAAGTCTCAAAAGATTTCATAAAACAATAAGGGGTAGTAGGAAGAACTAGCTCACAGTCTCAACATTAATACTCGGCCATTGTCTATGAAGCCTCTATCACCATCATGTGGTGCCAATGACAAATCCATGGCTACCCAAAATGAGAGAAATAGTCTAATCTAACTCTAAAGTATGATGAAATAAAAGAGTGAATCCTCCGGAGTAGGGGAGGCTCACCAATCAGCTGCAATCTCGAATCCTCAATGAAGCGCCCGTTGACGATCTCTAGTACCTGCCTCTGCATCATAAAACAATGCAGTCCAGAGTGGACATCACTACTTGGAATGTACTGGTATGTAAAATAGCTGAGTGAAACGGAAACCGGTAGAAACAATATGGAAACAATAACAACTCAAAATACATATCAACTCACATCATTAGTCAAATGTCCATCTATGCAAGAATAAAGAGTAGACAAGTGACCTATCAACAACTCAAACCTCATCAATCATCTCAGGCTCCTCTCAAGGGAGCTCACCTCCTCTTATCTCAGCACATCTCATCTCATCTCATCACATTTCCTTCAGACTCAGAATAAGGTAAGAAGTTTATGGGAGTTTCTCTTAACCGACAACAATCACTTATGAGCCAGTGATTGTACAACAATCCCGTCGGTGTTGCCACGGCCGTCCCGTACTTGCCAGGTAGAGACTAATCGAAACAATCATGGATAAATCCAAGATGGAGACTGAACAATCAACAAAGTCTGCTATTGATTTTAGGGACATAAACTCAAGAGGAAAACCTCTTCTATGATTGGAGACATAGTTTAATGGGTTCAAGTGGGACTCACTCTTATCCATTTCGGTGCTCGATACTCCTCCCGACTCAATGCTCATAAAACTACCAATCCAATCCAATCAAACCAATCTCGTAGGGAGTTTAACCTCGTCAATGATCGGTATCTCATAGGGGCTTTAGCCTATCATCAATCAAGCTCATAGGGGTTGTGACCCTCTCATCAATCAATCTCATCAATGACTCAAGATTTAGAACTATCATAGAAATCAAGGGAAAAGACACATCGGTGGAGTTCATTTATAGAGACTCACAAACAATCATACTCTGTCAATTCATCATCATTCTCTCATCACAATCACAATCACAATCACAAGCGACAATCACAATCTTAACTCAAGGCTCTAGACTCAATCCTCAAGTTTATTATGCATGCTTTTCAAATTAATCGTGTAGGGTTATGCAAATTCTCATGAAAATATTCAACTTTAAGAAGAAAATTAGTATGATGATCATCAACATAGAAAACATGTAATTTCAAATACACTTTTCAAGAAAAACCATCAAACAAATCATGCATGTAGACTCTTCAATCTTCATCTCACCTATGATCTCTAAGGGGAACATGAGAGAACAATCTCACATTATAGTTTAACCTTACATACCTGTGATGCAATTAATAATCGAGTACTTTCGGGGTCTCCGCTCGAATTCCTCTCACAAGCTCTCCTCTCTTCTCCTCAAGGCCTAGCCTTGTTAGTGTTTAAGGAATAGGACTTAGAATGAGGTTTTAGACCCTTTTCTGGTTGAAAACGACATAATTAGCCGTGTATCAGTGTTTAGGAGGGATTGGGGATTGACTAGAATGCCCCTCGAATTAAATTAGAAATTTGCAGTTTGGAAAACACACGGTCCGCGACGCAGACCTATCGCGTACTGTGTAATTTTAGAAAAAAATATTTTGTACGAGTTTTCTCCATCCCGTCGAAAATTTTGGAAAACACACAAGTGCTACTCAGCGCCAGGTCTGCGACGCGCCTCCGTCGCGAACCTTCACTGTTTCTGTGACATCGGATCATACAAGTGTCCCTCTGCAGCAGATGCACGTCGCGCCTCTGTCGCGGACAGCCACTGTTTTGTGACTTGATCCAAAAATTTATCTTCCGATCGGGTCGCTCTAAAATTCGATCGAGACTATTTTCCCACTCCATTTTCCATGCTGATCACAAATCCGGTCTTGGATTCGCCATACGAGCATCGGAAGATGCGTTACACGCATACCCTCACTCTAGGGGTATTTTGGTAATTTTACCGGGCGTTACACTTTGATTGCAGGCAGGTCCCTCTGCGACCACAAATTTGGACATCAATAATGGAGTAACATTTGTCCGATTTGTGAAGTGAAAAATGACATTAAGAGTCGATTCGGACCCATGTAGCAGCTCAACATATCAAGATTCTGCTTCCCAACTTCAACTCAGGAAACAAGTGTACATGAATAGTGTACTAGCTTTCTTCTGGAGAGCCATCGGTAACTCAATTGAGATTTCAAGTTCAAGCCTCAAACTCAAACTTCAAGATTAGATTTTGATATCAAGGTACCCGCCAAAAAAAGACGAGGTGATAACTGAAGATGCAAAGGAAAATTTGAAAAAAAAGAGGGTCGAGACAAATAGAATTGAATAGATCTTGTATCGTTTCTTTTTAGTTTTATTATATTCAATGTAACAATAGGAGCCACGGACCAGGATCTCGAAAGGATAAGACTGAACTCTCTAATCCATCCATCCATCCATCCATCCACCGTTGCACCTATTTGAACTACACGTGACCTGATTCTCTTATAACCCGAGATATGTAGGCTGCCCAAAGCTAGGGCTCGGTCACTCTTTGCGTGCTCTTTATATCTTTTTTCCTACCTTTAATAATGATTAGGCCAAAAATTAGGCACGTTCACGTCTTTGCTGGAAAACTTTTCACGTTCTCAAGCAAAGAGGGGCATCCTGTTAGCACCTAATTTTTTACCAAACTTAAGTTATTTATTTTTAGCATTTAATTTTGAATCTAAATTAGATATTTTTATCTTATTTAGAATAATTTGAAAACAACAAATATATAGTCACATTTTAATGTAAGTTTTGTTTTAAAGAAGAGAAAATTTATAAAAATATATGTTTTTTCTTTTAATTTTGATTCTAATAAATATTCCAATATTGTTAGTATTTTCTTGATTATATCTTAATTTTAGCTAATTAACTTTTCTATTTTTTAATTTAATTTGAAATAGTTTTCTAACATTTTTATTTCTTCTTCCTTTCTTTTCTTTTCTTTTCAAAAACAAAAATGAAATAAAAAGAAAAATTAAAATAATCCTAAAAACTACTCATTAATTCCAACTCCTCCCCTACTCACCTAAACTACCCCCACAATACTCCCACAAAAAACTCCCTACTCCCTCATATTTTAAAAAACAATACACGACACACACACAGAGAAAAGAATTTTTCATCCATCTTTTTTCTTTCTACACATTCTACAAAGACACAAAAACAAAAATCATCTACTACATTTCTTTTTCACACACACTTCAAAACAAGAGAAAAAAATCTGCACAAATACTCAAACAAAAAAAAAACTCTCAAAAAACACATCAACAAAAAAAAAGACGGAGTTAGAGGTTTGCCTTCGCGGTTCGAGTTCATGGTTCCTATTGTGGTCTACCTTTTGTAAATTCTTCTTCGTAAGAGGTAACACTTATCTTTGTCCAATTTAATATGTTACACTATATTAAAGTTATCAAATTTCGTATGTATTTGACCCAGTGCTATTCTTTGACATTGTAATATGAATTACGCTCAAATCTTTCATATCAATTTTTGTTTAGATGTTTTATATTGTTAAATTTAGTATAAAACTTTTAAATAACTTATTTCATGTTGAGTAAATTCATTGTCCAATTACGATGATGTGTGCATTTACGATTTAATAAATTAAATGACAAAAATAATTAATGATATAAATTCTTTATATAAAATATTGCTTTTAGTTTGTAGGTTCTTCTTTTATTCTTATGACTACTATAAGGAAAAGAAATGTTGGGTGTTTATAATTCCTAACATGCTAAATGTGCAAAACTTATATAAAAAATATATTTGGGTGATCTTACGAACACCGTGCTCACTTTTCTTAGAAATAAATATATAATGAAAACAAAAATAAAAAGTTTGTAATCTTTTTGCATCTCATGTTAGTAATAATTTTTTTAGAATACTAATTTAACAATTTTATATTGATCCATGTAATTAATATTGAATTGTTGAATTATGTTTTCATAAGTCACAATGACTAACACCTAACAAAAAAAAATTAAAGTATTTTGACTTTGAGAAAAAAATTCAAACGTTAAATAATTTTTGTAATTAATTTTTTTTTAAATTAAATAGTTGTGAGCATGATTAGGCCGGTAATAAAGATAGGTAAACATTAGGATTTAAATAACATTGAACAAATATTATTGGAAATACAATAAATAAATAATTTGTGGAAAGGTTGGAAAGCGTTACTACCAATATACCACACTAATAAAATAAGATAATTTAAAACTAGTTTCAAATAAATTACAAAAGACGGGTGAATAACATAATTTTATAAACACAATATGTTCAAAATTAAGTTAAGCTATAAACTAGTTAATAAAGCGACCGTGCTAGAATCACGGGACTCGATGGGTGCCTAACACCTTCCTCTCGGTCAACAGAATTACTAGTCTGATCTTTATTTTTGCAGACCAAAAAATAAAGAGTCATTTCCTTTTGATTAGGGACTTAAATTAGGTGACTTGGAACACCAAAACTCAATTCCAAGTGGCTACTCTGAATAAATAAAATAATCCCTTTTTCAAGATGTCACTTTAATTGGAAAAACTCTATTTTTCAAAACCCACGCGAGGAAAAAATAAGGGTGTGACAATTACAATTTTGAATATCACCCTGCATTCTTAGTTCTTTAAAGATGAAAATTTTGAGTTTTCTAGCCGTTTTGAGTTCTGAGTGTCGGAATTCGGTTCTGTCGAATCCATCAGCTGAACCTGGCCTAGGATATCTTGCTGAGCTGAATTTGGAGTTAAAATAGAGATTTTAGGTCCAAATTTGAATTTTTAGTTCTTTACAGTTGAAAATTTTGAGTTCTCTATCTGTTTTGAGTTCTGAGCGTCGAAATTCAGTTCTTCAAATCCATCAGCTCCGGAATGCCCAACCTGGTCTAGGATAACTTTCAGAACTGAATTTGGAGTCAAAATGGAGATTTTAGGTCCAAAGTTGCATTTTTAGTTCTTTAAAGTTGAAAATTTGGAGTTTTCTAGCCTTTTGAGTTCTGAGCATCGAAATTCGATTATGTCAAATCTATTAGCTCTGGAATGCCGAATTTAATCTAGGAGAACTAGCATGAATGAATTTTGAGTTAAAATGGAGATTTTAGGTCCAAGGTTGCATTTTTAGTTCTTTAAAGTTGAAAATATTGAGTTTTCTAGCCATTTTGAGTTTTGAGCATCAGAATTTGATTCCATCAAATCCATTAGCTCCGGAATGCCGAATCTGGTCTAGGAGAACTTTTAGAATTGAATTCGGAGTCAAAATGGAGATTTTAGGTCCGAAGTTGCATTTTTAGTTCTTTAAAGTTGAAAATTTTGAGTTCTGAGCATTGGAATATGGTTATGTCGAATCCATCAGCTCCATGAAGCCGAACCTGATCTTAGATAACTTACAGAACTGAATTTGGAGTTAAAATGGAGATTTTAGGTCCAAGATTGCATTTTTAGTTCTTCAAAGTTGAAAATTTTGAGTTTTCTAACAGTTTTGAGCTTTGAGATTCGGAATTCGGTTATATCGAATCCATCAGCTCTGGAATGCCGAACCTGGTCTAGGATAACTTGCAGAACTGAATTTGGAGTTGAAATCGAGATTTTAGGTCCAAATGTGCTTTTTTAGTTCTTTAAAGTTGGAAATTTTGAGTTTTCTATCCGTTTTGAGTTTTGAGCTTCGGAATTCAATTCTGCCAAATCCATCAGCTCCGGACTAACGAATCTGGTCTAGGAGAACTTGTAGAACTGAAGTTGGAGTCAAAATGAATATTTTAGGTCCAAAGTTGCATTTTTTAATCTTTAAAGTTGAAAATTTAGAGTTTGCTAGCTGTTTTGAGTTCTTAGCATCAAAATTCGGTTCTGTCGATTCCATCAGCTCCAGAATGCTGAACCTGGTCTAGGATAACTTGCAGAACTAAATTTGGAGTAAAAATGGAGATTTTAGGTCCAAAGTTGCATTTTTAGATCTTTAAAGTTGAAAATTTTGAGTTTTCTATCCATTTTGAGTTCTGAGCGTCGGAATTCGGTTCGGTCAAATCCATCAGCTCCGGAATGTCCAACCTAGTCTAGGATAACTTGCAGAACTGAATGTAGAGTCAAAATGGAGATTTTAGGTCCAAAGTTGCATTTTTAGTTCTTTAAAGTTGAAAATTTTGAGTTTTCTAGTCTCTTTGAGTTCTGAGCATCATAATTCGATTTTGTTGAATCTATAAGCTCTGGAATGCCGAATCTGGTCTAGGAGAACTTGCATGACTGAATTCGAAATTAAAATGGAGATTTTAGGTCCAAAATTGCATTTTTAGTTCTTTAAAGTTGAAAATATTGAATTTTCTAGCCGTTTTGAGTTCTGAGTGTCAAAATTCGGTTCTTTCAAATCCATTAGCTCCGAAAAGCCAAATCTGGTCTAGGAGAACTTTCAGAGCAGAATTCAGAGTTAAAATAGAGATTTTAGGTCCAAAATAGCATTTTTAGTTCTTTAAAGTTGAAATATTGAATTTTCTAGCCGTTTTGAGTTCTGAGCATCAGAATTCGGTTCTATCAAATCCATTAGCTCCGGAAAGCCGAATCTGGTCTAGGGGAACTTTCAGAACAGAATTTGGAGTTAAAATAGAGATTTTAGGTCAATAGTTGCATTTTTTAGTTCTTTAAAGTTGAAAATTTTGAGTTCTGAGTGTCAAAATTAAGTTATATCGAATCCATCAGCTCCAGAACCCCGAGCCTGGTCTTGCATAACTTGCAGAACTGAATTTGGAGTTAAAATGGAGATTTAGGTCCAAAGTTGCATTTTTAGTTCTTTAAAGTTGAAAATTTTTAGTTTTCTAGCCGTTTTGAGTTCTGAGAGTCGAAATTCAGTTCTGTCGAATCCATCAGCTCCGGAATGCCGAACCTTGTCTAGGATAACTTGCAGAACTGAATTTGGAGTTAAGATGGAGATTTTAGGTCGAAAGGTGCATTTTTAGTTATTTAAAGTTGGAAATTTTGAGTTTTCTAGCCGTTTTTAGTTTTGAGCTTCGAAATTCAATTCTGTCGAATCCATCAGCTTCGGACTGCCGAATCTTGTTTAGGAGAACTTGCAGAAGTGAATTTGGAGTTAAAATGGATATTTTAGGTCCAAAGTTACATTTTAATTCTTTAAAGTTGAAAATTTCTAATTTTCTAGCCGTTTTGTGTTCTTAGCATTGAAATTTGATTCTGTAGAATCCATCAGCTGCGGAATGCCGAACCTGGTCTTAGATAACTTGCAAAACTGGATTTGGAGTTAAATTGGAGATTTTAGGTCCAAAGTTGTATTTTTAGTTCTTTAAAGTTGAAAATTTTGAAACCGTTTTGAGCTCTAATATTCGGAATCTGGTTATGTCGAATCCATCAGCTCCGGAATGCCAAACCTGGTGTAGGATAACTTGCAGAACTGAATTCGGAGTTAAAATCGAGATTTTTAGGTCCAAAGGTGCATTTTTAGTTCATTAAAGTTGGAAATTTTGAGGTTTCAAGCCGTTTTGAGCTTTGAGCTTCGAAATTCAATTCTGCCGAATCCATCAGCTCCAAACTGACGAATGTGGTGTGGGAGAACTTGCAGAACTGAATTTTGAGTTAAAATGGATATTTTAGGTCCAAAGTTACATTTTTAGATCTTTAAAGTTGAAAATTTTGAGTTTTGAGCAAAGGAATTCGGTTCTATCAAATCCATCAGCTCCGGAATGCCCAACCTGGTCTAGGATAACTTGCAGAACTGAATGTAGAGTCAAAATGGAGATTTTAGATCCAAAGTTACATTTTTAGTTCTTAAAAGTTGAAAAATTTGAGTTTTCTAGCCTCTTTGAGTTCTGGGCATCAAAATTCGATTATGTCAAATATATTAGCTCTGGAATGCCGAATCTGGTCTAGGAGAACTTGCATGACTGAATTTTGAGTTAAAATAGAGATATTAGGTCCAAAGTTGCATTTTTAGTTCTTTAAAGTTGAAAATATTGAATTTTTGATCCGTTTTGAGTTTTGAGCATCAGAATTTGGTTCTGTCAAATCCATTAGCTCCGGAAAGTCGAACCTGGTTTAGGAGAACTTTCAGAACTAAAATCGAATTTAAAATGGAGTTTTAGGTCTAAAGTTGCATTTTTAGTTCTTTAAAGTTGAAAAATTTTGAGTTCTGAGCGTCGGAATTTGGTTATGTTGAACCCATCAGCTCCAAAACGCCGAACCTTGTCTTGTATAACATGCAGAACTGAATTTGGAGTTAAAATGGAGATTTAGGTCCAAAGTTGCATTTTTAGTTCTTTAAAGTTGAAAATCTTGAATTTTCTAGCCGTTTTGAGTTCTGAGGGTCGGAATTTGGTTCTGTCGAATCGATTAGCTCCGGAATGCCGAACCTTGTCTAGGAAAACTAGCAGAACTGAATTTTGAGTTAAAATGGAGATTTTAGGTCCAAAGGTGCATTTTTAGTTATTTAAAGTTGGAAATTTTGAGTTTCCTAGCCGTTTTGAGTTTTGAGCTTCGGAATTCAATTCTGTCGAATCCATCAGCTCCGAACTGCCGAATCTGGTCTAGGAGTACTTGCAGAATTGAATTTGGAGTTAAAATGGATATTTTAGGTCCAAAGTTGCATTTTTATTTTTTAAAGTTGAAAATTTTGAGTTTTCTAGCCGTTTTGAGTTCTTAGCATCGAAATTCGATTATGTCGAATCCATCAACTTTGGTATGTCGATCCTGGTCTTAGATAACTTGCAGAACTGAATTTGGAGTTAAAATGGAGATTTTAGGTCCAAAGTTGCATTTTTAGTTCTTTAAAGTTGAAAATTTTGAGTTTTCTAACCGTTTTGAACTCTGAGATTCAGAATTAAATTATGTCAAATCCATCAGCTCCGGAATGCGGAACCTGGTCTAGGATAACTTGCAGAACTGAATTTGGAGTTAAAATCGAGATTTTAGGTCCAAAGGTGCATTTTTAGTTCTTTAAAGTTGGAAATTTTGAGTTTTCTAGCCATTTTGAGTTTTGAGCTTCGGAATTCAATTCTGCCGAATCCATCAGCTTCGGACTGCCGAATCTGGTCTAGGAGAACTTGCAGAACTGAATTTGGAGTTGAAATGGATATTTTAGGTCCAAAGTTTCATTTTTAATTTTTTAAACTTTAAAATTTTGAGTTTTCTAGCCGTTTTGAGTTCTTAACATCGAAATTCGATTTTGTCGAATCAATCAGCTCCAGAATGCCGAACCTGGTCTAGGATAATTTGCAGAACTAAATTTGGAGTAAAATGGAGATTTTAGGTCCAAAGTTGCATTTCTAGATCTTTAAAGTTGAAAATTTTGAGTTTTCTACCCATTTTGAGTTCTGAGCGTCGAAATTCGGTTCTGTCAAATCAATTAGCTCCCGAATGCCCAACCTGGTCTAGGATAATTCGCAGAACTGACTGTAAAATCAAAATGGAGATTTTAGGTCCAAAGTTGCATTTTTAGTTCTTTAAAGTTGAAAATTTTGAGTTTTCTTGCCTCTTTGAGTCTGAGCATCAAAATTCGATTTTGTCGAGTCTATAAGCTCTGGAATGCCGAATCTGGTCTAGGAGAATTCGCATGACTGAATTTTGAGTTAAAATGGAGATTTTATGTCCAAAGTTGCATTTTTAGTTCTTTAAAGTTAAAAATATTGAATTTTCTAGCCGTTTTGAGTTTTGAGCGTCAGAATTCGGTTCTGTCAAATCCATTAGCTCCGGAAAGCCGAATCTGGTCTAGGAGAACTTTCAGAACTTAATTCGGAGTTTAAATGGAGATTTTAGGTCCAAAGTTGCAGTTTTAGTTCTTTAAAGTTGAAAATTTTGAGTTCTGAGCGTCTGAATTTGGTTATGTCGAATCCATCAGCTCCAGAACGCCGAACCTGGTCTTGCATAACTTGCAGAACTGAATTTGGAGTTAAAATGGAGATTTAGGTCCAAAGTTGCATTTTTAGTTCTTTAAAGTTGAAAATTTATGTTTACTAGCCGTTTTGAGTTCTGAGAGTCGGAATTTGTTTCTGTCGAATCCATCAGCTCCGGAATGCCGAACCTTGTCTAGGATAACTTGCAGAACTAAATTTAGAGTTAAAATGGAGATTTTAGGTCGAAAGGTGCATTTTTAGTTATTTAAAGTTGGAAATTTTGAGTTTCTTAGCTGTTTTGAGTTTTGAGCTTCGGAATTCAATTCTGTCGAATCCATCAGCTCCGGACTGCCGAATCTTGTCTAGGAGAACTTGCAGAAGTGAATTTGGAGTTAAAATGGATATTCTAGGTCCAAAGTTGCATTTCTATTCTTTAAAGTTGAAAATTTTGATTTTTTTAGACATTTTGAGTTCTTAGCATCGAAATTCGATTCTGTCAAATCCATTAGCTTCGGAATGTCGAAGCTGGTCTAGGATAACTTGCAGAACTAATTTTGGAGTTAAAATGGAGATTGGTCCAGAATTGCATTTTTAGTTCTTTAAGGTTGAAAATTTAGAGTTTTCTGGCTGTTTTGAGTTCTGAGCTTCGGAATTTGATTTTGTTGAAGGCATCAGCTCCAAAATGCCGAAGCTTGTCTAGGGACAATTGCAAAGAAGATTCTCCACACAATCGATGATAGACAATAGAAAGAAGGAGAAAGCTGGAAACAACCAGCACATTGTTAAGAAAATTCATCAACGGCGCTGCACTCAAGTGTAGATAATTCAAAGACTATGAAAATGGATACCCACTAAGGAAATGGAGTAATACATTCTTAAAATCAACAATCACATAGATACACAATGTAAGTTAACCAACCTGTTAATGACATTTGTCACCATTTGATGCATATATACATTCTCATATCTTTTTATTATTTGTAGGGATAAGTTATAGTTTCAAATAGAAATAATATTGAGATTTTCCACATTCTAAAGAACAAAACAATAGAAGTCATGAAATTCTTGCAAGAAGTCAACAATTTTTCATTCTTGCAAGGAGAGAACTCGTGATTGTTGCTGAGTTCGCATTTCACTCTTAAATTAAAATTACTTTAAATGGAAGAAAGAATTGAATCCATCAAAAAGAAGGAGAAAATTGAAAAAAAATCACCAACATTTCCCGAGCAAGTTAGCAAAGAAGAAGAAGAAAATAAGAAGAAGAAGAAGAAGAGGTACCATAACATAATTGTTGCTGCTAGAAGATGACTGTTTTCTATTGCTTTGAAGTCTCCTTATGCCTCATGACTATCAAATCTATCAAAACAATATGAATAATTACCAAACATTATCAAATTAGACAGTGAGGAAGGAGTAAGCTTATTCTAGGCAATCTAGCATATTCCTCTGATTTACAGGTTCGAGCTACCATCAGAGCAACGGTGTCTCTATTGATATTGTTGGGAAAAACCTTAATATGGTCTCTTTGAACTTTATGCATTCCTCGTGTTAGGGTCCTCTTCATGTCACTACAAAGCGTGTCTATACAAGCCAAATCTATTATGGTTGTACAGTACCCAAGAATACGAGCAGGAACTATGTCTCCCGTTTTTATACTGATTATCATCAAACAGATCTATACAAACTTTAATATTGAAGGCGTTGGTGCTATACCTATCATCTAACCATGATCTATATACCATAAATCAGCATAATTTTAGCAGTTGACATCAAAAAAAAATATAATTATATGCTCGTTCAAGAAAGAATCCTTCAGCTAAAACAAATGTTGCATAACTTGTTTCTCCTTAGTTCTTTAAAATATTTTTTGGCAAACTATCCCAATCCTCATAGTCTGAGAATCTTAGTTTATTCCAAGTGACCCAGATTCCTCAAAGCCCAAATACATTCCAAACAAACTGTCCAATAAATTGCTCAATCACCAAGAACAACTTCTCAACTTACTATGTTTCACTTTTAAGACAAGGATTACTAAAACATATGAATGCCGAATTGGGCAAAATTGACAAGAAGAACCCAGCTGAGACGCGTATTCAACTAGTTAAACAATATAGAATTCACAATAAAACTTCAACTAAACCAGAATTCATAGGAGCAATTTTTATGTGTATATGCAGATCTTCAAAAATCAAAAATAAAGAGTTGAAGTACTAAATATAACCAATTCAGAGAGATAGTACCGGGAAGCTTCAAATCCAGAATCGAATCAATCCTTACACATCCCATTTCTAATTATATTCTGTATTCGAACTGTTGCCATCGATCTTCACACGAATCTGGTGTGAGCAACAATGTTGTGTTGCTAGTCAATCTCACCGAAGAGAAGAGGAAGAGGATGGAGCCCGCCGACAGCCTTGGTAGTTCGCAGGTGGTCCGCGACGAGGGTTATTGTGGTCCTTCCGGTGAAAAATGGAAGACAAAGAGGAGAGGAGGTTTGGGGTCTGGTTCGATAGGGAAGGAGGGGATGCCAGTAGGATCTTTGCCGGCAAGGGAATTTTCCCGGTAAGGAAGGGTCATTTGATCACTGCATGTTGACCGGCGGAGGAGAGGGCTGAGAGGGGATCGTTTTATGGTGGAGATGGCGGTCTAATGAAAGTAGGGAAAATACAGGGAGGGAAATATCAATTGTAGCAATAGCAATACAAATTGTTGCCTAAAATAATCTATTGCAGCGGTTTGGTAGATAATTATATCAGGAACTTCATGAACCTTATGCGAGGCATTTAACCGTTGCTATATGTACTCTATTGCAACAGTTTAACTACCGTTTCTATTGAAGTCAATGATGTAACCGTAGCTATAGAAATAAAACCGTGGCCAAAAATATTTATCACAACGGTTGTACAATACCGTTGTAATAAGCTCTCTACGGCAACAGTTATTTGAACAATTGCAATGCTTGTTTGATAATATGTGTTAACAAGCCAATATACTTTATGCAACACGTATAACCGTTGCCATAGACTTTTAAAGCAATGGTTTTGGAACTGTTGCCATAAATATCGTTGCCATAGGCCAAATTTCCAGTAGTGTGCCATCTACATTTGGAACACGTGACCTACTTTGGTATCTCAAGACTCCATCTCCCCCTTTGGAGAAGACCATCACTTTCTGTTTGTGGACAGCCTCCTTCAATTGGAGTATGACAGGATCTTGGTCTTGCTTCTCCTTCACCTCTGCCACTAAGGATGAAGCAGACGCATCCTGAATATTGACTCCTCCTTCATCATTCTCCTCAAGTTGAACTCCCAGTCGAGCCAACTGATGCACTTCCTTGGCTAGCTCCTTCCTTCCTTCCTCCACATGGGCTCTACTACCCGTTGACAACCTGCTAAGAGCGTCAGGAACAACGTTAGCTTTACCTGAGTGGTAGTGGATGCTCATGTCATAATCCTAAAGCAATTCCAACCATCTCCTCTATCGCATATTGAGCTCTTTCTGACTGAAAACATACTGCAGGCTCTTGTGGTCAGTGAACACATCCACATGCACTCCATACAAGTAGTGGCGCCAGATTTTGAGTGCAAACACCACTGCTGCCAACTCGAGGTCATTGGTTGGATAGTTCCTTTCATGAACCTTAAGTTGTCTGAAATCATAGTCTATCACCTTCCCTTTCTGCATCAGTACACATCCCAATCCAACCCTCGAAGCATCATAGTAAATTACAAAGTCCTTTGTCCCCTTGGGAAAGGTAAGGACTGGTGCAGTAGTCAATCTCGTTTTCAATTCTTGAAAACTCCTTTCATATCCATCGGACCACTGAAACTTGACATTCATCTGAGTCAATTTAGTCAATGGCGCGGATAGGGAAGAAAATACCTCAACAAATCTGTGGTAGTAGTATGTTAACCCCAAGAAACTTCTAATGTCATTCGGAGTGATCGGTCGGGGCCAGTTCTTAACCGCCTTAATCTTTTGGGCATCCACTCGAATACCATCACCGAAAACAACATGGCTTAGAAAGGCCGCTGACTTAAGCCAGAACACACACTTTGAAAACTTTGCATACAACTCATGGTCCTTAAGAGTTTGAAGGACAACTCTGAGATGGTTAGCATGCTCCTCCTTAATCCTCGAATACACCAAACTGTCGTCGATGAAAATAATCATAAACATATCAAGGTATTGTCTGAATACTCTATTAATCAAGTCTATAAAGGTGGCAGGTGTATTTGTCAACCCAAAGGACATGACTAAGAACTTAAAATGGTCATATCTAGTCCTAAAGGCTGTCTTTGGAATGATACATTCCCTCACCTTCAACTGGTGGTAGCCAGATCTGAAGTCTATCTTGGAGAAACAAGAGGCACCGTGAAGTTGATCAAACAAATCATCTATCCTTGGGATAGCATACTTGTTCTTTATCGTGACCTTGTTCAGTTGCCTATGATCAATACACATTCTGAGGAACTCTCTTACCTTGACTTCTCTTTTCTCCCTGGCGAAGAAGCGTCCCAAGAAGGCCTCCTCAAACACTGCCCAAATCAAACATGGGGCATCATCCCTTCCACCCTTCTTCCATTATCTGAACCACAGTCTAGCCACACCCTTGAGTTGGTAAGCAACCAGTTCAACCCTATGAGCATCAGCCACGTGCATCACTTGGAACACCTTCTCAAGCTCCTCCACATAGTTCTCAGGATCTTCAGAGGATGCAGACCCCGTTAACTCAGGTGGATTCATCCTAATAAATTCTCAAACTCTAGAGGTGTCATGAGAATCTAGTATACTTGCGCCTTGTCTCGTAGCAGGTGCTGCGACAGCCTGGGTTAAAGCTCGAATAGCCTGGCGTAGCTCGGCGTTGGAGACCTCATCTTGAGGGGGTTTCTCAACAAGGACAGCTTGATCCATTGGCTCCTCGGGTACTTAAGGCTCAGGTGGATTAATAGCTTGCCTTACAGGACGTCCCCTTCCTCTGACAGCTCATCTAGGAGGCTTGTTATCAATTCCTCACGCATAGAGCACGAATTAGAAGAGAGTTTTCATAGAGTTTAACTCTATGGCACAAATATGGGAATAAGAAAGATGTGTAACCATTCCTAATGCCTTATAGCCTCCTGCTTATGAAATGTGGTCGACAACACACCTATAAACAAGACTCTACTAGACACGACTTCATAGACTCCCTAAGACACTTGAACTCTGTGCTTTGATACCAAGTTTGTCACGCCCCGGGAGGGTACCCTTGGCGTGGCCATCCCTCAGAGACTATTGCTAGTCCCCAAGCGAACCACTTAGCTTCATCACATCATTCAATCAATAAAATCTAATGAACAACAAAAATTATGACTAAGTAAATGGGCACATCTTATCTAAAGTCTCAAAAAATAAATATGTAAAAATGAATGCTAGTAGAAGGAACTAGCTCACAAGTCTCAACATCAACGCTCGACCATCGTCTATGAAGCCTCTATTACTACTCATGTCGTGCCAATGACAAACCTATAGCTACCCAAAGTTTACATAAGGGAATAGTCCAATCTCTAACTCTAAAGCAAGATGAATAAATCATAGTGGATCCTCCAAAGTAGGGGAAGCTCACCAAATCAGCTGCAAATCTCAGATCTTCAACGGAGCGTCTGTTGACGATCTCTAGTATTTGCCTCTGCATCATAAAATGATGTAGTCCAGAGTGGACATCATTACTTGGAATGTACTGGTATGTAAAATGGCTAAATGAAACAAATACTGGTAGAATAATATGGAAAACAACATCAACTCAAAATAAACATCAAATCACATCAAATTGCCAAATGTCCATCTAAGAAAGAATAAAGAGTAGACAAGTGACACATCAATAACTCAAACTCATTTCAAAGGAGCTCACCTCTTCTCACCTCATCTCATCTCATCTAAGAGGAGCTCACCTCCTCTCATCTCATCTTAAAACTCATCTTAGACTCAGAGTACTCAAGGTGGGAAATTTATGGGAGTTTCTCTTATTCGAAAACAATCACTTATTAGCCAGTGAATTTACAACAATTACACTGATGTTGCCACAGCCGTTCCAAACCTTCCAGATAAGGAACGCTCAAAAACCATATCAGCTCACCCAATATGGAGTCAAACTCAATAAGTCCGTTATTGCTTTCAGGGACTATTACTCTCGAGGGAACCATAATATATGTGATGGTTCTATGCCTCACCTACGTTTGGCGACATAGTTTGATGAGTTCGAGTCAGACTAACTCTCCCTCTTTCAATGCTCGATACTCCTCCCATGACTTAATGCTAACAAAACCTCCATCTTAAATCTCAACCGATCTCATAGGGACTCACTCTCCGTCAACGACCAGTATCTTATAAGGACTTTAGCCCTATCATCAAACATCTCACAGGGTCCTTAACCCTCTCATCAATCTTCTCATCAATGACTCAAGATTGTATAACAATCATTAGGAAGCAAGTGAGTAGACATATCGGTAGAGTTTATTTATATGGACTCATAAAACAATCAAACTATATTGACTTATCATCATCCTCTCATCATACTCAACAATCTCAACTCAAAGCTCTAAACTCAATTCTCAAGTGCATTATACATGCTTCTCAAATTAGTCATGTAGGGTATGCAAATTATCATGAAAATATACAATTCAAGAAAAACAAATCCGATGATCATCTACACAGAAAATATGTAATTTCAAATAAATTTTTTAAGAAAAACAATCAAGAAATCATGCATGTAGACTCCTCAACCATCAACTCATCTATGACCTCTATGGGACACATGAGAGAACAATCCCATGTTTTATGTTAGCCTTACATGCTTGGGATGCAGCTATCAACCAAGCACGTCAAGGATCTCTGCTTGAATCTCTAAACTCAAGATCTTCTCTTCTTTCTTCAAGCCCTAGCCTTGGTAAAGTATTGGGATAGGAATTATAATGGGGGGTTTAGACCCCTTTTATGTCAAAACAACCTCATTAGATCGTGTAGAGAGTTTAGGAGGGGTGGGGAATTGGCTGAAATGCCCCTCATAATGATTTAGCGATTTTCAACTCGGAAAAGACACAGTCCGCGACGCGGATTGGTCGCGAGTAGTGTATTTACAGAAAAGAGTTTTTGAACAAGTTTTCTTCGTCACATTAAAAATTTTCAAAAGGATATAAGTGCTGGTCCGCGATGGGTGCGGGATGTGCCCCTATCGCGTACTAACACTATTTTTCGCTTTGGATCGAAAAATTATCTTTTGATCGGGTGTCTCTAAAAATCAACCAAGACCATGTTTTCACCAAGTTTTATGTGCTGATCACAAATATAGTCTCGGATTTGCCATATGATCATCGAAAGATGTGTTACGCGCATACCCTCTCTCTAGTGGTATTTTGGTAATTTTACCAGGCATCACACTACCTATGGTGCTTAATTATGTTATTTACTTTGAGGGTGAGCCCGGGGACATGTCATGGCTCCCGTCCTATCTTATGATTAGAGGCATTGTTGGACATCTTCTAGACTCTCTTACGTTTACATACTAAGTGTTGCATTCAGGGATTTAGTTTATGGATATGATTACATCATCATGGATTGATTATGAGCTTATTTTACGGTTCATTTTATGATGTGGTAGATCCCAAGGCCCGTATTGCCCCCATAGAGTGAGTAATACTTACTCGCCCATTAGACTCTATAAACTATTTGCTTTGTGAACCCATGTTAATCCCTATCCCTAGAATGTCCCCATAGCGTGAGTCCTATTTCCCTGTCCCTTAGAATTATGTGTTTACTATTTCATGTACACTTCCAAACTGATGATGTGTGGATAGATTCTCTGAGGCTTGTTTGGGGACATTTGGGTTCTCATTCGCCATTTCACTCCGAGACCCTAGGTCCAGGTTGTAACAAACTTGGTATCAGAGTGTTAGGTTTCTAAATGATCCTCGGAGTCCAACATGCCATGTCGAGTAGAGTCCTATTCATGGGTGTAAAGTGCACCATGCCTATGAGTGGAGACTACAATGGCGTTCTAGGAATTGTCTCACTTCTTCATGTCTTATTTCGTACTATGAATCGTATGATTGGTTTCCAAATCTTGATGGTGTCCTTGTCCTATTATACAAGATGCCTGGAGGAAGAGCTCCCCTACCAAGATCGACTACATATAATGAGGGTCAGGAACCTCAAGGGCCTATGGAAGAGCAAATCTATAATGGTAAATTCTGTATGGTCTTTGTTATGCTTGCCCAGGTGGTGGATTCTCAAACTAGGCAGACAAATCTTCCTCGGGATCCCACCCCAGCTTTTAGGGGGAGGGATTTCACCCGGATGAATCCTCTAGAGTTCTATGGGCCAAAGGCTGACGAGCATGCTCAAGAGTTCATTGATGAGATCACTAAGGTGTTGATTGTTATGGGTGTCACTTCTGAGCAGCAAGATGAGTTGGTTTCTTATCAGTTGAAGCATCAAATAAGAATATCGAGAACATCCTTTGGAAAATGTTCTAATAATCCAGACAGTGGCATGAGAAATTACCTTTTGCTATTTTGGGATATCGCACGACCACTCGTATATCAATCTGTGCAGCTCCATACTTATTAGTCTATGGAACTGAGGCTGTCATACCTCCAGAAATTGAAATGCCTTCGCTTCAAATCATTGTTGAAGCAGAAATTGATGATACAAAATGGGTTAAGAAAAGGTAGGAGCAATTAGTATAAATAGATGAAAAATGATTGACGGTAGTCTATTTCGACCAATTGTACTAGAAAATGATGGCTCAAGCCTACAATAAGAAGGAACGCCCTAGAAATTTCGAGGGTGGTCAACTTGTTGTAAAATACATCCTACCCCACCAAAGAAAAGCTAACGGGAAATTTCCCCCAAATTGTCAAGGACCTTATATCATTAAACGAGTGTTACCAAGAGGAGTTTTGCAATTGGTAGATATGGAGGAAAAGGTAGCCGACATAATGGTTAACGCAGACTCGGTCAAAAGATATTATATCTAATACTCTTGGTTAAACAATTGTGCGATTAGTGTTCCCAAGAAGAGATGAAAAAGGTCCTTCATCCTCTATTCGAACACCACCCACCTCTTCAAAATTTTCCCTCTTTGGAGCCGCAAAAAAAACACCCCTTGATTGAACTACGTGCGACCTGATTCCTAAAAGGATATGTATGCATCCCTATCTTGGGGTTCAGTCCAACAAACAAGAATATATATATATATATATATATATATATATATATATATATATATATATATATATATATATATATATATATATATATATATGCTTTTGAGTGTTCAAAGCTGAGACATACTTTAATGGTTCCAAAGTTGCGAATTTTTCTAGAAGCTTTTCTCACATGTCCCAATACAACCTCTTAGTCAATCTTAGAGGACCTTCAAAGTATGGTGTCACAGATGTATGATATTACAAAATGAGAGAGTCTTACAAGTGAAAACCCCACGACACCGTAAGGTGACATTAAGCAAAAAGGAAAGAGAATTATGCTCCAAATTGAAAGGCACAACATTGTTTTTTGAGATTTTGACTATTTGGATGGATCGAAACATATAAGTTGAAATGCATGTCATGATTCCTTAAATCAGTACATACATTTATATAAATTTCTTTGATTCTTTTACTTCTATCTTTCTTTTCCTTTTCCCGTCTTCAAGAGATAACTTTTCCTCGTAAAGTTATGATCCATCGCGTCACCCCATCGTACTTGTGTTGAGTCGTTTGCACTCAAAATCCTTTGTCAAGTGTTAAAGGAAAAGTTGTGAAATTTACTAACAATTTTCTAGTTGAAGAGCGAGGGGCATACACAACCGGCAAAACGCATTTGTGGATTAGCTAAGATAAGTGAAAAATTAAAAAAGATAAATGTTATGGTCAGTCTCGGTAGGGGAAGATCACTAAGGCAAGGGAGTGCTTGTTGAAATAAGCGGATCCAGGCAATATGCGTAAATCAATATTAGATCAAAGTATTCATGGCGCGCATCTAAAAAGATAAGGATTGGCTTTAAAGAGCTTTTAAGCAATTTGATCAATCACCAATAAAGTCAATCTTCCAAGCCGAGTGGATTACATGACAAATCAAAACCCCACGGGATCAAGACCACAAATCAACCACCAGTTAGAAAAACTAAAAAGTCATTCTTTGATTAAACAGGCACGAGCAAATCCTGTAAATAGTTCTGAGAGACGAGCACCAATGGTACATTCTCAAATCTTCGTATGCGATATGATATGCGCATAATAAAATCGCTATTAATTCATATAAAAATTTAGTAAAAAGGACCGTTGTTTTCCTAATCAAAACTAGAGCATATTTTATTTTATTTCTAATAATAAAAATAAAAAGTAAAATAAAATAAAGTCCCTTTGTTCTTCATAAGGTACGAACCCTCATAATATTCGTTTAGGGCATGAACCCTCACAATATTCATTTAGGGAGCGAACCCTCATAATATTCATTTAGGGGATGAACCCTCATAATATTCGTTTTGGGCACGAACCCTCATAATATTCTTTTAGGGAGCGAACCATCATAATATTCGTTTAGGGCACAAACCCTCATAACATTCATCTAGGGAGCGAACCCACATAATATTCGTTTAGGGATGAACCCTTATAATATTCGTTTATGGAACGAATCCATATGATATTCTTTTAGGGCATGAACCCTCATAATATTCATTTAGCGAGCGAACCCTCATAATATTTGTTTAGGGCACGAACCCTCATAATATTCGTTTAGGGAACGAACCCTCATAATATTCGTTTAGGGAGCGAACCCCCATAATATTTGTTTAAGGAACGAATCCTCATAATATTTGTTTAGGGCACGAACCCTTTTAATATTCGTTTAGGGAACGAACCCGCGTAATATCCATTTAGGGAGAGAACCCTAATAATATTCATTTTGGGAGCGAACTCTCATAATATTCGTTTAGGTAGCGAACCCCCTATAATAGTCGTTTAGGGTGTGAACCCTCATAATATTCATTTAGGGCACGAGCCCTCATAATATTCATTTAGGGCACAAACCCTTATAATATTAATTGAGGGCACAAAC
The DNA here is from genome assembly GCA_029948455.1 of Solanum rostratum. Classification (NCBI taxonomy): domain Eukaryota; kingdom Viridiplantae; phylum Streptophyta; class Magnoliopsida; order Solanales; family Solanaceae; genus Solanum; species Solanum rostratum. The sequence continues at coordinate 63,627,625 of CM057048.1, forward strand.
CCTCATAATATTCGTTTAGGTCACCAACCTTCGTAATATTCGTTTAGGGAACGAACCCTCATAATATTCGTTTATCTCTTCATAGGGCATGATAGCCCCCATTTGTTTTTTCATAAAGCATAAAAGCTTATTTCATTCAAAAATAGAATATTTGTTCTTTTTTCCTTTTTTATTATTTTATTATTTTTGTTTAATTTGATGTTCAAGTCAAGTGAAATAATCCACAAAATTTTTCTTAGCACAACCTGGGGTAGAAAAATGTTGTTTTGTTTTGCTTGTCTTTGATTGTAGGCGAGTCCCTCTGTGACTACAAATTTGGACACCAATAATAAAGTAACATTTGTCTGATTTGAGAAGTGAAGAATGACATTAAGAGTCGGTTCAGACCCATGGAGCAGCTCAATATTTGGAGATTCAGCTTCCCAACTTCAATTCAGGGAACAAGTGTTTACGAATAGTGTACTAATTTTCCTCTAGAGAGGCATCAATAACCCAATTAAGATTTCAAATCTCAAACCTCAAACTCAAACTTCAAGATTAGATTTTGAGATCAAGGTAACCGCCAGAAGAAGGCGAGGTGATAACTGAAGATGGAAAGGAACACTTGAAAGAAAACGAGGGCCAAGACAAATAGAATAGAATAGATCTTATATTGTTTTCCTTCAGTTCAATTATCTTCAATGTAATAATAGGAGCCACGAACCGTAATTTTGACGGGACAACACTCAACTCTTCAATCCATCCATCCATCTCTGCACCCGTTTGAACTACATATGACTTGATCCTCATATAACCCGAGATATGTAGGCTGCCCAAAGCCAGGGCTCGGTCACACTTATTTCCTCTTTATTTTTCTAACTTTTAATAAATGATTAGGCCAAAATTAGGCATGTTCACTTCTTTGCTTGAAAACCCTTCATGTTCCCAAGCCAAGAGGGACATTCTGTGAGCCAGAACTAAATTTTTTAACCTTTCAGTGTTTTTAAATATTTATTTTGGGTTTAAATTATATATCTTCATTTTTATCTTATCATAGTAAGTTTGTCCGAAATAATTTGAAAATTATAAAAATAGAGGCACATTTTAAGATGAATTTGTTTTAATTTATTCCAAAAGTTGATGTTTTTAGTTGAGGTTTTAATAAATAAACCAGAATTTTCAAATCATAATTTTAGATTAGCTGTTTAACTTTTTCTATATTATATTAGTTTAAAAATTAAATAATATTGTCATCCTTATGTATATAAATATTTTATATATGCGTCTGTACCATATTTATATAACATTAGAAAAAACCTAAACTATCTAACAAAACTACCCCACAATAAACCAACTACTCCCTCACTTTCCACATCTACACGTCACACACACAACCGACTCCCACATAAACTTCTATATATACACTACAAACAACATGCAAAGAGGGGAATACATTCATACACTTGGAAACAAAAAAAAGACACACGTCACAAAAAACAAAATTCACACAGGCACACACACACACAAAACACTGCACAAACACTCATAAAAGAAATTCTTCAAAAAAAATAAACAACTAGAAAAGTGGAGGTTGAGGTTTGCTTTAGAGATTTCGGATTTGCAGTTCCGGATTGTGGCATATTCTTTGTAAGCTAATCTTCACGAGAGCTAACACTTAATCCTATACATTGGGGTTATTAGATTTTATTTGTGTTCAACCCATTAATATTTTTATGTGATAATATGAAGTATATATGTTCAAATCTCTTGTACCAACTTCTTATCTGTATCTTTTATATTGTTTAATATAGTGTAAAATTATTAAAATAGCATGTAGTTTATTTTAGGTTTAAACAACCCACTATTTGTTATATGCTAAAGTAAATATAATGTCCAAATTTATTTTTATTTTTCTATCTTAATTTTTATGAAGATATGAGTATTTAATAAACTAAAAATGAAAAAAAAATCAATTACATGGATTCATTATATAAAATGTTTCTTTTAGTTTCTAGGTTCTTCTGTTTATTTTTATGACTAAAGTGAAAAGGGATAAATTTTAGGTGTTCATAATTCCTAACATGCAAAATGTGTAAAACTTTTATAGGATGCATTAGGATGTTCTTACTAATATCGTACCCATTTTTTTCCTTAGGAAAAACATACAATAAAAATGCAATAAAAATGGAAAGTTTGTAACCTTTTTTACATCTCATTTGGGTAAATGATTTTTTAGAATACTATTAACAATTTTGTATTGATCCATGTAATTGATATTAAATTGTTAAATTATGCTTTTCATAGATTAGAATGACTAAAATAAATAAATAAATAATTTTTTTGGACTTTGTATTTAGGAGAATGATTAGGTTGATAAACAATGATAGACAAACATTAGGACTCAAAATTTATCAAATAAACTTTCTTTTGAAAACTACAAAATGATAATTAATTCATGGCAAGGTTGGAAAGTGTTGGTATCAATACATCATAAATTCTAAATAAATTGAAGAAGGTAGGTAAATAAAGTTTTGTAAAGCCAAGAAATACAATATATTCAAATTAACATAAGTCATGCATAAATCAATAAAGCAACCATGCTAGAACCATAAGACTCGAGGGGTGCCTAACACCTTTCCCTCTATGAACAGAATTGCTTACCCGAATTTCTAGTTCGCAGATCAAAAAAATAAAGAGCCACTGATTAGGGATAAACACGGTGACTTGGAACATGAAAACTCAATTTTAAGAGGCGACTCTCAATAAATAAAATAATCATTTTTTTCAAAAATTTCACATTAATTGGAAAACCTCTAGTTTTAAAAACACCACTCGGGAAAAATCGGGGTGTGACAGCTAGGCTATGGGCTCATCATGATTCTGGGGCTCAAGTTGGTTAGCTTTCAGTCTAACCGGATGCCCTCTTCCTCTAATAGTTCTTCTTGGAGGCATGGTCGTAGTTCTGCAAACACGTAAAACATGGATTAGGAAAAAGATTTCATAGAGTTTAACTCTATAGCACGAGTCAGAATACAAAATAAGTGTAACCATTCCTAATGTCCTATAGCCTCCTGCCTATAAAGTGTGGTGCACAACACACCTATAAACAAGACTCTACTAGACACGACTTCATAAACTCTTAAGGACATTTGAACTCTGTGCTCAGATACAAACTTTGTCACATTCCAGGAGGGTACCCTAAACGTGGCTGGCACCTAAAGACTATTGCTAGCCCCCAAGAGAACCACTTGGACTCATCACATTTATTCAATCAACAGTTATCATGTCAATGAAGACTAAAAATGAATGTAGGTGGACATTCTCAAATAAAGACAATAATGACAAAACCAACTGGACTAGTATGACAGAAACTAGTCAGACAATATCCAAATCATCAATCCCAAATCTAGTCTATAGAGCCTCTAACTAAACTATCTAGATGGGACCATGACAGGCCATGACTACCCAAATAAAATGAAATACAATTCTAACTCAAGCTAGATGAGATCTAAAAGAGCATCCTTCTGAAGTAGGGGAGGACTCATCAATCAACTAGATGCGATTTGATCCTCAACTATGCACCTACTGATGATCTCTAATGCCTGCTCTGCATCATGAAAAGATGCAGGCCCAAATGGACGTCAGTACATGGAATATACGAGCATATAAAATAGCTAAGTGAAACAGATATAGATAGAATAACAGAACTCAAAGATTCTCAATCAAAATGTCAAATGTCTATCTCAAGCAAGAATAAAGAGTAGAGAATGAGCCATCAACACCAATCCAAATCAATTCGATCTAATAAAGTCAGAGTACTATCAGTTTGGAACCTGTCTAGAGTTTTTCTTATCCGGCAATAATCACTTATGAGCCAGTGATTGTACAACAATCTCGTTGATATTGCCACAATCATTTAGTACTTTCCAGGGTAAAGAATGAATCGATCTATAATGGACCCCAATCAACTGAGTCCTCTATTATTTTAGGGACCTATATTGAGAAACATCTAACTTAACGGTTTCAGTCATCTCCTACGTTTGGCGACGTAGTTAATGAGTTTAGATTAGGCTTACTCTTACTCATTTTGGTGCTTGATACTCCTTCCAAGACTCTACGCTCATAAGATAATCATTCTCGATCAGCTAGTCCCATTTGGACATTTGTCAACTCAAATCATCACACTAACTATCGACTCTTTGGTTATATTCTTTAAAGGTTCAGCTCTTGATTCAAGAGAGTCTGTCATGTATCAGTCTAACTCATAGCATTCAGGAAGCAAAAGTGGAATTAAAGTATTTAGGGATTTCATAGGCTCTCTAGGCTCAAATTACACTCATGCATGCTCAATTAAATAAAATTTGTAAAATAAAATAAAATAAGAATTCATGCTAGGGTTCATGTGGTATAGTGAAATCATCTATTTCAAGTAGTTAATTTACAAAAATAGTAATTCATGCAAGATTATGTAGAAGTACATTATAATTTAAGAAAGCCCATGAAGAAACATGTGTTGGAGACTCAACTCACTCACGACTCCATCAATTTGGGGTATGGGGCACATTGAAGAACATAATCCATGTTTTGGGTAGCCTTACATACTTAGAAATAGAAGAACAATCAACTTCTCGAGGAATCTCTACTCACCTGCTTGGTACCCTAGCTTTTTCCCTTCCTCGATGCTTTCTGAAATTTCTAAGAGATTTGGAAGAAAAATACCCTTAGGGTACTAATAAGGGACCCTAAACAAGTCCAAAACGTCATGAATTTTCATTAAAAAGGATGAAAAAAGACAAAATTGCCCCAAGAAAAACTGCCGAAGTGGACCACAAAACCCCTTTTACGACCCATGAAACAGATTATGGGTCGTGGTCCTCTCTCGTGGAAAGTAGACCAAAATTGTCAATTTATTATTCTCATTCTACAACCCATCAGGCGATTCGTGGAACACGTTACGAGTTGTGTTCCCTCTCATAGAGCGTGGACCAAAATTACAGATTTTTTGAATCTTGTTCCACGACTTGAGAGACGTCTCATGGAATGGGTTACGGGTCATGTTCCCTCTCGTAAAATCTCTTCTATACTTAACCAAAAATTTTCAACTCTGGAAAATCTTTTACGACCTGGTCCACGGGCTCTACTCCAGACTACGACTCATAAACCTTTTCGTAGAACCAGGTCTGAGGACCTGTTTCACTTAAAACTTTCTGGGGTATCACGGCTTCCCTCGGTCACAAGAAGTCTAATTAAGTTTATAAATCTTAACATTAAAATTAATAAAATATCTAAAGTTATTAATTTCTTTCTGTATAGTAAATTTAGCGTTATGAATTTATCTCAAGAACTTCTATTAATATAATATATAATTGTCTTCAATAATATATTTGCATTATAACATTATTTCTTGTAATAATTGACTTATCAATGGTGCTTGAATTCCATAACTTGAATATTAAAGTACTATAATACACCCAACTTAAAAATCAATTTAATATACTTTTTATATTTTATATTATATTTATTTAATTATATTGTATTGTATTGAACGAAGATAATTTATCATATCGAAGGATTGTGATCGACTTTTTCGAAAGGTTGTGACTTTTTCAAGGAGTTGTGACTTTTTCGAAAGATTATTACTTTTCCGAAGGTTGTAACATTTTTGAAGAATTTTAACTTTTCTAAAGAGATTACTATAATTCCCCAACTCAAAAATCAAATTTAATATATTTTAAAAGCGGATAATCTTCCACATTGAAGGATTGTGACTTTTTAGAAAATTGTGTCTTTTTCAAAGGTTTGTGACTTTTCCAAAAAATTGTGACTTTTCGGAGAGTTATGAATTGTGACTTTTTTGAAAGATTTTGACTTTTCAAGGAATTGCGACTTTTCGAAAAGTTGTGAATTTTTCAAAGAATTATGATGTTTTCAAAGGGTTATGACTTTTCTAAAAGGTTGAGAGATTTTTGAAGGATTGTGACTTTTTCGAAGGGTTTTTAAAAAGGTTGTAACTTTTTCGAGAAGTTGTGACTTTTTTGAAAGGTTATGACTTTTTCGAAGGGTTGTGACTTTTGCAAAGGGTTGCTACTTATCCGAATGGTTATTAATTTTTTTATGATTGAGACAGGCTAAAGTAGATGCGTTTTGAGTTTTGTTAACGTCTATTGGGTTATTTAATAATTTTTAAAATATTATATTATTTAAGAAAATAAAATAATTTATATAGAAGTGCCTAACATTCTCTTTTATATGATTTTGCCACATGAGCCCCAAAGGAGGAGTGATTTTTCTTTTGATTTTGCGGGCGGGAAGACAAATTTAACTTGCTTTTTTAGTTGACTAGGACAGATTTAGAAAATAGCGTTGCTCACTCACTTAAGTGGAGATGTTCAAAATGCTTCAGATACTTTAGATCTCAAACTCAAATGGCACCAGATGCAACTTTGATGATTTCGCCGCCGTTGTAGCCTCGTTGAGAATTGACGAAAACCTCTCTCCCTCTCCCTCTCCTTCCCCCTCTCCCTCTCCCTCTCCCTCTCCTTCTCCTGCTCTGCCAACTAGCATTCAATTTTTCATCCGTGACGGTGCCTAAACCCTAGTCCTTCAAGAAAATTCCATTGACCCTATTGCATCTGTTCATCAAACAATTGAGTCGATCACCGGAATTCAACCATTTCAATAGACTCAGTGCACCAGCTATGGAACAGATTCAGTTGGCCCAAAGGTTATCGGAATGTGGTATACAAAATGACGATACCATACAACTCAGTGCACGCCATTCTCATACGTGGAGGCTGATGAATGACTTGAATTCCCTTATTCATGACCTCTGCAACTGCAATGATAACATAGAGATTAATGCTAATGTTGCCCGTATGAGGAAGATGCTTACCAAGTTTCTTGCGTTGATCCGAAAGGGTGGCGCAAAGAAATCTGAGGAATATCTGTTGATATTTATTCACTCCGCTGTTCCTGCGGCTCTGGTAAAGCTTTATGTATCTCCTTCTGTAACTGCCAAAGAAGCTGCTCATGGATGTATTTGTCATTGTATAAATTCATGTAAGACACTTTTTCCCAGCCCTGTAACTGTATATAGGCATTGTGCTCCTATATGCTTAAAATTTTGTGAGATTCTGAGAGGGGTTTCTGGTGTTGATGATGCTTTGTATATATTCTGTCGTAGTAGTTTAGCTGCTTTGATGGAGTGGTATGAACATGATATTAAGAGTGTGTTAAGATTGCAGGATCTTTTCCCTTTTGTTCATGAGTTGGCAAGTAATTTGGCGCATTCTTTAGAAATAAGTGAGCGATCAGCTGAGTTTACATGGTTACCGTCTAACAATGTGGATGAATTTATCAAGTTTCTGCATCCGGTAAAGTGTGCAATACGGCTTGAAGAAGAATCTCGCAGTCCAGAGTGTTACCTTACATTGATGCAAGGCACGTTTATTGTTTTTCGTAACTTGCTGGAAATATTGGACCTGTGTCTGAAGAAACTAGAAAGCCAGCTAGGTTCGATAGACAATGTATGCTGTTGGTGCTGGTATCTTTTAATTCTAAAGGAGTTAAAAAGCCTTTCAAAGCTATCTAAGTGTTGGGAAGAAATATTTTGGGATAAGATGAGGGAAAGAAGATATGCGTTGTGCTTTTTGATTCTTAAAGTTCCAGGAAGGTATAAAGAGTATCGGTGGATTCTTAAGCACAAGGAGGTAACATTTTTTAGGGTAAGGCAGAGTTTTGCATTGAGGATGCTTCAAGAAGGGAGCCATAGAAACGAGGAGGTTTACGAGATGCTCATTTGTAGGTCTCGTTTGTTTGAAGAATCATTTGAGTACATAGGACATGTAGATTCTAGATTGCTGGGAGGCGATTTATTTATGCAATTCAAGAATGAAGAAGCTACTGGGCCTGGTGTGTTGAGGGAGTGGTTTTCCTTGGTATGTCAAGCCATTTTCAACCGTCAAAATGCTCTGTTTGTCTCTTGCCCAAATGATGGTACAAGGTTCTTCCCAAATCCAGGTAAGCTTTCTTTGAGGTTCATTGTACTCTTTCATGAAACTCATGTATGAAAGTTTTACTGATTAATTGCTACACAAATTAAGTAATTCCAAAGTGTATTAATTATTATCCTTTGATGAGAGTAACTCATTTCTTGCAACATCTCTACTTTTTCAATTCAACTTTTGCATCCTTTCCGGTCTTCGAGAGATTTGCTTTGATTTGGCTTATGACCGTGGAGTTTCACCTTTCTCTATGTTGAAAAAGATTAGGTTTTAACTCAAAATACATCCTTTTAGGTGTTTCATGGTAGATGTAAATGACATGGAAACCATACTAGACTTCATAAGTTCATTTACCGTCTAGCAGAAAAGCTGAGTTTTTGTTTCCTTTTGTCACTTCTGCCAATATATCTCCCCACATCTTTTTATTGCTAGGTTCTTTCATCATGAAAGTCTATATCTACTCATTAGGGAAAAAAACAGAAAAGGAAATTTGTGGAATACATTGTTAGAGACTGGGAGTTGTTGGTTTTGACTAAACATCCGATTTGTAGATTCTTGGAGGAGTCGCTTGTGAAAGAAATGACTCTGGTAGGTGAAATATCAAAATTTGACTGCAAATGAACGTTTTTGAGGAAAGTAAATCGATTCAAGTGATTTAAAGCCATGCATAAAATGTACATAAATACATCCCACCTTTGGGATAAATTTGAGTGCCTCGTAGCCGCTAAATTCAACCCCAAAATCCAAATATTCAACAAATGACTCAACATAATATGCCACACCACAAGTGATGTTAGAGACCTTGGCTACTATCTTCTTTTTACATTGAAACTAAGGAATAAAGCTTAAAGGACAATCACCAATAAGCTTCCACACTAATAATTATCAACACAAAAATCACACCATTCAACCCAACTACTATCAGTGGAGAATTAATAATTATAAATTATAAGCAAAATATTTACCATTATATCTGAAGTACATATAAGAATAATTTACTGAAACAAAAGGTAAATTGACTATGAAAAAAAGTATGCATCATGCTTTTTGAGGTCTTTGCTCAACTCCAAAAAAGGAAAAAGGAATTAGATTAATGAAAACTAAAGAACCTTCGATTTAATTATACGGTCAACACAATCTTCCTCGAAGAATCATCAAGGTGACTTTCTTGTTAGAACTTTTAACATTCATGTTCTTTGTGTGATCCATCGTTCGTTCATGCAGAAATTTTGATTTTAAACCTAGTTGTCTATAATCACTCCTTTAGCTAATGACAGATGCTATTGTTGATAGTCCAGTGGCATACATAGGATATTTTGTAAGCGATGTCACATTTAGATAAGTAAAACATTTGTAAATAAATGAAAAGTTATTGAAATCATATTTAAAAAAACATAACTCATGTAAATTACTGCAGCGTTCCTAGAAATATAAATTGCATGATTAATTTCTTCTTTCCATGTTTTGCTTGAAAGTTGTTCAATATATCAAATATTATATTGTCTAAGTTAATTATTAAGTTGTATGCTTGGTTGGTTGGTATATATTTCTTTTTCAAGTAAGGAGTTCCCGGATCGAGCCTTACTCAAAACCAGATTTCTACCGGACAAAGATAAAGGGAGAGTCACTTGATTATAGACTAAAAAATGCAACAAAAAATCTGGCATAGTGCAGATTCAAACTCCTGACAAATAGTAAACATTGAACGCGCTTGGCCATTGAGCTAGGAAGCTCAATCTGTTAAGTGGAGTCATTTTGTATTATTACTATACCTGTTCTGCTTTCACCTATTCTCTCTCTCTCTCTCTCTCTCTCTCTCTCTATATATATATATATATATATATATATATATATATATATATATATAGGAATTGTAAAATTTTCCAACCAAAAGGTGTCGGGTAACACCGTTTGGTAGAATATGGGTCCATCCCTCGTTGATACCATGATAGGAATAGGTGAACAAATCTACAGCAACATGGTGCAACGTCCATTATAATTTCTCTTGGAACTTCTTCTTCTTAAGATTAGGATTACAATTATTTATGTTTTTACTATGGACTCGTATTCATTCTTCATGAATGAAGCAAATTGTATTCTTAAATATTAGTCATAGAGGTCGAAGTATTTCAAAAGAAAACAAAGTTCCTCAAGAAGCAGAATCTGTTGTTATAGGATCCTAGTTAATTAGTTGATTTAAAGTTATAAACATTAAGATTTAACTAAAGAAGAATTTATAAAAGTGATATTTATATAAACAAATGAGTAAATTCCTAAATTTTAGTGGTTTCTACCAATTTATCTAAGTAAAAGTTTAATAATTAAACTTAAATTGATTTCAGAGTCTTAAATATTAGAAAAATAATTAAAATACAATCATGCCCAATGTGAAATCTATCTTTAAAAGGTAAAAAAAGGGAACCCATTTTGCTAAGGGTGTTCATACTTTTAATATGATTCAGATTATATAATTTTGTTTGGGGGTTGAGTTGTTAATAGCGCACTATGAAGAGTAGAGCTTATGTAAATGCAAATACTGATTCATTATACATATATATTCTTGGTAATAGTAACAAAAATTATTCATCTTTTCGCTCATTATTTCATTGTTATGCTTAGTTCAGAGATCTTTCCTTGTTTTAGATCCTTTGGAAGCTGTGATTTTCGAAGTTGTTGCTAATTTTAGCCCTCACATTTTTCTTTGCACATTTAATGTTGTGTTGTGTAGAATATTTTCTTCTTCCAAAAAATTTCGTCCTTCTGAGTACAAAGTTTTAAGCAATGTCACTTTTTGTAGGATTCGTAAGGCTTTTACTTAACATATTTTCTGGATTTGTTTTCTTTACGGTAGTATCTTATTTTCTAGATCTGTTGGAAGTTAGGAATAGGTTTTAGCATACATTGTGCCTGGCCAGATCCCTAAAGTACATTGTAAATATGTGACAACTGATATTGAGGCAAATAACTTTTAACTCGTTTTTGCTTAAAAGGGAGGGCAACTTGGTGAGTGGACGAATACATGTTGATATATATTTATAATGCCAACCTTTTTGAGGAGATCCAACCATTCTAACATGCTGAGATTTTTAAATTTAATTATATCTCAATTTTATTTCTCATGTTAGTATATTTTCTTAGTTGTTTTATTATTGATGTCCCTTGGTTCTCTGTTCCCCCAATCACACCGGCTATCAGATAAAGTTCATGAATCAATGATCGAAGGAGATCAAGTCTTATTTGTGGCCATAACAATTCTAACTAGAAATCTTTCTCAATGAAGCTGCTTTACGTTTACTTGGATTATATGGCATATGAGTATTAATTACTAGTTGTATTATCTTTTTTTCCTCGTTACAATACGTGAAACAATTGGGAAGATTATCCATCAGAGTTCTCTAGATTAGGATGAAAATTGAAGCACAATTGCATTTATAAGATACTATCTTTGATGTTTCACGAGAAGTTATATTATTCTCTCTGCTACAATGCAAATAACCCTCATCTGCATTTTGTGCTTGTAGCATCTAAAGTGGACCCCTCGCACCTTGAGTATTTTATCTTCTCCGGCAGGATGATTGCGTTGGCCTTGCTTCATAAAGTACAAATAAGTATTGAGTTTGATCGGGTGTTCTTTTTGCAATTAGCTGGAGAGAATATTTCATTTGAAGACATTAGGGATGCAGATCCATACTTGTACTATGGTTGTAAGAAGATACTGGAGATGGATACGAAGATGGTGGATGAAGATATCCTAGGCCTAACATTTGTTTGTGAAGATGTAGAGTTGGGATCCAGAAAAGTGGTGGAGCTTTTCCCGAATGGGAAAGATACCATAGTGAACAGCGAGAATAGGGATAAGTATGTTGATCTTCTTGTTAAACACCGTTTTGTCACATCAATCACTCATCAAGTAGCCCATTTTGCTCAAGGTTTTGCTGACATAATTATTGACGGACAGCTCCGAGAATCCTTTTTCCAGATCCTAGATCATGAAGACTTTAACAGGATGCTTCATGGGAGTAAAGTTGTTGTTTCTGTAGAAGACTGGAAAGAACATACAAATTACAATGGCTACAAAAAAACTGATCCTCAGATATCCTGGTTTTGGGAGGTACTTATATCTTGTCCACTATTAATTATGTTTCCAAATATTAACTATCGAGAAGTCCACCTTTGTGGCTTTAATCTTCTCTTTTTTCTTTGTTTTCAAAAGTTGTAGATTTCTATTCTTTCAAAGTTATTATTCGGGATAACATTTTCAAAGTTTTCTTTTTCTATTGCTGCAGATAGTTGGGCGTATGTCGTCTGAGCAGAGAAATGTGCTTCTCTTCTTCTGGACATCAATAAAGTCTCTGCCTGTTGATGGTTTTGGTGGTTTAGATTCTAAACTTCACATCTATAGAACCTCGGAGTCTCATGATTTTTTGCCTTCCTCCCGCACATGCTTTTACCGCCTGTGTTTTCCTCCTTATCCATCTATGGATGTCATGCACAATCGTATTAACATAATCACCCAAAATCATATTGGTTGCAGCTTCGGTGCCGAGTGATGTGCAACTTTTTGGGCTGAACTAATACATATGATATGTAATATTCTTCTAAATAGAATATATAAGAAATGCCAACCTTTTGAAACAAACTTAGCAGGTGGCTCAAGCAAACTAATAGCTTAAAGTTAAACTCAAATAGAGGCGTTAAACTTATTTTCAAAAGTATTATATTTTTCTGTGAAGTGTATTGTTCAAACTTTTGAGATGCAAAATTAATAGTTTTCTTATAATCAAGTTTTTTCTTCTAATAATTCATTTTCAATTGATAATATATATATATATATATATATATATATATATATATATATATATATATATATTTCTTGAGACATCTATTCTAGATGTATCCAACTTCTAATGATTTTTTTTATATGAAAACTTACTTTTTCTACAAATGGCACTCAATAAATAAAAATTTAAAAAATGTGTTCAATATTTGTTTTCTAAAAGAGCCAATAGCCTAGTATTACCTAAAAAAAATAGGGTCCTTTGAATTTGGGGCGTAAGGTACTTGCCTATTTTAAAGAGATTCTTGAGTAAATATATCAGTGGGCAAAGGTTTTTTCAATCAAATGACTATGCATATGTAGTGTATCGATATTGTATAAAAATCGAGTATAAGCGGGTATATACAACATAAAATTATGTATTAAAAATGTGTATATATCCATGTAAACTGTTTATACAATATTCACACATAATAATTCATCCTTGTCATGATTCGAGCCTACACCCTAGTTGGGATATGTACCTTGAACCACAAGTGATCCCAAGCTAATCCATGGAATATATATCAAAGCTTACTATATGAAAACTAAAACGAAAGTTGAAACATACTAAGATAATATAAAATGAAAAAGTGAAGAAATCCATGGAACAACATTACTAATGTCTGAATAAAGCCTCTACTAAAAAGGAATGAAAAATTTAGTCTGGCGGGACATGACATTAACTTGCATCAAAGTCAAAAGATCATAAAATAAATAAAAGTTTGATACTAAATTCGTGAGTTCCCCAAAACAAGGATGACTCACCAAAACGCTAACTAAAAAAGCAGCAACGTCACTAGCGATGGGTCTGAAAATGGGTGCAAAATCTACATCATAAAAAGATGAAGTGCAGAAAAAGCAAGCGTTAGTATGTGAAATGTGTGTCAGTACGTGGTATGTACTAAGTATGAAAGAAATAGAAACATACTCATGTAAAATACATATGAAATAAAAGTGGACAAAATTTCTAAAACAATAATCATAATAAAGGAACTGAAGAAATAAACTGGATGTACATGCATAAGTGTCCGGTTAAATTCTTTCAAAGCATACAAATGCCAACATGAGTATAAATCAATGCCCTTGTGTAATCATCTTCAGAAAATGACATACTTAAAAATGACCATATACAATTAAGAACATAGTAAAAGGTAGGGGTGTTCATGAACCGGGTTGGTTCTGATTTTTTAAATGTCAAACCAAACCATTCGTGTTGGGTTTTTAGATATAAAAATCAAACCAAACCAATAAAACTCAATTTTTTCAACCTTGGGTTTTTTGAATTTTTTCAGGTTTCTTGGGATTTATGATTTTTTCGAATTTCTCAGTTTTTTGGGGTTTTTATGAAATTCACGTGTTTTTGAATTTTTTTAATAAAGTATTTATAAAAATATAGAGATAAGTGTCAAAAACACACCTGTACTATCCTCTTTTTTTGAGTTTCATACCTAAACTATTGGAAGTCTGAATTTCATACCTAAACTATCACTTATTAGTTTGAGAAACACACCTATATCTTTAATTCCACTCTCACCATGGTGTGTATACTGCACTCTTTCTTTTATGTTTTAAAAAATATCACATCACATTCTACATGGATACATTCCATCTTGGCAAAACATAAATAAATAAACTATAGTATTGGTTAAAATTAAATATTAAAATATTATTATTTTTATAAAATATAAAATATTTTTCTTACCCCACCACTTCCTCTCACCGTACTCCCCCTCCCCCCCCCCCCCACCCGAACAAAAATTGTAATTTTTTGAAAAAAATTCTTACTTCATCTCCCCCTTAATAATAATCTAGATAATATTTTAATTTCTTTTAGAAACAAATAATTCTACGGTACTCCACTTAATCCTCCATTTTTTTGTTTTTTTAGAAAATTATTTTTATTTGTCGCAAGATTTTTTTTAGAATGAATTTTTTATTTCTATTATATTCGATAAAAAAACAAAAAAATTAAAAAAAAAAAGATAAAAATAAATTAGGAGCAGAGGATTAGATGCAGATGGAATAGAATTTTATTTAAAAATATCAATTTTTAGGTAAAAGTGGAGTAGGGCTGAAGTTTGAACTTTTTAAAAATATTTTATAACAGAGATTAAAAAAATAAAAGGACGGGGATTATTGGGGGGAGGGGTGGGGGGTACGCAGGGGTGTGGGCTGCGGGGTAGGTGAGAAAAAATATTTTTAAATTTTATTTAAATTTTTTTTGGAAGAATATTTATACTTTAATCTTTTACTTTTAACTAATATTAATATTTTATTTAATTTTTATTAATGTAGCATGTCATTTGGCAATGTTTTATCCAATAAAAGAGAGAGTGTATTACACACTCCAAGGTGTGTTTCTCAAATTAATAAGTGACAATTTATGTATGAAAATCAAAATCCCAATAGTTTAGATATGAAACTCAAAAAAAAGGATAGTTTAGGTATGTTTTTGATGCTTATCTCTTCATTAAACTCAATTGATTTATAGGCTATGTTCTATTGTTAATTGTAAAGTGAATTAAGCCCTCATATGCTGCAATGCATTGAAGTTATGAAGTTATGAAGGTGCATGTCCCCTTTAAAGCTTGATTTGTGCATGCGTAATTTATATTATGATTTAAATGTGATTTTTACTTATGTTTTTACTTGAATTTCATAATGCATTGTTGATTTAAGTTTGAATCTCCATTACCCATGCTAATCCCATCTCATTCATGGCATATGCATATATGAGTACGATTTTATGAAGTTTATGAAATGTGTCAAGACCCAATTATGCTTATGTATATAATTTTGATAAGATAATAGTTATGACAAGAACGTGATCACATAAATGTCTATGATTATGACTCATTGATCAATTATGAGTGCTTACACCACTATGTTCAAGGGAGGATCGATTGATGTTCGAGGCGGGGTGGACTATCCCCAAGATTCCATACTCATTTCTCAAGAAGATGCTCCAAAGGAGCTCTTCCAATGCTCGGAAAGTGTTCATGAAGAATGTTTTGGCTTTTTAGCTTATTATGAATGATTATGAAGAATGTGATTTAACCTTTAAGCCTATGAATGCATGTAAATGATTTGAAAGTCTTATGCCTCTTTTACAAGCACATATGTATACATATATGTATTCTAGTGAGATGCTGACCTAGCACTGATTGAATTGGAGGCGGGGTGGGCTATCCCCAAGGGTACATACTCCTTTATCTTGAACTATGTGCCTAACATAGGTATATATTTATGCCCCAAGGGGGAAAAATGAAAAAAAGAAGAATGTTAAGGATCTACCTTTGGCAAGTAGGCCACCTTTTTATCCAGTGTGCAGAAGACGACGGAGTTCCAAGTTATAGCGCACATGGTCTTATGTCGATTGTGTCCCATCCTCAATCTATATGAAGTATTTTCGCATTCATGCATCATATATTTCATGGCATATTGATATGTTATTCCCTTGTTATATGATTCTTTCTATATATGTGCCCTTATCATCAAACAATGAATTGCAGGTTTAATGAGTACATGTGCATTGCATGCTCGCATACTTAGTACATTCAAATGTACTAACACATACTTTTGCTTACATGATCTAACCATGTAGGGACCAAGGACTACATTCATCCACCGTACGATGTTTAGCCTAGATCTTGAAATTGTTTGTCGTTGTGAGTCCTATCTTCCAACAATTCCTCTACCTATGATGATTAGTTTATGTTATTTACCTTGAGGGTGAGCCCAGGGACATGTATTGGCCCCCATTCTATCTTATGATTAGAGACATTGTTGGACATCTTGTAGACTCCCTTATGTTTACATGCTAAGTGTTGTATTCAGGGATTTCATTTATGGATACGATTATGTCATTATGGATTGATTATGAGATTATTTTATGGTTCATTTTATGATGTGGGAGATCCCAAGTCCCGTACTTCCCCCATAGAGTGAGTCATACTTACTTGCCCCTTAGTCTCTATATGCTATGTGCTATGTGAACTCATGTTAATCCCTATACCTACAATGTCCCCATAGCATGAGTCCTATTTCCCTATCCTTTAGAACTATATGTTAACTATTTTATGTACACTTTCAACCGATGATGTGTGGATAGATGCTATGAGGCTTGTTTGGGGACTTTCAGGTTTTCATTCGCCATTTCACTCCTAGACCCTAGGTCCGGGTCATGACAAGCTTGGTACCAAAGCATTAGGTTTGTAAATGATCCTTAGAGTCCAACATGCTGCATCGAGTGGAGTCATATTCATGGGTGTAAAGTGCATCATGCCTATGAGTGGGAGACTACAATGACGTTCTAGGAATTATCTCACTTCTTCATGTCTTAGGTCGTGCTATGAATTGTATGCTTGGTTTACTGATCTTGATGGTGTCCTCTCTGCATTGTAGAAGATGCCTCGAGGAAGAGCTCCCTTACCAAGATCAGCTATATTTAATGAGGGTCAGGCACCTCAAGGGTCTATGGAAGAGCGAATCTGTAATGGTAAATTTTGTATGGTCTTGCTATGCTTTCCCAAGTGGTGAATGCTCAAACTAGGCAGATAAATCTTCCTCAGGATCCCTCCCCGGCTTCTAGGGGGAGGATTTCACCCGGATGAATCCTCCGGAGTTCTATGGGCCAAAGGCTGAGGAGGATGCTTAAGAGTTAATTGATGAGATCACTAAGGTGTTGACTATTATGGATTTCACTACTGAGGAGAAAGATGAGTTGGTTGCTTATCAGTTAAAAGATGTAGCCCAGGTGTGGTACACCCATTGGTCGATGAAGAGAGTTGTGGTAATGTTGTTAATTGGGAAGAGTTCAAGTTTGTCTTTCTGGATCATTTCTTTCCACTTGAGCTTAGGGAAGCCAATATGACTGATTTTATCAACCTCAAATAGGGTGATATGAGTGTGAGAGATTATGCCTTCAAGTTTACCAGGCTCTCTAAGTATGCTCCTACACTTATGGCTGACCCTCGTGCAAGAATGCACAAGTTCATTTTTGGTATCTCTCACTTGCTTTTTAAGAAATATCATATGGCTATGCTTATTCAGGATATAGATATCTCTAGGCTCATGGTATAGGCCGAGCAGATAGAAGATAAAAGCTTAAGGAGAAGAGGGTGCATGATCCTAAGAGAGACCATTATGATGGTGCATTCTCCAACTCCAGTGGTGGTGGTTTTAGTCGCTTCCAACAGTGCCAAGGTTCTAATGCTAGACATCCTCCTCCAAAGGCACCTATTTTGGGTAAGCCATTACCTCCATGATGTAACAAGTGTGGGAGGAATCACCTTGGAAATTGCTTGTGGGGTTCGTGGGCTTGCTTTGGTTGTGGAGAGGCGGGGCACAAGCTTTCTCATTATCCAAAGGCACTGAAAAAAGGTCAAATTGTTCAAGAAATTCCAGCCCAACCTAGAGCTCCACTAGGTGGTGCCCCCAGAAATAGTAGGTTTTATGCTTTGCATGCTCGACAGGAGGTGGAAGAAGCTCCTGATGTTGTGACTGGTATGTCAAAAGTCTTTGATTTTGATGCTTATGCTTTGCTTTTATGACTCCTCCGTTGGTTGTTAAATTTGGTTTGAGTTCAAAAATTTTGAGAGACCCCTTTTCAGTTTATATTCCCGTGGGTGAATCGGTTGTTGCTTGAAGAGTTTATTAGGGTTGTTCTATTTTCGTGTTACATAAAGTATATTTGTGTGATCTTGTGGAACTTGAGATGTATGATTTTGATGTGATTCTCGGGATGGATTGGTTGTATGGATCATATAGCTCTATAAATTGCAGAACCCGGAAGGTCAAGTTCCAATTTCCGGATGAGCCCATTCTTGAGTTGAAGGGTAGTGACTCCGCTATTAAGGGTCAGTTTATTTCTTACCTTAAGGTCCGACAATGATCTATAAGGGGTGTATTTATTATATTGTGAGAGTCAAGGATGTTAGATCTAAGTCACCTACTCTTGAATCGGTCCCGGTGGTGAATGAATTTTTGGATATGTTTCCTGAAGACTTTCCTAGTATTCCTCCTGAAAGGGAACTAGACATAGGCTTAGATATTCTCGTAGATACTCAACCTATCTCTATTCCTCCTTATCATATGGCTCCAGTTGAGTAGAAGAAGTTGATGGATTTTTTGGAGAAGGGCTTTATTAGGCCGAGCATATCTCCATGGGGTTCTCCGATGTTATTTGTAAGAAAGAAAGGTAGATCTCTTTGGATGTGTTGCCTAGAATCGATGACCTATTTGATGAACTTCAAGGGGCTACCCATTTCTCAAAGATCAACCTTCGTTCCGGTTATTATCTGTTGAAGCTAAGGAAGTGTGATATTCGCAAGACAACCTTTCGGACAAGGTATGGGCACTTTGAATATGTGGTGATGTCATTTGGTTTGACTAATGCTCCCACTATGTTTATGGAGCTTATGAATTGGGTGTTCAAGCCATTCCTTGATACTTTTATGGTTGTATTCATTGATCATATTCTCATTTATTCCCGAAGTGAGCGGGAGCATAGTAATCATTTGAGGTTGGTTCTTCAAACTTTGAGGGAGAAAACGTTGTATGCTCAGTTTAGCAAATGTGATTTTTGGTTGGGTGAGGTATCTTTTCTTGATCATGTGGTGCCCGGTGATGGTATTACGGTTGACCTGAAGAAGACTGCGGCCATGAGGAATTGGACTAGACCATTGATCTAACGCCCGGTAAATTATCAAAATACCCCTAGAAGAGAGATGTGCGCATAATGCGTCTTCTGATGCTCGGATGGAAAATTTGAGGCCGGATTCATGATCACCACAAAAATTTAGTGGGGGGAAGGGTATTGGTTGATTTTTAGAGTGACCTAGTGAATAGATAATTTTTCGTTCCAAAATACTGATAGTTCGTGATAAAGCCACGCCGCGAACCAATCGTGAAGGTGCACTTATGTTTTTCCTTAATTTTTCGACGGGATTGAGAAACTTCATTTAGGAAATTTTTTACCAAAAATGAACTATCCGCGACCAGTCCGCATCGCGGATTGTGTTTTTTTACAGCTGGAAAATTTCTAAAATTTTGAGGGGCATTCTAGTCCATTTAAAAACCCATTCTAAAATCCTCTTCCCTACAAAACTTAGTAAGTTAGGGCTTGAGGAGAGTTGAGGTTGAAGAGTCAAGAGGAGATTCTAGAGGAATTGTTGTTAGCAATCATCCCAGGTATGTAAGGCTAACCTAAAACATGAGATTCTTCTCCTATGTGTCCCCTTTGAGTAAATTGAGTCTATGATTGAAGATAATGAGTGTGATGTGAGGATCCTTGAGTATTCCACTGAGTTTTTACTTAATTCATATATTTTACATGAATTGATGATCATGACGAACTATTTTACTGCATAACTTGTTTTCATGAATGATTTTACAAAATTCTATGTCTATTGTACTTAAGAATGCAAAAATGAGCTTAGAGGGAAAAAGTCTAGAACCTGAATAATGATGATGTTTGTGATGTTGTGATTGTGGTCCAAATTGATTAGAGTCTTGATGATGATGTTGACGAGAAAGTTGTTCATGAGTCTTAAACACTTGAAACTAAATTCTAAAAGAATGTTTCAAGTCCATGATGTTGATGTTGATGAGACGATTTTGACGTTGATGTTGATGAGATGAGTTGATGTTGATGATCATGTTCAGATTGATGTATTATGCCCTTATGGGACCGATGATAATGTTTTATGAGCATTTCGAGTTCTGGGAAGAGTATTGAGCACCGAAATGGGTGAGAGTCAGTCCCACTCGAACTCATTCACTACGTGGCCTGCGTATGAGAGTACCGAACCACAATGCGGATGTTTCCTTTGTCCCAAAAGAGGACTAATGTTATTTCTTGTGGATCCACTGATGGTGATGTCCTTTACCCCGGGCAGCGTACTGGATGGATGTGGCAACGACATCGCTTCGTTGTATCATTATCGGCTCGTAGGTGATGGTTGTTGGTTAGAGAAACTCCCAGTTAGGTCCTACACAGATAGTACTCCAATGTTGATGTGATGGTATGAGTCTTGATCGATGTCGATGCTTTATTACCTACTCTTTATCCTTGTCCTGAATGGGCATGAGTCCTTTGAGTTGTGTCGAGTTTCCTTGAGATGAATCTAATGTATTGATGAGATGTTGATGGTTATTTGTCTACTCTTTATTCTTTCTCTAGATAAACATTTGACAATCTGATGGAGTATGATGTTGAGTTGATGTTATCCCTATATTATTCTATGTGTACTATTATATTCAACCATCTTGCCTATCGTACATTCCATGTACTGATGCCACTCGGTACTGCATCGTTTCATGATGCAGATATAGGAGGTAGAGGACTTCAGCAAACGCATCGTTGAGGTTTAGAGATTCTGAGTTCAATTATTGGTGAGCCCTCCTTGCTATTCGGAGGAGCCTTTTTCGTTATCAGTTATTTTATTTTATTGAGTTGGGTAGCTATGGCCTGTGATGGTACCTTTTTAGACTGTCTAGTTGAGTTTAGTTAGAGGCTTCATAGACATGAGTTGAGGTATGATGTTGAGGTCCTTTTTCCCTTTGATGAGTTAGCATTTACATTTCCTTACTATTAATGTTAAGATTGAGGTTGCTTGGCGATTAGCCCTTCTTATTGAGTTAGACTGATAGACGTAACTCACTGCTTTATCCTAATTACGCTATGCTTGATTTTGAGCGACTGTCCTAAGATCGAGTGGTACGCTTGGGGACTAGTAATAGTCTCTAGGTGCCGGCCACGCCCTCCCGAGGCGTGACAATTTGCTCCTTCAGATATTCAGAGTTTTCTTGGGTTGGCTAGCTATTATAGGAGGTTTTTTGAAGGTTTCTCATCTATTGCCTCTTCATTGACTAAGTTGACCCAAAAGAAGGTTAAGTTTGTATGGACAGAAGAATGTGAGAAGCGTTTTTAGACCTTGAAGGATCAGCTTATATCAACTCTTGTTTTGGCTCTACCGAATGGCTTAGATGGGTTTGTGTTGTACTGTGATGCTTGTCAGATTGGGTTGGGGTGTGTGCTTATGTAAAATGGTAAAGTGATAGCTTATGCATCGAGGCAATTATAGATGCATGAGCATAATTGCCTGATTCATGACCTTGAGTTAGCGATTGTGGTATTTACTTTGAAAATTTGGAGACACTATTTGTATGGGGTGCATGTTGTTTTCACTGGTCACAAGAGTTTGCAATATGTGTTCACTCAAAGGGATCTTAACTTGAGGCAAATGAGATGGTTGGAACTCCTTAAGGACTACAACATGAGTGTGCAATATCATCCCCGGCAAGGCAAATGTTGTAGTTGATACTCTTAGTAGGTTATTCATGAGGAGTGTGGCTCATGTTTAGGAGGAGAAGAAGGAGTTAGCAAAGGATGTTCACTGTTTGTCTAGGTTGGGTGTTAAGTTTTCCAACTCTAATGATGGTGGTATTCATGTTAAATATGGGGCTGAATCTTTGGTGGTTGTTGATGTAAAGGCTAAGCAAGATCTAGATCCATCATTGGTTGAGTTGAAGAAATTAGTCCTCGAAAAGAAAATAGAGTTGCTCTCCCAAGAGGGATATGGTGTGCTTTTGTATCAAGATCGGTTATGAGTTGCAGATGTGCATGACCTTAGGAGAGAGATCATGATCGAAGCCCATAACTCTCATAATTCTATACACTCGAGATCTACTAAGATGTATCGGGACTTTAGAGAAGTGTATTATTGGCATGGTATGAAGAAGGATATAGCCAAGTTTGTATCTGAATGTCCTAATCGTCAACAAGTGAAAGTAGAACACCAAATGCCCGGATTCCTACTTGGAAGCGGGAGGATGTGAACATGGAATTTGTGGTTGATTTCCCTCAAAACCAAAGGCAATTTGACTCTATTTTGATTATCGTTGATCGGATGACTAAGTCGACTCATTTCCTATGGTCAAGGCTACTTTTGGTGGGGGGTTCTCCTGCTCTTGGGTTGGTTTTGGTCGCTTTCAACAGGGCCAAGGTTCTGGTGCTCAGGTTGCTTATGCTAAAGTGCCTCCTCCTAAGGCACCGGTTGGTGGTGGACCATGGAATCCTCTGTGTGACAAGGTTGGGAAGCCCCACAAGGGTGCTTGTAAGAAGAATTTGGGAGCCTGCTTTGGTTGTGGTGATAAGAACCGGAAGACTGTTGATTGTCCTAAGAATGTTCATGGAGGTCAAGGTTAGGTGGCTCAAGGTGATCAAGGCCGACAAAGAGCTCCCTAAGGTGTTTCCCGAAGAAACAACAAGTTCCATACACTTCATGCCTGTCAGGAGGTTGAGGAAGCTCTGGATGTTATGACCGGTATGTTAAAGTCTTTGATTTTGATGCTTATATTTTGCTTGACCCGGGTGCAAATTTGTCTGTTGTGACTCCTCTGTTGGTTGTTAAGTTTTGTTTGAGACCCAAAATTTTGAAGGATCCTTTCTCAGTTTATAATCCCGTGGGTGAATCTTTTGTTGCACATAGGGTCTATCGTGGTTGTCCTATTTTTGTGTTGCATGAAGTCTTCCCATGTGATCTTGTGGAACTCGAGATGTTTGATTTTGACATAATTCTTAGGATGGATTGGTTGCAGGCATCATATGCCTCTATAGATTGTAGAATCCGGAAAGTCAAGTTCCAACCTCCCATTGAGCTCGTTCTTGAATGGAAGGGCAGTGACTCCATTATTAAGGGTTGATTTATTTCCTACCTTAAGGCCCGGAAGAGGATGTCAAAGTGGTGCTTATCACATTGTGAGGGTCAAGGATATGGAGTCCGAACCACGTACTCTTAAGTCAGTTCCGGAGGAATGAGTGTTTGGATTTGTTCCCCGAATACTTGCCTGGTACTCCTCCCTAAAGCGAATTAGACTTTCACATAGATCTTCTCTGGGACATTCAACCTATCTCTATTCCTCCCTATCATATGGCACCGGCTGAGTTGAAAGAGTTGAATGATCAGTTGAAAGACTTATTGGAGAAGCGCTTCATTAGGCCAAGTATATCTCCATGGGGTGTTTCAATGTTATTTATAAGGAAGAAAGATTGATCTCTTCGGATGTGTATTGATTAAGGAAATTGAATAAGGTGATCATTAATAATAAGAATCCGTTGCCTAGGATCGATGATTTGTTCGACCAACTTCAAGGGGTTACCCACATCTCAAAGATTGACCTCCGTTTCGGGTATCATCAGTTGACAGCTAGAGAGTGTGATATTCCTAAAATGACGTTTTGAACAAGGTATGGGCACTTTGAGTTTGTGGTGATGTCATTTCGCTAAACTAATGCTCAGGCCGTGTTCATTGATCTCATGAATCGGGTGTTCAAGCCATTCCTTGACAGTTTTGTGGTTGTCTTCATTGATGATATTCTCATTTATTCCCCTAGTGAGCGGGAGCATATGGATCATTTAAGGTTGGTTTTACAAACCTTGAGGGAAAAGAAGTTATATGCCAAGTTTAGAAAATGTGGGTTTTGGTTGGGTGAAATAGCGTTTCTTGGTCATACGGTGTCCGGCGATGGTATAAAGGTGGACACAAAGAAGATCGAGGCCATGAAGAATTAGCCTAGACCATTGACTTCTTTGAATATTCGAAGTTTCCTTGGGTTGGTTGGATATTAGAGGAGGTTCATTGGAGGATTCTTATCTATTTTGTCTCCGTTGACTAAATTGGCCCAAAATAAGGTTAAGTTTGTGTGGTCAACTGAATGCGAGAAGAGTTTTGAAACTTTGCAGGATTGGCTCACATCGGCTCCTATCTTGACTTTACCTAATGGCTTGGAGGGATTTGTGGTGTATTGTGATGCCTCATGGATCGGGTTTGGGCTGTGTACTTATTCAACATGGTAAGGTAATAGCATATGCATCAAGGCAATTGAAGGTGCATGAGCGTAATTACCCAACACATATCTTGAGTTAGCGGGGGTGGATTTTTCCTGGAAGCTTTGGAGACACTGCTTGTACAGGCTACATGTTGATGTTTTCATCGATCACAAGAGTTTGCAATATGTGTTCACTCAAAATGATCTCAACTTGAGGCAAAGGAGATGGTTGGAACTCTGAAAGGACTATGATATGAGTGTTCAATATCACCCTGGCAAGGCCAATGTTGTAGACGATGCTCTTAGTAGGCTGTCTATGGGGAGTGTGGCTCATGTTTGGGGAGGAGAAGAGGCAGTTGGCAAAGGATGTTCCCCGATTGGCTAGGTTTGGTGTTAGGTTTGCCGACTCTAATGATGCTGGTATTTATGTTCAAAATGGGGCCGAGAGATTTTATTCTCATACGGCTTCTCTCTTATGTGCATAATAAGAATAATACATAGAATCAAAAAAGCATCTTCAGTGATTGTTGATGTTAAAGCTAAGCAAGATTTAGATACATCATTGGTTGAATTGAAGAAATTGGTTTCCAAAAATGAGATTGAGGTGTTCTCCCAAGGGGGAGATGGTGTACTTCGGTATCAAGACCGACTATGTGTTCAGAATAGGGATGTTCTTAGAAGGGTGATCATGAGTGAATCTCACAACTCTCATTATTTTATTCATCCAGGATCTACTAAGATGTATCGGGATTTGAAGGAGGTGTATTGGTGGCATGGTATGAAGAAGGACATAGCCAAGTTCGTATCCGAGTGCCCAAGTTGTCAACAAGTGAAGGTAGAGCACTAAAGGCAGATGTGGGAAGATATGAACATGGACTTTGTGGTTGGTTTTTCTCGAACCCGAAGACAATTTGACTCCATTTGGGTTATTGTTGATCGGATGACAAAGTCAGCTCACTTTCTACCTGTCAAGACTACTTTTAGTGTTGAAGATTATGCAAGGTTGTACATCCAAGAGTTGGGAAAGTTGCATGGTATGCCTAGGTCTATCATATCGGATTGTGGTACACAGTTCACTTCTCACTTCTGGGGATCGTTTCAAAAGGGACTTGGTACTAATGTTAAGTTAAGCACCACCTTTCATCCTCAAACAGATAGGTAAGCTGAGAGGAGAATTCAAACCTTGGAGGATATGTTGAGGGATTGTGTGTCGGAGTTCAAGGGTAATTGGGATGACCACCTTCCACTCATCGGGTTTGTCTATAATAATAGCTTCCACGCTAGCATTTGTATGGCACCGTTGAGGCTTTGTATGGAAGGAGGTGTAGGTCACCGGTGGGGTGGTTTGAGTTGGGGGAAATGGCATTGATTGACTTGGATTTAGTATTGGAGGCTATGGAGAATGTGAAGTTTATTAGGGAGAGGTTGAAGGTGGACCAAAGTTGTCAGAAGTCTTATTCGGATGTTAGGAGGAGGGATCTTGAATATCATATTGGTGATTGGGTGTATGTTAAGGTTTCACCTATGAAAGGTTTGATGCATTTTGGTAAGAAGGGGAAGATAAGTCCTCGGTATGTTGGCCCTTATGAGATTGTTGAGCAGATTAGAAACTTGGTGTATAGGTTAGAGTTGCCTCCGGACTTGAGTTCCATTCACCCTGTCTTCCATGTGTCTATGTTAAGGAAGTTATCTGGTGATCCTAGCACTATTGTGCCTTTGGAGGATGTTGAGGTTGAGGAGAACTTATCTTATGAGGAAGTCCCGGTGGAGATTTTGGATAGACAAGTGAAATGGCTACGTAACAAGGATGTAGCTATGGTGAAGGTGCTTTAAATAAATCAGCACGTTGAGAGTGCTACATGGGAGGCGGAATTGGACATGATGAAACGATATCCTCATCTATTCCAATCTACTCAAGCCTAAGGTATTAGGTTCTTCATTTTCTAAGTGGTCCTAACTCTTTCATTCTTGAGTCTCATGATATGACATGCTCACATGTGCATCAAAATGATTTTTTTATGTTGCTTTGAATGATTTTAATATGTTTTGGCATGAGTTTTAATCACTTTATGATTTTCAAATAGTGAATTATATATTGTATCTTATGTTTGGATGTTTCATGTTCTAAGTCAAGACTTTCAAGCCTTGTTCTTGCACATTTGGGGATGAATGTTCCTAAGGGGAAGATGATGTAATGACCCGTATATTGTAAGACTTCATCGGAGCTTGAAAATGTCATTTTTGGCAAGATTTTGACCAAGTGACACCTCAGGGAGAGTAAACAGTCTGTGTGAGGTCACATGGCTCGTGTGGCCTCCAGTGAGGTGACCCTTGGTCTCAAAGTTTGGTGTTGGCCCTTGATGTGGTGATTAAAACTAAGGAACAACACACTTGGACCCTCACAATCCGTATGACACTTCACGGACCGTGTGGTGGGCTGTGTGATGGCATTGGCTTGAAATCCCATAATTTTTGGACCAACTGTAGTCTCACAGCCCCATATACAGCTCGTGTAGTGTGACACGACCCGTGAGGTCATCCGTATAGCTTCTGGAGTGGAAATATTTCTAAGTATAGAATTACCGTCTCATAACTCATCATGAAATTTGTTTTCTAAGGAAGGTGACACAGATGGTATACGGATCGTGTAGGTTCACACGGCTCGTGTAACCCTCCGTATAGGTGATTTTGTCAAAAATTTTACAAGTATGGGATTTCCACTCCGGACCTTCATCAAATGAATTTTTTCTAAGTGTGGGTTCACAGTCAAGTATAGGGACCGTGTAGTGCCACACGGGCTGTGTACCCTTCCTTGAAGTGGTGTGTCACACCCCGGGAGGGTACCTTTGGCATGGCCGACACTCAGAGACTATTTCTAGTCCCCAAATGAACAACTTAGCCTCATCACATCATTCATTCAATAAACTCTACTGAATAACGGAAAGTATAAGTAAGTGAATTGGCTCATCTCGTCTAAAGTCTCAAAATAAATAGATAATAATAATAAAGGCTAGTAGAAAGAACTAGCTTACAATCTCAACATCATCACTCAACCATCATCTATGAAGCCTTTATCACTACTCAGGTGGTGCCAATGAAAGACCCATGGCTACCCAAAATAAAACAAAGGAAAGTGTCCAATCTAACTCTAAAGCATGACGAAAATAAAAGCAATGAATCCTCTGGAGTAGGGGAGACTCACCAAATCAACTTGGAATCTCAGATCTTCAATGGAGCGCCTGTTGACAATCTCTAGTACCTGCCTTTGCATCATAAAACGATGCAGTCTAGAGTGCACATAAGTACCTAGAATGTACTAGTATGTAAAATAGTTGAGTGAAACATAAACACGTAGAATAATATGGAAACAACATCGATTCAAAATAAACATTGAATAAGATCAAATTGTAAAATGTCTATCTATGCTAGACAAGTAACACATCAACAACTCAAATTCATCATTCATCTCAGACTCATCTCAAAGGAGCTCACCTCCTCTTGTCTCATCTCATCTCATCTAAGAGGAGCTCACCCCCTCTCATCTCATCTCAAAACACGTCTCAGACTCATAGTACTCAAGGTAGGAAATTTTTGAGAGTTTCTCTTATCCAACAACATTTACTTCTGAGCCAGTGAATGTAAAACAATCATACAGATGTTACCACAGCCGTTCCAAACTTGTCAGGTAAGGAACGCTCTGAAACCATATCAGCTCACCCAATATGGCGCTAATACTCAACAGATCTGCTATTGCTTTCAGGGACTGTTACTCTCGACGAACCATAATATATGTGATGGTTTTATACCTCACCTACGTTTGGCGACGTAGTTAATAAGTTTAAGTGGGACTCACTCTTACCAATTTCGGTGCTCGATACTCCTCTCGTGACGTAATGCTCATAAAACCTCCATCTTAACCAATGTCAGAGGGACTCGAACCCTGTCAACGATCGGTATCTCATAGGGACTCGAACCCTATCATTATTCAACTCATAGGGACTTTAACACTTTCATCAATCAATCTCATCAATGACTCAAGATTTAGATCAGTCATTAGGAATCAATTGAATAAACACATCGATAGAGTTCATTTATAGAGACTCGTAAGACAATCAAATTTTATCAACTCATCATCAATGTCTCATCACAATCAACAATCTCAATTCAAAGCTCTAGACTCAATTCTGAAGTTCATTATGCATGCTTTTCAAATTAGTCAAGTAGGGTTATGTAAATTCTTATGAAAATTTTCAATTCAAGAAAACAATTAGTATGATGATCATCAACATAGAAAATATGTAATTTCAAATCAAATTTTCAGGAAAAACCCTCAAGTATTCATGCGTGTAGAATCTTCAATCATCAACTCATCTAGGACCATCTATGGGGCACATGAGAGAACAATCCCATGCTTTTAGTTTAGCCTTACATACCTGGGATGCAGCTATCAATCAAGCACGTCAAGGAATTCTTGTCAATTCTCTCAAACTCAAGCTCTTCTCTTCTCTCCTCAAGACCTAACCTTGACAGAATATTTGAATAGGACTTAGAATGGGGGTTTTAGACCCTTTTTTACGTCGAAACGACTTTATTGTCTCAAACTCAAGCTCTTCTCTTCTCTCTTCAAGACCTAACCTTGATAGAGTATTGGAATAGGACTTAAAATGGGGGTTTTAGACCTTTTTTCACGTTGAAATAACTTTATTAGATCGTGTATTGAGTTTAGGAGGGGATGGGGAATTGACCAAAATGCCATTTGTAACAATTTAAAAATTTTCAACTCGAAGAAGACCAGTCCGCGTCGCAGACTGGTCACGTACTATGTATTTTTTAGAAAACGTTTCTGAATGTATTTTTTGAATTCCGTAAAAACTTTTCAGAAAAATATAAGTGCTGGTCTTTGATGGAGGCGTGACGCGCTCTTGTCGCGCACCAACGCTGTTTTGCGATTCAGATCGAAAATATTATCTTTTGATCTGGCCGCTCTAAAAATTGACCGAGACCATTTTCCCACTCAATTTTTCATGTTGGTCAAAAATCCAGCCTAAAATTTGCCATACGAGCATTGGAAGATGCGTTACATGTATACCCTCCCTCTAGGGGTATTTTGGTAATTTTATCAGGCGTTACATCATCTCCCCTTTGGAATCATTCGTCCTCGAATGATGAGTAAAGGTGGATATCAAGGCAAAAAAATAGACTCAAGACTCATCCCATCACTGTACTCTTCCTCGAGCTCAATCAATACTACTCAGACTCGACAATAGAAAGTCACATCAAGATAGATAAATCAATTTACTGAAGGGTAAGGAATTTACCTTTAACACTCTCATCATTTGGCGTGAATAGGTGCGGATATTTTTCTTTCATCTCTTCCTCAGCTTCCTATGTGACTTCCTCAACGAACTGATCTCTCCACAGGACTTTGACTGAGGCTATCTCTTCGTTCCTCAATATACGAATCTAACGATCAAGGATTTGAACTAGAACCTCCTTGTAAGATAGGCTATCTGTCACTCCAATGCTATCAACAAGGATCACCAAGGCAAGATCTCCCAAGCTTTCTTCAACATTAACATATGGAATACCCGATGGACTCCATCTAACTCGGAAGGCAACTCTAACTCATAAGTAACCTTCCCAATACACTTTACAATCTGATACGATCCAACATAGCGTGGACTCAACTTCCCTTTCTTCCCAAATATTAGGACACCCTTCATAGGTGACACTTTCAAATATACCTAATCATCTACCTTGAACTCTAAGTCTCTTCTCCTTACATCAGTATAAGATTTTTGGCGACTCTAGGCAGTCTTTAACCTCTCTCTAATGACCTTGACCTTCATAGCATGGATGATCATGTCATAATCCTTGAGCAATTCCAACCATCTCCTCTGTCACAAGTTGAGCTCTTTCTGACTGAAAACATACTGCAAGCTCCCATGGTTAGTGAACACATCCACATGCACTCCATACAAGTAGTGGCGCCAAATTTTAAGTGCAAACACCACTGTTGCCAACTCGAGATCATGGGTTGGATAGTTCCTTTCATGATCCTTAAGTTGTCTAGAATCATAGCCTATCACCTTCCCTCTCTACATCAGTACACATCCCAATCCAACTCTCGAAGCATCACAGTAAATTACAAAGTCCTCCATCCCCTCGGGCAAGGTAAGGACTAGTGCAGTAGTCAATCTCATTTTCAATTCTTTGAAACTCTTCTCACATTCTTCGAAAGACTGAAACTTGACCTTTTTCACAGTCAATTTAGTCAATGGTGCAGATAGGGAAGAAAATCCCTTAACTAATCTTGGGTAGTAGCCTGCCAACCCCAAGAAACTTCTAATTTCAGTTGGAGTGATCGGTCGGGTCTAGTTCTTAACTGCTTCAATCTTTTGGGCATCCACTCGAATGCCATCACCAGAAACAACATGGCCTAGGAAATCCGTTGACTTAACCCAGAACATACACATTGAGAATTTTGCATACAACTCATGGTCCTTAAGAGTTAGGAGGAAAACTCTATAGTGGTTAGCATGCTTCTCCTCAATTCTCGAATACACTAAAATGTCATCGATGAAGACAATCACAAACATATCAAGATATTGTGTGAATACTCTATTCATCAAGTCCATAAAGGCGGCTGGTGCAATCGTCAACCTAAAGGACATTACCAAGAACTCAAAATGGCCATATCTAGTCCTGAGGGTTGTCTTTGAAATGGAACATTCCTTCACCTTAAACTGGTGGTAGCCAGATCTAAGGTCTATCTTGGAGAAACAAGAGGCGCCCTAAAGTTGGTTAAACAAATCATCTATCCTTGGGAGAGGATATTTGTTCTTTATCGTGACCTTGTTCAGTTGCCTATAGTCAATACACATACTGAGGGACCCATCTTTCTTTCACACGAATAGGAAAGGAGCACCCCAAGGTGAAACACTTGGCCTAAATAATCCCTTCTCTAGCAAATCTTTCATTTGCTCTTTCAACTCTTTCAACTCAGCGGGGGCCATCCTATACGGTGGAATCAAAATGTTTTGGGTATCGGGAAGCACATCAATCTCAAAATCAATCTCCCTATCAGGAGGGACTCCAGGCTGATCATCAGGAAATACTTACGAAAACTCATTAACAATCGGGACTTACTCAAGAGTAGGAGATTCGACATCATCAGATTTCACTCATACGAGGTGATAGATACAGCCTTTTGAAATCAACTTTATGGCTCATAGATACGAGATGAACTTTCCTCTAGGTGCAACAGAGTCACCCTTCACTCTAGAACCGGTTAATTAGGAAATTAGAACTTAACGGTTCGGGATCTACAATCAATAGAGGCATAACAGGCGTGAAGCCAATCCACGCCGAGAATCAAATCAAAGTTAACCATCTCTAACTCAATCAAATCAACAAGGGTATCCTTATGATGGATGGACACTACACAAGCTCTATAGATTCTCTCAGATCGAATAGACTCACCCACTGGAGTAGAAACATCAAAGGGTTCAAGAAGACTGTCAGGGGTTATATCAAATCTACTGGCCACATAAGGAGATAGAAACGAAAATGTGCCACCTGGATCCATCAAAACATAACAATCAAAAGTAAAGAGTCAAATCATAGCCGTCATAACATCTAGGGAGTTCTCATGATCTTGGCGACTATCCATGGCATACAAGCGGTTTGTTGCTCTGCTAGTTCCTGACATAGTGTCCCTCTAGTTTCCTCTAACTGGTGGGGCTGGTGTAGTAGACTGAGCCTAGTCAGCGCACTTTGGACAATCCCTCTTTTAGTGACCCACTTGGCCACACCTATAGCACACATCATTCCTGTCATGACATCTCCCTAAGTGCAACTTTCCACACTTATCAAATGGTTGGCTTACCTTGCGATCCTTGAGACACACCAGCTTGTGACTGGGATCCATGGGTTCCAACATTTTGAGACCTTCGATCATACCTGCCTCTAGTTGCAGGTGCACTAGTAGATGATGGTGCTAGAAATCGATTACCATTGCCTTTCCTTCCAACCTCATGACTGGATGTCTTAGCTCTCTTATGCTTGAACTCTTCCTTTTCATGTTGTCTCTCCTCATTAGCTTATTGCACAAATGTCACTAGTCACCCGATGTCCATATCACTCAAAAGCATGGCTCCTCTCCCATCTCTCTTGGGTCTTCTATTCAACCTATCAACATACATCCCCATCCTTCCCCTCATGTTAGCAACCATGTCCGGACTATAGTGAGATAGTTGCGTGAACTTCAAACCATACTCTTGCAAAGTCATAGAGCCTTGCTTCAGATTTAGGAACTCCCTCACCTTAGCTTTTTATCTCTCTCTTAGAAAGAAGTATCCCAAGAAGGCTTTCGCGAACACTGCCCAAGTCAATGATGGAGAATCATCCCTTTTATGTTTCTTCCACTAGTCGAACCACAGTCTGGCCACACTTTTGAATTGGTAAGCAACCAGCTCAACCCTATCAGCAACAGCCACGTGCATCACTTGGAACACCTTCTCAAATTCCTCCACATAGTTCTCAGGATCTTTAGTGGATGCAGACCCCGTGAACTCAGGCGGATTCAAGCTAAAAAGGTCTCGGACTTTAGAGGTGTCATGAGAATCTAATCTACCTACTCCTTGTCTCAGAGCAGGTGCTGTGACAGCCTGCACTAGAGCTTGAATAGCTCGGCATAGCTCATCATTGGTGGTACGGGTAGTCATACGGCTCATATTGCCTTCCGCGGGAGTAATGTCATTGAAAAATTCTAAGTATGAGATTACTATTTTGGACCTTCTTCAAGTGAATTTTTTTCCCAGGTATTGGATCACAAACAAGTATACGGTCTGTGTGGCATGTCGGACTGTATAATCCTCCATAAGGCAACGATTTTCAATTTTTCAACTCGTTTCATTAATGGAATTTTCATAATTATGGATCATTCTATGGGTCTTTTGTGACTTCCTATGCTACCAAAAGACTTCCTAATGACATAAACCTTATTCCTCCCATTCAATTCATTTCCCACATTTGAAAATTCTCTCAAGTCTCTCTCAAAGAACTCTTGTAAGGTTTAAATTTTGGGATCAAGGAAGGGCTCCTTCTTCACCAATTTTCTTCTTGAATCATCTTCATTAGCTGAAATATGTGGGTTTGGTTCTTGGTCCCTTTCAACCAAGAAGATCCAAACCCTTTTCAAGTGATTTTCATAAATTTAAGCTTACTTTAAATATGTGTTTCAATATTATTGCTTATTAAATTCAATTGATGTATAGGCTATATGCTATTGTTGATTTTAAATTTAATTAAGCCCTCATATGATGAAATGCATTGAAGTTATGAAGTTATGAAGGTGCATGTCCCCTTTAAAGCTTGATTTGTGCATGGGTAATTTATATTATTATTTAAATGTGAATGTTACTTATGTTTTTACTTGAATTTCATAATGCATTGTTGATTTAAGTTTGAATATCAATTACCCATGCTAATCTTATCTCATTCATAGCATATGCATATAAAACTATGGATTTATGAAGTTTATGAAATAGGTGAAAACCCAATTATGCTTATGTATATGATTTTGAAAAGATTATGGTTATGACAACAATGTGATCACATAGATGTCTAAAATTATGGCTCATTAAGCAATTATGGGTGTTTACACCACAATTCTTAAGGGAGGATCGATTAAGGTTTGAGGCGGGGTGGACTATCCCCAAGGGTCCATACTCAGTTCTCAAGAAGGTGCTCCAAAGGAGCTATTCCAATGCATGGAAAGTATTCATGAAGAATGTTTTGTCTTTTTAGCCTATTGATGCATGTAAACGATTTGAAAGTCTTATGCCTCTTTTACAAGCACATGTGTGTGTGTGTGTGTGTGTATATATATATATATATGTATGTATGTATGTATGTATGTATGTATTCTAGTGGGATGATGACCTAACACCAATGGGATTGGAGGCAGGATGGGCAATCCCCAAGGGTCCATACTCCTTTCTCATGAACTATGTGCGTAACATAGGTGTATGTATATGCCCCTACGAGGAAAGAAGGAAAAAAAGAAGAATGTTAAGGATCTACCTTTGGCAAGTAGGTCACCTCTTTATCCGTTGTGGGGAAGACGACGGAGTTCCAAGTTATAGCTCACTTGGTCTTATGTCGGTTATGGTCCTATCCTCAATGTATATGAAGTAGTTTTGCATTCATGCATCATGTATTTCATGGCATATGATATATTATTCCCTTGTAATATGATTCTTTCTATATATGCGCCCTTGTCATCTAAAAATGAGGTTCAAAGAATACATGTGCATTAAATGCCCGCATACTTAGTACATTCAAACGTACTAAACCATACTTTTGCCTACATGATCTAACCATGTAGGGACCGAGGAGTACATTCATCTATCGTACGACATCTATCTCTGATCTTGAGATTGCTTTGTCATGGTGAGTCCTATCTTCCAAGGAAAACTCATCATTCCTCTACCTATAGTGCTTAATTTGCGTTATTTTCTTTGTGGGTGAGCCTGGGACATGTCTTGTCCCCATCCTATCTTACGATTAGAGGCATTGTTGGTCATCTTGTAGACTCCGTTATGTTTACATTCTAAGTGTTGTATTCAAAGATTTCATTTATGGATATGATTATGTTATTATGGATTGATTATGAGCTTATGTTATTATTCATGTTATGATATAGGAGATCCCAAGTCTCGTTACCCCCATAGAGTGAGTCATACTTACCATCCCCTTAGTCTTTATGTGCTACATGCTATATGAATCCATGTTAATCCCTATCCCTATAATGTCCCCATAGCGTGAGTCCTATTTCCCCATGCCTTAGAACTATGTTTTTACTATTTCATGTACACTTCTGAACTGATGATGTATTAAAAGATGCTGGACTTTTGGGTTCCCATTCTTGATGTCACTCCTAGACCCTAGGACCAGCTCGTGACAATTATCTCATCAACTTAATCCTCATTCAATAGCTCAAGGCTTAGATCAATCATTAGGAAAAGGTCAATTAGAAATCTCTAGAGTTCAATTATGAATACTCATGGGATCATCAAGCCCTATTAACTCATCATCATGCTCATATCAGCATCACAATCAGTGTACTCAAGCCAAGGCTCTAGACTCAATCCCTAGGTTCACTCATGCATTCTTTTACAAAGTAACATATAGGGCTTGTGATAGTAACTCATGTAAAAACATTTAATCAGTAAGTCAAGTTTATGATTGTCATCAACACATGAAAATACATGTAATATATATAATTTACAAGATAATACTTCAAGAAACATGTAGGTAGACTCATTATACTCTCAACTCCTCTACTACCATCAATGAGTGAACATGGAAGAACAATTTCATGCTTTAGTTTAGCCTTACATACTTGGTGTGAAGCTTAGACACTTGATCTCGTAAGAATCCTCCTCGATTTCCTCGAATTCTCGCTCCTCTTCTTATCTTTTTAGCCCTGGTCTTTCTTAGAACATAGAAAAGACTTAGGACATGGGGATTAAAACCCCTTTTTATGCTCAAAACAACCCATTTTGATCGTGTTTTAAGTTTAGGAGGGGTTGGGAATGGTTTGGAATGCCCCTCACAAAAATTTAAAAAAGTTTGCCTCGGGGAGGCCTAGTTCGAGTCGCGAATTGGGTTGCTTTGAGAGGATTTTCGCCGAAAACTTTTCCCATCGAGTTTTCTAATCCCATAAAAAATATTGTGATCACATCTAAGTATTAAACCATGACAAGTTCGCAATGTGGATATCTCGCACATTGTTACTAGAATGCGTTTTCGCATCAAAAAATTATCTTTTAATCCGGTTGCTCTAAAAATCAACCAAGACCATTTTGCCGTACAAGTTTTCATGTTGATCACGTTTTCGGTCTTGAATTTTCCGTCGGAGTTTGGAAGACGCGTTATGCACACATCTCTCATCTAGGGGTATTTTGGTAATTTTGTCGGCTATTACATCATCTCCCCTTTGGAATCATTCGTCCTCAAATGATGAGTAAAGGTAGACATCAAGGCACGAATAACCATTAAGACTTCTCTTAATACTCACTCAACCAATCAAACTCCTGACTCCTTATCAATCTTAAAAATCTCTATCCAGACTCAAGAATAGACACATCAACTCAAAAATAGACAAATCAATTTAAATTAAGGGTAAGGACATTACCTTCAACGTTCTCATCATCAGGAATGAATAGGTCCAAGTATTTAGTTATTATCTCTTTCTCAGCTTCCCATGTGGCTTTGTCAATGAATTGATTTCTCCACGGACTTTGATTGAGGCAATCTCTTTGGTTCTCAACTTGCGAACCTAACGATCAAGGATTTAGACTGGAAACTCTTCATAAGACAAGCTATCCTTCCTCCAGTACTCTCAATAGGGATTACCAATGAAGGATCTCCCAAACATTTCTTCAACATCGAGATGTGAAAGACCAGGTGAATCGCATCTAGCTCAAAAGGTAACTTTAACTCATAATCAAACCTTCCAAATCCTTCACAACCTGAGAGGGACCAATATAGCATGGACTCAATTTCCCCTTCTTCCCAAACCTCATGACACCCTTCATGGGTGAAACTTTTAAGTATGCCCAATCATTCACCTCGAACTCTAAGTCTCTCTTCCTCACATTGGTGTAAAATTTATGGCGATTATGTGCAGCCTTCAACCTTTCTTTAATGATTTTTACCTTCTCCATTGGCTGATGGAAAAGATTAGGTCCAATCAACTCCGCTTCTCCAACCTCAAACCACCCAATTGGTGATCTACATCTTCTCTTATACAAAGCTTTGTAGGGAGCCATTTGAATACTCACATGATAACTATTGTTATATGCGAATTCGATCAATGGTAAGTGGTCATCCCATTTTCCTTTGAAGTCAAGGGCACAGGCTCTCAGCATGTCCTCTAAAGTCTGAATTGTATGTTCTTCTTGGCCGTTCGTCTGAGGATGAAAAGAAGTACTCAGATTCACTTTAGTACCCAATCCTTTTTGAAAAGATCTCCAAAATTGGGAGGTGAATTGAGCTCCACTGTCTGAGATAATAGACAAGAGAACTCCATGCAACCTCACAATCTCATGGATGTATAACTTGGCATATACCTCTGCAGTGTTAGTCATCTTAACTGCTAAAAAATTAGCTGATTTAGTCATCCTATCACAATCACCCATATAAAATGATGTTGCTTTTTAGACCTCGGTAGACTGGTAATGAAGTCCATGTTAATTATCTCCCACTTTTATTCAGGAAGCTCAAAGTTCTGAGCCAATCCGTATGGCCTTTGATGCTTAACTTTAACTTGTTGGCAATTCGGGTACTTAGATACAAACTCAGTAATATCCCTCTTCATTCCACTCCACTAATGGACTTCCCTCAAGTCATGGTACATCCTGGTAGAGCCAATATGAATAGAATATCTAGAGCTATGGGCTTCAGCCATGATTCTATCTCGAACACCATCAACATCAGGAATGCACAACCTACTATGGTATCTCAACACTCTATCTCCCTCTTTGGGGAAGACCATCACCTTCTGTTCGTGGATAACTTCTATCAATTTAAGTAGCACAGGATCTTGGTGTTGGTTTTCTTTCACCTCTGCTACCAAAGATGAAGCAGACCCATTCTAAACATTGACTCTTCCCTCACCATTCTCTTCGAGCTGAACTCTCAATTGGGCCAATCTATGCACTTCCTTAGCTAACTCCTTCTTTCCTTCCTCAACATTACATCCCATCGACAACCTGCTAAGAGCATCATCAACAATGTTAGATTTACCTGGATGGTAGAGAATTATCATGTCATAATCCTCGAGCAACTCCAACCATCTCCTATGCCGCAAATTGAGCTCTTTCTGACTAAAGACATACTGCAGGCTCTTGTGGTCAGTGCACACATCCATATGTACTCCATACAAGTTGTGGCTAAATCTTAAGTGCAAATACCACTGCTACCAACTCAAGATCATGTGTTGGATAGTTCCCCTCATGAACCTTAAGTTGTCTAGAGGTATAAGCTATCACTCTTCCTCTCTGCATCAACACAACCCAGTCCAGCTCTTGACGCATCATAATATATCACAAAGTCTTTTCTCCCACTAGGCAAGGCTAAGAATGGTGTTATAGTCAGTCGAGTTTTCAACTCTTGGAAGCTCTTTTCACATTCATCGGACCACTGAAACTTGACCCTCTTCTGAGTTAATTTAGTCAATGGTACGGATAGGGAGTAAAACCCCTCAATAAATCTGTGGTAATAGCCTTCCAACCTAAGAAACTTCTTATGTCAGTCAGAGAAGTTGGTTTGGGCCAGTTCTTAACCGCTTCAATCTTTTGAGCGTCAACTCGAATACTATCACCTGAAACAATATGGCCTTGGAAAGATACTGACTTGAAACAAAACTCACACTTCAAAAACTTTGCATACAACTTATTGTGTTTAAGAGTTTATAGGACAACTCTGAGGTAATTGGCATGCTCTTCCTTATCTCTCAAATACAACAAAATTGTCGTCGATGAACACGACCACAAACATACCAAGATATTTTCTGAACACCCTATTCATTAAGTCAATTAAGGTTGCAGGTGCATTCGTCAACCCAAAAGAGATGACCAAGAACTCAAAATGGCTATATCTGGTACTAAAGGCTGTCATTGGTATATCACATTCTCCCACCTCCAGCTGTTGGTAACCAGATTTGAGGTCTATCTTTTGAGAAATAAGAGACACATAGAAGTTGGTCAAACAGATCATCTATCCTGGGAAGAGGATATTTATTCTTTATCCGGACCTTGTTTAGTTGCCTATAATCAATACGCATTCTGAGAGATCCATCTTTCTTTCACATGAATAGGACAAGAGCACCCTAAAGAGAAACATCGGCCTGATAAAGCCCTTCTCTAACCAATCTCTCAATTAATCTTTCAACTTGGTAGGGGCCATCCTATAAGGTGGAATTAAGATAGGCTGAGTATCAGGAAGAATATCAATCCCAAAGTCAATCTCCCTATAAGGAAGGACTCCACATAGCTCCTCAGAAAATACTTCAAGAAAATCACTCACAATCGGGAATGACTCGAGAGTAAGAGGCTCAACATCATCAGACATAACTTGCACGAGGTGATAGATACAACCTTTGTAAATCATATTTTTGTCCCTAAGGTAGGAAATAAACTTCCCCTTAGGTGCAATAGAATTCCCCTTCAACTCTAGAATTGGTTCATTTAAAAATTGGAACTTAACGGTTCAAGATCTACAATCAATGGAGGCATAAAAGGCGTGAGGCCAATCCATTGCAAGGATCACATCAAAATCAATCATCTCTAACTCAATAAAAATAACAAGAGTATCTTATGATGGATGGACATTACACAATCACGATAGATTCTCTCATCTAGAATAGACTCACCAACCGGAGTAGAAATATCAAAGGGTTAAAGAAGACTCTCAGGAGTTCTATCAAATCTAATAGCCACATAAGGAGACAAAAATGACATTGTCGCACCAGGATCTATCAAAACATAATAATTAAGGGTAATACTTGAATCATACCCGTTACAATATTTTTGGAGTTCTCCTGATCTGGGAGACTACCCATGCAATTTGTAGCTCTACTTGTGCCTGACATAGCACCTTTCTGAGTTCCTCTGGCTAGTGGGGCTGGTGCAGAAGCTTAAGCCCAGTCAGCCCAATTTGGACATTCTCTCTGGAAGTAACCCACTTGGACACACTTGAAACATATATGAATCCCCTAACGGCATCTCCCTAAGTGTAATCTGCCACACTTACCACATGGTGGCTTACCCTGTAAACCTTGAGCCACACTAGCTTGTGACTGAGATCCCTAGGCTCCAAAATTCTGAGACCTCTGATCATTCTTGTTTCTAGGTGCAGGTGCACTAGCAGATGATGGTGCTGGCCCTGACTAAAACTCGTTTCATTCCCATTCCCTCTCTTTCCAACGTTATGGCTAGATGTCTTGACCTTCTTATTCCTAAGCTCTTCTTTGTTGCGTTGTCTCTCCTCATCAGCTTGTTATACATAAGTCATCATCCTTCCAATATCGATATCACTCATAAGCATATCTCCTTTCTCATCTTTGTTTAGCCCTTTTTTTAGCCCATTAACACACATCCCCATGCTCCCCCTCATATCAGCAATTGTGCCTGGAGCATAGAGAGATAGCTAAGTGAACTTAAGCTTATGCTCTTTCACAGCCATAGAGCCTTGTTTTAGATTCGAGAACTCTCATATCTTGTCCTTCCTCCGTTTTCTCGATAAGAAATGCCCCAAGAAATCTTCCTCAAATACTGCCCTTGTCGGCAATAGGGCTTCCTCTCCTCTACCCTTCTTCTACTGATCAACCCACAATGTGGCAACACGCTTGAGCTGGTAGGCTGCCAATTCAACTCTATCAA
The DNA here is from genome assembly GCA_029948455.1 of Solanum rostratum. Lineage (NCBI taxonomy): Eukaryota > Viridiplantae > Streptophyta > Magnoliopsida > Solanales > Solanaceae > Solanum > Solanum rostratum. The sequence continues at coordinate 63,668,709 of CM057048.1, forward strand.
CATCAGCTACATGCATAACCTGAAATACCTTCTGGAGTTCCTCAATGTAGTTCTCAGTATCCTCATTAGGTGTAGACCCCGTGAACTTAGGCAGGTTCATCCTCAAGAATTCACGCACTCTAGATGTCTTTATGTCCTGTTTGTCTGCTCCTTGTATCATATTAGGTACTGTGATAGCCTGTGCTAGAGTTTGAATAGCCTAGCGAAGCTCCGCATTAGAAATCTCAACTTGTGGTGGTTGCTCAGTAGGGACCGCTGGACTTATGGACTCCTCATGTACCTGGGTCTTGAGTGGGTTAACATTATTCCTGGCAGGATGCCCTTTCCCTCTAACGGCTCTTCTTAGAGGCATGACCCATAATTTTGAAACGTGTAGTGCATGAATTAGAAATGACTTTCAACTCTATCACACGAATCAGATCATGAATGAAGTGCAACCATTCCTAAAATCCCATAGCCTCTTGATTATAAAGTGTGGTGCACAACACACCTATAAACAAGACTCTACTGGACATACAGCATCATAGACTCCTTAGGACACTTAAACTCTATAATCTAATACCAAGTTTTTCACTCCTCGGAAGGGTACCATAGATGTGGCCAACACTCAGAGACTATTGCTAGTCCCCAAGAGAACCACTTGGCCTCATCACATTCATTCGTTCAATATAACAAGCCAATTAGCAGAAGACTAAAGATATAAAGTGGGTGGACAAGTCTCAATATAAATAAAAGGAAATCAACTCAATAAGACTGGTAAGAAAGAAACTAGCCAAGATAAGTATTCATCTCAAGATACATCATACTCTAGTCTATGAAACCTCTATCACTATCATTTGGTGCCAATGATGGACCCATGGCTACCTCAAATAAAAAATAAAGCTAGTCTAAAATTCTGACTCTAATAGCTAGGTGTAAAATAAAATAATGATTGCCAAAGTAAAAGAGGTTCATCAACTCTACTAACTGCGATACATCCTCAACGATGCACCTATTGATGATCTCTAGTACCTGCCTTTACATCATAAAATGATGTAGTCAAAAGGAACTACAGTACATGGAATGTACGAGTATGTAAAATGGCTGAATGAAACAGATATAGGCATAATAGTCTAGAAACAATATCAAGTCAGAAGATACTCAATCAGAATGTCAAATGTCTATCTAAAGTAAGAATAAAGAATAGACAAATGACCCATCAATACTAATCAAAACTAATCCAATCAACTCAACTCAGAGTACATTATGTGTGGGACCTATCTGGGAGTTTCTCTAATCCGACAACAATCACTTATGAGCCAGTGATTGTACAACAATCCCATTGATGTTGCCACAGTCATTCCGTACTTTCCAGGTAATGAATAAACCAGATCCCCAAGGGATCTAGTCTCTCAAAATTCCTCTAATGCTTTCAGGGACTTTAACTCAAGAGGGAACCTCTGATGTAATGGCTCAATCCTCACCTACGCTTGGACACATAGTTAATGAGTGCGAGTTGGACTTACTCTTACTTATTTCGGTGCTCGATACTCTTTTCAAGACTCAATTCTCATAAGACTCTTCATCTTAATCAATCATCTCAATTAGTCTCATAGAGACTCTCATCATCTCAATTACTCAAGTCAATTGGGCTTTTCGGCCTATCATCTCAATTATCTCATCAACTCAATTATCATTCAATAGCTCAAGGCTTAGATCAATTATTTGGAAAAAGTCAATTAGAAAAATCTCTAGAGTTCAATTATGAATACTTATGAGATCATCAAGCTCTATTAACTCATTATCATGCTCATATCAGAATCACAATCAATGTACTCAAGCCAAGTGTCACGGACTTAGAACCTTCGCTAAAACACCCGTGTGATACTAGTTGATTTGCTCACTACTCTTTCACGATCCTGCATATTCTAGTAAACCTTTTAACTAGAATCGCTAAGGGAACGCTAGATAAGAAGACTTTAAGAGATAAAGCTTTTGGAAAGAAGGCTTGTATTACTTTTGAAGAATGCTTTACAACTTGCTTTCTGGATTTCTGGATGGTTTGCAAATGTAAATAACCCCCTCTATTTATACAACTCCTAAAAGACCAAAGTGCAAATAATATTTACATGACAAGTCCTTCTATATTTACACAATAGAGGCTTCTCTAGAATATTCCACAAAATTCTACACAATTCTAGAAAAGACTACATACTACAAGAATAATCTAAACGGATCTAGAATATTTTGTAAATTACCCGAAGGCTCCAGATTTTTCTCTTCCGTGCAGAAATAGAGGTGGGTCCTAACACTTTCCCCTACCTGATGAAGCGACGTCCTCGGGGCAATGCTGCTACTGGAACTCCCAGTCTCTACCTTCGTACTGCTGCAAGACTCCATGTTGTCCCTCTGTGGTCTTCTCTTGATTTCGCCCCTTCCAGCAACCGAGAAGCACTGCCATGGTTGGTTGTCCCTATTCCCTTTTGGCTTCCTTCGTTGGCTGATTCTCTATCAAATTTTCCTTTTAGCGGGCATGGAACATGACAATGACATCCTTTCCTTAATCTCTTCCACAAGTTTCAAGGCCGATAGTTGAACTGGTTTCTATGACTTGAGCATCTTGACTAAGGGTTCCATGCATGAACTTCCTTGCTCCATGACCACAAGTTGTTGGAGGTATGGGTTAATCACTGTGTCGTATTTTTGAAAAACTTCCTGCCCAAGAATGATGTCAAAGAGATCTACCGGGGTGACATAGAAGTTTGTCTTGCCATGCCACTTGCCCAACTCTATGTCGACTCCCTGAGCAACTCTGCACACAGGATTCATTGGTGCATTGATCGTCCTGAGTTGTGCACTATTTGGGTTATATTTCTGCCCCAACATGGTTGTCGTAGACTTAGTCATGATATCGGCATCTACGCCTGTGTCGACCATGGAACGAGCGGGTCACCCCTTGATTGTGATATTCACGTACTGTGCACCATAGTCCTTTGCCTTCTCTAGCTGCTATATGACAGCTCCACATAACCCAATCACACCGACCCATGTTGTGCCAAATCCTTCCCCTAATTGTGGTGCCTCTTCTTGCGCCTTCTTCTCCTTCCACTCCCGCAGTATGGCACCAAGGCTCTTCAGTTTGGGGAACTTCTTGTAGTTGTGTGGCCCCCTACATATGTAGCACTTAAGCTCTTTCTTGGGTTGTGTCTTGCCCTGTCTGCTGCTCTGACGACCGACCCTCCTGTTATTAGGCCTGTGGGTATCGTAATGCTTGGGATGTGGCTACCAACCCTTGCTTTTTCCACTATCTCCCCCACATGACTACCTCTCGAGCCTTTTTCTCGGTCTATATCTCGCTTATCATACCGAGAGTCTTTCAAAGCCTCAGTCTGTATGATGGCCTCATCGATGATCCTAACCTGTTAACGTTCCAACTCCTATTCTGTAGGCCGTCCATGAAGTGGAACATCATTTCTTCATCTGTGAGGTTGGGAATTTGAAGTGTCAGGGTAGTAAACTCTTTCACATAGGCCCTTATGCTACCCGTCTACTTCGGTTCCCTAAACTTTCGCTTCGCCTCATAGATGACATCGTTTGAGAAGAAGGAAATCTTGAACTCACTCTTAACTGCTCCCATGTATTGATGGCGCATAGCCCCTTCCCTATATCCGACTCCTTATGTTTCTACCATAGCATGGCCATCTCTGTCACATACAACACGTCTGTTTTGATTTCCATCTCATCGTTCCTCAACTTGTTACACTTGAAGTAATTCTCCAAGTGCCATAAGAAGTTCTCCACCTTTTGCGCATCACGGACGCCTTTGAAGATAAGTGGCTTGGGAGCCTTAATCCTAGCCTCCCTTTCTCCAATAATCCCTACACATCTCCCGTCAGCCACGCCTTCCTCAAATGCCCTTACCCTTTCACACATGGCCTCTATGGTGGCATTCATGGCCTCCATCTTTCTTTGTTCCTCCATGAGCTAACACTCTTAGAAAGTGATGGTCTCCCTCAACTCATACCCCGCTGCCTGACGTCCGCCCAACTCTTTCCGAATGATGTCATTCTCTTCAGGGGGAACTCTTCGTAGGTCTAAAACTTGCCATCAAACTAATTCAAATGCTTGCCTAAGAACTCTACTACTTTCCTAGCAGCATCCACCCTCGCGACCCATCCTATATTGAACGTGACGTTGGCAGGTTCCTCGCGTCGTTCCTCGTTACTCAACTCAGTGGCTGAGAGTGAGTGGGTTATTATGGCCTCGCTCAGTGTCGGTCTGACTAGCACCTCCTCAACCTTCTTGGAGCTTTTCTTCCCCTTACGTTTCTTGCAAACATCCAACATAACGTTGGTGGTGCTGGTGGTGTTGACATCTCCTTCACTTGTCATGCTTCCCTTAGTACAAACCTGCTCTGATTCTATGTTTTCACGGACATAGAACCTTCGCTAAGACTCCCACGCAGCACTAGTCAATTTGCTGATGACTCTTTGATGATATTGCAAATACTAGTAAGTCTTTTAACTAGGATCGCTAAGGGAATATTAGATAAGAAGACTATAAAAGAGAAAGCTTTTGGAAAGAAGGCTTGTATTACTTTGGAAGAATGCTTTACAACGTGCTTCTTGGATTACTGGATGGTTTACAAATGCAAATGCCCCCTCTATTTATACTACTCCTAAAGGGTCAAAGTGCAAATAATATTTATATGACAAGTCCTCCTATATTTACAGAATAGTCCCTTCTCTAGAATATTCATTACAATTCTGGAGAAGACTACATACTACAAGAATAATCTACATGGATCTAGAATCTTTTGTAAATTACCCGAAGGCTCCATATTTTTCTCCTCCGTGAAGAAATAGTCGTGGGTCCTGACACGAGGCTCTAGACTCAATCCCTAGGTTCATTCATGCATTTTTTATAAAGTAACATATAGGGCATGAGAAAATAACTCATGTAAAATTATTTAATCAGCAAGTTTATGAAGATCATTAACACATGAAAATGGATGTTTTATAGATAATTTACAAGATAATACTTCAAGAAACATGTAGGTAGACTCATAATACTCTCAACTCCTCCGTCACAACCAATGGGGCACATGAACACCAATTTCATGCTTTAGTTTAGCCTTACATATCTGGTATGAAGCTTTGACACTCAATCTCGTAAGAACCCTCCTCGATTTCCTCTCTAGCTTCTCTTCTCTTCTCTTTAGCCCTAGTCTTTGTCAGAGCTTAGAAAAGACTAGGGAAAGGGAATTAAAACCCTTTATACGCTCAAAACAACCCATTTTAATCGTGTTTTAAGTTTATGAGGGGTTGAAAAAGGTCTGAAATGCCCCTCACACAAATGAAAAAAATTTCACCTCGGGGAGGCCTAGTCCGCGTTGTGGAATGGGTTGCTGTGAGAGGATTTTCACAAAAAAAATTCTGATCAAGTTTTCTAATCCAACAGAAAATATTGGGATCATATATAAGTAAGAATCTGCACCATGTCCGCGACGTAGACATGTCGCATACTCTTACTGGAATGCATTTTTGCATCGAAAAATTATCTTTTGATTCGGTTGCTCAAGAAATCAACCAAGACCATTTTCGCACAAAATTTTTCATGTTGATCGCGTATCCGGTCTCAGATTTGCCATCAGTATTTGGGAAGACGCGTTATGTGCACATCTCTTATCTAGGGATATTTTGGTAATTTTATCGGGTATCACACACCCACTCTACACAGAGCTTAGAAGTTAAATGCACAAAGCTATGATAGAAACAAAACACAGTCCTATATATACAATAATAACCATAATATACATACAGAGGAATACTCCTATAGATAAGAGTCACTATATTGTTCCACGCCAATGTCTTAATACAAAAGACAACCATCAAAAGGAAAGAGACTGCAGAGTGTCTAGAGCTGCCAGTGCTTACCAAGTGTCTCCAGAAGTCTCTCAAACTCCAAACTCAGTGACCGTGGCTAGTACTTGTACCTGCACCATGGAAAGATGCAAACATATAGGAGGTGAGTACTAGTAAAAGGCACCCAGTAGGCATCATTGGCCGATTGAGTGAATTACTACAAATGTATAGAATGCGAAATAATAGAGCACCGTAGTAATACTAGAAAATTGAGCACAAGTACTAGTAGATTTTACAGTAATCTCATCACTTCCCCACAACTAGAATCAAGTAACAAATCATAACCCAACTAACAAAACATAGCAGAGCTCAACATCTCAGTATCAGATAGTCAAGTGGTCGGATGTATGTAGGTTGAAGGCCCTAATAACTATGCCTATACATCCCCTGGTCTTCCATAATCCCAGAGCATACACCCATGCACAATCCAGGTGTGTATAGGTTCGAGAATTTATTCACATGGGGCTTCAAACACCTGATAGACAATAGGCGCCTCGAACCCCTAATAGATAACTCGGGCCTCAATGCCCTAATAGTAGAATGGGGCCTCAAAACCCTAATTATAAAATGAGGCCTCCAACCCCGAAGTGTAAAATGAGGCCTCGAACCCCGAAGCGTAAAATGAGGCCTCGAACCCCTAATCCTCCTGACCTAGCCTTCGGTCAAGGGAAGTCAGCCAGGATCAGATGGACTGACAATCAACTGGTTCCTCGAACCTCTAGTAGATAAGTGAGGCCTCAAACCCTCGATGTATAGGTAGAAATGGTCAATAGGGCCTTGAACCCCTCAATATACAGGTAGTACTCAAAAGGGGCCTCAAACCCCTCAATGTATAGACAACTTTGTGTCTATGCATAGTAACTCTAGGACAATATTAGTTTAAGCCTAGCTAAGGCCCTAGAAGAACCAATACTCAAATATGTGTCACATACTCAGAACGTACCATATCCCAGATATCACTATTGATACCTGCCAAGGCAAGTAGGTGCGGGCTCAGTAGTAAAGTGCCCATCTTTGGAACAAGGTGCCAGTTCTATAGACTAAACTGTCTAAATAGCATCTTAGTCAAAAATAACCCAAGAAAGCCCATAAGATATATCCTACATCTTTCTAATCGGGTCCTACCACTGTCCCTAGCCCATAAATGGTTCTATAGTACCACACCCCTCGTTAATCAACATAAGGCCTAATCAGTTGTGTAACTATCACCAAAATAACATTATACTATGTTTCCCCAAGATACCATCCAGTGTAACAAGTATATAAATGACAACAACTAAATATTGAATCACATACGTCAATGAACAACACATAATCATGTCTATCCAGGAAATTATATCATAATCTAGGTAGTCACAGGTACTTATAGTGAACATAGATAGTCATTGTGTGAACCCTTTAGGAACTAAGCGAGCTTTATACCTATCAACAAAACCCTCAGGATGATATTTAACCCGAAAAAGTAATTTCCAATCCACCGCATTATTTTGAAGGATCATATGGTACCAACTCCCATGTCCGGTTCCGAACTAAGGCATCAAACTCATTTTCCATTGCTTCATGCTAGTGTGGGATTTATTAAGCTTGTCTTTTGTGCTACAACTACAGCGATGGGAGTTGATAACTTCTTCTTATCATCCTCATACTAGGAGAAAAAGCTCATGATCCAAAAGTCTATACTAAAGCTCTTCATAGGAAATTGTCGAATCTCTAGCACAAATGAAAGTAGAGAGTTCTAGAAATTCAAATCCAAGTCTGCTAGGAATATGAACAATGATTTCCGGATTTGATACAGGCGCACAGTAGTTGCAAGTTCATCACATAGTGATCAAACTTGATGAAGATAATCTGTGGACTAGACTCTTTAGTAAGGCGAGCCAATCGATTTCGCAAGCTGAAAATCCTTGTGTGAGATTTTTTTGCATAGGCAGTATGCAAAGCATAGTAGGCATCTGTAGAAGAGACTGCAAAAGCAAAAGTGGAGGCAAGTGTAGGATCAACTGAGGCGAAGATAGCATTTTGAATAAATAAGTCTTGGCTATACCAAGGAATGAATGCAGGGTTACAAGCATCGTTATTATTTTGTAAGATGGTGTGAGTGGGGGCAGGGATGGAGCCGAATGACTGCTAATTTTCCTCTTACTTCTATTAAATTATAAATGTTTCTTGCTAGAACATTTCTTACATCATTTAACAATGAGAAAATTCTAAAGTTCTCCTTCTTAACATTAGATGCCACTATATATGCATCTTTATCATGAGAACCTACAAAATTAGATAGCTCCTTCAATGCAAACACCTCCAGTCAGTAGCAGAAATAACATACATGGTGCACTTTTGTCATGACCCGGACCTAGGGCCTAGACCCGAGAGTCACCCAAATAAGCCTAAAAAAAGTATCCAAATCCACATCATCGGTTCGGAAGCGCATTAAAATAGTAAACACATACATCTAAGGGATGGGAAAGTAAGACTCATGCTATGGGGATATCATAGGGAAAGGGATTAATATGGAAACACATAGCATGTCACACGCAAGGACAAAGGGCGAATAAGTAGGACTCACTCTATGGGGACAATTCAGGGCTTAGGACCTTCCACACTCCCATTTCAATAATCATATCAATCGACGATTCCATAACATATACGTGATAACCAATAAGAATAGGTAACCTTAGAAAAACTTCATATACCACACATAATGTAAAGAGTTGGCAATATTCTATGGGGTGTCCAACAATGCCTCTACTTTAAGATAGGGTGGGGGCCAAGATATGTCCCAGGCTCACCCTCAATTAAGAAAGCAAAAGTAAAATGACATAGGAAGAAGAAAGGTGGTTTGTCCTTGGAAGATAGGACTCACCACTAATATCAAATTTCCAAGTTCGAGCTAACCGGCAAAATGGAAGATCATCCTAGGCCTCATTTCCTACATGGTGAAATCATGTAGGCAATAGTACGTGTTAGTATGTTACAATGTACTAAGTATGCAAGCATGTAATGCGTATTACTTATTAAACCTACATTTCAATGTCAGATGACAAGGGCACATAATATAGAAAGTCATATATTCAAAGAAGAATATTATACAATATGTCAAGAAGTCCATGATGCATGAATGCCATAATGCTCATATGTAGTGGGGATATGACCTCAACCGACAAGAGTAAGACCAAGCAAGCTATTACTTGGAGTCCCGATGAAATCCCCTCACCGGTAAAGAGGTAGTCTACTTGTCAAAGCTACACCATACTTCACTTACGGGCTACCCCATTTCGTATGAAGCAACCTTCTGTATGGGCTACCCCATTTCGAATAGGATTTTCACATATAACTTAACATATCATATCATATTTCACCTTACGGGCTACCCCATTTCGTATAAAATAACCTTTCTTACGGGCTACCCCATTTCGGATAGGATTTTAGCATAACCTATGCTAGGCATAATCCAAGGAGAGAGAGTGAACCCTCAATCCATCGGTGCCATATCGGCATACCACGAGAATACGTATACTATTATATACATGCTTTCAAGAGACAGTAGTCATTTCAAATTCGTTAAATGCACATTTGGGCTCAAATGCTAAACCATAGCTCATAACAACTTGTACTTAGGCTCAGATGCCAAATCATAGCTCTTAATCAAAATGCTTATGCATATGAATAGCTCATTTACATATATTAAATAGTGCAAGCACCCAGAATGCTCAAAGGGGCCATAATCATAGACATATATGTGATCACATTCTTGTCATAACCAATATCTTATCGAAATCATATCATAGAACATAATTGGGCTTAACCCACTTCATAATTTCTATAAAATCCAGTGTTCTTATATGCATATACCATGAATGATGTGGGAATAACATTGGTAATTAAGATTCAATCTAAAATCAATAAAATAATATGAAATTAAAGTAAATCCATAATTAAATCCACATTTAAATCATAATATAAATTACTCATGCATAAATCAATCTTTAAAGCAGACATGCATGTTCATAACTTCATAACTTCAATGTAAATCATCATAATAGGGCTTAAAGTAACTTAAAATCATAAATAAAGTGCAACCCATACATCAATTGAATTTAATAAATCATATAATGAAAAACCCACATTTAAAGTAAGCTTAATTTTGTGAAAATCAATTGAAAAGAGTTTGGGTCTTCTTCATTGAAAGGGACCAAGAATCTATCCCACATACCTTAGTCTTGAAAGATGAGCTTGAGAAGAAATTGGTTTGAAGATGAACCCTAATGTGAATCCTTCATTTGAGTCATGAGAGAAGAGCTTAGAAAGGATCTTTAGGAAATTTGATATTTGAGTAAGAGTGTTTTCTAATGAGAATGAATTAAAATGAAGTAGTATCAGCTGCTTTAGGTGCTTAGGATAGGTTGAAGAAGTCAGAAAACACTTTTGCTTTAGGTGCTTAGGATAGGTTGAAGAAGTCGCAAAACACTTTTAGAATAATCTATAATTACGTAAAAGCCATTAATGAAACAGGTGAAAAATTGACTCGTCACAACTTCACTGACACTTACACGGCCCGTGAAGCACTTCATCGGCGTTGAACAGTGCCTGTGAAACCATACTTAGACAAATTTTTTTTGATGGAGGTCCGGAACCAAAATTTTCAACACTTAGAATTTTTGACGTGAAGTTGTCACACGGATGGCGACACGGCCCGTGTAAAGATACAAGGTTCGTGTAAGTGGCCGTCACTTTACACTTAGGAAAGTTACGAGACGGTGATTTTGTACTTAAAAAGATTTTTATGTCGGAAGCCACACGATAGGCCATACGGCTTGTGAGCCTTCACACGGACCGTGAAGGTGGCCGTGTTACCACACTTGGCCTTAATTCTTGGTTTTCCAGGCTCAAGGCCATCACGTGGGCCTCCACACGGTCCGTATAGGGTCCTGGTGTGACGTGCCTTAGCTCAAAACTACCTATGAAGTCCCGGCACTAAAACAATAAGGCCAAGTATCCCCTCACTGGAGGCCACACAGGCCGTGTGACCTCACATGGATCGTGTGGGCCTTCCTTGAGGAGACACTTGGTCAAATTTTCTCACAGGTCGACATTAGAAGGTCTTATAAGTATGCTGAAAAATCTGAGTCCTTACATCATCTCCCCCTTGGGAACACTCGTCCTTGAATGTGCAATACAAGGCTTGAAAAGTTTGACTTAGGACATGAAACATCCGAAAACAAGGTATAATGCATAATTCATCATTTAAAAATCATAAAGTCTTTAAAACCCTGATCAAAACGTATTTAAAGCATCCAAAACATCATAAAAATCATTTTCGTGCATATGTATGCATGTTGTCACGCACTAAGTCCCATTAAGGTGGACTGGCACCCGTTGCCGACAAGGCTCAAGAGAACCAACATATAACTATGAACATGCTATGAACATTAAAGAGGTTTCCATATTCAACATGTTGTCAAAGAAAGTAAGCTGTATTAGCAAGCCAAAAGTAAATGCATAAGACTAGGCCATTGGAGCCACGATGTCTACAGTATGCTACTTGGCCACACTTTAATTTACATAGTCTACAAAGCCTCTAGTTAAGGAGCAATATCCATATGGGTCGGGACAGGCCCCGCCTCATGACCAACTATACAATGCAAAATACAAGTTCTAGACACACAAGCCCCGAATCAACCTGGAGCTTAGTAATAGCAGCTGGAAATCCTGTACTCTTACTGGGGAGATCTAGTAGCTCCTGTACCTGCAGCATGAAATGCAGGTCCCCCGTAAGGGACGTCAGTACGAGATAATGTACTGAATTTATAAGGCAGGAAATACTGTATATGAAATAAGAACTCAAATGAAATAACACACTGGTGTGTAAGGATAAAAGACCACCTTTAGTCATGCTGTGGAATCATGTACTTTATGTCTTTTTATTACTTTACCTTTCTTTACTGTATAATCTGTGCACAATATATCATGTAAATGACCAGCTGATCAGTGGTAAATCAATATCGGGATCGACCCATGCTAGGGTTTTCTTTCACCCCTGGGATACCTCCCGAAATATGGGATCGACTCATGCTAGGTGATTCTTCCACCCCTGGGATACCACCTATTAATAAGCAATTGTGAGTTATCTTTTATTTACTTTTGAGATGATTCTTTTGGTGGTCATAACATTTAGAGTTGTAGGACTATAGACATGACATGTGACATATAAGCAACGATACAAGATAATACCACAAAGAAAAGAGAGATGCACAACTAATGAAACGTGTAGGAGATTAAACAACACATAGACTTTATATGGTTAAAAGGAACGCATGTATCTTTGGTATCCAAGTATGTATGCAGATTTTACAATGCCTAAGTATGGGAACATATGAACATGGTAAAGAGTGGAGACACGGTTAGCAGCCATGTCAGAGTTTGCACGCGCCTTTATGTGCCAAGGAAAAACCTAGATTCATGCCAAATAATACAAAAATGAGTAGCCTTACATACCTCGTTGTACTACGTCGTCATTACCTTGGAGTAGTATCCTCTTCCTCCAAATACTTATCTACAACATAGTAGGTGATAAACTGGTGTTAGAAGCTAATAGACACATCTTGGTAGTCCAATTTCACCCAAAAACAATATCCGGGCAGCAAGCTCGGAATTAGCAACCAAGGAGTATTCTTTAAACATTTCCACTCCTAATCATATTTTCTAATACACATTCCCATATACATGTCATATCCAGTTATTTCTAGTCCCATAACAGCATTACAACATCTCATAAAGTACAACATACAACAAATCTACACAACACGCAAGTAGGCAACGCAACATTGCGTCCTTTCGCTACATTCTGACGTCAACCATTCCAAATCCGTTTCACCCTCAACCAAACTGTTCTCAACATATTTACACACAAAAACAGTCCTAAAATAGTCCTAAAAAGTCAACAAGTAGATGGAAAACATGATACAACAATTCCCAATATTCAGTCCACGAATTCTTACTAAGAGCGGAATTTAGATATCATATAAGAACTCATTTTCGTGGAAGATAAAAATGGTGCAGCAGCCTTCTTACATCACCTGCAGAACTAAACCATGTTAAAACATACATATTACTTCATAATCCATCCAACCAACAAGAGAAAATCCCCTTAATAAACAAGGAAAATGGACAACAATCTTTGGAACACATGCTGTCCCAAATTCCTGCACAAGTACAACCAGCATACTCTTCATGTTTTTCATGGAAAAATTACACCAAACCATAGGTATTTTCAAGGATTAGGTTCTCTTCAAGAACCCTAGAGGTAGCCTTGGCTGCTTTACAAAGTTAAGAGAGAGCAAGGAGAAACTTGGAAAGAAATCTGATTTTTGGCTTTGAGAACATGACTAAAATTGCTGGTTGTTAGTCCCTTTTATAGGGTCATTTTTGGCCGGCTTTCTTTTGTATTTCAAGCCTTATTTTATTAAGGTTATGATGCAGCAACTTGGCCTTTTCACTTGGGCCTTATTGGGCTTCAATTGGATGGGATTTGTTGCAAATATTTCTCCCTTAAACCCACTTAGTTTGGGCCCTATTTGTGAATTGGGTTGTGAATGTAATTTGGCCCTTTTCCTATTCATCTTGGGCCGAAAATATTGTCTTTTTATGATGATAAACCTTGGGCCCAAATGACATCCTTAACTCGGGGTTTATTCTTTATCGGACTTGAACAAATTCGGTGTTGGGCCTCGTCTCCGTCTACCTAGCCTATTTAAGCTAAGCACGTAGGTGACTCACCTGTTAACATCCTAAGTCTCACAAGCACCTCACTTCCTTTAAACTTCATTTAAGGTCACGATCTCCTTAATTTGACTTAAAACTTATATACACTCGGCCATCTTGAGCGTTAGACGTACATATATCCCTCTAATCTGCAAGTCAAGCACTTTTAAAAATAAATGTGTGCTGGTTTGACCCTGCTATATCATGTTTCACATGTTTTGGACTAGTACATGTAAGATGTGGGGTGTTACATCCTCCCCCCTTAGGAACATTTGTCCCCGAATGTTAGCATAAATGGGATAGGTCATACAAGTTTAAACTTTCATGTAAACAAACTTTTAACAATGTTAGTACCTAATTTTTTACCAAACTTAAGTTATTTATTTATTTTAGTAATTAAATTTGAATTTAAATTAGATATTTTTATCTTATTTAGAATAATTTGAAAGCAACAAAAATAGAGTCACATTTTTAATGTAAGTTTTGTTCTAAAGAAGAGAAAATTTTATAAAATATTTGTTTTTTTCTTCTTTCTTTTAATTTTGATTTTAATAAACAATCCAGTATTGTTATTACTTTCTTAATTATATTTTAGTTCTAACTAGTTAACTTTCTATATCTTATTAATTTAAAATAGTTTTGTAATATATTCTTTTTCTCTTTTTATTTTCTTTCTCTTCTTTCAAAATAAAAACAAGAGAAAAGAAAATAAATAAACTTAAAAACTACCCATTAATTCCAACTCCTCCCCCACTACTCCCTCACTTTCCACATCTTCACATCCTTTACTCCCTCTTACTTTAAACACACGACACACACACATATTTTCATCCATTGTTTTTTACATTCTACTAAAACACAAAAAACAAGACACACAAGCCAGTTTTTTTTATCCATCTTTTTTCTTCTTCACATTCTACAAACACATAAAAAAATAAAACTCTCAAAAACACAATTGAAGAAAAACAAAGTTGAGTTTAAGGTTTGATTTTGGAGTTTCAGATTCGTGGTTCCTATTGCAGTCTTTTTTTTGTAAATCATTCATCACAAGAGGTAACACTTATCTCTCTTGTCCACTTTAATATGATCATAATACATTAAAATTGTCAAATTTTTGTATGTTTATGACTCATTAATATTCTTTGACATTATGTTCAAATCTTTCATATCAACTTTCAGTTTAAATTTTTTTTATTGTTAAATTTAGTGTAAAATTGTTAGATAGTTTATTTCATGTTGAGTAAATTATTTTCATTGTTAATTTTTTGTGGTTTTGTGTGTACTTTTATGATTCAATACAAATAAATGATGAAAATAATCAATGATTAATCATTATGTAAAATATTTGTTTCAATTAATATATGTTTTTTTTCATTTTAATGACTAAAATAAAGGAAAAAAAAGCATTAGTCATGATTATTAACATGTTCATACTAGTGTTGCATGTATAAAATTTATATGAAAATATATAAGATTAGTCATGATTATTAACATGTTCATACTAGTGTTGCATGTACAAAATTTGTATGAAAATATATTTTGTATTTTTGATAAATTTGTGTTCAGTTTTTTGTTTAAAAAAAAACATAAACAAAATTTGTAACTTTCTTTGTATCTCATTTGAGTAATGATTTCTTTTATAAACACTATTAACAAGTTTAGAGTGATCCATTAATTAATATGAATTTTTTAAATTATACGTTTTATAAGTCATAATGACTAGAATAAATAAATAAATAAAATTTTTGGATCTTGTATTTAGGAGAATGATTGGGTAAATAAATAATGATAGGCAAATATTAGGACTCAAACTTTATTAAATAAACTTTCTTTCGAAAACTACAAAGAGATAATTAATTTGTGGCAAGATTGGAAAGTGCTGCTATCAATACACCACGAACCAATAAAATATGATAGTATTTTTTTAAAAAAAAATAAATTTCAGATAAATTGAAGAAGGTAAGTAAATATTTTTTTGTAAAACCAAGAAATATAATGTTTTCAAAATTAGCTTAAGCCATACATCAATCAATAAAGCAACCATGCTAGAACCATGGGACTCGAGGGGTGCCTAACACCTTCCTCTCGATCAATAGAATTCCTTACCCGAATATCTAGTTCGCAGACCAAAAAGAAAAAATAATAATAAAAATAAATAGGGAGTCAATTTCCTTTTGATTAGGGATAAAAAAAAGGTAACTTGGAATACCAAAACTCAATTCCAAGTGGCGACTCTAAAGAATAAAATAATCCCTTTTCAAAATGTCACTTTAATATGAGAAACTCTGTTGTTCAACACCCATGCGGGGGAAAAATAGGGATGTGACAGGTGGCGACTCTACTGGAGATAACCAGAATTTAGGCTTAAAGAATATTGATTTATGCATGACTTAATTTATTTATTATGTTGTATTTGTTTTTTTAATGTGCTATTTGCCTTCTTATTTACTGCTTCGTATTATTTGAAATATAAATTGTCCTCTCTCGCGCACCCATCTGAGTCTTCTGAAAGTCCACTTTATTCGGAGATGCGATTTACTCTCCCGAAACTTTCTTTGAGATACCAGAGATGCGATTACGCTCCTGGGAAGGAATTTAGTTACACAAGTTTTAGGATGGGAAGTTTCAGACAGTGAGGCCGGAAAGCCCTGCTACCGGTAAGTTGTTACATCCCAAACTCGAGTTGTCCACTCGTTTTACAGCCGGTCTAGATACCAAGTACATTAGGGTTTAAAACCTAGTTGAACCAGTCTTAGGGTACGCTTTGTTCGCATCATAAAAATTTGACTTAGTGGGGCTCGACACTGGGGTCGAGTCCGTCTAGGACAGGCACCCAATTTTGAGACTATCATGCACATTCTCTATGCTACTTGTTGCATCATCAAAGGGGCTATATCAAATGTTGACCGACTTTTAGATGAATTAATTGAAAATAAGATAACTTTGTGTTTTCTCTCTTTTCAAGTTACTCTTTCTTCGAAAAAAAAAAGCAAAACAACCTAAAAGATTTTTTTTCTTTCTTTCCTTTAAGAAAATTAAGAGGCTTTAATTTTCATAATTCACCTAAAAATTAAATAAAATAATTTTTTTATAGGGCTTAAAGTGAAAACAGATTTTATTTTTTTTACTCTGGTTTGGTGTTTTATTAAAATTATAAAGTTTGTCAGACCTAGGTCTAGTTTTTTTAAAAAAACAAATAATAGTAAATGAATAATATTAAAATAAAAAATTCATCGATTTTTTTTCCAAAGTATAGACTCTAAGATTTTATTTATTTATTTATTCATTATTATTTATATTTTTATTTTTTTTAAAAAAACATAATGTCTTAAAAAAATATCATGTCCATTTCATTTTCTCGACAAGTCTGTCCTCTGTTTTTTTTTCTTTTTTTTTTAATGCAACAATAATTTGTCTTGATGTTACAAGGGTCAATTTTTATCAATGAAGGCCAAGATAAATTCTAATTTGTCATCATCCTATAGGGACAAAATGAGCTCAATGGGGAGATCGGATAAGAGACCTAGAGATGACCAGCCACCCCAGTTAATGGTGTTAGACAAGGCTCCGATGTATCTGAAGGCATGGTACGACCAGTTTATTGTGTTAGACAAGGCTCCGGTGTATCTGAAGGCATGGTACGAACATATGGGAAATTATGGAAAAGGGGAGGTATTTAAGTGTCTAGGATACTCACGAAGCCTCTTGTATGTTGAGCCGCGACGGGATGTGATAGAAGCTTTAGTCTCTTTCTGGGATCCATTGAACAATGTCTTTCGTTTTGCTGATTTCGAACTTACTCCAACTCTAGAAGAAATAGGAGCATTTATGGGTACGGGCAAGGACCTTCACAAAGGAGAACCTATGATGCCCAAGCATATTGGTGCAATAAGATTCTTAGAACTGTTGCACATCAAACAAGTGGAGATGGATTGTTTAAAGCAGGGTTGGGTGCATTTTGATTTCCTCTACAAAAGATATGGCCGACAAGATGGATGTGATGTCTATGGAAAACAACTCTGTAACAAGGGGTGCCGCCAACTTTGGAGAGGCACAGTTATAAGGCATTTATAGTGGCTTTCTTAGGAACTACGGTATTCCCAAGAAGGGGGCGAAAGATTGACATAAACTTGGCCACCGTCCTTCCAGCTTTCGAGAAGAGGCCTAATATTACCCTAGTTCCAATGGTTCTAGCTGGCATTTACCGCGCCTTGACAAGGTGCAAAAATGGTGAAGACTATTTTGAGGGTTGTAATATCTTGTTACAAATATGGATGCTCGAACACATCCGATATCACCCCTATACAATAGACTTCAAAGTAGAATGGAATGATTACATCAGTGGTCATAAAGAAGGGATTAAAGATCAGGTTTTCCCGGAGGGTATCGAAGCTTGGAAAAGGTATCTTAACGAGTTGACTGCCGATAAGATTGTATGGAATTATTACTGGTTCCCATCAGAAGAGGTAATACATATGTCCTCCTTTCGATCGTTCATTGTCCTGATGGTTCTTCGTGGTGTCCAACCCTATGCACCACTTAGGGTCATGAGGCTATTGGGTCGACGACAGTTTCTTCCCCGGTGTGAAGATATGTGAGAGTTTATGTATGAGTTCCATCCCGATATTCCTCTCGGGGAGTCAAAGATATTCAAGATTTGGGGAGGGCGCATACTCTCGGGCTCCCAAGACAGAGTGACAGATCGTAGCAAAGGTGAGGTGGACCACTCATACTTAGTATGCTTTTATGATCAGCCCCCACTCAGGGCCATGCCCAAAAGATCGGCAAGAGGAGCCATAGATTATGTAGTTGAAACTGAGGTCAAAATTAAGCAAGCCCGCCTCGAAGTTGAGAGGAGTTATCAGTCCACTCTTGATGGCTTAAGTAATGCTTTGAAGAATGTTCGAGAAGAACTGGCACAACACAAGGCAACACTGAAGGCTCGAGTAAGATTAATTCAAAAGAGGATAGAAAAAGAGCACCAAGCCACCATTCAGTCTTTGCGTGAGGATCTGGGCATTACTACAGGCGCCATGGAGCAACAAAAAGAAGAATTTAAAAGGGAAATGGCTCTAATGGTATAGACACAGACTAGGTTGCAAGCTCAGTTGAAAGCCTCTATGGAGCGGGAGAAAAACATAGCAAGGCATTTCACGGCTTACCAGGCATAGGTTGAGATTGAAAGGAACCAATGGCTTGCAGAGAAGAATGGACTTCTTAACCAAGTAGAAGAGCTTGAGGCACAAGAAGACAATTTGAACCATGAGATCCATACCACTCAGAACTGGTTGCGGAACTGCCATGAAAACATGAAGGAAGCAAAAGGACACGTGGTTCAACTTGCCGAAGACCTAATTGATGTATATGGCAGTTATCTTCATCGAGACGATGAGAACTTAGGCCGACAAGCACGGGAATTGGCACCACACCTACCGAAAGCATTGTTCAGAATTTATTTAGACCTGAGAAGTGACTAAAATCCAAGACATTCAAGGAAAGCATTTTCATTATTGTTATTTCCCTTTCTTTTTTTTTTATTTCGTCAAGTTTGTTGCAACTTCAAGTATTAGTTTTATTTTGGGTTATTTGTATTCAGAACCTTTGGGACATGAATGAAAAGATATTTTCCTAGTTAATTAAAATTGTGTTTTTCTTTTATTTTATATAAAAAAACGAAGCAATTTTTTTTCATGAACTACGTAATGGTCTGATTCATGTTCAACATGATACGTAGGCAACCCGGAATGGGTTCGATTAAAATATCTCTAAAGAAAACAAATACACCTAAAAGCCGGGATGAAGCATGAATGCCGTCTGGAACCCACTATAGAAATAATTTAGGGAGCATAACATAGAACGTGTGATTGATATCTGCAAAGTTATAAACCCTAACACGTGTTGTTTTGTTAAAAAGAGAGGAAGTTTTAAGGTGGTTGATATGTGGTTAAACTGGCATCTCATCCATACAACACAAGGTCAAAGGGAAAAGAGAAGATGACCCGCAAAGACGGAACAGAGTCGGATAATGATGATATCCAAAATTTGATAGTTCAAAAAGAATCAGTGCCAGTGGAGGAAGTAAGGATGCTAAGGAAAAAAATGGCTGAAATGTACCAAGCTTGGATGAGCGAGCAAGCCCTGCCACCTTCAATCCAAGAGTATCTAAATACGGTTATGCCGCCCTCGACGAGTGATCCACTCTACCCTCCTGGGTTTGGCCCATATGTTAACATATACAATGCTGTTGAGACTTCCACTGTGCGTCCTCTAAATATGCCCATGATAAGTAATCCACTTTTCATGCCAGCCACAAAAACCAATACAGTCCCTCAGCCCAAATTGGTCCCGAAATTCAATGATGATCCTTCGTCCAAGGTCTATCCTAGTCAAGGATATGCCTCTGAAATGACTATTAAAATTCTGGATGTGTACTACCAAACTCATCAGTACAACTCCCCTATAGAAGTTGAGAAAACAACCAAGAATGAAGAACATGAAGAAATGGCTAAGAAGATGAGAAGTCTGGAACAGAACTTAAAAAACATGCAAGGATTAGGAGGACATAAAAGTGTCTCATTCAAGGACTTTTATATGTTCCCTGATGTTCACTTGGCGGTTGGGTTTAAACTCCCAAAATTCGACAAGTATAGTGGCCATGGTGACCTTGTGGCTCACTTAAAGAAGTACTGTAATCAACTAAGGAGAGCGGGAGGAAGAGAAGAACTCCTTATGGCCTACTTTGGAGAGAGCCTAACGGGGTTGGCCTCAGAATGGTTCATTGATCAAGATATTTCTCGTTTGCATGTCTGGGTTGACATGGCTCAAGATTTTGTTCAACAATTTCAGTATAATATTGACATCATCCCAGATCGAAATTTCCTCGCCAACTTGAAAAAGAAATCAACTGAAAGTTTCAGGGAATATGCCATAAAATAGAGAGAACATGCAGCTAGAGTCAAGCCACCAATGAAAGATCAGGAGTTGATTGATGTTTTTCTCTAGGCCCAAGAATCTGACTACTTTCACTACTTGCTTGGCGCAATGGGAACGCCCTTCGCTGAAGCAATCAAGATTGGAGAAATGGCGGAAAATGGCATAAAGTAGGGAAAAATTGTGAGTCAAGCAGCTATCAAAGCCACCACACAAGCAATACAAAGTGGATCAGGTGGTTTTGGAAACCGAAAGAAGAGGGAAGAAGGGTCTATGATGGCGTTAGGATCAAAAGGTACACAAAAGAGGACAAACTGCCCTCATGTGCCAGTCCAACAAGGACAACCTGTTGTACCTCAACACTATTATCCACCCCAATGTGCAGTTTTCAACACTCAGGCATATGCCCGACCCCCTCAACACCAATAATGGTGGGCACCTGCCCCACAAGGCTCTCGGCCCCAATAACAGAGCTTCCAGGCACCTTATAATCCACGTCCAAGGGTACATTATGCAAAGGAACATGGTCGAAAAGAAACTTTCACCCCAATTGGAGAATTATACACTAGCCTATTGCGGAAATTAATGCAATTATGACTGGTTGAACCTATCATTCCTTATCAGGTCAACCCAAATATGAGAGGCTTTGACCCAACTGTTACATGTGAGTATCAGTCTAACGCCCCTGGTCATAGCACTGAAAATTGTTGGACCTTAAAGAGGGTCATCGAGAAGCTAATCAACGACAAAGTAATTGTGATATATAATGAGGAAGCACCGAATGTCACCAATAATCCACTTCCTGCTCACAACAATGAGCATGTCGTTGGAATGATAAGCACTCATATGAAAGGTGAACCAATAGATAGAGAGAGCATTGAAGGTAGGCCCTCAAAGGAGGAGTCGAGCATGGTCTTAGAATTTATACAAAGGGGACCATTGATTGTGAAAGGTGCAAGTTCAACTCCTGAGAGCTTAAGAAAACCAGTATTGTATGTCCCTAGAGCTATAAAAAGAGGAATACCATTAAATGGTCCAAAACTCTATGTTCCCGGAGGATTTTCAAGTGCCTACTTAACCCAAGATGGTTTAAGAAAGACAGAGGAGCCAGTTGTAATAAAGTTTGCAAAACAACTCCCCATCACAAGCATGAAAACTGTTCTATGGAACTATAACAAAACCATTGTGACATACAAGGGAAAGAGATCGCCGAAGAGATTAATGAAGCAGGCGGTATGACTGGTTCGGGACGGTGTTATGCTCCGGAGGAACTAAGAGGAGCCAAGCATGCAAAAGAAAGTCAGTTGCCGGTGAAAAGCCTATCACTGAAGAAGAGGCCGAGGAGTACTTGAAAAAGATAAAGGCTCAGGATTATTCTATTATCGATCAGTGAAGAAAAACCCCTGCCCAAATCTCCTTGCTATCATTGCTCCTACATTCCAAGGAGCATCGTCAAGTATTGATTAAAATTTTGAACGAGGCATACGTCTCCGAAAGTACCATGGTAAGTTACATAGAAAAGATAGCCAGCAGGATATTTGAGGTAAATAGAATCGCATTCATGGATGATGAACTGCCTTCGGAAGGGTCTGGGCACAACAAGGCTCTACATCTAACCGTGAAATGTGAAGAACATTATGTGAAGAGGGTCCTGGTTGATGGGGGATCAGGTGTCAACATTTGCCCTATTTCCACATTACAAAGTTTGAAGATTAACACTGATAGAATTCGCACTAATAATGTATGTGTACGAGCATTTGATAGAGCAAAACGAGACACAGTTGGTGAAATTTACTTGATCGTGACAATTGGGCCGGTGGAGTTTGGAATTACCTTTGAAGTGATAGACATGAACACCTCTTACAACTTACTCTTGGGGAGGCCTTGGATCCACATGGCCAGGTTTGTACCATCTACTTTGCATCGGATGGTCAAATTTGAACATGACAAACAAGAAATCATTGTCCATGGTGAAGACGACCTCCCGATGTATCGAGACCCTTCCACACTATGCATAGAGGCAAAAAACGAATATGAATTCCTCAATTATCAGGCCCTCGAGATAGTGGCGGTCAATCAGCTTATGGAAGGGAAGCCTATACCAAATCCTCATCTCTCTTCTACTTCGTTCATGGTGGTAGCGCAAATGATACATAACAGTTATGAGCCTGGAAAGGGACTGGGATTGTCATTGTAAGGAAGCGTAGATCCTATCAATCTAATGGGCAATCCAGAAACATTTGGGTAATGGGCAAAGGAGCACAAAAAGAAGGCTTGGAGCTTGCCAAAGTCGATCCCCCATATTCTTGAGTCTTTCACTAAATCTCAATGTGAGGAGGGTCCAAACCCATCTGTCCAAAATGATACAGATGAAATCTGTTAAGGTATTAAGGAGATGTTTTATGAAGTGAACATGGCTCATATGGACGAGGGCCCAGTCATGCAGATGTGCAATTCATCGACCCCAATGTCCAACTCAACAATTGGGAAGTCACTCCTCTCCCTAGCTGGGAGTTTTGGTAGTTTATTTTGCAGCTTTTCCTACATTTGCACTATTTGTAGGGTTGTAATCTAAATGTCTTAGTTGTTCTTATTCCATGTTAGTCCTTTATAATTTCAATCCAGTTTAATGAAGTTCCAATTTCCCTAGTAAAAGCATATCATGTCTCTTCGCTTTTCTGATTTTGTTTTTATTTTCATTTTAGTTACGTTAATACCAACTTTAATAACATGACATGCATGCGGAGTTTATGTCTAGATCCTGAAAAATTATCTGATCTCAAAACAATAAATCAAGATCTTGAAGAATATGATGAAGATGGAGCATATGAAGAAATTAAAAAGGAATTGGACTAATTTGAGAATAAACCTAAGCCCAATTTAAACGAAACTGAGGAAGTCAATTTGGGAACTCGAGAGGAAACTCAAGAGACAAAAATAAGTACTCATGTCGAACAAAAGACCCGAGATGAACTAATTTAAGTTCTATATGAATATAGAGATGTCTTTGCATGGTCCTATGATGACATGCCAGGTTTGAGTGTTGCTCTGGTAGTTCACAAACTTCCCACATATTCTGATTTCTCACCCGTCCAACAAAAGCAAAGAAAGTTCAAGACAGACGTGAGTGATAAATTTAAGAGGAAATTATGAAACAATTAGATGCAAGTGTGATTAGAGTTGTACAATATACTACGTGGTTGGCCAACGTTGTGCCAGTGCCAAAGAAAGATGGGAAAACCAAAGTTTGCTTCGACTATAGGGATTTAAACAAAGCGAGTCCAAAAGACAACTTCCCATTACCCAACATTCACATTCTATGTGCCAAACATGAGATTCAATATTTTGTAGACTGTTATGCTGGATATCACCAAATCCTCATGGATGAAAATGATGTAGAGAAGACTTCTTTCACTACCCCCTGGGGGACCTACTATTATAGGGTCATGCCATTGTCTTAAAAATGCAGGGGCAACTTATATGAGAGCTACGACCGCTATATTCCATGATATAATGCACAAGGAAGTTGAAGTATATGTTGATGATGTCATCATTAAATCTAGAACACAAACAGATCATGTACGTGACTTAAGAAAATTCCTCAAAAGATTACGAAAGTACAACCTTAAGCTCAATCCAGCTAAATGTGCATTTGGAGTGCCTTCAAGAAAGCTTCTGGGTTTCATAGTTAGCCGAAGGGGCATTGAACTGGATCCCGCCAAAATAAAGTCTATTGAAGAATTACCTCCTCCGAGGAATAAGACTGAAGTCATGAGTCTTTTAGGGAGATTGAACTATATCAGTTGGTTCATCGCGCAGCTTACCATCACGTGTGAGCCAATCTTTAAGTTGTTGAAAAAAGACGTCGCTGTCAAATGGACGAGTGAGTGTCAAGAAGCTTTTGACAAGATTAAAGAATATCTAATGCACCCTCCTATGTTGGTCCCTCCAGAGCCCGGTAGGCCTTTATTCTTATATCTCTCAGTGATGGATAATGCTTTCGGTTGTGTTCTAGGACAGCCACGATGCCACAGGCAAAAAGGAACAAGCAATTTACTATTTGAGCGAGAAGTTCACAAAGTATGAGGCAAAATACGCTCTCTTAGAGAGGACATGTTGCGCCTTAACTTGGGTGGCTCAAAAATTGAAGCACTATCTTTTGTCATACACAACCTATCTCATATCTCGAATGGACCCTTTGAAATATAGTTTTCAAAAACCTATGCCAATGGGTAGACTGGCAAAATGGCAGATCTTACTTACGGAGTTTGACATAGTGTATGTTACTCGCACCGCCATGAAAGCATAAGCAATGGAGGACCATCTAGCAAAAAATCCAGTTGACGACGAATACCGGCCATTAGACACATACTTCCCATATGAAGAGGTTAACGTTTCTGAGGAAGAAGGGCTAGGGGATAGTCAAATATGGAAGTTATATTTCGATGGAGCTGTCAACATCAATGGAGTGGGAATTCGAGCAGTCCTTATTTCACCAACTGGACACCATTATCCTGCCACCGCACGCCTTCGGTTCTTTTGTACTAATAATATAGCAGAATACGAAGCTTGCATTATGGGATTGAATATGGAAATAAATTTAGATGTGCACGAGCTAGTGGTTTTGGTGGACTCCGACTTGTTTGTTTGACAGCCTCAAGGCGAATGGGAAACTTGGGATATTAAGCTCATCCCATACAAGCACTGTTTAGAGAACCTTAGCAAAAGGTTTAAGTCCATTGAGTTCAGATATATCCCCACGTACCATAATGAGTTGGCTGATGCTTTAGCCACCTTAGCCTCAATGCTTCCATAACAAGGAAACATCTATATCAATCCCCTAGAAATTCAAATTAGGGATGAGCATGGTCATTGTACTATAATTGAAGCAAATCCAGATGATGAACCATGGTATCACGATATCAAACAGTTCTCAAAAGAAAGAGAATATCCACCGCATGCTAATAGAGATCAAAAAAAGACTATTAGGCGACTTGCCAGTGGTTTCCTTCTAAGCGGGGAGGTTTTATATAAAAGAACCCTAGACTTGAATTTATTAAGATGTGTGAGTTCACAAGAAGCAGAAATGATCATGACTGAAGTACATTCGGGGGTATGCAGCTCGCACATGAATGGTTATGTTTTAGCAAAGAAGATTATTCGGCCAGGATTTTACTGGTTGACCATGGAAAGAGATTACTTCCGTTTTGTTCGAAAGTGTCATCAATGTCAAATCCATAGTGACTTGATTTATTCACCCCCTTCAGAGTTACACTTTATGTCTGCTCCTTGGCCTTTTGTTGCTTGGGGCATAGATGTTATTAGGCCAATCGAGCCAAAAGCTTCTAATAGGCATCGATTTATTCTGGTCGCCATTGACTACGTCACCAAGTGGGTAGAAGCTGTTACTTTAAAAGCAGCCACCAAGAAAGCAGTGGTGAACTTTATCCATTCCAATATCATATGTTATTTTGGTATGCCGAAGACCCTTTTCATAGATAATGCGGCAAATCTTAGTAGCCACCAAATGAAAGTTGTCTGTGAGCAATTTAAAATTGCCCATCACCATTCAACCCCTTATCGGCCCAAAGCAAATGGAGCTGTAGAAGCAGCAAATAAGAATATTAAGAAGATTCTTAGGAAAATGGTCCAAGGATCCCGACAATGGCATGAGAAATTACCTTTTGCTCTTTTGGGATATTGCACGACCACTCGTACATCAATCGATGCAACTCCTTACTTATTAGTCTATAGAACTGAGGCTGTCATACCTGCAGAAGTTGAAATCTTCGAATCATTGTTGAAGCAGAAATTGATGATACAGAATGGGTGAAGAAAAGATTGGAGCAATTAGTATTAATAGATGGAAAAAGTTTGACGACAGTCTGTTTCGGCCAGTTGTACCAGCAAAGGATGGCTCGAGCCAATAATAAGAAGGTACGCCCCAGAAATTTTGAGGTCAGTCAGCTTGTTGTAAAACACATCCTTCCCCACCAAAAAGAAGCTAAGGGAAAAATTTTCCCAAATTGGCAAACCCCTTATATCGTTAAACGAGTGTTACCAAAAAGAGTTTTGCAATTGGCAGATATGGAGGAAAAGGTAGCCGACATAATGGTTAATGCAGACTCGATCAAAAGATATTATATTTTATACTCTTGGTTTGACACCGGTGTGATTGGCATTCCAAGAAGAGATGACCTCTGTTCGAACACCACCTACCTCTTTGAAATTTCCCTATTTGGAACCCCCCCCCCCCCCCCCGAAAAAAAAAGCAATAAAAAAAAGCAAAAAAAAACAAAGAAAAATGAGAAAAAGAAAGACACCCCTATCGAACTACGTGCGACCTGATTCCTAAAAGGATACGTAGGCAGCCCTATTTTGGGGTTTGGTCCAATAAAAAAAAATTATGCTTTGGCGTGTTCAAAGCCGAGGCATACTTTAGTGGTTCCTAAGTTGTAAATCTTTCTAAAAGCCTTTCTCACATGCTTTGATAAGACCTCTCAGTCACTCTTCAAGAAGCTTCAAAGCATGGTGTCACAGAAGTGTGATTTTACAACGATGAAAGTCTTATAGGTGAGAACCCTATGACACCGTAAGGCGGCGGTAAAGGAAAATGAAAGAGAGTTCATCTCTAAATTGAAAGGCACAATATTGTTTTATGAGATTTAGACTATTTCGATGGATTGAAATGTATGAGCCGAAATGCATGTCATGATTCCTTAAAATCGGTGCGTACGTTCATATAAATCTCCTTGATTCTTTTATTTCGTTCTTTTCCTTGTCCCCTCTTCAAGAGATAATCTTCCCTCGTATTGTGTTGCCCAATCGTGCTTGTGTTGAGTCATTGCTCTCAAAATCTTGTGTTAAGTGTTAAAGGAAAAGTTGCGAAATTCACTAACAGTTTTTCAGTTGAAGAGTGAGGGGCATACACAACCGGTAACACATTTGTGGACTAGTTAAGATAAGTGAAAATTCAAAAAGAAAAGTTTTATGGCAAGCCTCCGTAGGGGAAGATCACTAAGGCAAGGGAGTGCTTGTTGAAACAATGTGAAAATTAATATTGGATCGAAGCATTCATGACGTGCATCCAAAAAGATAATGATTGACTTTAAAGAGCTTTCAAGCAATTTGATCAATCACCAATAAAGTCAATCTTCCAAGCCGAGTGGATTGCATGACATATCAAACCCCACGAGATCAAGGACACAAATCAACCACCGGTTAGAAAAACTAACAAATCATTCTTTGATTAAACAGGTACGAGAAAATCCTGTAAATAGTTCTGACAGACGAGCACCAAAGGTAAGTTCTCAAATCTTCATGTGCAATCTGATATGCGCATAGTAAAATCGTTGTTAATTCAGATCGAAAATTAGTAAAAAGGACTTTTATTTTCCTAATTGAAACTGGGGCATTTTTTTTCTTTCCTTTTCTAATAAAAAAGATAAAAAAATAAATCCACCAATAAAAAGATTTAAAAAAAACAAGAGTTTCAAAAAATTTCAGTTTCAAAACTAGGACATTTTTTTATTTTATCTTATTTTTAAAAATAAAAAAAAGTGAAATAAAATGAAAATAATTCGTTCATTTAGGGAGTGAACCCTCGTAATATTCGCTTAGGGAGTGAACCCTCATAATATTTGCTTAGGGCGCAAACCCTCATAATATTCGCTTAGGGAGCGGACCCTATTAATATTCGTTTAGGGAGCAGGCCCTCATAATATTCGCTTAGGGAGCGAACCCTCATAATATTCTCTTAGGGAGCGGACCCTCAAAATATTCGCTTAGGGAGCGGACCCTCATAATATTCGCTTAGGGAACGGACCCTCATAATATTCTCTTAGGGAACAAATGCTCATAACATTCGCTTAGGGAGCGGACCCTCATAATATTCGCTTAGGGAGCGAACCCTCATAATATTCGTTTAGGGAGCGAACCCTCATAATATTCGCTTAATATTAGCTTAGGGCGCGAACCCTCATAATATTCGCTTAGGGAGCGAACCCTCATAATATTCGCTTAGGGAGCGAACCCTCATAATATTCGCTTAGGGCGCGAACCCTCATAATATTCGCTTAGGGAGCGAACCCTCATAATATTTGCTTAGGGTGCGAACCCTCATAATATTCGCTTAGGGAGCGAACCCTCATAATATTCGCTTAGGGAGCGAACCCTCATAATATTCGCTTAGGCGCGAACCCTCATAATATTCGTTTACGGCACGAACCCTCATAATATTCGTTCATATCTTCATAAGGCATGATAGCCCCCATTTTTATCTTCCATAAAGCATTAAATCTAATGTCATTCAATAACAGAGTATTTTTTTCCTTGTTTTAATCACTTTATTATTTTTGTTTAATATTATGTTCAAACAAAGCAAAATAACCCACAAAAGTTTTCTAAGCACAAACTGGAGCAGAAAAATTTTGTTTTGTTTTTTTTCTTTGATTGCAGGCAGGTCCTCTGCGACCGTAAGTTTGGACATCAATAACGGAATAACATTTGTCCGATTTGTGAAGTGAAGAATGACATTAAAAGTCGATTTGGACCCATATAGCAGCTCAACATATCTAGATTCTGCTTCCTAACTTCAATTCAAGAAATAAGTGTGCACGAATAGTGTACTAACTTTCTTCTGGAGAGGCATCGGTAACTCAATTGAGATTTCAAGTTCAAGCCTCAAACTCAAACTTCATGATTAGATTTTGTGATCAAGGTACCCGCCAGAAAAAGGCGAGATGATAACTAAAGATGCTAAGGAAGACCTGAAAGAAAAGAGGGTCGAGACAAGTAGAATTGAATAGATCTTGTATCGTTTCCTTTTAGTGTTATTATCTTCAATGTAACAATAGGAGCCACGAACCAGGATCTTGAAAGGATAAGACTCAACTTTCTAATCCATCCCTTGCTGCACCTATTTGAACTACACGTGACCTGATTCTCTTATAACCCGAGATATGTAGGCTGCCCAAAGCTAGGGCTCGGTCACTCTTGCTTGATCTTTATATTTTTTCCTACCTTTTAATAATGACTAGTATGTGTGCCCGCGCGTTGCGCGGATATTTTTAAATTAAAAAAAGTCCATCAAAATCTCGAATATTGTAATAAATAATTTGATATCTTCTATTCCGATATAGTTTGACATATTATCATGGTTCCTATAAAGTCAAAATAATATATGCATAATTAATTTAGCAAAAGAATAAAATAACTAACAATTATTAAATTCTTATGCTTAGCCCTCTCTCTCTTTTGCTTGTACACTTGAAATAACAATTAACCAATATATTTTACATTGATCACAATATTAATTTATCAAACTTTTGCAACATCTCATTATTGCAAATGTAAACTAAGTCTTTCTACGAAATCAAAGGTCACTATTTATTGAATTAAAAATTATCAGGAAAAAAATTATACTACTAAACTAACAAAGAGAAAAGTTAAAAATAACTATAACGAAAAATACTTAATATACAAATGAATAGTTTCATGTGATTTTTTTAGTAAGGTAAATTTAAAAATATAAGTATTTATTTGTAAAATATCAAACGAATGAAGAGAATTTTATATTTCATGGTATAATAATTTATAGAAGATGAATTGTACAAAATAATTTTCAAGGTAAAATATAACGAAAAAAATACTCTTGTGGTTACTCTTCATCAATCTAAAAAAGACCATTTTTCAAAAACTAAAAAATATCTCAAAAAGAGAATCATTCTATATTTTTACCATTATTATAATTTAACAAAACATAAACAAACTTTTATATTAAAAAATATAAAACATTTGTTGAAAAAAAAAATCTGCAAGCATAAATTATTAGCATGTAGAAGTGAAAAGTTTTACTTTTGTAATCTTATCCAAGGTGAAATTTTTTAATGAAAATATATAATGGTGAAAGTGATTGCTTGTGTTTAAATTTTAAAAGATTTACATATAATTAGGAATAAAAGATAATAGTAATGGATGAAGATCATTTATCAAAAAATAATGTGGCTAATTTATTGAGATATTTAAGGTCAAATGGTTGTTTGTTTTATGTATTAATTTAAACATTCAATTTGTTTTATTTATACATTAATGGTTCGTCTTTTAAGTTAGTATAGTATTAGTAATTTTAATTTTTTTGATGGTAAATTTAAATAAAAAATATAATTAAAACCAATAAATTTATTGTAGTTCCATAATTCATGGCTAGTAGGACTATCATGGGAAGTTTTAAAACTTCTATTTACTTGGACATATCTTTATTTTTAAAAAGATTAATTCATAATTAATTCTTAGTAACGTGCAAAAGTGGGAAAAAAGATGTATTCATATATTTGTTTAACTTAATTTTTTTAATTTTAATTTGTTTATCATTCGGTTTTTTTTAATTTAAGAGCAATAACAAAGTTATCTAATTTACTATCAAATCAAAAATTTAATGTGAGAAAATTAAAACTTACTTGGATACTTACAAAATTAATTCATGTCTTAAATGTAACAATTTATTTAGTATGTATTTTTTTAAGGAATTATTTTTCACTTAAAACTTTTTAAGTTTATTTATAATTAGAAGTGTTGTGGGAAGTTGTAAAACTCCTATTTAATTGGATACACGTTCATTATTAAAACTAAAGATAAACTTGTCTAGGGAAAATAGTTGGATGCATTTATTTAAAACATAACATTTATTATTTAATTTTTTTTGACAATAAATTTAAAAATACTTGTATTTTTCAAAATTAGCAGTTTTTTTTAAAAAAATATTAATTTATAAGTATTTCATAATTAATTCTTTTCAACGTGTTAAATAGGGACATAAGATGTGTTTATGTAACGCCCGTGAAATTACCGAAATACCCCTCAAGGAGAGGTGTGCGAGAAACGTGCCTTCCGATGCTCGAATCGGAAATTCGAGAGCGGATTCATGATCAGCACTGAAAATGGAGTGGGGGAAAGGTCTCGGTCGAATTTTAGAGCAACCGAGTCAAAAGATAATTTTTCGTTCCAAAACGAAAAACAGTGAGCCTCCGCGACGGAATCGCGACGCGGACTGGTCGCGGAGACACACTTATCTTTTCTTGAAAATTTCGACGGAGTTGAAATTTCCGAAAATACACTGTCCGCGACCAGTCCGCGTCGCGGACTGTGTTATTTCAGGACGGGATTTAATTTCTTAAAATTTCCAAGGGCATTATGGTCCAATCCCACCTATCCTAAACGTACCCCTATGACCTATATAGGTCGGTTTTCACGAAAAAGGGTTGAAAAAACCCATTGAAGAAGTCTTCCTAAGGTTCTTAAGGCTAGGGCTTGAAGGAGGTTGAAGAGAGCAAGTGGAAAGAAGGTGCTTTAGTGTGACTATCTTCTTTCAGGTATGTAAGGCTAAACTTAAAGCATGGGAATGTCCTCCCATGTGCCCCATGAGTAAGGTATTAAAGTCTAAGGGTGAATGATGTTAGGGTAATGAAGTGAAACATGTTAATTCATGTAATGTAATGAACAAATGCCATTATTTTATGCATAAACCTACATATTTTCCTGCATTGATGATGACCCTCATAAAAACCCTCATGCATCCTTTTTAAACTATTTTCTTGAAAAGCATTTAGTTAAAAACCCCATATCTATTGTATATGTATCCTAGAAAAGCATGCATGATGAACATGGGTGTGTGTGTAGAGTCTAGAGTAATGATAAATTAATGAATGATGAATGTTGAGAATGTGAGTGTGGGATTGTCTCTAAGTTGAGAGTCAAAGTTCCTAAACGAGTGTCCCTAAAGTCAATGATGTTGATGTTAATGAGATGGAATGACAATGATGTTAATGTAGATGTAAAGGAGATGCTAATGATAATGTAATGTGTCCCTATGGGACAAATGAATGTTGATGCCAATGATAATGTATTAGGCCCCTATGGGGACTAATGATTATGAAATGCGTCCCTATGGGACTAATGAATGTTAATGTTTTATGAGCAATGTCGAGTCCTGGGAGGAGTATTGAGCACCGAAATGGATAGAAAGGTGAGTCCCACCTGAATCCATTAACTACGTGGCCCGCGTAGGAAGAGAGGATTGAACCGCAACGTGGATGGCACCTTTCTTGTCCCAATGAGGACTAATATTTTCTAATGAATGTCCTTTGCCCCGGGCAGGGTATTGGACGGATGTAGCAACGGCATCGCTTCGTTGTATCATCACTGGCTCATAAGTGATGGTTGTCGGTTAAAGAAACTCCCAGTTAGGCCTTCTTGAAAAGGGTTCTCTAAGGGTACTCCAATGAAATGGTCAATGTTAATGTAAAGGTCAATGTTAATGTAAAGGTCAATGTTAAGGTTTCCCTGATGTAAATATTAAGGTCTCATGATGATGTGCGTTATGTTCGTATATTCCTAACAATGTGTTTCAGCTATTTTACATGCCAGTACATTCCACGTACTGACGCCATTTGGCGCTGCATCGTTTCATGATGCAGATACAGGAGCTAGAGGACTTCAGCAGCCGCCCCGTTGAGGTCAAGTGTTTCCAAGTTCTGACTGTGGTGAGCCTCCTTGTTTCCGGAGGAAACCTTTATTTATGAATGTTATCCTGTTCTTTGAGTCGAGTAGCCATGGTATGTCATGGTCCTCTTCCTAGACGTTTTAAGGAATGTTATAGGCTTGGTAGACATAATGATGTAGTCAAGGTGAATGTTTTGACAACTGAGCAATAATTCCTTGCTTGGTTTTGATGATCAAATTGAGGTTTGGCCATTGGCCCACTATTTTAAAGTATTGTTTACTATTTCCTTCCGCAATGTCTATAATGAATGATGTGATGAAGCTAAGTGGTTCGCTTGGGGGCTAGCAATAGTCTCTGAGTGCCGGCCACGCCTAGGGTACCCTCTCGGGGCGTGACAGTTTATTTTTTTAAACAACATATTTATTATTTAATTTTTTTTGGCAATCAATTTTAAAATTTATTTTTTTTAATTTTAATTTGTTTGTCATTCAGTTTTATAATTTAAAAATATTAACTAAATATAATTAATCGTTAGAATAAAATTTTAATTTGAAAAAGTAAAAATAGTTTCAATGTCGGAGTAATTAGTAGGAGTTTGATAGAAAGTTGTACAAACTTTTATTTACATGGATATAAATTTTTTATAGAAAATAAAGATAAATTTTCTTTTAAAAAATTTAACTTTTTAATTCGTAACTTTATTAATTTTAAAGAAATTCATCTGTTTAGTAATGAGAAGTTTTTAAAATCCGTATTTACTGGGTATACAGTTTTTTTTACTGTGTACTTTTTTTAAAAAAATAAATAATATTCTTCTTTTTCATAATAAAAATTCTAAATACACATAAGAGAACTCAATTTCAACTGTTCAAAAAAATATGGGAAAATGGGTAATGGGGAGTGGAAAGTGCAAAGAGGTTATTGTGGTGTTAATTTATTTATTTTCATTTTTTGACTTAAATAAATGTATTAACGGCATCACTTTTCAGTCTTTTTTTTTATGTGTGTTTGTATTTTTAATTTTTATTTCCAGATGTTGTTAGCGCAATGATAAATATTTTCTTTTGTGCCAACACATATCAATTTAGTAAGAGTGGATAATGTTTAGATTAATTTTAATTTAAATAATAAATAATGAATTTGAGTTTTTTTTTAAAATGAAAAAATGCAGAGAAAATTGGAGCATTAGAATGAAAATAAAAGCCGTTGAAAATTTTTCATTATTTTTTCGTTTACATCTTTACGAAGGGAAAAAATCAGTTGTCATTTTTAATTTTTCCTTATTTCAATTATTCAGTTTACAATTTTTATTTTTTAGATTGTATTATGTCATTAATAAGCATAAATATTGTACTAATATTAATCTCATAGAATTAATTTATAAAATTATTCATTAGTCCTTATATGTATCATTAAGTCTACATATATGTACTATTGAATTTATTAGAAAATGATCAAAGAATGTTTATTAAGGAGGTAAGTTATGTATACAACAATATACACGTGACATACTAATACACTTTGTAGTATTTTTTTTTATGTTATATGTCTTACTAAAAGAACTACGACAACTATACTAAAGAATAATTAATTATACGTAAATATAAAGCACACAATTTGCTTTTGAAACAAAATATAAGATGGTTTTTTTTAAAAAAAAATCACATGATTGTTGTAGTAGTTAGATATAATTTGAGGGTTTCTCTTTCTTAGATTATATAAATTGTCCTGTAGAACAATGCATAATGTTAAATAGTTAATGCATTTTCATCCGAGAGAAAAGAAGAACAATAGTGAAATTAAATATAGAAAGAATTTACCTTTTCATGAATTGTAAGAATAAATGTAGCCTTGACAATCTATTGAAAAAACTTACAAAAGGATGAAGGTATGAGAAATTATTTCTGTAGAGAAAATTTCTGTTTATCTTTTGTAGAAACAATGCATTGTTTAATTTATTGGAGAATACGGTAGTTGAGTTTTTAGAAAAGAAGTTAGTGGGTGGATGAGGAATTTTAGGAGTGGTTTTGGGTAGTTGATTTTTTGGGGGCTCTTTATTTTATTTTTATTGGTTTTATTTTAACTGACTTTTCACTAATTTGTTTTTTTTTATCACATTTTAGATTATTTTTGTTAATTGATATTCTGAATTTTTGTGGTGGTACCATGTGTCAAGTTGGCTATAAAATAAAAATTTAAATAATTTAAAGTTATTTTAAAAAACTTACAAATTTAACTTTTTATGCTACCTTGTAGTAATTTTTGTATAATATAAATTAATTCCTTTAATTGTTATTTATGAACACTATTTATTAATTTTATAGAGTCAAAATTTTTCTGCGCAAATTTAATAAAAATAATGAAAAAATATGTATTTTTTTTTTTTGCTATAACTAAGGAGAAGTTATGGGGAAATAGTTAAATAATTAAATAATTAGTAATAAAAGTATGATAACTTTGGAAAAAAACTTTTAAAACTTTTTTTAAAAATGAACAATATATAATCCTATTATGCATGTTTATTTTAAAAAATCTATTTTTTTTATAGTGTTGACATGTGGTATCTTTTGCTTCTCCTATATAAATATAAAATATAGTTATAGAAAGTAAATATAGTCATAATATTGTTTTATGTTTTGATTTAGATTAAATTTATTAAATTGACTTATAACTAAAAACTGTACTAAAGTTTTATGAAATATGAAATTTTAAATATGTAATAATAATAATTATTTAGTAATTGGGTATTATGGCAAAATATTAGACTAAAGGCCTAAAAAAATATAGATAATGTGTAATCCGTTAAATATGTATATTTAATAATTAATAATAATATTAATTAATATATAATAATGTTTTAGTTAAGGTTTCACATCAATTTAAAAAAATTGATTTTAAGATTTTGGTTATTGCTTAAATACTCATTTAAAGTTAGTTAATATATTGATTAAATACTTATTTAAAGTTAGTTAAATATAGATTTTTAACTAATACTCACATGATTGTTGTAGTAGTTAGATATAATTTGAGGGTTTCTCTTTCTTAGATTATATAAATTGTCCTGTAGAACAATGCATAATGTTAAATAGTTAATGCATTTTCATCCGAGAGAAAAGAAGAACAATAGTGAAATTAAATATAGAAAGAATTTACCTTTTCATGAATTGTAAGAATAAATGTAGCCTTGACAATCTATTGAAAAAACTTACAAAAGGATGAAGGTATGAGAAATTATTTCTGTAGAGAAAATTTCTGTTTATCTTTTGTAGAAACACTGCATTGTTTAATTTATTGGAGAATACGGTAGTTGAGTTTTTAGAAAAGAAGTTAGTGGGTGGATGAGGAATTTTAGGAGTGGTTTTGGGTAGTTGATTTTTTGGGGGCTCTTTATTTTATTTTTATTGGTTTTATTTTAACTGACTTTTCACTAATTTGTTTTTTTTATCACATTTTAGATTATTTTTGTTAATTGATATTCTGAATTTTTGCGGTGGTACCATGTGTCAAGTTGGCTATAAAATAAAAATTTAAATAATTTAAAGTTATTTTAAAAAACTTACAAATTTAACTTTTTATGCTACCTTGTAGTAATTTTTGTATAATATAAATTAATTCCTTTAATTGTTATTTATGAACACTATTTATTAATTTTATAGAGTCAAAATTTTTCTGCGCAAATTTAATAAAAATAATGAAAAAATATGTATTTTTTTTTTTTTGCTATAACTAAGGAGAAGTTATGGGGAAATAGTTAAATAATTAAATAATTAGTAATAAAAGTATGATAACTTTGGAAAAAAACTTTTAAAACTTTTTTTAAAAATGAACAATATATAATCCTATTATGCATGTTTATTTTAAAAAATCTATTTTTTTTATAGTGCTGACATGTGGTATCTTTTGCTTCTCCTATATAAATATAAAATATAGTTATAGAAAGTAAATATAGTCATAATATTGTTTTATGTTTTGATTTAGATTAAATTTATTAAATTGACTTATAACTAAAAACTGTACTAAAGTTTTATGAAATATGAAATTTTAAATATGTAATAATAATAATTATTTAGTAATTGGGTATTATGGCAAAATATTAGACTAAAGGCCTAAAAAAATATAGATAATGTGTAATCCGTTAAATATGTATATTTAATAATTAATAATAATATTAATTAATATATAATAATGTTTTAGTTAAGGTTTCACATCAATTTAAAAAAATTGATTTTAAGATTTTGGTTATTGCTTAAATACTCATTTAAAGTTAGTTAATATATTGATTAAATACTTATTTAAAGTTAGATAAATATAGATTTTTAAAATTATTTTAATTTAATTGTAGAAAATATTTTATATTTATGTATGTTGTTTTTATAATTGAATTTGATTTAATTGTAGTAAATATTTTATATTTATATATTTTGTTTATATAATTGAATTTAATGTAATTGTAGAAAATATCTTATATTTATATATGTTGATTTTTTAATTGAATTTATTATTTAAATTAACTAATAACTAATCTAACTAATTTTTTTCCCTAAGATGCCACTTGGCAAATTTATATGTTGCCATTTGGCTTAATATGGTGGCTTTGTCCTCTCCTTTTAATAATATATAGATATAGATTAGGCCAAAAATTAGGCACGTTCACTTCTTTGCTGGAAAACTCTTCATGTTCTCAAGCAAAGAGGGCATCCTGTTAGCACCTAATTTTTAACCAAACATAAGTTATTTATTTATTTATTTATTTTTGTAATTAATTTTGAATCTAAATTAGATATTTTTATCTTATTTAGAATAATTTGAAAACAACAAAAATAGAGTCACATTTTAATGTAAGTTTTGTTCTAAAGAAAAGAAAATTTGATAAAATATATGTTTTTTTTCTTCTTTCTTTTAATTTAGATTTTAATAAACAATCCAGTGTTGTTATTACTTTCTTAATTATATTTTAGTTCTAACTAGTTAACTTTCTATATCTTATTAATTTAACATAGCTTTGTAATATATTGTTTTTTCTCTTTTTCTTCTCTTTCTCTTCTTTCAAAATAAAAACAAGACAAAAGAAAATAAATAAACTTAAAAACTACCCATTAATTCCAACTCCTCCCCCACTACTCCCTCACTTTCCACATCTTCACATCCTTTACACCCTCTTACTTTAAACATACGACCCACAAACACACATTTTCATCCATTTTTTTTTACATTCTACTAAAGCACAAAAAAAAGACACACAAGACAATTGTTTTTGATCCATCTTTTTTCTTCTTCACATTCTAAACACACACACACAAGAAAAAAACTCTCAAAACACAATTGAAGAAAAACAAAGTTGAGTTTAAGGTTTGCTTTTGGAGTTTCAGATTCGTTGTTCTTATTGCAGTCTTTTTTTTTTTTTTTTTTGTAAATCATTCATCACAAGAGGTAACACTATCTCTCTTGTCCACTTTAAAATGATCATAATACATTAAAATTGCCAAATTTTTGTATGTTTATGACTCATTAATATTCTTTGACATTATGTTCAAATCTTTCATATCAACTTTCTGTTTAGATTTTTTTTATTGTTAAATTTAGTGTAAAATTGTTCGATAGTTTATTTCATGTTGAGTAAATTATTTTCATTGTTAATGTGGTTTTGTGTGTACTTTTATGATTTAGTAAAAATAAATAATGAAAATAATCAATGACTAATTATTATGTAAAATATTTGTTTCAATTAATATATGCTTTTTTTTCATTTTAATGACTAAAATAAAGGGAAAAAAAAGCATTAGTCATGATTATTAACATTTTCATACTAGTGTTGCATGTATAAAATTTATATGAAAATATAAAAGATTAGTCATGATTATTAACATGTTCATACTAGTGTCATGTATAAAATTTGCATGAAAATATATTTTGTGTTTTTGATAAATTTGTGTTCACTTTTTTGTTTTAAAAAAAAACATAAACAAAATTTGTAACTTTCTTTGCATCTCATTTGAGTAATTTTTTTTATATAAATACTATTAACAAGTTTAGAGTGATCCATTAATTAATATGAATTTTTTAAATTATACGTTTCATAAGTCATAATGAGTAGAATAAATAAATAAATAAAATTTTTGGATCTTGTATTTAGGAGAATGATTGGGTGGATAAATAATGATAGACAAATATTAGGAATCAAACTTTATTAAATAAACTTTCTTTCGAAAACTACAAAGAGATAATTAATTCATGGCAAGATTGGAAAGCGCTGCTATCAATACACCACGAACCAATAAAATATGATAGTATTTTAAAAAAAAATGAATTTCAGATAAATTGAAGAAGGTAAGTGAATAATTTTTTGTAAAACCAAGAAATATAATATTTTCAAAATTAGTTTAAGCCATGCATCAATCAATAAAGCAATCATGCTAGAACCATTGGACTCGAGTGGTGCCTAACACCTTCCTCTCGGTCAATAGAATTTCTTATCCGAATATCTAGTTCGCAGACCAAAAAGAAAAAATAATAATAAAAACAAATAGAGAGTCAATTTCCTTTTGATTAGGGATTAAAAAAAAAGGTGACTTGGAACACGAAAACTCAATTCCAAGTGGCGACTCTAAAGAGTAAAATAATCCCTTTTCAAATTTAATAGGAGAAACTTTGTTGTTCAAAGCCCGCGCGGGGGAAAAATAGGGGTGTGACAAACAACATAATAAGACTTCAAATTCACGTACCTACAAATCCCTCAATTCTGCATCTTGGACTTCCTCTTTAGCTTCAAATAAATAAGGGAATTTATATCTCATTGCTTCCTCAGCCTCCCACGTTATCTCTTCTACTTGTTGGTTCCTCCAAAGTACCTTTACTGAAGGTATTTCCTTATTCCTCAGCTTTCTAATTTGACGATCTAGGATAGCAATAGGTGCCTCTTCATAGGTGAAGTCTTCTGTAACCTGCATATCTTCAATAGGAGGGATACGAGATGGGTCACCTATGCATTTTCGAAGCATTGAGACATGAAAAACTGGATGAACCATTGAAACCTCTTGGGGTAGCTCTAATTCATACGCAACCTGCCCAAACCTTTTAATAATCTTATATGGCCCTATGTAACGTGGACCTAGTTTTCCTTTCTTACCAAATCTCATAACACCTTTCATTGGAGGCACCTTTAAGAATACCCAATCTCCTACTGAGAATTCCAGTCCTCTTCTTCTAGCACCCGCGTATGATTTGTGACGACTTTGGGTTGTTTCTAGCCGTCGTTGTATTACCTTGACTTTTTCCATGGCTCGTTGGACTAGCTCTGGACCAAGCAAAGTGGTTTCACCCACTTCAAACCATCCTATAGGTGATCTACATTTCCTTCCAAACAAAGCTTCATACGGTGCCATCTTAATGCTTGAATGGGTAGCTATTATTATAGGCAAATTCAATAAGTGGCAAATGGTCCACCTAACTACCTTTGAAGTTCAATGCACATGCCCGCAACATATCTTCAAGTGTTTGAATGGTGTGTTATGCTTGACAATCTGTCTGCGGGTGGAAAGCTGTACTTAAATTCACTTGTGTCCCTAAGCTCCTTTGGAAGGATTTCCAAAACTTTGTAGTGAATTGAGCTCCCCGATCAGATATAATGGAGATTGGGACCCCATGTAGCCTAACTATCTCTTTGAGATATAAGTTTGCGTACTCTTCAGCTGTATAATCACTCTTAACTGGCAAGAAGTGTGCTGACTTTGTGAGTCTACCAACTATCACCCATATTGAGTCAAACTTCTGAAATGAGCGAGGCAACCCAGTAACAAAATCTATATTAATCATATCCCACTTCCACGTTGGAAGCTCTATACATTGCATATAACCTCCTGGTTTTTGGTGCTCTACCTTAGCTTGTTGGCAATTCAGACATTGAGCCACAAATTCTGCAAGGTCCTTTTTCATGCCTTCCCACCAAAACATTCCCCTCAGGTCATGATACATCTTAGTTGATCCTGGATGGATCGAATATCTTGAATGATGGGCTTCTTCCATTATCCTCCTTCTTAGACCATTAATATTAGGAACACATAATCTATTTTGGCAATAAAGTACTCCATTCTGGGTAAGTTCAAAGCCCTTCATCGTGCCTTGACTCACCTTCTCTTTAAGTCGTCGTAGAATAGGATCTTTGAACTACTTTTCTCTTACCTCTGTTACCAATGAAGACGTTGCTACATTTTGCATAATAACCCCTTCTTTTGGAGTTTCAAGGAGGCGAACCCCCAAATTGGCTAGTTGACGTAGATCCTTAGCCACTCCTTGACATACCATGGACTGCTCACCGATATTCATAATTGCCTTACGACTCAGAGCATCGGCTACCACATTTGCTTTCCCTAGATGGTATAGTATATCAACGTCGTAATTCTTTATTAGCTCCAGCCACCTTCTGTGCCTTAAATTTAGGTCTTTCTGCTTAAAGATGTATTATAGGCTCTTATGATCAGTATATATGTCAACATGAACTCCATACAAATAGTGGCGCCATATTTTTAAGGCAAACACAACAGCTGCTAGCTCAAGGTCATGTGTTGGATAGTTTCTCTCATGTGGACGAAGTTGTCTCGAGGCATAAGCAATTACCCGA
The DNA here is from genome assembly GCA_029948455.1 of Solanum rostratum. Classification (NCBI taxonomy): domain Eukaryota; kingdom Viridiplantae; phylum Streptophyta; class Magnoliopsida; order Solanales; family Solanaceae; genus Solanum; species Solanum rostratum. The sequence continues at coordinate 63,710,419 of CM057048.1, forward strand.
CCATGTGATGTTAGTACACACCCTAAGCCAACCCCTGAAGCACCACAATACACCGCATACCCCTTTGTGCCTTCTGGAAGCACTAGTACAGGTGCAGAAGTTAGCCTGCTTTTCAACTCTTGAAAGCTTCTTTCACATGCATCATTTCATTGAAATTTGGTCGCCTTATGTGTCAACTTTGTTAGAAGTGCAGAAATAGAAGAAAAACCTTCAACAAACCTTCTATAATAACCTGCCAACCCTAGGAAGCTTCGAACTTCTGTGGGCGTTGTTTCTCTTGGCCAATCTTTCACTGCCTCTATCTTTTGTGAATCAACCCTTATTTCTTCATCAGATACAATATGACCCAAGAATGCCATTGATTTCAACCAAAATTCACATTTGGAAAACTTGGCATACAATTGCCGATCACGAAGAACTTGTAATACTTGTCGTAAGTGATTTGCATGGTCCTCTTCTAATATTGAATACACCAAAATGTCTTTATAAATACTATCACAAATACATCCATGAATGGCTTGAATACCCTATTCATTAAGTCCATAAAAACTGCTGGTCCATTGGTCAGCCCAAATGACATAACAAGAAATTCAAAATGACCATAGCGTGTCCAAAAGGCTGTCTTGGGTATATCTTTCTCCTTCACCCTCACTTGGTGATAACCTGACCTCAAATCAATTTTTGAAAAGCATTTGCCACCCTGTAACTGATCAAATAAATCGTCAATCCTGGGGAGGGGTATTTGTTTTTAATTGTCACCCTATTCAATTGTCAGTAGCCAATACACATTCTCAAGGTGTCATCCTTTTTACGAACAAATAACACTGGTGCACCCCAAGGGGACACACTAGGTCTTATAAAACCCTTCTCTAGCAAATCTTTTAGTTGCTCCTTTAATTCACGTAATTCTGTTGGGGCCATTCTATATGGTGGGATAGAAATAGGTTGAGTGCCTGGAAGTAAGTCAATGCCAAAACCTATTTCTCGTTCTGGAGGTAAACCTGGAAGCTCTTCAGGAAACACATCAACAAATTCATTCACTAGGGGAACAGATTGAAGAGTTGGTGATTCTGCTTCCATATCCCTTACTCTAACTAGATGACATACATATCCCTTTGACATCATCTTCCTCGCCTTAAAAAAGGAAACAAACTTACCCTTTGGTGCCCCAACATTACCTTCCCATTCAAGGACCGCCTCATTTGGAAAGTGGAAATACACTCTCTTAGTTCGGCAATCCACAGTAGCATAGCAAGAAGCTAACCAATCCATACCCATTATAACATCAAATTCCACCATATCTAACTCAACAAGGTCTGCCAATGTGTCACGGTCACAAACAGTTACTACACAGTTATAATAGACCCTTCTAGCTATAATAGATTCATCGGTTGGTGTAGACACTTTATATGGGTCGTTCAATAATTTAGGTGTTCTTTTAAGCTTCTCAGCCACTAGTGGAGTGATATATGATAATGTAGAACCAGGGTCAATTAATGCATACACATTATGTGAAAAGATGGACAATGTACCTATGACCACATCGGGTGAAGCTTCTAAATTTTGCCGACTGCCCACAGCATAAGTGCGATTCTGGGCTACGCTGGAGCTAGCTGCCCCTCTACCACCTCTACCATGACCTGCAGGCATTTGTTGACCCCTACCTAATGGAGGAACTGACGATGATGATGCAACAGCTGACCCAATAGGCTGTGCTATATCACCCATACGTCTTTTTGGGCAATCGCTCATCATATGCCCTGGTACACCACACCAATAACAAGCATTTGTCCCAACACAACATGTACCTAAATGAATCCTCCCATATTGTTTGCAAGGCTACCTAGGAGGAATTTGCTGGCTGGCCGAATATCCTGTTGTTCGTGCACCTTGGCCCTCACTTCTTTGACTAAACTGATTATGTTTAGACCCTTGAAGTTGTGGTGGAGCACTGACTGTAGAGTAGGAGGATGATGGTCTAGGTGGTTTATTAGGAAATCAGGGCCTAAACTCACCTTGGGACGGTACAAACTAGCCTGTAGATCTGGCCCACTTGGACTGCCCGCTTTCTAACTCTTGTGTCCTTCTTCTTTGCCTTTGATCCTCTAGTTTTTGTGCAAATGCTTGCATCCTCGCTATATCCATGTCTTTATTAAAAGAAGCAATGGTGCAGTCTCTAACCAGATACGAATCCAACATATCCACATATCGATGAACTCTATCTGCCATATTAGTAACTACATTAGGAGCATACCTGGACAGGGAATTAAATTGAAGGCTATACTCCCTCACGCTCATATTCCCTTGGTGGAGATTCAGAAACTGATCTGCCCGGGCCTCTCGGATCTCGTATGGCAAGTAATGGTCAAGAAATGCCTCTTTGAACTCCTTCCAAGTAGTTGGAGGTGCATCTATACCCTTAGATTGCATCTAAGCTTCATACCACAATATAGCCACACCCTTCAATCTATATGTTGCCAGCTCCACGGCTTCTGTACCGCTTACATGCATAACATCGAAAGTGCGTTGGATCTGGTCGATGAAGTCTTGTGGATCTTCATTAGGATCTGACTCGGTAAAAGATGGAGGGTCCAAATTAAGGAAGTCACGTATCCTCGTGCTAACTGCTCTATCTGCACCACCTGCACCTATAGATGGACCTTCTTGTCTTTGACTCTGGCCAGCAACTATTCGAGTCAATAATTGGACAACATTTCTCAGATCCTGCATGGTAGCATTGGTAGATGGTTCTGGGGAGTTTCACTACTTCCTGGTTCATCAGGAGCTGGAGGAGTTGGAGATGTTTATGATAGAGACTCATCTTGGGCCTCATTTCGTCGTCTCACTCGACTGGGTGCACCAACTACCACTTCCACTTCCTTCCCTTTGCCTTTACTTTTCCTTATTTCAGGCATACTTGTTGTACAAAACAATTTAGAGGTTAGAAACAATCAACCTACAACACTTGGCTCTATGCACAATCTAAAGAATGAAAAGAAAGTGACAACTCCTAAATGCCACGTAGCCTTCTGCTTATAAATGTGGTGAACAACACATCCATAAACAAGACTTTACATAGACACGGCTTTGTATACTCCCTAGGACGACCCGCTCTGATACCACTTTTTGTCACACCCTAAGTCCCATTAAGGCAGATTGGCACTCGTTGCCGACAAGGCTCGGGAGAACCAACATATAACTATGCACATGCTATGAACATTTAAGAGGTTTCCATATTCAACATGCTGTCAAAGAAAGTAAGCTGTATTAGCAAGCAAAAAGTAAATGCATAAGACTAGGCCGTTGGAGCCACGATGTCTACAGTACACTACTTGGCCACACTTTAATCTACATAGTTTACAAAGCCTCTAGGTAAGGAGAAATATCCATATGGGTCGGGACAGGCCCCGCCTCATGACCAACTATACAATACAAAATACAAGTTCTAGACACACAAGCCCCGAAGCAACCTGGAGCTTAGTAATAGCAGCTGGAAATCCTGTACTCTTACTGGGGAAATCTAGTAGCTCCTGTAACTGTAGCATGAAATGCAGGTCCCCCGTAAGGGACGTCAGTACGAGATAATGTACTGAACATGTAAGGCAGGAAATACTGTATATGAAATAAGAACTCAAATGAAATAACACACTGATGTGTAAGAATAAAAGACCACCTTTAGTCATACTGTGGAATCATGTACTTTATGTCTTTTTATTACTTTACCTTTCTTTACTGTATAATCTGTGCACAATATATCATGTAATTGACCAGCTGATCAGTGGTAAATCAATATCGGGATCGACCCAGCTAGGCTTCTCTTTCACCCCTGGGATACCTCCCGAAATATGGGATCGACCCATGCTAGGTGATTCTTCCAACCCTGGGATACCACCCATTAATAAGCAACTATGAGTTATCTTTTATTTACTTTTGAGATGATTCTTTTGGTGGTCATAACATTTAGAGCTGTAGGACTATAGACATGACATGTGACATATAAGCAACCATACAAGATAATACCACAATGAAAAGAGAGATACACAACTAATGAAACGTGTAGGAGATTAAACAATACATGGACTTTATATGGTAAAAAGAAATGCATGTATCTTTGGTATCCAAGTGCGTATGCAAATTCGACAATGGCTATGTATGGGAACATATGAACATGGTGAAGAGTGCAGACACAGTTAGCAGCCATATCAGAGTTTTCCCACGCCTTTATGTGCCAAGGAAGAACCTAGATTCATGCCAAATAATACAAAATTGAGTAGCCTTGCATACCTCGTTGTACTACGTCGTTATTACCTAGGAGTAGTATCTTCTTCCTCTAAATACTTATCTACAACATAGTAGGTGATAAACTGGTGTTAGCAGCTAATAGACACATCTTAGTAGTCCAATTTCACCCAAAACCAATATCTGGGCAGCAAGCTCGGAATTAGCAACCAAGGAGTATTCTTTCAACATTTCCACTCCTAATCATATTTTCTAATAAACATTCCCATATACATGTCATATCCAACTATTTTTAGTCCCATAGAAGTGTTACAATAGTTCATCAAGTACAACATACAACAAATCTACACAACACGCAAGTAGGCAACGCAACATTGCGTCCTTTCGCTACATTCCGACGTCAACCATTCCAAATCCGTTTCACCCTCAACCAAACTGTTCTCAACATATTTACACACAAAAACAGTCCTAAACAAGTCACCAAGTAGATGTAAAACATGAGACAACAATTCCCAATATTCAGTCCACGAATTCTTACTAAGAGCGGAATTTAGATATCATATAAGAACTCATTTTCGCGGAAGATAAAAATGGTGCAGCAACCTTCTTACATCACTACAGAACCAAACCTTGTTAAAAACATACATATTACTTCATAATCCATCCAACCAACAAGAGAAAATCTTCTTAATAAACAAGGAAAATGGACAACAATCTTTGGAACACATGTTGTCCCAAATTTCTGCACAAGTACAACCAGCATACTCTTCATGTTTTTCATGGAAAAATTACACCAAACCATAGGTATTTTTACTTACCTTAGCCCTTAAGGATTAGGTTCTCTTCAAGAACCCTAGAGGTGAACCTTGGCTGCTTTACAAAGTGAAGAGAGAGCAAGGAGAAACTTAGAAAGAAATCTGATTTTTGGCTTTGAGAAAATGACTAAAATTGCTGGCTGTTAGTTCCTTTTATAGGGCCACTTTCGGCCGACTTTCTTTTGTATTTCAAGCCTTATTTTATTAAGGTTATGATGCAGAAACTTGGCCTTTTCACTTTGGCCTTATGGGGCTTCAATTAGATGGGCTTTGTTGCAAATATTTCTCCCTTAAACCCACTTAGTTTGGGCCCTATTTGTGAATTGGGTTGTGAATGTAATTTGGCCCTTTTCCTATTCATCTTGGGCTGAAAATGTTGTCCTTTTATGATGCTAAGCCATGGGCCCAAATGACATCCTTAACTCGGGGTTTATTCTTTATCGGACTTGAACGAATTTGGTGTTAGGCCTCGTCTCCGTCTACCTAGCCTATTTAAGCTAAGCACATAGGTGACTCACCAGTTAACTTCCTAAGTCTCACAAGCACTTCACTTCCTTTAACTTCATTTAAGGTCACGATCTCCTTAACGTGACTTAAAACTTATATACGCTCGGCCATCTTGAGCGTTAGACGTACATATAGCCCTCTAATCTGCAAGTCAAGCACTTTTAAAAAAATGTGTGTTGGTTTGACCCTGCCATATCATGTTTCACATGCGTTGGACTAGTACATGTAAGATGTGGGGTGTTACACATGTCATGTCATGAGACCCAAGAATGAAAGAATTAGGACCACTTAGAAGAGGAAGAACCTAATACCTTAGGCCTGAGTAGATTGGAAAAGATGGGGATATCGCTTCATCATATCTGATACCGCCTCTCACGTAGCACTCTCTAACCTATAAGTCACGTTTCCAATCCGCTCTTCAATCTCATAAGGGCCAACATACCGGGGGTTTAGCTTGCCCTTCATACCAAAACGCATCACACCCTTCATAGGTGAACCTTCATATACACCCAATCACCGACATGGGATTCAAGATCCCTCCTCCTAACATCTGAATAGGACTTTTGGCGACTTTGGGCCATCTTCAATTTTCCCTAATCAGCTTCACCTCCTCCATGGCCTCCAACACAAAATCTGGGCCAATCAATGACATTTCCCCCAACTCAAACCACCCCATTGGAGATCTACACCTCTTTCTATACAATGCCTCAAACGGTGCCATACCAATGCTGGCATGAAAACTATTATTATAGGCAAAATCATGTAGGGGAAGGAGGTCACCCTAGTTACCCTTGAACTCCAGCAGACACGCCCTTAACATGTCTTCCAAGGTTTGAATTTTCCTTTCGGCTTGCCCATTGGTTTGAGGATTGAAGGCAGTGCTCAACTTCACTTTGGTGCCAAGTCCCTTTTGAAATCCAAGAGTGGGAAGTGAATTGAGTGCCACGATCCGATATGATAGATCTAGGCATGCCATATAACCTCACCAACTCTCGGATGTACAATTTTGCATAATCCTCGACACTATAGATAGTCTTGGCTGGTAGAAAGTAAGCCGACTTAGTTATCCAATTGATGATAACCCAAATGGAGTCAAATTGTTTTCAGGTCCGAGGCAATCCAACCACAAAGTCCATGTTCACATCTTCCCACTTCCAAGTGGGAATCTCAATGTCCTGAACTAAGACACCGGGCCTTTGGTGTTTCACTTTCACTCGTTGACAAATCGGGCACTCAGACACAAACTTTGCTATATCTTTATTCATCCCAAGCCACCAATACACTACTTTCAAATCCTGATACATCTTAGTGGATCCCGGGTGTATAGAATAATGAGAGTTGTGGTCTTCACTCATAATCACCTCTCTAAGATCATCCACATCCGAAACACATAGTTGGTCTTGGTACCGAAGTGCACCATTTCCCCCTTGGGAGAATACCTCAATTTCCTTCTCGTCAACCAGCTTCTTCAATTCAACCAATGATGGATCTAAATCTTGCTTAGCTTTCACATCAACCACCATGGAGGATTCGACCCCATTTTGAACACGAATACCACCCTCATTGGAGTCAGCCAACGTCACACCCAACCTAACTAACAGGTAGACATATCTTGCCAACTCCCTCTTCTCTTCTCCTACGTAAGCCACACTCTCCATAGATAGCCTACTAAGAGCATCGGCTACAACATTAGTCTGTCCGAGGTGATATAGGACACTCATGTCATAGTCCTTTAGGAGCTCCAACCACCTTCTTTGCCTCAAGTAGAGATATCTTTGAGTGAACACATATTGCAAACTTTTGTGATCGGTGAATACATAAACATGAACCCCATACAAATAGTCTCCAAATCTTCAAGGCAAACACCACCGTTGCTAACTCAAGATCATGCATCAAGTAATTACGCTCATGCACCTTCAATTGCCTTGATGCATAAGCTACTACCTTACCATGTTGCATGAGTACACAACCCAACTCGACCTTCTAGGCATAACAATACACCACAAACCCTTCTAAGCCATTAGGTAGAGTCAAGATAGGAGCCGATGTAAGCCGATCCTTCAAGGTTTGGAAACTCTTCTCACAATCGTTTAACCACACAAACTTAACCATCTTTTCTATCAATTTAGTCAACGGAGACGCAATAGATGAGAACCCTTCAAAGAACCTCTTATAATAGCCGGCCAACCCTAGAAAACATCGAATATCCGATGGAGTCAATGGTCTAGGATAATTCCTTATAGCCTCGGTTTTCTTCGGATCAACCTTAATACCCTCACCGAACACTATATGACCAAGAAAGGCAACTTCACCCAACCAAAACTCACATTTGCTAAACTTGGCATACAACCTTTTCTCCCTCAGGGTTTGTAACCCCAACCTCAAATGATCCATATGTTCCTGCTCACTACGAGAATAAATGGGAACATCATCAATGAAGACTACTACAAAGTTGTCGAGAAATGGCTTGAACACCCAGTTCATAAGGTCCATGAACACGGCTGGAGCATTAGTTAAGCCAAACGACATCACCACGAACTAAAAGTGCACATACCTTGTCCAAAAAGCTATCTTGGGGATATCACATTCTCTAACCTTCAACTGATGGTACCCAGTACGGAGATCAATCTTAGAGAAGTGCATAGCCCCTTGAAGTTGGTCGAAGAAGTCATCAATCATAGGCAATGGGTACTTGTTTTTGATGGTCACTTTATTCAGCTGCCTATATTCGATACACATCCGAAGAGAACTATTTATGTTCCTTACAAATAGTACTGGAGCACCCCCATGGTGATATACTTGGCCTAATGAAACCTTTCTCCAACAAGTCATTCAATTGTCCTTCAACTCTGTCAACTCGGCCGGTGCCATACAATAGGGAGAAATAAAGATAGGTTGAGTATCCGAGAGAAGATCAATGCGAAAAAACACTTCCCTATCAGGAGGAATGCCGGGCAAGTCTTCGAAAAACATATCGAGAAACTCATTCACCACCGGAACCGACTCAAGAGTAGGTGACTCAGATTCCATATCCTTGACCCTCACAATATGAAAAATGCACCCCTTAAAGATCATCTTCTGGGCCTTGAGATAGAAATAAACCAACCGTTAATAGCGGAGTCGCTACCCTTCCATTCAAGAATGGTTTCATCGGGAGGTTGGAACTTAACCTTCCGAGTTCTACAATCAATATTTGTGTGAGATGCATACAACCAATCCATCCCAAGAATCATGTCAAAGTCAAACATTTTGAGTTCCACAAGATCACATAGAAAGACGTTTATGCAACATAGTAACAGGACAACCAGAATAGACCCTATATGCAACAACAGATTCACCCAAATGAGTATAAATTGAGAAAGGATCATTCTAAATCTCGGGACACTTAACAGCCAACAAAGGAGTCACAAAAGATAAATTGGCACCCGAGTCAAGGAAAATATAAGCATCAAAATCAAAGACTTTTAACATATGAGTCACAACATCTGGAGCCTCCTCAACCTACTGACAGGGATGAATAGTATATAATCTGTTATTCCTTGGGGCAGCACCTTGGGGAGCTCTTGGCTGGCCCTGACCAACCTGAGTCGTCTAACCTTGTCCTCCTTGAGCACTCTTAGGACAGTCAGCAATCTTGTGATTCTTATCACCGCACCCAAAGTAGGCGCCCAGATTCCTCCAGAAAACACCCGTATAGTGTTTCCCACACTTGTCACACAGTGTATACGATGGTCTACTACCACTCGGTGCCCTTGGAGGAGACACTTCGGTATTAGCAACCCGAGCACCAGAAGCTTGGCCCTGTTGGAAGCGATCGAAACCGCCCCGAGAACCGGAGAACCCACCGTCGAAATGGGCCCTCTTAGGATCATGCGTTCTTCTCTCCTTGAGTTTCTCCCCTTCAATTTGCTTAGCATATACCATGAGTCTTGAAATATCCATATCCCATATGAGCATGGTTGTGCGCCATTCTTTCACAAGAAAATCAAATATACTAGAAATGAATTTGTGCATCCTTGCATGAGGGTCAGCCACAAGTGACGGAGCATACTTGGAGAGTTTTATAAATTTAAGGGCATAGTCCCTCACACTCATACCTCCTTACTTGAGGTTGATGAATGCGGTCATCTTGTCTTCCCTAAGCTCAAGTGGGAAGAATCAATCCAGGAAGGAAAGCTTGAACTCCTCCTAATTGACAGCATCACCGCAAAGCCTCTCCATAGACCACTGGGAGTACCATAACTGAGCCACATCCTTGAGTTGATAGGCAGCTAATTCCGCCTTCTCTTCAGAAGTGACCCCCAAAACAGTCTATATCTTGTTGAGTTCATCAATGAACTCCTAAGCATCCTCATTAGCTTTTGACCCATAAAACTCGGGAGGATTCATTCAGGTGAAATCCCTCACCCTAGAAGCCGGAGTGGGGTCCTGTGGAAGGTTAGTCTACTTAACCTGCGATGTCACCACTTGAGCCAACATAGCAAAGGCCATATGGAATTCATCATTGGAGATTGGTTCATCCATAGACCCTCGAGGTGCTTGGTCCTCGTTAGCCGGAGCTGGCCTTGGTAGATGGGGTCTCCCTCAAGGCATATTCTGAAATGGAGCAATGACACCATAAATCGAATTATACAAGCTATAGCATGACATATGGCATGAAGAAGTGAAACAGTTCCTAGAATGTCTTCGTAGCCTCCCACTCATAGGCATGGTGCACTTTACACCCATGAATAGGACTCTACTTGACGCGACATGTTGCACTCTAAGGATCATTTACAAACCTAGGGCTTTGATACCATCTTTGTCAAGACCCAGACCTGCGACCTAGAAGTGGCACGACGAATGGGAACCCAAGAGTCACTCAAACAAGCCTCAAAGTATCCAAATGCATATCATTAGTTCGAAAGCACATTAAAATAGTAAACCTATACATCTAAGGGATGGGAAAGTAGGACTCACGCTATGGGGATATCATAGGGAAAGGTATCAACGTGGAAACACATGGCATGTAGCACACAAGGACTAAGGGCGGGTAAGTAGGACTCACTCCATGGGAGCACTATAGGGCTTAGGACCTTCCACACTCCTATTTCAACAATCATATTAATCGACAATTCCATAACATATACGTGATAACCAATAAGAGTAGGTTACCTTAGCAAAACTTCATATACCACACATAACGTAAAGAGTTGGCAATATTCTACGTGGTGTCCAACAATACCTCTACTTTGAGATAGGAAGGGGGCCAAGACATGTTTTAGGCTCACCCTCAATTAAGAAAGTAAATGTAAAACGACATAGGTAGAAGGAAGGTGATTTGTCCTTGGAAGATAGGACTCACCACTAATATCAAATCTCCAAGTTCGAGCTAACCGACAAAAGGAAGATGATTGTAGCCCTTTGTTCCTACACGGTGAAATCATGTAGGCAAAAAGTATGTGTTAGTACGTTTGAATGTACTAAGTATGCAGCCATGTAATGCATATTACTTATTAAACCTGCATTTTAGTGCCAGATGACAAGGGCACATAATATAGAAAGAGTCATATATCCAAAGAAGAATATTATACAATATGTCATGAAGTCCATGATGGATGAAATGCCATAATGCTCATATATAGTGGGGATTTGATCTCAACCGACAAGAGTAAGACCAAGCAAGCTATTACTTGGAATCTCGATGAAATCCCCTTACCGGTAAAGAGGTGGTTTACTTGAAATCCCCTCACCATTTCGTATGAAGCAACCTTCCGTATGGTCTACCCCATTTTGGATAGGATTTTCACATATAACTATCATATCATATCATACTTCACCTTACGGGCTACCCCAGTTTGTATGAAGCAACCTTCTTTATGGGCTACCCCATTTCAGATAGGATTTTAGCATAACCTATGCTAGGCACATAGTTCAAGGAGAGACAGTGAACTCTCAATCCATCGGTGCTAAGTCAGCATCCCACGAGAATATGTACACTTATATATACATGCTTTCAAGAGACAATAGTCATTTCAAATCTGTTAAATGCACATTTGGGCTCAAACGCTAAAACATAGTTCATAATAACTCGTACTTAGGCTCAAATGACAAATCATAGCTCTTAGTCAAAATACTTATGCATAGGAATAGCTCATTTACATCAACGAAATGGTTCAAGCACCCAGAATGCTCAAAGAGCCATAATGATAGACATATATGTGATCACATTCTTGTCATAACCAATATTTTATCAAAATCATATCATAAAACATAATTGGGCTTAACACACTTCATAATTTCCATAAAATCCAATGTCCATAAATGCATATGCCATGAATGATGTTGGAATAACATGGGTAATTGAGATTCAATCTAAAATGAACAATATAGTATTAAATTGAAGTAAATCCATAATTAAATCCACATTTAAATCATAATATAAATCACCCATGCATAAATCAAGCTTTAAAAGGGACATGCATGTTCATAACTTCATAACTTCAATGTAAATCATCATAATAGGGCTTAAAGTAACTTAAACTCATACATAAAGTACAACCCATACATCAATTGAATTTAAAAATCTTATAATGAAAAAAAACCCACATTAAAGTAAGCTTAATTTCATGAAAATCAATTGAAAAGAGTTTGGGTCTTCGTAGTTGAAAGGGACCAAGAATCAGTCTCATATACCTTAGCCTTGAAAGATGAGCTTGAGAGGAAATTGGTTTGAAGATGAACCAAATGTGAATCCTTGCTTGAGTCTTGAGAGAAGAGGTTAGAGAGGATCTTTAGGAAATTTGATTTTTGAGTAAGGGTGTTTTCTAATGAGAATGAATTAAAATGAAGCACTGATCTAGGTGCTTAGGATAGGTGAAAAAGTCGCAAAACACTTTTGGAATAAACTATAATTATGTAAAAGCTATTAATGAAACGGGTGGAAAATCGATTCATCACGACTTTACTGGTACTTACACGGCCCGTGAAGCACTTCACTGGCTGCGAACAGTGCCCGTGAAACCATACTTAGAAAAATTTTGTTTGACGGAGGTCCGCAACCAAAATTTTCAACACTCAAAATTTTTGATGCAACGATTGTCACACAGATAGCCACACAGCCCGTGTGAAGATACACGGTTCTGGTAAGTGGTCGTCACTTTACACTTAGGAAAGTTACGAGATGGTGATTTTGTACTTAGAAAGTTTTTTACATCAAAAGCCACACGGTGGGCCACATGGCCCGTGAGCCTTCACACGTACCCTGAAGGTGACCGTGTGACCACACTTGGCTAATTCTTGGTTTTTCAGGCTCAAAGTCATCACAAGGGCCTCCGAACAGTCCGTGAAGTGTCACATGGTTTGTGTGGGGTCTCGGTGTGAGGTGCCTTAGCTCGAAACTCCATGTCAAGTCCCCACACTAAAAAATAAGGCCAAGTATCCTCTCACTAGAGGCCACATGGGCCGTGTAACCTCACACGGACCATGTGGTCCACCCTTGAGGTGACACTTGGTCAAATTATCTCACGGTACGACATTACAAGGTCTGACAAGGACACTCCAAAATCTGGGTCCTTAAAACTTTTAATCTTTTTCCATGACTTACTTTAGCAAAGAGTTAAAACCAAGGTCTTCTAGGAGAGTTCTTCTTTAGCGGAATACTACTCATCAGAACTTTTTACTTCTTTTCATTCGGTTCAAAACCAAGTCAATAGTAATAATAGATAAATTTATCATAAATGAGATTTAGGGTCATGTGGTCAGATTATAAATACCAGGAGGTGATTGTTTCGACTCCATAAGCAGAACAAACCATTAACATAATCAAATCCAGGAAATTTAATTCCATCTAACTCCTCAATACAAAGAAAAATGGCTATTTTATGTTCCACTTTCTTATCTATAGTATAATAAAAAATTTCATCCCTTGAACGTGTGGAGTTTTGTCATTCAGGATGAGTTATAGAGACACTATGATGCACATCTACAAAACATGGATATGAAACAAGAGAACTAGAAAATTTAGAAACACACTTGAAACACATTAATGAATAAATGGGAAGCCTAGAAAATATGTCATAGATAATCACTTTAGGTATTATAGAATTTCTTGAATCACTCTTGCTATTTTTGTTCTCCATTGGGGAAAGCATCTATTACCTAAATAGTTGCATGTTAATCTCCTCGAGTATTGAATACTTGAACAATTCCAATATTAAATATATTAATGGACAATAACATATGAAGTTCTAGAACATACCATTACCTTTTTTATCTAGGAACAGAACTGCTAGTTATAAATTAGAATCGAAACAATAGAATCTCAAGAAGGATAAAAAGATTTATATATTCTTCAAGTATCCAACGTAATACCTTGTAGATTGACTCCAACGGCTAGTTAGACTTTCATTAATTACTAAATACTACATAGGTCTAAGAAATGATTAGAAAAATAAATCTAATATTAGCTAACAACTAGTTAGACTTCAATAATTCTTTTCAATTAATGACTTTATCTGGTTACTCGTGGAACTCAAAATAGCTGTTATAGTCATTTTAGCTTGAAATAAATTTTTGAAGTCTTGGCGCAAACTTTGTAAATGTGCAGCCAATCCGTAAGACCAAAACCTTCAAAACTAGCTCCCTTTTTGTTCAATGGAAATGATAGCCATGGACACCCAAAGCTCTAAGCCTTCTCATGTCACCAAGATTATGGACCTTCCAAGGGTAATCATGGTTGAAATCATTTCAAGATTGCCAATCAAGTCCATTTTTTGTTGTAACATGATTTGTAAACTTTGGTATAATCTTTTAACTTACGACTCCTTATTTTTAAACATGTATCAAATAAAGTCCCTAAATCATCCTAGGAAGGTCCATAATCATGGTGACATGAGAAGGCTTAGAGCTTTGGGCGTCCATGGCTGTCACATCCATTGAAAAAAAAGGGAGCTAGTTTTGAAGGTTTTGGTCTTATGGATTGGCTGCACTTTCATATAAAGTGCACTCCAAGATTTCAAAAAACAATTCTAGCTAAAATGACAATAACGAGTAACAAGATAGAGTCATTAATTGAAAGCCATTATTGAAGTCTAGCTAGCCATAAGCTAATATTGGATTTTTTTCTAATATCATTTCTTACACCTATGTAGTATTTTTAGTCATAACCCAAAGTCTAATTAGCTGTTAGCTAGCCACTGGAGCCAATATATATATATATAAGGTACTACTTTGGAGACTTGAAGAATATAAAATTCTTTTTATCATTTGTGAGATTCTATTGTTTCTACCCCAATTTATAACTAGTGATTTCTATTACGAGATAAAAAAGGTAAAGATATATTCTAGAACTTTATGATATATGTTATTGTCCATTAATGTGTTTAATAATGGATTTGTTCAAGTATTCCATGCTTGAAGAGACTAACATGGAATTATTTTAGGTAATAAACGCTTTCCCCAATGGGTAACAAAAATGGCAAGAGCGATTCAAGAAATTCTTTAATACCTAAAGTGATTATCTATGACATATTTTCTAGGCTTCCCATTGATTCTTCAATGCGTTTCAAGTGCTTTTCTAAATTTTCTAGTTCTCATGTTTCATATCCATGTTTAGTAGACATACATCATAGCCTCTTTATAACTCATCCTAAAAGACAAAACTCCACACGTTCAAGGGATGAAAAATTTTCTTACACCATAGATAAGAAAGTGGAACACATAATAGCCATTAGTTTTGTATTGAGGAGTTAGATGGTGTTAAATATACTATATGTGACTATGTTTAGGGTTTGTTGTGCTTATGGAGTAGAAAAAATCACCTCCTGCTATTTATAATCCCACTACATGACCCTAAATTCCATTGAAGATCTATTTATCCCTATTACCATTCATTTGGTTTTGAATCGAATGAAAGAAAAATAAAGTTCTGATGAGTAGTACTCTGCTACAGATGAACTCTTTTGCAAGATCTTGGGTTTTAACTCTTCGCTAAAGTGAATCATGGAGAAAGATTTAAAGTGCATCCTGTTTGTTATTTTTACTACTAGCTGGAGGTGTATGCACTGAAGGAGCCCTCTATTTTGTAGGTACTCATAATTAAAGATGCATATACAATGGCATATAACGTTAAGAAGGAGAATTTTAGAGTTATCTCATTTTTGAACGACATTAAATGTGTTACACCCCGTTTTAACTCGAGGTCAAATAATAAACAACATATTGGTGATTCCTGAATTATTTAGCTCAAGGAGTTGCCACCTAATTACTTTTAACGTAAATTAGGATACCTATTTTGCTAAACTAACTCCGATTAATGGTCTACTTAACCTTATATCTAGGCAAGGATTCTAATTATCCTAAAGGAAAGGTTTAAGATATCCCTTAAGATTTATTAAAAATAGTTGCAGGCCAAACTTAGATTAATCAGTTAAAATCTTAGAAAAGAAGTGCTAAAGGAAAAAAGAATACGCATTTAACTGTAACTAAAGTAAGATTTCTTTTGCTTTGGAAGTAGGACTCTAAAGGGCCACTTCAATTTAGGGATGACAATGGGGCGGGCGTTGGACGGGTTGAGCTCAACCCACAAAATTTTTAAACTGCCACGCCCCTCCTCGCCCCGCATGATGACTTTTTTTCATTTCAACCAGCCCCGCCCCGCCCCGCCCCGCCCCGCCCCACATAAACCCGCCCCACTTAAATTTTAAAATTCTTTCAATTTTAATTAAGTTTAGTTTTTTCCGCTAATTAACATCTCAATAACTCATTAAATATTTTTAGTTAAAATTTTAACAATTGTTTCTTAATCGTTAATTAAAAGTTTCTAATTAACATTTGAACAACTAACAATTACCGGAAATGCCTAGTCTAAATTTTATTTAAAATATAAAATTAAAGTCAATGTTTAATATAAAAAAAAATTATATCTTTGATTTATACTAATTACAAAGATTTAATTTCTTCGAATTCCTATTTGGTTTTTTAAACCCACAACCCGCCCGCCCTGTATTAGTTTTAAAAATAGCTACTTCAATCTGCCACGTACCCGCCCCACCCCAACCCACATAACTTTAAACCTACTCCATGCCGCATAACTCTAAGTCTGCTCTGCGCTGCTCTATTGCCATCCCTACTTCAATTGAAATAATTTTTAAAAAAAATAAATTTCATGTTCAAAAGTAATTTAGGATCAAAATTTTCTCATGGATTAAACATGGTTTGAAAAATATTTCAACATAATTTGAGATTGAACAAAAAGGTTGATTCCTTTAAAAAAAATTGAAAATAAAAGCTACTATTTTATACGTTAAGAAATTATGACTAACTGGATTAATGATGTCAGACCGTAATCATTTATCGCACAAACTTAAAGCTCTATCTTTTAATCAAAAAGCTTTTGGCAAAAAATTTGACCTGTTCTTGAAACAACTTAGAAAACCTAAAGTGTACACACATTGGTACAGTTAAAATGTTTTTTTATTAAACTGTTGTGTTAATGACTAAATAGCTAACCCCGAAATGCCAACCAAAAGGTATCACGTAATACAAATTCACAAAAAATCATTTAAAAGCAAACATAACATAAGTAATATCGACAAAAAAAAGAGAGGAGTAGTCTTCCAGATTTGCTTGCTCTTGGATAAGTTTTGAAGATACGAGAGGCACAAAATGAAAGAGGGATGCACATTTCAAGTTTATCGGTGATATCAAGCCTCAAATTGTGATTCTTTATGACAATGAGTCGTGTAGAGGGACTCCATTTTTGCTCCATTAGAAAGTATAATCCTTAGCTAACAGTTTATGAAAGTTGAAATAATTACAAGCAAATGTATTTATAAACAAAGGAAAGCATGAGATTAATTCTTACTTAAGCAAAACCACAAAGATCTGCTCAAATTATTCGGCAAAATACAAGATCAAACAAACGATGTTCAGTTATACTTCAAAATATATTGTTAATTTACATCTTTAGATCTTAACATCAAGTGTCTGGAAATTCATGAAGAAAAAGAAACTTCCTGCAAGCATACCATAAAAAAAGGGATATCCAACTTGGTCATGTCGCTTAGTAGCTAAATAGTTACTAATATTTCACATAACAAGCAAGTTCCTTAAACATAGTTTCTATGCAAGAACACAAACTTACACAAAAATTCTAATACATCAAGAAATATAAAGAAAGACTTCTCAATCTTAAATATGTGGCATCTCACTGACATATTCAGAACACTACAAAATCGGATGCCAACACATGAATCTCATAATATGCGGTTTGTGTCTTAATCTACTATAAAGAGGTGATTGTAGCTCAAACAAACCATAAACAAAGCTTACATATTCTTTAAAACCTTAACATTACAGCAACACAGAGGAACATATATTCTTTTGGCAACAGTAAATATTGATAAGTGTTTAGTCACATACGAAATTTCAAGTAATGGAGTTTAATGACTATAAAAATGAGTCTTTGGAAATGTGATTTCTAAAACAAGACAATAGTGAAAAATTACTTTAGCATATGATTTCAACAATGGAAATGAACATCGGATAGAGATTTGAATCAATGATCAACAAGCCAAAAACACGAAACAATTTATTAGAGCACATTCGTCCATAGCTCGTGAAATCAAAACAAAAGTAAGGATCACAGAACTATTTTGGGAAGCAAACTGGGCAATCTTTGAGCCTCGTATCTAATCCCTTTTTGCAAACAAAAACAAGACTGACTCAAAGAGTTTAAAATGCATAAATATCTGTTATGGCTAATGCCTATAGAGGAGATCAACAAAGCTAAAAGAAACTTTAAAAGATGTTATCACATTTTTGGGTGAAGGAGGTGACTGAAAAACCTTTTTTCCCCTCCAACAAAGTCTGGATGATTATTTATATATGAAAAGATAGGCCTTTTTATTTTGAGCGGGATTGTATGTGTAACAACCCATCTTGAGATGAGATGTTCCACATCGGCAAAGCACGGGAGAAATGTTGGGTATATAAGTGAAGGACTAGTCTATATACTATGAATCATCTTTTGGAGTGAGCTCAAAAGGACAAATCCGTGATGGGCTAGGCCCAAGAGCGGACAATAATTCACAATGTTATGTCAGGTCGCTACAAATGGTATTAGAACCACTCCTGTATCAGCCTTGTCGATATGGGGCCAGAGTTCAACTGAGTTTAGCCAAATTCCAGTGAGGTGGGGCAAACTTTAGTGCTGAGTCTAGGCGAATCTCATGCGATGGGCCAAACCTCAACGAGGACGCTGAGTCCATAGAGAGGGTGTATATAACAACCCATCTGGAGAGAGAGATGTAGGGTATATAAGTAACCGACTGGTTTATATACTGTAAGACGCCTTTTGGGGTGAGCCCAAAGGGACAAATATATAATGGTCTAAACTCAAGAGCGGACAATACTTCACAGTGTTTGGCCAAGTCGTTACAGTATCTCAAATTTGTTGAAATTGGTCAAAGAAATCTGAAAATATTTGAACGTTAAGAGCATCTTTTGGATGGTTTTGGCAAGCTTCATGTGATTGAGAGAGCCTTATCACAAAAATAGAAGAACAACCTCTGTCCATGAATCAAAGTCGGAGCTTTTCTGAAAATAGAAAAGGAGAAAGAGAGGAGCTGGAAATTTCCTCCTCCTCCTAATTGATTTTAAAATTCACAAGGACATTTTGGGTATTTTAGATTCTTTTCGAAATTGAAAGGGACTGATTGATTGGGATTTTGGGCTTCACATTTGGGCAATTTTTTCTTTTTTTTTGGAGGGGAATCACATAACTATTTCATATTTGGAAAATATTTACCACTTATAGCAACATAATTTTTTAACCATATATGACAAATTGATGGAAATGTCCAATATTATTTCTATTACAATTTGCTCAATTCTCTCCACTCTCCCATTTTGCTATCTTTTTCTATAGTTGATAATAAAACAACAATATATTTAATTGTGGTAAATATTAGGCCTTCACTTAAGTGATTTTTCCTTTTTGGGGACTTTCTCTCGGTAGACTTGGACTATTGTTTGACAGCCCAATTGCCTCGTTGTTGAGGCACTTTTTAGCCCTTTTCTTCTTTAAATTAATTTTTTTGATCTTCTATTTGAATGATTAAAATACTATATGTATAAATAAAGTACTAATACTATAATTTTGTCTAATAATCCAAATTAATTTAGTAAGTGCAAAATTTGAAATGAAGAGATGACACTCAGTATATTTCTAAAAAATAAAGTGTAAAGTAGTAATAGTAATTTTTTTAAGAAAAATGTATTTGTATTAGTAATTCTAAAAATAATGTCATTAGTGTCTTTCTTATTATCTAATGTCATTGTCAAAATATTTTTTTTCTTTTTTAACTGGAATGTAATAAATGTGTGCTTATTATTTGTGACTTATATGTTAAATGATTTTACTATATTAATTAGAAGAATACTTCATCGATGAATTAAACTTTTTTAGTTCAGTCCGTTGTTTCTATTTTGAGACTTCATATCCAGGTAAATATAGAAAAAGAAAAGGATTGTAAGTTTATTTACTTACAGTTACTTCCGTTTTATCTATAATAACATTTCTAACAATTTTGATTAGTTTAAGTACAACTTTTCTTTTGGTTAATACAATAAAGAATGATTAATCTTCCTGTTAATTATAATGAAAGCTAAAAATTATGAACTTCTAGGGTACTGCGAATCATGTTAGCTTTATAAATTGTGACCCTTAAAAAGTAAGACTAGTTTATCTGTTAATTTTGGTTTTATTTTTGTGTTTGATCTTCTTTTTTCGATTAAATTGATTTTCCCCCTTTTCACCTTTGAAGGTGAAAGTAAAACATTTTAAATGTAAGGTAGGAAGTAAAATCATAGATAACCATACTAAAAAGGTTAATAGAATTATTACCTGTAACCAAAACTCATGTAGCCTTAATGGCCAATAAGCCACCTCCTAGTGATAAAAAAAAAAACATGGTATGCTCGAGTGTCACATGTCGTGAATACATATATATAGATGCAAATGCATGACATACCCAACCAAATGCTAGCACTGGTGGTCCTTTCCGGTAGCTAACCGGCATCATATCTGCCAACCTGTGGCCATCTGTACCATATACTTCGATTATAGCTCGAAGTCTATGCATAACGTGCAATGTATGATATGAATGTTGAATGCACATAGTAAGCCATAGCAAGAACTTAGCCAATCTTGGCTCTTTGGTACACTTATTCTCATAGCATCATAGTCATTGTCATTTAGCCAATCTTGGCTCATTGGTACATTTATACTCATAACATCATAATCGTTGTCACAACATATACATATGGCTCGTGGAATCATACATGTCCTTTTTAACAAGTTTGGGAACTTAATCCAACATTTAGAGTGAAGCCTTAACTTTGAAAATGTTCATAAAGGTGATTTACATAATGATTATATTTGGTCCCATGTCAATTAGTAAAAAAATGTATTTAAACAAGATCAAGCGCCTTAGTAGTTTAGACGGGAGCATTTCACTGGGGAATATTGGAAACCATCGCGTTATTGGTTAAATTGTTCAATTATATTTTTGTATGGAAGGACTAATTTTGAATACTACATTCTCTTTGTATTCTACATTTATTTTAATGGGACTATACCAAGAAGAGAAACACCTTGGACATGTGAATAGGTAGCCGGGAAACCGACAAAATGATATTTAGAAATTGAATGTCCAGTTTAATCGAACGAATGGAATTTCAACCTAATACCATGATGAATATAACTCAGCTGCAATCCCAATGCCTTTCACAGAAGGTCTTTCTAGCAACTGAATAGTAAGATATCACATCTGACGTTTTGGGAAACTTCCCGGATTTCATGTTAAAAGAAGGGATGGAGCTTAGCCTTAACATACCTCTCCAACGAACATCCGATTGCCAAAAGTTCCTTCACAAAAAATGTTCCTTACGTCCTAAGCTTTGCAACGACTATATATACGCAGCTTAAAGACACCTATAAACAGTAAAAAATTCAGCATTAATGACCAGATTCGGCAAGGAGCATTTACGCGAGGAAATGTCCGTAAAATGTCGTAAATAAATGACCGTAAAAGAGCTCCAGAATTATTACCTAAACACACCAGCTGCAAACCAACAATACCAGCAAGAACACCACTTTTTTTACAGCCCAAAACAGCTCCAAACACAGCTAATACGAGGGAAAAATAATTGCAAAGCGTAAGGCACGCATTTCTAGGCACAGGGACGAATTTTAACGGTAAAAATGCGAAAAACTTACCTAAATCACTTAGAGAACCCTTTGGGAGCTTTCTCTTCAGTTCCACACTGGTTTGGGACGAAAATGGCCTAATTTTGAGATTTAAAGTGTCAAAATAGCCGACATTAAGTCGGGTCAACCCGACCCGACCCATGACCCGGTTTCCAGCTCAGGCATTCTCGGTAAAACGGTCATAACTCTTTATTATGAGGTCGGTTTGATGCGCGGTTTTGTGCGTTGCAAACTAGACTCATAGATCTTAAATGTGATAGGTCATGGACCTTCTAACTTCTTATAGTTTGGGAGATATGAGCTGATACATTTGACCCAAATTTAAGAAGGATTTCTTTAAGAAACTTACGGTAACTTTGGCCAACCTTTATCTTGCAACTTTCTTGATTCCAAAACTTAATGTATGACCTTTGTGCTATTAAAATAACTTAAAGAAATCCATTATTAGAAAATTATAAACTTTTAGTCCCATCCAAAAAGTGAAACTTAATTTAAACCTTCCGAAAAGGGCGAGGTGCCACTCGGGTCATTTCTTTAATCCCGAATGTGCATTTAGGGTATTCCTTTGGCTTAAAACTTTAGGTCTTTGATATTACAACTTATTTGCAGCCTTATTATCCTTAGGTTCTAGCAAAAATCACATGTTCCTTATATAACGCCACACTATTTAAATAATGGAAGACGAGAAATGCGGGGTCTCACAATAAATTCTTGTATCGAGATTGGTGATCAATAATACACAACATATGTTTATTATCATATTTTCCTTCTGTTATCATCCCTTTATGGTATCGAGCATTAAGGCTACGATATCAATTTTCTCTTTTCTTTCAATCTTTATTCAACTATTCTACACTTCAATCATGGTCAATTCCACGTCGAAACCACAGAATGTTCCCATGAAAATCCTCCTACTATTGAATCCGAAACAAATGTTGAAACCTTTGATTCTATTCATTTTTTTACCTTCATCCTTCTGATTCCCCAAGCATGATATTGGTGATCATGATTCCTCAAGCATGATATTTGATTCTACACATCTTGGATGGAAAAGGTTACTGAGGTTAGCGCGGGGAAATCCTCATTCCATAGTCAGCCATAAACAAAATAGGACTAATTCATCTTAAAAGTCTTTCAAGTCTTGGACTAGGTGTAATGACATGGTTATTTCTTGGATCTTGAACTGCTATCTGAAGAGATAGCCGAAAGTTTTCTTTACTCCAAGACTGCTAGGGAGATCTGGATGAACATGATGAGAGCTTTGGCCAATGCAATGGCCCTCAACTCTTCCAACTACAAAAGCAAATTACTGAATTAGCTCAAAGTAGTCTGGATATTGCTGCTTACAACAGAAAACTCAAAAGGTGTCAGGATGAGTTGGACAGCTTGAATGTTTATCAACATTGCATTCAAAAGGTGTCGGGATGAGTTGGACAGCTTGAATGTTTATCAACATTGCACTAGTGATTGCTCCTGTGGTGGAAAAGAAAGTTATTCAATTCTCAACAAGATGAAAGACTCACTCAGTTCCTTATGGGACTGAATGATATGATAGCTATGCTGGACTAAGGAGTACCTTACTTATGCTTTCCCCTTTGCCTTCAGTGAAGTTTGCCTACTCTTTGCTCATCAGAGATGAGAAGCAAAAAAGAGGTAGAATTTTCACATCATCCAGTACAAGCAGCCTATTATGCTGTTAAGCAACCTTATGGAAATCAGAAGCACAGAAAAGAAAGTGATTTCAGAAGGAAACAAAGGTTCTCAGTTTTGCACCTATTGCAAGAAGAAAATCACACAGTAGAGAGTGCTAGAAGTTAATTGATTTCCCTGCCAATTTCAAATTTACTAGGTCAAAAAGGTTCTTTGCTTGACCAAAGAGCAATGAAGTTCTTCCCACGGAAGATATAGTCATGCAACCAGTTAACACTCGGGACAAAGCAATGACTCAGGATCAATTTCACAGCTTGTACCGGCTACTAAAGCGTGATAAAGTTGGTTCACAGGCTGATCAGGTGACTGAGGACAGTGCCACTGTCAATTGTACTGGTATTTCAAAATCATAAATTAGTGTCTCCTAAACTCTGTTACTTGGATTTTAGACTTAGGTACTTTGGAGCATACGTCATTTGATTTTTTAGTCTTTGATTCAATATCAAAATGTTTCCTAAACAAATAGATGTGATTCTTCCTAATTCTCTAAATGTTCTAGTATTTCAATCAGGTTCTGTGAATATATTATCTCGTTTTTGCGAAAAAAGAAAAAAAATAGTTATTAGGAGTGCTATTAATAATCTTACATGAAGTTTTAATACTTCTCTTTTGACAGATCATGCAATTTAAAGAACTCATCCTCACAGAAAATGTAAACAAGTATAAGCAACAAAAAATTTTGAAGCACAGGAAGAATGCATTTCAAATTTCAGAAATTGTTTAAAGATATTCTAGTTTTTCTTTTACTAAGAGTTAAAAAATATAATATCATACAATTTGTATGTCTATATTTTTGTAACATTACGCAATATTATTCTTTATAGTTAACTATGAAATTTTATATGAATATAATCATTTTGTATGTTTTCATATATGCATGTATTTGTATGTGTATATATATGCACTTTTGCTAATATGATGTGTGGTTATAATTAAGGTTTTAATAACTAGAACTGAAGAGAGCCTTGGAGTAACCGGTATAATTGTTGTCATTTGACCAGAAGGTATAACTATAACTATTGAATTTTTGTCATCGTTAAAGCTTTTTTTACCGGTCGTTATTAGTCATAATGACCGAATTCATACTTTTTGCGATTGAATTTCCCCTCGTTAAAGACCAATTTTCTTGTAGTGACAACTACTTTTTGTATCTATAGATTCCCTTTCAAGCTTCTTAAAATGAAAACTCCATATCAGCTTTTGTTTGGGCATACATGCATTCTCTACTCATATTTAAGGGTCTTTGGGTGTTTATGCTATGCATCTTCTACTTCATTCCATAGATCAAAGCTTGATCCAAGATTAATCAAATGTGTGTTTTTGGGTTATCCTTTTGAAAAAAAATAAAGATACAAATTACTAAATCTTGAAACCAGAAAATTATTCATGAGAATGTCTTTCTTATTTTTTTCCAAACAATCAGATTCCTTTATTTCTGGTTCCATATTCAACTCCCGAGTCTATCAGATAGTGATCAAACATCATCTTGATCTCCACAATCTTTTTCTTCTCCCTCACATCACTTTCCTGTTTCCTCTTCCTCTGATTCAATACATTCTGAAACATCTCCTAGAAGGTCAACTCTCCTGTGGCTCATGCGTCCAAATATTTGGATGATAATGTTTGCAATTCTATACTTTTAAATGATCTTACCCCTAGTTGTTTGGCCTCACCTGTTTCTCCCATGATCTTACATTTTATTCTAATCAGTCTCTTTTGAACTCTACTTCCTACATTCATGAGCCTACCACATATTCCCAAGAAGCTTTGCACCCAGGTTGGCAGGAGGCAATGACCAAGGAATTTAAAGCCTTGGAAGCAAACAAGACTTGGGATATCGCAGAGTAACCAAAGGAGAAAAAAGCTTTGCCTTCAAAATGAGTTTATAGAGCTAAATACAAACAAGATGGATCAGTTGAAGGATTTAAAGCCAGATTAGTTTTGAGAGGAAATAGACTTTAGGCATGGATTTCACATAAACTTATTCACCTGCTGTGAAGATGATTATTGTTAGATGTTTATTAACAGTGACAGTTAAGAAAAATTGGGAAATTTCTCAATTAGACGTCAACAATGATTTCTTGCATGATGATTTGCAGTAAGTGATATGCATGAAATTTCCTCCTGGTATGCAGCCTCGTAGTCCTCTTCATTTTGCAAATTAAAGAAATCCCTATCTGGGTATCGACAAGCTTCGAGACAGTGGTATGCCAGCCTCACTGCAGCCCTCAATTTTATAGGTTAATCTCACTCTCTAAATGACTATTCCCTTTTCTTCAGGAAATCAGAAGGTTGTATATCTATTCTAGCAGTTAGTGTGGATGATATTCTATGAACAGGTGATGACCCAATTGAAATTAACACACTCAAATCTTTTCTTTATTCAGAATTTCAGATAAAAGTTCTAGGAAAGGCTCCATATTTTTTGGTATGGTAATCCACTGTTACCAGCTACTATTTCTCTATCCGCAGACCTCTGAGAAAACATCTGATCTGCTCCTCCTCTACAGGCAGAACAGTGGTAGCATACCTGGGGAGCTCATAGAATCTTGCCTCTTACTTAGATACATTCGTTGGTCCCTGCTCCAACCTAGAAGACTGGTCATGAAGCCTATCTATGAGACTCCAAGGGACAAATCTAGCTAAGAAGGCATTAGAAAACTCTATCCATGAAACTAGTGTAGATTCTATTGGTCTAGTACAAAAATATGAATTGCACCACTATCTGCCAGCCCCATCTAACTGATAAGCAGTGAAATTTGCAACTCCGCTCTCCAATAGTCTCAAGGTTTGTAGCCTCTCTTGGCAAGTCGTCAGGAACTCTTGGGCATCCTCCCCTATCACTCCTGAAAATCTTGAAGGCCCCAATCTAAGGAAATAACAAAGCACCCGCAAATCCTTATAAAGTTAGATACCCTCTGTAATATCTGGTCGGGTGGCAGGGGCTACATGCTCAACTGTAGTGGGTGATGGAGGTTGTATGAGTTGTGCTAGTGGAACTGATACTGGTTGCGCACCCCCTAGGGCGGCAAGCAACTATCCAATCATCGCCTAAACTGCAGATGTCATAATATGGGTGGCTAGGGGTGGTACTGGTATGGGTCCCTTCAGCTGTAGGGGAATGGGGGCATGAGAATGCTTCTCAACATGCTCTAGAGAAGGGTCTCGGTCCGACACCGATGCTGCATCCCCATCTCAGCCATGAGGTCGACCCTATGAGCCATAGTTGTAAAAGAATGAGCCAACAGCTGACAAAAAACAACACAACTGTACGACAAGATACAATCAAGAGGACATCTTGATACATTTTGTAGCCTCTCTAAGATAAGTCACAGACGTCTCTACATCTATCTGTAAGACTCTGCTAGATGATAGTTTGTATAGATGAGATCAGCAAACCTAGGGCTCTAATACAAATTTATCACGACCCGACTTTATAGGTCATGATTGTGCCTAACTTACCCACAATAGGCAAGCCCAACCTTGTCTCAGAACAGCTCGTAATGGGCATAGTAGGACATATTAACAAAAACCAACAAAAGTACAAGCTAATACAAAGCCGACACAAATATAACATTAGAAAATAGCCACTCACAGGACCTAGAAGTCACTTGTACAAATCTACTATAGACACGATACAACACACTAATTATAATATATCTCTATATAAATATATAGAACATAAAAAATATGCAGGATGAGTCTCGAGTAACAAAAGAAAACCACAAATATAGAGGAAGATTGGAAGGATCCACGAACGTCCAATGCTCACCACTATTGTTCGAATATAGCTATCACAGGAAGAATAAACGTTGTTGGCTCCTACTAGGACCTGCACACCATAGAGATGCAGAAATGTAGGGGCGAGTGCTGAGGATAAGATAACTCGTAAGCTTCATAGGATAACTAAGTAAGAACACTAAATAAATCAGGGATACATTTTAATTCAGAAAATAGTTCACCTAAGATTTGATGTCAAGATTTGATCGAAGTCAGTTTCTTCCTTCTCGACCCATCTTTTAAGCTTCAACTCACTACTGGTAATCTTTTACAAAATCCCACCATTTATAGACAAATTTTAAGCAAACTCAATTTTTTTATCCATATATACTTGTCCTGACCTCTCCTCTTGTGCAACATCTAAGTCAATTTATGAGATCACCTCTATAAGGACCCGGATTTTTCGAGTGACATTACCAAATCTCTTGGTATTTTTCCGAGCAAACTGCCAAGCATCGCTCCACGGAAGGCCCATACAGGCCGTGTGAAGCCACATGTACCGTGTGCCCTCCCGTGAAGGGACACTTGGTCTAGTTCATGGTAGGGACAACTTTGAGATGGAGGAGATTTTTTACCAAGTGAGGGAACACGGCCGCTCACATGGTCCATGTGATGTGACACGAGTCATGTGGCCCTCTGTTTAACTTGTTGCATATAATTTTTCTATGGAAGTACTGTCTTGTAACTTCGTCGTGCAGAATTATTTCAAGTACCTTCACACGGTCGATGTCATAGACCATGTGGAGTCACACGAACCATGTAGAAGTCCATGTGGTACCCCTTAATTTTGAATAAATTCCCTTTGCAAAATTTCTAAGTGATGGTTCACGGCCACTGTTCACGGTCCGTGTGATGTCTCACGGACTGTGTAGTGGACCATGTGGACCTGACGGTTCCAATTTCTGTCCGTTTCATTAATGGCGTTTATGTAATTTTAGTTTATTTTAATTATGAATTATGACCTTTTACCTATTCTAAACCCTTAATTCAGCTGATACCCCTCCCCACTTTATTCATTCTTCTAAAAACCTTCTACCCCTCATAAGATCACCTCCTTATTCCTCTCTACACTTCCCTCTCAAGGTTCAAGGCTAGGGTTCAATTGATGTCCAATTCAAGCTAAGTTCTTCCCTCAAATTAAATTCAGCTCCTCAATCAAGGTATGTGGGATTGATTCTTGGTCCCTTTCAACCAAGAAGACCCAAAGATCTTTTAATTGATTTCATGAATTTAGTTTACTTTAAATATGCGATTTCATTACTTAATTTATTTAAATCCTATTGATGTATTGACTGTATTTTTACCTATGATTTCAATTCACGTTGATAATTATTATGATGATTTACATTGAGTTATGAAGTTATGAACATGCATGTCCCCTTTAAAGTTGATTTATGCATGGGTGATCTATATTATGATTTACAAGTGGATTTAACTATGGATTTTTCGTCAATTTCGTTTTATGGTTGATTTTAACTTGAATCTATGTTACCCATGTTATTCTCACATCATGCATTGCATTTGCATTCATAAACATTGGTTTATGGAAATTATGAAGTAGGTTAAGCCCAATTGTGTTTTATGAAATGATTTTGATAAGATATTGGTTATGACAAGAATGTGATCACATACATGTCTATGATTTTTGCTCTTTGAGCATTCTAGGTGCTTGCACCATTCTGTATCTATGTTGCCGCCAGAAGCAGAACCCCGTAGATGAGCTATTCCCTGCATGAGCATTATGATTATGATTCATGATTTGACATTTGAGCTTAAATGTGTATTGAACGGTTTGAAATGAGCATTGTATCTCTTGAAAGCATGTATATGTATAAGTATTCATGTGGGATGTTATTGACTTAGCACCGATAGATTGGGGGCATTAGGGTTATCCCCAAGGGCCATCTCTCTTTCCTTGAACTATGTGCCAACATAGAAACGTTATCCATTATTGAAATGACCAGGTCATAAGGTATGATTATTCGTTTATGATTATGATATGTTATGTATGAATCTGTTATATCCTTCCAAAATGGTGAGTTTCGTAAGAAAGGTGACCATCCACCGAAATAGTGTTTTCTGTAATGTACGATGTAGATTACCTTTGGCAAGTAATTTTCTCCTACCAATGGAAGGTCTTTATCGGACTTATTCATGTAATAGCTCACATGAATTTGATTTGTTGATTATAGTCCATCCCTACTATGTATGAGCACTGTTGCATTTCATGCATCATAAATTTCATGGCATCTTGTATATATTTTCATTGAATATATGATTCTTTCTATATTATGTGCCCTTGTCATATAATATTGAAATGTAGGTTTGGTAAGTCATATGCATTGCATGCCTACATACTTAGTACGTTCAAACGTACTAACGCATACTTTATGCCTACATGATTTTACCATGTAGGGGTTGAGCACTTTAAATACCAACCATTTGATGAATAGTCTGATCCAAAAGTACACTGTGGTGAGTCCTATCTCCCAAAGACGAGCCAAGTGCCTTTCCTTTATGTCATTTCCGAATGTTCTTCCTTATTTGAGAGTGAGCCCGGATATTGTCCCAACCCCCATTCTATTTTGGCTAGAGGCATTTGTTAGGCATCTTGTGGACTCCTTAAAGTGTTTATGCTATGCAAAATATTTGGCTTACATATCCCTATGAATTAATTTATGGAAATCTCGTACTTTGATTATACATTTATGGGTATTAGTGTGACTATTTCGCCCCCATAGCGTGAGTCCTATTTCCTCCGTCCCTTAGAACAATGTGTTACTATTTGAATATTTTCTTGAACCGATAATGTGAATATGGATACTTGAGGCTTCTCTGGGGACCCTCGAGTTCCCATTCGTCGTGTCATATCTAGGCCCTAGCCCCCCATCGTGATAAAAGATGGTATTAGAGCCCTAGGTTTATAAATGGTCCTCGGAGTCCAACATGCCATGTCGAGTAGAGTCCTATTCATGGGTGTGAAGTGCACCGTGCCTAAGAATAAGAGGATATAGAGACGTTCCAGGAATTTCCTCACTTCTTCATGTCTTATGTCATGCTATGGCTAGTATATTTGGTTCCCTTATCTTGATGGTGTCATTGATCCATTTCAGAAGATGCCTTGAGGAAGACCTCTTCCACCAAGTCCGACTTCCGCTAATGAGGATTAGGCTTTCCATGAGCCTATAGATGAACCCATCTCAAACCGTGAGTTCCGTACAACCTTTGCCATACTGGCCCAGGTGGTGATCTCTTAAACAAGGCAGGCGAACTTGCCACGGGATCCTACGCCTGCTTCTAGAGTAAGGGATTTCACCCGGATGAATCCTCGGAAGTTTCATGGGTCAAAGGCTGATAAGGATGCCCAGGAGTCAATTGATGAGCTTACCAAGATACCGAACATTATGGGTGTCATTTCTGAAGAGAAGGCTGAATTGGCTGCCTATCAACTGAAAGATGTGTCCCAGGTATGGTATACTCAATGGGCTATGGAGAGAGTTTGCGGTGGTGATGTTAATTGGGAAGAGTTCAGATTTTCTTTACTTGATCGCTTCTTTCCACTTGAGCTTAAGGAGGAAAAAATGTCTGAGTTTATCAACCTCAAGAAAGGAGGTATGAGTGTGAGGGACTATGCTTTAAACTTCACAAAGCTTTTCACGTATGCTCCGCCATTTGTGGCTGACCCTCGTGCAAGGATGCACAAGTTTGTTTCGAGTATCTCTGATTTACTTGTGAAGGAATGTCGTACTGCCATGCTTATACGGGATATGGATATTGCTAGACTCATGGTGTATGTAAAACAAATCAAGAGGGAGAAACTCAAGGAGAGAAGGGTTCACGATCCCAAGAGGACCCATTTTGATAGTGGATTCTCTGGCTCTCGTAGTGGTGGTTTCGGTCGCTTCTAGCAAGGCTAAGGTTCCTATACTCGGGTTGCTAATGATTGGGTGCCTCCTCCTAGAGCACCGGTTGGTGGCGAAAAGGGGTATCCTGTGTGCAATAAGTGTGGGAAGCCCCTACATGAGAGTCTCTTGGAGAGATTTGGGTGTTTGCTTCGGGTGTGGTTATAAAAATCATAAGGTTGTTGATTGTCCTAGGAATGCCCGTGGAGGCAAAGGTCAGGTAGCTCAAGGGGGAAAGGCCAACAAAGAGCTCCCCAAGGTGTTTCCCAATGGAAAAATCGGTTTTATGCACTCTACGCCCGCCTGGATTTTGAGAAAGCTCCGGATGTTGTGACCGATATGTTAAAAGTTTTGATTTTAATGCTTATGTTTTGCTTGATCCGAGTGCGAATTTGTCTTTTGTGACTCCTCTATTGGCTTTTAAATTTGGTTTGAGTCCCAAGGTTTTAAGGGACCCTTTCTCAGTTTATACTCCCATAGGTGAATCTGTCGTTGCACATAGATTCTATCATGGTTTCCCTGTTTCTGTGTTGCACAAAACTTTTTCATGTGATCTTGTAGAACTTGAGATGTTCGACTTTGACGTGATTTATGGGATGGATTGGTTACATGCATCATATGCCTCTATAGATAATAGAACTCAAAAGGTCAAGTTCCAACCTCCCGGTGAGCCCATTCTTGAATGGAAGGGTGTGACTCCTCTGTTAAAGGTCGGTTTATTTCCTACCTCAAGGCGCAGAGAATGATTTCTAAGGGGTGCATCTATCATATTGTGAGGGTCAAGGATATGGAGTCCGAAGTGCCTACTCTTGAGTCGGTCCCTGTAGTGAATGAGTTTTCAGATGTGTTCCCCAAAGATTTGTTGGATATTCCTCCTAAAAGACAGGTAGACTTCGGTATACACCTTCTTCCAGATACTCAGCCTATCTCCATTCCTTTTTACCGTATGGCGCCGGTGGAGTTGAAAGAATTAAAGGAGCAGTTAAAGGATTTATTGGAGAAAGGTTTCATTCGGCCCTCTATATCATCATGGGGTGCTCCAGTGTTGTTTGTAAAAAAGAAGGACGGCTCTCTGCGGATGTATATCAAGGTGACCGTTAAGAATAAGTACTCGTTGCCCAGGATTGATGACTTGTTTGACCATCTTTAGGGGGATGCCCATTTCTCAGTTGAAGGTTAGGGAGCGTGACATCCCCAAGACAGCCTTTTGGACAAGGTATGGGCACTTTGTGTTTGTGGTGATGTCATTCGGCCTAACCTATGCTCCGACTGTGTTCATGGATCTAATGAATCAGGTGTTTAAGTTCCTTGACAGTTTTGTGGTTGTCTTCATTGATGACTTTCTCATTTAATCCCGAAGTGAGCAGGAGCATGGGGACCACTTGAGGATGGTCCTCCAAACGTTGAGACAGAAGAAGTTATATGCCAAGATTAGCAAATGTGAATTTTGGTTGGGCGAAGTGGCTTTCCTTGGTCATGTGGTTTCCAGTGATGGTATCAAGGTGAATCCGAAGAAGATTGAGGACATGAAGAATTGTTATTATGATTCTGGAAAATCCTTCCGAAATGGTGAGTTCTGTAGGGAAGGTGACCATCCACCGAAATGGTGTGTTCCATAAGGTGTGATGTTGATTACCTTTGGCAAGTAATCTTCTCCTATCTTTGGGAGGTCTTTATCAGACTAATTCATGTAATAGCTCGCATGAATTTGATTTGCTAGTTATAGTCCATCCCCACTATGTATGAGCATTGTTGCATTTCATGCATCATAAATTTCATGGCATCTTGTATATATTTCCATTGAATATAAGATTCTTTCTATATTATGTGCCATTGTCATCTAACATTGAAATGCAGGTTTGGTAAGTCATATGCATTGCATGCCCGTATACTTAGTACATTCAAACGTACTAACGCATACTTTATGCCTACATGATTTTACCATGTAGGGGCCAAGCACTTTGAGTACCATCCTTTTAACGAGTAGTCTAATCCAGAAGTACACTGTGGTGAGTCCCATCTTCCAAGGATGAGCAAATTATCTTTCCTTTATCTCATTTCAGAGTGTTCTTCCTTATTTAAGGGTGAGCCCAGAACTTGTCCCGGCCACCGTTCCCTTTTGACTAGAGGCATTTGTTGGGCATCTTGTAGACTCCTTAAAGTCTTTATGCTATGTGAAATATTTGGTTTACGTATACCTATGAATGGATTTATGGAAATCTCGTACTTTGATTCTACGTTTATGGGTATTAGTGGGGAAAGTCTCAATTCCCCGTTTTGCCCTCATAGCGTGAGTCCTATTTCCTCCAACCCTTAGAACTATGTTTTACTATTTGAATGTTTCTTAAACAGACGATCTGGATATGGATACTTGAGGCTTGTTTGGGGATCCTCAGGTTCTCATTCGCCATGTCACATCTAGGCCCTACCCGCGGGCCGTGACAACCTCGACAACCATATCTTGGAGCAACTTTTCATTGTCTTTGTTATCTCTTGCTTAATCTAAGTTTGGGGCCTTTCATTTCTTTTTCCTTTTTTTTCAACTTCCTCATATTTTGTGGCTCTTTTTGGGAATAATGTGTTCATTCACGTCGCTCAATCAGCAGGTTCTTCATAACTCAGAGTGGATCTCCAGTTTCATGATAGTCAAAAAAGCATCCTTTTGTTTCTCTTTCTTTAGTAGAAGCTGAGTATCAATGCGTCGATTCATGAAAGAAATCACTTGGATGGTTCAATTTTTGCATGATCTCTAACTCTCACTTTCTCGAAGAAATCACTTGGATGGTTCAATTTTTGCATGATCTCTAACTCTCACTATAATTGCCAATAACTCTTCATCCTGATAGCCAAGCGGTTGCACATTGTCATGACATGATTTTGGTCATGATAGCGCCTGTTAGAGCCCCCTTATAGGAAAGACAAATACCCAACCCCAGGGTACCTATCCTGAATCACTAATCACACAATAAGACCAAATATTTCTGAATAACACACATACTCTACACAAAGCCTGGAAGTTAATTGCACAGAGCTACGATAGACACAACACACACTCGTATACATACAATAATAACCATAATATATATAACCAGGAATACTCCTACAGATACAAGTCACTATATTGTACCAAGCCAATGTTTGAATACAAAAGATGACCATCAAAAAGGAAGGAGACTGCAAAGTGTCTAGAACTACTGGTTCTCACCAAGTGTCTCCTGAACTCTCTCAAACCCCAAACTTAGTGACCGCGTCTAGTACCTGGACCTGCACCATGGAAAGATGCAAAATATAGGAGGTGAGTACTGGAAAAAGGCACCCAGTAGGCATCATCGATAGATTGAGTGAAATACTACAAATGTATAGAATGCTCAAATAATAGAGAACCATAGTAATACTAGAAAATTGAGCCCAGCTAATAGTAGATATCACACTAATCTCATGGTGTTCCCACGGCTAGAATCAACTAACAAATCATAACCCAACTGGCAGAATGTAGTTGAGCTCAACCTTTCAGTATCACATAGTCAAGGGGTTTAACTGTATGTAGGTGTAAGGCCCTAATATCTATGCATGTACACCCCCTAATCTACCATAAGCCCATATCATACACCCACGCACAATCAGGGTGTATATAGGTCTAAGAATTTGTACCACATGGGGCCTCGAACCCTTGACAGACAACTGGGGTCTCGAACCCCTAATAGGTTACTGGGGCCTCGAACACTTAATAGTAGAATGAGGCATCAAACTCCTAATTATAAAATAAGGCCTCGAACCCCTAATTGTAGAACAAGGCCTCGAACTTCTAATCCTCCTGACCTAGACTCTGGCCGAGGAAAGATAGCCAAGGCCAGATGGTTTGACAATCAATCAGGGCCTCGAACCCTAGTAGATAAGTGGGGCCTCAAACCCCTCGATTTATATGTATTAATGGTCAATGGGGCCTCAAACTCCTCAATACACAGGTAGTACTCAAACAGGGCCTCGAACCCCTCAATGTATAAGCAACTCTGTGGCTCTATGCATAGTACCTGTAGGGCAGCGTCAGTCTAAGCCTAGGCTAAGGCCCTAGGAGAACTAGGAGTCAGAGGTGTGTGAAATACCTAGAATGTACCATAGCCCAGCTACTATAAATGATACTTGCCAAGGCAACTAGGTGCAGGCTTACTAGTGAAGTGCTCTTTTCTGGAAGGAGGTGTCAGTCCTAAGGACTAAACTGTATAGCTAGCATCTCAGTCACAAATAACCTAAGGAAGCTCATCGGATATAGTCTACATCTCTTTAACCAGGTCCTACCCCTGTCCCTAGCCCATTAGTGGTTCCATAGTACCGTACCCCTCGTTAGTCAACATAAGGCCCACTCAACTACGTAACTATCACCAAAACCAAAGTATAGTATGTTTCCCCCAGATACCAACCAATGTCACAAGTATATAACAGATAATAACTATATACTGAATCACATATGTCACTAAATAACACAGAATCATGTCTGTCCAGGCAATTATATCATTATCTAGGTAGTCACAGGTACTCGGAGTGAACATAGATAATCATTGTGTGAACCCTTTAGCAACTAAGCGAGCTTTATACATATCAACAGAATTTCCAGGATCCAGAAAAGCCATTAACATTCCACCACATTTTTTGAATGATCATATGGTATGAACTCCAATATATGGTTCAAACTAAGGCATCAAATTCATTTTCCATAGCTTCACGCCAGTGTGGGATATTTTAAGTTTGTTTTTTGTGCTACAGAAGCAGTGATAAGAGTTAATAGCAACTTGTTGTCGTACTCATACTTTAAGAAAAGATCATGATCCAGAGGCTTTTTGCAAGGCTCTTCATAGAAAGTTGTTGAATCTCCAACACAAATGGTAGTAGAGAGTTTTCAAATTTTAGATCCAAGTCTACCAGGAATATTAACAATGAGTTTCGGATTTGATACAGGCGCAACAACAGTTGCAAGTTCATCACATAGTGATTGAACCTGATGAAGATAATCTGAGACTGCACGAGACTCTTTAGTGAGGCGAGCCAATCGATTTCACAAGCTGAAAATCCTTGTCCGAGATTTGTTTGCATAGGTAGTATGCAAAACATCCTAGGCAGCTTTGGCAGAAACTGCAATAGCAACAGTGAAGGAAAGAGTAGGATCATCAGAGGCCAAGATAGCATTTAGAATTAACTGATCTTGGCTATACCAAGGAATGAATGTAGGGGAATCAACATCGCAATTATTTTGTGAGATGGTGTGAGTGGGGGCACGGATGGAGCCCAATGACTGCTAATTTTCCTCTTACTTCTATCAAGTTATAAATGTTTCTTGCTAGAACATTTATTATGTCATTCAACAATGAGATAATTTTAAAATTCTCCTTCTTAACATTAGATGCCACTAAATATGCATCTTTATCATAAGAACCAGCAAAATAGATAGCTCCTTCAATGCAAACACCTCCAGCCAGTAGCAAAATAATGAACAGGGTGCAGTTTTGATCTTTCTCCATGACTCACTTTAGCAAAGAGTTAAACCGAAGGTCTTGCAAGAGAGTTCATCTTTAGCGGAATACTACTCATCAGAACTTTTTTACTTCTATTCATTCGGTTCTAAACCAAATGAATAGTAACCGAGGATAAATTTATCATCAATGGAATTTAGGGTCATGTAGCCGGATTATAAATAACAAGTGGTGGTTGTTTCTACTCCATAAGTAGAACAAACCGTTAACATAATCAAATCTAGGAAATTTAATTCCATCTAACTCCTCAATACAAAAAATAATGGCTATTTTATGTTCCACTTTCTTATCTATGGTGTAAGAAATATTTTCATCCCTTCAACGTGTAGAGTTTTGTCTTTCAGGATGAGCTATAGAGAGGCTATGATGCATATCCATGAAACATGGATTTGAAACAAGAGAACTAGAAAATTTAGAAATGCACTTGAATCACATTAAAGAATAAATTGGAAGCCTAGAAAATATGTTACAGATAATCACTTTAGGTATTATAGAATTTCTTGAATCACTCTTGCTATTTTTGTTCTCCATTGGGGAAAGCATTTATTACCAGAAATAGTTCTATGCTAATCTCTGCGAGTATTGAATAGATGAACAATTCCAATATTAAAAATATTAATGAACACTAACATATAAAGTTGTAGAACACACCTTTACCTTTTTGAGCTAGGAACAGAACTGCTAGTTATAAATTGGGATAGAAACAATAAAATCTCAAGAATGATAAAAGGAATTCTTTATTCTTCAAGAACCCAAAGTAATACCTTGTATATTATATATTGACTCCAACGGCTAGTTAGACTTTCATTAATTACTAAATACTACATAGGTCTAAGAAGTGGTTTAAAAATAAATCTAATATTAGCCATTAGGTAATATTAGTTTTTTTTCTAATATCATTTGTTAGACCTATGTAGTATTTAGTAATTAACCAAAGTCTAACTTAGTTGTTAGCTAGCTGTTGAAGCCAATCTATCTATATATAAGGTACTACTTTGGAGACATGAAGAATATACAATTCTTTTTATCATTCATGAGATTCTTGTCACGCCCCAAGGGAGGGGAGGCGCGACTGACACCCGATACCGTTATTAGCCGGGTAATCCATTAAACATGCTAGTTAACTAAACTAGGGACCAGAAGAAAATCAAGCTGCATAATGTTTAGAAAAAACTAAACCGGGACCGTTTAGGTCATGACCTAGTCAATAGCAAATCACGTACATCAAGATAAGTAAACCAGAACGATAAAGTACTAGCTAGTCGGCAAGGCTGCCACCACAGAGGTACAGGCACACGCCATATATACATGTCAATCTTATGACTGGAGACTGAAAGACACAAAAGGACCAACCCACAATTACATGTCCACAATAGCCTATATAAGAATCACTAACACTGCCGGGACAAGGCCCCGACTATACCCAACTGTACAACAAAAAGTAAGCGTCCTGTGAAAGCTCCAGGAAGAGGTGGAGCTTACCAACTCACCGCTGAACGGGGCTCATAGTAGAGGGGTAAGTCAGGACCCCTACCTAAACCTGCACGCACGAAATAAAATGCAGCGTCCCAGGCAAAGGGGCGTCAGTACGAATAAACATGTACTGGTATGTAAGGCAGGGAGTAAAATCATAGATAACCATAGTAAAAAGGTTAATAGAA
Organism: Solanum rostratum; assembly: GCA_029948455.1. Classification (NCBI taxonomy): domain Eukaryota; kingdom Viridiplantae; phylum Streptophyta; class Magnoliopsida; order Solanales; family Solanaceae; genus Solanum; species Solanum rostratum. The sequence goes on from CM057048.1 coordinate 63,748,810, forward strand.
ATACCACCTGTAACCAAAACTCAAGTAGCTTTAATGGCCAGTAAGCGACCTCCTAGTGATCAAATATGCATGGTATGCTCGAGTATAGATGCAAATGCATTACATACCCAACCAAATGCTAGCAATGGTGGTCCTTTCCGATAGCTAACCGGCATCATATCTGCCAACCTGTGGGCATCTGTACCATATACATACATATATATATATATATATAGGTCCCATAACTTCGATTATAGCTCAAAGTCCATGCATAGCGTGCAATGTATGATATGCATGTTGAATGCACATAGTAGTCCATAGAAAGAACTTAGCCAATCTTGGCTCATTCGTACACTTATTCTCATAATATCATAATCATTGTCATTTAGCCAATCTTGGCTCATTGGTACACTTATTCTCGTAATATCATAATCGTCGTCGTAGCATATACACATGACTCGTGGAATCTTATATGTATTTTTAACAAATTTGGAAACTTAACCCAACATTTAAAGTGAAGCCTTAAGTTTGAAAATGTTCATACAGGTGTTTTACATAATGCTTATACTTGGTCCCATGTCAATTAGTAAAGGAAAGTATTTAAATAGGATCAAGCGCTTTAGTAGTTTAAATAGGAACATTTCACGGGAGAATATTGGAAACCAACGCGTTACTTGTTAAATGCTTCAATTATATTTTTTGTATGGAAGAATGACTGATTATGAATACTAAATTCCCTTCGTATTCTACATTTATTTTAATGGCACTACACCAAGAAGAGAAACACCTCGAACGTATGAATAAGTAGCCGGGAAAATCGACAAAATGATATATAGATATTGAATGTTCAGTTTAAGCGAACGAATGGAATTTCAACCTATTACCATCATGAAAATAACTCAGTTGTAATCCCAGTGCCTTTCACAAAAGGTCTTTCTAGCAACAGTAAGATATCGGATTTGACGTTTTGGGAAACTTCCTAGATTTCGTGCGAAAATGAGGGAAAGAACTTAGCCTTAACATACATTCCCAGCAATCGCCCAATTGCTCAAAGTTCCTTCACAAAAGTTGTTCCTTACGTCCTAAGCTTCACAACGACTATATATACTTAGCTTAAATACACCTATAAATAGTCAAAAATTTAACATTAATGTCAAGATTTGGCAAGGAGCATTTACGCGAGGAAATGTCCGTAAAACATAGTAAAAATGACCGTACAAGAGCCCCAAAATTATTACTTGAATACACCAGCTGAAAACTAAAAATAAACAGCAAGAATACCATTCTTTACACTCCAAAAACAGCCCCAAACACAGCTAATAAGAGGAGAAAACAATTGCAAAGCGTAAGGCACGCATTTCTAGGGACGGACAAATTTTAACGGTAAAAATGAGAAAAACTTACTCAAATTCCTTTGGCACCTTGAGGGAACTCTTCCTTCAGCTTACAAGCTGTTTAGGGACGAAATGGCACTGATTTGAGCTTTAAAAAGCTCAAATTAGCCGACATTAAGTTGAGTCAACCCGACCCGACCCATGACCCAGTTTCCAGCTCGGACAATCTCGGTAAAATGATCATAACTCTTTATTCTGAGGTCGGTTTGATGCGCGGTTTTGTCTATTGCAAACTAGACTCATAGATCTTAAATTTGATAGGTGTTGGACCTTCTAACTCCTTATAGTTTGGGAGATATGGCCTGATACATTTGACCCAAATTTAAGAAGGATTTCTTAAAGAAACTTATGGTAACTTTGGCCAACCTTTATCTCGCAAATTTCTTGATTCCAAAACTTAATGTATGACCTTTGTACTATTAAAATAACTTTTAAAAATCCATTATTAGCAAATTATAAACTTTTAGTCGCATCTGAAATGTGAAGCCTAATTTAAACCTTCCAAAAAGGGTGAGGTGCCACTCGGGTCATTTATTTAATCCCGAACGTGTATTTAGGGTATTTCTTTGGCTTAAAACTTTAGGCCCTTGATATTACCACTTATTGGACGCCTTAGGCTTAAAACTTTAGGCCCTTGATATTACCACTTATTGGACGCCTTATTATCCTTAGGGGCCAGCAAAAATCACATATGTCTTATATAACGCCACACTATTTATATAATAGAAGACGAGAAACACGAGGTCTCACGATTCTATTGTTTCTATTCCAATTTATAACTAGCAGTTTCTGTTCCCACATAAAAAAAGGTAAAGCTATATTCTAGAACTTTATGATACATGTTATTGTCCATTACTATGTTTAATAATGGATTTATTCAAGTATCCAATTCTCGACGAGACTAACATGGAACTATTTTAGGTAATAAATTCTTTCCCCAATGGATAACAAAAATAGCAAGAGTGATTCAAGAAAGTCTTTAATGCCTAAAGTGATTATCTATGACATATTCTCTAGGCTTCCCATTGATTCTTCAATGCGCTTCAAGTGCTTTTCTAAATAATCAAGTTCTCATGTTTCATATCCATGTTTTGTAGACATACATCATAGCCTCTTTATAACCCATCTTAAAAGACAAAACTCCACATGTTCAAGGAATGAAAATTTTTTTGTACCATCAATAAGAAAGTGGAACACAAAATAGCCATTAGTCGTTGTATTGAGGAGTTAGATAGCGTTGAATATCCTAGATTTGATTATGTTAACCGCTTGTTCTACTTATGGAGTAGAAAGAATCATCTCCTGCTATTTATATAATCCCACTACATGACCCTAAATTCCATTGATGATCTACTTATCCAATTTTACTATTCATTTGATTTTGAACCAAATGAAAGAATAATAAAGTTCTGACGAGTAGTACGCCGCTAAAGATGAATTCCCTTGCAAGACCTTGGGTTAACTCTTTGCTAAAGTGAATCGTGGAGAAACATTTAAAGTGCACCCTGTTTACTATTTTTGCCTCTAACTAGAGGTGTATGCATTAAAGGAGCTATCTATTTTGTAGGTACTCATGATAAAAAATGCATGTACCGTGGAATCTAACATTAAGATGGAGAATTTTAGAGTTATCAGAGTGTTAAATGATGTCATAAATGTGTATACCCCATTTTAACTCGACGTCAAATAGTGTACAACATATTGGTGAATCCTGAATTATTTAACTCAAGGAGTTACCACCTAATTATTTTTAAGGTAAATTAGGATACCTATTTTGCTAAACTAACTCCAACTAATGGTCTACTTAACTTTATATTATTCTAGGCAAGGATTCTAATTATTCTAAAAGGACGGTGTAAGGCATCCTTTAAGATCTATTAAAAATAGTTGTTGGCCAAACTTAGATTAATTAGTTAAAATCTTAGAAAAGAAGTGCTAAAGGAAAAAACAATACACATTTTAATGTAACTAAAGTAAGACTTCTTTTGCTTTGGAAACAAGACTCTAAAGGGCCACTTCAATTTAGGGATGTCAATGGGGCGGTGTGGGGTAGGTTGAGCTCAACCCAATAATTTTTATAACCGGCCTATAGAGGAGAGCAAAGCTAAAAAGAAACTTGAAAAGATGCTATCACGTTTTTGGGTGAAGGAGGTCACTGAAAAGCTTTTTTTTTTCTCCTCTAACGAAGTATGGACGATTATTTATATATGAAAAGATAGGCCTTTTTATTTTGAGCAGGATTGTATCTCAGATTTGTTGAAATTGGTCAATGAAATTTGGAAATATTTGAACGTTAAGGGCATCTTTTGGACAGTTTTGGCAGGCTTCACGTGATTGAGAGAGCCTTATCACAAAAATAGAAGAATGACCTCTGTCCATGAATCAAAGTTTGAGCTTTTCTGAAAATAGAAGAGGAGAAAGAGAGGAGCTTAAAAAGTGAAACCCAAATTGATTTTAAAATCCATAAGGGCATTTTGGGTATTTTAGATTGTTTTAGAAATTGAAAGGGGCTGATTGGGCTGCACATTTCAGCAAATTTTTTTTTCGGGGGGGGGGGGGGGGGTGGGGGAGGGGGGAGGGGGGAGGGGAGGGGCGACTAACCCATATTTAGAAAATATTTACCACTTATAGCAACATAATTTTTTGTAACGCCAGGTGAAATTACTAAAATACCCCTAGAGGAGAGATGTGCGCATAATGCATCTTTTAATGCTCGTGTGGCATATCCGAAACCGGATTTGTGATCAGCATGAAAAATTGAGTGGGTAAATGGTTTCGGTCGATTTTTAGAGCGACCGGATCAAAAGATAATTTTTCAACCCGAAACCCAAAATAGTGTTGGTACGCAACGGAGGCGCATCGCGCCCCTGTAGCGGACTTACACTTATTTGTTTTCAATAATTTTCGACGGGGTTGGGAAAACTCATTCAGAAACTTTTTGAAGAAAAATACACTGTACGCGACTAGTCCGCGTTGCGGACTGGGTTATTCTGAAGCTGAAAAATTTCTAAATTTTGTGAGGGGCATTCCGATAAATTACCAACCACCCCTAAAACGCAATACATGATCTAATTAGGTCGTTTTAATGTAAAAAGGGTCTAAAACCTCATTCTAATTCCTTTTCTAACAATCTAACAAGACTAGGGCTTGAGGAAGAAGGAGAAGAGATTGAGACTGAGGAATTCAAGAGGAAATCCTTGAAGTGATTGTTGAGAGCTTCATCGCAGGTACGTAAGGCTAAACTAAAAGCGTGAGATTGTCCTCTCATGTGCCCCATAGATAGTCATAGAGGAGTTGAGTGTCTATGAGTCCCCACACATGTTTCTTAAATTGATTCTTGAAAGTTTTCTCACAAATTACATCTTATTACATGTATTTCCATATGTTGATGATCATCATAAACTTATTTTTCTTGAATTGAATATTTTCATGAGGAATTGCATAACCTTATATGTTAACTTTTAAAAGCATGCATGAATGAATCTATGGGTTGAGTCCAGAGCCTTGACGTGAGATTGTTGCTTGTTATTGTGATTGTGGTGAGAGGATGATGATGAGTTGATAGAGCTTAGTAGTCCTATGAGTCTCCATAAATGAACCCTAATTATGGTCTATTCAATTGTTCCCTAACAATTTGTTTCACGACTTGAGCTATTGATTGAGCTTTGATTAATCAAAGGGTTAAATCCCCAATGAGTTTGATTAATGATAGGGTTAGAGTCCCTATGAGATACTGATTGATGACAGGGTTAAAAGTCCCATGAGATTGGTTGAGATGGAGGTCTTGTGAGCATTCATGTAATTTATTTTGGATCCACTGATGCCATGTCCTTTATCCTGGCAAGGTACTGGATGGATGCGGTAACAACATCGCATCATTATATCATCACTGGCTCATAGGTGATGGTTGTCGGTTAGAGAAACTCCCAGAAAGTTCCTACCTCGAGTATTCTGAAACGAGAAGAGATAATATGTGATAAGATGAGTTCCTTTGAGACGAGTCAGATTTGATTGATGAGTTTGATTGCTTGATGGGTCACTTATCTACTCATTATTCTTGCTTTAGATGGACATTTGACATGTTATTTTTTACTATTTCTGAGTTGATGTTGTTCCATATTATTCTACTTGCTCCTCTTTCGCTTAGCTATTTTACATACCGTATATTCCACGTACTAATGTCACTCGGTGCTGCATCATTAATGATGCAGATGCAGGGATTAGAGAGCATCAGCAGGCGCACCGTTGAGGATTCGAGACATTCAGTTGGTTGGTGAGCCTCCCTTACTCCAAAGGATTCACTAATGTTTTTTCATCATGCTTTAAGTTAGACTAGACTAGTCTTATATTTTGATTTCGGTTAGACTAGACTAGTCTTATATTTTGATTTCGGTGGCCATGAGTCTGTATTTGGCACCACTTAATTAGTGATACAGGCTTTATAGACTAGAGTTGGATGTTAATTGTTAAGATTGTGAGCTAGTTTTATCTACTAGCCTTCTTCTATTATATATATGTTTTGAGAACTAGATAAGATGTGCCCATTTACTTTCCTTAGTCTTCCGATGATTGTTTGGATTTAGTCGATTGAATGAATATGATGAGGCTAAGTGGTTTGCTTGGGGACTAGCAATAATTTCTAGGTGCCGGCCACGTCTTGGGTACCCTCCCGGGGCATGATAAACTTGGTATCAGAGCACAGATTTCAAGAGTTCCTGGGAGTCTATGAAGTAGTGTCTAGTATAGTCTTGTTTATGTGTGTGTTTTGCATCACACTTTATAAACAAGAGGTCATAGGACATTAGGAATGTTTACACTTCTTCTGTATTCTGAGTTCGTGTGATAGAGTTTAACTCTATATAACTCCTTTTTAATTCGTGCATTACGCATTGCAAATTATGCCTCCTAAAGGTATTGTTGCCCAACGAGATGTTCTAGCCCCAAACATTGAGAATCCCCCACCAGAGGTCCCTACTCAGATTGGGACGAGGAGACAGGGTCGACCTGGCAGAGCTGCTGAGATTCCACAGGCACCTCCTGCTCAGTCAGCCTCCACCTTAGAGGCAGAATTCAGGGGAGCCATTACTATGCTCACCCAGCTAGTGGCCTCCCATAGTAATAGCCGAGGTCCCCAAGCTCCTATCTCCTAGCTCCCAAGAGCCCACGGCTGCATCCAGGTTTAGAGATTTCTTGAGGATGAACCCGCCAGCCTATACGGGGTCAAAGGTTGAGGAGGACCCACAAAATATTATTGTCTAGATGTGCAAGGTCCTGAGCGCTATTCATGCGAATGAGGTTAAGGGAGTTGAACTTGCCTCCTATCAGCTTAAGGTTGTTGCGAACGTCTAGTATATTCAATAGGAAGATAGTTGAGGTGAGTATGCTTAGCCTGCTAAGTAGAATGAGTTTGAGAGTGCTTTCCTTGATCACTTCTTCCCCCAAGAGCTGAGGGAAGCAAAGGTTGAGGAGTTCGTGAACCTAAAGCAAGAGGGAATGACCGTCAAGGAGTATAGCCTCAAATTTATTTAGCTGTCCAGGTACGCTCTAGAGATGGTCCAGGACATGAGGGCAAGGATGAGAAAGTTTGTGTCCGGGTTGGGTAAATAGGTGAAGAGGGAGTGCAAGGCAGCATTACTGATCCCGAGCATGGATATCTCCAGAATCATGGTATATGCCAGCAAACTGAGGAGGACAAGAAGAAAGATAGAGAAGAGCATTTGAGTAAGAAAGCCAAATCAGTAGGGCATGGGCCTAGTCAACATAAGCAGAATAAGGGTGATAAATCTTACTTTTAGAAGAGGTCTTCTAGTTATGCACCCTCTGCAGCAAGTGTGTCCGTCCAACAAATTAGGCATAGTCAGAAATCTTATAGTCACCAGAATTTCAAGCTTAGGGATCTCAGTCCCAAGCTAGCGTGACCTAAGGTTCGAGAGGAAAGCAACCCTATGACAATTGTGGTAAACTTCACCTAGGTGTGATGTGAGGGAACAAACACTTGTTACATATGTGGAGAGACTGGTCACTTAAAATATGAATTCCCTATAAGAAGACGAGGTGGTGGAAGTAATACAGCATAGTCCGCTACAGCACCCCCAGCAAGCAATCATCAGAAGGGTACTACTACAGGTGTAGTGGGTGGGACAAACGATCTGTATGCAATGCGTAATTGACAGTATCAAGAGGTTGCGCCAGATATTGTTACGGGTATGCTTCGAGTCTTTACTTATGATTGTTATGCATTGCTTGACCCGGGTGCCACTCTATATTTTGTAGCTCCCTATATGGCCAACAGATTTGAGATTCTCCCAGAGGGTTTGCTTGAACCCTATACTATTTCCACTACTACTAGTAAGTCTATCCTAGCTGAGAGGGTCTATAGAGATTGTGTAGTATCCATCCATCATAGGGATACATTGGCTGACTTGGTAGAGTTGGATATGGTTGACTTTGACGTAATCCTTGGTATGGATTGGCTTCATGCCTGTTATGCCTCAATAGATTGTAGGACCCATTTGTTAAGTTCCAATTTTCGAATGATCCAATCCTAGAGTAGAAGGGGATTTTTGTTGCACCTGAGGGAAAGTTTATCTCCTACCTGAGAGCTAGAAAGCTAATCTCTAAAGGTTGTATCTACCATCTCGTACGAGTTAAGATCGATGATGTTGAACCTCCTACTCTTGAGTCCTTCCCGATTGTGAGTGACTTTCCAGAAGTGTTTCTTGAGGGTCTACTTGGAGTCCCTCTTGAAAGGGAGATCGACCTCAGGATTGATGTTCTTCCCGCATTTTCTCTCAATTCCACCTTATAGGATAGCCCCCACTTAGTTGAAGGAGTTGAAAGTGTAGGTGAGTGATTTGTTACAGAAGGGCTTTATTAGGCCAAGTATTTCTCCTTGGGGTGCTCCCTTCCTGTTCGTGCGAAAGAAAGATAGGTCTCTCGGAATGTGCATAGATTATAGACAACTGAACAAGGTCACGATCAAGAATGAATATCCTCTCCCTAGGATATGTTTGACCAACTTTAGGGTGCCTCATGCTTTTCAAAGATAGACCTCAGATCTGACTACCATCAGTTGAAAGTAAGGGAGTATGACATTCCAAAGACAACCTTTAGGACTAGATATGGCCACTTTGAGTTCTTGATCATGTCCTTTGGGTTGACGAATGCACCTGCAGCCTTTATAGACCTGATGAATAAAGTGTTCACACCCTACCTTGATATGTTTGTGATTGTATCATCGATGACAATTTGGTGTATTTGAGAGATGTGGAGGAGCATGTTAATCACCTCAAAGCTGTCCTCCAAACATTTAAGGACCATGAGTTGTATGCAAAGTTCTCGAAATGTGATTTTTGGCTCAAGTCAATTGCTTCCCTAGGCCATGTTGTTTTGGGTGATGGTATTCGAGTAGATTCCCAGAATTTCAAAGTGGTTAAGAATTGGCCAAGACTGACCTCTCCAATTGACATAAGAAGTTTCTTGGGGTTGGCATACTACTACCACATAGTCGTTGATGGAGTACATGTGGATGTGTTCACTGACCACAAGAGCTTGCAGTATGTCTTCAGTCCAAAAGAGCTCAACCTGCGACAGAAGAGATGGTTGGAGTTGCTTTAAGGATTATGACATGAGTATCCATTACCACCCAAGCAAAGCTAACATTATTGCAGACGCTCTTAGAAGGATTAACACAACCCATGTTGAGGAAGGAAAGAAGGAGTTGGCCAAAGAAGTGCATTGATTAGCCTAATTGGGAGATCAACTTGAGGAGAATGATGAAGGAGGAGTTAATGTTCAGAATGGGCATGTTTCATCCTTAGTGGAAGAGGTGAAAGAAAAGCAAGAACGAGATCCTGTCATACTCAAATTGAAAGTCCACAAACTGAAAGTGATGGTTTTCTCCAAAGGGAGAGATAGAGTGTTGAGATACCAGAGTAGACTATGTGTTCCGAATGTGGATGGCATTCGAGATAGAATCATGGCTCATAGCACTAGATATTCCATTTATCCTGGCTCTACCAAGATGTACCATAACTTGAGAGAGGTCTATTGGTGGAGTGGAATAAAGGGGGATATTGTTGAGTTCGTTTCAAGGTTCCCGAATTGCCAGCAAGTGAAAGTTGAGCATCAAAGCCCAAGTGGATTGGCTTGGAACTTTGAGATTCCTGAATGGAAGTGGGAGATGATTAATATGGAATGTATTACTAGTCTACCAAGGTCTCGAAAGCAACATGATTCGATATGGATGATTGTAGACAGGATGACTAAATCAGCTCTTTTCTTTACTAGTCAAGACAACCAACACTGTAGAGGAGTATGTCAAGTTGTACATACAATAGATTGTGAGGTTGCATGGAGTTTCCTTGTCCATCATCGCGGACAGAGGAGCTTAATTCACCTCCCAATTTCAGAGATCATTCCAGAAAGGATTGGGTATTAAAGTGAACTTGAGTACAACCTTTCATCCACAGACAGATGGTCAGGCAGAGCACACAATTCAGACATTGGAGTATATGTTGAGAGCTTGCGTTCTCAATTTCAAGGGAAATTAGGATGATCACCTATCATTGATTGAATTTGCGTATAATAATAGTTATCATGCAAGCATTCACATGGCTCCCTATGAAGCCTTGTATGGAAGGAGATGTAGATCACCAATTGGTTTGATGAGGTTGGAGAAGCAGAATTGATTGGGCCTGGTCTTTTCCACCAATTGATGAAGAAGGTTAAGGTCATTAGAGAGAGATTGAAGACTGCTCAGAGTCACCAAAAATCTTATGCCAATGTGAGGAGAAGATACTTAGAGTTCAAGGTAAATAATTAGGTGTACTTGAATGTGTCACCTATGAAGGGTGTCATGAGATTTGGGAAGAAGGGAAAGTTGAACCCACACTATGTGGGACCATATTAGATTGTGAAGAGGATTGGGAAGGTTGCTTATGAGTTAGAGTTGCCTTCTGAGTTAGATGGAATTCATCCATTATTCCATGTATCGATGTTGAAGAAGTGCTTGGGAGATCCTAACGTGGTGATCCCTATTGATAGCATTGGGATGAAGGATAGTTTGTCCTATGAAGAGGTTCCAGTTCAAATACTTGATCATCAGATTCACAAGTTGAGAAACAAAGAGATTGCCTCAATCAAAGTCTTGTGGAGAAATCAATTCATTGAGGAAGCCACATGGGAAGTAGAGGAAGAGATGAAGGCCAAATATACACACCTATTCGTGCCAAATGATTAGAACATTAAAGTGAATTTCTTACCCTTGACTAAATTAATCGATCTATTCTTGACTTGATTGTCCATTCTTGAGTCAGAGTAGAGGTAATTAAGGTTGAGGAGGAGTCAAGAGTTTGATTGGTGAGGTGAGTGTTGATATGAGTCTTGAGTCAATTCGTGCTTCAATATCCACCTTTACTCATCATTCAAGGATGAATGATCCCAAGGGGGAGATGATGTTATGCCCAGTGAAATTACCGAAATACCTTGTCAAAACCCGGGACTAGGGCCTAGATGTGACACGGTGAATGGGAACCCTAGAGTCCCCAAACAAGCCTCAAGTATCTAATTCCATATCATGGGTTCAGGAAGGACATACAAATAGCAATACATAGTTCTAAGGGGCTGGAGAATAGGACTCACACTATGAGGGAAACACGGGGCTAGGGACTTTCCACATTTCCACACCAAAATATTCCTATAGCCAAATACGAATTTCCCATAAATCAATCCAACAAAACATAAGCCAAATACCATGCACATGAAGAGGATTTCAAAAGAGTTTACATATTGTCCAACGAATGCCTCTTATCAAGATGGAACGGGGGCCAGAACATTTTCTGGGCTCACCTTCAATTGAAAAAGGAACTCGAAGATAGTAGAGGTAAAGGAATATGGCTTGTCCTTGGAGAATGGAACTCGCCACAATACTCTCTCAAATCGGGCTATTCCTCAAATGGTTGATACTCGAAGTTCTCGACCCCTACATGGTAAAATCATGAGGCATAGAATATGCGTTATTACGTTTGAATGTACTACGTATGCAGGCATGCAATGCATATGGCTTACCAAACCTGCATTTCAATGTTAGATGACAAGGGCACATAATATAGAAAGAATCATATATCCAATGGAAATATATACAAGATATCATGGAATTTATGATGCATGAAATGCAACAATGCTCATATATATTGGGAATATGACCTCAACCAACATGCGTAAGACCAAGCGAGCTATTAGTTGGAATCCTGATAAAAACCCCTCACCGATACAGAAGTGGTCTACTTGCCAAAGGTAAACCATACTTCAACTTATGGGATCGGGTCCCATTTCAGATAAAGCAACCCCCTTACGGGAACCACTCCCAATTTTGTAAGGATTTTTCATATAGCATATCATATCACGTAACACTTCAACTTACAGGAACCCGTCCCATTTCGTATGAAGCCATCTTTCTTATGAGATCCCATCCTATTTTGGATAGGATTCTCATAACCTATGCTAGGCACATAGTTCAAGGAAAGGGAGAGGGCCCTTGGAAATAGCCCTAACACCCCCGATCTATCGGTGCTAAGTCGGCATTCTACGAGAATACTTATACATATATGTGCTTTCAAGAGATACAAAATTCTTTTCAAACCGTAATTCATTTCATAACCATTCAATGCACATTTACGCTTAAATTCCAACTAATTAGTCATAATCATGATACTCATGCAAGGAATAGCTCATTCACATATACAAAATGGTGCAAGCATCTGATATGCTCTGAGAGTCATAATCATAAGACATATATGTGATCATATTCTTGTCATAATCAATATCTTATCCAAATCATATCATAATCGTTTCATAGAACATAATTGGGCTTAACACACTTCATAATTTCTATATAAACTAATGTTCATGAACACAAATGCAATGTATGATGTGAGGATGGCATCGGTAACATAGATTCAAGTTAAAATAAATATCATAATATGAAATTGAATAAACCCATAATTAAATCAACATCCAAATCATAATATAAGTCACTCATGCATAAATCAACTTAAAAAGGGGACATGCATGTTCATAACTTCAAAACTCAATGTAAATCATCATAATAGTGATCAAAGTGAATTGAAATCATAGGTAGAATACAACCCACACATCAATTGAATTTAATAAAATCAAATAATGAAAACCCACATTTAGAGTAACTAATATTCATGAAAACAATTTAAAGGAATTTGGGGTCTTCTTGGTTGAAAGGGATTAAGAATCAATCCCACATACCTTGATTGAGGAGCTGAATTTGGGGAAAGACTTAGCTTGAATTTGAACTTCAATTAACCCTAGCCTTGAATATTGAGAGGGGAGAGTAGAGAGTACTTGGGAGGTGATTTCATGAGGGGTAGAAGGTTTTAGGAGAATGAATTAAAACGGGAGAGATATCAGCTGAATTAGGGGTTTAGGATAGGTAAAAGGTCATTAACATAAATGGGCATTAATGAAACCGGCAAAAATTGGAACCTTCAGGTCCATACGATCGCCTACACGGTCCGTGAGTCGCCACACAGACCGTGAATAGTGATCGTGAACCGTCACTTAGACAAATTTTGCAGTACCAATGCAAAGATGTATTCAAGGACAAGGGGTACCACACGGACAGCTACACAGTTCGTAGGACTCCACATGGGCCGTGACATGGATCGTGTGATACTACTGAAAGATATTCTGCATGACAAAGTTATGAGATGGTACTTCCATACTTAGAAAAATTTTACGTAGCGAGTTACACAGAGGGCCACACGGCCCGTGTCACATCACACGGACTGTATGAGTCGCCGTGTACCCGCACTAGTTCGAAATTTCCCCCGTCTCAAGTTTCCCCTGTTGTGAGCTGGGCCAAGTGTCCCTCCATGGGAGGCCACACGGTTTGTGTGGCTTCACACGGCCCATGTGGGCCTTTCATGGAGTGATGCTTGGCTGTTTCGCTCAGGACAGTACCAAGAGATCCAGTAAAGCTGCTCGAACAATTTAGGTCCTTACATACCCCTAAAGAGAAGATGTGCGCATAATACATCTTCAAATGCTCGTATGACAAATCTGAGATCGCATTTATGATCAGCACAAAAAATTGAATGGAGAAATAATCTCAGTCGATTTTTAGAGCAACCGGATCAAAAAATAATTTTTTGACCCAAAAACCAAAATAGTATCGGTGCGCAATGGAGGCACGTCCCTACCCTATAGTGGACTTACACCTATTTTTTTCAAAAAATTTCAATAGGATTGGAAAAAATCATTTATAAATATTTTGGAGAAAAATACACTGTACGCAACCAGTCCGTGTTGCGAACTGGGCCATTCGAAACTGAAAATTTTCTAAATTTTGTGAGAGGCATTCCGGTCAATTACAAACCCCTCCTAAAACTCAATACATGATCTAATTAGGTCGTTTTGACATAAAAAGAGTCAAAAATCCCATTCTAAGTCCTTTTCTAACAATCTAACATGACTAGAGCTTGAGGAAGGAGGAGAAGAGCTTGAGAATGGGGAATTAAAGAGGAAATCCTTGAAGTGATTGTTGAGAGCTTCATACTAGGTATGTAAGGCTAAACTAAAAGCGTGAGATTGTGTAAGGACCTAGATTCTCGAACGACTTTATTGGACGTTATTGTCGCCCCATGAGAAAAATTGACCAAGTGTCACTTCATGGGGGGCCCACACGGCTCGTGTGAGGTCATACAGACTGTGTGGCCTCTAGTGAAGGGGTACTTGGCCATAATATAGATTATGAGGACTTGACAGGGAGTTTTGAGCTAAGTCACATCACACCAGAACTCCACACAGATCGTACGGTGCTTCACGAGCCGTGTGGTGAGCCACGTGATGGCCTTGCACCTGGAAAACCAAGAAACAAGGCCAAGTCTGGTCACACGGCTCCCCCACACAATCCGTGTGGTGTGTCATGGGCTGTGTGGCCCATGGTATAGCTCAGGACGCAAAACTTTTCTAAGTATGAAATCACCATCTCGTAACTTCACATGGTAGAATTTTTCTAAGTATCATTTCATGGTCCTTGACACGACCCATGTAGTGTCACACGGGCCATGTGACCATTCGTGTGAACTTCCTCCACATTAAAAATTCTAAGTATGGGATCTTCAAGCTCAAGCTAAGTTTCACTTTCAAGCCTTCAGTTCAAGTTTATATATGTTGATTAAGTCCATAATAGGTCTCCTACATCAAGCCAAGTTCAAAGGAATTCCATTGGCTAAATTTTTCACAAGTACCGATAGAAGGGTCGACTTTAAATGATCATATCTCTTAGCAAAAAATGAAATGGGTGGCCCACGACCTATCAAATTTATGTTTTTTGAATCATCTTTCCAACGCATATGATGTCACCTTATTTTGAGTTCGGAGCAAGAAGTTATTCCCTTTTTCATAGAATCTCTGGGCTAGACGGGAGGCCTTCACGAACCGTGAAGCCAATGGTGTCAAGTTCAGTTTCAAATTTAAAGGGGCATTTTATTGAGGTATTTTTTATGTCTTGACCTATCCCCAAGGCTTGTAAGACCTTTTTAACCCCCCCCCCCCCCCCTAAACTTCTCCTACACTAATTTTAAACTCTCATTCAAGACTAAACTTTAGTTTCTAGAATTAGACTCTCAAAATTCTCTCCAAGTCTCATCTTCAAGATTCAAGCTAGGGATTCAATTGAGGTTTCAAACTCAAGCTAAATTGTTCCCAAATTCATCTTCCAAATCAAGGTATGTGGGATTGATTCTTGGTTCCTTTCAACCAAGAAGACCCAAATCTCCTTTCAAATGATTTCATGAGTTTTAGTCTACTTTCAATATGGGTTTTCATCATTTGATTTTATTAAATCCAAATGATATATGGGTTGTACTTTACCCATTATTTTAATTTACTTTGTACATTATTATGGTGATTTACATTGAGCTATGGTGTTATGAACATGCATGTCCCCTTTTAAAGTTGATTTAATTATGGGTTATTCGTATCGTGATTTCGATGTTGATTTAATTATGAGTTTATTTAATTTCATATTTTAAATGTTGATTTTAACATAAATCCATGTCACCCATACTATCCTCACATCATGTGTTGCATTTGCATTCATTAACATTGATTTATATGGAAATTATGAAGTGGGTTAAGCCCAATTACATTTTACGAAATAATTTTAGTAAGGCATTGGTTATAACAAGAATGTGATCACATACATGTCTTATGATTATGGCTCTTTGAGCATCTCGGGTGCTTGCACCATCTTGTACATGTGAATGAGTTATTCCTTGCATAAGTATTATGATTATGATTTATGATTTGGCATTTCAGCCTAAATATGCACTGAACGGTTTGAAGTATATCTCTTGAAAGAACATATATGTATAAGTATTCATGTGGGATGTTGGTGACTTAGCACCGATGGATTGGAGGCATGAGGGCTTACCCCAAGGTTCCTCTCCCTTTCCTTAAACTATGTGCCAACATAGGAACGTTAGCCATTATCGAAAAGACTGAGTCGTAAGGAATGGTTATTCATTTATTCTGTTTATGATATGATGTGATTATGGAAAATCCACTACTGGAAATTAAGCCTATGGCAACGCAAGAAAAACCGTTGCTATAGACCTAACGACCGCATCAGTTCGCGTGGCTACAGAGCTATGGCAACATTTTGTGAAACCGTTGTCACAAAACGTTGGAATAGACCATCCTATAGCGACGAGGAAAATGGGTGGCAATGGAAATGCTTCATAGTCATTGCGATTAAAAGTAAAAAATCATCTTAAGTAAGATCAAGATCATCATCATCACTGCCTTCATCCCTTTCTTCATTTTCGACACCTACAAAAGAGAATAAATAATGTCATTCATCATATCATAAAAAGAAAAAAATCATGAAATCAAAAGCTCAATGCTCATGATCAGTCAACAAAAACCCAAAAGCTGATAATGAATAGGAATATTAGAGAGCGAGAAAAATTAAACCACATTAACATTTACATGGAAACCCCATTGAAGGTAACAACACCAGCCAAAGGAGGACAAAAGTCTAGTTGTATGCCATAGGGTATGTACTGTGTGGAAAAGTTCAGTAACAATAGAGAAAATCTCAAAGTACTAAACCAGCCTACCGAATCAGCATATAGAAATAGGACAAACAAAGAGGTCATGACAGACCAATCGCTCAACCACCACATATCCTAAAGAAAAAAATTCATGATCCATATTTCATACTATCATCTTCTTAGCTCAAGTCAACCAAAATTTAGACAACAAAAAACAAGTAAATAGAAAACCAGGAATCACTAGTGTAGACGCCAACAAGTACAAGTAACAACACCACAGATCTACCACTGAACTGCTTCCTAAACTAGAAGCAGGAGGGCAAGATAATACTCAAAAAACCAGGACAATACAACACATTAATCAAATTCCTTAATGAAACACAAGTTAGAAATCAAATCAACAACCAAGTCAACAATTCCAACAAGGCATAGCACAGTTTTTGCCTCATCAAACAATGCCTTTAACAACCCTATTAGACATTTGAGGACTTTAACAGTAAGTCCAGTTAAAGTAGGCAGTAAGCAGAAGCAGCCCTGTTACGACACAAGCAACAGGGCCAAAAGGTGTCTTTTGGACTTAACTTCACTGGTCAGAACATTAATCAAGTGAATGTATCATTTGGTGGTGTGGAAACAAATGTTTGTAATGCTATACGAAAAAAAATTCATCAGCACGATGCCAACAACAAGGGGCAAGAGTACTATAGTAGTAAACAGAGTACTACAGTAATAGTAGTGGGGCAAGAAAATTCCCAAAATTATTTCTATGGAGCTAATTCCCAAAATTATTTCCATAACTAAAAATATTAGAAAAGTAGCAAACAAACACCTCTCATACACCTTACCAGTGATAGTCGTTAGATCAAATCCAAAAATAGGCTACCCAACCTTTAGACGAGTTTAGCTATAGATTTAGCTTAACAACTTATACCTATGAATTTAGCTCAGCTACTCCAATCACACAATCCAATTAAATCAGTTATCTTTTAGAATAACTGAAGGTTCAAATTATCATCTCAAAAGCTAAGTCATCTGTGGAGAGAAAAAAATAAAGGTAAAAGAAGAAGAAGAAGAAGAAAGAAAAAAGAAGAAAGAAGAAGCAGAAGATGAAGATGAAGAATAAAAAGGAGATCAGATTAAGTATGACCTTTATCATTACTGCAAGCAGATGAACAATTGATAAGTTGATTAGCAACCTCTTCTCTCGATGAATGAACATTAAATCTTAGCATATTCGGATCAATTGTTAATCCTAGGTTAAGATTCTGAAGTTGAGCAATAATGTTCATTGTAATATCTCGTTCCATGTTATCTTTTTGCGCTTCGAACTTTTCTTGCATTTTTTGTTGAATCCTCTCTTCAAGCTCCTTCATTTTTATCTGTATCCTTTCATCATCAGCAGCAGTACTTGACAAAGTTTCAGAATCTGTTGCTTTGTGCTTCAAAAGAGTCTTGGTAACTCCACGTCCATACAACCTTACTCGACCAGGATGTTCGGGTGCCATAACTTTTGAATATGCATCAACTGCTTGGCTACCATCTTCACTTTCTTGAGTTTCTATCATTTCCATTTCAGCCTACAAATAAGATTTAAGAGCAAAAAAAAATAGTTAAAGTATATAAAAACTGATGTAATATTTAAGAACAAATAAATGATCAAGAGCAACTTTGAACAAGAAAATTTCATACTATTATGTTGGTTGTATCCTCATATGAGTCCTTGTATACTCGGCCAGGTTTTCTTCTTCTAGTAGCCACAAAAAATTCTTTACTCGAAACACCATCCGGACTTTCCTTCTTTTTTCTAGTTATACAAAAGTACACATCAATATCTTCACATTAAAGTATAAGTTCATAGTAAGATTACGACAAAATATCAAACCTCACGGATTATGGCAAAACTTGTTTTGCCAACAGTGTGCGGATACCTCAGCTTTTTGCGATTCTCCTTGTTAGTTTTTGACATATTCTGCAAAAACATAAAGTAGATGTTTCAACATACTCACAAAAAACCAAATAACGGTTACTTAAAGTAATTATATAGAGAATAAAATATATATGCTGAGAGATATTCACAAGATTTGATATATACAAAATTGTCTTACCTCAGCTTCATCAGAATTCCAATATTGGAGGAGATCCTTAAATACAGATTCTGGAATATTTTTAGGTCTATTAGCCATTCGAATTTTGTCATTGTCATAGGGATAAAAGTATTTTTTTTCTTAATCCTACTCTTATACCCTCTCCAAGCAAGTTCAATTATATTCAAAGCCCATTCCTTCCCAACATTAGGAATGTCATATTTCTCCTACAAATTGTGCTATTGGGTTAGTGCAAAGAATAAGAAATAGTTTCAATTAACATTAAAGACATTGAGAATTACTAACCTTGATATAGTTCCACATATCATTGTGCGTCTTTAACTTTTCCAGCTAAGTATATTAAGAGGACAAAATGTCCCATTCCTTGCCAATGTGCCAAGGAAGCTATCCAACTCCTTTACCACCGCTTCAGTAGGACCAATAGGCTGGTGCAACTCATTTAGCATGATCAGTTTGCGCTCGCTACGTCCATGTACAACTGACATTTGTGTACCACCTCTTTTTTTTTATTTGTGGAATGACCTACAATAATATGATCAATATATTTTATAGTTACATGGAAAATTTCTGTAATAATAAGAAATTAATCTTAAATACACTTGCCTTGCTCCTCAGATTGGCCATTTTTATCAAGATTGGTAGAATTCTGTATATGATCTTGTTGTATTTGTTCCGGAATTGCTTGTGATGCAAGAGTGGTGGGATGTACCGACTCTTGTTGCACTTGTTCATGTACTGCTTGTGATGGGGGAATAGTGGAGATTGTTTGTGCCTCAGAAGAAGTAGAATTCATAGACATGTGTTGTATTTGAGATCCAGCACAAATGTAGTCTAAGTTCTGCTTGAGCTTGTCATGGTTTTCATTTGAATTGCGGTTGTGAACATCGGGAACACCGTTTGAAGTATGCTTTTTCTGGTAACTTGATATCTTTTTATTTTGCAAAGATACAAGTGATCCAGGTACAACATACGTTTTGTTGCTAATTCTCAGGCTTCTTCTTGAACACTCTTCTTGACTCATAATGATTAACTCACTGTCATTAGAAATGAAATAAGAATTAAACCTCATATGAAACTATAAAGCAAAAAAATAGTTAACTCCTAGCAAGTAAACTATTATAATATAGGAAGAAGACTCCAAATAGAATTGAACTTCATGATTTTAATTTGTTCTATACAATTTATACTTGTACCTAAAGTAGACAGAAAATAACAAATCAAAGACTCTAAAATAAAAGAATCTAAATGAGAGAAGGCAGAAGACTCTAAAATAAAAGAAGATTTACTCTCTCCCCCTTCATCTACCTTTATGACATTTCAGAATACTATAAAATTATGTTTTGAGTAGTACTCTAGTATTGAACATTCATATATTTCCTATTGGATAACAACTTACTCTCCTTTTCTTATCGTTCAATAAAGATGGGACAGGGTAAACAAGGAGAAAAGAGCTACCAGTGTCCTGGAGAACTGATCAATTGATGACCATGTTGTTAAAGTAGACAGAAAATGACAAATCAATGACTTGTTAATCCTACTAATATTGTGAGTTGGAGATAGATGTCTGGTTCTTTTAAATGATGAGTAGTCACATGCCCCTCTAGTATAGCTTTATTCATCAAACTGTAGATCGATTGTGCTGCTCATGAGACTGTCATTCCTAAAGGAAAAATATGTCAACTTAGGTAGAGGATAGAGGTAATAAGGAGTAAAAGAAACTAGGTAGCAGCATAGCTAGCAGCATTTCGAACAAGGCAAATTATATTTCCTCCTGGTCTTAGGGTAAATTAAGTAACTTTACAAGAAGCCACAAGATGAAACCTCTTTAATATGATGAAAATAGTCAGTAACTTTAGTCAAACAAGTGCAACATAGCTAGCAGCATTTCAAACAGCTGCACTTAACTACTTTCCTGTCAAACAAGTTTTCAAAAATGAAACTATAGTCAATATAGCTAGCAACATTTCGAACAGCTTCATGATGCACAAGTGCAATAAGACTTACAGTGTCAATGGCATGCGATCATGAAAAAGAATTGAGCTGCTGATATTTTTGCATACTCCGATTCGACCTTTAGCCAGTCGTGATAAATTGCACGCCATGAGTTGAACTAGCCCCAGTACAGCAACTCTATTAAATACGTCAAAAAATGTGATCCTTACAGAAACTAGATCATCAGAAAATTGTTTCAAACAAGCTAAGTATGAACTCCAATGAGCATTGCAAGCACAAACAGTAATATTAAGCTACATTAATTAGTCCTATCTCTATCCAAAGAAAAGTTCAAATCCTAGTCGTAATTGACCAGAAACACGCCAACTATGTTGATCTCTCCCTCTAAGTCTTTTTTTTCAATGGAACTGCAGCACAACAAATGTCAATTACTAACAGATTGCTACATTTCACCAGACTGAATAAATGAGCATAACAAATGGACTAGGCATTTCATTAAACAGTTTTGAGCCAAAAGATATGTAGACGTATATATATTCTTCCAAATACACATGAGATATCAATTCTAGATCAATTCTCCAACTTCCCTCAAATTCATCTATCAGTCTCCTCTGCAAGTGTACCATGTGAACTCAAATGCAAATTTTATACATTTTTGTTACTAGGCACTTTTCCAGGAACACTTAGGAGTTCTTTGTTGGTTCTATTGATATAAAGAGGAGTTACAATTATAAAAAAAAAAAAATCCGAACTTTACCAGTGAAGCTGTGATGCTTTAGTGATTCAATGTCTGTCTTCAATTAGATTTTAAAAACCCTACAAAAAAAAATGTAGAATTTCAGATTAAAAATACAAATGAAATGATTGATAAGATATGAACAAGCATGAATATAAAATATGTATGTAACAGGCTATCCTCACTCACAAAATTAAAACTCAAAACAACAATGTGCATACATTTAAAAGAACTTTAGAACATCCTTGACTAATCGTCTTCCTCCATCCAATCCCAATCAGTACCATCAAGCGCATCCTCCTCTTCCGATGTTTCCACAACTATGTCTTCTGAATGTTGTTCATTATATGGAAGATCAACAACATCAATGGCCACATCTTCTCTTGAGCATCTAAAGTTACCCTCATCAAATCTAGCAGAAGGACCAATATCATCATAGACTCCCTCCAAAATGTGTCTCTTATATTAGGACAATTCTCTTCCTCAAGATCATACAAATCAACTGGCACTTTATTTCTTGCATAATAAACATCTTCCTCAATTGGATCCGCGACATAAAAAACTTGATAAACCTGTGATGCCAACACAAAAGGATCATCATTACTACATAACTTGTTGAAGTATACCCGGATCAACCCATACTCATTAACTTCATACTGAAACCAATCACATCTAAATAATACAACACTAAAACAACCATAATAATCAATCTCTATGATATCTTGAATAACTCCATAATAAACAACCTCTCCATCGATGAGATTTTGGTCCCTAACACTCGCAAAACTATCAGTTGTCGCTGATAAAGTCACTCCACTATTTTGAGTGTTAAGTGGAGCATTGCGACTTTTTGTATGAAAATGATATTCATTAATAAAGTATGCAGTATATCTCTTAGCTACCACATTAGGCCCTTTAGATAACCATCTTATATGATGAGGTACTTCAACATTTTGAACTTTCTCTTCAAACCAATTTCTGAATTCACGACTGTGGCTCCTTGCTCTTGCCCATGCATTAGATCGAATATGATTACCCACCAAAGTCTTATGTTCTCTACAATGATGCATATGAAAAAATTTAATTATTAGATATTTATAAATGAATAATGCTTAAAATATATATAATTAGTGTATAATTTATCTTACTCAATAAATTTTTCCACTTGGGCATCTCCTGTATTGAAAAGAACATATCGATGTGCCTCATAACGTAATTGTGAATCCATCAAAAAAGTACAATCCTTTCTCTTCTCACGTCTAATTGGATGATCGATCCTAGGAAATATAGGTGAACTATTTGATCAGAATCCTCATCCTCAATTTGATATCTACTAAATCTGGTCTTCGCACCATCATGTAAGTATCTCGAAGAAAAAGTCAACCGCTCTCCACTTACAAAACCTTCTACCATTGATACTTATGGACAATACCGATTACGAACAAGCCCCTTCAAGTCACATAGCTCTCTCTCAATGGAATACATACCACGAAGATGAGTCGGGCACCCAAGCCTAATCTCATTCACTAAATGAACACTTAAATGTACCATTATATCAAAAAAAAGATGGATGAAAAATCATCTCAAGGTTGGATAATATTTCACCAATTTCAGACTCAAGTTTTACAAGATCTCTTTACCTTATTACCTTACTACATATGGCTTTAAAGAAATTTCCTAACCTAATTAATATCAATGCAACATTTTTAGGCAGGACTTTCCTAACAGCAATCTGAAGTAGGTGATGAATTATAAAATGAGCATCATGACTCTTGTACCCACATATCTTCATCTCCTTCACATGCACACGATTTGAAATATTTGAGGCACATCCTTTAGGTAATTTGGCCTTTTTGAAGACGCTGCAAAATAACTTTTTCTTTTTGAGATTCATAAAGAAAGAAGATTGACCAAAACTTACATTTCCATCATCATCTTCTATTGGATGTAGCTCCGTACGTATTCCCATTTCTTGTAACTCATATTGAGAAGAAATATGATCCTTTTACTTTCCATCTATCTCGAATAAAGTTCCAAGCAAACTATCAAATATATTCTTCTCTATGTGCATCACATCAAGATTATGCCTCAATTTGTTATGTACCCAGTATGGAAATTCAAAAAAAATTGATCTTTTTTTCCACGGACCATTATTATCTCGAGGCCTTTTTTCACCCCTTTCCAAAAGTATTGTTGAATCCATTAAGCTCTTTAAGCACTTCGATACCTGACAAAGTAGTAGGTGCGGGTCTTGTTCCTCTTTACACATATATATCATTTCCCGAAGATGTCGGACCTAGAATAATCATAGACAACATGATATACTTAGGCTTCATGCAAATCCATGGTGATAAATTATAATTCATTAACATAATAGGCCACGTGCTATGAGAAATACTCATGGTTTGAAAAGGATTGAAACCGTCACTTGAGAGTCCCAACCGAACATTGCGAGGATCGTTAGAGAAGAGTGGGTGTAAATGGTCAAAACTTTTCCATGCTTCCCCATCAACAGGATGCCTTAATTTTCCATCATTGGATCGTTCATTAGCATGCCATCTCATTGCAACAGCAGTTTCACGACACATGAATAATCTCTGAATCCTAGGCTTTAAAAGGGAAGTACCTTAAAACCTTTGCAGGAATTTTAGAGCTTTTATTTGTTAAGGCACCATCAACACTCTTCCATCTAGAACACCCACAAATAGAGCAATTGTCAGCTTTTTCATTATCCTTCCAGAATAGCATGCAATCATTAGTGCATGCATGTATTTTTTCATAATGAAAACCCAATTTTTTAATCAGATTTCTAGCCTTATTGAAAGTCTCTGGTATCTGCGCAAAGGGAAATGCCTCTTTTATCAACACTAGCAAGTCTGAAAATGCTACATTGTTCAACCCATGCAAGGAAACAAGTATAACCGAATGGTGAAACTCAATTTAGTGAAATTTTCACAACCCGGATATAGTTCTTGTTTTCCTTCCTCCAACAATTTAAAAAATTTCTTTGCATCTTCTGATAGTCCCTCTATTACTCCTTCTGCATCCCCTAACTCCGCCACTATATTTATAAATGTATCATGAAGTAGTCCATCAATATCATCATGCAAATTAGAACCTTCATCATTATTGATTTGCTGAGGTGTATTTCTCGAGGAAGATCCTTCACCGTGAAAAATCCATTTAGTGTAACCAACAACAAATCCATCAGCAACTAAGTGATCCTCGACCACATTTCTATAATGCCAATAGCGATTCATGCAATTTTTGCAAGGGCATGATATCTCATTTCCTTGAGAAGCTCGTTCAAATGCCTTATCAAGAAAATTGTTCACTCCATGAATATACTCATCAGTCCATCTTAGGCTGTTCATCCAATTTTTATCCTCGTTATCCATTAAAATCTTATATATATATCAACCAAATCATCAAACAGATGACAAATAATAAAAATAAGTTAGCAAATAAGATAGAGTTTTCCTTTTTGAGTAAATTAATTCAAAATTCTCAAATAAAATCTAAAGTAGGTTATGGCAAGACACATAATAACTAAAACAACTAGTGTAGACCACAACATGCCACACATAGTGACTCTCAAGATATAGAGTGCACAAACATATTATTTTCACTTCCCACATACAAAACCTAGAAAGATATGCAATAATTCTTCAAAGATAGTATTTAATACCGGGGATAGGGAACACCAGGAGTGTAGAGATAGTTCCTAAAATTTGGGTGCTTCAGATAATTGCAGAGCAAGGCTTTTGCTCCCTGATGGTGGTGAATTTGAATCTTGCTGCAGCAGAGGGTAGATGGTGGTGAATTTGAGTGTGGTTTCTTCCTTAACTAAATAGGATTACCATTCGTCACTAGTTTATAACTCCAACACATTTTTTAATACTAATATGCTACACACACCTGGAGAGTAATAACACAGAAATAAGCGAGACTCAAAGATATGAAGATAAGAAGATGGCAAGTTGCATATATTATCAAAACCGTATAACTGACTAACAATAAAAACCAATTTAAAAGAGTAGAAACAGGTCCAAATAGCAAAGAAAAAAATGTAGACCCATCATGCTGAAATTCTGATTTCCAGTTTAATAAAAAAAACAGCTTGATATGTGATGACTGACAGAAGACTTTGGTTAAAGATGAGTAGCCTCCAACTGATGCTACTTATTGGAAACTCAAATGTATCTTGTTTTCAATTCATTTCTCGTGCGATTGCTTTGAATTGCAACCACTATGCACATGTTGGCTTTTAGTTATGACCACCAATTCTAAAATCCAGGTTACTAATTGTGCAAGTCTGGCTATGGTTTTCTTGTGGAGTTTCACAACAACAATAACTAGGAAACAAAGAGGAGACCCAGCTACGAATACACAAAGCCTAATAAATCAAAATACACCAGATAGACCCGGTTGAATTTTTTAAAAGTTGGGAACACAGCGGATGATTTTAGTTTTTTCATGAAAAACAGCCCCAAACTACATTAGGACTTGGGGATTAAATCATGTCATGTTTGGCTACCAGAGGAGTAGGCAAGATGGATTACACAGTTTTCAATCAACTGCTTGTTCCTCATGAAAAAGCACAAAAATTACATGATAATAACAACAATAATATACATAGTTTAATCTCATAAGGTGGGGTCTAGGGAGGGTAGAGTTTACGAGGTTTTTCATATAAAACCTCGTCTCAAGAAAAAACATTCAAAAGCAGTCCAGCGAAAGAAGTAATGAAAGTACAAAAAATCAACAGGTAGAATCAGAATGAATCTGAAATAGAACAATACGACAATCGACGTACAACGAATCACGGATAGTAACAAAAACTTGAAGGACAAAAAACTACAGGAACAAATCTATGACCACTAATATGAACGGACATCAAGAAAACATACCCCTACCTATTAACCTTCTACCGTAATTAGCATCCTTAACACTCTTCTATCTAACAAACATGAAGGATGAATCCTAGTGGAAAGGGAAGTAGCATTATAAACATACAGATAGACAAATTAAAGGAACAAAATTAAAAGAAATAGCTACAAATAGACTGACACCAGCTACAGTTATGCCTCAACCCCAAACTATTTGAAGTCGGCTATATGAATCCTCCATTTCAATTATGTTACGCACATACTATCAGAGAAAGAGAAAAGTAGTCAATACCAAATAGGAGCTAGTGATGAAAGCAAGTAACTGCTCAAACAATGAAACTAACTGCAAAATCGCAGGTTCAACTCAACATTAACTTACTTCTACATTTTGAACATTCACTAGCAAACATTCAAAAGGTAAACATAAATAGAGCTTACAAATACCACGTCCGCCAAATTAGAAAATGAAGAAAAAGGGACAAAATGTGATCTGAACAATTCTTCAAGCAGCAAAATCAATTAATCAATCAACTAAATCACCATACCAAATTAAACTTGGCAGCAACTAAAATATTCACAATCAACTTGGAAGCAACTAAATCATTGTACCAAATTAAATTTGGAATCAGCTTAAATATTCAACCTAAATTAATCCCCATACCCAACAATCCGCACTTAAGCCAAATCAACGATAAATTTACAAAATATTCACTGGTTTGACCCAAATCTGAAACTCAAATTCACAATAACATGTTTAACCTAAATACATCCAGAAAACAACAACATATAATCCCAAAATGCTTCAAGCAACAAAAACAGCTAAACCCAACTGGAGATTTCATTCCAACACTCAATAATCCGTATTTGACCCAAATAAATAAAAAATCACAAAAAAGCATCATTTGAAATCCAAAATCGGGTAAAAGCCAAAACCCAACTGGAGATTAGAGATGAAGAACAACTTACCTGATTGAAAGAATAAACAAAATTTAGGGTTTTTCATGGACAGTGAAACGAGAAGACACTGACAAATAGCTTCTACGGGAACATGGAGAAGCTTGAAGAAGAAGACTGATTTTGGAGAAGAGAAAACACTGATTTGGAGAAGACAACTGATTTGGAGAAAAAAATTCAGCATATCTGTGCATGCAGGAAGATGAAGAACCCGTTGATTTAACTCGGAGTAAAAGACTCAAGCTTTTGGCAGAGTAGAAGTAAAAGACTGAAGATTTTGGATGGATTAGTCTTTGGGAGTAGAGGGCCGAAAGTGTTTGGGAGTAGTCTTTGGGAGTAGAGGGAAGTGTTTTGGTTTTAGAAATAATATATGGAGGGAGTAGTGTATATTAATCGGCGGAATAATAAAAAATTATGGAGGGAATTATACAACCGTAGCAATAGGAAATACAGCCGTTGCCATACCGTTTTATCACAATGGTTGTACTCATTCGTTGTAATACGACCCTATGGCAACAGTTATTTCAACTATTGCAACGCATTGTTTGATAATAGGGGTAGTAAATCAAAATATTTTCTACAACGCATATAACCATTGTCGTAGAATATATATGGCAACGGTTCCTTAACCGTTTCCATAAATATCGTTACCATAGACCTAATTTCCAGTAGTGATCCTACTAAAAACTTGGTCGTAAGAAAGGTGACCATTAACCGAAAAGTGTGGTCGTAAGGTGTGATGTAAATTACCTTTGGCAAGTAATCCTCTCCTACTGATGGGAGGTCTTTATCGGACTGATTCATGTAATAGCTCGCATGAGTTTGATTTGTCAGTTATAGTCCATCCCCACTATATGAGCATTGTTGCATTCCATGCATCATAAATTTCATGGCATCTTGTATATTTCTCCATTGAATATATGATTCTTTCTATATTATGTGCCCTTGTCATCTAACATTGAAATGCAGGTTGATAAGTCATATGCATTGCATACCCGCATACTTAATACATTCAACGTACTAATGCTTAACTATGCCTACATGATTTTACCATGTAGGGACTGTGTGTTACAATCATCCACCGCTTGACGGGTAGCTCAAATTTGGAGAGTTGATATTGTGGTGAGTCCTATCTTCTAACGACAAACCACTTTCTTTCTACCTATGTTGCTTTCTGTTTATCTTATTAATTGAGGGTGAGCCTAGGCAATGTCTTGGCCCCCGTTCCATCTTATGACTAAAGGTATTGTTGGACATCTTGTAGACTCTCGTAGATTTTGTTTGATATGTGTTGTATTCAAAGTTTATGATTTCTGTCATCTATTGGATTTGGCTATCATGGATTGATTATGGGAATTATGATATGTATGTATGTTTGATGTGGAAATATGGAAGATCCTAAGGCCCCTATTGCCGCCATAGAGTGAGTCATACTTACCCGTCCCTTAGTTCTTATGTGCTATATGAATTCATGTAAACCCCATTCCCTTCGATATCCCCATAACGTGAGTCCTACTTTCCCATCCCTTAGAACTATGTGTTTACTATTTGAATACGCTTTTGAACCAATGATGCAGATTTGGATACTTTGAGGCTTGTTTGGGGACTCTCGGGTTCCCATTCGCCATGTCACATATAGACCTTAAGTTCGGGTCATGTCAAAGATTGTATCAGAGCACTAGGTTTATAAATGGTCCTTGAAGTCCAATATGTCGCATCAAGTAAAGTCTTATTCATGGGTATGAAGCGCGCCACATCTATGGGTAGGGACCTACGTTGCGTTTTAGGAAAGGCTTCACTTTTCATGATTCTAATTGTGCCATGGGGCGCATCTTAAGATTTCTTATCTCCATCCCTCCCTATACAATAAGGAGAGTTACTTCGAGCTCGTAATGCAATCCGGGGGGAAGATGTTGCAGCAATCTTATAGATGAGGTCAAAAAAGGAGTTGGTAAAGGATGTGTATTGTTTAACATGCTTGCTCCTTTAGATATTCGAAGTTTTCTTGGGTTGGCTGGTTATGATGGAAGGTTTATTGAAGGATCCTCACCTATTATATCTAAGTTGATCAAGATTACTAAAAGGAAGGCCAAGTTATATGGTCGGATGTATGTGAGGTGAGTTCTCAGACCTTGAAGGGTCGGCTTACATCGGTTTTGATTTTGGCATTACTGGATGTCTTAGATAGGCTGGTGGTGTATTGTGATGCTTCTTCGTTTAGGTTGGGGTTGCATATTTATGATACATGTTAGGGTGATAGCTTATACATCAAGGCAATTGGAGGTGCACGGGTGTAACTACCCCACTCATAATCTTGAGTTAGCAGCGATGGTGTTTGCCTTAAGGATTGGGAGATACTATTTGTATGGGGTGCGTGTCGATGTCTTCACCGACCATAAGAGTTTGCAATATGTTTTCACTCAAAGGGATCTTAATTTGGGACTAAGAAGAGGGTTGGAATTCCTTAGGTGTTATGACATGAGTGTACAATGTAATTTCAGCAAGGCAAATCTTATAGCCGATGCTCTGAGTAGGCTATCTATAGGAAGTGTGGCTCGTGTTGATGAAGAGGAGAAAGATTTGACAAAAGATGTTCACTATTCGGCTAGATTGGTTGTTAGGTCGACCGACTCTAATAATGTTGGTGTTCATGTTCAGAATGGGGTCGAATATTTTGTAGTGGTTGATGTTAGGGATAAGCAAGATCTAGATCCATCATTGGTTGTATTGAAGAGGTTGGTTGCCAAAATAATAAGGTAGCAGCTTCCTCCCAAGGGGGAGATGGTGTATTTCAGCATCAAAGTCAGTTATGTGTTCTGGATGTAGTTGGTGAGGTTGCATGGTGTGTCTAGGTCTATCACATAGGATTGCGGTACCCGATTTACTCCTCACTTTTGGAGGTCGTTTCAAGGAGGACCTGGTATTAAGATAAAGTTGAGCACCGCCTTTTATCCTCAAACCGATGGTCAAAGCCGAGATGATAAATTTAAACTTTAGAGGACATGTTCAGGGCTTGTGTGTTGGGATTCAAAGGTAATTGGGGTGATCATCTACCACTTCTTGAGTTTGTTTACTACAATTTCCTTTATGCTAGCATTGGTATAACTCTGTTTGGGTGCTTATGAAGGTCTCACTTATAAAAAGTGTGTGCATTTCGGGAAAGAGGGAAAGCTAAGTCCCCGGTATGTAGGTCCTTATGAGATTGTTGAAGCAGATTTGGAATGTAGCTTATAGGTTGGATTTTCCTTCGGAATTGAGCTCTAGTCATTAAGTTTTGCATATATCTATGTTGAGGAAGTTGCTGGTGGTACTAGTGTTATCTTGCCTTTGGAAGGTGTTAAGGTTGAGGAGAACTTGTCTTATGAAGGAAGCTTCGGTTGAGATTTTAGATAAGACAAGTGAAGCAACTTCACAACAAGGATGTGGATTCGGTGAAGTTACTTTAGAGGGGTCAATATGTGAAAGATTCTACGTGGGGTGTGGAATCAAGTATGATGTGACGATACTTCTATTTTTTCCAATCTACTCAAGCCTATAGTATTAAGTCTTTCCTATTCTCAATAGTCCCAATTCTTTCACTCTTGAGTTTTCATAACATGACATGCATACATGTGCACGAAAATGATTTTTATGATGTTTTGAATGATTTGAATACATTTTAATATGGGTTTTGAAGGCTTTATAACTTTCAAATGATAAACTCGGCATTGTACCTTGTGTTCGAATGTTTCATGTTCTAAGTCATGTCCTTCAAGCCTTGCTCTTGCATATTCAGGGATGGATATTCCCAAGGGGGAGATGATGTATTCTCGAACGATTTTATCGGATGTTATAATGTCTCCCCATGAGAAAAATTGACCAAGTATCATTTCATGGGAGGCCCACACAGCTCGTGTGAGGTCACACGGACTGTGTAGCCTCCAGTGTAGGGATACTTGGCTATAATTACGATTATGGGGACTTGACAGGGAGTTTTGGGCTAAGGAACATCACACCAGAACCCCACACGAACCGTATGGTGCTTCACAGGCCATGTGGTGAGCCATTTGATAGCCTTGTACATGGAAAACCAAGAAATAAGGCCAAGTGTGGTCACACGGCCCCCCACACGGTCCGTGTGGTGTGTCACGGGTTGTGTGGCCCACCGTATAGCTCATGACGTGAATTTTTTCTAAGTATGGAATCATCGTCTCGTAACTTCGCGTGGTAGAATTTTTTTAAGTATCATTTCACGGTCCTTGAAAAGACCCGTGTAGTATCACACGGGCCATGTGACCGTCCGTGTGAACTTCCTCCGCCTTGAAAATTCTAAGTATGGGATGTTCAAGATCAAGCTAAGTTTCACTTTCAAGCCTTCAATTCAAGTTTATTTATGTTGATTAAGTTCATCATAGGTCTCCTACATCAAGTCAAGTTCAAAGGAATTCCATTGGCTAAGTTTTTCACAAGTACCAATAAAAGGGTTGACTTTAAATAGTCATATCTCTTAGCACAAAACGAACTGAGTGTCACACAACCTATCGAATTGCAGCTCGTTGAATTATCTTTCCTACGCATCTGGTCTCACCTCATTCCGAGTTCGGAGCAAGAAGAAATGCCCTTTTTCGTAGAATGTGTCTGGGCTAGATGGGAGGCCTTCACAGACCATGAAGAGCTTCACGGATCATGAAGCCAACCGTCTCAAGTTCAGTTTAAAATTTAAACGGGTGTTTTGTTGAGATATTTTTTATGTCTACACCCATCCCCAAGGCTTTTAAGACCTTTTTAACCCCCCACCCCCCACCCCTTTATATTCCTAAACTTCTTCTACACTGATTCTAAACCCTCATTCAAGACTAACACTTAATTTCTAGAATTAGACTTCTCTCCAAGTCTCATCTTCAAGATTCAAGCTAGGGATTCAATTGGGGTTTAAAATTCAAGATAAATTCTTACCAAATTCATATTCCCAATCAAGGTATGTGGGATTGATTCTTGGTCCCTTTCAACCAAGAAGACGACAAACTTCCTTTCAAATGATTTCATGAATTTTAGTCTACTTTCAATATGGGTTTTCATCATTTGATTTTATTGAATCCAATTGATGTATGGGCTATACTTT
Source organism: Solanum rostratum (assembly GCA_029948455.1). Classification (NCBI taxonomy): domain Eukaryota; kingdom Viridiplantae; phylum Streptophyta; class Magnoliopsida; order Solanales; family Solanaceae; genus Solanum; species Solanum rostratum. The sequence continues at coordinate 63,781,013 of CM057048.1, forward strand.
ACCCATGATTTTAATTTACTTTGAACATTATTATGATGATTTACATTGAGCTATGGAGTTATAAACATGCAAGTCTCCTTTTAAAGTTTATGTATGCATAGGTGATTCAAATCATGATTTAGATGTTGATTTATTTATGGATTTATTTAATTTCATATTTTAACTGTTGATTTTAACATGAATCTAAGTTATCCATGCTATCCTCACATCATGCATTCCATTTGCATTCAAGAACATTAATTTATATGGAAATTATGCAGTGGATTAAGCCAAATCACGTTTTATGAGATTATTTTGGTAAGGCATTGGTTATGACAAGAATGTGATCACATACATGTCTTATGATTGTGGCTCTTTAAGCATCTCGAGTGCTTGCACTATCTTTACATGTGAATGAGTTATTCCTTGCATGAGCATTATGAGATTTATGATTTGGTATTTGAGCCTAAATGTGCATTGAACGGTTTGAAGTGAGCATTGTGTCTCTTGAAAGAACGTATATGTATAAGAATTCATGTGGGATGTTGTTGACTTAGCATCGATGAATTGGGGGCACCAAGGCTATCCCCAAAGGCCCTCTTTCTTTCCTTGAACTATGTGCCAACATAGGAACGTTAGTCATTATCGAAAAGATCGGGTCGTAAGGAATGGTTATTCGTTTATTTTGTTTATGATATTGTATGATATGATTATGGAAAATTCTTCTAAAAAGTGTGGTCGTAAGGAAGGTGACCATCCACCAAAAAGTGTGGTCGTAAGCTGTGATGTAGATTACCTTTGGCAAGTAATCTTCTCCTATCGATGGGAGGTCCTTATCAAACTAAATCATGTAATATCTCACATGGGTTTGATTTGTCGATTATAGTCCATCCCCACTATATATGAGCATTGTTACATTTCATGCATCATAAATTTCATGGCATCTTGTATATTTCTCCATTGAATATATAATTCTTTCTATATTATGTGCCCTTGTCATCTAACATTGAAATGCAGGTTGATAAGACATATGCATTGCATGCCAACATATTTAGTATATTCAAACATACTAACGCATACTCTCTGCCTGCATGATTTTACCATGTAGGGACTGTGTGTTACGAACACCATTGCTTGACGGGTAGCTCGAATTTGGAGAGTCGATATTGTGGTGAGTCCCACCTTCCAAGGACAAACCACCTTCCTTCTACCTCTATTTTCTATTTATCTTCTTAATACAGGGTGAGCTCGGGCAATGTCTTGGCCGCCATCCCATCTTATGACTAGAGGCATTATTAGACATCTTGTAGACTCTAGTAGATTTTGTATATTATGTGTTGTATTTTAAGTTTATGATTTCCGTTATCTATTAGATATGGCTATCATGGATTGATTATGGGAATTATGATATGTATGTATATTTGATGTGGAAATGTGGAAGATCCTAAGCCCCGTATTGCCACCATAGAGCGAGTCATACTTACCCGCCCCTTAGTTCTTATATGCTATGTGCTATGTGCTATGTACTATGTGAATCCATGTAAACCCCTTTCCCTTCGATATCTCCATAGCGTGAGTCCTACTTTCCCATCCCATAGAACTATGTGTTTACTATTTGAATGTGCTTCCGAACCGATGATGTGGATTTGGATACTTTGAGGCTTGTTTGGGGACTCTCGGGTTCCATTCATCATGTCACATCTAGGCCCTAGATCTGTGTCGTGACAGATTGTCCTCTCATGTGCCCCATAGATGGTCATAGTGGAGTTGAGTGTCTATGAGTCCCTATACATGCTTTTTAAATTGATTCTCGAATATTTTCTCACAAATTATATCTAATTACATGTATTTCCATAAGTTGATGGTCATCATAAACTTATTTTTTTAATTAAATATTTTCATGAGAAACTGCATAACCTTATATGTTAACTTTTGATAGTATGCATGAAAGAATCTAGGGGTTGAGTCCAAAGCCTTGACATAAGATTGTTGATTAAGGTGAGAGGATGATGATAAGTAGATAGAGATTGATACTATTAGTCTCCATAAAAGAACCCTAATGATGTTCTATTCGTTTGTTCCCTAACTTTTGTTTCAAGCCTTGAGCTATTGATTGAGATTGATCAATAAAAGGGTTAAAGCCCCTATGAGTTTCATTGATGATAGGGTTAGAGTCCCTACGAGATACTGATCGATGACACGGTTAAAAGTCCCTATGAGATTGATTAAAATGGAGGTCTTATGAGTATTGAGTCTTAGGAGGAGTATTGAGTACCGAATTAATTAAGAGTAGATAACAAATTAAACTCAATAACTATGTGGCCAGCGTAGGAGAGGATCGAATCGTAAAACCAGATGTTTCCTTTGTCCCAAAAGAGGACTTAATGTAATTTATTGTGGATCCACTGATGCCATGTCCTTTACCCTAGCAAGGTACTGGATAGATGCGGCAATGACATCAATTCGTTGTATTATTACCGGCTCATAGATGATGGTTTTCGATTAGAGAAACTCCCAGAAAGTTCCTACCTCGAGTACTCTAAGCCGAGATGAGATAATATGTGATAAGATGAGTTCCTTTTAGACGAGTCTAATTTGATTGATTAGTTGATGGGTCACTTGTCTATTCTTTATTCTTGTTTTAGATGGATATTTGACATGTTGATTGTTTACTATTTCTGAGTTGATGTTGTTCCATATTATTCTACCTGCTCCTGTTTCACTCAGCTATTGTACATACCGTACATTCCACGTACTGACGCCACCCGGCGCTGCATCATTTTATGATGCAGATATAGGGATTAGAGACCATCAACAGGCACACTGTTGAGGATCCGAGATATTCAGCTGATTGGTGAGCCTCCCCTACTTCGGAAGATTCACTATCTTTATTTCATCATGCTTTGAATTAGACTAGACTAGTCTTACATTTTGATTTTGGTAGTCATGGGTCTTTCATTGGCATCACCGTATTAGTGATAGAGGGGCTTCATAGACTAGAGTTGGATGTTGATTGTTAAAGTTGTGAGTTAGTTCTATCTACTAGCCTTTTTCTATTATATATATTATTTTGAGAACTAGATAAGATGTGCCCATTTACTTTTCTTAGTCTTCTGCTGATTGTCTTAAGTTACTCGATTGAATGAATATGATGAGGCTCAGTGGTTCGCTTGGGGACTAGCAACAGTCTCTAGGTGCAGGCCATGTCTTGGGTACCCTCCCGGGGCGTGACATTTATTTAATCATATATAGCAAATTGATTAAATTGTTCAATATTTTTGTTAAAATTCACTCGATTCTCTCCAATATCTCGTTTTGCTATTTTTTGCTATAGTTGCTAGTAAAATAAAAATATATTTAATTTTGGTAACTCTTAGACCTTCGCTTAAATAATTTTTTTCCTTTTTCAGGACTTTCTCTTGGCAGACTTGAACTATTGCTTCACAGCCCAATTTATAACATTTGTGGATAGTAAGGGGAATTTTCATAAACAACAATCTAGTGAAACATAATAGGCTAAAATAGCTAATGTTTCTAAAGTTACGTTTTCTAACTTTGGTTATGCCAAAAGAAATGTATAAAGCCATTTTTTTGTAATGTATAAAACCAAAAATTTAACTCCCTGTTAATTAAAGTAGAGATTTTCAGCTATTAATTAAGGAAACGGTTCCATAAATAAAGGAAGTCAATAACAAGTAGAATTCCTTTTCCTAATTGAACTCATTCGTCCCAAAAATAAAAGGGGGTTTCCACTGTCAATAAAAAATAGATTTTCTTTTCTAATTTGACTCTTTTGTCCAAAAAAAAAAAAAGGTTCCATTGTAGTTTTGATGGAAAAAGTAGTTCTTTTTTTTTTTTTTTGCTTGTGTATAAAAAGCATTTGAAACATTAAAAATTTTGGGGAAATTATAAATACATGCATGGAATTATGTATTTTTATTGCAAACAGATAAGTGTATACTTATATAAAAGAATTTTATTCTTGCTCAGATATCAGAAATTGTATGAAATTTGCTAGAACTTATACATATGAGGCTTAAATCAGAAAAATACATATCGAAAATTGCATAAAATGTGCAGGAACTTATACATGTGGGGCTTATACATATGGGCTTAAATTAGAAAATGTATAAACTGTGTTGGAACTTATACATATGCGGCTTAAATCAGAAAAATACATATCATAAATTGTATAAAATATGTAGGAACTTATAGATGTGGGCTTAAATTAATAAAAATATACACTTATACATCTCTATTTTGTAAAAAAAAAAAAGCAAATATACAAATTGGGGAAAATATACATTACATGCATAGATGACGAACACCAAATGTGTTTACAACCTAAAGATAGGTCTAAGAATGCATAAGCTAAGGAAGTACTTTAATTTAGTGCCAACGGTTGCAATGTAGCAAGGGTTTTATACAAAATGGGTAAAAAATTTGAACTCTCTCTGAAAAAATTAAAACCCGCAAAATAATTAAACTATATAATGTGCTGGCAATCACTACAAAACTTTAATTAAACTATATAATGTGCTTGGCCGATGAACATTGTCATTTCGATACTTAAATCTAATTTCTCCACTAGCCTTATCTCTTGCAATGGATCCTGCAATGGGCTCATCCTCTTGAGTTATACCCAACGAAAAAGATGGCAAATCATCCATAAATTTATCATGCAAGTTTATACCTCTAGTTGTCCTCTTAGATGATGATTCGTCGGCATGATGTGTAGTTGTATACAGGTGATTTTTTTTATTGTGGAAAAAATTGGCGCTAACAGTGTACAAGAAATGAGGAAAGTGAAAATTTCAAAATAAAAATTAAAAACCGCCAAAAAATTAGTATGAAATTGAAGCTACAAGATATAGATGAATATTAGGAAAATTATTTTGGAAATCCTTACCTGTGTAACTGATGATTTGTCGAGAGATTGAAGGAGATAACTATGGAAAGAAATCTTGGCATTTTATATAGAATGGAGAGAGAAGGTGAATGTGGGAGATGAAGGGTTTTATACAAAAAGTATTTGGGTCCCACAAAATCTTATAGCCATTTTTTTTAAACGTTGGTTGCTTTATGTAATTTTAAAAAACTGTAGTTAATTTATGTGATTTTGTAGTGAATGTTTGCTCAGTTATGAAATTTTCCCATCTTGTTATTTTAAAGGCTAGGGTAAAGCTTCAGAACAACATTAATAACTTGTTTCACATAATGAACTATATTTACATCAAGATCTACGTTTATGGATAGTATATCTATCCTAACTAGTTAGATATACTATCAATAAATGTAGATCTTGATGTAAATATAATTCATCATGTGAAACAACTTTTTAATGTTGCTCGAAGCATAACCCTAGCCTCTAAAATTAGTAGATTCACTATCTATATAACCAAAGTTAAGGCTCTATGCCTCTTCTCCATTTCGTTGAAATTTTATCTTCCATACAATGTCTTTCGGGATTGAATTAGTAAATTAACTAAATTCATGATTGAATATTTGATGTGTACTAAATTTCACTTTTTTTGTGGACAAGCAACTTAGTTACTTGTCCACAGTTAACTGTCATGGCCTTATTTACCAACACACGATGACACCTGCCATATCTCACAAGTAGGTAAGCCAACTCTTAATCCGCAACAGCTACTAATGGATAAATAGCAGAAACTAAACAAAGAATAATGATATAACAGAAACAATCCCAGAAAAGCCAAAGTATATACATGAACAAAAGAATCTCTCCTAGAACTTAGAAGTCGTTGTAGACCCTTTCTTTTCTCTTCATCTCTCTTATAGTTTACAATGAAATGAAAAGGGTTTTCTTAAAAAGTTTAAGTTGTCTTTTTGCAAAATCACAAATTATTCTAGTAAAGTTTCTAGGATAGTTTAGTATAGTATATAGGATAAGCATGTTGTAAAAGTATCTAGATATTTTAGAGTAGAACATAAAGTTATTAAAATTTTCTAGTATATATTCTAGAGAATTAAATATTTATAAAAAATCAAAGAATAGTAAATCATATACTATCTACAACTATTCATACATGAGTACTATAGGGGATATCTTGTACATTTTTACCTGAAAACCATTTAACCCAAATTGAAAGTAATTCAAGAGCCTTCATAATAAAGTTCTCTACCAAAATGCTCATTCTTATTTCTAGCTTTCGCTTCTTTAGTTGAATCTTCTCTTAGTTAATGATCTTGGGCTAGCAAAAGGTGCCTTCAAGTTATACTTTTCTTCTTCCATTCTCTACATGGTATCAGATTTATAATCATATGTTGGCTTCTAGATTTTATTTCAAGATCGATTTAGAAGCTTATCTGAGGGAAAAAGATTCAAACTCAAGGCTATAAGGAGGGGGCTACTACTACTCGGATATTCACCCGATAAAAAGAGGGAGATCGGAGCCAGGACTACTGCTACCTGGGTGCTCTTCTGATAAGTGAGGGAGGCCAAGGCTGGGACTACTGCAACCCGAATGCTCGCTCGATAAATGAAAGAGGTTGAGCCATGGACTACTGCTACCTAAATGCTTGCGTAATTTATAGAGGGGGCTGAGGCTGGGACTTCTACTACTGGATGCTCGTCAAATCTCAACCAGAGTTTCCCAACTTCTCTTCTCTTCCATTTGAATGTTAAGCGTTACCTCAGATTTTCCTTCCATAACAATCTGGGACGGGTGCAACCATCCAATCATCTCCCAGAAGCCAGAAATAACATGAGATTGGATCTAACCCTACAAATATGCCCCAATCCATGGGATGCGGGGGCAATATTGACAATATAGTGATACTGGAGTAAGTTACTGCCTAACTAAGGACCACCTACTAGACACTAGTTTTTTATGCCATGATACATGGATCTAGGCCCATCAAACGATGCCGAGGCATCGAGAGTAAGTTTTGTTATCCAATACTAAGGTCATCATACTTCACCTTACTAATAATATAAAACCAACAATTGTAGAAGTAGGGTTACAAGGAAACAACAAGGATCGCATTCTTACAACTACCCCAAGAACTTGAAAGGATTTAAAATATGCTTCATTATAAAAACCCATGGTTAGTCTACCCACCCCTAACTATTTTAACAATCAACATGCTATCATAATTCAGAATCAACGGAGAGCAATATTAATAATGAATGGAAAACAGCTAACAGGATATACTACACATTCTCATCTACTCGAATACATCGACTATGCCTATAACATGAATCCAACTTTTAAATAAGTAACTAGCTACCCTGCCCGAAATTCTAATCAGCTCAACATGGATTCATACTAACCAACTCAATCTAAAGAAAAAGGAAGCCATAGCACATTTGTTGGTTGGCTACGCGCGCTCCAATTTACGTTGCCGGGGTTTTTCCTTTCTATAAGGCCTCTGAACGTTGCCGCGAAATCAACAATAGACTCAGAACATCATTGCAATTATTTTGATGCTAAATTCGCAAGGAACAGGGATGGACCAATTCTGGGACCTAAAATGGGAAATATAGGACCTGCATTCAGAGTTCTAGAATTCACCCAAAACTAGTCCCAATCAACATTCAAGACTCAAATAACACTATCAAACTATGTTCGGGTGGAAAATTAACACAAGAGGGACATTTAATAAAAAACCAAAAATTAAGCTCCATGGTCATAAAATGGAAGTAACTATGAGTGGAAAATTACTAGAAATAAGCTACAATTTCTTAAATGAATCACCCCACTATGATCCTTGTGAAAAATCACTCAAAATCGAGTAGAAATTGCTGGAAACAGATCATCACAGCTCAAGAAATTACCCTCCAAAGATGCCCGAAGAATCACACCAAAAACACACTGTGCAGTATCCATAAAGTGAAATTTACCTAAAATAAAGCATTAAATCAACTTCCAAATGTTGCTAGTGTGTTCCCCATGAAATTTCCTTGAAATTAGACCTTTGAATCACCTTATTTGAGTCCAAAATGAAGGAGAAATCATCCTTTGAAGATCATGGAAATTGGTATATTCGACAAAATCTTGAAATATAAAGGACCCTCGGGCATCGTTGTAGCGACCCCTCCCAAAAGGTCAGGCCTTGCTATAGAGAAGCCCGGGTTGCCATAGAAGAGCCACTATAGTGAGTTGGGGGTTGTTGTAGCGATACCCCTGCCACTGAGAAGGTGTCACTACTGCGACGCCCTGGTCGCTATAGAGATATCTCAATAGCGAGCCAATGGCCTCTCTAGTATGGCACAAGGTATAAGCTGAAATAGCTGATTTATCCCAACTTACAATTCCCAACAAGGTATTCATAATTCATACAAGATCCCATGAATACAAATGAACTATACTACCCTATAAAATTGACTTTTGGATTCAAAGGCGTAGTTAGAATTTCCATAAAAGTTTGTATTGACTAAATATGGGTTCCACTCCCATGACCATTTTTAGCAAATTTCTACAGAGGGGCTTGTAATGAGCCTGGAAGCCTCAAGAACCGAATGAGGGTTCGTTTGAGACCAAATTCTACACTTCTAAACAAACCGCACTATCAGAATATTCATTTGACCATGTTTTGCAAGAATGTTGACCAAAGTGAACTGTGGGCCAATTCAGAAGGCTAAAATGCAAAACTCGACAGAAACTCTCATAAAAACCTTAATTCTTGAGCCAACTCACTTCTAGACTAATTTGGCAATTTCAAAGCTAATGAAATTGTCAGAATTCGTTTTTTGAGGTTGTTTGCCCATGTTTTGTGAAAGAATCACATTCTAAGGTAAAAGGCCTTCCAAAACACAAAAAACTACACAACTCCCTAAAAATTACCAAGCAATCGTGCTACCAATGCCAACAACTTATAAATGATGTGGAGTCCCTAAAGGAATGCTTTAATGGTGAAAATAACGTGATAGGGGCAAAATGACTCAGAAGTTCATTACAACATCTACTACTAAAAGAACTTTTGTCCATGAAAGTAAGGATAGAATCATACCTAGGGCTCAAATAAGTTGTGAACTACTCTTGTATCTATTTCTTGGTCTCCCAGGTATCCTCCTCAACTAGACGATGTTAATACTGAACGTTAACAACTAGAATGGACCTGGAGCATTGCTGGTGAACATCTCTAGCTAATATGGCCTCTGTCTCCTCAGTATAAGTCAGGCGGTCATCTAATTCATTAGTATCATAATAAAGCATGTGGAACTCATCTGGAATGTACCGTGGGCTAACTTATAGCATCATGGAAAACCGGATGTATAACTGAAAATGCTGGAGGCAGGGCCAACTCATATAATCTCACTAACACGCCTCAATATCTAAAATGGTCCAATATACTGAGGTCTGAGTTTTCCCTACCTACCGAACCTCATCACGCCTTTAAAAGGAGATACCCCTAGAAACACCCGGACACCAATACAAAAAGATTAGGGTTAGCTCTAGTGGTTTGTATAACTCTGATAGCATCTCTCAGATGTCCTCAATTTTGTATCAGCTGGAACCTTTCTAGGGATCCTAAAGCAAGTCCATGTTGTATGGCCTAGGCTCGAAGGACTCAAACCAACTAATCAGGGTTTTATAATGCCTACCAAGGGCCATCTGAATACTCGAGTGGCAGCTATTGTTGTACGTAAACTCTGCTAAGGGAAAAAACTTATCCTATTGAACCCTAAACTCTAACACATAGGCCCGTAATATATCTTCAAGGACCATAATAGTACGCTTTGACTGTCCATCTGTTTGGGATAAAATGTAGTGCTAAGGTCCACTTGGGTGCCTAGCTCGCTCTAAAATGCTCTCCAGAAGCTAAATGTAAACTGTGGCCCTTGGTTTGAGATTATAGATATGGGAACCCCATGTAAATGGACCACCTCTTGGATGTTAACTCAGGCTAGCCGCTCTGCACTATAAATAGACCGCACTGGGAGGAAATGGATATATTTGGTCAATCGATCCACTCTGACCCATATGCTATCAATACGCCCTAGAAATCCAAGGTAAACCTGACACGAAGTCCATCACCATCGGCTCCAACTTCTACTCGGGAATGGGTCATCTCTAAAACTCCCTACCAGGCCTCTGATACTCAAACTTCATCTGCTTAAAGCTAAGGCAACGAGATACATAGTTTGTGATGTCCTTCCATATACCATACCACTAGTAATGCTGCCTCAAGTCACGATACAGCTTAGTAGTGAACAAATAAATGGAATATCTGGAGTCATGGGCCTCGTGACGAATGGGCTAAACTAAGTCTCCAACCCTAGGAATGTAGAGGCGAAGATCATACCATAATACCCCATCTAAATCAATAGATGCCTAGCTACCCTCGCCTAACCACACTAACTCTTAAAGCTCAACTAGGTCCTCATCCTCAAACTATCGACCTCGAATCTAATTAAGTAATGATGAACAGGCCATAACAAAGACTGATGATTATCCAGAATCTAAAAGATCCATCCTGACCACCTTGTTAGCTAAACTCTGAATGTGTAAAGCTAATGGTCACCCTAAAAATAGGAAGTAAGCTAAGCTACCCATACTATTGGCCTTCCGGCTCAAGTTATCTGCTACCACATTTGCCTTGACCAAATAATAAAATATAGTCAAATCACAGTCTGTATGACACCCCATAACACTATTCTTACATGTACCTATGTTTCAAGCCTCATTCTTATGTGTGGGAAGTGGATTAGGGTCATAAGAGACCTCAAGTACTTAGTCGAGTTCAAAACTTTCCTATCAATTGAGTTTCTCGCATTAGATTATACAAGGGTCAACTTTAAATGAGCATACCTCTTAGAACCTACAGTCCTAGGTGGACCATGACTTACCAAATGAATGCTCTTTAAATTAGCTTTCCAACTCCCCTGATTTCATCTCATTTGGAGTTTGGGGTCATATTTTTTGGCCGTTTTACTACAGACTACTAGAGTAGATATGAGTTACAGGATGACTTACGAGTCATGGTTTGAGTTATGGCCCATGTTGTCAACTCGTGGAAAAACATCAAAAAATCCATTCTTTGGTCCCAGACTTAATGATGATGGACTCGACTATGAGTCGTATATTCTAATATGGGTTGTAGATTGGGCTCGTGGAATCGATCCAAAAACCTCTAAATTTGCCCAAAATTTTACAGATTGATACTTACGTGTCGTGGAAGTTTCTATGGGTCATAGGTTGGCCCGTGGATGACTTTGATAGAATTTTTAAGAAGGATTATTTTGGTCTTTTTTCACCCTTTCAGAGCCTTAACTTGACATTTTCATACCTAAACATGTTTCTAAACATAACAATTAAACTTCTTAACGCTAAAACATCCTCTCCAGCTTAGAGCAAGGTTTCAAGGGATAAAAGGCTAAGGGTTGAAGATAATCTTGTGAATTCCCCCAAGTTGTTTCAAGATTCAAAACTTCCAGGTATGTAAGACTAACTATAAAATCGATGTTGTCCTTCCATGTTCCCCATAACCTGAATTGTCGGAGTGGTGAACGAATTGAGTCTTCCATAGATTTTTCTTGAAGGTTTTTCTTAAAATATAATGTATTTGTATAGAATTTTCCACGAGTTACAGTTTTTATGAATTAAACACTTAAAATAGATAATTTTACTTTTCTACATGATCCATATAATAAATTCTTGTTATTTGTACCTATTGTACTTAAATGGGTATGCATGAGTATAATTTAAGCTTAAAGAGCCTATAGAATTCTTAAATGCTTTAACCGCACTCTTGTTTTTGAATACTATGATGTTGGATTGATCGATGATAGAGGGTCTTTATGGTTTAACTAGCTAAATCATAAAAGAATGTTCTAAACCAAAGAGTTGGTAGTTGATGTGATAAATTGAGTTGACAAATGTCCAGTGAGACTAATTGAATGAGTTAACCATCGGGTTGATTTTTTTATGAGAATGTTTCATCTTGGGAGGAGTATTGAACACTAAATTGAGTAAGAATATGTCTGAATTAAACTCAATAACTATGTTGCTGGCGTAGGAGAGGATCGAACCCTAAAATCACATGTTTCTACTCTCCCAAAAAGAGGACTTGATGTTACTGATTTTGGTCCACTGATGAGATGTCCTATACCCTGGCAAGGTATTGGATGAATGTCCCAACAACATCACTTCATTGTATCATCATCACATCATCGGTGATAATTGTCGGTTAGTAAAACTCCCATATAGGTCTTGATAGTAGTTTGAGTAGATTGGATTAGATTGTACATGAGTGGTCATTGTCTAAACTGTATTCTTACTTTAGACTCTTGACTTGTTGATTCAGTTTCCTACTTCTTGAGTTGATGTTATTCTTCCTTTACATATTCTTTTTCTGCCATTATACATACTCGCACATTCCATATACTGACGTCTATTTGGGCCTGCATCTTTTCATGATGTAGAGATAGCTGCTAAGTTATCAATAGGTGCCCCATTGAGGACCTGTTTGCTTTCAATTGATTGAAGAACCCTCCCTTACTTTCGGAGGATATCATATTCTTTTCTAGATTTGAGTTTAGACTTATTTTATTATATTTTGAGGTAGCCCTGGGTCTGTAATTGGCACCACTTTGTCGATGGATAGAGGCTTCATATACTAGACTATTGAGTTATGATTGGATTATGTTTTGGCTAGTTTCTTTATACAAGTCATACTTAGTTTGATTGTTATGTTGTTTGGCCTTTAGCTTTTTATTTTCACACCATTATCGCCTTTCATTAAGTATTTCTTGATCATTGATGTCTTCCGCTATTAGTCATGATTGAATAAATGTAGGCCAAGTAGTTTACTTAGGTCTAGCAATAGCCTCTGAGTGCCGACCACACCAGGGGTTTCCTCCCCAGGCGTAACAATATGCTTGGAGCTCAATCCAACACCGCTGTCGGGAATTAAGGTCCTGCTAGCTCAAAATGTACTAAAGGCTACGGTGGTCTATATAGGTCTCATAGTGGACCCCGTTTAAATAATATTGCCATATCTTGAGCACAAATACTATTGTCACCATCTATGGATCATGGGTGGAGTAGTTACGCTTATGTGGTGTCCAGTGTCAACAAGTGTAGGCAGTGACTTGATCCTACTACATCAAAACAAACCCCAAACTACACCAAATGCATCACAATATACAGTAAAGTGCACAACCTTAACTGGAAGGGTTAAGATAGGTGTGGTCATGAGTAACTCCTTGAGCCTCAGAAAGCTCATATCACACTCTTCAAACCACTTAAAAAGGACACCCTAATGGTCAAATAAGTTAATAGGGCAGCAATAGTAGAAAAGCCCTCCACAGAGCATCAATGATACCTAGCAAAACAAATGAAACTTTGTATCTTAGTGATCATCTAGTAGGGATGGCAATTTGTGAGTTGGGTTAAATTTGAGCGAGTCATAATGGGTCAAGACAATAAACCCAACCCAACCCAAATTTTCTTTAATCAAAATAGGTTGGGTCAAAGTAGGTTGAGTGATGGGTTATAGAGTAGGTCAAGACCGAACCCGACCTAACTATTACTAAGTTTTACGTATTTTATTTGTTTTTTTCAATATTTTAGTACAATTATATCTTTTTTATTCTTGCTACATAAAACATATCAAATAAAAAAAAGTGTTCTAAAATATTTTGAAAAGATCTCTTTTGAATCCATTTGAGTTGCACATCAAGGCAATTTTAAATGGGATGGGTTGATATGGATTGAGCTAATAAATGGGTGGGTAAGTAACCCGCCCAAACTTCAACGGAATGGGTAGGTTTGATTTAATTTTGTCACCCCTACCGTCTAAGCCTAGGCAAATCTTAGATGGCATCAATCTGGGTTGGGATTAGCCGTAATGACCACCTTGGACACTATGTACCCCAATAATGTCACCAGCTCCAATCAAAACTCACAGTTTGAAAACTTAGCATAAAGATGATGATCACTCAAAGTCTAAAGCAAAATCCTCAAGTGTTGAACATGCTTGTCCTTACTCTACGACTCTACCCAGATATGTACGTGATGTTTTTACTGAGATCTCTCCTATCGATTCTATCCCTAGGTCCTAGAGCTTATTGATATGTTTCCTACTAGCATATCTCTGGAGAGGGATATTAATTTTTCTATATAGTTGGAGCCATGCTCTAAGCCTATATTGTTTCTACCATATCATATGGCTTTTGCAGAGCTGTACGAGCTTAGTATTCAACTTGAGGATTTCTTAGGTATGGGGTTCATAACCTGACTGTTTTGCCATGAGCTGCACCATCTTTTTTGTTGGAAAGGACGGGACCTTGCGGATATGCATTGATTACAGGCAGTTGAACAAGGTGATGGTGAAAAATCATTGCCCCTACCTCAGATTGATGATTTATTTTATTAGCTTCAGGGTGTCGCTATGTTTTCTAACATTAATCTGAGATCTTGTTGCCATCAGTTGAGGATTAAGGCAGAAGATGTTCCTAAGACTGCCTTTTGGACCTACTATGGCCACTATGAGTTTTTGGTGATGTCGTTTGGGATTAGTAATGCCCCTGCTAATTGATGACCTGAGTACTCAAGACCTGTCTTGACTCTTTTGTGATTGTATTTATCAATGATAACTTAGTATACTTGTGGAGCAGAGATGAGCATGTGCAACACCTAAGGATTATTCTCCAAACCTTCAAAGATCATTAGTTTTATGCTAAGTTCTCAAAGTGCGAGTTTTGACTAAAGTCGGTGTCATTTATTGGACACATGGTGTCTAAGGAGGGCAATCAATTTGGCAAAGGTTAAGGTCGTTTGAGGTTAGGCTGGGCCCACATCTGTTACAAAGGTATGGAGCTTTGTTGTATTAGTTGGGTATTACAGGCACTTTGTTGAGTACTTCTCCTCTATCGCTACCACATTGACCTATCAGGATGCCCCTTTTGAATGGCCTAAGGAATGTGAGTCAAGCTTTCGGAGGCACAAGGAGCTACTTACCACCATTTTATCTTGACTCTTCTAGTTAAGGGTGTGGTTGTACTTTGTATTGTGATACTTTTGTTGTTGGCCTAGGGTATTTTTTAATGCCACAGGGTCGAGTTATCGCCTATGCCTCCCGAAAGTTGATAGCATACTAGCGCAACTACCTGACTGAAGACCTGGCCTTCAATACATCTTGATTCATAGGGACCTAAATTCTAGGCAGCGATATTGGATTGATATCCTAGCAAATTATGACCCATCTATTCTCTATAATTTGGCTAGGGCGAATGTGCTAACAGATACCTTGAACCAAAAGGTAGAGAGTATGGTCAACTTTGCCTACCTACCTATTGTGGAGTGACCCTTATCTTTGGACATTTAGTCCTTAGTTAACAGGATGGTTAGGCTGGACCTTTCGGATCCTTGGTGGATATTGGCCTTCATAGGGCTCAATCTTCTTTAAATGATCTTGTTCATAGCCGACGGTTCAAGGAAGAGGCCTTGGTTGAGTTTCAAGAGCTAATATTGCAAGGCGAGGGTGGTGAGGCTACTATAGATTCAGACGAGGTATTGTGGTATGGCAGTTGCCTATGTGTTCCCAAAGTGGGAGATTTGATTCTAGTTATGCCTTTCTTTTTTCAGTTGAGGTAGCACTAGGATTGTCTTGGAACCTTCTTTGTTAGTAGGAGCTTCATAGACATAGTCAGATGATGTGTTTGGAGCTTGATTCTTTGAAAACTATTTCCCTTTTATATTGAGATATGATTAAATAATATGGTAAGTTATTCCTGATAGTTATTCTTTATATTGATGTAGAAATTAAAAGCCCACATGAGCATTTAATTGCTTTCTTTTGAGTCTTCATTCTACTATATGATTGAATGAGTGATGAGATTAGGTAGTTCTGTTAGAGATCAGCAATGATGTTTGAGTGCCGATCTTGCCTAGAATACCTTCTCAGGGCGTGACAAGTTATGATAAATTTAAACAAAGGGCTGCAATTGTTAGAAAGGAGAAAAAAAACTGAAAATATCGTAAATAGTATTTTCAATTTGATATCCAAAAATAGAAAAGAAAGTTAGTAGATGGTGTTCTGAATATTATTAGTTGCACCTTTGTTGAAAACCAAGAATCGAAATTTTCAACATTAATTTTTTTTCTTTATGTACTAATGATCCTTTAGTGAGTAAATCAAAGTTGACTAAATCTGAAATAGATTTTTGATATTATCATGAAGTCAAATATGAATTATTGTCTATTCAAGGAAGTGTAATTGTAGTTTGAAATTCAAAACTGTTGTTAGGATAAGATTTAAAGGACCGAAGAAATATAACAAAGAACATTTAGCCAAAAAACATTACTGTTAATGTATATAGATCTACTTTTTGTTTAGTAGTAAAAAAAATGTTTAAAATCATATATGAACCTTTAAAACTTTACACATGATTCTTTGTCATCAACTCAGAGCTAAAGGCCATTGTAACTGTGTTATTGAAAAATTTAAGATAAATAACAACTAAAAACTTCATTCTTCAAAAAAGAGAAAATAAAATGCCTGATAAATATTATTTGAATATTTGATATTTAAAATACAGAAAGGAAAGTTAGTACATGGTGAATTAAGTATTTATATGTGCACCTTAACCCAAGAATCATAAATCAAAATCTTCAATAGTAATTTTATTCCTTATTTAATTGTGTTCCATTAGTATGAAATTCAATGTTAACTAAATCTGAAATATATTTTAAATTTTTTGATGATGACAAATATTAATATCTATCTATTCAAGGACATATTTTAATAATTAATTTTAAACTTTTCTATGAGTATGATTTAAACGATCGAAAAATATAACAAAGAAAATTTCGCAAAGAAAATTTCGCAAAGAAAATACAGATTATATTTATAGACTTACAATCTATTTAGAAGTAGCAAAAACATGGTTAAATCATATCTGTCACTAAATGTTTTCTCAACTTCTTAATCATCAACTCAACACTTATAACTTCACTGTCTAGAATGTAAGTTAAAAAAAAGTTAAGGTAAATGAAAAATAATGACTTCGTTTTTGGAAAAGAGGAAAAATAAAACTTCATAAATAGTATTTTTCAATTCAATATTCAAAAAACAGAAAATGACATTTGTAGATGGTGATTTGAATTTTATTATTTGCACCTTCACTCAAAAGTCATGAATACAAATCTTAAATATTAAATTATTTTCCTCATTTGCTGTATTTTTTTGGTAATAAAAATTAAAGTTAAGTAACTCTGAGGTATATTTTAAGTATTAAGATGAATTCAAATATAAATTTCTATATGTTCAAGGAAGGATAATTATAGTTAAGAATTCAAAATTTTCTTGGGGTGCACTTTAAAATACAAGACAAAATAAAATATAATGAAGTAAATTCAACAAGAAAATTTATATTTAACGGATATAGCCCAAACTAATATCCATAGAATTATTTCTCCCCATTATAAAAAGTTTAAAAGTATAATTATTATTTAAAATTAACCATGATAAGATATAGCCTCTACGATCTATCTCTTCCCCAACTATAAAAGGTTGAAATAGAGGGCTAGGACAAACTTAGAAAGAATATTTCCCATTGAGGAAAATAAAGCCTTTTCTCCCACCCTCCACCCCCCACCCCCCTTTTTTAATTAAATATCGACATCTGGCCCATTTTATTAAATCAAATCAGACTTGACTTTGTTGCCATTACGAAAGGAGTTTGGGGGCCCAAGCCCAATCAGATTTAATTCAGACCCTATCATGTCATGCTTTCTAGATACTCTACTATGCTTTCCCTTTGTGAACTCTTCACCTTCCAAAGGTATCCCTTGGTGTTCCATTGCGGTTTGCGATTTTTGTCGTCTAAGCTTCTCCTTGTCCTCGTCATTCTAGTCTTCATGTTTCTCCTATAAGATCTTCTTTTTTATCCTTTTTCCTTTTAAGTCTCTACTTTGTGAAAGGGGATGACATCGTTCTCCTTAGGGTGCCTTGTGATGCTCCTCCCTGATCTTCTCTACCTTTGTACCTGGAAAAAAACAATCAGCTTTTCTCTGAAGATCGACTTGTAGGTTCCTCTGCATCTGCCTATTTTCTAAACATTGTTATTACTACTGTACTGAGTTGATTCATTAATTCTACAGGAAATGGTGCTACATGTACAGATCTTTCGGGATGAATGCTTCTCCATGTTACTACCGAATTTTTGTTGCAGTTTTGGTGACATCTGGCCTTTTTTTAGCTATAACAAGAAATGCCTAGCGTAGCCATCGGACTAACTGAATGCACTTTGTTTTTTGTATACATGTGCTCCTTACTAGTGGCTTCTTTTTGCACTCACACACGTAGATCTCCTTTTATATATGCCATATCTGTAAATTGTATATATGCTTCATGCATGCATCACTACTTGAAATGGATCTAGTGCGTACTCTTGGTGTTGGGATTTGTGCCTTGTGAATGTTAAGTATTCATCTAGTTGTTACTGGTAGCTGTATAAGGCTGTGAAACTGTATTTTCTCTAAATGTATGAATGCCTCATTAACAATGTAGTCTGCAAGTTGATTTACTTCTCAAAACATATGTATTATTTCAATCTCCAACCTTTTCATGCTGATTTAAATGTGTTCTATCTCTTCAATAAGTTCCTATAGGATTTTCGATTTTTCGTAATAATGTGATTGATCCGTAATGAATTTGTTTGTATTTTCACCTTAGGAATACCACTTTCAACACAGTATATTAGTGCTTTCCTAATAGCCAATGCTTTTGCCTCAAGGTTAGTAGTTATACCTATACATTGTGCCTCTGCATACACAAGGTTACCCTCTTCATTAATAATAGAGAAACCATATGCACTCTGGCTTGGATTTCCTTTGCTAGCCCCATTTGTACTACATATCAACCAACCTCCATGTGTGGGCTTCTATGCAACTTTTAGATAATACAATTTAGGCCTATGGTTGCTTAGGAACTCCACTATATCATCCCACTAATATGGAATTCTTCTGATCCAAGGGAAATTATTCTTAATGAACTATGATATTAATTGGTGACACTGCATTAACATCTGGTTATAAGAGAAATCTTTCCCATATCTATAAGAATTTCTTCTCATTCACAATTGCTATATGACTATGGCTTGAATGATTCTTACAACTATTTTTCGCTTGGTTGGTCCTTGAAAGTCACAACAGCTGTAAATTTGCTGTTGTAAGTGCTTTTCATCTACCTAGATACCTGAAAAAAAAAGCAAATTACTTCCATAGCTTTTGGGCTATGGGAGTTGTTAGGAATAAATGACTCAGGGTCTCCATCTCCTTTTTTTTACAACAGTAGCATCTAGACACCACTTGGAGTTTTATCTTTTTTAGATTATCATTTGTAGAAATTCTTCTTTTCCATAGCCTACATAAGAAGAATGCTAAAGGAATATCTTTAATCCGAACACTTTTTGTCCACTGTTGTTCCTATTTTTTCCTTCTCAAAATTTTATAGACTGATTAAACAATAAAGATACCTTAATATTGCCCATCTACCAGGCCCTATCCACACTGCCATGAGAGATAATCTGGGAAAGAACCTGAACCAATCTTCCATGGATTACTCTAGAAATGATTTTATTGAAAAAAGAGCTAAGACTAATAGGTCTCAGATCGGCAACGGGTACCAATCTGCCTTAATGGGACTTTGGGCGTGACAAAAGTGGTATCAGAGCGAGTCACCCTAGGGAGTTTACAAAGTTATGTCGATGTAGAGTCTTGTTTATGGAAGTGTTGTGCACCACATTTATAAGGAGGAGTCTACATGGAATTTAGGGGTTGTCACTTTCTTTTCATTCTTTAGATCGTGTCATAGAGCCAAGTATTGTAGGTGGATCATGTCTAACCTCTAAATTGTTTTGTACAGCAAGTATGCTAGAAATAAGGAAAAGCAAAGGCAAAGAAAAAGAAGTAGAAGTGGTAGTTGGTGTACCCAGTGGGGTGAGACAACAAAATGAGTCTCAAGATGAGTTTCTGTCACAAACATCTCCAACTCCTCCTGCTCCTGATGAACCAAGAGTAGTGATATTCTCCAAAACCACCTACTGATGCTACTGTTCAGGATCTGAGAAATACAATCCAATTGTTGACTCGTATAGTTGCGTAACACTCGGCAAATTTATCAAAATACCCCTAGAAGAAAGATGTGCACATAACGCATCTTCTTGTGCTCCGATGAAAAATTCGACAACGGATCTGCAATCAACATGAAATATTGAGTAGGAGAGTGGTCTTGGTTGATTTTTAGAGCAATTGGATTAAAAGATAATTTTTTGATTTGAAAATGCGAACCAGTGAGAGTACACAACAGGTGTGCGACCCGCACCTACCGTAGACAAACACTTAGTTTCATTCAAAAAAAATTCTACGGGTTTAGAAAGTTCGTTCAGGAAATTTTCAATGAAAAACACCAAAAATTGATACAGTTCACGTCACGAACCCCATGTCCCGAGATAGACTTTTTTGAATTTCGTGAGGGGCATTCTAGACCTTCTCAAACCCCTCCAGGACTTAATATATGATCAAAATGGGTCTTTATAACCATAAAGAGAGTTTTAAAGCCTATTTTAAGTCCTTTTAAGTCCTTGAAAAAGACTAGGGTAAAGAGAAGAGAATAGGAGCGAGGAATTGAGGAGTTCGAAAAGAGTTCCTTGAGGTTAATTGTCCAAAGCTTCAATCCATGTATGTAAGGATAAACCAAAGCATAGGATTGTTCTTCCATGTGCCCCATAGATGGCAATAGAGGAGTCAAGAGTCCATGAGTCCCCATACAAGTTTCTTGAAATACTTTCTTGAATATTTTCTTGAAAATTATATTTATTACATATATTTTCATATGATGATTATCATCATAAACTTGTTTCTTGAATAAAATATTTTTCATGAGATATTGTATAAACCCTATATATTGATTTGTGAAAGCATGCATGAAAGAACCTAGACATAGAGTCTCGAGCCTTGACTTGAGTATGTTGAGGGAAATCTTCATGTGAGTATGATGTTGAGTTGATTGAGTCTGACGATCCTATGAGTCTTCGTAATTGACTTCTTGAGTTCTGTCTAAATGACTTCTTCTTATTGATGATCTGAGTCCTTGAGTTCTTAATTAAGAATTAAGTTGACCAAGATGAGAGTTTGAGTTAATGAGTTGATGGGTTGATGAGAGTCTCCATGAAGCTAATTGGGTTGATGAGAGTCTCTATGAGGGTAATTGAGATGAGGAAGAGTCGTATGAGCATTAAGTCTTGGGAGGAGTATCGAGCACCGAAATAGGTAAGAGTGAGTCCCACTCACACTCATTAACTACATTGCCAAGCGTAGGATGAGGATGGAATCATTACATTATATGGTCCCCTCTTGTGGAGGTAAGGTCCCTGATACAATAGAGGACTTGTGGAGGCTAGATTCCTTGTGGATCATACTTTATTCCTTACCTATATGTACAGGGTGGTTATAGCAACATTAGTGTGATTGTATAAACAATCACTGCGTCAAGACCCGCTACAAGTTCTAAGTCCGTGACAACTGACTCATAAGTCATTGTTGTCGGATAAGGGAAACTCCCAAAAAATTCCCACCTTGAGTACTCTAGGTCGAGTTAAGTTGAGTTGAGTTCCATTGACTTGAGTTGAGTTGATTGATGAGTTTTGAGTTTTTGATGGGTTGTTGTCTACTCTTTATTTTTGCTTTAAATAGACATTTGACATTTTAATTGAGTATTACATTGAGCTGATGTTGTTCCTATATTATTGTACCCACTTTTGTTTCACTCAACTATTTTACATACTAGTACATTTCAAGTGCTTATGTCCCCTTTTGGACTGCATCATTTTATGATGCAGAGGCAGTTATTAGAGATTATCAACAAGCGTTTCGTTGAGGATCTATTTGCATTCAGATGATCGTTGAGACCTCTTCGTTTTCAGAGGATTTCCATATTATTATCATCTAGCTTGAGTTAGTACTTTATTTTCCTTGAGTTGGGTAACCATGGCCTATCGTGGTACCATCTAGATGTTAGAGGTAGAGGCTTCGTAGACATTGAGTAGAGGATATTGAGTATTGGTTCTTTTCCATCTCTTCTTTATTGGAAATTAACTTTTTATATAAGGACTTGATTACTTTAATTATATTACAGTCTTTTCCTTGAGTATTTTTCTTCCGTTATTGAATATAAGGTGATGATGAGGCCAAGTGATTCACTCAGGGACTAGCAATAGTCTCTGAGTATCGACCACGTCAAGGGTATCCTCCTGGGGCATTACAAACTTGGTATCATAGCACAAAGTTCAAGTGTCCTAGGGTGTCTATGAAGCCGTGTCTATAGGATCTTATTTATGGTTGTGAGGGCCCCACTTCTACAAATGAGGGACTATTGACATTTAGGAAAAGTTTCCCTTCTTTTCAGATTCTAAATCGCGTGATATAGCTATTTCCTAGAAATCCTATGATGATTCATGTGATGCTCTAAACCTTTCGACTATGCCTTGTCCACGAGGTGATAGAGACAATAATGCTCAAACTCTTATCGATGAGAGCCCCTACGATAAAGTAATCGAAATAGTAGAGACACTGCACTAGGCTTGAGAGAAGCTGACTAGTGTGCTAAGTTGATTGACTAGAAAGAGTGCATTATTACTCATATGAACCATGCATTTGGGTTGGCCCTAGATGTACCCAGGCCTTTGTTTTTAAAAACTTGCTTCCTACGTTACCCATGAGAGAGAAACTTACGTCTCCGAAGAGTTTAATGCTACCACCTAAGAGTGAGGTGTGAGGTTTTATAAACCCTGAGTAGAATTGAATTGTCCCAGAGTTAGAAGGATGATGATGGAATGAAAGGGACAAGATAGAAAGAGTGATGGCTGATTGAGGCTTATACTTAGAGTTATATATCTATTAGGTAATTAACGAGGTGATGAGTCAATTTCCATAAGTTTGATAAAAGAGTCGTAAGTACCCTATGATTTTCATGATTAGGCATAGAGGAAGAGTTATTGTTAGAATATGATAGAGCATGCCCAAACTAGAAGAAAGTTCATGTTGATGTGTTGTAGTATTCATACTATTAAGGGTGAATTGTAGATGTTGAACAGGGGAAAGAGTTCTTTTAGTGTGATAGATCTAAATTAGGCTTATGATTTTTAGTGAGTGTTCGTGAGACTCAGCGAGTTATGAACTTAATTAGATAAGGAGATATGATCGAATAGGTGAGTGGTACTGGGTCGTGAAGAGGGGATGTGCTGATTGAGTATTCGCTATGAGATTTTAGTGGGATTATGGTCCCTAAATTTTTACCTAGTAGTTGTAAGTTGGTATTACTGAGGTGAGTGGTAGATGTGCATATTATTGGTAGACCCTAAGCTTGAATTTTAAGGAGTAATGTTAAAGAGGATGTATCATCGTGAGAGTGATAGTCTTAGTTGGAGATTTGCTCTAAGAGGCTTCCCATAGTTTATGTTTGAGATAAATACGTTGATTTGTGAGCAAGTGATGCTATGGGCAGGGTTCCCCTTAGGTAGGACGAATGAGACGAGGATGACTCAATAGATAAGAAGAGGTTTGAAATATGTACCCGTGATGGTATAAAGATGTGTGAAATTCTAAGTTATGAATGCTATAAGAATCTAAATAGTATATTTGAGTTGTCGATATAAAGTAGGTGGATGTAAGCATTCTTTATCATCCCTAGTAAGTGAGTTGATCGAGGCTTATGGATAGATGATGATGAGTTTTTCATGATAGTCTACATCTTATACAAATGAGTTTATGGGAGCACCAAGGTTGAGTCTTTGTAGGAAAAAAGAGAAGAGGATAGATTATAAGAGTTGTGAAGAGTGGTTATGACGCCAATAAGGGTAGTAAATATAGAAAGGTTTCCATAGAGACAAGAAGAAGCTAAGAATGGTAATGGTGAAGAGAGTCTGAGTGGCTAGTCATATAGATATGCTACTATAGCATAACAGAAGATTTAAGATATTCTTGTGGATTGTGATTCCTTGACCATGTAGAGATATGAGCTAATAACCTAGTAAAGGGAGTTGATTTCTAAGGCTAGAGGGATAACCTTTGAACTAAGGGGGAGATAATGAGGTGATGAACCTAAGTAGATCTTGAGTTTTCGATTGTGATGGGCTGATCAAGATAAGATATAAATTCTTTTTCATCTCATATAGTCCTTATACTTCAGCTGAGGGGACACTCTATTCCCGTCTAGCATATGACTGTCATGCTTATAGCCTAGTCCCATGCATTCCATGCTGATTCCTGTTCATGTTGAGTTTCGAGGATAAGAAGCAATTACTTCATTCGATAATTCTGATCTTAACCAATGGATCCAAGAGTTTCTAGTCCTATGTTAAATGAGATGCGACCTAAGTTTTACACTACGTATAGTTCTATAAACTTGGAGTGATAGATGAGGGAGATTGTACTTCATTACGAATATCCTCAGATAAGATTTCTTGATTGAGTCATGCTAATGATCTTTTGTTACAATCCCTTTGAGTGATCCTGCTTTCCAGTCTTGATAGAAATATTGATGATAGTAGATGAGTTATGGGTGATGGGAGAGAATGAGTGCTCCTGAATTGTGATAATCAAGTTAAGTTCCTATCTTTGAGTTGATGTTCCTTTTGAACCTCTGCGTACTTAAGTATGCAAGTCCTTTTTAGTATTTGTGCCTAATAATGATGTTGGAGATAAAGTCTGAATTCTAGATATTGAGTTCAAAGTCTATTCTTAAGAATGAGTATTCGAGTCTTTGAGTTCTTGATGGTATTTGTTCTTATTTTGCTAGAGAGGTAGTAGTTTGAGGTTTCACCAAAGGGGGAGATGGTGAGTTCCTTGAGGTCCAAATTGTGATGTTGATAGTAGTAGACTAAGAGTGAGGGTAGATGAGGAGGAGTAAATGTATCCTTATTGTGATATTGGTGTTAAACTTGTGTCATCTAAGGATAGAGATAGGGAGGAGGAGAGAGATTAAATCTTATGATGTGCAACAGATAGGTAAGAGTATGTTGATGTGTCCTTGAGTGAGAGCTCATTAAATGGTGGAGGTAGAAGTGATGAGTAGGCTTGAAATTTTTTTTCTAGACATAGTTGAAGTGGTTAGAGTGATAGGCTATTGAATGTGAGGTTTCCATTATGTGAGTAAGTGATGAGAACAAATAATATTATCGAAGAACAGGTCACTATAGAGCTATGAAACATAGAGTTTGAGGGGTTCGATTGGTGTAAGTATGATCATCCTAGTACTAGCACCTTGAGATTAGAGCTAGGCTTGAATGGAAAAGGAGTAGGTGATTAGGTGGATATTTGAATAAAAGTTATGAGCTTGCATTATGGAGTAGAGTGTCATGGAAAGGAGCACAATTGAGGTGGGGAGTTGGGCTTGAGAGTGTCCACAGAGTCTTGTATATCATGATGGTCCCATTCTCGATTAGAATCGATGACTTCCTTCTTGAGTTCGAGCAATTGATTGACGAGGAGTTTAAATGATTCAAAGTGATTGAGTTTCGATGCTCCGATCGATCCTAATGGTGAAAATGTCAAAGATAATATCTCTATCCTTGATCTAAACCTGGTTTGTCCATTCTGAGTTGATGTGTGTGTTCTCGAGTCTGAGTAGAGTTTGTTGAGGTTGATGAAGAGTCGAGAGTTCGAGTTATTGAGTGAGTTTTGAGAATATTCGTGCCTTAATGTCTACCTGTACTCATTATTCGAGGATGAATGATTCCAAGGGCAAGATAATGTAACACCCGGTAAAATTACAAAAATACACTAAGAAGAGAGATGTGTGCATAATGTGTCTTTCCATGCTCTAATGGCAAATCTGAGGCTAGATTGCGATCAGCATGAAATTTTGAGCGGGAAAGTGGTCTCGGTTGATTTTTTAGAGCAACCGGATCAAAATATAATTTTTGGATTCGAAAATGCGAATCAGTGAGAATGCGCGACAGGTGTGCGACGCGCACCTGCCGCGGACCAACACTTGATTTTATTTCAAAACATTTCTACGTGTTTAGAAAGCTCGTTCGAGGAATTTTCAGTGAAAAACATTGAAAATTGACATTGTCCACGTCGCGGACTCCATGTCTCGAGATAGACTTTGTTTTTAATTTGGTGATGGGGCATTTTAAACCTTTCCAAACCCCTCCTGGACTTAATATATGATCAAAATGGGTTGTTATAAGCGTAAAAAGAGTTTCAAACCACATTTTATGTCCTTGAAAAAGACTAGGGCTAAATAGAAGATAAGAGGAGCGATGAATTAAGGAGTTCGAAGAGAGTTCCTTGAGGTTGATTGTCCAAAGGATCAATCCAGGTATGTAAGGCTAAACTAAAGCATGGAATTGTTCTTCTATGTGCCGCATAGATGGCAATAGAGGAGTTGAGAGTCCATGAGTCCCCATACATGTTTCTTGAAATACTTTCTTGAAACTTTTCTTGAAAATTATATTTATTACATGTATTTTCATATGTTGATGATCTTCATAAACTTGTTTATTGAATTGAATATTTTTTATGAGATATTGTATAAAACCTATATATTGATTTGTGAAAGCATACATGAAAGAACCTAGGGATAGATTCTAAAGCCTTGACTTGAGTAGTTGAGGGAAATCTTGATGTGAGTATGAGGTTGAGTCACTTGAGTTTGACGATCCTATGAGTCTTCGTAATTGACTTCTTAAGTTCCGTCTAAATGACTTCTTCTTATTGATGATTTGAGTCC
Organism: Solanum rostratum; assembly: GCA_029948455.1. Classification (NCBI taxonomy): domain Eukaryota; kingdom Viridiplantae; phylum Streptophyta; class Magnoliopsida; order Solanales; family Solanaceae; genus Solanum; species Solanum rostratum. Next base: position 63,807,701 of record CM057048.1, read on the forward strand.
TTGAGTTCCTAATTGAGAATTGAGTTAACTAAGATGAGTTAAAGTCCTTGAAATAATAGAGGATCGTTGAGCTTGAGTTAATGTGTTGATGAGAGTCTCCATGTGGCTCATTGAATTGATGAGAGTCTCTATGAGGATAATTGTGATAAGGAGGAGTCTTATGAGCATTGATTCTTGGGAGGAGTATCAAGCACCAAAATGGATAAGAATGAGTCTCTCTTGCACTCATTAACTACGTCGCCAAGCGAAGGCTGAGGATAGAACCATTACATCACATGGTCCCCTCTTGTGGAGGTAAGGTCCCTGAAACAATAGAGGACTTGTGGAGGCTAGATTCCTTGTGGATCATACTATGTTCCTTACCTAGAAAGTATGGGACAGCTATGGCAATATCAGCATGATTGTTGTACAATTATTGACTCATAAGTGATCGTTGTTGGATAAGAGACACTCCCAAAATTTCCCATCTTGAGTACTCTGAGTCGAGTTGCATTGAGTTGAGTATAGTTGAGTTGAGTTGAGTGGAGTTCCATTGAGTTGAGTTGAGTTGATTGATGAGGTTTGAGTTGTTGATGGGTCATTTATCTACTCTTTATTCTTGCTTTAGATAGACATTTGACATTATGATTGAATATTATATTGAGTTGATGTTGTTTCTATATTATTATACATGTTTCTATTTCACTCAGTTATTTTACATACCAGTACATTCCAAGTACTAATGACACTTTTTGGACTACATCATTTTATGATATAGAGGCAGGTATTAGAGATTATCAACAGGCGCTTTGTTGAGGATCTATTTGCATTCAGCTAAGTGGTGAGACCTCTTTGTTTTCGGAGGATTTCCATATTATTATCTAGCTTGAGTTGGTACATTATTTCCCTTTAGTAGGGTAACCATGGCCTATCGTGTACCGTCTAGATTTTAGAGGTAGAGGCTTCAAGACATTAAGTAGAGGATATTGAGTATTGTTCTTCTCCAACTCTTTTTTATTGAAAATTAGTTTTTTATGTAAAGACTTGATTACTTTAACTACATTGCAGTCTTTTCCGTGAGTATTTTTCTTCCATTGTTGAGTATAAGGTAACGATGAGGCCAAATGATTTGCTCAGGGACTAGCAATAGTCTTTGAGTGTCGTCCACACCACGGTACCCTCCTGGGGCATGACAAGTTGTTGGCCAAGGTCAAAGATATGAAGGCCCATTATAGGTGCAAGTAGTATGAGTAGGGCAGCTAGCATGAGCACACGTGACTTCCTTAATTTGGACCTCCATCCTTCACCAAGTCATATCCTAATGAAGATCCACAAGACTTCATCGATCAGATCCAACGCACTTTAGTGTTATGCATGCGAGTGGTGTAGAAGTTGTTGAGCTAGCAACATATAGTCTAAAGTTGTGGCTATATGCTCGTAATGTAGTTTCTACTATGGCAAGGTATGCATCTAATGTAGTTGCTACTATGGAAAATAGAGTTCATCGGTATGTGGATAGGTTGGATTCGTATCTGGTCAAAGATTGTACCATTGCTTCTTTTAATAAAGACATAGATATAGCGAGGATGCAAGCTTTTGCACAAAAACTGGAGGATCAAAGGCAAAGAAGAAGGACACAAGAGTTAGAAAGGGAGTAGTCCAAGAGGGCCAGATATGCAGGGTATTTTATGCTATCCTAAGGTGAGTTTAGGCCCTGGTTTTCTTATAGACCGCCTAGGGCACCATCATCCTACTCTGGAGCTAGTGCTCCACCACAACTTCAAGGGTCTAGAAGTAATCAGTTTGGTCAAAGAAATAAAGGCCAAGGTAAAGGGATAGCAGGATATTCGGCAAGCCAACAAATGCCTCCTAGGCAGCCTTGCAAACAATGTGGGAGGAGTCATATAGGTACATGTCGCATTGGGATGGATGATTGTTATTGGTATGGTGTAACAGGGCATATAATGAGAGATTGCCCGAGAAGATGCATGGGTGATATAGCACTACCTAATGGGTCAGTTTTTGCATCATCATCATCAGTTCCTCCATTAGGTAGGGGTCAGCAAGCACCTACAGGTCGTGGTAGAGGTGTTAGAGGGGTATCTAGCTCTAGTGGAGTCCAGAGTCGCAGTTATGCGCTAGGGAGTCGGAAAACTTTTGAAGCTTCCCCTGATGTGGTTACAGGTACATTGTCCATCATTTCATATAATGTATATGCATTATTTGAACCTAGTTATATACTATCATACATCACTCCACTCGTTGCTGAGAAGATTAAGAGAACACCTAAATTATTGAACAAACCATTTAAAAGTGTCTACACCAACCAATGAATCTATTATAGCTAGAAGGGTTTGTTATGACTGTGTAGTAACTATCTGTGACCGTGGCACATTGGCTGGCCTAATCAAGCTAGAAATGGTGGAATTTGATGTTATAATGGGTATGGATGGGTTAGCTTCTTGCTATTCCACCGTGGATTGCCAAACTAAGAGAGTGTACTTTCACTTTCCAAATGAGGCGGTCCTTGAATGGGAAGGAATTATTGGGGCGCCAAAGGGTAAGTTTATCTCTTATTTTAAGGCAAGAAATATGACATCCAAGCGATATATAAGTCATCTAGTAAGACTAAGGGATGTGGAGATGGAATCACCAACTCTTCAATCTATTCCAATAGTGAATAAATTTGTTGATGTGTTCCCTGAAGAGCTTCTAGGTATACCTCTAGAACGAGAAGTAGATTTTGGTATTGACTTACTTCTAGGCACTCAACCTATCTCTATCCCTTTATATAGAATAGCCCCAGCAAAATTACGTGAATTAAAGGAGCAACTAAAATACTTGTTGGAGAAGAGTTTTATCAGACTGAGTATGTCCCCTTGGAGTGCACCAGCGTTATTTGTACGTATAAAGGATGGAACCTTGAGAATGTGTATCGACTACCGACAATTAAATAGGGTGATAATTAAGAACAAATATCCCATCCTAGGATTGGTGATTTATTTAATCAGCTACAGGGTGCCAAATACTTTTCAAAAATTAATTTGAGATCTGGTTATCACCAAGTGAGGGTGAAGGAGAAAGATATACTCAAAACAACTTTCAGGACACACTATGGTCCCTTTGAATTTTTTGTTATGTCATTTGTGCTAACAAATGTACTAGCAGTTTTAATGGATTTGAGGAACAGGGTATTCAATACGCTCTTGGATGTATTCATAATAGTACTTATAAATGATATTCTGGTGTATTCAAGATCAGAATAGGACAATGCAAAATACTTACGACAAGTATTACAAGTTCTTTGTGATCGGCAGGTGTATGCCAAGTTTTCTAAATATGAATTTTGGTTGAAATCAGTGGCATTATGGGATCATATTGTATCCGATGAAGGAACAAGGGTTGATTCACAAAAGATAGGGATCATGAAAGATTGGCTAAGGCAAAACAACATCCACGGAAGTTCAAAGCTTCCTAGGGTTGGCAGATGATTATAGAAGGTTAGTTGAAGGTTTTTCTTCTATTTCTGCACCTCTAACAAAGTTGACACATAAGGCGACCAAGTTCCAACGAAATGATGCATGTGAAAGAAGCTTCCAAGAGTTGAAAAGCAGGCTAACTTCTGCACACATACCAAGGGGTATGCAGTGTATTGTGATGCTTCAAGAGCTGGCTTAGGGTGTGTACTAATAGAACATGGTACGGTAATTGCTTATGCCTCGAGATAACTACGACTGCATGAGAAAAACTACCCAACACATGACCTTGAGCTAGCAGCGACTATGTTTGCTTTAAAAATATGGCATTACTATTTATGTGGGGTTCACATTGACATATATACTGATTGTAAGAGCCTACAATACATCTTCAAGAAGAAAGACCTAAATTTAAGATAGCGGATATGGCTAGAACTAATAAAGGATTACGACGTTGATATACTATACCATCCAAAGAAAGCAAATATGGTAACCGATGCTCTAAGTCATAAGGCAATTATGAATATTGGTGATCAGACCGTGGTAAGTCAAGGAGTGGCTAAAGATCTGCGTCAACTAGCTATTTTAGGAGTTTGCCTTCTTGAAACTCCAAAGGAAGGGGTTGTTGTGCATAATGTTGCAGTGTCTTCATTGGAAATGGAGGTGAAAGAAAAGCAGTTCAAGGATCATGTTCTACAACTGTTGTTTCCCTAGCACACGCAAGTGTACGTGGTCAACCCAAGTAACATAGTGGCTCTTTTCAGAAGCTGGATGTCGAACCCAAAGGACTTGCGATTAATTATTTACTAAATTATATTAATTTTAATTATTTACTTAAGCGGTGAATAATTAATCAAAATAGACATTTTTACACATTCAAAGAATGAATCGATCTAAGACTATGGTTTAGCTAATAATCATGTTTAGCCTCAAATTCATCAAATTATTTTATTATCTAGTTGCTGATTCACAGGGTTTAAATTACCTAAACAGGGTTGCACACCTATGCCGGCCTACCTTTATTGACTGTCTAACTACATCGTTGAGTGAGGATAGACACATCAATAAAAATGTTTTAACGTTATCTTCCTGTATTTTGAACAAAGCGGGGCGTAAGGATAGTTGTCACGGGTCTCCCTTATACGAATCAATCTAGTTTCCTAGTCGAACAAGCTTCCTATATTACTGCGTTCTATCCATTCCAACATCTCTCTATCCAGAATGAATAACTAATTTACCCCCTAGTTGGCTGGGCTATGAAGTATAGATAAAAGAAACAGGAACAACTAATATGATAAACAAATATTTTAAATTAATAATGACTAAACAATAATCTTATTAGCTAATATAATCTTAGAACGAGAAGTTTAACTCCACATAGACATGAAGAAATTACCACAAATCATGCAAAGATAAATGTAAAAATAAATAATAATGGAGCAAAAGATGAAACAAAAATTCTATGACCTCCACGGCGACTCCTACTTCTCTCTAGGTAAAACGTTCTATAAAACCTAATTTTATGGAATATTTATAGGTATAGGAATAAACCCCAAATAAAGTAATTGAGTCCAAAACAAATTGGGAAACCAAAACCAGAAAGGAATTGGATCTTCTCGTGCGCGTGTGCATGTTGTTGTACGCCTCTTATTTTTTGCCACGTGTCACAGACGTCAATTGCAATTAGAATTGCAAAGCAGTGCCACATGCATATGAATAATAATATATATTATTATATTCAATTTAATCCATTAAGTTGCCTGCTTGATTTTCCTTCTGTAATCTTCCATTTTTAATTCGTTTGAGCTCCAAATCTCTTCATTTTTGCGCCAATTTAATCCTACAAATAAAATACACAATTAAACACAATACATAAAATTTATGCTCAAAAGGATAGATAAAAGTATTAAATATGAGGTAAATAATGACTAAAAATATGTATTTTTGGCCTCCCATCAACGACAACTTAAGGAAAAGGTGAGTCAAGGTACAATGAAGGGCTTTAAACTTACATAAGATGGAGTACTTTATTGCTAAAACAGGTTATGTGTGTCTGATGTTAATAGAATAAGAAGGAGGATAATGGGCGAAGCCCATCATTCAAGAGATTCCATCCATCCAGGATCAACTAAGATGTACCATGACCTGAAGGAAATGTTTTGGTGGGGAGGCATGAAAAAGGACCTTGCATAATTTGTTGCTCAATATCCGAATTGCCAAAAAGTCAAAGCAGATCATCAAAAGCCCAAAGGTTATATGCAATGTATAGAGTTTCCAACGTGGAAATAAGATATGATCAATATGGATTTTGTTAGCGGGAAGCCTCATTCCTTTCAGAAGTTTCACTCCATATGGGTAATAGTTAATAGACTCACAAAGTCAGCACACTTCTTGATAGTTAAGAGTGATTATACGGCTGAAGAATATGCAAAGTTATACCTCAAAGATATAGGTAGGCTACATGGAGCCCCAATCTCTATTATATCTAATCGGGGAGCTCAATTCACCGCAATGCTTTGGAAATCCATCCAAAGGATTTTAGGAACACAAGTGAATTTGAGTACAACTTTCTACCATCAAACAAACGGTCAAGCAGAATGTACCATTCAAACACTTGAAGATATGTTGCAAGATTGTGCATTAGACTTCAAGGGTAGTTGGGCGGACCATTTGCCACTTATTGAATTTTCCTATAATAATAGTTACCGTTCAAGCATCAAAATGGAACTTTATGAAGCTTTGTATGTAAGAAATGTAGGTCACCAGTTGGATGGTTTGAAGTGGGTGAAACCATCTTGCTTGGGATAGATCTAGTCCAACAAGCAATGGAAAAAGTTGAAGTAATACAACAACAGTTAGAAATAGCCCAAAGTCATTACAAATCATATGCAGATGTTAGGAGGAGAGGTCTGGAATTCTCAATAGGAGATTGGGTGTTTTTGAAAATGTCACCGATGAAGGGGGTTATGAGATTTGGTAATAAGGGAAAACTTAGCCCGCATTACATAGGGCCATATAAGATGATTAAGAGATTCGGGTAGGTTGCATATGAATTAGAACTACCCCCAGGAACTTCCAATGGTTCATCCAGTGTTTCATGTCTCAATGCTTCAAAAATGGACAGGTGACCCATCCCACATCACTCCTATTGAAGATATGCAGGTTACAAAAAATCACACCATGAAGAGGTACATATTGCTATTCTAGATCATCAGGTTAAGAAGCTAAGAAATAAAGAAATAGCTTCAATAAAGGTACTTTGGAGGAACCAACAAGTAGAAGAAACAACGTGGGAGGCTGAGGAAGCGATGAAATCTAAGAACCCTTATATATTTGAAGCTAAAGAGGAAGTCCAAGATACAGAATTGGGGCATTACTAGTTACATGTGCTTGAATGCCTATTATGTTGTCGAAAGTTTATTTTAATGAAGGTTTGAACTTGTTTAATCTATCCAATTATGCTAAAATTCGAGGACGAAAGTTCCTAAGGGAGGGAGGATGTAACGCCCCACATCTTACATGTACTAGTCTTATGAATATGGAACATGATATCATTTGGTCGAAGGAGCACAAATTTTAGAAGTGCCTAACTTTTATACTGGAGGGCTATATTTACGGCTAACACTTAAAACGAAATAAGTGTATATAAGTTTTAAGTCGAATTGAGGAGATCGCGGCCTTAAATGAAATGAAATAAGTGAGGTGCTTGTGGGACTTAGGAAGCTATCAGGTGAGTCACTGGCGTGCTTAGCTTCAATAGGCTAGGTAGACAGACACGAGGCCCAATATTGAATCTGTCCAAGATGGATAATGAATAAGGCCCAAGTTAAGGGTCTAATTTTAGCCCATGTTTTAGAATTATAAAGGGACAATATTTTCGGCACAAGATGAATAGAAAAAGGTCCCAAGTAAATTCACAACTCACTTTACGATTTGGGCCCAAACTAAGTGAAAGGAAAAGAGAAAAGTGGGCAACCAAGGCCCATCAAATTGGAACCCAATAAGACCCAAGTGAAATGGAAAAATAGGTACATTACTAAGTTGATAAAGTAAGGCTTAAAATATAAAAGAAATTTGGCCAAGAGTGTCCCTTTAAAGGGGATTAAAAGCAGCTCCTTTTAGTCATTTAAACTTGGACAAAAATTTGATTTTCTAATTTCCCTTTTGCTCTCTTTCGACTCATACAAAGCAGCCCTCAAAACCTTACTAGGGTTCCTAAAGAATCCCTCAACCTTGAAGGTTAAGGTAAGTAAAGATAATTGTGTATTTAGTATGATTTTTCCATGAGAAACAAGAGGAATATGCTGGTTATACTTGTGTTGAAATTTTGGACAGCATGTGTTCTAAAAATTGTTATACACTCTGCTTGTTTATTAAGAGGTTTTTCTCTTCTTGGTTTGCTTTATTATGAAGGGAGATTGATGTTTTTGACAAGGTTTAGTTTATTAATGATGTAACAAGGTTGTTGCACCATTTTTGTTTTCCTCAAAAATGAGTTCTTGTATGTTATCTCAATTGTGCTCTTAGTAGGAACTTGTGGGCTGGTAAGTGGTAATTATTGTCTCAAGTATCCATATACTTTGAAATTGTTTTTGAACTGTTTTAGGACTGTTCTTATGTGTAAATATGTTGGGGACAGTTTGGTTGAAGTTGGAATCGGTTTGGGATTGTTGACGTCGAAATGTAGTAAAAGGACGTAATGTTATGTTGCCTACTTGTGTGTTATGTAGAGTTATCATGTGTTTTATTTTGTGAGCCGTTGTAAGCCTATTATGGGACTAAAACAAGTTGCATGTGATATGTATGCAACAATGTGTATTAGAAAATACGATTATAAATGGAAAGGTTGAAAGAATACTCTTGGATTGATAATTACAAGCTTGCTGCCCGAGTGTTATTTTTTTTATGAGATTGGATTGTCAAGATCTATTTATTAGCTACTTACACTAGTTTAATCATCTACTCTATTGTAGATAAATATTTTGGGGGAAAAAGGAGGTTACTTCGAGGTAATATCGAGGTCGTACAGCGAGGTATGTAAGGCTACTCGTTTTCGCATTATTGGGCATGAAATCAAGGTTTGTCCTTGGCACATAGAGGCACTTACAAACTCCGACACAACTACTAATTGTGTCTCCACTCCTTAACATGTTCATATGTTCCCATACATAGTCATTGTCAAAACTGCATACATACTTGGGGTATTAAGATACATGAGTTCCTCTTTTTTGCTAAATAAGATCCATGTCCGGTTTCATCTTCTAAGCATATTATTAGTTGTGTAACCTACTATTTTCATTATGGTATTGTCTCACGTGTTTCTTTACATATCACTTGTTATATCTATAGTCCTACAACACAAAATATTATGACCACCAAAAGAATCATCTCAAAAGTAAATAAAAGATATAAAGTGAGTTTCTTTATTGATGGGTGGTATCCTAGGGGTGGAACTATCACCTAGCATGGGTAAATACCATATTACGGGGGGTATCTCAGGGGTGAAAGGAAAGCCTAGCATAGGTTGATCTCGATATTGATTTACCACTGATCAGCTGGTCATTTGTATTATATACTGTGCATAGATTATAAGGTAAAGAAAGGTAAAGTAACGAAAAGGACATAAATTACATGATTCCACAATATAACTAAAGATGGTCTCTTATCCTTACACTAATGCATGATTTCATTTGAGCTCTTATTTTATTTATAGTGCTTCTTCCCTTATATGTTCAATACATTATCTCGTACTGAAATTCCTTACGGGAGACCTGCATTTCATGTTGAAGGTATAGGAGCTAGTAGATCTCCCCAGTAGGAGTATGGGATATATAACTGTTGTTACTAAACTCCAAGTTGCTTCGGGGCTTTATATGTCTAGAGCTTATATTTTTGTATTGTATAGTCAGTCATGAGGTAGGGCATATCCTGACCCTTATCAGATAATGTTCCTTATCTAGAGGCTTTATAGACTATGTAAAGTAAAGTGTGGTTATATCTCATACTTTAGACATCGTGGCTCCAAAGGCCTAGTCATATGCATTTTCTTTCGGCTTGTTGTTGTTGTCTACTTTCCTGAAAGAATGTTGAATGTGAAACCACTTACAATGTTCATAGAAAGTGCATCGTTACAGGTTGGTTCTCCCGAGCCTTGTCGGCAACGGGTGCCAGTCCGCCTCAATGGGACTTTGGGTGTGACAGACACACTTACTCTCCACATATACACTCCCACCTTCTCTCAAATAATTTCATTCCTAATCTTATCACTCCTAGTATACCATCTCAACATCCTCATTTTTGCAACATACATCTTCTAAACATGTGAGTTTTTGACTAGCCAATACTCCACCCCACCCATATAACAAAGACGGCCTAATCACCATTTTGTAAAACCTAAGTTATATTTAGGTGGTATTTTTTATTACATAATACTCTGTAGGTAAGTAGTCATTTTATCTATACTTCCCCAATGTGATGCGTGACATTATTGTTGATGTCCCCACTACTCTAGATGATGGACCCAAATGTTTGAAGTTTTCTCTCTTGGGAATAGGTTGAGTGGTAAGGATTATTTGCATGTTAGCATCAACACTAAAAGTTGCAGTCTAAGTATTTTATTTTGGGCCTGATTAATTTAAACCCTTTGGACTCTAGTGTTTGTCTCCAACCTCTATTATTAACTCTGTCATGTGTCTCATTAATTGGTATTATGTCGTCTACAAATAGCATACACCATGGAACCCCCTTTGAAATAAATCATGTCACTTCATCTATTACCATGGCAAAAGTAAATGGCTCAACAGATCCTTGCTATAGTCTATCTCAACTGAAAAATGTTTCGAGTCTCCTCCCACCGTTCTAACTTGAGACTTAGATCCATCATATATATCTTTTATCACCCTAATATACAATAGGGACACCTTTAACCACCAAACACCTCTAGAGGACATCCCTCAAACACTTTGTCATAGGCCTTCCCAAGGTCAATGAATACCATATGGAGGTCCCTCTTTTATCCCATATATTTCTCTATCAGTCTCCGCATAAGATGAATTGCTCTACTAATCGATCGCGCCAGCATGAATTCAAATTGATTCACTGAAATAGACACTCATCTTCTCATTCTCATCTTCACCACTCTCTCCTAGACCTTTATAATGTGGTTTAGCAATTCAATAATTCCGAAATTGTTAGAGTTTTGGATATCACCCTTAATTTTGTACACTAGAATCATTGTACTCCAGATCTATTCATCGGGAATCTTAACTATTTTCTAAATAACATTAAAAAATCTAGTCAATCAATCCATACTTTTCTTATCAGTACTCTTCTAAAATCTTACCAAAATTGTGTTGGGTTCGATTGGTATTCCCCTGCTCATCCTACTAATAGCACATCAAACCTCCTCAACAATAAAATGCCTACAGTACCCAAAATTCCGAAGACTATCAGAGTATGTCAATCAATCCAACGCAATATCTCTGTCTCTTTTTTCATTTAAGTATTTGTGAAAGTATTCTTGCCACCTCTACTTAATAGAGGTCTCGTCCACTAACATCTCACCTTGCTCATCCTTGATGCAATTCACTTTATCCAAGTTGCGGGCTTTTTTCTCTCTCTCTTTTGTGAGCCTATACAATCTCTTGTGTCCATATTTTCTCCTAATTTGACATATAAGAGTTTAAATATTGTCGTCTTAGCACTCAAGACTTCCGACTTCACCCTGTTTTAAATGTTTTATATATATCCTTAAGCCTATGCTTCTCATTCTTATCCCCATACTCTAACCACTTCGAATAAGTAACCTTCTTAGCTTCAACTTTTCCTTGAACTTCTCCATTCCACCATTAATCTTCTTTAAGAGCACCAAATATTGCTCTCGATACCTCTAGTACCTCAATGGAGACTTTTTGATGCAACTGGTGCTCCACATGTTGTTCACATCCCTGCTATCACTCTTATATCCCAAATAAATCAACTTATCCCAAATCTCTCGAGAAAGGGCAGAAGTCAGGCCCCCCATTTGATCCTCGATTAATCATAAAGGACTTTTTTCTTTATATCCCTCTTAACCCTCAAGTCCATCATCAAAATCCTATATTGCATAATAATATTACCACTCGAAATAACACTGCAATCCTTACAAATGTCTTTATCATCCTTTCGAATAAGTAAGTAATCTATATGAATCTTAGCTACCGTGCTACAAAAAGGTAATCAAGTGATTTTCTTTTTTTGAAAAACACGAGTTAGTAATAATCAACTCAAAGGGTTTAGCAAAATCCTAGAGTGACGCTCCACCTCCATTCCGATCCCAAAAATCACAATATTTTACAACTTAAAATGTTTACAAAACAAAATTGATTGGCTCCCAAAAATGTATCAACGCCACATAATTGGAACAGAAAAAGTAACATATATTATTTGAAAATGACATAAAAGGGACTACAAATCACAATAAGTAACAACTTAAATATTATCTTAAAAATATTATCACTAAAAAACTATCATCTAAAAAACATTAAAAAAAAACACACAACACTTAACAACATATACTATTTATTTAAAAAAATATTAAAAAAATTGATCAATTCTTGAAATTATATTAGTGTCATAAAAATACCATCAAAGAGGGTCAAAAGTATCACAAATTATAATGATTAACAACTTGAAATATTTAAAAGACATATAAAAAAATAAAGTTGATTCTTGAAATTCTCTCAATGTCATAAACTAGGATAGAGGAAATAACATATATTATTCAAAATAACAAAAAAAAAGTACTATACCACAATAATTAACTGTCATGATCCAAAAGAACGTACTATATCACCATAATTAACTGTCATGATCCAAAAACGGGGTGTGATGGCACTTGCATAATCCACCAAGGCAAGTAAGCCTAAACTTGTTTAAATCAAACACAATACCAAAAGCGAAAGAAACAGAATCTGATAAGCTAAGATAAGCACGAGATAATCACTACAACCATTCCAAGATTGGTGTTATGTAGAAGCCTCTAATATAAAGAATACAAAATACAAGTTGGATTTTTCTTAGTTCTTAAATAGAACACAAGATAAGATAAAAGACTTTGAGCATTTGCCGATATAGACAAGTCGCTACATCTCGAATGTCCAGATGCTCGATCTGTCAAAGTAGGATGCTAACTCAAGTAGAACCAGGCTCACAACCCACATATTTGCAGAAGCAAGGGTGAGTACCCAAAACAACAGGCACTCAACAAGGAGATCTAAACACAAGTAAAGAACACTGAACAAAATACTCCTTATACCCCAACCACATACTACCAAACTATAAACTGCACTCAGAAAAGCCTAGCAAAACAATAACATTATAGGTTTACACGGACTACACAAGAAATATTCTCAACAGTTGACATAAGATATGAAAAGATATATATAATGTCTCAATCTACACCTCAATTATACAACAAATATCTCAAGATAGTTTCAGATACTCAGCAGATATAATCCCAGCATTATCATCTCATCATCCAATCTCAATAATCAAATCAAGTCACAATCATAAGGTAGAATGATATGAAATGTAATGAAATGAAATGAAATAAATTAATGCATTGTCACATAATCATGATGCATGTCTGTCCTACGATATATATTCGTTGATATCATCAGTTCGGAACATATGGGGGACATATCTATCCATGTACCCGCCCCCACTTGTGAGACCCATTGTCACACCTCGGGAGAGTACCCTAGACGTGGCCGGCACTCAGAGACTATTGATAGTCCCTAAGCGAACCACTTAGCCTCATCACATCAGTTAACATCAACACAGCGGAAATAACATAAATAGGATACCTCAATTAAAGGGCCAATTGGCCAACTCAGTCTCAATCATCAACTAAGTAAAGTACTACTCAGTTTAGAAGGGAAACATCCACATCAACCTCGACATCATGTCTACGAAGCCTCTAACCTGACTCAGCTGTCTAAGAATGGTGTCATGACATGCCATGGCTACCGGACTCAATGCAATAAAGGAAGCATAAATAGAAGGGTCTCCTCCGGATAGCAAGGAGGCTCACCAATGTCTGGACTCGAAATCTCTGACCTCAACGGTGCACCTGCTGAAGTCCTCTAACTCTTGTATCTGCATCATTAAACGATACAGCGCCAAATGGCGTCAGTACGTGGAATGTACTGGCATGTAAAATAGCTGAATAACAGGGTAAGAGTACATAGCATAAAGAAACATCAACTCAACATCATACTCCATCAGGATGTCAAGAGTCTATCTAAGGCAAGGGATTAGATTAGACAATTGACTCATCATCCTCTCATCAATCATCGACATCACATCAAGCTCACCTCAAGGAACCTCAACATCAACTCACATCAAAGGAACATCGCATCGACTCAAGGACTCGACTCAAACATCACATCAACATCAACATCAGAGTCCTATCAAATAGAACCTAACTGGGAGTTTCTCTAACCGACAACCATCACCTATGAGCCGGTGATGATACAACGAAGCGATGTCGTTGCCACATCCATCCAATACCTTGCCCGAGGTAAAGGACATAACCTTAGTGGATCCACAAGAAAAACCTCAATCCTCATTTGGGACAAGACAGGAGCCATCTGTATTGCGGTTCAATCCTCTCTTCCTACGCGGGCCACGTAGTTAATGGGTTCGAGTGGGACTCACTCTTTACCCATTTCGATGCTCAATACTCCTCCCAGAACTCGACATGCTCATAAAACATCGACCTCATCAGTCCCATAGGGACATAATACCTCATCATCAGTCACATAAGGACATGATATAATACCTCAACATCATCATCGGTCCCAGAGGGACATAATATAAAACCTCAACATCGACATCAGTCCCATAGGGACATATTACCTCAAAATCAACATCACCTCACCTCATAAACATCAACATCATCATCATAACCTCAAGATATTTATTTAGAAATTAAATTTCAAATGCTAAGACATCATAAAACATCATTCTCATCCATATCATCATAACATCCTTATCGTCAAGGCTCTAGACACATCCCCTAACTTTATTATGCATGCTTTTCAAATACAACAATTATAGGGTTTTAAAATGCATTCATGAAAATGAATTGTGGCATAAAAATAGAATAGTGATGATCATCAATTCATGTAAGAAAATATTTATACATAAAATAAAATCAATTATGCATACATCAAGCTCTTCACATTAACTTCATCATGTCAAGACCCCATACTCTATACTCAGAAGGGCACATGGGAGAACATTCCCATGCTTTAGTTTAGCCTTACATACCTGGAAAGTTTTGCTAACACGAATTTGCACAATCTTCTCTTGATCTCCTCAACCTCAACTTCCTTCAAGCCCTAGCTTTAGTGACTTTTTGGAAGAACGCTTTAGAATGGGGTTTTTGAAACCCTTTTCTTAGAAACTAACCTTTATCGGTCATAGGAGAACATTTAGGATAAATAGAAATGGACTAAAATGCCCCCCGTAATTTAAAAGAATTTTTCCCAGACCTGAAATAACACAGTCCGCGACGCGGACCTGTCGCGGACAATGTATTTTCAAAAAATTCAACTCCATCGAAAAATCACAGAAAAACATAAGCGTGGCTCTGCGACAAGTCCGCGACGCGGTCCCATCGCTCAGGAACACTATTTTTTGTTTTGGAACGAAAAATTATCTTTTGACTCGATCGCTCTAAAAATCGATCGAGACCCTCTTCCCACTCAATTTTCAGTGCTGATCACGAATCCACTCTCGAATATTCAATCTGAGCATCGAAAGACGTGTTTTACGCACATCTCTTCCCTAGGAGTATTTTGGTAATTTACTGGGTGTTACACCCATCCCCTATATAATCAATGCCACATGCCACAGCTCGTGTGGACCGTCTCCTATTATGAATCAATGTTACATGCCATGGCTTGTGTGGTCCATTCTCTATTTTATGTCTTTGTCAATGTCACTTGCCACGGCTCGTGTAACCCATCCTCTATTTTATATCACATAAGTGAAACTCAATCATGAATGCACAACAAGAACATATTCATATGTTGTAATAATAAGAAGTGCATGCAAGAATCCACATAACAATGATATATAAATTCAAGTCGAAAAGCACAATATACAAGATATAATGACTCGTCCGTTACAAGCTCATATTAATCAATCCTCCAACCCACAAGCGAAATCCAACAGTAGCATCTCCAATATTTTTCATGAACAAGTAAAACATGATCCATGATCCACAATCCACATTCGTATATCGCAAGGGGTTCTCAACATCAAATCACAAGTCAAGGCATATCAATCACTAACATTCACTTTCACATCATAAGATAAATTTGCTATTAAATCAAATTCTCACAATATCAAATTCAATTTAATCAATCATCAATTACTCAATCATTCTATGTCCCAAACAAAGGACATATTGTGTTCAAGTAAGCTTAACAAGGTTCAATGATCCACTTGCCTCAATCAATAGCCAAATCAAGCAAATACTAGAGCTTTCCCTCTTGAATTCGCACCCAAAACGTCACAATCTAGTCAAATATGGATTCACAATCTCAATACGAAACCAATGACACTAAAGTCAAGCAATTCGGGTGAAAAGGATAAAATGGTCCGAAAATCTCATACCAAAAAAGCTTTTTGGAATTTGAAAATGACTATATAAAAATGTTCCCCGAGTAATAAGGAGTTCAACGGTGAAAGTCGTTTTCCAAAATTGAGTTAAATGAACTCATAATCACCATTTTTTTAATCAAAAAATAATGTCCAAGAAAACCCCAATTTTTCTAATTAAAATCCTAATTTCATGTTAAAATCACAGATGAATCAATAGGAATTGAAGAATTAAGTTAGAAACACGTTACCCAAAGGACTTGTCTTGAAATCTTTAAAGAACCTCTCTAAAATCAAGTTTTGAATATTAAAAATGGTGGAAAATGATGAAATTTGTCACTTTAAAACATTAAAAACTGTTCAGGTCGTTTAACATTCCGCGTATGCGATATGGAGCACACAAATGCGGAGGGAATTCCAGTCAAGCCTCTGCGAACTCAGATGGGTATCCATGAACGTGGAGTGCACAACACTCAGACATCCGTGAATGCGGAGCACAATTTGGATTACACCAGATTGTAGTCCAACAACTATATAGGAAACTCGAAACAGAACCCTGGGGTCCGTTTAGGATTCGATACACACAAATTAAATATGTAACTCTATCATAGATAATTGTTTCAGACTCAATGGAATCATCAAAATTCGATTCTGGTGTCTCCTCAACCCGGAACCCAATAAAGCTCATTAAAACTAGTCAAAAACTCAAATATCCAAAATAACTTCAAAAACTCTAAAAATTACAACGAGTTATTTCTAGCATTAGTTTCATCATCTGGAACTATTGAAATATCGATTAAAGCTTCCGAACTTTGAACGTTGACCAAAGTCAAATGATGATCCGAATTAATTGAAAATATAACTTTTGGTCCAAAATCTCTAACTCCAAATTCAGTTCCGCTAATTCTCCTAGACTAGATTCTGCATTCCATAGCTAATGGAATTGATTGAATTGCATTCCAACAATCGAAGCTCAAGATCGCCTCGAAACTCAAAATTTCAAACTTTAACCTTTCAAACTCTTTCTTTAGAAAAATCCCAACTTTTTACGAGGTTTTCAAAATCCGACTTTTAAACTCATCCAAAAATGACTCAAAGCAACTTTTAGGAAGGGTAAAACGGTAATTTAATTGAAAACACCAAAAATAACCTTCAAGGTCAATACATCACCAACTTAAAATTTTAATTGATTCTTAAAATTCTTTCAATGCCACATAAGCTAGAATAGAACAGTGACATATTTCATTTAAAAATTGCATTGAAATCATAATAATTAATAATTTAAAATATTTAAAAGATAAAAAAAAAATTGTTTGACTCTTGAAATTGTATTAGCACTACATAAATTGAAACAAAGTAACATGTATTACTTGAAGATGACATAAAAGGTACTATAGATCATAATAATTAATAACTTAAATTTAAAAGACATAATAATTTAGTTGCCTCTCAAAATTCTACATACATGTCATATAAATTGAGATAGAGAAAGTAACATATAATATTTGCAAATAGTATAAAAATATCATAAATCTCAATAATTAACAATTTCAAAATTTAGGACAACAAAAATTTGAACAAAGAGAGCAACATATTTTATTCGAAAATTACATAAAAGATATTTTAAACCATAATAATTAAAACATATAAAAAATGTGAGTGGCTATTCAAATTTTATCTGTATCACATAAATTGACCAAAAAAATTTGGGACCATTTCATATAAACCACAATACATACATATATTTCGTCAAATTTGTTTGTTACTCTTTCTATCCCATTTTATGTGACGCTCTTTATTTTTTAATTTATCCCAAAAAGAATAAACAATTTATAAGTTAGTGGTAAAGTTTGTGTACGTTTTTCCTTCCCCATACGACACTTGTGAGATTTTCACTGAGTATCTTGTTGTTGTTGTTTTAGACGACAAGTCTTCTTTTTTCTTTAAATATGTATTAAGTCAAAAGATATCATATAAAACAAGATAAAGAGGATGTAGTTTAACTTTACACGAAATTTAAAAAATACTTTTTTATTTTATGTTTAATAATTATTATATCTAAATGATGGTTGCACGGGCTAACCACCTCCAATAATAATAATTTAATTGAGTAGAAAAGATTATTAAAGGTTTTTCTCTTTTTCGAATTGTGGGAAATGCAAGCGGTGAGAAAATTGTAGAGAGGACGCGTATGTTTATGCATGCATTATGTATGGAGTCCGCGTGTCTTTCTTTTGCCACGTACCTACTTAGCTTTATTAACTGAAATTTATGCATCTCCTCTATGAATATATATATATATAAACTTGCTCATTGTGCTGTATTGTTATGTGTAATACAAAAAAAGTGAAATAAAAAATATTAGAATGGCAACAAGCCAGGAAGAACGATCTCAACTTGATGCAAGAGCTAGACAGGGAGAGACAGTAGTCCCTGGTGGCACTGGGGGGAAAAGTCTTGAAGCTCAGGAGCATCTAGCTCAAGGTAATAATTTCATTTCATATAAACACTAGTCTTAAATGGTCGTTTCATTTCACTACTGAATTAACATTGTGATTTACTCTTTTTATTTATTATGTGGAGTGTCGTTTTGCTTTTTGAGGATGTAGGCGTGTTGGTGTTTATAGTTTTGTTTTTATTTTATTTTTGACGGATTCTCAATCAATCATAGACAAATATCTAAGAATGATTTTGGATTTTAAGTTTTAGTCTTTTCTTTCTTTTCTTTGAATACCATCCCAAATTAAAGGATTCCACGTAAAATGGTACGGAAGAAGTACACTATTTTGTTTGTTTTCCTCTTCTGTAGGCTCGCACAGTTCTTCTTTATCTTGTTGATTTCTATTTTTTAATTTTTTTTAAATTTGCTGGACTTCATTTTTTTGCTCTTTTTTGTAGGTTCCACACTGGTTTTTTTGTTAGTTGATCCGTCTCTTGTACAATTTTCGTACTATTTGTATTTGAATTTGCCTTACCTGAGCTGAAGCTCTTTAGGAAATGGTCTCCTTTTTACTTAGGTTAGCTTGATTGTATATTGTTTTTGTTATACTCTTTAACTTATGTGTGTTACTGTACAGTGTGTGAATTCCATTTTTGAGAAAGTTGTTTTCGTTTTAATTGGTACGAAAATCAAGCAGCTCGACTGTTGAACGTAGTGTACGTTCTTAATTATTTGTTGAAGATGACAATACAAGGTGGTATTTGAGGGTTTGTTTTTTAATATAAATTCAACTAAAATGAGTGAATTTGAATGAAGGGAGAAGCAGAGGAGGTCAAACAAGAAGGGAGCAGCTAGGAACAGAGGGGTACCAAGAGCTAGGACAAAAAGGAGGACAAACTAGGAAAGAGCAAATTGGAAAAGAAGGGTACAAAGAAATGGGTCGAAAAGGTGGACTTAGCACCACCACCGGGAAGTCCAGCGCTCAAAAGGGCGTCAACAACGACGTTGAATGAATCCAACTTTATGTTTTTTGAGTCTGGTCGTATGTATGTAGTTGAACTGTTTTTAATTAAGGGTTACAAGTTTATTTTGGTTTTTTGTTAGTATGAGTCGAGACGCTAGATAAAGTAAGCTGCTTTTTATGTGGGGGAAAAAAGTGTAATGAACTAAGTATACTGCTTTTTATTTTGATTCTGTCGCCATACTGCATTGATTATTTTATTTGTTACGTCAAGTCAAACTACCAAAAAACACAGCAACATAGTATTTAAAATAATGTTAGCATATTAATTCTAGTGGTTAAAACAAAAATATTAAGCTGTTCACAAAATTTGAATTTTTTTTTTTTGATTGAACAATTATTGTGTCGAGACTTGGAACTTTTTAACTAATTTTGGGGGTGGGATATAGCGGTTTATAAAATAATGTTTTGTGGAGCGAAACAGATTAAAATCTTCATGGGTTTATGCAGGTTTAAATTTTAGGGAGCTTTTGCAGGTTTGTTTCTCAAAATTTAATAAGAACAAGATATTATTTCTAAATTATATTATATCCATTAATATTATTATTTTCATCTTATATTTTTATTTAATTATTAAAAAATAAAATATGGATCTAACAATGTTTTTATTTAGCATGACACATAATAGTCTTCAAAAATAAAAATATTTTAAATTTTGAATAACGTTTTCAAAATTCACACACAGAAGTATACTTTTTGAAAAAAAAAAACATACATATTTCTTTATTTTCTCTTAGCTTACCTTCTTCTGAACATTAAAATTTTTGATAATTTATACGTGTAATCTTGACAACCTTGTGCCTTTTTATTTATTTTTATTTTATGATTTTTGTCAAGTATTGATAATTTTTCACCATTTTTTTGTTTCTCAATATAATATTTGAAGAATAAAATTTATTAGCATAAAAAATTATTTAGTCGATTTTCATATTAAATATCGTATGGGTGAGTAATTAAATAAAAAATAGAAGATGAAAATAATAATGTTAATAGATACTAAAATTCATGAAAAATATCTTGTTTTTATTAAATTTGGAGAGTATTTTTCTGAAATTTGGAGACTTACCTATGTTATAATATATGTTAATATAATATAACTTTGACTTATCTTAATATAATATATAATTTTAACTTTTAAAAATTAAATAGGCCACAAGTAATGGAAGGGAGCGAAATTCGAATGAGACTTTCTTATGCTGCGACTTTGATTTTGCATGGATTTGAGGAGGAAGAAGAAAATTTTAGTAAACATGTTTCTCTCTTCTTTTGTCAAGATCTTTTAAATCTATGATTTAGATATTTTTGTTATTGATAATTATTTGAGTTCTCTGGAAAACCATGATGTTGAGATGAATGCCTGAGCTGTATGCGCTAGAGGAGGAAATGTGAGCTAGTGTGTTCATGAGACAAAATTTGAGCCAATAACAGACCACAATAATATATGTAAGAATCAAGTCCTTCACAAATTTCAATAAAGAATTATTAGTATTCATGACAAAGAAATTCGCGAGAGCGGTCCTATGTAGTCTATCGCTTCATAGGTGATTGGCAAAGGAAAAAATTATTCATTAAAATTTTTTGAAACTGGAGATAAGGAGTCATTTAAAGGCCTTTTCGAAAATCATTTTGTAAAGGAGGAGTACCACAATCAAAAGAACCACATTTTGTTGTGCAGTCAATGGGAGAGAAAAAAAGAGAACAACAAGAGGTGGCTTTTTCTATATTTATATTTTTTGAAAATCAAATTATCATGCACTTTAGGCTCTTCTAAGAAGCCATGAAATAGGGTCACACAAGTAGACTGAGCTTGCTCATGTTATCATGTTTCACACAAATTTAGGTTAAAAAGTTTCAAAGTCATATCATATCATATGAATTTGGAAAGTGTTAGAATGTTTGTGTCTACTAATAGTCCAAGATCGGGTACCTTAACAATATAGGAATAGATAAAAGAAAAGTAAAAAAAATAAGATTTTACGTGAAAAATTTCCTCGCTCAAGAAAGAAAAAACCACACACGTCTTACAAAATTTTTTAACCAACTTCACTAAATGTAAAAACAATATTTTTTTATTAAAGACTCTTGGAACCTAGAACTTAAACTCTCTACTTCTTCTTTGCTAACTCTATTACATGATTTGAAACTAAACAATGCCTCTATGGCTCACTACACAAACTAACTCTAGTCAATGTAGACTACTTCAATAGCTTCTTCAAAACTAACTTTAGCTATGAACTTGACAACTTGAATTAAATAAGAGATGATCAGTATTCCTTTATAACTTAGAAATTGATTTTACAACATTTGGAGCACAAGGTACAATACGAAAACAACACAATCATGAATGACTTTATCATCAAGTCACTTTACGACATCAAAGTCGTTCTTCTTTTAGAAAGAGTCGGGTTTTGCATCTTGGATTTCATTACGCAAAAGCTAGGTAATTTCTTGTCCAAGAGTAAGCATTAAAGAGTGGACAAAAATAACCTAGCAACTTTGGATTGACTGTGCAGTCAGCTATCATCTGTTGTACTTCTATCAACCATAACAGACAGTGATAACTTTTATAGTTGGTCCCTATTATGCCATTGATAGTCTAAGTATATAGGACTAAGTCTGTCAATTAAGTCCCATAATTTATCAAGTCATGAAAACTTGAACATAATATTGGAAAAATTGCAAGAAACAACTACTTAAGAGCTTGTACTACATTTTAGTAATATGATCTATTTTATTTACAAAATTAACTTTTTATTTATAAAAGTATACATGTCAATTAATATTATTTTACCTTTTATGATTTTGATATCCATTTATTATTTTCTCGAGATTTGGTGATTAGTGCTGAAAATGTTATTTTCCCAACATGCTCTATCTGAATTTTGTTACTGTTGGTAGTAACACCTACATCGAATCTCTCTTTTGTCTTTTCATAAGCCAATACATATTAGCTTCTTAACACACCATCCAATTTTTTTTCTTTTCTTCGTGTTCCTTGCAGCCATTGTTGAAACACCATTCAAGTTTTTTTTTTCCTTTCTTTTCTTTGTTTTGTTGGCAGCCATTATTGGAAACGTCTTAATATAAGTTTTTGCTTTATTTTTTCCTTTTTGTGTCTTATATATAGTTTAATCATGTCCAAAACTACTCCTCAAAAAACACTAACTCGTAAAAGCCCTAGGTTTAATCAGGAGTTGATTTGCTTGGATTCGACCCCTGTGCGTTGTTCAAGACCAAGTTTCGACCTTCATACTTTTAATCCATCTCCGGCAAAGGAATAAATATGTCATGCGGGAGACCAATAGTTGCAAGAGTAAATCACCGAAGAATCATTCATCTAAATCTTTCAAAGGGAAGGAGAAGGTATTCTTCGAAGCACAATCGTCTAATCTCCCCCATGACAGTGACTTCAAAGACGAATTACCCATTTTGAAAAGGCTTCGCATCAACAAAGAGGGTAAAAGCAGTGTAGTTAAATCTAAGGTATTTTTTATTCCCTTTTTAAAAATAATTTGTAGACATCTGCTAATTTGTTTGTTATAATGATTTTTTTTCTTTTGAAATATTACTTTGTTTATAGTATGTTGTTCGAAACAAACCAAACAAGGTTAAAGCTACTAAGCCCACCAAAAGGAATGGAAAAAAAAGTGGACAAAGCTCGACAATAATTATTTTTCATTTTTAAATTTTCTTTGTTTTTTATATGCATTAGAATTCTGTGCACTTTTATTTTCTTTTTGATAGTTTCTAATTGATAAATCTGTAACTGTTATTTTCTAGATGAAGGCTCCATTATCTCGCCAATTGTGCTACACAAATTTTAATGTTTTTGGTGAGATGAAGCAACGTTTATCGAAGTTCAATATGTTTCATTTGTTCAAAGAATGCTCGTTTGGTTATATGCTTGATTTGCGCCCTTTGAAATGCCAACCTCAGTTAATTAGGGCATTGGTTCAAATGAGGTAAAGAGTGATCGGGCAGACTCATTCACTTTTAAATTGAATGGTACGCATGTACATTTCGGCCTTCCTGAATTTAGGAGTGTTGCTGGGTTTAAGTGTGGTACTTTGGATGATTTTGTTCATGACTTGGATGGTGCATCAAAACTAAATATTTCAAAGATACATGTGTCCCCAAAAAGGAATTTATTAGGGTTTTTACGAAGGAAGTCTTAATTAAGCCTGAGCATCTACTTGATATGTGTATTCTTTACTTGATCAATACATTTATACTCTCATCCTCTCCCAGCAAATCAGTTGTCCCGAATGATCATTTCTTGTTGGTTGAGTCTGACAAGTATACTACGTATCCTTGGGGCCATCTTTCATTTTTTGAGTTTAGGGATTCTATAACTTTGCAAATAGTCAAGGATCCTGATTATGTTTATTTTTTTGGATTCCCTCTAGCTTTGCAAATTTGGTTTTATGAATATTGCAATCAGGTTGATAGGACAATCGCAGTCTGTTAGTGTAGTTGTACTCCTCGTATGTTTAATTGGAGTATTGTTGAGAGAAAGGATTTTTTTGGAATATTCGAAGAGAGGAATGTTCGGAGAAGTTGGCAATCATGTAATATCTTTTTTTATAGAGAAGTTGGCAATAAGTTTTTGTTATTGTTTTAGTTTCTAATACCATTTTTTTTATATTCCTAGTACAAGTTCAAGAATCTTAATTTCTTGGCTGATGAGTTGGATGTCATTCACCTTGAAGAGCTTGTTGGCCCAAATGATATTAGTGTTCGCGGGGAAGAAACGTTCTGTGGAGTTGAAAGGCATGAGGAACAATCTCATCCTAATGTTTTTCCTGACAATGCTCAACAGTTTGGCAGTGCAAAAAATGTTGAAGGTGTTGAAAGATTGAAAAAGAAATTATATTGGTATATGCATGAGTTGTTTTCTTTCTTTGTTATTTCTTTATTTTTTATTTGGTTAACTGTTTTTTAATTTATATATACTGTTTTAGGTTGGTAAACAGCTTTCAAACTTAGATGCTAAGGTTGATGCAAAGTATGATGAAATAAAGAATTTTATTACTGATTCTTTTAAAAATCTTCTACTTGAGATAAGCAATTGACGGAAGTTTAATTCAAGAAATCACAATCCATTATCACCAAAGGTATCATTTACTTATCATCTAATTGTTATTTGAATTTAAATTACATTCTTTTTTTATAAGCTCTTGCTAGCATTGTTATTATTCTATTAGTTAATACAAATGTCTTCATTTTTTATGTTAGGAGGTTGTTCATGGGAAGGTAATATAGTGAATGATGCATTTGACAAGTCGATTGTTGGTAATGAATTTTCAGCACCCCTGTAGTTAGTTGCTTTGACAATCTCTTTAAAGTTAATTCATTATTGGTACTCCAGATGGTATTGTTGATATAGAGTTTGGTTCATAGTTGGTTACTCTGTAGTTGTTGCTCAGTTTTGGGGGCCTACTGTTGATACCATAGAATGTGCTTGTATTTTTTTTATTTTTTATTAGATTGTGTAACTCTGTTGATGGAGTGGTTTTATGTTGAATGACCTTGGAGTTTTTTAATAGACGGCATCTTGATTATTTTTTTGTATTTATTTTGGTCATATCTTTATTTTTTCAATTATCTGAATTATGTTTGGTGTTAATTTTGATAGAAGATATGGTATTTTTTGATATACATCATACGTTGATGTAAAATTTTAGATTCTTTTCTTACAATGATGGTCACTTTTTCTATACTTTTTTGTTTATGTAAAAAAAAATCATAATTCTTATAAGTTTTTGTTATTATTGTTAATTTTCTACTAGTTAATATATATCATCTTCATTTTCGTGTTAGGAGGTTGCTTATGAAGAAGCTATAATGATGCACGTGGCATCAGTATTGTTGGTAATGCCTCAACAGCAATTTATGTGGTTAGTTTTTTTTTTTTTTTTGACAATATATTTACCGTGAATTTGTTTTGGATAGAAGAATTGGTGTAATTATTGATATAGACATTGGTAACTAGTTGGTTAATTGATTTTCCTTGCTGAGTGAGGGGTTGGGGGCTACTGTTGATATTATTGTTGGTTTTGTTGTAGCTTTCTGTTTATAATTTTTTGGTCAGTTTTTGGCATTGTGGTGCATAAAGTAATTGATACAACATATTGATACAAATGTTGTCATTTTTGGATATTGTGTTGTTTTTCTGCCGTAGTTTTAGTCCATTTTTTCTCTATTTTTTGGTGTACATGTGTCATTTTGGGTTTAATGTTGGTTCATGCTCTAGTTTTTTGGTCTTTATTTTGGTCATGTGTTTGTTTTTACAATCATTATTTTATGTTAGGAGGTTGCTCATGAGGAAGCTACTACAGTAAATAATGCATGTAGCACTAGTGTTGTTGACAATGATTTTTCAGCAGTGCATGTGGTTAGTTCTTTTAAAAGTATTTTTACGGTTAATTTTTTTTGATATATTAGTTGGTATAATTGTTGATATGGACATTGGTTTTTAGTTTGTTAATTGATTATCCTCTCTTAGTTTGTGGTCTACTTTTGATATCATAGTTGGCATAATTTTTTGTTTGGAGTTCTATTTTTATTGTATATTTCTTTGTTTTGCTATACAGGTGAATTTTTTTCGTTTTTAGTGTAGATATTTGTTATAATTTTTGTTTCAGGGTTTTGGTGTTTTTTGGTATTAGTGTCACGACCTGGGGTTAGGGCCTAGATGTGACACTGCAAATGGGAACCCAAGAGTACCAAAACAAGTCTCAAGTATCTATATCCCCATCATCGGTTCAAGAACAACATTCAATTAATAACACATAATGCTAAGGGACGGGGAAACAAGACTCACGCTTGTTAGAAAACTAACTACTCTTAAAATTGAACCAAGTATGAAAACTCAAAGAAGAGGTTAAAATTCCAGCATAACATTAACATGAAGAACATCTGAATATATACAACAAAAAGATAACTAATTCCTATCTATTAGCCACTTACAAAGTGGTTGAAACTGAATAGGGAAGTGTCCCACTAATCAGCCATAAAGGGCCACTAATAAGCAACTAACTTTGACTAAGTCTTTTGCTAGAAAATAGGAAAGTTGTAAACTAAAAACTGAGTAAAAAATAGTAAAAAACACTAAGCTGGAAGTTAAGAAATGTCAACTGACTAACACTCCTCCTTGGCATTTTCTTGACGAACACCAATTCTTTGCCGCATATCTTCAAACCTTTCCTTTGGCAGAGACTTAGTGAAAATGTCAGCTAGCTGGTTCTCGGATGAGCAATGAACAAGCAACACTTCATTGGACTATTGGACTTCTCTAATAAAATGATACTTGATCTTGATGTGCTTAGTTCGACCATGAAACACTGGGTTTTTTTAGATAGAAATCGCTGAACTGTTGTCACACATGATCTTGGTAGCTTCAGTTTGTTCATGGCCCAAATCCTTCAACATGTTCCTTAGCCAGATAGCTTGATTTACAGCAGACGCAGCAGCTATGTACTCAGCTTCTGCTGTTGATTGAGCTGTAGTTTCTTGTTTCCTAGAGCTCCAACTAAAACAATTTGACCCCAAATAAAAAAGATATCCAGAAGTGCTTCTGGAATCATCAATGCCACCACCCCAATCACTGTCAGAGTAGCCGATCAGATTCATAGTCACTCCAGTAGATGTTGGGAAAAAAATCCCAAACTTACTGGTTCCTTTAATATACCTTAACACTCTTTTAGCCGTTGCGAAGTGTGTATCTCTAGGAGAATGCATGAACCTAGAGAGCAAACTTACAACAAACAGAATGTCAGGTCTGCTAGGGTTAGATATAGAAGGCTGCCAATTAAGCTTCTATACATACTATCATCCACTTTTTCAGAATCCTCATTCTTGCCAAGCTTCACACCAGTAGATATTGGAGTACTCACAGGTTTGCAGTCTTGCATTTTGAACCTGTTTAGAATATCTGAGATGTATTTCTGCTGGAATATAAATATTCCATCGTTGGACTGCAAGACTTCCAAGCCAAGGAAGTACTTCATAAACCAAGATCGGTCATTTCAAAGACTTTCTCCATTTCATCCTTGAACCTTTGGATTAGTTCTATTTTGCTTCCTGTAACAAGCATGTCATACACATAAATTGAGACAATTAAAGACCCACCATCCATGACTTTCACATACAGGGTAGCTTCACTTTGACTTCTACTAAAGCCAAGTTGGATGAAATGACTGTCTATCCTTTCGTACCATGCTCTAGGGGCTTGTTTTAGGTCATACAAAGCCTTCGCTAAGAGATAAACTTGATCCTCCTTTCCAAGAATTGAGAAACCATCAGGTTGCTCTACATAAATCTCTTCAGCAAGCAAACCATTCAAAAAAGCCGATTTGACATCAAGGTGATGAATCTGCCAAGAACTACACGATGCAAATGCAAGAATAAGCTTGATTGTGTCATACCTTGTTACTGGAGCAAACATTTCCTGGTAATCCACACCATGTTGTTGTGCGAATCCCTTCACCACCAATCTAGCCTTATACTTGCAAACTGAGCCATCAGGATTGAGTTTTGTTTTGAAAATCCATTTTACACCAATCACCTTGCGATTTCTAGGCCTATCAACAAGATGCCAGGTTCCATTCTTCTCGATCATGTCTATTTTTGCTTGCATAGCTCTCCTCCATGCCTGAGAATCTTGTGCTTCAGCATAGCTTGTTGGTTCAGAGACAACCAAATTGCACTGCTGATAGACATCTTTTAAGGATCGAGTGCCCCGAACTAGTACGTCATCTACTAGTTCATCTTCCGCAAGTTGAGGCTGCTCTTTTAAATCAGAAAAAATGGTCTTCTGATTTTTCCAATCCCAAGCAGCTGATTCATCAAACTTCACTTCTCGGCTTAGAATTAGTTTTTCTGTTTTTAAACAGAAAATCCTGTATCCTTTGGATGAACTATAGCCCATAAATATACCCTTCTGAGCCTTGTTGTCCACCTTACTCCTCTTTGATTCTGGAACTTGATAATAACATATACACCCAAAGATTCTGAGACAGTATACTGATGGTTTGTTCCCATACCAAGCTTCATATGGAGTCATGTCCTGCAAGGCTTTAGTAGGTAATCTGTTCAGCAGATATACTGAGGTGTTGACTGCCTCCGCCCAAAACTGATTTGGAATCTTTTTTTCAAGTAAAAGACACCTGGCCATCTCCATTATTGTCCTGTTCTTCCTTTCAGACACGCCATTTTGTTGTGGAGTGTACGGTAATATCCATTAACATTCAATACCTGTGCTATTACAAAACTCCACAAACTGAGAAGAAGTATATTCTCCTCCATTGTCAGACCTCAAAGCATTAATACTGAGATTACATTGATTCTCTACTAAAGCCTTAAATTGTTTAAAAACATTAAAGACTTCACTCTTCAGTCTAATGAAATAAACCCAACACATTCTGGTGTAGTCATCAATAAAGAGGAGAAAATATTTGTTACCACTCAAAGAATCTGTTTTCATTGGGCCGCAAATATTTGTATGAATGAGCTGAAGTTTCTGGTTAGCTCTCCATACTTGATTTGATTGAAATGGCAATTTTGTTTGCTTGCCTTGTTGGCAGGTTTCACAAATTTGATCAATAGAAAGAATTTCAGGCATAGATTCCACTAGATCCTTCTTTTTCATCTCTGCGATGCTTCTCAGATTAAAGTGACCAAACTTTTTACGCCATAGGTTTGTACATGTTTGTGAGGTAGTGGTGTAAGCTTGTTCAGTTATTTTCTCCCAATCAACTGAAAACATCCTGTTGCTCATCTTGACACAAAATAGTTCTACTCCAGAAGGGTCAGAAACAACACATCCGCGATTCTTAAAATGCAGAGAATAATTATTTTCAAGCATTTGTCCAACACTCAACAAATTTTGACTCATATCAGGTGTGTATAAAACATCAGGAATAGTTTTGATACCTGATATTGTTGAGATAGACACTGTACCTCTGCCTTTGACATCTACAGCTCACCATTTCCCACTTTTACCTTGGATTTGTAAGTATCATCAAGGAATTTGAACATTTCAGCATCATTGCACAAGTGATGTGTGCAACCACTATCGAGAAGCCACGAATCGGAGGATCCATTGGCTGAAAAGTGTGAAACTGCAAAGAGTTGCTCTTCATGTGCATCTGAAGTTTCTGCGATTTGTGCTTGCAAAGCTCCAGAGGCCTTTGTTCTGGATTTGCAAACCTTAGATACGTGCCACGTCTGCTTACAGTTGTCGCATATAGCATCGATTCTCCACCAGCAATATTTCTCCAGATGTGTAGTCTTCTTGCAATGTTTGCGGGGAGGAAACTTTTGCTTCAAATCTCCACTATTGTTTCCTCCATCATGCTTGCCCCTATTCTTATGGTTGAACTGTTGCTTTCCTTTACCCAAACTTTGCTTTTGTACAGAGAAAGCGCCTTCAGTAAACTTGTCCTGTCTCATAGTCCTTCTTTGTTCTTGAGCTTGAAGAGCACTCATTAATTCACCTAATGAGAGTTTGCTCAAGTTCTTGGATTCTTCAAGAGAGGAAATCTTAGATTCAAACCTCTCCGGAAGAGTCACTTTCTCCACAATCCGATTGTCTGTAAATTCTTCACCAAAAAGTCTAATATTATTAACAATTAAGGAGATTTGATCAGCATACTTACTGATTGTTTCATCCTCCAGCATATTCAGGGACTCAAACTGTCTTTTCAGGTTCAACACTTGCATTTGATGTGTTCTATCGCTGCCTTGGTATTCTTCTTTCAATCTGTCCCAAGCCTCTTTTGCCGTTTTACAAGCCATGATTCTATAGAACACAAAATCTGCTACAGAGTTTTGCGTAAGCGACTTGGCTTTAGATTTCTTTGCCTTCTCTTCACTGTTAGATCTGATTTGAGCCAAAGTAGGATTTTCTAGTAGGGTAGCAATAGGTTTATCTTCCGTCACAGTTTCCCAAAGATCATAGACTTCTAGAAAAGCTTGCATTTTCACGAACCAAATTTGGTAATTTTCACCGGTGAAAGTGAATGGTGGATTTAAAGGTAGGCTGCTGGATGCCATTTGTGCTGTGGGTTGAAACATTTTGGTCCCTTAAGATCAACTAGAAGCTCTGATGCCACTGTTAGAAAACTAACTACTCTTAAAATTGAACCAAGTATGAAAACTCAAAGAAGAGGTTAAAATTCCAGCATAACATTAACATGAAGAACATCTTAATATACCAACAAAAAGATAACTAATTCCTATCTATTTAGCCACTTACAAAGTGGTTGAAAATGAATAGGGAAGTGTCCCACTAATCAACCATAAAGGGCCACTAATAAGCAACTAACTTTGACTAAGTCTTTTGCTAGAAAATAGGAAAGTTGTAAACTAAAAACTGAGTAAAAAATAGTAAAAAACACTAAGCTGGAAGTTAAGAAATGTCAACTGACTAACAACGCTATGGGGCAATACGGGGCTAGGGACTTCCCACATTTCCATAACAAACATACACATAGCCAAAATAGGGATTTCTCATGAATCATTCCATCAATACGTAAGCAAAATACCAGTCATAACAAATGGATTTCAGAAGAGTTTACATAAGGTCCAACACTTGCCTCTAGTCAAGGAACGAGGGTCAGGACAAGTTCCGAGCTCACCCTCAAATAAGAAAGAACGTTCTGACATAGTAATAAAGAAGGATAATTGGCTCATCCTCGGGAGACGGGACTCACCACAATATACTCCGGGATTGGACTATTCGTCAACCTGTTGATAATCAAAGTGCTCAACCCCTACATGGCAAAATCATGTAGGCATAGAGTATGCGATAGTACGTTTGAATGTACTAAGTATGCGGGCATGTAATGCATATGACTTACCAAACCTGCATTTCAATGTTAGATGACAAAGGCACATAATATAGAAGAATCGTATATCCAATGGAAATATATATACAAGATGCCATGAAATTTATGATGCATGAAATGCAATAATGCTCATATATAGTGGGGATGGACTACAACCGACAAATCAAATCCATGCGAGCTATTACATGAATTAGTCCGATAAAGACCACCCATCGGTAGGAGAAGACTACTTGCCAAAGGTAATCTATATCACACCTTACGGAAATCACCATTTTGGTCTTCCTTACAGAACTCACCATTTCGGAAGCATTTTTCAGAATCATATAGAACATATCAGAATCATATACATATAACCATTCCTTATGACCCGGTCATTTCGGTAATGGCTTATATTTCTATATTGGCACATAGTTCAAGAAAAGGGAGAAGGCCCTTGGGGATAGCCCTAAAACCCCCAACCTATCGGTGCTAAGTCAATAACATCCCACATGAATACTTATACATATTTCAGGAAATGCAATGCAAAATCCAAACCGTTCAATACACATTTAGGCTCAAATGCCAATATTTTTAGTTTATACTTGTAATGCTCATGCAGGGAATAGCTCTTTCACATATACAGAATGGTGCAAGCACCCAGAATGCTCAATGAGCCAGAATCATAGACATATCGGTGATCACCTTTTTGTCATAGCCAATATCTTATCAGAATCATATCATAATCATTTCAGAAAACATAGTTGGGCTTAACCCACTTCATAATTTCTATGTATCAATGTTCATAAATGCAATGCAATGCATTATGTGAGGATAGCATGCTGATTCAAGTTAAAATCAGCCATAAAAATGAAATTAAGGAAATCCATAATTAAAACCACATGTAAATCGTAATATAGATCACCCATTCATAAATCAACTTTTAAAAAGGGACATGCATGTTCATATTTTATAATTCAATGTAAATCATCATAATGGTGATCAAAGTGAATTGAAATCATAAGTAAAATACAGCCCATACATCAATTAGATTTAATAAAATCAAATAATGAAATCTCACATTTAAAGTAACTAAAATCCATGAAGTAGATTGAAAGAGCTTTGGGTCTTCTTGGTTGAAAGGGACCAAGAATCAATCTCACATACCTTGATTTAGAAGCTGAACTTGAGGGATGAATCAGGCTTGAATTGGACTCCAATAGAACTCTAGTTTTGATCCTTGAGAGAGGAGTGTAGAGAGGAATAGGGAGATAATCTTTTGAGGGTTAGAAGGTTTTAGGAGAATGAATTAAGAGGGGAGGGGATATTAGCTGAATTAGGAGTATAGGATAGGAGGTCATAATTCATGATTAAAATAAACCGAAATTATATAAACGCCCTTAATGAAACGGACCAAAATTGGAACCGTCAGGTCCACACGAACCGTGAACAGTGGTCGTGATCCTCTACTTAGAATTGCACAGAGGGAAATCTCACAGAGTTAAGTGGTACCACACGGACAGCTACACGGTCCGTGTGACTCTACAGGGGTCGTGACATCGACCGTGTAACGGTACTTGAAATCATTTTCACATGACAAAGTTATGAGACGGTACTTTTATACTTAGAATAATTTTACGTAATGAGTCACACAGAGAGCCACACGGTCCATGACACATCACACAGACCGTGTGAGTGGTCGTGTGCCCTCACTTGGCCGAAATTTCCTTCCATCTCAAGTCGTCCCAACCGTGAACTGGACCAAGTGTCCCTTCACGGGAGGCCACATAGTCCATGTGGCTTCACACGTCCTGTGTAGGCCCGCCATGGAGCGATGCCTGGCAGTTCACTTAGGACAATTCCAAGAGATTTATGAATCACATAGCCTGTGTAGGCCCACCATGGAGCGATGCCTGGCAGTTCACTTGGGACAATTCCAAGAGATTTGTGAAACTCCACTCGAAAAATCCGGGTCCTTACAATTAGATTGGTCTTAAATTTAGGTATTTTTTTATATAGTGCTTGGTGTTTTTTTTAGGTAAAATGATTACTGTACTTTTGGTACATTGTTGATTAAGTTTTTGAATTTTTTTTTTTTGTGTTCAAATATACAAGTTTCAGTATGATATTTAAACTATGTTATTTGGTGAAAATGTTATTTAGATTAATATGTACAGGTGGCTTTTTTGGTTTTAGTGTAGACCTTTGTTATAAATTTTGTGTTATAAATTTTGTGTCAGGTTTTTGGGTTTTTTTTTTGGCTATATGTATTGGTGAAAATGTATTTTATTTATGTCCTTTTTTGTGATTAACATACAAGTTTTAGATTAATCTGTACAGGTGGCTTCTTTTGTAACACCCTAGAAATTGTGAAAGTAAAATAGGTCATCAGACCTAGTTTTACAAGACGGTTTACGAGTCGTAGACTGGAGTATGGCCTGTAGATCAGGTCGTAAAAGGTGTTCCAGAGTTGAAATTTTGTATTAAGTATAGAAGAGGTTTTACGAGAGGGAACATGACTCGTAATATGTTCTACGAGTTGTTTGTCAAGTTGTGGAACAAGATTCAGAAACCTTTAATTTTGGCCCAGGTTCTACGAGAGGGAATACGACTCATAATATGTTCTACACGTCTTCCGGATCATAGAATGAGATTCAGAAACTTATAATTTTGATCTACTTTCCACGAGAGAGGACCACGACCAGTAACCTATTTCACGAGCCTTAAAAGGGGTTTTGTGGTCCACTTCTACAACTTTTCTTGAGGGGTTATTTTGTCTTTTTTCATCCCTTTTAATCAAAACTCATGATGTTTTGGACTTATTTTAGACCCCATATTAGTACCCTAAGGGTATTACTCCTCAAAACTACTTAGATATTCTAGAGAGCATCGAAGGAAGGGAAAAAGCTAGGTTTCCAGGCACGTGAGTGGAGATTCTTTGAGAAGTTGATTGCCTTTCTATCTCCAGGTATGTAAGTCTAACGAAAACATGGATTACGTTCTTTCGTGTGCCCCATACCCTGAATTTATAGAGTTGAGAGTGAGTTGGATCTCCAATGCATGTTTCTTAAGGGTTTTGCTTAAATTCTAATGTATTTTTACCTTTTTTGCATGAATTACTATTTTACGAATTAAATACTGGAAATAGATGATTTTTCCATATTACATGAACCCTAGCATGAATTCTTAATATTTTTATAAATAGCATTTAATTGAGTATCAATGAGTATGATTTGAGTCTAGAGAGCCTATGAAATCCCTAAGAGATTTAACTCTACTTTTGTTTCTTGAATGCTATGAGTTAGCATGAATGCATGATAGAGGCTCTATGAGCCAAGAGTTGAACCTTAAAAGAATGTAACCAAAGAGTTAATAGTTGATATGATATTTGAGTTGACAAATGTCCATATGAGACTAGTTGATTGCGAATGATTATCTTATGAGCATTGAGTCTTGGGAGTAGTATCGAGCACCTAAATGAGTAAAAGTAAGCCCAACTCAAACTCATTTACTACGTCGCCAAGCGTAGGTGAGGATTGAACTGTTAAATTGGATGTTTCCTCTTGATTAGAAGTCCTTGAAAGAATAGCGGACTTGATTGACCGGATCCATTATGGATTTGATTCGCTCTTTACCTTGGCAAGCGCTGAGCGGATATGGCAACATCAGCGAGATTGTTGTACAATCACTGGCTCATAAGTAATTGTTCTCGGATAAGAGAAACTCCCAAACAAGTCCCAAACTAAGAGTATTCTGACTTGATTGGATCGGATTGATTTGGATTGGTATTGATGGGTCATTGTCAATTCTTTATTCTTTCTTTAGATAGACATTAGACATTTTGATTGAGCATCTTTGAGGTTTGTTATTCCATCTATATCTATTTCACTCAGCTATTTTACATGCTCGTACATTCAACGTATTGATATTCATTTGGGCCTACATCTTTTCATGATGCAGAGATAGGTGTTAGAGATCCTCAACAGGCATATCGTTGAGGATCTAATTGCACCCAGTCGATTGGTGAGTCCTCCCTTACTACTAGAGGATGCTCATTCAGATTTCATCTAGCTTGAGTTAATACTTTATTTGCTTTGATTGGGTAGCCATGGCCTGTCGTGGTACAATCTAGATAGTTTAGTTAGAGGCCTCATAGACTAGATTTGGGATTGATGATTTGGATATTGTCTGACTAGTTTCTTTTAAACTAGTCTTGTTGATTTTTCATAATTGTCTTTATTTGAGATTGTCCACCTCTTTATTCATCTTTAGTCTTATGCTGATATGATAATTGTTGATTTAATTAATGTGATGAGGCCAAGTGGTTCTCTTAGGGTCTAGCAATAGTCTCTAAGTGTCGGCCACGTCTAGGTACCCTCCCAGGGCGTGACAAACTTTGTATCAGAGCACAGAGTTCAGGTGTCCTAGGGAGTCTATGAAGCCGTGTTTAGTAGAGTTTTGTGTATGGGTGTGTTGTGCACCACACTTCATAAGTAGGAGGCTATAGGACATTAGGAAAGTTACACTTCTTTCGTATTATGACTCGTGCTATAGAGTTAAACTCTATGAAAGCTCTCTTCTAATCCATGTGTTGCGTGTTTGCAGAATTGCGACCATGCCTCCAAAAAGAGTTATTATAGGAAGAGAGTGTCCAGCTAGATAGAATGTCAACCAACCTGAGTCTCAGAATCAGGATGAACCCATAGGCCAGGCTATCCCTGAAAAGCCACCACAGGCAGACATCTCGAATGTTGAGATTTGTCAAGACATCCAGACCTTGGCCTAGGCTGTGACAACACCTACTGCTAGACAAGGAGCGGGTAGACTGGGTGCGTAGGACACATCTAGAGTTCGAGAATTCTTAAGGTTAAACCCACCCGAGTTCACTGGGTCTACACCCACTGAGGATCCTGAGAACTACACTGATGAGCTACAGAAGGTGTTTCCAGGTTATGCATGTGACTGAAGCTAATAGGGTGGAGTTGGCTGCCTACCAACTCAAGGTTGCTGCCAGGCTGTGGTATGATCATTGGAAGAACCAAGGAGAGGTTGCCCCAATTCTGACTTGGATAATGTTTGAGGGAGCTTTCTCGGGGCACTTCTTTCTGAGAGAGCTGAAGGAGGCCAAGGTAAGAGACTTCTTGAATTTGAAACACGGCTCTATAACGGTGAAGGAATATGGTCTTAAGTTCATGCAGCTGTCTTGCTATAATCCTGAGATGGTTACTGACATGAGAAGCATGATGGGTTTGTATGTTTATGGGTTGAACAAGTGGCCAAAGAAAGATGGGAGAGGAGCTATGCTTGTGAGCAACATGGATATAAACAGATTGATGGTCTATATGCAGTAGGCTGATGAAGAAAGACAATAAGATAGGGAGTAGATCAAGAATAAGAGGGCTAAAACCTCTAGCTATGAGGTTGGGAAAAGAGGGAATGTTAGCAAGTTTTAGTCTAGGTCAGCTCCTTCACCTACTAGTGCACCGACACCTAGAAATCAGAATGAGCAGAAGTCTCAGAATTTTAGAGCCTAGGGGTCTCATTCATAGGCTAGTGTGACTTTAGGCTCATAAGGTAAACCACCATGTGGTAAGTGTGGCAAACTACACTTGGGAAGGTGTCGTAAGGGAGGTGATGCATGTTATAAATGTGGCCAAATGGATCATTTCCAGAGTGATTGTCCAAAGTGGGATGACAAGGCTCAATTTTCTGCACCAGTGCCACCAGCTAGAGAAAATCAGAGAGGTGCTACTTCTGGTGAAAACGGACCCACAAACCATTTGTATGTGATGGATAGTTGCCAAGATCGGGAAAACTCCCCAAATGTTATGATGGTATGATTCGAGTCTTTAATCTGGATTGCTATATTTTGATAGATCCTGGTGCCACATTATCGTTTGTGTCTCCTTATGTGGCTAGTAGGTTTAACAAAGCTCCTGAGTGTCTTCTTGAACACTTTGATGCTTCTACTTTGGTTTGTGAGTCTATTCTAGCTGAAAGAATCTATAGATATTGTGTAGTGTCCATCCATCATAAGAATACTCTTGCTGATTTGATTGAGTTAGAGATGGCTGACTTCGATGTGATTCGTGGCATGGACTGGCTTCATGCCTATTATGCCTCTTTTGACTGTAGAAATCGAATTGTCAAATTCTAGTTTCTGAATGAGCTTTTCATAGAGTGGAAGGGTGATTCTATTGTGTCTAAGGGTAAGTTTATTTCCTACCTTAAAGCCAGAAGGTTAATCTCAAAGGGTTGTATCTACCATCTTGTACGAGTCTAGTCTGACTACATTGAGCCTCCAACTATTGAGTTTGTTCCGATCATGAGTTTCCTGAAATATTTCCTGAAGATCTACCCAGAGTCCCTCCTAATAGGGAGATTGACTTCGGATTTAATGTTCTTTCTGACACCCAGACTATCTCTACTCCGCCATATAGAATGGCTCCTACTGAGTTCAAAAAATTGAAAAAATAGTTGAAGGATTTACTAGAAAAGGGTTTTATTAGGCCGAGTGTCTCTCTGTGGGGTGATCCTGTCCTATTCGTTGAAAGAAAAAGGGTTCCCTCAGAACGTGCATAGATTATCACCAATTGAATAAGGTGACCATTAAGAACAGATATCCTCTTCCAAGGATTGACGACTTGTTCTACCAACTTCAGGGTGCCACTGTTTTCTCCAAGATAGATCTCAGGTCAGGCTATCACCAGCTGAAAGTGAGAGAATGTGACATCCCAAAGATGGCTTTCGAACCCAATATGGTCACTTTGAGTTTCTGGTGATGTCCTTTGGGTTGACGAATGCACCTGCAGCCTTCATGGGTTTGATTAACAGAGTATTCAAACAGTATCTAGACATGTTTGTGATCTTATTTATTGATGATATTTTGGTATATTCCAGGAATGAGGAGCAATATGCTAATCACCTCAGAATCGATTTGCAGACACTTAAGGATAATGAATTATATGCAAAGTTTCTGAAATGTGAGTTTTAGCTCAAGTCTGTGGCGTTCTTATGCCATATAATTTTGGGCGATGGCATCGGAGTGGGTACTCAAAAGATTGAGGCGGTCAAGAATTGGCCCAGACCTACCTCTTTGACTAAAATAAGAAGCTTTTTGAGTTTGGTTGGTTACTACCATAGATTTATTGAAGGATTTTCTTCCATATATGCACTGTTGACTAGACTGACTTAGAAGAAGGTCAAGTTTCAATGGTATGATGAGTAAAGAAGAGTTTCCACGAGTTGAAAACGATGTTGTCTATTGCCCTAGTATTGACCTTGCATAAAGGAGCTGACGGGTTTGTTATCTATTGTGATGCCTCAAGAGCAGGGTTGGCATGTGTATTGATACAGAAAGGTAAAGTTGTTGCTTATGCTTCAAGGCAACTCAAAGTGCATGAGAAGTATTATCCCACTCATGATGTGGAATTAGTAGTGGTAGTATTTGTTATTTTCTCTCAAGCTGTGGCACCACTACTTATATGGAGCGCATGTCGATGTATTTACAGACCACAAGAGCCTACAATATGCCTTTACCCAGAAGGAGCTTAATCTGAGGCAGATAAGATAGCTTGAGTTACTCAAGGACTATGACATAAGCATCCTCTGTCATCCAAGTAAAGCTAATGTGGTTGTTGATGCTCTTAGCAGGTTATCTATGAGGAGCACTGCCCATATGAAAGGAGAGAAGAAGTTGGCTAAAGAGGTTCACAGACTAGCGCGATTGGGA
Organism: Solanum rostratum; assembly: GCA_029948455.1. Lineage (NCBI taxonomy): Eukaryota > Viridiplantae > Streptophyta > Magnoliopsida > Solanales > Solanaceae > Solanum > Solanum rostratum. Next base: position 63,846,825 of record CM057048.1, read on the forward strand.
GTTCAACTCGATGAATCTAGTGAAGGTGGGACACTTGTTCATAATGGGTCTACATCATCCCTTGTGGTAGAGCAAAAGGAGAAGAAAGACCAAGATCTCATCCTACTCCAATTTAAGGAAGATGTACATAAGAAGAAAGTAATGGCTTTCGCCAAAGGGGAGATGCTGTATTGAGGTACTAAGGCAGATTGTGTGTCCCAGATATTTATGGTGTTCAACAAAGGATCATGGCTGAGGCCCATGATTCTAGATATTCCATTCACCCAGGATCAACTAAGATGTACCACGACTTGAGAGAGATTTATTAGTGGAGTGAGATGAGGAAAGACATTGATGAGTTCTCTTCCAAGTGCCCAAATTGTTAACAAGTTAAAGTTTAGCACCAAAGGCCATGTGGAGTAGTTCAGAACTTTGAGCTTCCAGAGTGGAAGTGGGAGATGATCAATATGGACTTCGTCATAAGTTTACCGAGGTCTCGCAAATAACATGATTTGATTTGGGTGATAGTTGATCGGATGAAAAAATCTGCACACTTCTTGGCAATAAAGACAACTAACACTGCAAAGGATTATGTCCGGTTATACATAAGGGAGATTGTTAGATTGCATGGAGTCTTGTCTATTATCTTAGATAGAGGAGCTCAATTCACTACTCAATTTTGGAATTCCTTCTGGAGAGGCTTAGGCTCAAAGGTGAATTTTAGACTGCTTTTCACCCTCAAATTGATAGCCAAGCAGAGGGAACGATTCAAACCTTGGAAGATATGTTGAGAGCTTGGGTCATCGACTTCAAGGGTAATTGGGATGGCCATTTGCCTCTGATTGAGTTCACCTATAATAATAGCTTCCATTCGAGCATCTAAATGGCTCATGGCTCCTTATGAGGCCCTCTATAGTAGGAGATGTGGATCACCGATTGGATGGTTCGAGGTAGGTGAAGTAGGGTTGATTGGGCCAGATTTAGTACACCAGGCTATGGAGAAGGTGAAGATTATCCAAGAGAGACCGAGAACCGCTCAAAGTCATCAGAAGACCTACACTAATGTTATGAGAAGGGATCTAGAGTTCGAAGTAAATGATTGGATATATTTGAAAGTGCTACCCATGAAGGGTGTAATGAGATTTAGGAAGAAAGGAAAGTTAAGTCCTTGATACATTGGTCCCTACCAAATTGTGAAGAGAGTGGGACACGTAGCTTATGAGTTAGAGCTACCACTAGAATCGGCAACCATCCATCCGGTCTTTCACATTTCTATGCTTAAGAAGTGTTTGGGAGATCCATCCTTGGTTGTGCCTATTGAAAGCATTGGAGTTAAAGATAGTTTGAGTTATAAAGAGATCTCAGTCCATATCCTTGGTCATCAAGTTCGCAAATTGAGAATGAAAGAGGTTACTTTTGTAAAATTGTTGTGGAGGAGTCAATCTGTTGAAGAGGCTACATGAGAAGCTAAAGAGGATATGAAGGCTAGATACCCGCAACTATTTGTGCCTAATGATGAAATGTTGAAGGTAATATCCTACTCTTAACTTGAGTTGAATTGTTTATTTCTTGAGTTTAAATAGCGATTGTCAAGATTGTTGGTAGGTTGATTAGTTGATTGGGTAGTGAGAGGAGCCTTGATTGTTATTCGTACCTTGAGTCTATCCATACTCTACATTCAAGGATGAATGATCCCACGGGGGAGATAATGTAATACCCCAGAAATTTTAAAAGTGAAACAGGTTATCAGATATGGTTCTACAGGTTTACGAGTCATAGACTGGAGTACGGCCCGTAGACAAGGTCATAAAAATTGTTCCAGAGTTGAAAATTTAGATTAAGTATAGAAGAGGTTTTATGAGATGGAACACGACCCGTAACACGTTCCATGAGTCATCTATCAAGTCACGGAACAAGATTTAAAAACCTGTAATTTTGGCCCCGGTTCTACGAGAGGGAATATGACTCATAATGTGTTCTACAAGTCGTCTAATGGATCGTAGAATGAGAATCAGAAACTGATAATTTTGATTTACTTTCCATGAGAGAGGACCACAACCCGTAACGTGTTTCACGGGCCATAAAAGGGGTTTCGTGGTCCACATCGACAACTTTTCTTGAGGGGTAATTTTGTCTTTTTCCATCCCTTTTAATTAAAACCTATGATGTTTTGGACTTATTTTAGACACCTTATCAGTACCCTAAAGGTATTGCTCCTCAAAACTACTTAAATATTCTAGTGAGCATCAAAGGAATGAAAAAAGCTAGGGTTCCAGGCAAGTGAGTGGAGATTCTTTGAGAAGTTGATTGTTCTTCTATCTCTAGGTATGTAAGGCTAACCAAAATATGGATTATGTTCTTCCATGTTCCCCGTACCCTGAATTGATAGAGTTGTGAGAGAGTTGAGTCCCCAATGCATGTTTCTTAAGGGTTTTGCTTAAATTCTAATGTATTTTTACCTTGTTTTGCATGAAGTACTATTTTACGATTTAAATATTGGAAATAGATAATTTTTTCCATATTACATGAACCCTAGCATTAATTCTTAATATTCTTATAAATTGCATATAATTTAGCATGCATGAGTATGATTTGAGTCTTGAGAGCCTATGAAATCCCTAAGAGCTTCAACTCCACTTTTGTTTCCTGAATGTTATGAGTTAGTATGAATGCATGATAGAGTCTCTATAAGCTAAGAGTTGAACCTTAAAAGAATGTAACTAGTGAGTTGATAGTTTATGTGATGATTTGAGTTGACAAATGTCCAGCTGAGACAAGTTGATTGAGAATGATTGACTTATGAGCATTGAGTCTTGGAAGGAGTATCAAGCACCGAAATGAGTAAGAGTAAGCCCAACTCGAACTCATTAACTACGTTACCAAGCGTAGGTGAGGACTGAACTGTTAAATTAGATGTTCCCTCTTGATTAGAAGTCCTTGAAAGAATAGAGGACTTGATTGACCAGATCCATTATGGATTCAATTTGCTCTTTACCCTAGTAAGTATTGAGTGGTTGTGGCAACATCAACAAGATTGTTGTAGAATCACTAGCTCATAAGTGATTGTTGTCGGATAAGATAAACACTCAAATAGGTCCCCAACTGATGGTATTCTGACTTGATTGGATCGGATTGATTCTGATTGGTATTGATGAGTCATTGTCTATTCTTTATTCTTTCTTTAGATAGATATTCAGCATTTTGATTGAGCATCTTTGAGATTTTTTATTCTATCTATATTTGTCTCACTCAGTCATTTTACATGCTCATACATTCCATGTACTGATGTCCATTTGGGCCTGCATCTTTTCATGATGCAGAGACAGGTGTTAGAGATCATCAGCAAGTGTATCGTTGAGGATCTAATTGCACCCAGTCGATTGGTGAGTACTCCCCTACTTCCAGAGGATGCTCATTCAGATTTCATCCAGCTTGAGTTAGTACTTTATTTGCTTTGATTTGGGTAGTTATGGCCTGTCATGGTACCATTTAGATAGTTTAGTTAGAGGCTTTATAAACTAGATTTGGGATTGATGATTTGGATATTGTCTGACTAGTTTCTTTCACACTAGTCCTGTTGATTTGTCATTATTTTCTTTATTTGAGATTTCCCACCTTTATTTATCTTTAGTCTTCCGTTGGTATGATAATTGTTGATTGAATGAATGTTATGAGGCCAAGTGGTTCGCTTGAGGGCTGGCAATAGTCTTTGAGTGCCAGCCACGTCTAGGGTACCCTTCCAGGGCGTGACATCTTTGGTTTTATAATGCAGACCTTTGTTATAAATTGTGTTAGGGTTTTGGTGTTTTATTGGTACTAGTTTGGTTTTACATTGAATTTTTTTTTTTTTGATATAGTGGTTGGTGTTTTTGGGGGGATACAATGATTATTGTGCTTTTGGTACATTGTTGATTAACTTTTTGGTTTTTTTGTTTTTATGTTTAAATATACAAGTTTCGGCATGATCTTTAATCTATGTTATTTGGTGAAAATGTTATTTAGATTAATCTGTCCAGGTGGCTTTTTTGGTTTTAGTGTAGACCTTTTGTTATAAATTTGTGTCAAGGGTTTGGGTTTTTTTGGGTATTTTTATAGGTGAAAATATATTTTTATATGACCTTTTTTGTGTTAAGACATACAAGTTTTAGGATAATTTGTATGGGTGGCTTCTTTGGTTTTTAATGTAGACCTTTGTTATAATTTTTCTGTCAGGGTTTTGATGTTTTCTTTTTGGTACTAGATTGGTGTTTTTTTTTATGTTTTTCCTATGTGTTTTTTAGGTTGAGGAGATTTGTAAATTTTATAGTGTTGAAAGGAACCAGGATGAATCAGGAAAGCATATCGATGAAGGTGTTGGAAATGATAGACTCAATGAAGAGTGTATTCCTGATCTGATCCCCCCAAATGCAAGTATGGGTTTTTTCCTAAAGTTCCTTTTCTGAAGTAGTATAGAAACTTTATTCTTTATTATAATTTATCCTAAAACTTTATTTTAACTTTTTGAATTCATAGGTGAAGTGAGAGGTGTTGCACACAAGATGCCTACTCTTGATGATTTTGAATTTTCAGATCTCCGTGAATCTTGAAGTGTTGCGATTGAAAACAGATTTTCATATGTCACACCAAGGTAGAACTAAGGTCCCCGGTAACTATGTGCAATCACCCTACACGGACCTTAGTGATTCAATTGGTACTGCAGAAACGACGCCTGCTTTCTTTCAATTGAAACACCCTTTCGTTGAGTCTACCAGTTATGATGTTGACAAGAATCTTATTGATTATTCTCAATTGTGAATTAAGCAGAGATTAACCAAGAAACGTGGCAGGTATGTATTATATCTATTTATGTTTATTTTGACTCCTTTTTCACACTTTACTTAACTGCTTTACTTTTTTCAGGAAATTGAGTGCAATTAATTGCCTCGAACAAAATCAATCCGCCATTTGAATTTGGTGTTGATAGGGTGGAGTTAATGGACTGGTTTTACGACATGGTGACCACCCACCGTCCGTGGGGAGATTCGGTAATATAACAACCAACTATTCTTGTTTGTACAACTCTGCCTACTGGTTTTGACTTTTTTACAATGAAATAACTTCATTTAAGTTCGTGCATTTATTTTTGTGCAGCATGTTGATGTTATTATGTATTATTTGCGCAAAAATATAACTATGGATCGGAGATTGATACAAGAGTCACATTTGCTTACTCTTTTTTCATACGATGGGTTGAACAAATCCATGATTCATGGATAAAGAGTATGACTGACAATTGATTAATTACCCTGGTTCATGAAGTTGCAATAAATTAGAGGGTTTAAGATACATGCAAACAATCCATGAGATAATATTGATTTTGTTTGTATTCCCATTAATCTGCCTGAAGCGTGTCACTGGGTCTTGGCTGTCATAGGTATCAAAAATAGGTGTATCCATGTTCTTGACTCTTTATGTGCACTGGGATCGAAACACTTTGTTGTAGTGAACGTCGTGTCAAAAAAGCTAGCGGTGATTATTCCGTTGTTTTTCATTAGCATAGATTTTTATGAAAAAAGGAACAACATCGATTGAAACAATACACCGAAATACATTGACTGTGTTGTTGGTGACCCATTGGATTATTTCATTAGTGTCAACACTCCACAACAACGTGAAGATTCAAAGTAAATTTTTTTTATTTATTTTTTAAAATTAACACATTTCTTGAAATTTAATAGTTTGATTATTTTTTAATTTCCTGTGTGGGATGTGTGATGTTTCCCAGCTGTTCTCTTTTTTTTAAAATCACCAACGCCTTCACTTTGTTGAAAATTAAATTATTTCCCTTTTTTGGGCAGTGATTGTGGTCTTTATACATCTGTATTTGCTGAATACATTCCTCAAGGACATCTTCATGTTGATGTTGAAAGAACTCTCATAGTTTAGAAATTATTTCGGGCGAGGTACGGAGCATTGCTTTGGAATTATGGCCGCATAAAGATAGATGCAGGCGTCGTAAGCGAAAGCGAAGTCACTGGTAAGGTGCTCAGAAGACGTGGTCCCTCAACGACTTCAAAGGAATATGTTCAAGCCAGCGATAAAGTGGCACCTTCTAAGTATGTTCCGAGAAGAAAGAAATAGACATTCATGAAATATCAACTTCCTCGGCATCTGTTTTACTGTTGAACATTGGTACAGTTTTTGTCATTTTTCTATCTTTATGATATTATGGGTGTATATTCTGTTAGTTATTTTAATGGGGGCGAACATACTGTTGGTTTTTTTTTGGAAGGCGATGCGTAGATTCTGTGTTTCTTTTAATGTTTTGATGATGCATGGTGAATTAAGATATGTCAATTGGTTTATCGACTTAGTATATATAATCTATACCTTTTTTTGTGAACCAGTTATTATGTTATTTTAAGGGATCATAGTTATGCGTTATTTAACCCGTTTGTACTACCAAACAATTACCAATAATAAAACTGAAATGTACACCAATTCCAACATCAATCATTTTTTACTATAAACTGTCCCTTATAGATTAGAAAAAATCAAACGTAAAAAATTAAGATTAAACATAACAAAAAAATAAAATAAATTTTATACCAACTTTGTAACCAAATATCCAAATTTATGTGTGCTATGCCAGAACAACTTCAAAATAATTTAAAAACAAAAATAACCAAATCATCCTATCAGTTCATATACACCATTACTATTCTATAAGTTTGACAAAGTCTAACATCATATAACAATTTTCTCAATAATATTGTGATTAAATATTAATCATAAAAAACTTATCTTTTAACAAAAGTTAACCAAACATGTGGATATTTTACGCTTGCCATATAACTCTAATTAATGGTAAGCAAAAATAATTTTCAAACCATGCTATTTGAGCCAAACACCATCATCAGTCACCAATCTGCACTTTTTGAGACAAGTCAAACAATGTCGCTAACTTGCACTAAATTTTATACCAATAAATCCACCAAAACACTAAAACCCAAAACTTTGTTCACTATTTTAATAACCACAAAAGAAATTAAAAAAAAAACAAAACAATGAACCATGCTACCACATTTAAACACAATCAGTCATAACTTTCCAGTTACATTTTGTGGGCAAGTCGTCTTGTTATGGCCCGTCGAAGCACACTTACTACAAGTAACCTTGTCTCTTGGACTTTACTTCTGTAATACCCTTTTTTATCATAATTTGATGGTCTTCCTGGTCTTCTTTGTACAGTTGGTGTTAGTATATTCTCTTCCAACACATTATCAGGGATAATCCAGGTGCTCTCGCACGCAACGGTTCAATTGGTATTGCATATGCGTCTTGATAATTTTTGTTACCATAGTACACTAAATAATAATCCTCTGCATGTTTTTCTCTATATTCAATAGCGGCGATTGCATGGTCACTGGGAATTTCATCGTGTTGAAACCGTCCACAAGAATACATTCTTGTGCTTAGACAGACTTTGAATCTTCTTGCACCATCTGTAACTGTGTGAAGGTGCTCTATCGATGCCCTCACCTTCAAAAAAAATATAGAGTGTAATTCTTTTTTCTCGATAGTACATATTCGTATTAATTACAATTAAAAATCTACAATCATATCGTCATTCTGTGTGAAATTTTTTTATCATCCAGTAGCATTTGGTTGTACTTTCTCGTCAAAGTTGTGATGGTCTCCCTTGCCTCTTGGTTGTGCTTTTCATTCCAATTTTCAATTGTTTTCCTCACATACTCTAACATAGGAATTATAGGAAGTCTCCATCCAGGTAATACTGCATTATTTATTGATTCGGCAATATTACTTGTCAATGTCCACGTCCTCTTTACGTTAGAATGTGCGCAGGACCACTTTTTAAAATTAGCCTTTACCAAATATGCATAGCGTTTTGGACTAATCTCTTTAAATTGAATCATCAACTCCTCAAACTCATGAACTGTGTATGCTTTTTCCAAACTGAAAAATAATCTTCTTACCTCTTCGGTATTTTTGTTGGCCCTTTTTAACACGTTTGTCCACAAGTGATAAATGCAAGCATAGTGAGGGACCCCAGGATACACCGATGCAACAACATTCTGAATGTTTTTGTTTTGGTTCTATCCAAAACAAAGCACATGCCTTTTCTATCACCAAATGTCAATTTAAAACATTGAAAGAACCAATTCCATGAGTTATTATTCTCCGAATCAACTACACTATACGCTTGTGGCAAAAAATGACCTACACCAAAAAAAAACTCTACTGTAAAATGTATACACCAACATATTAACTATATAGTTTATACTGATGCTAAACACAAAAATATAGAAACATATATATGATATAATTACTTTCAGAAAATCATATAACACATCAACAATTAAATCAAAACTGACACCAGTATCTACACCATATTTTACACCAAAATATAGGCTCAACAGTTTTAGCCAAGTTTATCTCCAATTTAACATCCTTTTAGGTAAAAAACAAGAATGCCAGTAACCTTATCAGTAAAAGTTAGAACCAATTACAAAGAAGACTTAATGAGTAATATCATTACTTGGAATATTAAATGACATGTGAAAATACAAGCACTTACCAACATTTTAACAAATAAATAGAAAAAATAATACACCAAACAGGTAAATAGTATTATACCAACAACATATAACCGAAACCAAAACCTACACATTATAATAGAAAAGTACGTTGGCTAACGACGAACTGTAAATTTTAAATAACTTACCACCAAGATCCAATGTGCTTGCTATCAAAATTGTACCTTCGAATGATGATCTCACGTGCGTATTGGTCGACAATATTCCCATCCTCTAACGCATGTATCCAATGCTATGAATGTATGCAAAAAACGACCTTCTTCTATTTTTCTTAAATCCACTACTGTCCCTGAATATGTTTTCTCTAGCATATATAAATATATGGGCAATTTACCATAAGACATAGTTGGCTCCCCTCATAGGATGTTAAATGTCTTTTGCCTATCCCTCCAATCCTGCATATAACTCAATGTAATTCCATATTCTCTTTTCATGTCCGTTTTGATATCACCTGGTGTATAATTGATTTTTGGATCATTGCATTTGTTCAGCAACATTGCACCAAAGACACCACTGTTACACTACCACTTTGAAACAAGCCTACCCTTGAACGGACACGTATGTTCGTCACAAAATTTGCGGACCTTGAATAACCGTGAATTGTCCAAACATGAAGATTTACATAGCCATGTGCATTTGTCTGTTGGACATTTTAAATTATAACTGCAAAAGAACAACTTACATTAGTAGTAAAATAATCTCAACAAATACTTTATTTAAAAAATTCATACCTTATTGGAGTAGACCTCGTGATAGTGAATTAAAACCCCCTCAATAGTACACACCTCCTCATTACATGTACAGTAGTATTTTTGCTTTTGTAAATTTGATTTACTGCCACAACATCATTTTGATTGTTGTGGATTATCTCTATTTCTTCAGCTTCATTAAACACTGTTTCCAAGCCAGGAAAAAATTGGTATTTCCAATGGTATAACAGCACATTTCTAGTTCAACAACTCCCTCATGCAAGATTGCTTCTATTGATTTGTCAATACACGTTATACACAATGGATATTTTGAGAAGAAATCAATGTTGTACCTTTTTTGGTCCAAAAATACTTGAAGCCCCATATTATTATGAATTCGCATCGGTAGTGATTCATCACTAATTTTATACATAAACATCATCTCAAAAATACTACTATCAACACTGATTTGCAAAGCAATAGTATCAACCAACCGCTGGAACCCACTTGTTATATCACAAATGATCCCCTTTGTAATCCACATATCTACCTGTGTTGGTTATTACAGTTATTATAGACGTTACTGTTTCATATGAGTAACACCAAAATCAAAACCAAAATTGCCACCAAATTATTATCAAATATACTCACACTACAGATACCAACTTTACCAAATAAGTCAGGCCACTCATTTTAATATCAAACTATCACAAAAAATCTGAAAAGATATATATTGTTACCAACTTTTTCCCCTAACATTGCTCCTATTTAAAAAAACAAAAATTTCAATATTTTTCCACCAATATATATATATATATATATATATATATATATGTTTGCCATCAAATATTCACCAAAGAACTAAAAAAGACATACATTCATTGTTATCATATATTCTACCAACACTACTACCAATCAAATAAAAAATCAAACTTTGCCACCAAATATTCATCATAAAAAAATAAAGAAAAAAATATTACACATCAAAACAACAAACATATTGTTTTCAATAAATATGCCAACCATATTACCAATTAAAACACCTACATTTGCATCAAAAAACAACCTTAACAAACTATTAAAAAATATTTTTTTTTCCAAACAATTTCACCAATGTTATTGCCAAATCGAACTTTGCCAACAAATATTCCAAATGCTAAAAAAAATATCAACATATATATTATTATCAACAACTATATCAACACTATTACCAGCCAAACAAACCATCATTGTTATCGGCAAATCAACCAAAACATTGTCAGTATATAGATTCATATCAACATCGACACAAAAACTACAACCAAGCCAATCACCAACAATGCATACATAACACTTCCACCAACATTCATTAAAGGAATTACGTATATATGTTGGCTTCATCAATTTTACCATCACTACTACCAATGAAAGAATAAATTTACATTTTTGCCAACATATATTCACCAAAAAAACAACATTATAATCAACTGAATCACCAACATTGCATACAGAACAAATCAATAACTGTACCATTATTGTTAAATTCGATTAACGAGATTGTTGCATTTGATGTATGGAAGAAAACACTTTACAGACTTTCTCTATATTTCTCCCAAAATCAAAAAGCAACAACAACAACTTACCCAGTGAAATTCCACAAGTGGGGTCTGGGAAGGGTAGAATGTATGCAGACCTTACTACTATCTCATAGAGATAGAGAGGTTGTTTCCTGAGAACCCTCGTCTCAAAAATCCATAAGCAGAATAAAGTAGATATGAAAGACTAGAGAGAAAAGAAAAGAAAACAGAAAGAGTGACTAATAACTAAAAACACATAATGGTATGCAGATACGATAAAATTAACATATATAAGACGGATAATGGCAACACAAGAAATAAAGGCACGACTAAACCTACTACCCTACTATACCCCACCTCCAAACATCAACCTAACCCTACTGACCTATTAACCTGTTACTCTAATTTGCGACCTCCACTCTTTCCTATATAAGATCATGTCCTCGATGAGATCAAGTTTCACCATATATTGTCTGATCACCTCTCCCCAATACTTCTTCGGTCTACCTCTAACCCTCTGTGTACTCCTAAATCCAACCTCTCGCACCTCCTAACAGGAGCATCGGTGCTTCTTCTCTACACATATCCAAAGCATCACAGTCTTGTTTCCCTCATCTTGTCAGCCACAGGGGCCACCTCTAGCTTCTCTCGAATGGTCTCATTCCTAATCTTATCACTCCTGGTATGTCCAAACATTCATCTCAACATCCTCATCTCCGCGACTTGCATCTTCTAAACATGTGAGTTTTTGATTGACCAACACTCCACCCCATACATCAAGGATGGTCTAACCACAATCCTGTAAAACTTACCTTTGAGTTTAGGGAAAATTGAAAAACAACAAAAATATTATTAAATACTTAACATAATGAATACTTAACTTACTGTGTAAATTTCATTTATTGGTAGTCCTTTTCACATTAAATTTACTCTACGATTTATTACCTTCTTTATTTCTTTGTAAATGCCAAAAGCATTAAATGTTTATTCCTTACAAAAATCTACAATAAATGTGTAAATCCAACAAACTCATACAAGATTTACAGTTCATGTACCAACCCAACACATTTTATTTAACTTGTCCCAAAAAAAAAACAAATCTTATTTTTTAAAAAATATTAACAAATTTGTTTTGTCTCATCTACCTTCATGGTGAATTAAAATAGAGACCTTTTCCATACCTAACACGAAAGCAACTCCAAAACCAACCTCACCAAGAGAGTGTTGTGTTTTATATATATTTTTTCCTCGCTACTCCATATTTTATATGAATTTGCTTTCTAAACTTGAAAGAAAAATTCCAAATGAAGCATCAAATGAACTAGACACAAATAAGAGATGTAATGTAGTTGGTTTTTGGTTTTGTATCGGGTGGTTCTTTCACCTCATTGGTTATTTAACTTGGTGAAAGATTTGTAAAGTATATGCCTGTGTATTTTCAACAATCATTACAATCTTTTAATGAAAGAGAGATAAAAAGTACAACCATATTAAATGCAGTCGTTGGTTGCTTAGTTTTGTTGTCGTTTTTTTCCCCCTTTCCCTATAAAGAAGAATATTATACACACAATTTGCATTAATTGCACTATTTTTATATTCAAACGTTTCCCTTTTTTTTTCTTACATATTGGTCCAAGTATGTAAACTTTTAAAATAAAAATTATAGACGTTTGCTTGTAAATATTTTTTGTTGACATAATCATATAAAATTGACTCTTAAAATGTAGAGAGAGATTTTTTTCCCTATAATATTTTCTCTCTTTTTGATGATGACAGAGCATTTGGGACTTATGTTTTATTGCTATTGAACCTAATTCCCCCTGTCACAGCCACCAACCCCAAGCAATTCCCCCTCTCAATAAGCTCCTCTTTCCAATTCCCCCTATCAATATGCTCCCCTTCCTAAGACTGAGCAGCACAGCATACAAAGCCACGTGATCAGGATGAGGAAAAATCCCCGCCTATGCAAATTTAATGGCTACCACGCGATCACGAAAGAGGATGCATCAGAAACTAGACACAGTATACCATTAAGGTGTAAAATTTTCAAAACGACCCTTGGTATTTGTTTGAAACTATGTACACTCAAAACTTATATGTATCCCACTAAGTTTGATATTTTGGATTCAATGGAATCATTAGAATACTGACTCAAGGTCTCCTTGACCTGACGCTCATTTAGTCGCAACTTAACTAATTTAAAGCTCAAAAAGATCAAAAATGCCTCCTTTCTTGGGCTCTTTTTCTAATAATATAACCTCGTTTTAGCAGATATACCTCACTTAAGTCAAACTAAAACTCTTAAAAATATGTAAAACTCGATTTTTCCTGGGAACAGAGGTACATTCATCCTTGGGTGGTCAGATGAACCCCCTTCGTTGAAAAACTTTTTCGAATATATAGGTTAAATATAAATATTTTGATATATATCAATTGTTGAACATCTTTGATATCAAAAAATTGATACTAAAATCACCCATCTATGTTCTAAAAGTATGAGCACCTTTAACAAAAATTCTGGCTTCGCCACTGATTTTGCCTCGCGTCCAACCGCTCTAGTAGTGATTCTTCACTACAGCAAGTTTGTCATGACGAAGTACCGTTGGCTACAGCGGACCCTATTGATCGTGTAGTTTTGAGTTCGAAATTTAGTACGAGCAAATGGTACATCCCAAAATTTAAATTTTCTCAATTTTATTATAAAATTTCTAATAATGACCGAACGAACCATTATACTCGCCTTTTTTAAGTTACTATGGCTAATAAATACCAAATTATCGTCAGAAATTGCTAATAAAGTCTAAATTAGTTATTTTTTAAGATTGCTCAAAATTAAACATCAGAGGCAAGGCCCGAGGATTACACTATTAGCATAATACTCTTTCCCAAACATGGGTGATCATTTGTTTAAGAAATCTGTCTCTGAAGCGCAATTTTTTTACATAGACAAATGAGATTTTGTCTACCTTAAGCTTTTACGGAAAGGAACATCAAATCCAATAATTATTTGTGAAGAGTATAAATGAAAGAATAATAACCACTATCATAGCCATCACTCTTTTTTTTTTTTTTTTATAATTTCTTTGCTTTTATGGAGTCAGAGGATATGGAAGAACCAAGTTGCCTATGGAACATTTTCTAGTGTCCACATAACTTTTAAAGGCAAATGGTGTTTGAAATTAATTGGATTCTAATGTCAGCCATTGGTAGCTCATGTTTTATTGACATAAAAAAAAAGTAACCCCAAATCAGCGTAACTATGCATGACTATACATATAGTTTGTCAAAAGTTATCGAAAGTATACACTACTATACAATATATATTACTTATACACGAGTTATACACCGAATATACATTATGATACACAAATATACACCGACTATACATGTCTATACAACAAGGAATTTTTTTTGTAATTATTTCAAGTGAAGTGGCTCTTGGTGTAATTTGTCCTTTATTTGTTCGGTCATCTGAAATTTGAACTGAATTGCACCAACTATTATTTGGAACATTGTTTGATTGCAAACAAGCAAGCACTCCCTACTAGTTCAATGTAGCTGGTTATTTCAAAAAAAAATTCAAACTTAAAGAGAATTTGAGAAGTTGTCATATAGATTTTCAGAACCCTAGAGTAGTGTAGAAAAAAGGACATTTTGGCATTGTTGAGTACATTTTCAGAAAAATAGTGATAGTTGGATGATATTGTAGTCGGAAATAATTGTGATTTTAATAGGCAATTTTTCAAACATGGGGCTGTTCAAGAAATTAACTCTTAAACTTTTAAAAAATTTGGTGATCATGCATAAATAATAAACTTGTATTTACTCATTTCTTGATTAATGTGAAGCTTTTGCAAGTGAATGATCCTGAAGTAAACATCTCTAAAAATTTGAGTAGAGAAAGATTAATGGAGTAGTTTTGATAAGGAAGAGTAACATTATATGCACACTGCATATACAAATTTGTAGTCCTTCACAAATTTGTTTCTAGTTTATCTCAAAATTTATACTTTATACATAAAAGATCATTTTTACAAAAATAAATAATTAAAAAAATTGAAAAGATCATTTTCTTCTATTTAATTCTTAAGTGGTCATAAGAGATCATTTCCTCGTTCAAATTAAAAAAAACAAAATCATCCAAAATTTGCATAAACCATTATAGAAAATCTGCATAAAGTAAATTTTGCATCCTAATCTACATTCTACACTTGGGGCGTACAAGTATACCATGAAAGCACCAGTTGAATATTAATGGCTAGTTGCTAAAGCAGTAACTAAGAGACCAAGTATAAGAAATGGCTGTGCACTGGCCTGAAATGAGAGAGAACTGGTATTAGTTTGAGAAATCCAAAGTAAGAGCTCATCTGAAAGATTGATTTGTTGAGATACTAATCAAGATGATTAGGACTAAGCATAGTTAGTTAACACAATTAGAAGTTAGTTAGCAGTTAACAGTTAGTTAGAAGGTAGTTAACAAATTGGTTAACTGATAAGTATAAATACTTGTATTCCCTCATTGTTTGCTTATTAAGAAAAGCTTAGTCTTCTCCTTCCTTTCTACTCTCCTCTCTTCAATGTCTAATTGCCATTGCTGCAAGTACTGAGCTTCCAATATGGAAGTTAACATGGTATCAGAGCCCTGATCAACTGGGAGTTCAAGACATGTAGTAGCGACATCAACGAGATCAAGTCGAGCTAGGCCGAGAAGTTGCTCATCAGATCAAATTAGATCAAGGTAGATCGAGCTAAGACGACCTAGATCAAGATAGAATCGATCAATTCAGAGTGAGAATATGGCCGGAGAAGATATATCTTCAACATCAGGTCAATCTACAGCTAGAAATCTTAGAAATGAGGTGGATTATAATCACCCACTTTATCTTCATCCTAGCGACACACCAGAAAGTTCTCTGGTATCAATTCAGTTAATTGGATCAGAAAACTATGCCTTGTGGAGTCGATCCATGTCACTAGATCTGCTAGGTAAGAGTAAATTAGGATTTGTTGATGGAAGGCACACTAAGGACAGATTCGACACATCATTGCATGAACAACGAGAGAAAGTGGATGTTGTTGTTCTATCCTGGATCATGAACTCAGTAAGAGAAGAACTCTTGAGCAGTATAATCTATGCTTTGAATGCGCACAAAGTTTGGTTAGATCTGAAGGAGAGATTTTGATGTAGTGAATGGATCCAGAGTATTCTATCTACATAGAGAAATTGTGACATTAACTCAAGGAGCCTTATCTATGTCAGACTATTTCTCCAAAATGAGGAACCTATGGGATGAGTTTGATGCAATAATGCCCTGTCCAGGTTATAACTGTCCTGAATCAAGGAATTATGCTCAGCATCATGGCTATCAGAGACTTTTGCAGTTTCTTATGGGACTGAATGGAACCTATTCTCAGTGTAGGAGTCAAATTCTTATGATGACTCCTATTCCTATCTTGAATAAGGCATATTCGATGGTAATAAATCATGAAAGTCAGAGGTCTTTAACAACTAACTCAATAGACATAAGTGAATCACTAGAAGCAACAGCATTTTTCAGTCAGAAAGGAGTATTGAGTCCTAAACACAAAGGTAAAGGAGTGAACATAGAGGCTC
This sequence comes from Solanum rostratum, assembly GCA_029948455.1. Classification (NCBI taxonomy): domain Eukaryota; kingdom Viridiplantae; phylum Streptophyta; class Magnoliopsida; order Solanales; family Solanaceae; genus Solanum; species Solanum rostratum. The sequence goes on from CM057048.1 coordinate 63,863,260, forward strand.
AGTCACATTATAGCAAAGGAAATGTGCTTCCAGGAAACAGTGTTTTAGGAGGAGTTTCAAACTCCAGTGGTAGTTATCCTGGAAAATCAGTCTCATCAAACCATTACAAAACTCAGAGAAAAAGTGTAGTAGTATGTGAATATTATGGGTATAATGGTCATACAAAGGAGAAGTGTTACAAATTGATTGGTTATCCCTCAGATTGCCCTAAATCTAAAAGGAAAGGGTTGAATCAATATGCAAATCAAGCTGCAAGTTAATGCTGAAAATCTTCAAGAAGGCAGTTGTGCTAATGGTCATGATAATCAAGTCTATCAATCTTCCACATCTCAAGCAACTCCATATTTTACTCAGGAACAGTATCAACAGATTCTTCACATACTTAACAAAGGTAGTGAAGGAAACAATCCTATTCCATCTAATTCAGCAAATGCAGGTATTACATCTCAGTTAAATTCTAATGATATTCACTCTAAGTGGATAGTAGACTCAGGTGCAACCAATCATATGACATCTAGTCCTGAACTGTTACATAGACATAAAAGAGTTTCAGGTTGTGAGAAGAATAGAGTAATTTGCCTATAGGTGGAGAAGAACAGGTCACTCACAGTGGGAGTTCATATATCTTGACAAATCATTTGATTTCTAATGTCCTATTCCTTCCAGAGTTCAAGTGTAACCTGTTATCTATATCAAAGTTAACTAAGGAACTGCACTGTTCAGTGAATTTTTTCCCTGACTTCTGTATATTTCAGGATCTCTACACTGGCAAGGTGAAGGGGATTGGTAAAGAAGAGGAAGGTCTCTATATTCTAAGGGAAAGCAAAGTATTCTCAAATGCTGCACACAAATCTGTTAACTCAGTGGAACAAGGTTGTGACTACAACATGCTGTGGCACAGAAGACTAAGTCATGCTCCTCTAGACATACTTAGAAGACATGGTTCTCTCAAAGATTTACAGACCAGAGATAATAAGTATATTGTTGCCCCTTGGCAAAGCAGACTAGACTTCCATTTCCTGTTAGTAGTTCTAAATCTAAATCTCCTTTTGATATGCTACACTGTGATATCTGGGGTCCTTACAAGGTTCCGACTCACAATGGAAAAAGATTCTTTGTTACACTAGTAGATGATTGTACCAGGTTCACATAGTTATTCCTCATATAGTCCAAGTCTGAAGTCATTGTAGTCTTAAAGCACTTTCTTGCTAAAGTCAAAAAAAAAATTTGCTTCTGTTAAGATCCTCAGAACAGATAATGGATGTGAGTTTTTCAGCAATGAACTTCAATCTACTTTGTCACTATATAGTATTGTACATCAAACTTTATGTGTGTATACTCCCCAACAAAATGGAGTAGTAGAAAGGATGCATAGAACTATACTCCAAGTAGTAAGGGCACTTAGGTTTCAGGCTGGTGTACCTCTAAGGTTCTGGGGTGAATGTGTCACTACAGCAGTCTACATTATTAATAGAACACCTTCAAAAATCCTACCTTTCAAATCTCCCTTTGAACTCTTATATCATCATCCACCAAACCTCATTCATCTTAGAGTCTTTGGATGTTTGACTTATGCATCCAATCCAAAACCTTCAGACAAACTCTCTACCAGGGCCATTCCTAGTGTTCTTATGGGTTATTCAAGTACTCAAAAGGGCTATATACTCTATGATCTTCACTACCACTCACTGTTTGTAAGTAGAAATGTTGTTTTCTTAGAGTCAGTGTTTCTATTCCTACATGCCACATCCATAGGATCACCTATATTTCCTGTCCTCCAACTATCAGAACCTGCTGGTCACCCCAAACTAGTCCAAGGGGACCTTAATTTTGAGACATCTCTGTGTGAACCATCAACTTCCTCTAGTCCAGACTCCTTATTTCCTATTTCTGAACCTTTACTATCTTCCAGTCCAGGTTCTCTTCCTGTGCCAGAACCTGATAACCTTAGAAGGTCCACTAGATCCAAACATCCTCCAATATGGTTGAATGATTATGCAACTCATACCTGCTCTTATCTCCTGTCCTCCTATGTCACTTATTCTCATATTACAAAACCTTACCAACTGGCCTTGGCTGCCTATTCCTCTACTTCTGAACCATCCTCCTTTCATCAAGCATCTCAGGATCCTGCCTGGGTTCAGGCCATGAAACTGGAGATTGCTGCTTTGGAGGATAATCACACATAGTCTATTGTTGATCTTCCAGCTGGTAAGACACCTATTGGTTGCAGATGGGTGTATAAAATCAAGCACAAATCCTCAAGAGAAGTTGAGAGATACAAGGCTAGACTAGTTGCCAAAGGTTATAGTCAACAAGCTGGCCTAGATTATTCAGAAACTTTTTCTCCAGTTGCTAAGATGGTTACACTCAGATCACTGATTGCTATTGTTGCTTCTTGTAACTGGCCTATATATCAAATGGATGTGCATAATGCTTTTCTAAATGGGGATCTCCTAGAAGAAGTCTACATGCTCATTCCTGAAGGTTTGCTAGACGGAGAGAGTAAGCAAGTGTGTAAACTACACAAGTAATTATATGGTCTCAAGCAGGCTCCAAGACAATGGAACAAAAAACTAACAGATGCTCTTCTGCAAATGAGCTTCACTCAGAGTCACTATGACTACTCATTGTTCACAAAGGTAGTTGACAAGAAGATGGTGGTAATTTTAGTGTATGTATATGATTTGTTTATCACTGGAAGCAATCAAGATTTGATAAACATTGCCAGGAAAGACCTACAGCAAAAGTTCAAGATGAAGGATCTTGGAGAGCTGAAGTTCTTTCTAGGTATTGAAGTAGCAAGGTCAAAGGAAGGAATAGTGATGAGCCAAAGAAAATATGCTCTTGAATTAATATCAGAAGCTGGTCTAAGTGGAGCAAAACCAGCAGCAACTCCACTTGAGATTAATCAAAAACTGACTTCAGCAAAATATGACAAATATAGTCCTGACAAAGAAGAAAATGAAGATGAGCTTATGAAGGATCCTATTGTCTATCAGAGACTAGTGGGAAGACTACTTTATCTCACCATGACCAGACTTGACATAGCCTTTGTGGTACAAGTTCTTAGCCAGTTTATGCATAGTCCAAAGAAATCACATATGAATGCTGCCTTAAGAGTTGTGAGATATGTCAAAGGTTCACCAGGTATAGGACTCTTTATGCCTACAAACAGTACTAATCAACTACAAGCCTACTGTGACTCAGATTGGGGTGCTTATTTGGAGACCAGGAGATCTGTTACTAGTTATGTTGAAAACTTTTGGTGGAGCATTGATATCCTGGAAATCAAAGAAACAAGAGATTTCCAGAAGCTCAGCAGAAGCTGAGTTCAGGAGCATGGCTGCCTGTACTGCTGAGGTTATTTGGCTACTAGGAATGTTCAAGGAACTAGGAATTCAAGTGCAGCAACCTGTGGACCTGATGTGTGACAGCAAAGCAGCTATGCAAATAGCCGCAAATCCTATCTTTCATGAAAGAATTAAGCATATTGACATAGATTGCCACTTTGTGAGGGAAAATATCAACAAAAGATTGATCAAAACAAACTATGTGTCAACAACGGAGCAGCTAGCAGAAATATTGACAAAAGGATTAGGAAAAGGAGCACATGATCATCTTCTAAGCAAGCTGGGAATAAAAGACTTGTTCAAGCCATCAGCTTAAGGGGGAGTGTTGAGATACTAATCAAGCTGATTAGGACTAAGCATAGTTAGTCAACACAATTAGAAGTTAGTTAGCAGTTAACAGATAGTTAGAAGGTAGTTAACAAATTGGTTAACTGATAAGTAACCTCATTATTTGCTTAATAAGAAAAGCTTAGTCTTCTCCTTCCTTTCTACTCTCTTCTCTCTTCAATGTCTAATTGCCATTGCTGCAAGTACTGAGCTTCCAATATGGAAGTTAACATGATTAATGGTTTACATTTCTGACGTTTTAAGTTTGGTTCAAAGGAAGGAGAACGTACCTGGTACTTAACGTCGTATTTTACTGGGTCTTTGAGGAAGTACTTGAACTGAAAACCAAAAAAAATACATGTTAGATTACATTTTCCACGCAGAGAACTAAGTCATAAGCTGCCTCCTTAGGGTCCATCCCCGATTAACAAGATATGGGTTTTATTACTAATATTTATTTTATGACGGTGTATAAAGTCAAACTCTATTGTGTGGCTTTGTTACTGCGATAGGCTTTACCTGGAAGAAGACTTGTGGAGCAATTAAACCAAGAAGTGCAAAAGCATAATAGGGTTTGCCAGCACCTAAAAGATACCCTGCAACAAACAAGACATAATGCATTTACAAGATTGTTTAAAGGCATAAAGTTTTCCACATATCAGTTTACATTTTAAAAAGTCCATTCCTGAATGATAGCCCTTATCTTTTAGCATAATCAAAGCTTAATTTGGCCTCAACTACCCTAGAAAAGTTTATATGATTTTAGATGCTCTAGTTTGTAGCTAGATTTTGACCCGTGGTACCACCGTAGTTTTCAAGCAAAATAAATTTGCAGCTCTAAATTTCAAAGAGAGATTTTCAAACAATCAAATTTAGTGACAATTAGCCTCTCTAAGGTAGCAGAAACTAAAGCTCTCTGGGTTGTTTTTTAATAATTGTGTGTCCACAAACTTATGCACACCTCGACTAAATCTATGGGGTACCTGTTAGCTCTCTCTAGCATAGGTACTGGGTAACTCTATCCATCAAGGCTTGGACAAAATGACCTAGTGTTTTTGCCTTTGCAAGAATTTGAACCTGAGACTTCATAGTTCCTAACCTACTTTATTGACCACTAGGCCACATCCATGGGTCCTTCCTTTGGTTTTCATATAGTCTTGAGGTCGAGGAGACTGCTAATAGAGTCTTCCATGCACATAAATAACGGCAGTTACTAATCATTTATTTCATCAACAATCACCATTTCACAAAGTTATAACCTTCATCACCTAACATCCTTACTTTCAGATGATATCTTGGTATTAATATAATGATACAAGCTTCAATGAAGATATACAACTTAGGAGGACCAAAAGGTCATCACGTGCTAACATGTATAGATCTGACAGTTGTTAATAAAACAAGCACAACGATTACCTGCTACTGATATCTGAGTTATGTCAATGGCACCAACACAAATCCATTTAGCAGCTTCAGAACCAAATGCTACTGGAAGTGACTAAAAATTATAGTGCCATAAGAAAGTATAATCAGAGATATGCCCAGTTGTGTATAAAAACTCAAACTGAGTGGATATATACCTGAAGCCCCATTGCTCTATCTCCTTCAATGCTTTTGAAATCATTTACAATGGCTATGCCTAGCTGCAAATTAATAGACAACAGGTAAGATGACTACTGATGCATGTAAAGGAAAATAATAAAGGTACAGGTAAGATGACTATTGATGCATGTAAAGGAAAATAATATAAAGGTACTTTTGCAGACTCTTACACCAGCAATGCTATACAATAGTGTTAGAACAATTATGTCAGGTGTAAGGGTCCCGAACAATGCTTGACCAGCCCACCTACAACAAGAAATTGAAAGGTTTCTGCATTAGACAGCAAATCAGAATCTTTTTCCCTCCCAAGCACAAACCGAAGTGCTAAAGTAATACATTTGTAAACCCCTTTGGTGCGAAAGGTTATTTTTTGTCACCGATGATCTCATCTGCGGGACTAAATAAATAAGAACAAACTCCTCTACCAAGTCTCCAAGAAAATGAAGCCTGATCAGCTAGGTTAACGTTCAACATAATCACCATTGCATGATTGGAGAAAGAGCTCGACCCAATCAACCTTTCTATACAGCGAAGTACAACAACAGCACCAATGGACTCCCACAAGTGAGGTCTAGAGAGGGTAGAGTATACGCAAATCTTACCACTACCTCATGTAGATAGAGAGGTTGTTTCGAAAAGCCCCTCCGCTCATATGTATCGGTCCAAGTAAACGGAGAAAAAAAAATCAATAGACATAGCATTGTAGCTAAAATGTAGAGAAATGTAACTTCTACGAGGAAAAGATTAATATCAGTAGTAAAGTAATGTGAAAATCGAAAAGCCATAATAGCACAACTATAATGGCATGACTTGTCCTATGACAAATCTTAAACTGCCACAAAGCAAAACAACATTCTACCTCTATTAGTCTTCTACCCTAATATTGTAATAACCTTTATTATTTTTTTAATAAAGGGTTAGTTGGTAATTTTAACCAATAACTTTTACTAAAAATCTTTTTTCTAAAAAAAAGAGAAAGCAGCCAAACACTTTTATTTTTGCTGGACAGTAGCGTAACGGAGGAAAAAGAATACTTAGCTTTTTGCTCTTTTCTCTTGGAAGAAAACACACGGTTCATCAAGGCTATTCAGAGAAATTCATACATAGAATCAACTTGATCTTTTGTAACGTTGTTTTGGGTGATAATTGTGTGCTCTTGTTAGTTGAAAACATATTTACCAGATTTTTCACCAATTAAGTTTAACAACAAGATTAAGAACACCTTTACTTTTAATTTATAGTCTAAGGTATTGGGTATTGCGGTTTAACCCTAAACTTGAAGACTAGGGATATTGAGACTTGAGTTTGGCCAACATAAGTAATATCGATAATATTTTTTTCATAGATTGAGGCAAGTGGGGGCTGTTTTGGTGGGTGTCTACGCATGCAAGGTTGTGGAACTTGTCATTAGTAAGGTTGTCATTAATAAGGTAAGTGAGAATTTAAGCTTTAGTGCTTGCTTTTCAAATAAGCTTTGGAAAAAAATATATTTTCTCTGTCTGGTGTATGTGTTGGGACAAGCATGTGCTTGACAGAGTTGATGTTTTTCATCAACTCTAGATATGCTATTTTTGAGAAGAATGTCGAATATTTCATGAGTTATATGTGGTGTGATGCTGGATATCTTTTTTTATTACTGTGATGTGGTTAGTGGTTACTAGGGGCATACTTAGTTGCCGTAATATGTTAGGGGCATACTTAGCTGCCCTAATATGTTAGGGGCATACCCATGCTGCCATAATATGTTGGGGGTTTTGTACATGCTGCCATAGCACATTTTCAAAGCAGTATACATGCTGCCATGGACTTGTCGGAGTGATGGGTTGATCTCCTTCACTGCCGTTTATGACAAGTTTTGAGTGTGGATTGAATTGAGACATGTAGTGACCCTTTTTAATATTTGTTTGAACTTATTGAGCTTATTATGAAGTATGTTCTTGTGTATATTATTTATATATATCCTTGTGCAGATGTAGTTTATAACTCTTGTTCCAGGGGTATTAAAGTAATAAGTCGAGGATGTTACTGGGTTATATTTATATATAGATCACTCCTTACTTGTATGTCAATGCATATACTGTTGCAGAGGGTGAGGCTTGTGGCTGACGAGTTTGTTTTCGTGGGCTCTATTGCTGAGGTGAGCCTTCGCATTATTTGTGGAGGCTACTACTTTAGCTCTATTTATTATAGTTTATGTTTTTCTTCTTTTTGGGATTTGTATGCCCGACAGTTAAACTCATATCACTCTATTAGATGCTCCATGATCTTATTGTGGGATTTGGGCAAGAATTATATTTTGTCAAGTGACTGTTTCTTTCCATACAATTTCTATGTGATATTGGTTTAATAATTATTCCATTTTAATGGGTATCGATGAGTTTTGGAGTTGCACATATTATATTCTTAGTGCTTGCAGAGTTTGAGTGCGTATGGATATTTGGTTCTCCCGAAAATGGTGTGGTCGTGTGCTAGTCACATCTCGGGGGTATTTTGGGATGTGACAAATACGCGACCTCTATTCTTTTCTATCTAAAGTCATGTCGTCGAAAATATAAAGTTGCACCATATCCTGTCGAATCACCTCCACTCAGTACCTTTTCGGTCTATGCTCACCCCTCCATAAAACCCCTAAATCCAATCTATCGCACCTCCTAACTGGGACATCAACACACCCCTTTGCAAATATTTAAACCATCTCAATCTCACTGCTCTCATCTTGTCTGCCACAAAGACCACTACCACCTTATCCCTAATAACCTCATTCTTAGTCTTGTCACTCTTAATATGTCTACACATCCATCTTAATATCCTCATTTCCACAATATACATCTTTTGAACATGTGAGTTCTTGACTGGTCAGCACTCTAGCCCATAAAATAAGGACAGTCTAACCACCACCCCATAGAACTTACATGTAAGTTTAGATAATACATTTTTATGACATAGTACTCTAGAAGCAAGCCTTCATTTCATCCATGCTACCCTAACGTGATGTGCGACATCATCCCAACCACTCTATATGACAGATCCAAGATATTTAAAGCTTTCTCCTTGGAAATCGCTCGAGTGTCAAGCCTCACTTCCATGCCACCTCATCCATCGCAACACTAAATTTGTGCTCTAAGTATTTTGTCTTGATCCTGCTCCATTTGAACCCTCTAAACTTCAGAGTATGTCTCCAAATCTCCAACCTATCAATAATTCTATCCCATGTCTCATCAATCAATACTATATCATCCACAAATAGCATACACTATCAAAACTCATCCTAAATAACGATATCAGCTCATCCATCACTAAGGCAAAGAGAAAAAGGCTTAGCACAAGTCGCTAATGTAGCCCCGTCTCAATAGGCTAATGCTTCGAATCTCCTCTACGGTTCTGACCCTAGATCTTCTCCTACCATTCTGACCAAAGTCTTAGCTCCATCATACATGTCCTTAATCGCCCTAATATAGACCATCAGGACACCTTTAGCCTCTAGACACATCCAGAGGACATCCTTCAGAAATTTGTCATAAGCCTTCTCAAGATCAATGAACACCATATGAAGGTCACTCTTTCTTTCCCTATATTTCTCCACCAATCTCCGTACAAGATAGATTAGTCGATCACCTCAGCATGAATCCGAGCTGACTCTCTGAAGTAGAAACTCCTCTCGTTACCTTCATCTCCACCACTCTCCCCAAGACCTTCATAGAAAGTGATAGAGATAAGAGTGAGGGAGAGGAGTGTCCATACCCTCATCTCCAGCCCATATCACATCATGGATTTCCGTCTCTGGATTATCTCAACTATTCGAAAATTCTACAAAGAAATAGAGGTTAAACTCCACCCAAAAGTTTTTATGTTCAAATATCATTGACAACTATAATATATACTTCCCCAGAATAAATTTTATTTCTATCATCATGAACAGAGAAGTAAATGAAAATAAGCCCCAATAAAGCTGTCTCATAAAAAACAGGACAGAGACAGCACCAAGGAGGCAAAAGGAAGGCCCAGTTATAAGCTTTAGCATAAGTGAGGCCATTCTATTATTATGAGGTAATTTGTTAAGACTGCTCCACTGCAGCCTGGTTCTTTCCATATTTGAAAGTAAATCTCGACAAGCATCAGAGTAGAAGAAAGTTTGATGTATACCAAGGCAAGCTGATATAACTTGCTCCTAGAGCAAAATTTCCAATCCATCCATTCTGTTTGAGCTGCACATAAATTTTTATATCAGAGCTGTTCACATTTTGATACTGTACAAACAAGCTTGTTCAGAGAATTGTGAAAGATAACGATATTACCTTTAATGGTGGAGCTGAGTAGATATAGGAGAGCAAGGATCCACCAAGTGCAAGGTAAAATATCACCGGAAAGTTGTGCCCTGCCTATAACAACAATGATCATGTAATTGAGACGTTTTAAGATAAATAACTAGATAATTAGCAGATTTAAGGACTTACCCACACATCTAAAATACCAGCTAACCCAAGACCTCCTAAAAGAAGCACCCAAATTTGAGTAATGACCTGGTATCAAGAACATTTTGATGAGAACATATTGAATGTCAAGAATTAGTTTTCACTTTTCACACATATCTGTAGCTAATCTCAAGCAAGACATACCTCTTGTTCAGATACTGCCCCAGAAGGAATTGGACGGTAGGGTTCATTAATAGCATCAATCTCTCTGTCATACCAATCATTAATAGTCTAAACATAAAGCAAACAGTCACTTCCCAGGATTTTCTGAAATAAGTATTCAATCTTGAAAAGCATTAACGTGAAAGCATGATAGAAGTACCTGAGTATAACCAGTTAGAAATGGGCCAGACATCAACATACAAACAAATGATTTGGCCACATCCTCTGGAGTCCAGTGGAAGTTCCCTATGACAAGGTTCCAAATATAAATTAGATACATGCGGCGAGCCCACAAAGTGCATATTTATCTAATCACAATTTTACAAATAGAAATTTTTATTGAAAAACAGGTTTCTCTTGCAAAAGTGACCCACAAAGTTAACATGAAGTATAAACATTCCAAAACTAACTTAAACTGAAGGCATACTGTCATGACAGATCTAGTATCATTTGCACAGCACCAAGCCATAGCTGAAATGCTTCTACTAGGCTATAAAAAAAGGCAATATTCCTTTTTCTTATAAGGAGAGGAAGGAAGTATTTTTAGGAGATGCAATCGGATCATGGCTTTATCATCTCATATCTGTTTACATAGCCTGATGACAATATACACCTGAGGTAAAGTTTATATGAATATCAAGTGTTCAGCTTAAAATATAAGAACAGTTCACCATTTGAGATCTAAATGTTTTGGCAGCATTCCTTAAATGTTTGGGAAGTTAAAATTTATCAGAACAAACAGGATATGAACAAAGAAATTAGAAATATCTAGGGACAGATATTGAAGGACACATTTAAATACTCCTTGAACATGTCTCTAGCAATTGAGTTATAAGAATATGTGCCTAATAGTACCAGAAGCAGCAGCTCCACAGACCACGCCCCACACAAGGGGAGGCCAAGTAACAGGTTTCATAAGCTGAACCCGAATCTTCCACTTGTCCTGTAAAGAAGTGAATAGAGAAAAGTAAGTTATTAAGTCTCAGTTAGGATATATATACTCACACTCATTGCATCCTCCTTATCTGTGCTTTTTCTTTCTTGCCCTCTTTAACTATCCAACAGATAAAGCAGACTCTAGTAGGAAATTTAAAGGTGTGCCTTCTAGTTTATGACAATCATGCAGAAATATAAAAAAGGAGAGTATTTATAAATTTCTGCAATTAAGCACGAGTAAACTCTTCCCAAAGAATGACCTAACATTTACCTGCCAAAGGCTTCCTATGCTACAAACAAGACTTTTCCACATGATCAAAAGTCAACATGAGCAGAGATGATTTTTTGCAAATAGATCTTATTAGTTATTATCCTGTCCTCCCTGTGGTGTGTTGTTTTGCAGGTAGGTCAATGTTTACCACTTTCATGAACGTACGAAGTGGACAAGGATATCAGACATAACAGGCACTTATATCAATGAACAACATTTCAATACCAAACAAAGCCAGGTCATATAGAATCCTCTATAACAAGTTCACTATATCCCAACCTGAATCTTCCAATACTATTTTACAATAATAACTACATCTCAATCACAAATCATCTCCATACTACTTTGCTTATAAAATAATTTTTCTCCGAAGAAATTTAGGATTCATTAAACAATAAGTTTTCAAGTCTCACAATGATCCCTATAATATACACGTCTTTAACCAGACCAAAAAGACTTCTGGCAAGTAAAGGACTTAATAAAAATGTAACAACAATAATACAGAAATAAAATATAACTTTATCCAAGCTAACTGGTATTGCCTCCATTGTTTTCTATTCGTAACTATATCCGCATTGATTTTTATTTTGGAGAGATTGCAGGTCCATTAAAACAACTTCACTCCATGTAATTTTAGGCCTAACCTGTCCCATGTTAGTACCTTCAATCATCAATTCATCATAGCGCTGTGCGAACAGACAAGTGCAATTCATACAGACCATGACCAAACCATCTCAGATGACATATCATTTTATCCCGTGAATTTGTTACTTGTACCTTCAGTCAGATGCAATCAATCCTAATCTTATGTTACACAACCTGTTAGCACATTCAGCTTAAGATCTGCATTTCTGCAGATATTGGGCCATAGTTATAGAGGTCCAACATTCACACCCAAGAAACATTGTTGGTCTCACCATTGTTCTATAGATTTGACTTTCACTTTGTCAATTATCTTCCTATTGCATACCACTCCTGTAACACTCCTCCAATTCAGGTATCCTATTTTAAATTCTATGCATTACATCTTCATGTATTATACATTCTTCTTAATATTGTGCCTAACTACGTGATATCCTTGCAATTGCGCACCACAATCCATCTAAACTCACTTCACCTCATCCTTATGTTGACCAACGGCAGTTTCAATTCAGGCATTTATGTGTTAAATGATTCCCCAACATCCATTGAAACCAAACAAAATTCTCCTTTTCAGAGCAATTCTTGCTCACAGACTAGGACTATAACAACAACCATTTTCATCTCAATAGAAACTGCTCTTGGACTATAACAACAACCATTTTCATCTCAATAGAAACTGCTTTGATACAAACCTACTAAAATCGCACTTTTTACTTTTAAAGTGGAAAAGGAAAAGAACATGCAATTGCATCTAACACCACCAAACATAAATAGTCTTGACTTTATAAAACAGTTTTCATAATATTGATTACTTGATGAATCTTCTACTCTCTAACTTACCTATTCCAGATAAATTCAAAACAAACACACCCTTGTACTTCACATAAACAAAGTCAAGGATAGATTCAAATTTAAAGCTCAAAGTAACAATAATTCCAAAATAAACTCATTTAGCTGACTAATTATCCCACCGTTTCTTGCTTGGCTCCTTTGATTCCAAGAATCTGATTTATGCTTGAGCCACCAGCTGCTGGTGCCTTATCCGGTGCCTGTGCTTTAGCTGCCATACAATATTTGAAACTCCCATGAATACCAAAACCCATGGACTCAATCAGACATAGTAAAAACATGAAAAATAATTCAAATCGTCAAATTAAAAATTTAAAGAAAAAAAAGTTTCACCTTCTTTTTCAGTCTCTGTTGCTCGAACAACAAGCCTTCTTCCTAAAAAGGGATCCAAAATAACAAACATAAATGCATTCACTTACCAAACCAATGAATGATAGAAATTAATTGAAGTTGACTAGCTACAGCCTACATGTATGAAGCATCAAGAAAATTTGAGTTTTTGAGTGAGCTTACGAGAGAGGGAAAAGCAAATGGAGGATGAAACTTGTGAAGAGCGAAATGGGTTGTTGTTGTTCTTGAAATTTGATAGTTTGATAGATGGTACAGAGTTAAGGAGAGAAGCCATTGCAATGGAGGAAGGAAGTTCAGTGAAAGGAGAGAAACTTTTGCTCTGCTGATAACTTTTGTCTTTATAATATTTTTTTTAGTTTAATAAGGTAAACAATTTATGCTCCAAATGGCTCTTTATTTGCAATTTTTTATACAACTCTCTCTTTTCTAATCTTAAAAAAATTAATTAGTACAACTTTTTGTAGGCATTCAGGATTTTATCACGTGATTTAAAATAATAAAATAAAATTAATATTTATATATATCATTTTATTTCATAATTTAAATTACGAAATAAAATTATAATTTTGCCAACAAGTTTATATTTTGTGATAAAAGGTTACTATCTTATTTTTTCTCTATTTCATATTGAGCAAATTTTTAAATTTCTTTCGTTGTTCAAAAAAATTAAATTACTCAAAGTTCAAGCTAAACGTTTAAAATTTTTTTCATATTTATTTTTACCTTTAATGAAGTTTTATATTTTGTACAGATAAATTACATTATTTGAAAATAAATAAAGAGTAATAGTGGAAATATACTTTAATTATATTCTTGAATTTTTTTTTTTAATAGGTGGGTATTACTTTACAAATTTACTTAATATAAAATAGAGGGTGTATTTACTAAATATTTCTTTCATATGCAAAAGAAAAGTTACATGGTTATTATTACTCTTATCGATCTTTAAATTATTTATATCAAATATTATCATTACTTTTTCTAATCAATTTTATTATTACATCAACGAATAATACACTATAAATAATGTTTAACTTCACTTTTTCATTAAATCAAAATTCGACCAATAAATATTGTATTTTTGTAAAATAACTTCATGATAGTGTATTATATTTTTGTCAAAAAAATTTACTTTTTGAATAGAATTGTATAAAGAATTAAAATAATTTTGATAGTTCTCATATATTTATGAAGTTTTTATATTTTATGTGTTAAAAAATATAATTTAAAATTACATACTCAGGATTTCATTTCATATAATTTTACATCATGATTTAATTTCACACGATCAAATATATGGGCGGAAACCAATTAAACTTTTTAATTTTGTGTTAAACAAAGAAACTAAAAATAAAAATTCAATATTTTTTTGTCTTCATTATAACCTTTTATATCTTCTATGACAATATTGGTAATCGTACCATGTACTTCCTTTGGTTTGGAAAAATTACTAATTAATATTATTTTTATTCTTAAAAGATTAAAATATCATTCAATTATTTTTATTTTTTTAAAAAAAAATATGTTGTTATAAAATAAATCTAGAATTAACTAGAATATATGTAAGGGGAATCAAAAGCTTAAAACTGAGGAGAAGAGAGAATAATATATTGCAGTGTATTTATTTTCTTTCCACTGATATTTGTATACAACATCCTGCATGGAGGCATATATATATATGGGGCCATGGTAGCCACTAATGTGGACTACCAAAGCCTTGAACATTGCAAACTTCCACTATTGTGGACTTTATTGAAAGACAATTCATAAAGCCTTGGGAATTGTATATTTCCACTATTGTGGACATTAAACATGACAATTCACACACAACACTCCCCCTGAATTGTCCATGTAAAGGGAAGTTCTAGGTGACCTTAATACGCATCATTAGCTGCCTCATTAAAAATCTTACCAGGAAAACCCAGTGGGATAAAACCTTGGTTAAGGAAAAAAGAGTACAGCGCGTATTTTATTCCCCCTGATGAAGACTTCATTTGATACTTTGGAGACGGTGCATTCCAATCTTATATCTTAGCTTTTCAAATGTTGACGTTGGCAATGCCTTAGTGAATAAATCTGCAAGATTATCACTCGAACGAATTTGTTGTACATCAATATCACTTTTCTTCTGAAGATCATGTGTGAAGAATAATTTCGGTGAAATGTGTTTCGTTCTATCTCCTTTTATGAAGCCACCTTTTAATTGAGCTATGCACGCAGCATTGTCTTCAAATATGACCGTGGGTACTATGGCATCCTTTTTCAGTCCACATTTTTCTTCGATGAAATGTATCATTGATCTCAACCACACACATTCTCTACTAGCTTCATGAATTGCAATTATTTCAGCATGATTTGAAGAAGTAGCAACAACTGACTGCTTTGTAGATCGCCATGATATAGCAGTTCCTCCATATGCAAAGAGATAGCCGGTTTGAGATCGGGCTTTATGTGGATCTGATAAATAACCTGCATTTGCATAACCAACAAGGTCTGCACAACCTTTGTTAGTATAAAACAAATCCATATCAATTGTACCTTTCAGGTATCGCAAAATATGCTTGATACCATTCCAGTGCCTTCGCGTTGGGGAAGAACTATACCTTGCTAGCAGATTAACAGAAAATGTTATATCAGGTCTGGTTGAGTTAGCAAGATACATGAGTGCACCAATGGCACTGAGGTATGGTACTTCTGGACCAAGAAGTTCTTCATCCTCTTCTGGAGGACGAAATAGATCTTTATTCACTTCAAGTGATCTAACAACCATTGGAGTACTTAACGGATGTGCTTTGTCCATATAGAATCGCTTTAAGATTTTCTCAGTATAGGCAGATTGATGAACAAAGATCCCGTCTGCTAAATGTTTAATTTGTAAACCCAGACAAAGTTTTGTCCTTCCAAGATCTTTCATCTTAAATTCTTTCGTTAAATATTCAATAGCCTTTTGGACCTCTTCAGGAGTTCCAATGAGATTTATATCATCAACATAAACAGCGAGTATTACAAACTCCGATCCTATTTTCTTAATGAAAACACATGGACAAATGACATTATTTATATATCCTTTATTTATCAAGTACTCACTAAGGCAATTATACCACATACGCCCTGATTGTTTCAGACCATATAATGATCTTTGTAATTTGACTGAGAACATTTCCCGAGACTTATTACATGCTTCGGACAATTTGAATCCTTCTGGATTTTCATGTAAATTTCACTGTCAAGTGAACCATAGAGGTAAGCTGTAACTACATCCATTAGATGTATTTCAAGATTTTCATGTACAGCTAAACTGATGAGATATCGAAAGGTTATTCCATCCATAACAGGCGAATATGTTTCCTCATAGTTGACACCGGGTTTCTGAGAGAATCCTTGTGCAACAAGGCGTGCCTTGTATCTTACAATATCATTTCTCTCATTTTGCTTTCGCACAAAAACCCATTTATAGCCAACTGGTCTTACACCATCAGGGGTTTGGACTACAGGTCCAAATACCTCACGATTAGAGAGTGAATTCAATTCAGATTGAATAGCTTCTCTCCATTTTGGCCAATCATCTCTGTGTCGACATTCTTCGACAGATTTAGGCTCAAGACTTTCACTGTCTTGCATGAGGCTAAGTGCAACATTATATGCAAAAACATTATCCACTGTAATTTTTGATCGATCTAAACTTATCTCATCACTAATAGAACTTATTGGAAGTTCTTTATTCACTTGAGTCTCAGGTTCACTGATTTCTTCAGGAATATCAGGATTTCTCAAGTCTGGATCTTCTTCAGGAAGTCCTTTTGTAGTATCATTTTTATCATTCCTTATGCTTCTCTTTCTAGGATTTTTATCCTTTGAACCCACTGGTCTACCACGCTTCAGGCATGTTTGGGATTCAGAAGCTGTGATATTAGCAGATGGTCCCTTTGGGACTTCGATCCGGATAGGCACATTCACTGCAGGGATATGTGACTTAGTTATCCGTTTCAAATCAGTAAATGCATCTGGCATTTGATTTGCTATTGTCTGCAAATGGATGATCTTCTGGACCTCATGTTCACATGTGCGTGTTCGTGGATCAAAATGAGATAGTGATGAAACTTTCCATGCAATTTCTCCAATTTCTCTCTGGGGTTCCTTTTTCTCTCCCCCTAATTGTGGGAAAATTATTTCATCAAACCGACAATCTGCAAATCTAGAAGTAAATAAATCTCCTATCAACGGTTCGAGGTAGCGAATTATGGAGGGTGAGGCAAACCCAACATATATACTTAACCTCTGTTGAGGGCCCATCTTAGTGCGTTACGGTGGTGCTACAGGCATGTATACCGCATAACCAAAAATTCGTAGATGGGCTATATTTGGTTCATGACCAAATACCAATTGTGATGGAGAATATTTATGATAATTAGTCGGTCTAAGACGTACAAGTGCTGCTGCATGTAAGATAGCATGACCCCACACGTCAATGGGTAATCTTGATTTCATGAGTAGTGGTCTAGCTATCAATTGTAGGCGCTTAATAAATGACTCTGCAAGGCCATTTTAAGTATGAACATGAGCTACCGGATGTTCAATTTTTATCCCAATTGATATGCAATAATCATCAAAAGCTTGGGATGTAAATTCTCCAACATTATCCAGACGAATGGATTTAATTGGATAATCTGGGAATTGCGCCCTTAATCTTATTATTTGTGCTAGTAGCCTCGCAAACGCCAGGTTGCGGTATGATAAAAGGCACACGTGAGACCATCTTGATGATGCATCTATTAGGACCATAAAATATCTAAACACTCCACTAGGTGGGTGAATAGGTCCACATATGTCCCCATGTATACGTTCCAAAAATTTTGGGGACTCAATGCCAACCTTCAAGGTTGATGGTCTGGCAATTAATTTGCCTTGATGACAAGCAGCACATGAAAATTTGTCATTCATAAGAATTTTCAGGTTCTTTAATGGATGACCGCTTGAATTTCAAGAATTCGTCTCATCATTATTGATCCAGGATGATCTACTCGATCATGCCATAGCACAAAAGTTTTTGGATCAGTAAACTTCTGGTTTACGATCGAATGTGCTTCAATTGCACTAATTTCTGCATAATATAGGCCAGACGATAAAGTTGGTAATTTTTCTAAAATATATTTCTGGCCTGAGACACTCTTGGTTATACCAAGGAATTCAATATTCATTTCATTTAGTGTCTCAACATTATATCCATTTCTACGGATATCTTTAAAACTTAGCAGATTTCTTGGGGATTTAGAAGAGAACAATGCATCTTCTATAACGATTTTTGTCCCCTTAGGCAGAAAAATAGTAGCTCTTCCGGAGCCTTCAATTATTTTTGCACTACCAGATATTGTAGTAACTTTTGCCTTTCTTTTAAGTAAAGAAGAAAAATATTTCTCGTCTTTAAAAATTGCATGAGTCGTTCCACTGTCAATAACACAAATATCTTCGCGATTGATTATTGATCCAAACAAAATTTGAGGCATATCCATTCTTCAAAGAGAGAAATAATAAAGTAAATATTTATTTGGACCTCATGTGTTATTTAATGAAAAGTCTTGCATAAGTTAAATATATAAGAATAAGGAAGACAAGATACAAAATTATTAGTATTTTTATCTTCACGGGATATAAAAACATAAGCGCACATATAAATAAAGAAAATTATTTTATATATTATCATGCTCATCATCGTTCACATTTTCATTAATATTTAAATTTTCTTCTGAAAAATTTAAGTAGTCCGCTACATCCAGATACATATGTTCCATATTATTTTCAGACAAAAAATTTGTCTCTGGATTTTCGGCTCTTTTTAATGATGCCTAATATAGTTGAACAAGACGTTTAGATGACCGGCATGTCCTTGACCAGTGCCCTTTGCCTCCACATCTGTGACATATACTTTCTGAATTTTTCTTTGGAAAAGCTTCTGGCTTTTCTTCCTTCTTTTTAGATTGCTGATCATGCCTCGGTGCGAGACGACTATCATGATTTCTTCTTTGACCTCGGCCACGGCCACGACCACTTCTGGGGCCATAATTTCTTTCTCGTTGGTTATAATTCACCTGATTCACTTCAGGGAGTGGCGAAGAACCAACGGGCCTACTATCATGATTTTTCATCAATAATTCATTATGTCTTTCAGCAATAAGAAGGTGTGAAAGTAATTCAGAATATTTTGTAAAACCCATAACGCGATATTGCTGCTGCAGGAGCATATTCGCGGGTGGGAATGTGGAGTATGTTTTTTCAAGCTTGTCAGTTTCAGTTATTTCTTCTCCGCATAAATTTAACTGTGATATAATTCTAAACATTGCTGAATTATACTCAGTTATATTTTTAAAATCAAATAATCTTAGATTTAACCAATCATGACGTGTTTGTGGAAGGACGACCAACTTCAGATGGTCGTATCTATCTTTTAGATTCTTCCACAATTTCAGAGGATCTTTTATTGTCAAATATTGTAATTTTAGTCCCTCGTCAAGATGGTGGCGGAGAAAAATTAAAGCTTTGGCACGGTTTTGACTGGATGCCTTATTTTCATCTTTAATGGTGTCTGCCAGACCTATTGATTCTAAATGTAGTTCAGCATCTAGTGCCCATGATGAATAATTAGATCCAGAAATATTAAGTATAGTAAATTCAACTTTTGAAATATTAGACATTTTGATAAAATAAATTCTTACCCCTTTTACCTGTTTACAATGGCTTGAAATGGGCGGAGCTTCGTGCTGATAACGTGTTATAAAATAAATCTAGAATTAACTAGAATATATGTAAGGGGAATCAAAAGCTTAAAACTGAGGAGAAGAGAGAATAATATATTGCAGTGTATTTATTTTCTTTCCACTGATATCTGTATACAACATCCTGCATGGAGGCATATATATATATGGCAATGGTAGCCACTAATGTGGACTACCAAAGCCTTGGACATTGCAAACTTCCACTATTGTGGACTTTATTGAAAGACAATTCATAAAGCCTTGGGAATTGTATATTTCCATTATTATGGACATTAAACATAACAATTCACACACGACATATTTGATATAATAAAATCTCTTTTGTTCCTAACGAGATGTCATGTCAAAGAAAAAAAATAATTATTATACATTTAAAAGCCTTTAATTTAGTCAAATTTTATATCCGATTAAAAACAATACAAAGAGGTCTCTTTATTTTTCCAAAGCTACTCTATTTGTTGTCCCCTTTTTCTCCATTCGTTTTTTCCTCCCTATTTCTCTCTAGAAACCTCAATTTAATAGGGGAAATTATAAATATATAACATGTGTATAACATCGTTTTTGTTGTTGTTGTATAACATGGTTTCTATAATGGTATACACAATTATAATAGGGGAAAATATATATATATATATATATAAGTAAAAAGCTTATAAAAAAAAGTATCCATGTTTTATTTATATATAAAATAGTTCCAAATCAGCGACACTATACATGACTATACAATATAGTTTGTCAAAAGTTATAGAAAGTATACACTATTATACAATGTATATTACTTATACATGAGCTATACATTAAATATACATTATGATACACAAATATACATTGACTATACATGCCTATACAACGAGTTTTTTTTTTTTTTGGCAATTATTTTGAATGAAGTGTCTCTCGATGCAATATTCACATTGTAGATACAATGTATAATGATGTTTTACTAGTAGTTGTTTGCGTTATAGCAATGTATAGGGATGTATACACTCTGTAATACTTTGATTATTATATAATATATATACTCTTGAGTATACTTGTATTGTGACTTTTTAGGTTTGATGGAGCATTTTTGTTAAAAAAAAAAATGGTAGATTTAATGGCCATTTTTTCCTAGTTGTGGGACATTGACGACCTTTAGGAAATCAAGATTTTAGAACGGGTTTGCTTTTGTATTGATAATTACACTACGTTGGTCTTATATTCATACACAAAGAAAGAACCTGATGAAATGATCTAATCTAACAAACTAGACAGTTGTAAAATTTGTTATTGATTGATCATGTAACTACTTATATTTGGAGAATTTTCATAAATAGCCTAAGCTTGAAATTTAATATGGTCAAATAGCTATATTTTACATAATTACACAATATAACCTCGGCGATGTGACCTGGAGAGAAGTAGCGAGGCGAGCGAAATTGAGAGAGGGAGGAGAGAGGCAAATTGTACATGTATATTTGTCAAATTGTATGTATATATTTGTCAAATTGTATGTATATATTTGTCAAATAATTGTATATATGTAATTAATATACATATATATTTGTGTATTGTCAAGCGAGATTGGGAGAGGGAAGAGAGAGACGAATTATATATGTATATGTGTCGAATTGACTATTTATATGTGTCAAAATAATTATATATATATGCAGCTGATATACATTTGTAATTGTACATCTGTAAGAAATTGGAGAGAGGCGAGATGCGAGAGAGGGGAGGAGAGGAAAGGAGAAAGAAAATAACAACAAAACCTTAACTATAGCAACAAAGTCCTAATTATAGCTATAAATTGTAAATTTTTCAAACTATAATAGTATAATGTAAATACATATCATATCTTTGTCTAATTATGTTATTTTTCCTATTTTTGTAACAATGAAAGGAATCAAAATGTATACAGGTCATTCATAATCGGTCTTACTATTTGAGGATTTGGATTTAGAAGTGTGGCCCATCATAGAAATAGAATTGGGCCTAATCTCATTACTTTTCATATGAAGCCCCCGACTTGGGGTCATTTGGTACAAAGATGAATAACATATGGATTAGTAATGCACAAATTATTTTTTATGAAATGTTTGGTTCATTGCTTTTTAACTATCTTATATTTGGTTTAAAACTTTACTAAAACTATTTTTTTAATCATACTCTTGAATTATTATAAAATTTTCTATTTCATGAAATTAGATCAAGGTAATAATTATTGGACAATTTTTTTTTTGTGGCCTTCTAACTAGCTAGGAGAAGAATAATTTTGTCTTCATATTCTCACTTGAATTATTTGATGGTAAATAATTTTATCTTAATAAATTGATCACTCAGAAAACCTCAATTTTCAATTTAATACAGATAGGCTATCTACTTTTAAAATATAAAAATGGTAAACAATGTTAAAATTGAATAAACCATCTACATTTACGTATAAAAATCATAAATTATAATTTAATATGGAGTTAGTATCTTAAAAGGTCACTCAACTTTGAACATTTATCTAGCAAAGTCATTGACTTTGTTTTGAATCAATAAAATCACTCAATTAGGTATTTGTATCAATAAAATCACTCAATTAGGTCTTTGTATCAACAAAATCACTCAAATAATGTAATTTAGGAAAAAAAAATTGACGTAACAATTTTTTTTTTATATTATGTAAATATGAACCCACATATAAATAAAATTTGTGAGCTAATTTATTTAAATAAATTTACTAGTACAAAACTACAAATATAAAATTTAAAAAATGATTTAAAGGATTAGAAGGGTATTTTTGTCTTTATATATTTAATCTCTTGGCATTAAATTCTATGTATTACTAATAGGCGTAACTCATAAACAGACATCTAAATTTGTCCTCATTTTTCACTTAGACACCTAAACTAAGACAAGTTCCTAATAGACACCTCAACTGCTAAGATTTGATCCCATTAAACACTTTTATCCTACTTGGCACTCTCCATAGTACTTTTTCATGTTAATTGTACTGTTTTTAAAATTTTTCAGCCAAAAATAAATAGTTGCGGTCCAAAAAAAAAGTTTCTTCATAAAAGTAGGTTCTCAAAATTCTCAATTAACCATGTGCAAAAAAATTTTATTTAAAATTGCAATAATTTTTTTTGCACATGGTTGACGGAGAATTTTGAGAACCTAATTTTATGAAAAAAAATTTTTTTTGGATAACTGAGAATTTTGAGAACCTACTTTTATGTAAAAAAAAATTTTTTGGGACCGCAACTATTTATTTTTGACTGAAAAATAAAAAAAATAATATAATTAATATGAAAAAAGACTGCGGAGAGTGCCAAGTAGGATAAAAGTGTTTAATGGGATCAAATCTTAACAGTTGAGGTGTCTATTAGAAACTTGTCTTAGTTAAGGTATCTAAGTGAAAAATGAGGACAAGTTTAAGTGTCTGTTTATGAGTTAAGCCTTACTAATACCACCAAATGAAAAGTATAGTTATACATCATATAATAGCATGTAGAGTGTATAAGTAATACATGAATTAGTTATAATTCCCAAAATTCCTATCAAATACAGTACCAAAGAATAACGTACATATACATGGAGTAATTATCTTGATACACCCTATCAAACGTGTCACAATCTAACCCACCAGGCCACGTGGACACCTATTCTAACACCTTAATAATAGAATTCTTAAGTCTCAACCAATTAATTCATGCAAAAAAATAAATAAAAAGAAACAGAAGATAATACTTAAAAGATAGTATAATTACCAAGTACGGAGTTAAAAGTCCAAATTTAATTTTTAAAAAAGATATCTAACATCCCCAAGGAATCTAGTCTAAATAGGTAAGAGCTTCTAACGATATAATTTATCAGATAAAAAAAATAATGACACAATTCCTACCATAAGGAAGGAAGTGCAGGAGTTATTAGAGATCGTCTTCATCTAAGAAATATGATCGAACCTGCAATCAAACTATACCAAATGGTATACCAAGAGTAATATCAATACAAACAACATGTACTGATAGGTATCAGTCAACCCAAAACCCACCACATAACAAAAAGTAAATATTCAGAAGAAAGCATACAATAAGAACTGCACCACTCAAATCTTCTATCCATATTTTTTACCATCCCGATTACCTTAACTGTCATTGACTTATAATAGGATACCAACCTTCTAGTTGCTCTGCTGCCAACTCTAATACCGATCATGACCTAGCCTTCTATCTCTTATAGAGGGGTTTCCGAACCCATATCACCCCTAAGTCAGTTAATCAACTTTCTATGTTCATCTAAGTTCTCACTACAACAACTTGGCCCTTGACTATTAGTAGTTCACTTGTAAGATGACGGAAGTAGAATGATTTTAAGCTTTTTTATATTCTATTAGCCCTAGTCCATCATGAAAGGACCTAACCTTTTATGGCGGCCCAACCATAGTGTGGTCAACCTGCCATGGTGGCCTCAATGGAGATTTAAATTTGTATTTCCTTTTTTAAGCCCCTATTAACACACATAAATATAGGACCAAAATATAATCTGACTCTAAGTCACTAATTCCTAGCTTAGGAACCCATCAACTATTCTCCACTTGATCACATGAAACTCATACTTGATTACATGAAATATAATAGACATAGACAATGTGGTAAGAGATGATACATAATCACATCACAATTGTAGCAAAATAGATAACACCTATCATGATATGAAAATTAGTAAAACATTGACTTTCGTGTGACGTTGTAGATCTTAAGCTAAAACCCGAGTCATTTCTCGTATGCATATGGGATCAACTTGATGACTTTCAATATTGTGGGATTCAATTTTTAGGTATTAAAATTGGAATACACGTGGTTTGGATTCATAAGGAATCTCTTACATCGAGCCAAGACTAAATGATTCCAATTGGCTAAGTTTCGGGTGAGTTCATATAAGGATCAACTTCAGATGGTCATATATTTTATCACATGACTTATTAGATGACCCACTACCTACCAAATTATAGATCTTTGAATTATCTTTTCAACATATCTAATTTCGCCTTATTAAGCTTTTCATTAAATCCAAGATTCTCTTCAAGTTTCTTCTCTATTTTGTTCTAAGGTATGTGGGTTCTTCATCCATGAATTTTTTCACCCATGGAGCCCAAAACCCTTTTCACTCAATCCTCTAAATTTCAAGTTTATTTCTTATGGATACTAATTATTACTCTTAATATGCATGATTTATATTGAAAATCTTCATCTGTTAAATGAAATTGCATGAATTGATTCTAACAGTTTATTATTATGAGCTATTTTATGATATTCAAAGTTATGAATGTTATGATACCATGAGATACTATGAAGTTGGTGATTTTATGAGATGAATTTTATGTTTTCATATCTAAGTTTGAAAGATGCTATGAATGATTGTGGTGGGTTGTTTTAGAATGTTTTAAATTGATGATTTTCACTCCATAATTGCATAGTCCTCTTGAGTTTCATGATTTAAAAGCTTATGTGCATTAACCCACCCAAATTTGATATTGAGTTCTCTAATGAAGTATGATTTCCAAAGGATAAGGGTTCAATTAAATGTTATGAAAATTTATGAAAGTTATAAAGTATTTACGAATCCCTCTTATGAATGTTTAAAAATGGTGATAAAGACAATTCTCACCAAAGGATAGATCCCCTTGTGATAAGGACCGTTCTCACTTGATGGATCTTATGTTTTACTGAGCTACTCATAATACAGTGATGCTATGTATATAAGTTTATAAATTAATATGATTATGTATATGTTTTCAAATGTATTCCATAGGAATGATTTAACAACAAATGGGACACAGTGGTTGGATTCGGTAAGGGAATTCTAGTAGCAACCTCATGTCTCATTAACTATGTGTCACTGTAAGGGCCCTTGTAGGATAGGCTAGTGAATCCACGTAGGTCATGTTATTAATTAAAGATGCATGTGCAAGTTGACATAGTTCTACTTGGCAAGTAGTCTCCTCGTGCCAACATAGAGGGATATGTTAGATTCTATGTAGTAGCTCGCATGGTTTTATATGTGGGTTACAATCTCCTCACACATATGTATGATATGTCATGAAGTTATGTTTTATCTTTCATGGATGTTTTCATCAAATGGTTACTCATACATGTCATATTGAGCTTATTTCTATTGTATATGATTATGCATCTTGACTATGTAGTGTATGATCTATTGTTGCATCGTATCCCACATACTAGTACATTCAAAGTACTAACACATACTTTTTGCCTACATAATTTAACTATGTAGAGACCGGAGCACTTCCTTATCCACCTCCTTGTGGCTAGTTCGGTTCGTGAAGACATTGTGTTCTGGTGAGTCCTCTAACTCGAGGGCAATACCCATTTGCTATCTAGCTTACTATGTTGAGACAATTCTATTTTACTTTTGATTTGAAAGTGAGTCCGGGACATGTCTTGGCCCTATCCTACTCTTGGTTAGAGATGTTGTTGAATACTTATACTATGTATGCACTACCTGATGTCTAAGCTTCTATAGAGACTTATCGTTTATTCCATATCCCTTATATGATGTTGATCGATGTTGTTGATGTTGATGACAAGTGATGATCTTCCTAAGCCCCTACTTCCCTGTAGCTTGAGTCCTATTAACCCTCCTCTTAGTATTTTGTTGATGATTGGATGATGGAAATCCTTTTCCCCTTTCTATTCCCATAGTGTGAGTTCAAAGCCTCGATTTTCCATAGATTAATTTATTTGACATTTGATTTATATTTCTGCAATCAAGGATGTGCTTATGTATGCTATGAGGTTTGTTCGGATACCCTTAGGTTCTCATTCTCCATGTCGCACCTGGGCCCTCGAGTCGGATCATGACATTCCGGTTCTTTCTTACAAATTATTACATAGGATGAGCATGACCAATTACAGTTATATCAATTCCTATATCATCACACGTGTAATCGTATTCATTCATACACAACAATCAACAATGGTTCTCCCAATGAATCCATAACTAAACTGTTAGTGTACTGGAGTGACATCCGACAATATGTACCAACGTGGTACCCAATTCAATAATCACATTCACAATTACAAACATAATTTGTATACTTGCAAAATCAAGTAACATGTTGACTGTATGCAATTATCACTAGTTATCACCTTGCTTCATGCTACTTCCTTTTGTCTACCCCATATATTATACATGTAATAGTAGTAAAGTAGTTATCAAGCACATATAACAAATGGGAAAATACAACCATCATCTACACTACAGTTAAAGTCACAAGTAAATCAATAGACTCATTGTATAAGATTATCAACATGAAATCATTTCACATCTACTTTTTTATGTCATAAATGTGCATTACTCATACCCACACACACCATAGACGTATAGATGTATTTATATATGTGTCAATAGCTCAACATTGAAACCCCTTATTATCAAAAGTCTTCGAATCTCTGTAAAATTTTATTTACACATAAATGTTACAAGAACCATTAATCAACTCAACAAAAAGTATTAAGATTAATACTCAAGAACTAGACTATCACTGCTAATCACAAACTAATCATAATATGAATAATACATTCATGTTCTAATAACAATAGCAACACATGTGTCATTCAAACTCCGTATCCGAAGGCCTAGGCATGAGCTCTCCCATCAATTTATGTTATACTATATAATAGAAAATAAGTTTATAACAACTAAATTTTGGAAGCCTAGCCTACCTAGACGACAAGTTGGTGCAATAAGTAAGCTAGTTGTTGATGATCTTCCTTTTTCTTTACCTTTTCAAAGGCTAAATCATTTAATAATAACAATTATAGAAGTAATTAATAAAGCACTCTTTCAAAAAGTACTTTAGGATTCAAACCCACTAGTTCTACCCTCCAATCTACTCCTACTATGATCAATCTAATATAATTTTAAGGATTAAAGAATTAAACAGGTGTTAGATTGATGGAAGGACTTACCTTGAAAGAGGAAATCGATGAAAAACTAAAGAAATTGGCCCTTCTTTGTCCTAATCTAATCTTAGACGAGTTGTGAGAGTAAAATAATATTTTAGGTCTGAAAAATGCATTTAACTGCATGTATTCCACTGTGGTAGCTAATGCGCTGTCAAAATACAACACTTTTGATACTTAAAATTTGAAATTTTGTGTGTTCTCAATGCGATGTTAGTTGATTTTATGTGTTTTATTTGCAGGATTCTAGGGTTGGCCTTGATTTTGGGAAGAAAATGTAGAAGTTATTATTTTTTATGATATACGAGACCCTTTACGGGCCATGAATGTCACGCCCCGAGAGGATATCCTAGGCGTGGCCGGCACCCAGAGACTATTGCTAGCCCTTGAGCGAACCACTTAGCCTCGTCACGTCACTCAACATCAATATAGAAGAAAAACATCATAATAAGAGAAACTCAGGAAAGGGCCAAGTGACCAATCATCAATCTTAACATCAAAGGACTAAGCAAAATACTCTTTTAGTTCATCAGGAAAAACATCAACATCAACTTCGACATCATGTCTACGAAGCCTCTAACCTGACTCAACTGTCTAAGAGGGGTGCCATGACATGCCATGGCTACCGACTCAATGAAATAAAGGAAAATAACATAGAAGGGTCTCCTCTGGATAGCAAGGAGGCTCACCAAAATCTGAACTCGAAACCTTGGACTTCAACGGTGCGCCTGCTGAAATCCTCAAACTCCTGTATCTGCATCATAAAACGATGCAGCGCCAAATGGCGTCAGTACGTGGAATGTACTGGCATGTAAAATAGCTGAATAACAGGGTAAGTACACGATAATAAAGAAACATCGACTCCACATCATACTCCATCAGAAATATCAAAAGTCTATCTAAGGCAAGAGATTAGATTAGACAATTGACTCATCAGCCTCTCATCAATTATCAACATCATAGCAAGCTCATCTCAAGGAACCTCAACATCAACCCACATCAAAAGAACATCACCTCGATTCAAGGAACATCACATCGACTCAAGGAAACATCACATCGACTCAAGGACTCAACTCGAACATCACGTCAACATCAACATCAGAGTTCTATCAAAGGAACCTAACTGGGAGTTTCTCTAACCGACAACCATCACTTATGAGCCAGTGATGATACAACGAAGCGATGCCGTTGCCACATCCATCCAATACCCTGCCCGGGGTAAAGGATATCACATCAGTGGATCCACAAGAAAACATCAAACATCAGTCCTCTTTTGGGACAAGATAGGAGCCATCCGCATTGCGGTTTAATCCTCTCTTCCTACGCGGGCCACATAGTTAATGGGTTTGAGTGGGACTCACTCTCTACCCATTTTGGTGCTCAATACTCCTCCCAGAAACTCGACATGCTCATAAAACAGCATCATCATCAGTCCCATAGGGACATAATACATCATCATCATCAGTCACATAAGGACATGATATAGTACCTCAACATCAGCATCGATCCTAGGGGGACATAGTACATCAACATCCACATCAGTCCTATAGGGACATAGTACATCAACTCATAACATCGACATCAACATCAAAACTCAAGAGACATCATTTAACAACTATACTTTAATGCTAAGACCTCATTAAACATCATGCTCATCAACATCATCACATCATCATCAATACCTCATCATAACATCATCATAACATCATCATCGCTCTAGATATGTTCCCTAACTTCATTATGCATGCTCCTTTTAAACACAAGAATTATAGAGTTTAAAATGCACTTATAAAACGGATTATAATAGAAAGCAAAATAGTGATGATCATCAGTTTATGTAAGAAAACTTCTTATACATAAGATAAAATAGATTTTCTTCATGCATCAACTCTTCATATTAACTTTGTCACATCAAGATATGATATTCAACATTTAGGAGGGCACATGGGAGGACATTCCCATGCTTTAGGTTAGCCTTACATACCTGGGATGTTTTGCTAACAAAATTATACAACACCTCCTCTTGATCTCTTCAACTCACTTCCCTTCAAGACCTAACTTTGGTGACCTTTAGGAAGAATACGCTTCAAAATTTGGGTGTTTGAAACCCTTTTCTTAGAAACTGACGTTTATTAGTCGTAAGGGGATATTTTGGAATTATAAGAATGGACCAAATTGCCCTCCGTAATTTAAAATAATTTATCCCCGTCCTGAAATAACACAGTCCACGACGCGAACCTGTCACGGACAGTGTATTTTCGGAAATTCAACTCCGTCGAAAAATTTACAGAAAACATAAGTGTGCCTCCGCGACCGATCCGCGACGCGGTACTGTCGCGCAGGCACACTGTTTTTCATTTTGGAACGAAAAATTATCTTCCGACTCGATCGCTCTAAAAATTGACCGAGACCCTTTTCCCACTCCATTTTCAATGCTGATCACAAATCCACTCTCGGAATTTCAATCCGAGCATCGAAAGACGCATTTTCCGCACACCTCTTCCCTAGGGGTATTTTTTGTAATTTACCGGGTGTTACAGTATCTCCCCCTTGGGATCATTCGTCCTCGAATGCTGAGTGAAAATGGTACATGGCACGAATAGACCCAAGACTCACTTCGACACTCAATTAGTAACATCACCACCTCAATTTCAAATCGACCTCATTATCAAGTAAATGTACACATACATCAATGCCCAAACATCACATCATGGTAAGAACATCAATTTACATAGAGGTAGGAATGTTACCTTCTACACTTTCATCACCCTCAAGCATGAACAGGTGCGGGTACTTAGATTTCATCTCTTCCTCAGCTTCCCATGTGGATTCCTCAACAAATTGATTCCTCCACAGGACTTTGACAGAGGCTATCTCTTTGTTCCTCATTTTGCGAACCTGTCGATCAAGGATCTGGACTGGAATTTCCTCATAAGACAAGCTGTCTCTGACTCCCGTGCTCTCCACAGGAATTACCAAGGCAGGATCTCCTAAGAATTTCTTCAACATCGAAATGTGGAACACCGGATGGATTCCATCTAGCTCGGAAGGTAAATCTAGCTCATAAGCAACCTTCCCAATCCTTCGTACGATCTGATAGGGGCCAATATAGCGAGGGCTTAATTTTCCCTTTTTCCCAAATCTCATGACACCCTTCGTGGGTGATACTTTCAAGTAAACCCAATCGTCTATCTCAAACTCTAGGTCTCTTCTCCTCACATCTGTGTAAGATTTCTGACGGCTTTGGGCAGTCTTCAATCTTTCTCGAATAATTTTCACCTTCTCCATGGACTGGTGGACAAGATCAGGACCAATCAACTCTGCCTCTCCAACTTCAAACCACCCAATAAGTGATCTACATCTCCTCCCATACAATGCCTCATAAGGGGCCATTTGGATGCTCGTATGGTAACTGTTGTTATATGCGAATTCAATCAATGGTAAATGATCATCCCAATTTCCTTTGAAATCAAGGACGCAGGCTCTCAACATGTCCTCCATCGTCTGAATCGTGCGCTCTGCTTGACCATCCGTCTGTGGATGAAAGGTGGTACTCAAGCTCACTTTGGTACCCAATCCTTTTTGAAAGGACTTCCAGAACTGAGAAGTAAATTGGGCTCCTCGGTCCGAGATAATGGACAAGGGAACTCCATGCAACCTCACAATCTCTTGGATATACATCTTGGCATACTCCTCTGCCGTGTTGGTCGTCTTGACCGCCAGGAAGTGCGCTGACTTCGTCATTCTATCCACAATCACCCATATGGAATCATGCTGTCTCCTCAACCTCGGTAGACCAATGATAAAATCCATGTTAATCATCTCCCACTTCCATTCTGGAATCTCAAAGTTTTGGGCCAAGCCAATTGGCCTTTGATGCTCAACCTTTACTTATTGACAATTTGGGCATCTCGAAACAAACTCCGCAATATCCTGCTTCATTCCACTCCACCAATAGACCTCTCTCAAGTTGTGATACATCTTGGTGGAGCCCGGATGAATGGAGTATCTAGTGTTATGGGCCTCAGTCAGAATCCTCTCTCGGTCACCATCAACATCGGGGACACATAGTCTATTCTGGTATCTTAATACCCCATCTCCCCCTTTGGAGAAGACCATCACTTTTTGCCTTTGAACATCCTCCTTCAATTGAAGTATAATAGGGTCTCGATCCTGCTTCTCTTTTACCTCAGTCACTAGGGACGATGCATACCCATTCTGAACATTAATTCCTCCCTTGTCGTTCTCCTCAAGCTGGACTCCCAATCGAGCCAACCTATGCACTTCCTTCACTAACTCCTTCCTTTCTCCTTCAACATGGGCTGTGTTACCCATAGACAACCTGCTAAGAGCATCAGCAACAACATTAGCTTTACCTGGGTGGTACATGATGCTCATGTCATAGTCCTTAAGCAATTCCAACCACCTCCTCTGTCGCAGTTGAGCTCTCTCTGACTGAAGACATACTGTAAGCTCTTGTGGTCCGTGAACACATCCACATGCACTCCATACAAGTAGTGACGCCAAATTTTAAGTGCGAACACCACTGCCGCCAACTCAAGATCATGGGTCGGATAGTCCTTCTCATGAACTTTGAGCTGCCTGGAAGCATAAGCCACCACTTTACCTCTTTGCATTAACACACACCCCAATCCAACTCTTGACGCATCACAGTATATTACAAAACCTTCCGTCCCATCAGGCAAGGCCAAGACAGGTGCAATAGTCAACCTAGTCTTTAGCTCCTGGAAACTCTTCTCGCATTCTTCAGACCACTCAAACTTGACCTTTTTCTGGGTCAGTTTTGTCAATAGGGCGGATAGAGAAGAAAAGCCCTCAATAAATCTGCGGTAGTAGCCTGCCAACCCCAAGAAACTCCTTATGTCAGTTGGAGAGGTCAGTCTTGGCCAACTGGCAACCGCTTCAATCTTTTGACCATCTTCTCGGATCCCATCACCTGAAACCACATGACCTAGGAAGGCCACTGATTTGAGCCAAAATTCACATTTGGAGAACTTCGCATACAACTCCTGGTCCTTAAGAGTTTGAAGGACAACTCTAAGATGTTTAGCATGATTTTCCTCACTCCTCGAATATACCAGAATATCATCAATGAACACAATCACGAACATATCAAGATAGGGCCTGAACACCCTATTCATCAAATCCATGAAAGCTGCAGGTGCATTCGTCAACCCAAAGGACATGACCAGAAACTCAAAGTGGCCATATCTATCCTGAAAGCTGTCTTTGGGATATCACATTCTCTCACCTTTAACTGGTGGTAACCCGATCTGAGGTCTATTTTCGAAAAGCATGAGGCATCTTGAAGTTGGTCAAACAAGTCATCTATCCTGGGAAGAGGATATTTATTCTTGACTGTGACCTTGTTTAACTGCCTATAATCTATGCACATTCTCAGTGACCCATCCTTCTTTCGTACAAACAGAACGGGAGCACCCCAAGGAGAAACACTGGGTCTGATAAAACCTTTTTCTAACAGATCCTTCAACTCTTTCAACTCAACAGGGGCCATCCTATATGGTGGAATCGAAATAGGCTGTGTCTCAGGAAGTACATCAATACCGAAGTCGATCTCCCTATCAGGAGGGACTCCATATAAATCCTCAGGGAACACCTCAGGGAATTCATTCACAATTGGGACCGACTCAAGAGTAGGGGACTCAATATCATCAGATTTAACTCGTACAAGGTGATAGATACACCCTTTTGAGATTAATCTCCTCGCCCTCAGGTAAGAAATAAATTTACCCTTGGGTGCAACATAACCTCCCTTCCACTCTAGGACCGGTTCATTAGGAAAATGAAATGTAACAACTCGGGTCCTATAGTCTATGGATACATGACAAGCATGGAGCCAGTCCATACCAAGGATCACATCAAAGTCAACCATCTCCAACTCTACCAAATTGGCCAAAGTGTCCCTATGATAGATAGACACTATACAGTCTCTATAGATCCTCTTAGCCAGAATTGACTCACCAGTAGGAGTCGAAACAGTGTAAGGCTCAAGCAAACACTCAGGAAGAATCTCAAACTTATTGGCCACATAGGGTGTCACAAAAGATAAAGTGGCACCCGGGTCAAGCAATGCATAACAATCATAGGAAAAGATTCGGAGCATACCCGTAACAACATCTGGAGCGACCTCTTGATCCCGTTGATTTCCCATCGCATACAGACGGTTCGTCCCGCCTCCTGCATTTGTAGTAGTAGCCTTCTGATGATTACCCTCAGGGGGAGCTGTAGAAGACTGAGCTCGATTACCTCTATCACTCCACCTCTGATTTCTCATAGGGCACTCATTCTGGAAGTGACCAGGCTGTCCACAGGTAAAGCAAATACTAGTGCCATCACAGCACGCGCCAAGATGCAACTTACCACATCTGCTACAAATGGGCTTTCCTCTCGGACCTTGAGCAACACTTGCTCGGGACTGAGATCCCTGTGCTCTGAAGTTCTAATGGCCATAGGATCTCTAATCATACCTGTTTTGCTGAACAGGTGCACTCGCCACCGAAGGTGCATGGCTAGAAGACTTCTTTTGAAAGAAGGTCCTATCACCTTTGTTCTGTTTCTGCTGATTAGGCTCATGCCCTGCCGATTTAGCTTTCTTCTTCTGCTGCTCTTCTCTATCCCTCTTTTTGTCCTCCTCAGTCTGCTGAGCATAGACCATAAGTCTAGCAATATCCATGTCTAGAATCAGCAACGCTGCCTTGCACTCCCTCTTCACATGCCTGCCCAACCCAGACACATACTTCCTCATTCTTGCCCTCATATCAAGGACCATCTCTGGAGCGTATCTGGACAACTGGATGAACTTCAAGTTGTACTCTTTGACCGTCAGCTCCTCTTGTTTCAGATTCACAAACTCCTCAACTTTTGCCTCCCTCAACTCTTGGGGAAAGAAGTGATCGAGAAAGGCACTCTCGAACTCCTCTCACTCAGCCGGTTCAGCATCCTCACCTCTAACATCCTCCCACTGGTTATACCAGACATTGGCAACATCCTTAAGCTGATAAGAGACCAGCTCGACTCCCTCCACCTCAGTCGCATGCATAGCCCTCAAGATTTTACGCATCTCATCAATGAAGTTTCGTGGGTCCTCCTCAACCTTTGACCCCGTATAGACTGGTGGGTTCATCCTCAAGAAATCTCTGAGCCTAGTTGCAGTTGTAGGCTCTTGGGAACTGGAGCTAGGGGCTTGGGGACCGCGGCTGCTACTCTGAGAGGCCACTAACTGGGTAAGCATAGAAATAGCTCCCCTGAAGTCTGCCTCCGAAGTAGAGGCTGACTGAACAGGAGGTGCTGGTGGAGCCTCAGCAGCTCTATCAGGTCGTCCCCGTCTCCTTGTCCCATGCTGATTTGGGGCCTTGGGTAAAGGATTCTCAGTATCAGGGACTGAGGCATCTCTTTGGGCAGCAGTACGTTTAGGAGGCATTATCTGCAAACGCGTAACGCACGAATTAGAAAGGGCTTCATAGAGCCAAGCTCTAACGCACGAACTCAGAACATCAAAAAAGGGTAACCATTCCTAAATGCCCTGTAGCATCCTGTTTATGAACTGTGGTGCACAACACACGCATAAACAAGACTCTACTAGACACGGCTTCATAGACTCCCTAGGACTCTTGAACTCTGTGCTCTGATACCAAGTTTGTCATGCCCCGGGAGGGTACCCTAGGCGTGGCCGGCACCCAGAGACTATTGCTAGCCCCTGAGCGAACCACTTAGCCTCGTCACATCACTCAACATCAATATAGCAGAAAAATATCATAATAAGAGAAACTCAGGAAAGGGCCAAATGACCAATCATCAATCTTAACGTCAAAGGACTAAGCAAAATACTCTCTTAGTTCATCAGGAAAAACATCAACATCAACTTCGACATCATGTCTACGAAGCCTCTAACCTGACTCAACTGTCTAAGAGGGGTGCCATGACATGCCATAGCTACCGACTCAATGAAATAAAGGAAAATAACATAGAAGGGTCTCCTCCAGATAGCAAGGAGGCTCACCAAAATCTGAACTCGAAACCTTGGACTTCAACGGTGCGCCTGCTGAAATCCTCGAACTCCTGTATCTGCATCATAAAATGATGCAGCGCCAAATGGCGTCAGTACGTGGAATGTACTGGCATGTAAAATAGCTGAATAACAGGGTAAGTACACGATAATAAAGAAACATCGACTCCACATCATACTCCATCAGAAATATCAAAAGTCTATCTAAGGCAAGAGATTAGATTAGACAATTGACTCATCAACCTCTCATCAATCATCAACATCATAGCAAGCTCATCTCAAGGAACCTCAACATTAACTCACATCAAAAGAACATCACATCGACTCAAGGGATCATCACCTCGATTCAAGGAACATCACATCGACTCAAGGAAACATCACATCGACTCAAGGACTCAACTCGAACATCACGTCAACATCAACATCAGAGTTATATCAAAGGAACCTAACTGGGAATTTCTCTAACCGACAACCATCACTTATGAGCCAGTGATGATACAACGAAGCGATGCCGTTGCCACATCCATCCAATACCCTGCCCGGGGTAAAGGACATCACATCAGTGGATCCACAAGAAAACATCAAACATCAGTCCTCTTTTGGGATAATATAGGAGCCATCCGCATTGCGGTTCAATCCTCTCTTCCTACGCGGGCCACGTAGTTAATGGGTTTGAGTGGGACTCACTCTCTACCCATTTCGGTGCTCAATACTCCTTCCAGAAACTCGACATGCTCATAAAACATCATCATCATCAGACCCATAGGGACATAATACATCATCATCAGTCACATAAGGACATGATATAGTACCTCAACATCAACATCGGTCCTAGGGGGACATAGTACATCAACATCAACATCAGTCCCATAGGGACATAGTACATCAACTCATAACATCGACATCAACATCAAAACTCAAGAGACATCATTTAACAACTATATTTTAATGCTAAGACCTCATTAAACATCATGCTCATCAACATCATCACATCATCATCAATACCTCATCATAACATCATCATCGCTCTAGATATGTTCCCTAACTTCATTATGCATGCTCCTTTCAAAAACAAGAATTATAGAGTTTAAAATGCACTTATAAAACGGATTATAATAGAAAGCAAAATAGTGATGATCATCAGTTTATGTAAGAAAACTTCTTATACATAAGATAAAATAGATTTTCTTCATGCATCAACTCTTCATATTAACTTTGTCACATCAAGATATGATATTCAACATTTAGGAGGGCACATGGGAGGACATTCCCATGCTTTAGGTTAGCCTTATATACCTGGGATGTCTTGCTAACAAAATTATACAACACCTCCTCTTGATCTCTTCATCTCACTTCCCTTCAAGCCCTAACTTTGGTGACCTTTAGGAAGAATACGCTTCAAAATTTGGGTGTTTGAAACCCTTTTCTTAGAAACTGACGTTTATTAGTCGTAGGGGGATATTTAGGAATTATAGGAATGGACCAAATTGCCCTTCGTAATTTAAAATAATTTATCCCCGTCCTGAAATAACACAGTCCGCGACGGGAACCTGTCGCAGACAGTGTATTTTCAGAAATTCAACTCCGTCGAAAAATTTACAGAAAACATAAGTGTGGCTCCGCGACCGGTCCGCGACGCGGTCCTGTCGCGCAGGCACACTGTTTTTTGTTTTGGAATAAAAAATTATCTTCCGACTCGATCGCTCTAAAAATCGACCGAGACCCTCTTCCCACTCCATTTTCAGTGCTGATCACGAATCCACTCTCGGATTTTCAATCCGAGCATCGGAAGACGCGTTTTTCGCACACCTCTTCCTTAGGGGTATTTTTTGTAATTTACCAGGTGTTACAATGAAAGAGGTTTCATGGACAATCCCAGTGAGGGGATAATTTTTTGAAGTTGTTGCTACGAACATGCAGACGGGTTGTGGACTACTTTACAAGTCATAGATCATGTTTCGTGCCCTGAGGATAAGAGAAGAAGAACTCTCTGAATATTCATCAGATGAAACCTCCTACGGGTCGTTATACACTTTACGGACTTTAGAGGGGTGTCATAAATCACAGGTCCAGTTTTACAACAATAATGTACAAGAACTCAATTACGGACCGTGGAACACAATATGACCCATAAAGCTGTTCGTGAAGCGTGTTAACCCAGTTATCCTATTTCGTTTAGGACTTGTATTTTAAATATTATAAATTAGTTTTTAGGTTCTTTTTCATTAAATTTTCGGATAGTTGAACAGTTTAAGAGAAAAAAATAGTGAGATTGAGTAGAGAAAAACATTGGAGAGTTTTGAGAAACACTTGTACTTTGATTTGGTCTTATAATCTTGTGATTCTCATTGAAGCTCGGATTGGCTTGTGCTTAATTCAATTGTGTAAGTGCTTTATTATGTTATTCCAATTCACAAGTCTTGTATCTACACAAATCATGAGTAGCTAAATCCACAACTAGGGTTGCGGGAACCATGAAGAACTAACAAGGTAAAATAGGATTATTCATAATTATTGAAAAGTGTACATGCATGTATTAATTAACTCTCTTTACTTTGCATGTTTTTTGATGGTGGTCAACATTAGAATCCGCTTAGTGTTACTGACTGGACCAAGGTAGTAATGAATAGGAAAAAAATTAATTAATAGAATTCGGTTGATTACCTACTTCTTCGAAAAGGTGATAGAAGCCTTTGTAAGAATTGCAAAGTTATTCTGAGTGAGAGTATTTCCACTCAACATAGGCTTCTAGTGATGGACTTAGAGATTAAGAGAGAAAAGAAGAGGAAGATTGTCTATGCCCAACCGAGGATTAGATGGGGGGGCCTGACTCCTGCCCTCTCGCATGAGATGGAAGAAAAACTGAGAATCTTAGAGGCTTGGAGTAGTGGTGGAGATATGAATAATATGTGGGAAAATACTGCTGGGTGCATTAGAAAGGTGGCTTCTGAGGTACTACGGGTTTCGAGGGGAACCTGTGGGGGACGTCGAGGTGATTGGTGGTGGAATGAAGAAGTTCAAGACAAAGTAAAAGCTAAGAAGGTGGCCTATACAAAGTGGTTGGAGTGTAGGGAGGAGGATGAAAAACAAAGGCTTAAGGAGATTTATAAGACGGCTAAGTCAGAAGCAAAGAGGGCAGTGACGAGTGCTAAGACAGCAGCGCTTGAGCGCCTATATGAGGAGCTAAGTGATAAAGGCGCGGACAAGCGAATGTATAGGCTTGCTAAAGAGAGAGAAAAGAAAGCTCGCGACTTGGATCAAGTGAAGTGCATCAAGGATGAGAAGGGTGAGGTGCTAGTGGATGTGACTTCCATTAAACAAAGGTGGCAAGCTTACCTTCATAAACTCTTAAATGAAAAAGGAGATAGTAATATTGAGCTAGGCAAGTTGGCACATTTTGAAAGTCACCGAGACTTTGGTTATTGCAGGCGGTTCAGAGTTGAGGAGGTTAGAAGGGCTATTAGTAGGATGAAGAGAGGGAGGGCACTCGGACCGGATGAGATTCCGATAGATTTTTGGAAGAGTATGGTTAAGGATGGCATAGAGTGGCTGACTAGACTGTTTAATACTATCATGAAGACGGCCAAGATGCCGGATGAATGGAGGAGGAGCACAATGGTCCCACTGTATAAGAACAAAGGTGATATTCAAAACTGTAATAATTACAGGGGTATCAAGTTGTTGAGTCATACTATGAAGGAATGGGAGAGAGTGGTGGAGATGAGGGTGAGAAAAGTAGTTTCTATCTCAGAAAATCAGTTTGGATTCATGCCAGGACAGTCGACTACTGAAGCGAGCCATCTTGTTCGGAGATTAGTAGAGAAATACAGGGAAAGTAAGAAGAACCTTCATATGGTGTTCATTGACCTTGAAAAGGCCTATGACAAAGTCCCGAGGGATGTCCTATGGAGGTGTTTGGAGATAAAAGGCGTTCCAATGGCATATATTAGAGTGATAAAGGACATGTACGATGGGGCCATAACCCGGGTAAGAACGGTGGGAGGAGACTCTGAGTATTTTCCTGTTCAGATGGGACTTCATCAAGGGTCTGTGTTGAGCCCTTTTTTATTTGCCTTGGTGATGGATGAGCTGACGCGATCTATTCAGGAGGAAGTCCCGTGGTGTATGTTGTTTGCAGATGACATAGTACTGATTGATGAGACCCGGACCAAAGTTAATGATAGGTTGGAGGTTTGGAGACACGCTTTGGAGACCAAAGGATTCAAACTGAGCAGGACCAAAACAGAATACTTGGAGTGCAAATTCAGTGTTGCGAAGGATGAAGCAGACATTGATGTGAGACTTGCGGCTCACCTTATCCCCAAGAAGGAAAGCTTTAAGTATCTTGGGTCTATCATCCAGAGCAGCGGGGATATTGACGATGATGTCACTCATCGTATTGGGGCGGTTGGCCTCTGGAATATTGTGTGATAAGAAGATACCACCTAAACTCAAAGGTAAGTTCTACAGAATGGTGGTTAGACCATCTTTGTTGTATGGGGTGGAGTGTTGGCCAATAAAAAATGTACATGTTCAGAAGATGCAGGTCGCAGAAATGAGGATGTTAAGATGGATGTGTGGTCACACCAGGAGTGATAAGATTAGGAACGAGGTCATTCGGGAGAAGCTACAGGTGGCCCCTGTAGCTGACAAGATGAGGGAAGCGAGACTGCGATGGTTTGGACATGTACAGAGAAGGAGTACCGATGCCCCTGTTAGAAGGTGTGAGAGGCTATATTTGGGAGCTACAAGGAGGGGTAGAGGTAGACCAAAGAAGTATTGGGGGGAGGTGATTAGATATGATATGGTGAAACTTGATCTCACCAAAGACATGACCTTAGACAGCAAGGAGTGGAGGTCGAGAATTAGAGTAGCAGGATAATAGGGTAGATAGGAAGGAGTGGTAATTGTCTGCCTTTATATGTTATTTATCTGCCTTTATATGTTACTATCATGTATCTAAGTATTATCATGTGTTCTTCTCTTTCTTGCCTGTTTATCATATCTAGCTTATTCTGCTGATGGGTTTTTGTGACGAGGGTTTCCAGGAAACAACCTCTCTACCTGTGTGGTAGTGGTAAGGTCTGCGTACATCTTACCCTCCCCAGACCCCACTTGTGGGATTTCACTGGGTATGTTGTTGTTGTGTTGTTGTAATTCGGTTGATGTGTTCTTGTCTAATCAATCGAACTGGGCCAAGGGGAGATTGTACTGGGACTAATATGTAAGGGTTATT
The DNA here is from genome assembly GCA_029948455.1 of Solanum rostratum. Lineage (NCBI taxonomy): Eukaryota > Viridiplantae > Streptophyta > Magnoliopsida > Solanales > Solanaceae > Solanum > Solanum rostratum. The sequence continues at coordinate 63,904,230 of CM057048.1, forward strand.
AATGCATACTGTGGAGATGGGCCAAGTCACGCAGTGAAATTGGCCTCTCGCCTAGGCCAAAGGGTTTGGTTAAATTAACTTACCGTCCTGCATACTACACACTAAAAAAGAATTAGGTTATCTAGTGATACTAAGTTAGGGAATCGTAGGGAACACAATACCCTAGTTTCTCTCCATATTAGTCAAACTCTTGTGTTAGTTAAGTTTACTTTTCTACTTGTTATTGCAGAGCCCCTATTGAGGAGATAAGTAGGTTAATCACTCAAATTGCATTACTTGAATTCTCCTAAGTCTACGTATTCCTTGTGGGTTCGATCCTAACCTTGGTTAGGTTCAATTTCTTGACAACGACTGCTTTATCCTCAAAAAAGAGGTGTAACTTGGGCGACATCAGTAGCCTCATCTCAGACATTCTTTAGTAAAAATGTAATAACTCTATACTCCAAACTCCAAATAACGCAAACTTGGTGATGTTGGAAAGAAGTAGACCTTAGTCTAAACTTAAGCCCGAAACTAAATTTGTAAGACATTTTCAACTTAACTACCACCTTAATTTACAACTAATACACTCGCATACTAAGAAATTGATCCTAAATCTATGACGAATGAGATTCATATACCCTTACTGCAAATACTTTCAGTAATGACAGAATAGGTCATTACGAAATGACTCCTTATTTCTTTAAAATTTTGACTTAAATGAATTCTTTTAGATTAATTAGTATCCTTTATTGGGGTTGGTGGGGGGGGGGAGGTGTACTCTTTTTTAAAATATAGTCTATAGCCTAATTTATCTTTAATAATTAAAATGATAGATTGTGGATAAAGAGAGTAACCTGAAGAAGGTGTAGATATCTTCAAATTCGGTCAAAAACTATCTTCGATTTTTAGATCTGGTGTTGGTGTTTGAATCGATTAAAAAGGAAAAAAAGGGAGTTTCATAATTGTGGGTATACTCCATAGTATTTTTGCATTGGTTGGAGCTACTAATAGTCTTAATGATGATCTAATGCTAGTGATTCATGAAAAAGAAGAGTTGCAAACTTCGAAAGTTGTATTAACAAAATGTTAAATATAAACGATAATTGTAATACAATTCAATTCAATATTATACATTATTATGAATTCGATAGTTGTTATTTCAAAATAAATATAATACATTTCTAACACCATAAATTGATTTAAATAGTAGTTGAGTGTTTAAAATTAACATATTACTTGTAATACAAATGTATTACAAGTGCCTTGGTTATATATTCACTATGTGCATTGAAACATGCCTATAATACATAAGACATTGAATTCAAATGATATGATTATTGTTTATTCTTTTCTCTTTTTAATATTAAAAGTGTGTTATATCTAAATTTCAAATATTTATTTTTATTTGTTATTATGTGTTTAGCTATTTTTGGTTTACAAAGTTAGGCTTTTCTCAATAAAAATAAAAGTTGCATTGGAATTTATAATTAAGGCAATTAATACTCCATCTGTCCCATTTTATGTGACATCCTTTGATTTGACATGATGTTTAAAAGAAAAAAATGAAAACTTTTGAAACTTGTGCTTTAAAATAATTCTTAAATACTAGTGACTTAGAATCATTATATTAAGACCATCTCTAACCCAACATCAAATTTTATATCAAATTCTATTTGAGTATAAAATTAAGTGTCTGGAGCTCCAACCCAATACCAATTTTACACCATTTTGGTGTATAAATAGTGTTACACCAAATTCAGTAGAACACTATTTATTACACCAATTCACTTTTTGAACATTTTAATATTATTTTATTATAAATTTTTTAATTAAATATTATATAAATTATATGTATTACATATTTAATTATTTTTATGTAATATTTTATAATATTATTTTTTTATGCATGACTTTTTAAACAATAAAATTTATATTAATTCTACTATAAATTTTATTTGGATGAGCATGATCTTAATACACCAATTCAAGATGCATTGGAAGGTCCAACTCCGATCATAGAAGTAGCAATAGATGAATATTATCAATTTCAATAATTTCTAACTCAACATAAAAAATCAAGGACAAAGAAGTTGATTTGAACCAAGTAATGCATTAATAGAGCATTTATGAGAGCAATGTAATGATCTTAAAAGTTGAATATTTATGTGTAGAATTTAAAATAAAATTTTCAATTGTGTAATGTTTATTTAATTATATTTTGTTAATGATTTTTCTTTTATTTTTATTATTTATCATTATGTATAATATGTAATATTTGCTAGCAATTTATATTATTTTAAAAAACTATGATATAAATAATTTTATAGTAAATGACTACAAAAGAAAAGTATATGAAAATTATATATATATTGAATGTTTTAGAAAGAATTTTATTTTATGAAATAAGAAATAATAATAAAGAGAAAGAAAAATATTCCTTTTTGGTGTAAAATTTGGTGCAATGGGTTGGAGTTGTTTTACACTAAAATAGTGCTGACACCATGTTAGTGTAAAATTTGGTGTTTCGGGTTGGAGATGACCAAAGGATCAAAGAAAATTTTTAAAGTTAAATCATTTTCAATTAGAGTAAGGTGACATTCTTTTTGGGACGAACCAAAAAGAAAAGAGTGTCATATATAATGGGACAAAGAGAGTATACAATTTATAATTTAACAAAAAAAAACCTTTCTTTAACACATTCAGCAAAAAAGCCATCATCTTTAGAGAAGAAACATGCTGGTGTACTCATCCATCCTACAGATCAGAAATACTGTACTAAAGCTACGTAAAGGAATAAAACAGTCAAATGACATAAAAATCATAAAATGTTAGAGAGATTGTTATACGCACAAAGAAAAGGTTGGACAAGGTCTTTTTTCTTTTTTGTGAAAATTACAAAAAGCAAACATGTGTTATATATTTACTATAAACAACTTTAGTTTGAAAGGATGACATTATAGTTATACTTAGAATTTTATAGTGTCATGCCCCAGGAGGGTACCCTTGGCGTGGCTGGTACTCAGAGACTATTGCTAGTCCCCGAGCGAACCACTTGGCCTCATCGTCACATCAATTCAACAATGGAAGAATAACTCAGATACAAGACATCGTATGAGAAAAATATAACTTTACTGTATTATAAGTTCCAATGAAAAGAGTTTGGAATACAAAACACTCAATAAAATTCTCTACTCGGTGTCCATGAAGCCTCTACTCAAAAATCTAGATAGTGCCATGACAAGCCATGGACACCCCCAAATCAAAGAAAGAAAGAGAAAACAAAAATCCTAAATTAATTCATAAGATAAAAGAGCTCCTCCGGAAAGCAAAAAGGGCTCACCAACTTTGAAAGTGTACTGATCTGGACCTCAACGATGCGCGGGCTAAAGTTCTCTATCACCTGTATCTGCATCAAGCATCAGTCCCATAGAATGGGGTAGATAGGAGTTAATCAGTAATGAGAAGGCGTTCATTTCAATATCTCTAAAGGGTAAAAATGCAGTGTATTTGATTAAATTGATAGATATGAAACCCTCTCCATTCTTTGGTAACTATCTATCAAATGAAAAAAAAGACTTATTTTTTTCCTAAGCTGATTAAAAGTTATTTTTAACTATTAAATTTTCTTGGAATAATAATGTCAAAAGGGGAGCTTTCTAAATTTCGATTAAATTTAGAAAGATAAATAGTTTTAATCTTGCTATTTTATATTTTCTTGAAAAAGGGGCTCAACCTACAAAAACTGTTCAGGATATTTTAAAGAAGGCAGAGGTTTTTAAAGAACTTCGTCCTACAATATTCAATTAAGGAAATAAATTAAGGAAATACAAAAAAGGGGGGTAGTGATTTGTTTATAACTTTGGATGACTTTTCTCTTCTATTTTTTTGTATTTCCTCCCTTTCCTTTTTTCCCTTTCTATTTGTATTTATTTATCATTGCTTCCAGAGAATTCTGTGTACTATAACGACAAAAAGTCTTATTTATTGATCTTCTAATTGAAAATTTGGGCATTTCAGAATGAAATAAAGTTTGCTTATCTTACTTAACTTGATTGAATCCATTATGGATTCAATAAATCTAAGTAAATAAAGTAAATTGTAGTTTTGTTTTCCACTTATTCTTTATTTATTCTCCCATTTATACTTTTTTGTATCTATTGTATTTAAATTAGATTTGTAGTGTAGATCCAAATGGATGTCAGTACATTGAAAATATTGGTATGTAAAATAGCTCAAGAAATAAAGTTCAACTTACTCATCTCGACTCAACAACTCATGCTCGACTCAATACATGCAAGTTTAAAGTAATTCATGCTCTTTTAAAAGTATGCTCAGTAAACATTAGACTCAGTTTAAAATGTCATGTTCAATCAATGTTTCTTAGGAGTTTCTCTTAACCGACATCTAATCCCATCACCTTTAGTTTGGTGATGCACAACAAAGGTGACGTTGTTGCCATGCCCGTCCTAAACTTTCCATGGTGAAAGACGATCAACCTCTCTCTTGGATCTATAATAAATGTCCACTTGCGGGACAAGAGTCACCGGAACGAGCTATACGACTATCCTTCGTTGGCAACGTAGTTCTGTGGGTTAAAGTATATGATTACTTGCTTCCAGCTCGGAGCTCGATACTCCTCCCAAGATTAAAACATGCTCAACTCATCAATCAACTCATCTCGACCTTGTTAGGTCATCGCATATCAACTCGTCTCATGTTACTCATTAATTCATTCATCCAATCAATGCAAACCATCAAACTCAACTCAGACTCAAACGGTCATTTAGACTCACTCAATTTGCCTCATCTTGTAATGCAAGAAAGATAATCATATACGGTGGTGTACGTGACTCAATGCAACATGCTTCTCATGCTTAGTCATACTCAATTTACTCAAATCAAATACTCAATGTACTCAACTCTAATACCCAATTGAAATGCATAGAATTTCATAGAATCATGCAATTTAAGGTTCATGCTATCAAGTATGAAATAGATATGTAAATCTCCTATCTATAATCATGAAATACAACAATTATCTCATACAACATCAGAAGGATTCATAAGAATTACAGAAAATTTGGTAATTGTTTGAAATAAAATCCAACTCATTGCTTCTCAAAATCGACTCGTGTAAAGAATGTGTGAATGGACGTAGTTCTACACGCTGGTAAGCCTTACATACCTGGATTTAGAAGAAACAATCGAACTTCAGTCGATCCTCGCACTTAAATTGAAAACCCTAGCTTCTTCTCCCTTCCTAAGTGCTCTCAGGAAATTCTAAGTGCGAAGAATGATGCATGATACACCTAGGTTTTTTTTAAGGCTTTATTCAATCCTAAAATGATCAAGGATTTATTTAAATAGAAGCCGGATGGGCAAAAATACCTCTCATTAAAACTGTGGTCTGAGTCCACGAGACTTCGTCTACAAGTCGTAGACCATTCTACGAGCCGTAGACTACCCCTCGTAAACTAGGTGCCTGAAAATCTAAGTTACTGGAAGTTGGCACAAAACCCCTCTCTATGATCCCTCCTCTCGTAAATAGGGGTTCCTAAAACTTGAGTTAGTGGAATTTATCCTGAAACCTCCTCTACGAGTCGTGAAATACTCTATGAGTCATATGCTATTTCGTATATAGGCCTCAGACTTAGAAAATTTCACCAAGTCATCTGGGGTTTCACGAGACCCATTTTATGAGTCGTAAACGTGTCTATGAGTTGTAAATGGTTCTTTTGAACCTTCCGCTGCAGCTTTTATTAGTTTTTTCTCAGCAACCTCTGCCCATTCACTTCAGATTAGATAGAAAGAAATTTGGGGTGTTACATATAGCAAATTTCTCTTCTTTCTCTCTCTCTCTCGAATGCTCACTTACCGGTCTCTTTCCCTCCTCTCCTTCCTCTCTCATTCTCCTGCTCTCATCTCTCCCTTTTTTATCCCCTCCCTCTCTTATCTCGCTTGAAGTGAATTCAATCAGAAGCAAATGACTTAGGAGGTCATATGTGATATTACTGACACAAATTACGCGAAAGATTTGTATCAAGTAAGAGATGGTGGGAACCTCTCCTCTTCCACTTCTCCTCGATCTTTAATTTCATATCAAATTCTTAGTATGTCGAAATGAGGACAATATTGTATCAATTTTAACCTAAAAGATTATACAACACGTGATACAAATGTATAATAAGAAAAAAAATATAGTTGAATACATTGATACAGATCTATAGTAGTTGCATATACACTCAAATATACGTTGTACATAGTGAATACCCAAGAATAAATCATTTGATACAATTGTATTTATTGATACAAACTCTATTTATAACTACACTTGATATAATTGTATTTGCTGATAAAATCAATTGTATCATTTGTATTCGTGATAGAGCCTGATACGAGAAATACAAAACGTGTTTATCCTCTCGGTCGTCTCTCTCCTCTCTCTCCCAAATCTTACTCATCTCTCTTCTCTCTTTCCTAATTTTGCTTGTCTTTCTCCTCTTTCTAATGTGTATGTATGAATCATCATTAAATAAATTGTAGCTATAAATCTCTAATTTAGTCCAAATTATAATCATCTTTTTCTTTTAAAAAAGTTCCTCTATTATTTTTCTCTCACCATTTTATTAAATTTTGACTATCTATCATGAAAAACAGGCCTCATGAGTCATGACCCACTCTCTAAGCATTAGAGAAAAAAACACTTCAATGCTAATCTATTACTTAGGTAGGTAAGTCATCGGAGGCAGAAAAACGTGATGCAAGATTTGGTTGATTCTTGAAGGGCGTGTTTGTGTTTCTCAAGTGATTTGAAGTGGAAATACAATCAACCACATGTTTCTAAGATATGAATTGCTCACGATAGATAGCTTTATGTGGATTACTTCCTCATCATTCTTGGTAAAAAAAAAAACTAAGGGAATTTTGAATTGACTTTTTTCAAGTGACTTATAAAATAAAAGTAAAAAGTAAAAGTCATAAGTTGGGACTTCTCACTTTTGACTTTTGGTTCTTGTACCTTTTAAGTTTTAAAGAAGTGTTTTTAAGCACTTCTTTGTGTTATCTAGCACTTTCAAAACTTAAAATATACTTTAAAGTCAAAAACAAAAAAATAAGCCAATTCAAATAACCAGTAGAATTTTACTAGGAATCGATTTTATAGTCACTTATAATTTATTTTTTATTTTTAAAATTTTTATTTTATATAAGATTTTCAATTTTACATATAATTTTTTTAAATCTTTTTATAAAAAAGATTTAAAAAGATCACTTTTATCAATTCAATATATGAATGGCCGAAAAATCTCATTTTTTCTCGTATTGCCTAAAAAATGCTTCATTCCTTCCTCCCCGAAAAAGGAAAAAGACGAGAAAACGTACAAAATGTAAGGGGATCTCTTATGGTAGAGTTACTATCTTCTACTCCTTTTATCTGAAAGAATTTGGAATAAAAGTCAAGCCATTAATTTTGACTATGAATTAATTTTTTTAATTTATACTACTAGACAATACGTCTAACGGTCTATAATTGATAATATATAAAAAAAGAATCTCAATGAAAATAAGTACAAATAAGGAGATTAGTAGTTACGTTACCAATTTTAATAAGGCGAGGAATCTCTTCTAATTAACTAGCATGAAGAAGATAAGAGATAAAAAGAATTAAGTTTTCTATGATCATCACGGGTTTAAAATACACTCTTTGATGATATTGCGAATGAGGACGCTTAAGTAGTAAAAAATTATAAAAGTCATGATGAAATTTGAGTAATCAAACTTAAACTTTGTTTTACAAAAATATGAACTCAAAAAAATAGATTCCCTTTTAATGTAACTTGAAATATTTTCCTCTTGTCTTCTTTTTCAAATCTGCCTTATAATACTTGATTATTCATTAATTCTTTTTGGATTTATTGAATCTTGTTGAAGTTGATGACACTATCGTATAATTTTGCTTTACCAGTCGCATCGATGAATACCTTGGAACAAACTTCTCAATCGCCTTATCATTGCAATTATTTTTTCTTTCATACCTAGGTTCTTTTTGTTATCGCATTATTGCCTAGAAAAAATATTTTTATGGCAAGATGCATTTACAAAACAATAATTCAAACATATCATCTTCCACACCTTCTTCAAAGGTGTCCTCATCTTGTAGGTTAGCAAATTAATTTGTGGAGAAAATACAACTACCAACATCTTGTAGTTACTAGTTTGTGTTAACAAGTGTAAGAGAAGCCAATTTTTTAATTTAGAATTCACTAATGCATCAAGAAGTTCTTTGTTACCAATAAAAAATGAACACTAGAACCTATAAAAACTAATTGTCCCCCTATATAATGAAGATGAATCAGTACCCTTAGGCACAAGAATTGATGTGAGGCTCAACTCGAATATAGATTTTTTGTTATAAAAGATACATATTTAAAAATTATATAAAAAGTATGACAAGTGAACATAATTAATAATTTTAAATATTTAAAAATAGTATAAAAAAAATAATTAAAGCAAAAATTATTTGACTCTTCAGTAACTATCACTTCACATAAAATAGAACAACAGAAATATATTATAGGTGCAAGAATTGTTTCTCATATTTCTTTTAGATTTTATTGCAGTAATTGCTCTCTTTGTTGGCAATTTGTACGAAGTTAACAAAATATGTGATTTAGTAACTTTTCACTACATGACTACATCATATATTGTTGAAACCAAGAATAATGGCAATGTTGTTCTTTTAATTTAAGAAAAAAGAGCTTAAAATACCCTCAAACTGATAAAAATAGTATAGAATTGTCCTACATCTACCTATTTAGTCTAAAATGTCCGTGTCATCCATCTATTGAGCCTAAAATACGTTTTTCCTCCATCTATTTTGGGCCTAAAATGTCCTTACCATCCACCTTTAGTTCCAATATTGGCCTTTTCTTAAACAAAATGTTAATTAAATATTTTTTTTAAATACGTGGCGACCATCTATAGATTATAATTTAATTATTTAAAATTAGTTATAAATCATAATCAACTCGCTCCAAATGTAAAGTGAATTTACGATTCTTTTTTCTGTTTGTTTTAATTTAATTCATAGATAAGCCTTAATTTTGGGCGGATTAAGGTTAAGAGTCGGGTAACTAAATTTGTGACGGGTTGACTTTGGTTTATAATTAATTTTAAATAATTAAATTATAACCAATAGATGACCGTTATGTGTCTAAAAATTATTTAAATTATTCAATTAATATTCTATTAGAAAAAATCAATATTAGACCCAAAGAGGGATGACAAGGACACTTTAGGTCTAATAGATGGATGACAAGAGCATTTTAAACCCAATAAATGAACGAATGATATTTTTATATGATTTTCAATAATTCAAGAATATTTTAAATCCTTTTCCGTTGAATTTATACATTCTTTAGCACGAATAAGAATGAAATGAAAAATTCCCCTTTAAAAATTTAGATACCAAAAGAAGTAATAAACCAGGAATATATCATACATCATGAGAATCTTCTTTAGGAATATAAGCAATATTGTGCACATTTTTGCAGCATTATTCTAAAAACAATTAGTATTTCAAGAGAATTTTTAATACTTTTTTGGCCTAAGAATAATATGTTTTTTTTCTTTTCAATTTGTCATCCTTGATATTTGTTCTTTTTCCATCTTTTAAATAATATACTAAAAATGAGATTATTCGGAATGCGAATGTCCTCCTTGTTTGGTAGCAATCAGAATTATTTGACAGTCAAATCTTTAATTTATTTTAAATTTCAAACTTATAATATCATCAATATAATCTTTACAGTGATTCATGTTTCTTTTTTTTTCCCCCAAAATTTATATTTTTATTACTTTCTTCATTTTAATTTATGTGACAGAATTTTGAGATTCAAATAAGTCTTTTTTTTATTATAATATTTTTTTATATAGAATTTAATTATTTTGAGTTATTAATTACTGTGACTTATAGTACTTCTTACGCAGTTTTCAATTTGTAAAATTTATTTAAAAAATGTAAAGATTCTATATCTGAATTCAAGTTAAAAATTAAACCGTTTGACTCTAAAAAATTCAACAGTATCATATAAATTGAAACAAAGAAAGTAAAATATTTATTGTATTTCCTAACATTGAAAAGTAAATTTGGGTCAAATAACACAATGAGAATGATTGGTCAAATTAATGTGAATGTTCCTTTAGGTAACAGTCGGGATTATTTATCAATATTTAATTATAATTAAAGTATTAATTTAAAATTAGAATTCGTAAATTCTAAACCTGGAATTTTTGTGATTAACTTAAAATGGATTGAGAGAAGCTCGCTATAATAATGAGATTACAATTTACAACTATGGCCAACTTCACTTTTTCTCTCTTTTTTGGAAACTCCTGTTTGGATTATGCTTCTGACTCTTTAATCAAGTATAAAATAGGAGTAATAATTAAAATATTACATTAGTACTTAGTTTAATTATCATATACCTTATCTTTTCCTCAAAAAGATGAAAAGTGAATGAAACCAATAAACGGCCTGATTAGTGAGTAATATAGTAAAAGGTCATTAATAACTAATCGTGTATGCTTAAGGGAAAAAATATTCATTAGTAGGTTACAAAATGTTCCTGGTCGGTGCGTCACCCATATAAAAAAGAAAAAGATGATTATAAAACCTTTAAAATGTTATTGTTAAGACATAGTATAGTAGAATTAAATATTTTAAAGTGTTTCCTTCTAAGGAATTAATTAATTAGATGAGATCATTCATATAATTCAAGGTGTTATCAGATGTAAAAGAAAAAAATAAATAAAAGAGAAATGCGTGTTTTTTTTTTAATAAATAAGATAATATTTTCATATTATTTAATATGCATCATTACAAAGTGAAGCATCAGCTAATGGAGTTTGGATAGATGTTATATCATAGGTATTGTCATGATCATGACTTGCCGTGCTTGGCATCCCTGCTAATCTCTGGTGGGAGAATCATTACTATAACTCAATAAGCAAAACTAACAAGAGATAATCATTTAAAGAAGTGATAATAGATTTAAATAGCAATCAAAGTTGATTTTCATAAACTCAAATAAAATAATTACAATACGCTGAAGTTGGAAAGATGAAACAGGGAGAAAGTAAATTACAAAATTGATTTGGTGCACTAGTTTGTGATCTATTTTACAGTCTTAGTTTGAATCTACAGGTTGTGGACAAGAGTTCGTAGATGATGTCTAAGAGTTGGGAAAAAATTGAGAAAAAGTAGAGTTTTATGAATAAAGTTTACGGCTCGTGAAAGTTTATACGATTCGTAGACGACCCTCGTACATGAGATACTAAAATCGATGTTTGGGGGCCCAATAGAATAGACCAAGTGTCACGCTCTGGGAGGGTATCCGAGGCGTGGCCGACACCGAGAGACTATTGTTAGTCCCCAAGCAAACCACTTGATCTCAAGCCAGCCATTCAACATCAAACATAGCGGAAAGTAGTAGGATAAAAGAATAAAGGTAGTGAGCCTCTCAGTCAATTCTACATAAATAAAAAGGGCCATAGGCCAACAACCTCAGTCTTAACATATAAGATAAGTAAATATTATTACTAACTCAACTCAAGGAGGGGAAAAACTCCAATATCAAATCCTCAACTCTAATCTATGAAGCCTCTACCTCAATTCAACAGTCTAAGATGGTAGCATCACATGCCATGGCTACCCAACTCAATAAAATCAAATAACTGATAAAGGAAAATGTTCCTCCGGATAACAAAGAGGGCTCACCAATAGCTAGGATTAGAAACCTCGAAACCTCAACGATGCGTTTGCTGAAGTCCTCTACCCCTTATATCTGCATCATGAAATGATATAACACCGAGTGGCATCCGTACGTGGAATGTACGGTATGTAAGATGGCTGAATATAACAACACAGGTAGAATAATATAGGCATAACATCAACTCAACATCATACTCCATCAGAATGTCAAATATCTATCTAAAGCAAGAATAAAGAGTAGACAAATGACTCATCAACATCTCATCTCAACATCATCAATACATCAGACTCATTTTAAGGAAACTCGACTCAACTCAACTCGAAGGACCAATGCCCGTCTAGGACAAGGATAAAGAGTAGACAATAAATCAGCAATATTCATCAAGACTCATATCATCACATCAACATCAGAGTTCTATCAGTGTGACGCCTAATCGAGAGTTTCTTTAACCAACAACCATCACCTATGAGCCTGTGATGATATAACGAAGCGATGTAGTTGCCACATACATCTAGTACCTTGCCAGGGTAAAGGACATCACCATCAGTGGATCCACAGTAAATAACATCAGTCCTCTTTTGGGACAAAGGAAGCACAATTTTACGGTTTAATCCTCTCCTATGCTAGCCACGTAGTTAATGAGTGGGACTCACTCTTACCCATTTCGGTGCTCAATACTCCTTCCAGAACTTGACATGCTCATAAAACATCAACATCAAGATTTTTCATCATCAGTCCCATAGGGACATAGTACATCAATTTGTCTTATCAACATCAACTCTTGGACTCGAAACATTCTTTTAGAATTAAGTTTCAAGATTTTTAAGACTCAACGAACATCATTCTCATCAATATCATCATCAACACTCTCAACATTCAAACCACAATCACAAACATCAGGTACATCCTTATTGTCAAGGCTCTAGACCTATCCCCTATGTTCATTCTTGCAATCTTTAATAAAATACACATAGAGTTTGGTGAAATCATTCATGAAAACCATTTATGCAGTAAATCAAGTTTGTGATGATCATCAATGTAAGAAAATACATGGAATAGGTAAAATCTCAGTGGAATACTCAAGGATTTTCACATATAGACTCATTATCTTCGATTATGGACTCAATTCAATCAAAAAGGGGCACATGGAAGAACAATTCCATGCCTTTAGGTTAACCTTATATACCTGGGATGATTGCTAACAAAAAATCTCTCTTGGGATCTCCTTTTGAACTCTTCAATCTCAATCCTCCTCTTCTCTCCTCAAGCCCTAGCTTGTTAGCGCTGTTAGGAAGAGGTTTTAAGATGGGGTTTTGAACCCTTTCTTCATGAAAATAAATTATATTAGTTGTATATGGAGTTTAGAAAGTGTTAGAAATGGACCGGGATGCCCTTAAAAAATTTTAGAAATTTTCTAGACTCGGAGTGACTCAGTCTGCGACACAGACTGGTTGCGTACCAGTATATTTTCTGCAAATTGTTTTTGAATGAGTTTTCTCAATCCTATCAAATTTTTTTGAAAAAACATAAGTTCCTCTCCGCGATAGGTGCGCGACGCGGCTCTATAGTGCACCCCCACTATTTTTTGTTTCAGAATGAAAAATTGTCTTTTGACTTGGTCGGTCTAAAAATCGACCGAGACCTTTCCCCCACACAATTTTTCATGCTGATCACAAATACGATCTTGGTTTTTCCATCGAGCATCAGAAGACCTCTAGGGGTATTTTGATAAATTTATCGGGCGTTACATCATCTACCCATTGGGATCATTCGTCGAGCAGGAGTGGTAGTATGGCATGAGTAGACTCAAGAATCATCTCGACACTCGCTCTATAATTTAAACTCTCAACTCTTCGTCAACCTCGGTAACTCTACTCAAAACATCAAGAATAGACACATCAAACTCAAGATGGAAACATCAAGTTAAGTTAAGGATAGGAACATTACCTTCGTATCCTCGTCATCAGGCACGAATAGGTGTGGGAATTTGGCTCTCATCTCTTCCTTATCTTCCCACGTGGCTTCCTCAACAAATTGATTCCTCCACAAAACCTTAACGGAGGCTATCTCTTTGTTTCTCAATCTGAGAACCTATCGATCAAGGATTTGGACTGGAATTTCCTCATAGGACAAGCTATCTTTTACTTCAGTGTTCTCAACAGGGATCACTAAGGCAGGATCTCCCAAATATTTCTTCAGCAAAGAGATATGGAATACCGGATGGATTCCGTCTAAGTCAGAAGGCAAGTCTAACTCGTAAGAAACTTTCCCAACCCTCCTCACAATCTGATAAGGGCTATTATAGCGAGGACTTAATTTTCCCTTCTTCCCAAACCTCATGACACCCTTCATGGGTAATACCTTCACGTATACCCAATCGCTCACCTCGAACTCTATGTCCCTTCTCCTCACATCGGTGTAAGATTTATGTCGGCTTTGTGTAGTCTTCAACCTCTCTTTAATAATCTTCACCTTCTCCATGGACCTATGGACAAGGAATGGCCCAATCAACTTGGCATCTCCAACCTCAAACCACCCAATGAGTGATCCACACCTCCTCCCATACAAGGCCTCATAGGGGGCCATTTGAATGCTTGCATGATAACTGTTGTTATATGCAAATTCAATCAATCGTAGGTGTTCATCCCAATTCCCTTTGAAATCAAGGACGCAGGCTCTCAACATATCTTCTACTGTATGAATGGTGCACTCTGCCTGACCATCCGTCTATTGATGAACGACTGTACTCAAATTTACGTTGGTACCCAATCCCTTCTGGAAAGATCTCCAGAAGTGGGAGGTAAATTGAGCTCCTCTGTTCGAGATGATGGAAATGGGAACTCCATGCAACCTTATAATCTCTTGGATATACATCTTAGCATACTCCGCCGTAGTATTAGTTGTCTTGACTGCTAAGAAATGTGTTGATTTAGTCATCCTATCTACAATCACCTATATAAAATCATGTTGCCTCTGGGATCTCAGTAGGTCGGTGATGAAATCCATGTTAACCATCTCCCACTTCCACTTTGGAATCTCAAAGTTCTGATCCAAGCCACTTGGCCTTTGATGCTCAACCTTCACTTGCTGGCAATTCAGGCACTTTGAAATGAACTCAGCAATATCCCTTTTCATTCTACTCCACCAATAGACTTCTCTTAAGTCGTGGTACATTTTGGTAGAGCCCGGATGAATGGAATATCTAGTATTGTGGGCTTCAACCATGATCCTCTCTTGGACACCATCAATATCAGGGACACATAGCCTACTTTGGTATCTCAACACCCCATCTCCCCTTTGGAGAAGACCATCACTTTTTGTTTGTGGACAGCCTCCTTCAATTGGAGTATGATAGGATCTCCATCTTGTTTCTCCTTTACCTCTTCTACTAAAGATGATGCATACCCCCTCTAAATATTGATTCCTATTTCGTCATTCACCTCGAGTTAGAATCCCAATCGATTCAATCTATGCACTTCATTCACTAGCTCTTTCTTCCTTTCCTCAACATGGGCTGTGCTACCCATTAACAACCTGCTAAGAGTGTCAGCAACAATGTCAGCTTTACCTGGGTGGTATAGGATGCTCATGTCATAATCCTTTCTAAACTCCAACCATCTCCTTTATTGTAAATTGAGCTCCCTCTGACTGAAAACATACTACAAGCTCTTGTGGTCAATAAACACATCCACATACACTCCATATAAGTAGTGACACCAGATTTTATGTGTGAACACCATGGCTGCCAACTCGAGATCGTGGGTCGGATAGTTCCTTTCATGAACCTTAAATTTCCTGGAAGCATAGGCTATCACCTTCCTCCTCTGCATCAACACACAACCCAACCCAACTCTTGACGCATCACAATATATTACAAAATCCTCTGTCCTATCGAGCAAGGTCAAAACAGGTGTAGTTTTCAACCTAGCCTTCAACTCTTGGAAGCTCTTCTCACATTCCTCAAACCACTAAAACTTGATCTTTTTCTGAGTCAATTTGGTCAATGGTGCGGATAGGGAAGAAAATCTGTCAATGAACCTGCGGTACTATCCTGCCAACCCCAAGAAACATCTTATATCAGTTGGAGAGGTCGGTCTTGGCCAGTTCTTAACCGCTTCAATCTTCTGGGCATAATACCATCACCCGAAACCACATGGCCTAGGAAAGCCACTGACTTGAGACAAAACTCACATTTCGAGAATTTTGCATACAACTCATGGTCTTTAAGAGTCTGAAGGACAACTCTGAGGTGATTGGTATGCTCCTCTTCATCCTTTGGATACACAAAAATGTCGTCGATGAACACAATTACAAACATGCCAAGATAGGGTCTGAACACTCTATTCATCAAGTTCATGAAGGCTGCAGGTGCGTTTGTCAACCCAAAGGACATGACCAAGAACTCAAAGTGGCCATATCTAGTGCTGAAAGTTATCTTTGGAATGTCACACTACCTCACTTTCAACTGATGGTAACCCGATTTGAGGTCTATATTTGAAAAGCATGAGGCACCCTGAAGTTGGTCAAATAGATCATCTATCCTAGGGAGAGGATAATTATTCTTGATCGTGACATTGTTCAGTTGCCTATATTCTATGCACATTCTGAGAGACCCATATTTCTTTCGCACAAACAGAACAGGAGAACCCCAAGGAGAAACACTTGACCTAATAAAGCCCTTCCGTAACAGATCTCTCAATTGCTCTTTCAACTCTTTCAACTTAACCGGAGCCATCCTATACGGTGGAATTGAAATAACTTGCGTATCGGGA
Organism: Solanum rostratum; assembly: GCA_029948455.1. Taxonomy (NCBI): domain Eukaryota; kingdom Viridiplantae; phylum Streptophyta; class Magnoliopsida; order Solanales; family Solanaceae; genus Solanum; species Solanum rostratum. The sequence goes on from CM057048.1 coordinate 63,920,755, forward strand.
AGAACATCAATCCCGAAGTTGATATCCCTATCAGGAGGGACTCTAGGTAAATCCTCAAGGAATACTTTAGGAAACTCGTTCACAATCGGAACTAACTCAAGGGTGGGGGACTCAATATCATCAGACTTAACTCACATGAGGTGGTAAATACAACCTTTAGAGATTAACTTCCTAGCCCTCAGGTAGGAAATAAACTTACCCGTGGGTGCAACATAACTTCCCTTCCACTCTAGGACCGGTTCATTCGAAAATTGGAACTTGATAACTCGGGTTCTACAATCTATTGAGGCATAACAGGCATGGAGCCAATCCATACTAAGGATTACATCAAAGTCAACCATCTCCAACTCTACCAAGTCAACCAGAGTATCCCTACGATAGATGGGTACTACATAATTTCTATAGACCCTCTCAACTAGGATAGACTCACCAGTGGGAGTGGAAACAATATAAGGCTCAAGCTAACACTCTGCAAAGAATCTCAAATCTATTGGCCACATAGGGAGTCACAAAAGATAAAGTTGCACTCTGGTCAAGCAATGCATAACAATTGTAAGAAAAGACTCGAAGCGTACCCATAACAACATCTGGCACAACCTTCTGATCCTGTCGATTACCCATCAAATACAAACGATTTTCCCGCCTCCTGCACCCGTGGTAGTACCCTTCTGGTGACTGCCCGCTGGGGGTGCTGAGAAGATTGTGCTTTGTTATTTCCATCTCCTCATAGGATACTCAACCTGGAAGTGACCAGTCTATCCACATGCATAGCAAGCATTTGTGCCCTCAGGGCAGGCACCTCGGTGAAGTTTGCCACATCTTCCACAGGGAGGCTTTCCTCTCAGGCCTTCGGTCACGCTAGCTTGGGACTAAGGACCCTGAGCTCTGAAATTCTGGTGACCATAAGATTTCTGATCATACCTGTTTTGTTAAACGAGCGCATTTTCCACAGAGGGTGCATAGCTAGAAGATCTCTTCTGAAAGTAAGTTTTGTCACCCTTATTCTGCTTATGTTGGCTAGGCTCATGCCCTGCCTATTTGGCCTTCTTGCTCTGTTGCTCTTCCCTGTCCTCCTTCTTGTCTTCCTCAGTTTGCTGGGCATAGACCATAAGTCTAGAGATGTCCATATCTAAGATCAGCAATGTTGCCTTACACTCCCTCTTTACATGCCTTCCCAATCCAGACACAAACTTTCTCATTCTCGCCCTCATATCCAGGACCATCTCTGGGGCATATCGAGATAGCTGAATGAACTTGAGGTTGTACTCTTTGACAGTTAACCCCTCTTGCTTCAGGTTCACGAACTCCTCAACCTTTGTCTCCCTCAACTCTTAGGGAAAGAAGTGTTCGAGAAAAACACTCTCAAACTCATCCCACTCAGCAGGCTCAGCATCCTGACCTCAACTATCTTCCCATTGGTTATACCAGACATTCGCAACATTCTTAAACTGATAGGAGGCAAGTTCAACTCCCTCAACCTCATTCGCATGCATAGCCCTCAAGACCTTGCACATCTCATCAATAAAGTTCTGTGGGTCCTCTTCAACCTTTGACCCAGTATAGACTGGCGGGTTCTTCCTTAAGAAATCTCTAAGCCTGGTTGCAGCCGTGGGCTCTTAGGAACTGGAGCTAGGGGCCTGGAGACCTCGTCTATTACTCTGGGAGTCCACTAGTTGGGTGAGAATAGCAATATCTCCTCTGAAGTTCGCCTCTAAGGTGGAGGTTGACGAGGTGCCTGTGGAATCTCAGTAGCTCTGGAAGGTCGGCCCTGTCTTCTCATCTTAGTCTGAGTAGGGGCCTTTGGTATGGGATTCTCGGTGTTTAGGGCTGAGGCATCTCTTTGGGCAGCAATATGTTTAGGAGGCATGATCTGCAAACGCGTAACGCACGAATTATAAGAGAGTTTTATAGAGTCAAAATCTATCATATGAACTCAGAATACAGGAGAAGTGTAACCATTCCTAATGTCCCATAGCCTCCAGTTTCTGACGTGTCGTGCAAAACACACATATAAACAAGACTCTACTACACACGGCTTCATAGAGTCCCTAGGACTCATAAACTCTACGCTTTGATACCAAGTTTGTCACACCCCAGGAAGGTACCTTAGGCGTGGCCAGCACCCATAGACTATTGCTAGTCCCCAAAAAAACCACTTGATCTCAAGCCAGTCATTCAACATCAAACATAGCGGAAAGTAGTAAGATAAAAAAAAGGTAGTGAGCCTCTCAGTCAATTCTACATAAATAAAAAGGGCCATAGGCCAACAACCTCAGTCTTAACATCTAAGATAAGTAAATATTATTACTAACTCAACTCAAGGAGGGGAAAAACTCCAACATCAAATCCTCAACTCTAGTCTATGAAGCCTCTACCTCACCTCAACAGTCTAAGATGGTACCATGACATGCCATGGCTACCCAACTCAATAAAATCAAATAACTGATAAAGGAAAAAGCTCCTTCGGATAGCTAAGAGGGTTCACCAATAGCTGGAATTAGAAACCTCGGAACCTCAATGATGCGTTTGCTAAAGTCCTCTATCCCCTGTATCTGCATCATGAAACAATGCAGCGTCGAGTGGCATCCTTACGTGGAATGTACGGTATGTAAGATGGCTGAATATAACAACACAGGTGGAATAATATAGGCATAACATCAACTCAACATCATACTCCATCAGAATGTCAAATGTCTATCTAAAGCAAAAATAAAGAGTAGACAAATGACTCATCAATAACTCATCTCAACATCATCAATACATCAGACTCATTTTAAGGAAACTCGACTCGACTCAACTCAACTCGAAGGACCAATGCCCGTCTAGGATAAAGATAAAGAGTATACAATAAATCAACAACATTCATCAAGACTCATACCATCATATCAACATCAGAGTTCTATCAGTGTGGAACCTAATTGAGAGTTTCTCTAATAAACAACTATCACTTATGAGCCAGTGATGATACAACGAAGTGATGCCATTGCCACATCCATCCAGTACCTTGCCAGGGTAAAGGACATCAGCATCAGTGGATATATAGTAAATAACATCAGTCCTCCTTTGGGACAAAGGAAGTATCCGTTTTACGTTCAATCTTCTCCTATGCTGGCCACATAGTTAATGAGTTCGAGTGGGACTCACTCTTAACCATTTCGGTGCTCAATACTCATTTCAAAACATGACATGCTCATAAAACATTAACATCAAGATTTCTCATCATCAGGCCCATAGGGACATAGTACATCAATTCGTCTTATCAACAATAACTCTTGGACTCGAAACATTCTTTTAGAATGAAGTTTCAAGGTTTTATAAGACTCAAAGAACATCATTCTCATGACATCATCATCAACACTCTCAACATTTAGACCACAATCACAAACATCAAGTATATCCTTATTGTCAAGTCTCCAGACCTATCCCCTAAGTTCATTCTTACAATCTTTAATGAAATACAGATAGAGCGTAAGAACCCAAAATTTTGTACGACCTCAAGGAAGCATGAAAATTGGTTTCCAAAAAGTTTTGGACCAAGGTGGCACTTCATGGGAGCCATCATGGCCGTGAGGTCATCCGTAAAGCTTCCAGAGTGAAATATTTCTAAGTACGGGACCTTCATGCTCAAGCTAAGTTCACTCTCAAGCCTTCAATTCTAGCTTATCTATGTTTTTTAAGATCATCATGGGTCTCCCACATCAAGTCAAGTTCAAAGAAATTCCCTTGGCTAAATTATTCTCAAGTGGCGATAGAAGGGCCAACTTTAAATAGGCATATCTCTTAGCTCAAAGAGAACTGGGTGGCCCACAATATACCAAATCGAAGCTCTTTAAATTATCTTTCCAACGTATCTTGTCTCACCTCATTCTGAGTTTAGATCAAGACATTACGCCCTTTTTCATAAAACCTGCCTGGGCTAGACGGGAGCCTTCACGGGCTGTGAAGCCAACCGTGTCAAGGCCCTTTTGAAATTTAAAGATCCATTTTATTAAGGTATTTTTGATATTTTGATTCATCCCCAAGGCTTTTTATGACCTCTAAAACCCTTTTTACATTCCTAAACTTCTCCAACACTAAACCTAAAGTGTTTTCACATGATTCGATAGAAGAGTCAATTTTAAATGGCCATATCTCTTAGAACAAAATTAACTAGGTGTACTACAATATATCATGTTAAAGTTCTTCGAGTTATCTTTCCAATGCACCTGGTTTCACCTAATTCCGAGCCCGGACCAAGGAGTTATGCCTATTTTCGTTCAGCCAGTTCGTGTAGGCAAGCCATACGGCCAGCCACACGGACCGTGTGGCAGCAACGGTCCGTGAGGCTGAAGTTAGTCACGATTTTCTTGCCAAATTGTGTTCTAAGTGTGTCTCTTTCCTTGGTACCTTCATACAGACCCTTGTACGACCCGTTAAGCATCACACGGTCCGTACGACCTTCCATTGGAAGCCCTTTGGCTTGAAATAGTTGCTGAAAATTCCAAGTCCATCACCACGACCCTGTAAACGGTCCGTGTGAAGCTACACGGACCGTTTGCTGAACCTTGTGGCTCAGACGGACCAATTTTGGGGTCCGTTTCATTAATGGCATTTCGGTAATTTTGACTATTTTAAATGAAAATGTGGTCTTTTCCCACCCCCTCCTAAGCCTCCTATATAAGCCTCTCACCCTCACACTTCAGCCATTTCTACTTCATTTCTCTCCCTCTCTCTAAATTCTCTCCTTTAAGACTCTCCAACCTCTCTCTAGGAAATTCAAGTCAAGGCTCTCAATTGAAGCCCACTTCTCCTCAAGTTTGTCTTCAAGTAGGTATGTGGGTTTTGATTCTTGGTTCCTTTCAACCAAGAAGACCCAAGTTCTTCTTAAACTATTTTATACACTTGTCTACTTTAAGTGTGAGATTTTACTACTTGAACTTGATATTTTGAACCATGCATGTGCTAGTTAATATTTCAAAATTTTGAGTTATGTTAAGCTTGAACTATGGTGAGTTACTTGAGCTATGAACTATGAAGCTTGCATGTCCCTTTAAAGATGTTATTTTGCATGGGTGATTTATACTACATTTTCATATGAATTTTATTATGAATTTCCTAGTCTTTATATTATATTGCTAATTTTCGATATATTCTACATTACCCCATGCCATTCCTACATTGTGCATTGCATCACATTCATGACATTGATACATGAAAATTTTGGAAATGTGGGGTTAAGCCCAGTTTTGTCCTAAAAAGGAATTATAATGTGATTTTTGGTAAGATATGGGATATGACAAGAAGGTGATCACCGGTATGTCTATGATTATGGCTCCTTGAGCAATATGGGTGCTTGCACCATTTTGGTATATGTGTAGATGAGCTATTCCTTGCATGAGCATTATGATAATGTGTTTTGTAATTGACATTTGAGCCTGCTCGTATAATCACGTTTTGAAATGGATATTTGATCCTCTTGGAAGCATATGTATATGTATAAGTATTCTAGTGGGATGTGTACTTAGCACCGATGGATTGGGGGTGTTAGGGATATCCCCAAGGTCCCTCTCCTTTTCCTTGAACTATGTGCCAACATAGGAACGATCACCATTTCCGAAATGGGAGTCCTCGTAAGAAAGGTGGCCATCCACCGAAATGGGAGTGCCCGTAAGGTGTGATGGTTAGTCGTTATAACGTTTATGATATGATTCTGTAAATCCTTCTGAAATGGGAGTTCCCGTAAGGAAGGTGGCCATCCACCGAAATAGGTGTCCTCGTAAGGTGTGATGTGGATTACCTTTGGCAAGTGATCTTCTCCCTACCGGTGGGAGGTCCGAATCGGTCCAATTCATGTAATAGCTCGCATGGATTTGGTTTGTCGGTTGTAGTCCATCCCCATTATATATATGTAGGAGCACTATCGCATTGCACGCATCATGCATCCCATGGCATATTGTATAGCAAATTCTATTGCTTATATGTTCTTGTATATTATGTGCCCTTGTCATCTAACATGATTATGCAGGTTCGGTAAGCCATATACATTGCATACCTACATACTTAGTACATTCAAACGTACTAACACATACTCTATGCCTATATGATTTTACCACGTAGGGACCGTGTGCCATGATCATCCACCACTTTACAGGTAGCTCGAATTCAGAGAGTTGATATTGTGATGAGTCCTATCTTCCAAGGACAAGCCACCTTCCTTCTACCTATGTCATTTTCTATTTATCTTCTTAGTTGAGGGTGAGCCCGGGACATGTCTTGGCCCCCGTCCCATCTTATAACTAGAGGAAAATATTGGACGCTTGTAAAACTTTCTCATTTTGTTTAACTATAAATGAATGGATTCTTGAGATTTAATCTCCGTCATTTAGTTATATGTGCTTAAATGATATTTTGAACCAATGATGTGAAAATTTGATACTTTGAGACTTGTTTGGGGACTCTCGGATCCCCATTCGCCGTGTCACATCTAGGCCCCGACCTCGGGTCGTTACATAGAGTTTGGTGAAATCATTCATGAAAACCATTTTTGCAGTAAATCAAGTTTGTAATGATCATCAATTTAAGAAAATACATGGAATGAGTAAAATCTCAGTAGAATACTCAAGGATTTTCACATATAGACTCGTTATCTTCGATTATGGACTCAATTCAATCAAAAGGGGGCACATGGAAGAACAATTCCATGCCTCTAGGTTAGCTTTACATACCTGGGATGATTGCTAACGAAAAATCTCTCTTGGGATCTCCTCTTGAACTCTTCAATCTCAATCCTCCTCTACTCTCCTTAAGCCCTAGCTTGTTAGCACTGTTAGGAAGAGATTTTAGGATAGGGTTTTAAACTCTTTCTTCGTGAAAATAAATTATATTAGTCGTATATGCAGTTTAGAAAGTGTTAGAAATAGACCGGGATGCCTCTAAAAAATTTTAGAATTTTCCTAGACTCAAGTGACTCAGTCCACGATGCAGACTGGTCGCATACCAGTATATTTTCTGCAAAGATTTTCTAAACGAGTTTTCTCAATTCCGTCAAAATATTTTGAAAAAACATAAGTCCCTCTCCGCAATAGGTGCGCGATGCGGGTCTATCGCACACCCCCTTTGTTTTTCATTTCGGAATGAAAAATTATCTTTTGACTCGGTCGCTCTAAAAATCGATCGAGACCTTTTCCCCACTCAATATTTCATGCTGATCACATATCCGGTCTCGAATTAGCCATATGAGTATCATAAGATGCGTTATGCGCACCTCCCTCTTGTAGGGGTATTTTGATAAATTCACCGAGCGTTACACCAAGTTACGGATCATGGTTGATTCTATGATCCTTAGAAGTAGTTCATAAAACACCACCAACATTTAATTTCTTTTTAAAAATGAGGCAATTCTACGAAGGGATTTTACGGATCGTATAAGGGTCTACGACAAATGATTTGATCTCGTGGTTCAAGGGTCAAATTTACATAGTTGCCATGCTTTTTTTATGGGCCAACAAGATGGTCCGTAGATGAAAGCAAAAGGGATGGTTTGTAGAATTTGAAGACGATTTCTATGGATAGGTTTTACAAACCGTAAAAGGATCTACTATCCTTAGATGGGGTCGTAGAACCTGTCCGATAATTTTAATAAAGAATATTTTGGACTACTTTTCTAATCCATAAATTACGTCATTTTGGATCTATAAACTACCTAATACCTATTTTTACTCATTAAATTTACCCCATTCCCACTTAATCTCTAAAACTCTCAAATTCTCTCAAAGTTTCTTTTTTCTTAAAGGATTCCTCCAAGGTCAACCTTAGGTTCCACTATTTAATCCTCCAATATGAAGTTCTAAGTAAGGATTCTTCCTAAGGTATGTGGGTATTTATTTATCGGCTCCTTTCATCCATGAAGCGTAAGAAATTCCTAACTTTTTCAATGAAATTTAGATGCATGAATTAGAAATTTGATCGATTATCATTGAGTCTTATGATTTATGCTTCATTTCATAGTTTTTAATTAAATCATACATGAACTAATATTAAATTTATAATTTCAAGGTTTTGTATGCTATTTCTTTAAAGTTTCATCTAGGATTCATGAAATTCAATATAGGTTCCATTATTGATGATTTTACTTAATATTGTTCTTCATTATTATGAATAATTTCATTCAAATTACATGATTTTAGATTGATTATTTATGAACCCATGCTTTTGCACTAATTTTCACCACAAGTTATGATCAAGAGTTGATAAGATTCTCAAGCGAGCTTCATAAAAAGAACGAATTAAGCTTTTGTGAAACTCATCAAGAAAAGTATGAATGGTTGTGTGTTTTCTCACCTAAGCATGGCTTCATAATGATGAATGGCCTACACTCATATTGCATGAATCGATCAAGTCTTTATTAAACAGATTGGTAGTTGTTTATTATCTTTCCACATATTAAGCCTTATAATTTATGATAAATATTTCGTTTGAATTTGATTTAGCACTGAGTGGACTTTGAGGTAGGGGCTCGACTTAAGGAGTCCCTAGCAACAAGCTCTAGTCCCATAAATACGTAACACCGTAGGATTTTATCTATTTAGACTTTCTAGTGGATCTATAAATATCTTATATCATGACTTGTTTTATGGGATAGAGTCTACCTTGGTAAGTAGTCTTTCATTCTTTTGGTATATGGGAAAATATCGAGATCTTATGTTGTAGCTCGTATGGCCTTATTGTCGGTGATGATGATATCCTACATATAATATGATTATCTTAACTCATTCTTTAAGTGATTTCCTTTATGATTCCTATCATGCGTTGGCCATACTTATGTTTTACTGATGCTTTAAATACATTTTCCGTTATGTCTTTTTTTGGTTAATTGCATATCATGATGTCTAGCACGTTGTACTACTCATATACTTAGTACCTTTTATGTACTAACACATATTTTCTTTTGCCTATATTGTAACATAATATAAGGTGAAATGATCACCCCATTCTCCAAGTAGCTAGTGTTATCTCCAGAGGTTGAAGTTGGTGAGTCCTCATGATTTGAGGATATGTTTATGATTCTAAGAAGTTTCTCACTTACTTGGTTTTCATTTGTTTCAAAGATCGAGTTAGCTAGAGTCTTTCCTAGTAACTCATTTATGATAAAGGCTTTTAGACAAATGACGTTAAAAGAGTCTATGTGGTCTTTTGATTTCTTCCTACCCTATGATGATATTTCTAGACTTCCTCATTTTACTTCCACATTCTTATGTGTGTATACTTACTTTATGTTTTCTTGATATGCTAAGATGGTTGGTTGGAGTCCTTTTAGGTTCTAATTGTTGAATCACACCTAGATCTTAGCTTGGGTTATGACAAATTTGATATCAGAGCACAAAGTTTAAGGTGCCTTAGGGTGACTAAAAGCCACATCGAGTAGTGTCTTGCTCATGAGTATGAAGTGTGTCACATTTATGAACTAGAGGCTATAAGGCATTTTAGAAAATATTTCACCTCTTTCATAATCTATGTCATGCGGCAGCGAGTACTCTAAAATTTTCTCCTTTAATATTTTTCTTTATAATTTCAGAAAATGATTCCAAGATGAGTTTCATTTCAAAGGGGAGTCAATACTAATAAGGGTGAAGTCCCTCAAACCCCTACTAACCCACTGACCAAGTGACAAATGTTGAGTTTCGAACTTCTATCTTAATGCTTTTCCAAGCCATAACGGCTCAAGTGAATCAAGGGGCAGTTTGTCCTCCTAATGTGAGCTTGGAGGCAACAAGAGTTTGAAATTTTACGAAGATAAACCCACCCAAGTTTCATGGATCGAAGATGGATGAAGATCCACAGGAATTGATGAGGTGTATCAAGTTATGGTCATTATAGGATTGCCATCGGAAAAAAGGATGGAGTTAGCAACTTATCAACTAAAGGGTGTTGCTCAAGTTTGGTTCAATCAATAGAAAGTGAAAAGAGTGGAAGAAAGTCCTATAGATTGGGAGAAATATAAGATTGCTTTCCTTGATCTCTTCTTTCTACTTAAGTTGAGGGAGGAAAAGGTGTTGGAATTCATCAACTTGAAGCAAAAAAGTGTGAGTATTAGGGAGTATGCCCTTAAGTTCACAAAATTTTCTAAATATAGCTCAACATTGGTGGCTGACTCTCAAGCTCATATGAGCAAGTTCATTTTGAGAGTCTTGATGGTAGTGATACAATGTAAGAGTGACATACTTATCAAAGAAATGGATATTTCTAGATTGATCACCTATTCTAAAATAATTGAAGGAAATACTCAAGGAAAGAAGGATAGAGAGTCAAAGAGGGCTCATATTGATGGTGATGGTTTTCTCTCATCAAAGGTCCAGTGGTGGAAATGGTCATTCTCAATAAGTTTAAAGGTTCTTCAGTCAAGGCTCCCAGCCCAAGGTTTAACAAAGATAAGATGTCTAACCCTATATTCCAAGGGAGTGATACTAGTGGGCCTTCTTTCCCTACTTGCCAAAAATGTGATAGGAATCATATGGGTAAATCTTTAGTGGATATCGATGCTTCTTTTGGATGTAAGTGATGGGGTACAAGATAACACATTGCCTTACTATTGCTGGTAAGAGGAGTGATGGTCCTCTGTAGGGTTAGTCCACTACTATGGACCGACAGATTCAATAAGGTACTCCTTCTAGTTTGGGTGGTGGTCAATGCCAAAATAGGTTCTATGCTCTTCAAACCTGATAAGACAATGAGCATTCATAGAATGTGATTACGGGTATGTTGCAAGTCTTTAAGTTTGATGTGTGCGCATTATTAGATCTTGGTGCCAATATTTCTTTTACATCTCCTTATATGGCTATGAGATTTGATATTGGTCCCAAGGTTATGTTAGAGCCTTTTTCAATTTATACTCTTGTTGGTGACTTGGATTTGCCTAAAAGAGTCTATAAAAATTGTCCAGTTCCAATGTTTCATAAAGTTACTTCATATAATCTTATTAAAACTTGATGACTAATTTCAATGTTATCCTTGGTATGGAGTACTTTCATGTATGTTATGCTTCTATTGATTGTAGAACTCGAATGGTTAAGTTTCACTTTCCTGATAAGCCATTCCTAGAATGGAAGGATAATATTTTGTGTTTAAAGGTCAATTCATCTCGTATCTTAAATCTCAAAAGACAATCTCTATCAGTTACATTTATCATTTTGTATGGGTTAGGAATACTAATTTTGAAGCTCCTACTCTTGAGCTAGTCTTGGTTGTAAATGATTTTTTTGGTCATATTTTTCCGACGATCTTGGTATTCCTATCAAAAGAAAAATTAATTTTGGTATATATCTCCTTCTCGATATCTGTCCCATCTTCATTCCTCCTTACAGTACGACCTTGGCAGAACTTAAAATATTAAAGGGTCAATTGAATGATTTGTAGGATAAGGGCTTCATTAGGCCTAATATCTCACCACAGGGTGCTTTCATGTTGTTTGTTAGGAAGAAGGATGAATCACTTTGCATGTGTATCGAATATCAACAATTGCATAAGGTCACCATTAAGAACAAGTATCCTACTCTAAAATGATGATTTGTTTGATGAAATTCAAGGTACAAACTACTTCTCTCAGATTGATCTTCAATCAAGTTACCACCACTTGAGAGTAAGATAATGTTGCATTTTGAAGATGACTTTTATAACTTGGTATGATGACTTTGAATTTTTGAGTTTTTCTTTTGGACTAATGGAAACCCCCGTAACTTCTATGGATTTGATGAATAGGGTACTCAAGACATACTTGGATGTTTTTGTGGTAGTCTTTATTGATGATGTATCGGTTTATTCTCATGATAAAGAGGATCATATGAGTCACTTTAAAATTATATTGCAAACTTGGAGGGATCATCAATTGTTCGGGGAATTTAGTAAATGTGAATTTTGTTTAAGATAGGTGGTATTTCTTGGCCATGTTATTTGCAATGAAGAAATTATGATTGATCACAATCACAATTACAACCATAATGAATATTTTACAAACTTGCACAATTAAGTAATAGGTTGACTGCAACAATTCGATCATTAGTAGTGATTTTATTAGGTTTATTCCATCATTTTCTATTCATAGACATGTCGGTACTGCTAACAATGCAGTTAACAAGTACATATAATATAAATGGAAATTCAGACCATCACCTACCTCAAAAATCTTTAGAGAATTAGAGCTTTTTCCTTTTTCAATGCCTTGGATCATACTTAGTCTAAAAACAACAAGAATTACAAAGAATCAATGAACAATGACTTTAAATACTTAGATTGTATCAAAACCCTAACCCTTGGCCACTTTCATGATTACATCCCCCAAGTTGGTCTTTTTCACCATTAGTTTCAAGCCAAAACCTTCCCTTAAAAGAATTTCCATAGATCCTAAGGTCTAGGAATCAAATTATAAGTTAGAGAAATTAACTTACCTTTGATGAAAAAGTAGGTGGAAAACAAAAAAACAAGCCCTAGGTTATTTCTGGTCTCTCAAGAAAGAAGTGGGAGAAATAAAAATAATTTTGGTATTGTTCTGACTTAAACCTCTAACTATCCCGCTATGGTGCATTTATCTTACTATAGCAGATTGCACAGGGATAAAAACTTAGGATACATCCCAAATCTCAATTTCACAACACAATTTTTCTTTAAATTAAAGGTCGCAACTACAATAGGGTGAGTGGCTAGAGTTGGAACAACGGGTACTATTGGAACAGCTCCAAAGCTGACTAAGTTACTCAGAATGGCCATAAGATGTTAGGTAATTACTAGGTCCAGTGGGAAAAGTTCCCCGCTTATGCACCTTCCTCAGCTTTAGCATTTTCCTCAACCTCAAATTCCACATTCTTTCTACCTCAACTTGGGGTGCAAGAGGGGCCTCTCCTAATGTTGCACTCTCAACTTGGGCTCCACCCATGGTGGGCGCTACCCTCCTCTTGCCACTGCCCCTACCACTATCCTAGAAACACTGTCTCGGTTGCTGGCTACTTTGTTGCATCATTAATGGGAGTTTCTAACCTGATACCTTTAAAATATATGTTAGCCCTCTGCAGACAAGAAAGTGAAAGAGGTTAGAGACCAATTTGTATTACTAGATATCAATTGGAATCAGGTTGTAACACGAAAATATCACGATCCAAGCCTAGGGCCTAGATGTGACATGGCAAATGAGGAACCCAAAGGTACCTTAAACAAGCCTCAGAGCATACATTAAGCACATTATCGGTATATACATTATACAAGCAGAAACTAAGGGATAGGGACTATGGGACAACCAACCTAAGCATAGGAAATAAAGTCATAGTAAATACATACATAGTCGTATATCCAACAACACTTCTAAAATATAGATAGAGCAGAAGGCTTAGACATTTCACAAGCTCATCCTCAAACATATATAAAGTAGAACATAACGTAGTCTTAAAATAGGAAGCTAGATACTAGGCTATTGTCCCTGAACTAGAGGACTTACTAATGGAAAAAAACCTTTAACTCGATGATCAACTGCGAGTGTGAGGAAGAGGGTGACTACATGGTGACATTATGTAGGCAAAATATGTGTTAGTACTATAGAATGTGCAACAAGGAAGCCATATGTCATAATAGAAAAGATGCGTAATCATAACAAGGATAATAAACTAAATATGTAATGAAAGATCAATGCCTTATTAAATCTTGCTTGGAAGAGTCATAAACTTCATAAATATCATGCATATAACTATGTGGGAGGAGATCTTAACCGATACTAAGACCATGCGAGCTACTACATGAAATCCTAATGTTGCCTCCACATAGAGAAAGAGTAATATACTTGCCAAGGTAGACATAACCCACTTTGTGGGTGCATAAACATGGGGCTATATGTGGATCCACTAGCTAATACATAATTCTATGGTGGCACATCGTTATGAGACTTAACACTTTACATAAAGACCCCTAAGATCGAACCCCCACCTTAAGCCTCATTTGGTGCTAAGTCTAGCCACATGAAATACATAAACCTAACCATACTTTCATTAGCTTGTCAACATAAACATATCATGATAGGAATAGATCATTTACTTCATAACCGCTTCAAGTGAGAATTAACCTTTCATAGGAGGGTGCATCATAAAACATCATAAAAAAGGCTTCCTAGATCATTTCATAACTTTCATGAACTTGCATAACATGTAGTGAAACCCTTTATCATCCCTCAACATCCTTTGTTATAGAACGTTGACATAATTCTTAACATTATACTTGGTGGGTTAAGGTGTAAAAGCATTGAAAATCATGCATATGTATTTTTCATGCATAGATACATGGAACAAATAAATTAAAACCATTCAAACAGCCCACCATAATTCCAAAATCCTAGCCATAGGGACATGAAGTTCATTTTGTAAAACACACCTTTATGACATTTCATAACAATATATCTACATAGCTCATAGGACTGAAAATATATGCATAATATCAACATTCAAAGAGTCCTCATACATTTCATAAAATAATTATTCTTGAAAGTTTAAAGAAATAGAAAATTTGCTTTATCTTTGTGGATGGAAGGAGGCCACAAATTAAACCAACATATCTTAGCTACGAATTGATAAGGAAAATCTGAAATGGAAGCACGGAATCCAAAACCCTAGCTTGAACCATTCACTTGGCACCTTGGAGGAACTTCAGAGTGTTTGGGAGGTCCTACACTTAGGTTAATTTGAGAATGGATTGAAATGAGAAGGGTTTGAGTAGTAATAGGTTGAAAAGGAGTCATTTAGAAATCAAAATGACGTAGTCTTTGGCTTAGGATACTAGAAAATGTCAAAAATACTCCTTATTTAAATTTGTTGGAACCCATCTATGAGACCCATCTACGGGTCTTAGATTGATTGATGAGTCATAAATCTTAGGATTCATCCTATTTATATTTTGGAATCTCTGAATGTCCTCTGAAACTCAATCTACGAGTGCTCTTTTATGGCTCATAGATGTTTTATGGCTCGTACAATCCATTCGTAAAATAGCCAACACTTAAAAAAAATTCAGCTTTAGGGATCTATCTACGAACCCATTTATGGACTGTAAACAGGACTATGACTCGTCCTATTGTTTGTGCATCATAATTTAGAAACTCAAATTTGATCGACCTAGGCCACCCATCTCTGAACCCATTGTACGGTCCGTAGTTCCTTTTATGGACCGTAATTTCTTCTAGTAGACCACCCTTATACTTGTCAAAATTTCCACCCTCTCAGAGTCAATTCACGAGTCTTATCTACAACCTGTGGTTTAAACTATGATCCATAAATGAGGCCCGTGCCTTTCCCCTGCAAACTTCTAGATTTCCCCTCTCCTACATTTTCATACTTTCTTACCTGTGGAGCCTTACAATATCTCCTCCTTAGGAACATTCATTCCCAATGTGCTAAATGTAAGCTCTAATCATCTAAGGAGTAGCTAATAACCCAATATGAATGCAAAATGCAACTTTAACACCCTTTTCATGAATATTTCAAACTCATGCTTCAAATATTATTCAAATGCATAAGCATATAAGTATGCATGGATAACATGAAAACTAAAATGCAAGGAAATTAGGGTTTTTGGCCAAGAATACTTAATACCTTAGGCTTGAGTAGAGTGAAATGATAAGGGTATCATTTCTTCATATCCGTTTCTGCTTCCCATGTGGCACTTTTGGCTAGTTGATTCCTTCAAAGGACCTTAATGGATGCAACATATTTGTTCCTCAACTTCCTGACTTGCCTACCAAATATTTCGATCTGGATATCTTCATATGTCAAGTTCTCTTCAAATTTACCACCTCTAAAGGAATAATGTAACTTGGGTCTCCTACACACTTCCTTAACATGGATACATGAAAAATTGAATGAACCATACTCATCTCCATAGGCAACTCTAACTCATAAGAAACTTTGCCAACGTCTCTTAAGATCCTATAAGGTCCTACCTACCTGGGTCTTAACTTCCCTATTTTTCCAAACTGAACCATACCCCTCATGGATAAGACCTTCAAATATACCCAATCGTCAACTTCAAACTCAAGGTCTCTCCTCCTAATGTCGAAATGAGACTTTTGTCAACTTTGTACCGTCGTTAATCTCTCTTTTATCAACCACCTTCTCCGAAGCTTCTAAAACCAAATCTAGAACTATCAAAACCATCTCCCCCACTTCAAACCACCCCACTGGGGACCTACATCGCCTCTCATATAAGGCCTCAAATGATAACATCTCAATACTAGAGTGATAACTATTATTATAAGCAAACTCAATGAGTGAGAGATGGTTATCCCAAGATCTAAGTATGTCCGCAAAGGTTTGAATGGTACTTTTGGCTTGATCATCTGTTTGTAGGTGAAACATCATGCTAAGCTTGACTACCAAGACCTCTTTGGAAGGACTTCCAAAAGTGAGAGGTGAATTGGGCACCACGATCCAAAATGATGGATAACGAAACCCCATGAAACCTAACCAAAATATGGATGTACAATTTAGCATAATTTTTGGCAGGAGAGGTTGTCTTGACCAGTAAGATATGAGCCAACTTTGTCATTCCATCAACAATAATCCAAATAGAGTCGAAATATTTTTTAGTTCTGGGCAAGCCAATTATAAAATTCTTGTTGATCTTTTCCCACTTCCAAGTGGGGATCTTAATGTCTTAAGATAGGCCACCCGGCCTTTGGTGCTCGGCCTCTACTTGTGGAAAATCGTGATATCCACCCATGAACCTTGCAATGTCTCTCTTTATACCACCCTACCAATACACTTCCCTCAAATCCCTATACATCTTGGTAGAACTAGGGTGAATAGAATAGGATAAATTATGATCCTTTTTCAAAATCGAGTCCCTCAACCCATCAATGTCCGACAACCACAATCTACCTCGATGTCTAAAAACACCATCTCCCCCTCGGGAGAAAACCTTTACTTTTCCTTTTTTCACTAAAGTTGTCAATTCAACCAAGGTAGGGCCAAGATCTTGCTTGGATTTGACATCTACGACCAGAGAGCACTCAGATCCATTTAGCATCATCATACCTGTCATGACCCAAAATGGGTCGCAACTAAAAGAATAGGAATTACTGCAAAAACGATCTCAACATAGCATAACAAATCTCCCAAAATATGGAGCCATGAGTACAAGAGCATCTAAGTAATATTGAAGTGTAAATAGTCTCAAGTGAAATACAAAGTTGTCTCATGGAATCTGATGCAAGTCTGAACAGAAAAATAAAGGAAATCCCAAGGATCCACGGTGTCTCGAAGTATGAGCCTTACTTGTAAGATCAAGATGGATGGAGAAAAGCCCAAAAGAGTGAATCAACTACCCTGTACAAGTCCCTGTGTTTGATATGCAAGGATGAAATATAGTAAGAGTGAGTACACCAAAATGTACCCAGTAGGTTCAATCGACTAGGTAAAAAAAATCGAAACAAGTATCTAATAATAAAGAACCCTATCCCTGCATCCAAAAAGATTAGCACAAGATAAAATATATACAATACTAATGAGCTAAGATATCCTCAAGAGTACATGGTCAAGTAATATCCTCAAATACTAAGAGTGTCACAGCCTTGCCACCTGCCCATGGTCAAGTAATATCAAAATGCCACAACTTTGTCACTGGCCTCTGGTCAAGTAATATTATGATGCCAAGTCCTCGAAACCTGCCCATGGTCAAGGTATAAGAAGTATGAATCTCACCCTTGTCTTCTACTTGGGTCAAGGGGGTGGTACCAATGTGAATCATAATGCCCTTGCCTCCTACCCGAGTAAAGGGATGTTACAAGCCATACACAATAGATGTAAATCAACCGTGCGATCTAGATATGCATGTAAACATGGAATGGCATTACAACAGGAATACCAATACATGAAACTCATAATAATCATATGTACTCAAGGAGTAACATCTAGTGTCAGCTAATTACCAAACTATCAACATATTTTAGATCATCATAATTATATAAATAATCAATAGTATCGATAATATCAGACCTTACTCGTCCCAAGTATACAAGAATATCAATATTACCAGACCTAGCTCGTCCCAAATATGCAAGTACGACAATGATACTAGACCTAATTCGGCCTAAGTATACACATATAGCAATGATAACGAACCTAACTCGTCCCAACAGTACAAGTATATCAATACTATCAGACCTTACTAATCCCAATTGGTCTCACAAGTCACATTTAGTCACATTCTATCTCAGTCCTCATCATTTCATCATAATTCATCTCAGATAATCAATAGGTTATAAATCATGCCACAGTTCGGCTCACCTGGAATCACTTTGCCATCATCACTTCAACACATCAACTCAGTTTCACAATTATCCACCTAAATCTCAAAGTTATCACATGAACAAGATCAATAACTCAAATCTAGTCCCTTGATGTCGAAATCGTACTCGGTCAATCTTTCGATCAACTCAAATCCTCAGATCAATCCTTCAATTCAGTCAACCACTATCAACAATATTTACTACTCATTAAGAGAAACGTTTTGATACCCATATTGGCATATGTTAGGCTTAGGGGCAAAATGGTCAAAATTAAGACTAAAATTCGAAAGTCCCAAATTTGAAAATTAATTTCGAAATCAAGTTCTACATGAAAAATAGAGTTAATGGGTGAAAATCCCATTAACATCAAGCTTAAATTGAATGAGGAATTAACATTTGAAGTTTAAAAACCACGGTCTAAAAATCCCCAATTTTAACATTGAAAATCATGA
This sequence comes from Solanum rostratum, assembly GCA_029948455.1. Lineage (NCBI taxonomy): Eukaryota > Viridiplantae > Streptophyta > Magnoliopsida > Solanales > Solanaceae > Solanum > Solanum rostratum. Next base: position 63,939,496 of record CM057048.1, read on the forward strand.
ATTTGAAGATAAAATCTAGATGAATCTTATGGAAAATACTTAGAATAGGGTTAAAAATGCTTACCTAACAAAAATCTTCGAAAACCTTTCTTCAAAATTGCCTGAAAAAGCTTGGAAATTTAAAAATAGATTAAAAATGGTATTTCTCAAGTTTTAATTTGTCCAGGTGTAGAACGTACTCCGTAAATGCAGGTGCGGTCCCGCAAGTGCAGAGTTTGCTACCAAAAAGACCTCCGCGATCGTGGAGACCAATCCGCGAATGTGGAGGGTAAAAGATAAGGTGGTCACACACGTGCCAACACTCCGCGAAAACGTGACTTTTTCTAGAGAAGGCGTAGCATGAAAACATTATGACCTCCGCGAACGTGGAGAAGAGAAGCACCTGAACTAGAAGACAACAAAAACCAGCAACTAAGTCCAAATTCTCAACTCGGAATGGACCTTCCAAACTCATTCGAACTCAGAATTTCACAAACCAAATATGTATCCATACTAGAAATGGTGATCCAGACTCAACGGAATCATAAGAAAATGAGTTTAATGGCCTTCTCGCCACATTTACCAATGCAACTCGATAAAACTAGTTTAAAACTCAAAATACCAAAACTTCCTTTGGCAACTCCAAAAATTATTCCGACGCCATTTCTAACGTTTCACCATTCAGAACTAGTGGAACTATCAAAATTTTGATTCAAGCTTCCGAACTTCAAATGTTGACTAAAGTCAAACTTTGGTTCCAGAAACGACTAACATCACAACTTTGGGCCTAAAAACCTCATTTTAACTTCAAATTCAGTTATGTAACTTCTCATAGTTCAGTTTTGATATTTCGGAGCTCATGAAATCAACGAATCCCCGATCTGACCTTCGAAACTCAGAATGACACGAAACTCATTTTTTAACAACTTAAGTTTTCAAAAATGTTAAAACTAATATTTTCAACTTTTAAAACTCAGAATTTCAATTTCAACCATTCAAATAGTTCAAAATAGGCTCAAAGCAACTTAAAAAAGGGTAAAAGAGTAATTTTTACAGATGAGGAAAAAAATGACCAACCAGGTCATTACATCATTCACCACTAAAAAGAATGTTCGTCCTCGAACAAAAAGGAAAGGAAGTAAGTACCCGAAGCCTTACAAAGGCAGGGATATCTAGCCCACATGTCAGACTCCAACTTCCAAGTAGCCTCATCAATAAAAGGTGCCGCCATTGAACCTCACATAACATATATATTTGGATCCCAACCACAGGAACTGCCTGTCCAATATAGTTATAGGCTCCTCTTCAAAGGTCAAGTCTGGAACCAACTCAACATAGTCACAAGAAATTCACATGGGACTCATCAGGAATATACTGACAGAGCATTGAAACACAAAAAACAGGATGAACAGAAGATAATCTCAGTGGTAGAGCCAACTCATAGGCTACCTCACCAACTCTTCTCAAATGGGCTAATGAATCTGGGACTAAGCTTGCCCCTCTTCCCGAATCTCATCACACCCTTCATGGGTGAAAATTTTAGCCAAACACTGTCACCAACAGAGAATTCAAGAGGCCTAACCCTCTTATCGACATAACTCTTTTGGCGACTCTAGGCCGTCAGAAGTCTACTTCGAATCAATCGAACCTAGTCCATGGCATCTGAAGCAAATCAATACCCAACGTCTCAGCTAAACCTAAATTATACCATCCAATGGGTGATCTACACCTCTAGCCATACAAGGCCTCAAACGGTGCCATCTGGATGTTGGAATGGTAACTGTTGTTATATTCAAACTCTGGCAATGGTAAGTGCTGGTCCCATCGGGCTCCAAAATCAAGTACATAAGACCTAAGCATGTCCTCCAACACCTGAATGATGCGCTTTGACTGACCTCAGTTTGAGGGTGAAAAGTTGAACTCAAGTCTACTCTAGTACCCAAACCACGCTGTAGAGCCCTACCAAAAGTTATAAGTAAACACAAACCTCTGTTTGATACTATAGACACTGGCACACCATGTAATCTGATAATGTCCCGGATATATAATCTGGTTAGTTTCTTTTCACTATAGCTAGTCTTCATCGATAAGAAATTTTCCAACTTGGTCAATTGATCAACGCCCTCCCAAACTGAATCAAACTTGCCCAAGGCCATGGGGAAACCTATAACAAAATCCATAGTCACTCTCTCCCACTTCTACGCTGGAATGGGCATCCTTTGCACCGATCCACCAGGCTTTTGATGCTCATACTTCACTTGCTGAAAATTCAAACACTTGGACACAAACTCGGCTATATCTCCCCTCATACCAAACCACCAATAATGATGTTTAAGATCATGATACATCTTAGCCACACCCAGATGAATGGAATATGTAGCATAATGGGTATTCTCTAACATCAACCTCACCCACTCCCCAACTTTAGGTACACAAATTCTACCATAAACCCTCAAAACCCCATCAAAATCAATAATAGCCACCTTGGTTTCACCTCTCAATACTTTGTCACGGATCATGCATAATATGGGGTCTTCAAATTGATGAACACATATCTGATCAAATGAAGAGGATCTAGCCTCAACAAAGGCCAACATACTCTAAGGAGGAGAAATATCCAAACGGACCATCTACCTAGCAAGTGACTGAACCTCTAGAGCTAGGGATCTCTCCTCAGCCCTCAAGAATGCCAAACTCCCCACATTAGTAACCTTCCGGCTCAAAACATCTGCCACTACATTGGCCTTCCTAGGGTGATATTGAATAGAGATATCATAGTCTTTAAGCATCTCCAACCACCTATGCTGTATCATGTTCAGATTAGGCTGAGAAAAGATGAATTTGAGTTTGGTGATCGGTATAGACCTCACAATGCACCCCATAAAGATAATGTCACCACAACGTTAACACAAACACAACCACAACCAACTCCAAGTCATGGGTAAGGTAGTTCTATTCATGCACATTCAGCTGCCAAGAAACATAGACTATCACCTTCCCCCTTTGCATCAATACACCACCCAAGCCCACACTTGAACCATCACAATATACCACAAATGGAACTCCCTCCTCGAGTAAAGCAAGAATAGGTGCTGAAAGTCAATAAATCTTTGAGCTTTTGGAAGCTCGCCTCACAATCATCCAACCACTAAAATGCCACAGCTTTCTGAGTCAATCTAATCAATGGGTATGCTATAGATGAGAAACCCTGAACAAACGCCAATAATACCTTGCTAAACCAAGGAAACTATGAATCTCATTCACGAAAGTAGGCCTAGCCTACCCACAAACAACTGCTAACTTGGCCGGATCGACGTAATACCGTCTTTTGACCAAACATGGCCAAGAAATGCAATAGACTCAAGCAAAAACTTGTACTTTGCGAACTTAGCATACAACTTCTCTTCCCTCAATCTTTGGAGTACATTCCTCAAGTGCTAAAAATGATCTGCCTCATTCTTGGAATAAACCAAGATATCATCTATGAACACAATCACAAAGATGTCTAAATAGGGCTTGAACACTTAATTCATCAACTCCATAAAAGCAACCGAGGCATTAGTCAACTCGAATGACATAACCACGAACTCATAATGCCTATAATGGGCCCTGAAAGCTATCTTCGGGATATCACACTCTCAAACTCTCAACTGATGATAATTGGACTGCAATTCAATCTTTGAGAACACCTAGGCACCCTGCAACTGGTCAAAAAGATCAATGCGAGGCAAGGGATATTTGTTCTTGATGGTCACTTTGTTAAGTTGACGACATCAATACACATACACATAGTGCCATCTTTCCTTTTCACGAATAATACAGGAGCACCCCAAAGAGATACACTCGGACGAATAAGACCCTTCTTCAACAAGTCTTCTAATTGCTCCTTCAACTTATTAAGTTCCGCTGGAGCCATCCGATAAGGTGCAATAGATATGGGCTTAGTCCTCGGCTCCACATCAATAGCAAAGTCAATATCACGATCCGGAGGAACACTAGACAAATCATTCAAAGATATATTCATAAACTCTCTAGCAACCCTAGTAGTCTCCAATGATGGGGACTCTTGAGAAACATCCCAAAATGCCAAACACCTCTTCCCCATCAATCGACAAGCATGAATGTAAGAAGTAACACCCTTAGGATAGGAACTAGGTGCTCCAGTCTACATCAACTATGACAAATCATGGCAAGATAAGGTCACAGTCTTCACATGACAATCAAGAATAGCATATAAGGCAACAACCAGTTCATACCTAATGTCATATCAAAATCTACTATATCCAATAATATCAGATCAGCAATAGTACTCTCCCCATAAAAGTCACAACACAACTTCGATAAACTTGATTCACCACTACAGATTCACCTACCGTGGCGGATACACAAATAGGCTCGATAAGCGGCTCATACATAATATCAATATCGAAAGCAAAATAGGATGATACATAGGAATAAGTAGAGTCTGGATCAAACAAAACTAAAGTTGAACGATGGCATATTGCAACCATACCGGTGATAACTGCATCAGAGGCCTTTGCCGCAGTTCTATCTACAGCATGTCAAACTCTACGGCCACCACTAGTCTTTAGGCCTCCGCGGGCATCACCTCTCCCTGTACCACAACCTCCTCTAGCATCACCCCTCAAGCCCTGAGAGGTGTCTCTGGCTAAGGCCTGAGATCCTAAAGTGTGAGTAGGAAACACCCGATGTGTACAACGGTTGGCGAAGTGCAAAACCTCATCATAAACATAATAAGCCTTGAGGTCTCGCCCCTGTGATGACTGTGTTGAAGAACCACCACGTCTAGCTGAAATAATGGAACTATCATGACCTATCTGTGTAGGCCTAGATTAGATTTGTCAGCACTGTCAGATGCTGGAAGAGCTACCTGAACTACCCGACCATTATGGACCTGCCTCTGAAATCTCTATCACGTGGCGGGTGTCTACCAAACTATCCATGCTGGTGAAATCTCTTCCCTCCACCCTACCTCTCATGCCTGATGTACTCTATCATACGAGTATGATCTATAACACTGTTAAAAGTGCCTCCAGCCAACACTAAAGAAGTTGTAGCCTCCTTAAACATACCCTGCCAAGCCCTTGGCAAACTGTCAAATCCTGTCGAACTCTGTAGGAATTAGGGGTGTGCAATAACCAAATCGACCGATAAAACGTTATTAGTTTATTGTTATTGGGGTTTTGATGGTTTTGAAATAAAGAATTATTGAGTTATTAGTTCGATATCAATTTTTACTATTGGGTTGTTGGGTAAAGCGATAACCCAATAAGATCATAATAATTTACTATTTTACTCCTTCGTAAATATTAAACATTCGTAATTTAATAGTAATAGGACACCATAATAGCACTTTACCTATTTTAATCTTTACCATATTTAAGTGACTAGTTACCCACTTTAGTATTTATTCTTTAATCTTTACTATTTCATACTTCATCTGTTTTTATTAATACAAATTCTCATTATCATCCTTGTCAGGTAAATAAAAAACTGAATCATTAAGGACCTAAAACTAATAAATCAAAAATCAATAAAAGATAATTTATTAGATTTTATTGGTTTAGAATATTTAAATACTAAAAATTTATAAATGTTGCTTCCCTAGCACACGCAAGTGTACGTGGTCAACCAACTTGGCCCTGAGAAAGAGGCCGGGATGTCGAACCCAAAGGATTTAAAGAGTAATGGTTTCTGCTTAAGTTATTATGCTCAATTGGTATCCAAGATTAATAGCAATGAAATTTATAAAAGAAATGATTTATGTCTAAAATCTACGATTTAATGTAAGACTCGAATTTTGAAACAAGAATTTATCAACTTAAAGGAAATTCCGGGATAGTAGCCATGGCGACTCCGTGTCTCTCAATCAGTGTTCATGCATATGGGTTTATACCTACTAGTTCACAAGGTTAAATTTACCTAACAGGGTTGCACGCCTCTGCAGGCCTTCTTTTACTGATTGTCTAACTACATCGTTGAGCGGGGATAGACAGCTCACCAAAAGTGCTTTAATTTTATCTTCCTGTATTATGATCCAAGCGAGGTGTAAGGGTAGTTGTCACAGGTATCCCTTACACGAACCAACCTAATGACCAAGTTGGACCCGCCCCCTGTTCCACTGTGTTCTAATCACTCCAACATCTTTCGAATTCAGAATGACTAACCTATTTACTCCCCAGTTGATCAGGCTAGAAAGTATGAATAAAAGTGTCACAAGAGTAAGTAATAAAACCAATCATGCATAAACCCAAAATTAAGAGATTACATTGTCTAGGGCTACAATCCCAGAATATGGGAGAACTAGCCACTCATAGTTGGTTCCCACATCAAAATTAAGCTGACAATAATTAACATTCAAGAATACAAAGATGAAAAACAAATCAAAGTTGACCTAGGTTGTGTTTTCTACTTTCTCCCCGTCTATTTCTTCTTCCAAAAACGAATACAATAAAAGTTCTTTTTCAAATAATTAATAGTCTCCTCTTTTCCAAATCCCGTAACTCATTTTTCTCGTGGGATACATGCGGTCCGCGACGCAGACTAGTGTCTTTTGACCCGGCTCTGTTAATTTGCTGACTGGACTAATTCGCCTCTTGATGCACCCTGGTCCGCGACGCGGACCCTGCAGCGTACTGGGCCTTTGCGTCTTTTTCTTCTCCTTTTCCAGTTTTGCTAATCTGCTCCCAGGTCCGCAACGCGGACCTTCGCCTCTGCTGCAACATGTTTCTTTTCTTCCTTGCTTTCTGGGTCGTGTCCATCCTCTCAATTTGTGCATGGCTTCGGAATACTATTATTTGACTAAACTCTGCAAAATACAACCACATGGAGTACTTGACCCCCAGATTAGAAAAATAACAACAATCCTACTAAAAGCAACTGTTCTCTTTATTTTTACCCTCTGACTTAGCTCAATTTATGGGTCTATTTGGCTAATTAGGCGTATAAATACTCCAAGATCACCATCCCACACTTAGAGTTTTGTCCGTCCTAGGGCAAATGCAACACTCATGCATGAGACTCGCTAGGCAATGTGTACCCCCAAACAACTGATATAAATGGTTCACATGCACCAAAGAATCAAAACCTTACTAGATCCTGACAGTATCCCCTTCATCTAATCCTTCACGCTTAACCGCGAAACCATGTAGGAATTTAGTCAATGTGGGTAAGAAGAACCCGGATTGTAGCACCTTATGAGCTCTTCGTTCACCACCATGATGACCTCCATAGAGAGAAGCATGACACCTTCCTAAAATCTTCTGCATTTCTGCTTCAGGCACACATCTTCTCACCATGCTGTCAGACCCTTTTTTAAACAGGTACGGCTCATCCCATATGAATGCTTTTGAATCATGAGCCAAACGTTTTCTTTGTTGATAAGTTGCCCTAGGTGGGAACACCCCACTTACCAAGCAGTTGACAATGTCTACATACCATGGTAGTTCCTCCACTTCTAGGGCCATCAACTGCTCATCTGGGAACTCTTCTTTTATTTGCAGTTGTTCCCCTATGTGAGCATCACTTTCCAGGCGAGATAGATGATTAGCGATCTGGTTTTCACACCCCTTTCGATCCTTTATCTCAATGTCGAACTCTTGAAGTAATAGGATCCATCGAATAAACCTGAGCTTAGCTTCCTTCTTATTGAACAAATACCATATCGCTGCATGGTCGGTAAACACTACTACCTTGGTACTCGCTAAATACGATTTGAACTTGTCAAAGGCATATACCAATGCCAGTATTTCCTTCTCAGTCACAGTGTAGTTACACTGCGTTGTATTGAGTTTTTCACTGGCATAGTAAATCGCGTGGAACACCCTGTCTCGGCGCTGCCCCAGCACTGTGCCCACAACATTGTCACTTGCATCACACATTAGCTCAAATGGGAGCTCTTAATCTGGTGCTGTTAGTATTGGGGCTTCGACTAATTTCTTCTTCAACATTTCATAGGCCTGCAAACATAAAACATCAAAGTTAAACGTAACCTCTTTCTCCAGAAGGGTTGATAATGGCTTGGAAATTTTGGAGAAGTCTTTTATAAATCTCCAGTAAAACCCCGCATGACCCAGAAAGGTCCGGACTCTTTTTACTGACACAGGGGGTGGAAGCTTCTCTATGGCCTCTATCTTTGCCTTATCTACCTCCAGCCTGCGCTTTAAACCTCATGGCCCAAAACTATTCCTTCTTTCACAAGGAAATGTCACTTCTCCCAATTGAGGACCAAATTAGTTTCTTCACAGTGTGCCAGAACTCTGTCTAGATTTTGCAAGCATGTTTCAAAGGTCTCCCCAAACACTGAGAAGTCATCCATGAACACCTCCACTATGTCTTCCATCATGTCGTGGAATATAGCCATCATGCACCTTTGGAAGGTGGTACGGGCATTGCACAATCCAAAGGGCATGCGCTTGAAGGCGTAAGTGCCATAGGGACATGTGAAAGTCATCTTCTCCTGGTCTTCAGGGGCGATGGTGATCTGATTGTACCTAGAGTATCCATCCAGGAAGCAGTATTACTCTTGCTCAGCCAACCTGTCCAACATCTGATCAATGAAAGGCACTGGATAGTGGTCCTTGCGGGTGGCATCATTCAATCTCCTATTATCCATGCAGATGCACCACCCTGTCACCGTTCTGGTTGGGATCAACTTATTCTTGTCATTAGTGACGACTGTCATCCCCCCTTTCTTAGGTACACATTGTACCGAGCTCACTCATTTGTTGTCAGATATGGGGAAGATGATTCCTGCGTCCAACCACTTGATTTCTTCTTTCTTTACCACTTCCTTCATAATTGGATTTAGCCTCGTCTGTGGTTAGGCCACTGGCTTATGGCCCTCCTCCATGTAAATTCTATGCATGCACAGGGCTGGACTGATGCCTGAGCACCGCTACTGCTGCTTCCACCTGGGCTGCAGTCAATGACACAGACAAGATTAATGGTAATGTTTCATTTTTGCCAAGGAATATATACCTGAGGTGCGAGGGCAACGACATTAATTCCAGTTCAGGTGCTTCTTCAATCGAAGGTTTAGGGGGAGGTCCCAACACTCTGTTTAACGGCTGTGCTTCTTTCTTCAGCATGCTGACATTATGGCCATTTAGCACACTTTTGATTTCTCGAGCTTCTGCATCATCCACTAGCCCTTGATTCAATAAAACTCTAGTTAGTGGGTCTATTATCTCTACCTGGCTCAATGCCGGTGCTGTGTCTAGCACGGTGATAGCTGCCAGGTCCTCATAGGCTGCAGGGAGCTTCTTAGCTTTGTACACGTCCAAGACTTCGACTTTATCATGAGCTCTCATAGTGAGCTTTCCTGCTGCTACATCTATCAGTGCCCCACCTGTCGCTAAGAATGGGTGACCAAGGATGAATGGGACCTTAGAATCTGGTTCAAAGTCTAGGATGACAAAGTCCACTGGGAAGATGAGTGATCCCACTTGGACTAGAACATCCTCAATCACCCCGTCTGGCCTTGCCACTGAACGATCCGCTAGTTGTAGGATGATAGTGGTCGGTTTTGGGCTCCCCACCCAACTTCGAGAACATGGAGCTAGGCATTAGATTAATGCTTGCGCCTAGATCATATAAACCTTTTGCATTCACGCGACCACCTATCGTCACCTCCACAGTGAAACTCTTCGGATCTTTCATCTTTGTTGGCAATTTGGAACCATTCAAGATCCTGGAGCTGCAAGTCTCGGTTAGTGCTACAGTCTCGTACTCAGCTACTCAGCTAACTTGCTTTTATGGAATGTCCTTCATGTACTTACCATATTTCAGAATTCCCTGCAAGACATCAATTAATGGTAAGTTAATATGTACCAGTTTTAATAGCCCCATGAACTTCTAAAAACAGTCTTCCTCCTTCTTCTTGAACTTCTGTGAAAATGGAGGAGGTGGTTTCGCGACTGTGGTAATGTCTTCTAGAGCTGGACCTGGCATGTCAGTCTCGTCACTTGGTGCAGTGCCTGCTTCAGCCTCAACCATCTTCTTAGGGACTGCTTCCTTGAGGGATCGTCCGCTCCTTGTATTGACTGCATTAACGTGTTTCGGGTTAGGGTCAGTGTTACTTGGTAAGACCTCCTTGGGGTCTGGAATTCATGTTTCCTGCTAGCTGCCCCAACTGCCTTTCCAAGTTCTGAAGATCTTGCTTGTTCCTCTGAATCTCCTCTTCTTGTCTATTCTAGTTCGCCAGAATTTGCCTCAGTACCTCACTATCGGTTATACTGTTGGGGTTAGCCTGTTTTGTAGGCTGCTGTGCTTGTTGATTATAGTATGCATTATTACCCTGTGGTCTCTGCTTAAATGTCCCCTGATTCGGTTGCTGATCTCCCCATGAAAAGTTGGGGTGGTTCCTCCAACTCGGGTTGTATGTGTTACCATAGCCTTGATAACCCCCTCTGTTAGCATTCCCCACAGTGTTCACTGCTTCAAGATTAGCCCCACAAGTGTCAACGGTATGATTTCCTCCCCCGCAAACATCACACCACCCAGGTTGTTGTTGTTGCACTACATTCACTGGGGCTGGCTGCTGACCTACACTTGCCTGCGCTTGTTGTTGTTGTCTTAATGCCAAGTTGTTGAACTGAGTAGTTATCATATTCTGCATGGCAGACATTTGCTCTTGCAGAGCAGTTATGGCATCAATTTCTAGCATACCGGCTTGCCTCTGGACTACCGGCCTACTTGATCCTCCATTTCATTCAGGATTTCCCTGTGCAATCCTATTCAGTAGGGCAGACAACTCATCGTACGTCTTTTCCAATGCTTGCCCGCCTGCAGCCGATTTAAGAAAAATCTTTGTGTTTGGTCCAGACCTTCTATGAAGGTATGTACCAACACTTCATTAGCTTGGCAATGATGAGGGCAATTAATAAGCAAAGTTTTAAACCTATCCCAAGCTTGATATAGATTCTCCTCCGGCTTTTGCTTGAAGCTCAAGATTTCACTCCTGAGTTTCGCAGTCTTTCCAGATGAGAAGAATTGGGTGAGGAACTTGCGAGCCAAATCATCCCATGATGTGATAGAGTTTGGTGGTTCTATCTGCAACCACCTCCGGGTGCCCCCAACAACGAGAAGGGGCTCAGGGTCATTCTCACATAGTCCGTATTCACCCCTGCAAGAATGAAAGTGTCAGCAATCTCCAGGAAGTTCTGAAGGTGGACCTATGGGTCTTCATGCGGTAGTCCGGTGATTTGTCCGGTGGAGTGTAGCAACTGAACCATATTTTGTTTTAGTCCCCACCGACCTCCGGGCTCCGATTTCAAGAAGAAGCTCATCACATTAGTAGTCTGCGGGATTGCCACATCCCTTACTGGGCGAGGTGCTACTGGTGCCCGAGGCGCTGCTGGTGCACGAGGATTGTCTTTAGCCATTGGTTCCCTGGTAGGATGTGTGTTAGTGTTACTGTTCTCACGATCCTCCTGTTCCATAAGTTCCAATGGAGGTGTTTGGAATAGGGTGCCTTCTCTCCTCTTTGATTGTCGAGAGCAAGAATCCTGGTCCTCCAGCTTAGTTCTCACTTGCCTGAAATAAAGGCACAAGTAAGATTAAATGCAGTGAGCACAACAAAGCACAATAACTTAGAGAATTAACCAGCTCAACTTTTAAATTCCCCGCCAATGGCGCCAAAAACTTGTTGCTTTCCTAGCACACACAAGTGTACGTGGTCAAGACAAGTAATATAGTGGCCCTGAGAAAGAGGTCCGGATGTTGAACCCAAAGATTTTAAAGAGTAATGGTTTCTGCTTAAGTTATTATGCTCAATTGGTATCCAAGATTAACAACAATGAAATTTATAAAAGAAACGATTTATGTCTAAAATCTAAGATTTAATGTAAGACTCGAATTGTTTGAAATAAGAATTTATCAACTTAAAGAAAATTCCGGGATCGTAGCCATGGAGACTCCGTGTCTCTCAATCAGTGTTCATGCATAAGGGTTTATACCTACTAGTTCATAGGGTTAAATTTATCTAACAGGGTTGCACGCCTTTGCAGGCCTTCTTTTACTGACTGCCTAACTACATCGTTGAGCGGGGATAGACAGCTCACCAAAAGCGCTTTAATTTTATCTTCCTGTATTATGAACCAAGTGAGGTGTAAGGGTAGTTGTCACAGGTCTCCCTTACACGAGCCAACCTAATGACCTAGTTGGACCCGCCCCCGTTCCACTGTGTTCTAATCGCTCCAACATCTTTCGAATTCAGAATGACTAACCTATTTACTCCCCAATTGATCAGGCTAGAAAGTATGAATAAAAGTGTCACAAGAGTAAGTAATAAAACCAATCATGCATAAACCCAATATTAAGAGATTACATTGTCTAGGGCTACAATCCCAGAATATAGGAGAACTAGCCACTTATAGTTGGTTCCCACATCAAAATTAAGCTGACAATAATTAACATTCAAGAATACAAAGATGAAAAACAAACCAAAGTTGACCTAGGTTATGTTTTCTACTTTCTCCCCATCTGTTTCTTGTTCCAAAAACTAATTCAATAAAAGTTCTTTTTCAACTAATTAATAGTCTCCTCTTTTCCAAATCCCGTAACTCGTTTTTCTCGTGGGATACATGCTGTCTGCGATGTGGACTAGTGTGTTTTGACCCGGCTCCGTTAATTTGCTGACTAGACTAATTCGCCTCTTGATGCACCCTGGTCCGCGACGCAGACCCTGCAGCGTACTGGGCCTTTGCGTCTTTTTCTTCTCCTTTTCCAGTTTTGCTACTCCTCTCCCAGGTCCGCGACACGGACCTTCGCTTCTGCTGCAGCATGCTTCTTTTCTTCTTTGCTTTCTGGGCCGTTTCCATCGTCTCAATTTGTGAATGGCTTCGGAATGTTATTATTTGACTAAACTCTGCAAAATACAACCACATGGAGTACCTGACCCCCAGATTAGAAAAATAACAACAATCCTACTAAAAGCAACTGTTCTCTTTATTTTTACCCTCTGACTTAGCTCAATTTATGGGTCTATTTGGCTAACTAGGCGTATAAATACGCCTAAAATCAATAAACTTAACCAATAATGTAGAAAATCGAACTGAACCGACAGATGCACACCCCTAATAGGAATACTGGACAGAGCATATCGAGATAAAGCATGGAATCTAGCCCTCATAGTCTGAAATCAACATAGAACCCTACTACAGTCGATCAAACTCATCTCTTCAATTGTCTCAGAGGCTATATGGTACGAACCTCTCCAAAACATCCCTGTGAACTGCTCCCAAGTCATGGTTGGAGATCCAATAGGTTAACGAACTAGAACTGACCGCCACCACTCCTTGGCAAGACCGGTGAACTGGTATAAAGTGTAGGCAACCCCAGGCGACCCAAGAATAGCCAAGTTACACAACTAGTCCTGGCATTCTGATAGAAAATCATATTCTTTATCGCCAGGAGGGCCATCAAAATGCAGAGGAGACAACCGCACAAACCTTTCAAAGCTCTTCTACTCCGCTGTAAACATGCTGGGCTGGCAGAAGATGTTGGCACCATAAACAAGGGAGGCGCAATAGATGGAGCGTTAGCCAAACTCTGAAATTGAGTACCAGAACTCGGTTTGGATGCCTCAAATAGAGTAATAACAATTGTAGGAAGGTCCACTAGAGCTGAAGAAGGACCCACATGAATCATAGCGAACTCAGTGGTGCACTAGAAGGACCAACCGGTGTGGTAGAAATTGGTATCTCAACAGTAGTTGGGGCTGGAGGACTTCACTCCAATCTAGCCAATAACCGCATAAGTAGCTCCTGAACTGATGGTATATGGGATGGAGCTGAAGGCGGTGGAATAGAATTAGTAGGCCTCTCTGGCACCATAGTAGGCTCTAGAGAAGCTGATTGGGTCTGTCCCCTGGATAGTGCTGCCCCTTTGGAAATCCTTAGCCCCTGGTCCTATCACGAACTCTACCTCGACCTCGAGTAGGAGCCACATTAGCTACCTTGGACTCTCCCACTAAGCGACAAGACCTGGTAATCAACATCTGCACAGAAGGTGTAGATTAGACACTTTCAAAGTGGGTAAATAAAAGAAACACATGGATAGAAGCAAGATGTGAAAGTCTTTTCCTAACAAGTGCCTCATAGAACCTACCGATCCATGAGACTCAAATAGACACCCCGCTCTTGACTCACGAGCCCAGCGAGCCTAAAGCTCTGATACCAAACTTGTCACGATCCAAAACGAGTTGAAACTAAAAAAATAGGAATTAATGCGGAAACCTCTCAATATAACATAATAGATGTCCCAAAGTCTGGAGTCCATGAGTACAAGAGCATTAAAGTAATACTGAAGTGTAAATACACAAGTCTCAAATGAAATACAAAGTTGTCTCATTGAGTCTGATATAAGTCTAAATAGAAAAATAAAGGAAATCTCAAGGATCCACAGTGACTCAAAGACTGAGCCTGACCCGTAAGACCAAGATGGATGGAAAAAATCCCAAAAGAGTGAACCAGCTACCCTGTAAGAGTCCTGTGTTCGATCTGTAGGGATGGAACAGAGTAGGGGTGAGTACACCGAAATGTACCAGTAAGTTCAACTGACTAGGTAAGAGAAATGGAAATAGGCATGTAATAATGAAGAACCCTATCCCTGCATCTACAAAGGTTAGCACAAGATAAAATATATACAATACTAATGAGCTAAGATATCCTCAAGAGTCCATGATGCCATATAACCACAATGTGAAGTATAATAATTCATCAATCCAAATGCAAAGAGTGTCACAACCTTGTCACTTGCCCGTGGTCAAGTAATATCAGAATGCCACAACCTTGCCACCCACTCGTGGTCAAGTAATATTATGATGCCAAGTCCTTGCCACCTGCCCATGGTCAAGGTATAAGACGTATGAATCTCACCCTTGTCTTCTGCCCTGATCATGGAGGTGGTACCAATGTGAATCATAATGCCCTTGCCTCCTACCCGGGTCAAGGGATGTTACAAGCCACACCTAATAGATGTAAATCAACGGTGCAATCCAGATTTGCATGTAAACATGAAATAGCATTACAATAGGAATACCAATACATGAAACTCATAATGACCATATGTACTAAAGGAGTAATATCCACTGTAATAGCTAATGCCCAAACAATCATCATATTTTAGATCATCATAATTATATCAATAATCAAGAGTGTCGATAATATCGGAGCTTACTCCTCCCAAGTATACAACTATATCAATATTATCAGATTTAACTTGTCCCAAATATGCAAATATGGCAATGATACCAGACCTAACTCGACCCAAGTATACAAATATAACAATGAAATCGAACCTAACTCATCCCAACAGTACAAGCATATTAATGATATAGGACCTTACTCGTCCTAATTGGTTCGCATGTCATATTTAGTCACATTCTATGTCAAGTCCACATCATTTCATCATAACTCATCTCAGATCATCAATAGGATCTAAATCACACCATAGTTCGGCTCAACCAAAATCACTTTTCTATCACTTTAACACATCAACTCAGTTACACAATTATCCATCTGAATCTCACAATTATCACACGAACATGATTAATAACTCAAATCCAATCCCAAAAGGTTAGTCGAACCTACCTCGATGTCGAAACCACACTCGAACAAGCTTTTAATTAACTCAAATCCTCAAATCAATCCTCCAATTTATCAACCACTATCAACAATAGCTACTACTTATCAAGAGAAGTGTTTTGATACCCATATTGGCATACTTTAGTTTTAGGGGCAATATAGTTAAAATTAGGACTAAAATTTGGAAGTCCCAAATCTGGAAATCAATTTTGAAATCAAGTTCTACATGAAAAATAGAGTTCATGGGTGAAAATCCCTTTAAAATCAAGCTTAAATTGAATGAGAAATTAACATTTAAAGTTTAAAAGCCATGGTCTAAAAATCCAGAATTTTAACATTGAAAATCATGAATTTGAAGACAAAATCAAGATGAATCTTACGGAAAATACATAGAATATGGTTAGAAATACTTACCCAATAAAAATCTTTAAAAACCTTTCTTCAAAATCACTCCAAGAAAGCTTGAAAATTTGAAAATGGATTAAAAATGGTGTTTCTCGCATTTAAATCTATCCAGGTATAAAACATTCTCTGCGAACGGGGGTGGGGTCCCACGAGCGCGGGTTCGCTACCAAAAAGACCCCCGCGATCGCAGAGACCAATCTCCAAATGCGAAGAGTATAAGTTGGGGGGTCACTCACGCGCCAATGCTCCACGAACGCGTGACTTTATCTGCAAAAGAGGAGCACGACAACAACATGACCTCCGTGAACACAGAGAAGCGAAGCACCTGCACCAGAAGACAACAAAAACCAGCAACCAAGTCCAAATTTCCTACTTGGAATGTACCCCGAAACTCATCCAAATTCAGAATTTCACAAACCAAAGATGTATTCACACCAAAAACTGTGATCCAGACTCAACGGGATCATAAAATAATTAGTTTCATGGCCTCCTCGCCACATTTACCAATGCAAGTCGATAAAACTAGTTTAAAACTCAAAATATCAAAGCTGCCTTCGGCAACTCCAAAAATTATTCTGAGGCCAGTTCTAGCATTAGTATCACCATCCGAAACTAGTGGAACTATTGGAATTCTGATCCAAACTTCCGAACTTTGAATGTTGACCAAAGTCAAACTTTGATTCTAGAAACGACTAACATCACAACTTTGGGGCTAAAAATCTCGTTTTAACTTTAAATTCAGTTCCATAACTTTTCATAGTTTAGTTTCGACATTCCAGAGCTAATGAAATCAGTGGATCCCCTATCGACCTTCGAAAAATAGAATGACACAAAAACTCTTTTTTTTCAACAACTTAAGCTTTCAAAAATGCCAAAACTCATATTTTCAATTTTT
The DNA here is from genome assembly GCA_029948455.1 of Solanum rostratum. Classification (NCBI taxonomy): domain Eukaryota; kingdom Viridiplantae; phylum Streptophyta; class Magnoliopsida; order Solanales; family Solanaceae; genus Solanum; species Solanum rostratum. The sequence continues at coordinate 63,956,383 of CM057048.1, forward strand.
AAAACTCAGGATTTCAATTCCAAGCATTCAAATAGTTCAAAATAGACCCAAAGCAACTTACAAAAGGGTAAAATAGTAATTTTCACAGATGAGGCAAAAAATGACCTGCCAAATCATTACAATACCACTATTGTTGGCCTAACTCAACCTAACTCCCAACCTAGCCAATCTATGAACTTTTCTTGACAACTCCTTCGTCCCATCATCAATGTAAACCACACTTCCCATGGATACCCTATTAAGTGCGTCGTCCACCAAATTGGCTTTGGCCAAATGATATTGCACACTTATATCATAGTCCTTAAAGAGTTCCAACCACCTCCTTTGTCTTAGGTTGAGATACTTTTGAGTGAACAGATATTGGAAGATTTTGTGATAGGTGAAGGTATCTACGTGAACCTCATACAAAAATTGAGGCCATATTTTCAATGCAAATATCACGTCCATCAACTCAAGATTAAGTGTAGGATAATTATGCTTATGGGCCTTTAGTTGCCTAGAAGCGTAGGCGATGATCTTGTCACATTGCATCAACACACACCCCAAACCATCCCTTGAAGCATCACAATAAACTACAAACCCCTCTAACTCTTCTAATAGAGTAAAAATAAAAGCAGAGGTAAGCTTATCTTTTGAAGTTTGGAAGCTTTTCTCATATTTGTCGGTCCAATGAAACCTTTACCTTTTTGTGTTAATTCTGTCAAAGGAGATGCAATCGAAGAAAATACCTTCACAAATCTCTGACAGTATCCCGCTAAGCCCAAGAAGCTACTAATATCCAAAGGAGTCAAGGGTATAGGCCAATTTCTTACCACCTCTATCTTCCTAGGATCTACTTCAATCCCATTACGAGACACTACATTCCCAAGGAGTGCAACTTCGTTCAACCAAAACTCACATTTTTCAAACTTGGCAAACAACCTTTCCTCCTTCAAAATTTGCAACACCACCCTCAAATGCGTCATATGCTCTTCCTTACTCCAGAAATAGATCAAAATATTATCAATGAATACCACAACAGACATGTCAAGGTAGGGTTTGAATACCATATTCATGAGGTCCATAAATATTGCTGGTGCATTGGTCAAACTGAAAGACATTATGACAAACTCAAAATGCCAATACCTTGTTCGAAAATCCATCTTAGGAATGTCACACTTCCTTACCCTTTATTGATTATAACTAGACCAAAAATCGATCTTAGAAAAGTGACTAGCACCTTGCAATTGGTCAAACAAATAATCTATTCTCAAAAGTGGATATTTGTTCCTTATGGTGACCTTATTGAGTTGCCAGTAATCCATGCACATTCTGAGTGAATCATTATTTTCCTCAGAAACAACACTGGCGCACTCCAAAGTGACTTGCTAGGCCGAATGAAGCCCTTCGCCCACAAGCCCCTCAAATGATCCTTTAATTGTTTCAACCCTGTCAAGGCCATACGATAGGGAGAAATGGAGAGAATTGGGTATTAGGGAGGAGGTCCATGCCTAAATCAATTTCCCTTACAAGAGGAACACTGGGAAGGTCCTCGAGGAAGACATCGAAAAACTCATTAACTATGGAGACTGACTTAATGGAAGAAATTTTGGAATCCATATCCCTAACCCTCACAAGATGATAAGTACAACCCTTAGTAATTAATTCCCAGGCCTTAAGACAATAAATGAACCTACCTTTAACTACCGAATCATGATCTTCCCACCCATGAATGAGTTCATTAGGAAATTGAAACCCAACTCTTCTAGTTCTATAATCAATAGAGACGTAAAACATATGCAATCAATCCATCCCAAGAATGATGTTAAAATCTACTATATCAAGTTAAACACAATCACAAAGCATGACAAATTATATGCAAATTACACCTCCTAATTCAGGTATAAGCCGTCATTGTTTCAATTATAGAACCTAATAATGGTTAGAGTCGATCCCACACAAAATATGGTCTGGACTTGGAGTAATCAAAGGAATTTCGATGAATTAATCAACTTACTTCCAGAAGGGGTGATTTATGTGTAAAAAGCAATAATTAAGACCTATACTAAGAGGAATTCAGATGCAAGGATTACTAATTCAGTGAGAGAAGTAACTAGGGTATTGTGTTCCCCATGAATTCCTATTGCACTATACATTATAATTGTAACCTTTTCTAGTGTGTAGCATGTAGAAATGGTAACTTATGTTTACCTAATTCCTTGAGCCGGCAACTAGAAAAATTTCACCACGCAATTTGGGTTGTCTAAGGCTGTTGCATTACTAATCCTTGCCTTGGTCCTAGTACAACCATCCCTTGGGACATTCAGGTTAATTAGACAAGAGTAATCATATCAAATCCTATTATTAATCCCTTATCCCATTCATTACCCCCTGGGCCGACAAGTAAAAATAAGGTGAGTTCTAACATTGGCCATTGTTAAATAACAATCAAAATGAAGAGATAAATAATACATGCATACATACTTTTCAAGGATTACAAATGATTTGGTTTTTACTTTGTTAGTTCTTCATGGATTCCACAAACTTAGTTGTGGATTTAGCTACTCATGTTCGTTGTACATGAAGAATTCACGTTTGATGTTTGCATAATTAAATACTTACAAGGAAGAATTGAAGAACGTAAAATCCAAAATTTCTATGTAAATAGCAATATCAAGATCCTAAAGTAAACACAAATTGTATCAGCTCAAAATCTCCAAGAACAAATCAAAAGAAAGTAACAATAAGTTCTCTAGTAGTCTACATGTCAAAAAATAACAAAAACTCCTATTCATAAACATAGAAAACCAAATCCTCAACCGATTAGGAAAACTAGATTCGGGCCCATCCATGAGCCGATGTACAACCCGTGAATCAATCTATGGTTCGTGGATGGGGATCATAGATGACCTTTCTCTAAAACTTAGCTCTGTGCAAGAGACTATATCTATGACTCATAGTTTGGAATATGGTCATGAACCTCTCCATTTTGCTAACTTCCTGAAACTCTGATCTTTTCTCCACAAACAAGTGTATGGGTTATGGAATCAATCACGGCCCGTCTTGTTAATCGTCAATGAAGTTCCTGAAAAATGCTCTAACTTAGGGTCAAGATCATGAACCTCCACCTACGGCTTATGAATTAAACCACAACCCGTAACAAAAAACTGCTAAACTTAGCAATCTTCACAAAAACCTCCTGAATCCTATAATCTTGTAAAAAAAAACATAAAAACACATCAAATCTACCAGCATTGCTTAAAGAACACATAATATTCTAAGTTTAAAGTATCAAAAGTGTCGTATTTTGGCGGCAAATCAATGTCCATTATATTGCATATGGGTGCTCAATTTCCTTCTCATTTTTGGAAGTATTTCAGAAAAGGCCTTGGTATAAAGGTAAAACTAAGCACCACATTTCACCCTCAAATGGATGGACAAGCCTAAAGGACAATCCAAACGTTGGAAGTTATTTTGAGGGCTAGTGTGCTCGATTTCAAAGGAAGTTGGGATGATCACTTACCCCTTATTGAATTTTCATATAACAATAGTTTTCTCACATGTATTAAAATGGCAACATTTGAAGCATTGTATGGTAGACGGTGTAGATCATTGGTGGGGTGGTTGATGCCATGGAGAAAGTGAAGGTTATAAAGGAAAGGTTGATGGCTGCCCAAAGTTGTCAAAAGTCATATGTCGATGATAGAAGAAGAGAATTAGAGTTTGATGAAGGTGATTGGGTGTACTTGAAGGTTTCACCAATGAAAAAAGTTATGCATTTTAGCAAAAAGTAAAAATATAATCCCAAATATATAGGACCTTATGAGATAGTGATGAGAATTAGGAAGGTAGCTTATGAGCTAGATTTGCCTACGGAATTGGCTATGGTTCTTCCGGTGTTCCATATGTCGATGCAAAGGAAATTCTTGGGTGATCCTCATTCTATTGTTCCTTTAAATAATGTGTGTATTGAGGAGGATTTGACTCATAAGAAAGTACTAGTCGAGATTCTAGATCGGCAAGTGAAGAAGTTGAGAAATCAAAGGTTGTATCTGTCAAAGTTTTATAAATAAATGAATATGTTAAGAGTGCTACTTAGGAGGCCAAGGTGGACATAATGAAACGATATCCTTACCTCTTTCCATCTATTCAAGCGTAAGGCACTTAACACGATCTATAACTCCAAAGTTCTCACGAATACATGTCTCTTATTATGTTACATGCATGCATGATTATGAAACTTTTTTGAATAATGGTTGATGCATAAATTTGATGATTTTACTCAAATGATAATTAAGTTGCATCTTTGCATATGTTATGATAATGACTATGTTTCTACTCTATTCCAGCGTATTTCTATCTCATTCGAGGATGAACGATCCCAAGAGGGAGATATTGTAATACCTCATGTTGATGGGCCTGGTAAAAAAATGAAAGTTGAGGAAAATTTGAAACTCACGAGCCAATCCACGGCTCGTGGATGGGACCATAGGTCGTGGAAGGGTTTCGTGGAAAGGGCCTAACAGTTGGGTAATTTCTGGGTTTCTAGAAGTTGACCTATGATTAGCAGGATAGATCTTCCATGGGACCATGGACCATGGATAGAATCGTCAAAGAGACCTTTGAAAATACATCATATCTATTTGTCCAATTTATTCCTCTACATTATAGATCTTGGTGGGGCTTGGCACATGGCTTACTAGCTCACCATCAAGATATACATCAAAAGTAAAAGATAAAGTCTCAACATAAAGGAAATAGAAAGCATCATAAAGGTTTGTTCCCGAAGCATGAGAATTCACCCATAAGTCTTCAAGCTTTGGAATCCGGGTGCTAGCCTCAATACGGAATAATCTTCTCGTCATTCATCCCTATATGGTTAGGTCATGTAGGCAATGAAGTAAGCCTTATCACATAAAATGCACTAAGTATATAGGTATGCCATGAATCAAAGGACATCACAATAATGTCAATATGTATAATCATAATCAATAGGATAAGGACTTATTATGTATGAGCATGCAACTTAAAAATAATGAGAAGAAGCATCATAAATTCATTCTTTTCCTTAGCGTACATATGTGAGAATAAGACTATAACTGATATTCATAAGGCCATGTGGACTATTACATGAAATCCTAATGTTCGCTCTACATCAAACTAAGAGGAGTCTACTTTGCCAAGGTAAACTCCATCCTCACCCTATAGGCTCTATCCTTACATGGTGGGAACCATCATTTGACCCCATCCTTTAGGCTTTATTCCAGCACGATGAATGTCCATCATTTAAGCTAATTGAATCCAATAACATACCTTTAAGGCATAAACATGAACATTATTCCTATAGTGGCATATAGTTATGGGACTTGAGGATTTATATAAGGACCCTTGGAGATAGACCCCCTCACACAAGTCCTCTCAGTGCTAAGTCATATCCACAGATACATAAAACATGCATATACATAACTTGCAAATAGTATTATAATTTTTCATAAAACATCATATCGTAAGAATAGTCCATCTACTTGCTTTCATCATAGTGTGGGTAGACATTCTCACATTAACATCATCATAAACTTTAGTATTTTCATCACCCTCTTTATCTTAGCATCACATTGTCATAATATCATCATCACCATTATTTAAACCATGTTTTTCGTAATTGAGACCATTGACATAAAAATACATAGCTTATCATAGGAGACTAGGGATAAGTGTGGGGTCATGAAAATTTGAGTCAAAATCATGCATTTGAGTAGGATTCAGAGAGAAAACATGCAATTAAAATCAAATTAGATCATTAACAAATGAACCCACGTCTAGTAATTAAGCCCTAATAATGCATACTTCAAAATCACATACTTTTACTTGAAAATCATATAGATCACGTAATTCATGCATAATTAGTCATAATCATCATATAGGAATCATAATCCATGCATAGGGAATCATAGCTTACAAACCCATAAGAAATCATCATGAATTTTTATAAAAAGAGAGATTTTGGATTGGGCTTCATGGATGAAACTAATCTATGAATGAATCCTTCCATACCTCTAGTAGAATCCTTAGAATTGGAGAAGAAAAAACTGGAAAAGCTTTGGTCAATCTTCAAGCTATAGCTTCAATGGAACCCTTGACTTAGTGAGAGAATTATTGAGAACCCTTGAGAGAAATTTTTGGGAATTAAAAACTTTGAATGAGTTAGGAATATGACCTTATAGAGGTTAGGTCGGTTAGGGTAGTTAGGGGAGTTAAAACAACGTAGTTTAGGATTTAGATGGATTGAAAAAGTCAGAAATACCCTTTATTAAAAATTGTCGGAGTAATCCACGAAACCCCTTCTATAAGTCGTAGAACGACTTATGACTCCTATCATACCTCGTAGGTCAGGGTATCACAAAAGCTGAGTTAAAAGAATTGCATCTTCTGACCCACGAACATGCAGTACAATTCGTAGATAAACTTACGGGCTGTAGAACCCTTCGTAGGAGATCCTTGACTAGAAAAATTTTGGTTCCTTAGGGCCTCCACCTATGAGACTGACTTACGGACCATGGACAAACATACGACTCATCTGATAATTCATAAGTCAACTGCCAGTTATCCTTCAGTTTTCTATTTTCACTGGGAACTTTCCATGATACCACGTACCATCTGTGGATTCTTTATGGGCCATAAACTGGCTCGTCTGTTCTGACCATCAGTAAATTATTTGTGCTTCAGCTTTCTAGGCCTAAAAACATGAGGGGTGTTGCATTATCTCCCCCTTGGGATTATTTTTTCTCGAATGTGACAAAATTATGCTTGAATGGAGTAGGAATACAGTCATCATCATAGCATAAATGCAAAAATACAACGTAATCATCATTTTCATAAAATCATCAAACTTATGCATCAAATATTATTCAAAAATAGGTTCATGATTATGCATGCCTGAAACATAACTAGAAATACGCATTCGTGAGAATTTGAAGGAATGAAACATATTAAATACCTTAGGCTTGAGTAGAAGGAATGAGGTAAGGGTGTCGTTTCATCATATCCACTTCAGCCTCCCAAGTAGCACTTTTTCAACTTGTGAATTTCTCCATAATACTTTGACAGATGCAACCTCTTTATTTCTCAATTTCTTCACTTGCCGATCCAAAATCTCAATAGGCACTTCTTCATCAGTCAAATCTTCCCCAACGGTCATATCTTTCAATGGAATAATAGAATTAAGATCACCCAAGTATTTTCTTAGCACGGAAACATGAATTACCGGATGAAACATAGCTAATTCCATAAGCAAATCCAATTCATAGGCCACCTTTCCAACTCTCTTCACTATTTCATAAGGCCACACATACCTAGGACTCAATTTTCCTTTCTTGCCAAAACGCATCACTCCTTTCATTGGGGAAACCTTAAAATACACTCAATCACCTTCACTAAACTCCAATTCTCTTCTCCTAAAATCATCATATGGCTTTTGATGGCTTTGGACAGCCTTCAACCTTTTTCTTATGACTTTCACCTTCTCCATGGCATCAAGCACCAAATTTTGTATGACTAAAGACATTTCTCCAACTTAAAACTATCCTACTGGTGATCTACACCGCCTACCATATAATGCTTCAAATAGAGTCATATTAATACTTGAATGAAAACTGTTGTTATAAGAAAACTCAATAAGAGGTAAGTTATCATCACAACTTCCTTTAAAATCGAGTACAAAGGCCCTCAACATATCCTCCAGTGGTTGTATTATCCTTTCGGCTTGTTTATCCATTTGAGGATGAAATGCGGTACTTAATTTTACCTTCGTACCAAGGATCTTTTGGAATGACTTCCAAAAATGAGAAGTAAATTGAGAACCTCTGTCTGATATTATGGACAATGGTACCCCATGTAACTTCACCAATTCTTGGATATAAACCTAAGCATAATCCTCGGCACCATAAGAAGTCTTCACCAACAAAAAGTGAGATATTTTCGTCATTCTATCCACAACTACCCATATTGAGTCAAGTTCTTTTCTTGTTCTTGGAAACCCTATAATGAAATCCATATTTACTATCTCCCATTTCCAAGTTGGTATCTCACTATCTTGAGTCAAACCACGGGGTCTTTGATGTTCCACCTTCACTTGTTGACAATTCGCACATTTCATTACATACCTTGCTATGTCTTTCTTCATGCCATTCCACCAATACCCATCTCTCAAATCTCTTTACATTTTGGTGGATCCCGGATGAAATAAATACTTGGAATTGTGAGCTTCATCAAGTATCCTCTCCCCTAGTCCATCCATATTGGGTACACAAAATCGCCCTTGATAATACAATACTCCATCTCCCCCTTGTGAGAAGATTTCCACCTTCTTATCCACTACCAACTTCTTCAACTCCACTAAGGTAGGATCTATGTCTTGAGTTGTTTTGACTTCCCCCATTAGAAATGATTCTGCCCCATTAATCACTAACATGCCATCATTACTCAGGCTATTCAACCTTACACCCAAACTAGTCAAACGATGCAATTCTTTGATCAATTCTTTATTCCCACCTTCAACATGTATCATGCTGCCCATAGACACTTTACTCAATGCATCGGCTACAACATTAGCTTTGTCAGGGCGATACATCACACTCATGTCATAATCTTTTAGAAGTTTCAACTATTTTCTTTGTCTTAAGTTCAAATCCCTTTGGCTAAATACATATTGCAAACTCTTGTGGTCGGTAAATATATCCACATGTACCCCATAGAGGTAGTGTCGCCGAATCTTTAATGCAAACACAACAATCAACAACTCAAGATCATGTGTCGAATAGTTTTTCTTGTGCACTTTCAATTGCCTTGAAGCACATGCATTAACCTTTCCATGTTGCATTATAGCACAACCCAAGCCTATATGTGAGGCATAACAATACATAACAAAGCCATCCGAGCCTTTGGGTAATGTAAAAATAAGAGCCGAAGTAAGACAATCCTTCAACATTTGAAAATTCCTTTCACATTCATCAGACCATTGGAATTTTGCCTTCTTTTGGGTCAACTTTGTCAAAGGAGAAGCAATGGAGGAAAATCATTCAACGAACCTTCTATTGTATCTATCGAAACTAAAAAAGCTTCTAATATCATATGGAGACAATTGTATAAGCCAATTCTTCACATCTTTTGTCTTCTTTGGATCAACCCAAATACCATCATCAGAAATAATGTGACCAAGAAAAGCCACCTCTCTTAACGAAAATTCACACTTGCTAAACTTGGCGAAGAATTGTCTATCTCTCAATGTTCGCAACACAATCCTCAAATAATCTTCATGCTCTTTCACATCCCAAGAATGCACCAATATGTCATGTATGAACACCACAACAAATTATGGCTGGCAACGAAACCAGTTCAGTATCGGTTCCGGTACTCTATCGGAACCTGCCGGTATAGGGGTAACGGGAGGGGGTACCGGGAAGGGAGGGGGATTTTTTTTGGTATTTACCGGTTCCAGTTTACCGATTATGGACCGGTATTACCGATTTTTAAAAAAATTATTTTTTAAAAAAGGTTATTGTTGAGGTGGGGGCCGCCAACGGTAACCTAGCCGTTTTTAGCCGTTGGAGGCCCTTTTTTCTATTTTTAACTGATTTTTATTTTTTTCCCAAAATTCAATAATTTTTCAACTATAAATACCTCTAAATCTTTCATATTTTTTCAATCCAAATCTCTCAATCATCTTAGAATTCTCTCAATATTCTCAGCTCTCTCATTTCTTAATTCTCTCCACTATTATAAATTTATAATTATATTATACATACTACTCTCAAATTTATTAGAAATATCAATTATTTACTCTATCAATTATTCAATTAATATTAATTACTATTTAGTTTGGTGTGTTAATTGCAATTTGGAGTAAATTTTGGTAGATTAATTTGGAGCATATTCAAGCTTCAACTTTCATCAATTTTGACTTCCTACGTCTGTTTTTACACAGACGTTGGGTATCTTCATTCCAACTTATTTGTTCTTCTAATTAGTTTTTATTCTTTAATCTTTACTACTTGAGTACTTGTCTACTTGAATTAATTTTTTTATATTCATAAATTATAAGTTCATATTTCATAACTTGAATTTTTACATATAATCTTTACTTGTTTAATTTAATTTAACATGGATTCCGGTAGAAAAAGAAAGGGAAAAAGTACTTTTTTTAGTGGAATAACCAAAGGTTTAACCGGTAAAAAATCCGGTGGTAGTTTGTCTAAATCTACATGACAACCACCACTTGGATTTAATACTGAAGACTTTACACACGTAGACGACACTTTTTTTAATATTGACTCTAATACGAAATTAGAACACAAATTTCTTGAACGTAGATTTGGCTTTAATGGAGATTTATCAGAAGATGATTTCGAAATTCATGAGGACGACTATAATTTTTTATGACGATGAAACTCAACGCCCATATACTGCTACTACTCCTCCCCTTCCCTCCCCTCCCGCTCCCCCCATACAACCATCATCATCTAATAGGCCTAAAACGGAACGTATTAAAAAATCTGTTGTTTGACAATTATTAACACAAAATAAAGATAAAACAAAAGCGATTTGTAATAAATGCAAGCATGTTATAAACCATAAAACTTCAGGAAAGGGGAGTGGGATGGGTCATTTAAAAGATCACTTAATGCATTATTGTAAATAAGAATTTTTGCATGCTCAAGTCTTGCGGATGCCAAAAATATGAAACTCCCATTCCCGAAGAATCGGTGGGAGGTTCAAATATGGTGCAATCGCAATTAAACCCTGTTTATGTTTCCGGTCCTAGTACACATCGCCCTTATAATAGACAATATGACTTAGACGAACTTGTCAAAATGATTGTTGTTACTGGTTTGCCTTTTAGTTTTGCCGAAAATCCTGGTTTTATCCATCATATTCAAATTGTTTATAACCCATCTTTTAATGATTTTTCTAGAAATACAATAAAAAAAAGTTGTTTTTTATTATCAGGCACGACATGTACAGTACCTTCATGTTTATTTGCTTATAGTACTTGTAGGCTAGCAATTACTTCTTATATGGATCGTAGTATAACCGATAATGATTATTTTAAAATTACCGATCATTGGATAGATGAAAATTGGAATATGTAGAAAAGAATTTTACGATATGAAAGTTGTGAAATGCGTAAAATAGTTTCTTATATTGAGCAAACTATTCTTGATGTTTTACAATTTTTTGGTAATAATTAGTGTAACTTTAGATAACGCTTCTAGTAATAAACGTGTTGTTGATAATTTAAGACTTGTTCTTAGTCCAATTTACGAAGATGGTTTTCATATAAAATGTGTTGCTCATATTTATAATTTAATTGTTAGAGATGGTGCGTCATTATTTTAAAATGGTTGTAATAAAGTGGAAACTGTATGTCATTTTATTTTTAAATGTCAAGTAAAGGTTAGGCGTAAAGAATTTGAAAGTCAGTGCATTGAATGTAATTTGCTTGTTAGGAAAATTCCTGAAACCGTAACTACTAGATGGAATTTGTTGTATGAAATGCCAAAATTAGCTTATGAATATAGGAGACCGGTTATAATGGTTTGGAATGCTCATAATGCAGATATAACTTACCGACTAGATGAAAATGATTGGAATGATATTAGGGATTTAATTGAATTTTTAAGAGTTTTTTATTTAGCCACTAAACAAATATGTGGTCTTTATTATCCTACTATTTGTTTCGTTTTGCCTAATATTTGTGCTATTTGTACTAAATTTGTTTTGTTTAGAAATAATCCAAAGTTTAAAAAACCTGTTCAAAAAATGATTGAAAATTTTAGGAAATACTTTTTCCCAATTCCTCAGATTTATTTAACTTCTTGTTTATTCAAACCGGCTTACAAAGAAGTCGGAGTATCTAGAATGATAGATAATATATATGCAAACTTAGAAATTGATTACGAAGAAGAAAATCAATCACATAATTTAGATGTAGCTAAAAGTAGCATTAGAATAGAAGCTAGGAAACTGTATGATTTAGAAGAGTATAATTTAGTAGAAAATGTACAATATCAAGAACCACAACCATCTAGGCCTAGATACGAGGATGATATTGATGACATGTTAAATTTCGTCTTGGACTCACTACTAACGAAAACAATGATTTTGATGCATATCTTAACCAGGCTACAAAAAGCATCAAGGATACAAAGGGGAAGCAACAGCTTTTGGCATGGTGGAAGAATCGTGTTAAAGTTTTTCCAAGACTTCAGGGTGGTTCGTGATGTTCTCGCTATTCAAGCATCATCGGTGGCTTCGGAAGGCGTTTTTAGTGCTGCTAGATTCCAATTTGGAGACCATAGGCATTCACTAGCAGCTGATAGCTTGGAAGTTTCAGTCTTATTCTGAATTGAATAAATGCAGAGCGGAGGAATTTAGGGCGTCCAACTTTGACTTCTCAGTTTGAAGCCTATATAGATAATATTTTATTAGAATCAAGTGAAGACAACATCAATTTTCTGGAGTAACAAGCTCAAAAGCCGATTCCAGAACATGTAACACTAGAAATGTTAGAAACACTTAGGCAAGAATTTCAAAGTGGTTTAAGATATTAGTGATTAAATTTTCTTGTATCACAAATTTACAATAAATAAGACCCAGTTGAAACAGATCCCTTCCTAGAAGGTGGCTGCGCAAATTAGGTTGATTTCTAATATCTGTACATTGTACAATTTAAATTTTAAAATAATATAATAAAATTATAGGCTATTCACCTTATTTCTTTTTTAATGTTATTATCTTGATTTAAATTTTAATTTAAGTTTTGACTTTTTAAAAAAATATATTTGCCCCCTTATTTCTCAAATCTTTATTAACATAAAGTTTCAAATATAAAAAGAAACATTAAAAAATTTAAACCTTAAAATTTAAACTTTATATTTAAAAAATTAGAAATTTAAAATTTTAAAGTAAAAAGTTAAAAAAAAATTATTTTACACTTTAAAAATATCATATAAGTTAATTTAAAACTTTTATACTTATATTTCATGACTACTTTAATTAAACTTCATTTTAAACTTTAAAAACTTTATATAGTGAATATTAATACTATTTTTAAATTTTAATTTAACCTTTAATATTTTAAACTTCAATTTTAATTTCAAAATATTAAACTTAATTTAAAATATAAAAATTAAACTTTAGATTTTAGTAATTTAATCAATTTTTTTTTTAAAATTTTGGATTTACCGGTCCGGTCCGGTCCGGTTCTGTACCAGACCGGTAAGGTAAGAATCGTTGGTACCGGTTTCGAAAATTCCTTCCGCCCCCCACTTTTACTGGTTCCGATCCGGTGGTGCCGGATCCAGTTTCAATGCCACCCTTACCACAAACATATCCAAATACAGTTTGAGATCTTGTTCATCAAATCCATAAAAGCGATAGGGGCATATTTTAGTCCAAGTGACATAATAAAAATTTCACAGTGACCATACTGAGTTCTAAATTCCGTCTTTGGAATGTTATATTCCTTCACCCTCAATTGGTGATATCTGAAGTCGAGATTGATCTTAGAAAAGTAGCTTGCACCTTATATTTGATCAAAGAGGTCATCGATCCTTGGAAGTGGATAGTTGTTTTTTATGGTTACTATATATTGAATTGTCGATAATCCACAGACATCCGTAGTGAACCATCTTTCTTCCTCACAAAATATGGGAGCACCCACAGTGACATACTAGGCCTTATGAACCCTTTGTCAAGCGAATCTTTCAATTGTTCCTTCAATTCTTTCGACTGAGGCCATTCGATATGGAGGAATGGAAATAAGTTAGGTGTTGGGAAAGAGATCAATATCAAAATCGATTTCCCTTACTAGAGGCATACCGGGTAGATCATGAAGAAAGAGATCGGGGAATTCATTTACGATAGGAACCAAATCAAGAGTAGGCACATGAGACTCAAAATCCATGACTTGGATAACATGATATAGATAACCTTTAAAGATCATTTCATGGCTTTAATATAGGAGACAAATTCCCCTTTGAACACAAAATTTGTTCCCTTCCACATTAAGATGGGCTCATTAGGGACTTGGAATGTAACCCTACAAGTTCTACAATCAATAGAAGCATAGGATGCATGCAACCAATCCATACCAAGAATAACATCGAAGTACGTCATATCAAGCTCAACTAAATCACATAGAAATACATTATATATGACCGACACGGGATAGCTTTTATAGACTTTCTTGGCTAGGATAGACTCACCAATAGGAGTATAAACCGAATAGGGTTCTAACAAGTCTTCTGGAGACACACCAAATTTTATGGCAACATAAGGGGTAACAAAAGACATATCGGCACCAGGTCTTGTTTGTCATGCCCCAAAGAGAGGATAGGCGCAACTGGAACTCGATACCGTTATTGGCCGGGTAAGCCACTAAACATGCTAGTTAACTAAAACAGTGACCATAAGAAAATCGATCAGCATAACGATTGAAAGACTAAGCTTAGACATTTTAGGTCATGACCTAGTTAACAATAAATCATGTACATCAAGATAGATAAACCAAAATGATAGAGAACTAGTTAGCCGACAAGGCTACAACAATAAAGGTACAGGCACGCACTATATATACATGCCAATCTGATGACTAGAGACTGAAAGGCACAAAAGAACTAACCCACAATAACATGTCCACAATAGCCTCTAATAGAATCACTAACACTGTCGGGACAGGGCTCCAATTATACCCAACTATACAACAAAAAGTAAGCATCCTGTGAAAACTCCAGGAAGAGGTGGAGCTTACCAACTCAAAAATGAATGGGGCTCTTAGTGGAGGGGTCGATCAGAGTCCCTACCTGAACCTGCACGGACGAAATATAATGAAGCGTCCCCAGGCAACGGGACGTCAATACAAATAAACATGTACCGGTATGTAAGGCAGAATGTGAAACCATAGATAACAGTAGTAAAAAGGGCAATAGAAATACCACCTGTAACCAAAACTTAAGTAACCTTAATGGCCAATAATCAACCTCCTAGTGATCAAATATGCATGGTATGCTTGAGTATCGGATGTCATGAATACATATATATAGATGCAAATACATAATGTACCCAACCAAATGCTAGCAATGGTGGTCCTTTCCGGTAGCTAACTGGCATCATATGCACATAGTAGGCCATAACAAGAACCTAGCCAGTCCTGGCTCATTGGTACACTTATTCTCATAGCATCATAATCATTGTCGTTTAGCCAATCTTGACTCATTGGTACACTTATTCTCATAACATCATAATCGTTGTTATAGCATATACACATGACTCGTGGGATCTTATATGTCCTTTTTTAACAAGTTTGGGAACTTAACCCAACATTTAGAGTGAAGCCTTAACTTTGAAAATGTTCATAAAGGTGCTTTACATAATGCTTATACTTGGTCCCATGTCAATTAGTAAAAAAAAGTATTTAAATAGGATCAAGTGCCTTAGTAGTTTAAATAGGAGCATTTCACTGGAGAATATTGGAAACAAAGGTGTTATTTGTTAAATGCTTCAATTATATTTTTGTATGGAAGAAGGACTATTATGAATACTACATTCCCTTCGCATTCTACATTTATTTTGGTGGCACTACCCCAAGAAGAGAACCACCTCGAACATATGAATAGGTAGCGGGGAAGACTAACCAAATGATATATAGATTTTGAATATCCAGTTTAAGCGAACGAATGGAATTTCAACCTAACACCATCATGAAAATAACTCAACTGTAATCTCAGTGCTTTTCACATAAGGCCTTTCTAGCAACAGAGTAGTAAGATATCGCATTTGACGTTTTGGGAAACTTTCCGGATTTCATGCTAAAAGGAGGGACGGAGCTTAGCATTAACACACCTCTCCAACGAACATCCAATTGCCAAAAGTTTCTTCACGAAAGTTGTTCCTTACGTCCTAAGCTTCGCAACAAATATATATATGCAGCTTAAAGATACCTATAAAAAGTAAAAAATTTAGCATTAATGACCAGATCCGGCAAGGAGCATTTACGCGAGGAAATGTCCATAAAACTTCGTAAAAATGACCATAAAAGAGCCCTAAAATTATTACTTGAACACACCATCCGCAAACCAAAAATACCAGCAAGAAAACAACTTTTTTTACAACCCAAAAACAGCTCCAAACACAGCTAATACGAGGGGAAAACAATTGCAAAGCGTAAGGCATGCATTTCTAGGCGCGGGGACGAATTTTAACAGTAAAAATGCGAAAAACATACATAAAACACTTAGAGAACTTTTGGGAGCTTTCTCTTCAGTTTCCTACTGTTTTGGGACGAAAATGGTTCATTTTGGAGCTTTAAAATGTCAAAATAGCTGACTTAGAGTTGGGCTTGACCCGACCTAGCCCATGACCCGGTTTCCTGCTCGGGCAGTCGCAGTAAAACTGTCATAACTTATTATTCTGAGGTCGTTTTGACGCGCGGTTTTGTGCGTTGTAAACTAGACTCATAGATCTTCAATTTATAGGTCATGAACTTCTAATTCCTTATATTTTGGGAGATATGGCCTGTTACATTTGACCCAAATTTAAGAAGGATTTCTTAAAGAAACTTATGGTAACTTTGGCCAACCTTTATCTTGCCACTTTCTTGATTTCAAAATTTAATGTATGACCTTGTGCTATTAAAATAACTTAAAAAACTCCATTATTAGTAAATTATAAACTTTTAGTCCCATCTAAAATGACAAACATAATTTAAACCTTCCGAAAAGGGCGAGGTGAAACTCGGGTCATTTCTTTAATCCCGAATGTGCATTTAGGTTATTCCTTTGGCTTAAAACATTAAGTCCTTGGTATTACCTCTTATTTTAAGCCTAATTATCCCTAAGTGCTATCAAAAATCACATATGCCTTATATAACGCCACACTATTTACATAAAGGAAGACGAGAAACACAGGGTCTCACAGTTGAAATCATCATGAACCTTTATAAAAAAAGAGGTTTTGGATTGGGCTTAATGGATGAAACTAATCCATGAATGAAGCCCTACATATCTCACGTAGAATCATTAAAATTGGAGAAGAAAAATCTAGAAAAGCTTTGGTCAATCTTCAAGCTTTGGATTCAATGGAACCCTTGACTTAGTGAGAGAACTATTAACAACCCTTGAGAGAAATTTTTGGGAATTAAAATTTTTGAATGAGTTAGGAATAGACCTTATAAAGGTTAGGTCTGTTAGCGTAGCCAAAATGACGTAGTTTAGGACTTAGATGGATTGAAAAAGTAAAAAACACTTTTCATTAGAAACTGCTAGATTTGTTCACAAAACCCCTCCTACAGGCCATAAAATAACTTATGGCTCGTATCTTACCTTGTAGATCAAGCTATCACAAAAAGGTTGAGTTACTAGAATTGCAGCTTCTGACCCGTGAACATGCAGTAAAGTTCGTAGATAAACTTGCAGGCCATAGAACCTTTCATAGGAAGATCCTAGACTTAGACAAAGTTTGGTTCCTCAAGGCCTCCACCTACGAGACCCACTTATGTGTCATAGGAAAACATACGACTCGTCTAATAATTCGTAAGTCAACTTCTAGAAATCCTTCAATTTTTCATTTTCATTGGGCATTTTCATGATACCACCTACGACCCATGGTTTCTTTTATGGGCCGTCAACTGGCTAGTATGTTCTAACCATCAGTAAATTGTTTGTGCTTCAGTTTTCCAGGCCTAAAAATATGAGGGGTGTTGCACCCTCACAGAATGAAGTTATTTTTCTCACTTAAACTGATATACTCTAATTCAGTGCTAGGGACTGACGAATTCATTGCACTCGCAATTGATATTCGAAAACTGTGTACAATACCATAGGCTTGTCTCTATGATCATGACTATGACTTTCGGCTAGTTGGATTATAGGACTTTCTTAGCTTGTAGTGTAGTTTCGGGGGGCTTGGTATGATATTTTTGGGAATTAGTGACTAATTTCTCTCCTTAACACTGCACTATTTCACACTTTGCCTTACCAACACTAGAATTTTATTTCATTATCCCCTTTTCTTGTCTTAAACACTTTTGGGTGCACTTATTCTACTTTTCAGCTCATTTCCTTTTACTCTTCTCAATTCTTTTTCTTTTCAGCACAAGTTTTTGGCATTTATTGGATTTTCCTCATACCCGCCTCATACTATTCCCTTTTTCATTATATTACTATGCTTCCTTCACCGTCTTGCTATGATTTCTTTGCAATAGCCACTCCCAACTTAGGCTTTTGGCCTGGGTTGAGGTGCACGATATTCAACCTATGAACTAGGGCTAGTTTTGGTAGCCACCCTTACATAGGCTTTTAGCCTGAGTTAAGGTGCACAATATTCAAGGAAGGACTAGGAAAAAATTCAAGATTACACAAACCAAAAAGTTTGGTAACTCAAGTATTTTTCAAAGAAAGGGTACATGTAAGGCTCAAATATTAGGATCAAGGGATACACATTGCATTTGGTTGGTTATTTTAGGCTAAGTGATTAATATGAACGACGACCGGTGATCCTTTTCTAACCAACTAACCTACAGTCTTAGTCAGAGTAATAGGGCAAGTTCTAGATTGAAACTTAGTATAAGAACTACACCATAACACTCACAAACACTTGGCACTGAATACACTGTCAATGTAGACTCTCAAATCATGCTTTTTATCACAATTAAGCCCTATCTTATCAAAACAAACACTGCCAACTACTGATCCAACATGGTTGTTATCAAAACTACCTATCAGCATATCATTAATTTCAAAAATAGGGGGGCTATCATTTTTCAATATAAACAAATATATGCTATAGATATCAGTATAATATGCTACAAATACTACTTATACATCCTAAGCATGCCGGTTCAACAAAAAGTAAAGGTCCTTAGGGAAAGAACGCAGGCAAGAAAACCTCACAGACTTAAAGTTTGGGGTAGATATAGGCCTTAGTTACTCAGACTTCGCCGAGGCCTATAACTACCTCCACCCCATCAAAAAATCTTTGTGTTGTCCTCAATGCAACAAAATAAAACAAAAGCTAATGTAAGGTTCAAAAAGAACATACCCGGGCGCCTAAGCGCCAGTCTCAGTCTATGACCACTACCCTCAACTTCCCGGGTGGTCTCTGTTATCCTGGTGGCCTGTCTTGAGGGTACAACATCCCTCACCATCTACTACTCACGTGTTTTCCACACCATCTCATCCTCTATAGAAGCTTATCTAGCAGCCTCCATCAACTCTCTTTCCAGTCTCTATGCATCTAGCCTGGCAGTCTCAGAGTAGTTATCTCTAGTACGACCCCTCTTCCCAAAAGTGCGGGCTGGGGGCTCATTAGAAAATAGATCCAACACCTCTTTAGTAATATCTGGCAAGGGAATCATCAAGGGTTCTGGAGTCACTGACCTCATCTTATCACAGAACTGCTGGATCTCCGTCCAGATGGATGTAATGTCTAGCGTCTTAGTCGATCTGAGATGCTCCTCTACATGCCTCTCAAATACACCTACACATCCATGTAGTACTGCTAATCTCTCCTTAAGTGCAGTCGCGAAGTGCTCCTACATGCACTCCTCAGACTCATATATGGCCTTGCAAACCAAAGGCCTAATCTACTATAGAAAACTAAGTCAACTGGGACTCAGTACAAACCTTTCTTTGTACCAGAGCTTGAATGGACTCCATAGAGACATAAACCATGCCCGCGGTCTGAGGACATGAAGGTACGACCATTGGTATAGTGGAGGAAGTTGAAGTAGGCTTCGTCTCCATCTCTACGTCAGTTTGTGGGGCCTTTCCAGCTCATCAACACCAGTGGTAGTGGCCTCAGGATGCGGAGGCTCAATAAACATCTTCAATAATCTGATTATAGTGTACGATGTTCGCCGGGGTGCCACTAAATTCTCATCAGCCTTGATCAGACTGGAATCCTGAGTCCTTTAGACGTCTACCATTGTGTCCGTGTTAGGCATGATCTCCGCCCCCACCACTATACATAGTCGATGCACCAAACATGGGAACAGGATCAAAATGGACCCCCTCAAAGCGTGCTCATGTATCTCCTCTACTATACATCGAGCTAAGTCAATGCCATATCCAGCGATGATGCTGGTAACAAATACTGCATGATCTACCATCAGGGTATTATCAGCATGGGTCGACCAGATCTGTGTATGCACCTCATCACGCTCAGACTACACCTCCAATTTAAGGTATAAGAGGTCATTGTCAAAATGTAGAACCTAACTATGGTTAGGGTCAATCCCGCAGGGAATAAGGTCTAGACTTGGAATAATTATGAGTAATTATAGTGAATTAATCTACTTATGTTTTCGGGGTGGGGGGTGGGGAGGGTTGTAAAATGCAAGAAACAAACCTAAACTAGAATCAAATCGTCAATTGCAAGTCGGTGAGAGAAGTAACTAGGGTATTGTGTTCCCTATGAATTCCTACTCAGTATAGCTAGATAATTGTAACCTTTTCTAGTATGTAGCATGTAGATCTGGTACCCGCAGTGTTACATTACTAACCCTTACCTTTGTCCCAGTATAACCATCCCTTGATCTGTTCAGGTTGATTGGATGAGAGTAATCACATCGAATCCTGTTGATTATCCCTTATCCTATTCATTACCCCTTTGATCCAGTAAGTAAGAATTAGAGGAGTTCTAACATTGGCCACCATAAAAAAGTTTCAAATTGAATAGTTAATTAGTACACACACACTTTCCAAGGATTAATATTTTTTCAAGTTTTACTTTATTAGTTCTTCATTATTCCCATAACCCTAGTTGTGCATTTAGCTACTCATGATCATTGTATATGAAGAAATGATATTATAGAATAACATGATTAAACACTTACAACGACAGATTGAAGAACACAAAATCTGAAAACTTCATAAGAAATCACACTATTATAATTCTAATGTAATATCAAAAGAAATCTCCAAGAAAACAATAATAATCAAAAGTAATAAGTTGTTAACATCCTGACTGCCCCCTCTCTAAAAAACTAAAAACCCTATTTATAATAAGTGAAAACCAAATCCTAACGAAATAGGAAAATTGGAATAGAGAAATTGTACCATCAAGGTTACAAGCCGTAGAAAAACTTATGGCCCGTAACAGGCCTTCGTAGACTAAACTTCACAAAAACTGCCTTCCATATACGAACTAATCCTATGGGCCCTCTTCTGACTTATGGCCCGTAAGGGGTATGGTCTGATAATTTTTCAGCAATTCTTCAAAACTCTGATCCTCAAGGCACGATCTTATCTACGACCTTTCACCTGACTTACAACTTGTAGGAGCCCTCATCTGATAATAGTTCAGCACTTAGCATATTTTTTTATCTTCAACATATGAACAAACATGCGGGCCATCAAAGAATCTACGGCTTGTGTGACAACTCATAACTCCAACATCTGAAAATCAACCTTTCACTGGATTTGACCCACGAACACATCCTAGGCCCATGGAATGAACCATGACCCGTAGAAGGCTCCATACATCCTCAAAAACCTGCAATCTGTGCAACTTAACCCAAAATCATCCCAATTCCTGAAAGACTGAAAAATAAACACAAAAACATATCAAACTTACTATCATCTTTTTGAGAATACACAAAATTCTAAGATTTAAGCATCAAAAATGTCATATTTTGGTGGCACATCAGCACCACTTCCTACCAAAATTTGCCAGTGAAAATAAGCGAGGCCTTTACAATAGGTGTGGATACCCAGTCGGCGTACTGGCCTCGCAAAACGATATGGTTGGAAATCTATCTCAGCAAGGTGGCCTTGTGGACCGTATCTCTCACCAATACCCGATCTTGGGCCTGGCCTAATCGATAATCAAACTCAGCTGAAGTAACAAGGACTGATATCAAGACTAAACAAAAACTTGAGGACGGTGGTCTCTAGTATATCAACATGAACGCCTGGCACCAACATTCGAGTCAACCTTGGCTGAGAGAGAGGCTTTGCCTTCTTTGGTGTATCCTCAGTAATATTAGCAGCATAAAAGTCATAGAACTCATGAACCAAAGCCAGGGAGTACTTCCCCGGCAATGATGCTAGCTAATCCAAATTCTAACGAGCCCTGGTGTCATAGAGTATCAATAAAATATCAAATCCGACTGCGACAATCTACATCTCCTTAAAGATAGTTCGGGTTTGCCAGCCCCTATCATCATGTAAGATATCCTTTCTATATATTGCTTGCATGTCCTTGGCACACCAATGTCTCGATAGTAAGGCTGCAGGAACTGGTGCTAGAGCAAACCTACTCGACTCTGTGAACTACGAACTCGACTCCTCATCTAAACCTAAGCCCTCCCTATCTATGGAGCCTAACCTGGACCCTTCTCCGGAGTCTATCATCTGTATCGAGCTGCTTATTTGTGATCCTTCCTCCTCAAACTAGGGATTATGGTGTAATAGCTAGTGGTTGGGCCGACACTAACTTTATGGATGACACCCTAGTACGTCATAGCTCAACCCCCCTCATCTGGATGGACATTGGGCTCCTCTACAGAGCTACTACCCTCAAACTCTAATGGCTTGTCTCGGAGTCTCTAACGCATCGCCTCTATCCTATCCCGCTTTGGTTGTGGACCCATGGTATCTGTAAATACAACAATATAAGCACATATGAGTCCCAAGAATTGCAAAGAAGAAAACAAAATTTAATAAAAATTGTCACAGAAGAAACTACGAAGGCTCACCTACGAGCCAAAGAGTAAACTATGGGTCGTCGAAGGCCTTCGTAGAAACAAAGTACAGTAAATTTAGCTACTGTATTTGCACATACAAGCTTAGTCATGACCCATGGTGTAAACCATGGGTCATAGACTGGGTTGTAGGTGTAAAGTCAAAATCCAATTAATCAGGTGTGGAAACCACGAACACTATTTTGTAGGTCGAGTCTACGACTTGTAAACAGTTTTTCCTATTAGCACTTAGAAATATCAAGTTTCTAGATCTACTTAATAGGGGCAATAATGGTCCGTGGATTAAACCACAGACCGTAAAAGTCCCTCATAATTTTTGAAAAACCAGAATTTGAATTTCCTAAGTCCAAGTTTGTTTCCAACATATGCAATACAAGACTATAATTTAACTAATGTCCTAGTCAAAGAAAAATATAAATGACCACTTATGCATATATACTGAGTCACAACAATAAGGTATACAAAATTAATTAACATTGAAGTATAATGATAACTCAAATACAATCACACATCCTCAACATTAGACCCACAAAAACTACGCAATCCAAATTCATGCACATCCAAATTACGATTTTACTCCTCATTCACCAATTCAATTAAAGTCATACAATATTCCCTCTACTAACAAACTAAATTAAATCCACATAGCGCACAAAATGTTGGTAACTACCAGTAGGCCATTCTTTATCACTCCCACCCATCAAAATACTCATTCACATACAATTCATGCAATTATCATCGATGATTACTCAAAATGATTCCATATAGTTCATCATATGAGTGAATATACAAGAAATTGTATCAACTAGGCATGGCAAAATATATTCAATATAATCACAAGGCAAACATTTGCAATCACATAGTGGTATACAACCAAATTAACCAACTTGCTCAGATTCCATCAATCTAGGGTAATAGAATTAAAGCAAACCACTCCTCATAATTCCTTAGTCGTAGTTTCAATACTTGAGAATTCTGAACTTTAAAAGCGTTGAACATACCAGAAACCTGAGTAAGATATCAAAAAGATAGTGAAAAATCAGCCTGTAGGAAACCCTAGGGCTCGCCGGAGCAGTGCCAACATGGCCGAAAAACTCGCCAAAAGATATGGTGGGGATGTCGGAAGTGATCGGATGAGCGAAAAAATGGTAGGGCTTGATTGTTTGTGAAAATAGTGAGAAACATAAGGGTTAATTTTAACTATCCCTCTTTTATTTTAGTTATCGGATCGGGTAAAAAGTGGAATTTAATCCCACAAAACCTCGACTACGAGCCTTATAATGTCTAACAGCCTGTAAGACTTGGTTTTTATGGTTTCAAAAACTCACTTTTGAGAGCTTGGCTTCTACGACTAACCACGGGTCGTAGAATTTTCTACCGCTCATAGGTTGAGTTCGTCGTTACCCTCCAACACTTAGCAAAACTTTTGAAAACTAACCTAGGACTCACAAACCCTATTCATAGCCCGTAGTCTGTTCGATGGACTATAAAATTGGCTCGTGGATTGAAGTGCACAAATTTCTACTTACTGAAATGATTTTAGAATTGGTTCCATGGGTTGTGATTTAAATCATAATCCATACACTAACTCGTAGAACCAACCTTTCTCACTTTTTGTACTGGTTTGTTTCCTTAATCCTGTTCCTACACATTCTCAGCAAAATAAACTTACCCTATAACTTTCCAGTCTTGGTCTAAAATTAAAACTAAAACATGAGAATTAAAACTACCTATGAGTCCAAAAATAAAACTTAACACAAATAAGTGGAAACTACAACTAGCATATTGGGTTGCCTCTCAAGTAGCATCCGATTTATTATCGCAGCACGACTTAGACTACTTGGTTACTCAGACTTCACCAAGTGTTCATACTTCCACTGTCTTGATTTCATCAGCATTGCCAAAGTATGATTTGATTCTTTGGCCATTGACTTTGAACCTCGTGCCATCCTTGTTCTCTAACTCAACAGTCCATAGTTGGAAACATGTGTAACCTTGTAGGGACCCAACCATTTAGACTTGAGTTTTCCGGGAAACAACCTTAGTCTTGAATTGAACAGTAGCACCAAGCCTCCAAGTGCAAATTGTTGATGCTCAATGTGACGGTAATGATACAGCTTCATCCTCTGCGTGTATAATACAGAGCTCTCATATTCCCTCAACCAAAACTTATCCAATTCGTTAAGTTAGCTCAGTCTAGAATTCAGCGCATCATTCCAATCCAGATTTAGCTTCTTGAGTGCCCACGTCACCTTGTGCTCAAGCTCTATTGGTAAATGACAAGCTCTACCAAAAATAAGTTGGTACGGAGACATATCTATGGGAGTCTTGAATGCAGTCTGATGTGCCCATAATGCATCATCTAGCCTTCATGACCAATCTGTCTGGTTTGCATTCATTGTCTTAGATATAATCTATTTAATCTCCCCATTGGGTTCCTCAACTTGCCCACTCTTCTGTGGATGGTAAGGCGTTGCCACACTATTCTTCATCCTATACTTTTCTAGAAGAGCTTTGAACAACCGATTGCATAAATGGGAACTTCCATCGCTGATAATCACCGGAGGAGTGCCAAACCATGAGAAGATATTTCTTTTAAGGAATGCCATGATACTTTACTTTCATTGTTAGGAAGAGCAACCATTTCCACCCATTTTGGGGCATAGTCCACAATAACCAAAATATAGTTGTTCCTGTAAGAACTGAAGAACGGCCCCATAAAGTCTATCCCCCAAACATCAAACAAATCAAACACCATAATGGGGTTTAGAGGGAGCTCATGCTCTTGGGAAACTCCACCTTCTCAATGACACTTTTCACAAGCTTTAGTAGAATCATGGGCATCTTGGTGGATGGTTGGTCAATAGTAGCCACACTGCAAGATCTTATTGACTGTCTGAATTCCACTATGATGCCCACCTACCAATGATGAATGACAAGCCTCCAGTATGCTCATAATCTCTACCTCAGGAACACAGGTACGAATAATCTCATATGTGCAAACATGAAATAAATACGATTCATCCCAAAAAAACTTCTTCACACGAGACATTAACGTACGATGCTGGTGAGAAGTCAAATCCTGCGGCATAACATCACAGACTAAGTAGTTGACATAATCCACGAACCATGGTATCAAATCATGTGATGCCGCTAATACTCTCTCATCTGGGAACAAATCATCAATCTCAACCCCATCGTTAAACTTTGCCATCACTTTATCCTCCAGTCTAGATAGGTGCTCTGTAACCTTACTCTATGTCCCCTTTCTGTCGATCACCTTAAAATCAAACTCCTGCAGAAGAAGTACCCATCGAATCGACCTTGGTTTAGCATCCGTCTTGACTATTATGTACCGCAATACCGTATGATCAGTATGTACAATGACTTTGGTTCCTAAAAGATATGATCTAAACATCTCTAACGCAAAGACCACTGCAAGTAAATCCTGCTCAATGACAGTTTAATTCTTTTATGTTGTATGATCAGGTTATGAAGTATAGAAAAAAGTAATATAAGAATAATCTAGTGGAAACCCATTCATAATATGCAAAACTCAAGAACTAGAACATGGTTTATGGCTACAATCTCAGAATATAGGAAGATAAGCCACGCATAATTGTCTTACACGTCAATAAAAAGCTAATAAACATTAAACAATGGAAAATCAAAGGTGAAAACAAACCAAAGTAACCTTAAAATGAAGTTCATAGTCGTCTCTCCTGTTTTTACAAAAACAGATATGAAACCTAATGTTTTAAACTGAATATAACTTGAAATTTTCGTATCTCGCTTTTGCCCTTGCGTCTTCAAAGTCTGTGATGTGGACTGGGCTATTTTGAGTGAATTTTCACATTTAATACTGACTGGGCCAATTTCTTCTTTTTTTGTACAAGTCCGCAATGTGGACTTCGATCATTTTCCCGATTCACGTTTTTTTCTCCAAGATTTCAGCTTGCACAACTTTTTTTCCCAAGTCCGCAGCGCGTAATTTTGCACTTCTGCTGAGCTGACTAATTTCTTTGCTTGGTTCTGCAGTTGTGTTCTTCCTTAAACTCCGAGTGTGATTCCAGACTTGCCTAATCTGTCCAAAAACTTGCAAAAACACAACCAAAAAGTGCACTTGACCCAGGATTAGAAATATACGCTGAATTACACTAAAAACACCTAAACTCTATGGATTTATCCTCTGACTAGGCTTTATATATGGGTAATTTAGGCTAGTCTGGCGTATAAATACGCCTAAGATCACTGCATTGAGGGCTTTGCTGGCAGAGTAAATGGGTTTAAGTATCTTTTCTCTGCGTTGTCCCAATACCATACCAAGTGCAACCCTACTTGCATCACACATAATTCTAAAAGGGCTGAGTCCAATCTGGAGAAACTATGATAGGCGCCAATATCAACCTCTACTTCAACCCCTTGAATGCCTTCAAACACGCATCATCAAACACAAACTTAGCATCATTCTCAAGTGTCTTGCACAAGGGATGTGAAATCTTTGAGAAGTTTTTTATAAATCGTTTGTAGATACCTGTGTGTCCAAAGAAACTTCTCACACCTTTAACAAAGATAGGTGGAGGAAGCTTGTCAATAATCTCAACCTTGGCTCTATCAACCTATATACCTTTGATGGAGATCTGGTGTCCCAACACAATACCTTCATTTACCATGAATGATACTTTTTCCAATTCTACACAAGGTGACACTCCTTGCATCGCTTCAGCACATCATGCAAATGCCTCAAATAATCCTTGAATGAATCTCCAACCACACTAAAATCATCCATAAAAATCTCGATTGTGTATTCTACCCTATTTTAGAAGATAAATATTATGCATATCTGGAATGTTGCCATTGCAATACACAATTCAAATGGCATCCTCTTGAATGTGAAAGTTCCATAAGGACATGT
Organism: Solanum rostratum; assembly: GCA_029948455.1. Lineage (NCBI taxonomy): Eukaryota > Viridiplantae > Streptophyta > Magnoliopsida > Solanales > Solanaceae > Solanum > Solanum rostratum. The sequence continues at coordinate 63,984,036 of CM057048.1, forward strand.
GGAGGTCGGCTTCTCTTGGTCCTCTAGAGCAATGGAGATATGATTGTAGCCCAAATAACCATCGAGAAAATAGTACCAGCCTCTCTGCCAAGCGATCTAGCATCTGGTCCATAATTGGCATAGGGAAGTGATCTTTCTATACCGACGCATTGACTTTGTGATAGTTCATGCAAACCATCCAACCTTTGACTAGTGTCATGGGAATCAACTTATTGCTAGCATTAGGAACCACAGTGATACCTCTCTTCGTTCGAACACACTGGACTGGACTCGCCCATTCACTGTCAGCAATTGGATATATCACTCTTGCATCCAATCACTTAATTATCTCCTTGCAAACAACCTCCAGCATTAGTGGGTTGAGATGTCTTTGGCGCTTAATGCTTGGCTTATAATCCTTGTTGAGTTGAATCTTGTGAGTACATATGCCATGTGGGATGCCAATAATGTCTGCAATCATCCATCCAATAGCCCTTTTGAATCTCTTGAGAACCAAAATCAATGCCTCCACCTGTTTGTCATTAAGATCTACAACAAAAATCATAGGCAAAGTGTTGTTAGTTTCCAAAAACACATACCTCAAGCGTGCCAAAAGAGCATTTAACTCTAACACCAGTGGCTCTTCAATGGATGGTCTAGTCGATGGTGACTCGTGAGTTTGACAGTCCAACTTAAGCTTGAGTTGGTACCAATGAAAACCATATGCAGCTAAGTGCCTTCACCGTCTCATTATAGTCTGGGATGCCATCACTCTCAAAGTTCATCTATACAGCCTCAAGAGTTTCAACACCCAACCTTTTCTTGATTTGTACCTCAGGTTGTGCTTCATCAATACTTTCAATAATAGAGACAAATTTCAAATCATTAGGCCTCTTCGTGGACTGGAAAACTTTGAAGACAACCTCTTCATCACTCAATCTAAACTTGAGTCAGCCTAACTCCATCTCCACCAACGCTCGCCCAATGGCTAGGAACAAAGATGATTAAGACGTCGAAGTCAACTTCACAATCAAGTATCACTAAGTCTGTGGGGAATATGAAATTCTCGACTCGGACTAGAATGTCATAGAAGATCCCCATAGGCTTCTTCACAGGCTGATAACAACCACATTGTAATCGACGTAGGAGGTCCTAAACCCGACTTTTTGAACACTGCTAAAGGCATTAAATTGAAGCTGGCTCCTAAGTCGTATAATGCCTTCACAAAGTTGAAGACTCCAATGGTACAAGGAGTGGTGAATGCTCCGAAATCCTCCTTTTTCTACACTAAACATCTTGTTGCAGTAGCACCACAACAGTGAAGATCATGAGCAAGTTCTTGACTCAGTGTCCTCTTCTTAGTCACTAGATCCTTTATGAACTTGGTGTAACCGGGCATTTGCTCCAATGCATTAATGAGAGGGGGATTAATAGATAGTTTCTTCAACATAGAGATAAAATTCTGAAACTTTCACTTCTCTTCCTTCTTCTTGAGCCTCTAAGGGAAAGGTGGTAGAGGCCTTGGTATGGACTTAAACTATCCTGGTGTCACCATTTCGTCGTTTACCACCTTTTTGGCCTTGTCACCTCCAGTCTCTGTATCTTTGCTCTCTACTGTCTTTTCACGAACAACATCATCAACTACCCACATTGGTGGATTGATTGTTTGCTTACCACCTCATGTGGTTAACGCCATGCACTGCCCATCATTTTTCAGATTATGCACGGTATTACTTGGGAATGTACCGTCTAGTGTTGATTCAACTGTGTTGACATCTAACCAAATTGTTGCTCCAACTGCTTAATAGCCATAGAGTGAGGCTCAATCTTATGATTTATAACTAATATGTCACCTTCATCCCCTTCAAGGTCTCATCTTGTGCATTTGCCTTCTTCAGCAACTTGTCAAACATCTCCTCAATACGCGAACAACCAGCCCCTATAATCACAATTTTATGGTGCCACATATGGACCATTTCTACACCCATCTCTGTTAACCCAATTACCATCTCAATCATATCCCCTATTTCTATCATAGTAACCACCTTGGTTGTTTTCCCTGTAAGCATTATCCTTATTAAAGTTTTGACCTTGGTTCCCTTGACCTTGGCACCAATAGTCTTAGTTGGACTCTTAGGCGTTGGTTCAGAAACCCCCATCTAATCTGTCACAAAATAAGTGTCCTCTATATAACATGGCTCCTCATAAATGGGTGCTCTAGGTGGTTGATGACTGACTGCGTTCACCTGCTCCTGGTTCTGCTTCATCAGCAACCCAATATTAGAACTAATCTGAGATAACTTTTGCAACACCTCCTTATTGAATTTTTCCTACTCTGGATTAGTACTCACTGCAAAAAAGCTTTTTGTGGTTGATTTCTCCCTTGTGCCCCATGCACGTTAGTCTTAGCTACCCCTTCCGGTCGTTGAGCTATATTTGTGAAAGTGCAATCAGGGATGATCCTCTAGTTATAGTGTTAGCCACTACTTTGCAATTATCATCTGATTTGCAATAGAAGAATTCCACCAAGGAATCATCAACAAATCTATGGTATGGAATACTTCTCAAACACTTAGTAAACCACCCCATGTAGTGCTTATAGAGTTACTAGAAAACTGCTCGAAGTTGTTCATCTGATCCTTCAACTTCAATTTCTTCGATTTGGGAAAATACCTTCATTTTTACCCATGTAGTAAAAGAGCTCTGTGGAAGTTCGGATAACCATACTGTCGCTTCACCTGTGAGAGATAATAGGAAGACACGGAGCCTAACAGCATCCATAGATAGATTCTAATTTTTCCATCATGCTCTTATAGGTGAAAAACCCGTTGTGTAAATGATTATGCGGATCCTCTAACAATAGGCCCGAGAATAACCCTCTATAATGCAACATCTGTAGTAACCCACTGGATATGAAAAACTTAGTATCTTCTGGTAGAGGAGGTAACACATTTTCTCCCTTTAACATCCACTGTCGTAGGATTAAGTCTGTGAGGATTCCACCCATTTCCTGCTACTTGTTGACCTTGTGGCGGTTGATTATCCGCCACCAATGGTGATAGTGGGTTTTGATTGTTCAAGTTAAGTGCAACATTTGCAGCATTATTGGCATTATATTGGGTCGTTCTTCATAACATTCTCTTAATCTCTCGATCAAATGGAGTCAAGGGAATATGTCAACCATGGGTATTGGGCATACACTACACTTGTATGCTGAAAGAAAAATAAATTAACTTTTTAATCACCCCAAATAAATGAATCTAAAAGCCATATTCCTCGACAACAGTGCCAAAATTTGATCACGCTCAAATTACACCTCCTAATGAAGGTATAACCAGTTGCTATTCAAATATAGAACCTAACGATGGTTAGGGTTGATCCCACGAGGAATATGGTCTAAACTTGGAGAAATCAAACTAATTTAGATGAATTAGTCAACTCACTTCCATAGAGGGGTGTTTTAAATGTAAAAGAAATAATTTAAGCCTAAACTAAGATCACAGTCAATGCAAGTGTTGTTAATTCAGTGAGAGATGTAACTAGGGTATTATTTCACCATGAATTCCTAACACAACATAACCTAATAATTGTAATCTTTTCTAATGTGTAACATGCAAAACTGGTAAGTTATGTTTGCCTAAATCCATGGCCCGGCGGTAAAGAAAATATCACTATGCAACTTCGTCCATCTATAGGTGTTGCATTACTAACCCTTACCTTGTCCCAATACAATCATCCCTTGGTGCGTTCAGGTTGATTAGACGAGTGTGCTCACGTCGAATCCTGTTATTTATCCCTTTTCCCATTCATTACCCCATTGGTCCAACAAGTAAGAATAAGGCGAATTCTAACATTTGCAGCCATTAAAAAGCAATCAAAGCAAAGTGATAAATAATACATACATTCACACTTTCCAAGGATTACAAATTATTTGGTTTTTACTTCGTTAGTTCTTCATGGTTTCCATAACCCTAGTTGTGAGTTTAGCTACTCATGTTCATTGTAGATGTAAGAATTATGCTATGAATTTGCATAATTAAACACTTACAACGAAGAATGGAAGAATACGAAATCAAAATCTTCAGGTAAACACAATATTATAATCCAAAGATAAGATCAAAAGTTATCTATAGAAAATCTCCAAGAAAATGCTTAAACAATGTAATGATATGAACTCTAGAGTTCTGTATGTCTAAAAATACCTAAAAATCCTATTTATAATAAAAGAAATCCAAATCCTAAACTGATTAAGAAAATTAGAATTAGGGCCTTCCACGAACAGAGTTACATGCCATAGATGCATTCACGTCCCGTGGACTGACTTCGTAACTTGTATCCTCAAAATCTGCATTTATTGTAAGACTGGCCTCTTACGACTGTAGTGCTTCTGTCGTGTTAACTTTCAGCAACTATCCATATTTTTTGCGCCTCAAACCACGAATGGATCAACAAGCCGTCAAACGAACCATGAAACATCCTGGTAACATGCAGTTTCAACTTCAGAAAACTGACTCTTCATTGGATCAGACTTATGAAACCCATCTACGGGTCATGGACTGAACCACGGGTCGTAGATGGTCTCATAAATCCTCAAATAGTTGTAACTTGCCCAATCTAGCACAAAACCTTCTCGACACCTGTAATCCTACAAAATCAACATAAAAACACATGAAACCTACTAACATCACTTCGAGAACAGACAAAATTCTAACTTTAAAGCATCAAAAGTGTCATATTTTGGGAGCACATCACTCAAGATATTGAAATTCCTACTTTAAAGTAGAAAGATATGAATATAGACTTTGTGAAAGCCTTGCTTCGTACCTGGAAGCAACACAACTCCATTTGGGTGATCATGAATAGAATGATGAAGTCAACCCATTTCCTACTGGTTAAGACTTCTTTTAGTGCCAGGAATTACGCTAAGTTGTATATCTGGAGTTGGTGAGACTATATAGTGTTCCATTATCCATCATATCAAATCATGGTACCCAATTTACTTCTCACTTTTGGAAGTCATTTCAAAAAAGTCTCAGTACCAAAGTGAAGTTAAGCACCACTTTTCATCCTCAAACCGTTGGGCAAGCTAAAAGAATGATTTGGACCCTAGAGGACATGTTAAGGGCTTGTGTGTTGGAATTTAAGGATAAATGGAATCATCATCTACCGCTCATTGAGTTCACTTATAATAATAGATATCACTATAGTATTGAGATGGCATCATTCGAGGCTTTATATAGAAGAAGGTATAGATCTATGGTGGGTTGGTCTAAAGTAGGCGAGATGGCATTGATTGATCTCAATTTTGTAATTGATGCTATGAAGATGGTAAAGCTCATAAAAAAAAGGTTGAAGATGGCTCAAAATTTTCAAAAGTCATATTTTGATGTTAGGAAGAGAGATCTTGAGTTTGATGTAGGGGATTGTGTTTATTTAAAGGTTTTACCCATGAAGGGTGTGATAAGATTTTGTAAAGAGAGAAAATGGAGTCTGAGGTGTGTGGGACCTTATAAGATCTCGAAGCGCATTGGAAAGGTTGCTTATGAGTTGGACTTGCATCGGAGATGACTATGGTTCATCTGGTGTACTATGTGTCCATGTTGAGAAAATTTATAGGTGATACAAGTTCCATTGTACCTTTGGAGAATGTAGATGTTAAGAAAAACTTGACCTATGAGGAGGTTTTGGTTGAAATCTTAGACAAGTAAGTTAAGAGGTTGCAGAACAAGGGAGTTGCTTCGGTTGAAATCCTATAGAGGAACCACCAAGTTGAGAATGCTATGTGGGAAGTGGAGGCGAACATGATAAGACGATATCCTTATCTCTTCTATTCTACTTAAGCCTAAGGTATCAAGTCATTTATGCTCAAATAGTCCAAATTCCTTTGTTTTAGCATTTTCATGTCATAACGCATGCATGCATACTTACTCATGTAACTGGTTTTGAATGATATTCATTTCAAAGGTGTGAATATTTTATGAAAATAATGTTTAAGTTTCATTTTTGCATTCATGCTGGGTTATTGATATCTACTCTACTATATTCAAGCTAATTTCTATCTCATTCGAAGATGAATGTTATCAAGGGGGAGACATTGTAATACCCTATTGGTCAAAAAGTCAAAAGGATGAGGTTTAAGGAAAAATTTCCCTGAAAAAGTCTTCGTTTTAGATGCTTGGTACCCTACATGGCGCTCCACATGGGTCGTACAAAGGAATATTGTCTGTATAGGGCCCTCACGGGGCTGCCTTGGTGGATAGGGAAGACCACGGGTGGGATCACACCTTGTAATGATCACCACGAGCCATGGTGACCCTCGTGGGGAACCCCCCACTAGTTCAATGCTCAAACCCCATGGACCACATATCTTTGTACGGTCTACATGGACTTGTATGGCATGTGGTCCCTCTCGGTGGGGAGTCCCTTAGAAAGTTTCCAAGTCCCTTGATAGGGTCCCCCCTCCACGATATCCCTCATGACCTATTGGACCATGTACAACCTGTATAGGGTCCCGTACAGGAGCCTTCGTCGGTTTTAAGTGCAAGGTTATTTTGATCGTTTTCCAATATGTTCACTAATATATTTGGATAGATTTTTGGACCCGATACCGACCTAATAACTAACCCAAAGCCCTCCTAACCCTATTATGCACCCTCAATTTCCAAATTACAGATTCTCTCTCTAAAAATACTCCCCAAGGTTATGTTCTTCTCCAACTAAGGAAACCATTGAAGATCAAGCAATCTTTCTCAAATTCAAGGCAATTCTTACTAATTTCTCGTAGTTTCTTCATCAAGGTATATGGGTCTTCATCTATGAGTATCTTTCACTCATAAATCCCAACTTATTCTTCCTATTTTTCTTAATTTCAAAGCATGTACAATAAGGGTTCTCCATCATTTCAGTTTCAAATGTTTAAATTATGATATCGATTATGCTTATATACTCAAATATGCATGAATTGATACAAATTTTGTGCACTACATGATTTACATGAATTTTTCTTAAGTATTTTGTTCAAGTTAATGGAAATTATTATTGTGTTACTTCAATTTTTATTCAAATGATCTCAAATTATGTGATTATGCATGGACCTATCTTAATTTCATGGTTTTAATCTTATTGATTGTGAACCCATACTCTTACTCCAACTTTCAACTCAATTATGATTATGCAAGTATAAGGCTATAAGCAAAATTATGAATAGGAGATTTAGGATCCTTGAAGGTGGCCTAAGATCCCTAGAGAGACTTTGTATCCTAAAAGGTGATTTAGGACACTACTATGCTTATGAATGATGTAATGATGATGGGGGCATACCCCAACCCCCCCCCCCCCCCCCCAACTTTATACTAGTTATGAAATGAGCTACTCTTACGTATGAAACCATGAATTATGAGGTTATGATAAGCTTATGATTATATGATAAGTATAATTTCGTGTCTATATGTATATTTCATAGGACTGACTTAGCATTGAATGAGGCATTGAGGTAGGGGCTTGACTAAGGAGTCCTTAGAAACAATCTCATAATCTCATAACTATGTGTCATCGTAGGATTATGATAATCAATATGGCTTTCATAGTGGATCCACATAGCTCATGAAACCTATACACTGGGGTAGAGTTCTAGCTTGGAAAGTAAACACCATATTTTTCTATGTAAGGGCAACACTAAAATTCTATGTCATAGCTCTCATATTCTTATTGTGGGTTATGGTGACTTCTCACTTATGTATGACTTTTTATGTTTCTTGCATGACTTCAATTATGGAATATTGGTATATTAATATATCTTTTCTCACTTTTACTCTATTCATTTACTTGTTCATATACTTAGTCATTTGTACTATATGGCTGCACTATATTGCATGTCCACATACTTAGTACGTTTAAACATACTAACGCATATGTTATGCCCATATTATTTCACAACGTAAGGACAGGTGACTATCTTCCTCCTCATCTTTGTGGTTAGATTCAGCTAAGTCCACAAACTTATTGGTGAGTCCTTATGCTCTCTAGACAGAACCTATTTCCTTCCAGCTTATGTTATGTTTGATCTATTTTGAGAGTAGTCTTTTATTTTTTAATTCAGGGTGAGCTACGGACATGCCTTAACCCCTGCCTAGTCTGTATGGATTCAATGTTATCTAGTATTCCTCATGCTTTATTATGTTTGGCTTTATGTCTACCCTCTAGATTCTGCTTATTGTTTATTTCTCAATGCCTATGAATGATTATGATATGTTAGAAGGCTTTCTTGGGGTTCTTTTGTAGATCTCATTTGTCGTGTCATGCGTAGGGTCTAGCTTGAGTCATAAAAGCTCCGCATTCATATAAGTATTGTGTCTCCTTCTCTGCATTCCCAGGCTATTATATCCATATTCATGGAGAATAATTATGCCTAGCCCTTTTATAAAGAGACAAATGCTTATCAGTTCGAAGTTCTAACTTCAAAATGCAATAATTCACTCATTTTAAGCTTCAAGTTTGGTGATTTACAGATTCAGTTATTCGAAATTGTCATAGGTACATGTTCGGATGATCAGAAAGTGTTGGAGAACCTTTGTTTGAGGCAAATTTTGTGAGTTAGCTGCTGTCATGGTGGTTCTCTTAATTTAAATTTATGAAATTGTTACATATTTGGTATTGGATTGTTTTGAGCCCCAGATTATGTATTGTTTTGGGACACAAGTTTGAAAAACTATTTAGATCTTTTTATGGAGTGAATCCTAGAATTCTCAACAGGTCCCACTTTTCTTGTTTTAGACTCTGAAATTAGTCCATCTTCAAATTTTGTTCTTTTTAGTGTCAAACGATCATATTAACATTGTAATTCTATTTTTGATAGTGTGGCAGTGTTCTGAGGCCGTACAAAAGGAAAAAGTTTTTACATTGTGATTTGGAGCATGCGAGATTGGTCTACAAATAGGCTAGGGCTCCCATTTCTTAGATTGAGATTGAATATGTAAATACTTGTTGATTAGTTGGAATTTAGGATGGATAGCTATTGGATCACGCTTAGATGCTTAGAAATCATATTTTAGGTTTATTTCGGGTAATTTTAAGTGTTTGTAAACATGTAGTTTCTCGTTGTTGATCATCCATACCTTGTGTTGTGTTGAATTCTTGATTATTTAGTTGTTTAAAGCATGTTGTCTCAGTCTAGGATACTAGTGCTAGCTTTAGTTTCTTCGACCTTGTATAGCCTGACCTAGATCCTTGTAGATTGGGGTAGTGGACTTGAGTCTGGTAGCTTGAGCCTTAACTAGCCAATAACCTTCTTCGATGATATACTATTCATAATTTCTAAGTCCACAGCTTGTGAGGTACATTAGTGACATTGAGTTTTGTCAACAATTTGTATGTTTTGGATTCACCTTAGATGGTTGTATTGATCCATTCAGTATGGATGGCGTTCCACGATAATTTATGACTATAATTTGACGGGCCTAGTTAGATGTAGCTAGTTGTAGATTACTTTGGTTTAGTCCCTCCAACTCTCATGTGCATTACTTACCTTACTTTAAACTTCTTTTATTGACCTCTATTATGATTTATTCCTTCTTTTCATATTGTTTTTACTTTTCTACTCAGTCGGCTTGGGTACCTATTGTTTTGATACTCATACCGTACTCTACATCTGTTTTTGTGCTGCAGATCTAAGAATCAATTACAGTGTTGATTATCGAGCATACAACAATCTTATCTGGAGGCGAAGATGAGTACATGGCATTCTGGATCATTACCATCTCCTTCAGCACTTTGTGGCTCGTCTTTTGCTTTCTTTGAGACTAGCCTATTTTCTGTCTATATGTGTGTGTGTGTGTGTGTGTGTGTGTGTGTTTGGTCCACTTTTAGAATTTGTATCTATTTTATAGTAATTCTTTATTTATGACTTTCAGGTTTTGGGATGGATCAATGTTTTATATATTTATTTGGGTCTGTTTCGCTTATTTGCTCTGCTTATTTCAAGAGTGTCTATTCTTGTTTAGTTTCTGCCCTTAAACCCGTTACTTGTAGTTTCGAGTTATGAATTGGTGTACCTGTCTATGGATGATGGTAGGTGCCATCATGACTCAAGAAAATCTAATTGTGACATTATGTGATGTGAATCTAGTTAGAAATTCTTTATATATTTGGTTCATAATAAAAAAAAAATTAGGCATTAGTTTGAAGTAATAATAAGTTGGTGAGAGTAGTTGTTTTATCTGATATAAATGGGTTGAAAGTTTCGCATGAGAAGTTATATCAACTATAAAATTTATTCAGATATGAAATAAATGGCTCACAGATATAAAATTGTGATTTTTTTTGTTACAAAATATAAGCTATTCAGTCAATTTTTGTCTTTGAAAAAAGTGAAAAGATGATACAATATTTTGAAAAAACCAACTTTTTAGAAAACTTGAATTCAATCATGAGATGAAACAGCATGTTCAAATACTGATTACATCTCTTGATTTTAAATCACGGTATGAAATCATATATCCAAATGCCTATTAAATATAAAAATATTTGCTATTTAAATTTTCAAATGCATTTATATTAGAGATAATTTCGTAGACATCCTTTTAAATTTTGCTCTGTAACACTCACCTTCCCTATGATTTACAATATTACATTCACCTTCCTTATTTTGATTTTGTGTGACCATTCTTTAAATGCATTTAAAATATAAATTAATATGATTGACATATTTATCCTTATATCTATTAATTTATCATATTAATGCATATTATTAAAAAAATTAAATTATTAATAAATACTTTTAAAATAAATCAACACAAATAAATTAGTACTAAATCAACACAAATAAAATAATATTATAATATATTATACATAGATATACAAGTTTTTCTAATTACCAAACAAAGATTCAAGGTCTTCGCAAAGTAAACTAACTAATTAATTTACTAGTGATTTCATTCACGATGATCCATCATATTCACTAAGAAAAATGAAGAGAAACTGCGCAGGAACGTAGAAGTTTGAATAGAAGAACTTTTGATTATTAAAGATGAAAATAATATTTATTTATGTTGATTCTTTTTTAAAGTATTTATTAAATAAGTTATTTTTTATAATATGCATTAATATGTAGAAATTAATACTAAAGAAAGGCAAACTTGTCAAATCATAATTGTTTTATATCTATTTTAATAGATTTAAAGAATGATTTAAAAAATTAAAACAAGAAAGGTAGACGCAATATCATAGATCACAAAAGAGGTGAGTGTTATAGGGCAAAATCTAAAGAAAGATCTCTGAAATCATCCATTTATATTAAGTACATGTTTGGTGTTTAAACCAAAAAGACAAAATTATATCAACAAATTATAATTAAGTGATTCGATAGTTAAATAAATCTATATTCAAATCATATGCATACGTTATTTTATTTTCTTAAAATAAACATCATAAGCAGATCCAACTTTATGGTACGTTATTTTATTTTTTTAATATAAAGATCATAAGCAAATCAAACTTTAACCATAAAGTATAACACGCTTATTTGACTTAATCTTTATTTAAGAAAATAAACAACATAAAGGGTCCTTGTCAAAGGAAAAAGTTGTCTTCCACTTGTTTAGTTGGGTATCCTTTTCATTTGTGTAGTTGAATTTCAAAAAGATATATTACCCTATAAAATTTCACAAATCAATTTGCGGTTGAATTTTAAAATTTCCAAAAATTTAAAAAATGATAAAAATGTGTTTTTACTTTCTTTGTTCTAAATTATTTTTTAAAGAAATTACAATGAAAAACGACCAAAAGTCCACTTAAATTCATTGATGATAGTGTCATGATCCAAGTATAGGGCCTAGACGTGACACGGTGAATGGGAACCTGAAGGGACCCCAAACAAGCCTCTAAGTATAAGTAGCACATGCTTGGTTGCGGGAGCATAAACAAACATTAAGCAAATAATTCTAAGGGAAGCGGAACTTTGGACTCACGCTATGGGGTTAGATAGGGGAAAGGGATTAGCAAGATCACATAACAAGCAAGTCTAAGGGGAGGGTAAGTATGACTCATGCTATGGGGATAATAGGGGCTTAGAACTTCCATCACATGCCATAACATTAAACGACAGATAAAGGGATAGGGACTAAAGGAAATCTTCCATAATTACATGAGCATAATCGGAGTCAAGCTCATAACATATATCTATCCAACAACACATCTAACATGAGTGGAAGGAGGGCCAAGACATCTCCCGGGCTCACCCTCAAAAGTAATTGTTCAAAAATAAATAAGTCTTTAACATAACATGAAAGAAAGTGGTTGTTGTCCTCGAAATGGAGGACTCGCAAATAGCAATCTTCAATCAAGCCAATTAGCCATGTCGAGGCGGATGAATAGGCGCTCCGCTCCCTACATGGTTAGATCTGTCACGCCCCGGGAGGGTACCCTAGGCGTGGCCGGCACCCAGAGACTATTGTTAGTCCCTAAGCGGACCACTCGTTCTTAGGACAGTCATTCAACATCAACACAGCGGAAATAGAGGAATGAGCTACCTCAAATAAAGGGCCAAATGGCCAACATCAGTGTCATCATCATAGTAAGTAAGTACTAAGTACTACTCAATTCATAAAGGAAAACCATCAACATCAAACCTCTACTCATGTCTATGAAGCCTCTAACCTAACTCAACTGTCTAAGATGGGACCATGAAAGCTCATGGCTACCCAACTCAATAAATTCGAAAACACAAATAGAAGGGTCTTTTTCGGATAGCAAGGAGGCTCACTAATGATTGAAACTTGAAATCTCTGACCTCAACGATGCGCTTGCTGAAGTCCTCTAACTCCTGTATCTGCATCATAAAACGATGCAACACCGAGTGGCGTTAGTACGTGGAATGTACTGGTATGTAAAATAGTTGAAAGTAATGATATAAATACAGCAAAATAAGGAAAATATCAACTCAACATCATACTCCATCAGAATGTCAAACGTCTATCTATAGCAAGAAAATAGAGTAGACAAATTACTCCTCAACCTCTCACCTCAACATCATCAATACATCAGACTCATCTCAAGGGAACTCGGCTCAACTCAGCTCAACTCAGGAAACTCGACTCAACTCAAGAAATTCAACTCAAGTCAACTCAAAACTCGACTCAAACATCACATCACATCAACATCAACATCGGAAATACTATCAAAGTAAGACCTCACTGGGAGTTTCTCTAACTGACAACCATCACCTATGAGTCGGTGATGATACAATGAAGCGATGTCGTTTCCACATCCATCCAATACCCTGCCCAGGGTAAAGGACATCAACCTCAGTGGATCCACAAGAAAACCCTCAGTCCTCTATTGGGACAAGAAAGGAGCCATCCGCATTGCGGTTCAATCCTCTCTTCCTACGTGGGCCACGTAGTTAATGGGTTCAAGTAGGACTCACTCTCACCCATTTCGGTGCTCAATACTCCTCCCAGAACTTGACAAGCTCATAAAATATCAACCTCATCAATTTTAAAGGGACATAATACCTCATCATCAGTCCCATAGTGACATAATATAATACCTCAATATCAACATAAGTCCCGTAGGGACATAATACCTCAACATCAACATCATCTCACCTCATCAACATCAATATCAACATCATGGACTCAAAATACTCTTTTAGAAATTAAACTTCCAGTTTTTAAGACATCATGAAACATCATTCTCATCAACATCATCATCAAGACTCTCATCAAATGTGAAACACAATCACAACATCATAGACATCATCTTCGTTAAGGCTCTAGACTCATCCTCTAGTTCATTCTTACACATTTTAATAAATAATTATAGGGTTTTGTGTAAAACACTCATGAAAAGAACTATGGAATAAATAAAGTTTATGATGATCATCAGTTCATGTAAAGTATATGCAGTAAGTAAAACTCTGTGTAAAACCTCAACAATCTTCAATCAATCTCATTACATTCAATACACAACTCAATTTACTCAGAAGGGCACATGGGGGAGCAATCTCATGCTTTAAGTAAGCCTTAAATACCTGGGATGATTGTTAACACGATTTCTGGTACAAACTCCTCTTGATTTCCTCAATCTCAACTCCCCTCAAGCCCTAGCTTAGTGAATTTTCTAGGAAGAATGCTCTTGGATGGGTTTTTGGAACCCTTTTCTTAGAAAAACGACATTTAGTCGTCGTAGGGGAAGTTTAGAAAATATAGGAATAGACTAGAATGCCCCTCGAAATTTTAAAAAAATATTTCCCGAAGTTGAAATAACACAGTCCGCGACGCGGACCTGTTGCGGACACTGCAATTTTGAAAAACTCAACTCCGTCGAAAAATCTCAGAAAAACGTAAGTATGGCTCCGCGACAGGTCTGCGATTTAGTTCCGTCGCGAACTCACACTGTTTTTCATTTTGGAAGAAAAAATTATCTTTCGACTCGGTCGCTCTAAAAATCGATCGAGACCCTTCTCCCACTCAATTTTTTGTGTTGATCACGAATTCGCTCTCGAATTTTTAGTCCGAGCCTCAAAAAATGTGTTTTGCACACCTCTCTTCCCTAGGGGTATTTTGGTAATCTACCGGACGTTACATTATCTCCCACTTGGGATCATTCGTCCTTGAATGATGAGTAGGAACGGTATTTTGGCACGAATAGACTCAAGACTCACCTCGATACTCACTCAACAACTCAACTCCTCCACTTTTCCTCGACTTCTATAACCTCTACTCAGGCATCAGGAATATACACATCAACTCATGGTAGGAACATCAATTACATAAAAGTAAGAATATTACCTCCGACACTTTCATCATCCTCTGGCACGAACAGGTGTAGGTATTTTGTTCTCATCTCTTCCTCAGCTTCCCACGTGGCTTCCTCAACAAATTGGTTCCTCCACAGTACTTTGACGGAGGCTATATCTCTGTTTCTCAGTTTGCGAACCTGCAGATCCAGGATTTGGACTGAATTTCCTCATGGGACAAACTATCTCTGACTCATGTGCTCTCAATAGGGATTACCAAGGCAGGATCCCCCAAACACTTCTTTAACATCGAAATGTGGAACACTGGATGGATTCCGTCTAACTCAGAAGGTAGCTCTAGCTCATAAGCAACCTTCCCAATTCTTCGCACTGATAAGGGCCAATATAGCGAGGACTTAATTTCCCCTTTTTCCCAAACCTCATGACACCCTTCATGGGTGATACCCTCAGGTATACCCAATCTCTCACCTCGAACTCTAGGTCTCTTCTCCTCAAATCTATGTAATATTTCTGACGGCTTTGGGCAATCTTTAATCTTTCTCTAATAATCTTCACCTTCTCCATGGACTGGTGGACAAGGTCAGGCCCAATCAACTCAGCTTCTCCAACTTCAAACCACCCAATGGATGATCTACACCTCCTCCCATACAAGGCCTCATAGGGGGCCATTTGAATGCTTGCATGATAACTATTGTTATATGCAAATTCAACCAATGGTAAATGGTCATCCCAATTTCCTTTGAAGTCAAGGATGCATGCTCTCAACATATCTTCTACTTTCTGAATGGTGTGCTCTGCCTGACCATCCATCTGTGGATGAAAGGTCGTGCTCAAGTTCACTTTGGTACCCAATCTTTCTGGAAAGTATTCCATAAATGGGAGGTAAATTGGGCTCCTTTGTCCGAGATGATGGACAAGGAAACTCCATACAACCTCACGATCTCTTGGATATACATCTTGGCATACTCCTCCACAGTGCTAGTCGTCTTGATTGCCAGGAAACGCGTTGACTTCATCATCCTATCTACAATCACCGATATGGAATCATACTGCCTCCGGGATCTCGGTAGGCCAGTGATGAAATCCATGTTAACCATCTCCCACTTCCATTCTGGAATCTCAAAGTTTTGAGCTAAGCCACTTGGCCTTTGATGCTCAACCTTCACCTGCTGGCAATTCGGGCATCTTGAAACAAACTCATCGATGTCCCTCTTCATTCCACCCCACCAACAGACTTCTTTCAAGTTGTGATACATCTTGGTGGAGCCCGGATGAATGGAGTATCTAGTGTTGTGGGCCTCAGCCATATTTCTCTCTCGAACACTATCAACATCAGGGACGCATAACCTACTCTGGTACCTCAATACCCCATCTCCCCCTTTGGAGAAGACCATCACTTTTTGCTTGTGGACATCCTCCTTCAATTGGAGTATAATAGGATCTCGATCCTGCTTCTCTTTTACCTCAGTCACTAGGGACGATGAAGACCCACTTTGTACATTAATTCCTCCCTCGTCATTCTCCTCAAGTTGGACTCCTAATCGAGCCAACCTATGCACTTCCTTCACTAGCTCTTTCTTCTCTTCCTCAACATGGGTTGTGCTACCCATAGACAACCTGCTAAGAGCATCAGCAACAATGTTAGATTTACCTGGGTGGTACATGATGCTTATGTCATAATCTTTGAGCAATTCCAACCATCTTTTGTGTCGCAGATTGAGCTCTCTTTGACTGAAGACATACTGTAAACTCTTGTGGTTAGTGAACACGTCCACATGCACTCCATATAAGTAGTGGCGCCAGATTTTAAGTGCTAACACTACTGCCGCCATCTCGAGGTCATGGGTCGAATAATTCCTCTCATGAACTTTAAGTTGCCTGGAAGCATAGGCTATCACGTATCCTCTCTGCATCAATACACATCCCAACCCAACTCTTGATGCATCACAGTATATTACAAAATCTTCCGTCCCATCGGGCAAAGTCAAGACAAGTGTGGTGGTCAACCTAGTCTTTAACTCTTGGAAACTCTTCTCACATTCCTCAGACCACTGAAACTTGACCTTTTTCTGAGTCAATTTAGTCAATGGTGCGGATAGGGAAGAAAATCCCTCAACAATCTGCATTAGTAGCCTGCGAACCCCAAGAAACTCCTTATATCAGTTGGAGAAGTCGGTCTTGGCCAGTTTGTGACCGCTTCAATCTTCTGGCCATTTACTCGAATTCCATCACCTGAAACAACATGGCCTAGGAAAGCCACTAACTCAAGCCAAAACTCACATTTGGAGAACTTCGCATACATTTTATGGTCCTTAAGAGTCTGAAGGACAACTCTAAGATGTTTAGCATGCTCCTCCTCATTCCTCGAATACACCAAGATATCATCAATGAATACGGTTACAAACATATCAAGGTAGGGCCTGAACACCCTATTCATCAAATCCATAAAAGTTGTCAGTGCGTTTGTTAACCCAAAGGACATAACCAAGAACTCAAAGTGGCCACATCTTGTCCTGAAGGCTGTCTTTGGAACATCACATTCTCTCACTTTCAACCGGTGGTAGCCCGATCTGAGGTCTATCTTTGAAAAATATGAGGCTCCCTGAAGTTGGTCAAACTGATCATCTACCCTTGGAAGAGGATATTTATTCTTGATCATGACCTTGTTCAGTTGCCTATAGTCTATGCACATTCTGAGAGACCCATTCTTCTTTCGTACAAACATAACAGGAGCACCCCAAGGAGAAACACTGAGTCTAATAAAACCCTTCTCTAACAGATCCTTCAACTGCTCTTTCAACTCTTTCAACTCAGCGGGGGCCATCCTATATGGTGGAATTGAAATAGGTTGTGTGTCGGAAAGTACATCAATACCGAAGTTGATCTCCCTATCAGGAGGGACTCCAGGTAAATCCTCAGGGAACACCTCAAGGAACTCATTTATAATCGGAACTGACTCAGGAGTAGGGGACTCAATATCATCAGATTTAACTCGTACAAGGTGGTAAATACAACCCTTAGAGATTAATTTTCTCGCCCTCAGGTAGGAAATAGATCTACCCTTGGGTGCAACATAACTTCCCTTCCACTCTAGGACCGGTTCATTTGGAAATTAGAATTTAACAACTCGGGTCCTACAATCTATGGATGAATAGCAAGTATGGAGCCAATCCATTCCAAGAATCACATCAAAATCAACCATCTCCAACTCTACAAAATTGGCAAAGTGTCGCTATGATAAATGGACACTACACAGTCTCTATTGACCCTCTTAGCCAGGATAGACTCACTAGTAGGGGTCGAAACAATATAAGGCTAAAGCAAACACTCAGGAAGAATCTCAAACTTATTGGCCACATAGGGCGTCACAAAGGATAAAGTGGCACCCGGGTCAAGCAATGCATAACAATTATAAGAAAAGATTTGGAGCATACCCGTAACAACATCTGGAGCAACCTTTTGATCCTGTCGATTACCCATCGCATACAGACGGTTCGTCCCGCCTCCTACATTCGTAGTAGTAGCCTTGTTATGACTGCCCGCAGGGGGCGCTATAGAAGACTGAGCTCTATTATTTCTATCACCCCATCTATTAGAAAGGGCACTCACCCTGAAAATGGCCAGGTTTTCCGCATGAAAAGCAAATATTGGTGCCCTCACGGCACGCACCAAGATGCAGCCTGCCACATCTGCCACAAGGTGGCTTTCCTCTCGGACCTTGGGCAACACTAGCTTGGGACTGAGGTCCCTGCGCTCTGACATTTGGTGACCATAGGATTACTGATCATACCTGTTTTACTGAACAGGTGCACTCACCATCGGGGGTGCATAACTAGAAGACTTCTTCTGAAAGAAAGTTCTATCACCCTTATTCTGCTTTTGTTGGTTAGGCTCATGCCCTGTTGATTTGGCTTTCTTACTCTGCTGCCTTCCCTGTAACTCTTCTTGTCCTCCTCAGTCTGCTGGGCATAGACCATGAGTCTAGAGATATCCATATCTGGAATCAGCAATGCTGCCTTACACTCCCTCTTTACATGCCTGCCTAACCCCGACACGAACTTCCTCATCCTTGCCCTTATATCAAGGACCATCTCTAGAGCATATCAGGACAGCTAGATGAACTTCAGGCTGTACTCTTTGACAGTCAACCCCTCTTGCTTCAGATTCACGAACCCTTCGACCTTTGCCTCTCTCAACTCTTGGGGAAAGAAGTGATCGAGAAAAGCACTCTCAAACTTCTCCCACTCAGCAGACTCAGCATTCTCACCTCTACCATCTTCCCACATCCTTAAGCTGATACGAGACTAGCTCGACTCCCTCAACCTCACTCGCGTGCATAGCCCTCAGGATCTTGCGCATCTCATCAATAAAGTTTCACAGGTCCTTCTCAACCTTAGACCCCGTATAGACTGGCAAGTTCATCCTCAGGAAATCCCTGAGCCTGGCTGCAGCAGTAAGCTCTTGGGAGCTGGAGCTAGGGGCCTTGGGACCGCTCTGTGAGGCCACCAATTGAGTGAGCATAGTGATGGCTCCCCTAAAGTCTGCTTCAGAAGTGAAGGCCTACTGAGCAGGAGGCGCCGATAGAGCCTCAGTAGATCTGGCAGGTCGACCCCGTCTCCTTGTCTCATTCTGGGTAGGGGCCTCTGGTATGGAATTCTTAGTGTTAGGGACTGAGGCATCTCTTTGGGCAGCAGTGCGTTTTGGAGGCATGATCTGCAAACGCGTAAAGCACAAATCAGAAGGGGGTTTCATAGAGTCAAGCTCTATCGCACGAACTCAGAACATCAAAGAAGTGTAACCATTCCTAATGTCCTATAGCCTCCTGTTTATGAAGTGTGGTGCACAAAACACACATAAACAAGAATCTACTAGACACGGCTTCATAGACTCCCTAGGACTCTTGAACTATGTGCTTTGATACCAAGTTTGTGACGCCCTAGGAAGGTACCCTAGGTGTGGCCGGCACCCAGAGACTATTGCTAGTCCCTAGGCGAACCACTCATTCTCAGGAAAGTCATTCAACATCAACATAGCGGAAATAGAGGAATGAGCTACCTCAAATAAAGGGCCAAATGGCCAACATCAGTGTCATTATCATAGTAAGTAAGTACTAAGTACTACTCAATTCATAAAGGAAAACCATCAACATCAAATCTCTACTCATGTCTATGAAGCCTCTAACATGACTTAACTGTCTAAGATGGGACCATGACAGGCCATGGCTACCCAACTCAATAAATACGAAAACACAAATAGAAGGGTCTCCTCCGGATAGCAAGGAGGCTCACCAATGATTGAAACTCGAAATCTCCGACCTTAATGATGCGCTTGCTGAAGTCTTATAACTCCTACATCTGCATCATGAAATGATGCAGCGCCGAGTGGCATCAGTATGTGGAATGTACTGGTATGTAAAATAGCTGAAAGTAAGGATATAAATACAGCAGCATAAGGAAAACATCAACTCAACTTAATACTCCATCTGAATGTCAAACGTCTATCTATAGCAAGAAAATAAAGTAGACAAATGACTCCTCAACCTCTCACCTCAACATCATCAATACATCAGACTCATCTCAAGGGAACTCGGCTCAACTCAGCTCAACTCAGGGAACTCGACTCAACTCAAGAAACACAACCCAACTCAACTCAAAACTCGACTCAAACATTACATCACATCAACATCAACATCGAAGTACTATCAAAGTAAGACCTCGCTGGGAGTTTCTCTAACCGACAACCACCACCTATGAGCCCGTGATGATACAACGAAGCGATGTCGTTGACACATCCATCCAATACCCTGCCCGGGGTAAAGGACATCAACCTCAGTGTATCCACAAGAAAACCTCAGTCCTCTATTGGGACAAGAAATGAGCCATCCGCATTGCGACTCAATCCTCTCTTCCTACGTGGGCCACGTAGTTAATGGGTTCAAGTGGGACTCACTCTCACCCATTTTGGTGCTTAATACTCCTACCAGAACTTGACATGCTCATAAAACATCAACCTCATCAGTCCTAAAGGGACATAATACCTCATCATCAGTTCCATAGGGACATAATATAATGCCTCAACATCAACATCAGTCCCGTAGGAACATAATACCTCAACATCAACATCACCTCACCTCATCAACATCAATATCAACATCATGGACTCAAAATACTCTTTTAGAAATTAAACTTCCAGTTTTTAAGACATCATAAAACATCATCCTCATCAACAACATCATCAAGACTCTCATCAAATGTGAAACACAATCACAACATCACAAACATCATCTTCATTAAGGCTCTAGACTCATCCTCTAGTTCATTCTTACACTTTTAAATAAAATAATTATAGGGTTTTGTGTAAAACACTCATGAAATGAATTATGGAATAAATAAAGTCTATGATGATCATTAGTTCATGTAAAGTATATACAGTAAGTAAAACTCTGTGTAAAACCTCAATAATCTTCACATCAATCTCATTAAATTCAATACACAACTCAATTTACTCAGAAGAGCACATGGAAGAGAAATCTGATGCTTTAAGTTAGCCTTACATACCTGGGATGATTGCTAACATGATTTCTGGTACAAACGCCTTTTGATTTCCTCAATCTCAACTCCCCTCAAGCCCTAGCTTAGTGACTTTTCTAGGAAGAATGCTCTTGCATGGGTTTTTGGAGCCCTTTTCTTAAAAAAATAATGTTTATTCGTCGTAGGGAAAGTTTAGAAAATATAAGAATGGACTAGAATGCCCCTCGAAATTTTATGAAAATGTTTTCCGAACTTGAAATAACACAGTCTGCGACACGGACCTGTCGCGGACAGTGCAATTTTGAAAAACTCAACTCCGTCGAAAAATCTCAAAAAAACGTAAGTGTGGCTCCGCAACAGGTCCGCGACGCGGTTCCGTCGCGAACTCACACTGTTTTTCATTTTGGAACAAAAAATTATCTTTTGACTCAGTCGCTCTAAAAATTGATCGAGACCCTTCTCCCACTCAATTTTTTGTGCTGATCACGAATTCACTCTCGGATATTTAATCTGAGCCTCGAAAAACGCATTTTGCACACACCTCTTCCCTAAAAATATTTTGGTAATTTACCGTACGTTAAAAGATCATGCAGGCAAAAAGTATGTGTAGTACTTGGAATGTACTAAGTATGCGGGGTGCAATGCAACAAGAGAACATAAGCCATAATAGTCAAGATGCATAATCATATACAATGGATATAAGGTCAATATGATATGTATGATCAATGCATTAGTTCAACATGTTCGGGGAAAGTCAAACTTACATAACATGACATACATATGTGGGAAGAAACCTTAACTGACATATAAAACTATGTGAGCTACTATATGAAGTCCTGACGTTACCTCCATACCGGAAAAGGAGAGGTTTGCTTGCCAAGATAAATCATACCCCATCATGGAGGGTAACTTGTCCTAGTTGGATCTACTACTAAAAGCCATTTAGGAAAATAATATCTTGTGGTGGCACATAGTTATGAGACCAAGACTTTATATAAGGACCCCTTGGGTCGATCCCTCACGTTAAGCCTCATTCGGTCCTAAGTCTAGTCCTACGAAATACTTGACGTAATCATAAGTGCATTCGTAACTTGAATAACTTGTAAAAACATGTCAACATGATAAGAGTAGCTCATTTATATACTTGACCCTACAAGTGAGCATTTACCTTGTACTAGAAGGTAAAACATTTCATAAACTTGACCCTTTCTAGTGGGCATTGCTTTACATATGAGGGTAGAACATGTAATATACTTGATCGCTTCTAGTGAGCATTATTCATTTACAAGAGGGTAAAATGGGGCATAAGGGCTCAAAACCTTGCTTGTATATCATAGGAACTTTTCATGAGTTTAATACATGCTTGGGAGCCCATAATTTATCATAACATGTTTGTCTTGCAATTCATGCAATATGTCAACGTAAGAATCCTTGTCATATAAATTTAGTCAAGCATGGTGGGTGTATGCAATTAGGCTTAAAATCATGGAATACAAGAATGATGGACATAGAGGAAGTAAACATGATCATTAGAAAATCATTCAAAACAACCCACCAACATAATAGTAAAACCCTTAGTTGGGTATCATGAATCCATCTTAAAAATTCATAATCTTCCATAGAATAGTTCACATCATGCATATCTTCAATAGTCATAAATCAAATCATAGGATAACTTTGAATAGATGTTCATGCATAATAATCATGTCAATACTTGATGAAATCAAACATAATTCATGTTTATAATGCATAATAGGAAGTACCCACATAGTATCAAGCCTTGAAATCATGAAATTTTATCAAAAAGGAAGGTTGGGCTCCATGGGTCGAAGGACCCATGGATGAAGACTCATATACCTTATATCCTTGAAATAAATGAAGGAAACTTGATGAGACTTGAAGGACTTACTTGAGTGCTTGAGCCTTTAATGAAATCCCATGAAAATCTAGAACTTGATTGAGGAATTTAGTGAAGACTGCAGAGGATTTTGGGAGAGTTCTTGAGAAAATTAGAGCTAAAATGGTTGAATAATAGAGGAATCTCGTCTATAAGGGTGTTGGGTTATGACTCAATTGCCCTCATCAGAAATGCAGAAAGTTCAAAAAATTTTGTACTATGGGGGAACAAGTGGGCAACACGAACTTGTTTCACGGGACGTTTTTGTGTGAAGTTCAATTTTCCTTGTTTTGGCGTAGGAATGAGTTTAGGCCATTTTTGTACTACATGGGGCCAATTCCGCGACACATATTGGTCGTGTGCCCTACTGGTTTAGGCCCAAATCACTCAAAAAATTATTTTTTGATACGGGTGACCTAAAAATCGAAGACATAGGCATACATAAAAAAATATCATATACAAAGATATGGTAAGTGGGATACGATTAATGACATGACTAAATAATCGATCGAATTGAAAAAAAATATAATACCTGAAGCTAATTGTCACACCCCGGGAGGGTTCTCATCTATGACCACCTATTGGGCACATGAGAGAACAATCTCATGCTTTTTTGTTTAGCTTTACATACCTGGGATACAGCTATCAATCAAGCACGTCGAGGATTTCTTCTCAATTCTCTCAAACTCAAGTTCTTCTCTTCTCTCCTCAAGCCCTAGCCTTAATAAAAAATTAGAATAGGACTTAGAATGGGGGTTTTGGACCCTTTTTTTGTCAAAACGACCTTATCAAATCGTGTATAGAGTTTAGGAGGGGTGGGGAACTGACCAGAATTCCCCCTATAATAATTTAGAAATTTTTTACTCGGAAAAGAATCGCGGACTAGTCACGCACTATGTATTTTTAGAAAACGTTTCTGAACAAGTTTTATCAATCCTGTCGAAAATTATGAAATCAATATAAGTGTTGATCTGCGATGGGTGGACGACGCGCTCATGTCGCGTACTAACATTGTTTTGCGCTTCGAATCGAAAAATTATCTTTTGATTGGATCGCTCTAAAAATCGACCGACACCATTTTTCCACTCAGTTTTTCGTGTTGATCGCAAATCCAGCCTCGAATTTGTCAAACGAGCATTGAAAGATGTTTTACGCACATACCCTCCCTCTAGGGGTATTTTGATAATTTTACTGGGCATTATGTCATCCCCCCTTGGAATCATTCGTCCTCGAATAAAGAGTATAGGTGGATATCGAGGCACGAATAGACTTAAAACTCATCTCAACACTCAACTCAATCAATGAAACTCTCAATTCTAGAATAGGAGGTCACATCAATTTAGTGAAGGGTAAGGAATTTAGCTTCAACACTCTCATTATTTTGCACGAATAGGTGTGGATATTGGGACTTCATCTCTTCCTCAGTTTCCATGTGGCTTCCTCAACGAATTGGTTTCTCCATAAGACTTTGATGAGGCTATCTCTTTGTTCCTCAACTTATGAATCTGACGATTAAGGATTTGGACTGGAACCTCTTGGTAAGATAGGCTATCTGTCACACCAATGCTATCAACAGGGATCACCAAGGCAGGATCTCCCAAGTATTTCTTTAACATCGACACATGGAATATTGGATGGACTCCATCTAACTCGGAAAGCAACACTAACTAATAAGCAACCTTCCCAATTCTCTTTACAATCTGATAGGATCCCACATAACGTGGACTCAATTTCCCTTTCTTCCCAAATCTTAGGACACCCTTCATAGGTGACACTTTCAACTACACCCAATCATCTACCTCGAACTCTAAATCTCTTTTTCTCACGTCGGTATAAGATTTTTGGTGACTCTAGGCAGTCTTTGACCTCTCTTTAATGACCTTTACCTTCTCTATCGATTGGTGGACAAGATCAGGCCCAATCAACTCCGCTTCTCCAACCTCAAACCACCCAATCGGTGATCTACATCTCATCCCATACAAGGCTTCGTAAGGAGACATTTCAATGCTTGCATGATACATATTGTTATATGCAAATTCAATCAAATGGCAGGTGATCATCCCAATTCCTTTTGAAATCAAGAACACAAGCTCTCAACATGTCTTCTAATGTTTGAATTATACGTTCTACATGACCATCTATCTATGGATGAAAGGTGATGCTCAGGTTCACCTTAGTACCCAATCCTCTATGGAATGATCTCCAAAATTGGGAGATAAATTGAGCTTCTTTGTCTGAGATGATGAACAAGGGAACCCCATGCAACCTCACAATCTCTTGGATGTATAACTTGGCGTACTCCTCCGCAGTGTTTGTTGTCTTAACTGCCAAAAAGTAAGCTGATTTAGTCATCCTACCCACAATCCCCATATCAAATCATGTTGCTTTCGAGACTTTGGTAAACCAATAATAAAGTCCATATTAATCATCTCCCACTTTCATTCGGGAATCTCAAAGTTCTGAGCCAATCCACATGGTCGTTGATGCTCAACCTTCACTGGTTGGCAATTTGGACATTTTGAAACAAACTCAGCAATATCCCTCTTCATTCTACTCCACCAATAGACTTCTCTCAATTCATGGTACATCTTGATAGAGCCTGGGTGAATGGAATATCTAGTGTTATGGGCTTCTGCCATGATTATGTCTCAAATTCCATCAATATCTAGAACACACAACCTACTTTGGTATCTCAATACTCCATCTCCCCCTTTGGAGAAGACCATCACTTTCTGTCTGTGGACAGCCTCCTTCAATTGGAGTAGGACAGGATCTTAGTCTTGCTTTTCTTTCACTTCTGCAACTAAGGACGAAGCAGACCCATCCTGAACATTAACTCCTTCTTCATCATTCTCCTCCAGTTGAACTCCCAATTGAGCCAACCGATGCACTTCCTTGGCTAGTTTCTTCTTTACTTCCTTCACATGGGTTGTGCTACCCATTGACAACCTGCTAAGAGCGTCAGCTACAACATTAGCTTTACCTAGGTGGTAGTGAATGCTTGTGTCATAATCCTTGAGCAACTCTAACTATCTCCTCTGTCACAGGTTGAGCTTTTTCTGACTGAAAATATATCGCAAGCTCTTGTGGTCAGTGAACACATCCACATGAACTCCATACAAGTAGTGGCGCCAGATTTTAAGTGCAAACACCACTGCTGCCAATTCGAGATCATGGGTTGGATAATTCCTTTCATGAACCTTGTGTTGCCTGGAAGCATAGGCTATCAATTTCCCTCTCTGCATCAGTATCCATCCCAATCCAACCCTCGAAGCATCATAGTATATTACAAAGTCCTCCGTCCCCTCGAGCAATGTAAGGACTGGTGCAGTAGTCAACCTCATTTTCATTTCCGAAAACTCTTTTCACATTCATCGGACCACTGAAACTTGACCTTTTTCTGAGTCAATTTAGTCAATGGTGCGGATAAGGAAGAAAGTCCCTCCACAAATCTGCCCTAGTAGCCTGCCAACCCCAAGAAACTTCTAATGTCAGTCGGAGTGGTCGGTCGGGGCCAGTTCTTTACTGCTACTATCTTTTGGGCATCCACTCAAATACCATCAACGGAAACAACATGGCCCAGGAAAGCCGCTGACTTAAGCCAGAACTCGTACTTTGAGAATTTTGCATACAACTCATGGTCCTTAAAGAGTTTGAAGGACAACTCTGAGGTGGTTAGCATGCTCCTCACTTCTCGAATACACCAAAATGTTGTCGATGAAAACAATCACAAACATATCAAGGTATTGTCTGAATACTCTATTCATCAAGTCCATAAAGGTTGCAGGTGCATTCGTCAACCGAAAGGACATGACCAAGAACTCAAAATGGTCATATCTAGTTCTAAAGGTTGTCTTTGGAATATCACATTCCCTCACCTTCAACTGGTGGTAGCCAGATCTAAGGTCTATCTTGGAGAAACAAAAGGCGCCCTGAAGTTAGTCAAACAAACCATCTATCCTTGGGAAAGGATACTTATTCTTTATTATGACCTTTTTCAGTTGCCTATAGTCAATACACATTTTGAGGGACCCATCTTTCTTTTGCACGAATAGGACAAGAGCACCCCAAGGTGAAACACTAGGCCTAATGAAGCACTTCTCTAGCAAATCTTTCAGTTGCTCTTTCAACTCTTTCAACTCGGCAAGGGCCATCCTATAAGGTGGAAACAAAATAGGAAGGGTATCGGTAAAAACATCAATCCTAAAGTCAATCTCCCAATCAGGAGGGACTCCAGGCAGATCATTAGGATACACTTTTGGAAACTCATTAACAATCGGGACTGACTCAAGAAGTAGGGACTCGACATCATCAGATTTCACTCGCACGAGGTGATTGATACAGCCTTTGAAAATCGACTTTCTGGCTCTAAGATATGAGATACACTTCCCCCTAGGTGCAACAGAATCACCCTTCCACTCAAAAACGAGTTCATTAGGTAATTGAAACTTAACGGCTCGGGATCTACAATTAACAGAGGCATAACAAGTGTGAAGCCAATCCATGCCAAGAATCAAATCAAAATCAACCATCTCCAACTCAATTAAATCAACAAGAGTATCTCTATGATGGATGGATACTACACAAGCTCTATAGATTCTCTCAGCTCGAATAGACTCACCCACTAGAGTAGAAACATCAAAGGTTTCAAAAATACTCTCAGGGGTTCTATCAAATCTACTAGCCACATAAGGAGATACAAACGACAATGTGGCACCCGGATCCATCAAAACATAACAATCAAAAGTAAAGACCCAAATCATACCCGTCACAACATCTGGGGAGTTCTCCTGATCTTGGCGACTACCCATAACATACAAGTGGTTTGTTGCCCCGCCTACGCCTGACGTAGCGGCCATCTGGTTTCCTCTAACTGGTGGGGATGGTGTAGTAGACTAAGCCTGTCAGCCCGCATTGGCAAATCCCTCTTGTAGTGACCCACTTGGCCACATTTATAGCACACACCATTCCCGTCATGACATCTCCCCGAGTGCAACTTTCCATACTTATCACACGGTGGCTTACCCTATGAACCTTGAGCCACACTAGCTTGTGACTGGGATCCATGGGTTCCAACATTCTGAAATCTTTGATCATACCTGCCTCTAGGAATAGGTGCACTAGTAGATGATGGTGTTGGAAATCGGTTACCATTGCATTTCCTTCCAACCTCATGGTTGCTGTAGTATGTTCCAAGGGTTGGGATGTTCGCCCATTAAAATCCTTTATTTTTTCAACATGTCTTGGCTCTCTTGCTTGAACTCTTCCTTGTCATGTTGTCTCTCCTCATCAGCTTGTTACACGAATGTCATCAGTTGCCCGATGTCCATATCACTTACATGCATGGCTCCTCTCCCATCTCTCCTGGATCATCTATTCAACCTATCAACATACATCCCCATCCTTCCCCTCATGTCAGCAGCCATGTCCGGAGCATGGCGAGATAGTTGCTTGAACTTTAAACCATACTGTTCCACGGTCATAGAGCCATGCTTCAGATTTAGTTACTCCCTCACCTTAGCTTCTTTTTTCTCTTTGGGAAGAAGCATCCCAAGAAGGCTTCCTCGACCACTGCCCAAGTCAAACATGGAGCATCATCCCTTCTACCTTTCTTCTACTGGTCGAACCACAGTCTGGCCACACCCTTGAGTTGGTAAGCAACCAGTTCAACCCTATCGACATCAGCCACATGCATCACTTGGAACACCTTCTCAAGTTCCTTCACATAGTTCTTAGGATCTTCAGTGGATGCAGACCCCGTGAACTTAGGCGGATTTATCCTCAAAAATTCTCAGACTCTAGAGGTGTCATGAGGATCTGGTCTACCCGCTCCTTGTCTCACAACAGGTGTTACGACAGCCTGGGCTAGAGCTTGAATAGCCCCGCGTAGCTTGGCATTAGAGACCTCATCTTGAGGGGGTTGCTCAACAGGGACAGCTTGATCTACAGGCTCCTCGGGTACTTAAGGCTCAGGTGGATAAACAGCTTGTCTGGCGGGACGTCCCCTTCCTCTGATAGCTCTTTTAGGAGGCATATTATCAATTCTGCACACGTAGAGCATGAATTAGAAGAGAGTCTTCATAAAGTTTAACTCAATCGCACGAATTGGAATGAGAAGAAAAGTGTAATAATTCCTAATGTCCTATAGCCTCTTGCTTATGAAATGTGGTCGACGACACACCCATAAACAAGACTCTACCAAACACGACTTCATAGACTCCCTAAGACACTTAAACTTTGTGCTCTGATACCAAGTTTTTCATGCCCCGGGAAGGTACCCTTGGCGTGGCCGGCACTCGGAGACTATTGCTAGTCCCCAAGTGAACCACTTAGCCTCATCACATCATTGAATCAATAAACTCTACTGAACAACAGAAAGTATAAGTAAGTAAATAGGCACATCTCATCTAAAGTCTCAAGATAAATAGATAATAATGATGGATAGTAGAAAATATTAGCTCACAATCTCAATATCAACGCTCAACCATTGTCTATGAAGCCTCTATCACTAATCATGTGGTGCTAATGATAGACCCATGGCTACCCAAATCAAAATAAAAGAAATAGTCCAATCTAACTCTAAAGCATGATGAAATAAAAGTGGTGGATCCTCCGAAGTAGAGGAGGCTCACCAAGTCAGCTGCGAGTCTTAGATCTTCAATGGAGCGCCTATTGACGATCTCTAGTACCTACCTTTACATCATAAAATGATGCAGTCTAGAGTGAACATCAGTACTTGGAATGTACTGGCATGTAAAATAGCTGAGTGAAACAGAAACAGGTAGCATATTATGGAAACAACATCGACTCAAAATAAACAATGAATAACATTAAATCGTCAAATGTTTATCTGTGCACGAATAAAGAGTAGACAAGTGACACATCAACAACTCAAACTCATCAATCATCTCGGACTAATCTCATCACATCTCAGAGGAGCTCACCTCCTCTTATCTCATCTCATCTCATCTCATCTCAGAGGAGCCCACCTCCTCTTATTCATCTCATCTCAGAGGAGCTCACTTTCTCTCATCTCATCTCATCTCAGAGGAGCTCACCTCCTCTCATCTCATCTCAACTCAGAGTACTCAAGATAGGAAATATATGGGAGTTTCTCTTATCCGACAATACTCACTTATGAGCCAGTCAATGTACAATAATCACATTGATGTCGCCACAGTCATTCCAAACTTGCCAGGTAGGGAACGCTCTGAAACCATATCAGCTCACCCAATATGGAGTCAATACTCAACAGATCCGATATTGCTTTCAGGGACTGTTACTTTCGAGGGAACCATAATATATGTGATGGTTTTATGCCTCACCTACGTTTGGCGACGTAGTTAATGAGTTCGAGTAGGACTCACTCTTACCCATTTTGATGCTCGATACTCCTCTCGTGACTCAATGCTCATAAAACCTCCATCTCAACCAATCTCATAGGGTCTCGAACCCCGTCAACGATCGGTATCTCATAGGGACTCAAACCCTATCATTATTTAACTCATATGGACTTTAACCCTCTCGTCAATCAATCTCATCAATGACTCAAAATTTAGAACAATCATTAGGTATCAGTTGAATAGACACATCGGTAGAGTTCATTTTTAGAGATTCATAAGACAATCAATTTCTATCAACTCATCATCATCCTCTCATCACAATCAAAAATCTCAATTCAAGGCTCTATACTCAATTATCAAGTTCATTATGCATGCTTTTCAAATTAGTCATGTAGGGTTATGCAAGTTCTCATGAAAAATGTTCAATTCGAGAAAACAATCAGTATGATGATCATTAACATGGAAAACATGTAATTTCAAATCAATTTTTCAAGAAAAAACATCAAAGATCATGCATGTACACTCTCCAAATCATCAACTCATCTATGACTATCTATTGGGTACATGAGAGAACAATCCCATGCTTTTAGTTTAGCCTTACATACCTGGGATGCAGCTATCAATCAAGCACATCGAGGATTTCTTCTCAATTCTCTCAAACTCAAGTTCTTCTCTTCTCTCCTCAAGCCCTAGTCTTAGTAAAATATTAGAATAGGACCTAGAATGGGGGTTTTTCGTCAAAACAACTTTATCAAATCGTGTATAGAGTTTAGAAGGGGTGGAGAATTGACCGGAATGTCCCTCATAATAATTTAGAAATTTTTTACTTGAAAAAGACCCAGTCAACGACGCGGACTGGTCTCGCACTATGTATTTTTAGAAAACGTTTTTGAACAAGTTTTCTCAATCCCATCGAAAATTTTAAAAAGAATATAAGTGTTGGTCCGTGATGGGTGCGCCATGCGCTCTTGTCGCGTACTAACACTGTTTTGTGCTTCGGATCGAAAAATTATCTTTTAATCGGATCGCTCTAAAAATCGATCGAGACCATTCTCTCATTCAGTTTTTCGTGCTGATCACAAATCCGAACTCGGGTTTGTTATACGAGCATTGGAAGATGCGTCACGCGTCTACCCTCCCTCTAGGTGTATTTTGATAATTCTATCGGGCGTTACGCTAATGAAACTTCTATTGATTAATTCATGGATTCAGGTGAATGAGACATGATATGACCATCACCTATCAACTTTCAAAGAAGATACTACTATCTCGTGTAAAATTAGTTCTTTAAAATCAAGAGACAATTGGATTGGTATTACTTTAGATTACACGAATGGCAAGATACGTTAAATGAGACTCAGAATTGATGATTCGTGCTCAATAAGTTACTTACAATTTGAGTCAACCATCCGCAATAATTTATATGTCACACTAATAAGAAATTGTGAAAATGATGTGCACAAATTACTTCCCTACAACCAAAAATAAGAAAAATAGAAAAACAACAAACTAGTCGTGCGTAACAAAGTATTATTAACAAACTTATATTTGAAAATAGTGCTTAAATTATAGAATAAATACTAATTTTGGATATTTAAATATCAAGACTAGAGTAGATTAGACATCCACGTGCAACACGTGTGGTTAAACTAGTATTCACTAAATTTGGTCGATTTACTTGTTTAAAACGAGTCATCCATAATTGCTTCATGAGACCTTTTTACCTTAAGGACAAGTTTTATTTTGGCTTTTACAATACTTACAAACAATGATTTAGCCTTTAATATATTATATATTAAATATTGATTGTAATTGGCATTCTATCGCATCAACGTTCACTGAATTTGTTCATTTACCCATTAAAATGAAAAATTATAACAAAAAAGAATGAATTAAATGTGTGAAAATGTGATGAGATTGTATATAAATTATGCAAAAGATTTTTGGTCGTTTCAGTCCACATTAATAATTATTTTAAAATTATATGTAACATTCAATTATTTGTTCTCATTCAAAATGTGAAAGGGGGATTATTTTTTTAATTCAAAATATTAAGAATGTAAATGAGGTTTTACTCGAAGATTTTTATAACGAAGGTAATTGATTCGAATACAATTAATCATATGATATTTATAATTAGAGATGAATTCAGAATTTAAATTCTATAAATTTAATTTTAAGATTATTAATATTGAGTCCATTATACTTTTAAAGTTATGAATCAAAATATATCATTTATTATATTTTAATAAATTTATGTACCGCATTAAATATTATGAATTCAAATAAATCCGATAATGTTGCATACGCCTCTACATACAACCAATCAATTTAACATGTCAAAGAGGATTTGTTAAAGCGGTAAGATTAGGTGTCAAGCGTATCAAAATCTTATAATCTAATCAACTACTTAAAGTGGGAAAGGATAACTTATTAATTTGTATTACCTAAACTATGAAATGATTTTATCTAATTAGGAAAATTGTCCAAGTGTATTTCTTGGGAACAATTTACTTTAATAGTAAATTTCCTTGTGCATCGTACCAAAAAAGAAAACAAATACAACTAAATCAATAATTTAACAATTTGAACTATCTAAAAATGAGAAGATTTGACCTTCTACTTCAAATTCCTTTATTTATATTTAGTAATTTTTTCTTTATAATTTATTTGTCTTACTTTTTTTTTAGCATGCTATATATTCAACAATTATGAAAAAAAGAAATATTATAAATCACATGTGCTCACATTAATTGGGACAAAGGATAATATATATTATTTGAATTCTACATAAAAAAATTATAAATTACAATAATTATTAATTTAAAATATTTTTAAAATTTATATAAAATTGATTGATAATCGCAATTTCATCGATGCCACATAAATTGAAACAGGTAAAGCACATGAGCATCGGTTGTTGTGTGGATGTTTATATATATACTAGAGATTTTAGCATGGACCCAATATATTTTATTTTTTATTTTAATTTGTGTGATACAATAAAATTTAAAAAGTCAGTTAAACTTTTAATATGATTTTTAGATACATTAAGTGTTAATTGTGATTTATAGTAATTTTTACATAGTTTTTAACAATATATGTTACTCCATCTCCATTAATCTACGTATCACTAGTAAAATTCAAGAATCAATAAGGTTTTAAATGATTTCCAAATTTTTAATTGTTAATTATTACAATTTACTTCCTCCATCCAAAATTAACTTAATTTTGTAGGTTTTCTTCAATATTCAAAATAGTTGGATTGTTCAAAGTTCAAGATGAATGTTTGAATCCTTTTTCGTATTTTCCCTTTCATCTGTTAAAGTTTTATATTTTCTATGAGATAAATTATACTATATATTTATGACTTAATAAAGGGCAATAGTGTAAATGTGATTCAAATTTTATCTTTGAATGTTTTTCTTAATATGTATGCATTGCCTCACATATTAAGTTAAAATGGGATGAAGGGAGTTTGGTATTGTGAAATGATGAAAATATAGTAAAACTAAGAAGGAATATAAAAGAGAAGATGTAGTAATATTTCTTATTCAATCTTGTTTCTTTCTTTTCTCTCTACATATTTTGCTACAAGAAAAGGGGGTATTTATACTTGTGTATGCATGATCCTTTTTGGCTTTCTCATTGCCATGTATACACCTTGAATGTCAAACATAATACATGGATAATTAAGTTACAACACATACTAAAATTAGTGTAAATACATCTTACACATAGTGTGTACTATGTGTCTATATAAGTTGCTACAAAATATATTATGTGGACATGAAAAATAGTTATTTGGACATCCATTTTATAACACTCCCCCTTGGATGTCTATGCAATACGCTTTGTTTGTTGCCTCATTAAAAAACTTACCAGGAAAACCCAGTGGGATAAAACCTTAATTATGAAAAAAGAGTGCAGCGCGTATTTGCTCCCCTTGATCATTTAATATCTTGAAGATGACGCGTCCCAATCTTGTATCTCAGCTTTTCAAAAGTTGAAGTTGGCAATGCTTTGGTAAATATATCTGCTAAATTATCGCTGGAACAAATTTGTTGAACATCTATTCCACCTTTCTTTTGAAGATCATCAATGAAAAAGAATTTTGGCGAAATATGTTTTGTCATATTTTTTTTGGTGTATCCTTCTCGTAGTTGAGCTATACATGCAGCATTGTCTTCATATAATATTGTTGGAATATCTCCTTTCAGAGGAAGGCCGCACGTTTCCATGATTTGTTGAGTTATTGATCTCAACCAAACACATTCTCTACTAGCTTCATGAATAGCCATTATTTCTGCATGATTTGAAGAAGTATAGACCATTGTTTGTTTCGTTGAGCACCATGATATAGTTGTATCTCCACATATAAATAAATAACCTGTCTGTGATTGCCCTTTATGTGGATCAGACAAATATCCTGCATCTGCGTAACTAATTAGTTGTGAATTGGACTCCTTCGAATAAAATAATCTCATATCAATAGTTCCTTGACATATCTGAACATATGCTTAATACCGTTCTAGTGTCTCTGTGTTGGATAGGAACTAAATCTTGCTAATAAATTTATAGAAAAGGATATATCTGGCGAGAATTATTAGCAGGGTACATCATTGCACCAATTGCACTAAGATATGGTACTTCAAGACCAACAAGCTCTTCCTCGTTTTCATAAGGCCGGAATGGATCTTTATTAATATCTAGTGATCTCACAATTATTGGGGTACTTAATGGATGTGCTTTCTTCATGTAAAATCTTTTTAAAAGGTTTAAGTATATGTTGATTGATGAATAAATATACCATTTGTAAAATGCTCAATTTGTAGACCAAGACAAAATCTTGTCTTTCCAAGGTCTTTCATTTCAAATTCCTTTTTCAAACAATCTACTGCCTTTGAAAGCTCTTCATGAGTGCCAATTATATTCAAGTCATCAACATATACATCTATTATAGTGAATTTTGATCCAGATCTTCTAATAAATACACAAGGACAAATTGGGTCATTTTTATACGCTTCTTCCAATAGGTATTTGCTAAAGCGATTATATCACATGCATCTTGATTGCTTCAATCCATATAAAAAAATTTGAAGCTTTATTGAATACATTCTCCGGTAATCTTTATATATTTCAGGCATTTTGGGTCCTTCTGGGATTCTCATAAATATGTCGTTGTCTAATGAGTCATATAAATAGGTTGTGATGACATCCATTAGATGCATGTTAAGTTTTTCATGAATTGCCAGATTTATAAGATATGTGAAAAGAGATTGCATCCACCACAGGAGAATATGTCTTCATATAATCAATGCCAGGTTTTTGCGAAAATCCTTGTGCCACAATTCGTGGTTTTTATTTTACGACTTCATTATTCTCGTTTTGTTTTCGCACAAAGATCCATTTGTACCCCCACTGAATTTATACCTTCAGGTGTTCGGACTACCGGTCCAAAAACTTCGCGTTTCTCAAGCTAAGCTAATTCAACTTGAATGGCATCTTTCCATTTTGGCCAATCATTTCTCTGTCTACATTCCTTGTCAGATTTTGGTTCAAGATCCTCATTTTGTTGCATTATTTAACAACATTATAAGCAAAAATATTATCGACAATTACATTATTTTGGTTCCATATTTTCCTCGATGAGACATAATTTATTGAGGTCTCTTCATTATTTTCAGGCACCTGAACCTTCTCTAAGGTTTCATCAATTAGTATGTCTCCTGCTCTTCTTGAGCAAGTTCTTTTATATTATGGCCATCTTGATTATTTGCTCCTTTCTTTCGAGGATTCTTATCTTTGGAACCGATTCGTCTACCACGTTTCAAGTGTGGTTTGGAACCATTTGCATTTAATTAATTGTCCTATTGGGACATCAACTCGAATTAGAGCATTAACAGCTGGAATATGAGATTTAATAACTCTTGATAGGTCAATGAATGCATCTGGCAGTTAATTTGCAATATTCTGCAAATAAATTATCTTTTGAACTTCATTTTCACATTTATTTGTTCGAGGATCTAAATGTGATAATGATGATGCATTCCAATCTATCTCTTTCCTCAACTGTTTATTTTCTCCCCCGAATGTTGGGTATACCGATTCATCAAAATGACAGTCAGCAAATCTTGTTGTGAATAAATCTCCCGTTGTAGGTTCCAAATATTTTATAATAGAAGGAGATTCATGCCCAACATACATCCCCAACCTTCTTTGAGAACCCATCTTTGTGCGTTGTGGTGGAGTAATTAGAACATATACCGCACATCCAAATATTCTAAGATGGAAAATATTTGGCTCCTGACCAAAAGCCAATTATAATGGGGAGACTTTATGATAACTTGTGGGTCTTATATGTACAAGATTTGCTGCATGCAAATTAGCATGACCCCATAATGAAGTGGAAAGTTTTGTTCTCATAAGCATTGGTCTAGCAATTAATTGGAGACGTTTGTTCAATGATTTCGCTAGACCATTTTGAGTGTGAACATGAGCAACCGGATGCTCAATTGTTATCCCAATTGATATACAATAATCATTAAAAGCCTGGGATGTAAATTCACCAGCATTATCAAGATGAATTCTCTTAATTGCATAATCTGAAAATTGTGCTCAGAATTTTATTAATTGCACCAGCAACCTCGCAAATGCCATATTGCGGGTTGATAATAAGCTCACATGTGATCATCTTGTAGATACATCTAGTAAAATCATATAAGATTTGAAGGTCCACATGATGGGTGAATAGGACCACATATATTACCTTGTATGTGTTCCATAAATGCTAGGGATTCGATTCCCACTTTGATTACTGATGGTCTAGTAATCAATTTGCCTTGAGAATATGCAGCACAAGAGAATTCCTTAAATTGAAGAATCTTTTAGTTCTTCAAAAAGAATGTCCATATGAATTCTCAATTATTTTGTGCATCATATTAGAACCGAGATGGCCCAACTAGTCATGCCAAATTATAAAATCATTTGAGTTAGTAAACCTTTAGTTTACTATGGCATGTGTTTCAGTCATGCTAATACTTGTACGGTATAAGCCAGATGAAAGAGAAACTAATTTTTCAAGTATAAACTTTTTATCGGACATCATTGTAGTAACATAAAAATATTTATACTCATTCTTTTCATCATTTGTAGTCTCAATATGATAGCCATTTTGGCGAATGTCTTTAAAACTTAATAAGTTCCTTTGAGACTTACTACAATATAATGTTTCATCAATTGTTAAATCTATTCCTCTGGTATGAACTAGATTGGCTTTTCCGGAACCTTCAATTAATTTTGTGCTACTAGAAATTGTATTAACATTAGCTTCTTTCATAACCAAATAAGAGAAATATTTCTTATCTCTTAAAATAGTGTGTGTTGTAGCACTATCTATAAGACACATATCATCATAACTGATTTTGGATCCAATTAATGATCGAGAAATCTTCATACTCTTCATAATGATCAAAAAGAACATTATAAGGATATAAAAAACTAATTTGACAAACTATAAAAACTAGTAAAGATAGAATGCTTAGCATTTAAGAAGAACAACATAGTTATTTCCTTTTTTTAGTAGAAATAGAAAGGTTATATTAATTGCTAATATGCATCCTTACAATATAGCTATATATTCACTTGACCCGCCATTAAAATTCAGCAGAGGGAGGATATTAGTGCTATCACAATAACGAGATAGTTATAAATATAAAGGATAATAATGACTGTTCTTATGATTTTATTTTTCAACTAGATGATGATTTCTTTAGTCATTATTCTCATAGAAATCTTTAGCTCTCAACTGGGTATTATGTGAGAAGTCTTTGAAGTCATCATCATCTTCATAAGCAAGTTTTGCCTCAATATCATCATATTTATTTGACAGGATGACTTCATTATCATTATTACGAAAGTTCAAGTGGGCCTCCACATTATTTTCTTTTATTTTAAGGGAGGCTTGATAAAGCTTGACAAAATAATCTAGCGTACGACAATCACGTGCCCAATGACTTTTCATGCCATATCTATGACAAATATTAATTCTTTCTTAAGAGTATTATTTTGAGAAACTTTGTTATTTTCATATTTATTTTCACCATGATGATGATAATTATTTCGTCTGCCACCACGTCCTCGCCTGTGTCCTCGACCATGATCACGGCCATGGCCACGATAATTATTTTGTCTTAATTCAGACTGATTAGACCTTGCTACAACATTCGCTTCTGGGAATGGAGCAGACCCAGTGGGGTGAGCTTCGTGATTTCTCATCAGCAAAGTATTATTTTGCTCAGCCACAAATAGGCATGTAATCAATTCAGAATATTTCTTGAATCCCTTTTCATGATATTGTTGTTGTAGCAACACATTTGAAGCGTGAAAGGTGGAGAGACTTTTCTCAAGTAAATCATCATCAGTGATAGTATCTCCACATAATTTTAATATTGAGCCTAATTTATGAATAGTAGAATTATATTCTGTTATAGATTTAAAATCTTGAAATCGAAGATGTATCCATTCATATCGAGCTTTTGGTAATACAGTAAGCTTTAAATGGTCATATCGATCCTTTAAATTAATCCATAATTCAAGTGGATCTTTCACAGTTAAATATTCAATTTTTAATCCTTCATGAAGATGATGGCAAAGAAAAATCATGGCTTTCACTTTATCTTGACTTGATATTTTATTTCCTTGTTTAATAGTGTCTCCAAGACCTTTAGCATCAAAGTGCATTTCAGCGTCATGGATCCATGATAAATATTTTTTTCCGTTAATATCAAGTACCACAAATTCAAGTTTTGATAAGTTTGACATGATGAAAACTTATAGAATAAATAAATGATGTCTTGTGAATGAATATTTTTTTCCTTTTGATACAAATAAATTTAAGTAGATCCTTTAGATAAAAAAACAAGTTGGTTACCGATTAATATGTTACCTAATTAATCTTCAATCAACTCAAAGTAAAGTGAGTATTAAAATCATAAATATATATTAAACAATAGTCTTATATTGGTTATAACAATATAGAATGCCTAAATGAAAAATTAAGTAGTATCATAAGTTGTTCAACAAATAAAGTATGACGATAAGATTATAATCTATATATTATAAGGTATAAGAATAGTTAGAAGAAGATTGTATACGTATTGAGATGGAAGCCTAACTTATTCGTAGGATGTTGGAGCCTCGTGCCGAGTATGGTATTGTGAAATGATGAGAATATAGGAAAACTAAGAAGGAATATAAAAGAGAAGATGTAGTAGTATTTCTTATTCACTCTTATTTCTTTCTTTTCTCTCAACATATTTTGCTACAAGAAAAAGGGGCATTTATACTTGTGTATCCATGGTCATTTTTGATTTTCTCATTGTCATGTGTACACCTTGAATAACAAACATAATACATGAATAATTAAGTTAGAACACATGCTAAAATCAATGTAAATACATCTTACACATAGTGCACATTATGTGTCCATGTAAGTTGCCACAAAATATATTATGTAGACATGATAAATATTTATTTGGACATCTATTTTACAACATATGGTACTTTTTTATGTCACTTTTAAATAATATATGTTACTTCATATGTTCCAATTTATGTGACATTGAAAAAATTTCGAATGTCAAATAATTTAATATATGTCTTTTAAGTACTTTAAATTATTAATTGTTGTGATTTATAGTACCTTTTACATAGTATATGATACTCTCTTTGTCTCAATATATGTGGTATTGATAGAGTTTCAAGAATCTTCTAAATTTTGTATCTCTTTTTAACTTTTAAGTTGTTTACTATTGTGACATATTGTATTTTTTATGTCATTTCAAGTAATATGTGTTATTTTTCTGTCCCAATTTATCTGGTATTAATAGAATTTTAAAAGTCAACCAACTATTTTTATGTCTTCTAAATATTTTAAGTTGTTAATTATTGTAATTTATAATATTTTTTACGTAAAATATATAATAAATTTAAAAAATAAAATAACACAAATGACAAAAATAGCATGCGGAAAGCAAGCTGGCAAGGCAATCGCCAGCTGCTTCCCTGACGTAATACCAAAAAAAGCTCTGGTCAGTAAACTGGCAAGACACCCGAGAGATGCTTGCCACGCCACTAATTTATAAAAAAAAATTTACATAACATTTAAATATATAATAATTTTTTCAAAAAAAAATAATACGAAATATCAAAAGCAGCTCATGGAAGGCAAGCAAGAAAGATAACCGTCAGCTACTTTCCTGACGAAATACTCGAAAGGATCTTGATTAGTAAGCTGGCAAGACACTGAAGAGGTGCTTGTCGAGCGGCTAATAATACAAAAATAGCTACTTCCTTGACGAAATATCAAAAATTAGTCCGTTGGCAAGACACTCAAGAGGTGCTTGACAAGCTACTTAGAATATACACATATTTATGTCATGTCAAATACATGCATATAAAATAAAAGAAAAAAGATTTTAGGTGAATAGACAAATATCAACATCTTGAACACGTGCCTCGTTTTCTTTGGGATATTTGGCATTTAAATGGATAACGAAAGGGACTTCACACTCCATACAACACCTGTAATTATAGCACTATAAAATCTTCATCAAATTATGTAGGACCTCTTCCTATTTTTTATTCTTGTCCAGCCTGTTAATTGTTTTTTAAAGATTAATTAAAATGAGTGATTTTTTTAATTATATAATTGATAATTTAGGCGATAAATAGATTATTCTTCATTGACATGTGTATTTAAACTATTTGCTTCTTCCTATATATTATACGAAGATAAATTTTGTGAATAATTATTAAGCACGTGTATTGTACAAAATTTTCGTAACTAGATAAAAAATAGATTAGAGCTGAAGCAATAAGGAGAAATATTAAAGTAATAGATCAACTTCATACAAATTCATGCAATTATCACTTGTTTTCACGAAAATCACTTTATTATTTCATCTAACACAAAAATTGCTAAACTTTGAGATAATAACCAAAAAGTCATAAAGTCCAAAAATGTTAAAACTTTTTAATGTTAACTCTTTTTCACTTTTTCTTTTTAAAAATCTAATAAATAAAAATTCATTTGACCTGATGGACCTAAAACTCAGACTCCAACCAAGAAAGTAAAAAAAATTATTAATAGAAAGGGTCCTTATCGTCACTTTCAAATTCGTCCATAATTTTTAAAAGAAAATTTGATTACTTACTTTAGTTTTGTTGCATTCCAAACACAGTCTTTAAAACAAAATTTGATTACTTACTTTAACACAATTCTTATGTTCGGTATTAGGGTACAATTTTTTTATAACTCTGCCATCTCCTCCAAAAAAAAATTAAGAAAGAAAGAAAGTTAGATTTTGTTATGTTCTATTAATAAATAAATAAATAAATTTAAAAGTAACTTCATTAATAAATCCATCAATTGATCTTCCGGACACGTTTAACAAAAATATTATAAGCATTTTTTAAAAATATTTGGCAAAATCTATTTGACACAGAATTTGTACGTTTATTTTCTTAATGAAAAGTTAGATTTTTTAAAAATTATTTTGATATGTGAAATTTACCAAATTCAAAGTTTAAGTTATGCTAAAGGAAACATAAAAATTAAGACGATTTACTAATGTCAAAAATATGAATTGTTTCAAAATGTGCTAGTATTAAATTAAATTCAAATGTTTTGTACATAAAAGGATATTTTTTTGTCAATTTGAATGATCAATCTCAAAGAAAAATACAACTAAAAAGTGAATTCTATTTAGGGTATATTGGGAATGAAAAAAAATATTTTCTATCAAAAATATCTTTCTTTGAAAATGCATTTTAGGTGCATGATACATCCAAATTTACACTCCAAACGGAATAATAAAGCGGTCCTTGATAAAATATAGAACTTAACAAGAGTTGAGGTCGATCCCACAGGGAATGCGGTAGAATAAATCTATTAGCACCCTTTTTCAAATGTAATTTCTATTTCCAAAATAAACATGCACAAAGTAAATGGGGGTTTTGATGTTTTAAACAAAATCTCTAAAGTAAAGTAACTAATGCGTATGATGACTACTGGACTTCCAATAATTGATGAGAAGCGAGGGTTGTGTTCCCCATGACATTTAATACGATAGCCAAATTTGTGTGATAAACCCACTCATGATTACGTATACAAGATCAAACAAGTTATGTAACACCTAGTTCACCTTCCGGTCCTTCCGGGGTGTATGTCACTCATCACCTTCCGATCTCAAAATGTGTACAATTTTAACCCTTGTTCTGGATCTCAGTATATTCTCACCTTCCGATCTCAAGTACTTAGACTAGGTTAAAAACCTCAGATTTCTGTTGTAGAATTCTTTTCCTAATCACTACATCCCTCCCAAGGATGTAACAAATAGAGGCTTATCCTAACGCGTCGACTCGTTAAGGAAGAAGTTAAAGCGAAGAATACTACAACGCATACGATAATCAATCCCAAGGCTCACCCCCAAATTTATTATCTTATTAATTTATCATGGTTCCCACAACCCTAGTTGTGGGTCTAGCCTAGCATATTCAAAATGAATCACACATAATAATATAAAGGAATCATGATAAAGAACTCACTATTGATGGAGTAATGAATCTACGTGTTACAATCTCTAAACAGATGATTGAAATCC
This sequence comes from Solanum rostratum, assembly GCA_029948455.1. Taxonomy (NCBI): domain Eukaryota; kingdom Viridiplantae; phylum Streptophyta; class Magnoliopsida; order Solanales; family Solanaceae; genus Solanum; species Solanum rostratum. Next base: position 64,027,205 of record CM057048.1, read on the forward strand.
AAGAATTCAATGTAAATTAGCGCACAATAGTGTTCTCTTCATGTTCTCTAGCTCTAGTCGTACAATAATAATGAAAACAAAATTAAAATAATATATATATATATATATATATATATATATATATGCAAGGAAAAACTTAATCCAACTTAAAAAAAGAAAATAGACGTCGGCATGGGTACGGGTCACTACACGGACCATGAGAGTCCAAATGGACCGTGAAATGGTCCGTGAGTCATTACTGCGTTGCGTCTCCACATGCATTGGCACGGCCTGTGACCTTTGCCTTTAGCGATTTCTAAGCAAGCACTTTGGTCTTTCGGCTTCACGACCCATGTCACGGTCCATGGCTGGTCACATGGCTCGTGACAGGCCCCGTCTCTCTCCACTTGTATGATTTTTTGTTATTTTCGACGGTGATTCTTCAACTTACGTCACTTTCACGATGAGGGCCACGGTCTGTGTCAATTCCCACGGCCCGTGAAAGGGACCGTGAGAGTTGCCTTGGCTTCTTTGCTCCATTCGCCCTTTAACAAACTAAGTGTGGGGCTACGCTGCACCATATGGTCCGTCTGGTGTTACACAGGCCGTGCGGACACTCGTGCTCCTCCACTTAGCTCCATTCTTGACGTCTTCGCTCGGGCCAGTCCCATGTGGCCTCTCAAAGTCCATGTGGTGTCGCACGACCCGTGGAAGGCTCTGTATGGTGACCCTTGTGCCTTTTTCCTCTTATCATTTTCTTATGCTTTGCCCCTTACTCCATGCCTTCACCCTGTTCCTGAAAAAAAAACACATCAAACTAACCAATTTGCTTGAGAACGTGCAAAAATCCTGCGTTTAAAGCGTTACAAGAGTCGTATTTCCACGACTCATCAACACCCTCAACTTAGAATGATTACTTGTCCTCAAGCAATGACGACTCAATCAAACATAATATAAATACAAGTACCTCATAGATAACCCTTCGATTTCACCACATATGCTTAGAAAATGTGCTTAAACCCCAGACAGACTCAAACAGATTAAGGAAGCATCGTACCTATACAGTTAGCTCGCATAAGCTTGGGAACAAAGATGAACCAGTTGTATTAGTAAACAATCAATGCAAGGATGGTGCCCTCACTACAAAGAAGTCTCGCACACAACGTATTGATGTAAAATAGAGACTAGAATGCAGGCACTCACTCTCACAAGTGATTTCCAGTGGACACACAAGTATCGACTATATGTTTGCCCTTAGTTTCGCCACCTCAACTCATGAACGACTTTTTTAGGATCACATTAGGACTTTTGTGGCTTGTAATGTAGGTTCAGGCTAAGGTAGACTATATTTAGGACCAAGTGACTAATTAGCCCCTCCAAGACACTACTTTAACTCAGCCATCTGCTCTCGGCTTTTAGCTTTTATTGCCCCTATTTTTCACTTTCTTTGCCATTGGGAATAATTTCTGTGTTCACTTTTTTTCACCCCTGGTTTTCTTTTCCTCATATAATTTAGCTCTTTTCCTCACTTAGTTTTCTGCTTCTCCTATAGTAGCCACCCTCAACTTAGGCTTTTGGCATAGGCTGAGGTTCACAATGTCTTTTTGAAAGGACCAGGGCCATTATAAGTCACCCTCAATTTAGGCCTTTGGCCTAGGCTGAGGTTCACAATGTCCTTGGGAAGACAAGGGTCAAAGTAACAATTCGCATACAGATAGGGGAGGTGAGTTGGGTGATTACAAAGAAAAAATCTATTCAGGCTCAACTTTTGGTTCAAAAAAGGCAATTTCATTTGGTTGATAGACGTTTAGGCTAAGTGACTAGTCAACAAAAAGGGCCTAAGATCTATATATATATATATATATGAATATGAAAGAACATCCTAATTCAGTCATTCCATTGTTTTGGTGGGACTAACCGGGCAAGTTTTAGCTTACGAGCGCATCGACTGGATTAAGCAAATATGCTCACACACACGTGGCACATCTCATTCGTTGTAATTTTTAAACATTGTGAGATTATTTTGACTATTTGAGTCCTAAACTTGTTTAAACAATCTTTCTCGAGTTTCGGGCTAAAAAGGTCTTGAATTCATATTTTGACGGTTCTATTGAGTTCGGAACGTCGTTTCTGGTAAGATTTCATATTTGGTTTGTGTTCATGGGGTTCCGAACAAATTTTTAGGGTCTATTTCATGATTTTACCAAGTTGTGTTTTACCAATTTTTAGTTGATCTGGTGCAGCATGCCTTGTATGTCGTGTTTGCGGGGCTGGGGCCCGCATTCAGGGAGGTTTAGCTCGTTTGACCTCCACATTCGGGGGCCACCTTTCATGTTCGCAGAGCACGTGGAGCTAAGCCTCCGCGTTCGCGAAATAAGCTCCTGCGTCCGTAGAGCTTGAAGGAAACTTGACCTCCGTGTTCGCGGATCCCTATTCGCGTTTGCGGAGTGTTAAAATTTGTGAACAATGTAACATTTTAAATAACGGATTTTATCGCTTTTCCACCATTTTTAATATTTTAAGCTTCATTTTTTGGAGATTCTTCAAGGTTTTTCAAGGCAAATTTATTAGGTAACTATTTTCTAACCTATTTCTTCAATTTGCATTGATTAAATTGTGTTTTAACTTAGAATTTGGTGATTTTAATTGGAGTATTTTGGGATTCGGACTTTAATTTCTAATACTAAATTGATGGATTCTACCTCATTTTAACTCGATTTTCGACATGATTTTCACCGTTGAAGTCCTTATTACTTGGAAAATATTTTTATGTATTAAATTTTAGTTTTTAGTTACTTTTTCTTACAGGAATTTTTTGACCATTTTTCCCTTTTCACCCAAATTGATTTAATTTAGTGTCATTAAATTCGTTATGTGGTTGTGATATTTGAATAGATTTTGGTGATTTGGAGTATCTTAAAAAGGGAAAAGCTTTGGATTTGACTTGATTCGAGACTTTTTCTGAAGCAAGTGGACTTTTAACATTTTGCTAAGTATGACTGAACCTGAACCAGAACCTTGTATGGTTCTATGTGTATGAAATTGGGTGATTTGGGATATGAATTGGGATAGAATTGTATCATTATAGGCTTTGATCATGGAATTTCTATTTGGGTATTTGTAAACGTTGTGCATCTTTATACTAGTGTTATAACTGTGAAAAAGGTGAATTACTTGATGTTGGCATTGAGATTGTGATAGTTAAGAGATTGTGTTGTGAATAATTGAGTGACATATTTGAAATTGAATGCTATATCAAATGATTTAAGTGGACATCTTGCATACACGCATACTTATGAACATCGTTATTGTGCTATGGTTACATACTTGCTTGATATTCCATTGATGATGAAAAGCCGAAGAAAATGGTTCCTGCTAGTAAAAGAAAAGAAATAAAAAGTCGAAGGAAAATGGTTCCGGTTAGAGAAAGAAAAAAATAAAAGGCAAAGGCAAATGATTTCGGCTAGATATGAAAGTCAATGTCGAAGGAAAATGGTTCCAGTGGATACATGGTCCATGTGAGGCCCCCATGGTTCCAGTCTGAGTTTATCAGTGGATGTGTATCGTAGGACACACATGCATCATGATTATCTGATATTGCATCGCATGGTTGGCATTTCATTTCATTCGCTCCATCTCATATCATTTCTTCTTGATATTACTATATGTGTTGTATGGAAGTTGTGAATCACCTACTATTTGTTTATGATGTTGTATATCTAATGTATCCTTTGACTTGAGTATCTGTTGGACATTTTGAGATATGAAGCTACGTGATGAGTAAATCTATGTTCTTATGATTTGTATATTGTATCGTGGTGAGATTTTTCTGAGTGCAGGTGTGTAGCTCCGCGGTATATAGTTGGGTATTATGGAGTACTTGTGTTCTTCATTTCTTTACCTTAGGTCTCACCTCTTGCTACATTTTTGTAGGTTGTGAGTCCGGTACTTCTTGCTAGCATTTTTCATTATCAGATCGAGCTTTTGGATTTCTTGTGAGGGAGGTGCTTATATCTTCAGCAGGCTTTCGAGGATTTCATTTTATGTTTTGTTCTATCTGAGAACTAGACATTGGACTTGTATTTCTTTAAGTATTCTATATTTATAGGCTTATATATGTGACACTAGTCCTAAGATGGTGGTAGTTGTGATTTCCTATGTTTATCTATCTTATTAGACTGTTTTTATCTTCATGTTGAATTATTTACGTTTTTGGTTGACTCGCCTTAGTAAATTAGGTAAGTTTCATCACACTCAGTTGTTGGATCGTGACAATGTTTTGTTTATTTGATAAAGTGAGCTGATGGGCTTTTGTTAAGAAAATGCTACTATAATCAATTAAGAAAATTTTGTAGACACTAAAATTTTATAGAATCTATAATATGTGTTCGATTTTAATTAGGCTTCTTGGAGGCTATTCTATCTTAACGTATATCTTTATTATATTGAAAGAGGTATCTCAAGTATCTCATGAACTCTGGAATATTCATAAAGAAATCAAAATTTGACTTAAGGAGGTCAAAATCATATTATGGTTGAAAAATATGTCACTAAAAAGAATAAAGGAACAAACTAATTTATACTCCTATTATTTTATCAATAATATTCTTATTTCTTCATAATTTATTTGTGATTACAATTTATTATCATCACTTTAGAATTTATTATAAACAAGTTATTTTTAAAAAAAAAAATAAAAAAAAAAAAATCAACCGAACAATACACATAAGCTTCACTGTATTAAACGCCAAAATTTCCTAAGGAACAAATCATGCGAGTGTCATTGATTTTAACGTTATGCGTGGCTCAATAATTCACGTGGTTCCATGTCATATACACACTCTTTTTAATTTTATTTTATTTTTGAAACAGACAACATACAATATATTTCAAAATAAATAAAATCATTTCTGGATCTGGATAACGAAGGATAATGAAAGGAAATATATGATTATTTTAATTAATTATTCTTTTTAGTTTTTATTTTATTTTATATTCGACATTAATATTCAACCTAATATATATATATAATAAAGGAGAAAAGTTTTCAATGTGGTTAAGCCAAGTGGCAAGCTATTGAAAAGCCACTTGACAATTTTAAGAAACGTCAATATACAATGTAATAAAAGATTTAAATTGAAAAATTAAAAGTATTTGAATTGAAAAATATTAGACTTCTAGAAAAAAAATCATTAGCTTAACTAAATCTAAAAATTTATGGTTATAGAGTTCTAAATGAACTCTTATTATTTCATAAGCTTATTTTTTCAATTATAAAATATATTTGAATACATTTGATTTTAATAATAATAATCTAAAAATAGTGATTTTCTTTATTAAAAAAATTAGAAATTCACCGTAGAGTTTATTTTGAAATCTTTTATGGTTTCCTTAAAATAATAATAATAATAATAATAATAATAATAAAAACTTTCTTAGCTATTATTATTTTATTTGCTTTACAAATAATAACTGATAGGAAGGAACGTCCTAAACGAACTCTTAATAATAATGATTAAATTTTTTTTTAGCAAACTAATAAAAAAAAGGAAAAAAAAAAAGAAAGAAAAGAAGATAATTGAGGAAAAGAGAACAAAGGTATAAAGAAAGAAAAGTTAAATGAGAAAAAAAAAAGATAAATGAGAAAAACGAGGAAAAATAAAATTATTTCACTGATTTCAAATATTTAGCTAACACAAATATTAATTTTATTTAAAGAAGTCAAAAATAAAGAAAAATGATAAAAAGATCTTTTTTTACAAAATTGATGTACTATTTGAATTCGAATTTAAATGGAATTTGAGTTAGAATAGAATCCTAACTTTTTAATTCCTAACTTTTTAATATACTCTCTTTTTTTCTTCTTTTGATGTTGATTATTAGCTTTATTGATGAATTATGTTTATTCTTCATTGTTTAGAAATTATTTTTGTTTTAACGTTTTCATTTTTACATGCAGATGGGTGTATTCGAAGTTGATGTTTTGCTATCATATACTGAATTGAAGTGAAGTATGTACTTTTAATTTTATTTTTGTTTATTTATTTTTTTGATAAAAATAAATACATTCAATTATGTAAATAAAAAAATAAGAAAATTTTAGTCAAGCACTTTATCTTTTTAAATGCTAGCTTTTTTGTAATTATTTTTACATTATTATTTTATCAAAATAAATACTCATATTTTTTTGTGATGGTCTATTTATTTAATTCGATTACAAAAAATTTTTGGATGAAGACGAGAAGATTAAGCATTTGATAATTCAATAACTTTTATTCATATAGAATTTTTTTTCTTATTTATTATTTATTAATATATTTAAAATATTTTATTCGAAATCATTTATGTAATTGATTTTTTATCTACTTTATCAACTAGCACATTATCAATTAACACATTATTTATTATATGCATTCTACATCTTCACATTTGCATACATTCCCCGTAAATGCATTTTTAATTTTTAATATTTTAAAAGTGTAAATTATATATTATAAAGCAAAAGATTACATTTAAATTCTACCTACTAATATAAAAAAGTAGTAGTCTAAAATGAAATCTTACATAACATGAAAATTAGCTCCTGGCCTCTTAAATATAATTATAAAATAATGCAATAACTATAAGTAAGGAAAGGTGAATCCTAATTTGAAAGATAAAATTTGAATATCATAGCTTAGTGTATAATTAAACATGATGTACATGACATATAATTATTTTATCATTGAATGAATTTATGATTTTACATATCCTTTAAAATTAGCTTTCAAGAATTTTTCGTGTATTGAATAAGTTCATCATTTATTAAAACAAAAGAATATTATAGCATGGTATTTAAATACTTTAACTGATATGAATAGTAGTAGTGTAAAGATTATAAACAGTTTAAAAAAAATTATTATTGTCTCATCATTTGTAAATTTTTATCTCGATTTAAAAACATAAATTATAAAAGAAATGAATTATTTATTCATATTTTAAGAAAAAGTAAGGATAAAGAATATTAAACTAATTTTTTTATTAAATTAGTAATGATAACATTTGAATTTAAATTTTAATGAAATTCGAATTGGAAAAGATTAAATATGATAGTTTTTAAAGTATATGGAAGCAAGTCAAAACACTGAATGTTAAAGCATATTTTAAAAATATAACTTAGATAATAATGTACCTTAGAGTATGACTAAACACAAGTTATACAAGTACATAATTGTTTATCCTTTGAACACAAAAAATAATTTAATTCAAAATCAAATAAGAGAAAAGTAAAATAATTAAAATACAATATAAAAATGTAAAAGACGGATTTTGGGGTTGGGATTGGGATTGGGGGGATTAGAACTATGTTTTAGAATATAAACAAGTAATTAGATAATACAAGTATTATTACTTTTAAATTGTAAACCTAAGAGATAGGGGAAGAGTAAAATTTAAATTATTCGAGCTTAGAGTATAATTAAACATGATGTACATGATATATAATTATTTTTTTTCATTGAATGAATTTATGATTTTACTTATCCTTTAAAATTAGCATTCAAGAGATTTGACAATGTGAAATCTTTTATATTGTAAACAATATAATCAGAAAAAAAAATTATACTCAAAAGTTTTTTTTGCAATTACATAATTATTTTCACTCATATAGATGGAGTTTTATAAGATTATTTTTTCTAGTAAAAATTGAACTAGAGGTCGAAGTATCAAAGTCATGGGTGGAGGAGAAGTGGTGGGGATGGAGGAGTACGGAGAGTAGAATATTTATAAATAAATTGAGTGGGGTGGGATGTAATGGTAAAGTGTAGATATTTTTTTCGTATTTTATTGAAAATAATATTTTTTTTCTTCAAAAATATGTGATTTTAGTATGCTCAAAGAGACATTTTGTAACACCCGGTAATTTACAAAAATACCCCTGGGGAAGAGGTGTGCAGAAAATGCGTCTTCCGATGCTCGGATTGAAAATCCGAGAGTGGATTCGTGATCAGCACTGAAAATGGAGTGGGAAGAGGGTCTCGGTCGATTTTTAGAGCGATCGAGTCGGAAGATAATTTTTCGTTCCAAAACGAAAAACAGTGTGCCTGCGCGACAGGACCGGTCGCGGAGCCACACTTATGTTTTCTGTAAATTTTTCGACGGAGTTGAATTTCCGAAAAATACAGTGTCCGCGACAGGTCCGCGTCGCGGACTGTGTTATTTCAGGATGGGGATAAATTATTTTAAATTACGAAGGGTAATTTGGTCCATTCCTGTAATTCCTAAATATTCCCCTACGACTAATAAACGTCAGTTTCTAAGAAAAGGGTTTCAAACACCCAAATTTTGAAGCGTATTCTTCCTAAAGGTCACCAAAGTTAGGGCTTGAAGGGAAGTGAGTTGAAGAGATCAAGAGGAGGTGTTGTATAATTTCGTTAGCAAAACATCCCAGGTATGTAAGGCTAACCTAAAGCATGGGAATGTCCTCCCATGTGCCCTCCTAAATGTTAAATATCATATCTTGATGTGACAAAGTTAATATGAAGAGTTGATGCATGAAGAAAATCTACTAAGAAGTTTTCCTACATAAACTGATGATCATCACTATTTTGCTTTCTATTATAATCCATTTTATAAGTGCATTTTAAACCCTACAATTTTTGTGTTTGAAAAGGAGCATGCATAATGAAGTTAGGGAACATATCTAGAACGATGATGATGTTATGATGATGTTATGATGAGGTATTGATGATGAGGTGATAATGTTGATGAGCATGATGTTTAATGAGGTCTTAGCATTACAATATAGTTGCTAAATGATGTCTCTTGAGTTTTGATGTTGATGTCAATGTTATGAGTTGATGTACTATGTCCCTATGGGACTGATGTTGATGTTGATGTACCATGTCCCTATGGGACTGATGTTGATGTTGATGTTGATGTACTATGTCCCCCTGGGACCGATGTTGATGTTGAGGTATTATATCATGTCCTTATGTGACTGATGATGATGTATTATGTCCCTATGGGACTGATGATGATGATGTTTTATGAGCATGTCGAGTTTCTGGGAGGAGTATTGAGCACCGAAATGGGTAGAGAGCGAGTCCCACTCAAACCCATTAACTACGTGGCCCGCGTAGGAAGAGAGGATTGAACCGCAATGCGGATGGCTCCTATCTTGTCCCAAAAGAGGACTGATGTTTGATGTTTTCTTGTGGATCCACTGATGTGATGTCCTTTACCCCGGGCAGGGTATTGGATGGATGTGGCAACGACATCGCTTCGTTGTATCATCACTGGCTCATAAGTGATGGTTGTCGGTTAGAGAAACTCCCAGTTAAGTTCCTTTGATAGAACTCTGAAGTTGATGTTGACATGATGTTCGAGTTGAGTCCTTGAGTCGATGTGATGTTTCCTTGAGTCGATGTGATGTTCCTTGAAATGAGGTGATGATCCCTTGAGTCTGAGTCGATGTGATGTTCTCTTGATGTGAGATGATGTTGAGGCTCCTTGAGATGAGCTTGCTAAGATGTTGATGATTGATGAGAGGTTGATGAGTCAATTGTCTAATCTAATCTCTTGCCTTAGATAGACTTTTGATATTTTCTGATGAAGTATGATGTGGAGTTGATGTTTCTTTATTGTTGTGTACTTACCCTGTTATTCAGCTATTTTATATGCCAGTACATTCCACGTACTGACGCCATTTGGCGCTGCATCGTTTTATGATGCAGATACAGGAGTTCGAGGATTTCAGCAGGCGCACCGTTGAAGTCCAAGGTTTCAAGCTCAGATTTTGGTGAGCCTCCTTGCTATCCGGAGGAGACCCTTCTATGTTATTTCCTTTATTTCATTGAGTCGGTAGCCATGACATGTCATGGCACCCCTCTTAGACAGTTGAGTCAGGTTAGAGGCTTCGTAGACATGGTGTCGAAGTGGATGTTGATGTTTTTCCTGATGTACTAAGAGAGTATTTGCTTAATCCTTTGATGTTAAGATTGATGATTGGCCATTTGGCCCTTTTCTATGGTTCTCATATTATGATGTTTCTCCGCTGTGTTGATGTTGAGCGATGTGATGAGGCTGAGTGGTTCGCTCAGGGGCTAGCAATAGTCTCTGGGTGCCGGCCACGTCTAGGGTACCCTCCCGGGGCATGACACATTTCAATGTAAAATAATTAAAAACATTAATTAAATACTTTTTATGCATCACACAAATACGTATACTAGTTAGAATTAAAGTCATATTGAAAAATTTCGCATTTGAAAATTAAAAAACTTCCTAATAAAAAGAATTTCATACTAAAAAATTGAACTATTCAAAATTTTTATTAAGGATAAAAAAATAATTATTATTAAATTGTGACCTCATTGGTTAATTAATTAAATTGTGACGCGAAAGGCGTCGCAGCAAGCATGGATAGTAGTGTGATATAGAGAAAGATGAGTAGTAGTGATAGTAACAGTGTTTGAATAAATTTTACTTTTTTTTTTAAAAAAAAAAAGTAAAGTTCTATTGTCAATCTTTATGACCTTTTACTAATTTGATCTTGTTATTTTTTTTTTTTTGGGGTAAAGTCATTTTTGTTTTTTTCTACCTTTCAAACTTTTTTTTATCATTGAAGATTCCTTCTTAATCCGTTCATTATGTTAGTAGGTGTTGCCTTCTCATCATCCTTTTAAATGCAAAATTATAATATCTCCCAACTGCTCAAATGAAATATCTCAAATTATTACCATAAATATGATAAAACTGGATCGATTTAAACGCACATCAAGACCTTTTATTAAAGATAGTGTCAGTCTCTCTCGTAGGCCAACAGAAAAATAATAATAACGTTTTCTTTGAGATTCAACTAAACACACAAAAAGTAACGTTCAATACTATTACTCTTCTGCTTTTGAGTATGTGGTGTTATCTTTTGATCAATGTCTCTCAAATTTTTTCTAACAAAAATATTTTAAATGATTTTCTTTACCTAAAAAAGGAAGAATTATTTATACAATAAAATTTTAATCAAATAACATTATTAATGTTTATGAATTTTGTAAGATAAATGCATCTCTCTCAAAAAAAATTCTAAAATGTATAAACTAAAAGAAGTGAAACTTTTTTATTTAAATAAAATGTGAAATATTATCATATCAAACAAACATTTACGCCCTAAGAAGCCTCTAGTATTTTTAGCCACCTTCCAAAAAGAATACCTCTAGATTTCGAAACAATAAACATCTGATTACGTAAGTTTCAAAATTAATCTTTGGCATCTATTAGTTCTCTTTGTACTTTATAACATGTGTACTTTTTCACGTATTTCTTCTGTATTTGTGTAGTAATATAGAAGGAAATGAAACTTATTAATTCACATTGATTTAATTTGAAAATCAAAACATTTCTTAAATGTATTATTTCATAAATAATTTAAAACAATTATTTCAACAATCTTTACCTCTCATGCTCCACGATTTTCCTCCTTCAAGCCTCAAGGCATGATTAATGCGCTTTCAGTTTGTATGGCAATATTATAATTGTATAGGAATCACAAAATATATTTTTTTTTAGAATAAGACTTAATTATAATTGTATAATTATAATAGTATATACTCCTTTCTTAGAGTATGAATCCAATCTATTTTTTTTATCAAACTTAAGTTATTTACTTTTTAGTATTTAAATATATATTTTTTAATCTAAATTAGATACTTTATCTTATTTAGAATAATTTGAAAATAACATCACATTTTAATGTAAGTTTTGTTCTAAAGAAGAGTAAATTTACAAAATATATGTTTTTTCTATTAATTTTGATTCTAATAAACAATCCACTATTGTTATTACTTTCTTAATTATATTTTAGTTTTAACTAGTTAACTTTCTATATCTTATTAATTTAAAATAGTTTTGTAATACTTTTATATATTTTTTCTTTCAAAATAAAAATAAGACAAAATAAAATAAATAAACTTAAAAGATAACTACCCATTAATTCCAACTCCTCCCTCACTCACCTAAACTACCCCACAATGCCCCCACACTACTCCCACTTTTCCACTCTCACATGTTCCCTCTATATACTACACACAAAGAGGGAGCACAAAAAAAAAACATACAAGACAACTACTCACACATACATACTCACGGCAAAAAGTAAAAATAAAAAAAAAAAAGAATTACCACATTTCTTTTTCACACACACTTGATACACACAAGGAAAAAAAAATCTGTACAAAACCAAAAAAAAAAAAAACTCTCAAAAACACCACTAGAGAAAAACAGAAGTTGAGTTCGAGGTTTGCTTTCGTGATTTCGGATTCGTGGCTCATAGTCATGGTCATTTTCTTCTCGTGAATTAATATCCACCAAAGGTAACATTTAAGCTTTATTGTATGATTTGAAGTCACAATTGTATAAGGCATGTTCTAATGCTACAAAGTTGCTCAAATTTTATGTTTATTTAATTTTGACATTATATTATTGAAGCATGTTTGAATTGTTAAGCTTTGAGTAAAATTGACATATTATGTGATTATTTCTATTTATGTGTTTATTTCATGTTTAAACAATACATCGTTGATTTCATGTTTAAGTAAATTCATTGTCTAAATTTCTATTCTTATTCATATTCATTTTTTTATGATGATATATGTTCATGGCTTAATAAACTAAAATGACAAAAAAAATTCATGACAAGAATTCATTGTGTAAAATATTGTTCTCAATTTGTAGATTTTTCTTTTTTATGACTAAAATAAAGAAAAGAAAAATTTTAGGTGTTCAAAATTCCTAACATGCAAAATGTGTAAAACTTATATAAAAATGCATTGGAGTGTTCTTATTAATATCATACTCACCTTTTCTTAGAAAAACATAAAAAAAAATGAAAAGTTTGTAACCTTTTTGCATCTCATTTTAATAATGATTTTTTTTAGAATACTAATTTAACAATTTCATCTTGATCCATATAATTAATATTGAATCGTTGAATTATGTTTTTCATAAGTCATAGTGACTAACACTTAACAAAAAAAAAAAAATTAAAATCTTTTGACTTTGAGAAAAAAATTCAAACTTTAAATACTTTTTGTAATTAAATTTTTTAAATTGGATATTTAGGAGCATGAGTAGGCCAGCAATAAAGATAGACAAACATTAAAATTTAAATAACATTGAACAAATGTTATTAAAAAATACGAATAAATAAATAATTTGTGGCAAGGTTGGAAAACACTGCTACCAATATACCACACTAATAAAATAAGATAGTTTTAAACTAGTCTCAAATAAATTAAAGAAGGCGGGTGAATAACATATTTTTGTAAAACTTATCAAGATAATATATTCAAATTGAGTTAAGCCATAAATAAGTCAATAAAGTGACCGTGCTAGAATCACGGGACTCGAGGGGTGCTTGACACCTTCCCTTCAGTCAACAGAATTTCTTATCCGATATTTGTTTTCGCAGACCAAAAAATAAAGAGTCATTTCCTTTTTATTAGGGATTTAAATTAGGTGACTTGGAACACCAAAACTCAATTCCAAGTGGCGACCCTGAATAAATAAAACAATCCCTTTTTCAAAATGTCACTTTAATTGGAAAAACTCTACTTTTTAAAATACCATGCGGGGGAAAAATAGAGGTGTGACAACCCTACCTTTGCACAATTATAATTTCTTACTGTATCATTTTAAATTAATAGAAAATACTATTCAGAAAATTTCACGTCTCTTTAGTCAGTAATAGATCCTTTTTATCTTATGTAGTTTTTTGAGTTATTAGTTCTTAGTTTAGTGTAGTTAGGGATTGATGGTGGATTAGGGTCATGTCTTCGGTTGGGGTTGGAAGTGAGGGTAAGTAGTGGTAAGATGGGGACAGGCTCACTTAGGTTAAGAATAGTCTTGGAACATATGATCACTTACAAGAAAGTCCATAGAACTAGTAAAGAGTCTTAATAGGAGACAAACTAATATTGCGTGTGTTCAGGAGACAAGATGGGTAGGTATCAAAGCACAGTACGTGGGCGAGTATAAATTATGGTACTTTGATGGCTTGAGAGATAGAAATTAAGTAAGTATCCTAGTAGATGAGGACCTTAGAGAGTATGTGGTGAAGGTCAAGAGGATAAATGAAAGGATGATGTCTATTAAACTTGTTATCGGTAGATAGATAGTGAATGTAGTTAGTGCCTATGTGCCTCAAGTGGGCTTGGATAAGGATGATGTCAAACAACTCTTTTGGAAGGACTTGGATGAGGTTGTGAGAGGTATAGCGGACATAGAAAAAATCTTCACCGGGGGAGATTTTAATGGGCATATCAGTGCAACTTCTAGTGGGTTTAATGATGTTCATGGAGGCTTTGATTTTGGGGAGAGGAATGGAGATGGGACGTCTCTCTTGGATTTTGCTTAAGCCTTTGAGTTGATTATTGCTAACTCATGTTTTTCGAAGAGGAAAAATCACTTGATTACCTTTCGTAGTATGATAACTAAGACCCAAATTAATTTCTTACTCCTCTGGAAAGGTGATAGAAGCCTTTATAAGAATTGTAAGGTTATTTCGAGTGAAAATATCTCCATTCAACATAGATTTTTAGTGATGAATTTAGAGATTAAGATGGATAAAAGAAATGAGGTTATTTATGTCCAACTGAGGATTAGATAGGAAGGTCTGACTCTTGCCCTTTCTTGGGAGATGAGGGAAAAATTGAGTATTTTGGGAGCTTGAAGTAGTAGCGGAGATGTGAATAATATATGGGACACTACTGTTGATTGTATTAGAGAAGTAGAAACCGAGGTACTAGGGGTATCGAGAGGGTCCTTGGTGGACGTCTAGGTGATTGATGGTGGAAAGGAGAAGTTCAAGGCAAATTGAAAGCTAAGAAGGTTATCTATACAAAGTGATTGGCATGCGTAGATGAGGATGAAAAACAAAGGCTTAAGGTGTGACACCCCATAACTCTATCCTCACATATACCTATGTTTAAGCCTCACTCTTATATGTGGGAAGCGTATTAGGGTCATAAGAGACCTCTGGTACATAGTCAAATTCAAAACTTTCCTATAAGTTGAGTTTCTAGCCTTAGATTTTATGCAATAGTCCACTTTAAATGATCATAACTCTTAGCACACAAAGAATTAGATGTCTCTTGACATACTAAATAAAAGCCCTTTGAATTAGGTTTCCAACGCAATTGCTTTCACCTCATTTGGAGTTCGGAGCCAAAAGTTATGGTCATTTTATTGAAGACTGCATGAGCAGAGTGCATTCGTGGCAAAAGTCCTAAATACTTCACATTTTCGGTCCCAGACTTTACAGACCAATCTATGGATTGAACACTCTAAGGGTCGTAGAATGGGGCTCGTAAAGTAATCCAGAGACCACAAAAATTTGCCCAAAAGTTTATGAAAGGTTCCCTACGGGCCGTAGAGGGTCACATAGACGACCCGACCTGCAATTCATCTTTTCTCACCCTTTTAAGCCTAAACTTGTCAATTTTCACCTAATTAAACCCTTAGAACGTACTTATTCATATCATTAACTTCAAAACACTCTAAGAACTCAGAATGTAGTTTCAAAGGGGCAAAAGCTAGGACTTTCAAGAACCTTCTTCAATTCCTTCAAGAAACACATTCCCTAGGTATGTAAGGCCTTCCAAAAGTTATCCTACATATGTTTTAGCATCTATAACTACTAGTTTCTACCCAAGATCAAGCTTATGAGTTGAGATCAGTTTTTCTCCATTACCAGTTGATTTCATCAAAATACTTGTTCATGCAGTTTTTTTGATAAAAATCATGACCTTTACTGATTTTAGTACTAACTTAAGCTATTGAGACAATATTTACAGTTATTGTTGTGATTAGGAGAACCATATATATATCATGAAAAGCTATTATATTCACAATTTTGGGTTAAGTTTAAGGAGTACTTACAGCTTCTTGTCACGCCCCGGGAGGGTACCCTAGGCGTGGCCGGCACCCAGAGGCTATTGCTAGTCCCTAAGCGAACAACTCGTTCTCAGGACAGTCCCTCAACATCAACATAGAGGAAGTAAAGTAGTGAACTACCTCAATAAAAGGCCAATGGCCAACATCAGTCTCAACATCATACTAAATAAGTAAGAGTACTACTCAGTTCATAAGGAAAACATCAATGTCAGAACCTCGACTCATGTCTATGAAGCCTCTAACCTGACTCAACTGTCTAGGATGATACCATGACAGGCCATGGTTACCCAACTCAATAAATAATGAAAGTAACAAACAGAAGGGTCTCCTCCGGATAGCAAGGAGGTTCACCAATGTTGGAACTTGAAATTTCTGACCTCAATGGTGCGTCTGCTGAAGTCCTCTAACTCCTGATGGCATTAGTATGTGGAATGTACTGGTGTGTAAAATATGCAGCACCGAGTGACATCAGTATATGGAATGTACTGGTGTGTAAAATAGCTGAATATAACAATATAAGTACAACAACATAGGGAAAAACATCAACTCAACATCATACTCCATCAAAATGTCAAGCGTCTATCTAAGGCAAGAGATTAGAGTAGACAATTGACTCATCAACCTCTTATCCCAACATCATCAACGCATCGAACTCATCTCAAGGAAACACGACTCAACTCATCTCAGGGAACTCGACTCACTCAACTCAAGGAACATCAACATCAACTCAACTCAGGGAACACCGACATCAACTCAACTCAGGGAACTCGACTCAAAACATCACATCAACATCAACATCAGAGTTCTATCAAAATGGAACCTAACTGGGAGTTTCTCTAACTGACAACCATCACTTATGAGCCAGTGATGATACAACGAAGTGATGTCGTTGCCACATCCATCCAATACCCTGCTCGGGGTAAAGGACATCAACCTCAGTGGATCCACAAGAAAAACCTCAGTCCTCTATTGGGACAAGAAAGGAGCCATCTGCATTGCGATTCAATGCTCTCTTCCTACACGGGCCACATAGTTAATGGGTTCGAGTGAGACTCACTCTTACCTATTTCGGTGCTCAATACTCCTCCTAGAACTCGACATGCTCATAAAACATCAACCTCATCAGTCCCATAGGGATATAATACCTCATCATCAGTCTCATAGGGACATAGTACCTCAACATCAATATCAATCCCGTAGGGACATAATATAATACCTCACATCAACATTAGTCCCGTAGGGACATAGTATAATACCTCACATCAACATCAGTCCCGTAGGAACATAATATAATACCTCACATCAACATCACCTAACCTCATTGACATCAACATCAACATCATGGACTTAAGATACTCTTTTAGAAATTAATCTTCCAGTTTTAAGACATCATAAACATCATTTTCATCAACATCATCATCATCAAGACTCTCAGCAAATGTGAAACACAATCACAACATCATCCTCATTTAGGCTCTAGACTCATCTCCTAGTTCATTCTTACACATTTTTGTAATAGAATAGTCATAGGGTTTAAAAAGAAAACACTCATGAAAATGAATTATGCAATTAAATCCAGTTTATGATGATCATCAATTCACGTAAAATATATGCATGAAGTAAACGCAGTGTACATGCTAAAAAATCTTCACATCGACCTCATTATGTTCAATACACAATTCAATTTACTCAAAAGGGCACATGGGAGAACAATCTCATGCTTTAAGTTAGCTTTACATACCTGGGATGATTACTAACATAATTTCTTGCACAAATTTCTCTTGATTTCCTCAACCTCAACTCCTCTCAAGCCCTGGCTTAGTGATTTTCTAGGAAGAACGCTCTTGGATGGGTTTTTGAAACCCTTCTCTTAGAAAAATGACTTTTATTCGTCATATGGTAAGTTTATAAAGTATAGGAATGGATTAGAATGCCCCTCGAAATATTAAAGAAAAATTTCCCCCCGACTTGGAATAACACAGTCCGCGACGCAGACCTGTTGCGGACAGTGCGATTTTGGAAAACTCAAATCTGTCGAAAAATCACAGAAAAAGATAAGTGTGGCTCCGCGACAGGTCCACGGCGCAGTTCCGTCGCGAACTCACACTGTTTTTCATTTTGGAATGAAAAATTATCTTCCGACTCGGTCGCTCTAAAAATTGATTAAGACCCTTCTCCCACTCAATTTTCTGTGTTGATCACGATTCCGCTCTCAGATTTTTAATTCGAACATCGGGAGACGCGTTTTGCACACACCTCTTCCCTAGGGGTATTTTGGTAATTTATCGGGCGTTACACTTCTATTTTACAAGATAGCTGAGTAATAAAGTTATGATTTGAGACACCTTGCATTGATACAACTTTCAAACAAAGGAAAGGGACAATTTGAGAAAATTTCAAAGAAAAGCTAAAATTGGGTTAAGTCCCAAAAGACTAAAGAGACATTTTGAGAACTTTTACTCTTAAAGTTATAAGCATTACAAAAGTTATTTTGGAAGTAGTATTGAGCACCGATATGAGTGAGAGTGATAATAACTTGAACTCATAAACTACGGTAGACGGCGTAGGATAGGAGTGTACCAAGGGTACAACTCCTAACTTGCCACTGAGAGTGGCCAGTTTTGGGATGGATCCACTCCCCTACTTTTCGTTCCTTATCCTGGCAAATTCCGGGGCGGCTCTGACAGCGTGGGCAAGACGTTGTATCATCACGAATCTCATAGTGGTAGTTGTCGGTTAGAAAAACTCCCCAAGCTAAAGTAAACTAGTTTCTATATACAGGTTTCAGCATATGTTTTGCTTTCAGCATGCACTTTATTTATTACATATGCTACCCTATTTTGATACATGTTATGATTACTTTGAGTATATGCCTTATCCTTAGTTCCCGATTTTGGCTATTTTATATACCGTATATTCTACGTACTAACGTCCTTTGGACTTGCATCATTTTATGATGCAGACGCAGGTGACAGAGTTCCTCAGCCGATGCTCCGTTGAGGACCAACATTTCATTCAGCTGTTGGTGAGGCCTCTTGCCAGTCAGAGGGTTTGGAGTCTTTACTTTTGCTTTTAGTATTTTCTTTCAGTTATGGTTACCGTGGCCCTATCATGGTATTTGTTCAGCATATTCTACTTAGAGGTTCCATAGACTTTATGATAGGAGTTTCAGTTCTCGTTTTTAGATGTTATTGGGCTATTTCCTTTGTTTGGATTGTTCAGACTATTGCAGTTTCTTTAGTACATCTTATCTATGCCTATTCTTATTAATTAAGTTTCCGCTGAGTAAAGTAGCCAGGCCAAGTGGTTCACTTCGGACCAGAAATAATTCTGGGTGCCGACTACATCCAAGGTGTAGACTGGGGTTGTAACATAAGGATATTTATAAGACGACGAAGACAGAAGTGAAGACAGCGTCCCTAGTGCGAAGACAACAACATTTGAGCATTTGTATGTTGAGCTAGGAGAAAAAGGAAAGGACAAGAGATTATATAGGCTCGCCAAAGAGAGAGAGAAAAGCTCACGACTTGGATCAAGTGAGGTGCATCAATGATGAGGTAGGTGAGGTGTTGGTGGATGAGACTTCTATTAAGCAAAGGTGGCTAGCGTACTTTCACACACTCTTAAATGAAAAAGAGGACAAAGATATTGAGTTGGGTAATTTGGTGCACCCAGATAATCATTGAGATTTTGGCTACTACAGGTGTTTCAGGGCTGAGAAGGTTAGACGTGTTATTAGTAGAATGAACAGAAGGAGAGCGATCAGACCTAATGCGATTCCAATGGATTTCTAGAAGAGCACATATAAGAATGGTATGAAGTGATTGACTAGTTTGTTTAATGCTATTCTGAAGACTACTAAGATGTCCAATGATTGGAGGAGAAGTAAGATAGTTATACTGTACAAGAACAAGGGTGATATCCAAAACTGTAAAAATTACAGGGGTCAAGTTATTAAGCCATACGATGAAAGTCCAGGAGAGAGTGGTGGAGATGAGGGTGAGGAGAGGAGTGTCTATTTTAGAGAATCAATTCGGATTCGTGCCAGGGCAAATCGACTACTGAAGTAATTCACTTTATTTGGAGACTAGTGGAGAAATATAGGAAACGAAAGATGGACCTTCATATGGTATTTATTAATCTTGAGAAGGCTTATGACAAAGTTCTGAGGGATGTTTTATGGAGGTGTCTAGAGATAAAAAGTGTTCCAGTGGTATATATTAGAGATAAAAAGTGTTTCAGTGGTCTTTGTGGCAGACAAGATGAGAGAAATGAGACTACAATGCTTTGGGCATGTGTAGAGAAAAAGTATTGACGCTCCTGTTAGGAGGTGCAAGAGGTTAGATTTAGGGGTTACACAGATGGGTAGAGGTAGATCGAAAAAGTATTGGGGGTGGGGGAGAAAATTAGATATGACATGGCACAACTTCATATCACTAAGGACATGACCTTAGATAGAAAGGAATGAAGGTTGTGTATTAGGGTAGAAGGTTAGTAGGAGTAGGATGATGTCTTGCCTTGTGATATAGTAGGATTGTAAGATTGGTCATGTCATTATATATTGTGTTGTTATTGGCCGTCATTTATTTTGCTACTTGTATTACATTTATAAGTTTCCAATTGCTTTCCACTATAATCGTTTTGTATCTAGTATTTTCTACTTTTAGGGCAAATATATTTGAGTTGAATTTCTTTCGAAAACCTCTCTATCTCTATGAGGTAGTGATAAGATTTGCGTATATTTTATCCTTCGCAGACCCCACTTGTAAAATTTCACTAAGCATATTGTTAGTGTATAGTTAATAAGAGAACAATTCAATGATCCAGCATTATATCAGTAGTTGATAGGATAGTCACTATGACGAGGACAAACATTTCATATAGGGGTGTCAAATAGGCGAGGTTGGGTTCAAATTGAGAATGTTAGAATGGGTTGAAATAGAAATTGGGTTGAGTTATGACCCGTCCAAACATACTTTGGGCTCAAACAAGTTGGGCTCAAATAGGCTAAAATTCAGGTTGGATCATAATCCGCCCATTTTGACCCGCTCAATCTCAATAATTCTAATATATTATTATTTATTTTTTATAATCACAATTTGAATTGCAAATCAAAATATAAAAATAAAAAGTTACAAATTGATCAATATATGATAGAAAATATTAAATAGATAGAAAACATACACTACATCAGTGCAAGTAAAGGGCCTTAGAATGGGTTGAAATTGGAGATTAAATTGGGCTCAATTGAAGATTCTTTTGATATGGTTAAGGCTTGAACGGGTTGAAAATAAACCCAATTAAAATTATCTTGAGCTCAGCCCATAAAATTTTGAGCAAATTAGACAAATTACCTATAGTTGGACTCATTTTAACACCCTTAATTTCATATGTAGTACAGAATCCAAGCTAGTTTATGGCTAATTGCTATAATATACATCATACTACATTACTTAGTGTTGTTAGATATATTGTAGTTCTATGACTTAAGATATGTTGTCTTCTCTACTGATTCTCTATATTGATGTAGATTGGGTTAGTTGTCTCGATTTCTCTCACCTTATTACTGGTTGGTGCATGTTTCTTGGCACATTGTTATATCTTGAATATACAAAATAATTTCATACATCTAAATCATTTACCGAGGCTAAATATTAAATTATATTGAAAATAAATTTAAATTATTTAACTATGACATTTATTATTTGATATCGATGTTGCTATTCATCTTTTATAGTGTTATATGACGATAACACGAGTGCGAGTAAAATAGCCACAAATCTTGTGCAACGTGAAAATGTAAAGTATATAAGAGGAATAAATATTATATTAAAAAATAGTCGTCGATCCTCTCGTTACTCTACAACACATTACTTTTTCATGATCAGTTTTTTGATTTATCTACAAAAATAATGGACATGCACACGATGTTATTATTTTGTCTTTAATTAGCTACTATGAGATCCCTAATATCAATTTAAGGAGGACGTAGACAATACTATAATTATATAGTAATCACAAATTAAAATATATTCTTCCTTATAATATCAATTTGTTGATTTATTGATATAGTAATCCCTAATATCAATTTGTTGATTTATTTACAAAAAGAATGGGCATGCACACAATATTATTATGTTGTCTTTAATTTGCTACTATGTGATCCCTAATATCAATTTAAGGAGGATGTAGACAATACTATAAGGGGTCGTTTGGTGTGATGGATAAGGGAAGCTAAACTCAAGATAATTTTTTAGTGATCTTTAATTCCTTGTTTGGTTACACAGGCTAAGATAACTTATCTTCGGATTAACAATTAGTCCTGGGATAAGTTATCCTTTTCGGGAGGTGGAATAATAATCTTAGGATAACTTACCCTGGGATAAAGTATGTGAATAGCAAAAATACCCCTCTTAAACTCTCTTTTATACACTATTTTTATATCTATGTATATTAACTTATTTTTTTAATAATATTTATAATAATATTCACAACTTTGATTAATCTTTGTTTTTATATTTTTTTATTAAAAATTTACATTTTATAAATACAATTTTTATTTGTGAATATATTATAAGTTGAATTTATTTGTCTAACACTTATATTTAATTATATTTTGATTTCTCTTAAAATGTTCACTCCACTACTAAATTCTATATATTAAATTAAAACTAGTTTATTACTCACTTAAGCTAAATAAGATGGAAGTTTTATTTTTAAACTAAATAAGATGAAAATTTTATTTTTTTAAGTTAAATAAGATGAACAATTTATTTAAAGCTAAATAGGATGAAAGTTTTATTTTTAAGTTAAATAAAATGAAAGTTTAATTTTAATAACACATAGTATAATCATGAAAATGCATATATATATATATATATATATGTGTATATATATATATATATATATATTAGATAAGATGAAATTAAGATTTTTAACCATGAATAATTAAAGCTTGCAAAGAAAATTTAAAAAAAAATTAAATAAGGTGAAGGGTACTTTAATAAAGAAACATTTTATTCTTAGAAATTGTTCCATGAACAATATTTTGAATATGTCAAACCAAGCAAACAATAAAACATAACTTATCCCAACATAACTAATCCTGTCATAACTTATATCCAAATTGAATGACACGTAATTACATAATAATCATAAATATATTCTTTCTTATAGTATGAACTTAATTGCAAATTATATATTTATAACAATGTATATTTCTTCTTAGAAAAGGATTCTAACCCTATAATTGCATAGCTATAGTATTTTTTTACGTTTCATTCTTAATTAATGAAGAATACCATTCAGTATATTTCATGTCGCTTCAATAAAGTCTTTCTCTTAAAAAAATATTTATTAGTGGAGTCTTAGCAAGTGAAATTATAGGAACATGACCCTTCTTCTTTGTAAAAAAAAAATAAATAAATCTTAATTATCATCATATCACTAGACGTAAAAAAAAAAAGTTAAATTTTGGTATTGACTTAATGAAAAATTCAAAAAACTTTTTGTGTGAAGCTGTTCATAATTCATTGTTGCCCACCGTTTTTACCTTAATTTCTGAAACTTCTTGATCAATTAAGAAATAGTGTTCATTTTAAAACAAAGACATTTAGTACATTTATTTGATTATTATAACTCATTTTTATTTTTTATGAAAGCATATTTTTTACATCTTCTCCAACAAACACTAAAGATAAATACATTCTTTTTATCATTTTTCCCGGATCATTTGAGACAACGTGAAATTATAAATTTTAAACTCTATTATGTCAATGTGTGATTTGTGTACATAAAATTGTATTTGTTGTTACTGAGTACAGTACAGAATGTGTAACAAATTTTATACACATGAATTATAAAAAAAATACCATTAAAGAAACTCATATACCGTAAATATAAGAGTTTTGGGCTAAAATCATCCCTGAAATATAACCCAGACTTAGTTTACATCCTTATGCTTTAATTGTGTACAAAAAACATCATTTAACTATCCCAAACTTTACAATAAACATCCTTATGTTAACTTTTGTTAAAAAAATTAACAACTAAAATAAACACATGTGCCAAGCATGTGATTTCCACCAAAAGGAGAACTTTTGGGGTTAAAATCATCCCTGCCCAGAGCCATGCCCAACGCAATCACGGACCAGTTGAACTGTGCCACTAATAAATTCATACGGTCTTCAATCACATATCATGAAATAAGCCTTTTGAGTATTTGATTCTAGACGATAGAACACATTTTACAATTATGAGAAAACAACTTTCTAGAGAAATTAAAATAGAACAGAATTTCCAATCAGTCACTTTGAAAAACTTATATATGATGAGTAACCTCTGATTCAGATTGCAAATTCTAGGTTCTTTTGGGCAAATTTAGAAATATATGTTCCATGATGTTCTCGAAGACATCAAAACTTCTAGAAGCCTCAGATACACACAGAGAATATAGATGACTTCCAAAGAAAATTCGGGCATAGGAGAGGTAGAATGCATAGGAAGGTGAAGACAAGTCTTTTTATCGAAAAAATTTGAGCTAGAAGCGGCGAAAAAGAGGTTGCACATTCGGCTCCAGAGATAATCGGAGTAGAATGACAATAGAGGTTTTATGTTTCCAGCGTTGCTCTCCGAAGGACAATCCATTCATAAACTTGCATTGGTATGAAGCAAAGTAACAGGAGAAATTATGAATTTGAATATGGATACGTAAGGATGAAGACATCAATCCAAAAGAATATGGAGATTTCCTCGCATGCTTGACACATTTGGAGAAATTTATTTCAGTTAGTTTTTTTTAAAACAAAAGTTAACATAAGGATGTTTATCGCAAAGTTTGAAATAGTTAAATGATGTTTGTTGTTCACAATTATAGCATAAGGATGTAAATATTATTTAATGACAATAAATTCACATCTCATAATTTATGTTTTTTGAAAATACTATAAATACATTTCAACTTTCACAAACTTCTTTTTTCCACTAAATATATATGTTTCCATGATATTCTTTTTCTCCAAATGTTGTCCAAAAGCTTATATGATGATGAATGAGCATTTAAAGAAAATTTTTAACTCCTTTATTTTCAATACTTTTTATTCCCATTTAAATTAATAATGAAAAACTCAAATAATGTGCTGTACTAAGCGGCGCAACTCTATCTTATTCCACTCAACAAATTTTCTCTATATATATTGCGCTTCAGCTTCACTCTCCTCTTCCATTTTCCAAAAATAAAACAACACAAAAACACTTGTCTTCTCTTATAGCGACTCTCTCTCTCTCGCTCTACTGTTCAGCAAGTAGGGTTTCTCAGTTTCAATTACTGTTGTTGTTCGCCTGAACAACAATGGATGCATATACGGTTCATCTAGCGGTGGCGGCACTAGTTGGAGCATCGGTGGTGGCGGTATCGGCGTACTATATGCACCGAAAAACCCTAAACCAGTTACTTGAGTTTGCAAAAACCATAGATAAGGATAGGGATCCTGATGACGTGGCAATGGAGGATGGCGGTAGTTACTCGCCTCGTCATTCGAGGAAGTCGGCGGTGAAGAGGCGGAACCGTAGCCGGAGTAAAGGTAGTATTGGATATTACCACCGCTCTTCTGCTTCGTTTACTGATGTGACGGTGGCGAATTCTGGCGAGGTTGAGGAAAAGAGGAATGGTCCGGTACATGTGGATTCTATTCCAGCAGGTTTGCCCAGGCTTCATACTCTTCCTGAAGGTATGTGATGAAGATTATACTTATTTAAGGGAGTGGATATATGTTTGCTGTGGTATTTTCTAGGTCAGTGTAGTATCTTGTGTTCATTTGGCTAATATTCAAATGAGAATCACATGCTTGAGACAGACTTGTAATTGCAGTTGTAATAATTTGTGCCAGTGTTCGAGAGTGTTTTTTAAATAGCAAGTGGAATTAACAAGTTGGTGTCTTTGTTGTCCTGATGGTTGATGTTTGGTGCTGGATATTTTGATACTTGGTTCTTTAAAAGGGAGAAGGCATCTTTTAGTTTCCTTTTGAAGTCCTGGGATGATTCATTTTTTAATTAAATCTGAACCTTCTGTTTCCATTTGCATAGAATAAACAACAGCATACCTAGAGTAATCCCACAACTGGGATTTTGGAAGGATGGGTATATGCAGTCTTACCTGTAGCTTGTGAAGGTAAATAGTAGAGGGATTGTTTCCAATGGACCCTCAATTCAAGTAAATTGGATCAAAATAGTAAGAAAAGAAAAACAGCAGTGACTAAATCATGTAGAAAATAATGAAGAAAAGAATGGCAACAACAACAAAATATACAATAACCAAATCAGATAAATCAAACACGTAATAATATAATCCAAGAATAAGTTAGTAGGAGAATATTAATAATAATATGGATAAGGGAAAATTAAATTTTGATATGGCTGCTTGGATTCGAGGCCAGGTCTCCATGGTCTCAACGTGGAATTCTTACCACTAAACTACAACGACATGTTTCATTTGCATAGAATGGTGGTGCATTATTATGTCAGGGATAAAGGACAGAATATGCCTACGTTTTTTTTTAAAATAACATGTAAAAATAATAGGTCGGAAGGGATGTAGAGATGTAGCTGACGTGTACTAATTTGGCGTGAACGTAAGATACAATTAATTGGTTAATGGTAACTTTCCTGTTTAATTACATTTAGCACATAAATGTGCTGATACGTATAAAGTTGTGCAGAAGTCGTCATCTCTGATGACAATAGAGGATAGCTCAAGAGGAAGTTTCCTCCACCTCTAATTGCGAAGTTGTGGGTTTGAGGTGCAAAGTTAATAACACAATCGATTCATGTGAAGATTCTGGATGGCGCTGATCTTGGTTACCATATCATAAAATAATTAATTGTGGACAAACTCAAGGAAATTATCTCTGTCATGTGCAACATTTAGTTTACATCGAATAGGGAAGAATCAAACAAACATATTTAAACTATGCAAAGACATATTACTCCTCTCGTTCCGGAGAGGATGACACTATTTTCTTATTATTTCCTTAACAAATAAAATTAACGACACTTTCTAGATTTAGAAATACTTTCAGCTGAAATTCCCATTTAAACCTTAATGAAAAGCTTTAATAGCCAAACAAATGTCATGGCATATTTAATATGACAAGTTTTGGAAGTCTTTTCTTTCTTTTTTTCAATTCTGTACTCAGTCAGACTCTGTCATATAAATTGAAATAGGAAGATTAAATCCTTCAAAATAGTAATTGTTTTGTTCTTTTCTGCTCAAAAGATTATTTTAATGTACAAGGGAATAAGATTTAAAGTTTTCCCGCTGTCTGGAATTTGCTTCCCTTCTGGTGGCAAAAACTTGCCTCAAGGCATTAGGATTTCTGTTTTTTTTTTCTTCCAAAATTAAGATTTAGACGTCTATATCTAAATATATATTTGAATAATATTAAGATATTGTATTTCCGGTCATTGAATAATTAAAATTGTTTGTTTTATAGCTTCTGAATTTGAATTAAATATCTATATTTAAACAAAAATAAATATAGAGTTCAAACTTTACTACCAAATATTTTATCCATAACACTTTAGTGTAATATGTTGATTTAATGGTGTTAAACTAATTATTTCTTTGCTGAATCATATTTTAAGTGCTATTGGCGGTGGTCAGTGGAGGTAGTAGCCGACAATGATAGTTGTAAAAGTAAGGTGGTGTTGTGCCCGGGATTGTATCAAGATGGTTGAGTAATGATGGCCGGTGGTGTTTATGTGATGGAAGTACAAAGATGGTAACCCTGATGTCTAGTGGAGGTGGAGGTGGTTGTGCGGTAGAAGCAAGCAAGCGGTAGTGACAAGTGGTGATTGTGCGTATGATGTTGGTAGTAATTGCAGTTGGTGGTAGTTACCACAGTGGTGAAGGTGGTTGTAGCTAGTGATAGTTGTGGTGTGTGGTGGAGATGGTTTGTAGTGGTTTATGGTTGTGGAAGTGGTTGTTAGTGTCAGGTTGTTAAGGTGGCTGATGACGGAGGTGGTGATTGTTTAGTGATGGTAATTAAAAGAGTAGTGAAAAATGTTACATTTACTGGAAACTTTAAGCAAATGTCTTATGCTAATAAGATTTTGTACAAGATTTGAATAGTTCAGATCTATTTAGATCTAATAAGTGGTTGCGAAAGGAAAACATACATGCACATAATACACTCGATATCTATATAATTCATATGCATACATCTATTAAGTGCAAACAATTGAGGTTTAGGTGCCACCTGCTTAACTTCAAAGCTAAGTTGAGCGGACTCTTCGCTTTCGATGCCGCACAATGCCGCACCCGTGTCGGTTTCTCCGAAAATACACTATTTTTGGAGAATTTGACATGCACCATTGATACTTTCGAAGAGTCCGAGCAACCTAGCTTCAAAGTGTTTCAGGCATACTTCATATCGCTGTTGCTACAAGATAATACAAAAACATTTTGTTGATGTTACAACATATTTTTCACACAAAGCATTGATTATTGATATGAATCCTCTTGTCTACAGATTACCTTGGGCACAACAGGTTTAATTGATTAATTGATTATTTATTCATCTTGTTTTTTTTAATAATATTTAGTACTTAATAAAATTATAGTTTTCTTCAATATTGGCTATATAAAACACATTAAATTAAAAAAAAATTAAAATATTTTGACATCTCTTTCGAGTCAATTTGGTTGCATATCAACTGAATTTTAAACGGGTTGTTGGATTGAGATGGATTAAACTAATAAATGAGTGGGTTATTAATCCGCCCAAACTTAAATGTGGTGGGCGGGTTGGAACGGCTGGATTTAATTTTGTCACCTCTACCATCAATCTAGGTGTTGCGGATAAAGTTACCCCGTACCTGTGTTGGTGGGAGATAATAAGTACTTGGCGGGTTTATCAGGGTGCTTAAAAACTAACCGAGATACCGCCGTTACAAAAATGATGTGAAATCAATGCGCGGGCTCTTATCTGTAAACCAAAAAAAGAAAAAAAGGAAAAAAGTTAGAACAATGAATTTGCCTTTTGATCTTGCTGAATAATCCATTTATGATCCGGCTATAAAAGGCATTATGCTTATCAAATAATATTTGATTTTCAAACATCTTTCTACCTTTTCTGCGAATTTGAACATCTTTTTGGAGATGCGGTTGCACTAGGTAGCTGTTTGGCTTTTGACATGCTTGAACCTTTCAAAGTTAGAACACAACCTTTCTGAGCTGAGGTGTCATACAATTTGCTAAGTGGTAAGGTCTGCGTATATTCTACCCTCCTCAGACCCCACTTGTGGGATTCCACTGGGTATGTTGTTGTTGTTGTTGGTGTGCTATCTGCAGTGATAAGGAAATTATCCTTACTACGGAAGATCTTCAGTTGCACAACCATCTTATTGTCAAGTGAAACATTAATAGCCTAATTTTTTTATTCAAAAGTGCAGTAGTAGTTTCTGTTTACATGGATATAATTGCTGGATACATGGAAAATGCTCAGGTACATGGTGTGGTGAGTAGTGTTTCCACATCCCAGTACTTTTGAATAGTGTGAATACAGTATAGTGCTAATAATGCCTTGCCATGTGCTTATTTAATTTATATTACATCCTAGATTCAGATTCTTGATTCGGAATATGATAAACAAATGAGGCATTGATTATCCCTAATTTGAATTCAAGCGAGTATTTTTAAAGTAATTTATTCTGCGCTGTAAGACACTGTCCCAACATCCATACAGTCATGATCTGAAGTTTGACATTACTGGAATCAGTTTTCAAATGGAGTCCAAGGAAGGGGAAAATTTGCCTTGACTGTGCTGTGGCCTGGTTATCATTCCCTAGATGCTCTGTTCTTCTTTATAATGATCCAATGACACGTGGAAGAGGCATGAAAGATCTTGTTGCACTATAAGTGGATGTTTTTGTGTTTGACCCTTTCCATATTTTTTCATTCAGAACCTGACAAGATTTGCTGCCTATTTGACTCTCTTCTTTTATAGAACTGTTTCTCTTAACTTGAAGTTAAAGTCTTTCACTATGTCATGTTCACCTTTCTTTTTTTTTTTGAAGGGAAATCAAGATCTGCACATTCTCTTAGACCTACTTCTCCGAAGTCTCCAGTTGCAAGTGCAAGTGCATTTGAAAGTATAGAAGGATCAGATGAGGAAGACAATATCACCGACTCTACTAAACTTGACACTGCATATCTACACACTAATGGGAATGCGGTACTGGTGGACTTCCTATTCCTCATCCCCCCCCCCCCCCCCCCCCCCCCCCAACCCAACCCAAACACACACAAAAAAATACAAATAAAAACAAAGAGGGGAAAGAACCCCATCATGCTTTGTGCTTTCTGGATCCAAATATATTGCTTACCATGGAAAAATATATTTTAAGGTTTCATGACGACTAAAAGGTCAAAATTGCTATGTTCTTCACGAACATACCATTATTATGATTACTCTTAACTATATGCTAAATTTTTAATCAGGGCCCAGATGCTGACGGTGAACAAATAGCTATGCCTGCAGCAAGTATGATCCGCTCACACAGTGTATCTGGTGACCTGCATGGTGTTCAACCTGATCCAATAGCTGCAGATATTCTACGGAAAGAGCCAGAGCAAGAAACATTTGTACGACTGAAGATATCCCCTGGTGGTAAGTTTCCCTTTTGTATACAGTCCTTTGCATGCTACCAAATGTTCTTAAAGCACTATGCTCTTTGAATCTCGGAGACTCAGTGTAGGATTTTTGTATCCAGAAAAAGCAAAAGAACACTGAGTTAATACCTAAATGTGCATCATTTGAGCTTGTTTATCTGTAGCCTAAGTCGCTCGAAGCATTGTTCAAAGAGTGTCTTATTTGTATTTTGGTATTTCCTCTATCTTACCCTGAAGTAAGAGTAAAAATAAATCAGAGAGGTAAGGAAATGAGTTCTGTAGAACCGGTGGCCCTATTCTGCATATAACAGGGGAACCAGTTATCATAACTGAATGTGGAGAAAAAACAGGAGGAGAGGGAAGTAACTTTTCTTGACCATGAGAGGCTTTCCTATAAAAGAATAAAAAGCTTCCTTGTCAAGCATCATCATAGTACAATATATCAAAGGGCAGGATAACATTCTTTGACTAGTATCTTTTTCTCCTCTCTATTGTAGCTGTTCTATATTGGCTCTTTATTTTCCTTTCTTGGGTATCAAAGTATTGCATAATCTGAAGAAATTGGGAAATCACCATGTTCATCTATTTTGTCATTTCCTTTTTGTTCTCTTTGTATTGGATATGTTATGTTGCCGTTGTCTTATCGGGAATGTGCATTGAATTAGTGTACACTGTGCTACCTGGAACTTAAATGACTGGTTGGCCAGTTTGGAGTGTTTATGCTGGTATCAGGAGTACTATATTGCTATAGTGTTGATGAAAGAAAATATGTTATCATTGTATCATTCTTGAAAATTTGGATCTTGTTACCTAGCATGAAAAAAAAGAGTAGTGATTTCTCGTGTTTATTAAAGGTTCCGGCATCCTTTAAATTTTGTTAATGCAATTTCTAGAGACACCATCTGCCGATGAAGCGGAGGTTTACCGAAACTTGCAAGTTTGTCTTGAAATGAGACAAAGTTATGTATTCAAGGAGGCTGTTGCTCCTTGGGTGAAGGAAGTAATCTCTGATCCATGCACCCCAAAGCCAAATCCAAATCCATTTGAATTCACTTCTGAAGGAAAATCTGATGTAAGTTTTTATGTGCAAGAAACACAACCATCACTATCGTTAATGCTTGATTTGTGGATATGGTACATGTTGCTGCTGCTATTTTATTTTCTTGAATAGATATATGTGTCCTATTACTCGTAATTTGTGCTGATTAACTTCTTGATTACTTCTACAGCATTATTTTCAGATGGAAGATGGAGTTGTTCATGTATATGCAAATAAAGATTGTAAGCTTGGAAAGAGCTCTAGTACTTAATTGTTTCTTACCTTTTAAGTTCATAAGGACCATCTTTCCTCGTCTATTCACTCTTAATGTCTGCCCTTCCCCCTTGCATTTGGACCAGCTAAGGAGAAACTTTTTCCTGTCGCTGATGCTACTACCTTTTTCACCGACTTCCATCACATCCTTAAAGTAATAGCAGCTGGGAACATCCGAACTTTATGCCATCATCGCCTAGTGCTTCTGGAACAAGTATATACCTCCCTGCTTGCCTTTTTTCAGATAATATGACATGTTAATTTGGTTATGAGTCTTATGACGTTCATGTTTATCCAGAAATTCAATCTACATTTGATGCTTAATGCGGATCGGGAGTTCCTTGCTCAGAAAAGTGCACCTCATCGCGACTTCTACAATGTGAGGAAGGTTGATACACATGTTCATCACTCAGCATGCATGAATCAGAAACATTTGTTGAGATTCATTAAGTCAAAATTGAGGAAGGAGCCAGATGAGGTAATTTCTTGTTTGTATTTCTTTGCTGATGTATGCTTCAGTTCTCCAATTCTTTGGTCATCTAAAACCTGATTTTCTTCAGGTTGTGATATTCCGGGATGGAACTTATATGACTTTAAAGGAAGTTTTTGAGAGCTTAGATTTGACTGGGTGAGAAAATAATTTCTAGGAGTTGGTGTTTGAAAGTGCATGTGATTTGACCTAGCTATTAACATGATCTCATGGTTTTACTCTCTTTGAAAAGGTATGATCTCAATGTTGACCTATTAGATGTTCATGCTGACAAGAGCACCTTTCATCGTTTTGACAAATTTAATCTGAAGTACAATCCCTGCGGTCAAAGTAGGCTGAGGGAAATTTTCCTTAAGCAGGATAATCTTATTCAAGGTATACTTGTATCTTTTTATGTTCTTTCTAGTTAGTCCTGTCATCACTTTGTGTTCATCTTCTATAAAATCAAGTACAAGTGGTAATATGGTTTCGAAGTTATCAAGTAACTTTCGTATCTTACCTGAACTTGGATATGGGTATGTGTTGTGTGTGTGGCTAAGTTTCTGGTATGGGTATGTTTAACTTTAGCAAATCCAAGTTTGTCTTGAAGGATGTGTGTTAAATATGCATAGCACATACCCATGCCATACAACATACAACCCAGATAATTAAGGAAAATTAAAAGTCCGCTTGATATTGGGTCACTCGGATTGTCTTATCCCAGTTGAACTGACTTCCAATTTATCGAAGTTATTTAATCATGTTTTATGGTTTCTGTTGCAGGTCGTTTTCTTGCCGAGCTGACTAAACAAGTATTTTCTGATCTTTCTGCAAGCAAATATCAAGTAAGTTCATTCTTGTAACAAATAACTGCTATCCTCTTTTCCCTCTGTTTCTTCTTAACATGTTTTATTATTCTCTCCTGACTATCATGGAAAACTTGTCTCTGATAACTTTATTATTGCCAAATGCAATATGCAAGTTATTTATGAGCTTGAGGTGACTATTGTTATGCCTCGGTCCAAATTTCATTGCATATTTTATAGTAATTGCAATACAATGTTTTTCTCTATTGTTGTTAAAACATGACCAGAAAGATGTTGCATCTAGAGGTACATTTATTTTTAAAAGGACAGAAAAAGATTTCCCATGTTCAAGCCCTGTCCCGCCCATTGTTTTTTTTCCACAAAAAGCGACAAGGTCCATGGGGCTTGAAGAGAAAAACGGCAATTGAAGTGCACACTTCTTTGAAGTAAAACGGATGCAAAAATTGCAATATTCAAAAAAACTAAACATGTGTAGCAGTCATATTTAAATACCCGATATACAATAACGTTGATATTAATTCTACTCCTCAAATGTGAGATTTAAAGAATTGACTGCTTCTGATTGGGATCACTTAGCGCCTTATTGTTTATAGACATACTTGTATGTGTTTACAGACATACTTGTATGAAGTGTGTGGCCATGAGGCGGTAACTCCACATGTCACATCACTTTAAGCAACAAAGCTATGCCTTGTAATAACACTAGTTTTTCCTGTCCTTTTCATTTGGCTTCTCTTAATCTTTATCCACTTTGTTGTAGATGGCAGAATACAGGATATCAATATATGGGCGAAAGATGAGCGAGTGGGACCAACTTGCTAGCTGGATAGTAAACAATGAACTTTACAGTGAGAATGTTGTCTGGTTGATTCAGGTATGATGAAATATAAGCAATTGCTGGTCAATTGTAAGCATTTTTGGTTGTCACGTCTCAACTAGATGGGAGTTTGAATTAGAGCTGGCACATTTCTTATGATTTATGCCACTCTTTCTCTGGATACTTTCTTAGGGGAATGAAAAAGCATATGAGATCCTTTTGTCTATTTCCAATTAGTTTAGGTGATATATGTTCAATTACAAGGAGACGTGTGATTGAGGTAAGACCATGAAAACTGTCTAAATATAATCGAAAATGCCACTCTTTCTCTGGATACTTTCTTAGGGGAATGAAAAAGCATATGAGATCCTTTTGTCTATTTCCAATTAGTTTAGGTGATATATGTTCAATTACAAGGAGACGTGTGATTGAGGTAAGACCATGAAAACTGTCTAAATATAATCGTGATCCGACTATACTAAGATTCCAAGATTGAAAATTATGATCACAAAATAATCGTGAGTTTCAATCTTGGGAAAACTTGGATTAGGCAGGTTACCTTCAAAATATCTTGCGCTAGATTGTCTTAATCCTTTCAGTGACTTTAGTTTTATTTCTGTTTATGGTGACCATTTAGCATTGATTTATATGAAGGAGAGGATGGGAAAGATTTTGTACTTCTTTGGTGGTTGTTCTTATTCTATGCTTTCTTTGTCTCCAGCTTCCGAGACTGTATAACATATACAAAGAAATGGGGATTGTGACATCATTTCAAAATATCCTTGACAACATCTTTCTGCCCTTGTTTGAGGTCACTGTTGACCCAGATTCGCATCCCCACCTGCATATCTTCTTGAAGCAGGTATGATTTACTATTATTTGAATTATCTTCCTTTTATTTACTAATGGGACATGCTCAGCCCAGTTCGGTTGAGGACTAAAGATTTTGGTTGTCAAGTTTGATTCAGACTTGTGCTGAGAATTTTAAGAAGTACTAATACTGCTCCTATGCTAGTATGTGTTGGGGTCGAGTTGGCTATGATCCAGCATTGTTGTATTTCCTATTTATTCCCTTCCCTCCATTTTGTGACCTCGGGGTACGCATCTACATTTGGCAAATGTAAAATCTTGGTTGAATACATGATAAGATAAAGTAGATGACCTAAAAATTAAAACATTTTATTGAGAAGAAAAAAAAGGAGATGGTGTGTAACTGTGGCAGCATGTTTCTTTAATTTCAATCCGCTGTCTTTGGATTATTTACAACAATCATCCACTTCTTTCTATCCTTTATTTTTTTTGATAAAGGTAAAGTTGTATTCTTCAGCAATGAGGGAATGCTGGCAACTGCCAAAAAGATTTACATCAGTAGTCCAACAAAAACAGACTTAAGAATTGCTGCTACTAAGCTTACAAGAAGGAAAAAAAATCTAAGATCTGTCCATCCTCTATACCCTCCTCGTTACACCAAAAACAGAAAGTCTTCATACAAAGTCATTGTCTTTTGTACTGATTCTGCAGTGTTTTCCATGCATCTTTTGTTTCTTTCTCTCCATCTTTCTATCCTTTAATTACAATATGTTCTTTCATGTCTTGTTATGTCATTTTAAAGGTTGTCGGATTGGATTTGGTGGATGATGAAAGCAAACCAGAAAGAAGGCCTACCAAACACATGCCTACACCTGCTCAATGGACTAACGTATTCAATCCTGCATTCTCATACTATGTCTACTATTGTTATGCTAATCTCTACACCCTGAACAAGGTTCGTAAGTTACTTCATTTCTCTGTCTTCCTTTTCTATTCCTGTCATCAATCACTCCCTTATCTGGTTGGAAATCGTCTGCTACAACCATTTCATAGTGATCTTGCATTTGTGGTTGTTTTGGGGATAGATTGGTGAAATGGATAGTGGGAGAATTAGTTTGAATGGACCAGAATGTATGAAAATGAACCTAGCGAAGGTGTTATGAGCCTATTTGAGTTAGCTAATTAAAAGTAGCTCGCTCATAAGCATAAAGTGTTGTAAAATGCTTAAACATGCTGAAGCCAACTTGATGAGCAAGCAGTTGGGTATTTGGATAGATTGAAACTGGTAATACACAGTTAGTGTGTTTGGTAAAGAAATATTTTAAAATGACTGATATCCTTAAAGGTAAACAAAGAAATTTTAAAATGACTGATATCCTTAAAGCTAAAAAAGAAACGCAGTCGGTGCAACATTCTTGTGAGGTGCTTCTAACTAATATTGTTGATTGCTTGATAAAGATGGCGAGAAACTCATTTTTTGAGACTGTTAAAGTAAAAGGAACGTAGTTTAGAGTCTAGAGATGGTCTCTCTCAGCTATACTTTGAGATGACATCCTATTTCTTTGTTGGTCCTTTTCTTTTATTTTTGGCATATCGGGTAGCGAGAGGAAAAAAAACTCAACAACAACAACATATCCAGTCAAATCCCACAAGTGGGGTCTGGGGAGGGTAGAATGTACGCAGACCTTACCACTACCTCGTCTCGATAACCCATAAGCAAAATTAACTAGATATGACAAAAAGGAAAGGAAAGGAAAGGGGTAAGAAAGGGATAGGGATAGGGATAGGAAGAGCGACTACTAAATGAAAAACATATGATATTAATGTAAATACGAAAAATTTAACAAATATTAAAGGAAAAAAAACTCAATTGTTATAATTGCCTTTCTGTTTTATTGGTTATTAAAGGAAGTTGAAATGGTTTCATATTACCTCATTAGCAAATCCTTTTTCAGACGAGAAAGATTTGGTCTTAGTCTATTATGAATGTGTTTGCATGTTCAGGATCGCAGCTCTAGGTTTGTCTACCACAATATTGATAGAGAAATGATCTCTCTACCACACAGATATCTTGTTTATATATCTGCTCAAAATGCTTTTCATATGTTGAGTGCTGACCCTTTCAAAATTTATATTTCAGTTACGCGAGTCAAAAGGCATGACGACCATCAAATTCCGACCACATTCTGGGGAGGTAGTCACTCAGGCATGTTATTATAGTATGTGTTAATTACAAGTTACTTTTGTTTGATGATTAGATGTTCTACTATCTACAGGCTGGGGATATTGACCACCTTGCGGCAACATTTTTAACATCCCATAATATAGCTCATGGCATCAATTTGAGAAAGTCTCCGGTTCTTCAGTACTTGTATTACTTGGCCCAGGTAAATAAAGATATTAAGGGATTTTTTGTGGTCATGGCGTCTTTTGGAAACCGCCTCTCTACCCAAGTAAAGGTAGGGGTAAGGTCTGTGTACACCCCATCCTCCTTAGGCCCCACTTGTGACAATATGCTGGTATTCTGTTATTGTTGTATGTTTTCTGATTATCAAACATGACCTGTTTTTCTCAGATTGGTTTGGCAATGTCTCCTCTTAGTAACAACTCCTTATTTTTGGACTACCATCGGAATCCTTTGCCCATGTTCTTCTTGAGGGGCCTGAATGTTTCTCTTTCAACGGATGATCCCTTGCAAATTCACTTAACAAAAGAAGCCCTGGTTGAAGAGTACAGTATAGCTGCATCAGTGAGTATTCTTTTTTCTTGGCTGAAACACTTAATGATGTCCACTTTGTCAAGGGGTTTGATTGGTTTCGCCATGCAGGTTTGGAAGTTGAGTGCATGTGATTTATGCGAGATCGCTCGCAATTCAGTTTACCAGTCTGGTTTCTCACATGCGCTAAAGGTTTGTGCATCTCCTAAAAAATATAATTGCTAATAGCATGGTACTCTGATCTCAGCTCTTGATATTCAGCAAGCTCGTATTGCTATCAGTCTCCACTTTCACCAACTTTCATTAATCAGTAGATACACACATCCAAAGTTTGTGGATCCCCATGCATGCCTTGAAGTTCAATGCATCTAACTTAAATCAAAATTTGATTATATCTATCTCGTATGTCTATGTTTTATGTAGATCATATTGGTAGTAGCCATTAGGGCGGCCCTCCTATTCTTTGACAGTCAGTGTGCTCATTTTCTGTTTCTTGTTGTTAGGATGAGTACATGGCACATGGAGGTTTGGTGGTAAACTGTAATTGTTTGACTGCAATCACGTTCCGATTTTCCTTGTTTCCTTTTTTGGGTTTGGGTGTTTGACTATCTAGGCCTTTCCAGATCAGTGGCATTGGCAGTGACATCCAGCTCCCTCTCGCTTTGGAATCAATGACACTGTCTGCATATTTTTTTAATTGTGTATTTCTATTGCTTACCTTACCTAAATGGCTGGTGTGTGGTAATCCCCTGGTTGGGAATTTTGATGCTTGTGTTATGTATTTTTTCCTGACCTATTCCACTTTTATGCTTAGTCCCACTGGATTGGGAAGGAGTATTACAAGAGAGGACCAGATGGAAATGATATTCATAAGACAAATGTGCCTCATATCAGGCTTGAGTTCCGTGATATGGTAAGTGCTTATTTCTGTAGTATAATAGTGTTCCTCCATTTAGATCCTCCAGTGGAGAAATGTATTGGAATTTTACCTGTAAAAACTCCTTTCTGATTATTTGTGCTTCAGAATAACAACTCTTTGAATATTGTGTTCCTCTTTGACTAGCAATTTGCATCTTATGGCGTTGGTAGTAGAGTAGTGATCTTTGTTCTTGTTATTCTTTTTTCAGTTAAGTTGTAAAACAAAATTTTCATACTGCGATATTTCTATTTATTTGATATTTAGGTTTTAAATGATACTCTCCATTGACATGAATCTTCAGTATTTTTAAAAGTCAAACCTTGTATATAACTTATCAAAACTTCATTGTTCCTAGATATGGAGGGAGGAGATGCAACAGGTTTATCTGGGCAAGGCTGTGTTTCCTTTATATATTGACCCATGATCTGCATTGCTAATGCATTATATCACGGGCAAGAGTGTTATTCAGAATATCTGGAGGTAAGAAACAATTGGAAGTTCTTGTTGCGAATCATCACTGCTTCAAGTGTCAAAATTAATCAATTTTTTCAATTTCTGCAGGCTTGGCCATCCAGAGAGTGAAGAAAGCTTCACCATGAGAAATATCTGGAATTTGGAAGCTGAGGGGAAAATGAGGTTTGGTGAATGCTAGACCTTAATATTTGATGATGTGATAGTAACATTGGGTAAGAGTAATCTACGAAGACTGGCAATTGAGGAAGCCACTGGATCTGTAGCATATAGCACAACTACAAAGCAATCCAATATCTGAATAAGGAATTATGTATAATATCCAAGTGTCTGTAAGTTAACGTCAGATGCATCGTAAGATGAAATTCTGAATGTTGCATGGTTCCATTGTATCATATTTGACCTGTTTGCTAAATAAATAAAAGGCTTCCGCCAATTTTCTTTTATCTACCCTTTCGATTGAAGCTGTTTGGAAATGAGATGGAGTTGGATTGTGATCTGTTGTATGTTGACATGCTTTTTACCATTACTATGCTTATTGCACGTGCGTTGCACGTGAATGATTAATTGCCCATCGGAAACCATTTTTTTACCTCCTAAGGTAGATTTGTACACACTGTACCTTTTCAATGTAGGGGTAAGATAGGGGTTATGTTATTGTTGGGTTTTGTAGGTGGAGAATCTAGCAATCTTCTTGTGGAGATGCTTGAAAGGAATTATGGTAACTTCCTCTAGGATCTTCTTGTTTGTATGGACATCTAAAGTCGTTTTGGAGTAATATTCTTGTTTACTTGTCGAGATGGCTTTTTCACAACCCATCCTTGCAGGTTTTTACGTAGTTAGAGCAAAGATTTGTAGTAGAGAGACAACAAACTACTGTCATGTATGAGGCAACTGATGCTTTTCTTCCTTAATAATATCATCAATATTAAACACTTGGGAAGATTTGGATAGCAATTTCATATGCTCAAATTTGTGCAAATACTTGTAGCAAATTGGCTAGTTCGTGATTTCCACCTAAGTAAATGAGTGTCATGTGCATGTTAATATGCAGGCAACAGTTTGTGGAACTTGTCTGATACCAACCATGGTAACCATCTAGTGCAGTTTTTCGTTCAAGTGAAAATTTTTAAGGGGTAATGTGGTGATCATCTATTTTAGTTTTTTACTAAAGTGAAAATATTTAAGGGATAATGTATCAATGTTAATACCACAATGCCAAAGTTGGGAGCAGACTTAGAGGGTGTTCGGATTGATTTTTTACAAGTAATTTATAAGTTAAAAGCAACAAAAGTCATAAATTGGAGATCTTTTGACTTGACTTTTTTTTTTGGTTACTTTTTCAGCTTTAAAAAAGTGCTTTTAAACACTTTTTTGTTATACCCAAACATTTTCAGAACTTGAAAAATGCTTAAAAGTCAAAAGTAAAGAAAAAGTCAATCCAAACACCCACTAAGTAAAACAGAAAAGCAGTGTAGAGTATGGGACATTGCAAGATTTTCAGTAGTTGTACTGTTACAGTAGGGAAAGTGGAGGAGTTGAGTATGTTAATATAGGTGAATGAAGAGGGGTAAATTGTATGTAAACATGAGTATAACGTACGAATCGTTAACTGTGGGTAGCAATTTTATGGAAGTGTAAACCAATGGTTAAGTGTGTATCGCGGGAGAATTTGAAATTTGTTTTATATTAGTGATTTTAAAAACTACTTTGTATTAAATGATACAATATTTTTTAAAATATGTTTTGTATTAATGATATATTAATGTTTATATAGTGGAATGTTGTATCATTGACACATAGTCACCGATATAAATCGAGTTTAGAAACTGTTGTATCATTGTTATGAGGTGAATTTAATTTTTTTTTTTAATTACTGATGCATGACAAATTTTAGAAACTATCGCTATGTGTAAAAGTCTGTTGAAACTCTTGCTAAGGTAAAATGATGTGATTGTATGCACCATTTTTTGTGAGAGTACTGTGATAACAATGCACCATTGAAATGGGTAATAAGTATTTATGTGAAATATTACTCATTGTTCCTCTTATTTATATTACATACAAATGTGGGTATGATGATGAAATTACATGTGAAAACAAGTTAAATGTGTGGTATGATTGATTGGTTATTTCGATTCAAATGTGATGCAAAAATAATTGACAATTTATATGATTATACATTGAATAAATAAAAAGTTCATTGCGAATTGTCTTTTGTTGTTTGTTCTCGTGATAAATTAATCATCAGACCCACTAAAGTTCAAGTTGAATTCCTCAATTTTGGAACACAAGAAAGGAGAATAATGATCCTGTTCACATGTTATGTGGACCGTCTACTATTATATGATTTTAATAAATGCATCAGTATGGTCACAAATGTTTTGATATGCATCTGCAATTTATTTTTTGCAAGGTTGTTCGTATTGTAAAATTAAGAGCCCGGTGTCATATTATAATGTTGTGCTGATAATGTTGATTTATATTCAAATTTATTTAGCAAAAATTGTATGTTCCTAATTATGGCTAAATCATTGCTTTAGACAACAATTGTATGCATCAAGTTGGACTTTTTTTTTTTTCTACAATTGTTCAAGTCTGAAATCAAATAATTGTTATTTAAGATTCAAATGTGTGATACATGATTCAATTGTTCACTAGGCACAAAAATGAATCACCAAATAAGATTGAGGATGAATGTTAAATCATTTAAACATTAGGGTGAGAGTTGATAAACAATCGAGAAATAAGTTAGTATGTAATAAACTATCATTGGTATGATTCTCGTTCAAAAGATAATTCAAACAATTGTCAAACACATTTGCTGACCCCATTTTATAATCCAGAAGTAAATACTTTAAGGAAAAGTCCTTGAATAATTGAGTTTAGCACACCTAAAGCATGATAGATCAATCAATTTCAAAGATCAAACTCCTCGAAGGAGAGCAGCAAATGATTAGGATGGTCATAATAATGACACAAGTGCTTTAAAAAGTACCACGACATAACTTCATATATAAAACCTTGAAAAAGAATCAAGTACTTAACAAACGATTAAAAATGAAAAGATCTCAAAAAGTTATGCCGCATTGAAATAGATGTAGAAATAATCGTTGATGATATATTTGATATAATATGGTACTCTAAATAGTAAATAGTGTTGAGGATCTTGAATTCAAATCTATCAAAAATTGTGGATAAATAAATAAATAATTGCTCAAATAAAAATGTGTAATTCAAATAATTATATTTTATTTCACTTCAAGAAAAAAATATATTTTAAATTTATAGTCCAAAATTAAGATATAATGTCAGTGGGATATCAGTAAATTCTTGTGTCAAAGTTATAAAATAAAGGGGATTTTTCATAAATATACACCAAAAAATCAATATTTACATGGCCCCTACCAAGCCTTAAAAATTACAACTAGAATACCAATTTTTTTTACAAAACTAGGAGAGAGAATGTTTGAGGTGTAATTAATATAGTATTTGATGTGATATAATGTCTTGGGATTTGGAAGAAAAAAAGTGAATGGGAATTTATTTAGTGTTTGATGTGATATAATACTATTGGGAAATGAAAAAATAAATAGACAAGATATTATAAATTCATTGTGTAATAGCTGTAAAGCTGCGTGAAAAACCATACAGAAAACCATTAAAACTGTTGACCTTCAACCAAATGTGCACAACTTATATATATAATTATGTATAAAATGATGCGACTACCATATGAGAATAAAAAAAAGTGGAAAAATCTTTTTTGTTTTTTTTAAGTTTTTTTTATATTAAAATAAAATGAAATTTATGGTACTATGTTGATATTACAGTTATTATTTGAGAGCTATGTTTGATCGGTTGGTAATAATCATGGTTTCCTCCGTCAAAAAACAAATCTAACACCATGAAAACTGGTTTCATGTACACCGCACTGTGTCCAAAAAAAATAACAATTGTGTCTATTTTTAAATAAAACTTCCTTGACCTAAAAAAGGAGAACAATTAATATGATGTGATTACCTTAATGTACTTTACACAAATGTGGAAGAGGGGTCATCATGGTGAGTTGGTACTATTTGGAGGGAAACTTTGGTATATAATATTTTTTGGCCATGTAAAATTCCTGGTGTGTAACCTTAAAGGTTTGACCAACGGTAGTGAATAAGGATTTTTTGTGGCCACAGTGTAATAACCGCTAAGCTGCGTGAATGACCATGAAGAACGCCATAAAAACTGTGGACCTTCTACCAAATATGCACAGATTATTTATATATAGATATAATATATTTATGTATAAGATGATG
The DNA here is from genome assembly GCA_029948455.1 of Solanum rostratum. Lineage (NCBI taxonomy): Eukaryota > Viridiplantae > Streptophyta > Magnoliopsida > Solanales > Solanaceae > Solanum > Solanum rostratum. Next base: position 64,070,424 of record CM057048.1, read on the forward strand.
CGACTACCATATGAAAATAAGAAAATCGGAATTTTTATTTCGTTTTTATAAATTAATATGAAATTTATGGTATTGAAGTATGTAATACAAAGTGTTGTGAAAAGTTATCAATTGTCTATATGTTTAAATATATTTTTGTTGACCTCAAAATATAAATCAATTAATGTGATGTGACTGGGAATGATTTGAAAAACCTACTTTTACTAATTTATTATTTAGATGGTGTACTTTATACACTTGTGAGAAAATGGCCATGATGGTGAGTATTTTTTAACCATTACAAAACCATGAAAGGGTAGGTATGCATGCACGGGGAAGGTGCCATTTTATTTATTTTTCTGGTATTTGGTGTGAAAATATAATTTCAAAATAGAGAGTATTTTTTAAATAGAAAAGAGAGTATTTTTTAAAATGATTGGTGTAGTGGGTGACGTGATATGACAATGTTGGGAAATGTGAGAAAAAGGAAATCAAATTAAAGACAGCCCACTAATGTTAATTCAACGTGAACAACCATCTGGAACACCATAAGCTGTGGTTCTCGACCCCTGTGCACATATACATACATATATATAGGGAAACCATCTGGAACACCATAAGCTGTGGCTCACGACCCGTTATATATATATATATATATATATATATATATATATATATATATATATATATATATATATATATATATATATATATATATATATATATAAATGATGAGAAAAAACGCCCCAAAAAAAGAAACACGAAGGCGTTTAAAAATATATTTTAAAATTTTTTCATAGGTTATAGATTATTCGTGAAGGATTAAAGTGTGTAAAATAATTTAGTGAATAGAAAAAAAATTAAAAATAATTTAGTGAGCAGAAAAAAAATTAAAAATAATTCGAGAAAAATCTATATAATATAAACAAGAAGATCCAAAAAAAGGTATGAGATATAATAGTGTTTGGTAGTGTATAAAAAATATTTTAATTTGTGTCCATTTTTAAAGTAATGCATTTAATGTGATTTGATGGGAAACTCTTTTCAACAACCTAGATATCCTAGGTTATTATTAAGTTGGTGTACTTCATGGACATATGAAAAGTGTCATAATAGTGATATTGTACTAGTTGGAGGAAAATGGTTTGAGTGTCATAATACTGTTGTTTGATTTCAATGGTGTGTATGTGTGTTTTGTTTTTTGGAAAATTCATGGTATACCATGTTGATACTTTGGATTCTGGTATTTTTAAGTGGTTAATTCGCCCAGTTGTTTGGTGACTTGTTTGGTGTTTCATCAGGTTGTGTTCATGGTTTATTTGTTTATGTAACTTTCCTAAAAGGTAAGGGAATTTGAAAAAACAAAAAGCACGTCAGGTGATTTGTGTAAAACTAGTTCCAAAATGGTATAACAACTTTGTGGTGTATCTGTTATTTGTTTTTTGATAAAATCCTTGGGATGACATGTTACTTGTTTAAATTTGGGTATATGATTTGGTTCTGTAAATACAGTAACTAAATGTTTTATACAAAATTCATGGTATACCATGCTGTTACTTTGGTTTCTGGTATTTTTAAGTGGTTAACTCGGCCAGTTGTTTGGTGTCTGGTTTGGTGTTTCATTTGGTTTTATTCATGGTTTATTGATGTTTATGGAACTTCTTAAAAAAGTTGAATTTCTGGTATGTAGTTAAAATTCATTGTTTTACTTGAATTTACATATATTTTAAAAAGGGGAAAGGGAATCTGGAATCGAACATTTTATGGTATGTAGTTAAAATTATGAATTTAACCAATCCTGCTTTTTGGCACATAATAGTAATTCAACGTAATCCATGAGTTGATTAAAGGTTAATTAGGGGTGTTACCAAAATGACACCAGAATAAATGGGCATGAAAAAAAAAATTTAATCACGTGATAACAATTACCGCAAGAGAATAAAAAATTAACAAAAAATATCTGAAACAAAAATTACACCATAAAAGGACACACTGATGTACAAAAAATTTTTTTGTCCAACTTTACATTAAAACTATGACGTCCTCCTAGGAACATACTTAGACACCGAGACCATTTTGCTTTCACCTACGTGCACAGCTTGCCTCGTTGGACCACCAAACCTGCTGACGATCCCTTTTCAGAGTTGAAAGCCTTGGGCTTTTCCTAGTGGGTGTAACGTCCATGATTTAATGATATACACTACAATTCTTTGAAAAAATAAAACCAAAATCAATATAAAATAGAGCTAAAAAAAAGGGACCATCTACCATGGGTATCAACAACATAGAAACATTGGAACAAACAAAAAAGGATTCGGAGGTGGGGGTGGGGGTGGGGGTGGGGGGTGGAGCAGGGGAAGATATTACAGCAAACCTTCTTCCGGAAAATCACGAAAAAATTTAGAAACAAATAACATTCCTTCGGTATAAATCATAGTAATCAATAAGTGCAAAAAATTTAAAATTCCAATAAGTATGAAATTTCACAATTTCAAACAATAAACATTAAAAATCACAAAAGAAAAAATGGGACCTACCTCATTCGCACCCAAAACAGCAACCAATATACAACCCAACAAACATAGTTGATACTCCACTTAACAAATATGTATATCATATAACCATTAAAAACCATAAAGATTAGAAAAATCGAAATTTCAGTTATTCCGAGCAAAAATTGCAAAAAAAAAAACATTGGCACAAGGATAGACATTCACACACTGGCACCCCCAAAAACCCTAAGAACAGGACCCCCCCCCCCCCCAAAAAAAAAATAAAAAAAATTAACATACAGCCTACCAATAAGTATGAAATTTCACAATTTCAAACAATAAACATTAAATCACAAAAACAAAAAAAGAAAAAACCAAAAAGAAATGGCCGCAAACAAAAAAAAAAGGAAATAGTCCAAACAATAAACATGGTTTTCCCCTAAATCAAAGCATTACACATTAAAAAACGTCCCCACACACATGGGGGCCTACCATCGTTTTCGCACCACATCGAAACCCCGCATACCAAAAAAAAAACCCACAAAATCTAAACATTGTTGGTAAAACACTTAACAAGAAGCTATATCATATAACATTTACAACCCATAATATTAGGGAAAAAAATAAAAAATGAAGCACATACCTGAGAGGTTAAACCGAGGGAGAAGAAAGTAAAGAGAGAAAAATGGATCGGAAATTGCACAAAGTAAAAATGGCGTTCAAAATGGTGTTTCAAAAAGTATATTTGAAGGCATGGGGGGACGCGCCGGCTGATTTAACCGGCGCGTCAGTCGATACTGACAGCCGTCGAGTCACATTAATTGTGCCTCTTCAAATATTTTAAAATTTTATATATATATATATATATATATATATATATATATATATATATATATATATATATATATATATATATATATATTGTTTTTGACCGATTTTCTTTTTTGGCATTAAGATATACCAACAATTAAACCACGTCGGACTCATTAAATGCACCTGTCCGCTAAGGTCACGTCTAGTATTTAATGCTGACGGCGCCGCCTGCAATTTTATTAAAAAAAAAAGAATAAAAAGGACATGTATAATTTGGTAATTTTGGTGCTATTGTTGTAAATAAATGAGAATGTGTAAATTTGGTACAAAAATTGTATATTTTTGTAAATAATCCTAAAATAAAATCAAAAGATATAAAGCACAACTTATACCTTATGGCATAAATTTTTCTTTTGCAAAAATTCTGAATTCAGTTGTATGAAAATGTATTTTCAATAGTGAATCTAATAAAATTTCTTTTAGTCTGACCATACGAAAATACACATAATAAACTGTTATCATTTTTGTTTAGATAGTGAAATTTGTGTACAAATCATGAAAGATTTAACAGTAACGCCATTAATTAAGTTCCTCAATGACTGTAAAATCATTTAATATAAAGAAAAGACAGCTTGAACTTCATAAAAAATAGTTAGAGAATATATTTTAAAGACAACACGATTCACTTCTTTAAATTTTGTTCCACTTATTGCAACCATAATTGCTCTTTTAAATCTAAATACTAAATTTTAAATACTTGTATCCTCAATATTAGGTGAAAAATAAAATAAATTAACGGTCATTAAGAAAATAATTATTACAACAACTAGTACTTCATCTATATAATCTCGAATGTAATTATCAGAAAATAATGTCATTTGACAAATACATAGAACATAATTAATCTTATGGTGCAAAATTATGCCTAATCATGAAAAATATTATAATTTCCTTTGAGGGTTATGATATTCCCCCAGCAAAAAGTGTTAAATATTTAAACACTCTTAGCTTTCCTCTGTGAAAACTTTTTACCATTCATGTTAATAATTAATAAAAGAAGGTTAACAACTTAAAGCATTTTTAGTATTTATTATAAGACAGCCTTCAACTTTACTCATGATTTCGTAAAATGCAACTATTTACTTGAGTTGTTTTAGAAAAGGTATGATTTAAAATGTTGCATTTTTTCAAAATTTTTGTTATGGTTTATTATTATTATTTTTTGGTTTTAAGATAGTGATATAAATTTTGCATATACTAATAATAATTGTGATTTTCAGCTTTTAGGCTTTAATGATATATAATATGTTATTATTTTGAATAATTACAACAATATGCAACTTAGGAGTAGAAATTACACCTTTTTTTATTTATCAAAATAAAATAAAAATTATCAAACTATATCATGTCCTTTTTCTGATAAAGCATTACTTTTTCAAATTTTATTCTTTTTTCTTACTGAATAATGATATTTTCCAATGTGTATTAACCAACCATTAAATTTGATGGAATTTGTTTCAATCCTCGATTGACGCGCCAATTCACTTTGGTGTACAATTTATATATCACCATGTTCCAAATATGACATCTAACTATTCTGCATATTGGTATCCCGAATGATATTGTCCATGGTAATTATTATGAATTCCATTTTGGTATTCAGATTAGGTTTTTTTATTATGAATCCCTATGGATCTACACGGCTCAATGTTGTAGTTAACAATTTTTCTTTATTTTAATTTTTTCCTTTCCCAACACATATTACATCAATTTTTCATCAACAATAATTACTATAAATCATCAACTTTTACTTATTTTGTAATTAAATTTGGTATATTATCATAAATATTAAAAAGTCAGTACGCTCTTGTAATTTCATAGAAATTTTTGTATAGTTACATGAATCACCCTATTATTTTTAGTATCTATATTTAGACTTCTAAAATTTCTTCTTTAGATGAATAGAATTTCTCTTATGTGTTACTTCATATTTACTTATTTATTTTTCATGTTTTTCAATTATGAGTAGTTTAAAATTTTGTTATTCTTTTAAGTAGATATTTGATAAAAATAACATGTCTATTAGATAGTGATTAGTATATACCAACTGCAATTATTGGTATGAATGTGCCATAAAATTTGTATTTTTAGCAATGTTTATGAATGTGAATAGTAGTGACTAATTTATTTCTATTTTTAGTGCCAACTGCAATCTAATTCTCTATGTATAAAAGAGGATTAAGAAGCACCTACTGACGAAGGGCATTTGCATTTTTTGGCATTTTATCAATTCTATGTTATAGTTATGTTGTACTTAGTTGTTACATGCAAGTACCTTTTTCATTTCTGGACCTCAAAGCCATATAATATTTAGAGATTGATTTCATGATGAAATAAAATTCTTTAATAATATATTTTATCACAATTAATATTTTTTTGTTGATACAATGTAAGAAATACTCAATTGTAATATCCTTCTTTTACTAATTTGCCCCTCCTCGTAACTTATTTATAGCTTTTATATGGTGTTGGGGTAGGTGTCACGCCCCGGGAGGGTACCCTTGGCGTGGCTGGCACTCAGTGACTATTGCTAGTCCCCGAGCGAACCACTTAGCCTCATCACCTCACTCAACATCATTACAGTGGAAAAGACAACAAGAGGATACCTCAAATAAAGGGCCCGAATGGTCAACATCAGTCTCAACATCAACTAAGTAAGTAAAGTACTACTCAGTTCATAAGAACAACATTAAACATCAACCGCAACATCATATCCACAAAGCCTCTAACCTGACTCAACTGCCTAAGAATGGTGCCATGACATGTCATGGCTACCGGACTCAATGAAATAAAGGAAGCATAAAATAGAAGGGTTTCCTCCGAATAGCAAGGAGGCTCACTAAAGTCTGAACTCGAAATCTCTGACATCAACGGTGCGCCTGTTGAAGTCCTCTAACTCCTGTATCTGCATCATAAAATGATGCAGCGCCAAATGGCGTCAGTACGTGGAATGTACTGGTATGTAAAATAGCTGAATAACAATGTAAGTACAACATCATGAAGATACATCAGCTCAACATCACCATCACATCAAACTCATCTCAAGGAACTCGACTCAACTCACTCAAGGAACCTCAACGTCAACTCTACTCAGGAAACATCAACATCGACTCAACTAAGGAAACATCGGCATCGACTCAGAACATTACATCAACATCAACATCAGAGTCCTATAAAAGGAACCTAACTGGGAGTTTCTCTAACCGACAGCCATCACCTATGAGCCGGTGATGATACAACGAAGGAATGTCGTTGCCACATCCATCCAATACCCTGCCCGGGGTAAAGGACATAACCTCAGTGGATCCACAAGAAAAACCTCAGTCCTTATTTGGGACAAGATAGGAGCCATCCGCATTGCGGTTCAATCCTCGCGGGCTACGTAGTTAATGGGTTCGACTGGGACTCACTCTTTACCCATTTCGATGCTCAATACTCCTCCTAGAATTCGACATGCTCATAAAACATCAACCTCATCAGTCCCATAGAGACATAATACCTCATCATCAGTCACATAGGGACATGATATAATACCTCAACATCAACATCGGTCCCAGGGGGACATAGTATAAAACCTCAACATCAACATCTGTCCTGTAGGGACATAGTACCTCACCTCATAATATCAACATCAACATCAGGACTCAAGATACTCATTTAGCAATTAAATCTCAATGCTAAGACATCATAAAACATCATTCTCATCAACATCATCATAACATCATCATCGTCAAGCCTCTAGACATATCCCCTAATTTCATTATGCATGCTTTTCAAATAATCATGTAAGGTTATGCAAAATCTCATGAAAAATGTTAACTTCAAGAAGACAAATAGTATGATGATCATCAACATAGAAAACATGTAATTTCAAATCAATTTTTCAATAAAAAACTCTCAAGTATCCATGCACACATACTCTTCAACAATCAACTCATTTTTGACCTCTATGGGGTACATGAGAGAACAAACTCATGCTTTTAGTTTAGCCTTACATACGTGGAAAGTTTTGCTAACACGAATTTGCACAACCTTCTCTTGATCTCCTCAACCTCAACTTCCTTCCAGCCCTAGCTTTAGTGACTTTTTGGAAGAACGCTTTAGAATAGGGTTTTTGAAACCCTTTTCTTAGAAACCGACCTTTATTGGTCGTAGGGAAACGTTTAGGATAAATAGGAATGGACTAAAATGCCCTCCGTACTTTAAAAGAATTTTTCCCGTCCTGAAATAACACAGTCCGCGACGCGGACCTGTCGCGGACAGTGTATTATTGAAAAATTCAGCTTCGTCAAAGAATCACAGAAAAATATAAGTGTGGCTCCGCGACAGGTTTTAGTGACTTTTTGGAAGAACGCTTTAGAATGGGGTTTTTGAAACCCTTTTCTTAGAAATCAACCTTTATTGGTCGTAAGGAAACGTTTAGGATAAATAGGAATGAACTAAAATGCCCTCCGTACTTTAAACGAATTTTTCCCCGTCCTGAAATAACACAGTCCGCGATGCGGACCTGTCGTGGACAGTGTATTATCAAAAAATTCAGCTCCGTCGAAAAATCACAGAAAAACATAAGTGTGGCTCCACGACAGGTCCGCGAGGCGGTTCTGTCACGCAGGTACACTGTGTTTTTATTTTGGAACAAAAAATTATCTTTTGACTCGATCGCTCTAAAAATCGACCGTGTTGCTCAAGAATCCGCTCTCGAATTTTCAATCCGAGCATCGAAAGACGCATTTTACGCACATCTCTTCCCTAAGGGTATTTTGATAATTTATCGGGTGTTACAGTAGGTGGCATGGTTCCCGTGGTAATTGGGTGAATTTTGCGCAAGCTTTTCTCATTTTAGAGGTTTAAATTGAAAAGGATTGACTTCAGTTAACATCCAAAGATTTTGAAGTCGTATGAAAATTTCAGCAGTTCTATCAGCTCTAAAAGATCCTTTTTGGTCTAGAAGGAAGGTTCGTCAAGATTTTGGGGCCTTTGTTTTGAGTTTGTACAATTAGTCGTTTTCTTTAAAGTTTTGGTCAAGTTTGACTTCAGTCAACATTTTAGTGAAATGTACTAAGATGGAAATTTTCTGACGCCCGGTAAAACTACCAAAATACCTCTAGAGAGGGTATGCGCATAATGCATCTTTCGAGGCTGAATTTGTGATCAGCACGTAAAATTGAGTGGGGAAATGGTCTCAGTCGATTTTTAGAGCGACCTGATCAAAAGATAATTTTCAATCCGAAGCGCAAAACAGTGTTGGTGCGCGACGCAGCGCGTCGCGCCTGTATTGCGGACCAGCACTTATATTTTTTGAAAATTTTCGATGGGATTGAGAAATCCCGTTCAAATGTTTTTTTCTAAAAATACATTGTGCATGATCAGTCCGCGACGCGGACTGTGTCTTTTCATAGTTGAAAATTTCTAAATTATTACGAGGGACATTCCGGTCAATTCTCCACCCCTCCTAAAATCTATACACGATCTAATAAGATCGTTTCGACGTAAAAAAGGTCTAAAACCCCTCTTCTAAGTCCTATTCCAATATTCTATCAAGGCTAGGGCTTGAGGAGTGAGGAGAGAGGAGAAAAGCTTGAGTTTGAGAGAATTGAGAAGAAATCCTTGACGTGCTTGATTGATAGCTGCATCCCAGGTATGTAAGGCTAAACTAAAAATATGGGATTGTTCTCTCATGTGCCCCATAGAGGTCATAGATGAGTTGATGGTTCAAGAGTCTACATGCATGAATTCTTGATGGTATTTCTTGAAAAACTGATTTAAATCACATGTTTTCCTATGTTGATGATCATTATACTATTTGTTTCCTTAAATTGAATATTTTCATGAAAATTTGCATAACCCTACATGACATCTCTTGATTGACTTGGGTATATGACTGATACATATTTGGTTGGTTCGAATACTACACCTAGTATGAGATATCTTTTGATTGGCCCAGGTACCACATTTCCCATAGATTCTATATCGGTTGGTTAGGGTACCATGTTTGATACATGTAATTATTGTGTGTTGGTTCCATGAGTGAACCAGGTTAGTTTGTTGCAATATTATTGATCATATTCATTGTGAATATTCAATTAGGATAAGGATTGGGAGTCTGAGTTATGTTCTGATGATGTTATATTGTATGTTATCTGGCTTATTAAATTGTGGTTACTTGTTCATATTTCATACAATTGGAGATAGCCAATGATCCTATCAATACATTGTTGATTTTATGTGATGATACTGCACTTAGCTTGCTTTTCTTTTATTGAGTACAAAATATATTTCAGTGGTTATTACACAACCTCATCTATGACTGCAGGGTTTTCTAAATTCAAGGGTAAGTTGCTTCTTCCGAGTTGCTATGGATTCCTCTTTTCCCTTTTGGTCCATTTTCGAACTTAGACTATTTTTGTTTTGTGGTCATATCCCCATATTCTAGACTAAGTGGGTATTTTGGTACAAGACTTCCAAGTTCTAGGGAGAGAGGGGTTTCCGCGAATGCTTTAATGATGTTTTTTATAAAGAATTATTTTACTTATTAAAAATGTTGTTTAAGTGGATTAATGGCTTGCGTATTAGTAGATAGTTGTTCTCCCATCGAGGGTAGTATGGATTTCTCTCAGGACAAATTAGATCGTGACAAAGTTAGTATCAGAACCCTAAATTCTTTGATTTTCCCGTATCAAATAGGTCTAGTAGAGTCTTGCGAAACGATATGGAGACGTTTGTGCTTTTCTTCAAGAGGCTACTGGATTTTAAGAAATTCTCTCTTCTTTTCTTCCTTCGTGTTATAATTTGATTTCAATTGGTATCTAAAAATCCAAATTAGCATCTAACTTCCTTCATTCTTTGTCCGCAGATGGTTGATACCGAACATAACGAAATGATGATACCAACTCCAGCTACGGAACTGACACTGTGAGGGCAAGGAAAGGGCAAAGGTAGAAAAAAGGGACCAATGCAGAGAAAGGGCTACACTCGTCGGGGGTTGATCTCAAGCAACGGTCAGTGAATAATATAAATTGCAAGAAAAATATTATATATAATACATATTAATATATAATAATTCAAATACAAGTAAAATCATTGATCAAATATAATTAAATAAAATATTATATTATGATATACTTACTACTTCCCAATTTTTATGACACCCTTTGACTTACATGGTGTTTAAGAAAAATAAGAAAAAACTTTTGAAACTTATAGTCTAAAATTATTCTTAGACATTTGTGGAGCTGAGAATCATTTTATTAAGGGTAAAAGAGGAATTTTAAAGTTAAATTATTTTCGGTCAGAGCAAAATGACATTCTTTTTAGGACAGAGAATAGTTTATTTTAATTTTTATATAAATATTCAATTTATAAAATGTTATATTAAAATATGTTATAATAAAAATAATAATTTATAATTTATCATTTTGTGAGTAAACTAACGTCAGCGTGGATTAAGTAAGCTTTTTGCTTTTCTCCTTCTGTTTTGTCTTTTTTGTTTTTAAAACCTTTCCTCTTCCGTTACTCCTATCAGAAAATGCCAATCCATTTTCCAATGAAATACAGAGGCAAAATTGTATTAAGCCAATATGAGAGTTGGAGTAACACATGGCAGTAGAGAGAGAGCGCATCAATGGTGCTATTTCTTGATTTCTCCGCACCCCTTTTCTCATTGCATACTTCTCAGCTTTCCTTTTCCTTCTCTGATCAAATAGAAATAGAAATAGAACTCTGCAAGCAAAACTGACACTACTTCTGCAATCTTGATGTTGGTAAATTTCATTAACCCCTTTGCTTCATCTTCTTTGTAGTTCATTAATCTTTCCCAAAGTTGTAATCTTTTTAGCTTTTCTCTGACTATTTGCTTTCTTTATCCCAAAGTTGTAATCCTTTTAGCTTTTCTGTGATTTTTTGCTTCTGACTGTGCCCTCTTTGTGCTTCAACTACTCTGCTCCTTTTTCTGCTTTAGAATATTCAGAAAGAGAGAAGGGCCTTTTTGGTTTTTGATCATTTCTTTTACTCTTTGTACATTTCTAAAATTATTGAATGTCAACTTCTTTCTTCTGTTCTTCTCATTTTTCTTTTCTTTTTTTCGCTTCTGTTGTCCCCACTTTCGAGAATTTCACTTTTTACTGCCTTTTTCTCCCTTTAAAATGAGTTTTTGGTTGCAGAAAGATTGTAAGAATAAGAACAAGATAAGTATGTATTTGGTTTCAAAGCAAAGGTTTTTACTCCTATTTTGGCAGTGTGTTTTTATATTTTTGGACAAATGAGTGAAAATGTTATTATTTCCTCCTTAAAAATTGTTACAGAAATGCATCAAACTGTGTTTTTTATCAGGAATATTAATAATGATACTTAAATTTTGTGTTATTTTGGACCTGGAATAAAGTGCTATTGGTAGCAAGGAGTGGTCAAGTAATCAAGATGGAAAATATGGCTAGCATTTTTTTCCCCGTGATGATCTTCCATAGTTCTTGTCGTCTTCGTTGAAACCGCTAGATCACACCCTTTGATGCGTATAATGCATGTTTTTTCCCATTTTGGATATGGCTCACATCAAGAATGTTTTAGTCCCAGCATACTTACCTCTTGTTTGTTTATCTATTTGACTGTGTGTGGTCCGGTCCCTTTTGTGAAAAAAGCCATTTGGTTCATAATTCGGTTCTGTTCAGCTAAGTAAGTCTCATCTATATCTCCATAAGTTAGGCATCGGTTATTACCTTGTTCTAATCTGTTATATGCGGCTTGCGACCACAAAAATGTGGCCTAGTTGTCTGAGATGTCACATACAAATCCTAGCAGTGAGGAAAGGTAAACAACACTAGACAGTGTTTTTCGAGATTTTCTGATACATTAGCCTTCTTTCATATAGTGACAATGTTGAAATTTGCTCTTTTGTTAATTTAATGATGTAGAACATTCCGTTTTTTTTTTTTTTCAATTTAGATGAAAATTCAACTAAGAGGTTAAAAAATCTTTCTTGGGTAGTATTAATGCCATACCATATAATTCTTTTTGTCATATTTTTTGATGATGACATGTTTCAGTTTAAATTGGAACTTGTATTTTTCATTACAATCATGATTAAATGTTTGTTCTGTTTTTTGCACTGTTTATTTGGTCACTGTTTAGCTGATATCAAGTATCTTAAAACTTCACACATTTTTGGAATGAAAGTTATGGGTACTCTCGATGTCTTAGCAACTCATGGATTGTAGTTTTGCAGTTGAAGAACACTCAATATAAGCGAGGAAAATGACTCGAGATAAAATTGATATTCATCAACATGGTGTAGCAGTTGATCAGAAGAAGTCAAAAATTAAGTGTAACTATTGTGGTAAAGTTGTTTCTGGTTTCAATCGTCTTAAACACCACTTAGGAGGCATTCGTGGAGATGTAACTCCTTGCTTGGAGGCTCCTATACCTGTGAAAAAAGCACTTGAAGCTGAGATACTTGATAAGAAAAATGAAAATTTGATCAAGGAAGTTGGGCAACTTCAGCACCCAAACCTTCCTTTGAAGAGGAATTGGTGCCCTCAGGATGGGGAACCAAATAATACGAATGTCACTCAGACTTCTGAAAGTGTAAATAAAAAACATAATGGGATGAATGCGAATGTAGCTGGTAGTTCTGTTGTGGATTCATCCTCTCAAGAGATTTCAAAATCTATAGGTAGATTTTTTTATGAAGCAGGAATTGACTTTGATGTTATCAGGTCACCTAGCTTCCAAAGGATGGTAAAAGCCACCCTAAGTCCTGGGCAGACAATAAAATTCCCTACTTGTCACGAGTTGAATGGGTGGATCCTTCAGGATGCAGTGAAGGAGATGCAACAATATGTAATGGAAATCAGAAATTCATGGGCAAGCACAGGATGCAGCATCTTGCTGGATGGATGGGTAGATTCAAACGGTCGAAATCTGATTAACATCCTAGTGTACTGCCCAAGGGGCACCATTTATCTTCGATCGTCAGATATTTCATATTTCAATGGGAATGTTGATGCCATGCTATTGTTCTTTGAGGAAGTTCTTGAGGAAGTTGGAGTTGAAACTGTGGTCCAAATAGTTGCATACTCGACATCTGCCTGCATGATGGAAGCAGGCAAGAAACTAATGGACAAACGCAAGACAGTTTTTTGGACTGTAGATGCTTCTCATTGCATGGAACTTATGTTACAGGAATTAATTAAGATAGACTGGATACCCGAAGTTTTGGAGAAGGCAAAAGCACTCGTACAATTTATTTACAGCCATGCTAGTGTCCTGAAGCTTCTAAGAGATGCTTTTCCTGGTGAGCTAGTAAAGTCTTCAAAGATAAGTTCAATTGTGCCCTTTTTGACTCTGGAAAACATTGTATCACAGAAAGATCGCTTAATTAGGATGTTTGAATCTTCTGATTGGCGTACCTCAATCTTGGCTTCTACGAGTGAGGGTAAAAGAATGTCAAGAATAGTTAAAGATCAATCCTTTTGGACTGAGGCTTTGATGGCTGTAAAAGCAACCATTCCCCTGGTGGAAGTTATAAAGTTGCTCAATGGTACTAATAAGCCACTAGTTGGTTATATATATGACACACTAGATCAAGCTAAAGAGACCATCAAAAAGGAGTTTGAAGACAAGAAGTCCCTCTATGCAAAATTCTGGAAAGCCATAGATGACATATGGGACGAATACCTCCACAGTCATCTCCATGCTGCGGGTTACTTTTTGAACCCCACCCTTTTTTATTCAAGTGATTTCTATACTGATGTGGAAGTTTCCTGTGGTCTTTGCTGTTGTGTTGTTCGCATGACAGAAGATCGTCATATACAAGATTTGATCACACTGCAAATTGATGATTATCGCATGGGGAGGGGCACGTTTCATTTTGGAAGTTTCAGAGATATTCTATCAGATATTTCACCAGGTGGTACAATTTATATAGTTCTTGCTATTTAATTTGCGTTCTAATACATAAGTTATGTTTGCAGCACTTTGGTGGTCGCAATATGGAGTTCAGTATCCTGAACTTCAAAGGCTTGCTATTCGGATCCTTAGTCAGACATGTGATGGTGCGTCACATTATAGGCTAAAAAGGAGCTTGATTGAAACATTACTTACTGAAGGGAGGAATCAGATAGAGCAGCAGAGGCTACGCGACTTGGTATTTGTCCATTGTAATCTGCAATTGCAAGCATTTGATCCCGAAGGAAAAAATGACATTGCAGATGATGTTCTTGACCCCATGGATGAGTGGATAGTCGGAAAAGAGCCAAATTTGGTGTCTGAAAACACTCATCTTACATGGATGGACTTGGAATTGACAAGCAGAAACAAAAAGGAAAAAGTTTGTGGTGCTGAAAGAGCTGTTATTTATGTGAAGGAGGAAGAGGAAGATCAATGAATATAGAGTAGCATATGTGTAGTGGCAACAAGTCTTTCTAAAGTAGCGTCATGAAGTTGTGAACATGACCCTGCAAATCGTCGTCCCGAGAACTCATCAAGCCTAAAGTAATTACTGTCTGCTGTCTTTTTTTTGTATTTGAGATTGTTGCTCAAATGAAAATTCAAAGGAAATATTTGCTTTAGCTTCAAGATATTTTCAACTTGTAATTAGTTTGTTTGTCTTTGTACATTAGAAAAGTTGAGCTCAAATTATGAGTTAGGATCATAACTAGAGTCTCTAGTAAGAATATTTGCAGTTGAAAGTCAGCATAATCTTCATGGAAATGTTAACTTATTGAAAGTTGGAATAAACAGAACAGTGAAAGAGTTTTGGTAATGCAATTGTTATGATGCTAAAAGAAATTTTGACGACACACAATATGAAGTTCAGAACATCTTATTGATTGGAAACTTATTAAAAGTATTTTAACCAAAAGGGATTTGATATTAAAACTAGACAAACACTTTCTTATCTACTAAACCAAACCGATTACTCAAAAATCATTAGGGAACATCTTATTGATTTGATTATTAATTTGAATATGTTTACTAATAAAAAAAATAGACAAATCAAATCAATAATACATAAAACTAGACCGAAGTAATCAATAAGCACCCATGAGATATCCTGGGGTAACCAAACGACCCCTCAGTCTTATCTTTCAATCTTTAATGGGGAAAAGTGTAAGTAGGCGTTTTTATCCAAGTTTTCAAATATTTTTGGCAAGTTATTCTTGACAAATATACTTAGCAAGTTTTGCTGAAGTTGCATCATACATTTGACCCCAAATTTTTCCAAGAATATTTGGTTATTTTAAATAATATAATTTGTACCCATAAGTTCTAAAAATTATTTTAAAAATCCTATAAATTTATTTTATCATTCTATAATGAACATGCTCCGTTAAAAAGATAACCTTATAACATAATTGATAACAACCAACTATAACAATGTGAGTAAGATAATAAATTAATTGCATTAAAAATAAATTATCGTTTTCTCCAATGTTCTCACTCAAAATAAATTGTTTTTTTTCAATGTTAATAAATTGATAGATGAATTTCGTTTAAATTAATAATGATAGGTTATTTTTTATAAAATATAAAAATTTGGAATAATTTTTAAATATCCAAATTTTCCCAAGCATTTTCCAAATTCCCAAAACTCATTTGCAAATTTTTTGGCCCCATTTTTTCCCGAGAATGGTTGGGCCAAAATATATCCCAACTTCAGTGTGTCCTTTTTTGGAGTATCCTTTGTTTTTCCGTTATTGAGAAAAAGCCAATCCATTTTCCAGTGAAAGACAAAATTGTATGTGGAAGTGGAAGTGGCAGTAGAAAGAAAGGAGTAGAGCCCCTTTTTCAGAGTCATAGCAGGGTACTGCTATGAATACCATCCCTTTTTCACTCAGCAAAATGACTACTAATTCTGCAGTCTTCATGTAACTGGTAATCCTTTTCCTTCATCTTGTTAAATTTTACATGAGTTTTTCCTTGTGATTTTACCCCTCATGAACTAATCTGCCCTTTTAGTTTATATTTTTCTTGCTCTTTCTACATTTTCACTACCACGATACACTTCTTTGTTTTCATGAGTACTGAATATCAGAACCCTTCCTTTTACTTTGTTATTTTTTCCATCAAGAATTGAGCTTTAAGTTGCAGTATTAGGAGAAACAAGACAGTTTGATTACATGGTTTCATTGGATGCAAACATTAGATAATCTATTCATGGTAGATAATATTAGTTGGTATCTGTGCCCATGAGAGGTAGAGTAACATTTAACTTAGGAAAATCACTCGTTATGCAGTAGATTTTTTTTTAAAAAAAAAGTGTTACTTGTGAAAAAAAATATTAAATACTCCATTTCAATTATGTATTTTGCTTTTTTTAGTTTGTCGTAAAAAGAATGTTTTTTTCCTTTTTGTTTTTGAGCAAGTCGTTCATTCTAACTTTCGGCCTTTTAAGACAACAAGAATAAAAGCGATTTTGGCACATTCCATGTCTTTTTACCTTTTTTTTTAACTCCGTACTAAGTCTTTCATTCTAACTTTCGACCTTCTAAGACAACAAGAATAAAAGCGATTTTGGCACATTCTATGTATTTTTACTTTTTTTTTTAACTCCGTACTAAGTGAAAAGAAGACAAATAAATTGAATCGGAGGGAGTACTAATAATAGAACTTTGTGTTATGTTAGATCTTGTTGAAACGGAAAATATTGTTATTGCTAGCAAGGGTGGTTATAAATTGGGCTAAGTAGCCTATAAGAAAAGCAAGAATTATTTCTTAGTTATAAGCTTCCAAATTGCATATAAATAATGCTCACTATCTTTTCTATTTCTTATAACAATGATATCAGACTACTTGTTTTGCCTTCAAAGGTTAAACAGATGGAAAGAAATTACCTAGTGCTTTTTTGTCTTTACTATAATTTGAACCCTGATTTCCATGATTTTAAACCACTTTATGAATCGGTAGGCCACACTCTTGAGTGTATATTGCTTACATCAAGTATTTCAAACTTGTCATACTTACTCTTGTTTGTTTATGTATTTACTTTATGCGCGAATGCACGCTTATGTGAGAAGATTTACAGCTAGAAATGTGAAAAAAGAAAAAAAAACATATCACTCATAATTTTGTTACACCATTGTTTATGACCTTGTGCAAATCTATTGTGCCTTGTCATTCATCTGTTGTATGCGTCTGGAGTCGGTCTGTTTGCATTTTTGCGGAGAAAAGGTAGAATTCTCAAAGTTCCTGTTTGCTCTACTCATTTACTTAATGATATAGAATATTCATGAAAATTTCTTTCAATATGGATATAGATTTGACAATATAGATTTGACAAGTTGGTCATGATAAATCTTGCTTTGAAGTATTAACCTTCCCCCACATGTTCCCAAGCAGTGTTTTGGACGGCGAAAGGCGACAAGGCTCTGCCTCGCCTTTTTGAATTGAGGCGCCAATTTGTATCAAAATCTTAAAATATTTAATTGCACATATAAATATGATTACAAAGATAATTTTTTTAAAAAAAATGGGAACTAGCAGTATTTAATAGAGAAGAGAAGAAGAAGAAATTGAGCAAACAGAGAAAGAGAACTGGAAGTCTGAAACTGAAGAAAACAGAGAAAGAGAAGGAAAAAAAAGAAAGAATGAAGAAGAGAAGAAGAAGAAAGAAGAAAGGAAGAAAAGAGACGCGACTTACCTGAAGAGCTGGAGAATGAACTGAAGAATAGAGTCGGAGCTTGTTGGTGTTGCGTCGCGACTCGCGTCGCCTGAAGGCCCTGAACTAAAGAACAGGTCAGTCGCCGGAATTGAAGAACAGGTGAGTCGCGTCGCCGGAACTGGAAAACAGAGTCGCCTGAACTAAAGAAGTGTCGCGTCCTCTTGCGTCGTGAGGAAGAGAGTCGTAAATTGCGAGAGAAGAGTGAAGTCGCTAAAGGCTAAACCCTAATAATTTTTTTTTAAATTATTTAACCAAGTCGTTTTTAAAAAAATATCAAAAGGCGAGGCCTCTGCGCCTCGCCTCGCCTTAGCGCCTCTCGCCTTTGTATCGCCTTACGTCGCCTTTTGAACCAGCGCCTTGCCTCACCTGTAAATGGCGACAAGCCATCGCCTCGCCTCGCCTCGCCTCTCGCCTTAGGCGCTGAGGCAAGCGCCTTTCACAACACTGTTCCCAAGGTTGGTGAATATTTACCCGCATCCAATGTTTACACAACAAATCAATGAATGCAAGTCGCGTATCTTTCATGCACAGGTTCATCATTTAACCATGGTTAAGTGATGCATTACAAGGGATAAGTGTTTACCTTCGAGATCTGGTCTAGTAGCAGGAGCGTTGTGTGTGATGTGTGGGTTAGGTGTATGTCACTGCTTCTTGACTCCTGCGGCAGCCAAAAGTTGGGTATTTAAGTGTAGAAGGGTAAGGTACGGGCCCGTTATCCATGAATTTCAAACTGATCCTTGAGGATTTCTCATTTATCTAAAAGAATTACCATTGTCCATATGACAGTTTATTTTTGTTTTTCCTTT
The DNA here is from genome assembly GCA_029948455.1 of Solanum rostratum. NCBI lineage: Eukaryota > Viridiplantae > Streptophyta > Magnoliopsida > Solanales > Solanaceae > Solanum > Solanum rostratum. Next base: position 64,089,227 of record CM057048.1, read on the forward strand.
GTGTTCTTAATGATGATTGATGCCATGCTTCTTTAGGAGTTGAGTTTGCTATTCACTTGGAACAGACTCTGGTTTTTGTAGTTACTGTTTAGCTGAAATCAAGGAATGAAAGTTAAGCATGCTCCTGTTTCTCAATCTTTAAGGTGGTCTAACAGCTCATGGATCATTGTTTTGCAGTTGAAGAACTGTCAAGTAAATGCGGGAAATGGCTCAAGATAAAATCGATGTTTGGCAACATGGTGTGGCAGTAGATCAAAAGAAGAGGAAAATCAAGTGCAATTATTGTAGTAAAGTTGTTTCAGGGTCTACCCGGCTTAAATACCACTTAGGAGGCATTCGTGGACAAGTAATTCCTTGCTTGAACGCTCCTACACTTGTAAAAGAAGCACTAAAAGCTGAGGTACTTGAGAAAGAAAATGTAAAATTAAGCAAGGAAGTTGGCAAAGTAAACCACACAAATCTTCCTGTGAAAAGGAACTGGTTCCCCCGAGATCGAGATGGTGAGACAGATATCAGTCAGAGTTCTGATAGTGCAAATAAAAAGCATAATGGAGTGAATTCAAAAACAGCTGGTGGTTGTGTTGTAAATTTATCCTCCCAAGAGATTTCGAAATCTGTAGGGAGATTTTTGTATGAAACAGGGATCGACTTTGATGCTATCAGATCACCTAGTTTCCAAAGGATGGTAAAAGCCACCCTTAATCCTGAGCAGACAGTAAAATTTCCTAGTTGTCAGGAGTTGAAAGGTTGGATCCTTCAGGATGCAGTGAAAGAGATGCGACAATATGTAGTGGAGATCAGAAATTCATGGGCAAACACGGGGTGTAGCATTTTGCTAGATGGATGGGTAGATTCAAATGGTCGAAATCTGATTAATATCCTAGTGTACTGTCCAAGGGGCACCATTTATCTTCGTTCATCAGATATTTCATCTTTCAATGGTAATGTTGATGCCATGATATTATTTTTTGAGGAGGTTCTGGAGGAAGTTGGAGTTGAAACTGTGGTCCAAATTGTTGCATACTCGACATCTGCCTGCATGATGGAAGCAGGCAAGAAACTGATGGAAAAACATAGGACGGTTTTTTGGACAGTAGATGCTTCTCATTGCATGGAACTTATGTTACAGGAATTAACGAAGATAGGCCCAATACAAGAAGTTTTAGAGAAGGCAAAAACACTCACACAATTCATTTACAGCCATGCTACTGTCCTGAAGCTTCTAAGAGATGTTTGTCCTGATGACCTAGTAAAGTCTTCAAAGATAAGGTCAATTGTGCCCTTTTTGACTCTGGAGAACATTTTATCAAAGAAAGAACGGTTGATTAGGATGTTTCAATCTTCTGATTGGCATAGCTCAATCTTGGCTTCTACGGGTGAAGGTAAAAGAATGTCAGAAATGGTTGAAGATCAATCCTTTTGGACCGAGGCTTTGATGGCTGTGAAGGCATCCATTCCCCTGGTAGAAGTTATAAAATTGCTAGACTTTACTAATAAGCCACTAGTTGGTTTTATATATGATATACTTGATCAAGCTAAAGAGACCATCAAAAAGGAATTCAAACACAGAAAATCCCATTATGCAAGATTCTGGAAGGCCATAGATGACATATGGGACAAATACCTCCACAGTCATCTCCATTCTGCGGGTTACTTTTTGAATCCAATCCTTTTTTACTCGAGCGATTTCTACACTGATGTGGAAGTTTCCTGTGGTCTTTGTTGTTGTATTGTTCGCATGACAGAAGATCGTCATATACAGGATTTGATCACACAGCAAATTGATGATTATCGCATGGGGAGGGGCACGTTTCGTTTTGGAAGTTTCAAAGATAAACTATCAAATATTTCCCCAGGTGGTATGTTTTGATACATTTGCCAGCTATTTTCATGTTGATTTATAATTCATATTTTAACCTGTAAGTCATGGTTGCAGCACTCTGGTGGTTAAATTATGGAGGTCAGTGTCCCGAACTGCAAAGACTTGCAGTTCGAATACTTAGTCAGACATGTGCTGGTGCTTCACATTATAGGCTGAAAAGGAGCTTGGTCGAGACACTACTTACAGAAGGGATGAATCCGATAGAGGAACAGAGGCTGCAGGACTTGGTATTTGTCCATTGTAATTTGCAATTGCAAGCTTTTGATCCAGATGGAAGCAATGACTATACAGATTATGTTGTTGACCCCATGGATGAGTGGATAGTCAGAAAAGAGTCTAACCTGGTGTCTGAAAACACTGAATTGACGTGGATGGACTTAGAATTTGGAAGCAGAAATGGGAAAGGGAAATATTGTGTTGAAGGACCTATTATTCATGTAAAGGAGGAGTTGGAAGATAACTGTAAATAGATCAACAAAAGTAACGCAAAATGGCAATAAATCTTTTTATGCATGTGTTATGTCCAGTCATGACTCATGATAGTTGTTAATACCATGACATTTTGAACCGTAGTGATTGATTTTGACATCTTTGGTCACTTCTTCTCTCATATATCCTTCTTTTTCACTTCCAGATGTGGATGAGAACTCTAGGAGTAAATGAGATAAACCATGAAGCAGAATAAAGTAAACCAGGATACAAGTTTTTCTTCTGAAGAAACAATGTAATACGTTACCATAGGGAATTCTCAAAATACGTATCTCACACAACTGATACTAGCCGTGAAGCCTTTTTGTCCCACAAAAAAGTGGACCTAAATCTTATGGTACACCAACTTCAGGTCTATTCTTTTGTGAGAAAAAGAGGAGCATCATGCAACTAGTACCCCATGTGTTAAGGCATACAAAAAAGAATTTCAGAAGTCACTGTATCCTTGCATTAGGGTAAAAAGTAGACTACTCATTATAGTATTTCATCCACAAGCAATAAACGCAGAGTTCATTAGATCAACCAGAAATTGATAACATTATGAAACTTCTGGTAGCAAAATGCATGGTATAGTGTCAATCATATATAATTGAAGATAACAATGTTGACTTAGTTAACAAATACCTTAAGAGACCAAAGTAAATTCCTAATTTAGGATTATGGTATACATACCATCAAACTGCAAAAGTTTTCTCCAAATAAATGAAAGCTGGATATTAAGAAAAAATAGGATATCGTACAAAACAAGTACTTTCAAAATTTCTTTACTGTGTACACAAAATTTCCACTGCATGCAATGCTCATGCTCTAGCAACAGCTACACCTTTTGAAGAGAATTATGCCTTGACTTGCTTGTATTGCTTTATCTCCTTAATTATTCCATCAGTAAGCATGTCAACGTCATTGTTCTTCCCAAAAAACTTCACAAATTCCATCTTAGGATCCATAAGATACCTGCAAATTGTATCATCAACCAATCAAATTCCCATGCTATAGTAACATCTCTTTCGAAATCAGAGCCACTGACAAATCCAAACCTTTTGATATCAATATAATCCCTTTTAAGAGAAGTCATCAGATTTCAAGTTTTAGAAGACATAAAATACCTCAAGGAATCACTGTAGGCTGGAACTTCACATTTAATTACAAAATGGATCATAACAATATTTTGCAAGAAACCTTTAAAATGCTAAAAGTCTCGAGCTTGTGGACATGATTTGGTTGAAATTGAAAAAATAAGTAATTGAAGTTGAAACCTTTAATATGCTAAAACCTCTTTTAAATATCATCAGATCTCCCAAAAATTCATTAGCACACAACTTCATCAAAACAATCCATTAGACAATCTCCCAACAAAAAGCTAACACCTCTTTGAGCGAGCTCGCCAGCTACCACTTCCAACTTCAATCATATTTACACTCCCATTCCACACAGATTACTTCTTTATTTAGTGGTCTCCATCAGTAAATATCCAAATCTATTGATTTTGCTCATGCACGTAGGTCCTAATGCAGGTGTACCTTTTAAGTGATCATATGGAAACTGAAGGGCTACAACCACTATAAGTAATGTTTTCAAGATGGAAGGTACACGGAGAAAAAGATGAGGAAAATGGTTACCGCTGTAATAAAGGTATGTCTTACGCTTACTGTTTATGGTATTACGGGTTAACTTCTATAAATTTGAATGGTTCCCGCATTAATATGTGAACCACATCATCTAAAGCATCATATTAGATATCATTAAAGGTGTTTAAAATTTAAGAGACTATGTATGCAGGATATCATTCATCCTGTTAAGGAATAACCATTTTGCAGAAAAGTTAAAAGGCATTCCTGTGTTGATACAAGTTGTAGACATTAAAATTGAGAGCCAATCAGAACTGACATGTGCAATCATACTAGATTAAGCAGATCAAGTAACACATACATGACTATTGAGTGATCAACAAGGTAATCTGAGCCTTCTTCTTCTGTCTTCATATAGTAAACCCGATAAGCACGTGCTGTTTTCTTTATCTCTTCTGGGCTACCAGTGAGGCCAATCAAGTTCGGGTGGAACTCTAAACGTTGAGTGCAAAACTGTCAGTTGCAATATTACAAGTATATCTAAGTAATGCACAATATATAATCAGTTCATTCTGAAAGCACCTTTAACATATTCGCCTACTTGCTCAACTGTATCTCTTTCAGGATCAACTGAGATAAATACAGGTACTACTTGAATTCCAGACTTCTCCTCTGCATATTGAAAATATTACAAATTAGAAGATTAATACTTCTGTATGCAAAAATTAAAAGGAAAAAGACATCATGACAGCTAAAGATTATAACTTGTTGGCTTTTCTCTCACAACAAAAAATTGGAACCTACATTCAGTAGCTGCCCTATTGTAAAGTCTGCTATGACATTAGCTAACAACTTCTCCCCTAAGTATCCAAATGATCAGATGTTCCCTTTAGAAGAATGTTAAACTACTTTGAACATTTTCATGCACAATATGGAGTAACAATTGAAGCACGTAAAAAGGATACTGTTTGAGTTTATGCACTTCATGCTCTTAGTTCACATGATACTTAATATGCACCATCAGTTCTTCTTCACTGAATCAATATTGACAATTAGAATGTCCTTTTAGTTCTGTTATTATTGCCTCCATCTGACCAAACAAATTTTCAATCAAGTCTGGATTAAAATTTGGAAAATTAGACATCAACTTTAAAGGAAAGATACGTGGTTGACGACATGAGCATCACAATAACCATGCAAAACTTCATCAATTTTGGGCACAGGACTATGATGAGAAGGCTTACTAATTTTATCAACTGCAGCAGCGAGTTTTTGTAGCTCATCCGGACATATATCTGGACAGTGAGTGAAACCAAAATATACAACCGTCCATTTGCCAAAGAAGTCTTTCTCAGTTACTGGTTTTCCATTATGGTCAATAAGACTAAATGGACCACCAATCGCTGCTTTTCCTACTGAAGGTCCTTGCTTAACGGAAGTTGAGGCATTGGTGATACCTGTAACAATAGGTAACAAGCTTAATCAGCAAACTAGAATGAGAGAAACTTAGAGGCAAGGCAAGAACACATATTGTGTCCTATGATCTATCAACAACAACATACCCAGTGGAATCCCACAACTGGGGTCTAGGGAGGGTAAGATGTACGCAGACCTTACCACTACCACATAGTGGTAGAGAGGCTGTTTCCTGAGAACCCTCGTCAAAAAAACCCATCGGCAGAATAAGCTAGATATGATAAACAGGCAAGTAGTAAGAGCAATTCATAATGAAAAGCACATGATTGTCCTATGATCTAACAATCTTCAGAAAATTAATCCAGCAAACTTAAGGCTTCCTGAAAAAAAGAAACAAAAGGGAAGGGTAATATATCGGTCCTCAACTTTATTTGAATAATCATAACAGAATCTTATCAATACAGGATTAGAAAAGTATTAGTAGTAAATATAGTTGTTTGTTATTTGAAGTAAAAGCTGAAGCACCTCATCTGACCTTTCCTCTTAAGAAAACTAAATTTCATAAAATGAGAATTTAAACCTCAAAATGGTTTTGTTCCATAAAATAGACATACTCTTGTGAGTAACACTAAGCCGAAACCTACTGTGATAATTTCCATAAATGCGATCATTTAACAGTATTTTGAAATCCATTGTTCAATAACTGACTCTGCATTAGCACATATATGCCTATACATGCACACACAAAAAACCATTGTCGCACTATTCTTGGAGTGAGGCAGTACTACGACCAGAAACCTAAATGCATACACACTGATAGGGTTTGGGGAGGGTAGAGTGTACGCACACGTTACCACTACCTCCTGGAGTAAAGTAAAATGTAAAATATAATCATCCTCCAATTGTGTCTTCAAACCCAAAGTCTAATAACCCCACAAAAATCAACCGTTAAACTGCGTTTCACCAATGTTCGTACGTGATTAGCCTGCCACAATTCTTTTCCTAAAACTAATACAACTCACCATAGTAATCTACCTTCAATATGTCGTTTCTTTTCTCTGTCATAATAGTAAACCAATCCTGCTCCAGTGCAAACAAGTAGAAAGAAGCTCATCCATGAAACAGGCTGCACATATCAAATATCACTTATCAATCAAAGACTCTATACAACAACAGGAATAAGAAAAGCTTTGACACCTCGTATAAACAGATGGAAGTTGCATTTTTCATCCATACTACTACTCCATAAAAATGCAGCTATCCAAAGGAGAGCAGGAAAATGAAACTCGCAATCAACACAAAATAAGCAAAAAGGCTGCACCTTATATCCGGGTGACAAGCTAAACCCCAATTAATTCAGCAAATAACAGCAGCTACATGTGATCAAACATAACTTTTGACAGAACATAACATATTAAATATAACCCAGATGCAAGTGTCAGTCTGCAAGTTTTCAGAACATATTCTGCACTACTCACATAAATTGTGGATTTGTGTCTTATTAGTTAATAATAGCGATAAGTTATATCTTGATTTTCTAATTGGACAAGTAAAAATGTATGCGTTTATGAATAAGGAGAGAAACTTACACTACCGCGACTAGACTTTCCCTGTTCAGTCTTCTGAGAACCTCCAGAGCTCTCGCTGTTTCCAGAATTTGTTCCAGTAGAAGATCCCCCAGACCCAGAATTTGTTCCGGCAGAGGATCCACCAGACGCGGAATTTGATTGACTACTCGAACTTGGGGTGCAGAGACACCTGTAACAAATGAACCCATTTTCCAATCGATCCAAACGCATAGCCTGTAATCCAAGAAAAAGAGGCCCATGAAAAAAGAGATGAACAAAACCAGAAAATCAATTTACTGGGTCGGAAAGGAAGACTGACCAACGGAGAAAGGGGCAAAAATTTGGTGGTGGTGGGAGTATTCGAAACGCTGTGGAAGAGATGAAATGAAGGCTTCGTTAAACGGCATTGTTGGGAAGAAATGGTGTGATAGAGATGGCGAATGTGTTGATGATTTCTTGATATTGCTTTCGCCATTGCTATTTGCAGTGTGAAAGATTGGTGAAAGTACAAAGATGTCAAAAACCCTACCAAAACCACAAAACAGAAGTTTTTTTTTTTCTTTGTATTCAGTTGATTATTATTTAAATAAATATATTTTATATCTATATTACTTTACTTTTTATTAATTGCTGGGACTCATTTGGTAGGCAAAATGTTATTCCTCAATAAGTTATTTTGGGATTATTGTCATTAAATAACCATTTTGATGAGTCATACTAAAAAAAAATTGTGTTGGGATACAACATATTTTTTTTAAAAAAATAGGGATTTTATATATAATAATTAAAAGTACAAACTTATTTGGGCCTATTGCCCAAATCCACATTACTGAAAAGACAAAAACTAAAAGGTCCAGAAGCTCATCTTCGGTGAGTCCAAGAATGAACCTCCAGTACACATAAGTGTTATATGATTTCCTAAATACATTTCCCCTTTCCTAGCTTCTCTAGATTCTCCCAAATCAAAAGTAAGCTCCTCATCTATGTGAACCTTTCATTTATAGTCTCTGTTTCTATGTCTAGAGCTTCTTGTTTGTTTTTGTTCCAGTTGATCTCTCTGGATCCTTGGGCCTCTGTACCTATGTTGGGTGTTGGAAGAAAGATTCTCTTCATTTGGTTTGTCTTCTACTTCTTCTTACTCCTTTTCTTTATTGTTATTGTGTACTGTCTCTTCTAATTTTGAGTCGGATGTTTGCTTCGTCCAGGTGGTGCAGTGATAGGTGCATGGGAAGCTCTGTTCCACCACTCCAAACAAGTGATGTAGCTTTCTTCCATGTGCTCAGATCCCATCCCTCTCCATAGATCCATTTCGCTGATTCTGTTTTTGTTGGTTGTCTGTAGACTTTAGATAGCATATTCACATCTTTTGTTGTCAAAAAAGGTTGTAAATATTGATGTAGTGAAAAATATCTTATGCTATTGCCCCCCCACCCCCTTAGCTCTAGATACTGAAAATTGTAAATATGGGATTCGATGTTTATCATTGTTGATTATTCTCCTACCAGTCGTGTCAATATCCTTAAATGCTTTAACTATATAGTCTCCTTCATTGAATGCTTGATTAGCTATATGATCTGCAAGTTGATTTCCTTCCCGTAATATGTGTTGATAAATGTACTCTTTTTGCTACATGTTTTCTCTTATTTCAGCTATTATGTTAGCAATACACCATGGTATCATCCATTCTCCTTGTAATATCTTCCATAAAAGCATAGAATCTGTTTGAATAACTATTTTGTTGTGTCCAGCTTTTCTACAATGCTTTGGTTGCTTCCAATATAGCTTTAGCCTCTGCCACTGTGTTAGTTGTATCTGCAATAACCTTGGTTGCTTCCAATATAGCTTTAGCCTCTGCCACTGTGTTAGTTGTATCTGCAATAACCTTACCTTCTGCCCAAATTAAGTCTCTTTTATCATCTATAAGGAAAAATGCATATGAGCTTAATCTTGGATTTCCTTTGGACGCCCCATCTATGTTGGTGGCAACTCCCATAACACCTTTTTCCAAATTAGTTTAGGTACGTATTGATATAACCAGTTAAGTATGCTTGACCAGCTTGTCAAGTATGACATTTGAGGCATATTTACTTGGCACCACATCTGTAGATTTCTTGTTATATTATGTATGATTTTCATTGTTGAGGTCTTCTTTCCCTCATATTTCTTCCTGTTTCTCGATTTCCGTAGCTCTCATATAATGAAGCTAGGGACTGCTCTATATATCAATCTTCTGTCCATTTTATTCTCAGGGTCCCACCTTAGCATAATTATTTCCTTTACATGAAGACCGACCTGCAAAGGAATAAAAATAGGACCACATCCTGTTAGCTAAAAAGGAATTCAGGAAGACATGAGAGAACGTCTCCTGATCTGGATTATCACAACACCAACATCTTAATGAACCCTGAACTCCCCATCTTCTTAATCTATCATCTACAGGCACCATGAATTTCCACAACCTCCACATAAAGAAAGTCATTTTAAATGGTATCCCTTTGCTCCAAATCCACTTATAAACAATGTTCTCCTCTTCTTTAGGCTGTATATATTTTCAAGCCGACTTTACAGTAAACTCCCCTTTAGAATTCATCATCTAGTAAGCTACTCCTCCCTTGATGGATTAATATTATCTTTGATATGCTTGGACACCTCTTCTGGAAAACACCTGTTTAAGCTTTGTTCATCCCATAACTCATTCCTGGCTAACTCTATCACATTGAGACATTATATTCCCATACCCTATTATTTTCCATTACTGTGTACAAATCTCCCAGACTTATCCAATTATTATGCCATACCTTAATTAATCCCTCTTTGATATTCCAGACTATTTGATGTTTTATAAGTTCCCTAGCTTCCAACATCTTTTTCCCTATTTTTGATCCACCACTACCTTTCCTCCACATGACCTCATTAAAATTAGAGGTCTTACGATATTTGTTATTCATGTACTCCTTCCAGGTTGAGCTTGTAGTTCTATACTTCAACCATAGTTTATAGAAATACTGTCATCCAGATATCCTTCATTAATCTAAAACCTAGTCTGCCCTCCCCTACCGGAAGACATAACTTATCCCAGCTAGCCCAATGTCTTCCTCTGCCTCCAATACAACTACTCCAAAAATATTGTGCCATCATTTTTTGAATGTGATTAAGGACATAACTTAGAAGGTTCATCACGGATAAATAATGCATTGGAGTACTCTGTAGTACATGTTTAATTAAAATAGCTCCTCCTCCATAAGATAAAAATTTACCCTTCCATGCCTGCAATTTATTCCCCAATTTATGAATCATTTGCTGGAAATATAACTTTTGCTTCCTCTCGTAGAAAATTGGGCACCCTAAGTATGTGAAAGGAAAGTCTTTCCTTAATATTCCAGTGCCTATTTTTGCAAGAATTGCATCACCTCCTGATACACTATGATGGAGATATATAGCACTTTTCTCTTTGTTAACTTTTTGTCCTGATGTCTCTTCATACTTTTGCAAAACATCTGTAACCATTTTCATAGTCCGTACTTTCTCTTTACATGGGATAATCATGTCATCTGCAAAAGCCAAATGATTTAATCTCGGACATCCTCTAGGCATCCCAAATGATTTAAAATTTTTATCTTTTAATAACTCATTTAGAGATCTTGATAAAACCTCAACTACCAGGATGAACAATGTCGGTGACAAGGGATCTCCCTATTTTAGACCCCTAGAAGATTTAAAAAATCACTTTGGCTGTCCATTCAACAAAATTGTATACTAGTTATTACCAATTAGTCTATAGACCATGTCTATAATTCTTTCCCCAAACCCAATTTTCCGTAGCATCTTTGTTAAGAATAACCATCGCACTCTATCATATGCCTTCATCATATCTAGCTTGATCACCAAATTGGGTGGTTGACCTCTCTTTCTAATTTTTGAGATAATCTCTTGCACCAATAAGACATTCTTTGCTATGCTACTTCCTTAAACAAAACTTGCTTGTTCTGGTGAAATAATTAATGGTACTACCTCTTTAATCCTATCGTGAATAATTCTTGAGAATATCTTATTAACAAAATTACTTAACGAAATTGGTCTCATGTCTGAAAAGGTATTCACTATCAATTTTTTGGGCAAGAGTACCAAATTCGTGTGGGTAATATATCTAGGTAGTTCTTCACCTCCGAAAAAAGCCTTAACCATATTATGTTTATCCTCTCCTACGATCTCCCATGTGTGTTGATAAAAGGCTCCTGTCATTCCATCTGGTCCACCTGCACTATCTTTATTCAACCCCATAAATGCATTTTTAACTTCTTCATTGTTGGACTAGCTTGCATCTTCTCATTTAATTCCTTTGTTATAACCACAAGAAGCTTTTCTAATATTTCAAATTCTTCAGCATCAGCCTACTTTCTAAATTGTTTCTAATAAAATCCCACTACAGCTTCCGCAATTTTCTCCTTATTTTCTAGCCATTCGCCATCTTCATTTTGAATTTTTGTAATTCAAAGTCTACTTCTTCTTCCTTTGACAATAGTGTGGAAGAATTTGGTATTTCTTTCTCCATCTTTGAACCATTGCATGCATGCCTTTTGCTTCCAAAATTCTTCCTCTTTAACCATAAACTTCCGCAATTTTGCTTGATCCTTCTGTAGTTGCTCCCTGCTATAACCTGTAGGATTTTCTTTAAATTGCATCTCCTTCACTTTAATAATATCCTGCAATGTACGAATCTCCTAAAAATATTCCTAATTGTTTCTTTATTCCATTCCCTCGAAGCTTTTTTTTTTTTAACATTTTTCAGCTTGTGATGAAATACACTGAAAGGATTGCCTATAAAGTCTGATCTCCAATGTTGTCTCACTACCTCCATAAAGGATTCCTCTTTCAGCCAAAAATTTAAAAATTTGAAAGGCTTCACCACCTCTTCCTCCTCCAATTTAAAATTTATCAAAAATGGAGCATAATCTGAACCATTTCTGATTAAATATTCTACTTCCATCACAGGGAATAAGTCCCGAAGCTTCTCATCACACATGACCTCGTCCAATTTTTCAAAAATGCATTCCTCATCTGTTCTCTCATTTCACCATGTATATTTACTCCCCTTAAAATCCAAATCCTCCAAATTACACATATTAATGCAATGGTTAAAATCTCTCACTTCTGCTTCTAAGACTGGTCTCCCTCCTAATTTTTCTTCTTCCTTACTAATAACATGAAAGTCCCCTACCACTAGCCAAGGGTAAGTTAGATCTCTTGATATGTCAAACATAGATTCCCATAAAACCAATCTCTCTTTCTGTGTACCTTTTGCATATGCCATTGAGATCATTACCTCTATACCTTCACCTGGGCTCTTGACTTTAATAGTAAGCATTTGTTCTTCATCTCTAATTATAGAATATTCCATAATTTCATCAATAAATTTTTATATTTTATTATTAGTATTTACGACTACATGCTTCATACCTAGCTTTCTCCTGAAAAGCTCTAATTTTTTATTATCTTCGAAGGGTTCCTTGAGCCCAACAAAATAAAATTGGTATCTTTTGTCTAAGTTAACTAGTCTTGTAAATGCTTTTTGAGAATTTACCGACTTGATATTTCATATCAATGCCTTCATAGACACTTTGGATTTTTAATGATAGTTCTTTTTTAGTGTCTTGATGTTTCCTGTGCTAATAAAGTCTCTCCCTCACTCTGCTTCCTTGATTTATTGAGGCTCTCTTTCAGTTTCCCTTATCCTTAGGAGATAAATCCCCATCAACAACAACTTTGTCTATATTATGTTCCAAATTACCTTCTGGCTTTTGTTCTTTCTCATGCTCTAATTCTTCTACCTTCTCCATAAATTCATCCATTGCTGCTAGTGGAGTAATTTCTTCATTGTTTGTGTTCACTAACACTATTGTCGTACTTATCCCGCTCTTCCTCCTCATTATTCATACCCATGTTATCTTCTTTATCCAACTGATCATCTTTATGCTCTTCCTCTTCATGTGCTTTGTCCTTTTCCTTTTGTAAATTTTTTGATACATCGGCACTTTTCCTCTCTTTGTCTGCTCCTCCTTGCTTCTTGTTAGAATTTATGTTCACCCATTCCTTGGTACTTCCTATAGTATCTTCCATTATCTTAGCTTGTTCTTCTTTTTCTTCGTCTCTTAACGCTTCAAAAGAATTTTTGTTCTCAATAGAATTATCTTCTCCTAGCTGCTCCAGCTCATCCTTTTTCTTTTTATTGATGCCCTTGACTATCCACTCTTGTTTTTTCTTTATTTCTGCCCCTTCTCTCCTTCCTTGTTTTGTTCCATCTTCTTCCCTTTGTATGTAACACCATCTTCCATCTGTTTGTTGGTTTCCTTTTTTTTTCATACAATTCCGGATGGGTTGACCAACAATTTCTTTCCTCGTGTCTTTGAAGACAACATTCTTTAGGCATATAATCATATTGCACTTTTATCCATTTAAATTTTGTGTCTCCCGTATCATCATCATCTTCCATAATGCTCACTCGTTGTGAGTGTATAGCAGCCAGGTTCACCTTTATTTTAACCTTTGTACAGCTAAGTCTTGTCTAATTCTTTGTAGCCATATTTGTCAGAGGCTTCCCTACTGCTGCTGCTATCGAAAAGATTGCTTCCTTTGCAAAAACGTTAGGGGGTAGATGTTGAAACGATATCCAGGCGGCCCCAATTGTTGTTTCAACATCCGGTTCAAACCAAGGATCCCACTTAGGGGTTCTCATCTGCCAGTACTTCTCCCTTGCACGAATTTGAAAAACAGTTATAGAAAGCAGGTGAACATAATCTTCTATATTTGTAAGCCTAATCAGTATGTGTCTGTTGTCTAGGACTCCAATCGTACATTCGCTTTTCATCCCGCATTATCCTGGAATAGCCTTCCTCAATTCCTTAATATCCGGCTTCCCATATGAAAATTTCCCTATAATTGCAAATTGAAAATTTTCTTAAATTACTAACGAATGACTTCAGATGCCTTCCAAGTTATGTTTGGTTCTCCATATAACATAACAACAGGTTTCCTCGGCACCACCGTAACAGGTGATTTTGAAAAACTGATTTTAATACGTGTGCGTGGAGTTGAGGATTTTTTGCTTCATTTTTTTCATATTCACCATCATAGCACCGCTTAATGGTGGGAATTCTCCGGTGGGAAAAGTGATAGTCGCCTACATGCCTTTCCCTTAATGCTTGCTTTTGAATCCACTATACTCCTCCTCCCGATTGCAGCGTCTATTAGGCGGTTTGACCTTCCTCCTCTTCATCATCCCCAATAGATACCTGATCATGGCCTTACTGAGATTTTGGGACCCTGCCAAGATAGTCTTCAAATTCAAGGACTTTGAATTGACCCCCACCATAGAGGAAATTGGTGAGTTCACTGAACTAAGCTACCGCAAACGACGTATGATTATTCCCCACAAGATATCAGCCAGGAAATTTCTCAGGTCTTTGGGACTAAGATATAATCCAAAGTTGGCCTCCCTCGACTTTGACTGGATCTCTTTGGACATTTTGTACTCCCGTTTCGGTCATAAGGATGGGCATAAGAACTTCAATGAAGAATTCGCTTGCTCTGCTGAGAAATGGGAAAAGTATCGCATCAACGCCTTCACCCTCGCTTTGTGGGGCACGGTGGTGTTTCCTAGGGAAGGAGGCAAGATTGATACTGCTTTGAGTTCTGTGGCCCGAACATTGGCCAGAGGGATAGATCATGCCAACATAACTCTGGTGCCAATGATTGTTGCAGAAATGACGAGGGCACTGTCTAGATGTGCTAGGGGCAAAAGGTTCTTCGAGGGGTGCAATATACTGTTACAAATATGGGTGATCGAACACTTCAACCAACGACTGGCCTTATTCGACAGTCTAGATGGGATGGGGAACAAGATTCAGACTCATGTAAGGAGAACCTCTAGATTCAATGCTCCACGAGAAGCAGGGGAATGGTACGTTTTTCTGAAGAAACTCTCCGGGTATCAGATTCAATGGAAATACAGTTGGCTGCGCATCCAACGTGCCAAAGTGAGGGGTGATGAACTTTACTATATCGAACTCATCGGTCTAAAAGGGGTGCAACCATATGCTCCACTACGGGTTCTTCGTCAGTTCGGGTTGATCCAGGTGATTCCGCTCCGCTCTAACATAATCTTATCGGAGTCTGACTTTGGAGAGGGAATTCCACAAGTCCAAGACATAATGGGAAGATGGGAAAGGACCATCGATGTCGAAGTCCAAGACCCCCTCCCCTATTGCACGCCAGAGTATTATGTTTGGATCTTGGAAGATGCTGAAAGGTTGGACCTTGATTATGGTGGGCGTCCTGGCTTCGAAGATTTGGAAGAGAAAGCTTGGGCTCGCAACCTACTCAACAGAGACTATGGCATCACTCCAGAGATGAGACAGCAAATCGTCCCTACTTATGGAGAGCTCCATGAATGAAGACTTTAGTTCTGTTCTAGTTATTTCCCCTATGATAACCTTGCACCCCTTAGGCTTTTACTTAATGTAAACTCATTATGATGTATTAGTTTAATTTTCTGAATAAAACAAAAGAAATTTTGTCGTTTTTATCTATGCTAACTCTAAACTCCAATTCACAAATTATGGCTTGAATTAATTATCGCGAATCACTTGCTTGTCGTATTAGGCCTACCTCTGGCTCAGTGAGGTCCCTTGCATTTTAGGACGATTATTTTGTTGAATTAAATGTTTATTATTATTATTACCCTAACCTCTAACAAGACTTTGCTGGTTTTGTTGTTTTGTTTTTCCCCTTCCCAGGGTTGATCTGTCCGTACATTCTGGCCTACTACACCAGATCGAAAGGGGCTCCTCCTCCTCCTCCGCCACTCCAAAATCTGAACAAGAAGAAGGGTAAGATGGCCGATGACAACAGCAGCAACGAGAACTCCGACAGGGGGGCTCACTCCACTGACTTGGTCCTAAGGTTAGAAAGGAAGATTTTGGAACTTGAAGAGGAAATGGCTAGCATGCGAAACTTGGCTAGGCTGTCCATTTCTCTCGGCACCCCTTTTGGGGATAACATGGAGGAACAAATCAATACTACTCAAACCACATTGCCAATTACACAACCTACTCCTCAAATACAACCTAACCCCACTAGCTTGCCACCCACAAATGCCCAACCTCTAAATTACCATTTCCAAAACCCGCACCATGCAGGCCCTTCCGAGCCAACCCCGCACCCTTTAAATACTAGCCCCATCCCAAATATGCCTCCCAAACCTACCGTTAATACCACATACACCCATGCTCCAGGAAATTACTACCAAAATCCAATATTCGTGGAAACCGCTCCCTATACCCACGAATACCATGAATCAGAATCCTCCCAAAAGGATATGCTGATTAAGTCCATGGCCGAGAAATTGGACAGCTTCACCAATCGCTTGCAGCAAGTCGAGTCCAGCAAGTGGGTGGTTGGGTTGAATTACGAAGACCTATGCATACATCCCGATGTGGAGCTGCCGGAGGGATATAAGCCTCCCAAATTTGAGTTGTTCAATGGCATCAGAGATCCTAAAGCCCACCTACGCATGTACTGCGACAAACTTGCTGGGGTAGGAAGAGATGAAAGGATTAGGATGAAGCTATTCATGAGAAGTCTTACGGGGGAAGCTCTTACCTGGTACATCGACCAAGATGCCCGAAAATGGTCGAATTGGGTAGACATGGCCTCCGACTTCATGGATCGATTCGGGTTCAACATAGAAAATGCACCTGATTAGTTCTACATCCAAAACTTGAAGAAAAAGCCCGGTGAGACCTTCAGAGATTATGCCGTAAGATGGAGGCCTGACGCTGCCAGAGCCAGGCCTCCCATGGACGAGGCCCAGATGAAGGACTATTTCATTCGGCGCAGGAGCCTCAATATTATGACAGGATGATGCTGGTCGCAGAGAAAAGTTTTGCCGACATCATCAAACTCGGTGAGAGAATTGAAGAAGGTATCAAGAATGGTACCATTATCAATTTGGAAGCCCTACAGGCTACCAACAAGGCATTACAATTGGGAAGCTTGCCCGAGAACAGGAAGAAAAAGGAAGTGGGTGCGGTCATGTTGGCGCACAAAAGCCCCATTAAGCCACAAATCCTAATCTCACCCCTCCCTCACTATCCCACATCACCTTATCCTATGCCTTACCCTCCTTACCCAGCATATAATCCTTACCAAGCTCCACCTCACAAATACCAACAACCGGCATACCCCGTTTACAACACCCAACCAACTTACTACCAAACTCCTTCACCACCACCACTATCTTCTCGACAACCAAATTACAGAAACTGTCCCAATTTCGAAAGAAGGCCCACAAAATCCTACATTCCCCTGGCTGAACCTATCGCCCAGCTCTATGAAAGACTGAAAGCAGCCGGGTACATAACACCAATCCCAGCTCTACCCGTTGATACCCAAGCCAAATGGTATGACCCCAACAAGGTATGCGCCTACCATTCGGGAATGAAAGGACATACCACAGAGGTCTGTCGATCCCTACGAGATAAAATCCAGAAACTCATAGACACCAAAACCATACAGCTCAAAGAACCCGCGCCCAACGTGTCCAATAACCCACTTCCTAATCATCAGGTGAACATGCTGGAAGTTGAAGAATCAGCAGGTACACAGGGGCCCATATGGTTGGTAGGGCGAGATGAGTTAGTTGCAGTGATAACTCAAACGCCTTTCGTGGTACAAGGGCGCATACTATTTGAGTAGAAGTTGCCACGCCCAAGCTTCCTTTTGTGGTCACAATGGCCCCCCAGAAAAGCTTCGACACACATGTTATTCCCTGGAGCTATGACAAGGGAAAAGCAGCGGTAGAAGAGAACGATGTTGTCCAGGGGGAAATTCACTCCGAACAGACAAACAACTCCAAACGCATGACACAAGGTAGTTCAAGCGGAACCAAGCCCCCTATCATAGAAGTGGAAGAAGGTGGGGAGGGGAAAAGGATACAAACCCAGGAGCACCCCGTCTCAGGTCAATTGAGTAAGGGATCCTCTCAGGTCTCCATCATGTCCCTCTTACAGACTTCGGAGCCTCATCAGGAGGCATTGATGAGAGTGCTGAGTGAGGCTTATGTTCCGTCCAACATCACTGAAGGAGAGATGGCCCACATGGTGGGGCAGGTATTTGAAGCTTATAAGATATCCTTCCACGAAGATGAACTCCCGGTTGAAGGGACCACTCACAATCGAGCTCTTTACATCACCACCAGGTACCAGGACAAAATGATTACCAAGGCCTTGGTTGATCCGGGTTATGGGTTAAATATTTGTCCACTCAACACTATCACAAGGCTAGGCGTGGAGTTGGCAAGGATTCAGAATTACTAGATGAACGTGAAAGCCTTTGATGGATCCCAAAGGGACACGATAGGGGAGATCACTTGGACATGACCATTCGTCCGGCCACCTTCCCCATTGCATTCCAGGTAATGGACATCCCAGCTTCCTACAACTTATTGTTGGGGCGCCCGTGGATTCACATGGCTGGAGCAGTGCCATCCACCCTCCATCAGTGCCTAAAGTTCGAATGGGAACATGAAGAAGTGGTAGTGCATGGGGAGAAGGGATATCCTGTCTATGCCGTTGAAGGACAGAGTTGTATGGACGGAGGAATGTTTCACACCGTGGAGCTAGTAGGAGGCATCGAGCCAAAGCCATGGTACAGTCAGAAGGTCCTGAGCATGCTGTTATGGCTAGGCTATGAACCAGGCATGGGATTGGGGGCCAAACTCCAAGGTATTCCCGACCCAATTTCTCTTCCTTCCAAAAATGATACTATGGGTTTGGGGTATGAAGGAGAAATGCCCATGAGGAGGGAAAGGCTGGAACGTCCTATCCCATCACTATATCAGAATTTCCAGTCCGCAGGGTTTCTCAGGAGCGACCTAAAGAGGGAAGAGGAAGAGTTGCTGGAAAGTGTGAGGAATTTATTCATCACAGAAGACTTTTCTTCTAGGGCAAGAGGAGATCCGATAGAGGCAGACATGGAAGAAGAAGAAGAAGTGCGGGTGATGGATGTGATGAGCATAATGCAGAGCTCGGGTTATGAACCAGGAAAGGGCTTGGGAGCCAGGTTGCAAGGGATCACAGAGCCCATACAACCTTTGCACCACTCTACCACATTTGGTCGGGGATACACTTACACCATAGAAGAGTATCTCGACTGGGAGCCACTGCCAGTAGGGTGCTACTATCCTCTACCAAGTCCCTTACCACTGTTGAGCCAGACTTTCCAATCCACTGGGTTTTTGAATGATGATGTCAATGGCTTGCTGAATGGGTTGCAAGGTCTGTCCCTGTCAGAAGACGAGGAAGGAAGCTGTAACGTCATAATCCACGAGGAGGAGGAGAAAGCCCCAGTGCAGAAGGGAGCTACAGAGGACTTCATCAGCCGTTGGACCACTACCCCATCCAGACCACGTCGGGCATTTGGGTGGAAACGGAAATTGTCACCAACTCATTATGTTTTCAAATAAAGACTTTTTAATTAAGATTTCAATGTTTTACTTATGCCATTATTAGGACAAATTTTGATTATGAATAAAACTTTCATTCATTTCATGATGATGTCATTTTATGTTTACTTTGTTGTTTTCTTTCAGAAAAATTACTTTTAATAATGTTGAAACTGAGATTGTGGCACATAATGAGACTATCCAACACGACATAGCTGAGACAGAGGCAACAGATAAAAATTGTGAAGAGGTTGCTAGGAAGATCAAAGAATTTGAGGAAAAGCCGAAAGCAAATTTAGAAGAAACAGAAACAGTGAATCTGGGTGATGATGAAACAATCCAAGAAACAAGAATCAGTGTTCACATGACCGAGGAAAAGAAAAGGGAATACATCAGATTCTTGAAAAAGAACAAGGACGTCTTTGCTTGGTCCTACGCAAATATGATAGGGTTGAGCACTTCAATAGTGGCCCATCGATTGCCTACCGATCCGTCTTGCCCGCCAGTGAAGCAGAAGCTCAGTAAATACAAGCCTGATTTGAGTCTTGAAATCAAGGAAGAAGTATCAAAACAGTGGAAGCTGGAATTCTGGAAGTAACCAAGTATCCGACCTGGCTCGCCAACATTGTGCCCATGCCTAAGAAAGATGATAAGGTCAGGGTTTGCATGGATTACCGGGACCTCAACAAGGCCAGCCCTAAGGATGACTTTCCGCTCCCGAACATCCACATTTTGATAGAAAATTGCGCTAAGCATGAAACACAGTCATTTGTGGATTGCTTTGTTGGGTATCATCAAATCAAGATGCATGAGGATGACGCAGAGAAAACGGCTTTCATCACACCTTGGGGTGTCTACAATTACAAGGTAATGCCGTTCGGACTAAAGAACGCTGGGGCCACCTACATGAGAGCCATGACCACTTTGTTCCATGACATGATCCACAAAGAAATTGAGGTTTACGTGGACGATGTCATCATCAAGTCAACGAAAGGGTGTGACCATCAGGTTGATCTTCAGAAATTCTTTGATAGGCTACGAAGGTATAACTTGAAGCTAAACCCTGCAAAGTGTGCTTTTGGGGTCCCCGCAGGGAAATTATTGGGTTTTATTGTCAGTCGCCGGGGTATAGAGCTGGATCCAACAAAAATCAAGGCTATTTGTGAGCTTCCCCCTCCGAAGAGCAAGAAAGAAGTGATGAGCTTCTTGGGCAGGCTCAACTATATCAGTCGTTTCATAGCCCAATCTACCGTCATTTGTGAACCGATCCTCAAGCTACTAAAGAAGGACGCCGCTATCAAATGGACTTAGGAATGTCAAGAAGCATTTGATAAGATCAAGGACTATCTATCCAACCCTCCAGTGCTGGTTCCTCCTGAGGCGGGTCGACCTTTGCTACTATACTTATCGGTCATGGATTAGGCATTCGGGTGTGTTTTGGGACAACATGATGAAACAGGAAGGAAGGAGAAGGCGATCTACTACATGAGTAAGAAGTTCACGCCGTATGAAGCTCGGTATTCTTTGCTTGAGCGTAGTTGTTGTGCTCTGACTTGGGTGGCCCAGAAGTTGCGACATTATCTCTCAGCACACACGACGTATCTGATCTCGAGGGTGGATCCTCTGAAGTACATCTTTCAGAAACCCATGCCCACAGGTAAGTTGGCTAAATGGCAGATATTGTTGAGTGAATACGACATAGTCTATGTCACACAAAAAGCGGTGAAGGCGCAAGCACTGGCCGATCATCTGGCAGAAAACCCCGTAGACGAAGAGTAGAGGCCTCTGAAGACTTATTTTCATGATGAAGAAGTAGCTTTCATAGGAGAGGATATCTTTGAAGAATATGATGGGTGGAGGATGTTCTTCGATGGAGCCAAGAACTTTAACGGATCAGGCATTGGAGCTGTGGTGATCTCACCAACGGACCAACACTACCCGGCATCAGCAAAGCTCAGGTTTCATTGCTCCAACAACATGGCTAAATATGAAGCTTGCACCCTGGGCCTCCGACTAGGAGTTGATTTGGACGTGCAGGAGATTTTGGCAATTGGTGATTCTGATTTAGTGATCCGTCAGGCACAAGGTGAGTGGGCGATAAAGAACCGAAAACTTTTACCATATTTGGATTGCATGCAAAAGCTCTGCAAAAGATTCACTAAGGTAGAATTCAAGCATATTCCGTAACCTCAGAATGAGTTTGCAGATGCCTTGGCCACCTTGTCTTCCATGATTCGGCACCCGGATCAGAATTACATCAATCCCATCCGCATTCATCTACATGAACAACCTGCATATTGCTTTCATGTGGAGGAAGAACCGGATCAGAAATCGTGGTATGATGACATCCAGGGGTACTTGAAGAGTGGCAGCTATCCGGAGGATCCAATAAAAGTCCAAAAACGCACAATTAGGAGGCTAGCAAATCAATTCTTCTTAAACGGAGAAATCCTATATAGGACTCCTAATTTGGGTTTGCTAAGGTGCGTCGGAACTGAAGAGGCATTCAGACTTGTGGAGGAGATTCATGCAGGAACATGCGGGCCACACATGAACGGCTTTACCCTTGCAATGAAAATCCTCAAAGCAGGGTATTTTTGGTTAACAATGGAAACAGATTGCATCCGCTATGTTTAGAAATGTCACCAGTGCCAAACTCACGCAGACATGATTCGAGTTCCTCCCAACGAACTCCATGTCACTAGTTCACCCTGGTCGTTCGCAGCTTGGGGCATGGATGTCATTGGGCCTATCGAGCCAGCAGCCTCGAACGGACATCGGTTTATTTTTGTAGCAATTGACTACTTCACTAAAGGTCGAAGCTACATCTCACAAGTCCGTCACTAAGAAAGTTGTCGATGATTTCATCAAAAACAACATCATTTGCCGGTTTGGGGTCCCTGAGACGATCATCACTGACAACGGAGCCAACCTCAATAGTAATCTGATGATGGAAACTTGTGATCGGTTCAAGATCAATCATCGAAACTCCACGACATATAGGCCACAGATGAATGGAGCGGTAGAAGCCGCAAACAAAAACATCAAAAGGATATTGCGAAAAATGATTGACAATCACAGACAATGGCACGAGAAGCTACCACTTGCATTATTGGGATACTGCACCACAATTTGGACCTCCACTAGGGCAACACCGTATTTTTTGGTCTATGGGAACGAAGCGGTGATTCCTGCAGAAGTCGAGATACCATCTCTGAGGATCATTCAAGAAGCAGAGTTGAGTGACGCCGAATGGGTACAAAGCAGGTTCGAGCAGCTAGCACTAATCGACGAAAGAAGGATCAATGCCATATGTCACGGGCAACTTTACCAGAACAGGATGGCCCGGGCATTCAACAAAAAGGTCAGACCGAGATACTTCTCACCCGGACAATTAGTTTTGAAGCGGATCTTCCCAAATCAAGATGAGGCCAAAGGAAAGTTCGCACCAAATTGGCAAGGTCCATACATGGTTCACCGCGTCTTGACTGGAGGAGCACTCATACTCGCAGAAATGGACGGCGAAATCTGGCCCAAACCTATCAACACAGATGCTGTGAAAAGATACTACGTTTAGGCTTTATGTTTTGCTCTTTGTAACTGGAACTACGTCAGACCTGATTCCCGTTTAAGAGGGATACGTAGACGCTCCTATGGAGTTCGGTCTTACCATAATAAAAATTTTATTTCCCCCACTGGACCACAGACTGGGGCAGAATTTTTGAGAGGATCTCAAAAATTCTTTCAGAAAAGAGCAAAAGCAGACAAGATAACTGGGGCAGAATTTTTGAGGCCAGCTCAAAAATTCATGACAGATAGAACAAGGAAGTTGTAATTCTACATCAGGCAGCCTGAAGATCCTTACTCAGCTGAACGTTGGATTTGTCTCAAAATGTGCCACTATTAAAGGATTCATTAATAAACTATCAGTTGTTTTTCAAACGTTTCAAATATATATATAAAGTATATACACATGTATACGTTATATATATACCCCGTTTTAAATTTGAAATGCTATGCCATCCCGGCCCAAGAGAAAAGCCCCGACAAAGGTCTCGATATCAACAATCGATGAGACACACCGGGCCACGACAAAGGACAGATCAACCTCCCCCCTTTTTATAAACTGACTATTTTTCTTTGAGCGCAGATTTGACAGGCATACATCCCCGCATTGTCCGAGCAGACGACAGTATAGCAAGACAAAATATTACTTTATGCTTTGCATTGCATCGGCCCCAAATTCACACTGCACATGCTTGATAGGTATAACATAAATGAATAAATTTTGTATAGCATATGCCCAATATTCGCATTACAAAAGCCTGAGATCTGCATTCACATATGCCCGATATTCGGATTCGCATTGTGCCCGATATTTGCATTATAAATGCATTCGCATTCGCATTGTGCCCGATACTTGCATCATAAATGCCCGATATCAGCATCGCATGTGCCCCAAATTTGCATTGCATCGTGCCCGAAAATCATGCCTTGCATAACATCGGCCCGAGAATTGCATATACTTTAAAATTTGCATTGCATCGTGCCCGAAAACCATGTCTTGCATAATATTGGCCCGAAAGATTGCATATACTTTAAAACTTGCATTGCATCGTGCCCGAAGATCATGTTTTGCATAATATGCATAATTAGGCCCGAGAAATTGCATGTACCTTAAAATTTGCATTGCATCATGCCCGAAAATCATGCCTTGCATAATTTGGCCCGAGAAATTGCATGTACCTTAAAATTTGCATTGCATCGTGCTCGAAAATCATGCCTTGTATAATTTGGCCCGAAAAGTGCATAATTTGGCCCGAGAAATTGCATGTACCTTAAAATTTGCATTGCATCGTGCCCGAAAATTATGCCTTGCATAATTTGGCCCGAAAAATGCATAATATTGGCCCGAGACATTGCATATAATTCGCATTGTATTATGCTCGAAAATTTCATTTTTTTCGCACGATACTGGCCGAGATTCCTTATATGCATTGCATTGTGCCCAAAGTTATCTTTGCTTCGACCTGAGAACAGCATAACATGTCGCACCCCTAAGGCGTCATAGTCCAAAGGAAGCATTTTCATGGCCTGCGGACATCATTTCATGGGCTAGGGATTTAATTTCCGCCCATCATGCCCTTAAGACGTCATGGTCCAAAGGCGTCATGTCATCTTCATGGCCTAAGGACATCATTTCATGGCCTGGGGATTTAATTACATTCATCATGATCCAAAGGTATCATCGTCCAAGGGTATCATCCTTCATGGCCCACGGACATTATTTCATGACCCGAGGATACAATTTATGATTAACATAGCCCTAGACGTCATCCTTATCGTCTTATGGCAAAATTCATGGTCTAACAGGGAACATGCATCACGTTTTTTATTATTCCGCTATTTAATAGATATGCTCTAATCATTTTCATTTACGTAGCATTTCTTTTAACTATAAAGCCCGCGAATGTCTGAATTTCGCCATCGCTCCGCTATCGAATGCATCAAACCTCCTGTTTTTTCGACATCATAAGCATTTTCTATGCCGCGAGCATTTCAATTCAAGCTTCGAGATTCGTATGGTTTTGTTCATTTTAGGAATTTCAGTCGTTCCTAAATCCAAAACTATACACGGCCTAATTCTTGTATAACCAGAAATATGTAGGCGACTTTTAAACTGAAGTCTCGGCTGTAAACCTTTTATTTTATCCGGTCCCTTCGATAAAATTTCATCGGTCGGACAAAATTGGCTACTCCGTCAACTTTCTTTGCTCAACAATTCATCCTTCATTCCCGAGCAAAGAAGGGGCAGCTGTTGACACCCGATTTTGACCGACCCTTAACTCATTTTACGTTTTATTTATTTTGAAATGGGTATTGGCGGAAAGGAATAATTATCATTCTATATTTATTATTGTCTACAAAAAATAAACAATAAATAGTCGTTATTTTAATATTAGACGTGTGTCGTATCTCGAATCGCATCATTCAAATATTATTTTAATACATTTCTCATAGTTTGGTGTGAATTACGCAAGTCTATGATTCGACGTATTATATTTTACCCATGTTTTGTCAATAAATTCCACGTCAATTTTGGCCAAATCTTCGAAATTCTATTTCAATTTTGATCAAATTACTTGAATTTATTTCAATTCTAGCCAATTATTTGTAAACTTTTGCATTTTTAGTCCGACTTGAGCCAATTTACGCCTCAATCTTAAACTTTTCCACTTTTTGATTAGTATTAAAATCCAATTTACCAATTTGTGGCTCATTTTTAAATTCCTACACTTTTTGACTAATATTTAAATTCAATTTACTAATTGGTGGCCTAATTTTAAATTCCTACGATTTTTGGACTAGTATTTAAATCCGAATTACCAACTTGTGGCCTAATTTTTGAATTCCCATGATTTTTTACTAGTATTTAAATCAAAATTATCAATTTACGGCTAACTTCTAAATTTTTTACAATTTTGGCTATTATTTAAATCCGGGTTATCCATTTTTAACCCGGACCGACCCGAACCCACTTTCCTTTTTTATTTAAATACCCCCAAACTCTAATTGTCATTTTTTTCACCTACCAGCCGCCCTTAACTCTTCTCTTTCCTTCTCCCCCTTCTGACCGACCGCCGCCCTTTCTCTCCCTCGCCGGCAGTCGCCGGTGGTCCCTCCATGGCTGCCGGCAGTCTCCTCTCTCCCCGCTTCTCTCTACTCCACCCCGAAACACCCTTTTCTCCTCGCGAACAATCACACCAACCGACCCGTAACCCCACTACTGCAACGCCGCTGCCGGCAACGGTTGGCGCAGGCTGCACCCCTCGCCTCCACGTTGTCTCACCCCACGAAAACCCCCTTTTTTCTCCAGTCAACCACCACCTCCTCCGAACCACTGCCATGCCGCCACCAACTACCCAAAACCACCACGCCAAATCCCCCTCAGACCGAAAACACCACCCCAGGTCGCCGGCAGCCCCTTTCTCCCCCACTGCCAGCGACCAAACGCCACCCTGCTGCCGCAAAACCACCACCAAAACAGCCCCCCGCCGCCAGAAAGTCCCCCGAGACAGTACCCCCCAACTAACGGAGCCGTGGTGGAATTAAAACTAATTGATTGTTAATTCTTTAGTCACATATTCCATCGCATTACAGGATTACTACTAGCCGGCATGTTTCAGATTCGATTTTATTATCAACTGATATGTTTCTTGGCGAAATTACCTCGGGTAACTTCTCGTCCCTTCATAATTATTGATTTGTTTTGTGAAAATTGTGATATGTCTCCCTGAACCCAAATTTTATTTGGTATAAGTTTGCCTGTGGATTGTTTGAGTTATGGAGGAGAATATCAATTAGTTAGTAAAATATTGGGATTATTTTTGTAAACATAGTGAGTTATTATATGAGGTAAAGTATAGTTATTCTCCTTTTACGCACACCCTGATTTCATTTTCCTTAACTGAAAATCTGCTAAAATAATCCTAGCATAAAAAATATTAATTTACCTTAATAACGATTGGGATTACCCTTCTTCTAAGAGATTTATTGCCTTGTTTAGAATTTGACAGATTCTTACCCTTTAATTTTGGTAATTTTCACTGATTTTCCTTAATCATCTCCATTCACATAAAGGGAAATATACGTGATTGTGATTCTTGCCTTTTGTCTCATCTTTTATTTTCAATATATAAAGGGCCCTCTTCCACTCAAAAAGGGGACAAAAAAAAAAAGAGACATTTTTGAAAGCTCTGAATACTAATTGTATAAAGAAAAAACAATTAAATTCTTTCCAGCTGGTCAAGTAAAATTCTGATTTTCGGGAGCAATTCTTTTTTTCTTGAAGTAGTTGGTATGGTCTTCACTCTCTTATGTTGCTCATATATTCCTAAGTATTTGTTTGCTTAATATATTATTCCTTCATTTTATTTGGATACTACTAGCTTGCTTTAGTTTGTGCAGGTTTTTTTAAAATTTGCAACTTAGAAGGGTGTGAAGAGTCGCCTGGGGTGGGATGAATCGGAAAACCTCGAAGATTTTTCTGTTATTGACATTCTGTTTGTTTTTTTTTCGAACTAGTAATAATAATAGTGAATACGGGGATATAGTAAATGGGGGGAGGGGAACTACGTGCCAATTATTTTTTTATTCATCTTATATAGCTAATGGTCATAGGCAAATCTAGGATTAAACACAATAAAAAATAAAAATAATAATAACAAGAGACACCAGGGAATATCATGCTCAATAATATTTTTTTTCTATGTTTTAAACGTTAGATATCTCGTCTATAGGATTCATTATATCTATTTCGTAAAAATCTCGTTTGGGTTTAATGTTCCTAGAAGCATGCCCATAGTAATTTAATTTTCATTAGAAATTATGGTTAGGTCCCATTTTTACATGCCTATTATGAATTAATTAGAAATCATGTTTAGATTTCATCTTTACATGCCTACGATAATTAGAAATCATGTTTCATTTTTTTTACATACCTATAATATCTTAATTATGAAACATGCCATAGTAAAATTTCAATTAGAAAGCATGTTAGGGTGCATAGTTTTATGCTCATAATCATTTAATTTTAACCATGTTTAGGTTCAATAGGTTTTTCATTAGAAGCATGCCTATAGGATTTATTTTATTTATGTAACTTAATTATCTTCTTTTGAATTTATGTTTAAAAATTAAGGTTTTAAAGATCAAGGCTTTCAACCAAAATATTTTACTTAATGTAAATTAATGACTTACATTTTAGCACGTTATCATTTGTTTTTTTATTGAGGCTAGGTGAAACTTTATATGCTAATTGGCGTCGTTAATGTTTTTTCTACGCGAAGTCTAATTAGGAACCCTAAGTTTTGTTTTAGTCTAGAACCCACCAAAAAAGTCCAATGCCTCTTGGACATTACGAGGGACGCTAGGCATTTTTTAGGAAACGTTAGATTTCTTCATTTTCCTTTTAGTGCGCCTTTAAGTTAATTAATAATACAAACTTAAGAGGGGGGTAGGGGTAGATAGGACCTCGGAAGGGATGATATACGCTTGACCCTTTAATAGGACGGAACCTTGGTTTTCGTCCTTGGGCTTGGTAATAAACCAAGTGCGTCTGATCCGAGTACAAAAATATAATCTATTTAATTTGATTTCCTTTTCTTATATTTCTTTCATTTTTATTTAAAATAGAATAGTATATTTGTTTAACCTATTTTACCACCTAGAAACTAAATTTAGGAATTATATTAAAATAAGAGACCTTTATTTGTAACCCGCATAAATAGGAAACACGGTCGGGACCCACCTTTGCGGACCTCGAAGGATGCTTAACACCTTCCCTTCGAGGTAATTCGAGCCCTTACCCTCTCTCTGGTTAGATTAATTTTAGGCTTAGGATGGTGTCCTAATGCACCTCAAAACATTAGATGGCGATTCTTCTTTTTTTCTAAATCCCAAACGAGTCATTGCCACGACGTCGTCCAGGTTCCCGTTTCTCCGCGAGGAAAAAATGGGGCGCGACAGAGGGTATGCGTCCACTACAACTAGGGACCAGGTCCCTAATTACAGTACAAGTAAGAAACGAAGACACACAAAATTTAACATGGAAAAACTCCTTGCTCAAGAGAACAACAATCACGACCTATACAAATGGATTTTCAAACCCAACAATCCACTAAATGAATGAACAAAGTAGTCAAATGCAACACACTGTTTATTTGCCCACCCTCTCATCATTTTCACTTGCAACCTAGTTATAAGACATGAGCATCTCACCAAAACACTAGTTTACACTCTCACCAACCTAGATGAAGTTAGACCATTACTTAGGCGACTTCAACGCAACAACTTACCAAGAGTCCCACGACAATCTTGACAAAACAAATATACAATGATCAACTTTCCTTTATAGATTAGGAAGTGACCTTAAAATATCATTGTCACGCCCCGGGAGGGTACCCTTGGCGTGGCCGGCACTCAGAGACTATTGCTAGTCCCCAAGCGAACCACTTAACCTCAACACATCATTAAATCAAATAAACTCTACTGAACAGCGGAAAATATAAGTAAGTAATGGACACATCTCATCTAAAGTCTCAAAAGAATATATATAATAATAATGAAGGCTAGTAGAAAGAACTAGCTCACAATCTCAACATCAACACTCGACCATCGTCTATGAAGCCTCTATCACTAATCATGTGGTGCCAATGACAAATCCATGGCTACCCAATTCAAAATAAAGGAAATAGTCCAATCTAACTCTAAAGCATGATGAAATAAAAGCAATGGATCCTCCGGAGTAGGGGAGGCTCACCAAATCAGCTTCGAATCTCAGATCTCAACGGGGCGTCTGTCGATGATCTCTAGTACCTGCCTCTACATCATAAAATGATGCAGTCCAGAGTGGACGTCAGTACTTGGAATGTACTGGTATGCAAAATAGCTGAATGAAACAGAAACCGGTAGAAAAATATGGAAAACAACATCAAGTCAAGATAAACATCATAATCACATCAAACCGTCAGCTTGTCTATCTATGAAAGAGTAAAGCGTAGACAAGTGACACATCAATACCTCAGACTCATCATTAGTCTCAACTCATCTCATGGATCATCTCAGAGGAGTTCACCCCCCCCATCTCATCTCATCTAGACTCGGAGTAAGGTAAGAATTTTCTCGGGAGTTTCTCTTAACCGACAACACTCACTTATGAGCCAGTGAATGTACAACAATCACCCTGATGTTGCCACAGTGGTCCCAAACTTGCCAGGTAAGGAACACTGGATCCCATATCAATATACCCGACATGGAATTAAACCGAACAGATCCTCTATTACTTTCAGGGACTGTTAAACCTCGAGGGAAACCATATGTATATATGTGATGGTTTAAGCCTCTCCTACGTTTGGCGACGTAGTTAATGAGTTCGAGTGGGACTCACTCCTGCTCATTTCGGTGCTCGATACTCCTCCCGACTCAGTGCTCATAAAATCAACCTCAACCAGTCTCATAGGGATTCACTCCCCGTCAACGACTGCCAGTCTCATAGGGACCCACTCCCCGTCCACGACTGATATTTCACCGGGACCTTGGTCCTTTCATGAATTATCTCATAGGGACTTTCACCCTTTCATCAAATATCTCATAGAGATTTTAACCCTATCATCAACATCTCATAGGGACTTTAACCCTATCATCAACATCTCATCAATGACTCAAGATTGTATAACAATCATTAGGAAACAAGTGAATAAACACATCGGTAGAGTTCATTTATGGAGACTCATAAAACAATCAAGATTCCATCAACTCATCATCACAATCAACCATCTCGACTCAAGGCTTTAGACTCAATTCTCAAGTGCATTATGAATGCTTTTCAAATTAGTCATCAAGATTCCATCAACTTATCATCACAATCAACAATCTCAACTCAAGGCTCTAGTCTCAATTCTCAAGTTCAATATGCACGCTTTTCAAATTAGTCATGTAGGGTTATGAAAATTCCATGAAAGTATTTAATTTAAGAAAACAAATAGTATGATGATCATCAACATAGAAAACATGTAATTTCAAATATAATTTTCAAGAAAATCCATCAAAGAAATCATGCATGTAGACTCTTCAATCATCAATTCAACTATGACCTCTATGGGGCACATGAGAGAACAATCTCATGTTTTAGTTTAGCCTTACATACCTGGAAAGTTGATATTACAATCAAAATTTGATGAATACTCGTTTCTTGGAGAGAATCCTCGATTTCGGTAGTTCTTTTAGAGTGGAAGAACTTGGAAAGACATTGCTTGAAGGTCTTATCTTTGATTCTTGAATTTGTGACTTAGAATCTTTAGAGTTCTTGATGAAGAACCCTAATTCTTGAAAAGAAGAATCAAGGAATCCTCTCTTAGAATTCTTGAATTCGTTTTCTTGAAACCCTAGGTTATGATTTGAGATTCTATTAGGGATTCATGAATAGATGAAGAAATTTGGATTTGATAGATTGAAATTCATGAATAGTAGCTTACCTAGATGATGAATCTTGGAAGCTATCCTTAACTTGATGATTTTCTTGATGATTCTTGAGCATTTATGTCTAGGAGTGAAGGAGAGGGTTTTAATTATGAAAACTGACGTTTTATACGT
This sequence comes from Solanum rostratum, assembly GCA_029948455.1. NCBI lineage: Eukaryota > Viridiplantae > Streptophyta > Magnoliopsida > Solanales > Solanaceae > Solanum > Solanum rostratum. The sequence continues at coordinate 64,120,802 of CM057048.1, forward strand.
TTTTGGACCTTAAATAGACCCTCAAAGGGTTTAGGATAAAAGTACCCTCAAAATAAAATAAAAGGACATCGTTTAGCTTATCCAGAGAGGGTCCGCGATATGTCCGCGACGCGGAGCGGTCGCGGATCTCAGACAGCTCTGCAGGTCTTCAGTAAAATGGTCATAACTCTCTATTCCGAACTCTGATTAAGGCGAAATAAGATGCGTTGGAAAGCTAATTCAAAGATATTTAATTTGATATATTATGGGTCACCTAAATCATTATACTTTAGGAGATATGGTCATTTGAAGTTGACCCTTCTATCAACTCACACAAAAACTTAGTCGATAGAAATTCTTTGGACTCGACTTGATGTAAAAGATCATTTATCAACTCCAATTTTATTCCCACTCTAGGAAATTAACTTTAACATCTATGCTCAATTAAGAATCATCAATTAAATCCTAAATCATATGAAGGATGACCCGGTCTTAGCTTAGAAAAAAATTGGGGTGTTACATTATCCCCCTGGGATCATTCGTCCTCGAATAATGAGCAAAGATAGATATCAAGGCACGAATAAGAATCAGAACTCTTCTCAAAACTTAGTCAATCAATCAAACTATTGACTCCTCATCAATCTTTAACCATCTCCATTCAGACTCAGGAATGGACACATCAACTCAAATAGACAAATCGGTTCAGATCAAGAGTAAAGATATTATCTTAGACATTCTCACCACCAAGCACGAAAGGAACGCCGAAACTCAATCAATTTCAATCATTTGAACACCCTGACAATCAGTTTTTTTTAAACTCAGGAAAAAAGCCATCAACTCTAATCGAGAATAAGATTATTGTATAAATAAGACTTAGAGGATACTCTCATGCTTAAGTCTTCACCTCAATTGTGCTCCTTTTCATGGCACTCTACTCCATCAATTCAAGCTCATAACTTTTATTCAATTGTTTAGAAAAGAACTTAGAATGGAGTCTTAGACCTTTTTTTTATGTGCAAACGACTTGTATTGGTCGTGTACTGAGGTTAGAAGGTGTTAGGAATGGACTAAAATACCCCCAAATTTTTTTTTTGAATTTTCTGGCCTCGAAGTGACTCAGTCCGCGACGCGGACTAGTCGCGAACAACACATTTTCTGCAAAAATTTTCTGAATGAGTTTTTCCCAATCCCCAAAAAAAAGTTTTGAAAAAAACATAAGTGTCTCTCCGCGATAGTTGCGCGATGCGCCTCTGTCGCGCACCGCCACTGTTTTCGTTTGGATCAAAAAAATTATCTTTTGATCCGGTCGCTCTAAAAATCGACCGAGACCATTTTCCCACTTAATTTATTGTGCTGATCACAAATTCGGCCTCGGATTTACCATACGAGCCTTGGAAGATACGTTACGCGCATACCCTTCCTCTAGGGGTATTTTGATCATTTTACCGGGCCTTACATCATCTCCCCCTTAGCTCTCAAGGTCCTCTCTCTAAATATTTTTAAACCAATTTCCTCTACTAGGCTATGAGCATATACATTTACACGGTCAAGGAATCACTATCTACAAGAATATCTTAAACTCTTCTTTTATGATATAGTCGCATATATATAACTAGCCACTTAGACTCTTTTCAACGCTTCCATACTTAGCTCCTTTCAGTCTCTATGGAGGTCTCTCTCTATTTGCTATTTCCATGGCATACATAACTACTTCCCACAACTCTTACAATCTAACCTCTTCTTTTGCCTGCTAGAAGTGCTCCTATAAATTTAGTTGCACAAGAACTAATCTATCATGGAAAACTTGTCATCATCTATCCATAAGCCCCAATCAACTTAGTTACTAGGGATGATAAAGAATGCCTACATCAGCCTACTCCACATCGACAACTCAAATATACTATCTAGATTCTTATATCAGTCATAACTTACAGCTTCACACATCTTTACACAATCATAGATACATATCTCAAGCCTTTTTTATCTATTGAGCTATCCTTGTCTCACTCGTCTTACCTTAAGGGCACTTGTACCCTGCCCATAACATCACTTTCTCACAAATCAACGTCTTCTTCTCAAACATACAATATGGCAAGCCTCTTAGAGAAAATCTCCAATTAAGACTATCACTCTCATGATGCTATCTCTTCTTTAACACTATTTCTCAAAATTCAAGCTTCGGGTTTGGTACTAACATGTGAATCTATCACACACCTCTCTAATACCAACTTACAACTACTAGGTAAATATTTAGAGAACATAAGCCCACTAAGATCTCATAGAGAGAATATTCAATCAACACATTCCTTCCTCACAACTCAATACCACTCACCTATTCAATCATATCTTCTTATCTGACTAAGCTCATAACTCGATGAGTCTCATGAACTCTCAATTAAATATAATAAGCCTAATTTAGATCTACCACAATGAAAACACTCTTATGCCCTATTCAACATCTACACTTCACCCTTAGTAGTATGAATACTACACCACATCAACATAATTTCCTCCTAGTTTCGGCACGCTCTACCACATTGTAAAAACAACTCTTCATTTATACCTCATCATGAAGATCATAGGATATTCACGACTCTTTCATTAAACTTCTGGCAATCGACTCACCACCTTATTACTTATCTAATAAATACGTAACTCTAACTACCAGCCTCAACTCAGCCATCTCTCTTGCTATCTCGTCCCTTTCTTTCCATCATCATCCTTCTAACTCTGGGATGATTCGATTCTACTCAGGATTTAAAAGACCTCACATCTCACCCTTAAGTGGTAACATTAAACTCTTTAGAGATATAAGTTTCCTCTCTCATGGGTCACGTCAGAAGCAAGTTTTGAAAAAAAAATGGTCTGGGTACATCTAGAGCTAACTCAAATGCACGATTTATATGAGTAATAGTGCACTCTTTCTCGTCAACCAACTCCCCAAACTAATCGGCTTCCCTCTAAGCCTGGTACGGTCTCTCTATCATTCTGATTACTTCATCTCATAGGATCTCGTTCTGTACGAGTTTGAACATTACCATCTATGTCGCCTCGTGGACAAGGAATAGTCGAAACGTTTAGAGCAAAGCACGAATCATCGCAGATTTCTTAGGAAATAGCTCTATCGCACGATTCAGAATCTGAAAGAAGGGAAACTTTTCCTAAATGTCCTATAGCCTCCTGCATATGTAGTGTGGTGCACAACACACCCATAAACAAGACTCTACTAGACACGGCTTCATAGACTCCCTAGGACACTTGAACTCTGTGCTCTGATACCAAGTTTGTCATGCCCCGGGAGGGTACCCTTGGCGTGGCTGGCACTCAGAGACTATTGCTATCCTCAAGCGAACCACTTAGCCTCAACACATCATTAAATCAAATAAACTCTACTGAACAGCGAAAAATATAAGTAAGTAATGGACACATCTCATCTAAAGTCTCAAAAGAATATATATAATAATGATGAAGGCTAGTAGAAAGAACTAGCTCACAATCTCAATATCAACACTCGACCAACGTCTATGAAGTCTCTATCACTAATCATGTGGTGCCAATGACAAATCCATGGCTACCCAATTCAAAATAAAGGAAATAGTCCAATCTAACTCTAAAGCATGATGAAATAAAAGCAATGGATCCTCCGGAGTAGGGGAGGCTCACCAAATCAGCTTCGAATCTCAGATCTTCAACGGGGCGTCTGTCGATGATCTCTAGTACCTGCCTCTACATCATAAGATGATGCAGTCCAGAGTGGACGTCAGTACTTGGAATGTACTGGTATGCAAAATAGCTGAATGAAACAGAAACTGGTAGAAAAATATGGAAAACAATATCGAGTCAAGATAAACATCATAATCACATCAAACCGTCAGCTTGTCTATCTATGAAAGAGTAAAGCGTAGACAAGTGACACATCAATACCTCAGACTCATCATTAGTCTCAACTCATCTCATGGATCATCTCAGAGGAGTTCAGCCTCCCCCCCTCTCATCTCATCTCATTTAGAATCGGAGTAAGGTAAGAATTTTCCCGGGAGTTTCTCTTAAGCGACAACACTCACTTATGAGCCAGTGAATGTACAACAATCACCCTGATGTTGCCACAGTGGTCCCAAACTTGCCAGGTAAGGAACACTGGATCCCATATCAATATACCCGACATGGAATCAAACCGAACAGATCCTCTATTACTTTCAGGGACTGTTAAACCTCGAGGGAAACCATATGTATATATGTGATGGTTTAAGCCTCTCCTACGTTTAGCGACGTAGTTAATGAGTTCGAGTGGGACTCACTCCTGCTCATTTCGGTGCTCGATACTCCTCCCGACTCAGTGCTCATAAAATCAACCTCAACCAGTCTCATAGGGATTCACTCCCCGTCAACGACTGCCAGTCTCATAGGGACCCACTCCCCGTCCACGACTGATATTTCACCGAGACCTTGGTCCTTTCATCAATTATCTCATAGTGACTTTCACCTTATCATCAAATATCTCATAGGGATTTTAACCCTATCATCAACATCTCATCAATGACTCAAGATTGTATAACAATCATTAGGAAACAAGTGAATAAACACATCGGTAGAGTTCATTTATGGAGACTCATAAAACAATCAAGATTCCATCAACTCATCATCACAATCAACCATCTCGACTCAAGGCTCTAGACTCAATTCTCAAGTGCATTATGAATGTTTTTCAAATTATTCATCAAGATTCCATCAACTCATCATCACAATCAACAATCTCAACTCAAGGCTCTAGACTCAATTCTCAAGTTCAATATGCACACTTTTCAAATTAGTCATGTAGGGTTATGGAAATTCCATGAAAGTATTTAATTTAAGAAAACAAATAGTATGATGATCATCAACATAGAAAACATGTAATTTCAAATATAATTTTCAAGAAAATCCATCAAAGAAATCATGCATGTAGACTCTTCAATCATCAATTCAACTATGACCTCTATGGGGCACATGAGAGAACAATCTCATGTTTTAGTTTAGCCTTACATACCTGGAAAGTTGATATTACAATCAAAATTTGATGAATACTTGTTTCTTGGAGAGAATCCTCGATTTCGGTAGTTCTTTTAGAGTGGAAGAACTTGGAAAGACATTGCTTGAAGGTCTTATCTTTGATTCTTGAATTTGTGACTTAGAATCTTTAAAGTTCTTGATGAAGAACCCTAATTCTTGAAAAGAAGAATCAAAGAATCCTCTCTTAGAATTCTTGAATTCGTTTTCTTGAAACCCTAGGTTATGATTTGAGATTCTATTAGGGATTCATGAATAGATGAAGAAATTTGGATTTGATAGATTGAAATTCATGAATAGTAGCTTACCTAGATGATGAATCTTGGAAGCTATCCTTAACTTGATGATTTTCTTGATGATTCTTGAGCATTTATGTCTAGGAGTGAAGGAGAGGGTTTTAATTATGAAAACTGACGTTTTATACGTTTTTGGACCTTAAATAGACCCTCAAAGGGTTTAGGATAAAAGTATCCTCAAAATAAAATAAAAGGACATCGTTTAGCTTATCCAGAGAGGGTCCGCGATATTGTCCACGACGCGGAGCGGTCGCGGATCTCAGACTGCTCTGTAGGTCTTCAGTAAAATGGTCATAACTCTCTACTCCGAACTCTGATTAAGGCGAAATAAGATGCGTTGGAAAGCTAATTCAAAGATATTTAATTTGATATATTATGGGTCACCTAAATCATTATACTTTAGGAGATATGGTCATTTGAAGTTGACCCTTCTATCAACTCACACAAAAACTTAGTCGGTAGAAATTCTTTGGACTCGACTTGATGTAAAAGATCATTTATCAACTCCAATTTTATTCCCACTCTAGGAAATTAACTTTAACATCTATGCTCAATTAAGAATCATCAATTAAATCCTAAATCATATAAAGGATGACTCGGTCTTAGCTTAGAAAAAAAATTGGGGTGTTACAATCATGAACTAAATACAATATCACACTTAAAAAGAATCTATAGACTCCTTCTATCAGGTCCCTTGGAAGTAGATGTTGTATCCTTCAAGAAGTGCCAAAAGAGAACTTTAGATCTATTGAATATTCAATTTTTCATTCTCAAAAAGTTATCTTTTGTTCCTTACACATGAATCTTTTATACCCACACGAGAGGGCATGTAAGAAACCACTGGTCCTTTAGTACAATGAGGGTCAAATTTCACCAATCATGTCGACCTTATGATGTATCCCAACTCATTAACTATCATTTGAGACGTTCCTGTTTGATATCATTCCACCATCCTCGGAGCTTGTGACTTACATATACCACCATGCGAGTATTGGCGAAATTTGGGCAAGCCATGAGAGATCTGCACACAAAAACAAAGAAAATGCTCTAAACTCCATTTTACACATTTAGGCTTGAATTAATTTATCCCGTTTCACGTAGACACATAATATGAGATTTTCGTCTATAGGGTGATTGGACCCTTTAGACTTAGATATGGTGGCTACTAATGTAGATTGACCCCAAGGGTCAAACTACCTAAGGCTTATGCATGCATGACCTAGTTTTAGGGGTGGATAAAGCTCTATCTTAAGTTTTCTATAAGAGTGGGTTAGACACAGACTTGATATCCTATGTGAGAAGGCGCGTGGTCTCACAGTAGCAAAATTATCCGCTTACACCACGCTTATGCCATCTCTTTAGACACTGGTTTTGAAAAGAGGTTGTGAGAAGCGCAAAGACACAACATCACGAGAAAAGAAAAAAAGAGGGTCCCAAGTGGGAGGAAGTATGAACGGTATAACAATTAAAATTTAAGCGTAAACATTTAGCAGTTATAGCAGTTTAAGCAAGTAGTTAAAGCGATAAATAAATAAATAAAAGGGGAAAGGGAAAGGAATAAATAAATAAAAGGGGAAGGGAGGATAATGGGGGAGTTAGGGGGATAAGGAAGGGGAGTTAGCGGGATAGGGGGAAGGGAAATTAGAGAGGATAAGGGAAGGGGAGTTAGCGGGATAGGGAAGGGGGATTACAGGGGATAAGGGAAAGGGAAGTTAGAGGGATAGGGAAAGGGGAGTTAGAGGAAAGGGAAAGGGGAGTTAGAGGAGGGGGAGGGGATGTTAGAGGGGATAAGGGAAAGGAAGGGGGAATGTAAAAGAGGGAAGCATAATTAAAGGGGTACAATTAAAGGGAAAGGAAAAAAAGAAAGCGTTAGTAGAAATCATTAATGATAAACAAATAAAGTAACCCACAAAAAAAAAAAAAATTAGACACGTAATGGTAAGAGCCTAGTCCCCAGCGGAGTCGCCATTCTGTCGTGCCCCATTTTTTCAATCGCGGAGAAATGAGAACCTGGACGACGTCGTAGCAATGACTCGTTTGGGATTTAGAAAAAAAGAAGAATCGCCACCTAATGTTTTGAGGTGCATTACGACACCATCCTAAGCCTAAAATTAATCTAACCAGAGAGAGGGTAAGGACTCGAATTACCTCGAAGGGAAGGTGTTAAGCACCCTTCGAGGTCCCCAAAGGCGGGTCCCGACCATGTCTCCTATTTATGCGAGTTACAAATAAAGGTTTCTTATTTTAATATAATTCCTAAATTTAGTTTCTAGGTGGTAAAATAGGTTAAACAAATATACTAATCTATTTTAAATAAAAACGAAAGAAATATAAGAAAAAGAAATCAAATTAAATAGATTATATTTTTGTACTCGGATCAGACGCACTTGGTTTATTACCAAGCCCAAGGACGAAAACCAAGGTTCCGTCCTATTAAAGGGTCAAGCGTATATCATCCCTTCCGAGGTTCTATCTACCCCTACCCCACTCCTAAGTTTGTTTTATTAATTAACTTAAAGACGCACTAAAAGGAAAATGAAGAAATCTAACGTTTCCTAAAAAATGCCTAGCGTCCCTCCTAATGTCCAAGAGGCATTGGACTTCTATTTTAGTGGGTTCTAGACTAAAACAAAACTTAGGGTTCCTAATTAGACTTCGCGTAAAAAAACATTAACGACGCCAATTAGCATATAAAGTTTCACCTAGCCTCAATAACAAAAAAATGATAACGTGCTAAAATGTAAGTCATTTATTTACATTAAGTAAAATATTTTGGTTGAAAGCCTTGATCTTTAAAACCTTAATTTTTAAACTTAAATTCAAAAGAAGATAATTAAGCTATATAAATAAAATAAATCCTATAGGCATGCTTCTAATGAAAAACCTATTGAACCTAAACATGGTTAAAATTAAATGATTATGAGCATAAAACTCTGCACCCTAACATACTTTCTAATTGAAATTTTACTATGGCATGTTTCATAATTAAGATATTATAGGTATGTAAAGAAAATGAAACATGATTTCTAATTATCGTAGGCATGTAAAGATGAAACCTAAACATGATTTCTAATTAATTCATAATAGGCATGTAAAAATGGGACCTAACCATAATTTCTAATGAAAACTAAATTACTATGGGCATGCTTCTAGGAACATTAAACCTAAACGAGATTTTTACGAAATAGATATAACGAATCCTATAGACGGGATATCTAACGTTTAAAACATAGAAAAAAAATATTGTTGAGCATGATATTCCCTGGTGTCTCTTGTTATTATTATTTTTATTTTTTATTGTGTTTAATCCTAGATTTGCCTACGACCATTAGCTATATAAGATGAATGAAAAACAATTGGCACGTAGTTCCCCTCCCCCCATTTACTATATCCCCGTAGTCACTATTATTATTACATAGTTCGAATAAAAAAATAGAATGTCAATAACAGGAAAATCTTCGAGGTCTTCCGATTCGTCCCACCCCAGGCGACTCTTCACACCCTTCTAAGTTGCAAATTTAAAAAAAACCTGCATAAACTAAAACAAGCTAGCAGTATCCAAGTAAAATGAAGGAATAGTATATTAAGCAAACAAATACTTAGGAATATATGAGCAACATAAGAGAGTGAAGACCATACCAACTATTTCAAGAAAAAAGAATTACTCCCGAAAATCAAAATTTTACTTGACCAGCTGGAAAGAATTTAATTGCTTTTTCTTTATACAATTAGTATTCAGAGCTTTCAAAAATGTCTCTTTTTTTTTTGTCCCCTTTTTGAGTGGAAGAGGGCCCTTTATATATTGAAAATAAAAGATGAGACAAAAGGCAAGAATCACAATCACGTATATTTCCCTTTATGTGAATGGAGATGATTAAGGAAAATCAGTGAAAATTACCAAAATTAAAGGGTAAGAATCTGTCAAATTCTAAACAAGGCAATAAATCTCTTAGAAGAAGGGTAATCCCAATCGTTATTAAGGTAAATTAATATTTTTTATGCTAGGATTATTTTAGCAGATTTTCAGTTAAGGAAAATGAAATCAGGGTGTGCGTAAAAGGAGAATAACTATACTTTACCTCATATAATAACTCACTATGTTTACAAAAATAATCCCAATATTTTACTAACTAATTGATATTCTCCTCCATAGCTCAAACAATCCACAGGCAAACTTATACCAAATAGAATTTGGGTTCAGGGAGACGTATCACAATTTTCACAAAATAAATCAATAATTATGAAGGGACGAGAAGTTAACAAAGGTAATTTCGCCAAGAAACATATCAGTTGATAATAAAATCGAATCCAAAACGTGTCGGCTAGTAGTAATCCCGTAATGCGATGGAATATGTGACTAAAGAATTAACAATCAATTAGTTTTAATTCCGCCACGGCTCCGTTAGTTGGGGGGTTCTGTCTCGGGGGACTTTCTGGCGGCGGGGGGCTGTTTTGGTGGTGGTTTTGCGGCAGCAGGGTGGCGTTTGGTCGCTGGCAGTGGGGGAGAAAGGGGCTGCCGGCGACCTGGGGTGGTGTTTCGGGGCTGAGGGGGATTTGGCGTGGTGGTTTTGGGTAGTTGGTGGCGGCATGGCAGTGGTTCGGAGGAGGTGGTGGTTGACTGGAGAAAAAAGGGGGTTTTCGTGGGGTGAGACGACATGGAGGCGAGGGGTGCAGCCTGCCGGTAGCCATGGAGCGACCACTGCGACTGCCGGCGAGGGAGAGAAAGGGCCGCGGTCGGTCGGAAGGGGGAGAAGGAAAGAGAAGAGTTAAGGGCGGCTAGTAGGTGAAAAAAAATGACAATTAGGGTTTGGGGGTACTAAAATAAAAAAGGAAAGTGGGTTCGGGTCGGTCCGGGTTAAAAATGGGTAACCCGGATTTAAATAATAGCCAAAATTGTAAAAAATTTAGAAATTAGCCGTAAATTGATAATTTTGATTTAAATACTAGTCAAACATCATGGGAATTTAAAAATTAGGCCAAAAGTTGGTAATTCGAATTTAAATACTAGTCCAAAAATCATAGAAATTTAAAATTATGCCACCAATTGGTAAATTGAATTTAAATATTAGTAAAAAAGTGTAGGAATTTAAAAATGAGCCATAAATTGGTAAATTGGATTTTAATACTAATTAAAAAGTGTAAAAGTTTAAGATTGAGGCGTAAATTGGCTCAAGTCGGATTAAAAATGCAAAATTTTACAAATAATTGGCTAGAATTGAAATAAATTCAAGTAATTTGATCAAAATTGAAATAGGATTTCGAAGATTTGGCCAAAATTGACGTGGAATTTATTGAACAAAATATGGGTAAAATATAATACAACGAATCATAGACTTGCGTAATTCACACCAAACTATGAGAAATGTATTAAAATAATATTTGAATGACGCGATTTGAGATACGACACACGTCTAATATTAAAATAACGATTATTTGTTGTTTATTTTTTGTAGATAATAATAAATATAGAATGACAATTATTCCTTTCCGCCAATACCCATTTTAAAATAAATAAAACGTAAAATGAGTTAAGGGTCGGTCAAAATCGGGTGTCAACAACAATTATTTTATTATATATATATATGTGATAATTTATTTTATTACTATGACAAAAATGTTGAGATAATCCAAGAACTACCTAATACTTCTAATCAAACATGGGATAAAATAATTTTATATTTTATTTTGAAATTGTTATACTTTATACCTCACAACGACTCTTTAGTACTATATAAAGTATATTGTATATTAATTTAATACTATTTTTTGTTTTAATTAATATTATGGTTCTTCTCCATAACTTGTCTCATAAGACGATAATTTTTTTAAATTTTAATATATTTTTTCGTTTTAAATTAATTTTGTTCTTTAGTCTTTTTGAATATTAAAAAAATTTATAATTAATAACTTAAAATATTTAAATTTTAAAAGACATAAAAAAATTGATTAAATTTTGATTTTTATTGGTGCCATATAAATTGGGATAGAAAATTAATATATAACTGAAAATAACATTAAAAAAAAAAATACTATAACTCATAATAATTACTCTAATAATTTAAAATATTTAAAATCATTACAAATTTTGGATGATTCTCCAAATTTCAATTATGTCACATAAATTAAGATTAAGAGTAACATGTACAAGGTTCGTGATGGCATGAATTCCATATCTAGTAGCTATATAAGAGACAAAGAAACACATACTATTGGATAACATGTCCGCTTGAGCTATATTCTTTCGAGCCAAAAGAGGATCCCACTCCAAATAGTAAATGTTTCTCTTTTAATTTATTTGTCTTTCTTCTCTACTTCGTTATATATTTAAAAATCATGTTAAAAGTATTATAAATCACAATAAATAATAAGTTAAAATATTCTACTATACATTTGAAAATTACGTGAAAAATATAATAAACCACAATTATTAACAACTTAAAATATTCAATTATATATTTAAAATTACATAAAAAGTGTTATAATATAATAATTAATGGCATAAATTATTTTTAAAAAATATAAAAAGTTGATTGATTTTCGAAATTATGGGTGCAACATAAATTGAATAGATGGAATGATATATATTATTTAAAAATTACGGTCAACTTACTACCTATTGCCATGGTTTTATCTTTTGGCTCCATAGACGAAATTCAGAGGCTGAAAAGCACATAGCTATTGAACGACATATCTGCTTGAATGGTGTGTTTTCAAGCCAAAGGTGGACCATACTCCAAAAAATTGACTTTTTTCGATTTAATTTATTTGTCTTTGTTTATTTTTTAACATATTTAAAAATTATCTTTAAGATAATATAAATCATAACAACTAACAACTTAAAATACTTTATTATGTATTTAAAAATAATGAAAAAGATAAAATTAAGTGAAAAATTATAATAATCACAATAACTAACAACTTAAAGTATTATATTGTACATTTAAAATTACATAAAAAGTTCTATATATCATAATAATTTAATGAGTTAAAATATTTTTAAAATATTTTAGAAAAAACTTTGGTAGAGTTTTGAAATTCTAAAGGTGCAACATAAACTGGAACAAGATGAAATGATATATATTATTTAAAATACATAAAAGGTACTATTAGTTATAATAATTAACAATTAAAAATCTTTAAACTTTATATAAGAAATTTGGTTGACTCTGATTTTAACGACCCTAGTTGCTAGTGATATTATTCGCTTTGGGCCTAGGCTGCACGGCTTCAAAACGCGTCACTAGTAGGTAAGACTTGTTCACTTATATACCCAACATATCTCCTGTATTTTGCCAATATGGACTTCTCATCTTAAGATGGGTTGTCACATACACCCCCTTTATGGACTCAACGTCCTCACTGAAGTTTGCCCCACCGTATAGGATTCGCCTAGACTCAGCACTAAAGTTTGCTCTACCTCACAGGGATTCGCCTAAACTCAGTTGTACTCTAGCCCACATCGACAAGGCTGACACAAGAGTGAATCTGATACCATCTGTGACGGTCCAGCCCACTAGTGATATTATCCGCTTTGGGCCTAGGCCCTCAGGGTTTTAAAACGCGCCACTAGTAGGTAAAATTTGTTTACTTATATACCCAGCATCTCTCCTGTATTTTGTCAATGTGGACTTCTTATGTTAAGATGGGTTGTTACATATACCCCTCTATGGACTCAGCGTCCTCGCTGAGGTTTGCCCCCACCTATGAGATTCACCTAGATTCAACAGTAAGGTTTGCCCCGCACCGGGATTCGCCTAAACTCAATTGAACTTTAGCCCCACATCGACAAGGTTGATACAAGGGTGACTCTGATACCATCTGTAATGACCCAGCCCGCTAGTGATATTGTTCGCTTTGTGCCTAGGCCCCCACGGCTTTAAAACGCTCATTAGTAGATAAGACTTATTTACTTATATACCCAATCCTGTGTTTTGCTGATGTGAACTTTTCATCTTAAGATGAGTTGTTGCACTCACGATATGTCCCCCAGTTGTACCTTAATAACACACCTGCTGTACATTCAGGCTCTAAGTAGAGTTGTATGGCTTGAGTTTTACTAGAACTAGTCATTACAACTCGGAAATTACATTTTCACATTTGCTTTATCATATTGACTCAATGTACTTACAAGAAATTCAGACAATTTTGCAACTGAAAGAAACAAAACGAAGTATGGTTTTCTAACATGAGAGTTTTTACATTCTTTTTTTTTTGTCGCTCTCCATATTGGTGTTGCTACAAATATGCAAAAAGCATTCTATTCCAAGTATCAGGAACTCCAGGCAAACACCAATGTATACAATCTGCAAAATGCAATGGATCTGCTTTCTGCTTATCAGTTAACAATTTGCCTCCTAACTCACCGTAAACTGATGCATGTCCATCGATTCTGTGCTCAGATAATTGTGTGATGTTCAGAACTGTAACAGGAACTTTCATCCTTCCTATTACATCAACTACTGCCTTCATCATATCTGTGTTCGAACCAACTCCCCAGTGCCCCTTCTTCATCACTGGTCTTGTCTCATTGAAACACTTGATACCATTCATATTCCCCCAATCTTCATTTCTGAAATTTGGAAAAATGCTGCACTGAGTTTTGAGCTCAAACAAGTTGTAACAATGTTTTCTATCAGGATATAACTCTTCTGCTATACGGAATATCTTAATTTTAGCCTCCATTATACTTTGTAGAGATTCACATCCTTACAATGGACAAATCGTCTCGAATTTTGACTTAAATGGAACTTCACCATGGACGGTAAATTCCATGAGGGAAAATACTTCAGAAAAAAGTACAAATGTGTCTCTCTACTTTTATCAATGGATTAAACCATTATACTTAGGTAAGGGCAAATATGAGACGACTAGCTAACAACAAGGGTATGAATAATGAGTTCCCTCGGAGTATAATGTAGGGTAAAACTCAGACAAAGTTTTTGACCCTTTCCTCTTTAAGTTATGTTTACTCGGTGTATATTAACCCGTTGCCCATTAGCAGGTAATGTGAGTCATTTCGGGACTTGAAAATACTTCAGAAGCGTACCTTTGGTGTGTAGGTGACATGGTGGTAAAGAACACCTTTGTTTTGTTAGTATCAATTGTTGAATCAATCCAATTTGCCCATGTCCTCAATGCTAGCTTGTAAGAAACAGCAGTATCAAATTCTTCATAACCCTCTTCTCCATTTGCAAACTCTCCCCATCTGCATTATTTCCGAAACATTTCTTAAGCCATTCTAAAAATACAAGTAGAAGTTCTTTTGGAAAAATGAATTCAATTACTTACAGTGCCTTGGCCTTAAGGCCACTCATCCACCAAACATAAGTATTGAAAACAAGGATATCTACTCCCAACCACTGTTTGGCACGCTCCGCAATAGAATCCACTTTTATGATTCTCTGTTTTGGATCAGCTATTATATGAATATCTGTGTTCGACTCCACCAAGAATGGCGCCCAGTAGAATTCAATGGTGGCATTGTATTCCTGAGGAATGTGGAAATGTTTAGCAAGTTTGAGCAAATTCTAGGAATATTCTAAGTTCTGTGGACTGACTATCAGGTCACAAAATCATAGATTTTCTTTTCTGGTGATGATTGATTACCTTAGCTTTGAAGACAGAATGAACTCGACCTTGTTTCATAGACTTCTGGCCTTCCGGGATCACAGATTGGACCAAACAAACAAAAGATTCCCACATATTTCTCTGTATTGAATCTCCTACAAACATTGTCCTCTTTCCTTGAATTTTTCTGAGTGCAATCTTCGGATCAAACCTGAATTTCATTGTAAAAGAATTAGTTTAACATGTTTGTGTTATCAATAATTGAGCTAGCAGCTAATGGCAGTAGTATATATCTGTTTCATTAGCACCGAAATTTCTCTAGAAAATTGAAAACTTGCCAACCTTGGCAAGATGCAGTCATCAGGCTGCCATTCCCAGTGAAGATAATCTGAATCGTTTCGTCCATTCTTAGTACAAG
Source organism: Solanum rostratum (assembly GCA_029948455.1). Lineage (NCBI taxonomy): Eukaryota > Viridiplantae > Streptophyta > Magnoliopsida > Solanales > Solanaceae > Solanum > Solanum rostratum. Next base: position 64,136,108 of record CM057048.1, read on the forward strand.
AATATTGTCTGTCAATATATGGACAAGTTCTATCTGTGTAGAATGGCTTAATCGAAGTATTGAACACCCATTTTCCGTTATTGAGGCTGCATTCCTCGGGATCAAACACAAACCTATCATCTGTAGGATTGTCTAGTGGACTGCTTTTCAATTCTCGATCACCTGTTAAGCCAGGCGAATGAATTTTCAGGATGAAAACATGAAGTTAGATTGAAAACAATAAAGAAGCTACAGGTTCACCTGTATGGTGTTTTTTAAACTTTGCAGCATTTCGTCTCGGACAAGTTTTGATCCCAAAGAGAGAACCAGAAGTAGTGATCCTTTCAGTGTACAATAAAACAATGAATGCTAATGCACAGAAAATTCCTGTGATTACAGGCAAAGATAGCTTTCCTCTGGCATATTTTGCCCATCCCATGATGAAAGGGTGGATATGGGCTCACAATGGGAAAAACCTTAATTGAGAATGTAAAGTAAAAGCTACCTGCTTTAAGAATGCTTAATGTAAGTGCACCAGAATGATGAAGACTGTCATGAAATAAGTTTTTGTGGACTTTATGTTTTAATAGATTTTTGATTAGGAGTAAAGTTTAAGTCATGTATGGTTGGACATTATATTTTATTAGCAAATTGGCAAAGGCTTCAAATATTTTGAGCTTTCTTATGAATCATGTGTGAAATAAAAATATTGTTGTAATGGAAAAAACTAATTTAGAAAAAGCACCCTTGGGTGGCCTAGATCAATGAAGTGGTTGAGAGCCATGAGGTCTCAGGTTTGAATTTCAACGGAGACAAAAACACTACGTGATTCTTCTCATCTACTCTAGTCTTGGTGGATAGAATTATCTGATATTTTTTGCTGGTGGTAGGTATCCCGTGGAAGTACTTAAAGTGCATGAAAGCTGGCTCAGACACCATGATTGTAAAAAATATAAAACTATAATAAAAAAATATTAGTGGCAGATATTCCATAAAATTACTTGAAGTGTGTGAAAGGAAAAAACTAATATAAAAAAAGTCCACCCACTGTTGTGTAACTTTCAGACTGAACCAATCAGTAGGTGAGTAAAGGTTTTTTCTGTAGTAATGTCAATTTTTAGCTGTCGTATGTCTCTATCTTCCATTCTCACAAGTAATGACTTGCATTTACAGTCATTGGCATTAGCTGATGTTTCTGTTACAATAGGTTCAACTTATTTGTCAAACAGTTACCTCATTTGGGATCTGCAATACATGTAGTTTTATACATGCTACTTGTAGAATGACATTCACAGAGATAAATAGAGACGTATTTCTGCCGATCTTGACATCAACCAATATTCATTTATAAGGCGCTCTTCGACTATTTCAGTGAATACTTGTCTATCTCTCGCCAATAAAGGGATCAGGTAACTTAATCCACCAAATTTAATTAGGTTCTGAATTTTCTCTTGTAAATCTAGTAGGTTCTTTGTGCTCAAGGAAACATGAATTGGCGAAACTGAGTCAATTGAAGCCTTGAAAATGGTTCACTTGAATCAGGTTCATCGGGAAACTACATTATTCAAGTAGGATAAAGCAGATATTTTTTTTAGATGTGAACTGTTGAATCACCTTGGTAGTTATGCGTATTCACACACTATGCAAGTTTGTAGTTTTTGAATTCGATACTCAAAAATTTCTTGTTTCGCCACTGATGACATACTCTTGCACATGTATTATTAGGTAGAGTATGCTTCAAATGGTACTTAAGATTGAAAATCTTTTAATAATGAAACAAGTGAGATGCACATATCAATCATGTAGAGAAGCATCTTCTGACTGGCAAATTAAATGCTGTTTTTACCCCCTTTTCCTGTAGAGTGTTAGTGAGTAATTAAGTAGTGATTTGTTAAAGACAGATAATTAAACATATTAAAGTCAGCACTATTTCCTATCTGAGAATTAGTCTAATCATTCCCTTTGATTTGATCTTTTATTAAATAGCCATTCTAATCAAACACTCTTCTTGCAATTATTCATCTCAACCAAATCCTCATGGCCCTGACCTGGACATAACAACCATGGCAAGATGGAACACCCTAATTTCCCTAATTTTCTATTCTTCTTTGCATCTTTTTTCTTTCTTTTTCTGCTCTGAAAAATATTTACCCACATCTTGTATTTGTACCAAAATCATACCTAACTTATCATTGACAATCAATCATGTCATCATTAAAACTAAAAAACTTCAAACTTTAAAGTTGAATTATCATTTTACCCCTGCATTAAATAAAAATAATATTTTATTAATAAAATATTATACTAAACATATTGTATTGTTATTACATTATTGCATTTTATACTAACTACAAAAAGTAAAAAAAATGTTAAGTCAAAGTTGAAAGACAAAAATATCCATAGCCATTTTATTGGCCACTTTTTTTTTCTCAATTTCACTACAAAATAATCTACTTTAAAATATTTTTTATTTTCATAATTATTTTATTTTATTACTTCTCTTTATTTTATTATTTATATTCTAATAATATCCATTAAATTTGTTTCTTTAATTCACACATTCTCATCTTTTCATAACTTTTTATTTTAATAATCTTCATTATTTACTTGTCTTTTCAAATGTATAACGCGACACTTGTTATGGGTTAGAGATCACTTTCACTGGTAATGTTTAATGTGTTATTAAAAATCTGCCACGTATACACTACAATGTAGGGTCGATTTAATTTTGTATTAATATTATTTTTTAGTTGAGATCTTAATTTTATTATTATTTTGCAATATGAGGGGAAAAAAGGTATTGCACTGAGTTCTCCCTCTTACCCTTTATTTGGATGATGGTTTTTCGTTGTTTCATATTGTATGATATGATATGATACTGTATAGTAATATTTAAATAGATGGTATCATTTATTATTATTTAATGATAATTTTGTTATTGGTTTGATTGTATGATATTATATTATAATTGATAGATTTTTGAAAATTGTCACGCCCCAAGTTTACACCCTAGATATGGTCGGCACCTAGAACCAATTCTGGTCCCAAACAAACAATTTGGCCTGACTACTTTATTCAGTGGAAGACTCAAATAACAAATCATAGGCTTAGAAATAACGCACTAAAGAAACTGTGGTATGAACAATCTAAACAGAGGAAATATCTCATTAACAACTGAAAATAAGAACTGAAACTCCTGTCATATAATCTATGGAACCTCTAACTAGAATAATCTGAAATAACTACCATGACAGGCCCACGACAACCACAACTGAAAAGAAACGCTAAAAACATAGATAAGGACTCCAAAGCCTCTGACTGTGAGAGGCCTCACTAATATCTGATTGAATAGCCGGTCCTCAACGAAGCGTCTACTGAGGAACTCTGTCACCTGTGTCTACATCATAAAATGATTCAAGTCCAAAGGACGTCAGTACATGGAATGTACGGTATATAAAATAGTCAAAAATCGAGAACTTAGGATAGGATACTATACTCAAAAGTAGCTAACACATGTCTCAAAAAGGATAGCATAAGTAATAAATAAAGTGTATGCTGAAAGTAAAAACATATGTTGAAACTCTGTATGCAAAAAATAGTTTAGTTTAGCTTGGAGAGTTTCTCTAATTGACAACCATCACTATGAGCTTCGTGACGATACAACGTATTGCCCACGCTGCCAAAGCCATTTTATACTTTGCCAGGGTAAGGAACGAAAACTAGAGGAGTGACTCTATCCCAAAATTGGGCCATCTCAGTGGTAATGAAGAGTTGTACTTTTGGTACAATCCTATCCTACGTCGGCTATGTAGTTTATAAGTTCAAGTTATTATTACTCTCACTTGTATCGATGCTCAATACTACTTCCAAAATAACTTTTATAATGCTCATAACTTTAAGAGTAAGAGTTCTCAAAATGTCTTTTTAATCTTTTGAGACTTAGTCCAACGTTAGCTTTTCTTAAACTTTTCTCGACTTATCTCTTCTCTTTGACTGAATTTGTATCAATGCAAAGTGTCTCAAAAACATGGTTTTATTACTCAACTATCTTGTAAATACAGAAACTTTAAGTGCCCCTTAAACTCAACTCAAAACTGTGAACATAATAATTTTCATGAAATATCTAGGGTTCTTATAATTACAACCTTAAACATGGAGCCTTGACTTAATATCTTAATTTAGTTGTGAAATCATTAAAGACCATGACTTTTTTCAAGAAAATACACGAACAAGTATTTCAATGAAATTAACTCGTAATGGGGAAAACTTGATCTCGATTCATAAACATGATTTTGGTTAGGGACTGGTAGTTAAAGATACTAAAATAATAGTAGGATAACTTTTGGAGGGCCTTACATACCTGGGGGATTAGTTTCTTGAAGAAATTGAAGAAGGTTCTTGAAAGCCGTAGCTTTTTCCCTTTTGAACTACACTCTGAGTTTACAGAGTGTTTGAGCGTTGTAGATTTGGAAGAATTACATTTTACTGGTCAAATTAGGTGAAAACTAACAAGTATTGGATTAAGGGTGGAAAAAGACAAAAATACCTCTCTTTAAAATTGATGATCGGGTCATCCACGAGTCCATCTACGGCTCGCAGGGACTCTTCCATAAACTTTTAGGTGAATTTTGGGGTCTTTGGATCACTTTTACGAGCCCATTCTACGGCCCATAAAAGTTCTACGACCCGTAGATTGGTCCGTTAAGTCTGGGACCAAAAATTAAATTTTCAAATCTTTTTTTTCACAAGTTAGCAGACGGGCCGTACTTTAATCCACGACCCGTAAAGGGGTTTCATATTTCATCTCTGCTCTGGCACTTTTCAGTAAACCAGCCATAACTTTTGATTCCGAACTCCAAATGAGGTGAAATTAGTTGTGTTGGAAAGCTATTCAAAGAGCTTTCATTTGGTAGGTCATGGGATATCTAATTTTTTGTGTGCTAAGAGTTATGATTATTTAAAGTTTGTTAAAACTGCGCACCCTAGGAATTTGCTTACTCGTTGGAACAGGTTAGTTGACCTGTTTCAAGAATGCAGAATTCAAACTTGAACACAGTGATTTTACGTGGAAACACCTTGCTCACAATAGGTGAAAAAATCACAATCTGTACCTCTACAGGAATTTCTTTCAATTTTACTAAAATCAACGTGAGCCTTCAACAGTTCAATACAACTTGTAACTACGCTTCACCCCTACGTCCTCACCTAACTTCTACTTGCAAACCTCCCAAGGCTTGCGTTCCCAAAGTCTTCTAGTTGCTCCCCACTTGAAGACTAGAAAACTAATCTCAGTTATAGATCTTGAGATATTACACAATAGCTTACGAATTCAAAGAGAAAACAAAAACTCCTAAACCCTACGTTAAGTGCCGTTTTTCTCTTATGCTTCGTCTCTCTCTGTTTTGCGCCCCCTTCTTCTGTGAATTCTTTTCTGGTTTTATAGTTGTTGATCAGAGATAACTAGTATTATCCTTTCTCTTTTAGAATTTCTTCTTCTAATGGAACTTCTCCTTCTTTTACGCCTCTTGTTAGAGTTGGAGTAGTATTAGTATTCCTTTTTTAAATCTTTCTTCTTTTTGACAGCTTGGAGTAGTTGATAGCTTGGAGTCGTATTCCTTGTTATACGCCTTATTTTCAGCACCTATTATTTCACTTTTATTGTGTGCATTTTATCGTGCTATCACCCTGCTGAATGAACCTGATGATCAAACCTGTTTCATTATCTTTGTCAATCATCAAAAGCCATTGTTCCAACAAATTCCCCCTTTTTGATGATGACAAACTTCCTGAGTTGATACGTCCGTATTGCAGCTAAAGTAAGAAAACAACTTCAAGAATGAACCAGGTTAAGCAAGGGTTATAAGGTTAAGCAAGGGTTATAAATATTGCACAACTCATTATCTTCCCCTTTTTGACATCATCGAAAAACTGATAAGTACGTACGAAGCGAAGGATAAGAATAAAAACGTATAACCAGAGACAGTAGAAAAACAGAGAATTGTATTTACGATAGCGAGATTACAGACCATATAAATAAAAACAAAGTAAAGCAGAACTACCAGCAGTCATAACAAAAGCAATGCAACTTAAAGAGAAACAAAAAATTGAACAAGGCACCCAGAAAAAACAGATAGGTTTGGAAAGAGAGGGAGTTGGATCAAGGAATGAGCTTGGTAAGGGTGTGCACAATGTTAGTATGTTTAGCCAGTTCCTTCATGAGTGTATCCTCCAGTTCAGAAATCCTGAGATTGAGGTGGCGCCTCTCCTGATCAAATTTCTCTCGTTCCTGAAGTAGCTCTGCATGCTTGGCATTCAGCGCCATCTGTAGTCGATGAAGTGGAGTGCCTGGACGTTGCATTGAACCAGGTAGGGTTTGATGGTCCACCTGACCAAGAACATCTTTTGTAGTCTGCATGGTCCAAACCTGCACAGGTACTGAGTAGGCCTCAAAGATTGGGGCCAGCCAGAACCCGTAAGGGAGAGCATGTCCCTTCTTATCCTGGATGAGAACGCGCTGAATATGTTTCAGCATAAGGCCTGGAAGGTTTATTGGAACACCTGCATCGAGCAGTTCCATCAGGGTGAGATTAAGATAGCTCGCCTCAGACCTTCGTTCCTGGCGAGGAATCAGGATCTTGTGGACCACATCAAAGTAGAGCTTATGCAGGGGAGACATTTCCCTCCTTTGGACGCGTCTATGCTGAGTCAAAGTGGGCTTCCCAGCAAACTTTTTGGTGATGTCCAGAGCAGAGGGCAAGTTGTCAAGGGGAGGCCACTCATGACGAACGTAATGGGCCCAACCTTCATCAGGAATTTGAAGAATACGACCAATATCGGAGGGAGTGATATGAAGGGAAACCCCTCAAACAGTTGTAGAGAAAACAGAATCACGCACACTCCCTTGTGCGTAGAATTCGTACATTTCAGGTTTGGCCAGTTTACGTTGGCCTGTGGTCTGGAGAAAAAGCGCAGACCATCCTTGTACCGCAAGCTTGGTAAGGAGGGTATCCATTTCAGGGCCCCCCAACCCAGTAATGACACGGCCTCGGAGGAGAGAGCATCGTTGGAAGTGAGAAAAAGCAGGAGAACTTGGTTCAGAAGGGGCGACAGGGGTGGGCTCAGACTCGCTGTCAGAAGAGGAGACAGGAGATGGAACAGGTGAAGGCACCCATTTCTTTCTAGTAGTGGTGCGTGATTTGAAGGTAGTGGGTTTGGAAATGACTGGGGGTGTGCGTTGTGGAGAAGGAGTGGACTGTGATGAAGAGGAGGCTGGAGAGTCTGGAGGAGTTACGGAGGGAGATGGTGGTAGGCGAGACCTAGGAGGTTTGGGGAAAATGTGTTTGCGTCTGTTCCTGCGAACCTGACGCAGTAGGAGATCCCTAGGGGCCGAAGAGGCGGTGGTACCTTTGCGTTTCTTGCTCTGTTGCAGAGCATGCTGAAGGGCCTCTTCTGCCTGGCGTTTTTGGTGTCTAGTATGAGGAGGCTGGATGGAGTCAGAGGAGGTAATTTCTTCCGGTGAGGGATCATCCTCAGACACAGGAATAGTTTCTCGGAAGGTCTTTCTCATGCGACGGCGAGGTTGTGTAGGGTTTTGAGTAGGTTCTTGAGGGTTGGAAGAAGTGGTGGAAGGAGTTGGGTGAACTGGCTCCCTTGAAGGTGGGAATGCAGTTGAGGGTGATGGAGGATTGAAGAAATTGGCAAAGTTTTGGTCATATCCCCCCCAATTGAGGAAGTCAGAGAAGTCTATTTTTAGAGGAGGAGGTATATTGGCAGTGGGATGTACGATCAGGGCCATGGAAGAAGAATCTTGGGTTTCTTGTGTGGAGGTGTTCAGAGATTCTTGGGAGGAAGCCATTGTTGGGTAAGGAAGGACGAGGGAGATCAGAGAGAGTGGTTCAAAGATGGAGGAGAGAGAGATTGAGATATGAATTGATGCAGGTTGGGAGGGGTGGTTCAAATATAGGATGAGAGAGAGATGTGAAAAGATGGAGGTTTTAATGGCATTGGGAAGGGAAAGGGTTGGGTGAAGTGAAGCCGTCCATCATTTCGTCAGAGATAGGAGCGAAAAGACGTTTTGGCGGTAAAGGTGTGAACTGCGCTGACAGGGTAGTAATGAGGGGAACAGGTTTAGGGTGCCCAGTTTAATTATTTGAATCTAAAAAGAAGTGCACAACAAATGTTACCTGGTTGATTGTCCTGTTCCAACTGTTGATGGATTTTGGGAAAGTAATCCTGCACACAAAACCACATTCTCATGTTAATTCTACAAGTTGGTAGAAGATACGTGATATGAAATATTGACTAGATCACCTCTTATATTTTTAGAGTAACATATCAGAATTTCTAGTCAGTCATTGAGGGGAGTTTATGCAATCTTAATCATCCCCAAGTCTAACCTTATTTGTTCAAATCGTTCTCTGCTTAATGCCTTAGTAAAAATGTCAGCAATTTGGTTTTCCGTAGGACAAAACATGATAGATACCAGCCCCTTGTCTACACAGTCACGAAGAAAGTGATGCCTTATGTCTATATGCTTAGTCCATTTGTGCTGAACTGGGTTTTTTGCAATGTTAATGGCACTCCTATTGTCATAAGATTGGAACACTCCCAACATCTATCCCAAAATCCAGCAACTGTTGTTTGATCCAGAACAATTGAGCACAACAGGATCCAGCTGCTACATATTCAGCTTCAGCAGTGGACAGTGCTACGGAGTTTTGCTTCTTAGTGGACTATGAAATTAAACATGTTCCAATGAAATGAGCCATACTAGAAGTACTTTTTCGATCCACTAGGTGCCCTGCATAATCAGCATCAGTGTATCCTATTAGGTTGAAATTACTACCTTTGGAGTACCATAGGCCCAGGTCAGAGGTGCCTTTGAGATATCAGAAGATTCTCTTCACAGCCTTGAGATGTGACTCCTTTGGATTGGCTTGAAAGCGAGCACAAAGTCCCACACTGAAAACAATGTCAGGTCTACTAGCAGTAAGATACAACAAGGACCCGATCATACCTCGATAGAGCTTTTGTTCTACAGACGAGCCTTTCTCATCCAATTCCAATTTTGTGGCAGTGGCAATCGGTGTATCTGTTTCTTTGGCGTCTTCCATTTTGAAATGTTTGAGGAGCTCCTTCACATATTTGCCTTGGTGGATCAGAGTTCCAGAGGGAGTTTGTTTGAATTGAAAGCCCAAGAAGAAATTTAGTTCTCCCATCATGCTCATTTCAAATTCTCCATTCATCAATTTGACAAACTCCTGTGTCATGACCTCATTTGTAGAACCAAAAATGATGTCATCCACATATACTTGTACAATCAGCAGGTCAGTGCCTTGAGTTTTTAGGAACAAGGTGTTGTCAATTTTTCCTCTTGTGTGACCATAGTGTAGGAGAAATTTTGACAGTCTTTCATACCATGCTCTAGGAGCCTGCTTTAGTCCATGTAGTGTTTTATCAAGCTTAAACACATAGTCAGGATACTCAGCACTTTCGAACCCCGGTGGTTGCTTCACATAGACTTCCTCTTTCAAGTAACCATTCAAAAATGCACTTTTCACATCCATTTGGTATAGGGTAATCTCCTTGAAGACAACGAAGGCGACAAGCAGTCTGATAGCTTCAAGTTTTGCCACAGGTGCAAACGTCTCATCGTAGTCTATGCCTTCTTCCTGATTGTATCCTTGAACCACTAGTCTGGCCTTATTCCTTGTGACTGTTCCATGTTCATCCAGTTTGTTACGAAATACCCACTTGGTGCCAGTGATAGTTCTTTCTTCTGGTTTAGGTATTAAGTGCCATACTTTGCATCTTTCAAACTGACTCAGTTCTTCCTGCATGGCAAGAATCCACTCCTCATCTTGTAGTGCTCCCCCTATCCGTTTTGGCTCCATTAATGACACAAACGCCTGAAAGGCACATAGGTTCCTCATCCCTGATCTGGTAGTGATTCCAGAGGTCAGGTCTGTGAGAATATTGTCAAGAGGATGTGAGTCCTGATACTTGTAATTCTTTATCACCAGCCCTTGGGATTGTTCGTTTTGTGATTGGACTGTTTGATCAGAACCTGGATCTGCCTGTTGACCTTTAGATTCTACAGTTGTTCCCCCTGTCTGTATGCTCTCGTCCTTTTCAGTAAGTGAAACAGGTGATTTGGCCTGTTCCATTATCTGAATTCCAGTTCATTGACATCCTGCATATTATTCTCAGGGACACTAAAATTTTCATCAAATATAAATGAATGCTTTCTTCAACACAGTTGGTACGTTTATTTAGTATTCTATAAGCTTTACTGTGTAGAGAATACCCTAAGAAAATTCCCTCATCACTTGTAGCATCAAATTTTTCCAAATTATCTTTACCATTATTGTGGACATAGCATTTGCATCCAAATGTCCTAAAATGGGAGATATTTGGTTTTCTGCACTTGAGTAATTCATAGGGGGTTTTATTTAGCAAGGGTATTAGCATGCATCTATTAAGTATGTAGGCAGCAGTGTTTACGGCTTCAGCCCAGAGATTTCTAGCCACATTACTAGCTATCATCATTGTTCTAGCCATGTCTTCTAAAGTCCTATTCTTTCTTTCTACCACTCCATTTTGTTGGAGGGTTCTTGGAGCAGAGAAGTTGTGATCAATACCATTTTTTGAACAGAATTCTAAGAATTTAGCATTCTCGAATTCAGTTCCATGATCTGATCTTATGGAGATTAAGGAAGTCACCAACTTCTTCTCTATTTTCTTAATGAAAATTGAGAAAACGTCGAAGGACTCATCTTTAGAAGCCAAGAAAAAGGTCCATGTAAATCTAGAATAATCATCAATAATAACAAACATGTACCTTTTACCACCTCTGCTTTTTACTCTCATTGGTCCACACAGGTCCATGTGAACTAGTTCCAAGCACTTGGTGGTACTTACCTGGTTCTTTGACTTAAATGATGCTCTAACCTGCTTCCCTTTTGCGCAAGCGCTGCACACTTTGTCGTCTTCGAACTTGGTTTTGGGTAAACTCACAACCATGTCCTTGGATGATAGTGTGTTTAGTTGTTTCAAACTAGCATGCCCAAGTCGCTTGTGCCATAGTAATGGATCTTCCATTATTGCACTTAGACATTTTAAATGTGCTCCAGCTATACCCATGATGTCGGCCTTGTACACATTCTTATATCTATTTGCCATCAGAATCACCTCTTTAGTCTTCAGATTCTTAACCTTGCCACCTGCAGATGTGAAAGTGACCTTGTTTCCCCTGTCACATAATTTAGAGATGCTTAAGAGATTGTGCTTCAATCCATCTACATGATAGACTTCATCTACAACTTTCGAATCTTCTCGTCCGACTTTTCCAACACCCACGACAGTCCCCTTCTTGCCATCCCCGAAGGAGACCTTTCCCCCGTCAAGTGGTGCTAGTGAAAGGAATTTGTGTTTGTCACCAGTCATGTGTCTTGAGCAAGCACTATCTAGATACCAATGCTTGTTTCCTTTCACTGCAACCTGCAAGACAATTTAAGGGTTAGTTTTAGGAACCCAGACTAGCTTGGGTCCTTTCTTGTTATAAAAGGGATGAATGAGATCTCTTCTTGCCCATAGAGGCAACACATTCTTTGACCTGTTTCTTTATTGTTCTGAGCCCTTTTCCTATACACATGATCGGTGTTTCTGTTTCTAGCATTGTTCGCAATTGGACATTCAGTGGTTGGGTGTCCAATTTTGCCACATAGATAGCACAGATCGGTGGAGGTGGTTTCTTTATGAAAGAACCCTATTCCAGCTTTCTCATTATGGTTTTTGTTACCCAAATGGTTGACTATCCTAGAGGATTTGGTCCAATGGTTTGCCTTTTCTAGATCTAGTTTTAAGGTTGATATTTCTTGATTCAGTCTTTTCACCTTTTCTTTTTCCCGTATCAGTTCGACATTGCTCCTTTTTAGCTCAGTTTCTACTTTCTTAAGCTCAAGATTAGTCTCACTTGTCCTTTTGTCAGCAATGGTTAATTTTAGAACTTTTGATTTTAGGTTTAGTACAAGTGAATCAAGTTTTTTGACCTGTTTCTTCAGCTGGTCATTTATCTTATTTGCTTCTGCCAGACAGTTCTTAATTTCAAGGTTTTCAAATTTTTGGTCTAAAAAATCCTTTATTAGGTGATCCTTTTCGTTTTCTATTTCTTGAAAGTCATCTATTAGTCCTTTCATGAGAATGATTAGCTTCTCTTTTGAGAAAAGGTGCAATTTTTCTTTTAATTCAGAGCAACTTACCTCAGATCGATTATCTTCTTCAAGATTTGAGTCTTCAGCAGCCATGAGAGCAGTCTCATCAGTGTCTTCCGTGTCAGATTCTTCCATTCCTGATCCCCACGCAGCCATCATTGCATAGTTTTCCCTTTCCTTTTGTTTGGCAGCCTTTTCTTTAAGTTCTCTCTCAGCTCTTTCTTTTTTCCACTCAATTTCCCATAAAGGGCATTGTTTGATGTGATGATCAGTCTTTCCACATTTGTAACATCCAGAGTTATTCCTGTCATCGGACTACTTCTTGCTTCCAGTGTCATCGGACCATTTTCTATTACCTGTTTCTTTCCTGTCCTTCCCCTTTTTGTTTCTTAGGAATTTTTTGAAGTTTTTTGCAAGGAAGGCAATTTGATCTTCTTCCAAGTCTGATCCTTCATCATCAGAAGCTGCTTTGAGAGCTAGTGACTTTTCATCCATGCTTGTTTGTTTCTTTTGATCTTCCATATTCATCTCATAGGTTCTAAGGTTTCCAACCAGTTCATTTAGAGTCATGGTTTCAATATCCTTTGCTTCCCTGATCGCAGTGACCTTGACATCCCACTTGGCCTTTGGAAGGACCCTCAGAACCTTGTCTACCTGTTCTTCAGATGTGAGAACCTTTCCCAGGGAAGCTAGCTCGTTTATGAGCTAGGTTAGTCTGGCCATCATCTCGTGCAGAGTTTAATTCTCTTTCATCTTGAAGGTTTCGTATTCAGTAAACAGCATAGCAACCCTGAATTTCCTTACCTGAGCAGTTCCTTCGTGAGCGATTGTGAGCGCATCCCAGATCTCCTTGGCTGATGTACAGTTTGATGTTCTGTTGTACTCTTCAGGGCCTAGACCACATACCAAAAGGTTTTTGGCTTTGGAATTTTTCCTCATGGCTGTCAGATTGTCGGCATTGAACTCTCTTCTTTCTTTTGGAACTAGTTGGCCCTCTACAGTTCGCATGGGAATAGTTGGTCCCATGATGATTCGATCCTAGAGTTCGTAATCTTCTCCTTGAATAAAGTCCTCCATCCTGGCCTTCCACCACGCGAAGTGTGTTCCATTGAAAAGAGGAGGTCTGACGGCAGACTGTCCTTCTCCGTGTCCAAGCGGTGGTGCAGTGTTCATGATGATTGTTTCTTAGGTACTAGCCTTTAACAAGAAAACCCGCTCTGATACCACTTGTTAAAACTGCGCACCCTAGGAATTTGCTTACTCGTTGGAACAGGTTAGTTGTCCTGTTTCAAGAATGCAGAATTCAAACTTGAACACTGTGATTTTACGTGAAAACACCTAGCTCACAATAGGTGAAAAAACTACGACATGTACCTCTACAGGAATTTCTTTCAATTTTACTAAAATCAACATGAGCCTTCAACAGTTCAATACAACTTGTAACTACGCTTCACCCTTACGTCCTCACCTAACTTCTACTCGCAAACCTCCCAAGGCTTGCGTTCCCAAAGTCTTCTAGTTGCTGCCCACTTGAAGACTAGAAAACTAATCTCAGTTATAGATCCTGAGATATTACACAATAGCTTACGAATTCAAAGAGAAAACAAAAACTCCTAAACCCTACGTTAAGTGCCATTTTTCTCTTATGCTTCGTCTCTCTCTGTTTTGCGCCCCCTTCTTCTGTGAATTCTTTTCTGGTTTTATAGTTGCTGATTAGAGATAACTAGTGTTATCCTTTCTCTTTTAGAATTCCTTCTTCTAATCGAACTTCTCCTTCTTTTACGCCTCTTGTTAGAGTTAGAGTAGTATTAGTATTCCTTTTTTAAATCCTTGTTCTTTTTGACAGCTTGGAGTAGTTGATAGCTTGGAGTCGTATTCCTTGTTATACGCCTTATTTCCAGCACCTGTTATTTCACTTTTATTGTGTGCATTTTATCTTGCTATCACCCTGCTGAATGAACCTGATGATCCAACCTGTTTCATTATCTTTGTCAATCATCAAAAGCCATTGTTCCAACAAAGTTGACCCTTGCATAATCTAAGATTAGAAACTCAATTTATAGAAAAGTTGTGAACTCGACTAAGTACTATAGGTCTCTTATGACTTTAATACACTTCCCACATATAAGAATGAGTCTTGAAACATAGGTACATGTGAGGATAGAATTATGGGGTGTCACAATATCTCCCCTTTGGAATCATTTGTCCTCAAATGAAGGTGAAACTGGGGAATATACGCGTGTTTGCTACTCATGGACTAGTTTATCAACAAGAAGCTAATCAGATATCTTATTACTCATATTTAAGGAGGTATCTCAACTCAATGGTGGAATAAGGAATATTACCTTCATGCTCATCATTGGAAGGCACGAATAGGTGAAGATATCTAGCTTTCATATCTGTCTCAGCTTTCCATGTGGATTCATCGACAAACTGGTTCCTCCACAATACTTTAACAAAAGCAATTTCCTTGGTCCTCAATTTACGAAATTGTTGATCTAGTATCTGAACTAGGATCTCTTCATATGACAAGTTGTCTTTGACTCCAATACTCTCTAAAGTCACAACCAGTGCGGAGTCTCCCAAACACTTCTTAAGCATAGAAATATGGAATACTGGACGAATAGCAGCTAACTCTGGTGGCAATTCCAATTTGTATGCCACATTACCAATCCTCTTAATAATATGGTACGGGCTAATATATCAAGGACTAAGCTTTCCTTTTTCCTTAATCTCATAACTCCCTTCATCGATACAACCTTCAGGTACACCCAATCACCTATCTCAAATTCCAAATCTCTCCTTCTACCAGCAGTATAAGACTTCTATCGGATTTGAGCTGTCTTTAGTCTTTCTTGAATAGCTTTCACCTTATCCATAGCCCACTGAATTAAATCAGGTCCTATCAATCCTGCCTCACCAACTTCAAACCACCTAATAGGGAACCTACACCTCCTCTCATAAAGGGCCTCATATGGTGCCATTTGTATGCTAGCTTGGCAACTGTTGTTATAGGAAAATTCAATCAAGGGTAAGTGATCATCTCAGTTACCTTTAAAGCCTATAATGTATGCCCTCAACATATCCTCAAGGGTCTGTATGTTTAGCTCCACTTGCCCGGTTGTCTGGGGATGGAAGGTTGTATTAAGATTCACCTTCGTACCCAGTCCTTTCTGAAAGGACTTCCAAAATTGTGTCATGAACTGGGCTCCTCTATTTGAAATAATGTATATGGAACCCCATGCAATCTAACAATCTCCTTAATGTAAAGTCTGGCATAGTCCTTAGTTGTATCAGTCGTCTTGACAAGTAGAGAGTGAGCTGACTTGGTCATTCTGTCTACGATTACCAATTTCCAATCATGCTGTCTACAAGATCGAGGTAAGCCTGTTATGAAGTCCATGTTTATCATCTCCCACTTTCACTCTAGAATTTCAATATTCTGGGCCACACCATAAGGCTTTTGGTGCTCCACTTTGACTTGCTGACAATTTGGGTACCTGTACATGAACTCTGCAATGTCCTTTCTTCATGCCACCTCACCAATAAACCTCTCTAAATCTCTATACATTGTTGTTGCACCTGGGTGAATAGAGTATCTGGTGTTATGAGCCTCAGCTAGAATCCTGTCTCTAAGGCCATCAATACTTGGTACACATAGTTAGCCTTGGTACCTCAGGACTCCATCTTCTCCTTTTGCAAATACTAATACTTTTTGTTTCTGAACATCTTCTTTTAACTGAAGGAGGATAGGATCCCGGTCTTGCTTTTCTTTCACCTCCACCACTAAGGATGACTCTACCTTATTTTTTATAATTGCACCACCTTCCAGAATCTTCAATCTATACTCCCAAGCGTGTCAGACTGTGCACCTTCTTAGCTAGTTCTTTCTTTCTATCCTCAATGTGTTCAGCGCTCCCCATGGTCAACCTGCTAAGAGCATCAACAACTACATTAGCTTTACCTGGGTGATAGAGGATTCTCATGTCATAATCCTTCAATAGCTCCAACCATCTCCTCTGCCTCAAGTTCAACTCCTTCTGGCTGAATACATACTACAAGCTCTTGTGCTCAGTAAATATATCCATATGCCCACCGTAAAGATAGTGTCTCCAGATTTTGAGAGCAAACACTACAACAAAAAGCTCAAGATCATGAGTTGGGTAGTTCTTCTCATGAGTCTTAAGCTATCAGAAGGCATATGCTATCATCTTGCCTCTTTGCATCAATACGTATCCCAAGCCAACTTTGGAAGCATAACATTACACAACGAAACCATCAGCTCCCTTGGGTAGGGATAAGACCAAAGTTGTAGTCAACCTAGTTTTCAACTCTTGAAAACTCTTCTCACAAGCTTCATACCATACGAACTTAATGTTCTTCTAAGTTAGCTTAGTCAAGGGAGCTGGGATAGAAGAAACCCCCTCTACAAAATGCCTGTAGTAACCTGTCAAACCCAAGAAACTCCTTATCTCTGTTGGAGTTGTGGGTCTTGGCCAGTTCTTTACCACCTCAATCTTTTAAGAATCAACTTGAATGCCCTTACCAGAAACAATATGACCCAAAAATGCCATGGATGCTTCCACTCACATTCGGAAAATTTAGTATACAATTGTTGTTCCTTAAGGGTCTGAAGGATAATTCTAAGATGGTTGGCATGCTCCTTCTTATTACAAAAGTAGATCAGGATGTCATCTATGAACACAATGACGAACATATCTAGGTATGACCTCAACACCCTATTCATAAGATCCATAAAAATCGCTGGTGCATTTGTCAGTCCAAATGACATGACCAAGAACTCATAATGACCATAACGGGTTTTGAAAGCTATCTTAGGGATATCACTTTCTCTAACTTTGAGATGATGGTACCCAGATTTGAGGTTTATTTTGGAGAAACAAGTAGCACCCTGGAGTTGCTCAAACAGGTCATCAATTCTGGGAAGAGGATACTTATTCGTTATGGTGTCCTTATTTAACTAACGATGATCTATGCACGGTATAAGAAAACCACATTTTTTGAGCATGAAGAGAATTGGAGCACCCTAAGGTGAGATGCTTGGTTTAATGAAAACCTTATCTAGGAGGTCTTTCAGCTGCGTTTTCAACTCGTTTAACTCTGAAGGAGCCATACGGTACGGATGGATAAATATAGGCTGAGTATCTAGGAAGATATCTATACCAAAATCTATCTCCCTATCAGGAAGGACTCCATGTAGATAATTAGGAAAGACTTTTGGGAACTCATTCATGACTGGAACAGACTGGAGAGATGATGTCTTGGCATGAGAATCTTTGACTCTGACTAGATGGTATATACTCCTTTTGGAAATTAACATTCTGGCTTTAAGATATGAGACAAATTTACCCTTAGGAAAAACTGAGCTACCTCTCCACTCTAAGACTGGCTCATTAGGAAACTGAAACTTGACCACCCTAGTTCTGCAGTCTATGGAGGCATAACAAGCATGGAGACAATCTATACCTAGAATAACGTCAAAATCTACCATGTCTAACTCAACCAAATCAGCTAAGGTATCGTTATGGTAAACTGACATTGGACAATCCCTATGGACTCTTTGGGCTAGAATGGATTCCCCAACAGGAGTGGAAACACTAAAAGGCTTAAGAAGACATTCTAGACTGATCTCAAACTTCGTGGCTACATAGGGAGTCACATATGACAATATGGCACCTGGGTCTAACAATACATAGACATCATAAGTAAATACTTTAAATATACCGGTAACCACATCTAGTGAGTTCTGCTCCTGTCTAGTGGCCATGGCATATAGACGGTTTGTGCCCCCACTTGTCCCTGATGTAGCACCCCTCTGAACTGGCTTACCCTGTGGTGCTGAAGAAACTGACTAAGATTAGTTATCCCTAATGCTCTGCCTCCCAATAGGACAATCCTTCAAAAAGTGCCCCACCTGGCCACATCTAAAACAATAATTTATGCCCACAAGGCACTCTCTTGGATGAGATCTTCCACACTAACCACAAACTGTATAATAAGTCAATCCTTGAGCTACACTCCTTTGTGACTGGCTTCCCTAAAATTTGCGGTTCTGTGATCCCTGCTCATTCCTGACCCTCGATGCAGGTGTACTAGCAAAAGAAGGTGCTGATCTAGATGTCCTAAGCTGAAAGGATGAATGATTGGCACCTCCAGCCCTCTTCTTACCTGTCTCTTGGCCTGATGTCTTGGCCCTTTTATTTCTGAACTCCTTCCTATCCTGCATCTTCTCCTCCTCCACTTGTTGCACTGTCACGCCCCGGGAGGGTACCCTAGGCGTGGCCGGCACTTGAAGACTATTACTAGTCTCCAAGCGAACCACTTAGCTGCATCACGTCGTTCAGTCAAATAACTTTATTGGATAGCAGGAAAATATAAGTCTAGTGGACACATCTTATCTAAAGTCTCACAGGAGTATATATATAAAACAAAGGCTAGTAGAAAGAACTAGCTCACAATCTCAACATCAAATGCTCGACCATAGTCTATGAAGCCTCAATCACTAATCATGTGGTGCCAATGACAAATCCATGGCTACCCAAATCAAAACAAAAGAAATAGTCCAGTCTAACTCTAAAGCATGATGAAATAAAAGAGTGAATCCTCCGGAGTAGAGGAGGCTCACCAATCAGCTGCAATCTCGAATCCTCAACGAAGCGCCTGTCGACGATCCCTGGTACCTACCTCTGCATCATAAAACGATGCAGTACAGAGGGGACATCAGTACTTGGAATGTACTGGTATGTAATATAGCTGAGTGAAACAGAAACCGGTAGATAAAATAGAACCAACATCAACTCAAAATAAACATCATAATCACATCAAACGGTCAATAGTCTATCTATGAAAGAATAAAGAGTAGACAAGTGACACATCTTTAATTCAGACTCCTCAACAGTTTCAACTCATCTCAACTCAACTCAGAGGAGCTCATCCCCTCTCATCCCATCTAGACTCGGAGTAAGGTACGAATTTTATGGGAGTTTCTCTTAACCGACAACAACCACTTATGAGCCAGTGATTGTACAACATCCCACCGGTGTTGCCACAGCCGTTCTGTACTTGCCAGGTAGAGAACGAATAAAAAACCATATCAGCTCACCCAATATGGAGTCAGAAAACTCATCAAGTCCGTTATTGCTTTCAGGGACATAAACTCAAGAGGAAACCTCTTCTACGCTTGGCGACGTAGTTTAATGGGTTCGAGTGGGACTCACTCTTACCCATTTCGGTGCTCGATACTCCTCCCGACTCAATGCTCATAAAACCTCCATCTCAACCAATCTCATAGGGACTTTAACCCTGTCAACAATCGGTATCGCATAGGGACTTTGACCCTATCATCAATCAATCTCATCAATGACTCAAGATTTAGAACAATCATTAAGAATCAAGTGAATAGACACATCGGTAAAGTTCATTTATAGAGACTCATGAGACAACAAAACCCTATCAATACATCATCATTCTCTCATCACAATCACAATCACAATCAACAATCACAATCCTAACTAAAGGCTCTAGACTCATCATTCTCTCAAGTTCATTATGCATACTTTTCAAAATAGTCATGTAGGGTTATGCAAATTCTCATAAAAATATTCAATTTAAGAAAGCAAATAGTATGATGATCATCAACATAGAAAACATGTAATTTAAAACAAAATTTTCAAGAAAAGCTATCAAAGAATTCATGCATGTAGACTCTTCAATCATCAACTCATCTATGACCTCTATGGGGCACATGAGAGGACAATCCCATGTTTTAGTTTAGCCGTACATACCTGTGGTGCGGCTAACAATCGAATACGTCTAGGATCTCCTCTCGAATTTCCCACACAGGCTCTTCTCTCTTCTTCTCAAGCCCTAGCCTTGTTAGTTTTAGGGAATAGGACTAGAATGAGGATTTTAGACCCCTTTCACGTAGAAACGTCGTTATTAGTCGTGTATTAGAGTTTTAGGAGGGGTGGGGGATTGACTGGAATGCCCCTCGTAATTATTTAGAAATTTCCAATTCAAAAAATACATGGGCGGCGATGCGGATCTATCCCGATCAGGGTATTTTTAAAAAAACGCTTTTGAACGAGTTTTCTCCATCCCGTCAAAAATTTTGAAAATCATACAAGTACTTCTCCGCGACAGGTCCGCGACGCGCTCTGTCGCGGACCGTCACCGTTTTCTGCTTTGGATCGAAAATTTATCTTTCGTTCGGGTCGCTCTAAAAATCGACCGAGACCACCTTCCCACTCAGTTTTTCATGTTGATTCCAAATCCGGTCTTGGATTTGCCATACGAGCTTCGAAAGATGTGTTACACGCATACCCTCATTCTACGGGTATTTTGGTAATTTTACCGGGCGTTACATGCACATAAGTTATTAAGCAAACTATGTCCATCTCTCTAATTAGCA
Organism: Solanum rostratum; assembly: GCA_029948455.1. Lineage (NCBI taxonomy): Eukaryota > Viridiplantae > Streptophyta > Magnoliopsida > Solanales > Solanaceae > Solanum > Solanum rostratum. Next base: position 64,156,730 of record CM057048.1, read on the forward strand.
TAGCATTTATGCCCTCTCTCTTAGTCATCCGAGAGAGCCCTGATACAAATAGATCCATCCTAGTACGCATGCCTGCCACTATAGTCGGAGCATAATGGGACAACTAAGTGAATTTGAGGTTGTACTCCCACACACTCATAGCTTCCTGAATCAGATTCAGAAACTCCCCCACTTTAGCCTGCCTCAACTCTCTAGGAAAGTACTATCCTGGAAAGGCCTTCTCGTACATTGCCCAACTTAAAGCCGGCGCCCCTTCTGTTCTACCTCCCTTCCACTGATCAAACCAGAGTCTAGCCATTCCCTTGAGTTGGTAGGCAACCAACTCAACCCGCTCAACATCACTTGTGTGCATAATCTGAAATACTTTTTGGAGCTCCTCAATGAAGTTCTCAGGATCCTCCTTCACATCAAACCCTGTGAGCTTGGTTCATTCTTAGAAATTCACGAACCTTGGTGGTATTTGTACCATTATGTCTATCGGTGTCGAAGTCTAGATGGCCTAACAGAGCTCAATATTAGAGATATCTGCTTGTGGTGGCTGCTCAACAGCCATAGCTGGACCTCTTGGTCTTTCAATAATTTGTGGATTGGGGTTGGTTTGCATTCGGCCCGACTGGGCGTCCGCTACCCCTTGCTGGTCTGGCGGCTCTATGTGGAGGCATGATCTGAAAAAAAAAGGCGTGAGCGCATGAATTAGAATGGACTTAAGAGGTAAACTCTGAAACACGAAAATGAATTGTAATTGATAGTGACACTGCCTAATACCCTGTAACCTCCCTATTATGGATGTGGCGTGCTTCACACCAATAATATGGACTCTACTAGACACAGTTCCATAGACACCCTAGGATACTTGAACTCTGTGCTCTGATACTAAGTTTGTCACACTCCAATTTTATACCCTGGACGTGATCGACACCCAAAATCATTTCTGTTCCCAAGCGAACCACTTGGCCTGGCTAGTTTACTCAGTGGAAGACTCAAATAAGAAATCAAAGGCTTAGATATAATGTACTAAAGAAACTGCAATAGTCTAAACAATCTAAACATAGAAATATATCAATAACAACTGAAACACATGTCATATAGTTTATGGAAACTCTAACTAGAATAATCTGAAACAACTACTGTGACAGGTTCGCGACAACCACAACTAAAAAGAAACGCTAAAAACATAGATAAAGACTTCAAAGCCTCTGACTAGTAAGAGCCTCACTAATAGCAGAATGAATAGACGGTCCTCAACGAAGCATCTGCTGAGGAACTCTGTCACCTGTGTCTACATCATAAAATGATTCAAGTCCAAAGGACGTCAGTACGTGGAATGTGCGGTATGTAAAATAGCCAAAACTCGGGAACTTAGGATAGCGTACTATACTCAAAAGTAGCTAACACATTTCTCAAAATAGGATAGCATAAGTAATAAATAAAGTGCATGCTGAAAGTAAAAACATATGCTGAAACTCTGTATGCAAAAAATAGTTTACTTTAGCGTGGGGAGTTTCTCCAACCGACAACCATCACTATAAGCTTCGTGACGATACAACGTATTACCAATGCTGCCAGAGCCATTCCATACCTTTCCAGGGTAAGAATGAAAACTAGAGGAGTGGCTCCATCCCAAAATTGGGCCATCTCAATGGCAATGAGGAGTTGTACTTTTGGTACAATCCTATCCTACGTCGGCTACGTAGTTTATGAGTTCATGTTATTATTACTCTTACTTATATTGGTGCTCAATACTACTCCCAAAATAACTTTTATAATGCTCATAACTTTAAGAGTAAGAGTTCTCAAAATGCTTTTTTAATATTTTGGGACTTAGCTCAACTTTAGCTTTTCTTAAACTTTTCTCAACTTATCTCTTCTCTTTGACTGAATTTGTATCATTGCAAAGTGTCTCAAAAATATAGTTTTATTACTCGGCTATCTTGCAAATACAGAAGCTTTAAGTACCCCTTAAATTCAACTCAAAACTGTGAACATAATGGTTTTCATGAAATATATAGGTTCTTATAATTGCAACCTTAACCATGGAACCTTAACTTAATATCTTAATTTAGTAGTGAAATCAATAAAGACCATGACTTTTATCAAGAAAAATACATAAACAAGTATTTCAATGAAATTAACTCGTAATAGGATAAACTTGATCTCAACTCATAAACATGATCTTGGATAGGGACTGGTAGTTAAAGATACTAAAATAATAGTAGGATAACTTTTGGAGGGCCTTACATACCTGGGGAATTGGTTTCTTGAAGAAATTGAGGAAGGTTGTTGAAAGTCCTAGCTTTTGTCCTTTTGAAATTACGTTCTGAGTTTAGAGAGTGTTTGAGCGTTGTTGATTTGGAAGAATTACATTTTAGGAGTCTAATTAGGTTAAAACTAACACGTTTAGGATTAAAGGGTGAGAAAAGACAAAAATACCCCTCTTTAGTATCATTGATCGGGTCGTCCACAAGTCCATCTACGACCTATAGAAGTTTCTACGCCCGTAGTAGGGGTGGGTTCGATTTTTGCAGTTCGATTTTTCCCTAAAACCAAAGACAAAACGGAAGGTAATTTGGCGGTTCGGTTCGGTTCGGTTTTGCCCAAAAAAAAAGTAAACCATTGGTTTTTCGGTTCGGTTTTTTTCGGTTCAATCTTCGGTTTTTTTTCGGTTTTTTGATTTTTAAAAATATTTTTTTAAGTAAAATAATATGTTGAGTAGAGACATATCATTGTATAGATATGCTAAACAATTAGTAAAGAGTAAAGTTTGGATTAGTACAATTATCACAATATAAGAACTATAATTATCACCAAGAAAATTGCAAACATATGTTCTAGAAAAACAAATATCAAATACTCCTTAGAAGGTTCAAGTCAACTGTGTGTAGCCAAAAAAAATTATCAAATAATTATCAAATACTCCTTAAAGTATCAATTAGTTGCAGGTGACGGTAGCCAAAAGACTTCTCCTTGGAAGCTTCAAATCTATGTCTCTTTCGTGCAACAAGAAAGACTTTCCTTCTTAGTCATGTAGCCTATACAGTATAAACGACGTAGTATAGAAAAATCGGTTTTTGACGGTTCGGTTCGGTTTTAGAAGACCAAAACCGAAACCGCACATAATCGGTTCGGTTCGGTTTTTTGTGTTCGATTTCGGTTTTTTACGGTGTGATTTTTCTTTTGGTATTTTTCAATCAGTTTCGGTTCGGTTCGATTTTCGGTTTTCGGTTTCACGGACCCACCCCTAGCCCGTAGGGACCCTTCCGTAAACTTTTGGGTGAATTTCGAGGTCTCTAGACTACTTTCACGAGCCCATTCTACGGCCCGTAGAAGTTTCTACAACCCGTAGATTGGTCCGTAAAGTCCGGGACTAAAAATTAGATTATTAGGACTTTTTCCCACGAGTTAGCAGAGGGGCTGTACTTTAATCCACGGCCCCTAAAGAGGTTTCGTATTTCAACTCTGCTCTGGTAGTCTTCAGTAAAATGGTCATAACTTTTAACTTTGAACTCTAAATGAGGTTGAAATAAGTTGTGTTGGAAAGATAATTCAAAGAGCTTTTATTTGGTAGGTTATAGGACATCTAATTCTCTGTGTGCTAAGAGTTATGATCATTAAAGTTGACCCTTGCATGATCTAATATTAGAAACTCAATTTATTGGAAAGTTTTGAACTCAACTAAGTACTAGAGATCTCGTATGACCTTAATACACTTCTCACATCTAAGAATGAGACTTGAAACATAGGTACATGTGAAGATAGAGTTATGGGGTGTCACAAAAATGCCCTTTATTATTATAGATTTATCAATAATTTAAAAAAAAATTGATAAAAATAAAAATAAAAAATAGTTGCCAATTACATAAACTTATAGCCCAAAACTGCAGTAACTTAATTTATATGAAATAAGATATAAACAAAAACATATATTACATATTTAAAGAACTTTTGAAAAACAAACCCCCAAAAATAAATTGAAACATGGGAGAGAATACTGAAAGTGGAAGAGAAGCTTCAGAAGTTGTTACGGAGGAAAATGAGTTATCCAATTGCAAAAGCAGTAGTGAGTAAATATATTAAGATAAAGTTTAATACAGAACAAAGGGTAAATTAGAATTATTTATAATTTAAGTAAAGGTAGAATTGGAAAAAGAATAAGTGAACAAATGGGATAACACTAAATTGTTGATTTTTAGAAAGTGGAGATTTTCATAATTATAAAACCAAATCATATCATACCACCTAATCAAAGAAGCAATCAAAACAAACATGATTCTCTTACTAATCATATCATACCACACTACCAAAAATCATCATCCAAACAAGTTGTTAAGAGGATTTTTTTTAAATACTCTTTTGCCAACAATTGCAATCCACATGGAATTTCAAGCTTAAATTATAGTTGCTACGTCATTTAAAATATAATTGCAGAAATTCACATCACGTGAACTATAGTTTAGAAAATTTCCAATGATATTGCTTTAGAAAAAATCATAATTGTCGAGCCTAATGTCTCTGTGCACTTCTTTTTTTTCTTCTTCAAATAGTAAAATCAATAACCAAAAAAAAAAAACTGTAATCAGAAGATAATATCAATGCAAATTAAAACTAGATCCTAAATGATATACTTTAATTTATTTATTATTTTTCCCTTTTACTTGTTTTAATTGTTTACCTTCGTATCTCATATTCACTTGATATTTTTAATATTTACTAGTTTGGTGACTGCAGTGTATGCAAGTCAAAAAGTAAATGATCTCTTAAAAAATTAACATTATTAAAATAAATCTAAATTGAGAAAATAAATATGCTTCATATTTACGAAAAAATATCGAATTGTCATGTGGTGACTTTATTGAAATAGCTAGCTGAAATAAGTTGTACATACTGCATTAATAGTTGTAACTAATCAGTTAGCATTAGTTAGTTAGTTAAGCAATTAGTTAGTTAGTTAGAGTTTGTTAATTGTGTAATTAGTTAGTTAATAGTCCTGTAAATGATGTGTATAAATACACATGTGTAATGTACAGATAACACACTTTGCATGTGAAAGATTTTTTCCCAATATTCATCTGTACTTTCTTCATCTTCCTCATCTCGATTCTTCTTCACTGAAATTGCAGAAATTGTGATCTGTAGATCACTTTTCATCATGGTATCAGAGCAGTGAGGTCAAGGAGGGATTCCGCAAGTGATTTCGATCCTGCAGCAAGAAGATCAGTATAAATCTCAGCTATGGTGAACCGTGGAGGTAGGCCAAACATGGAGAATGCAGCTGGAGGAGTCGATCCAGTGTTGGAGACTCTTGATCAAGTGGAGAAGAAGAGGAATGATCCTCTGTATTTACATAACTCAGACACTCCTGGGAGTGTTCTCACATCAGTGCAGCTCACTGGGACTGAGAACTACTCCCTTTGGAGTCGATCTATGCTGATCAATCTTCGGGCAAAAGGAAAGCTCGATTTTGTGCTTGGTACATGCAAGAAGGTTGATTATGAAGGAGAGATGGAGGAGCAATGGGAGAAGTGTAATGCATTTGTACTGGCTTGGATCATGAACACAGTGTCCAAGGATTTGCTCAGCAGCATTGTTTATGCTACAGATGCAGCCATGGTATGGTCAGATCTCAAGGAGAGATTTGACAAGGTCGATGGATCTAGAGGATATCAGCTGCATAGAGAAATTTGCACAATTAATCAAGGTAATCTGAGTGTCTCTGCCTATTTTTCGAAATTGAGGTTGTTATGGGATGAATTTGATGCCCTTGTACCTCCTCCTTCATGCAATTGTGAGAATTCTAAGACCTACATAGATCATTTGGCATGTTTGAGGCTGTTTGCATTTCTGATGGGTTTGAATGAGATATACAGTCATGCTAGAAGCCAAATACTAATGATGAGTCCATTGCCTACTGTTGGGAAAGCATATGCCATGATAATGGCTGATGAAGGGCAAAGGATAACAGCTAATGCAAATGTAGGAGTGAACATGATAGAACCAACAGCTTTGTATGCAGGAAAGGGTAGTTTTCAACAGAGAAAGCCACATTTCAAAAAGAAGAATTGGGATGTGACTTGTGATTTCTGTAAGATGCATGGTCATACTAAAGAGGAGTGCTATAAGCTGAATGGTTACCCTCCAGACTGGAAATTCAAAAGGAGGACTGGACACACAGCATATCAAGCCAATCATGTTAAAGATGAAGGAAAATTTGCAGATGAGTTTGCACCTCAGATGACTAAAGGGAAAACTGTTGATTCTGATGCAACACTAGCTACTCAACCTACATTCACACCAAAGCAATACAGCAAAATTATTCAAATGCTGAACAAAGTAGATGCAGGTTCAAGTTCAGAAAATGGAGTGGATGAAGTGGCTAACATGGTAGGTATTTTCACTTATCCTAAAAATCTAGCTGTAGCAAACATGATAGAAGTCAAGAATGAAAGGTGGATTGTAGACTCAGGGGCTACCTGTCATATGACATCTAGAAAGGATAGGTTGAGAGAAGTATCTGATTGTATTGGAAGAAAAGTACATTTACCAAATGGAGATGATGCATCAGTTACACATATTGGCCAGATTAGTACAGACAGTGATGGTGTATTAGACAATGTGCTGGTTGTTCCAGCCTTCAAGTATGACTTACTTTCAGTGTCTAAATTGACCAGACAATTACAATGCTCAGTTAATTTTTTCCCTGAGTTCTTTGTACTTCAGGACCTCTTCAATGGGAAGGTGAAGGGGATTGGTAAAGAAATTGATGGCCTCTACTACTTATCAACTCATGGCACAAGTACACAAGAACACAAGGGTGAAAGAACATGCATGACAAGACACTCAGACATGTATAGATTGCTATGGCATAACAGGCTGGGACATCCATCCTCAAAGGTACTGCAGCAAATACTACCAGACAAGGAACACATTGATGTAGATGAATGTAATAAGTGTTCAATATGTCCACTTGCAAAACAAACCAGGTTACCTTTTAAATCCAGCATATCCAGAACAGAATCTGTATTTGAATTGCTTCACATAGATGTATGGGGTCCATATAAACTTGCCACTCATAATGGATATAGATATTTCTTGACAATTGTTGATGATTGTTCCAGAATGACTTGGTTATATTTGCTCAGAATGAAGACTGATGTATTGTTAATGCTGAAAATATTCATGAATTTGGTCAAAAATCAATTCAACATGAACATTAAAAGAATAAGGTCAGACAATGGGACTGAGTTCTTCAATAGTGAATGTGGAAGCTTGTTTAAGTCTCTTGGAATCATACATGAGAGTAGTTGTCCACACACCCCACAGCAAAATGGAGTGGTGGAAAGAAAGCACAGGCATATACTAGAAGTAGCTAGAGCACTTGTATTTCAGGGAAATATTCCTATCAAATTTTGGGGTGAGTGTGTGTTGGCTGTTGTTTACTTAATAAATAGACTGCCTACTGTAGTATTGAAAGGAAAATCTCCTTATGAGAGATTTCATGGGAAGAAGGCAAGTATTGATCATTTAAGAACCATTGGGTGCTTATGCTATGCCACAAACATAGTGAAGACTGATAAATTCTTTCCAAGAGCAGATGCATGTGTGCTAATGGGGTATTCATCAACTCAGAAAGGATATCTGTTGTATAGTTTATCCAGGAAGAAATTTGTAGTTCATAGAGATGTTGTATTCAAAGAGGATGTATTTCCCTTTCAACAATCAACTAAAGTGTACAGGCCTTTATTTCAAAATGGAGGTAACAGTTTGCAGGATAATTGTGATGATGTGCAAAATGAAAATATAGTCATTCATACAGAAGAGGATAATGCAGAACAGACTGGAGATGGTTATGTAGCTGAGGCATATGGAGATAATGGTTCAACAACAGAGTCAAGAAGGTCCACTAGAATATCTCATCCACCTATTTGGATGAAAGATTATGCCACTACCAAGACTCATCCTTACTCACAAAGTAATTATGTCTCTTATGATAAAGTAACACCAAAGTACCAAGCATATTTGACAAGATTCTCTACAGATATTGAACCTAAAACCTATGAAGAAGCAGTACAAGATAAAAGATGGGTACAGGCAATGAAAGAAGAGATCCAAGCACTGGAAGATAATGGTACTTGGAAGATAGTACATTTACCAAGCAACAAGAAGGCTATAGGTTGCAAATGGGTGTTCAAGATCAAATATAAGGCTGATGGACAAGTGGACAGATTTAAAGCCAGATTAGTGGCCAAAGGATACAATCAAACAGAGGGAATTGATTATCAAGAAACATTTTCACCTGTAGTTAAAATGGTGACAGTAAGGTCAGTCATAGCCTTAGCTGCTGCAAAAGGATGGAGCATTTATCAAATGGATGTATTCAATGCATTCTTGCAAGGGGATCTATTTGAAGAAGTGTACATGGAAATGCCAAAGGGGTTCTGTAGTGCAGAGAAGGGAAGAAATCTTGTCTGTAAGCTGACTAAGTCCTTATATGGACTCAAGCAAGCCTCAAGACAGTGGAATGCAAAGCTGACAGAAGCATTATTAAATTCTGGATACACACAAAGTCATTTGGACTACTCTCTATTCACAAAGACAGCAGGATCAAGTATGGTGGTCATTCTGATATATGTTGATGACTTATTGATCACAGGGAATGATTCAAGACTCATAGAAGACACTAAGCAGGTTTTACATGGTCATTTCAAAATTAAAGATCTTGGAGAACTCAAATATTTTCTTGGAATTGAGTTCTTAAGGTCTAGCAAAGGTATTTTGATGAACCAAAGAAAGTATGCCTTGGAACTGATTGCTGAAACTGGATTAGGGAATGCCAGACCAAGCATGACACCAATGGAATGTAACATGAAGCTGACAAGTACTGAATTTGATAAGGATATTGAATCAACTGATACCTTGTATGAAGATGTGCACAGATATCAGAAGCTGGTGGGAAAATTGCTCTATTTGACAATCACAAGGCCAGACATTGCCTTTGCAGTTCAAACTTTGAGCCAGTTCATGCAACAACCTAAATTCTCACACTGGAATGCAGCTCTGAAGGTTGTCAAGTATATTAAGCTAGAACCTGGAAAAGGACTACTGATGAGTTACTGCAACAAACCTTACTTAGTAGGGTACTGTGATGCAGACTGGGCTGCATGTCCAAACACTAGGAGGTCTATTACTGGATTTGTACTCAAGTTTGGGGATTCACTTATATCTTGGAAGTCAAAGAAACAAAATACAGTATCTAGAAGCTCAGCTGAGGCAGAATACAGAAGCTTGGCTACTCTAACAGCTGAAGTGGTGTGGGTCACAAACTTGTTTAAGGAGTTAGGAGTGGAACTGTCTAAGCCAGCATCTATTCATTGTGATAACAAAGCTGCCATACAAATTGCAGCCAATCCAGTGTTTCATGAACGAACCAAGCATATCGAAATAGATTGCCATTTCATCAGAGAATGGATTCAAAAGGGTACTATCAGGACTAACTACATCAACACTAAAGATCAACAAGCTGACATCCTTACCAAAGCCTTAGGAAGAGCACAGCATGAGACTCTACTTGACAAACTTGGAGTACTGAACATCTTCAGTACATCCAGTTTGAGGGGGACTATTGAAATAGCTAGCTGAAATAAGTTGTACATACTGCATTAATAGTTGTAACTAATCAGTTAGCATTAGTTAGTTAGTTAAGCAATTAGTTAGTTAGTTAGAGTTTGTTAATTGTGTAATTAGTTAGTTAATAGTCCTGTAAATGATGTGTATAAATACACATGTGTAATGTACAGATAACACACTTTGCATGTGAAAGATTTTTTCCCAATATTCATCTGTACTTTCTTCATCTTCCTCATCTCGATTCTTCTTCACTGAAATTGCAGAAATTGTGATCTGTAGATCACTTTTCATCAGACTTGTTTGTCTAGGTCAAGATAATCAATCAGATACATGTGTTTTTTATACTTTTTTTATTTTTCTAAATATAAATCTGTAATGAAGTGTATCATACGTAATACTTTATAGACGATTTTGCATGTCTAGTTGAACTACACTAAGACAAACGTTTGAAGCGAATATAAAAACCCAATTAAGCATCTATGGATCATATTTATAGAAAGGGAAAAGCTCAAATATGATAATAAAATTTGAGAGAAGGCGCATTTACGTCATACGTCGAGAATCGACTTTATCTATGGCTTTGTTTGGACAGAATAAGATATAACTGATTTTGACACACCACTTCTTACATATGGACAACAACTAATGGGTTATATGACTAATCAAATTAGCCAAATTTTAAAATTCACACAAATTTAATTTTTCTGACTCACATATCTTTTTAAACTATTTTAATACCTAATTCCTTTTCCACAGATTCTAATGCCGTTGACACCAAATTTTGCATTGTTGAGTGGATGGTAGAGATGGATCTAAGCCAAAGAAAGGGTATTGTTGAGTAGAGCCATTAATATTTGTTACCGCTTGTTGGGTCAGCCTGGTCTAGCTCGTGCTTTAGCAAGTCTGGGCTAAATTTTTTTGAGCCCATTTAAAAACAAGTTTTTTAGCTCAGTCTGAATAAGTCTACTGATTTGTGGAGCTTTTGCAATAAGGGTTGGGTAGGTAATGAACTGAAAAAAAAAATAATTAAAAATAAAAATAAAATAGAGTGTTAAAAATAATAAGAGCCAAAATCCAAAGTTTATTCAAAATTCGTAAATATTAAAATTTAGATATAAATTAGATTTTTATAATATATTATAGTAACAATAACACCATAGCTATTGTCCTGTTACTGTTGGTTTAGTATTTTTAAATTGTAATTTAATTTAAAAATTTATTTAAAAAAATGTAACACCCGGTAAAATTACCAAACTACCCTAGATGAGAGACGCTTGCGTAACGTGTTTTCCCAAACTCCAATGGAAAATTTGAGGTCGGAATTGCGATCAGCATAAAAATTGTGTGGGAAATGGTCTTGGTTGGTTTTTAGAACGACTGGATCAAAAGATAATTTTTCGACGCGAGAACGATTACCAGAATAAGTGTGCGACAGGCTCGCAATGCGAACCTGCTGCGCGGTTACACTTAGAGTTGGCCCCAATATTTTCTACGGGATTAGAAAACTTGATCGGAGAATTTTTAGCGGAAAAAGCAGGGTCCACAACACGGACATGGTTTAGCGAGGCGAACTTTTTTTAGTCTTTTGTGAGGGGCATTCTAGACTTTTTCCAACCCCTCCTAAACCTAAAACACGATCAATATAGGTCGTTTGAGCAAAAAAAGGGTTTTCAACCCATTCCTAAGCCTTTATGAACATTCTAACAAAAGACCTAGGGCTAAAGAGAAGAGAGAAGAGCGAGGATTTGAGGAGTTCAAGCTGGATTCGTGCCAAGTTGATTGTCTACCTTCATTCTAGGTAGGTAAAGCTAAACTAAGCATGGAATTCCATTGATGGTAATAGAGTAGTTTTGAGTATCACGAGTCTTCACACATATTTTTTGAATATTTTCTTGCATATTACATATATTACGAGTATTTTCACATGTTGATGATTATTATAAACTTGATTTACTGAATAAATGCTTCTACATGAGTTATTTCATAAACCCTATATGTATTACTTTGTAAAAGATGCATGAATGAACCTAGGGATTGAGTTTAGAGCCTTGACTTGAGTATGTTGATTGTGATTGTGATGTGAGCATGATGATGAGTTAATAGAGCTTGATGATCCCATGAGTATTCATAATTGAACACTAGAGATTTATCAAATTGACTTCTTCATAATGATTGAGCTAAGCCTTGAGCTGTTGAATGAGAATTGAATTGATGAGATAATTGAGATTACAGGCAGAAAGGCCCAAATGAGTTTGAGTTAATGAGATGATGAAAGTCCGTACGAGACTAATTGAGTAAATGAGATGGATGTCTTATGAGCATTGAGTCTTGGGAGGAGTATCGAGCACCGAAATGAGTAAGAGTAAGTCCAACTCGCACTCACTAACTACGTAGCCAAGCATAGGAGTGGACTAAGTCCGTTAAAGTCGAACAGGTTTCTATTTTTTTAACTAAGTCCGTTAAAGTCGGACAGGTTCCTATTGTTAGGACTAAGTCCGTTAAAGTCGTACATGTCCCCATATTTTTATCCTTAAACAATAGGACTTAATCGGTGGAGTGTCCAGATCCATTATGTTAGACTCGTAGATCTTTAATTTTATAGGCCATGGAACTTCTAAATCCTTATATTTTGGGAGATATGACCTGATACATTTGACCCTAATTTAAGAAGGAATTTTTAAAGAAACTTACGGTAACCTTGGCCAACCTTTATCTTGCAACTTTCTTGATTTTAAAACTTAATGTATGACCTTTGTGCTATTAAAATAACTTTTAAAAATTCATTATTAGCAAATTATACACTTTTAGTCCTATCTGAAATGTGAAACCTAATTTAACCTTCCAAAACGGGTGAGGTGCCACTCGAGCCATTTCTTTAATCCCGAATATGTATTTAGGGGACTTCTTTGACTTGAAACATTAAGTCTTGGATATTACCTCTTATTGTCAGCCTTATTATCCCTACGTGATAGCAAAAATCATATATGCCTTTATATAACGCCACACTATTTAGACAATGGAAGACGAAAAACACGGGGTCTCACATATATATATTGTACATTTTTTCTATATACAAAAGTCATCTAGAAGCAGCTGACAATTGTGCTGCCCGCTTGCTGTTCAGGGGCTTCTTTAGTCATTTTGGATAAAATAATTACAATATTTATTTTAATTTGCTTGTCTGATTTTTTAATTTATTATATATTTGAAAATTACTTTTAAAATACTATAAATTACTATAATTAGCAATTTAAAATACTTATAAAGCATATTAAAGATCCGATTGATTTTAGAAATTCTAGCAGTACCAAATATATTGGGACAAAAGAAATAACATATATTATTTAAAATATTGTAAAAAGTAATATAAGTTACCATGATAAACAACTTAAAAATTTAAAGACATATAGAAAATTTAATTGATTCTCCAAGTTCTATTAGTGTCACCCAAATTAGGATAGAGAGAGTAACATATATTATTTGAAAGTTATATAAAAGTATTATAAATTACAATAGTTGATACCATAAAGAACTTAAAAGACATAAAATTTGGTGACCTGTGAAATTCTATCATTGCCACATAAATTGAGACCGAAGAAATAATATATATTATTTGAAAAATAACATAAAAAGTATTATTACACTAATTAACCATTTAAAAATTTAGAAAATATATAATAAAGTTAGGTTGACTCTTGAATTCCTTCAGCGCCACATAAATTAAGAAGAAGAAAGTAACATATATTATTTAAGAATTACATAAAAAAAAATACTATATTCATAATAAAATAACTTAAAATATCTAAAAATCATATTAAGAATTTGATTGATTTTTTAAATTCTACATGTATAACATGAATCAAAACCAAAAAGTAATATATTTTGGGCCCGTATTAGGATGAAGCCTAGTATCTAGTATTTATATAAAGAAAAACTACATAAAATAAATCCAATTATGAAACTATTCATTAAAAATGAACCTAGTCCTATTTATTTAGACTTAATGGACATCCGGCCCAAACTATTTACCTTTTTACCTCTACTTTCTCCTTTCTTATTTCACATATAATGTCAGCATGAAGTCAATATCACTACTATGGATTATTCTTCTTCGATGCTCTGTTAGTATATACATACCATATTGATATCATAAAAGGATCGAATTTAATCCTCTGTGATACTTCACTGGTATATTGATACTTTAGTGATTTCATATAGGATTGAGCTCTTCTTTAAGAAATACATAAAAAACAATTAAGAAATAAAGTGTTATAGTTATAATCTTATTTATTAAAGTTACAACGTTATTTATAAAAGTACGCGAGTCTTTTCTGAGCTAAAAATTTCTAAATTTTACGAGGGGCATTCCGATCTATTTCCAACCCCTCCTAAACCCTATACACAATCTAATAAGGTCATTTTGACGAAAAAGGGGCCTAAAACCCCCATTCTAAGTCCTATTCCATAATCTAACAAGGCTAGGGCTTGAGGAAATAGGAGACGAGCTTGAGTTTGAGAGATTTGAGAAGAAATCTTTGACGTGACTGATTGATAGCTTCATCCCATGTATGTAAGGTTAAACTAAAAGCATGAGATTGTTCTCTCATATACCCCATAGATAGTCATAGATGAGTTGATGGTTCAAGAATCTACATACATGAACACTTAATTTTTTTCTTAAACTTTTATTTCGAAATTACATGTTTTTCTATGTTGATGATCATCAAACTATTTATTTTCTTGAATTGAACATTTTCATGAGAGTTTCCATAACCCTACATGACTAATTTGAAAAGCATACATAATGAACTTGAGAATTGAGTCTAGAGCCTTGAATTGAGATTGTTTATTGTGATGAGAGGATGATGATGGGTTGATAGAAATTGATTGTCTTATGAGTCTCTATAAATGAACTCTACCGATGTGTCTTTTCGATTGCTTCTTAATTATTGTTCTAAATCTTGAGCCCCTATTGGCTTGATTGATGAAAGGGTTAAAGTTCTTATGAGTTGATTGATGAAAGGGTTAGAGTCCCTATGAATTGATTGATGAAAGCGTTAGAGTCCCTATAAGTTGATTGATGAAAGGGTTAGAGTCCATATGAGTTGATTGATGAAAAGGTTAGAGTCCCTATGAGTTGATTGATGATAGGGTTAGAGTCCCTATGAGATACTGATCGATGACGGAGTTAGAGTCCCTATGAGATTGGTTGAGATAGAGGCTTTATGAGCATTGAGTCATAGGAGGAGTATCGAGCATCAAAAGAGTGAGAGTTAGTCCAGCTTGAACTCGTCAAACTACGTTGCCAACCGTAGGTGAGGCTTAGAACCATCACAAATATTATGGTTCCCTCTTGATTAGAAGTCCCTAAAAACAATAGCGGATTTATTGACATCTGACTCTATATTGGGTGAGCTGATATGGTTTCGATTCGTTCCCTACCTGGCAAGTTTGGAACGGTTGTGGCAACATCAGCGTGATTGTTGTATATTTACTGGCTCATAAGTGATTGTTGTCGGATAAGAGAAACTCCCATAAATTTCCTACCTTGAGTACTCTGAGATGAAATGAGATGAGATGAGATAAGATGAGATGAGAGGAGGTGAGCTCCTTTGAGATGAGCCTGAGATGATTGATGAGGTTGAGTTGTTGAGGGGTCATTTGTCTACTCTTTATTCTTGCATAGATAGACATTTGACGATTTGGTGTGATTGGGTGTTTGTTTTGAGTTGATGTTGTTTCTATATTATTCTACCCGTTTCTGTTTCACTCAGGTATTTTACATACCGGTACATTCTAAGTACTGATGTACCTTTTGGACTGCATCATTTTATGATGCAGAGGCAAGTACTAGAGATCGTCAACAGGTGCTCCGTTGAAGATCTGAGATTCGCAGCTGATTGGTGAGCCTCCCCTATTCCTGAGGATACACTATTTTTACTTCATCATACTTTAGAGTTAGATTTGACTATTCTTATATATTGATTTGGGTAGCCATGGGTCTGCCATTGGCACCACATGAGTAGTGATAGAGGCTTCATAGACGATGGTTGGACGTTAATGTTGAGATTGTGAGCTAGTTTCTTTCTACTA
Organism: Solanum rostratum; assembly: GCA_029948455.1. Classification (NCBI taxonomy): domain Eukaryota; kingdom Viridiplantae; phylum Streptophyta; class Magnoliopsida; order Solanales; family Solanaceae; genus Solanum; species Solanum rostratum. Next base: position 64,172,444 of record CM057048.1, read on the forward strand.
GCCTTTATTATTACCTATATCCTTTTGAGATATTAGATGAGATGTGCCCATATACTTACTTTTATTTTTGTTGTTCAGTAAAATATTCGATTGAATGACTGTGATGAGGCTAAGTTGTTCGCTTGTAGACTAGCAACAATCTCTAGGTGTCGGCCACGCCAAAGGTACCCTCCCAAGGTGTGACACTCGATCAGTACTTGTCGAGACATAATCTACACTATGTTAAAAGCGTGAAGGCCTTTAGAAATGTTGTTTGAACTTTTTGCCCTTCATTAAAAGAGCCAGTCCTTTTTGGACAAAATAGTCTTTTCACCTTTTTTTTTCTTCAAATATTATGTCATTACTTTAATGATATTAAATATTAACAATAACAAATATAGAATAAATTAAATTGAAAAGATTTTTTTTAATATAGTCAAATTCCTATAAGGGTAGTCTTTTTTCACTTAAAATAGATTTGATTCGAAAAAAATCTAATTTAAAGAAAATTTAAGATAATGGCAAAGCGTAGATATCCGATGGGCATACATATTTACCTTGAACATAAAATGTATGCAGTAAATTTTAAGCATTCCATGGTGATGAATTAGACATTAATATCCCCAACACCCCCCCCCCCCTCAAATTAATATTGGGGAAAAGGATAAATATGCCTTTTAATATTGAGATTTAGAGTGAATATGTTCCTTATTTTAAAATTGGTGCATATATACACTTGTCGTCTAACTAATGATGTATATTTATTCTTTTTGTTGATAATTATATATTTACTTTATAAAAAACTAATTAAGATCTATTTTTAAATTTTAAAAATTTCACGTGATTTTTAAAAATTATCTCACTCATTTTTATTACCCCAACAAAATCAGCCCATATGAAAAAAATTCTCAATATCTCTTCTATTTAGTCTTAAAATGAGTTTGAGTTAAGTCTAAATAAAAAAGGGTTTGAGTTTTTTTTATCTCTTGGGTCAGACCTTAAGGAATAAAAATAGTAAGTGAGATAATTTTTTAAAGTCACGTGATATTTTTGAAAATAAAAAATCTGATTTAGGATTTTTTTAATCCAGTCAGTTAACATAAAGGTAAATTTGCATCATTTATTAGACGATGAGGATATATATAGACCATTTGTTAGATGACAAGGATATAAAGCACCACTTGTTAGATGACGAGGATGTATCTGCACCATTTTTTTAACGAGGATATATTCACACCAACTTGTAAAGTTGAGGAGTCTATTTACCCCTTTACCCAATAATCTTCATCTTATAATCACCATCTTAAAGTTAGTGCAAGTTTTAAATTACTCAATTTAGTCATTTTTACTTGTCTCTTTTGTCTTAATATACCCATTAAAAAATAATTATTAATTATAAGACCCCATAACTTTGTTCATAGGATTCAAAATTTTTCATCATAAGTATATAACCTTGAACCTAGTGATGCCTTATTTGTCCCTATATTTTAAGGCTCATTCCCATATGTGTGAAGTGTATTAGAAGTGGATTAGGTTGGTTCGTAAGAGACCTCTAATACTTATTCAAGTTCAAAACCTCCCTACCATTTAAGTTTTTCACTTTGGATTATGTAAGGGTCCACTTTACATGTCCATAACTCTCAGCACACAAAGAATTAGGTATCCTATGACCTACCAAATGAAATCTCTTTGAATTAGCTTTCCAACGCAACTGATTTTACCTTATTTGGAGTTTGGAGTCAAAAGTTAAAACTATTTTATTACAGACTTTCAGTGCAGAGTTTTTCTACAACCCTGACTTACGGGTAGTAAATTGAAATACGACCCGTACTGCTAACTCATAGAAAAACTTCAGCAGGTCAATTTTTGAGTGTGTCGTAAATTGGGCTCATAGAATCAATCCAGTAACCTCGAAATTGGTCTAGAAACTTACGAATGAGTTCCTACGAGCTGTAGATGGACTCGTAACTGACCCGATCAGCTATTTTAAAGAGGGATATTTTCGTCTTTTCTTACCCTTTAGGTCTAAACTTGTCAGTTTTCACTTAAGTAATCCCCTAAAACGTTATTCCTTAATTTCTTTATGCTCAAACCACTCTCCAAACCTAGAACATAGTTTTCAAGAGAAGAAAAGCTAGGGTTTCAAGAGAAGCTAGTGAATTATTCAAAGTTCTTCAAGAGATCTAGTTCTCCTAAGTATGTAAGGCCTACAAAAATCTTTCTGTATTATTTTACCATCATGTAACTACTAATTTCTCCAAGTACCAAGTTATTAGTTGATAACAAGATTTCTTCATTATGAGTAATTATTCTTGTTTATGCTATTTTTTGAAGAAAAGCATGAGATTCACTAAATTTTTCTACTAAATTGGGGTCTTAAGTTAAGATACTACTTTTAATTGTTAAATTAGTTAAACCCTAAAGTTACTACGAAAATCATCCTACATAATTTTACCATCAGGTAACTACAAATTTCTCCAAGTACCAAGTTATTAGTTAATAACAAGATTTCTTCATTATGAGTAATTGTTCTTGTTTATGCTATTTTTTGAAGAAAAACATGAGATTCACTAATTTTTTCTACTAAATTAGGGTCTTAGGTTGAGATACTACTTTTAATTGTTAAACTAGTTAAACCCTAAAGTTACTACAAAAATCTATAAAATTTGAAATCTTGCTTTAAACTCAAGAAAAGTATTAGTATAAGTATTGTTAGATTCTCCCCCTACGGATTTGCCTAATTTTTGGAACAGGTTAGCCGTCATGTTTCAATGATGCAGAAATAAACTGGAACGCAGCAATTTTACGTGGAAACACACGGCTCACAAAAGGTGAAAAACCACGACTTGTACCTCTACAGGATTTACTCCCAACTTCACTAGTTCAACGTGAGCCTTCAACAAACGATTACAATCTCTAGTAATCTAAACTTCACCACAAACTTCCTAGCCTATTAGCTACACATAAACCTCCCTAGGATTATGTTCCCCTTGTCTTCGAGTTGCCCTCAACTTGAAGACTACAACTAGTTCTCAGTTTATACGTACTGATAGGTTACAATGATCAACTATCAAGACTAAAAGATAAAACTTTACTGCAGAAAGATACTCAATAGTTTCTTGTTGTGACTATGTTGTGGCTTTTGTTTTCTCGTTCTGCGCAACTGTTGTCTCGATGGCCTGCCCTAATTTATAGTTGCCTCTCCACTTCTGTTTGCCCCAGAATTCTTGTAGTGATAATTCCCAGTGGAATCCTTTTCGGCATCAATCTCCTTTTTCGCATGGGACTCCTCTTGCACTTCAAACTCCTTCTTTGCATAGAACTCCTCTATTTAGACTTCTTGTTGAGTTGGAATTGTACCTCAATCGAAATCCTCCTCAACACTAACTAACTTCTTATTTGTCTTTTATTTTCGGAGCCTTTTATTCTCTTTGGATCGCTCGATGCTTGCCAGGGTTTTAGTATGTGAAAGAACCTGGAAAAACAACCTGTTTCATTTGCACCCTGTCAATCATCAAAACTTCATTACCCCAACAAGTATTTTATAGATGGTGAAGCATGAAGCCTATGATTTTAGACAATTTTGAGAAAAGTTAAGAGAATGCTAAGTTGGGCTAGGTCTCCAAAGTTTACTTTGAGCAAAAATATTCTTTCAAGCATGAGCATATGATTAATACTTTTGGGAGTAGTATTGAGCACTGATATGGGTAAGAGTAAAATAAAAAAATAACTCAAACTCATAATTACATAGCCAGCGTAGGATAGGATTGTACAAGAGTACAACTCCTCACTTGCCACTCAGATGGCCCAGTTTTGGGATAGATTCACTCCCCTAGTTTTTATCTCTTACCCTGGCAAAGTATGGGACGGCTCTGCTAGCGTGAGCAAGACATTGTATTATCACGAAGCTCATAGTGATGGTTGCTACTTAGAAAAACTCCTCAAGAAATAAAGTTTATTATTCTATACACTGAGATTTATTATTTCTTTATTAAAGTACTTCCTTTTATTATGTTGCATATTTAATTGAGTTGAGCTAATTGCAGATCTAAGCATTTTAGTATTCTATATATTTAGTTGTGCTCATTAATGCATTAAAGTAAGTATTTCTTTTATATTGAGTTGTACTTTTAAATGCATTTTAAACATATGTTGTACTTGCATGACATATTTTTCTCAGAAATTGACTATGTCAAGATAAAGTTAAGTATCCTGTTTTTAGTTTTTTTTTTTTTTGGTCATTTTACATATCGTACATTCCACGTAGTGATGCCTTTGGCGCAGCATCATTTTATGATGAGTCAGTACTTTAGAGGCTTCATAGGCTAGAAAGATATTGTTCTTGTTATTTCCTTGGAGTTGTTTGAAAGGTTTGAGTCAAGTTGTATATTTTATTATTGAATGTCTGAGTTCATGAATATTAAGCCCATTCTAATTTATTATGATGTTAATATCTTCCGTTGAGTAAGTTAGCTAGGCCAAGTGATTTGCTTAGGACCAAAAATGATTTTCGAGTGCCGGCCACGTCCAGGGTTGTCACGCCCCAAGAGGGTACCCTTGGCGTGGCCGACACCCAGAGACTATTGCTAGTCCAGCGAACCACTCGTTCTCAGGATAGTCACTCAACATCAGTATAGAGAAATAATAGAAGTAATGTAGTGAGCTACCTCAATAAGAAGGGCCAATGGCCAACATCAGTCTCAACATCAGGATAAGCAAATGCAAATGTTAACTCAACTCATAAGGGAAAGACCTCAACATCAAACCTCGACTCATGTCTATGAAGCCTCTAACTTGACTCTACTGTCTAAGATGGTACCATGACAAGCCATGGCTACCCAACTCAATAAATGAAGAAAGCAACAATAAAAGGGTCTCCTCCGGATAGCAAGGAGGCTCACTAATGACTAGACTCGGAATCTCTGACCTCAACGATGCGTCTACTGAAGTCCTCTAACTCCTGTATCTGCATCATGAAATGATGCAGCGCCGAGTGGCGTCAGTGCGTGGAATGTACGGTATGTAAAATGGTTGAATGTAACAGTATAAGTACAACAGTATATGGATAACATCAGCTCAACATCATACTCCATCATAATATCAAATGTCTATCTAAGCCAAAATTAGAGTAGACAATTGACTCATCAACATCTCATCTCCACATCATTAATACATCAGACTCTCCTCAAGGAACCTCGACTCAAGGAAACTCAACTTAACTCAACTCGACTCAAGGAAACTCGACTCATACTATCACATCAACATCAAAGTACTATCAAAGTAAGACCTCACTGGGAGTTTCTCTAACCGACAACCATCACCTATGAACCAGTGATGATACAACGAAGCAATGTCATTGCCACATCCATCCAGTACCCTGCCCGGGTAAAGGACATCAACCTTAGTGGATCCACAAGAAAAAAACCTCGGTCCTCTAATGGGACAAGAAAGGAGCCATCCGCATTACGGTTCAATCCTCTCTTCCTACGCGGGCCACGTAGTTAATGGGTTCAAGTGGGACTCACTCTCACCCATTTCGGTGCTCAATACTCCTCCCAGAACTCGACATGCTCATAAAACATCATCATCATCATCAGTCCCATAGGGACATAATATGTCATCATCAGTCTCATAGGGACATAGTACCTCAACATCAACATCAACTCATCTCATCAACATCATCATCAAGACTCTCATCAATTTAAGACACAATCACAACATCACAGACATCATCATCGTCAAGGCTCTAGACTCATCTCTCTAAGTTCATTATTGTATTCTTTAATAAAATAATTATAGGGTTTTGTGAAAGACAGCTATGAAAATAAATTATGCAATAAATCAAGTGTATGATGATCATCAATTCATGTAAAATATATGAATTAAGTAAAGCTCAGTATAATACTCAAAAATCTTCACATCAAATTCATTATCTTCAATCAATGACTCAATTTACTCAAAAGGGCACATGGGAGAACAATCTCATGCTTTAAGTTAGCTTTACATACCTGGGATGATTGCTATCTCCTCTTGAATTCCTCAATTTCAACTCTCCTCAAGCCCTGACTTAGTGATTTTGCTAGGAAGAAGGTTTTGGATGGATTTTTGGAACCCTTTCTCTGAGAAAACGACATATATTCGTCGTATAGGAGGTTTAGAAAGTATTAGAAATGGATTAAAATGCCCTTTGAAATTTTAAAGAAAATTTTCCAGACTTGAAGTAACACAGTCCGCGACGCGGACCTGTCGCAGACAATGCATTTTGGAAAAATTCAACTTCGTCGAAAATTTATGGAAAAACGTAAATGTATCTCCGCGATAGGTCCGCGATGCGGCTCTATCGCGGACTCACACTGTTTTTCATTTTAGAACGAAAATTATCTTTTGACTCGGTCGCTCTAAATCGACCAAGACCCTTCTTCCACTCAATTTTTCATGTTGATCACTAATTCGTTCTTGGATTTTCAATCCGAGCATCGGAAGAAGCGTTTTGCGCAAACCTCTTCTCTAGAAGTATTTTAGTAATTTTATCGGGCGTTACAAGGGTGTAGGCTCGGGGCGTGACTTTAATATAGATACTTTATCGCTCTATCCTTATTATTAAAATATTCCTCTTAAGACAAAATAGTTTTTACAACATTTTTTCTAATTAGTATATTATTATTTTAATAATATTAAATATTAAATATAATAAACATATTAAAAGTTAAACGGACAAGATTTTTTTATTATGATTAAATTTTTATACAAAGATCTTTTTTCATCTAAAATAGACTTGATCCCAAAAAAAATAGTAAAAAAAATTTCAAATAATAATTAAAAAAGTGTTTTTTTTAAAAAAAGAAAACATCCAGAAAAAAAACCCTAAAAAAAGTCCCAAAATAATTTAAAAATTAAACTATCCAAAAAAAAAAACGCAAAAACTTTCAAAACTTAGACTTAATCCAAAAAGAATCTAGTAAAAAGAACTTCTTTTCACCATTTTTTAAAATTATTATATTATTATTTTATTAATATTAATAACAATAAATATTATAAAAATTAAATGGAGAAGATTTTCTTATTATGGTTAAATTTCTACACAAAGAATCATTTTTCAATTAAAATAGACTTGATCCAGAAAGAAAATAGTTTTAAAAAAATTAAAATAATAATTTTTAAAAAAAATGTCCTGAAAAAAAAACAATAAAAAAGGTTTAAAACTTTACTCCTAAGTTATTTTATGAAATAGGTTTGTTTAAAAAGACTTCTATTCATAATTAAGGGAATAAATAATATTCTACTTGAAATAGAAAAGCAAATACATGAAAAGAACTTATGTGTAGATAGGTCATAGAGTGAATTTATTTATTTGTATCAAAAAAAAATAATAAACATATTTATTCTTCATCATTTTTCTCTATTTTAACATCAAGAATGTATCGTTTTTCTCTCTTTTTTTTTTCTATTTGCAGTATAATTTCAAGTGATTCTCGAAATACAATCTCTTCTGACTCGCAAAACTGATAATAAAAGATCAAAAAGTGAGTTTTCTTTTGTTTTTCATTTAGTTTCTTTAAAATATATGTTCATTATAAATCTTATTACTTAATGATTAAAGTATGAGCACTTACCTTTTATAGAAATTTGTATAAAATCTTATGCAATTTATATTAGGATATGATATTCAAATTCGTCACATTTAAAATACATTGTGTAATTCTTATTCAAAGTGATTCTTGAAGTACTATATATTTTGACTCAAAAAGTTGATAGTAAATGGTCAAAAACTAAAAGGTCAAAAGGTGATTTTTCTTTTGTTTTCATTAGTTTCCTTGGAATATATTCATCATTAATTATGTTGCTTGATTATCAAAGTATGCATTTTATGTTATGAAGAGGTGTTCAAATTTCTCATATCATATATTGTGTAATTTTATTTTTATTTTTTACAATTAGTGTTTGATGTTTGTATTAAAACCCAATTAAATTCGAATTCATAGTGGAAAGTATCATATTTAGAGTTAATTAGTCCCTAAAAAGGTGACTTGATCCCCACTATGTGAGTTCATTATAGCTGAAAGGTTGAAAGTGAAAAAATAAAATTATTAAACTACTCATTTTATATTTAGAAGTCTTTTTGAAAATTAAATTTAATCAATTAATTATTTAATTTCTAACTATTTAACTCCAAATTATTACTTTTTGTATTCATAAACTATTAACAAATCTATATTATAAGTAATTGAATTAATTTTCTCATTTTTGCCTGAACATAATAGATTAAACTATTGCATCAAATTAATAATATTTATTTAATTTTATTTATATGAATATTATATTTATTTTAATGGTAGGTACTACTTACTTATAATTTTTAAATTAACACAACAGATACGTGCAAAACACGTACACTAACTTGGTATAATTAAGTAAGTACAATGGTTAATTCAAAAAAGTATATTTAATTTTTCGAACAATTTAAACATTTAAGTTTACTAGTCCTACACCTTAACATGTTGTCAAAGCAGGCAAAAACTCGTAAGTTCCAATTTCATGTGTTTAGCTCAGAGAAAGGACACTAAAGCCTTGAGTTTGACACTTCAGCATGATATGAGAACAAGCGAAAGATGCTAATTAAGTTCAAATTAGTCCTGTCATCGTCGTGTAAAAGATTCCAAATAAAACCTTCACATGTTCATCACATAAAAAGAATCAGGTTCACGCGTAAAAGACGTGTAACACAATTTTGTTTTTACCTTGTTTTAGCATAGAGCTTGAGAAAGGGAAATTAATCACGCCATCATCGTGTAAAAGATTCCAAATAAAACCTCCACATGTTCGACACATAAAAAGAATCAGGCTCACGCATAAGAAATGCGTAACACACATGTTTGTTCTTACCTTGTTTTAGCATAGAACTTGAGAAAGGGAAATTATTCATGCCATCATCGTGTAAAAGATTTCAAATAAAACCTTCACATGTTCGACACATAAAAAGAATCAGGCTCACGCATAAAAAACGCGTAACATGTTTGTTCTTACCTTGTCGTTTTAGCATAGAACTTGAGAAAGGGAAATTAGTCACGCCATCATCGTGTAAAAGATTCCAAATAAAACCTCCACATGTTCGACACATAAAAAGAATCAGGCTCACGCATAAAAAGCGCGTAACACATATATTTGTTCTTACCTTGTTTTAGCATAGAACTTGAAAAAGGGAAATTAGTCATGCCATCATCGTGTAAAAGATTCCAAATAAAACCTCCACATGTTCAACACATAAAAGAATTAGGCTCATGCATAAAAAACGTGTAACACACATGTTTGTTCTGACCTTGTTTTAGCATAGAACTTGAGAAAGGAAAATTATTATTAAATCCCAAAAAAGATCCAGAACAACTCCCTAAAGGATCAAGATTAAGACAAGAACTTGATCCAATATTTGCAGCTAAATTTTCTCCAAATGAAGAATATTGGTTGAAAATACTTCCACCAATAGATGTGTTGAACTATTGCTCAATCTTGGAAAACTTAGTCCTCCAAGTTGAAAACCCATACCTGGTGAAAGACCATGAAGAAATTTGAGCCCACCATATATTTGAAGAACCATTAATAGAATCCTTTGAATTTCCAGAAAAGCTTGAAGAAGATGAACTAGCTTTAATATTCTTGTTATTTCGGCAACTGTCGTCGATTAGAACGTTGCGTAGTGCTTTCTCTTTAATTCTGTACTTATTGATACATAATATAATTAACTAAAAGTATAAATTTTTCTAACAATTAATAATATAAATTTAGTTATAATTAAAATTTTTTCTACTTCCATACTCTATATCCATCCACTCCCACTCCCACCCCATCACAACCCTCATTTCACCTTATCGCACGTCTATCACCCTCAATTTTTAAATTAGAAAATATCAAGAAAAATTTGTCCACCCTACCGGCCTATCACCCGTCCTATACACCTCACTCTTTCACCATTTAAAAAAATAATTAAAATTTGCATCTCTAAGCCCCACCAAACCTCCTACTCCCAAATATTTTGAAAAATAAAATAAAAAAAGAAAGTTGAAAAAAATTTCACCACCCCACCCTCCATTCTCTCCCCCCGGACTCCCTACCCCCACCCCAGTCCCCATTTTTTTTTTCTAAAAAAGAATTTAAAAAATCCAAAAAAATAAAATAAAAAATTCTCCCACCCCTTACCCCAACCTCAATAACCCCCGCCCCCCCAACCCAACATTTCCACCCTACCTCCACTCTCACCCCCAAATTTTTAAAAAAAAAAATAAAAAATTCACGCACACAAAACTTTTTTTTTGTGCAATAAAGATATTTTTTTATTATGAGGGAGGGATTTATGGGTCTATATAGCAGACACCCATATTTTACCTACTTTAACCATATTTATAGGAGCTCTTAAAAGAGATTAGCCCATACTTACGCATTTAGAAAATATGAGGAGAAAAGACATAACCCCTATCCCCAAACTTCGCAATGAAACTTACTTTATTACCTAAACTACACCGGCGTTCATATACCTTTGAAGAAATCTTTCAAATAAATTAAATGCCGCCCTGAGATCATACTACCACTCTCACCTATCACATCAGTGCCACATCAATGCCATAACATCGCATCATTAATTTTATTTATTTTTTTATTTATTCACCATTTTTACTCTAACACTTTTTTAAAATTAATTTATACTAATTAATTATTTAAAATTAACTTTTTAAAATTTAAAATGTGGCCATATTTTTATTTCCTCCACCTCCACCTCCAACCCCCTCCCCCACCCCCACCCCCCCCCCCCCACACACTTCTTTCTTCTTCCTTTCTTCACCATTACTATTCCTTCAGGTAAAGTAATAGTAGTACCAATGTAAATCTCATTCTCCATGTCTAATATATCTATCTTTATACCAATTCGATTTGGGGAAAAAATGCATACCTCCCAAATGCAGTAAGCAATTTCATATGTAACAAAAAGTAGATGATTTGTTATCACATTCTCCGTGTTTTGCAGGGTAGGTAATTCCAGGAATCGCCATGAAGAAGTTCCAATATCAATTTCATTCCTGAGGCTGTGAATTCGACGATCTGTAAATTGAAAGAACCTTGAAAAGATGGTTAGATGGGAGAAAAGCAAGTTACATGCGCAAATTAGGGCTTTTTTGTGTGTTGAGAAGTTGCAAAATTTGCAAATTTCAGAATTCCTTATGAGATATTGTCTTGAATTATTATTATTTTGAGAGAAAGATTCAACTGTACTTTTCTCCAAAAATAAGCCTTTACAGTGACGAAAAATTCATCATCTTCAGATTAGTTGTTAATAATCGAAGAGGAATTTTCATGATGAAGAGAAATAAACTGAGGATCCAGAATTGTGGAATTCCAAGATTTTTATTAGCATTACTATGGTGGGATTTCAAAAAGAGGGCATCAATGGAGGAATAGGGGTATTCAGGAAGAGGAGAAAATTAAAAGATCAAAAATTAAAAGTTTTTTAAAAAGGGGGTTCACATTTTTTTAAAATAAATCTTTTAAATAATTTTTAAAAAGTTATTATATTAAAAAAAATATTTAAAATATTAATTATATATTAATCAATAAAAAATGTCATGTGTTTGATTTCTATAAAGTTAACCTTTTTTTATTTATTCATGCGCTTTCAGGAGAGTGTATTTACTCTATCTTCCACGTCAACTCTTAAAGGATGATTAAATCATTTGAAAGTTGTTAAGGGGGTTATATGAATTGTCGTGTAGTTTAGGTGCTGAAGTAAGTTACGCTGCCAAGTTGGAGAGATAGGAGGGAGAAGGGTTATACCTTTTCTCAAAATATGAGTGATTTATTAAAATAAATATGAGTTAAATGAACTCCTTTCACCTTGTATGAGTAGAAATTATCACCCCTAATCATATGATGTATAATATGCTATTACACTCCACAAAGATGGAAAAGAATAAATCCACGTATATTTTATTCTCTTCATATCTCACTTATTGGTAGGGATATACATAAGCGCATAGCGTTCGTTTTCTTTTACCAATTCAAACTAATTATGTCGATTTTTAAATTTATAAGTCAATTTAAATCACAATAGTTGATTTTGTTTGATTTGATTCAAATTTTTTTTGATGAAATCTATGCAACTCAAAATATGTAACTAATGCTTCCAGATATTTCTTTTGTTCTAATAAAATACAATAATTGTATAATTGTTATTGTTGTAATATGTCATTATTACAAGTTAAAATTCACTAATAACGGAAAAAATAATTCCAAAGGTAAACCTCTTATATATTGTATTGTTTCTAATTTGGAGTTTGCTTGTGATTCAGAGAAAAAATAGGTGAAAGGAAATGATAAGATTTGAATGTTTCACTCAAGTGACGCATCGTGAAATTATAATTGCTATTACACAAATAAAATATAAATCAATTTCTTCGCTCTATTCTTAAGACATTGAAGATTTCATTAAGATTAAAATGTTTGAACTATATAATATAACATTTTTCATATTGATGACAAAGTTGAATGAATTTCAATATTTGACTAAAGGTGTGTTTGATACGATAAAATGTTATCCATGGAAAATGTTTCCTAGAGGCTAGAATATGTCTCTTGGAAAGTAAGTTGTTTTTTAACTTATTTTTTTATATTTGATTGGTGAATGAAAAATATTTTTCATTGTTTGGTTAGTGAATGAAAAATATTTTTAGAAAGTATCTTTTATTTTAGGTTAGAGAATAAAAAATAATTTTTGACATGAAAATTTTAACATCGGTAATCGATTCAGGACGTAATCCCAACATCAAATGTAAGACCCAACTCGACTTTCAACCCAAGATTTTACATCCAAATTTAGACTCGACCCCGACTTTCAAATCGAAATCCGACCATACCGACTTCAGATCTAACTTTCTGTCACGACCCGAAAATGGGCGTGATGGCACTCAGGCACTCGTCTTAACCCATCAAGACAAGTCAGCCTAGCAACCCAATTAACATAGTAAACTGCGAGAAGATGATAAAATAAAAGGTTTAATTGCAGATAATACATCAACTTAATTAAAAATCCCAAAACCTGGTTGTCACGCGCACAAGCCTCTAATGTATTACAATAGATTTGAAAGAAAAGCATAAGTCTCAAATGACATTGTCTCTAAAGTAGAACAAAATCATAAATAGGAGTGGGAGTCAGCTGGGGTGACAAACAGCTATCTCGCACAATCTCCACAGGAAGCCTCAGACAAGGAATAATAGAAGGTATCACGAAGATCTGGGCTCGTAACCTACAAAAATAAAATTGTAGTAGCAAGGGGTGAGTACCAAACACACGGTACCCAACAGGTGAACTACTAAACGCAAAATTAAGCAATACAGAATACAAGTAATCCCTAACTCCACGCCAGAACCTCTACAACTACAACACACATAACATCGGTCCAACATAATAGTTCATAATGTATATAACATGTAGCTCAGTAACCACACCAATATTCATAGATCAACAACACAGGAATCGGTTCACCTATCACCAGTTTCACAAAAAGGCACCGACAAGCTCATAAATGATAAGAATGCGTAATGCAATGCAATACAATGTCAAGTAGAATGATGCATGTCTGACCTAGTGATACACACCCGCTGTCTCTCAGTCTGGGACCCATGGGGGACTCTTAGTCCGTGCATCCGTCGCGGCGTGCGACACGACCCTCGAATTATATATAGTATCTGTCGCGGCGTGGGACACGTCCCTCGATTCATAATATCCGTCGCGGCGTGCAACACGTCCCTCGAATGGTACATCCTTTTTAATCCTTATTCTTTCTCAGTTCACATAACATTTGCCACAAAATCAATGCAATAGACAGGTTTACACTATGATGAGGAGATGACCGAATTTTAATACAATGCACATTTCACAACCACATAGTTTTAAAATAACATCAACACCAAATTTATATTTCAAAATCACTATCAACACCTCACATAGGAAGCACAAGATTCTATATGCTTAACAAAGGTTAAGAATTCACTTGCCTTAATAAGTGAGCACTCACCGCGGGACTTGAGCCTTCCCCTTTCGAATAGTATCTGAAGCCCCACAATCTAATCAAATGATTCACAATTAGAGCTCCAAACTAAGGACATCCAAACTACTATATGTCTAGGTTAGACCCAAAACCCATCTAAATTTATAACTAAGTTTCAAAATTCCACCCCTAGGGTTAAGTCTTAATATCCTCAATATTTAAAATTTTAATGATATTCGCACGATACTAATCCCTAATTTTAATACAAAAATATACATATATATGTGCACATTCGTAAACACCTATTATCGTATTCAAGCTGACTAATTAACAGCGAACCATAAGCACTGGACAGAAACTTGACAGTGGAGGGCTTATGTACAGAAAAGAGTAATGGAATTTTCAAGAGAAAGAAGAAAATCACTAATATAGTGAGACATATGTAAGGAATTACTATTATATGATTGGCTTAAGAGACAATTACAATATATATTCCCCAAATCCCAAGAACATGCTGCCATTTGTTAAAAAGGATTAACATTAAACCAAATTCCTTGCTTTCCACCAATCACATCCAATTTCTAGCCTATGAACTATAGAAGAAAAAGGAATTACCTGAAACGATGCTATTCCGTCGCCACCCTTTTGCTTTTCTCCTCTGTTTTATTTTGTTTTTCAAATTCTGAAACTGTTAAATCCCACTAACCTATTTTAATACATAAATCAAGTGGGTATAGAGTTTTAAACAAATTAACATTTAGCCCCCCCCCACCCCCCACTTATATTAATTATTCAAACTTACCCATAAATTAAATAGTCTTATTTTTTGAATTGTCCAAAGTACCCATTTAAAATTTTTCGAGATAAATCTTTTGGAAAATTAAGAGGACTAATTCTCAGAATAACCTACGGGTCATTACATCATCCACCACTAAAAATCATGTTCGTCCTCGAACATAAGATAAAAGAAAGTACCTGAAGCTTCGAAAAGATGAGGATATTTAGCACGCATGTCAAACTCTGTCTCCCAAGTCGCTTCTCTAACTGGGCGATTCTTCCATTGCACCTTCACGGAAGCAATCTCTTTGTTTCTAAGCTTTCGAACCTGTCTATCCAAAATAGCTATAGGCTCCTCCTCAAACGACAAGTCCGGACTCAACATCACCGAATCAAAGGAAAGTATATGAGACTCATCAGGAACATACTTCCGAAGCATGGAGACATGAAACACAGGATGCACAGATGACAAGCTAGGTGGCAAGGCTAGTCTATAGGCCACCTCTCCAACTTGCTCTAAAATTTCAAATGGACCAATAAATCGGGGGCTAAGCTTTCCCTTCTTACCGAACCGCATAACACCCTTCATAGGTGACACCCTAAGCCAAACATGATCGTCCACCATAAACTCTAGGGCTCGAACCCTCCTATCTGCATAACTCTTCTGTCGACTCTGAGCGGTCAACAACCTACCTTGAATCATACGGACCTGCTCCATAGCATCTCTAAGAAAATCTGCATCTAACGAGTCCATCTCAGCAAAGTCAAACCAACCAATCGGAGATCTACACCGTCTACCATACAAAGCTTCGAATGGAGCCATCTGTATACTGGAGTGATAACTATTATTATAGGCAAACTCTGCCAAGGGCAAGTGTTGGTCCCAACGGGAACCAAAATCGATCACACACGCTCGAAGCATGTCCTCTAACACCTAAATCGTCCGCTCAGACTGTCCATCTGTCTGAGGGTGAAATGCTGAACTCATATCCAACTGAGTGCCTAGACCATGTTGTAAGGCCCTCCAAAAATGTGAAGTGAAAAGTGAACCCCGATCTGAAATGATAGAAACAGGCACACCATGCAATCTAACTATCTGACTGATGTAAAGCTCAGCCAACTTCTCCGCTGTATACTTAACCTTGACAGGAATGAAATGGCCCGACTTAGTCAATCGATCCACAACTACCCAGATGGAGTCATAACCACCCACAGTAGTGGGTAAATCCACCACAAAATCCATGGTGATCCGCTCTCACTTCCATGTAGGAATGGGCATCCTCTGTAACTCACCTCCAGGCCTTTGGTGCTCATACTTAACCTGCTGACAAGTTAAACACCTGGACACAAAGTCTGTGATGTCCTTTTTCATGCCACACCACCAGTAATGCTGACTCAGGTCATGATACATCTTTGCTGCTCCAGGATGAATGGAATAACGAGTACAATGAGCCTCCTTAAGAATCAATCGAATCAAATCACCTACCTTAGGCACACAAACTCGACCTCCAATCCTCAAAACACCATCAGGATCAACCACCGCTTCCTTAGCCTCTCCTCTAGCCACTTTGTCTCTAATAAGACACAACTTCTCATCCTCGAACTGGCGCTCTCGAATCTGGTCCATCAAGGAAGAACGAGCCTCAATGAAAGCAAGTACACCACCCTCATCCAAAAGCTGTAACCTGACCAGGCCATTAGCTAGACGCTGGACATCCCTGGCCAAAGGTCGCTCCTCAACTCGAATGGCAGCTAGACTCCCCATGCTAGAAGTCTTTCAACTCAAGGCATCAGCCACCACATTAGTCTTCCCCGGATGATATAAAATGGTCAAATCATAGTCTTTTAGCAACTCAATCCACCTACGCTGCCTCAAGTTCAGATCATTTTGATTGAAAATATATTGAAGACTCCTATGATCAGTGAAGACCTCACAATGTACACCATATAAGTAATGACGCCACAACTTAAGCACAAAAACCACAGCCGCTAGCTCCAAGTCATGGGTAGGATAATTCTTCTCATGAACCTTCAACTGTCTAGAAGCATAGGCAATCACTTTCCCCTTTTGCATCAACACACCACCTAAACCAACTCCTGAAGCATCACAATACACCGTAAAGTCCACACCTGCCTCCGGTAGTGTCAAAATGGGAGCTGAAGTCAACAAAGTCTTGAGCTTTTGGAAGCTCTCCTCACACTCATCGGACCAATGAAAGGCTACATTTTTCTGAGTTAATCTAGTCAATGGAGCGGCAATAGAAGAAAAACCCTGAATACACCGCCGATAATACCCAGCTAACCCCACAAAACTGCGAATCTCGGTAGCTGAAGTAGGACGTGTCCAACCTCTAACTGCCTCAACCTTAGCCGGATCCACTCTTATCCCATCCTTGGACACCACATGCCCTAAGAATACCACTGAATCAAGCCAGAACTCACACTTGGAGAATTTTGCAAATAACTTTTCCTCCCTCAACCTCTGTAGCACTATCCTCAGGTGACGAACATGATCAGCCTCAGTCTTGGAATATATCAAAATGTCATCAATGAATACTATCACAAAAGAATCTAAGGACGAAATACCCTATTCATCAACTCCATGAATGCTGCAGGGGCGTTAGTCAACCCGAAGGACATCACCAAAAATTCATACTGGCCATAACGGGTGCGAAAAGCTGTCTTAGGAATATCTGATGCTCTAATCCTCAGCTGATGATAACCAGACCTTAAGTCAATCTTAGAAAACAGAGCCGCTCCCTGAAGCTGATCAAACAAGTCATCAATATGGGGGAGAGGGTATTTGTTCTTAACAGTCACCTTGTTTAACTGCCTGTAATCAATACACATCCTCATAGACCCATCTTTCTTTTTCACAAATAAGACTGGGGCACCCCATGGTGACACACTAGGACGAATAAACCCTTTGCTCAACAAATCTTGAAGTTGCTCCTTTAATTCTTTCAGTTCAGCTGGAGCCATTCTATATGGAGGAATGGAGATGGGCTTAGTGCCTGGCTCTAGATCAATAGAAAAGTCAATATCCCTATCGGGAGGAACACCTGGAAGGTCAGTAGGAAACACATCGACAAACTCCCGAACCACAGGAATAGACTCCATAGGAGTTGGTTCAACACTGGTATCTCGAATGAAAGCCAAGTAAGACAGACACCCTCTATCAATTAATTTCTGAGCATGGATGTAGGAGATAACTTTGCTAGGATAAGAACCACTGTCACCCTTCCACTCAATCTTTGGTACACCGGGCATGGCTAAGGTCACAGTTTTCGCATAGCAATCAAGAATAGCATGATAAGGAGAAAGCCAATCCATTCCCAAGATAACATCGAAGTCTACCATCTCCAGAATACTCATATCTACCCAAGTATCATACCCAACTAGAGAAACAAGACAGGATCGATACACTCGATCCACCACTAAGGGCTCACCTACCGGTGTGGAAACATGGATAGGAACAGGCATACGATCACATAGTAAATCAAATCCAGATGAAAAGTAGGAGGACACATAAGAATAGGTGGATCCAGGATCAAACAATGCATACGCAGGTCGATGACAAACTGGGATAATACCTGTGATAACTGCATCAGAAGCCTCTGCCTCGGGCCTCCCCGGAAATGCATAACACTGTGATCCCCTACCACCACCTGTCTGAGCAACGCCTCTACCCCTACCCTGCGGAGCTAGGGCACCACTCGCCCCTCTGCCTGAAGTGTGACCACCTCTATCTGTCTGAGCTCTGTCTCGCCCCCTGTATGGTGGTGGGGTAGGTGGTCTAGTCTGAACTGAGGATCTGGGATGGGTCCCTTCTTGTCCTCTTAATAAGGGACACTGTCGTATCAAGTGATCAGGATCTCCACAACTATAACAAAATCTCTGACTCTGGGACGGATGTGCTGATCCTGAAGAACTACTATAGATGTCTTGCCCTGTTGATCGTTGCTGAGAACCATACAAGTCATGACCCGTACTATGAGATCCACGATGTGTCTGACCACCCCTAGGAGTAGGTAATGATGCATGAACTGGTCCTCGACGCTGGGATGAGTCACTTCCTCTATAGGGCCCTCTACCTCCAGATGAGGTACCAGAAAACTGACCGGACCCACGGGCCCTCTTGGGGTCCCCGAACTCTTCTCTCTCCATCAGCTCTGCCTCCTTGGCCGCACTCACAACAGACTGAAAAGAGGCTCCATCCCTAGATACTCTAAACACTGCCTGTCGGATAGAATAGGTCAGTCCTCTCACAAACCTACGAACTTTCTCTGTCTCATCTGGAATAATGGCTGCCGCATGTCTAGATAACTGACAGAAATGGGTCTCATACTCGGTGACTGATAGGCCGCCCTGCCTCAGGCTCTCAAACCTCAAGCGGCTCTCCTCCCTCACGCTCCACGGGACAAACCGATCACAGAAAGCACTAGAGAACATCTCCCAAGACACTGTGGGAGATCCCACTGGCAAAGATCCTGAATATGTCCTCCACCATTCTCTGGCAGGCCCACGGAGCTGAAGAGTAACATATCGAACCCCGTGTGACTCAGCTAAGCCGACGGTATCCAACAGCTCTCTGCAAGTAGTCAGAAACTCATAAGCATCCTCTGTCCTCCCACCCTGAAATTGAGGTGGGTTCATTTTCCTAAACCTCTCATAGCAGCGCTGCTCATTCTCAGTCAATGTGGCCACAGGTGCACCCCAAACCTCAACAGCTGGTGCAAGATCAATCTCAACTCTAGGATCCAGTGGTGGCTGCTCTACTGGACCACGAACCATGGGAGTCTGATGCTGATCCGGAGTCTGAGCCCCTCCTCCGGTCTGAGAACCGCCGAGCATGCCTGTCGAGTTACCATTCGGAGCAAAACTCTCAAGTACATTCAGCACTCTCAATAAGGTATCCTGCAGCAAAGGTGAGGCTACGTGCTCTGAAGGAACCTGCTCCTCACCAACCTCTATCTGTGGCTCTAGAGGAGCCCCTCTAGCCTGCCCTCTAATTCGTGTCGCTCCTCGGGCACGTCCTCTAGTTCGGCCCCTTCCCCTACCTCTAACTGGGCCCTCAACAACTCTCTCGGGAGCTGCCCCACCTCTACCACCGGCAACAGTAGCCCTAGTCCTTGCCATCTGTCAAATGAACACGGGCACAACTCAATACTAAAGAACAATTTAAGCACGATAAGAGAGAGTGAATAAAAAGAAGTTTCCTAACAGTCTTTATAGCCTCTCAAAGATAAGTACAGACGTCTCCATACCGATCCTTGAGACTCTACTTAGACTCGGCTTATATGCACGTGAGACCTATGAACCTGGGGCTCTGATACCATCTGTCACGACCCGAAAATGGGCGTGATGGCACTCAGGCACTCGTCTTAACCCATCAAGACAAGTCAGCCTAGCAACCCAATTAACATAGTAAAGTGCGAGAAGATGATAAAATAAAAGGTTTAATTGCAGATAATACATCAACTTAATTAAAAATCCCAAAACCTGGTTGTCACGCGCACAAGCCTCTAATGTATTACAATAGATTTGAAAGAAAAGCATAAGTCTCAAATGACATTGTCTCTAAAGTAGAACAAAATCATAAATAGGAGTGGGAGTCAGCTGGGGTGACAAACAGCTATCTCGCACAATCTCCACAGGAAGCCTCAGACAAGGAATAATAGAAGGTATCACGAAGATCTGGGCTCGTAACCTACAAAAATAAAATTGTAGTAGCAAGGGGTGAGTACCAAACACACGGTACCTAACAGGTGAACTACTAAACGCAAAATTAAGCAATACAGAATACAAGTAATCCCTAACTCCACGCCAGAACCTCTACAACTACAACACACATAACATCGGTCCAACATAATAGTTCATAATGTATATAACATGTAGCTCAGTAACCACACCAATATTCATAGATCAACAACACAGGAATCGGTTCACCTATCACCAGTTTCACAAAAAGGCACCGACAAGCTCATAAATGATAAGAATGCGTAATGCAATGCAATGCAATGTCAAGTAGAATGATGCATGTCTGACCTAGTGATACACACCCGCTGTCTCTCAGTCTGGGACCCATGGGGGACTCTTAGTCCGTGCATCCGTCGCGGCGTGCGACACGACCCTCGAATTATATATAGTATCTGTCGCGGCGTGCGACACGTCCCTCGATTCATAATATCCGTCGCGGCGTGCGACACGTCCCTCGAATGGTACATCCTTTTTAATCCTTATTCTTTCTCAGTTCACATAACATTTGCCACAAAATCAATGCAATAGACAGGTTTACACTATGATGAGGATATGACCGAATTTTAATACAATGCACATTTCACAACCACATAGTTTTAAAATAACATCAACACCAAATTTATATTTCAAAATCACTATCAACACCTCACATAGGAAGCACAAGATTCTATATGCTTAACAAAGGTTAAGAATTCACTTGCCTTAATAAGTGAGCACTCACTGCGGGACTTGAGCCTTCCCCTTTCGAATAGTATCTGAAGCCCCACAATCTAATCAAATGATTCACAATTAGAGTTCCAAACTAAGGACATCCAAACTACTATATGTCTAGGTTAGACCCAAAACCCATCTAAATTTATAACTAAGTTCCAAAATTCCACCCCTAGGGTTAAGTCTTAATATCCTCAATATTTAAAATTTTAATGATATCCGCACGATACTAATCCCTAATTTTAATACAAAAATATACATATATATGTGCACATTCGTAAACACCTATTATCGTATTCAAGCTGACTAATTAACAGCGAACCATAAGCACTGGACAGAAACTTGACAGTGGAGGGCTTATGTACAGAAAAGAGTAATGGAATTTTCAAGAGAAAGAAGAAAATCACTAATATAGTGAGACATATGTAAGGAATTACTATTATATGATTGGCTCAAGAGACAATTACAATATATATTCCCCAAATCCCAAGAACATGCTGCCATTTGTTAAAAAGGATTAACATTAAACCAAATTCCTTGCTTTCCACCAATCACATCCAATTTCTAGCCATATGAACTATAGAAGAAAAAGGAATTACCTGAAACGGTGCTATTCCGTCGCCACCCTTTTGCTTTTCTCCTCTGTTTTATTTTTTTTTCAAATTCTGAAACTGTTAAATCCCACTAACCTATTTTAATACATAAATCAAGTGGGTATAGAGTTTTAAACAAATTAACATATAGCCCCCCCTCCCCCCCCCCCCCCCCCCACTTATATTAATTATTCAAACTTACCAATAAATTAAATAGTCTTATTTTTTGAATTGTCCAAAGTACTCATTTAAAATTTTTCGAGATAAATCTTTTGGAAATTAAGTGGACTAATTCTCAGAATAACCTACGGGTCATTACACTTTCAAATAATTTATTTTTTTTTTAAAATAATTTTAAATTTTTTTTATTTGGGAAGGGGGGGGGGGGGGGTCAGGTAAGGATGGGTAATTTTTTTTTTTAATTTTTTGTAGCGTTAGGGACAGAGGGAGGTTGGGGCACGAGGTGAGATATAAAATAAAATTCTAAAATTTTGAAGAAAAGATTAGAAAAATACTTTTAAAATTTTTTTGGAGTGAGGGGTTAGATGAGTTAAACTTTCTATTCCATATCCGTTGCAACTAGTGTTTGGGGGCTTTTGCTTGAGAAAATTTTAAAATATGAAATATTTTTAAAATTAAACTTTTAATTTTTAAAATTTTAATGTTTTGGGGAAAGGAGGGTCATGGTAGGGGTACCGCAAGAAAAAAATTGTAATTTAAAGTTAAGAAAGAGTTTTCAAAAATATTTTGTTTAATTTCTAGAAGAAAGTTATTTTCTTTAAATTTAAAAAAAAAATAAGTTAATTAAAAAACATTTGTAAAAAATAAAAAAATATTTTCCTTCCTACCAAACACACAAAGACAAAATTAACCAGGGAAAAGAATAAAAATAAATGAGGAAAGACTAAATTAACAAGAAAAAAAAGAATAATAATAAATGAGGAACCTACTACAATATCATTGTATTCGGGGAATCAATGAGTCAGAATTGTAGACGAGAGAGATAGCATACTAACCAACTCTATTATAACTGAAATGTTAGGTAGCATAATTATTATTCCATTCGTCTCAATTTATATAATATTTTTTTATTACAAAATTCAAATAAATTTGTTTTTATCGCAATTTTTTTATTTATCTTTTTAAATATTTGCAATTGACAATTATTTTGACTTTGCAGTACGTTTTACATAATTTTAAAAATAATTGTCCATCACTATCTTGCTTGTTGGTAACCTTTTAAGATGGATTCTGTAGCAAGTTCAGGGACGTCTTGATTGAGATATTAGTGATGGATTACTCTACCATTATATTTATAAAGTTTGTCGCTAATTTTATGATTCAGGTTGTTGTTTTGATTACTCATTTTATATTTACGAGTTTTTTTATTTTCTGTCCGTCATTAAAATACTATGTTTTAGACAAAATCATCTTTTCACTATTATTTAATTTATTATTTTATCTTATATTTATTTAGTTTCAAAATTCACTTTTGAATTAGAATTTCTTTATATTTAAAATTCACTTTTGATTTAGAACTATTCTATATTAAATAATTGTCTAAATTATAAAGGAAAAAGGAAATTTTTATTTTTTTCTAATATTTAAGACTTTGAAATTAACTAAAAAAAATTTATCATTAAATATTTTATTAATAAAAGTATGTAATATAATAAATTTAAAAAGAAAAAGAGTAATTAAAATTACATTAAAATATTAAACTATTTCTTAAAATTAAATTTTAAGCAATTAATTATTTTAAGCAATTAATTATTCAACTCCTAAGAAAAAGGGTACAAATTTTGAATTTTCTTGTGTTGCACATAAGTTGTGTAGTATCTAATTTGCAAGACATAAGTTAAAAGAACTTTTTTCTTATCCGCAAAAGTTTAGAAAACTAAGAGATATAACTTTGTGAGTTCTTAATCTGCACTTTTCCCATATACTAGTTTAGTGCACGTGCTTTGCACGTGTGTGTCATTTTAATTTTAAAATTATATATAAATAGTATTTGTCATTAAATAAATACAATATTCATATAAACAAAATTAAATAAATACTATTAATTTGATGCAATACTTTAATCTATTATTATTATGTACAGGCTGAGAAAAATCAATTCAATTGCTTATAATATAGATTTGTTTTATAAATACAAAAACTAATAATTTGAAGTTGAATAGTTAGAAGTTAAATAATTAATTATTAAAATTTAATTTTAAAAAGACTCCTAAATATAAAATGAGTAGTTTAATGTTTCCGGCGTAATTTTAATTACTCTTTTTCTTTTTCAAATTTGTTCTATTACATACTTTCATTAACAAAATATTTGATAATCTAAATTTTAATTGATTTCAAAGTCTTAAATATTAAAAAAATAATATTTTTCCTTTCCTTCGCAATCTAGACAATTATTTATATAAAATAGTCCTAAATCAAGAG
This sequence comes from Solanum rostratum, assembly GCA_029948455.1. NCBI lineage: Eukaryota > Viridiplantae > Streptophyta > Magnoliopsida > Solanales > Solanaceae > Solanum > Solanum rostratum. The sequence continues at coordinate 64,196,736 of CM057048.1, forward strand.
TGAATTCTAAATATAAAATAATTCTAATTAAAAAACGAATCTTGAAATTAAATAAATAAAAGAGTAAATACTTAATAAATTTTTTTAAAATTAGTGAAAAGACAATTTTGTCTAAAGTAGAATTTTTTAATGATGGACAAAAAGTTTAAACAATATTTCTAAGGATCTTTACGCATAGATTCCTAAAGCTCCAAGTGTGTAAGAATGTGATCTTAAACCATATGATGATTATTTTCACTCTCTAATAATATTATTCTAGTCATTTTTATGATAACAGTTTACTTGAATTTCAATTTTGTTATCTTCTGGTGGTTCTAAGTTAGTAATGGCATCATTCACGGTTTGAATAGCTTTGAATATTTAATGGTTCTGATAAAGACTAATATACCTATCACTTAGTATATTAAAATTTGTCATTTATGTATTTTCTTTGATTTAGTTTTGAATAAATTGACCCTTATATGACTTTGCATGTGGCATGGGTCGAGTCCAAGTTTGGACTCTTCTCCTCTTGCATCTCTATTGGGCCAGGCCCAACACTTCCGTCCTTTAGGGCCAGCTTTCAGAAAAGGGTTGTTTTCACAAATATACACATTTTGAGAGGAAATTACAAGCCTCTACCAAGCATTAAAAAATTACAAAAAGTCTACCAAAATTAATTTCAAAGTAGGAAAGAGAGTATAATTTGTATTAATTAATGTTGATTGATATGTGATGTGATAGGTGTTGAAAAGGTAAGAATAATTAATTGATATTTTAAACATTTTGGAAGTTGATGTGAGATATGGATGTGTATGTTTTTTTCTTTTTTTTAATTAATACTTATTGACTAAGTAGATGCTATGGTCTTCAAAATGGGAAAAATAAAAAATTTAATTGTTTATATATGTATCTGCGAAAATAAGAATAAAGTTGGGAAAAAATTGTGTTGGTGTGAGTTGCGGTGCAAATAAATTATTTTACATGTTTGGTGGAATAAATAATTAAATGATTCGACTAATAAGTTCGAGACAATTATTTTGAAAATGGTATGCAAAATGATTTTACTGTGGAGAAATAATTTGTTGTTATGTATAATTGATATTTTCATAATTGCAATAAATATACATGATGAAATTATGATTGGAATTCAATATGAAATTTATTGTGATTTTTTTTATAATATTAAACGATAATCGTAACCAATATCGTAGAATTAATTATTTATTAATATATTGATATATTTAGCTTGTTATATACTATGAATATGTAATCTATATAAATTTGATTTTTGAATGTAAGGGGTGTTGAATTAATTAAAAAAGGACAACATCAAATCAAATTAATGGATTTGATAGCATAGAGGGACTCTACTATTCAGCCTACTCAACCTAGGAGGAAGGCCACATCAAATTGTACGGTTGACCCATGTTTATTGAGATGTGTCATTCACATGTTTAGACAATAGAAATTGGAGGGAATATTTGGGTGTATTTAAGAAGTCTTTGACCAACAAAATTTTTTTTCCAGTAAATGCTTGAGAAACTAAAACTTTTCTCAGGACAAGGGACATGGGTAGCGAAAGTGTGGTTTCAATATTGGTGAAATATGATGGAAGATAGGAGATAACAGGTATTAGTATTATATATTATACATCAGTGGCTTAAGAGTCTACAGGAAAGAAAATACATTGGAATAAAAGTTGGTTGAAACATATTGAATGTCCACAATTGAGACTTACATATAGATGTGTTTTAGTTTAGGATGTTTTCATTATTATTTACGTCGTTTCTTGGTTAGTTGGTTAGTTCTTGTATAGTCATCGTATGTGGACTTTGTAAAAATGTAAAACCTACTAGTTAACTACATAGGTGTTGGTTTGTTGTTGAAATGATACACGAGTTAGTAAGTAGCACAGGCCATATTGATTTTGCTTAAACAGTTAGTTGGGTGGTGGTTTCGTTGGTATGTAACGTACATATGGTGGTGTAAATTTAAATAGTGGAGAACTTGGTGCTTAAAACTTTAGTTGCGTGGTGGTTTGTTTGGTATATAAGGTATGTATTATCGATGAACAAAAAAATGGACGGTTTGGTGTTTTAAATAGTTGAAGTGTTTTTTTCGTAGTAGATTCGTTGGTATATTATATGCATCTCGGTAAAAAAGTGAGAAAACTGCACCATGTGCTGCTTATGTTTGTTACATTGATTCATTCGTGGTGGTTTCATTGGTATATCATATATTAATTGCCGTCAGAATTAGAAGTGTGGCCAGTTTGGTGCTTATACTGGTATTTATGTATGGTTTAAGACTTTAATAGTGGTGTTGATATTGTATTTGGTGTGATTACAGGTGAGTACACAGATTACATAATGGAAGGAATATTATATGATACTTCGTCAAATTATGATGGTTTATTGCATGTAATAGCTTTCCAAATAAGTTTAGACAGAAGAAGCATTGAGTTGGTAATCCAATATGTCGTAGACGTGCAATTACCCCCATTGGCAATCCACAATGACATGGGCGTAAAAGTCTATTTGGATCAAAGAAGGTTGGATCCGAATTTCTTTTCTAAATATCCACTGTGTGTGACATATAATACAAGAGATATTGAGCCCCACAACACAGATAACAAATAATAAAATAGTGGTCCACAGAGCAATAACATCACCTGCTGTCAATTGGGATGAAAGTGACAATGAAAAATATGGAATTCCAAGAAGAAAATGAAGATCATCTAGTAATCAGAAACGCTTCAACAAATATAGTCATGGAAGGACAAATCTACTTAAACAAGCATATATTGATTGATGTTATGCAAAGATATGCCTTGGTAAGGCAGTTCCAATTTAAAGTTGTTCGTTCGTGTAAGGCAAGGTAATATGAATAAAAAACATGCATAAATTTCTTAGTGTTGCAATATGGAATTATTCTACTTAATTTGATTTGTTGTTATTTGTAGCTTTGCATTGGGATGTGCAGATGAAAAGTGCTCATGGTTCTTTAAGTCATCATCCGTTGGTATGTCTGGATTATTCAAAGTCCGCGTATTCAACGATAAACACATATGCGCAGGAGGGGAGGTTGTACGCAAGGCATCAATGTTACAGTTCTGTGCTGGGTAACATGTTACTGCCTAAGTTCGGCGATCCCCGGACTGTTTACACCCCAAGTGACATACGGACAGACATCCGGAGGAAACATGGTATTTCATTGACATACATGCAGGCATGGAGGGTAAGCAGAAAGCAGTAAAGATTTTGCGGGGAGACCCAATAGAATCCTACTCTAAATTGCCAATTTATTTGCATATGTTGGGGGAAGCATATCCGGGCAGCACTGTTAATCTAAAAAAGACCACTGAAGAAAAGTTTCTATATTCATTCATAGCTCTTGATGCAAGCATACGAGGATGGGAATATTGCCGTCCAATTGTTGTAGTGGATGGGACACACATCCGATCGACATTTGAAGGGACGATGTTAATAGCTACCACAATGGATCTTGGAGGTTGGTATTTTACATAATTCTTTAGTATAAGTTGTTCATAATTCTTCAGTATAGTTTGATCATAATATCCCAAAATAAATTTAAATTAACATATTCGACATTTATGTTTTATTCAACGTAATATTTTGATAACCAAGTAGGACATATTTTGCCGTTGGCATATGGTATCGCTGATTCTGAAAATGACAACTCATGGAGATGGTTCTTCGAAAATTTCAAGATAGCTTTTGGTGAACGGGATGGTATGTGTTTTGTTTCCAACCGGAATCAGAGCATATGGAATGCTACAACGTCAGTTTATCCAGACATCAAACATTATTACTTGTATCTACCATTTGTAGTCTAATCTGTTAAAGTTAACACACAAACATATTGATGAGGTGAGAAAACTATTCTTCAGTTTGGCAAAGACATATACAGTCCAAGAATTTAACAGCCTTATGGATCAAATGGACGACATCAATCCAAAAATTCGTCTCTATCTAGAGAAGGCTGATTTTGAGAAATGGTCGCATTGTCATACTACGGTAAAGAGAATATGGACTTTGACAAGCAACATAGCTGAATCCTTCAATAATGCAATCTTGCCTGGGAGAAGGCTTCCAATGATTTCAATGTTAGAGTATGTAACGCAAACAATACAGCATTGGAATGAAAAAAACAATGAGGAAGGCAGGACAACAACAACGATTTTGACCCAAAAATATAACAAGTTGTTGGTGGAAAATATGCATTTGTCAAATAGTTTAACGGTTAGTACAGTAATATAGTTTACATTTAAAAAAAATTATATTGATTTAACTTTTGCGTAATAATAATTAATTTTGAATGAAGGTGCGTGCTTCAACAGAACATCTTCATACAGTCCTCGATGGTGCAAGGAGATTACCGTTTGTCTTAACACGCACATGTGTAGTTGTGGACGATTTCAACATGATGAAATGCCATGTTGTCATGCAATATCTGCTATTGAGTTTAGGAAATTATGCGTCGAGGACTTCTGCTCCGTTTACTACAGTAACAAGAACTTCAGGGATACTTATGCAATACCAATAGAGCCACTACCCTGTGAAAGCACTTGGGTAGTTCCAACACATGTTATGGATGAGTTGGTACTGCCACCAAGCACAAAAAGGAGACCGGGACGACCATCAAACAAAGACAGGAAGAAGGGATGCTTTGAAAGAAAATCAAAGAAGATTAAAAATATCTGCAGTATGTGTGGGGTGGAAGGTCACGCAAAGAAGCATTGCAACGCAAAAAGCAAAGTCAAGTGAATAGTTAGTATAACTACAGTGGACGGAGTGGATAAATTGACAATGCAGAAATTTGGTTGTGTGTGTGTGACTGGAATATGAGGCATTATGCCTTTATTTTTTGCTGGATTTATAGAAGGGTTTTGTTTGATTTAGTAAAAACTAGCAGTGGTTTGGTGGTATATATGGTATGTAATATGATGTTTTTGGGTGCACCACTTTGGTAGTAAAGATGAATGAATATTTGAAAAGAATGTATTTTACAGATAGTGTAACAAAGTTATTAACTAGAAGCAACACTAAGATTGTTAAGTATTTTTAATTATTACATTATTATATGAACCCAGTTTGAGACAATTCTTTGCAAGGATTATATTATAACAATGATAATTTGTTTTTATTGGTCAAGAGAGGAATAGCAGTTGTTTGGTGTTATTTATGATATTCCGCATGGGGTCCATTTTGGTGTCGTGTCGATGTTAAAAAAAAAGAGCTTACAAACAAAAAAAAATTAGGGAATACACTTAGTTTAAACATACCAGAATTCATGGTTATTTTTATTCATGACACTTGACATATAGGTCTGGGTTAATTATGCATAGTACCTACATAACTTTAACCACTATGTGAACCATTAACCTGCGTAGTGCAACATAAAGGATGAACTTAAACCACTAGGTGCACCATTAGATGAACTAAAAACACTATGTGCACCAATAAAATGCAAATTTATTAACCACTAATAATACAACCATATTACAGTAAAACATGCAAATTTACATCACAAAATTAAATCAAAATACAAAATACCAAAAATTGCAATTTAATATTACACCACAATCCATCAGAAAAATATACACCATTGTTCACACTGTATGGGTGGGGGGGGGGGTTAGATTTTGTCCAACAATACAATAAAGACTAGGATTTCCTCCTCGGAACGTACTTGGATGCCGGCACTCTTTCACTCTGCCCCACCTGCTCAACCTGCCTCCTAGGACCACCAAACCGGCTGACCACCTTCCCGGTCACCTCACTTTCACTTATGGCACCATTTTCAAATTTTTTATTGTCATAATCCCATAATAAAGTCCCACATCGTAGTCGACAAAAGGCCGGGTCAAAAGACTTTGTGTCACTCTCAACATAATCATACCCATTACATACAAGCTTAGCTAACACGCATGTAAACAGTCCGCAATCGCTGTTGCAATAAAAATTAATTAAATAACTGACATAACTAAAAAATTTAGAAACTGAAAGATTTGAGAACGTTAATAAAAAATACTTACTTTGAATCTGCAGCTTGCTGGGGAATGTTATCACATGTTATAAAGGTGAGGCTGTCCGAAAATGCAAAGTCGGCATAGTCTACTGAGTTTTGCCAATCAATGTCATCCCTTTTCCCGTAAAAACCAGTGCTTACCAAGAAAAGAGGAATTATTTCAGCAATCTTTTTCACCAAACGAATCACGGACAGATTGTGCCTCGAACCAACTTCACTGAGCGAATCAAATATGAAGAGACACCTACTTTGAATATAAAACACTAACAACACCCAGTGACACTTCTCCGGCACATGAAGGGGTATACATACATAATCCACTTTGTCCCATGGCGTATTGGCCAGTATCTTGTATCCCCAAATGTACTGTGCAACATCATGATCTTCTGTGATCAGTGTGCTGTCCCTGTTGTTGGTGACCCAAATGTCATAAATTTGTTCCACCCAGTTAATAAAAAATGTGTCCGTTGTGGTAACTCTAATCTGGGATGCATCGCCGTACTTGCCTTTCTTGCGTAGGTAGTACATAAGTACATTAACATGCTGTATTTTAATGAAATAAGAACATAAACAATAATTAATGAGAGATGCACAAAGGACATGCTATTGTCATATTAAATCATAAAATAAATCCCAGAATAAATAACCCAGATACGAATCAAGCAACAAAAGAATATGCAGAAAATTAATAAAGGTGAAAATGTAATTAATAAGGTTACCGAATCAGTCCAAGCAGTCCCCGTAGTAACCATGCCATAAAACCAATCCATCAACCCAACAGATTCAACCCCAAAGTCAAATGGGGGATTTATCTTGTTTGAATTAATTGTGAAAGCGCTAGCTCTCCTAATGGAACATGAACAAAAAGATGATAAATAACTGATATAAAAAGAGATAAAACATATGTGAAAAAAAATTACCCGTACCTGCCATGTTTTTTTGATAATCTATCTTTAATCCACTTCTTAAACAAATCAACCAAATCCGGATTAACCTCCATTTCACCATAGCCAACAAAAGGGTGCTTTATCTGAAAAAAGGCCGGCGATTCTATTGACTTACACGTTGAACTACTTAAATCCGTGTATGGTGACTGACCAAACCTCCCAGGAACCTTTGTTCGTGCACGTTGCGTTGGGGTGACATATGGAATTTTATTTTCCAACGCAATGATCTGCGACTCTCTATAGTCAGGTAACTCAAAGTCATCCAACGTAGGAGTTTTTTGTGCAAACGTTGTTTCTTCAGCTAGAAATTGTTATTCAGTAAGAAAGCGTGTTAAACCGTGGACAAGTAAAATTAGTATTCACTAAAATCAATTGCTTTTAAACGTAGACACTAACCTTCCGGATATTTTGGAGAGTGAGATGTGCCTTGATAATCTGTGGTAACTTCAGGAATGAGATTTTAAAAATCGCCCATAGGTACATCCGCATCAACTGGATTGTCACCATCATCAACCTAAAAAATGCAAATAATCATTAAAAAGAAAAAATCAGCATGCAGTTTGCAAATAAACAAGAACAATGAATCTATATGTTCTATAAGTACCATAATAAACACAAGAAATTGCAACCAACCATACATTGTAAATGACAAAGAGTACCAAAACTGAAACCCACAATACATAGCGACCTACCAAAGCAAAACATTGTAACTACCAATTATAATACCAAAGCTTGTACCAAACAAGCAGATGAAACTGCCATAGGGGATACCAAAGCTGTAACCATTGATACAAAATAACTAGAACTGAAAATACCAAAAGCTTCAATCAGGCATGAGTAACACATCAACATAGTATGCATACTAATCTACCATATGTAATACCAAACTGGATCGAAAATTACGGATACCAAAATGACAACAAACCATATAGAGAAAAAAATAATAAGGAATACCAATGTGAATACCAAACAGCAACCCATCCTTCCATAATAACAACCATTATAAAAAAACAATGCAAATACCAAAACAGCATACCACCAGGCATAGGACACTACCACTGTGCATACCACCAAGCTACAACAATCCTTAAATGTTAAACTACCATCGGCAATACCAATTTTCCAACCCAGCATGCATACTAAGGTACCATATACAATACCAAGTCTGGAACTACCCAGGGAAAAAAAACACTGTGAAAACAAAAAACTGAAACCCACCCATACCACGAAAACTATGACAAGGAATACCAAACCTGAAAACATACTAACATAATAATTACCATTGAAAAAAATACCAACACTGCAACCACCACCATGCATAGTACACAACGATGATGAATACCAAGGCTGGAACCAGCCATACCATGTAAACTACCATCATGAATACCGAAAACTATAACCAACCATCCATAGGGGACTACCAATGTGAATACATAGTAAACTACCATGTATAGGAAGCTACCAGTGTGAATACCAGAGAACCCACCAGCCCATAGTAAATAATACCATTGAGAGTACCAAAACAAATCTTAAAACCAACATCGATTTTTTTAAAATGAAGTGTTAAACATGCTTACTTAATACACCCATACATAAATACCAAAAAACATTACATCGTAGAATACAGCTGACAGTTCAAAACACGGTGTAGGCCCATAAAAATTGTTTGCCGCCTAAATGTCTACATAAAACAAAAGCAATCCATTTCACAATAACAGGTAGTCAATGTTCACTTCTATGATACCTCAACTTCTACTCCTTGGTTATTTAACCCTTGGCTTGTACCAGCTTGATCTCAGTGAGTAAATTCTGGAAGCATTCTTCCATATACGCCTTCAGTTGTCCAAACTGCGCTTCAACCTTCACTTCTAGAGCTTTGAAGTCGTTGCGCACCTAGAAAAAAAAGGGGTCTTGAAAAAAAAATGGCTGAAGACTTTGAGAAATGAAAAAAAATAGTCTACTTACCAACACAATATCCGCAGCAAGCTTTTTGATGTTGCGTGAAACAACGTCTTCATCTAAATGTCCCGAAGCTTGGGGAACATCATTCGCAGTAGAGTTTGATTCCTCCAGCTGCTCAAGCTCAAAAGCAGCCACCTCTTCCGCAGTAAATGCAAATCCTTGAAACTTGTACTTCAATTTTATCGAAAAAGATGAAATATTAGATTAAAAAAATTATGAATCCAACAAAAAATTAATATAGCAAAATGATTAACTGACTACCATAACGACGGAATATTCCGCTCAACAACTTCTCATAGTACAACCTGTAATCTGGTGTAGTCCAATTGAAAATTCGCGGACTACGATTTTGCCTCCGAACAGCAATCATAGGATCCATCTTATTGCAGCACTCGTACAACCATATTTGCATGGCCAAAGGAAAGCCACAAAACTTGAAATAATCAGGGTCTCCGGCTAGTTGACAGACCATGCAATCCCTCAAATCAAAAAAAGACCGGCGACCCCATGGGTATGTTTTGTACTGACCAGATTCAACCAACAAGAAATGGTCTAGCGGGATAAAATGTTTCTTGGGGGGAGATGACAAAATATATGTACTAATAAAATAAATAATGGCAATATTTAAAACATCCTCGTTCTTAAACAATCCTTCCTTAAATGCATTAATTAAATGGTGCTTCTCAAGCCCCTTCTCACATGCCATTGGGAAGTATCGATCAATAAGTTTCGATCTCCCCGACAAATCAATCGTATACTCATCAACTGTACCACACTTCAGACCAGTGACAGCCCGAAACTCTCTTAAACCAAATGTTAACTCTTTCCCATTCAAATTAAATATAAAGACATCACCAATCTCATCGTTATTGGTCATATGATGAACCATGGGTAGAATAACTTGTGGTTGAACAGTCAATTGTGCCAGATCAAACAAATAACCAAATGGACCAGTTTTAAACTAATCAAGCATACCAAATTTTGACAAAAACTCAGTTATTTCCTCAAAAACTTTGACATTCACATAGGAGCACCATCGACACGCTTTTTTGGTGTCCTGAAAATGTCAACAAAATACAAAAACTATGTATGTACAGAGATGGGCCCAAAAAAAAAACTAATCAAGAAAATATAAATCTTGGAGAAGATAATAAATTGTAAATTATACTTGCGCTTCTTTTTTATCTTTCTTCCTCTCCTTCACTTGTTTGTTTTTTTTGCTGCCAGAAGGAGTCTTCCCTTTGTTCCCAACAGATTTCTAATTAAAATAAATAAAAATATACTATTAGAAATATATTACATACAACCATCAGTTATATATAAAAACACCAAAGTACATACCTTCGCCTTCACATCAGAAGATAAATTCTGCACTTTATTAAACTTGGCCCTCTTTGATAGTGGAATTTCGTCCTCAAAGTCGCTGTCGTGGGGCAAATTCAACTTTGGCATTTTACCCTTGCCCTTACTTTCCGAACTTATTTTACCATGACTTCTGCTAGAAGTAACATTTACGACTTCATCCTTAGACTTTTTTGCATCCAAACCGTGGGCCCTTTTAGATGGTGATGGTGTATACGCATTCAAATCAAAACTTGGTCTAGAAGGCGAATGAGTGGTGCTATCAACTGAAATAACATCCCTAGCAAACCTAGGGCTTTTTCTCATAGGTGTCACTTCCATAGTAATTTAGTCCTCTTCTACGAATACAACACTACACATAAATCCGACAAACAAAAATTAAATACAAAACAGAATACCAACCAAAAAGGCCAAAATCGAAACTGTTAAAGTTTCAAACCCGAATTACATATTGCATACCAAAATATACCAACAATTACAATAAAACTCTATTGAATGTCACCAATTCCTCTTGTACAAATACAACACTACACATAAAATTCGACAACCAAATTAAATACAAACCAGAATACCAAAAAAAAAGGAAGAAACCGAAAATATTAAAGTCTCAAACTCGAATTACAAATTGCATACCAAAAAATACCAACAATTACACTAAAAATCTATTGAATGTCACCAATTCCTCTCCTACAAATACAACACTACACATAAAATCCGACAACCAAATTATATACAAACCAGAATACCAAAACAAAAAAAGGAAGAAATCGAGAATATTAAAGTCTCAAACTCTTGCATACCAAAAATATACCAACAATTACAGTAAAACTCTATTGAATTTCACCAAGGAAAAATAAAGAATGCACACTACAAAGGGAGAAAAATAACAACAACAATATTATAAACACACCACTTCAATAATACCGATCCGAAAGCACAAAAAAAAATAGGGATAAAAACATACCTGGAAAATATACACTTTCCGTACACAAATCTGAAAAAACAAAAAAAAAATTAAGGGTGAAAACACATATATGAAACCAACTTCGCAATACCAAAGATTACATACATTCCCACTACCCCTCTGAAAACATAAACGAAAAAAGGAAAGAATGCAAAAAAAAAAATGAGAATAACGAAAAAAGGAGTTGGGGGGGGGGGGGGGGGGAACACATACATGGAATGCAAAAATGCAAAAAAAAATTGTGAGTAGAACATTAGACAAAAAAAGGAGATGAACATTAGCCCACTGCCCTGTTTGAAAACATAAAAGAAAAAAAAATAATGCCAAAATTTCATACCTGGAATCCGCGAGACAAAGAGAACTTGTGAAGAAGAAGATGCAAATTTTTAGCAAACAATGAAAATTACCATGAGGGAGATGAAAAATCAAATTTTATCTTTGTGAATAGACGCGCCAGCTGATGGACCGGCGCGTCAGTCAAGAAAGGTCGCGTTCATCAAGTCAATCAACATTATTACCCTATATTAACATGTAGAGGAATATAAATTAATATATTATTATTCTGTCAGAATAATAATGAATAATGCATTAATTGTGAAAGAAATTAATTAATGAAATGACGGTTCATTTAATAAAAAAAATATTAACTAAAAATCGGAAAACTGCATTAATGGCTTAATTAAATAGCCGACACATGCATTTAATGTATGTCCCGTCACTTGCGTACCAATGTAAATTTTTTGGTAGTGAAGTAAATAAATTTGAAAATGTAATTTATGGGCACATTATTGTATATTTCTGTAAAAATTCCTTCAGAAAATTACACATATAATAGTGTTGATTTTTTGCCCTTTATAAAAGAAGTCTTACAAAAAATATCTCTTTTTTCACTTTAAATTGAGTCAAAGACATGTTTGCCCCTCTATACATTAAATATTTTTTCAAAAACTCTCTATACTCAATTGTCTCTCAATTTTTCTGTTTTTCTCTTTCTTTATTTTTCTCCTTTTTTTCTTTTTCTTTTTTTCCTTTCCTTTTTTTTAATTCCCATTTTTCTCTTTCTTCATTTTTAAATTATTTTTTTATTTTTCATTTTTTCTAGTCCTTATAACTGAGGGGCAAATTTATCCGGAATTATATTCTTAAAAAAATGGAGGGTATTTTTGCAAAGCCACCCTTATTGGAGGCATTTTATCATGACCATCCCCTTTAAGAGGTATTTGTGGCCTTCTCTCGTCAACTTCAGGTCATGTTCGAAAAGGAATAATTATCTTTTTGAATCTCTTTTATGAAATATTTACTATTTTTAAATATATTTTTTATTTATTACCTAAGTATTCTAAATTTGAAAAATATTTACCATTTATAGCAATTGTATTATGCATTAAAAGTGAATTATACATGTAATATGTATGTATTATAAATGTATTATATTTATTTTGATTACAAAAACTGCAATATATATTAAAAATAAATTGTGCATGTAATATAAATGAGTTACACTATGTATAAAAGATTTATTAAAATCATAAAGATGTATTATAAGTGTCTTGAAATATATTAAACTTATATTTTGATTAAAAAAATTCATTATATATTAAAAGTGAATTATATATGTATTAAAATCATATTGCTATAAATGATAAAATTTTTCTACATATGGTATATATAGGTAAGTTCTCTATTCGAAAATTTACTGAAGGGACAGATTTTTAAGGGAATTAAAATGGGCTAAAAGTCCATTTATTCGCACCAAGATTGTTATTAGAATTTATGATAAGTTTCTTGGGTTGCGAGAGTCCAATAGGTTCGAATTTAGTATAACTTACACAAATCTCATTATGTAAGTAACAAATTTCAATATATCCCAACTTTTTGTAAATTTACAAAAATCCCTTACAATAACCATCATGCGGATACACTGCTTTGAAACTAGATTCATATGTGAAGATTCATTAAATTCAAATTCAATTTATCCTTCTCTTCTTTGTTTCTATTTCTGATCCCCCATTCAATTGTAAAACCCTAAACCCTAGTTCTGTAACACCCCAACTTTTTTTTTTACTAAAATTGAGGCATCCTTCTTAAGATAGGATCAATTCTAAGTATTTAAAGTATATTAGATGTGATTTAGAGTTGTAAAGGATCTTTTATATCAAGTCAAATCCAAAGAATTTCTACCGACTAAGTTTTCGTATGAGTTGATAGAAGGGTCAATTTCAAATGACCATATCTCCTAATGTATAATAAGTTAAATGACCCATAATATATTAAATGAAAGATCTTTGAGTTAGCTTTCCAACGCATCTTATTTCACGTTAAACAGAGTTCGGAGTAGAGAGTTATGACCATTTTACTGGAGACCTGCAGAGTTGTTTGAAGGTCCGCGACGGCTCTGCGATGCGGACCTATTGCGAACCCTTTTTGGATAAGCTAACCGACGATCCTTTATTTTATTTTGAGGGTACTGTTATTGCGAAAAATGGCTTTAGTTTCAAAAATTCGATTTAAGACTTAATCAATTTAAGTAAAACCGAATCTTCAAAAAATTTTAGAGAGTCGCCACTTAATTTTTTAAAGGAAAAATCAAGAAAACCAATTAAATTAAATTATTTTTAGAAAGAGCTAACAGAGAAAATCTTTTTAAAATTCAAAGAAAGGGTTCGGGTTCATATTTCCACTTCGAGAAGGTTTTACGCACTCGAAATGGCCGCTAACACGCGGTTATCCGATGATTAGGTAATTTTGACTAACTTTAAAAATACTAATTTAATTAATAACGAGGAGAAAGTCTATGTGAAATATTTAAATTATCAAGAAAATAAAACATTTAAATCTACCCACATTTTATTTAATCCTAACAAAATTAGCAAATAAGACTAAGTTGTTAGAAAATTTTCTTTTAAAACAACCACTAAAATATCTAAGTGTTAAAGAATAAAACATTCACGGATTATTTCAAGGAAAATATTTGGGGTATTTTAAAGACAATTTATAAAGTCTAATTTCTAAAAAAAGTGATTTTGTCGTCAAAATAGTTTAAGACATTTAAAAATTAACATAAGTGGCCGACTTTTGGGGAATTTAATTAGATTAAAACATAACAAATATTAAATTAATGTTAGAGTTAGCAAACATCACAAACACATAAATATAACAAAATAATGAGAAGAAGTAATAGAGTAAGAACATTGGGCTTGGCAGGCCCAATTTCGCCTAGAAAACAATTTTGGGCCTGCCTGGCCCTTTGATATTCTGCTGCTGCTGCAAATTGGGTTGATGACCCATTTTTCCCTGGTATACGCTGTGATATACACTGGTTGTATACCAGTGTATATATCATGTATACTGGTGTGTACACACCAACTTTCAGCTTCCAAAAAAAATTACATAGCAACTCCGAGGCCCTGTAGACTAACTCCGGCGTCCTAAGTACCACGAGGCTGACTCGGAAGAGAACTTGGGCCTCCATAGCCCATCGAAATGCATGATGAGAGAGTCCATCAGACCCATAAATAGAAGGTCCCATACAAGAAAGAAAAAGAGAAGTAAATTAGCTCACCATAATGGATTGACAGAAACATAATTTTAATTGAAATGAACCATTGTTGATGTGAATTCATCTAAGATTGAAAAGGAGGACAGTGAAGACATATATTTTAGACAAAAGGGAACTACAAGGAGGTTCCGAGCCACCGAGACAGAAATAACCAACACATGATAAAGGTACAAGCGACTACATATCTCTAAGGAATATCAACTATATGTCATGAGATAAACTTCCAGTGATTCTGGAACCAAGAAGAAGAAAGGCTATTCATCCTATTAACCAACATAACATCTAAGATCTTAACAGGGATATAAAAATATTCCAACAAGCTCCAGACAACAAGAATAAAGAATCCATAAGGGAGGGAAGACGGCATCCTAGTTCATACGAAAATAACATGACAAATGACAAGTTTTAGATCAAACAAGATAAAGTAGATAGGCTTAACCGAGTCCAAATTTAAACATGATTCGCGACCACACATCGACCAACAAGTCAAAAATCCAAATCGCCATGACCGGAGTGCATACATAAGTACATTCAAATCATTTTTATTTGACGACAACAGTAACCCAAACAGGCAAATGCTTTAAAAAGGAAAACGAGGAAAGTGAAGGAGAATATTACCTTTAACGGGGCAGCGAACTGGGACGACGACGAACCGAAAAGGAGTTCTCACCAACGAAACGGAAGCTCCCCTGTGAAACTTGAAGCTTCCGACTTAAAAAACTTCAAAATTAAATGGATTTCTATAAGAAATTGACTAACTCTTAAATGTAATTTTTATATGTTTTTTGGTCTGAAAAAAAAAACCCCCCTTAATAGTGAGGAGAAGGTCGAATTTATAGGGAGAGTCGGGTTCGAATTGGGGGTAAATCGCGGGGTTAAAATGGGGATTTTGAGTCAAATTTGAATTCAAAACAGGGGAGTGAGTACGTGTACGAATTTGAGGTGAACGTTGGTTTGTCAGTTCGCCTAAAATGGCCACTAATTTCTCTGGTTTTCTTCTCTTGGTCGCCTGGCTTTTCCTTTCTGGTTTGGTCATTGGGGAAGAAGAAGGGGGGAAAGGGGAGGGTAGTTTGGGCTTAGGATTAAAAAAAAGAATTGTGGAAAATGGGCTTGGGAGGAATGGGCTGGCAGATTTAGTAGGATTTGGGCCCAAATTAGGAGTAGGATTTGGGCTCAAATTAGTTGGGTAGAAATAGAAAGATGAATTGGATTGACATTTTAAAAATTAGCCACTTTAATTACAAATACGATCAATTAAAATGTGATCAATTTGAAATTAATTAATTAATCCGACCACGAGATGAATTAATATAAATTAATTAAAGAGTTTTCTAATATTAACAACTTAAAATAATTAAATAATTGAATTAACAAAGTGAATAAAGATAAAATCTATTTGAGAATTTTTTTTAAAAATTAACCGAAATATAATAACCAACTATTAATACTTAAAATAAATATGTATAATATATAATATGCAATATATAAACATAACATAATAAATAAAAAATTTGAACCTAAAGAATTACTTTAAAAATATTTTTGAAAGCTAATTATTTCAAATTGTTAAAATTAAAAGCTCGATAATTAATTCATATTGTGGAGGGCCAAAATTGGGTGTCAACAGCTGCCCCTTTCTTTGGTTATGATCGATGAAAGAGATCGTGGGCAAAGAAATTTGACAAAATCCAATTTTGACCGACCACTATTTCATCTCTTTAAAAGAAAAGTACTGACTTTGGGAAATTGTGGCCGGACCCCGGTCTCGGGTTTCCTACATATCTCAATTACATGAGAATTCAGGCCACTTGTAGTTCAAGATGCTTGATTTTATGCACGATTTTGAAAAAATTCAAAAGTTATTCCAACATCGAATTATGGAGAAATTGAAATGCTTGGGAATGAAATTTTAAGAGTAAATGTTAGAATACAACCGAGTTTTCAAAATTGAGCCCGCCTACATATCCTTGGACTTAGGGATCAGGCTGTATGTAGTTCGACTCTATCGTTTGAAAAAGAAATCTCTTATTCTGAGATAACCTTTGGTTTAGGAGGAGTGACAAACGAATCGAATTATGAAAAAGTGGCTTGCAACCTCTTAACCATAAATGTGGCGCGCTTCACACTCATAATTAAGAATTTACACGGACATAATGTCAAAACTCTTGGTATATTGTCACTCAGATTGGAAACGTTGCTTCCGGTGAGAGTTGAGATCACCCAGATGTGAAACTGAAAAACTAACGAACTCAAAGAAAATACCCACATGCCTTCTCATAGGGGTGTGGTTGGATTGTGGTGGTAATCGCTTCTCAGCTCGCGTCTGAAGACTTTGACGCCCCTCTTCAGACTATGTCCCAGTTCGCTGCTAAGAAAAAGTTCCACGTTGTGCTGCATCCTATTTGATGATGTCCACACCTGCGGTTTGCTTGAGAATTCATCCTCCCGGATGTTCTCGACAAAGACTGAGATAAAACGTGTTAGTAGTAAATGATACACAAATATGAATGCAATTCGTGCAAACCTGATTTAATGCGTCATTCCGAAGGAGATGACAACTAATAGTGATTAACGTGTCATGTTGGAGGATGTGACGCTTCAATAATATTCCAATAATAATATAGCATGTCACGTTGAAGGAGGTGACTATCCAATAATAAATCAACATGTCACGCTGAAGGAGGTGACGATCCGATAATAAATATGTCACATTGAAGGCAGTGACGCTCCAATAATAATAAACTAATATGTCACGCTGAAGGAGGTGACGATCCAATAATAAATCAACACGGCACGCTGAAGGAGGTGACAATCCGATAAAAAACATGTCACATTGAAGGCAGTGACGCTCCAATAATCATAATAAATTAATATGTCACGCTGAAGGAGGTGACTATCCAATAATAAATCGACATGTCACGCTGAAGGAGGTGATGATCCAATAATAATAATAATAGCAAAAGTGTCACACTGAAGGCAGTGACATTCCGATAATAAAATAACGTGTCACACTGAAGGCGGTGACGCTCCAATAATAATAGATCAACATATCACGTTGAAGGAGGTGACAATCCAATAATACAATAACGTGTCACACTGAAGGCAGTGACGCTCCAATAATACAATAACGTGTCACACTGAAGGCAGTGACGCTCCAATAATATGATAACGTGTCACACTGAAGGTAGTGACGCTCCAATAATAAAATAACGTGTCACACTGAAGGCAGTGACGCTCCGTGTCACACTGAAGGCAGTGACGCTCCAATAATATGATAACGTGTCACACTGAAGGTAGTGACGCTCCAATAATAACAATAACGTGTCACACTGAAGGCAGTGACGCTCCAATAATATGATAACGTGTCACACTGAAGGTAGTGACGCTCCAATAATAACAATAACGTGTCACACTGAAGGCAGTGACGCTCCAATAATATAATAACGTGTCACACTGAAGGCAGTGACGCTCCAACAATACAATAACGTGTCACACTGAAGGCAGTGACGCTCCAATAATACAATAACGTGTCACACTGAAGGCAGTGACGCTCCAATAATATGATAACGTCTCGCACTGAAGGCAGCGATGCTCCAATAATAATAACATGTCACACTAAAGGCAGTGACGCTCCAACAATAATAGATTAACGTGTCACGCTGAAGGAGGTGACGATCCAATAATGATTTTAACTGTCATTTTTACAGAACTTTCAAAGAAACAAATCAATAAGGCAACAAACTGAAATAATTGAGACAATGAAGGATTAGAAAAAAAAATAATAGATAAATTATTAAAATGAGCTCTTGGCGCCAGAACTCCTTAACATATATAATAACTTCTCTAGCAGATTGTCTCATGTACTTTCCCTGTGAACATCCGGCTTGAGTCCTTCAAAATTTGAGACGGTCTTTGAAGTTTGTCTCAAATTCTAATAACGATACCTGTGGAGTTTAAATCTAAATAGTAACAGAATTAACTTATTAAAATTGGTATCGATAACAAAGATAAATTGAAAATAATAATAATAATAATAAATAAAGTTGCTCAGCTCGTATTGATTGGAATAAAATGTCATAATCTTGGCCATCGTGCTAGGCTATCTTGCCTGTAACATCAAGAAAACGTATTATAAATCGCAATAAAATAACATCAAGAAATCCAGAAAATGAATATAATACTGAGAATAAATCCAGGAAACGAGCAAAAGTAAAAAGTCATCTAAATCATGACGAGACCACTATGGGTGTAACGATGCTTTGCGACTTCATAGTTCCTGCATCCAAAGAAAAATTCTTAGTTTTTGAGGAACCGACTTGTGTTGGTTTGCCTTGCCAACTTGATTCTGATTCTCCTCATCCACCTGATTTGCACGCTAAATTCATCTTGAGACGCAAGTCTGATAGAATTTTTGAGGGCCCTTCTCAAAAATTCTGCCCCGGTTTAGTAATACAGAATGAACCTTAACCCTCTTGTAATTTTCGGTTGATTTTTTCAGAGAACTTCAAAATTTTTGCCTCAGTAGCAACTTTGACATAACTCTAACTCTGACTCATTCTAGGAAATCTTCTTCAATAGAATTTTGAGAATTCTGCCCCAATTTCCATTGTAAAGAGGAATGAAAATCTTACGGGCATATGACCGAGCCGGTGTGGCGCCTACGTATCCCGTTGATACAGGAATCAGGTCAAACGTAGTTCCAATCAAGAAATGACGAGTTTGTAGTAATTTTCTTGGTCTTAGACCGTGTGAAATATGAATGTTCTGCCACTAGATACTCGAAAAGGTTCTCTTTGACGAAGTGAACAAACTTGATAACCAACACAAATCAATCTTTTTTCTGTAAGGAGAAGAAAAACTCAAAGATGAAAGAGTTAGTCCATTAATCATAATAATCAATCAATCATAACAATCAAGCAAGCAACAATAACATTTGTTTTGCCTGAACAGACTAGTCCAAAATTCGAAGAATGAGATATTATAAAAGAATGACCAAATGGACAAAATTTGATCATTTAACGGACTGAAATAAAACTTTGATCATTTAACAGACCAAAATGAAAGTTTGATAATTTAACGGACTAAAATGAATAGATTTTATTTCCGGAATAGAATATTTATAAACTAACTTTCTGAAAAATTTAACTAAACATAAAGATGTACTAAAATTTGATTTGAAACTCGGAGAGTATTTGATAATTTCGGCTATTTTATATGGAATATTTTTTTTTCAAAAATAACAAGGTCACCGTGAATTTGAGTGATGACCTAATTGAATATAAAGGGTGGTTTTAGGCGTTTTGACAATGGACTCAAACATATTATTTTTTTTTATTTTAAAAAGACTCAAAAAATTGAATTTATACGCCTAACGTATTCTAAAATTTTTGGATTGAATAATGGACCAATCATGTTCGGGCAAAACATATGTATTTAACACAAGTCAAATAATACAAATAAACAAATTATATATCATTTACAACGCGTCCTAATATACATATGTGACCTTTTATGCCAAGGGTAGGCCTAACGATTTGAAGGATGTATTACACCATTTGAAACGTTCCATTGCCCCAAAAATAATTACAACCTTTATAAAATAAATTAAATGGGGATACATAATAGGGAAAGGGGGATACAAATCAACAGTCCCACGCAGGGGCACAACACTAATCTAAATCTTCAAAATGAATATTTCTTCTCGAACTTTCAAACGTCTCCAAACGTCTTTCTTTGTCTTTAACAACTTGTTTATAAAAAATGAAAAATACCCAACCCAAAGAGACAATGGCCCGTCAAAATGGCGTATACAACCTTCAAATTTTAAACACGTAAATATGATCGTCCAATTGGGCCAGGGGCCAGTATGGACTAAATGCGGTCTTTCTAATGGGCCTTACGTATCGGGTCTTCTTAGGCCAGTGCTCCTACAGGGATTTGGTATCGCTCGACGCTAGGTAGACTAAGAGTGGGTTTTAATTTTGACTGTGGAAAAGGTAACCCAGACGGACAACCTGGGCTGGGGAAGTTAACGACCGTCGATCCCGCAAGATCGACTCATTTCGTCAGGGTACCCCGATGGAAAATTTTGGACTAAACGGCTGCGACCCGCATAACCGTCGTTTTAGTAGAAAATAAAAAATGCCAAGTGGCGGAATATGTTATGCATGATATGATATTTAAGTAATTAAACTTAAAATATGACATTAATTAAAATTTAAACAAATAAAATACAAACAAACGAATATTCAAACAATTAATAAAGTTAGTTAAAATACTTAATCTAATGGTTAGAACCTAATTAAATTTCCCCAGTGGAGTCGCCATTTCTGTTATTGCGAAAAATGGCTTTAGTTTCAAAAATTCGATTTAAGACTTAATCAATTTAAGTAAAACCGAATCTTCAAAAAATTTTAGAGAGTCGCCACTTAATTTTTTAAAGAAAAAATCAAGAAAACCAATTAAATTAAATTATTTTTAAAAAGAGCTAACAGAGAAAATCTTTTTAAAATCCAAAGAAAGGGTTCGGGTTCATATTTCCACTTCGAGAAGGTTTTACGCACTCGAAATGGCCGCCAACACGCGGTTATCCGACGATTAGGTAATTTTGACTAACTTTAAAAATAGTAATTTAATTAATAACGAGGAGAAAGTCAATGTGAAATATTTAAATTATCAAGAAAATAAAATATTTAAATCTACCCACATTTTATTTAATCCTAACAAAATTAGCAAATAAGACTAAGTTGTTAGAAATTTTTCTTTTAAAACAACCACTAAAATATCTAAGTGTTAAAGAATAAAACATTCACGGATTATTTCAAGGAAAATATTTGGGGTATTTTAAAGACAATTTATAAAGTCTAATTTCTAAAAAAAGTGATTTTGTCGTCAAAATAGTTTAAGACATTTAAAAATTAACATAAGTGGCCGACTTTTGGGGAATTTAATTAGATTAAAACATAACAAATATTAAATTAATGTTAGAGTTAGCAAACATCACAAACACATAAATATAACAAAATAATGAGAAGAAGTAATAGAGTAAGAACATTGGGCTTGGCAGGCCCAATTTCGCCTAGAAAACAATTTTGGGCCTGCCTGGCCCTTTGATATTCTGCTGCTGCTGCAAATTGGGTTGATGACCCATTTTTCCCTGGTATACGCTGTGATATACACTGGTTGTATACCAGTGTATATATCATGTATACTGGTGTGTACACACCAACTTTCAGCTTCCAAAAAAAATTACATAGCAACTCCGAGGCCCTGTAGACTAACTCCGGCGTCCTAAGTACCACGAGGCTGACTCGGAAGAGAACTTGGGCCTCCATAGCCCATCGAAATGCATGATGAGAGAGTCCATCAGACCCATAAATAGAAGGTCCCATACAAGAAAGAAAAAGAGAAGTAAATTAGCTCACCATAATGGATTGACAGAAACATAATTTTAATTGAAATGAACCATTGTTGATGTGAATTCATCTAAGATTGAAAAGGAGGACAGTGAAGACATATATTTTAGACAAAAGGGAACTACAAGGAGGTTCCGAGCCACCGAGACAGAAATAACCAACACATGATAAAGGTACAAGCGACTACATATCTCTAAGGAATATCAACTATATGTCATGAGATAAACTTCCAGTGATTCTGGAACCAAGAAGAAGAAAGGCTATTCATCCTATTAACCAACATAACATCTAAGATCTTAACAGGGATATAAAAATATTCCAACAAGCTCCAGACAACAAGAATAAAGAATCCATAAGGGAGGGAAGACGGCATCCTAGTTCATACGAAAATAACATGACAAATGACAAGTTTTAGATCAAACAAGATAAAGTAGATAGGCTTAACCGAGTCCAAATTTAAACATGATTCGCGACCACACATCGACCAACAAGTCAAAAATCCAAATCGCCATGACCGGAGTGCATACATAAGTACATTCAAATCATTTTTATTTGACGACAACAGTAACCCAAACAGGCAAACGCTTTAAAAAGGAAAACGAGGAAAGTGAAGGAGAATATTACCTTTAACGGGGCAGCGAACTGGGACGACGACGAACCGAAAAGGAGTTCTCACCAACGAAACGGAAGCTCCCCTGTGAAACTTGAAGCTTCCGACTTAAAAAACTTCAAAATTAAATGGGTTTCTATAAAGAAATTGACTAACTCTTAAATGTAATTTTTATATGTTTTTGGGTCTGAAAAAAAAAACCCCCCTTAATAGTGAGGGGAAGGTCGAATTTATAGGGAGAGTCGGGTTCGAATTGGGGGTAAATCGCGGGGTTAAAATGGGGATTTTGAGTCGAATTTGAATTCAAAACAGGGGAGTGAGTACGTGTACGAATTTGAGGTGAACGTTGGTTTGTCAGTTCGCCTAAAATGGCCACTGATTTCTCTGGTTTTCTTATCTTGGTCGCCTGGCTTTTCCTTTCCGGTTTGGTCATTGGGGAAGAAGAAGGGGGGAAAGGGGAGGGTAGTTTGGGCTTAGGATTAAAAAAAAGAATTGTGGAAAATGGGCTTGGGAGGAATGGGCTGGCAGATTTAGTAGGATTTGGGCCCAAATTAGGAGTAGGATTTGGGCTCAAATTAGTTGGGTAGAAATAGAAAGATGAATTGGATTGACATTTTAAAAATTAGCCACTTTAATTACAAATACGATCAATTAAAATGTGATCAATTTGAAATTAATTAATTAATCCGACCACGAGATGAATTAATATAAATTAATTAAAGAGTTTTCTAATATTAACAACTTAAAATAATTAAATAATTGAATTAACAAAGTGAATAAAGATAAAATCTATTTGAGAATTTTTTTTAAAAATTAACCGAAATATAATAACCAACTATTAATACTTAAAATAAATATGTATAATATATAATATGCAATATATAAACATAACATAATAAAAAAAAAATTTGAACCTAAAGAATTACTTTAAAAATATTTTTGAAAGCTAATTATTTCAAATTGTTAAAATTAAAAGCTCGATAATTAATTCATATTGTGGAGGGCCAAAATTGGGTGTCAACAGGTACTTTTATTCTAAAGCCTTTGGAGGTCTATTTAAGGTCCCAAAACGCAAAATACGTCAGTTTCACGAGTAAAAACCCTCTCCTTAACTCCTAAACATAAAACACTCAAGAATCATCAAGAAAGTCATCAAGTTAGGATTACTTTCAAGATTCTTCATCAAGATGAGTTATTCTTAATGATCTTTAAGCTAATTTCTCTATCTATTCATGAATCCCTAATAGAATCTTAAATCATAACCTAGGGTTTCAAGAAACGAATTCAAGAATCCCAAGAAAGGATTCCTTGATTCTTCTTTGTCAAGAATTAGGGTTCTTCATCAATAACTCTAAATATTCTAAGTCAAGAATTCAAGAATAAAAGAGAAGCCCTTCAAACAATGTATTTTCAAGTTCTTCCACTATAAAAGAACTACCGAGATCGAGGATTTTCTCCAAGAAATGAGTATTCATCAAATTTGATTGTAATATCAAATTTTCAGGTATGTAAGGCTAACCGAAAGCATGGGAATGTTCTCCCATGTGCCCTTCTGAGTAAAGAGAATTGTGACTTGACATGATGAGGTTAATGTAAAGAGTTTGATGCTTGTATAATTGATATTATTTTATATATTTATTTTTTTCTTACATGAATTGATGATCATCACAAACTTATCATGTGTTATAATTCATTTTCATGAGTGTATTTCAAAAACCTATAATTATTTTATTTGAAAAACATGCATAATAAATTTAGGGGATATGTCTAGAGCCTTGACGATGATGATGTTGTGATGTTGTGATTGTATTTCACATTTGGTGAGAGTCGTAATGATGATGTTGATGAGAATGATGTTTTATGATGTCTTAAAATTGGAAGTTTAATTTCTAAAAGAGTATCTTTAGTCCATGATGTTGATGTTGATGTTGATGGTGAGGTGCTATGTGTCACGGCCTTAGAACTTCAGCTAAGCGAACCGTGTGGCACTAGTCAATTTGCTCGAGACTTAGCAAATACTAGTAAGCCTTTAAGAAACATTGCTAAGGGAACGCAAGATTAAAGAACAAGAGAAGACAAGAGAACTTTGTAAAGAAGACTTGTATTGCTTTAAGAGAGTGCTCTTAAGCTTGTGATGTTTGGTGGTTACAAATGCAAATGGACCCTCTATTTATACTACTCAAAAAGGGCCTTAGAGTAAATAAATTTTATGCTACAAGTCCCTCATATTTACAAACAAGTCCCTATTCTAGAAAACTCCACACTGTACAAGAAAAGACTATGTCTTATGTACATATCCGATGCTATTAGTCGGTCTCGAGTGCGTCAGGGAAATTGGCGGTCCCTGACACTCTCCCCCACCTGATTCAGCGACGACCGCGGTGCAGTGCTGATACTTGAGGAACTCCTGCACTTTGTCTCTAAATTGCCATAAGTCCTCGTACCTCTCCCATGTAGCCTCTTCGGGTGACTGCCCCTTCCAGTGTACAAGGAACATGGCTATGGCAGGGTGGCCTCATCTCTGCTTAGCTTGGAAATCTATGATAGTTTCGATGTCACGGTCATGCGAAGCGACAATGTTCAAGGGTGCCCGGTCGTATTGCCCGCAGTTCGGATCTTCCTTGTCCTCATGGTATGGCTTGAGGACGCTAGCGTGGAAAACATGATGCACCCTCAAAGTCGGCGGAAGCTCTAGTCGGTATGATATCTTGCCCACCTTGGCAAGAATTCGGAACGGCCCCTCGTACTTCCGCACCAAGCTTTGGTTCAAACCTCACATGGCCTTGAACTGCCTTGGGTTGAATTTTACCAAGACTAAGTTCCCAACTCGATAGTCCATCAGGCGGCGTTTTTTGTCAGCAAACTTCTTCATCCGTTTGGCCGCCTTGTCTAAGTACTTAGCGGTATCCAGCTGCTCCTCGAACCCTTTGGCTAAGTGATATGTTCCCAAGCTTTTGCCTTCGAATGCGGCCGGCAAAGAATGGGGAGTTTGAGGCTGCTGGCCGTAGCTAACTCAAAGGGCGTCCTTCCAGTAGCCTCACTCTTTTGTAAGTTATAGGAGAATTGAGCCACATCAAGCAACTTGGCCCAATCCCGCTGGTGTGTGCTCACGAAGTGCCTCAAATAGCACTCCAATAAGGCATTGACCCGTTCTGTTTGGCCGTCAGTCTGTGGATGGAAGCTGGTGGAAAAGTGAAGCTCCGTGCCAAGAATATCAAACAGCTCCCTCCAGAAGGTCCCGGTGAAGCGCGGGTCCCTGTCACTAACGATGTGCCCCGGCAGCCCCCAATATTTTACTACGTTCTTGAAGAACAGGTGGGCAGCCTCCTTGGCAGTGCACCCGGCAGTGGCGGGCATGAAGCTAGCATACTTTGAGAATTGGTCCACCACGACCATAATGGTGCCATACCCCTCGGACTTCTGGAGACTTGTGATGAAATCCATAGTGATGCTCTCCCAAGGACGCTCAGTAGATGGGAGTGGCTCCAAAAGTCCTCCAGGTGCTCTCTGCTCCACTTTGTCTTGTTGGCACACGAGACAAGTCTGCACGTACCGCTTAATGTCGTCTCGCATGCGTGGCCCGTAGTAGGTTGCCTCGATGAGCACTCTGGTGCGGCGCTGTCCCGGATGTCCAGCCCATAAGGTATCGTGCCCCTCCTTCATGATCCGTCGCCTCAGATTTCCGTATCGGGGCACGTAGACTCTCCTCCCAGTTGTGAGTAAGAGCCCGTCTTCGACCCAGAAGTGTCGGGTCTTGCCTTGGGAAGCCAACTCCATCAGCTGCTTGGCTTCCGCATCGTGCTGCAGGCCCGTTTTAATCTCCTCCCGCACATCACTTTAGGCCGTAGTGATGGCGGCCAGTACGGCTTTCCTGCTTAGTGCATCTGCCACTACGTTGTCTTTGCCTGGCTTATATTCGAACGTGTAGTCAAATTCTACCAAGAAATCTTGCCACCTAGCTTGTTTTGGCGTGAGCTTCTTCTGTGTCAAGAAGTAGCTAGTGGCAACATTATCAGTCTTGACCACGAACTTCGACCCCAATAGGTAATGCCTCCAGGTGCGTAGGCAATGCATTATGGCGGTCATTTCCTTCTCCTGTACCGTGTATCGTCATTCCGTATCATTCAGCTTTCGGATCTCGAAGGCGATGGGGTGTTTGTCCTGCATCAGCACACCCTTGATGGCGTAGTCCGAGGCATCTGTATGAACCTCGAACATTTTGGAGAAGTCGGGCAAGGCAAGGACTAGTTCCCTTTGAAATGGCAGCCTTTAAACATTCGAATGTCTCCCGGCATTCTTCACTCCAGACCCACGACTTGTTCTTCTTTAGTAGGTCGATAAGCGGAGCGGCCTTTGTGGAGTAGCCACTGATAAATCTCCGGTAATAATTCGCAAGCCCAAGGAACGATCTTAACTCTGTCACCTTGGTGGGGGTCTCCCACTCTTGAATGGCTCGAACCTTGGCTTCGTCCATCCTCAGCTGGCCTTGGCTGATTATGTGACCCAAAAAGTGTACCTCGTGCCGGGCGAATTCACACTTCTCCCGCTTGATATAGAGCTCGTTCTCCCGTAAGACCTGGAATACTTTCCTTAAGTGTTACACGTGCTCCTCCAAGGTGTTGCTGTAGATGACGATATCATCCAAGTACACCACCACAAAGTCGTCCAGGTAGGGGTGAAAGATCTTGTTCATAAGTGTGCAAATGGTAGCGGGTGCGTTGGTTAAGCCGAAAGGCATAACCAACTACTCGTAGGATCCATACCTTCTTACACACGTTGTCTTCGGTTCATCCCCTTCCGCAATCCGTACTTGGTAATATCCCTTTCGGAGATCCACCTTGGTGAAGTATTTGGATTGCCCCAGTTGGTCGAACAAGTCGGCAATGAGCGGGATCGGATACTTGTTCTTCACGGTTACCTTGTTCAACGCCCGGTAATCTATGCATAGGCGCAGTGATCCATCCTTCTTCTTCTGGAACAATACTGGTGCACAGTAAGGTGCTTTAGAGGGTCTGATATGGCCGGCCTCTAGGAGCTCTTTTAACTGCTTCCTCAGCTCCTCTAGCTCCGGGGGTGCCATACGGTAAGGCGGGTAGGCGGGTGGTCTGGTCCCTGGCTCCAGCTCTATCCGGTGGTCTACCTCCCGCCTAGGAGGCAAGTGTTTTGGCAGCTCCTCGGGCATCACGTCCTTGTTCTCGTCCAGTACCTCCTCGATACATGGTGGCACGAATTCTTTAGCACCATCTTCTTCACCCGAACTTATGATGGTGGCTAGGTATGTTTGTTCCCCCTTTTCAACCCTTTCACGATCTGCATGGCTGATAAGTGGGATACCCCTTCTGCCTTCGGTAGTTCTATTAAGGGCACCATGCATGACCCTTCCCTCTCCATGACAAGCATACGTTGGAGGTAGGGGTCAATCATAGTGTGGCACTGCCTGAAGAATTCTTGCCCGAGGATGATGTCAAAGATGTCCAAGGGAGCAACGGCAAAGTTAGTCTTACCTTGCCATGTCCCGAGGGTGACGCTTACTCCATGTGCTATGCCACACAGAGGAGTCGGTGGGGCATTAACCGTCTTAAGATGAGTGTTGCTCGGACTGTAGCTCAGCCCCAACTTTGCTGCCGCTGTCTGTGTCATGATGTTGGCCTCTGCTCCTGTATTCACCATGGCATGTACTAGCTTCCCATTCAGGGTCATGTCCACATACTGGGTTGGGTAAGCCTCCTGCTTATCGGCTGTCTTGGCGGTAGTGGCACATAACCCGATCATGCCTACTTGGGTGGTGCCCGAACCTTGTCCCTGCTCCTGCGTCTTCTTCTCCTCGTGCTCCTGCAAGACAGCTCCAAGGTTCCTCATCTGTGGACACCTGATGTACCCGTGCGGGCCCCCGCAAATGTAGCAGCCCTTCCCTTTGGGTGCCTGCTCCTTCCTCTCGGCATAGCCCTGCCGTCCGGACTTTCTGTCATCGACTCGGCCTTGGCTCCGAGGGGGATGTTGCTGCTCCTTGTCTCTACTGTGGTCTCCCCCGCCTTTGGCATGGCTATCCTTCGATTCCTTAGCCTTGCCTTTATCTTGCTTGAAGTCCGTGAGGGCCTCTGCCTGGGCGATGGCGTCGTCCAACGTGGTCACGTGCCTCCTCTCAAGCTCTGTTCTGGCCCAACCTTGCAAGCCATCCATGAAATGGAACATCATGTCTTCGTCCGTGAGGTTGGGTATTTGGAGGGTGAGCGTCGTGAACTCCTTCACGTAGGCCCGGATGGTGCCGGTCTGCTTCAACTCTCGAAACCTCTGTTTGGCCTGATAGACGACATTGCTGGGGAAGAAGGCCTTCTTGAATTCGGTCTTGAACTGCTCCCAAGTGTTGATGGCGCATTGTCCGCGGGCGATCTCGGCCTCCTTCCGTTTCCACCACAACATGGCCATCTCCGTCAAGTAGAAAATGGCCGTGTTAACCTTCGTCTCCTCTGACCTTACTTTGTTGCACCTGTAGTAATTCTCCAGATGCCACAAGAAGGTCTCTACCTCCTGTGCATCACGGGTGCCTCGAAAGATGGGCGGCTTGGGAGCATCAATCTTATCCTCCCTATCAACTGTCTGCATAGCAATCCTCCCTTCGGCTACACCTCCCTCAAGTTCTCTTATTTTCGCACTCATGGCCTCCATGTTGGCCTTCATGGCCTTCATTTCGGTGAGTGCATCCATAAGACGAAACTCTAAAGAGGTAATGGTCTCCTTTAACTCACACTCCGTCGCCCGTCGTCCATCCAACTCCTTTCGGAGGCTGTTGTTGACACCCGATTTTGACTGACCCTTAATTTATTTTACATTTTTTTGTTTTACTTAAAAATTGATATTTTAATTGGTGAAATAAATGATGTTATTTTTCATTATGCGCTCTTTATACAAAATAATAATAATAATAATAATAATAATAATAATAATAATAAACAAATAATCAATTTTAACCTAAATCGAGCTAACTTGTGGCATAAATTCTAGACTTTTGGCTAACTTTTAAAACCGAATCACTGGTTTATTGCTTAATTTTTAATATTTTACAGGCTGTGGCTAATTTTTAAAGTCAAAATTATCAATTTGCGGTTAACTTTTAAATTTGTGGCTAACCTTTAAATTCAGTTTGGTTTAATTCTTAATCTATGGCTAACTTTTAAAGTCAAGTTACCAATTTACGGCCCCAATTTTAATCTGGTGGCTAGTTTTTAAATTAGAATTCTCAATTTTGTGGCTCAATGTGCAATTGCGGCTATTCTTTAAATCCGGGTTGCCCCAAATTCAACCCGGATCCGGATCCGACCCGTTTCCCCCACCTTAAATACCCCAAAACCCTAAAATCCTTTTTTTTTCTCCCTCTTCCTCACCAATGGGGCAGCCATGGCTGCCGCCCCTCCACCAACACCACCGGCCAGGCAGCGGCGCTGCGCAGCCCTCTCCCCGCGCCGCTCACACTCTCCTCTCTCCCTCCAGCGGCGCCGCCCCTCGCCGCACCTCCTCTCCTCTCTTCTCCTTTCTCCCTCTCTCCCAAAAACCAAACAGCCCCCTTCTCCACCGGCGGCCATGGCAGCCGCCTCACCTCTCTCCCTCCATTCCGTCTTCTCCTCCTCTCTCTCCCTCTCTCACGCTTCTCCCTCTCACAGCCCCATACGCCACCACCAAAGCATCACAGTCGGAAAATAGGACGAACTCGGTTTGATTTCGTGTTTATTTTATTGTTTTGATTTTATATGATTATGTGCAAGACTTAGATTCTTGTTTTGATTTTGCTCTCTGTTTGTGGTAACTAATGTCTGTTTCTGCTAGGTTAGATTTTCTTTACTCTGCTAAATTAATTCTAAAGTGTGCATTCGAAATTTGGCACTCTAATTAAAATCCTCAGGCATGATTTTGACGATTCCATCTAAAGACTGTTGATTGTACTCCCTACTAAATTTTGAAATTGTTCTTGGGTGATTCTTTAGCCATAACAAAGTTGATGGGTTTATTGATATGGTAAAGAACAAATTTCTTTGGTACAGCTTAGCTGTGAATATGTTAATACCCAACTTTGGTTCGGAATTTGTCATTGATTTTGTTCCTTTTCTGTTGTCTAATGCACTGATTATGGAAAATTTTACAACTCATTATTCTTTTTAAATTAAATTAGAATTCTAATGGCAAGGTTAATTAGTTTGGGTCTTATTTATAGTAATTGGAGATCGTTAGAATTATTCTGATGCCTTTGTTTTAGTTCCTCTAATTAACCTATATTAAGCTATAGATGAATGTTTTGTTAAGGTAAATTATATTATCAATTAGGCCTATTTTTAGCAATTAATTTCGACCAAATCATACCCATAATTTATGATTCTGCTCTCTTTTATGGTAACTTTGAATTGATTTTCTTACCTTTAATTGATTGGTTTGCTCTCCTATATAAACAAGTCTTCATACAGGCTCTAAAAAAAAAGGAAAAGAAGAAAAAATAATTTTCTTAAACTTTCTCCCTCTCTTGAACAAGGAACTGGATATACTTCATACATACACTGCCAAGAAAACACTCATTCCTCCTCTTTCTTACTTTTCTGAACTCAACACTGTCAAGGATCTGCTTGAAAGTTTTAGTTTGCTGCCTTTACTTCTTCCCAATTGGTGAGTATATCTTTTATATATACCCAAACGCATATTACTTCTTTTCTTCTTCGTTCAATAGGTTCCAGATTTCAATACAACGCATGAGGAGTCGCCAGGGGAGGGATCTGGAATCAGAAGGCTGTTGGAGTCTTGTTTTATTATTATTTTCGTTTTCTATATTCTTTGTAATTACTATCCTGTTGTAAACCGGGGGATCTAGTGAAAAGGGAAGGGGGAGATCGTTTTTCGCCTAGGCAAACTTAATATAGGATTTGAAAGAAAAGCAAATCTTTTCCTTTTGATGAATAAAAACAAAACAAACAAACCATTGAAATTTGGAATAGGCATACTCTAAGGCGTTACTTTTATATTGTTTTCGTGCTAGAGAATAAAAGTTTTAACATGCGCTATTAGTAGAAATCATGTTATTAGGATGTTTATTTTTTAAATCACATGTCACGTTTTACTAGTATTATGCTTTAACGTGTGTTACTTGTTAGAAATCATGTTTAGGGTGTTAATGTGTTACCTAAAGTTATATGTCATTTTCTGTGTTCAAAAAATTTATTTTCAACATGTCTAATATTAGAGATCATGCTATTAGGATTTTTGTCTTAAATTATGTTTGATATTAAAATATGTATTATTCCTAGAAATCATGCTATTAGGGTGTTAAGTTTGTTTTAACTTACATGTCAGGTTTTACTAGTATTATATCTAAAGTTTCATTTTAACATGTGTTACCATTAGAAATCATGTCTAGGATGTTAAGGTATGGCCTTAAAATTATATGTTTTTTTGCAACGTATGCTATTAGTAGAAATCATGTTATTAGGATGTTTATTTTTTAAATCACATGTCACGTTTTACTAGTATTATGCTTTAACGTGTGTTACTTGTTAGAAATCATGTTTAGGGTGTTAATGTGTTACCTAAAGTTATATGTCATTTTCTGAGTTCAAAAATTTATTTTCAACATGTCTAATATTAGAGATCATGCTATTAGGATTTTTGTCTTAAGTTATGTTTAATATTAAAATAAGTATTATGCTTAGGACCCGAACATAATGACCTGAATGGACTTACTTATTTTCCTTAGAATTCATACCTTAAATTTGAGTTTAAAACTCCACGTATCTTCCGTTGTTTCTTTAAGTTGGTTTGTTAAGAGGCTACTTGAGGACCTATGTGATAATGTTTGGCAAATGTCTATTTGATGCGATTGCCCTATAGGTAACCTTAGGTTGACTTTATTCTAGAACCCCACCCAAATAGATGTCCAACGCCTCTTGGACATTAGGAGGGACGATAGGCATTTTTTAGGGAACGTTAGATTTTCTCATTTTTTATTTAATGCGCCTCTTAAATTAATTAATAAATGGACTTAGGAGGGGGGGTAGGGGTAGTTAGGACTCGGAAAGGATGATATACGCTTAACCCCAATAGGATGAAACCCTTGGCTTTCGTCCTGGGGCTTGGTAATAAAACCAAGTGCGTCTGATCCGAGACTTTAAATAACCCAACTTAGTTTAATTCAGTTATTATCTATGTTTTATTCAAACTCTTGTCACTTAGGATTAATTTAGAAAATATTAAAATATGTAAGACCTTTATTTGTGTTTTCACCCCCCACTTAATAAACACGAGACACGATCGGGACCCGCCTTTTGCGGACCTTGAAGGGTGCTTAACACCTTCCCTTCAAGGTAATTTGAGCCCGAACCCCCTCTCTGGTTGACCTTTGACCCTTAGGCTAGAATGGTGTCCTAATGCACCTTAATTCATTAGGTGGCGACTCTAAAGATTAAAAATCCCAAAAGAGTCATTGCCACGACGTCGTCCAGGTTCCTATTTCTCCGCGAGGAAAAATAGGGCGCGACAGAATGGCGACTCTGCTGGGGACTTAGGCTCTTACCATAACGCGTCTCGTGTTTATTTTTTTCGCAATTTTCTTTCTTTCTTTATTTGTTTATTTATTTGTTTAATCCTTACTGACTTGTTTACTTTTTTCCCTCTTTAACCCCTTCCTTATCCCTCTAACTCCCTCTCTTATTCCCTCTAACTCCCTTCCCCTACCCCGCTAATTTCCCTTCCCCTATCCCGCTAACTCCCCTTCCCTTATCCCCTCTAATTTCCCTTCCCCTATCCCGCTAACTCCCTTTCCTTTATCCCCTCTAATTTCCCTTTCCCTATCCCGCTAATTCCTTTCCCCTATTCCCTCTAACTCCCTCCCTCTTTCCCTTTAGTCCCTTTTTCTTCCCTTTTCCTTATTTACTGCTTTAATTTATTTGCTAATTGTTTGCATTTATTATTACATTGGCATTCCGTTCATAAAAACTCCCCCACTTGGGACCCTCTTAATTTCTCTTTAAGGTGATGTCGTGCCTTTGCACTTCTCCCTACTCTTTTCAAAACCAAATTTAGAGAGTAAGCGCTTGCGTGGTGAATGGCGGATAGTCTTACTACCGTTGGACCACGTGCTTCTCGCATAAGAATACCTAGTCCGTGTCTAAACCCACTCTTTAGAAAACTTAGGATAGAGCTATCCACCCCAAAAATTAAGATCATGCATGCATAAGCCTTAGGTAGTTTGACCCTAAGGGGGTCAATCTACGTAATAGTAACCGCCCTATTAAGTCTGGAGGGTCCAATCACCCTCCGAGACGAAGTTTTGCATACTATGTGTTTATGTGGTCACAATAGTCTAATCCAAGCCTAAATCTGTTAAAATTGAATTTAGAAACATTTCTTTTCTTTTGGTGTGCAGGAAATGGCTTCCCCAAATTTCGCCAACACTCAGATGGTTGTAGGTGTAGACCACAGGTTGAGAAGGTGGTGGAAGAACATTAAGAAGGACCGTGCCATAGAGGTAGCTCGACTCTTGGGAGGGCTAACATACTTGATATATGTTATTCCTGATCGCTACCTTATCAAAGCATTGCTGAAATTCTGGGACCCTGCCAGGACTGTGTTCAAATTCCGGGATTTTGAGTTGACCCCCACTATTGAGGAGATTGGCGGGTTCATCGACTTGCCTTACTGGGATCGAAGCATGATCGTACCCCACAGACAGACCGCAAAGAAATTTATGAAAAATCTGGGACTAATTTATAGACCTAAATTAGCTTGCCTGGACTTCGAATGGATCTCATTGGACTACTTATATGCTCGTTTTGGCCATCAGGATAGTTATGAAAACTTCAAAAGTGATTTCTCCTGTTCAACAGCCAAATGGGAAGTACATCGAGTGAACGCCTTCGCAGTCGCACTATTAGGCACCCTAGTCTTCCCAAGAGAAGACATAAACATAGACACCCGCCTGATTTACATTGTACGCACTTTATCCAAGGGAAAGGAGGTTGGAGGAAATACTATCGTACCCATGATAGTAGCAGAAATTTTGAGGGCACTGTCTAAATGCGTCCGGGGCAAGAGGTTCTTCGAGGGATGCAACATCTTATTACAACTATGGGCGATGGAGCATTTTTACAAACGTAGTGGTGTGATAGACGCTCTCGACGGAGTGGGAAACAGAATTCACTCCCATTTCTCGAGATTGCGTAGATTCATTAGGCCAGCAGGTGCTGAAGACTGGTTCAGATTCATGACAGGGTTATCAGGGCACAACATCCAGTGGAAATACCCTTGGTTGAACATCTCACGGGCCATAGCTAGAGGAGACGAGCTATACTACATTGAGCTCATTGGCTTGAAAGGGGTCCAACCATATGCGCCTTTGTGGGTCCTTCGACAGTTTGGCTTGATTCAAGTGATTCCTTTGCGTTCCAACATGAGTTTAGCTGAGTATGAGTTTGGAGAGGAAATCCCGCAAGTACACAACATATGCCGGAGGTGGGAAAGAGCAATGGCCATCGTCGTCGAAGAGGATCGCCCTTATTGCACTCCGGAGTACTATGTGTGGATTCTGGAAGATGCTGAAAAGGTAGACTTGGACCAAGGGGGACGACCAGGGTACGAGGATGAAGAAGAGAGAGTCTGGGCTCGAAAGTTGCTAAACAAAGGTTATGAGGTCACTCCAGAGATGAAGGAACAGATTGTCCCAACCTATGGAAGCCGCCATATTTGAAGATTTATTTCCTTTTTAGCTATTTTCCCCTTGTTATCCCTGCTTCCCTTAGGCTTTGGAAGTTTGATGTAATGTTTTTCGTTTCAATAAAACAATGGTTCCTTTTCTTATATCTCTTACTCTAAATTTCAATAAACAAATTAAGGCTTGGATTGACTATCACGTGCCACTTGCTTGTCGTATTAGGCCTACCTCTGGCTCAAAGAGGTCCCTTGCATTTTAGGACGATTATTTTGTTGAATTACGTGCTTATTATTATTATTACCCTAACTTCTGACAAGACTTTGCTGGTTTTGTTGTTTGTTTTTCCCCTTCCCAGGGTTGATCTGTCCGTGCATTCTGGCCTACTACACCAGATCCAAAGGGGCTCCTCCTCCTCCTCCGCCACTCCAAAATCCGAACAAGAAGAAGGGTAAAATGGCCGATGACAACAGCAGCAACGAGAACTCCGACAAAGGGGCTCATTCCACTGATTTGGTCCTAAGGTTAGAAAGGAAGATTTTGGAACTAGAGGAGGAAATGGCTAGCATGCGAAGTTTGGCGAGGCTGTCAATTTCTCTTGGCACCCCTTTTGGGGATAACATGGAGGAACAAGCCAATACTACTCAAACCACATTGCCAATTACACAGCCTACTCCTCAGAAACAACCTAACCCCACCAGCTTACCAACCACAAATACCCAACCTCCAAATTACCATTTCCAAAACCAGCACCATGCAGGCCCTTCCGAGCCAACGCTACACCCTCTAAATACTAGCCCCATCCTAAATATGCCTCCCAAACCTACCGTTAATACTACATATACCCAAGCTCCAGGAAATTACTACCAGAATCCAATATTCGTGGAAACTGGTCCCTATACCCACGAATACCATGAATCAGAATCCTCCCAAAAGGATGCCCTGATTAAATCCATGGCCGAGAAACTGGACAGCCTCACCAATCGTTTGCAGCAAGTCGAGTCCAGCAAACAGGTGGTTGGGCTGAGTTATGAAGACTTATGTATACATCCTGACGTGGAGCTGCCAGAGGGATATAAACCTCCCAAATTCGAATTGTTCAATGGCATCGGAGATCCTAAAGCCCACCTACGCATGTACTGTGACAAGCTCGCTGGGGTGGGGAGAGATGAAAGGATCAGGATGAAATTATTCATAAGAAGCCTTACAGGGGAAGCTCTGACATGGTATTTAGAACAAGACTCACGAAAGTGGACAAAATGGGAGGATTTGGCTTCGGATTTCATGGATAGGTTTGGGTTCAACATTGAAAACGCAC
This sequence comes from Solanum rostratum, assembly GCA_029948455.1. Lineage (NCBI taxonomy): Eukaryota > Viridiplantae > Streptophyta > Magnoliopsida > Solanales > Solanaceae > Solanum > Solanum rostratum. The sequence goes on from CM057048.1 coordinate 64,233,585, forward strand.
CAGACTAGTTCTATATTCAAAACCTAAAGAAGAAGCCAAGTGAGTCATTCCGAGATTACGCTATAAGGTGGAGGTCTGAAGCTGCTAGAGCTAAACCCCCTATGGAGGAATCTCAAATGAAAGACTATTTCATTCGCGCCCAAGAGCCTCAATATTATGATAGAATGATGCTTGTGGCAGAAAAGAGCTTCACAGACATCATCAAATTGGGTGAAAGAATTGAAGAGGGCATAAAAAATGGCACAATCATCAACTTAGAGGCTTTGCAAGCTACCCACAAAGTTTTGCAGTCCGGAGGTATGCCTGAAATTCGAAAGAAAAAAGAGGTGGGTTCGGTCATGATGGCACATAGAGCCCCCACAAGACATCAAATCTGGGCTCCGCCACTTCCCCACTATCCTACGTCTTCATACACCGCACCTCCTCCCTTTTATCCACCACTTACCCCCTACCAAACTCCTCACACCCCATATCAACAACCTACATACCCCGTTTATCATACCCAACCAGCTTACTATCAAACTCCTTCACCACCACCACTATCTCCTCGACAACCAAATTACAGAAACCGTCCCAATTTCGAAAGGAGACCCACAAAATCCTATACCCCTTTGGCCGAACCTATCGCCCAGCTTTATGAAAGATTAAAAACAGCTGGGTACATAACTCCAATCCCAGCTCTACCCGTTGATACCCAAGCCAAATGGTACGACCCCAACAAGGTATGCGCCTATCATTCTGGAATGAAAGGACATACCACTGAGGTCTGCCGATCCCTACGAGATAAAATCCAAAAACTTATAGACACCAAAACCATACAGCTCAAAGAACCCGCGCCTAATGTGTCCAACAACCCACTTCCTAATCATCAGGTAAATATGTTGGAAGTAGAAGAATCAACAGGTGCACCAGGGCCCATATGGTTGGTGGGGCAAAAGGAGTTAGTGGCAGTGATAACTCAAACCCCTTTTGTGGTACAAGGGCGCAGACCGTTTGAAGTGGAAATTGCCGCGCCAAAACTCCCTTTTGTGGTCACAATGGCTCCTCAGCAAAGCTTCGACACACACGTTGTTCCCTGGAGCTATGACAAAGGAAAAGCAGTGGTGGAAGAGAACGATGTTATCCAGGGGACAACCAACTCCGAACAGACGGATACCTCCAAATACATGACACAAGGCAGTTCAAGCGGAACCAAGCCCCCCCATTATAGAAGTGGAAGAAGGTGGGGAGTAGAAAAGGATACAAGCCCAGGAGCACCCCGTCACAGGCCAATTAAGTAAGGAATCCCATCAGGTCTCCATCTTGTCCCTCTTGCAGACTTTAGAGCCTCACCAGAAGGCGTTGATGAGGGTGCTAAGTGAGGCTTATGTTCCGTCCAATATCACCGAAGGAGAGATGGCCCACATGGTGGGGCAGGTATTTGAAGCTTATAAGATATCCTTCCACGAAGATGAACTCCCGATTGAACGTACCACTCACAATCGATCTCTTTACATCACCACCAGATACCAAGACAGGTTGATTACTAAAGCATTGGTCGATCCGGGTTCTGGATTAAATATTTGTCCACTCAGCACTATCACAAGGCTAGGCGTGGATTTGGCAAGGATTCAGAATTATCAGATGAACGTGAGGGCCTTTGATGGATCTCAAAGGGACACGATAGGGGAGATCACTTTGGACATGACCATTGGTCCGGCCACTTTCCCCATTGCATTCCAGGTATTGGACATCCCAGCTTCCTACAATTTATTGCTGGGGCGCCCGTGGATTCACATGGCCGGGGCAGTGCCGTCCACCCTACACAAATGCCTGAAGTTCGAATGGGAGCATGAAGAAGTGGTAGTGCATGGGGAGAAGGGACACCCCGTCTATGCTGTTGAAGGACCGGGCTGCATGGATGGAGGAATGTTCCACACCGTGGAGTTGGTGGGAGGCATCGAATCAACGCCATGGTACAATCAGAAGGTCCTGAGCATGATGTTGTGGCTAGGCTACGAGCCAGGCAAAGGATTGGGAGCCAAACTCCAAGGCATTCCCGACCCAATCTCTCTTCCTTTCAAAAATGATACTATGGGTTTGGGGTATGAAGGAGAAATACCTATGAAGAGAGAAAGGTTGGAACGTCCTATCCCATCATTACATCTGAGCTTCCAATCCGCGGGTTTTCTCAAGAGCGACCTAGAGAGGGAAGAAGAGGAGTTGCTAGAAAGTATGAGAAACCTGTTCATCGCAGAAGACTTTCTAGAAGCAGGCACAGAAGAAGAAGAGGTGGGGGTGATGGATGTGATGAACGTGATGTGGAATGCAGGTTATGAACCAGGAAAAGGCTTAGGAGTCAGACTACAAGGGATCATCGAGCCTATAAAGCCTTCACATCACTCAACCACATTTGGCTTGGGATATGCTTATACTATAGAAGAGTATTTGGATTGGGAACCACTCCCAGAGGGGTGTTATTATCCTTTGCCAAGCCCCTTGCCACTGATGAGCCAGACTTTCCAATCCGCCGGATTCCGGGATGATGGTATTGACGACTTGTGGAATGGATATAAAGGTTTGTCCCTTTCAGAAGCTGAGGAAGGAAGCTGCAATGTCGTAATCAACGAGGAGGAGGAAAGAGCCCCAGCGCAGGAGGAGATCACAGGGATCGTCATCAGCAGCTGGACCACTGCACCATCCAGACCACGTCGGGCACTTGGGTAGAAACATGAAATTGTCACCAACTCATTGTGTTTTCAAATAAAGACTCTTAATTAAGATTTTAATGTTTTACTTATGCCATTATCATGACAAGTTTTGATTATGAATAAAACTTTCATTCATTTCATGATGATGTCATTTTATGTTTATTTTGTTATTTTCTTTCAGAAGAATTACTTTTAATAATGTTGAAACTGAGATTGTGGCACATAATGAGACTATCCAACACGACACAGCTGAGACAGAGACAACGGATGAAAATTGTGAAGAAGTTACTAGAAAGGTCAAAGAGTTTGAGGAAAAGCCAAAAGCAAATCTAGAAGAAACAGAAACAGTGAACTTGGGTGATGACGAAACAATCCAGGAGACAAGAATCAGTGTCCACATGACCGAGGAAAAGAAAAAGGAATACGTCCAATTCTTGAAAAAGAACGAGGATGTTTTGCTTGGTCCTATGCAGATATGACAGGGTTGAGCACTTCAATAGTGGCCCATCGATTGCCTACCGATCCGTCTTGTCCGCCAGTAAAGCAGAAGCTCAGAAAATACAAGCCTGATTTGAGTCTTAAAATCAAGGAAGAAGTATCAAAACAGTTGGAAGCCGGAATTCTGGAAGTAACCAAGTATCCGACATGGCTCGCCAACATTGTGCCCGTACCTAAGAAAGATGGTAAGGTCAGGGTTTGTGTGGATTACCGGGATCTCAACAAGGCTAGCCCTAAGGATGACTTTCCACTCCCAAACATCCACATTCTGATAGACAATTGTGCTAAGCATGAAACACAGTCATTCGTGGATTGTTTTGCTGGGTATCATCAAATCAAGATGCATGAGGATGACGCGGAGAAAACGGCTTTCATCACACCTTGGGGTGTTTATAACTACAAGGTAATGCCATTCAGACTAAAGAATGCTGGGGCCACCTACATGAGAGCCATGACCACTTTGTTCCATGACATGATCCACAAAGAGATCGAGGTTTACGTGGACGATGTCATCATCAAGTCGAAGAAAGGGTGTGACCATCTGATCGATCTTCAGAAATTCTTTGACAGGCTACGAAGGTACAACTTGAAGTTAAATCCTGCGAAGTGTGCTTTTGGGGTCCCCGCCGGGAAATTGTTGGGTTTCATTGTCAGTCGTCGGGGCATAGAGTTGGATCCAACAAAAATCAAGGCTATTCGGGAATTTCCCCTCCAAAGAGCAAGAAAGAGGTGATGAGCTTCTTGGGTAGACTCAACTATATCAGTCGCTTCATAGCCCAATCTACCGTCATTTGTGAACCAATCCTCAAGTTACTAAAGAAGGACGCTGCTATCAAATGGACTCCAGAATGTCAAGAAGCATTTGATAAAATCAAGGACTATTTATCCAATCCTCCAGTGCTGGTTCCCCCTGAGGCAGGCCGACCTTTGTTACTATACTTATCGGTCATGGATCAAGCATTCGGGTGTGTTTTGGGACAACATGATGAAACAGGAAGGAAGGAGCAGGCTATCTACTACATGAGTAAGAAGTTTACACCATATGAGGCTCGGTACTCTTTGCTTGAGCGTACTTGTTGTGCTTTGACTTGGGTAGCCCAGAAGTTGCGCCATTATCTCTCAGCACACACGACGTATCTGATCTCAAGGATGGATCCTCTGAAGTACATCTTTCAGAAACCCATGCCCACGGGTAAGTTGGCTAAATGGCAGATATTGTTGAGTGAATTCGACATAGTTTATGTCACACAAAAAGCGGTGAAAGCACAAGCACTGGCCGATCATCTGGCAGAAAACCCCGTAGACGAAGAGTACAGGCCTCTGAAGACTTACTTTCATGATGAAGAAGTAGCTTTCGTAGGAGAAGATATCTTTGAAGAATATGATGGGTGGAGGATGTTCTTCGATGGGGCCAAAAACTTCAACGGAGCAGGCATTGGGGCCGTATTGATCTCACCTACGGGCCAACACTACCCAGCATCAGCAAAGCTCAGGTTTCATTGTTCCAACAACATGGCTGAATATGAGGCTTGCATCCTAGGCCTCCGACTAGCGGTTGATTTGGACGTGCAGGAGATTTTGGCAATTGGGGACTCAGACTTAGTGATTCGTCAGGCACAGGGTGAATGGGCGGTGAAAAACCGAAAGCTTTTGCCATATTTGGATTGCGTGCAAAAGCTCTGCAAAAGATTCACTAAGGTGGAATTCAAGCATGTTCCGCGACTTCAGAATGAGTTCGCAGATGCCTTGGCCACCCTATCTTCCATGATTCGGCATCCAGATCAGAATTACATTGATCCCATCCGCATTCATCTACATGAACAACCTGCATATTGCTTTCACGTGGAGGAGGAAACAGATCAGAAACCGTGGTATGATGACATTCAGGGGTACTTGAAAAGTGGCAGCTATCCAGAGGATGCAACAAAAGTCCAGAAGCGTACAATTAGGAGGCTAGCAAATCAATTCTTCTTAAACGGAGAAATCCTATATAGGAGGACTCCCGATTTGGGTTTGCTAAGGTGCGTCGGAACTAAAGAAGCATCCAGACTTGTGGAGGAGATTCATGCAGGAACATGTGGGCCACACATGAATGGCTTTACCCTTGCAAAGAAAATCCTGAGAATAGGTTATTTTTGGTTAACAATGGAAACTGATTGCATCCGCCATGTTCAGAAATGCCACCAGTGCCAAACTCACGCAGACATGATCCGAGTTCCTCCCAACGAACTCCATGTCACTAGTTCGCCCTGGCCATTCGCAGCTTGGGGCATGGATGTCATTGGTCCTATCGAGCCAGCAGCCTCGAATGGACACCGGTTTATCCTTGTGGCCATTGATTATTTCACTAAGTGGGTCGAAGCTACTTCTCACAAGTCTGTCACTAAGAAAGTTGTCGAGGATTTCATCAAAAACAACATCATTTGCCGGTTTAGGGTCCCTGAGACGATCATCACTGACAACGGAGCCAACCTCAATAGCAATCTGATGATGGAAACTTGTGACCGATTCAAGATCAACCATCGAAACTCCACTGCATACAGGCCACAGATGAATGGAGCGGTAGAAGCCGCGAACAAAAACATCAAAAGGATATTGCGGAAAATGATTGACAATCACAGACAATGGCACGAGAAGCTACCATTTGCATTATTGGGATATCGCACCACCATCCGGACTTCCACTGGGGCAACCCCGTACTTCTTGGTCTATGGGAACGAAGCAGTGATTCCTGCAGAAGTCGAGATACCATCTTTGAGAATAATTCAAGAAGCAGAGTTGAGCGACGCTGAATGGGTACAAAGCAGGTTTGAGCAACTAGCATTGATCGATGGAAGAAGGATCAACGCCATCTGTCACGGGCAACTTTACCAGAACAGGATGGCCCGAGCATTCAACAAAAAGGTCAGACCGAGATACTTCTCGCCCGGGCAATTAGTCTTGAAGCGGATCTTCCCAAATCAAGACGAGGCCAAAGGAAAATTCGCACCAAATTGGCAAGGTCCGTACATGGTTCACCGCGTTTTGACTGGAGGAGAACTCATACTCGCAGAAATGGACGGCGAAATCTGGCCCAGACCTATCAACTCAGATGCTGTGAAGAGATACTATGTCTAGGTTTTGTCTTTTTGCTCTTTGTAATTTGAACTACGTCAGACCTGATTCCCGTTTAAGAGGGATACGTAGGCGCTCCTGTGGAGCTCGGTCTTACCATAATAAAATTTTATTTCCCCCCCACTGGACCACAGACTGGGGCAGAATTTTTGAGAGGATCTCAAAAATTCTTTCGAAAAGAGCAAAAGCTGGCAAGATAACTGGGGCAGAATTTTTGAGGCCAGCTCAAAAATTCATGACGGACAGAACAAGGGAGTTATAACTCTACATCAAGAAGCCCGAAGATCCCCACTCAGCTGAACGTCGGATTTGTCTCAAAATGTGCCACTATCAAAGGATTCAGTAATAAACTATCAGTTGCTTTTCAAACATTTCAAATATATATAAACTATATACACAGGTAGACATTATACCTATATATACTCTTTCTAAATGCTACGCCATCACGTACCAAGAGAAAAGCCCCGACAAAGGTCTGGATATCAGCAACCGAGGAGAACACTGGGCCACGACAAAGGACAGATCAACCTCCCCCTTTTATAAACTGACTATTTTCTTTGAACGCAGATTTGACAGACACACATCCCCGCATTGCCCGAGCAGACGACAGTCTAGTAAGACAAAATATTACCTTATGCTTTGCATTGCATCGGCCCAAAATTCACTGCATATGCTTGATAGGTATATCATAACTGAATAAAATATTTGCATTTGCATTGTGCCCGATACTTGCATCATAAAGGCCCGATATTGGCATTTGCATTACATAGGCCCGATATTGGCATTTGCATTACATGTGCCCGATATTTGCATTTGCATTACATGTGCCCTATATTTGCATTTGCATTGTGCCCGACATTCGCATTATAAATGCATCCGCATTCGCATGTGCCCGATACTTGCATCATAAAGGCTCGAGATTCACATTGCATCGTGCTCGAAAATCATATTGGCCCGAAAATTGCATATACTCTAAAAAATTACATTACATCGTGCCCGAAAATCATGCTTTCCATGCCTTGCATAATGTCGGCCCGAGAAAATTGCATATGCTTTTAAATTTTGCATTGCATCGCACCCGCAAACCATGCCTTGCATAATATGGCCCGAAAAGTGCATAACATTTGGCTCGAGAAATTGCATACTTACATTGCATCGCGCCCGAAAAATCACGTCTCGCATAATATGCACAACCTGGCCCTAGAAATTGCATATAATTCGCATATTATACCCTAAGGCCTTTTTCATGGCCTACGGACATCATTTCATGGCCTAGGGATTTAATTACTGCCTATCATGCCCTTAAGGCGTCATGGTCCAAAGGCATCATCCTCATGGCCTAAGGACATCATTTCATGGCCTAGAGATTTAATTACATTCATCTTAATCCGAAGGTATCATCGTCCAAAGGCATCATCCTTCATGGCCCACGGACATCATTTCATAACCCGAGGATACAATTCATGATTAGCATAGCCCTAGACGTCATAGCCTAAGACGTCATCCTTATCGTCTTATGGCAAAACTCATGGTCTAACAGGGAATTTGCATCACATTTTATTATTCCACTACTTAATATATATGCTCTTATCATTGTCATTTACATAGCATTTATTTTAACTATAAAGCCCGCGAATGTCTAAAGTGCGCCATCATTCCGCTGTTTGAATGCATCAAACCTCCTATTCTTTTAACATCTAAGCATTTTCTATGCCGCGAACGTTCCAATCCAAGTTTTGAAAATCGTACGGTCCTGTTCATTTTAGGAATTTCAGTCATTCCTAAATCCAGAACTACACACAGCCTGATTCTCGTATAACCCGAGATATGTAGGCGACTTCTAAACCGAAGTCTCGGCCGTGAACCTTTTGTTTTATCCGTTCCTTTCGATGAAATGCCATCGGTCGGACAAAATCGACTACTCTGTCAACTTTCTTTGCTCAACAATTCATCCTTCATTCCCGAGCAAAGAAGGGGCAGCTGTTGACACCCGATTTTGACCGACCCTTAATTTATTTTACATTTTTTTGTTTTACTTAAAAATTGATATTTTAATTGGTGAAATAAATGATGTTATTTTTCATTATGCGCTCTTTATACAAAATAATAATAATAATAATAATAATAATAATAATAAACAACAAATAATCAATTTTAACCTAAATCGAGCTAACTTGTGGCATAAATTCTAGACTTTTGGCTAACTTTTAAAACCGAATCACTGGTTTATTGCTTAATTTTTAATATTTTACAGGCTGTGGCTAATTTTTAAAGTCAAAATTATCAATTTGCGGTTAACTTTTAAATTCGTGGCTAACCTTTAAATTCAGTTTGGTTTAATTCTTAATCTATGGCTAACTTTTAAAGTCAAGTTACCAATTTACGGCCCCAATTTTAATCTGGTGGCTAGTTTTTAAATTAGAATTCTCAATTTTGTGGCTCAATGTGCAATTGCGGCTATTCTTTAAATCCGGGTTGCCCCAAATTCAACCCGGATCCGGATCCGACCCGTTTCCCCCACCTTAAATACCCCAAAACCCTAAAATCCTTTTTTTTTCTCCCTCTTCCTCACTAATGGGGCAGCCATGGCTGCCGCCCCTCCACCAACACCACCGGCCAGGCAGCGGCGCTGCGCAGCCCTCTCCCCGCGCCGCTCACACTCTCCTCTCTCCCTCCAGCGGCGCCGCCCCTCGCCGCACCTCCTCTCCTCTCTTCTCCTTTCTCCCTCTCTCCCAAAAACCAAACAGCCCCCTTCTCCACCGGCGGCCATGGCAGCCGCCTCACCTCTCTCCCTCCATTCCGTCTTCTCCTCCTCTCTCTCCCTCTCTCACGCTTCTCCATCTCACAGCCCCATACGCCACCACCAAAGCACCACAGCCCCCGAACCGCCATGCAACAACCACCACCAAGCGACGCCGCAACCTTCTTCCTCTCCCTCTCACGCGACAGCCGCCACCCTCATCTCCCCAAAACCCACCGGAAATCACTCCAAAAACCCCACTGTTCCAGCCCCTCTCCTCTCTTCTCTTTTCTCCCCTCTCCTCTCCCCACTGTCACCTCCCTCTTCCACCAGGCTGCCGCGACGCCGGCAGCTCCAACCCCAACCAGTCGCAGCCCTCTCGCCCCAACTCCGGCGAGGAATCGAAAAGAAGGAAAGCAAGTCGGAAAATAGGACGAACTCGGTTTGATTTCGTGTTTATTTTATTGTTTTGATTTTATATGATTATGTGCAAGACTTAGATTCTTGTTTTGATTTTGCTCTCTGTTTGTGGTAACTAATGTCTGTTTCTGCTAGGTTAGATTTTCTTTACTCTGCTAAATTAATTCTAAAGTGTGCATTCGAAATTTGGCACTCTAATTAAAATCCTCAGGCATGATTTTGACGATTCCATCTAAAGACTGTTGATTGTACTCCCTACTAAATTTTGAAATTGTTCTTGGGTGATTCTTTAGCCATAACAAAGTTGATGGGTTTATTGATATGGTAAAGAACAAATTTCTTTGGTACAGCTTAGCTGTGAATATGTTAATACCCAACTTTGGTTCGGAATTTGTCATTGATTTTGTTCCTTTTCTGTTGTCTAATGCACTGATTATGGAAAATTTTACAACTCATTATTCTTTTTTTAAATTAAATTAGAATTCTAATGGCAAGGTTAATTAGTTTGGGTCTTATTTATAGTAATTGGAGATCGTTAGAATTATTCTGATGCCTTTGTTTTAGTTCCTCTAATTAACCTATATTAAGCTATAGATGAATGTTTTGTTAAGGTAAATTATATTATCAATTAGGCCTATTTTTAGCAATTAATTTCGACCAAATCATACCCCATAATTTATGATTCTGCTCTCTTTTATGGTAACTTTGAATTGATTTTCTTACCTTTAATTGATTGGTTTGCTCTCCTATATAAACAAGTCTTCAGACAGGCTCTAAAAAAAAAAGGAAAAGAAGAAAAAATAATTTTCTTAAACTTTCTCCCTCTCTTGAACAAGGAACTGGATATACTTCATACATACACTGCCAAGAAAACACTCATTCCTCCTCTTTCTTACTTTTCTGAACTCAACACTGTCAAGGATCTGCTTGAAAGTTTTAGTTTGCTGCCTTTACTTCTTCCCAATTGGTGAGTATATCTTTTATATATACCCAAACGCATATTACTTCTTTTCTTCTTCGTTCAATAGGTTCCAGATTTCAATACAACGCATGAGGAGTCGCCAGGGGAGGGATCTGGAATCAGAAGGCTGTTGGAGTCTTGTTTTATTATTATTTTCGTTTTCTATATTCTTTGTAATTACTATCCTGTTGTAAACCGGGGGATCTAGTGAAAAGGGAAGGGGGAGATCGTTTTTCGCCTAGGCAAACTTAATATAGGATTTGAAAGAAAAGCAAATCTTTTCCTTTTGATGAATAAAAACAAAACAAACAAACCATTGAAATTTGGAATAGGCATACTCTAAGGCGTTACTTTTATATTGTTTTCGTGCTAGAGAATAAAAGTTTTAACATGCGCTATTAGTAGAAATCATGTTATTAGGATGTTTATTTTTTAAATCACATGTCACGTTTTACTAGTATTATGCTTTAACGTGTGTTACTTGTTAGAAATCATGTTTAGGGTGTTAATGTGTTACCTAAAGTTATATGTCATTTTCTGTGTTCAAAAAATTTATTTTCAACATGTCTAATATTAGAGATCATGCTATTAGGATTTTTGTCTTAAATTATGTTTGATATTAAAATATGTATTATTCCTAGAAATCATGCTATTAGGGTGTTAAGTTTGTTTTAACTTACATGTCAGGTTTTACTAGTATTATATCTAAAGTTTCATTTTAACATGTGTTACCATTAGAAATCATGTCTAGGATGTTAAGGTATGGCCTTAAAATTATATGTTTTTTTGCAACGTATGCTATTAGTAGAAATCATGTTATTAGGATGTTTATTTTTTAAATCACATGTCACGTTTTACTAGTATTATGCTTTAACGTGTGTTACTTGTTAGAAATCATGTTTAGGGTGTTAATGTGTTACCTAAAGTTATATGTCATTTTCTGAGTTCAAAAATTTATTTTCAACATGTCTAATATTAGAGATCATGCTATTAGGATTTTTGTCTTAAGTTATGTTTAATATTAAAATAAGTATTATGCTTAGGACCCGAACATAATGACCTGAATGGACTTACTTATTTTCCTTAGAATTCATACCTTAAATTTGAGTTTAAAACTCCACGTATCTTCCGTTGTTTCTTTAAGTTGGTTTGTTAAGAGGCTACTTGAGGACCTATGTGATAATGTTTGGCAAATGTCTATTTGATGCGATTGCCCTATAGGTAACCTTAGGTTGACTTTATTCTAGAACCCCACCCAAATAGATGTCCAACGCCTCTTGGACATTAGGAGGGACGATAGGCATTTTTTAGGGAACGTTAGATTTTCTCATTTTTTATTTAATGCGCCTCTTAAATTAATTAATAAATGGACTTAGGAGGGGGGGTAGGGGTAGTTAGGACTCGGAAAGGATGATATACGCTTAACCCCAATAGGATGAAACCCTTGGCTTTCGTCCTGGGGCTTGGTAATAAAACCAAGTGCGTCTGATCCGAGACTTTAAATAACCCAACTTAGTTTAATTCAGTTATTATCTATGTTTTATTCAAACTCTTGTCACTTAGGATTAATTTAGAAAATATTAAAATATGTAAGACCTTTATTTGTGTTTTCACCCCCCACTTAATAAACACGAGACACGGTCGGGACCCGCCTTTTGCGGACCTTGAAGGGTGCTTAACACCTTCCCTTCAAGGTAATTTGAGCCCGAACCCCCTCTCTGGTTGACCTTTGACCCTTAGGCTAGAATGGTGTCCTAATGCACCTTAATTCATTAGGTGGCGACTCTAAAGATTAAAAATCCCAAAAGAGTCATTGCCACGACGTCGTCCAGGTTCCTATTTCTCCGCGAGGAAAAATAGGGCGCGACAGCTGTCATTCTCCTCAAGGGTGAACTCCTCTAAGGTCTTGAACTGACCGTCGAGTTGCTTCACCCGTTGGCCTAAGATCTCCACGGCTTGACCGGCAGCGACGACCCTTTGGACCCAGCCTTTATCGAGTGAGACGTCGACAGGTTCCTCACCTTGGTCATCATCGCTCATCTCCGTGGCTGAAAGGGCCTGGGTCGTCACGACCTCGCTGGGTACTAACTCGGGCGGCATTTCGTCCGCCTTCTTAGAGCCCTTCTTTCCCTTACGTTTCTTTCCAACATCCAGCAGGACGTTGGTGGTGACAGCGTCAGAACTTCCTCCTGTTGCCATGATTTCCCTTAGATGAACCTGCTATGATACCACTTTGTCACGGCCTTAGAACTTCAGCTAAGCGAACCATGCGGCAATAGTCAATTTGCTCGAGACTTAGCAAATACTAGTAAGCCTTTAAGAAAGATTGCTAAGGGAACGCAAGATTAAAGAACAAGAGAAGACAAGAGAACTTTGTAAAGAAGACTTGTATTGCTTTAAGAGAGTGCTGTTAAGCTTGTGATGCTTGGTGGTTACAAATGCAAATGAGGCCCTCTATTTACACTACTCAAAAAGAGCCTTAGAGTAAATAAAATTTATGCTACAAGTCCATCATATTTACAAACAAGTCCCTATTCTAGAAAACTCCACACTATACAAGAAAAGACTATGTCTTATGTACATATCCGATGTTATTAGTCGGTCTCGGGTGCGCGCGCAGTTAGGGAAATTGGTTGTCCCTGACATATGTCCCTACGGGACTGATGTTGATGTTGAGGTATTATATTATGTCCCTATGAGACTGATGTTGATGTTGAGGTATTATGTTATGTCCCTATGGGACTGATGTTGATGATGAGGTATTATGTCCCTATGGGACTGATGAGGTTGAGGTTTTATGAGCATGTCGAGTTCTGGAGGAGTATTGAGCACCGAAATGGGTAAGAGTGAGTCCCACTTGAACCCATTAACTATGTGGTCCAAGTAGGAAGAGGGGATTGAACCGCAATGCGGATGGCTCCTTTCTTGTCCAAATGAGGACTGAGGTTTTTCTTGTGGATCCACTGAGGTTGATGTCCTTTACCCCGGGCAGGGTACTGGATGGATGTGGCAACGACATCGCTTCGTTGTATCATCACTGGCCCATAGGTGATGGTTGTCGGTTAGAGAAACTCCAAGTTAGGTTCCATTTTGATAAAACTCTGATGTTGATATTGATGTGATGTTTTGAGTCGAGTTCCCTGGGTTGAGTTGATGTCGATATTCCCTGAGCTGAGTTGATGTTGATGTCCCTTGAGTCGAGTTGAGTCGAGTTGAGTTGAGCTGAGTTGAGTTTCCTTGAGTTGTTGAGTTGAGTTGAGTTGAGTTTCCTTGAGTTGAGTTGAGTTGAGTTGAGTTGAGTCGAGTTGAGTTGAATTGAGTTGAGTTTCCTTGAAGTGAGTTTGATGTATTGATGATGAGTTGATGAGATGTTGATGGGTCATTTGTCTACTCTTTATTCTTTCTTTAGATAGACATTTGACATTCTGATGGAGTGTGATGTTGAGTTGATGTTATTCCTATATTATTCTACTTGTTTCTGTTTCACTCAGCTATTTTACATACCAGTACATTCCAAGTACTGATGTCCCCTTTTGGGACTGCTTCGTTTTATAATGTAGAGGCAGGTATTAGAGATCATCGACAGACGTTTCATTAAGGATCTATTCTCATTCAGCTGATCGGTGAGACCTCCTTATTTTCGGAGGATTTCCATATTATTATCATCTAGCTTGAGTAGTACTTTATTTTTCTTGAGTTGGGTAACCATGGCCTGTCATGGTACTATCTAGATGTTTGAGTTAGAGGCTTCATAGACACTGAGTAGAGGATGTGATGTATTATTTTTTTTTCAACAATTCTTTTTTGAAAATTAACATTTTATATAAAGACTTGATTACTTTAATTATATTAAAGTCTTTTCCTTGAGGATGTTTCTTCTACTGCTGAGTATGATGTGACAATGAGTCCAAGTGGTTCGCTTGGGGACTAGCAATAGTCTCTGAGTGCCGGCCACGCCAAGGGTATCCTCCCGGGGCGTGACAAACTTGGTATCAGAGCACAGAGTTCAAGTGTCCTAGGAAGTTTATGAAGCCGTATCTAGTAGAGTCCTTATTATTGGTGTGAAGCGCGCCACATCCATAATATGGAAGCTATAGGACATTAGGAAGAGTTTTCCTTCTTTCAGATTCTGATCGTGCAATAGAGCTATTTTCTAAGCAATCTACGATGATTCGTACGTTATCTAAACCTTTTGACTATGCATCCTCCACAATGTGATAGAGACAGTAATGTTAAAACTCTTACAGATGAGATTCTCTGAGATAGAGTAATCAAAATGGTAGAGAGACTGCACCAGGTTTGAGAGAAGCCGACTAGTGTGCGAAGTTTATTGACTAGAAAGAGTGCACTATTACTCATATGAATCGTGCATTTGAGTTAGCTCTAGATATACCCAGACCCTTTTTTTTTCAAAACTTGCTTCCGACATGACCCATGAGAGAGGAATTATGCCTCTATAGAGTTTGATGTTACCATCTGAAGAGTGAGATGTAAAGTCTTATAAACCTTGAGTAGAATCTAATCATCCCAGAGCTAGAAGGGTAATGATGTAAAGAAAGGGACGAGATAACAAGAGTAATGGATTAAGACTTATAGTCAGAGTTACATATTTATTAGGTAAGTAATGATGTGTTAAGTCAATTTCCATAAGTTTGATGAAAGAGTCGTAAATAATCTATGATTATCATGATGAGGTATAGAGGAAGAGTTATTGTCAGAATGTGAAAGAGTATGTTCAAACTAGAAGGAAGTTATGTTGATGTGTTATAGTATTCATACTATTGAGGATGAAGTGTAGATGTTGAATAAAGGAAAAGAGTGATTTCAATGTGATAGATCTAAATTAGGAATTATGATTTTTAATTATGAGTTCATGAGACTCATCAAGTTATGAGGTTAAACAAATAAGAAGAGGCTTGAGATATGTATCCAAGATTGTCTAAAGATGTGTGAAGCTCTAAGTTATGATTGCTATAAGAATCCAGATAGTATATTTGAGTTGTTGATGTGGAGTAGGCTGATGTAAGTAATCTTAATCATCACGAGTAGCTAAATTGATTTGGGGCTTACTGATAGATGATGACAAGTTTTCCATGATAGACTAATTCTTATGCAATTAAATTTGTGGGAGCACAGAAGTTGAGCGTTAGCAGGAAAAAGAAGAGGTTAGATTGTAAGAGTTGTGGGAAGTAGTTATGTACAACATAAGAATAGCAAATATAGAGATATTTCCATAGAACTGGAAGGAGCTAAGAATGATAGCGTTGAAAAGAGTCTGAGTGGCTAGTTATATGTATGTGACTATAGCATAACAGAAGAATTTAAGATATTCTTGTGGATAGTGATTCCTTGACCATGTGGAGGTATATGCTTATAGCTTAATAGAGGAAATTGATTTACAAACTTAGAGTAATAACCTTGAGAGCTAAGGAAGAGTTGATGTAAGGTCCAGTAAAATTACCAAAATACCCCTAAAGGAGAGATATGTGCATAACACGTCTTCCGGTGCTCGAATGGAAAATCCAAGGCCGGATTTGTGATCAATACAAAAAATTGAGTGGAGGAAGGGCTTCGATCGATTTTTAAAGAGACCGAGTGAAAAGATAATTTTCCGTTCCAAAACGAAAAATATTGAAGGTTCGAGATAGAGCCGCGTCGTGGACCTATCGCGGAGAGGGACTTATGTTTTTTTAAAACCTTTTGACTGGATTGGAAAAACTTATTCAGGAAATTTTTGGAGAAAAATACACTAGTGTGCGATCATTCCGCGTCGCGGACTGGGTTATTCCAAACTTGAAAAATTTCTAAACTTTGTGAGGGGTATTCCGGTCAATTTCCAACCCCTCCTAAACTCAATACACGATCAAATTGGGTTGTTTGAACGTAAGAAGGGTCTAAAACCCTATTCTAAGTCCTTTTCTAATAATTGAACAAGATTAGGGCATAAGAGAAGAGGTTAAGAGCTTGACGTGGAAGAATTCAAGAGAGAATGAGAGTTCTTAATTCTGATGATGATGTGATACCATTTCCTTTTAAGGTTATATTTGAGGAGGAGTTAGAGAAATCATGAAGAGTCTAGTAGATAGGTAAAACCATATTAGTATCTCCCTCGGTAAGAGTTCATGTGAGCGAGGGTGTAAGCTGCTATGGTAGGCGTAAATGTATGGATGCCATTATGCGAGTGTATTAGCGTGATGAGGATGAGCAGTATTCTCTAAGTACAGGTTACTATGGAGTGAGAGTTCTTGATTCTGATGTCATCTTACGCGTGTACTAACCTTCGGCTTGTTATGCCACTGTTGATGGTATGATGTAGAATATCATATTTTAGAAGTATAATCATGCTTATTCTGCATGAAGAGGTAGTAGTTTGGAGGTTTCGCCAAATGGGGAGATGATGAGTTCCTCCACGTCCAAATAGTGATGTTGATAATAGTAGACTAAGAATGAGGGTAGATGAGAAGGAGTGAATGTATCCTCATTGTGATATCAGTGTTAAAATTATGTCATGAAGGGATAGAGATAGGGGTGAGGAAAGAGATGAGATCGTAAGATGCATAATAAATAGGTAAGAGTATGTTGATGTGACTTTGAGTGAGAGTTTATTGAATGGTGGAGGCAGATGTGACAAGTAGGCTTAAATAGAAGAAGAAGAGGTGGTTAGGTGGAGGTTTGAATAGCAGCTATGAGTTTGCATTGATGGGGTAGAGTGCCATGAAAAGGAGCACAATTGAGGTGGGGACTTGAACATGAGAGTGTCCTCAAAGTCTTGTTTATACGATATTCCTATTCTTAATTAGAGTTGATGGCTTCCTTCCTAAGTTCGAAAGACTGATAGTCGAGGTGTTCAAATGATTCAAATTGATTGAGTTTTGACGTTCTATTCGTGCCTGATGAAGAGAATGTAGGATGTAATTTCCTTACTCTTGATTTAAATTGAGTTGTCTATTTGAGTTGATGTGTCCATTCCTAAGTCTGAATGGAGATGGTTTGAGATTGATGAGGAGTCGAGGGTTTGATTGATCGAGTGAGTTTTGAGAAGAGTTCTGATTTTATTCGTGCCTTGATGTCTACCTTTACTTATCATTCAAGGATGAATGATCCCAAGGGGGAGATAATGTAACACCCCAACTTTTTTTTACTAAGATTGAGGCATCCTTCGTATGATAGGATCAATTCATAAGTATTTAAAGTATATTAGATGTGATTTAGAGTTATAAAGGATCTTTTACATCAAGTCAAATACAAAGAACTTCTACCGACTAAGTTTTCGTATGAGTTGATAGAAGGGTCAACTTCAAATGACCATATCTCTTAAAGTATAATGTGTTAGATGACCCATATTATATCAAATTAACGATCTTTGAGTTAGCTTTCCAACGCATCTTATTTTGCGTTAAACAAAGTTTGGAGTAGAGAGTTATGACCATTTTACTGGAGACCTGCAAAGCTGTCTGAAGGTCCGCGACGGCTCCGCGACGCGGACCTATCGCGACGGCTCCACGACGCGGACCTATCGCGATGGCTCCGCGACGTGGACCTATCGCGAACCCTTTCTAGATAAGCTAACTGACGTTCCTTTATTTTATTTTGAGGTTACTTTTATTCTAAAGCCTTTAGGGGTCTATTTAAGGTCCCAAAATGCATAATATGTCAGTTTCATGAGTAAAAACCCTCTCCTTCACTCCTAAACATAAAACACTCAAGAATCATCAAGAAAGTCATCAAGTTAGGATTAACTTTCAAGATTCTTCATCAAGGTGAGTTATTCTTAATGAGCTTTAAGCTAATTTCTCTATCTATTCATGAATCCCTAATAGAATCTTAAATCCTAACTTACAGTTTCAAGAAACGAATTCAAGAATCCCAAGAAAGGATTCCTTGATTCTTCATTGTCAAGAATTAGGATTCTTCGTCAAGAACTAGGGTTCTTGAGTCAAGAATTCAAGAATAAAAGAGAAGCCCTTGAAACAATGTATTTTCAAGTTCTTCCACTATAAAAGAACTACCGAAATCGAGTATTTTCTCCAAGGAACGAGTATTCATCAAATTTGATTGTAATATCAAATTTTCAGGTATGTAAGGCTAATCCAAAGCATGGGAATGTTCTCCCATGTGCCCTTCTGAGTAAAGAGAATTGTGACTTGACATGATAAGGTTAATGTAAAAAGTTTGATGCTTGTATAATTGATGTTATTTTATATATATATATATATATATATATATATTTCTTACATGAATTGATGATCATCACAAACTTATCATGTGTTATAATTCATTTTCATGAGTGTATTTCAAAATCCTATAATTATTTTATTTGAAAAGCATGCATAATGAATTTAGGGGATATGTCTAGAGCCTTGACGATGATGATGTTGTGATGTTGTGATTGTATTTCACATTTGATGAGAGTCTTTATGATGATGTTGATGAGAATGATGTTTTATGATGTCTTAAAATTGGAAGTTTAATTTCGAAAAGAGTATCTTGAGTCCATGATGTTGATGTTGATGTTGATGACGTGAGGTGATGCTGATATTGTTTGACGAGCTACAACAATTGCACCTATTAAAGCAACTAAAAGGATTATTGAAATAAGTTCAAATGGGAGAAAATCTGTTGATAAATGAATTCCAATTTGTTGACTATTTATTACTTAGAAAATCTTGCTCTATAATCTGGTTTGATCTTGTAGCCCAAATAATACCGTACCATGACGTATTCAGTTGCTTTATTTTTGGTACCAACAATTAAGAATTGTTTTCCCCTACTTGCTGCGTCAAAAACTAAATCACAAGCTTCTGATAAAAAATGAGATACTATGTCCCTGCGGGACTGATGTTGATGTTGAGGTATTATATTATGTCCCTATGGGACTGATGTTAATGTTGAGGTATTATGTTATGTCCCTATAGGACTGATGATGAGGTATTATGTCCCTATGGGACTGACAAGTTGAGGTTTTATGAGCATGTCGAATTCTGAGAGGAGTATTGAGCACCGAAATGGGTTGAGTTGAGTTTCCTTGAGTTGAGTTTCCTTGAGTCGAGTCGAGTTGAGTTGAGTTGAGTTGAGTTGAGTCAAGTTGAGTTGAGTTGAGTTTCCTTAAGGTGAGTTTGATGTATTGATGACGCATTGATGAGATGTTGATGGGTCATTTGTCTACTCTTTATTCTTTCTTTAGATAGACATTTGACATTCTGATGGAGTATGATGTTGAGTTGATGTTATTCTTTTATTATTCTACTTGTTTCTGTTGTACTCAACTATTTTACATACCAGTACATTCCAAGTACTGATGTCCCCTTCTGGGACTGCATCGTTTTATGATGCAGAGGCAGGTATTAGAGATCATCGACAGGCGCTTCATTGAGGATCTATTCGCATTCAGCTGATCGGTGAGACCTCCCTGTTTTCGGAGGATTTTCATATTATTATCATCTAGCTTGAGTTTTATTTTCCTTGAGTTGGGTAACCATGGCCTGTCATGGTACCATCTACATGTTTGAGTTAGAGGCTTCATAGACACTGAGTAGAGGATGTGATGTATTATTTTTTTTCAACTATTCTTTGTTGGAAATTAACATTTTATATAAAGAATTGATTACGTTAATTATATTAAAGTCTTTTCCTTGAGGATGTTTCTTTCGTTGCTGAGTATGATGTGACGATGAGTCCAAGTGGTTCGCTTGGGGACTAGCAATAGTCTCTGATTGCGGGCCACACCAAGGGTACCCTCCTAGGGCATGGCAAGTTCAAAGTCTAGTCCCTCGTTACATTCTCTCCTCTGTCGGCAACCACCAATAACCACTGGTGGTGGCGCTGAATACTTCCTGTCTCTGGCGATCTCTCCCTCTTTCCTCTTCCATTTTCGCTCGAACAATCCATGAAAAACAAATCTAAATACATCCATGATCTTCTGGTGATGAAGAAAAAAGGAGAAATCAAATCGAACAAGGACAAAGCTTTAAATTCAAAATCCCCCAGATCCAAGAATCTTAACAAAAAAAAACGAAGAAGAAAGCTCATTAGGACATAAAACTGAGTTGTTTACAAATTTTTATGGTGAGTCATTAGATATGGTGATTCATTGGGACATAAAATTGAGTCATATATGTTATTGATTTATTGGGACTGTATGGGTTGAATATGGTGATTCATTAGGAGAGTGTTCTGGCTGTTATGGGTGATGATTCATTGGGACAGTTATGGGTTATTTCATTAGGAAAATATAGTGATTCATGTATGTAATATGTATCTCGTATATTTTAATTTTTTGTGAATTATTAAGGTCATTCATTTATATATAAAATTATGTCCTATATGTTGTTGATTCATTAGCACCATCTTGATTGAATATAGTGATTCATTAGGATAATTTTTGTTTGTTATAGGTTGATGCTTCATTGGGTGTTTCAAACAAAAATGATACACTATGCAATGATTCATATTAATTAATTGATTCTTTTGGGACATAAAATTGACTTGCTGATTCATTGGCTCTGTATGGGTTGATTATGGTGATTCATTGGAACATAAAATTTAGTCATGTGTGGGTTGAATATAATGAATCTTTACATATGAATCTGATTTCAAGGCAGTATAATTCCGTTGGCAACCACCGATAACCACCGGTGATGGCGTTGTATACTTCCCCTCTCTGGCGAGCTCTCCCTCTTTTCTCTTCCATTTTCGCTCGAACACTCCATGGAAAACAAATCTAAATACATCCATGATCTTCTGACAATGAAGAAAAAGAGAGAAATCAAATCGAACAAAGACAAATCTTCAAGTTCAAATCCCGCAGATTCAAAAATATAAAAAAAATCGAAGAAGAAAGCTCATTGGGACATAAAACTGAGTTGGTTACACATTTTTGGAGTGAGCTTGATTTTAGGAGAAAAAATAGGGTTTGTCGCGCAGGAGAAGAGACTGTGAGAGGAGTGTATTAGACGCGTGGAGCGAAATTAGGAAAAGAGAAATTTTGGTAATTTTTAAAATTGATAGATAATATTTGAAAAATAATATAAAATAAGATGGGTACTTTGGCAAATTTTCCTTCAATTTAAGCTAAGCTTAAAATTTTCTTTCCTTTATTACTATGATTCTTAATCTTGTATTATTCTAACCTTGAATGCTAACCTAGTTTAATTTAAATTAATAAAATTCAAAAGATGTATTATTTTATGTTATTTGTTCTCTTTTAAAATAATTTAATATCTTATCTTATTGATTTACTTTGACAAATTTTGCTCACTTAAATTATTCAAAGTATTCAAGTTCTTTTCGAAAAATATCTTTCTTACTTGAATTTTTTTTTTTAAACTTTTTTGACAAATTTTGCTTAAAATATTAAAATTATTTTTCAAATTAATTTTGTATTTTCTTTTTTTTATTTAGTCAATTTTGGGTAAAATTTACTTTCTTTATAAAACTATTTCAAATGTCTTAAGTTAGAATTTATTGCAAGTATTTTTAAATATTTTTATAATTTGTAAGTGATCTTTCCTAAGTTAGTCAAATAGAGTTTTCAGATCGTCGAACAACCGCATATTAGCGACTACTTTAAAATGCTAATACATTCTTAAAGTAGTAATGTGAGTCCTTCTAATTTTTAAGAGTTAATCTATTAAGAGCCTTTTAAATTTCTTTAAGAAAATTAAGTGGTGACTCGTCTTTTTTCTTAAAATTGTTTTTCTTAAATAAGTTAAAATTAATTTTAAATCGTCATTTTCCCACATTAATAGCAAGAGTTATATAATGTATGTAAAATCAAGACACAATGCAGTGGTGTCAACTATTGCCCATGGAGAGTAACTTGTGAAATTCTTGGTTTGCATCTTGCCTCTAGGCTCTAAGGCAAGAGTTATAGAGCATTTAATAAATCAATACATAATGTGGTAGTGTCACATCTTGTCCATAAGGCTTGCCTTGTTGTTTGAAAGTCCTTACACTATGAGTCCTACCTCTAGGGTAATAGCTATAGAGTATCTCATAAATCAAAACACAATATAACATTGTCAAGTCTTGCCCATGTAGCTTAACTTGTTGTTTTGAAGTCCTTGAGCTAAGAAGCAAGAGCTACATGTATGATAAATTAAGACATAATGTAGTTGTCACGTCTTGCTCATCGGCTTAACTTGTGAAGTTTTTGGTCTAAGTCTTGTCTCTAAGACAATAGTTATAGAACATCTTATAAATCAAGACATAATTTAGTAGTGTCAAGTCTTGCCTTCGGGATTGGACTTGTTGTTTGGAAAAACTTGGATTAACAAGTCTTGTCTCTAGGGCAATAGTTATAGAGTATCTCATAAATCAAAACACAATGTGATATTGTCAAATTTTGCCCATGGGGCTTAACTTATTTTGGAAGTTCTTGAGCTAAGAAGCAAGAGTTATAGACAGTAGGATAAATCAAGACACAATGTAATAGTGCCTAGTCTTACCCATGGCGCAAAACTTGTAAACTCCTAGTGTAAGTCTTGCTTTTAAGACAAAAGTTATAGAGTATCTCATAAATCAAAATACAAAAAAACTATGTCAACTCTTGCCCAAGGGTTGTACCTTGTTCTTTAAAAGTTGTTATGCTCAGTATTACCTCTAAATCAAGAGTTGTTGAGTATCTCATGAAATTTCAAACCATATATATTTAAAATAATAAATATAAAAAAATTGTCTTGAACCATGACACTTACATCTAGGAATTATTTTATCTAAAAGAAATATAAAATGGATAAAATAAATATTATTTTATAATTCCATAATTAATAAAATAAAAGAAAAATAAAGATAAGGAAAAAATATACAGAAAGAAAGAAAAAAAAAGATAAAAAGAAAGAAACAAGAAAAAGAAATAAAATCCAACAAAAAATGAAAGAAAAAAAGTATAAACAAAAAAGCGAGAAAAGAAAAAAAATATAATTTTTTTTTAGTTAAATTTAATTATCAAAATATAAAATTTCTTTATTTGGAGAGCAAATTTATTGAAGATATTTTTATTAAATGAATAAATAATATTAATAGTTTTGAACTTAGGTCTTTACCTTGATGGGCTAAAATGACTCCAAATGATAAGAATAACCAATTTTAACTCATCCAACTTCACTCATTTCTTCTTCATCTTCTCTTTAATGGCGACCTTCAACATCTCTTTTCTCACACAACCTAATTCTACACTTCACCTTTTCTCCAACTGTTCTTCCCAAAATACCCCTTATTCTTCCTCATATTCACTTCCCAAAACCTCCTTTATTTTCCCTTCCATTGCTCTCCGGCCCAAAAGCAGAACCAACACTCGCCACCATGCCAGCTTCGTTGTTGCAGCTCTGAAAAAGCTATCTGAGACAGACCCATTAACCGTGCCTCTACAACCTGATGAAATCTCCGGAAGCTTCCCCAAGGAATCTGGTGTATATGCGGTGTATGATAGTAATGGTGATCTCCAATTTGTTGGCATATCACGCAACATAGCCGCCAGTGTTCTTTCCCATAAGAATTCCGTACCTCAACTCTGCTCTTCCGTAAAGGTAACAACTTTGATTGTTAAGCCCTTCTTGCTGAATTTCTCGCTTCAATCTAGCTATAGTGAAAATTGTGATGTGATGAATGGACCTGAATTGAAAAGGAGGATTTATAGAGCTGACTCAATTAACGGATAGTTGATCTCCCTTGTGACCGAAAGGCGACATGTCTAAGACATTGCTATAGGTTACACCAAAATAACCCCGTCTTAGAAATGTAAGGCAAAGACTGCATATATATGTTCCTTCTCTCCCTTTACTCCAGTACTTGCGGGAGAAAAGAAGCATGCTTAACACAGCCTATAGCATAAAGGCATTCGAGCCGCATCTAAACTTAAATTTTCAAATCATTATGGAGCAAAGTCTTGGAGGAGCTTATAACATGGTCGCCTACATAGCCTTGTTTGTGTCACTCAGGCCCTTGTCATGCTTCTTTTTGCCAGTTCTAGTGAGTCTCTTTAATCTCTACTTGCGATAGTTAGAAACTAATGGGGACTAGTTATTGCTGACCTGCAATTTGGTGGAGATTGTTTCCTCATATCCCGCCATTATCCCAAGCTTAGTGTTCCACTTCTGGTTATGTCTTGGAGACTAATTTGGAAATCTAGATTTTGCCCAAAATGTAGCTTTCGGAAGGAAACAAAATTGTCTGGAACTTTGGATGGTTATGGGCCTTGGATGAAAGAAACTCAGTCATCATTCCTTGTAAAACAAGAATGTCATATTTATTTAACTATGAATCTTTATTACTTAAAATGTATGGTCCAACCAAAGGAATTGAGTACTCTTTGGTAGGAAAGAATGAAGTTATCTGCTTCAAATAATAATGGAAGAGCAACCATAGAACCGATATCTCATTATTGTTGATCATTGTTCTGTCTCTATCTACAGATGCCACTTCTGTGCTGATTAGCTTGATCAAGCTAAGAAAAACATGCATTATTCTTTTGATAACCTAGAACTCCGTCATCAGCTGACTCTTTGGGCCAACTACAGCATTTGCAACTCAGGGTTGATGGCCCTTTTCTACTTTCTTGTTCTTAAATGCCAGAGTTAGTTTGCTTGGTGTAGGGCTTGATTAAACTGAAAGAGAAAACTTGTTTTTTCAGTGCTTAAAGATGCTAGAGTGACCCTTCAGGTGGCTCAGTGGTTTGGGCTTGGGACTTCCACGTCAGAGGTCTCAAGTTCAAAACTCCCTGCTAGCGAAAGCAAGGGATTTGCCTTCTGGGTTGATCTCATCGCATTTGGTCTGTCTAGTGCGGGTTACCTCTGCTGTGTAGTTTGCAAACTATTGCATAGGAGCGGGTGTACCAAAAGGGTAGTGGCTGCGAATTTCGCTTGTCATAAAAAAAAAAAGTTGCCACAATGGGAGATTGTGCTAGACTGTTGTTAAGCTGAGGATCTATTTAGAATAACTTCTCTACTTTACAATGGTACGAGTAAGGACTATGCACATCCTATCCTCCCCAGGCTCCACTTTTAGGATTTCACTGGCTATGTTGCTGTGAAGTTGCTAGAGTCGGAGATTGTGCTAGTTGAATGCACAAAATGGTACACACTATGACTGAAGGCATTTATTTCATTCTAAGTTACTTAGCTCACTAATTATACCCAGGTTGCAAACAGATTGGCATTTGGTTTGATTGCTGACAGGAATCTTGCAGTACCATCCTTTGGCTGCTGCCTTTAAGTAGCACTCTTTATACTGGTAACATTTCTTTTATTGAAATAGTGCTACTGCAAAGGGGAAATATGACCAATATATAGTAATTTGTGGCAGTGTTATCAAGGACGAAAGGCACAAAGCAAGCCCTGGAATCTGTTGGGGCTATAAATGCAAGGGTCCATTAAAGTGCAAGCTTTGATAGTGTAAGGTGCAAGTGAATGAAAAATTATAAATATATATATGTGTGTAATTCAAGAATAATAATTATTAGCAGAAGTGGAAATTATATATTTAGCACAAATGAAAATTATATATTTAAATAGACCTTCATAGTCGGACCCTTTCCAGAACCCGCACATAGCGGGAGCTTTAGTGCACCGGGTTTGCCTTTTTATATTATTGAAAAAAATAATTTTAAAAAGGAAAATTATGAGAACTCTTTATTGTTTTGTGTCGCCTCTTCAGGACAACACCCATTAGTGACCTTATTGCCTACACTGAAGCACTTGGCCAGGCTACACGGAGTGCCAGCCTAGTTTGCACCTAGCTTCAGGGCTTAAGCCCTCAAGCGAGCTGTTGGTAACTATGCTATGTGGAATTATGATTTATAATACACAAGAGGCGTACTATGCTGAATAAACTTCCTCTGTACTTCAGAGCATGAGGAAACTTCCTTGCTTCAGAGCGTAAATAAACACCGCTGCTCGGACTCTTCAAAAATATTCACATCTGCATGTAGGTATCCGACATGGGTGCGGCAACATTTTTGGAGAGCCCGAGCAAACATAGTGAAGCAATACATCTTTTGGACAAGCATTTTTACTATTATTTGACATATTTTGACGATTTTCTAATAATCTTATTATGTGGATGCGACTTTGTCAAACATCACGACTGTCATTCTTGCTTAGAATCTCAACTGCTGTGTCTATACATCAACATATTCCTGTCTGCACCTTGAATATTGGTGCAAGGATTCCTTTGAGCAGTAAGAGCATTACTTGCAAAGGATTCCACTACAAGCAAAATTACACAGAGACAAATCTGTAGCAGTTATTACTTCTGGCAAATTGTTTCGTGTTTGTTTCTTTCAGGATTTTAAAGCTATACTTTTTCTTTGAGTACTTAGTAACTGGTATAATGTTTTTAGGTCGGTGTGGTTGATGAGCCAGATAGAACAGCTTTAACTGAATCTTGGAAATCATGGATGGAAGAACATATTGCGACCAATGGAAAAATACCACCGGGTAATGAACCAGGAAATTCAACATGGGTTCGTCAGCCTCCAAAGAAGAAGGCTGATCTAAGGTTAACACCAGGCCGTAATGTGCAGTTGACAGTGCCCTTGGAGGACCTGATTGACCGGCTAGTGAAGGAGAACAAGGTGGTTGCTTTTATTAAAGGGTCAAGAAGTGCACCACAATGTGGTTTCTCTCAGAGGGTGATAGCGATTCTTGAAAGTGAAGGTGTCGACTATGAAACTGTCGATGTCCTTGATGAAGAATACAACTCTGGGCTGCGGGAGACGTTGAAGAACTATAGTAACTGGCCTACGTTTCCACAAATTTTTGTGAAGGGTGAGTTGGTTGGTGGGTGTGATATCTTGACCTCCATGTATGAGAAGGGCGAACTTGCCAGCTTGTTCAAAAGCTAAATGTTTAATTAGCATTAAAGGGTGTATTTTGTTGTAAAATTACACATCTTTGAACCTATTCACTCATCAGTGTATTGGTAGTGGGAATAGTTGGAAGAAAATTCATTGTTCATGTGTACTAGAGAATTTTGTGACAATTATCAAACGAAGGCATTTTCTTGCTTTTGTGCTAGCGGGTCGAGTGTATAAGAATAATGCTAAATAGAGTGTATTAATAATGCATGTATAAATTATAGATAGAATATTTTTATGCGTTATTTGATTTGATGCATTAAAAATAAAAAAGTATACTAAATAAAATATTATTGATACAAAAATTAATGCATGCCTTATTTTCTCAATACGCCCCACCAAACTATTCCTAAATGAGTCGCACTGAGCATGAGAAGAGAAGATAAGACTTAGGGTTTGTTTGGTAATTAGAAATCCCACCTCAGCTACTTTTGTCATTTTAGTGGAATAAAATAATGTGAAATTAACTAATACTCCTAATTTAATGGGAGAATTTTACATCCTTGTCCCTATTTCCTTGGAACAGATTTTTTATTTTCCATCTAATGTAGTGATCACATGCTTGTCCCCTTTCGTCATGAATTCCTGAGTATATACATACATTTTCTTGTTAAGAAAATGGAATTGTAGGTGAAAGGTTTTAATGTAATATTACTGTTTTATTTTAAACTTTATATTTACGAGATTAAAACATTCTCGTAAATTGTAGTGTTTGATAAGATGGATTCACGATTTAATAGATCCTATACCTGCTCCTTCTTGGTTCAAATTCAACTCAAACCTTTTGTTTATCAATGCATAATGACAAAGTCAATATTTTCGTCAAGTATATTCATATTTTTAAAACATACATGATTAATTTTTTTGAAACTTTTTTTTTCTTGATAAATTTTAATTTAAAAGGACAAAGTGAAGCACTAAATGATGTCCTTGACTTGTTTTGATTAGTAAAAAAGGCTTTTCATTTTTTTCAAACGATAAAAAAGTGTTTTTTATGACAAAAGAGGCAATAAAGTGAAAAAAATTGAGTAAAGTGTAATGGTCTAGATTCAAACCTGGGCCTTAAAAGAAAACTTGCACAACTTAGGCCACTGGATTATCTGGGATGTTCAATATTTGATATATATTAGAAAAATTATATTTAAATTGTATATTTGAAAAAGGTTTTTGCTAAAAGATATTCATTTAATCATCCTTGAGTGCTTGTTTGGATGGTAATATAATATGGTATGGTGTGATTAGTAAGATCATCACGTTTGTTTTGATTGCTTCATTAGTTATATTGTATGATTGTTGGTTTCATGGTTCTATAATAATGAAAATCCTCAATATTTGAAATCGTCAATTTGGTAATATCCCATGGTTTTTTTTTTTAATATACCCTTATTTAAATATAATTGTAATTTTTCTTTCATTCTTTATTAAACTTTACCCTAATATATCTACTGTTTTTGTATTACTTATTTCCTCCGCATTAACTATTGAAATTTCTCTTCCGACTCCCATCTTTTCTTTCAAGTTTTAATCTATTGTTTTAGGTTCATTTTTTTAAAAGCTCTTACTTTTTTTTAATTTTCTTGTGTTATTTGTATAGATTGGAAATATATTAGCTTGTATTTCCCTACTTGATTTTATTTCTTTATTTTTTTAAAAATAAATTATTAAAAGAATATTGATAAATTTAATATTTATAATAATTAAGGATATTTATATAATTTTATAAGTTATGGTACAGTACTATACAATCAAATCAAATAATAAAATTTGAGATTTCAATTTCCAGTATAGTACAAAGTTTTTAATTTGCAGTGCATTTAGAAAGCCGTGCCCACCGAGTGCTCTTATAGGACATGCAAAAAATATCTTTTTGTCAACTAAAAATAGAAGTGTTTTGATCTCATCTTATTAAGCCAAGTAAATTGCCAAGTGCCTCTTTCTCTTCTTCTATGTATATTTTGTCTCTCTTCTTACAGAGAAATGTCACCTGCCTTATTTAGAAGCAACATTAAATGTTAGTTAATTTCATCAACAATGAACCCAAAAACACACTCCATAAATCACTTATGACAAGTCTCGTTTTGTGTGTTTTTAGTTCATGACCATTTCACATGCATATATACATGCTTTACTCCACTAAAAGAAAAGTTTTTTTTGTCGATTCCACACTCCAAATCACGACTAGTTTTTCCCCTTATTATCAATTCTTTTTGAGGGGAGGGATATTTTATTTAAAATAATTTAAAAAAAGTAGTTTTTTATTTTATAGATATATTTAGGCAGTATATATTATATATTATTATATATATTTAGTGTATAAGCAATATATATTGCATAGTGGTGTATACTTTCTATGATTTTTGACAAACTATATTTATAATTTTGCTGATTTGAAACTATTTTTTATGTAAATAAAATATGAGCTACTTTTTTGACAAATCTTTAAATCCCCCCGCCCCCCACCCATAATTTGAGTGAAAATCAAATTGAAATATTCCGGAATATTTTTCTAAAGCTTAAGCTGTTTTCCTTTGGTCCCTTTCAAATATCGTTCACATAAGTATAGTTCAGCGATAAATTTTGAATGCCTCTAATTTTATTTTATTTTAGTAGCGACCATTCTAAGAAATCATGAAACACATTAATTATCTATTTTAATTTTACCATTTCTCAGATGAATGAACTGTGTATAAAAATTAAAATAAAAGAAAGAAAAGAAAAGAGAATTACTCATTTTAAAGTGGATAAATGGGAATTTAGTTGAATATAGTGTCTGAATATACTATTAATCATACGTTTGGATATAGTACTATTTATTAAACAATTTATTTATTTATTCAATTCAATAAAGTATTATATTAAATAGATCAATTTGTCATATATGTGTCCTCAACTTATATAGTAGATGATTTGGTGTATAGAGTTTAATCTTATACATATAAGATCAAATTATCGATTATTATAAGTTAAAGTTATAATTCACAATCTAGATGAAAATTTGGACAAATCATCAGGAAGATTGTTGCACGAATTTATATGTAATTCATCTTGATTATGAGAATAGTATAGTTCCAACTTCTCGTGCTAGTACATTTTGTATGTATTGAATGGAACCAAATGGAGATAAGTGTTTTGGACTGGCTGATAGAAACATGTTCTCTAAACTATTAAATGTGCTTATATCTTCGTCCTGATATAACTATTATGAGTTGTATATATGAATTATCATTTTGATTTATTGAAAGGTGAGATTTTGAGATGAGTCGATGTGCCTGGTGAATTAGATAATAATAATATATATTGGTGAAATAATTAATCAGTTGATGGAATTCACGTCTCAATATAGAGATTGATGATACATCCTTTCATGAAAAGCTTATAAGTTTTCATGTGCAAACCCAACCGGTAGATCTATGAATTTGGTACATGAAATAAGTTAAGTACTGTTCTAAAGGAAAGTAATCACTAAATTACATTCGTCAGTAATTTAATTTATTGGTTAGTATCTGTAATCTTAACATGAGGAATTACATAAGTGTTTAATTGGAAATTTTGAAATATAAATGGAGAAATGCAATTATGAATTTTTCGTGGAATAATTTGTAATTTATTATGGTAAGGATAATTCAGATTAATTGGAATTATTTCCATAATAGGAAGCCTCAGTAATTAATTATGTGGTCCCTATAGTACCCATATTTAATTAGAACGTAGAATCTTATTTCTAATAAAAAGAGAACACACATTAGTTTCTTGTTTTTCAAAAAATAGTGAATTTTCTTCTTCTTTTTGGATTGGGAAAGGTCCTGAATAAGTAGGGATTCTCCTAACCTCGAAAAGAAGAATTAGTATTCTAAATAATACTTGCCCACCTAAGTATTGAGAGAGTCCGACTGTTAATTTGGGATCACTGTAGAAGATCGTAGAACTAGAGTTGATTTGCTTCAAGATATTTGCGCACGCTTCAAGAGGTATTCCTTGAATTAATTT
The DNA here is from genome assembly GCA_029948455.1 of Solanum rostratum. Lineage (NCBI taxonomy): Eukaryota > Viridiplantae > Streptophyta > Magnoliopsida > Solanales > Solanaceae > Solanum > Solanum rostratum. The sequence goes on from CM057048.1 coordinate 64,264,847, forward strand.
TCAGCATACTTTTTGTGTGATACGTATTTATGGTTGTTGTTTATAATTTGTATAAGCAGTATGATCTTGATCAATACTTCTACTGTGATATTTTTTTTCAATAATTGACATCAAAAGTCATGCTTGCATCTTTATAGACAATATAAAGAAAAACATATATAAAACCGTGTTGTATGTTTTCCTAAATTTGGCCGAATGAAAAACATGATTATTCTCTTATATAATAAGTGGGAGTTAGGGGGCAAGCAGGCACCTCTCTGTCGACGTGCCTACTTGAGCTGCCTACTTCTTCTTATACTTTATGTGGGGTCCACAAAAATATTTCGTGGATTTTTTATTAATCTTTTTAAAGCAATTATTTACTTCAATTATAATTTTACAATACTGCCCCTAATAAATAATTTTTCAGTAGCTTCAACTGTGATTTCACTATATCGCCCCGATTAATTATTTTGAGTTAGGTAATACTGAAATTATGATAAAACAAATTTCTCTTTAAACTAGACAAATAAAATTAAATAACTATTTTAGTATCTTTCCGTGATTATATTTATGTCAAAAAGGAGGTATTACATATTGTGTATCAAGAACAAAAACTGGGTACATATTTTGTATCAAGAACAAAAAATGCGAATATGGTCGAATGGTAAAATTTCTCTTTGCCAAGGAGAAGATGCGGGTTCGATTCCCGCTATCCGCCCAAAATCCAAGATAAAGTCATTTTTTTACTATTTATTTTTATTATTGAATTCATAAATAACATTAAATATATCCTTAAATTAAGGAAATTAAAGAGTTGGTATAGTTGGTCGTGATAGTGTAGTGATTCTATCCCTCCCCTACGTTTTCTTTTGCCTTCCACCCCCAAAAAGCGAAAGGCGGGAATTAATTACTAGTTACCAGAACAAGATGTTGCGGAGACAGGATTTGAACCCATGACCTCAAGGTTATGAGCCTTGCAAGCTGTCAAACTGCTCTACCCCGCGCCAAAGATAAGATATGAAAACTAATAGATAAACAAGGATTAAATGCGTCCCTTTACCCTATCTGTACAAATAGAATAGCCCATTTATACAGAATGGTAAAAGGGCTTCTATGATCATCGACCATAGAAATAGAAATGAAGCGTTAATCCTTACCAACTTGATCTTGTTGCTCCTGGCAACAAACATGCATGAACAATTTCACGAAGTATGTGTCCGGATAGGCTAAAGTCTCGATAGTTAGCTCTTCGCCTTCCGGTCAAAAAACAACGTCGATGAAGGTGTGTAGGTGCACTATTCTGTGGTAGGGATTGTAACTTTCCATAAATTTCCCATTTGTCACTCAATGACGAAACCTTGCTTATTTCTGTTTTTGAGGATCGACGAATCGAATGATATTTCTGTTCCAATTTTTGCCTCTTCTTCTCCCTCTGAATCAAACTTTTCCTTGCCATAATGGTTGAATTCCTATTAGTATCCATGATACAAGTCATTTTAAGGTGTTTTTCTCTAAAAATTGTCTGATCGGGTTTTCTAATGCCGTGGAAAATATTGGGACCAAGTTTAAGTGTAAGTCCGTGGCAGGTCTGCGTCGCACACCTCTCACGCACTTATTCTGAAAATCATTTTCGCATCGAAAAATTATCTTTTGATCCGGTTGCTCTAAAAATTAACCAAGACCATTTTCCCACATAATTTTTTATGTTGATCGCATTTCCAGCCTCGGATTTGCCATCGGAGTTTGGGAAGATGTGTTATACGTACGTCTCTCATTTTGGGATATTTTGATAATTTTACAGGGTGGTACTTTTTTTAATGAGGCAACGCTCAAAGTGTATTACCATAGGTGTGAGATTCAAATAAGGACATCACTTATGGACATTCAAGGAGGAGTATTAGAAAATAATTAAAGTGAATGTCCATTTAATGATAACCTTTTTATTTAGTAACATGTAGTAATCTTTCACTAAATTATGTTTTCACCTTTTCTTTTCCTTTCCTCATTTAGTGATAACATTTTCATTTAGTAACCTTTCACTAAATTGTGTTTTCACCTTTTCCTTCCCTTTTTCCTTATGCCTATAAAAGGGCATATAGTTAGTTGTATGTAAAACATATGACGAAGGAGATGAGAATAAAGTGGAAAAAAAAATTCTATATACATATCTCTTTTATTGTTTTTGTTTTTAGCTCTATTTTGGTAATATTAATCATAGTATTTGGCTTTCATTTTATAACACCAACAACATTTCTAAGAGTTTTCACACTTTAATATAGTATAGATAGATTTGTCGCAAAAGAATGATTATTTCAATTTCTTATGTAATATTTGAAATTATAAAATTAAAGAAAAATTTAATATATTTTTTAAATTTAAAAATTAATTTTGGTAAAGGGAAAGATTAACCTAGGGAATTATTTGAAGCAAAATGGATTGAATTTTGAAATCCGTGGCACCGAGTGGGAATGGGAAAAGGCATTTGTCGTGAAGTAAAGATAGAATTGTTTGGAGTGATGTTATGAAGCCAAGTGGGATCGCCAAGTGCCGCTTTCTTCTTCACTGCCTTTCATCTAAATATACTACATAATTCCTCTCATTAATCTTCACTCAAATACAAACTCCTTCAAAAACTTTTGCATATTCTTTGCCTTTTAGATCAGCTGTCCTGGATTTGTTGTAATTGATTCCAGAGTTTTTTTAAAATAAATTTTTTATCTGGGGTAAGATTTGCATATATATTATTATAAACTATTTATTATATTTAAGTCGACAGTCTTTTGAAAATAATTTTTCTACTTTATTTATGTATATTCTGCCTTGCCTTTCTTAGAATTTATTTTTAAAATTTCATTAAATATATTATTATTGCTACTTATTATAAACTAAAATCATAAGTTGTTGAGAATATTAAACTTTTTACTTTTTGGTTTATCCTTCGTACTTTTTGAGTGTAAAAGAAGTGCTTGAAAATATATATTTTTTTCAAATACATCTTAAAATTAAAAAAATAATCAAAAGTTACTTAATAAACACCCTCTAAGTTCATATCTACAATAAATTGTTATTCCTTTGTTATATTTATTTTTAATCTGTTTAAAAAAAATTAATTTTTTAATAATTCTTTAATTGATATTTTTCACGTATCATTTTCAAAGTTATAAAAGTATTAAAAATACTTTCTGAAACTCTATCAAGCCAAAATTGAATCAAATAAATTGAGGGTGGAAATACATTTTTTTGTTCTACCTAAGAATTAGGACTTATTTAATACACCCTCTCCTTCTCCCTCTTCCTCTTTGTTCCTTCTTTTCTTTCCTTGATAGAACTCAAGAAAAGAAAATATGGCACCAGGGTCCTCTAGAACCAACACTAGTATTGCTTCATTCGAGTCTTTTTACCAAGGTTGGTTAAGACGGCAAGAGCACTTGTTGAATGAACTTACAACAGCCCAAACCACACTTGATGAATCCCTAATGAGAAACCTGATTTTGCGTGTTTTAGCTCATTATCAAGAATATTACGAGGAAAAATCAAGAATGTCACATGTTAATGTGTTCTATATGTTTTCCCCTGCCTGGTTTACTCCACTAGAAAAAAGTTTCTTATGGATTACGGGGTTTAAACCAGGATTAGCTTTTTCCCTTGTTTTGAATTCTGTTGGTGATTTGAATGAGAATCAAGTTGAGAGGCTGAATAGGCTTAGAGTGGAAACAAGGATCCAAGAGAAGAACCTTATGGACAAGTTGGCCAAAATTCAAGAAAGCGTTGCCGCCCCGCCTTTGGTAGGACTCGCGCAGCAGTACGGAATGGACCTGCTCAGAGGTATTTAAAAGTTTAATAAATAGTCATGGAATAATAAAAGATATAAAATTTTGATATTTTGTTTGGTTACTAAGTTAGAATAAGTTATTTTATATACATGCTTGGATAAGTTATCTCAGATTATCCCAGTAATAAGTTGTTTCTAATCGGAACGACCGCTTAAGTTGTTTCAAAATTTACTCCTTTTTGTCCCTTTAAAATAGAATTAGGGGTATTTAGATAGGCTTTATTTAAATTACTTAAAAGTTATAAGTAGGTATCTATCTATTTGGCTTTTTTTCTTGTACTTTTAAAGGCTAAATTAAGGTATTTAAAAGTATTTTATTATGTTGTCAAACACTTTTAAAAATTAAAACGTGCTTAAACGTCAAAAGCATCTAAATATTAAGTCAATCTAAATACCCATTTTAATCATTTTAAGTAATCAAGTAAAATATCAATTACTCCCCATCTTGTGTCATTTTTAGGTCTCATCTTTTTCTTTTTGATCTATTTAAAAATAATTTTATCCTCATCACGATTGAAAACACTTTAACTTTAAAATTTATTTTTACTCTTACAAATTTTTAGTGGTTTTTTTTATTTTTTAAATGCTATGACATGTTAAATGGTGTCACGTCAAATGAGGCGGAAGAAGTATTTATTTCAAATTTGCTTTTTGTTTTAGAGATAAGATGTGCGTAATTTTTAAACCAAATGCTTTACTGGTGATATATCAATTTTTTATAAAATATTTTAATGATTATTAATATGTGATTAATAAAATAAAGCTTAAGATTGATATATATCATTAAATGATTTTTAATCTGTGTCAAAAATTTAAACGATATTAAGTGTTACGTCTCAATACGATCCTTCCCATGTGAGTATGATTTGATTTTGTTGTATGCCAAACATTTAAGGTTTTGTTTTATTTTATTTTTTGCTTTTAGATATGAATTTAGGACCTCTTGCATATTCTAATATTTTAACTACTGAGGAATTTTTCTATTTGTATGTCAGCTAATTTTTACACCGTCTTAATTTATGTGGTATGAAGGGTCAAATAATTTAATTTTAACCAATGAATTTGGGCCTAAAATCTTTAAATTTTTTAAAATAAAATTTATATCTTTAAAGATTATTTATAAGTAACAATAATTGATAATTTAATATATATAAATAAAAAAAATTGAGATAGCAAAAGATTTGTCCAAATCTCGCAATTTGAACGGCGGAATATATTTTTAAGTGATGATGGCCTTAAGAAATCAAGAAAGACATTAATGATTTATTTCAAATTTACGTTTAATTCAACAAATGATTTATATTAATTTTTCTAAAATATATTGTTAATAAATTTAAAGATGAGCAAACCATATTTGAAAAGGACTATAAGGAATAGTGAATCATGTTATGTTATTTCTCGATACGATTCCTTCACTTGCGATATTTGTTAAGGACCTTGGGACTTTATTTTTTTACTCGAATGACAGTAAGATTTGAACACAGAAGCTTTTGTATATTTCGATACTTTTAACAATCACAAGCTGATTACTTTTAACGATGTAGACGGAGAAATTAGAGCAGTGGATGAAGAGATAGAGATACTAAGAATGGGTATGGAGAATGTAGTGACAGATGCAGATAGATTGAGGACAAGAACAGCAGATAGTGTAGTGGGAATACTAAGTCCTTTGCAGAGTTTGAAGTTTTTGGCAGCAGCAGCACAACTTCAGCTTAGAATAAGGATGGTTGGAATGCAGAAAGAAGCAGAGAGGACACATCAAATCGATACTTATAATGGTTGGTAGAATATTTGATTTTGCACTTTGCCTTTTGAGACCTGTTTCATAAATAATACGTTTGTATGATGGCAAAAAAATAAAAACTTTTTTGGTGTGTTAGTCCAAGTTTGGACTTACTTTGTAGTACTAGACAATGTATCCCATGAAACTTGGGTCAATGTTTTTACCTTAGTTGCTTTTATAAGACATAACTTTGTTGTCTTGTGGCCTTTTCATGCTACTTTTGAAGGAAAAGTTAGAATATTATTATTTGCCTAATTGTACACCCTCTAAGAGGCGATTCAAGTGTGATGCAGGTATTAGTAATGTAAGGATTAATTATTAAAAATTTTGGAACTTGAAACTCAAAAAAGATTAGATCAATTGAGGATTGATGAATATTTGGAATTTTGTATATGTATTTAGTTTTCATCATGCAATTGAATTATGAGTTATAGTAAAAAGAAGGTTTAATTAGCAGATCCAAATATACAATTGAACAATGAAGTGGATGGATCACAAAACACATAAAATAGTCATTTCTTCTGACCCTATACTACTAAACTTCTATCAGAAATGAATATACTGATCCTCTATTTGTCCTTTGGCTTTTTCTTAATTTGCAGGATGTTTTTAGGGATGACAACAGGGCAGGGTCGCGCAGGGATTTTGTTCTAATGTGGGTGGGGTTTTAAATATTTTTGTTTTGAAATTGAGTGTGGCATGTGAGGGTTTAAACTATCAAAAATCGCACTATACCTATGTTTAAGGTTTTATATTATAAAAACTATCAAATGTTTAAAAATTAATAATCGTATGAAATGGTGATCAACGTCTCAACGAAAGAGGTTAGATGTGGCAATTCAGCTATCGTCCTTCAAAGAAAGGGAATCAGTGAATTCAAAGTAAGGTGCGAGTTCATCTTTTTGAATATTATAAAAAAGGCATTCTTAATTTATATGATCCTTGTGAGAGAGCTTTGGCTAGATAGAGGATGAATTATCTTGAACAAAAGGTAAGATTATTTATTTTTCTTCTTCTTGGTCATCTTTCTTTGTTTTCCCTTTTATTCTTTCTTCCTAATTTCTTTTTCATCAGCTATTAAAGTTTTTTTAAAAGTTCTAATCTAAATTTTGATGTGTCGTAAATGTGAATTGTTTCAGATAAATATTATATTAAAAGATATAAGATATCAAGAGGGGTTCATATTTTAAATGTTGAGATTGTTTAGAAGAGATTTGAGTTAGTCAGATTTGAAAGACTCCATATTCAGTTATTAAAATTTATTGGATGTTCAATTCTAAAATTTAATGTGCTACAAATGTGAATTGTGTCAAAATGAATTATATATTAATAGATTCAAAATATTGAGGGGAATTCATATCTAATTTTTAAACTATTTAAAGATAATTTTAACCGAATAAAAAAATTTTCATAAATCACTAAAATTTCTTCAAATGCAGATAATGGAAGATATACACATTATTTGTACAATATATATATACACAATATACATATGATAAAAAAAATTATTTAAACCTCAAATATATATAATATATATTATTTATACAATATTGATACACTAGTCATTTTTGTCAAAATACTTTGCTGTTGCCAATCTCTTGTTCTTTTTTTATATATGTATGAATGGGTATATTGGCTACGGAAATTAGTCTAAAAATTGTTGCTCATCAATTTTATATTTTTATTGGCTGTTTAATTTATCAAATTGGTGGACAAACTAATATTTATATAAAGTAATATTCAATTTAGGGATGTATAATTCTTAGATTATATATAATGGAATCGATTCATAAAGTGATGTGTTATCTCATATTTGTATGAAATGTATGTAGTCATTATGCAAATTGGTTCGCACTAAAATTATATTATTAATTATTTGAGTGTATGGAATGGGTGTACAAAATGGTATTAATAAATTATGATATTATTTAATTTAGGTTATATGAATTTGTATACTCATTATATTTACCATGTTCTAATTTTTAAATCAAATTTCCATCTTCTTTCGTATTGAATTAAAATTGAATGAATTATAATGACTTTCATACTAAAAAATGATTAATTCTGTTCCTTTTCAAGATTTATAAAGAAAAATTATAAATGAAAGCATGAAAATAATATAAAATGTTGTATAAATTTTTTTCTTAAATAATGGAAGAAATATGGGAGAAAAATATATATCTTTTATTATGTAGAAAGAATTTGTTGTTACTGTTAGTAATAATGATAATTATAGTACAAACTCTAAATTTTCCCATGAAATAACATCATACAAGTTTCATATAATTAATGTAATATTCAATATGAAGTTAAATCAATTTCAAGAATATTCGACTAGATGAAAGAAGAGAGGAGTCAAGTCTTCTGAGTTCACAGAGTTTCTTTAAGGAAATTATTCCCCTCAAGTACCCGAGGTTATGTAATATATCCTCCCAAGATAAAATGACTCACGACAAATAAATAGTGGTACATCATATTTTGTTATCCAACGAACCATTCAATGACTTGTAATCACACTTGAATTTTTCGAAACAACATTTTTTCATTTTGAAACTTGTCTACCAAAAGTTCCTTTGTTTTTCTCTCAAGTTCTCTTTTTTTTTTTTTTACCCTTAATATCTGAGAAGGATTCAGATATTTATAGTGAAATAGGATTATATAATTATTCATGTATAGTAGACGAAATGTTGCATGAATATTCGTGAATGAAATAAATTCATACATAGTTGCAACTTTCACATTTTTCCAATACATCAATTGTTATCCAATATATCATTATCCATTCACCCATTATACATTGAACCTAAAAGAATTTTGCTTAGTTTTTAGGAGATATACATGGAAAAAAATGGAGTGAATCAAATACTCGTGTTTGGATATTTCTTACGTAATGTGGATTTTTTCAAAAGTACACAAGTTTTCGAATAAATTATAAACTTAACTCATTAATTATTTTTTTGATAAGCTTGTATTTGGACATGCGATATGAAGTTATGATTTTTAAATTAGCGTTTAAATATGCGAGTTGGGATGATAATTTGAAATCATGACAAATCTTAAACTTTCCCAAAATCATGATTAGATATTCTAAATCATGATTTCAATTACAAATCTGCAATTTCTGAAATTAATGTAGTTTCCTTTACTTGCCAATTCCAAATCTACAATTTCTGTTGTTATTTATATTTTATTTACTAACAAACAATTTATTGAAAATATTAAATGTAAGAAAATAAATATTATATCAAAGAATAAATGGGTACATTTGAATAATCTTGTTTAACATACCTAGAGACCACTAATCTACGTGAAACCATTTTTTCAAAAGAAAAAAATAAATCAAATAAGTGTTTCATTATACATTAGGCTTTACTTTTTAAATAATAAAAAATAAAAATGGAGAAAAAATAATTTTGATGGATTCTTAGGTGATTTTCTTTTTTAAACATAACTTTTATTTTTATGTCGAAACTCCTAAAATACCAAAACTGTCTGCTAAAAAGGGTAAAGTGGAGATGCGGGGTATCGATCCCCGTACCTCTCGCATGCTAAGCGAGCGCTCTACCATCTGAGCTACATCCCCATCTGCTTCATCAATGTTTTACCTTACATTTATTTAACATAATTTTAAATCATAAGTTTGTTTAGTTACTTTTTGATTCTTCATATGACATGGAGAGTTTTTCTCTCCAAGCATGAATTAACTTAAAATTATATTATTATTTTTTTGTAAAACATAGACGTGAGTCAAATTTTATATTTAAAAAAAAAATTAAAGTCACAATAGAAATTTTAAATCCTACTAGCATGATATTTTGAAATTAACAATAACATATCAGTGAAATCTCACAAGTAGAGTCTGGGGATTATGATATTTTGAAATTATGATTTAAAATTTAAGTTAAAATTTTATGCAAATTCTATAAGTAAACATTAATTAAAAATTAAAATTTGAAATGGAAATCTCATATGCTTTGAACAAATGCTTACTAAATTATTATACAAAAATTGTAGGGTTGTTCCTCTACTATATTTACAATATTTATTTATTATTTGACATGATTGTATCTATCCTTTCATCTACGTAAAAATTGAAATTTTTGACTACCCTTATATGAAACAACGATATACATGTGTTTCAAGCTAGAAGTGTGAATCATCAGTTCGATTTGATTTTATGTATTATTAATTTGATTTATTGATTTTTTAATTTATTTTTTAACTAGGAAAAAGAGTCAAAAATACCCCTGAACTATTTGAAATAGAGCAGAAATACCCTTTCGTTATGTTTTAGCTTAAAAATACCTCTTTGTTATATTTTTGGCTCAAAAAATACCCCTCCATTAAATTTCTGGCTAAAAAATATCCCTCGTCCTAATAGAAGTGAAAAAGGGCCAAAAATACCCCTTAACTATTAAAAATGGAGCAAAAATACCTTCCTTAGTTTTCGACTAAAAAATAAACTCTATTAAAATTTTAAAATTATTATTTAAAATATACCTCTTCCATTAAAAATTCAACCCCAACCCATCTTCAAATTAACTTTTGTCAGACTTTGCGTAGTCCAAATTCTTACTATAGTAAAAAAAACTTTTTTTTAAAATTGCAACTGAATTATCTCTTAAAAATAATAACTTATATTATCGCGTTATATTGCTAACATGTGCACAACACAATTTCTATACAAGCTTAGTATGTTCAAAAAATTTGAAGAATCAGATCTTATTCAACAACAACAACAACAACAACAACATACCCAGTGGCATCCCACAAGTGGGGTCTGGGGAGGGTAAAATGTACGCAGACCTTACCACTACCTCATAGAAGTAGAGAGGTTGTTTCCTGTGAACCCTCATCTCAACAACCCATAGGCGGAATAAATTAGATATGACAGAAATGAAAGGAAAAGAAAAGAATCGAAAGCATATAATATTATGTAAATACGATAAATTTAACACACTTAATACAGATAAAGACAACCTAACCCTACTAACCTATTAGCCTTCTACTCTAATTCATGACTTCCACTCCATCCTATCTAAGGTCATGTCCTCGGTGAGATCGAGCCTCGCCATGTCCTGTCTAATCACCTCTCTCCAGTACTTTTTCGGTCTACCTCTTCTTCTCCTAGTGCCTCCTAAGTCCAACTTCTCGCACCTCCTTACAGGAGCATTGGTACCTCCTCTCTGCACGTGTCCAAACCATCGCAGTCTCGCTTCCCTCATCTTATCAGTCACCGGGGCCACCTCTAGCTTCTCCCGAATGGTCTCGTTCCTAATCTTATCTCTCCTTGTGTGCCCACACATCCACCTCAGCATCCTCATCTCTACAAAACCTGCATCTTCTGGACATGTGCATTTTTTATTGGCCAACACTCCACCCCATACAACAAAGATGGTCTAACCACCATCCTGTAAAACTTACCTTTGAGTTTGGGTGGTATCTTCTTGTCACACAATACTCCAGAGGCACGCCTCCATTTAGACCAATCTGCCCTAATACGATGTGTGACATCCTCGTCGATATCGCCATTACTCTGGATGATGGACCCCAGGTACCTAAAGTTTCCCCTCTTAGGGATAGGTTGAGTGGCAAGCCTCACATCAATGTCTACTTCATCCTTCGCACCACTGAATTTGCACTCCAAGTATTCTGTTTTGGTCCTGCTCAGTTTAAATCCTTTGGACTCCAAGGTGTGTCTCCACGCCTCCAATCTATCATTAACTCTAGTTCGAGTCTCATCTATCAATACTATGCCATCTGCAAAAAGCATACACCATAGAACCTCCTCCTGGATAGATCGCGTCAGCTCATCCATCACTATGGCAAACAGGAAAGGGCTCACCACAGATCCTTGATGGAGTCTCATCTCAACAGGAAAATAATCAGAGTCTCCTCCCACCATTCTCACCCGAGTTTTAGCTCCGTTGTACATGTCCTTAATCGTCCTGATATATGCCATTGGGACACCTTTTGCCTCTAGGCACCTTCATAGGACATCCCTAATTGAATCAAATCTTATTGAACTCGAGAAACTAATTGAAGGAGGGGCAACGATTATAACGAGGAAGAACAATGTTATCATTCAGAGATCGACTTTTGGAGACATTTGCAATTTAAATGACACTCTTTTAACATGAAAAGGCTAGTCTCAAACCTAATATTCAAAGAGAAAACCTCTTGGGTCCCTCAATGGGGGCCACGTGGATTGATCATGTAGCGCTTTTTGTCCACACAACATGCATGATGTCATTTTCGTTAGATGGAAAGGTATTTTTAACCCTTTTTTAAAATTTTGGTTAGAGAGAGGACCATTTTTTAGCAAAAAAATTAATTGAGGGGTATTTTAGAGCCCAAACATAATGGAGGGGTACTTTTGCTCCATTTCAAATAATTCAGGGGTATTTTTATGTTAAACTAATAACAAATCAATAAGATATTTTTTTTAATTGATTTTTGGATTATCAATTTTTGTTTATTTACAGTTCGATCTTTAGTTTACTCAGTAAGAAAATGCTCATAAAATAATGTATGACTTTTCTAACAATTTGACGTGATACAATGAAACAATGCGATATAGTGAAATAAGCAAATCAGTTGTAAATGACAAAATACTTTTGAAAACTAGAGTGAGACAAATAAGAAATTATAAAAATGATGAACTGTCTTTTGTCTAGTTTAACAACACTCACCCAATTTAATAAAATAGGTTTCAAGAATACATAATACTCACCCCTAAATGAACATTTTAATATGATGACTAAATCAATCGGAAGTGAATAAAATATCTTTTGAGCATCTAAACTTAATAATATGCAATATTTGGCCGCATATATTCTAACTCACTTCCTTGACAGAAAGTTTATACATTGAAAATCAAGAAAATACATGACTTACGAGTATCAATAGTGCCAAGTAATGTTAAAGTATTGATATTTTATATTTATGTAAAGGTAAAATAGTAAATGTTATAGAGTCTTAGTAGGTAATCGATTTACCCAATATAAATTCAAACTGAACCGATAATCAGGTTTTTTTTTTTTAATAAAATCATTAAAACCCTGTTAGCCTAATAACCCAATAGAAATGAACCAATAATTTTTTTTCTATTTGATTTATCAGTCGGTTTGATTTTTGCACACCCCTATTTCTAGCCTACTCAGTTACCTGTCATATGTATGTTGTGTTCCCCATATAAGGATATGTATTAGTGCAATTTTCACACGTGCAAAAATCAAGGGAATTTAATAGGGATAATGCATAAGTAATTCTTGAATTATGACCGAAATTTCAATAACACACAACTTATTTACCCCTTGTTTGGATGGTTGTTATCCGTTGTATCGTATTGTATTGTTCATTTGAATACAATGTTTGTATTGATTGTTACTTAAATTTCATTATATCGTATCGTTTAAATTCATTGTTAGGTAACAATGAAACGATCCATTTTGTGTAACGACCGATTTGGTATGGTTGCATCATTACCTTGATATCTTCTTCTCATTTTTTTACTTTATTTATTATTTAATATTTTATTTTATCATTTACCCTATCTTTTCATGGTAGCTCTACCATATACCCTATAATTTCTTGTAGGTTTATCATTTAAATTATGAATTTATGACATTATGTAACGACGGATAACATACAATCAATCCAAACATTGTATTCACTGAAACAATATTATACGATACAACACATTACAATACAACACAATACAATAGATTATGAAATAATACTAAACAACCATCCAAACAAAGTGTAGGGTCCTATTATCCTTCCGAACTCATTTCTTTTGCATTTTTTGTGCTGACATGACACCTTCAACCAAGCAAATTGGCTGAGTCTGTACATATACATCTGCCACATCAGCAAAGAACTTTTTTTAAAAAAATGTAATTTTTTTTAATATTCTTATTTTGTTTATTTTGTATATAAGTTAAGTTAATATAAGTAAAAAAATTTAAAAAAAATTGTTGTATTTAAACTTTTTAAATTTTATTATCTTCATTCATTGCACTTTCTCTTTTATTTTTCTATTGATTTTATTTACTCTTTATATATTTTTTATTTTTCCTTTTAATTTGATTTCAAATACCTTGTATTCAAAATAAGTTAATTTTGACTGATATCAAAATAAGTGAAAAAATTAACAAAGTATAAAAAAATTAAAACGCTAAAATTAAAAGACCCTTTTTAATTATTATTTTTTAAAATACACATAAGAAACAAAAAAATAAAAAGTTTGAAGCGAGGAAAGAATTACAATAAATATTTTAAATAGAAAGACATTAATAATTAAATATATATAAATTTTAATATCAATAATTATATGTACTAACTAATTATAAAGTTACCAACTTGTGTCTAATTTTTTCACTCATCACTCATCTTCAACAGATTGGGCACACTCCCTATGCCACATTAGTTTTTAGGTTGTATCCGTTCCATTTTAAAATAGTCCAGATGATAATAAGGCCATAGTTAAATTAGTCTGTGTCATTAGAATTTTGATCATAATTCAGAGAGGTAGTTATACATTATGTCGAATTTAATATATATTAAACATACACAAAATAACTTTAGCTTTATATTTATAATGTATCTTTTAAAGAAGGGAAGATTTGAATATATAAATTAAGAGACACATATATTTTTAACTATATAGAAAAGCCAATGAATAGCCGACCAAGGGTATAATGGTCTTTTTTTCTAAACTTCTACATTACTTTTAAAAACTGTAAATAATAATTGTACAGAGAACAACATAAATCGTACTTCTAAAGTAACAACAATGTGTAAAGACTGTCAAACAACTGTATTCTACAACTCAAACTTCATACAATGAAGTTGAGGGAATGAACAATACTACCCAATTGTGAGAGTGAGACACATGTTCATGATTCTTTTCCTCATGAAATACGTGTATTGCATAAGAAATTTACAGGGGTAGAGGTTGTTTTGCGTTCATTAGAAGCAAATGGGGGGAATTGGTAATTTCACGTGCTAAAAAATCTTCTGCAATACAATAGATGTTCCAAGGGTGTAATAGTAATTTCACGCGATAAAAAAATCTTCTACAAAACATTCAAACCAACAATAGATGTACTAAGGGTATAATCGTAACTTTCCACTGAAAAAAATCTGCTAAGTTGTCTAGAAATATCCATACTTCTCTCTTTTTCTTATATATATATATATCTATCTCAAATCTACCTCTGAAAAGTTTCTTACTCAAGATCTCCTATTACTCTTCACTCCCAAAAACTTTTTGATTCTCTTCACTACAGGTTTGTTCATCTTTTAATCTTTAATCAATTATTTAATTTTTTTATTTTTTTTGTTTTATTTGCTCTTCAATTTTTGGCCTTTTGAGTTCTTCAACCCTTCAAATGAACAATGAATTTTACAATTTTGCAGTGGCTTCTTCTTGCTTTGTTTGTTTAATAGGTTTTTAGATTTTTGTTGATGTATGATTTATTTTTACAAGTTCATTTGTATGTCTTCTATTGTAAATCTAACCGAATAAAAATTGGAGGAAAGGCCCTGTTCTATTTTTTTTCAATATCAAATCCAGAATCATACCAAGATAACTATGAATACATGAAAAGGCATTAAAGGAAGCAGTGCTTAGCTAAACAGATTTTTAATATTAAACAAAGAAAACTTCAAACTCAAACCATATTCCAACTATCCCAAGTACTAATCAATAGGGGTCAACACAAAAATGACGTAAAGCAGAGAGATGGGTGTTACCTTTTTTCGTCCAGTGATACCTTCTTCTGTGTTGTAATCTTCCTCTTCTTTGTACCCTGCTATCTCATCCCTCATCCTTATTCCCCAAACAGATAATTCCACTCCACAAATCTCCCTTTCCCTCTTACCATACCAACCAATTCAAGAAAACCAAGATTATCCACAAAATAAAAAAAGAAAAAATTCAAATCTTTAATACCATGAAATCCAAATAGTTAAAGTTAAGATCTTTAAACCCCCGGAAACTCAAATAGAAAAGAAAAGATAAAATCTTTTATACAAAAATGATTCTTGAATGGCGAAAAAAAAAAGTGTCGGAGTTGGAAAGAGAGAAAGAAGAATTGAGTAGTTGGGGATTTATTTATAAGAGAAAAATGGGGTATCCACGCGTAAAAATTATGGCAGGGGATAATGCTACCATTTATGCACATATTTTTGACTTTTTACAAATAAAATATTAAAATACTTGTTAAACCTTTTTTAAGAAAAAACGTAAAGAAAATGTAAAAAAAATAAATTAATTAAAACATATTAATATTATTAATTTTTTCTAAATCTTTTGTTTAGTTAGAAAATTTTAATGTTGGAATTAACTTGCACACGTTTCTAACTAATTTTATCAAAAAGGGAAAAGACTTGGAATATATCAGATAACTATATCAAGAAATTTCAATTGCATCCATAAAAAAAGTGAACGCAAGATGCTTCCTGCACCAAGTTATCCATTTTCTTACGATGCTTTTCTCGACGCTTTTACTATACTTATTCTGTTTTATAACAACATGCATAATCCTCCACCACTCCTTGTTCACAGATTTCTTTTCAAGATCAATTAAGTGCTATAATGTTTCTCCTTCAATGGGTCTATACATATTTCAAAATTTTGATCTTTCACAATGGAAAAAATAAATTAAACTTTGAAATGGAATCTAATAACTCCAAAAGCTCCATAAATTAATTCTACCCTCTCATTGCCGAAATGTAATCATAAGTTCTTATTCCCTGCCAAGAGGACCATAATTTATCTTTAAGTTGTGATATAACACCAAAATGGGCAGCTTTAGGATTGAAATTATAACTCCAAGATGAGCAACTTTTGCATTTTTACACCAACATACATAGTACTTTACAAAATGGGCAGCTTTAGGATTGAAATCATAATTCCAAGATGAGCAGTTTTTGCATTTATACACCAACATGCATAGTACTTTAAGGCCACATTCTCTTTTTTATTTCTTTTTCTAAATTTTTTCCTTCGTTATAACTGTCTATTGTTCATTTGTATTTTACTGATGATGACTAATTAAAATTAACATACGCTTTGAATTATTAATTTTATAGTTGTTTCTGTTTGCTGGAGTAGTTGTCCATTTCTGCATTTCGTTCACCTTGCAGTGCATTGTAAGTAGAATTCGTTCAACCCTTTTTCAAATTATTATTATTAATTAATTACTACATAATAGAATGGTCTATTTAAAAGCAAATATAATTTCACATTTTATTTTATGCAAGGCATCATAAATAATTCAAGCTCCAAAGATGTCAACCAATAGATATAATAAAAATGGGAGTACTTTTTCAAAATCAAATGCTGACAGAAATAGTAGAAGGCGTGAGTTATATAGGTTGATGCCACTTGAGGAAAAATAAAAGCTTTTGGCACGATGACGAGCAAAAAGAGCTGAATTGAAAAGACAGCATACATCTGAAAGTTCAATAAAGAATGACCTAGCTACTACATCATATTCTGGATCTCTTAACATTTTGACTGAACTCAGATGTTCAACTACAATTCCATGAGACATTAATTATGTCAAATTAAAAGATGTATCAAATTGTCAATTTTGTAAAGCTGTAAAATTTGAATTTGAACCATCTGCATTTTGTTGTAGCAATGGTTCTATTCACTTAGCTTCACATGGAATTCCAATAGAATAAAAATATTTTTATTTAAGAAATAGTGATGTAGCAAAACACTTTCGAACTTATATTAGAACATATAACAACACATTTTATTTTACTTCTCTAGGAGTAACTTATGACAAAGGATTAGCAAAAAATAAAAATGGCATTTATACTTTTCGGTTTCAAGGACAAATGTACTATTTTATAAATGACCTAATTTCCACCAACAAAAAAGTAAAAACCATCAACTGTACTTATTTGATAGCGAAAATAAAATAAGAAATCGAATGGCATGTTCAAATAAACTAAATGAATATGTTGTAAAAAATTTAATGGACATATTGAAAATTAATCCATACTCAATATTTTTAAAATCTCTAATAGATGTTCCACAACTAACTGATTTTTATATTGCTCTTAAGTGTGATTCTGGTTTAGACCAGCGTATATATAACCTACCAACTGTATCAGAAGTTGCAAGAATATGGGTAGAACAAGATATGAATAATTCCATATCTACACCACATATTCGAATATATACAAAAAGTGATACAAGTCAGTTGATAAATTATTATTATGATTGTTATGATCCATTGCAATATCCACTGCTATTTCCATATGGTCAAGGTGGATGGCATTGTGCTATTAAGAAAATTAAACGTTCTTCAAACACATCAACACAAATATATTGTGAGCAAGAACAATTATCAAGTGTAATAAATACACATTCAATTGATGGCTTGCTTAATATGGAGGCTGAACTACTGCAAAAAGGAAAGCACAAACGAGAAACTGTTTCTTGTCATGAGTATTATTGTTATAAGCTTCAAATAAGAGATGATGAGAATATAATTTTACATGAAGGGAGATTATTTCAACAATATATTGTAGACGAATGGATAAAACTTGAAACCCAACGATTAGACTTTGCTTCTTATAATCAAGATTTATTTAGAGTTGACGTACTAGAAGGAATTGTAGGTATTTTGCGTCGAGGAGAAAGAGAAGCATCACATATAGGAAAACAACGCATACTTCCACTTAGCTTCACTGGAGGTCCAAGAGATATGTGCCGGCGATATATGGATGTCATTGCATTAGTACAATGCTTTGGAAAACCTGATATATTTTTAACCATAACATGTAATCCTTGTTAGCCTGAAACAGAAGGAAATCTTCTGCCAACAGATGAAGTACAAAACAGACCTGATCTTGTAAGTAGAGTGTTTCGAGCAAAATTAGAACAATTAAAAAATGATATACTAAAAAAACATATATTTTGTAAAGTTAGCGAGGCCTTTCCCATGCTCATTTTCTTATAATACTTAACGAGAATTACAAATTACTAACCCCAGAAGCATATGATCGATTCGTATGTGTTGAATTGCCAGATGAAAATGTAAATCCCTATTTATACACACTTGTTACACAACACATGATGCATGGTCCTTGTGGTAACTTAACTCCAATAAACTCATGTATGAAAAAGAAAGGGCATTGTAAAAATAAGTATCCTAAAGAGGTTTTAGATCAAACAACTAAAGGAAAAAATTCATATCCAATATATAGAAGACGAAACACAGGCAAAAGTGTAAAAATCAGAGGACACTTTCTTGATAATTCATGGGTTGTTCCTTACAATCCATCTTTACTTTATAAATTTAATTATCACATGAATGTAGAAATTTGTTCAGATATTAAAGTTATTAAATATATTTTTAAATATATATGTAAAGGACATGATAAAATAGCATTTCAGATACATACTAATGATGTAAATTTAGAAATAGATGAAATAAAAGAATATCAATATGCTAGGTGGGTATCACCACCTGAGGCTGCATGGAGAATATTTGCTTTTCCTATTAGTGAAATGAGTCCAAGTGTATATCATCTTTAACTACATCTTGATGGACAACAATTTATCTCCTTCAAAAGCACATATAATATTAATAAAATTATAAATAATCCCATGATTAAAAAAACAATGTTAACTGAATTTTTTTTATGAATAAAACAAACAAAGATATTGTGGACCTAAATTTACTATATCGTGAATTTTTAAAACACTTCGTACGGCCAACAATAAAGAAAGTGTGGACACGCCGTAAAAAGGGTCATGTTATTGGTTGTGTAGTGACATGTCATCCAACTGAGGGAGAAAGATACTATCTTAGATTGCTTATAATGAATATAAGAGGGCCAAAATCCTATGAAGATCTACGAACTATAAATGGAGTACAATATAATTCATTTAGAGAAGCTGCAAAAAAAAGAGGACTATTACTTTGTGATAATAATTTGATAGAATGCATGTCTGAAGCTGCAAGCTATCAAATTCCATCCAGTTTAAGGCAATTATTTTCCATGTTGTTGATTTATTGTAATCCAACAAATCCTAGAGCATTATGGGAAAGATATGAAAGTTCAATGTCAGAAGATTTTAAAAAGATTTTAAACATAAAGAAAAGGGAAATTCGTTATAGAATTTTAAGTTGTATTAATGATATTCTTCATTCAATAGGTCGTGACATCAATGAATTTGAATTAATTCCTGAATTCATAAAACCATCATCAATAGCATGAGAAGCTAAAGATGTTCATTATGAAAGAAACATTATTTGTTAGTAAGGAAGATTTGTTATTAAAAAATAAATTAAACACCGAACAAAAAGAAGCTTATAATATAATTCTTGATAGAGTATTATCAAATAAATCAGATGCATTCTTTATTGACGGTCCTGGTGGAACTGGTAAAAGTTTTTTATATAGTGCTTTACTAGCTACAATGAGACACATGGGATTTATAGCCTTAGCAACTGCAAGTTCTGGCGTTGCAGCTTCACTTCTTCCTGGAGGTCGAACTGCTCACTCCCGATTTAAAATTCCTATTGAAGTTAATGAAAATTTCAGTTGTAACATTAGCAAACAAAGTTCACTAACATCTTTAATACGAGATGCAAATTAATCGTTTGGGATGAAATTTCAATGGCTAAAAAAGGAATGATAGAAGCATTTGATTTGCTTTTAAAAGACTTAATGGAGACAAATATATTATTTGGTGGCAAAGTAATAGTTTTGTGACGCCCGGTAAAATTACCAAAATGCCCCTAGAGTGAGGGTATGCGCGTAACGCATCTTCTGGGGCTCGTATGGCAAATCCGAGACCGGATTCGTGATCAGCATGAAAAATGGAGTAGGAAAATGGTCCGGGTCAAATTTTAGGACGACCCGATCGAAAGATAAATTTTCGATCCAAGTCACAAAACAGTGACTGTCCGCGACAGAGGCGCGACGCGCACCTGCCGCGGAGGGACACTTAGATGTTTTTTCAGATTTTCGACGGGATGGAGAAAACTCGTTTAAAAATACTTTTCCAAAAATACACAGTTCGCGATAGGTCCGCGTCGCGGATCGTGTATATTCCGAACTGGAAAATTCTAATTTATTTCGAGGGGCATTCCGGTCAATCCCTATCCCCTCCTAAACAAGAATACACGGCTAGTAAGGTCGTTTCTACACAAAAAGAACCTAACAAAACCTATTCTAAGTCCTATTCCAAAATCTAACAAGGCTAGGGCTTAAGGAGAGGAGAGAAAGGCTTGGGGTGAGAAATACGAGAAGAGATCCTCGATATCACCCGGTTGAACAGTTTCATCACAGGTATGTAAGGCTAAACTAAAACATGAGATTGTTCTCTCATGTGCCCCATAGAGGTCATAGTTGATTGATGATTGAAGAGTCTACATGCATGATTTCTTTGATGGATTCTCTTGATAATTTTATTTAAAATTACATGTTTTCTATGTTGATGATCATCATATTAATTGTTTCCTTAAATTGAACATTTTTATGAGAATATGCATAACCCTACATGACTATTTTGAAGAGCATGCATAATGAACTTGAGACTTGAGTCTAGAGCCTTGCATTGGGATTGTTGACTGTGATGATGAGTTGATGAAATCTTGATTGTTTAATGAGTCTCTATAAATGAACTCTACAGACTTGAGTCTAGAGCCTTGCATTGGGATTGTTGACTGTGATGATGAGTTGATGAAATCTTGATTGTTTAATGAGTCTCTATAAATGAACTCTACCGATGTGTTATTCGCTTGTTTCCTAATGACAGTTATATAATCTTGAGTCATTGAGGAGGTGTTGATGATAGGGTTAAAATCCCTATGAGATGTTGATGATAGGGCGGAAGTCCCTATGATATAATTGATGAAAGGGCCAAGGTCCCGGTGAAATATCAGTCGTGGACGGGGAGTGGGTCCCTATGAGACTGGCAGTCGTTGACGGGGAGTGAATCCCTATGAGACTGGTTGAGGTTGATTTTATGAGCACTGAGTCGGGAGGAGTATCGAGCACCGAAATGAGCAGGAGTGAGTCCCACTCGAACTCATTAACTACGTCGCCAAACATAGGAAAGGCTTAAACCATCACATACATATATATGATTTCCCTCGAGGTTTAACAGTCCCTGAAAGCAATAGAGGATCTGTTCGGTTTGATTCCATGCCGGGTATATTGATATGGGATCCAGCGTTCCTTACCTGGCAAGTTTGGGACCACTGTGGCAACATCAGGGTGATTGATGTACATTCACTGGCTCATAAGTGAGTGTTGTCGGTTAAGAGAAACTCCCGGAAAAATTCGTACCTTACTCTGAGTCTAGATGAGATGTGATGAGAGGGGATGAACTCCTCTGAGATGATTCATGTGATGAGTTGAGACTTTCGATGAGTCTGAGATAATGAAGTGTCACTTGTCCACTCTGTACTCTTTCGTAGATGGGCAAGCTGGCGGTTAATGTGATTATGATGTTTATTTTGACTTGATGTTACTTTCCATATTTTCTACCGGTTTCTGTTTCATTCAGCTATTTTACATTCCAGTACATTCCAAGTACTGACGTCCACTCTGGACTGCATCGTTTTATGATGCAGAGGCAGGTACTAGAGATCATCAACAGGCGCTTCGTAGAAGATCAGTATTCGAAGCTGATTTGGTGAACCTCCCCTACTCCGGAGGAACCATTATTTTATTTCATCATGCTTTAGAGTTAGGATTGAACTGTTTTCTTATTTTGCTTTGGGTAGCCATGGGTCTGTCATTGGCACCACATGATTTAGTGATAGAGGCTTCATAGACAAGTGTCGAGTATTGATGTTGAGATTGTGAGCTAGTTCTTTCTACTAGCCTTCATTATTTTATCTATATTCCTTGAGAACTTTAGATGAGATGTGTCCATTACTTGCATATAATTTCCGCTGTTCATTAGAAGTATGTGATTGAATGATGTGAGGAGGCTAAGTGGTTCGCTTGGGGATTAGCAATAGTCTCCGAGTGTCGGCCACACCAAGGGTACCCTCTCGGGGCGTGACAAGTTTTTAGTGGCGTTTTAGACAAACTCTTCCAGTAGTTCGCAACGGGAAAAAAGAAGACTTTATTCGTCTAAGCTTATGTACTCTGAAATTGGAATCAACTTGAAAAACTGAGATTATCAGAGAATATGCATGCAAAAAATGGTCCTAAATTCTGTGAGTATTTAATAAAAATTAGTGATGGAAAAGAAAAACAGAATGACTATGGAAAAGTTGAAATTCCTCATTCTCTTCTTATTCCTTTTACTTCCGAAAAAGAATCGCTAAATGTTCTTTTCAAGAGTACATATCCTGATTTATATAAATGTGATTCAAATTCTTCATTTATTAGTTCTCGTGCCATTCTAACAACCAAAAATGATTTCTTTGATGAAATAAGTAATATGTTAATTTCACAATTTTCAAATATTGAAAAAGTTTACATTGCTATAAATGAAACTATTGATCCTAAAGATCAGAGTGAGTACAAAGATTTCTTACACACTTTAAATCTTGCTGGTTTACCTCCGTATAAACTAACTTTGAAGAAAAACTGTCCTATTATGTTATTAAGAAATTTAAATCCTTATGAAGGTTTATGCAATGGAACACGATTAATATGTAATGATTTTAAATCCCACGTCATTAGTGCAACAATATCTAGCGGTGATTTTAAAAATACACATGTATTTATCCCACGAATACCACTCATGACATCAGAGGATGAAAAATTACCTCTTCCTTTAAAAGGACACAATTTCTAATATGATTATGTTTTGTCATGACTATAAATAAAGCTCAAGGACAAACATTAGATTTCGTTGGAATATATGTGTGTGAACCTGTTTTTTCTCATGCACAATTATATGTTGCTCTATCACGAGCCAAAAAATCTAATAATGTTAAAATATTAATAAGACCACCTATAGCTACGA
The DNA here is from genome assembly GCA_029948455.1 of Solanum rostratum. Lineage (NCBI taxonomy): Eukaryota > Viridiplantae > Streptophyta > Magnoliopsida > Solanales > Solanaceae > Solanum > Solanum rostratum. The sequence continues at coordinate 64,288,412 of CM057048.1, forward strand.
CAATGATGATCACTCCACATATAATATTTTCTATGATGAAATTATTAAAAAAAGCCTTCTCCTGAATTCATTTTATGGTTTTGAACGGTTAATTTAATATGCAATTTATTTATACTTTATTATATTTAATTAATTTATATTGTGTTCTCTCTATTCATTATATATTTATCGTTTGTTCATGTAGTTGTAACACAATATTTAAAATTATAATATCTAATTTAAATGCGGATTCACTAACATGGCAAAAAGATTTGCAATCAATATGATCACTCCCGATACAGATGGTTGGATTTGCAAGGTTCAAGTGGTCGATAAATCTCGACCAAAGGATAACAAAGAGAAAACAAAAAAAAATATCATATTTTAATTCTACAAGATGAAGAGGTATTAAGTTTTTTACTAAACATTTTTACTATAATATTTCTTTTTTTAGAATAATAAGGTAATGATAAAATTAATATTTATTGTTAATCAATTTTCTTTAAATTCTTTTACAGGAAAATCAAGTTCAAGGCATTGTTTTCATCGCTGATATAACATTTTTTGAAAATAGAGATGTGCTTCTTCCGTTCAAAACTTATTTGATATCAGTTGCATATGTTAAGGAGTCACCTCTTGGATATGAAAATTCTCTTAACAAATTCACTTGGACCATTGATAAAAATACCATTATCGAACCAGTTGAAAAACTTATTCCTCCTGAAGATCCATTACCACCACCAACCCGGTTAACTCTTACTACCTTTGACACTTTGGAATATCAATCCAGAGAATATGAGTTTGGTAATCATTTTTAAAAAAAGTCTATGACTTTATTATAATATGATCATTGTCATCATCTAATAACTTTTTTCTTTTTTTTTATTTATTTATGATTTTCAAGATGTACTTGCTATTGTCATTAATGGCGGTCATCCAATAAGAACTATAAATAGAAGAAAAATTCAAGAGTTTATTCTCATGAAGAAATTGTAAGTACAAATTTATTTGTTTGGGTTTTATTTTGAGTTTCTTCTCTGTTTTAGTTATGTTGAATATCCATTTTGTTAGGGTGACTCCATAGATTTTCTACGTGTCTTTTTAAAAATGATACATATCATCAATTATAGTATGTTACATTACAAATCTTATATGAGTATATATGTTCTAAATACTAATTATGATATCTCACTTTAACTTTTAAAATGAAACTACTTTTTCATCATATGTATACAAGGAAAAACCAACAAAATTGATACTTTGGGAGGATTACGTCGATAATGATGGAAATAGACTTTTTGAACAACTTTATGAATATCCAATCATTCTTGCTAGGAGAATTGGAAGAGCATCCCTAGGTAAAATTGCAAATAAAATTATTTTCTTTTTTAAAAAATTATTAAATCAACAAAATTAAATTAAATATTTAAATGTATGTAGGAACATCAAATAAATTCAATGGTTTGACGAACAGATTCAATACCACAATTGCAATCAATCCTCCATACCCACAAGTTGCCACATTGAGAGCATGGTGTTATTCATTTCTTAATTTTATTATTATATTATTAATTTTATGATATTATAAATATAATACAAATATAAATTGATCTTCATAATTTTTCTTGTTTATAGGATCAAAACAATTGAACCAAAGCTTATTGATTATAAGATGAAAAATACAACAACAATGGGTTCGATTTTGTTGATTCCATTTGAAGAAAAGGTCATATCTATTGCTAATGTCCAGATGCAACCTCCCGTAAGAACAACAATAAGTACATTGTTTCACTATATTTATATAATTTTCTTTATCTATATCTATTTCTATTAAAAAATTTAACATTATTGAATTTCAGGGACAAATATTTTACATTGAAGCTGAATTGTCTCTTGTGCATAATGATCAACACTTTTGTGTTCTAGTTTGCTCTAATTGCAAACAAGTGTTCGCAAGATGTAATATTCGAAGGGAAATCTATTGCATAAATTGTGATCAATCCACACATCTTATACCCAGGTTTTGATACTCTTCTATAAATTATTTCACTGATTAAGATCGTATGTATTATTAAATCAAAATAATAATTTTAATTTAATATCTTTTACTGAATTATCATTATTCTATTTATTTTTTATATATATAATAGATGTCAATGTGAAAGGTGCTATTAAGGGCAACAGTGGTGAGACAACAACCACCATTTCGGGTGAAATCGCAGAGAAAATATTAAACCCTTACTCCAGAAGAAATTTATGAAATCAGAGTTGTCAAGGTATTTATTATTTTAACGTCTGGTTGACCTTTTTCCTACCTTGAAGGTAATCTAATTAAATTTAATAGTTCTACGTATAATGATGGTACTTATGTTGAATGAACATGTAGGCTCTTTGCTCCAAAAGAGCCTCCTCTAAAACCCATCAAGATTGTTTTTTTTCGAAATTAACAGATGAAAAGAAACTGGTTGAGTTCCCTATAGCTATATCTTTGGCTTGGGTTTACAGGAAATTCTTATTGATATCACATTGTTTTAGTAATAATAATAATACAACATCCCCAAACATGTATCTTTAGAAGTCCATGCAATGCTGTAACTTTTGATGTTGAAATTCAATACAATTGTTCGCTTCTATCTATGGTATTTTGGTCTTGGCTTGATTGTTCTATAAAAAAATAGATCTTTGATATGAAATGCAAGGGGTGTTTTTTTTTTTTAAAAAAAAAGGGACATTTAAGAAGGTTAAATGATGAGAAAATTAAGCTGTAGGAAATTAGAAAAGTTTTTTCTACTCTTTGAAAATTTATTTCTAAATCTTTTCTCCAATTCTTACTCACATTATTATAATTAACCAAGTTTTCTATTTTTTTCAGAAAGAAACATTATCTTTTCAAAACGTGCAAAATTAGTTGAGCGGTAAAATATTCAACACTCAAATGAAAAGACTATTCATAAAAAATGTGGATACATCACTGAAGTTAATCATTTTGTTTTACATGGAGAAACAAGTTGTGATTCAAAAATCACCACCATCGATGTTTCAGATGTAAAAAATGCAGCATTGAACATCTTGATTTAGAGGGAAATGAATATCCAAGCATGAGAAACAAAGACAGTTCATCCTCACACAAGCATAAAATGGAAATGAAAACTCCTCCCTCAAAAAAGAACTAAAAGGTATTGAAATTATTTTTCAATCCAATGCATTAGTTGTTTGTTTAATTTGATTGTTGACATGACTTTGGTTATGATCTGGAGCTTAAGATCTTCTTTGGTAGTAATAGTTGGGATTCATTTTGTTACTCTAAATTAGTGCTACGAATCAAGAATTTTGATGCTTGAGTTTGAAATGATATGATGCCTCTACAGAGAGAAATCGACTCCATCTATCTTGATATCTACATGATTAGTTATGCTCGAGTTTCTTAGTTTACAAATTTTCCCTCAAATGTCAATATTGCAAAACCCAAAAAACAAAAAAGAAGAATATTACACTAATGGTAGAATAATTTTTTACATCATTTTTAGTAATTAATCAATGTTCTTTACACTCTGTGAGAGATTATGTGACACCCTCTTTAGTACTTTTTAATTTTTTGGGATGTTCTTGATATTTGGAGAATTATGAGTTCTTTTATCCACTTGTGGAGTGTGAAAGTCGATATGAGCGATGAATTTTGAAAAATAAGTTATATTCGAGTATTGATTTTTATTTGTTGAGTAAAAGATGCAAACTTTGCTATTATTGTGGAGAACACATTTGATGTATGCTACTGAGAATTAATACACTAGATCTTTGCCATTTATTTTAAGTGTTTGACTGGAAACTAACTTACATGTAACAGTGGCTAAAAAGTTAGTTTGATACAAAAGAATATCACATCTAAGGTCAAATTATGAATAGTTAAATTAGTTTTAACTCTTGAAATTTTTGAAAAATGTTCTAAAATTATGTCAGTTGTTAGAAAATGCTAGATGTTTTATGACGTTCTAAAGTAGAATCATTATCATGTTAATTAGGAATGATGAAAATAATGTTAAACAACTTTCCCACTTTTCGTTCTTTCTACTAAATATGGTATTATAAAACATAACATGGAATCCACTAATGGTACACTAAAATAAGAACTTTACTAAATAAAGAAATATTTAAGCTCCACAGTTTCATATTGTTTGCATTCAGGGGCAAATTTATAGGGAAAAATTTAGTTGAGCTCCGGTTAAAATCTTTTTTTCTGTTCAGTAAAAGATTTTGAATTGCTAATGGTATATTTTCTACTTTTTTGCTCCTCTTATTGCTGCTTGGTAATTTTTTTCCAACTGCCTACTCCTTCAGAATTTCCATATTTGTGTTGTAGATATTTGTGCTCACTGCTTTTGGACTGCCAAATAGCCATCAACCTCTTGCAATATCTTAAGTTCTATATTGCTGAAGTTTCAGATTATTATCTCTTTGCTTTACTTATTTTGACTTTTAACCATTTAGCTGCTACTTTGTTACTAAAACGCTTTGGTAATATGTTAGAATTCTAATTTATTCTAATGTCCTCATCTGAAACGCCTATACTTCTTATATTTTTCAGAATATTCTCTAATGAATTCACTTATTGTTTCACAAATTTTACAAAGTACAGGATCTTTTGAAAAAATCGTTCTTGTTGCTGTATTGGACATCATTTTGCACTCTTTTCCTTATATCTTCTTTCAATATACATAAAGTAATATCAAAGTAATATGTTGTTACTTTTAGTTTTCTATGGACTTTTATGTTTTCTTTTACTTGGTTATACTAAAATACCTTTATAATTTTCAATTATTTTGAACTTTGACTTTCTAAACTTATTATGATACTGACATTTTATTTTTTATTTAAATTTAAATGTAATAGGTACTTCTAATTAAAAATATGTTTTGATGTTGCTATTGGATGGATTATCTTTTGGCTCTTTTGTGCAAATTGAAAATCATATTTGCTGTGATGTTAGGTTAATATCAAAGTAACATGTTATTACCTTAGTTTTCTATGAACTTTTATGGTTTTTTTTCCCTTAGTTATACTAAAATACCTTTATAGTTTTTACATTATTTTGAACACTAACAATTAGCGATGGAGTAGAAATGAAGTTCATAGCTAATTTCATATTTTTTTAAATTTAAATGTAACATGTGCTTCTGATTAAAAATAGTGCAGGAGAAATTAATCACAACGTGATAAATGCATCTATTACTGCATCTATTGTGTTCTACTTTGTAAATAATGTATTGATGTAATTAGTACTCCTTACGTATCTTATTTCAACATCCATTAGTATGACATCCACATGTATATATGAACAATATGTTTGGCAGCTAAACTATGTTCAATGATTAGATGATTAGATCATCCACTAGCATGGGCCATACTAATCTAGTATAATAATAAAGAAGTTAGAGTGAGTTGGCTTGGTTTAGAAATAGACCAAGTTTTTCAAATGTGACAAACTTTAAGATCGAAGATAAAAATAGAAAGGGAAAAGATATAAAAAAAAATTGAACTTGTCACAAAAAGTCATTTACACATTTAAACTATTGTTACGATCTATTACACATCTAAATTATTTAAAAGTGAATTTATTTTTCCCTTGACATACATATAACTAGTTACATGATGAGAAGTGTTTCACACTCATCTCACATTATCATGTCATTGACGCCTCAACTGTTTTGTCAGACTTAAGAAAAACAAAATCAATGTCACTCCAATTACTTCTTCTTCCCTATACATCATTAAACTACCACCATTATTGTCATTATCACCAAATTCACATCTCCAAACCATAGATTTCACCAACCACTATCAAATTCGCCACTGGAATTTTCCCACAATCGCCATCACCATCACCATATAAAATTGATAACAATCATTATAAATTTGACTAAATTCACTATCGAAATCACATCACCATCATTATCACATTGAAACTCATCACAATCATAATCACAAATTTTAGCATTGATATTTTTTGAGGATAGTGAGTCTAGTGAGCCACACTAATTAAGAATCTATATAGTTAGTTGGATGTTAGCTATGTTAGTTAGGTTGTTAATTAAATTAGTTAGTCGGTTAAGGAGCTGATTAGTTAGTTAATAAACTTCTTAGTTAGTTGTATGGTTAACTGTAGTTTAGTTAACTAACTCTTTATAAATACATAGTCCTGTAATTAACTGTGCAATTTTTCTTCATTAAATAAATCTCAGCTCACAACACAATCATCTTTCTCCCTCTTCATTTCTCTTCTACTCTCTTCTCCATTTGTTCATGGTATCAGAGCACACTGAGTCAATAATTGTTTGACTCAAAAAATCATGCAATTTGTCAATTGGAGAAGAAGCATCAATGGCCGATTCAAGTAGCACACCGATGGCTTCAACAGTAGAGACACTCGAAGTGATTGAATCGAAGAGGAATCATCCTCTTTATCTTCACCCGTCAGACACTCCAGGATGTGTCTTGACTATAGTACAGCTAACAGGAACAAAAAACTACTCATTGTGAAGTAGATCGACGATGATTAATCTTAGAGCAAAGAGTAAACTCGAATTTGTGTTGGGAACATGCCAGAAGAGCGATTATGCGTCAGAATTGGAGGAATAGTGGGAAAAATGTAATGCATTTATCTTAGCTTGGATTATGAATATGGTGTTGAAGGAGTTGTTGAGTGGTATTGTCTACGCTTCAGATGCTATAATGGGTTGGGCAGATCTGAAAGAGCGATTTGATAAGGTCAATGGATCTAAATTTTACCAGCTTCATAGGGAGATATATACCATTCATCAAGGTAATTTGTCAGTTTCAGTTTACTTCACTAAATTGAGACTAATGTGGGATGAATTCGATGCACTTGTGCAACCTCTATCATGTAACTGTGATAGATCTAGGGCATATGTGGATCATTTACAGCATTTGCGATTGTTTGCTTTTTTAATGGGATTGAGTAAGACTTATGGCCATGTGCATAGTCAAATTCTGATGATGAGTCCTCTGCCAAGTGTTGGTAAGGCGTATGCTATGATTGTGGCAGATGAGAGTCAAAGAGTGACCTCAGGAATACACACAAGTGGAGATAGAAAAGGAAACATGAGAAGTCAAGGTGCATATAATGATGGGCATATGAATTGTGAGAAGGGAAACTACAATGTTGGTAGTGTTAGAGTCGAAAGAAGGTAAAATGGAACCTATTTTCTGATCACTATAAGATATATGGACATACTAAAAGCATATGTTATAGGTTGGTTGGATATCCCGATGACTGAAAATTCATGAAGAAGACAGATCAGGGGGTCACAAACTCAAGTAGATGTTTCAATCCTAATAGAGGTAAGGGAATTACAAACAATATGCAGGTGGAGAAGGAAGAAAAGGACTTGAAAAATGAGGATGTTTTTGGATACACTGTTAAGGAACAGAAGTCTGACTTGAATCCATATGAGCTTAACTCTGTGTGCACAAACTTGAAGGCACTTGCTATGCAAAAGACTTATACTCCAGGTCAATATCAATGGATACTGAAGATACTAGATGAGAAAGAAAAGATTGATGAAGTTGTTAACATGGCAGGTAATATCAATGTTAATAACATTGTTGTTTCTGCTGACACAAAAAATGTTGATCATAGTAGTGGAATGAATGCTAATGATCAACAATACATACTTGAGATAGAGAATTCGATTGTTGATTCTGGTGCAATATCAGATCTAAGGTAGATACAGTGGATAATATTACTTATAAAAACATAGGGAAGAAGGTGCCACTTGGCAAACTGCATTAGTTACACACTCAGGAAGTTATGTAATACCAAATTGTGGAACACTAAAAAATGTATTGGTGATACCTAACTTCAACCATGATTTACTTTCAGTGTCACAATTGATCAGACAACTGCAATGTTCTGTTAGATTCTTTCCTGAATTTTGTGTTTTTCAGGACCTCTGCAATGGAGAGGTGAAAGGGATTGGTAAGGAGATAGATGGATTGTACTACTTTCATAGTAACTATGCTACTATAAAATTTGGCAAGGCATTAGTGGCAAGAACTGAAGCTGAGGACACAAGAAGTATGATGTGGCACATCAGGATGGGTCATCCTTCTATTAAGGTGTTGAAGAGTATGTCACTGATTAATAAAGAGGCAAATATAACACTGTGTGATGTCTACTCAGTCTGTCCCATGGCTAAGCAGACTAGACTTCCATTTGCTGTTAGTAAGAGTAGAAGTAGAGATATTTTTTATCTAATTCACCTTGATGTCTGGGGTCCATAACAAGATTCCTACTCATCATGGTTTTAGATTCTTTCTGACAATTGTGGATGATAATTCAAGAATGACATGGTTGTTTTTGTTGAAATTTAAAAGTGATGTTTTTGATACCTTGAAGTCCTTCTTTGTTCTGGTTAAAAATCAATTCAGCAGACAAGTTAACAGGGTAAGGTATGACAATGGGATTGAATTTTTCAATAGAAAATGCAATGCAATGTTCACATCATTAGGAATCATTCATGAGAGTAGTTGTCCACACACTCCACAACAGAATGAGGTGGTTGAGAGAAAGCATAGACATATACTAGAGGTTGCAAGAGCTATCAGATTACAAGGTGCACTTCCAATTAAATTTTGGGGAGAGTGTGTTGTAGGAGCTGTGTATCTGATCAACAGGATGCCTACTGAGGTATTAAGGGGCAAATCACCTAATGAGGTCTTTCACTGAACAAGACCACAACTTGAACATCTGAGGACTATTGGATGCTTATGTTATGCAACCAACTTGGTTAAGCATGACAAATTTTCACCTAGAGCAGATGCATGTGCCATGATGGGTTATCCAGCAAATCAAAAGGGGTACATTTTGTATTATATGAGGCACAAGAAGTTCACAGTAAGCAGAGATGTCATCTTCAAGGAGAATATCTTTCCCTTCAGAGTTTTGCAAGCTAAACATGAGCCTCTTTTTATGGATCAACCACTCACAGACTATGATACTGAGACAAGAGTTGCACCTATGACTAATAAAGATCAGAACCCTACAGATGATGATGCACAGTTAGCTTTGGAACTAGATAAAGCAAGTCCTCGGGAATATGATGAAACTACAAAGAATGGCAGCATAGAAACAACTTATCTAAGAGGAAATCCTAATACTACCAGCAACATAGGCCAAAGAACATCCACTAGAACTTCCAAAAACCACCTATTTGGCTGAAAGACTATGTCACTAATATGACCAAGTCTACACATCCACACTCTTTGGCCAACTATGTGTCATATGATCAACTATCTTCCAATTATCAAGCATACTTGAGCAATATCTCATCAGTTACATAGCCAAAGAATTATGAAGAGGCTGCCAGAGATCCAAGATGGGTAGAAGCAATGAAGCAGGAAATCAATGCACTTGAAGCCAATGGTACATGGAACATTGTTCAACTTCCACCAAACAAAAGGGCCATAAGTTGAAGATGGGTGTACAAGATAAAATATCAGGCAAATGGAGAGCTTGACAGGTTCAAGGCAAGGTTGGTAGCTAAGGGATACGGCTAAATAGATGGGTTGACTATCAGGAAACTTTTTTACCAGTAGTGAAAATGGCCATTGTGAGGTCTATAATTGCAATAGCAGTAGCTGAAAATTAGGTAATTCATCAAATGGATATCCTTAATGCCTTTTTTCATGGTGATCTCTTTGAAGAAGTGTACATGGAATTGCCTAAGGGATTTGTCAACAAGGGGGAGAATCAGGTATGTAAACTTGTTAAGTCACTTTATGGGCTTAAGCAAGCATCCAGGCAATGGAATGCCAAGTTGACTAATGCTTTGTCTCATTCAGGTTACATTCAGAGTCACTTAGACTACTCCTTGTTTACTAAAAGAAGAGGACCATCACTGGTGATAATTTTGGTGTATGTTGATGATCTATTGGTCACTGGAAATGATTCAGAGCTGATACAAGAGACAAAAAAGGTGTTACATCACTCCTTTAAGATTAAGGATCTAGGAGAGTTGAAGTATTTTCTTGGAATTGAGTTCAGTAGATCAAATGAAGGAATTGTTATGTGTCAAAGAAAATATGCTTTAGAGTTGATATCTGAGGTTGGTCTAGCAGGTGTTAAATCAGCAACAACACCTCTGGAGTGTAATGTCAAGCTCACAAGTGTTGATTTTGTTGTAGACAGTAATGATGAGCTGTTCATTGACACAGGAAGGTACCAAAGGTTGATTGGAAAACTTCTTTATCTTACAAACACTAGACCAGACATAGCCTTTTCAGTCCAATGCTTCCGCCAATTCATGCAAAGACCAAAGATCTCTCATTGGAATGCAACATTGAGGATAGTGAAGTACATCAAGTCAGCACCAAGTTTGGGTCTACTTATGAGTTCTGAGAAACAAACACAACTTACATGGTACTGTGATGCTGATTGGGCAGCATGCCCAAGTACCAAAAGGTCTGTTACTGGATACTTGTTGAAGTATGGGAAGTCCTTGATAGCTTGGAAGTGTAATAAGCAACATACTGTCTCAAGAAGCGCTGCAGAGGCAGAATAAAGAAGTCTTGCTACACTAAAAGCTGAGGTAGTATGGGTGACAAACTTATTCAAGGAGTTGAAGATAGAGTTGGCTGAGCCTACAAACATTTTCTGCGACAATAAGGCTGCTATTCAGATTGCAGCAAATCTAGTCTTCCATGAGAGTACCAAACATATCGAGATTGATTGCCACCTCACCCGGGAGAGAATGCAGCAAGGGCTCATCAGGACTAGCTATGTGAACACAAAAGATCAGCAGGCTGATTTGTTGACTTAGGCATTGGGAAGATCACAACATGATTTTTTTTGTTGGCCAAGCTAGGTGTTCTGAATATCTTCAGTACATCTAGCTTGCGGGGGAGTATTGAGGATGGTGACTCTAGTGAGTCACACTAATTAACAATCTACATAGTTCGTTAGAGGTTAGCTATGTTAGTTAGGTTGTTAATTGAATTAGTTAGTCGGTTAAGGAGCTGATTAGTTAGTTAATAAACTTCTTAGTTAGTTGTATGGTTAACTGTACTTTAGTTAACTAACTCCTCTATAAATACATAGTCCTGTAATTAACTGCGTAATTTTTCTTCATTAAATAAAATCGCAGCTCATAAGCATAATCATCTTTCTTCTTCTTCATTTTTCTTCTCCTCTTTTCTCCATTTGTTCAATATTAAAATCATACATGTTTCCTTGTCAATTATCGAAATTAAAAGTCACAGTACCACTAGTTTTATCACCCATCATCAAACTCATCACAAAACATTATCCTTAATTACAAATTTCATACAAGCTTAAAGATGAGAATGATGAAAAATAAGAAGTCGATTAATGAAAGAAGAAAAAGTGATTTTGATAAGATAAAAGAAGCAAAAGAGATGATGAAAAGCATGAAAAAAAAGAATTTGGAGGGTTGTCCATAGAGAATGAACTTTTTTCTTTTTTCCCTCTTTAAAATTCTTTTGCCATATCAGCTTTTGAGGTAAAAATAAATTCATTTTTAAATAGTAAGGTACATAATAAATTGTCATGATAGTTTAAGTGTGTAATTGACTTTTCAAAATAAGTTCAGAGGAAAATTTATGCCTTTTGTATAATAGAGAAATAAAATTATTTCATTCTTAATGCTTTAATTATTATTTCAAGTGATCATGATTAATTAATAATTTAAATATATGTTTACTTTAATTTATATTGTACTATAATATAATATGCTAATATGACTTTGTGTAAGTACAAACTATGAAGTATTAAGTTCATTCTCTTTCCATTAATAGGGTAGTGTATATGATAGTATCCATAGAATATATTGTGTAAGAAATAAAAATACTATACATAAATTAATACTACATAAAAGCCCCAAAGCTTTATACCATTTCAGCGAAACAAAGAATGCCGAACGCCTAGGCCAATTCAAAATAGTATTCACAATCGGTAACCCATCCCAATATCTTCACTTCTCATTTCGCCATGTTTGCGAAGAAGCTTTTCCAGAAAGCCACACAATATCATCATCAGGTGCGTTTTTATCTTCAAGTGTTACTCAGTTGACTTATGATTCTTCAAACATGTTTTGACATTTTTGATTATTCATACTGATGCTCATTCCAGTAAGAATCCATTATTTAGGAATTAATTTTGATCGGAACCCTGCGAAATTGAAAAAAAAAACTGGGTTTCTATTGCTAAAATTGGTAGTTTTTTTGGCAACTCAGCTGTGAATCTGCGAGTATTTGATGGAATAAGTTGGTAAAAGGTTTTTGATGATGCTCGAGTTTTATATCGGGAATTTTGTGGAATTGTTAGTTATGAACTATGCCAATTTGAGTTCCTATAAGGTTAGCTGGTTCCAAGCCTTGATAAAGTACCGTCAAAGTAAAGATAGCGAATGGATATAGATGATTTATATAGCTGGGCCAACTAGTTTTGGATTGAGTCTAAGCTGGGTTGTCAGTACGATTTAAATATGATTTCAATCTTCAAGAATTTGGAAAATTATCTTTGGAACAACTTATAGTGGGTTACTAACTGAAGAGCAACATATAGGGCATTTCTGATGCTAATTTGTTTGGTCGACTGAACCATTTTGTAAGATGCATGTAATTGGTGGAGTAATTTTTTTGTTTCTACTTTTTTTGTGTGTGTTTGTTCAGACAAATGGCAGTGGTTTGACAGCAAGTGACCTGAATATTCGTGCTACTGTACATTATGGTATCCCGTCAACAGCATCGATTCTTGCAGTAGACTCCATTCAGCGCCTATTGGCCATTGGAACATTGTAAGTTAAAGTTTTGATCGTATGCACTTAATTTGGATGGAAGCCTGTCAGCTCAGCTGTTAAGTAAACTACGAATTCTGTTTTGGATGGTATGCCTTACTTCCCTGTGCACAAAAGTAACGAAATTGTTGTTCCCGGTATGCTTCTTTGAAAGCATTGGATCGTTGAATCCTGACCGTTCCAGTTCTGCAGTTCAGTTCAGCACTGAACTTCCCCCATTATAGACGTAGTACATAAACACTAGTATCACACAAATTTTTGTTTCAGTTGTGAGAATGCTTGGATCATTCAAATAGTTATGTGCACAGCGTGCGGATATAAATACATTTTAAGACAGTTGATAGCTTTTGGTAGAACTGGAAATTGCAGCTGTTAGGGTTTTTGAATTCGGTTGATGAAAATTTCTAGGTAAGATTGAAGAGGCTGGAGAAAAAGTTATAGCTTTTCAAATTTTATCTTTGCCAAGTGATAACTGGTGGATGCAACAGACGCATAGCCACTGTTATTTGGCTGCGGACCATTTGTGTTCATGTGACACCCTGCTCCCTTGTTTATTAAATAGTAGTTATTTTTACCAGCTCCCAGTACTCTTGCTTGACAATGTGATGACACCATACATCTGAGAATATAAATCTACATGAAAAATATTATTAAGTACCGATACTTTTGATTTCAATATTATGAAATAGTACATTTATTGAACATGTTCTAGTCTTCCTATGCGCATGTGCAAGTTTTTTCCTGAATTTCTGAAAATTTTAACCAAAGGTTTATCTTTGACTCTTGGAAAGCTAAACTGGACTAAAATTTTTGTGATGTCGGAAGAAAAAGTCAGGTATTGTGGTATTGACGTCTAATAATGGGAATTAAGATCTCAGTTTCAACTTTAGGGTAAAACTTGATGTCATACCTAATTTCTTGAGCTCAATTGATCTTTGAAGCAATAGTGTTCTGATTAAGCGGGTGAATCCTGCCACATTATATTTTTCTTGAAACTGTGATCCTGCCATATTATATTATTTTGGTTAATTAGGAAAGAAGTTCCTCATTACTTATATTATTTCAGTTAATTAGGAAGACAGTTCCTCATCACATTATTTCAAAATGTAAAGAACAAATGGCGACTTTCTGTTTAGATTTACAAATCAGTTAGGCACTGGTTGGTAGGGGTCCGGGAAGGAGTCTGTTATGATAGTATATTAATCTCAATCGGGAAAATTGTCTTAATTAAATGTATACAGAAGTAGCTCTGCATTTTCAATTTCTTTTATCTTGTTTTCTTTTGTGATTGAAAAGGACTTTTGTTTAGGGGTGACAACAATCTATTTCAGATAGATTTAAAATAAGGTGAAGGCTCGGGATGTAAATTTTTATCTTTCCATACTATCTTGTAGTTATGAATTATTCATCTATATAGATGGCTTGACGGCTCCATCTTGTTAACGTAGTATCCAACCATTTTTCAGGGATGGTAGGATAAAAGTGATTGGTGGGGACAATATTGAAGGTCTCTTGATTTCTCAAAAGCAGTTGCCATACAAATATTTAGAGGTTTGGTTTTTGCACATGAATCATCCTATAGATTCTTATATAGGTTCCAAAGTTTTCTAAGTGTATATTATTTGATATTGTTATGAAGCATTTTGTAACACCTTATTTCTCTTATAGTAGCTTGGATAGTGGAAACTTGGGACCAGGTTTCTTTATCAGCAGATTAAGAGTTTCTGAAAGATATGGTCTTTAGAATTGATAGGTGTCAGGTTTATGAACAAAGTCAATAAAAAGCTGGATTTTTAATCAAAATTTTGCTCATATACTTTTGGATGACAATGTCCAATGATGACCTTTTCTGTTTTGAGTGTTAATTCCATGTCTTTACCTTGAATAAGAGGACAGTTAACTGATATAGGCCTACATTTATGGTAAATGATGCAAAGCTAGGAATGGGTATTCACTTTATTCTAATTTGTTTTCTTTTTTGGAAGTAAGTTTCATCCTCATGAGGCCTTCTCTTTTCTTGAGGCTTGGTGTTTGTTTGTTTGTCAAAGCTAACTCTTAGCTTTTCTCTTTTTCTATTTTAGGTAGTGTTGGTCAGACGTAGAAAGGTTCTTTGTTGAAGCAAGCCAAACTTCACTATTATTTCTTCAGTAATCTGGCTTGCTTGCTTTATTTTCCTATAACTGATCATGTCCAATCTCACACCTCGAAATGAAGTGTAGTATGATCTTAGAAATAATAAACCCAACAAAGGCTAGGATCAATTCCACGAGGAGTACACTCGTGTGGTGTCCAAGAGTGTGCAAATTTGAGAGTTTCTTAAGTTTCTTTGAATTAAAGAGTGAGTGAGTAATTAATTCTAAAACTAGACTATTTTCTAAGCTAGGAATTTAATCGAACACTTGGAATGCAATAACAATGTTTTGTTTTTCAATTAAGAGGGGGACCGGGGTTGTAACCTCAATATGGCATAGCTAGTTCATGACCACAATTATCTTGCTCAAACTACATAGTATTAATGAAAATGATCCAATTGATGATTACTTCCAAGAATTCTCCAACTTTAACAATATAAGCCCCAAAAGTTCTTCTAAATTCAAATAAAAATATAAAATCCAATTGATAGACCCAAGTAGGAATGTCCCTATTCCTAGTCTGATTCCATTAATCCAGCACAATTAATTCCTCAATATACTCAACTCCCTGCTACTTGTTTAATAACCTAATTCAATTTCTACTCTTCCAAGCAAGAAGTAGATGTGTATGGCTTAATCTGGTGTTTGCAGCCACCTCATTGACACAAAAAAAATGTAAACAAGTAGATAATACTGCTTCGTTTCCAGTAGTTATTTGGTTTACCACTTTAGGTATCAACACTAAGGCTTTCAATCTAAATGGTTTTGACCAACATGTAGTTGACAGTCAAGGTCGTATAATTAACACTTAGGTTATGCTAAGCCTTGTTTCCCTCTCCCCTTCACTTATTAAGTGGAAAATAGTCGTCGGCTATTCATAAGCAACTTGACAGAGTCCACAAAACTTTGATTTTCATGTATTTGGCTCAACATGCCTCCCTTCATTTTGACCGTTTATGTCTAGCATGACCACTTGATGAAATCTGGGCGGAGGTGGGGTAAATGGCTGATATCACTGGAACGATTCCTCCGGATAATAACTGATCATTGCCTTGGTAAGCTATTGCCTCACCAACTAGCTAATCAAACATGAGTTTTCGTGCGGATTTTCCCTTTTGCTCCTCAACCTATGGGGCGCTCCAAGTAATAATAAGCAAGATACCTCGTAGTCAAATCACAGTAAATGCTATAAGAATCTGCAACCCCAGCTAATGGGTTTACCTATTCATGCTAGAGAAAGAAAATATAAGATGAAAAATGAATAGGACATAATTAAAGAGTAATTAGAAAAGAAAATTGATACTCTATGGTGAAATTCTTCAAAAACTTACAAAAGTAGCTATGGCTGCTCCTCTACTTCCAAACATCAAAACTACATAAGCAAATGACCTACAGAGTATTTATAGTTGTCAAAAATTCACAACAAAAATGCCGTTTGCAGGTGCGAAGTGTGGCCACCAAATAAAGTGTGGACCACACTTTTCAGGATTTTTTTGCTTCAGTGAATTTTTTTGTTGCCAGTGTGCCAACATTTTCTGGTCCAATTTCTTTCCAAATTTTATGCCAAGAAGTGGAGCATGCTTAAAAATGTGTTGGCACTTTTCTCCTCCTTGTCTTCTACATTACTTCCATACTTAGCCAAGTTTTCACCATCTAAAATTTCGCCCAAGAGTGTGGCCTGCTCTTAAAGTGCATTCACATTTTTCTTGGATTTTGGCTGCTCATTTTCTTTGGTTTTCAACTTCTCATTCCTGTGCCAGAAAATGCGGTCAACACAATAAAGTGTTGGCATACTTGTCCTTTCTCTTTCTCGAACTTCTTGCTTTCTTTCACCTTTTTTCCCATCATTCTTGATCAAATCCTTGATTGTTTGTCTTTCTTGAGTTCCAAATCCTTAAAGTCACCACCTTAAGTTAGTTTAGGTTATTAGATTATACTCAAAGACTCTTAAAACTCAAGAAAAAGGAAATCATAAGTTGGTTACACTGATAAACTGATGGTGTCTTCATTTCTTGCCCCTGGAGTAATTTCATGATTTCTTGAGTCTCTCTCTTTTACAATCTCAAGATATATGTTTAATCAGTTCTCTTTTATTTGTATTTGTGTGTGGCAGTTCCTTCAAAACCAGGGTTTTCTTGTCAGCATCACAAATGAAAATGATATTCAGGTATTAATCTTTTCCAGTAAATTGGTCTTTTATGCCCTTAGTGCAGCATTCCCAAATGTTAATCAAAGATGGGAAACTTAAGATCATTTGTGTGCCGTAGTTTGTATGGTGTTTCTTGTTGGTTTTTGGTGCCCTCTTTGGTGCAGCATTCTGAAATGTTAATCAAGATAGGAAACGTAACTTGATTTGGTGTGGTAGTTTGTATTGTATCAGTTCCTTGCCTTTTCTGCTGAGATATGTTTATGTATGCCATTATAATTAAGGAACTCTTGCGTGAGCTTGGCCATGCCATGAACTTGCTAAGAAAGTAAATGACAGAAGTCTTGCTTTAGTTTGGTGGATCTAGCTCTACCATAACATTATATTGAAAATGGTCAAATTTGCCCCTCTACATGCCAAAAGGATCAATTTTACCCTAGGCGTCTCTTATACTTTGCGCACACAGATTCCCTCGCCCTTACCCATGTGAGAGGAAATGAGAATGCTGAGATGGGTGTGTGGGCATACGATGATATGAGGAAAAATAGGATTAGGAACGATGATATTCAAGACAAGTTAGGAGTGGCTTCTGTGGTGGACAAGATGAGGGCAACGACGCTGCGGTGGTTTGGGCATGTGGAGCAGATGCATGGATTCCCCAGTGAAGTGTGAGAGGTTGCCTATGGCGGGTATAGAAAAAGGTGGAGGTAGGCCGATGAAATATTAAAGAGAGGTGATTATACAAGAAATGTTGCTCCTTTAGCTTACCGAGGATATGACCCAAAATATGAGAATTTATAGGTTGAGGATTAAGGTATAAGATTAGTTGGCAATTGATCATTATGAAGTTCCCTTACTAGTACTATTATTATTACTCTCTTACTCGCTTATTCTTTGATTTTTGTTGCTTCCATTACTTTAATTAGCATATTATTTGTTTTGGATACTTTTTTCTTTTCCATCTCAAAAAAATTATTTGTTGTCGACACTTATTCATTTATTGTTTTTATGGCTTCTTCACTGCTGTATTTACTCTTCAAATCTACTTTGGTATGCTGTACTTGAGCCGAGGGTCTTTCAAAAACCTCTCTACCTTCATGTTTGCATACACATTACCCTCTCCAAATCCCACTTGTGGAATTACACTGAGTTTGTTATTGTTGTTGTTGTTACCCATGTGGCTCAAATATATCCCATTCTCCATTAGGGCTGTCCAAGTTGCACGCCCAATCCCATGTGGCACTATCATTTTGGTGAGGTGGACATCACATGGCATGCTACTTCACCCACCCCAATCCTTTATTTTACCCTTTCCCCTCGATTTGTTCTCCCACTAGCAACACCTCTTCCGTCTCCACCTTTCTGCTGCACGTACTACTACTCATTAATAGCAAACCCTAAGGCTGAAACAGACGCAAATGTAATGAAAGTCTCAAGCATAAAGCACTTGAATAGTAAATGTTTTTTTGGGTGGTGGTTGGGGGGGGGGGGGCTGGCGAAGGTGCATGTCATGTCATTTGGTGTTCACCTCACTAAAATGACAATGCCATGAGGGATTGGGCGTCCACCTTGGACAACCCTAAGGACGGGGGTATATTTGAGCTACCTGGGGTATTGTTGTGTGGGGTGTATGATGGAGCATTAAACTGATCCTTTTCGCATTGTAGAGGGAGAAATTTGGCCATTTTCCCAATATTATAAATCGTGTTCCTAGGGTTGCAGAGAAAAATGTGAAAAAACATTTATACATATAGAGTTATGATCTCACTGGAACTCGCTGGTAGCCTTTACTTATGAATAAACAAGAGTGCATGTAACAAATTAATGAGAGATCATTACTTCTAGTTATACCATAAAAAGAATAATTGCTAGGAGATATAGCAACAGTCGTTTCTTGAAATGAGACTCTTGTGTAATGTGAAGAATGTATATAACTTAGATTCTACATTGGATTTTGATATTCTCTGCTTTACTGGAAGAGTCTTAATCCGCTGTTTTCCTTTATTTTGATTACCCACTTGGTGCTATAACTAATGAAGTTAATTTCCCCCAAGAAAAGTAAGAAGCAAATGATGTATGTTGCAATCACACAGGGCAGAATCTCTACAATTTTGTGGTGAATTATGTGACTCATTTTTCATTCGTAAACCTGCTATATTTGTACCTCACTTGAGGCATCTGCAGAACTTATGTTTCTTTTTTTAATAGGTTAGAAGAAACTCGTGTTACTTGTCGTGTTAATTACAACGACTCAATGTTTTAATATCAAAACCTTCTCTCTTCATTACCTTGAGCATGTGCTTATCAAAGACATACATGTATGTTGAATGTGAAGTATGGCCTGGTGGTTGATGTTTTGTTGTATGAATTTTGAATGCCTAGCAATCACCATTATAATTACTTCAATACCTAAAATTATAAGAAGACCATTTTCATGATTTTCAACTTTTTATGTTTTGTCTGAGAGCAAGTAGGCTTTGACTGATGAATGGTTGGCTTTAAGGGTGAATTCCTACTAAAAACAAGGACTGTTTGAATGCCAATGAAGACATCTTTGCAAACACCTCCTCCCCTGTTCCTTAAAGATGGAAAAAGCCCTAGAAGAAAAGTGAGGATAAAAATCTTTTGTTAAAGGTTGCACTGACTTGGCTTCCCAGAGGAGTGCTGTAACACTCGAGTTAGGAACTGTTTTGTGGTTCTGGGTTAGTAGGTGTGTAAGATTTCTCTTTCTCTTTGTGCAGGTCTGGGATCTCAAAAGCAGATCTGTAGCTTGTGATTTGGAATGGGGATCAAATATAACTGCTTTTGCAGTTATCAATGGCTCTTCCTTCATGTATGAATCGATGTGCATGCAAGAAAGTTATACAGTGTAAAGAGTTGAAGAGTATTTTATGCTTATATTGAAATTGCCCTGTCATTATAGGTATGTTGGAGATGAAAATGGAACAATCTCAGTTTTGAAGTTCCATGTTGAGAACAGAGAGCTACTGCAACTGCCATATCAGATCTTATGGAGTTCTCTTTCTGGTGCTTACTGTATAATCATAGTGAAGAACTTTTATCTGATTCATTAGTTTCTATGATTATGTTTGTTACCTATTCTTTGTAATATGACTCTTCATTAGCTGATGTTCTTTTTACTTGTAGAGTCTTTTTGAAATTTTAGCTATTTCTTGGCAGATGTTAAAACTTTGGTTTACAAGCATGAATGCCTCATTCATGATTAGGGCAGAAAATTGACTAAAAAGGGCTGTGGGTTGCCATACCCAGATATGTCTTTCCATTTCCAAAGTCTAGGGATGCAAATTGCAGATACCTAGGCCTAGTTTTTGCGGTGCCAATAGATGGACCTGCATCTTGATTCAAAAGTGATTCACGTTCATTATACTATGGTTAACCATTTATTTGCCAGCCACCTAGGAAAATTCTCCTTGGGCTTAATATAATTTTGTGTCTAGTATTAGAGGTTATTCAATGAGTTTTTTGCTGGTACCATATGCACCTGTAATTAACATAAATACAGAACTATATCTTCTCCTTTATAGGGATTTCCCTCCTACATATCTTATCCTGACACAGCTAGATTTCTAGTACATTAGCTCTGGATCTTATTTCTTTTAATACAATCAACTTGAGTAACTTTGTTCCATATCTTATATAGTTCAATCTATGTGGGATGTATGCCAGTGATTAGCTGCTCTAGAAAATTTTGGCCACAGATGATAGTAGGCTTTATTTTGAGCGTTTTGGATCTTTCTATCAGAATAAGGGGGTATTTGGATTGTTTTTTTTTGTTTAAACGTATCTTATAAGCTAAAAGCCATAAGTTGGTCATAATCAACTTTTGGCTTTTAACTTATTTTTGTACCTTTTCAACCTAAAACATAGTGCTTAAAAACATTTTTTGTGTTTCCCAAACACCTCCAATTTTTTTATAAAAAAAGCTTGAAAGCCAAGAAGTACTTAAAACTAAGTTGCTCGGACTTAGGTGTGGGTGTTCGATACGGGTGTGGATCTAGTACTTAAAATTTAGGGATACAGATCCATGTATGGATATGGGTGCAGGGATTTGGCTAAAATATAATTCAAATAGTTAAAAATAGAGTTTGAGAACCTAAATTATGAGATATTATGTGGAAAACTTGTGGAGAAAATATTAGCCAAGAGGAGAATCCTAGAAGTAGATAAAGGGAAAGGGAGTGACGATAGAAATTTATATATACAAGGTATTCCATCTTCTCCAATTTCACCTTAGTTTTTGTTTTGATTAAAGAAATCATTGGATATGTCCAAAATCTCTCCCTTGAATTTGGTCAAAGTTGCCAAAACTTGTTGACCAGATTGGGTACGGATCCCACATCGACACCCTCACCCACACCCACGTTGTGTTGACACGAGAACGGCACCAAAAATGAAGAGTCCGAGCATCTTAGACTTAAAACAAGCCAATCTAAACACCCACTAAGCATCCTTACAGAACATATTTCATTTGTTAAGAGAATATTGAACTGGCTTGATTTAACTTCATGATTACCTAACAACCGTTGGTTCTTCTGTCAAAAAGGTTCTCCTTTTTCAAATGCTCATGTGCTTAATATAGTTCAACAAATGTCTAAGGTTGCCTACTTTTGTATTATATTGCAGAAGCAGCTGGTTTTCCGTATTCAGATCATCAACCAGTTGTTGGAATTCACTCGCAACCTTTTACTTCGGGAAATAGGCAAGTCATTGTTAGTGCTTAAAGTTTCTTCCTCAACCATCACAAACCTCATGTTAACTAAAATAAGCCCTGTCTCTCTGTTGATTTGTTTCTTTTTGTTTTTAATGATAGCCTTTCTGTTATTCAATGTTGGTTTTTGGCATACAAGTCGGAGAATCTTACATGTGAATGAAGCAAGAAAAACATAGAAAGGCCCCTTGCTTGCAGATTTTTCTTCTAAGATATGTGACTGAGTTATGAGATGGCATCCAGTGGTTCTTTCGGGATAAAATAAATGGTTCTCATTGGATTAAAAAGTATTGTTGTTGAGCAATTTCTACTAGTCCAACCCCCACTCGAGGGATAATGCTGGGTTTGTTGCAATTTCAACTAGTAATTACTGAATACCGTTACATTTTGGTCATAAGAAGCCTCAATATAGTAATCTCCTCTCATTTACTATTTTGGTTCAACTGTAGATGCCTTCTCCAGCCAAAGTCCTTTTCTTGCAGTGTTTTGAGTTAGATCAAAAACCAAGAAACTTAGTATATTTCTATTAATCAATAGGAAATGCCTGACTGCCTGGGAAATACTAAGCAAAATGGAATGGTGGAGGCATCATTTATTGGTAAAAAGACTATTATTCCCCTTTACTGGTGGCAACTAACAAAATACAAATCTGTCAATTGCTGTATGGGGCTGTCTTTATGTTTTTATTACTGTAGTGTGATTCCTTAGAATTTTGAATATGTTTTTGCTTTGTAAATTCCTGAACTGATGACACGTATTGCAGATTATTGATCGCATATGAGTGTGGTTTAATTATACTTTGGGATGTCGTCGAAGCCCATGTTATCATTGTCAAAGGTGATAAAGATCTCCATTTGAAGGATGGTGCTTTAAACTTTAAACAGAACACAGATTCCAGCTCTCCTGATGATCTATTGCAGCACCAATTAGAGGAGAAAGAGATAACCACACTTTGCTGGGCATCCACTGACGGATCCATTCTCGCTGCTGGGTACATAGATGGAGATATTCTGCTTTGGAAAACATCAAAATCGACCGCAAGCAAAGGTCAGGAAGCTGGACCATTTGATAACGTTGTTAAGCTACAGCTGTCTTCTGTTGAAAAGAGACTTCCAATTATTGTCTTACACTGGTGGGCAAACAGTAAGTCCCGGAATACTAGCGATGGCCATCTCCTCATTTATGGCGGTGATGAAATAGGATCTGATGAAGTCATTACGGTAAATTTTACACTTAATCACAGAAATATTCTCATTATTGTTTTATCATTTTGCTATATGCTGGATCACTAGCTAAGTAGACTTAATTTATCATTTATATGATGTTTGTGCTTCAAATTTGTAAAATGATGCATTTCTGGGTCAACGTGAACTGCACTTTGGGCCAAATAAAACGGAAACTAGCATTGAAATCTAAAAACGGATCTTGCATTTCCTATGCATTTTGAGCGTTTTTAAGTATTATGTTTGCTTGTTTATATCACTATTGTGAATATAATGTATCATTTAAGTGGTTGGTAAACTCAAGTCATATCTTAGTGTGTGTATTTTTAGATTTCAAGGATGTTGGCTTTTGAAGTTTGAAATGATCTTGATATGAAAAGCGTATTTAATATCTGATGACATCTACCATTATAGAGTTTTTGTGGTTAAGTAAAATTGTTATCATTGTATCATTTTCGTGTGGTAGATTTGATTTGACATCTAAAGAACATTTAAAGTGATGCTTGACTCGTTGAGCAATCGTTTGAAAATCAACACATCTTATTCAATTACAATCAAGTTTAAATGCTAAATTAGGTTAGGCTATCAGATACCTGCCTTAGGTCAGTTGGAATAATGAATAGTCTATGCTAGTAGATGTGCACACATGTACATGTAAAAATTTACAGGCTGCTTCTAGAAATATTATTTTCCAAGAAACTTCATAATATTCTAGCGCTTTTTTATTTTCCGTCTATTTGTTATTTACATGTTTGTGTATAGGAGACCATACATGTCTAATTCAGAACCAGTGGTAAAATTCCTCACAAATTTCAGTTCTCGCATTTCACCCCCAGAGAAGGGAAAGAATTTGAACAACAGCTGTTTAGATTCTGTTAGGCATCATATTTTTTTTCTGGGGATATGGCATATCATCCTACTATATACATTCGCAAACATAACTATATTTATGATAAAAGCTATCTTCTGGTGCTTTGCTGCAGATCCTTACTCTTGAGTGGTCATCTGGAACGGAGACTTTGAAATGTGTTGGTCGTGTTGACCTCACTCTTAGTGGCTCATTTGCAGATACGATTTTATTACCAACTACCGGGGCAACAGCAACTGATGAAAATGCTGCTTTATTTGTGTTGATGAGCCCTGGACAACTAAACCTTTTTGATTGTTCCACCTTGTCTGACTTGGTATCCAAAGAGGAGAAAAAAGTATCTCTATCAGCTAAGGATTTTCCTGTAGAATTGTCAACTGTTGATCCTTCCATGACAGTGACAAAGCTTACCCAGTTGCATTCAGATGGAAACTTAACAGAGGTGATGCAGCCCCATTTCATTGTCTCCCCCTTTCTCATTTTTTTAGGCCTCCAGAGTTATTTGATTTAGATAATTTTGGGTTTTTGTATTTTAACCAGACTCCTTTCTTCAAGAAGTTCTCCGCAGCAACATCATCTGGGGCAAGCAGATGGCCCTTGACTGGAGGGGTGTATAATCATACTTCTCGAGCTGAGACTAACAGGATCCAGAGAGTTTTTATAGCAGGTTATCAGGATGGATCTGTAAGGATGTGGGATGCCACTCATTCGGTCCTCCTTCTCCTTTGTGTCTTGGAGAGAGAGGTTGACAAAGCATCTATAAGTTCCACGTCACTTTTCATTAGTCGTGTTGATATGGAACTCTGACTCTACTCTTGTGATTTTCAGGTTAAAGGTGTAAATACAGTTATATCAAGTGCTTCAGTTTCAAAAATAGATTTCTGCTTCCAGACATTAAGATTGGCAGTTGGGGATGCAAGTGGTCTGGTGGGAAACGCCTCCTTACATTTCTAATTTGGTGTTAATGTATATTGACCCCTGTATTAATTTCCTTTTACACGCAGGTGCGTCTTTATGATTTCAAACATAGTGATATGGGAAACTTCCACATTGTTACTGATACTAAAAGTGAAGGTAAATGTAACTGTTATTCCATTATCCAATGTCCTTGTCATAGACTGATGGCCTGCCTTAAGTATAGTATGCTTCCATAGGGTCACACAGCCCCTTATCCAGACCACTGAACTTATATAAGATCTCATGGTTAATAAACTACACCAATTTTTGGAAGTTTTCTGTGAAATGGATGGAAAAATATTAACCTCTGTCTGAAATAGACTGCTTTAAAATAGAGCATTAAAATTATTTGATATCAGTTAGATGAATTCAACTTTTGAGGTGTAAGTTGATCTTAATTTCCGAACTGAAGTTTGTAAACTTCTAACTGAACTTGGGTTGGAACTTTGGCCAAAAATTTTAGTTTAGCATTTGATTGATAGTTTAGCTTTGAGATTGTTCCTCCATGTGCAAGTAGATGAGATAGTGAGGATCCTATAAAAAGTTGGTATCAAAAGATCTCTAGTTAAATAGCTTCTGGGAATCATGTGTCTGATTTTTGTTGAAGTAAAAATTTCCTGGATGAATGTTTTCGACCTTGTCTTATATGTTTGTACCAGCCATAGTGAATATATATTTGTCTAAGTGATTTGTACACCCTCTATTCATTGGGGTGTTGGTATATCCCCATTTGCCAATTTCTTCCTTCCTTACCTATTAAGTCCACTTTACATGCAAATTGTTAAAGTAATATATATATATATATATACACATATATATATAAGTGGAGTCTGGGGAGGGTGAAGTGTACACGGACCTTAACTCTATCTTTGTGGGGTAGTGAGGATGTTTCCGATAGACAGAATGTACTATAACCTTTAACTTAAAAAGCACTTAAAATGGTTTCAAACCTTATAGTCAAAGAGTTGTTTGACGCTTCAAATTGTAGTATTCTTTGACAGAATGGGATAAGAGGAAATAATATATCATTTCCATGTTGAAGTATTCATGATTTACTTTGCATAATTGGAAATGAACTATTATCTGTGAACTCACTGGTGTATGCCTTTTCTTAGTTCATCAGTTGGCACAAGGTCAAGGACCTACTTGTAGAGCTGTTCTAAAGCTTCTCGAGGTTCGAGTCGGAGCAATTGAGTTTGTAAATCATGGAGCCAGACTTGCAGTTGGATACGAAAATGCTAAGGTCAGAAACACTGTCATTTCCTTTAATGTTCTGTGATGAACTTATGATGTCTGTTTTATTGTTGATTAATGTGGATACTTGTTCTCAAATGCCTCCACTTTCAGGTTGCAGTGCTTGACATAACTTCATTATCGGTATTGTTTTTATCAGACTTTGCATCTGTTGGTAGCTCGCCACTGGTGACTCTGATTGCAAAGAGATTTGTGCTTAGTGACCGTACTAGCAAAAGCCCAAAACAATCAGAGCTTCCAGAAAACCGTATGGAGGAACTCATGTTCATTTTAACTGAGGATGCAAAGATCTATGTAATTGACGGTGGTAATGGTAAAACGTATGGTTCAGGGCCCTTGCATTTAAAAAAAGTGTCGACTGCAATTTCTATGTATGTCATAGGCAAGTACATATTTGTAGAGAAATCCAAAGTTTATTGACATGTAAGTTGTACTCAGTTTTGTGTTGATTTCTTGCATTTCAGAAAACAACATCCCATTTTCTGATATAACAAGCAAGCAGCCAGAATCCAGCAAGGATGATGCAGCTAGTAATGAGCCTTCCCAGGAAATGACCTCTCGTGATCCAAGTGATACGGTTCCCTTTCTAGAAAATGACCCCTCCAGGAAACACTTTGAGGAGTCTTTTATCCTACTTTGCTGTAAAGATTCAATACGCAGTTATGCTACAAAATCTGTAATTCATGTGGGTATATTGTTTTATTATGTCTGCATTTCTATTTCGTTGGATTTTCTAATATAATTCAATTTGATTCTTCAAACTAGGGGGATAAGAAATCTGTTTGCAAAGTAAAGCTCGACAAACCTTGTTGTTGGACTACTACTTTTAAGAAAGATGGGAAAGCATGTGCACTATTATTACTTTTTCAGACTGGAGATATTGAGATTAGGTAAGCTTTTTGTTTCCTAAATTTTCTGGGCAAGTACCATTCCAAAACTTTTAAAGACCTTAGTAATGCATTATTACTCGGAGCGGATACATTTGAACCGAGGGTCTTTTGGAGATAGCCTCTTTGTCTCCATGAGATACTGGTAAGGTCTGTGTATACTCTACCCTCCCCAGTCCCCACTTTATGGTATCTCACTGGGTATGTTATTATAGTAGTAATGCATTATTAGAATATTTTCCAGTATTTGGTTGCCTTATATTTTAAAAATGTTCTCCAAGAAAATAACCACATCAATCACACCTCGATCCTAAACTAGTTTATGTCAAATGGAGAAAATTTGCTCATGTCATTTATGGATGTTGTTCATTGTTACTTTTTATATCAATTTGTAGTCATTTTCCTTTACAGTTTTCACAAATTGCACAACATATCACTTGCTTCAGCTAACACATAAACATTGTTGTAAGTTCTTAACATTGCACCATTGCCAAAATATTATTCTGATGTCCTATCACCCATGTTCTGGAGATGGAGATTAAGATACAAGTTATTTGAGACATACATTACTATCTTTATATCCAGCCAAATGTTGGAAAATGACCTACAAATAGTTTTTCAAGGTAAGATTTTACAGAACATTTTCGTCATACTAAATGCACCTTGAATGTACAAGTTTTCTGTATGTCATACGATTCCTTACTGTCAATTATGCAAGATTGCTTTGCTGCGTGTCCATGATAATATATTACGGAAGAACTTTTTAATCATACTAATGTACCTTGAATATCTAAGTATTCTGTGTGTTATACAATTTCTTACTGTCAATTATGCAAGATTGCTTTGCTGCATGTCCATAATAATATTATGGAAGAACTGAGTATCAAATTATTGCTAATATCTATGCATCTCCAGATCTCTGCCTGATCTAGAGTTGGTGGAGTGGACCTCTTTAATGTCAGTTTTAAGGTGGAATTTCAAGCCAAATATGGACAGGGCAATGAGTTCCACGGAGAATGGCCATATTGCTCTGGTAATCAGAGTTGCAGTGCATGCTATTGTCCTATCTCATTTAGCGCTATTTGTTTGCTTATTGAAATTTCAGCCTATTCTTTCATGGATGTCTTCTTATCATCTCTGTCTAACAAATATCAGGCTAATGGTTCTGAACTGGCTTTCTTGTCTCTATTAGCTAGTGAAAATGATTTCAGGTATATGATCAGTTAGTGCTACTTTTCCCTCAAATGAATAGCTTACTCATGAGCATCATAGATTGTTCAGAATTACTGATTCGACAATACAATTTCCAGAATCCCAGAATCTTTGCCGTCTCTTCATGATGAAGTGCTTGCAGCTGCAGCAGATGCTGCCATGAAATTCTCCACTCAGAAGAAGAAACAGGTCTAGTTAATAAAGATGTTTCCTTGTGGTCTATGTTTTGTAGTGGCTGAATTCTTATAGATGTTGCTGCAGGGTGGTGGCCAAAATATTTTAGGCACTCTAGTTAAAGGATTTAAAGCGGGAAAAATGAATCATAATATTGATCTCAGTCAGATGTCGAACCCAAACTTTAACCATCTGGAAGGTGTTTTTATGAAGAAGCCACTCCACCCAGAACCATCCCCAACTAAGGAAGTTGTAGAAGTGGAGCTCGATATAGGTAATATCCCTTCATATGTTACATTCCTACTTCATGAGTGACTTTCTTTTGTGTTCGTATATATTGGTTTATTTAGCATTTCCTTAGTTGATGTGCCCCTAATTGAAGTTTTACTTTTGGCAGATGATATTGAAATTGATGAACCTGTTCCTGTGGCTTCTACTTCGTCTCATAACACACAAAATATTAAAAGAGGTAATTTACATCAAATCGATCATCTGCACTTTCAGATCCATAATATAATGAATATTTTCCCTGTATATATTGCAGGAACTGAAAGAGAAAAGTTGCTTGATTCTGAGGGTGATGATGCCAAGCCCAGACTTCGGACACGTGAAGAAATCATAGCAAAATATAGAAAAGCTGGGGTAGTCATATTTGTTGATTTTACGACTTTTCATTCTAAATTAAGTGTCCTTGATATATTCAATTATCTTTGTCTTCCAGGATGCATCATCAGCAGCTGGACAAGCAAGAGACAAGCTTCTAGAACGCCAAGAAAAACTTGAGGTAGGTTAATTAGTTTAAAATGGTGAAGATGTGCATGTAACATGAAAATACATGAAAGAAATCCGTCCTTTTAACCAAAAAGAATTCATACTATATTAAGCTAAAATCATTCGAGAATTCTTAAAGAGTAGAGGAAGTGGGAATAGATGGGCAGAGAAAAAATTGAATAGGAAGGCTGCTCTATTCAGAATCCAATGATAAATACTTTTAACAACTCATTCTTCTGTTTGCACTGCAACTTGCTCCCTGGTCCTTGTCTGGTTCTGCATTGTGTTCTCTTCGAGGAATGCTCAACTTTTCGTTATACTGTATCCAGTCCTGTTGTGTCAATCCTTTGCTTATTGTTATTAATTGATAACATGTATAAGTCAAGGATTTCTGTTCTTCTTGGCATCTGTTATTTTGTCTCCTCTTCACCGTATACTGTAAATGATGGGAATCCTATCGAGAAAGAAGAGGCATAAGCATCGCCTCTCACCTTTGCTTATTGTGGTTAATTGAAAATACTCATAGTCTATATATAATACTTTTGCAGAGAATTAGCCAAAGAACTGAAGAACTACGCAGTGGGGCTGAAGACTTCGCATCATTGGCAAATGAGCTTGTCAAGGTAATGGAAAATCGCAATCGAAAATGGTGGCAGATATGACGATAGGCTTTGGGTTCTAAACCACCTTCCCGCTATAAAAGAAAATTCATCATTTTTGCACCTAAGAAATTGTCAGTGTTTGAGATATATCCTGTACAGATGGGTATGACTTTTCAAAACTTGGGGTTAAAGCGATTGAGGAGAGTGAAGCTTAGGCTATTTGTGAAAAGCTTCGGTGGTTTATTGTTCGTGAAGGAATAATCTTATCATTTTTTTTGTTCATTTCCGGTCTCTTTTGCTTGTCCGCAAAGGAAATTATGTAACAAATGACATATTTATTGTTTGTGAAGTGAGTAAAGCCTTTCTAAACAGATATAAAAAAATAAGACTAGGAATTGTAATGTGTAACGTTTATAAGATCTTTTGAGATACTGAGTAATTGGTTATCTCCGATGAAACAGTTTCCTTTTCAAAACTCGACCTCAGCTTCTTTCTTAAACTGTCGATTCGTTTGAATATAACAGCGGAATCACCTTTACAATGTCCAGACCGTTCTCTTAACACTACTACAAGAAGCAGATGTTCATCTACAGTTGGTTATGGCTCTTGCCCAGAGACTTGGTAGAAAATAACTCGAAATACAACAAAAAAAGAAGAAAAATAACACCTGGAACTGGCATGCAAATTGCACTGATATACCATTAACTACTGTGACTAAGGGGTTTTGATCATGTCTCCATGTGCATTTCAAAGATGAGATGAAAGGGATAATGTATGTTAGGCTTGTGTCTAAATCCAGGGCGTCTAATGACTATTACACACATCATTATTTTTTCAAGCTACAACTAAATACTGTTTGCATAGTAGGAGAAAGTGTGTACACGAAATCAAATGTCACAAAGATTTGAAGAAGGAAAAACCTTCGATAGTGTCATTTTTATCGATACCATATGAGCAGTACCTAGAATGTTTCTGCCAAGAACATTTGCAGCGAAACTTTTCATTGCATGTATGTCTATCACTACTGTAAGAAGGCGACATAAGAGTCTAAATTAATGTGGAACCATTCATCTCGTCACATCTACGACCAGGAAGATGCACCAAGGCCATCCACTACACGCGAGTTGGTAATCCTTCTGGCGACTAGATCTTTCAGTTCAAGTTCACCAGGAAACCTATTCTCTTTCAGTTTAGAGAAAACCTGTCATACAAATTAAAACTAAACGGTAAGACGAGGCTCAAGAATGTACACCAAGCTGCTTGCTATGAATTGAATAAAGAAATCCAGTACACAGCAAGTGTTGCTGAGAAGGAACGCAAGCAACATACTGAATTTTTTCCTGTTAACTAGATACACAGATGAATCCAAAACTCAGGTTACTCAAAAGACAAGAAATGTAAATGGACCCGATCTTGATTCACATTCTCAAGTCTTATAAGTTGACATATCTACGCAATCAATAAAAACTTCGTATCACATGTGACAGGGGCTATAAAGGTCTCTGTGAATCATGGTACTTCAAAAGTTAGCTACACTTGAAACTTCTCCGTATAAAGGCACTGCTCCAAGATGATTCTCACCAAATTTAAAAAAAACATTTTATATGTATGCAGAGGGAGTAGAAGTATAACATGCCAACGACATCCTCAGTCCAAAATTGAACCACAATTTGCCTCCAGGCAATTTTTCTCTCTGTGAGCAGGTGAAAGAGAGATGAGAGGTGTTCAGAGAGTTAAAGGTTAATTTTTTATATTCATAATTTCATAGCAGATGAGTCAGAGTAATGTTCGACTTCAATTTCTTTCCTGAAAAGAGCAAAGAAGTTAACATAGTAAAGATCAACACAACCCATCTGATAGTGGATGCCTGATTGTGCATCACAGATATCTCAAATGATCAGTCTCTTTAGATGGATATCTATCTAGTCTCTCTAAGGAAAGACGGTTTCCAGAATTTTCTTCTCATAAATGAGATTGTTTTAGACACAAAAAAGGCACAGAATGATAATCATTTCCCAAAGTTTTTAACCTCAAGGAAAAGATTTTTTTTTTTTAAAAAAAGATAAGCATAGAAAGATTAGAAAAATACATACCAGTTCACCATTACAATACACTTCAAAAGCACCAGAATTTTGCAGCATGGACTGAAAGAAATTTCCCAGGAGCCAAGTGGTTGCCATAGTCCCAAATCTGTTTGCACGCAACTGATAAAACCATGGAGGTGGTACAGCATATCCCAACCTAGGAAATATTTGTTCACCAGCCATTACAAGGCCAATGACACCAAATTGGAATACAGGTACTACTTTGCCCAACAAACGTTTTGGAAGTGGAGGAGGATAGTTAGCAAGGACAACATGGATACCAGGAAACTGATTATCCAACATATTTTTCATTGTCACAGCCGTTCCTCTGCCAAGAAACATGAAACTTAAATGCAGTTTGATATGGTAAGACTGCAGTGCAAACAGTTGTACAGACTAGATAACCAATAGAACGAAGTAATGGAAAGGTAAACAAAAATCAGTTCTCAATATAACACTGCTGTGCATATCTTTTCTTAACTATACAAAGGAACCACATCCATGATTAAAATCTTTACCCACCAAACATACCAAGCATGCACTTCTATGGATCCTGTATATTGGCATATGTGGGAAAGGTTTTTGCATCTGAACAGGCATTCAACAAATCACACAAAAGGAAGTTGTACAACATTTTCTCTACAAATCAAGTGAGAAGGTTATTGGCCATTCTAAGAGATTTAAACAGTAAGAGTTCCCAACATTCTCCTTTAGTATTGGGACCTCTTTTCCATCGTGCAACTAAGAATCTTACACCACTTAGAATGATATTAAGCACCCAATCAGATGAATTCAAATCATGTTGGAGAGCCAAGAAATTATGTTCCTCAGCCCTCAAAATTCTTGGCAGTATCATATATTACTCGTTAATACAGATGATTGATACAGCCAACCTATCTAGTTTGGGACTGAAGCCCAGTTGATTAATTAAAACAACCCTACTTTAAACAACATTTCATGACAAAGTTACCATACAAGTTCAATAGCTAATTCAAAATCTAAACACTAGAAAGAACGACATAGTCCCTTTGTCCCAATTTATATTACACACTTCCGTCTTTTATCAGCTCCCAAAAGAATAACACATTTTTATATTTTGTAACAGTTTAACTTAAAAATACCCATTTGCCAGATTTTTACACCAACATGTATAATTTATTTTAGGCCACAATTTTCAAAAGTCTTTCTTTTAGACTATAAGGCATGCCCAGTCGAATTACCCTCATATAAATTGGGAAGGAGGGAATAGTAACATAGAAGCGAAGGTAAAACAATATACTTAGTCTAAAAATTTCCATTAATGAAGCAAAATCCATATAATGATACAATAATAGAAAGAAACAAAACCTGTAAGAACAAGAAGAGCAGAAATCAATGCTGACGGTATTACCAATACCAACTGCACCAATACCACCAGTTTTCTGCAAGTCAAACTCCAAGAACCATATAAAAAAGATACCCTTTTATTGAAAATACATAAAGAAGGTAAGAAGCATTGAGCGAGGCTCACTACCTGAGTAGGGAATTCAAGAGTCTGAGGTTGTTGGATCACAAGGGGCGGCGGCTGGTGGTGATCGGAAGTGGGTTTTTGAGGGGGAGGAGTAAATAGGTGGAAGAGATCGGAGATGAACAAGAAAATGGGTAAACCCACCAGAAGAAGCTGAGTTCGATCCATTATCGCCAAATTCACACACAGAGAGGGGCGGGGGAAACTGGGGAATTCTTCCTTTGAGAGGAGGGTAAGGCTGTCAAAATCAAATTCAATATTTAATTCATCTCATCGGTTTGAGTTTGGATGAGTCATTGATAAGCTCCGAAAATACCAAACCCATTGATATATTATTATTGAATTAACGATTTTTTAATGATTTAAAAAAAATTATTGAATTATTTGTTTGGTTTTTATTTTTAATATTAGGTTATGTATGTAGAAGTAGAGATGTTGTTTTCTAAGGATCCTCGTCTTAAAATTCATAAACAGAATAAACTAGATACAATAAAAAGTACATGCACATATGTAAATGCGATAGAATTAACACACATACGACAAATGTAAAACACGCTTACTTCTTCTACCTTACTATACCTCCACCTAACCCTACCAACCAATTAGTTTGCTATATTTTATCCCTTCATAAATATTATAAATCATGTATTTGCCTGGTTTCTAATGTATAGCCTTTTTGTTGGAAAGTAAATTAGAATATGAGGTGAAATATTGCATGTTATTAAGTTTAGGTGGTCAATTGATTTGTTTGTTTTATGTATCTCATCGTATTGCGTCAAATTGTTAGAGAAGTCATATATTTATATTTTGTGTATTTTCTTATTGGGTAAATCGAAAATCGAACCATTAAGGATAAAAAATCGATAAATCAGAAACCGCTAAAAAAATATCTTACTAGTTTAGCATATTTAAAAATCAAATTCGATAAACCGAATCGATAATACATAAAATCGAACCAAACCAATCAATGCACACCCTTAATCATTAATTAATTTATTTATTAATATAGCTTATTTTTATTTACTAAAAATTTAAGTTAATATATCTTTTATGTTATACATAAATAATTATAATAAAAAAATATATAATTTTATTAAATATTAAAATATTATAAAAAATAATAATTAAAATTTAGTAAAAATTGAATTGAATTAGATCTCATTGTGACGGGTATAAATTTAACTTAATCTCCTCAATTACTATTCCTAGACGAAAGTAATATTATTCAGAGCAAATAACAAAAATGTCCTTTTTATATTTGATGCTAGCTTAAAAATTGTACCTCGAGTAGGGATTAATAAATTTGGTCCTTTTAAGTTTGTTAAAAATAAACATTTTTAATATTGTCAAATATTTAATGAACTTTGTTTGTTAGATTTGAGAGCGTTAGCATTATTAGCAAGATAACCCATGTAACTTGTGAGCCCATTGACGGTTAGCTCATTAGGCTTTCATGTTTTGGCTATATATAGATCCCCTCCCATAACTTAGTATTGTATTATATCTTTCATTAGTCTCTTAGCTATTTTCACTCTTTCTTGTTCTTGTATAATAAACTCTTGTTCTATTATCATGGTATCAGGAGCTAGTTAAATCGATCCACCCCTATTTGTATCAACCACTATTTTGATCCACTGTTTATAGGGTTTTGCTCTACTGTTCACCTAGTTCGTAGGGTCGTTTTGATGTTCGTTGGGTTCTTGGTTTGCTGATTCGTAAGGTATTTGTTGATTGTTGTTTTGGGGTTGCATATCTTGTTGTATTCGCTTTGCTGCTATCAATATGGCTGGAAAAGATGATTCTCTCCAGTCCATTAACACCCAATTAAATGGAAAAAAATATGTATATTGGAGTTATGTCATGAAGAATTTTCTTCGTGGCAAGAATATGTGGGGGTACGTTACAGGTCTTAAATCCAAACCTAAGGATGAGAAGGCTGAGGATTTTGAATCTGTGATGGATTCGTGGGAAACTACTAACTCCAAGGTTATCACTTGGATTAACAACTCTGTAACTCAGTCAATTGGTATGCAATTGGCTAAATATGACACAACTGAAGAAATCTAGGATCATTTGGAGAGACTGTACAATTAGTCTAATTTTGCAAAGCAGTACCAGTTAGAGTATGATATTCGTGCCCTTCAACAGAATGCTATGAGCATTCAAGATTTCTATGCTACTATGTCTGATTTGTGGGATCAGTTGGCCCTCACTAAATCTGCAGAATTGGAAAGTTTTGTACCTTACATTGCTAGGAAGGAAGAACAACGTCTAGTTCAATTTTTTATGGCGTTGCGTTCTGATTTTGAAGGATTACGTGGAACAATCCTTCACTGAAATCCCCTCCCCTTAGTTGATTCTGTTGTACATGAATTGATTGCAGAAGAGACTTGTATCAAATCTCAACTGGATAAAGGGCCGAAAGCATCTACTGATCCTGATGTGTTTGCTGTTTCACCTGATCAGTCTAAACCACAACGCTCTCAGTCTTCCAATCAATCGCGACAATCTCCTAAAGTTGCATTTGATGAGTGTGCATTCTGTAAGCAGAAATATCATTGGAAGGCCCATTGTCCTTTGTTGCTTAACAAAGCTAAGTCTGGACAACAACAAAAGTATGGCCAGCCACATTCCTTTGGTACTCCTCCACGTCCTCCACAGTTCGATGTTGCCCCATCAATAGATGCCGAGTCTGTTAGCACTGTGTCTTCTTCGACATTAGATCCCTAGGTGTTTGAACAATTCAGATAGTTTTTTTTGCCTCCAATCCAACTGCTCTGTTAGCATCCAACACAGGTCCAGCTTCCTCTGGTACCTCAGGTATTCCCTTATCCTTGTGGATTCTGGTGCGACTCATCATATATCATATTGTTTGTCGTCGTTTGGTTCCTTCTCACCTGTTTCACCACTTTCTGTTATGTCTGGCAGTGCTACATCTATGCCAATCGAGGGTGTTGGTTCTGTTACTACCCCTCACATTGCTCTGTCTAATGTTTATTATATTTTGAAACTTGCTTTGAATCTGGCTTCGGTCAGTCAGTTGTGTAGGACTGGTCATTGGGTATTCTTTTCTGATTCTGCTTATGTTGTATAGGACCAACACACTTAGAAGGTGATTGGGATTGGCCGTAGGTTGGCAGAGCTTTATGTCCTGGAGAGTCTCAAAGTGTCTGCTGTTGCTGCTTCTAGCATTGATTTGTCTTCTTTTTGTTTAAGTCCTTTGTCTTTGCAGTTTTATCTTTGGCATTCCCGCTTGGGACATGTATCAGTGTCACGTTTACGCTTTTTGGCGTCTACTGGTGCTTTAGGTCATTTGAACATATGTGATATTTCTGATTGAAGTGGCTGTAAACTGCCAAAATTTTCTGCCTTACCGTTTAATAAAAGTGTGTCTTATTTAGTTGCTCCTTTTGATATTATTCATTATGATGTATGGGGTCCATCACCAGTATCCACTAAGGGTGGTTCGACTTATTATATTTCGTTCATCGATGACTATACTCGGTATACCTAGGTTTATCTTATGAAGCGCAAGTCTGATTTCTTTGGCATTTACAACAACTTTAGAGCCCTTGTTAAAATACAACATTCAGCTGTGATAAAATGTTTCAGATCTGACTTAGAGGGTGAATATACCTCTAATGATTTCACTCAGTTACTTGCCGCTGATGGTACCATACACCAGTTCTTTTGTACAGATACTCCTGAGCAAAATAGTGTTGCCGAAAGGAAACGCCGTCACATTGTTGAGACAACACGCTCCTTATTATTATCTGCAGAGGTTCCTAGTCATTTTTGGGAAGAAGCAGTTCTAATTGTTGTATATGTGATCAATCGTTTCCCGACTGCATTGACTTCAGGGATGTCTCCGTTTCAGAAATTATATGGTCACTTGCCGGATTACTCTGCATTACGAGTCTTTCGGTGTACTTATTTTGTTCTTCGTCCTCATGTTGAACGAAACAAGTTGGAGCCAAAATCGGCTATCTGTGTTTTTTTTGGGGTATGGTG
Organism: Solanum rostratum; assembly: GCA_029948455.1. Classification (NCBI taxonomy): domain Eukaryota; kingdom Viridiplantae; phylum Streptophyta; class Magnoliopsida; order Solanales; family Solanaceae; genus Solanum; species Solanum rostratum. Next base: position 64,325,778 of record CM057048.1, read on the forward strand.
TTGGACAGAAAGGTTATCGTTGCTATGATTCTGTAAGTCAGAAATTATATGTCTCACGACATTTTACCTTCTTGGAACATATTCCTTTCTATTCAATTCCAGCTAAATCCCATGATGTAACAAAATCAGATCTTCGGCACATTGACCCATTTGGTATTGACATAGAGGATCCAGTTTTGGATCCATCCGTGCCACCTGACAGTACTCCAGCCTCGTCTGTGCCTGAGTATGATCCTTTGCATGTTGAGAATGGAGATCCACCGCCTCTGAGGAGGTCTACTCGTCAGAGTAAGTCTAACAAACTACCTGATTTTGCTTATTCTGCTTATTCACCTCCATTTGCTTCCTTTATTGCAAACATACACCAGCTGTCTGAACTTGAGTCATATAGAGAGGTTGTGTCTGATTCTCTTTGGCAGAATGCTATGGTTGAGGAACTCACTACTCTTTATCAGACACACACATGAGATTTGGTTACCCTCCCACCTGGTAAACATACGATTGGTTATCGATGGGTGTATAAGATAAAAACAAAGTCTGATGGGTCTATTGAGAGATATAAGGCTAGACTTGTGGAAAAGGGGTACTCACAAAAATATGGTATGGACTATGAGGAGACTTTTGCCCCGGTGGCAAAGATGATGACTTTTCGCACTATGATTGCAGTTGCGTCCATTCGACAGTGGAAGATCTTTCAAATGGATGTCAAGAATGCATTTCTGAATGGTGATCTCCATGAGAAAGTGTATATGACTCCTCCACCGGGTATTGACCACCAACCGGGTGAAGTTTGTCAGCTTCGAAAAGCTATATATGGTCTCAAGCAAGCCCCTCGTGCTTGGTTTGAGAAATTCTCCATTGTGATTACTTCTCTTGGTTTTGTCCCGAGTAACCATGATTCAACGTTGTTTGTTCGATGTACGAGTGCAGGGCGAATTATTTTGTCCTTATATGTGGATGATATGGTTATAACAGGTGACAATCATGATGGTATTGAGTCATTGAAATGTGATTTGACTCATCGGTTTTCCATGAAGGACTTGGGCTTGCTACGTTACTTTTTGGGTATTGAGGTAGCTTAGTCGAAGAAAGGGTATCTTCTTTCTCAGACTAAGTATATATCTGACTTGTTCAAACGGGCGCGGCTTTCTGACAAGCAGATACTCCACTTGAAACCAATGCATGGTACTCTCCTAGTGATGGTATTCTGTTATCAGATCCGAGTCTTTATCAGACTGTTGCAGGAAGCTTGGTGTACCTTACTGTTATTCGCCCGGATATAACTCATGCAGTTCATGTTGTTAGCCAGTCCGTTACTGCTCCTACTTCAGTTCACTGGGGAGCTGTACTTCGTATTTTGAGATATCTTCGTGGCACTCAGTTTTAGAACCTCTTGTTTCCCTCGACATCATCTCTCGAGTTGCGAGCCTATAGTGATGCTGATTGGGATAGCGATCGCAATGATCGTAAATCCACCACTAGTTTTTGTGTGTTTCTTGGAGACTCTTTAATATCATGGAAGGGTAAGAAACAAGATATTGTCTCTAGATCTTTCACGGAGGCTGAGTATCGTGTTATGGCAGTGACTACAACTGAGATTGTTTGGTTACGTTGGCTTTTTGCAGATATGGGGGTTCACATCTCTCTTCCTACTCCCCTACATTGTGATAACAAGAGTGGCGATGCAAATTGCAAAGAACTTTGTCTTCCATGAGTGGACGAAACATATTGAGATTGATTGTCACTTCACCCGTCATTATCTCCAGCTCGGGACCATATCACTTCCTTTTGTTCCATCGACTTTGTAGATTGCTGATCTTTTTATGAAGGCTCAGTCGGCGTCTCAATTTCGATTTTTGTGTGACAAACTCTCAATGCTTATTACTGTCGCATTATGAGTTTGAGGGGGAATGTTAGCATTGTTAGCATGATAACCCATGTAACTTGTGAGCCCATTGACTGTTAGCCCATTAGGCTTTCATGTTTTGGCTATATATAGACCCCCTCCCATAACTTAGTATTGTATTTTATCTTTCATTAGCCTCTTAGCTATTTTCTTTCTTTCTTGTTCTTGTATAATAAACTCTTGTTCTATTATCAAAGAGGACTTATAAAACAAAGAAATTAGCGAAATTCATATTTAGAGATATAATATTTGTGATTTTGTTGGTTTTTTTAATTTATTTCTATAGTCTAGTGCAATTTTATGGAAATAATTGTAAGAGAAACGAGCATTGGCGGATTCCCATATTTTAGTTTTAGTTCTGTAGAAACCTTCATTTCCATATTTTAGTTTTAGTTGGTTTTCATTTTCCTTTTTCTAAATGAGGATTTATGAAGTATATTATACCAAGAATTAAAGATAAATTAAAGCTATGATTCCTAGATATCAAAATTGAAATAAATAATTCACTATCAACTCAGTCAAGTGTGTTCATATTGATGAATCTATAATCTTCTAAAGTCTGTCGGTCCAATTAGAAGAATTTTACCCAAAGACCGTGTCGTTTTAATCTACTCATCATCATATATCTCAGGTTAGCTGTCCTATCGCTAACTCAAGCTGTTAGATAGGGGTTGGATATCCCTAAATTTCTGTTCTTAACTTTTTATGTCAAGCTAATCAAAATACGGACGAGATGTTAATATTTGTAATTATTACGAAAATATATTAATGCATGAAGAATCTATCCCTATTCTAAGTTTCATGAGTCTATTCTCCGCTCTGTCTTTGCTGCATTTGAGTCTTCATTTTTAATTGAAATTAAACAAAATCAATTATAATTGAATTTATTTTTTAATACTAAATCGAGTCAAATGAAAATCAGTCACATTTTTCTTTCCATTTATGTCAAATTTTTGACTCACGTGATTTGTCAATTTTCTTTATACACCCCTAGCAACTGGAAAAACTATTTTTTGTATCCCTGACTTCCTTAATAACTGAAAAAACTATTAAGCCTACAAGAATCATGGTTCAACGAGTACAGTTCGACTTTGATAGAGTAGTCTTATGTCACGAATTTAGATTTCAACTAAGACTTTCATACTGCACCTGATAACTTACTCACGAATCTTTTACAATCTTGTAAGGTCAAGTAAGCCTATCCGACTATATCGCTAAGAGAATGTTAGATTGACGAAGACAAGAGAGTTTTTTTTTTAAGAGAGGACTTGTTAACACTTGGAAGATTGCTTACACTTTCTCGGTTGATGACTACAAATAGATGGCCCCTCTATTTATACTACTCTCTAGGGGTTAAAGTGTAAATAATATTTATTCTTCAAGTTCCTCAATATTTACACATAAGTCCCCATTTCTAGAAGTTTGTACCTATCTAGATTTTTCTAAGTCTTGACTACATTATTCTAGAGTCTTCTAAGGAGCTTCAAGTGCTATCCACAATGTTCAAGAGTCTTCCAGAAACCTCTCCAAGACTCTAGTTTCTACTCCTTGACTCTAGATTCTTCCTTCTTCTTGATGGTCAAGTGGCGGGTCGTGACATTCTCCCCCACCTGATGTTGCGACGTCCTTGATGCACTACTATTGTAGGAACTTCCAGACTCTGTCTTTGAACTGCCACATGCCTTCAATCCGTTCCCATGTGGCCTTTCTCAAAGATTGTCCCTTCTAGTGCAAGAGGAACATTGTTGCGGTTGGTTATCCTTGTTTCTGCTTGGCCTCTGACGATGATTTTTCCTTCTAGTGGGCGTGAAACATGACAATGACTTTTCATTCTTGATCGGCATCACAAGCTGCAAGGTCGATATCTAGGCTTGTCCGTCCATCTTTGGTACCTTGACTAGAGGCACGGTGCAAGACCCATCTCGCTCCATGACCAAGAGTAGTTAGAGATAGGGGTCGATCACCGTGTAGCACCTTTGAAAAAACTCCTAGTGGAGCAACTATGAAGTTGGTCTTACCATGCCACTTGGCAAACTTAATGTCTACTCCATGAGTAACTCCGCACGGAAGAGTCATTGGTGCGTTGACCATCCTAAGGCGAGCGTCACTTGAACTATAATTCAACCCCAACTTTATCGCTGCAGACTTGGTCATGATATTAGCCTTTGCACCTGTGTCCACCATTGCATGAATGGGTCGTCCATTGATCAGATGTCCATGCATTGTGCACTAAATTTTTTTGGCTTCTCTAGTTGCTTTGCGATAACTCTGCATAGTCCAATCACTCCTAATTGCGTTGTGTCAAACCGTGTCCTGAGTCTTGTACATCCTTCTCCTTCGATTCTTGCAATATCGCACCAAGGTTCTTTAGTTCAAGGCATCTATTATAACTACGCAACCCACCGCATATGTAACATTTATACCCTTTTTTGAGTTGTATATTTCTCTCTCCTTTGCTTTGTCAACTGGACTTCTTCTCATAAGATTTATAGGTGTCATAATTTGTAATGATCCGTTAGGTTATTTTATAGCCTTTCCCTATCTCAACTCCTTTCGTTTCCACCATAGTATGACCATCTCTATAAGGTACAAGAATGTCGTATTGGTCTTGGTCTTATCATTCTTCACTTTGCTGCACTTGAAGTAGTTCTCCAAGTGCCAAAGGAAGTTCTCTACCTCCTGCGCATCACGAGCACCCTTGAACACAGGGGGCTTGGGCGCCTCAATCTTGTCCTTCTTATCTCCACTGGACGTAGCACATCTTTCGTCCTTCATACCTTCCTCAAACGCCTTCATCTTGGCCCTCATAGTCTCAATCACGCTTAACACCTCCATGAGTCAATACTCTAAGGAAGTGATTGTCTACTTCATCTCAAACTACACATCCTGACGCCTTTCCAACTCCTTCCATATGTTGTCATTGTGTTCAAGGGTGAATTCCTCCAAAGTCTTGAATTTGCCATCGAACTGATTCAAGTGCTTGCCCAAAATCTCCACAACTTGCGAAGCAATATCCACTCTTGCAATCCACTCAATTTCGAGCGTGACCTCCACAGGCTCCTCACCTCGTTCTTCGTCGCTCATTTTAGTATCCGAGAGTGAGTGAGATGTTAGGGCCTTGCTTAGGCAGGTTCGAACGACACTTCCTCATTCCTCTTAGAGTTCTTCTTTCCCATTTGTTGCTTCTTGCAAGCATGCGTTAGTGGCGATGATATCTCCCCCACTTGTCATTTTCCCTTAGTAGCAACCTTGCCCTGATGCCACATTGTCATGTACTTAGATTTCGACTAACACTTTCATGTCGTACTTGATAATTTACTCGCGAATCTTTCACAATCTTGTAAGCCTATCCGACTAGATCGCTAAAGGAGCGCTAGATTGAAGAAGACAAGAGAGATTTTTAAGAGAAGACTTATTAACACTTGGAAGATTGCTTACTTTCTTGGTTGATGACGACAAATAGATGGCTCCTCTATTTATACTACTCCCTAGGAACTAAAGTGCAAATAATATCTACTTTTCGAGTCCCTCAATATTTACACATAAGTCCCTATTTCTACAAGTCTGTACCTGTCTAGATTTTTCTAAGTCTTAACTACATTATTCTAGAGTCTTCTAAGGAGCTTCAAGTGCTATCCACAATATTCTAGAGTCTTTCGGAAACTTCTCCTTGACTCCATATTCTTCCGCCGTCTTAATGGTCAAGTGGTTGGTCGTGACACTAAGTCCAAAAGTATAAAAAAAACCTTATGATGAGCCTCACTAATACATAATCATCATTGGTTGAGTCGTAACCAAATCCATAAAAGGTTCCATGTCACTTGGAGAATTGGGAAGTCAAACCAATTAGAAAAGCTCACTGGACGGCAATGGAGGATCTAACCTAACTTAAGGAGGTTCATCACCCTCTCTGTTTCTAAAAGAATGACCTCATTTTTTTTTAGTCCGTTTCAAAAGAATGACCCTTTTCTTTTTTACAACATTTTAATTTCAATTTTTCATGTGGCATGTTTAAAGTCACAAGATTAAAGGACATTTTGGTACATTTGACATAACTTTAATTTAGAATCATAAAATTGAAAAGTCTTCCTTATTTTCATAATTAAACTCCGTGTCAACTCAAATCATGTCATTCTTTTTAAACGGATGGACTACTATTTATACATGATTAAAATTATTTTTTAGGTATATAGTATAGATGTTGAACCCCCTTTGATTAGTTAATGTATTTACTTCTTCAAATTTTTAATCTCCTTAGTGAAAATTCTGGATCTATCACTGTGTGCAAGGGGTCAAGACCCATGCGAATAAACAATTATAGATGAGCAACGAATGGTGACATGAATAGAACTCTTCCTTTCCTTATAGCTATATAGTTAGGTCTCCACGTGATTGTGTTGTTATTTTGTTAAAATAAAAAGAGCGAGAAGTTGTCATGCCTTGAGCTTTGGCCTGGACGGACTGATGCTCCCGAGCATACCAACTCTACGTGAATAAACTTGAGACATATATAAAATAAGAATAGATTCACAAGTGAAGTGCTTAAAAACATATCACATTCATCAACACTTTCTTTTAAGTATAAAACATAAAAATCCAAACACTGTTCAATTGGAACAAATTGCAGTTCAAGTGTCTAAATGAAATTTGCTGCAAGTTTAAGAGATTATTGATATATTAAGCGTTTAATTATTTGAGAGTATAAATGATTTTAGCGCTGCCAAAACTAAATTAAGCTCCAATTTAAATATAAAAATTAGTCAAATTGAATTTTTCGGTAGACAAAAAATTGCTAAAAGGAGGTTCCTCAAATATTTCTTATTGAAAGAACCCTAGTGGTTGATTTTACTTGTTAGAAATTATTTAAATAAGAGTCTTCCATAAGTTCCAAGTTGGACATGGAAGCCGTCTTTGTCTAATTCATCAGAAACTTTCTTGTAAACCACATTAAGTACTCCCTTCATCCATTTTTACTTGTCGCTTATTTACTTAGCACTGAAATTAACAAGTAGTAAATGATAAGAGTAATTTTATCAAGTCACTCTTTAAATATAATAAATACAATGTCTTGAAAAAGGTAATAAAAAGATCACTAATATTAATGATAAGGACAAATTAGAAACTAAATGTAAAATTATCTCTTGATTTCAGAAACTAGACAAATATTATTGGACATCTCAAAATAATATAGTGAACAAGTAAAAATGAACGAAAGGGGTATTTACTATTTCAATAATGAATTTTCCTAAGGAAATCTTAGTGGAAATTCTGTCAAGGCTTCCCGCTAAGTCTCTCCGTCGTTTCAAGTGTGTATCCAACTTGTTTAATAGGATAGTTTCAAATATATGGAATAAACTAATAAGTTTATGACAAATATAACCATATTTTATCTACATAAAAAAAAAGCAAAAAATTATAGAAAATATATGATGACGATACAATATAGCTTCCCAAAAGTCATAGAAAGTATATACTGACTATATAATATAGATTGTTTATACATAAGTTATACACTGAATATATACTATGATACACTCTATACATAAAATATACATTGAACATACATGACTATTCACTGAATGACCATTTTTTTTGGTAATTCAATCAAACGAATGGCCAATTGATGTAATTATCCTTGTTTGTTTAATATGTGATCACCGATTCCAGATAATTCTAGGTTGTACGTGGGCTCAGATTATTCTTTGGAATCCTACTATCGATGAGTTAAGACGGTTTCCTGTTCAAGTCATGAGGAAATAGAGTTCCATTATGGGTTTTGTTATGACTCGTTCAATGACGATTATGAGTTGTGAGGATCATTATAACATTACGGAAATAGAGTCTGAATTATACTCTTTGAAAACAGATTCTTGGATGCTTATTGATCAACCATTCCCTTACATTACCTATCATGATCTTCGATATGCAACTTATTTTGTGGTTGATTCCATTGTACTTGTTTGAAAATGGTGAAATTTTGTTCAAGACATACTATACCAGAAGAGAGAAACACAACATATTTGTTTAGAAGAAAGATGTGGAATTATTCAAGCCAATTCTTGGTGTTGGAATGGAAACTGTTTATATGTATACCGATACCCTGATTTCTCCACATCGATATATCTGTAGGATAGTGAAGAATGATAACAAGCTTGTGGTGTGTGAAAGGGTGTTAATGAGTTAGTTAAGAAGTTGTTGAGTTAGTTAGTAAGTTGTTGAGTTAGTTAAGAAGCATGTGAAGTGTATGTTAGTTAGTAGCATGTGAAGTGTGTGTTGCCTATAAATAAAGGGTGATTCTCACACCCTTGATATGAACCTACAATGTAATTCATTTCTTCTCCTTCAAGCTAATATGAGCTGCTGTGATTCCTCTCTTCTTCTTCACTGTCTTTTCCTTATTCTTAGCTACTGTTAGCAACTCACTTGCAGCCTCTCAGTGTCTCCATTAATGGAGTTATCATGGTATCAGAGCGGATGATCATAAGGGACAAAGAGAAGGAAAAACCAGGCACAGTTGCTAGCTCAATTCACTGAAGTTCATCAGATCAGACATCAGAAGGAAGTTACTGATCAGAAGCAAACTTCAAAGTGTCTTTAATGGAGAATAGAACAGTTCCTGAAGTAGCAAATACTGGTTCTACCAGAGCTTCAAGCATTCCTACAATCGACCATAACCATCCATTATTTCTACAGTCTACTGATACTCCAGGGAGCTCCTTAATCTCCCTGCAGCTCACAGGATCAGAAAACTATGCCCTGTGGAGTAGATCATTTAGAATTGGATTAGTTGGTCGAAGCAAATTAGGATTTGTAGATGGAAGGTTTCCTAAGTCTCATTTTGAGCCTGAATTGTATGATCAGTGGGAAAAATGCAATGCTGTGGTGCTGTCATGGATCATGAATGCTGTGAGACCTGGGCTACTTAGTTCAGTGGTGTATGCTTCAGATGCTAGAAAGGTATGGTTGGATCTCAAGGAAAGGTTTGACACTGTGAATGGGTCAAGAGTGTTCCATCTTCATAGAGAAATCCACACTCTAAACCAAGGCACAATGACAGTTGCAGACTACTTTTCCAGATTAAGGGATCTTTGGGATGAATATGATGCTATTATGCCATGTCCTGGATGTCCATGTCCAGAGTCCAAAAGGTTTAGTGAGCACACTGAGTATCAAAGGTTACTTCAATTCCTAATGGGGCTGAATGAGTCCTATTCTCAGCCTAGAAGCCAAATTCTGATGATGAGTCCTATTCCTACTGTGAATAAGGCATATGCCTTACTGGTAGACCAAGAAAGCCAGAGAAATCTAGCTAGTTCAGCTGTATCTGGAGTTGAAGGTATTGCAATGTATAACAAATCAGGTTCTTATTTCAACAATGGGTCTGTAACAGGAAGTTCAGGTGGTGGAAATCACAAAAGTAACTCAGGCACTACAGGAGGTGGAAACTACAGAACAAGGAAGAGTATTCTACAATGTGAACACTGTGGATGCAGAGGTCACTCCAAGGAACAATGCTACAAGATTGTTGGATATCCTGCCGACTTCAAGTCCAAAAGGAAGTCTACATCATCAGGAGCCTATGCTAATCAGGTTGAACTTTCACTAAGTTCAAATCATGATCACAAGGTGAACTTGAATCAAGAGAAAAGTGAGCCTGCTTCACATCCTAGTGCATTCTTCACTCAGGAGCAGTATCAACAAATCCTGAGTCTTCTGTCTCAAACTGGAAGTGGCAATGCTGGACCTTCATCAGCTCATGTTGCTGTAGCAGATGCAGGTAGCCCTATTAGAATATGTTTAAGTAAATATGAAGGTCAGGAGTGGATAGTAGATTCAGGAGCTACTCATCATACTACCTCTAAACTGGAAGTACTAGACAAGGGCAAGGAAGTGAATAACAACACAAAGAATAGAATACATCTTCCTAATGGTGAAACTGTTGCAGTATCTCATATAGGAAATACAACTATTCTTGGGAATCATACCATCTCCAATGTATTGTACTTACCAGATTTTAAGTGCAATCTACTATCAGTATCAAAAATCACAAAGGAACTGAAGTGTGTAGTCAGCTTCTTTCCTGATTTTTGTATTTTTCAGGATCTCTTAACTGGTCAGGTGAAGGGGATTGGTAAGGATGAAATGGGACTGTACATTTTAAGAGAGGGACCAAATCAAGCTCCAAAACAGCAGGTCCATAACAGTAGAGGAGATCAAGACAAAAGCATCAAGAATGCAGCTGATTCTGCAGATACTTGGCATCAAAGACTAGGACATGCTCCTGTAGATATAATAAAGAAGCATGAATGTCTGAGTACTCTATCAAGTAAGGATCATTCTCATTGTACTGTTTGTCCACTAGCAAAGCTTACTAAGCTTCCATTTTTTGTAAGCTCTCATATATCCAAATGTCCTTTTGAACTCTTGCATTGTGACATTTGGGGCCCCTACAAAGTGCCTACACACAATGGAAAAAGGTTTTTTGTAACAATTGTTGATGATTTCAGCAGATATACTTGGGTGTTTCTTATCACTTCTAAGGCTGATACTTTGGTGGTAATGAAACAGTTCCTTACTCAAGTAAAAAATGTATTCTCCACTACTGTCAAAACACTAAGAACAGACAATGGTTGTGAGTTTTTTAGTCATGCTTTCAAAGAACTATTGTGTGATCTAGGCATTAATCATCAAAGCACATGTGTGTACACACCTCAACAGAATGGTGTGGCTGAAAGGAAACATAGAGCAATTCTGGAAGTTGCTAGGGCAATCAGGTTTCAAGCTGCTGTGCCAATCAGATATTGGGGTGAATGTGTATGTACTGCTGTGTATATACTCAATAGACTACCCTCTAAAGTGATTGGTTTCACTACACCTTATGAAAAGCTGTATAAGCACCCCCCAACACTGTCACATCTAAAGGTGTTTGGTTGTTTGTGCTATGTTTCATGTCCAAAAGTGTCTGATAAGTTTGCATCCAGAGCTATTCCAGCTGTACTTATGGGATACTCATACAGTCAGAAGGGCTATTTGGTACTTAATTTTCACACTCAGTCATTCCTAGTAAGTAGGCATGTTGTGTTCCATGAACATATATTCCCTTTTAAGTCCATGAAAGCATCTCCTAGTCCTATATTTCCAGTACTTGAGACAGTAAATCCTCCTCAAGATGTTTTACCAAACAAAACAAATCCTGTGTCAAGTCCCTCTACTAATCTTACTCCTGAATGTCCAATGTTACATTCTCCAAATACTCATACAGCTGATCATCCTGAACCTGCACCAGCATCTATCCCTGAGCTCATATCCTCCACTAATGTTCCTGTACCCTCAAGAAAATCAAGTAGGTTAAGCAGACCACCTGTATGGCTTCAAGACTTTGTTACTAAGCCAAAGACTAACACATGTTTATATCCCTTAGCTAATCATGTATCCTATGCTCATCTATCTACCTCATGCAAGCAAGCATTGCATGCATACTCAAGTATAACAGAACCCAAGTCCTTCAAAGAAGCAGCTACTGATCCAGCTTGGGTTGAAGCCATGAAACTGGAGATAGAGGCCTTAGAAAACAATCATACTTGGAGCATAGTTGACCTACCACCAAATAAGAAACCTATTGGGTGCAGGTGGATCTACAAGGTCAAGTACTTGGCCTCAGGACAGGTTGAAAGACTAAAAGCAATACTGGTGGCTAAGGGGTTCAGTCAGAAAGAAGGTCTGGACTATGGAGAAACCTTTAGTCCAGTAGCAAAGATGGTAACAGTCAGGTCTGTTGTCTCTCTTGCAGCCTCAAAGCAATGGTTTATCTATCAGATGGATGTCCACAATGCATTTCTCAATGGTGATCTCCTAGAAGATGTCTATATGGAGATACCTAGTGGGTTTGCCAGACAGGGGGAGAGTCATAAGGTCTGCAAACTACATAAGTCTCTCTATGGGCTCAAACAAGCACCAAGGCAGTGGAACTTGAAGCTGACAGAAGCTCTAATCCAAATGGGGTTCAAACAAAGTCATCATGACTACTCATTGTTCACAAATGTAGTTGGAGGTGACATTGTGGTAGTACTGATTTATGTTGATGATCTGCTAATAACAGGAAGCAATCACCAGTTGTTATGTGACACAAGACAACAAATACAAAAGAAATTCAAGATGAAGGATCTGGGAGAACTGAAATTTTTCCTAGGAATTGAGTTCTTAAGATCAAAGAAGGGAATAGTAATGTCACAAAGGAAATATGCATTAGAGCTGATTTCAGAATCTGGTCTAGGGGGAGCCAAACCTGCATACACACCACTTGAAATGAATAGGAGACTCACATCAGTCAAGTATGATGAAATGATCAAGGCAACTGAAGATGACAAGGTACTAGTGGATCCTACAACATATCAAAGACTGGTTGGGAGACTATTGTATCTTACTATGACAAGACCTGATATTGCATTCTCTGTACAAGTTCTCAGCCAGTTCATGCACTGTCCCAAGCAGTCACACATGGAAGCAGCACTGAGAGTGGTCAGATACATTAAAGAAGCACCTGGTTTAGGCTTATTCATGCCAGCAGAACACTCCACAAAGCTAACAGCTTACTGTGACTCAGACTGGGGAGCATGTTTGGAGACTAGAAGATCAGTCACAGGTTATCTAGTGAAGTTTGGAGGAGCTCTTATTTCATGGAAGTCCAAGAAGCAAGAAACAGTCTCAAGAAGCTCAGCAGAAGCTGAATTCAGGAGCATGGCTACATGTGCAGCTGAAATAACATGGTTGATAGGGTTGTACAAGGAACTAGGTGTAAATGTGGACCTTCCTGTGAATGTAATTTGTGACAGTAAAGCAGCCATTCAAATAGCAGCCAATCCAATATTTCATGAAAGAACAAAACATATAGACATTGACTGCCACTTTGTCAGGGAAAAGATATGTCAAGGGATGCTGAAAACTGAGCACATAAGCACCAAGGATCAACTTGCTGATCTGCTCACCAAAGGCTTGGGAAAGACTCAACACAGTGCACTACTCAATCAACTTGGAATGAAGAATGTATTTCAACCACAAGCTTGAGGGGGAGTGTAGGATAGTGAAGAATGATAACAAGCTTGTGGTGTGTGAAAGGGTGTTAATGAGTTAGTTAAGAAGTTGTTGAGTTAGTTAGTAAGTTGTTGAGTTAGTTAAGAAGCATGTGAAGTGTATGTTAGTTAGTAGCATGTGAAGTGTGTGTTGCCTATAAATAAAGGGTGATTCTCACACCCTTGATATGAACCTACAATGTAATTCATTTCTTCTCCTTCAAGCTAATATGAGCTGCTGTGATTCCTCTCTTCTTCTTCACTGTCTTTTCCTTATTCTTAGCTACTGTTAGCAACTCACTTGCAGCCTCTCAGTGTCTCCATTAATGGAGTTATCAATATCAATACCCCTGCCGCTATAAGAATCATCAAACTTCCAGTAGGAATCTCCAGGGATAGGCTTATTCAGTATGCTTCTTATTAGATTCATGCCTTTTTTTATGTTGATTATTGTATGGATCATACAAAAAGCACAAGGGATATGGTTCATAGGTCATCAAGTTGTCTAGTTTTGGCTCATGTTGCAAGAAAAATTGCTTGTCATATGTCTTATTTATACTCTTTAAACTTGTCAAAACAATTCATTCAACCGGAAACTATGTAACTTTTAAACATTCATTTGTTGACATGACACTGCATTGTGTGTTTTTTTTACAACTAAAACTAAACGTCTAAAATGCCACATAAGGCTCTTTGTCCTCTCTTCGTACCTCCTTGACTTCTCAAACTAAACTATGACTGTCTAACTAGAGTATAACTGGAAGGAACTTTTTTTGTATTGAAAGTATTTTCAATTATCAATCGATCGTGTTGATAATAAGACTTAGAGTAAACGAACGATTCAAGTTCCTTATAGAAGGCAGTTCAGGTTGATAACTCAATAAGTTGTATTGACAGAACATAACCACTCTTTCAAAGGTGGGATTAAAGTACATGTCTTTAAAACATGAAAAATTTTCATTTTGGAAAGTTTACAAGTTCATGGACTAGCTGATCTAGTAACATTTCAAGAACTTCTTGTTCAAATTGTAGGCATAAATCTTCAAACCTAAAGTTTTTTCCAGTTCTAACAGCTGCTACCCAATGTGACTCATCTAAATCTTCTTCTGTTAATCTACAAATTTCTCCAATCACTTTCATGTAATAATCTGTCTCTTTACTAATCTCCTTTTGCTTCTCCACTTTGCTTGTGATTGCATGTTTAAGATCTGTGACTCTTGATGGAGACTTTCTTGAATTTAGCTGCATTTTCCCTTCTGAATATCATACATTGATACTTGTCATTTAATCTGAACTATAATCTCAATGGTAAAAATGAACATGAAAGAAATAAATGGATCAAGGTACCTAGCCGTATACTACACAAAATATTTGAAAATGCCACATGAGACTATTTCCTCTAAAAATAGAGCAAGTAAATCTATATACAAGTAGAATAATAACTGCTATAGCCGATTTATTGCATATAATTAAGTAGTGCACAAAACTTACAGGTCGTTTGATGCGAGGGATAAAAATAAAAAGTCATGGAATAAAAAAATAATGAATGGATAAAATTTTTATATCTTGTTTGGTTGCCAAGTTTGGGATAACTTATCCCATATACATGGTGAGATAACTTATCCAGGATAGTTAATTTTAGGATAACTAATCATGGGATAAATTCCTCCCAACCAAGCAACCCCTGTCCTTGTGTATTACCTTAGATTGACTAAGTCAATTAAGTACCTCTTTTGGCTAATATTTTTTTTAAGTGAACGTGGAAGTTTGAAAGTTGTCTCACTTTTCATATCATTCTTGGTTTTGTTTTCTACTAATTTTCATCTAAGTATCAACAGGTCAATTAACGTTAAGTAATTGGAAAAAAATAGGAAGAAGAAGAAGAAAGGAACAGTAAGAAACTTAAACAACAACAATATATCCAATGAAATCTCATAAACAGAGTTCGAAGAAAATAGAGTGTACACATAATTTACCACTACCTGATAAAAGTAGAGAAGTTGTTTCCGAACTCAATTGCAGTAAATTCAAATATAAAGAAGAAGAGAATAATGTAGAAAGTATAGCAACTAACACAAGAAGCAATGCAAAGCTTAGGAGAAAGGTACCACTGATGATGGTAGATGAAAGGTTAATCAAATTAAAGGAATCGCTTTTATGAGACACACCTGCAGGGTAAGTAGCAGCTTGTTGAAGATGAACTGGACTTGAATCTGCTGTATTATTAAATAAAGGCTGAATTTTGGTAGACACTACACAATTGCTCTTTCTCTTGATCTTCTTCTTCTTTTTCTTAGATTCAACTGACATTTTGGTTGGATAATCCTCAAACTTCACTTGCTTTTCCACCTTATTAACAACCCTCTTTTGTTTTCCACTAACTTCTTTATTCTCAACATTTTTTCTGTTGCCATCTGTTGTGTTCTTTGGCTTCATTTCTTGATTGGATTTTCTAACTGTCTGTTTCTCTTTTTCATCATTGAAGCAAAAAACTAAAAACTCAGACTTGTATTCTTGATCAAGATTTGGGATTTCGCGAAAAGATACCGATGTTCTGACTCTTCTATGATGAGCTAGATTAAACTGCACCAAGTAATCTAGAGAATTAACTGACCTGCTTCTTGAAAATGAACCAAAATTACTTTTTTCTTGTTGAGGTAATGAGTCTAATCCCATTAGCCTTGCCACAATTCCTGGACTATTTTTGTTACTACTAATACTATTTGCCTCAAATGTTGTTCTATTTGGTTTCTTAACTTGATCACAAGGGTGTGTTGGGAGACTTCCACCACAAAGAAGCCTTTGAAAAATACCTGAAAAACACTTTGATGAAGTAGCATCCTTTGGATTTTTAGCCATGTTTTCTTTGTTCTTTTTGAGTACTGTTCAAGAAAATGAGATAAGAAGTTAGTCACTAGCTATTTCTTTTTTTGAAAAACAAGGGGTTGATAGGGAATAATGAAAGGAACATCAAGTTAATTAGAGGGAAAAAAAAAAGAGCACTATTTCAAGAAATGAAAAGGACATTTTTTTGTTGTTTATATTTGCAAGATTAAAGAAGGGAATGGATTTGAAAAAGGGGGGTTGAAAAGAGGATGGAAAAAGACCTTTCTATTGTTTATGTTTGCAAGATTGAAGATAAAAATAAGAGGACTATTTCAATTAGCTCAGCATGAAAAGGACTTTATAGTGTTTGAATGATGTTTCTGAGAAGTGGGGAATTTGGAATATTGAAAGCATAAGAGGAAAAGTTAATGGAATTAGTTCACACCATAAGGTTTGAAAAATATTGGACATGGAAATTTGTTTTTATTCATCCAATGCAGTATCACACGCTTGTTAGGTCCAAAGATCGCGTATTAGAATAAAATAGAATAAAAGGGTAGTGAATAATAGAAGAATAGTGAATAATAGAAAGTTGTTTTGCTTTTGAGGACTTAAGTTTAATGGTGTTTGTCATTGTATTAACCTATTTATTATAGTTTTTGCTTTTGATATTTATCCTATGTTATTTACAGTGTTTCGATTGTTATACTATTTTGTTGTTCTTATTTCTTTCTTGTAGGTTGCACATTGTTTAGTTGCTATAATTTTTCTGTATTATTTTTTTTTCTTTGTATATAGGTTTGCTGCATTTGGACTGAGAGTCTTTTGAAATAATCTTTCAATTTTCATGAAATAGTGATAAAGTTTGGATATACTCTATCCTCTCGTTACCTGGTTGTGGGACCTCAAAAAAGATTCAAAATGTCCTTTAGCATATTAGGAATGATTCAAAAATATTATTCTTTCGTGAGTTGAGTTTTTAAAAAAATGCTTAACTTATTTGAAAGAGTTACAATCTTAAAATATCTTATTAGAATTTATAAATATGACATTACTATAATATTAATTTTTATTTTTTTAAAAAAACTTTTTAGCCTTTAAATTCTAATAAATGAAGATTCAACGTTTTAATCCATTAGACTATCATTAATATCTTAATTATGTATCTTCTTTTTTTCCCATCACTTAACAGTTCTAGCCTTTAAAAGCTATTGAACTTTTTCTATAAATTATGTTAAGTGATATTGTATTCACATCTTTCTAAATAAACATCTTAAAAAGAAAAAAAAAATCTTAACAAAAGATTATCTTTTTGAGAGCATACACGCATAATGAAATATTAGTAAATAATATACATTAGAATGTTAATTTATATATTTTGTTTATTTAAAGCAAGTACTTCTATTAGGTAAAATAAATTATCGAATAAAAAACTAAATAATTATCAAATTACAGTTAAAAAAAATAGTGACATATATAATTTGCACTAGCAAATATTTTTGAGTCATTTATAAAATTTAAATTATGAATTTTTCATTCCATAAATGGAAGGAGGGGCAAATTTGATTCAATAAGTAGAGGGATTTTTTTTTTTTTGACTATTTCTACTGTGTTAAAGATATTTTTGACCATTTTAAAAAAAAAATTCACCTTTATTTATCCACTTTAACATACCAAAGAAATACAGAATAATTTTTTTATTTTATCCTGTTGTAAAATAAATGTCCAAATAAATATTGTTCATATCCACATAATATATTTTGTGGCAACTTACATAGACACATTATATATACTATGTGTAAGATGTATTTACACTAATTTATTATGTGTTGTAACTTAATCATCCATGTATTATGTTTGGTATTCAAGGTGTATAAATGACAATGAGATATCCGTTAGTGGCCATGTATACACAGTATAAATATCCCCTTTCTTGTAAGAAAAAGATAGAGAGAAAAGAAGAAAAAGTGAGAAAAAGAAATACTTACATCTTCTCTTTATATTCTTTTTTAATTTTAATATATTCTCATCATTTCACAACATATCCTTAATATTAACTATTTAGTATTTAGATTTTTTACCAGATTCATTAAGACTGTTCACCAATTAAAATAAGTATCATGATAAAATATATATTTTATTATTCTTAAAAAGGGGTACAAAATCAATTATGAACAAGTAAAAATGAACCATGAAAATACTTTTTATTCTTTTATTTTCTTTGTATACTTTCATTTTGCTTAATACAAGATAAATAACTCAAGAATTTAAAATTAAAATATGTAAGTTAGGAGGGTTAAGATCTTTGCTATTATTAATGTATCTTCTATGTCATATAATTTACTTTATTTTTCAAAGTAGTTGTTGATTTTATTCAAAAATAATTATATTAAGTTTATTTACAAATTTATTTTTGAATAATTATTTACAAATTTATTTTAAATAATATAATTAAACGTTATTAAATCATCTTATTAAGTGTAAAATAAATATCCAATAAATATTATTAATATTGATTAATCTTAAATTTAATGATTAAATGATTTTAAATTTTACTTCAAATAAGTTATAATATTATATATATATATATATATATATATATATTTGTGTGGTAGCAAATTATCTCATTTTTTGCGCAAATCTCATGTAAAAAAGTCCACTGAGATGTCTTTAACTAAAACATTTTTGGTCATTAATTGCTGATTTTTTACTAAAAAATATGCAAATATTACTAATAATCAAAATAACTCAGCTATAGTTAAAGTATATGAATTTAAAACTAAAGATTATAGTTAAAATAGGTTTCATAATTTAAAAAAAATATATACGCTAATTACATCAAAATAGAACCAAAAAGATAACCTCCAACTCCATCTTATATATAAAAGAAAATTCTCATAAAAGAAAATTTGAAATAAAATAAGTACATCAATGGAGAGGTGTCTGCTCCACCTCCAACTTTCTCTTATATAGTAACAAAAGAGAAGTTCTATCACACGCTTATCCTAGTTCTATTTACGTTACATTCATTTTTGTTGATCTAAGAAGATAATTACAAATATTTAACTTATATCTTAGCGCAAAGAATTTTTAGATTGATGTCAATATATTGTATTAGTACTTTCTTTTATTTTTCAAGTTATAATTTTACTTTTTATGAATGATTTTTTTTTTCAAGTTGTGATTTTAACTTAGCATGCCTCATGAGTGTTTTGAATTTTGTGGTTTAAACTAAAAATATATAAAATATTCTAAAATATTTTTTAATCTTATGATCTGTATTATATCATATAAAAACTTAAAATTGAAAAGCTGTTAAAAATAAAACTTTATTTTCTCACTGATGGATGATATATTTTTTTCTTATTGTGCTGGTAAATTTAAAATAAATTATATCAATATAAAATTATTATTATTTTATATATCAACTAAAGAGAAAAGAGCGCGACATAAATTAATATGAAAAAGGAACCATCAAAAAGAGACAGGGAGAAAACAAATAAGTACTTTTCGCGTTTTATATTACTTGATTCATTTTAATTTGATATAATTCTTTTAAATTTCTATTAAAAATATATTTTATTAAATAAGTATTATTGATAATAATGTAAAATTTAATTATTACTATTTATATAATTATGTAATATAAAAAACTATGCTGATCATATTTTAAATTTATCAAAATAGACAATAAAATAAAATAAAAAGTTACTTTTGATATTCAAACTAAAATGAAACAAAGGAAGTAGTACTAGTACTATATTAATATAAAAAAAACTGTGGGATTTGAAAAAATGGGACTTTTGTTTACTTATGTCAGCATGTGTTGACAATATAGCCGGATTTATTGACTTTTTATCTGTTCAGACAACCTTTTCTCATTTCACCCACATCATTGACTCCTTCACTTTCATCAAATTTTTTGTGCATTCCTTACAAAATGAATGGCAAATTTTATTTTGTATGTCTTTATAATATATATATACTAGGCTTACCGCACGTGGATATCTAATCTTGTAATTTATATTACTAAAAAATAGTATTTATACTATATTTTATCAAGCTATTGAATATGCAATAGCGGTATAATTTACGTAACAACTCACTTTCACCTCATTAGTGAAAGTGATTTAGATAAACACTTTCACCTCATTAGTAACAGCTCAATTAAATTAATAGATGGATGGTGATTTAGAATATTTTGATCCATTATTTGCCTAATAGTAAATGGATGAAAGCATTTGTTGAATCAGTTGGTTTTCTCAATCTTAATTCTTCTATTCTTTTTCTTCATCGTGCGAAAGTTCATCAAGAACTTCCCCTTTTCACCTGTGTCAGCAAGACTTAGAGATAGTAAGTTGTAATTTTAGCGAAGGACTTCTCATCCTGTTTATAGGCTTAATTTACTCTGCTTTCTCTCTAGAATCATTGCCTTTTGCCATCACACTCATTTTTCTCCACTTGTCCAGAATAATAACAAAGACAAATCAACCTATCATGCATAAATATATAGATAACAGAAAGATAAAAGGGACATGTCACCTTCATCAATTCGAGTGACAGCAAAAGAGAACTTTATCCTAAAAGAATTAAAAAAACGAAATAAGCCCTTTATATATTAACGTTGATACAGGACTTTGATAAATCATTGATCCTTAAGGATAGTCCCCCATTTTCCTGATCAACGCTTACGATCCCTAGCTTTAAGAGCAGCTTATTCGGCTATAGTCCACTTCTGTTTAGGTGTACCCATTCAAGTATTAAAAAGTCACTGTTTGAACAAGCAAACCACAATTATGTGTTAAAAACTCACAAGATGTTAGACATCAAATAGGATGTAGATTTAGAATTTTATATCTGGACAAACAACATAACCTAACATATCAACACTAATGAGCTATTTCTTCTAACTGTGAAAGTAAAGAAGTAGTCAGTCCATCATATTCATATTTTACTTACAAATTTACTTTTCATGAGTGAAAATTATTGCTTATAAGGAGAAAAATTAGCCTGCAAATAGCAATATTGATTGTTAATAAGTATTTTTTTCCTATTCAATCTTTCACAAAATCAGATGATTTTTTTCTTCAGGTAGAAACAAAGAAGCTTTTACTACGGAAAAAGCAAGAAGTATATATAATGTTGAAATGGATGAACATACTTATCTATACACTGGAAATGTAGATGTCCAAATAAGAAACACATTTCAAAAAAACATTTTGTGTTGATGTTATCTATTACTGTATGTGCATAAAGCTTTCTTGATAGGTAGTAACTATGTGTACATTAAGGTACTCATATTTAGATCGTTTTCTAAATATCTCAATGCAGGAGTTAGTTGCTAACAACTATGAATATAAGGTAAGATCTCCTACTAATGAAATTTTTGTTACTTTGAGCTCTACCACATAAAACGTTTATTCCACTGAAACAAGAAAAATACAGTCACACAATATCAACTAAGCACACCATATATGGGCACAATACATCAAGTAAAGGACATTTTAAGTATTACCAGATGTTGTATATATTGGTACTATGCCCTTGAGATGCAAGGGGAAAGTGCATTCTGCAGCCTTGGAAAATAAGGAGCCTCACCTAGAAAAAATACATGAGCTATAGTTCAAGAGTCATCACCACACCCAACAGAAATTAATTATACAAGGGGAATTTTAAAAATACAATTCAAGAAACAAATATCATGTCTTCTTGAAGTCCTTCAAGTGCTTTGTCAACATAAATCTTTAATCTTCTAAATATATGTGCTAATTGGATGTAATAACTATTTAGATGTTGGATAAATAGTAATTAGTTTGTAAGTGCACGGGTCAAAGAAATTCGAAGACAATAATCTAACGAACTTGCTAGGTGAGTTGAATTGAATTTTTTTTAGTTCAGAGGAAGACTTCGGAAGTACAAAGTGTATCCTATTCAACAAAGAGAACTTAAAGCATTTATTGTCAAAA
Source organism: Solanum rostratum (assembly GCA_029948455.1). Lineage (NCBI taxonomy): Eukaryota > Viridiplantae > Streptophyta > Magnoliopsida > Solanales > Solanaceae > Solanum > Solanum rostratum. The sequence goes on from CM057048.1 coordinate 64,347,545, forward strand.
AGTGGAGACAAAATAGTAGTAAAAAATGGAGGCAAAAAGTAGTCAAAAATGGAGGCAAATGAGTAGTCAAAAAAAGAGGCAAAAAGAGTCAACAATAGTTGCCAAATTGTTTTTGGCAACTTGGTTGGCAAGTTGCCAATTGTTTTGGCAACTTGCTTGGCCACCATTCTTGTTGAATTGTCAACAATGGTAGGCTAACTTTTGCCTATAAAAGGAGCATTTTGGCTCCTCATTTCAACACATCCAAAAAAAAATCCATAACAACATCCCACAAGAGAAATCCAAAGAGAGTAAAAACACAAAGAGAGTTATATATCAAGATAAATATAGTCTTGAGTGTCCTCTTTAGTGAGTTGTTCCTTTTACGAGAGAGAAGTGTTTATTATTGTTTTCTCCTTGTATTTGAGAGCAGTGTACTTTCTATTGTTATAGTGAAATCCTTCTGCCCCGTGGTTTTTCCCCTCTATTTATTTGAGGGTTTTCCACGTAAAATATCGTGTCTAATTTATTTTCATTTTTATTTATTATCATATCAAACTTTAGTTGTGGTGCTTCCTCGTCTAACATTTATAAGGGGTATGTGTCAATGTAGGTATATGCAAAACATGACAACTCATAGTTCAATATTGAAAGTGCTTCTTGTCATTGGCTCTATCGGGGATTTTTTTTACGCGAATAATCTGTTCAAATTCTCATTGCTTGTTAATCTGCTACTTCAATATGTTTGTTAATCTTCATATTCCCAGTACAAAAAGATAATAATTGCGGAAAACAATTGACAATGAATTGTAAGGAAGTTGTACCAACCTAATCTGATTTACAAATGTGTATGTCATGTGTGACTTGTAATCTTACACCATAAAGAATATGCTCTTCAATGAGCTCCCCGTTACGGTCGTTCTGATAGTCCATAACAGAGAGGGCTTGTAAATTAGTAAATGCTGGAAACTGTGAAGCTTGTGAACACCAGATTGAGGATCAAGATTGCAGCGATTGACTATAGAAAAGCACATGAAACCTATTTACGACTCTCAGGCTCCAAGTTCCAGCAGAACTGCTCAAACTGTCGAGCATATTAGCAGCCAAGACTCCTCAAAATGCTGCTGAGCTCATCAATCACTACTGGTGGTTCCACATAAGACCTTTCCAAACACATGGGATGGTACTCCAATCCATTCCATTGTGCGATTAGAGCAAAATGGGGGCGCTATATTCACTGCTTAGGATTCCTAGTATTGCAGCTTTTGGTGCTGCAGAAACAATGTGTGTTAGACCTGCTTCATGAGCACCAACAATGACAGAAGCATCTTGAATTGCTCGAACTTGCTCTTTCATGGACCTGTGGGCAAATAATCCATTAACCACATTTTATTTTGCACTCTGTGTGGTTCAAGGACCAACTCTTTCTGGAATCAAATACTTGTTGCTCATTGCCAAGCCTAGATTGTACCTTTCTGCCGTGACATGGGTGAGCTAAATTTAGGGCCAGTGACTATCCTTGGGATGTTTTGTCTATCCACAGGAAAGCCAACGGCTGCTTTGATCATCTCTCTAAACTCGGACAACCATGCAGTTTTACTGTCATCGGGATTTTGCCACAAATCATGGGCAGAAGCTCCATTGCAATATTACTTTCTGAAAGTCCCTTAAACAGGGAAGTTTTGTATCCCAACGGTGAGAGGATAGCATGGCGGAAACAAACCGGACCACTAACAGTAAGGTTGATTTGGAAGAATGAATGGGAACTGACTTTAGTAGTTAGGTTGTTCTGCTCTTTATGATAGGTATTCCACGATTTGATGGTAGTATAATGGAGGTTCTTAGAGAACTGAAGCCAAAAATATTGTTTCCCCAGAGGAAGACTTTGAAAGTACCAAGTTTAGCCTAGTTAAAGTGAGAAATCAAAAGCAGTAAAGAGTGGTAGGCATTTATGAAATAATTTAATTTGAAGTAACAGTTACTGTTGGACGTCTGCATCAAAGTAAAATAGATGACAGTTGCATTCGTTTCATAACATATGAGGGTGAATTCACTTAAGCATAAACTTTGATTATAATCTTGTCTGGAGACTGAATCAGAGAGCAAGAGTGGAAGCATCTATGTTGGAGGGAGTACAATTTGCTTTTGTCAATGGCTAACATATGATAGATGCATACGATTGGTAACAGATGAGTGGCAAATAATTTTTGCAGTAGCTGGAAGTATTTGTAGTTGGCATGAGGGAACAGTTCGTAGATGGCATTTGGACGCGAAGAGTGGTGTTTATGTAGGATTTGGTGCTGATGTAGCGTGTGGAACAGGGAGCGAACTTGCGGCTCTTCAAGATGATGTGAATGGGTGTAGCAAGTTAATTTAGTTATCAGGGCTTTTAAGTGTAATGGGAGGGTACTTTTAGTAATTTGACTTTTAGATTTAGGAGTTCATATTTTTAAAAGCAATATATAGATATATATGCTAGAATCAGCTTCAAAAATCCAAAGAATGACATGCACAATTGCACATGTACTCATAAAATATACCACAACAACATACTCGGATGGTGTGTAAGCAAAGTTATCCCTAGCTAATCATGTACCTGTAAAATAAAAACAATTTTTTTTCATTACAAAATTGCAAGCGTAATAAAATTTCATATTGAAGAAACCTATCTCAGGAAAAAAGCCGAATAGCAGCTTGAAATTACCCAGCTACTTATACAGAGATGAAATGAGAAATTAGTCAAATCGGATCGATTCCTCTGATTAGGAGGAGGAAGTGGGTGAAGTATTTAGAGTTCCGATACAAGTCCTTGTTAGATGTCAAAGTCAAAAGGATTTGGGAGGTTTAATGTCATGAGACGACATTACATGTGAGTAGAGCTAAATGTAGCGGAACCACGCTGCTTCTCCATGACGAGAAGGATAAGAAAAAACTTTATTAGGTATAGTCAGTATTTAGTATACATAGTCAAGACAGGGAGTTGGAGGGAAATACGTACCAGTACAAAAATCAACTTGTAGTATGATTTAGAAAGGAATAAAAACAAGCGACATGATGCTCTTCCGAGTACTGAGAACAATGAAATCATCGTTTTTAAAATGGATACAAAAAAATCTATGCTAAACCGTGTTTGCAACTGCACCGAGCACACACTCATGATGACTCTCTTAGTGAAGGAAAACAATTTGTGTTTCTGTCACTTGCTTGCCCATCTATGGATCTTGGAGGACTATAAAATGTGCGCATGGAACAAAACCTCAACAACATAGTCTTAATACATGGTACATCCTTTTTAATTCTTCTTCTTTCTCAGTTCACATAACACTTGTCACAAAATCAATGCAGTAAATATGTTTACACCATGATGAGAACATAACCAAATTTTAATACAATGCACAATTCACAACAACATAGTCTTAATATAACATCAACACCAACTCAATATTTCAAAATCACTCTCAACAACTCACGTACACAAGGAAGCACGAGATTCTATATACTTAATAAAGGTTGAGAAATTCAGTTGCCTTAGTCGAATCACGATCAATCCAATACTTGAGCCTTTCCCATTCAAATAGAATTCGTAGCACCACGATCTAGTCAAATAAATTATCACAATAAGATTTCGAACTAACAACACAGGGTTCAGGGTTAAACTACTATATGTCTAGGTTAGATCCAAAACTCAACTAAATCTATAATTAAGTTCCAAATTTCAAGCCTATGTCTTCAATATTTAAAATCTAATAGTGCTCACATACTACAACCCCCAATATTAATACCAAAAATATACATCCGAAGACTCTCCATATCATTTTTAAGTTCGCCTAAACGAAGAACCAAAAGCACTGATCAAAAGTGTGCAATTAAACATGATATGTTGCACCATTGCTATCAGATGAAAATGAAAGACATTACAAACACAACGTACCAAATTAAAACTCTATAGAAGATATAGATGCAGTAATGATAGAAAGTTTTCGTGCCTACAGGTGACAATTCTTATTGTCCACTTCCTGGAAATAATCAAATAATAATCTCCACCTTAGCTTATGGAATCACACGTCACAGCCTCCCTTCCTTTTCATGTATGCAAACTAATGCAACTACGGATTAATTTCCACTATGTTAGGCACCTCCTTAATTGTTTGTTCCATTATATGACAAGCTAAGACAACCTTAGAGAAATTGAATAATCAATTGTTCATTAGACATTAAGGATTCAACACGTAATAGCAAGATGGTAACAGACAATAATTTTGACATACCAGCTTTACAATTTGGTCATGTATGGAATCGTAGAAAACTGATGGTATCCCTGGGTGTCGTGATGAAAGGCCACCATCTTAAAACTCCTGGTGGCTTCCCCTTAGAGTCACACAAACGCCAGAATTCTCCTTTGACTACTATATAGAAAGAACAAAGATATCTATAGAAGGGGCACACCAAGGTATGGATATGCTATCGCTTCTCTACAACAACTTGAATGACTACATGGAGAGAATGTTTTTATTTTATTATTTTCATCTCTTCAATTTAAATTTTATGAACAACCATCTAACTACTTCATTATATTCTCAAAATGTCCCCCTCCCCTCTCTTTGTTCTTTTTTTTTTTTTTTTACTTTATTTTAATTATTTTTGTTGGTCTGATTTAAACTTGAGTTTTCTTTTTTTTTTTTATTTTAATATATAGAATGTTGAAATTTATATTTATGTTACTTAGTTTTTACATATTAATGTATTATTATTTGTTGAGATATTGGTCATGTGGGTATAGACTTTACTTGTTATAATTAAAAATACTTTCTCTATTGATTTTTTTTATATATACTGAAGAGCTACTAAAAAGGAATACAAAGATATCACTTGCATACCCCTAAAGTGCATAATAGAGTGCAAAATACCACTTATAAATCTCTTTGGAATTATATATAATAGAAAATAAGAAGTTATAACTCTATTACAATTCAAATTTCATTCAAATTTGAATTCAAATTATATCAATTTTTTTTAAAAAGTAGATCTTTTTGTTATAATTTCTTATCCTTTATTTTTTAAATATTTTTCTTATAAGCTATATATTTTAATTGAGAGGAAATCAATTGATACATCTGCTAGTTTGGATGATAACGGGGATGTGATGATTGATGATTTTCGCATCAGCCAACTGCGTCGGAGTACTAGAAGAGTTGGACAATTACTTTTGGGCCGGAAGAAAAGTCACGTGAGCAAGGCAAGAGTCAGTTATGGAATTGGTATAAAAGTGTGAGAATGTGGGTAAGAAAGGGTAAGGAGGTTATTTGTGATTTTGAATAATATCTTCTCCTTCTTCTATCTTCTCAACCCCATTCTAGACCTCTAGTTTTCGATTTCAATTATGTTTCCCTGTATAATTGTAGCCTATAATTTCCTTGTTGTATTTCTCTTATTGTATTGTATTAGTACATATATATATATATATAAATCAGTGTTTGTATTAGTTGTTTCATTGGTGCGTTCTAATAGAGGAGGACCCAAAACTCAAGTCCCTCGCAGACTTCATACAAATGGTGAAAGAATCATTCTCGAGTGACATCTATGAGATGCAATCTATGTTGAAAGAAGTGGTGGGTCACGTGATGGCACTAGGTTCTCAGAATGGTACTGCTGTAACGGACCACGTCAAAATACTGACTTTTATGGAGGTCAAGTGCCAACACAACCGAATTTACGGCGCAAACCTGCTTCGGTTGAATTAGGACGATTCCATGGAGTGAATCCTGAATCATTGGTTTTCCAAGCAGAGCATTACTTTGAATTTTATGGAATCACGGAGGATCATAAGTTAACATTAGCCTCGTTCTACTTGGAAGGCGATACCTTGGAATGGTATTGATGGATTTTTCACAACCAATTAGTAAATTGGGAGCATTTTACTGAGAAACTATTGGTCAGATTTCGAAAAAGAGATCTGGAGGCACCAGAGGGTCGACTTGCTAAACTTCGACAGACCTTTACGGTGGCTGAATACAGAGTCATTTTGAAGCAGTGTCTAATGAGACGATGTATTTTTCAGGTCAGGTATTAACCCCTTTTTTTACTTCTGGAATAAGGACTGATATTAAAACAGCAGTTTTAATTCGTGAGCCACCAAATTAAACGAAGCTATACGTTTAGCCCATTTATACGAGCAAAAGATACAACTTGAGCAGGGCTCTTTTAAATCAGCTTTTAGTAAAACTCCACCACTTTTGCCAACTCCCCTCATTCGTATGTAGTTTCAAAGCACTCAACAATGAACCAGATATCTCCAGTTGCCCAAACTACATCAAATCATCCTCCCATGAAACGCCTTACCCCTACAGAGTTACAAAGTCGGCGGGAATGTGGTCTCTGTTATTCTTGTAATGAAAAGTACTTCTAGGTCACAAGTGTAAGTCTCTTCCCAACTTCTCCTATTATCTGAAGAATCGGAGGCGGAAGTGAATTTATCAGATCAAGTTGTATCGAATGAGATTGTAGCCGAGGAATTACAATGCTCGGAGGTTCAAGAATACTCAGCTATTTCATACCATGCTCTATCTGGAGGGAATTCTTCCACTGCTCTCCAATTTATTGGACATGTTACTGGATCTCCAGTACAAGTGCTCGTGGACAACGCTAGTACACACAATTTTATTCAGGTGAGGATGGCTAACTTTCTTCAGTTGATAATTGAACTAACACCAAGATTTTCTATGGTGGTAGGAAGTGGACAACGACTACAATGTGAGGGTGTGGCTAGAAAAATTCCAATAACCATACAAGGCAGCAATATAGTGGAAGATCTATATATTTTATCCCTTCATGGTGCTGATATAGTACTCGGGCTTTCGTGGCTCGCAACCTTAGGACCTGTTCTTACTGATTATGCACATTCGAATGTACTCTTAATGGTTCCAAGGTCGCGTGGCAAGGGGATACACCTACTGATGTGCAACCGATGCAATCACATAGTCTGAGAAGAATGGGTGTTACTGATGAAATTTCCTCTTATTTCCATCTAGAATTGGTATCTAATTTAGAGCCTTCATATACTACTTCCTCTGAGTTAGGAGTGATTCTCAAGACATATGAAGATTATTTCAGAAACCTCTGGGTTTGCCTCCTCCACAAGACCAGGACCATGCAATTTATCTAGATCCTGGGGTGGACCAGTTAATGTGAAGCCATATCGATACCCCCACTTTCAAAAGCACGTTATGGAGAAATTAGTGGATGAAATGCTTAAAGAGGGGATAATCAGAGCTAGTACTAGTCCATTTTCTTCACCAGTATTGTTGGTTCGAAAAAAAGATGGCACCTGGAGATTTTGTGTAGACTATCGTGCATTAAATGCAATCACCATTCGTGATAGGTTTCCAATTCCTACCATTGATGAGCTTTTTGATGAATTGAATGGTGCACGCTATTTCTCCAAGTTGAATTTATTATCAGGTTATCATCAAATTAGGGTCCGTCCAGAGGATGTTCCTAAGACTTCTACCCCTCTTGCGCATGGGGATGATGTTAGAAATCCAATCAGAATAATATACTGTCTTAATTAAATCAGTATAATAGCAACAAGACAGCTGAAGAGGTTCCGCACTCATGATGGTCATTATCAATTTCTTGTCATGCCATTTGGCCTTATGAACACACCCTCTACATTCAAGCAACTATGAACGAGATATTCAGACCTTACTTGCCTTGATATGCATTGGTTTTCTTTGATGATATTTTGATATATAGTCCTACTTGGACTGATCACTTGACACATTTAGTCTCGGTTCTTTAATTATTGCGGCAGCATAAGTTGGTGGCCCAGCAATCCAAATGCTTATTTGGACAAGAATCAGTTGACTGCCTGGGGCATATTATCTAGTCCCAAGGCTTATCTGTTGACCCAAAAAAGTGGAAGCCATCCAACGATGGGCACCACCGCATATAGTTAAGGAAGTGCGCAGTTTCCTCGGCCTTGGGGGCTACTATTGACGGTTTATCCACCATTATGCTTCTATAAAAAGTTTACTCACTGATTTGCTTAAAAAAGAGGTATTTCGATGGTCGCCAGAAGCTCAAATAGCTTTTGAAACTTAAAAGGCTAAATTGGGTTCCACCCTGTATTGGCCTTTCCAGATTTCAACCAGGAATTTCAAGTAGAGAAGGACGCTTCGGGGAAAGGAATTGGTGCCATCCTGTCTCAAAAAGGGCACCCCATCACTTATTTTAGTCAGAAACTAAGTACAAGGATGAAACGAGCTTCAACATATCATCGCGAAATGTTTTCTATAACACAAGCCGTGAGTAAATGGAGGCAATACCTTCTTGGCAGGAGATTCACTATACTAACAGATCAACAATCCTTGAAGAACCTCACTAATCAGACCATCCAAACTCCGGTGCAACAAAAATGGCTCACTAAACTAGTGGGTTATGATTTTCATATCATATACAGACCTGGGAAACAAAATTCAGCTGTTGATGCACTTTCTCACAATTCAGAAGCCTCTTTTTTGACCATTTCTGCCAGGACCTTTAGTCTCGAACAAGAGTTGAAGTCCTTGAATAAATCTCATCTAGAGTTATTGGCGCCAAATGCACAAGAATATGAAATCATTTGTTACGACCTGTCAAATATGTCAACAGATGAAAAACATAAACTTGCATCCATCAGGTTTACTACAGCCTCTCCCTATACCAGATCAAGTCTTTGAAGATCTTGCAATTGATTTTATCACATGCCTTCCTAATTCCAAAGGGAAGACTACTATCCTTACCATAGTGGATCGTTTGGCCAAATGTGGTCACTTTATCCCTTTACCTTCCACTTTCTCTACTCAATTGGTAGCGGAAGCATTTATAGTGGGTGTAATTCGGCTTCACGGCCCTCCTCACACTATTGTCATTCATCGTGATCCCAGATTGCTCCATTCTTTTTGGAAGGAAATCAATCGTTTGCAGGGTTCGACATTAGCTATGAGTACTGCATATCATCCCCAAACCGACGGACAATCTGAGGCCCTAAATAACTATCTTGAACAATATCTCCGTTGTTATGTGATGATGCTCCAAGCCAGTTGGTCACCATGCTCCCTCGGGCTGAATTCTGGTACAAACTTCTTACCAAACTTCTGCTGGAATGACACCATTTCAAGCGATGTATGGAAGAGAACCTCCTATTGTAGCTCGCTATATTTTGGGCAGCACTGCTAGTGAATTAGTGGAGGCCTACTTAATTCAGCGAGATACGGTTTTGGAGTTGTTAAAAGCAAATTTGATCAAAGCGCAGACAAGGATGAAGAAGTTTGCAGATAACATCGTGCTGAGTTAGTGTTTGCAGTGGGTGATTGGCGTTTTGTGAAACTGAAACCATACCAACAACTTTCTGTGCGGCTTAAAAGAGGTCATAAGCTTGGACGACGATACTTTGGTCCTTTCAAAGTAATCAAGCGCATTGGAGAGGTGTTTTACAAATTAGAGTTACCAGTCGAGGCCAAGATACATCCTGTATTTCACGTTTCACTTCTTAACCATTGCTTGGGCGAGCCTAGACAACAAGTTACACCATTGCAGCTCCAAGATTGTCCTCACCAGACAGAGATAGATGGCTTCAACCTTGAGGACGAGGTCGATTTTCAGAAGGGGAGTAATGTTGTGAAATAAATTGATACATCTGCTAGTTTGGATGATAACGGGGATGCGAAGGTTGATGATTTTCGCATTAGCGAACTGCGTCACAGTACTAGAAGAGTAATTCCACCTAAAAGATTAGACAATTACTTTTGGGATAGAACAAAAGTCACGTGAGCAAGGCAAGAGTCAGTTATGAAATTGGTATTAAAAGTGTGAGAATGTGGGTAGAAAAGGATAAGGAAGTTATTTGTCACTCTTTGTTGTGAAGCTCATTCCCCAATCCCTACATCAAATGAGTCTGTTCTACGCTTTTAGGGTCGAAAGACTAAACCAAGACAAGTGAGCTAATGATGTCTCCTTCATCTTCAGAGTAAAGCAGAATCTGAAATACATTAAGATTGTCGAAAAAGACACACAAAACTAGGAGAAGGAAGCAGCACCCAACTCGATAAATCTGAAGCAGCAGATCCGCAAGACTCTGTCCTTCTTTCTTCTTTCTCAGTTTAAAGAGAGGAGAGGAAGGGTATTTCGAATCTCGATCAAATAGCGTAGCACGGGACCGCGCCAAGCATAGCGAGTTAGGTATGGGCTTTCTTTCACTACCAGAATCACCACATTTGGCAGGGCTACTAGGACTTGGGAAGATGGCATAGACAGCCACCTTGATATTGGGAGCTCTAGCATACGTTAGAAGGTCAGCAGAACTGTGTCTCCTCTTCCGTTGGTCGAGTGACTACGTACCTTTCAGCCGAGTGACTTCGTACCTATCCTTACCGAGAAAAAGGAGTTCCAGAGGCATCTTCCATTCATATCGATTTTGGTTTTTCCGCACCATATTTTGATCTGCCTCTTCTTCGATCCGGAATTTCCAGCAAATCCTTGACTCCTCGAATACAATGGAATTTCCCTGCCGTCATTTCAGTGACTCATAGGGCTTCCTTCAACTCAGTCTTTTTCGTTCTTGAGAATGGTCGCCACTTCTACCGAGACGATTTTGAATAATCTCTTCTCCTTCTTCTATCTTCTCAACCCCATTCTAGACTTCCAGATTTCAATTATGTTTCCCTATATGATTGTAGCCTGTAATTTCCTTGTTGTATTTCTCTTATCATATTGTATTAGTACTCAGTAAAACATATTCCTACATATATATACATACATACATACAAACATACATACATACATATATATATATATATATATATATATATATATATATATATATATATATATATATATATATATATATATATCAATGTTTGTATTAGTTGTTTCACCCCTCCCCGCGCATTTTTCTTTTCAATCGTCTTCTTTACTTTTTTCTTTCTTTCTTTTCTTTGTTGTTTTTTCTATATTTTTTCTTACTACTACTAAATATTATTATTATTATTATCATCATTTTTATTAATTCTATATTTTTATTATTTAATTAATTATTTAAATCAAATATATTTAAATTTATTTTAAAATATCTGAAGATGATAAGCTTATGAAATAGTAAGAATTTATTTAGAACTCTTCAACCAATGAAGTTTATGCTTTTAAGCTAATAAAAATCTTTTTTAACTTTTTTTAAAATCTTCTGTATTTTTAAATTCAAGTACATTTTATCCTTTAATTCAAATAAGTAGAAATAGTTTTATTTATTTTGAAGTTACTATTGAAATTATTTATTAAAAAGTTGATTTCTAATTCCACAACAATAATCACAACCATAAAAGTAACTTTATTTCTATATATAATATTAACAATTATCTTAATGTTAAATTCTAAATTAAATTAATAAAAAAATTAATATTAAACTCTAAATATCATGCCATAGTTAAATTCTAAATCAACAACAATAACAACAACAACAACATATTCATACCCGGTAAAATCCCACAAGTGGGGTTTGGGGAGGGTAAATGTACGAAGAACTTACCTCATAGAGATAAAGAAGTTATTTCCGAAAGACCCTCACTTAATTAAATTCTAAGTTACATTAACAAAAAAAATTAATACTAAACTCTAAATATCATACCTAAAAGGAAAACTCTAATCTTACCCCCAAAAATAATCAATATATATGTTTTTTTTTTTCAGATTTTTTTTCCCTTTATTTATTTTTTAATTTCTTTCTTCCTTTAGATTTTTCAACATAGTCTTTTTCTATTGATATTTTCTTTTGTTGTTCTTCTTTATTTGTTTAACTCCTCATTTTTCTTTAGTGTGTATTTTAATAGGGACAATTATAGTACATGGCCATTCGATCAAAATACTTACTAAAAATGGTCATTTGATGTATAGGCATGTATAGACAGTGTATATTTCATGTATAATAAAGTTATATTCAATTTTTGAGTGCATCATAATGTACACTCAATATATAATTCATATATAAGTAATCAATATTGTATAGTCAGTATATACTTTCTATGACTTTTGACAAGTTATATTGTATAGCCATGTATATTTTTTATGATTGTAAATAAAGCATGACTATACTTATTGTAAAATAATTAGTTTATCGTATATATTTGAGAGTATACCTTTTTACTATTACTCAGAATTTGAATATTAAACTTTTTTCCTTCAAATTTTCTCTATTAAATAACCTATCATATTTGATATTCAATAGAAATGAAAAATTAATAATTTTTTAATCTTTCAATGAATTCATTATCAAATTATTACTTTCTTGAAAGTCAAACATTGTTTTCTCTTTTATTCACTAAATTTGATTTTCTTGTAATTAAATAAAAAATATTAGTACGTCATTTTTAAGACTATTTTAATAATCATGATACGAACTTTAGTGGTGGTCATATTATGTAATTTAATATAAAAAATATGTTTATGCAGTAATCCTTGAAAGTATTTAGGAACAAAAAATAAAAATGATCTATTCGAACACATTTTATTTTAAATTAATTGAAAATTTTATTTCTATAACATGTCCAAACAAATTTAGCATTTGTTATTGTTTGTGAGAAGTAACCAATTAGAAACTTTTCACTTTATGACCAAACTACCCTTGATCGTCCTCCTCTTCACATTTCTCTCTCTATATATAGAAAAGGCCATTAACGGGCCCAATGTTACAATCTTAAATCGTATTTGTACGTGATTAATCATATTTTAAAATAATTTATAACTTGTTTAAGTTGCCACAACAAACATTAAAAGATTATCTAATCCAATATTCATTTAATATTATATCAGACACAAACATTGAATTGAACAAACATATATTGGATATAAAATATCACACTTTCTTTAATTATATGTATTTCAAATGAAATGAAATATTTTATGTGGTTAACATAACTATATATAGACGTTTGTGAACATGCATACAAAAAAATTTTATTTTTCAAAATTTGAACAAAAAACGTCTCATATGAATATATATCATGTATTTACGTGCTCATTCGGAAAAAATGTAGCTCAAGTGTCAAAATAAATTTTACTAACAATTTTAATAGTGCTATTAATATATTAAGCCAAACAAAAATTTAATTTATAAAATAATACCAAAATAATATTTTTATCCGACACACAACCACATTTTCATTTAATTTTGTTGTATATCACAAATTACAAAATATTGGAACAAAAATATATTTATTTTGGCTATCTTAAGTAGGAATTTTTTTTTATTAGAACGCTATTAATTTTTACTTTGTTAAAAATATTTTGAAAATTATATTGAAAAAGCTAACTTGATTTTAAATAGTGAATGCTAAGAATAGGATTGATAAAAAATAGAGTGAAAATGTAATGAAGTTGGTAATGAATAATAAATTTATAATAGACAATAAAAGTAAAATGATACAAAAATAATAGGTCAATATGTATTACATGTGTTTAGAGATTATTGGTAGAGAAATAAGATAATGTCAAGTATATAGTACAATTTATAATGCTCATTGTATAACTCTTTACAGCCATGGTTGTCCTTCCATTGGCTCTTCTATATAATAGAAATATATAATTACATATATTCGCTTAATTATAGTAAATTATATATATTATTAAATTAATTAAAATATGCTAACTGGCCGATTAATTAAGTAATTATATAATTAAATCATGCTAGCTCACCAATCCATAATAATTATTACTTTAAGAATTATTTATATGAAAAATTATATTTTTACCTATTTATTCTCTCTGAAATTTTATTTTTATAAAAAATAATTTAAGAGAAAAATCATCTCCATCTCTATTGCTTATCATTCATTTTGCCAACTCTGATATTTTTCAGAGTTATTGTCCAAAATTCTATCTAAGTGTTCAACATAAGGGAATGTAACCCCAAGAAATCATAACAATAATTGTCTAGAGTGTCCGAGTCCGAAAATAAATAGACTCACCCCTAAATTCGCTAGTTCACTGGTCTCCTACATGAGGTCTATTAACTGCCACCTGAGGATCCCTGTACTCAATAAAGAAAGAGTAAGTGCAATATCAATATACATAACAATCATTTACTGATAGAATCACACGGCTATTTCAATAAATGAAATATAAACAGGTAACCACAACATAGTAAATCAAAACAACAACAAGAAGAAGATATTAGTTTACAGTTCATCCTCAATATGTCAATTTTTATAATTATCAATCTCAACATAACAATCAATAATGGCCCTCTCATGGGATTCATATACAAACAAGTTGTGTGTTGGAACATGACATCTGATTTAATGATGTGTCAGAACGTGACACCCAATTAAATAAATGTGTTAAAGCATGAAGTCCGATCCAATAATGTGTCAAAATATGATAAGTTATTCAATAATATGTCGAAATGTGACACCTAATACAATAATATGTTAGAACGTGACATCTACTCCAATAATCACAATCACAATCACAACCACAATGAATAATCACAATCACAATCACAATGGAACATTTAAATGGCCTTAAATATTAATTTTGAGATGTTCAAAGATTATGTGAGGTGAATATCAGAGTGAAAATTCAAGGTTGAAGACAAGTCCGTTTGGTATCCCCGTTGTGTCCCATATAGATTCCATGTATATCAATAAATATTTCCATATGTATTCATTTTGTACATCATGAATATTTTTATATATCAATGTGAATATATATATATATATATATATATATATATATATTGACACCTTGTATTGACTTTATAACTCCTATTCATGTCTGAAAAATGTCATTTATCTTTTCATGCACAATCACATAGTATTTAAAATTTGATTTCTCTACTTTTGTCGGTGAAATATCGACATAATGCATATACTACGGCTATAAAAGACTTGTTGTCTTTTTTATTAACACGTCATATAGTGTTTTGCCGGTCTCAACTTTTACTCCAAACCATTCCAAATCACCTCTAATCTTTATTAAAATTTGTATACAACAACATCCAGATATTTTCAACCATATCCACTCACATCCGTTCAATTCAACAACAAGAAACAAGAAAAAGAAAGTTGGATGCATTCTTGAATGGATGAATTGAAACTTCCTTGTTGACTTTACTCAGAAAAAAAAAAAAATCGGTCTCTAGTTGGAATTTTTGAAGGAGTACATGTTAGGAAAATTTCATATATATATACCAAAAAAATAAAAAAAAAATTATCAAAAAAAATAGTTCATTCTTTTTTCTTTACAAAAAATAACCCAAGAAGATCATGAGTTATACACAATTCAAATCAGCCCAAGGTCATTAGGTTCTTTTTGCTCAAAAACAGCCCAAGGGCGGATAATTTGACCCTTTTTTTTTTAAGAACTTCACAAAATAGACCTAATTTGAAAACCTTTAATGGACTGAATCCAAACTATTTACCTTTAATGAACTCATGTCAGTATCATATAGAATGAGCTCAATCTTCTATGATACTGTAGCGCTATATTGGTACCCAATTGGTATCATATATGATTATGTTCTTTTTTAAGAAATAAATAAGAAACAAATAAAAAAAATATTAAACTCTAAATTAGAAGAAAATATATTTGTTTTGATACTCCATTGGTTTATTTATACCATATTGGTATCGTATAGGACTAGAAAATTATTAAAGTTACAAAATCATTTATTAAACTCTAAATTAGTAGAAAATATATTCTTGTGATACTCTGTCGGAATATTGATACCCTATCGGTATCATATAAGCTCTTCTTTTAATAAATAAAATAATTAAGAGAAAATTTATTAAAGTTACAAACTTATTTACTAAATTCTAAAAACTTAATCCTCTGTGATACCCTGTCGATATATGTATACTCTATCGGTATATCATACAAGGTGTGTGATAATGTCAACATGATGTTTTAATAGTAAGAGGGATAATTTTAATAGTAGAGGGGTATAAAATGTAAAAGGGTATATTGATGTAAATAGTTTGCTTCAAAGGGGCATAATCTTAGTTTTCCTTCTTTTTTTTGCCAGCATTTTTTTTTCTTACAAAAAAACTTTTTTTATTTTTATTTTGTTGTGGCTTTTTATATAAAAAAAGAAAAAATTTCTTTTTCAAAAAATACTTTTTCATGTATTTTTCGAAATTTTTTTTTTTTTTTTGAAAAACTATTTTGTTGTTATTTTGCTGTGGCTTTTTATATAAAAGAAAGAAAAAAAATTGAAAAAACAATCATGTATTTTTTTTCATGTATCGATTCCGTATATATGTGTATAAATGTGTATCAATATTTTATAGATAGTTATGTAATGTATCAACATTGTATAAATATGTAGAAGCATGTATCAATATTATGTGAATCGTTTTTAAACGTGTATCGATATTGCATAAATTGTATACAAATATGTGTCGATATTATATAAAAGGTATAGAATGTATCGACATTTTATAAATGGTGCATAATCGTGTATCAACATTGTATAAATAATTATGTAATGTATTGATTCGATATTTATTGGACTATCATTCATTCTGATCATAATAAAATAAAAGAATAAACAAGAAATAATAAAATAATAATTCTTAAGCAATTAAGAAAGAAAAAAGCTTTTTATAAAAGAGAAACAAAAAATAATTTAAACATTGAAAAAGGCTTCTTCTTTTTTTAATTTTACTTTAACACAGCGCAAGAAAAAAAAGTTTTAGTCTTTTTTTTTTTTCAAAAAAATGAAGAAAAACGCCAAAGTCAAAATAAAGAAATTAAAAAAAGGAGAGAAATAGCACTACTAAATATAAAAAATTAAAAAAAAAAAAGAGAAAGTGAATCGCCCAATATGAGCATTAAATGTTTGTTAATTGATATGGTAACTTGCCAAAATTAAAGCAAAAAGCTGAATGACTATGTTTGCTGAGAAACATTGGCCGAAAGATTATTTTGTGTAATAAAAAAATAATGAATTATTTTTTATATAAATAATTTTTCTCAATGATATGTGAATATAATTATCCCTACATATTATGAAGCGCGAAATAAGAGAGAAAATATAACCTTCCTATTAAGTCCATCGATTATATATAATTTGAGATGACTACAACACCTACTTTGGGGGGATTCAATTGCAAAATCAATTAATGGGCCTAGATATGCCAAAAAAATACTTAGGGGCATTTGATAGTTTGTTTAAAGATGATTTAGGAAGGCATTTAATCCCGTATAATAATATTATTGTATTTGTCCGTTGATTGGGAGATAACTATTTATTTATAAAATTGATATGGTGTTTGATTTATAATTTAGAAATTTGCATAATTAAAATATGTATAAGTTATAAAGAATTTTATGTATAATTTTATATATACAGCCTTACAGGACTGAAGGTAGAATAATTAATACATAAATAACTAAATGCTTCATAATTAATCTATGTATAAAATAATACATTATTTTTCACATAATTAATTCATGTATATATATTACTAATATCTGCATAACTCTAACCAACTATCAAACATTCCTTACGGGTGTATACAGGTGTCAATATCTCAAGTTTTCATGCAAATATAATCCTCACTTTAATCTTTAATTATAATTTCATTAATATTATATCCAATTAATTAGAAATCGTTTGGCCGGTAGTTAGTTCGGAGATGAGTAATGTAGGCATTAAATTCTGCATAAATAATATCGTATTTGGTAGCTGGTCAGGAGGTAAATCATTCATGTATAAATTTGATACGGTGTTTGATTTGCAAATTAGAAACTCGCACTACTAATACGTATATAAGTTATGAGTGAATTTATATATAATTTTATGTATATTAGAAGGTGGAATAAGTAATACATGTGACATGAATAATTTAGCTCTCCATAACTAATCCTATATAAAATAATACACACTTTCCATATAACTCATTTATATATTAATAATACCTACATAACTCTAACCAACTATCAAACCATCCCTTAGGATTGTATATGGGTGTCAATATCTCAACTCTATATGGTCATGAAATCTTCAAGCATAAATTAATCCTCACTTGCTGCTTTGATTATAACTAAACATCGCACGAATCCAATATCTGTTATTTTTGTATCTCAATTATTGTGATATAGATAGAATTTAGAAAGTCTTTTTTTTATGTCTTTGAATTTTTTATTTTATTTTTTACTTTTATGATCTATATTACATTTATGCTATTTTTACATAATATCTGTTATCCATCTATCTTTATTTATGTGACACTAATTCGAGTGTTAATTGGACTTTTTATATGTCGTTTAAATATTTTAAGTTGTTAATTCTTGTGATTTATAGTATTCTTAATTTAATTTTCATATATAGATATATTAATATTGTTAATTATCTAGATTGATAGTAATTTTTACGTAGTTTCCTAATTAAATAATACATGTTATTTTTTTATCCTCCTTTATGTGATGTCGGTAGATTAATTTCAATAATCAATTGATCTTTTATTTATTTTTAAAAAATTTAAAGTTGTCAAATATCATGATTTGCACTATTTTTTTTATACTTTTACGCAATATATTTTTAAAACTTTTTAATTTTACAATTATCATGATTAGTAGTAATTTTTTATGTAATTTTTAAATATATAAAATACTTAAAATAAAATAAAAAAATTAAAACAGAAAAATTATAAAACAAATTATAGATATACTCTCGAGTTAATATGTCTACTGCTGCCTACTTAAGTAGCTTAGTCCCCTCTTATGAATAAAAGAGTTTCATCAATATTATATGCAATTAATGTTTCTTTTCACATTGGGATCTAATCAATTCAATATGATTATATATGTGTTTTATCAATTTTTGTTTGAACTTGAAGGTCAAAACAAATGAGAAATAAATTTCCATTTGAATATTGAATTACCTACCGACACAAAACCAATATATTAAGTATAGGCAGTCTAAGGAATTTTCTATTGATATTTTCTGTCAAAATGAGAATCTTTATTTGACTTTGATGGTCCAAAACATGTTGAAATGAAACTGATTTATGGAAAAATTACGTGGATAAGCAAGTATATATTTGTTAGTTAGTTGCATAGCTATAGTTTGAATTAATTACTGTTTGCGGCAAACATCTAACTGTAATTACAGTTTAAGTTTTATATAATTTGTGCGATTTATACAAACATTGTGCGCGATTATAAAAAAGCTACATGTGAATCAAATTGTATGCCGAAATATACAAACACTCTTAATTGTATAGCGAATTTGTAACAACCCATCTTAAGATGAAAAGTCTCACATCGGCAAAACACATGAGAGATGCTGGGTATATAAGTAAACATGTCGTACCTACTAGTGATGCATTTTAAAGATGTAAGAGCCTAGGCCCAGAGTGGACAATATCACTAGTCGTTTGGGTTGTTACAAAATTATTCAAACGATTTGATATGTAATTATCAAAATAATAGCTATAAAGTATAATTAAATTTTATATATTTGCCATTTATAAAATTTTCCCTTTATTTATTAATCATAGTACTCCCAATATTTGTATAATCATTCTCCAAAAACATAGCAAAAGTAGGGCTAATATTGACGCGGTTAAGAAAGTGGGATCATGAGCCCAAGAGAAACCATTGGCGTCGCCCCACTCAAATCCAATATCAAAGTCCTTTCCCCACCTCCACTTGGTCTTTCGTAGGAGTGACAAAATTGATAAGTTATTTGAGTATCTATTCAGATTTATTCACTTTAAATAAATTAGATATTCAACCTATTTAAGATGAATAAAAAATGAGTAAAACTTATATTTACCCATTTAAAAATAAATAATATAATATATATATATATATATTTTTTAAAAAAATTATATTTTTTTGAGTAGGGTGGAGGATAAGAAGAACTCGGAGGTGGGGGCAGGAGTTAGATGTAAAAAAGTTTAAGATTTTTTTTTTTGAAGAAAATAAATTATTTTTTTTTTACTTTTTTTTGAGGTCGGGGGATTTGGGGGGGTGGGGGGGGGGGGCGGTGGAGGTGGGGGAGCAAGGAGCTTGGGTGGGGGGTAACAAATTTAATTTGTTTCTTTTTTTGTTTTTGTAAGAAATTGAATTTCTTTTACGTTTTTTTTTTGTGTAGGGGGGCCTTGAGGGTGGGGTGGGAGGGCTCGAGGTGGAGGGGTAAGGGGTAAGGGGTAAGGGGTAAGGGGTGAGGAATGACTAAAATGATTTGTTTTTGAAACTTTTAACATGATCCTTACTATAATATGAATATCTATATTTACCCATATTATCCATTGGGTAACTCATATTTATCCATTTAAAATTATGAGTCAAGTTGGATATTTTATCCATTTTTACTTAACTTATATTTGGTCGACTCATATTCGACTCGACCTGCTTGTTTGCCACTCCTGATCTTTGGCTATAGAGTTTGAGATAAATCTCAATAAAACCAAATGAAAGGGACTTATTTGATACACTTTTTCAAAATGTGTATAACCAATGTTTGTGTATTATGTATTAATAATACATAAAAGTTTATGATATTAACGTAGTATTAGTAATACAACGGATTTTAAGCGAACAAATCAATCTCTTTATGTAAACTAGAGGAGCTAATATTTACATAAACTAATAACATAGAATTTGGTCACTCTATTTAGTCGTATGAAACTAGTATGCGTTAAATCTAAAAGGTGGCACTAGAGATTGAGGTATCCATTTGACCCAACTTAGTATTCTTAATTCAAATGTTATTTTTATTTTTTAAAAAATAATTTGATATGTATAATTTAAAAGAACTGAAATTCTAAGTTCATATATTAAAAATTTGAAAATTCTGATTTTGCCACTAGCTATCTTTTCATAGAGCACTCTTTTTTCAATTTTCTCTTCTTATTTCTAAGTTGATGTGAAATATCGCTTACTTTAGCCTAATGTGAATTCGTTAATTGTTGTCTGTGGACTCTCGTCTCCTTACCTTCATTTAATTTGTTTCTTCTCTTTTATTATTCTCTTAATTAATGCGCAAATGTAATAAACATGTATATAAATACTATTTCTCAATGTACATACATATGTAAGTCAAATGTAACCACATCAAATCAAGTGAAGACACATCAACCTCTTCACCCCATACTAAATCAGATGTAATAATATAAAATCAAATGAACAAACGTCAACCTCCTAGCCCTATACTAAAAGATGAACTTTTTAAGTTAAAACGAATACTCTTGATATGGTGTGATATTATTTGTCATTTTAGATCAAGTTCATACTATTTTTTCTAAAGATCTCACATCATTAAGAATATTTAACATTTTTTAAGCAACTCTGTTTTTATCAATGATTAATATAAAATTTTGTTTGCACACCAACAAAATATTACAACACAATAATCGTATTATTTAATCTTTATTGTGAATGTGAATAGAAAAGTTGGCAACAACATAGTCCATCCATAACGATGATGTATGAAGCGTAACCTTCATA
The DNA here is from genome assembly GCA_029948455.1 of Solanum rostratum. Taxonomy (NCBI): domain Eukaryota; kingdom Viridiplantae; phylum Streptophyta; class Magnoliopsida; order Solanales; family Solanaceae; genus Solanum; species Solanum rostratum. The sequence continues at coordinate 64,369,010 of CM057048.1, forward strand.
TATACTACAAATAATTGAAGTTGTGAAGACATCAGCCAATCAATAATTTAGCTGTCATTTTTTTTGAAAAAAAAAATAAAAATAGACTTATGTCAATTTTGGACCCCTTTGTTCAATGGTACAACACAAATCTAGAGTATATGAAACACGAGCTTTTCTTTTCTATGTGCTTTACTGCAATTTTAGTTCATGGCTAGAACAGTTGAATTTAATTATATTAATCATTTTATTTTATCACATTGAATTTTATTTATGACATAAAATTTTAAAAAAATAAAATAGTTAAGTATGTCTTCTGAAAATAGGTTCTCTATCTGTATGAAGTAGTGATAAGGTTGATGTATATTTTACCCTCCCTACACGCTACCCGTGGAATTTCACTAGATATGTTATTGTTATTGTTGATATTTATGTGAATATAAATAATTTCTAAGTATAAAAAAAGGGAAAAAGATATTACTAGTATTAAATTTAAAAATAGATAGAATTTGTGAAAAGTGTGAACAAATGAGAATGTGGGTCCAATTTTTCCAAGTAACTTGAAGGCGTGCATGGCCGCCACGTGTGATGGGACAGCACAACGCGTTTCTTAGTACGAAAAGGAATCCCGCCCACAACATATCCAAATACAAATCCATTCCTAATCTTATTTCTCACTACACTAAAAAAAAAGTATATGAAATATGTTGTTATTATTTATGTTTTTTATTTCAAAAACTAAGTATCCCCCTTCTTCACATTAATTCAATAAATATCTATATCTATATCTATATCGATTTATATCTATATATATTATATTAAAAATATAAAAGTCCTTAAAAATATTATTTAAAATTTTTATAATTTCTTAAAATATTTTTTTAGATAAAATTATCTTTTTACCATTTTTCTTTAAATTTTTATTTAATTATATTTATAATATTAATTTTTAAGATATATGGAAATAAATGATAAAATAAGGACTTCTATCTGTCTAAATCTTTCTTGTTTAATAGATATCTATGTCTTCCTTATTTGAATAAAAAAATACTCTAGAATCGCTAAGGAAAATTCTAATTTACCATAATATATATGACTTTTATAAATAAATAACTAAATCAAAATTGTTTTGTTAGTAAATTATTTATATTTTCATAGGGGACTCCGGTCGGGGTGAAGGCATCATTGAGAAATCCCGTTTATGCCGTTCACCTGCTGCATGTATTCGAGTCCTGGGCGTTCATAATTAAATTTTATTTTTCTTTGTAATGTTTATTTCCAGATGAGATACACACTTGATCACACGCAAAACGCGTGCAACAAAATTAGTATAATATAAAGTGTTCTTAGATCATACGTTTTTCTCCCAATTTATATTTTGCAGTTGAGAATTTTATGATTGAATTAATTTTTTATAATTGATTTTTTTATATGTTTTTAAAATATCTTAAATTATTGATTATTATAACTCATTATATTTTTATATAATTTTTAAATATATCTATTTTATTTTAAAAAATTAAAAGTTTCTATATCTAGATTTATAATTAAAATTTTCAAAGTTGAATCTCAATATTTTAAATGTGCCAAGTAAAGGGAATAATTAATTAGGAGAGGAATGGGGGATTTGGGTTGACTAGGTCTGGATGGAGGTAAAATGAGAAAGGGTTTACCAAAAAGGAAAGATAAAGAAAACAACAATAATAATAATATATGGGATTTCATCAGTGGGGTTTGAGGAGGATAAAATATACGTAGATTTTATTACTATTTCATAAAATTAAAGATGTTATTTCCTAAAAACCCTCCTCTCAACAACCCAAAAGCAGAAGGAAAGATAAGAAAACAAGAAGAGAAATTTTAAAGAATGTAAATATCAAGAGTTTATGGGATAGTTCACATGTCTTTTTAAGAGGAAAACAAAAAACTTTTTTTTATAGATATGATTTAAAGTTTAAATTAAAATAGTCTCTAAAAAATTTTAGTGAACCTTAGAGTTTGAAGATAAATTGGACTTGTCTTATAAATTTCTATTTTAATTTGGTAAAATTTATGTCTCATATTTTTCTTTTTCAAGGCTTATCAAAGTTTATAATTGTCAAAATTCAAAGACGAGATTTGACGTATCAATAAAAATGAAATTTTTATATTTACAATTTATGGGTTTGTGTTTTACTGATCTAATTTACGAGAGAAGAGAAGGAAAACTTTGGTCTCACTAGGCGTGTCAAATATTTATGTGATAAATTTTAAAGTGATGAAAAGTGACTGAAATCACAAATAAAATATGATAAAGAAATTTTTTATTGATAAACCTTTTTTAATACATCTCTATTGTCCCTTGATTATGCTCTTATATTTGAATTTTCTTCATGATTCAAGGGTTTTTAAGAGAGTATTTTTTCCATGATTCAAGGATTGCTAATAGCGAATTTCTTGAATGTAAGATGATATTTATCTTCTTGAAATGTATTTAATCGCCCAAAATATTGGACAACACTTTGCTTTGAGAAATTACAAACAATATTTGATGTCTTGTTCTCTTTGTGAATATCCAAGATTTTATAAGATATTCGAAACGCTTTTTCAAAAGAATATATTACCCCTTTTATATTGGTGTGACCGCATGGGGCAGAGTTTATGATAAAATAGCCTTAAAGAATTCTAATACACATTAGAGTAAAGTCTCACAAAATTTTGATGTCTATAAATCTATATGAAAACATTAAGATAAGGATAAACTCAATGTGACCATGTACTAAAATTTTGCATGAAATTGATTTAAACATGGCAATTATTATATTGAACTTGTATTAATCTTTGCTTGATAAAAAAAACGTGTAATTAATTGTTAGAAAAATATTTTTTTACATAATTATCAAATAAATTATGTACGGATATGCAGAGGGTATGTTTTGGACCACAGATGCCCTTAAAAGACATCTTTGCCACATGGCAGTCCACGTAGATATTCACGTGGCAATAAAAGGGTCAAAATTACCCTGAAACTATTCAAAATAGTTCAAATATGCCCTTCGACTATTTTTGAGATCAAAACTACCCTTGTCGTCTATGTTTTGGATCATAAATGCCCTTACACCGTTGCCGAAATGGAAAAAAGAAATTTATATATATATATATATATATACACACACACACACACACACACACACACACAACTTTTTCCACTATTTTTTGGATAAATAATTTATCATAGCAGAAAAAGATGTGAATGATAAATAATAACTATTACTCATGAACAAATTTAAAAGACATCTTAAAATTTTCATGTGATCTATCCAAACTATTTGTTTTAGAAATTATAAATAAATTGCGTATATAAAATCTACTTAAATAGTAAGTTTATATTGATATAGTTTATGTTAATATTGAATTAAAATATGAATTTGTTTTACTTTATTTTATTTTTTTAGACAAAAAAATATTAAAGTGCTCGATTTTTATAATGTTAACAACTTGAAGGATATTTCAGGCATTTTAATTAGAAAAAGTGTTTAACACTACTTATGCGCCAAACACCCTTGCGGTTTGCAGGCTACTGCACAGGGGAGGGTTTACCCAGTGCGCATAGTGAAAGGCCCCAGACCCTTGACGTCACCTTAAGGTCCTCGAAACTGCGCAGAAAGTTTTGCCAGGCATCACCTCACGGAAGGGCCTACACGGCCCGTGTGAAGGCACATGGACCATGTGGCCTCCCATGAGATGGCACCTAGGAGCTTGGAGGGTAAACGGGCCATCACACGGTCTGTATAGCCTTGGACGGACCGTGTGGCCCTCTGTCTGGTGTAGAGGGTCCCCTGTAAACGGATGGGGTCACGATCCGTGTGACCCCAGACGGTCCGTCTACTGGACCGTGTTGCGATACTTAGTCCGAAAAATCCTATCTTTGAAAATTCTAAGTCCATCACCACGGCCCTGTAAACGGTCCGTGTGAAGCCAGACGGTCCTTTTACTGGACCGTATGGCCCAGCCAAAAAAATTTCTGGTCCGTTTCATTAATGGCATTTCTGTAATTTTGATTATTTTAAACGTGAATTTGGTCTTTTCTATCCCTCCTAAGCTCCCTATATAAGTTGAACACACCATTTTCAGCTATTTTCACCCTCACTCTCTCTAGAAATTATTTTTTATCTCAAGACCCTCCAACCTCTCACTAGGACTCTTCAAGCTAGGACCTTCAATTTGAGTCCATTTCTTCTTCAAAATTTGTCTTCTACCAGGTATGTGGGGTTTGATTCTTGGTTCCTTTCAACCAAGAAGACCCAAGTCTCTTTTAAAACTATTTTATACACTTGTCTACTTAAAAATGTGAAGATTCTACTACTTGATCTTGATATCTTGAACCATGCATGTGCTATTTAATATTCCGAATTTGAGTTATGTTAAGTTCTACGATGATGAACTACTTGGATTATGGAACTATGAACATGCATGTCCCTTTTTAAGATGTCATTTTGCATGGGTGATCTATACTACATTTTCATATGAATTTTATTATGGATTTCTTAGTCTTTACATTATATTGTTAATTTGAATATACTCTACATTACCCATGCCATTCCTACACCATGCATTGCATCACATTCATGACATTGATACATGGAAATTTTGAAAATGTGGGGTTAAGCCCAATTTTTTCCTAAAAAGGAATTATGATGTGATTTTTGGTAAGACATGGGATATGACAAGAAGGTGATCACCGGTATGTCTATGATTATGGCTCTTTGAGCATCTTGGGTATTTACACCATGTCTTGGGTGTTTGCACTATCTTGTACTTGTAGATGAGCTATTCTTTGCATTGGCATCTTGCATATGATCTTGTAATTTGGCGTTGAGCCTAAACATGTCTTGAAACGCTTTGAAACTTGCACTTGACTCTCTTGAAAGCATATGTATAGATATAAGTATTTTTGTAGGATGTGTAAGACTTAGCACCGATGGATTGGGGGCGTTAGAGATATCCCTAAGGTCCCTCTTCCTTTCCTTAAACTATGTGCCTACATAGGGACGATGTAATTCGTCTATCTGTATATGATTATGACATGTCTTGCTTTGATTCTGTAAATCCTTCCGAAAAGCGGGTCGTAAGGAAGGTGACCACCACCAACCGAAAAACGGGTCGTAAGGTGTGGTGTAGATTACCCTTGGCAAGTAATCTTCTCCCTACCGGTGGGAGGTTCCAATCGATCCAATTCGTGTAATAGCTCGCATGGATTTAGTTTTTCGGTTATAGTCCATCCTCGATATATAGGAGCATTACTGCATTGCACGCATCGCGCATCTTATGACATCTTGTATATTAAATTCTATTGATTATATGATTCTTGTATATTATGTACCCTTGCCATCTAACATGGATATGCAGGTTCGGTAGGTCACGTGCATTGCATACCCGCATACTTAGTACATTTGAAAGTACTAACGCATACTCTATGCCTGCATGATCTTACTATGTAGGGACCGAGCAGTTTGAGCAGTATCCGCAGGACGAGTAGTCCCCCGTTGCAGCTATTTTGTGGTGAGCTCCGTCTTCTGACGGCAAACCTTATTCCTTGGGTTCCTTATGTATGTATATGTTTTGCTGAGGGTGAGCCCGGAACTTATCCTGGCCCCCGTCCCTTCCTTAGAGGCACGTGTTAGATATTTTGTAAAGACTTTAACATTTTGGTCTATCTATAAAATTTGCCTTTCCCTTGAATCTGGAAATTTCTATTTTCTATACTCGTCTTTAAATTTATGAAAATCTTGAGGCTTGTTTGGGGGCTTTTGGGTCCCCATTCGCCGTCTCACATCTAGGCCCCGACCCCGGATCGTGACAAAAGGTGGTATCAGAGCCTTAGGTTTCCAATGGTCCTCGGAGCCCAACGTGCCGCGTTGACTAGAGTCCTATTCATGGGTGTGACGTGCACCATACCTATGAGTGGGAGGCTACGAAGACGTATTAGGAAATTTCTCTCTTCTTTGTGTCTTGTATCGTGATATGGTTAGCTTATGAAATTTCTCCTACTTATTGGTGTCGTTAATCTATTTCAGTAAATGCCTCGAGGAAGACCTCAACTACCTAGGCCGGCTCCGACTGCTGAAGATCAGGCCCCTCCTAAGCCTATGGAGGAGCCTATCTCCAACGGTGAATTCCATACCGCCTTCGCCATGCTTGTGCAGGTGGTGACTACCCAGGCAAGGCAAGCCAATTTGCCGTGGGAACCTACACCCGCTTCTATTGTAAGGGATTTCACCCCGATGAATCCTCCGTAGTTCTACGGGTCAAGGGCTAACGAGGATGCTTAGGAGTTCATTGATGAGCTCTCAAAAATACTAAATATTATGGGCGTCTCTTCTGAGGAAAAAGCTGGGTTGGCTGCCTACCAGTTGAAAGATGTAGCCCAGGTATGGTATACGCAGTGGGCTATGGAGCGGGCTGATGATGGTGATGTAAAATGGGGAGAGTTCAGATCTGCCTTCCTTGACCGCTTTTTCCCGCTTGAGCTGAGGGAGGCCAAAATGACCGAGTTTATTGACCTCAAGCAGGAGATTATGAGTGTGAGGGATTATGCCCTCAAATTTACCAAGCTTTCTAAATATGCTCCGTTCCTGGTGACCGATCCCCGTGCAAGAATGCACAAATTTGTTTAAGGTATTTTTGATTTGCTAGTGAAAGAATGCCGGACTGCTATGCTGATTGGGGACGTGGATATTGCCAGACTCATGGTGTATGCTGAGCAGATTGAGGGGGGAGAAGCTCAAGGAGAAGAGGGCACACGATCCCAAGAGGGCCCGCTTTGATGGCAGGTTCTCCGGTACTAGAAATGTTGGCTTTGGTCGTTTCCAGCAGGGCCAAGGGTCGGGAGCTCGGGCGGTTAATGCTCAGGCACCCCCTCCCGGGGTACAGGTGGGTGGCGGACCAGGAAATCTGATGTGTGACAATTGTGGGAGGCCCCACACAGGTGCCAGCTGGAGGGAATTGGGACTTTGCTTCGGATGTGGAAGCAAGGATCATAAAGTTGCTAATTGCTCGAGGGGCGCACGCGGAGGTCGAGGTCAGGTGGCCCAAGGTGGGCAGGGTCAACAAAGGGGTCCCCAAGGTGTTGCCCCAAGGAACAACAGGTTTTATGCACTCCATGCTCGCCAGGATGTCGAGGAGTCTCCAGATGTTGTGACGGATATGTTAAAAGTTTTTTATTTTGATGCTTATGTTTTGCTTGACCCAGGTGCAAATTTGTCTTTTATGACTCCACTGCTGGCTGTTAAGTTCGGTTTGAAACCCCAGATTCTAAGAGAGCCTTTCTCGGTCTACACCCTCGTGGGTAAATCCATTGTTGCTCATAGGGTCTATTATGGATATCCTGTTGATGTGTTGCATAAAATCTTTCCATGTGATCTTGTGGAACTTGAAATGTTTGATTTTGATGTGATTCTTGGAATGGATTGGCTGCATGCATCTTATGCCTCCATAGATTGTAGAACCCGGAAAGTCTAGTTCCAACCTCCCGGTGGGCCAGTTCTTGAATGGAAGGGTAATGATTTCTCTATTAAAGGTAGGTTTATTTCCTACCTCAAGGCGCAGAAAATGATTTCTAAGGGGTGCATCTACCATATGGTAAGGGTCCAGGATGCAGATTCTGAGATGCCTACTCTCGAGTCAGTCCCCGTGGTGAATGAATTTTCAGATGTCATCCCCGAGGACTTACTGGGCATCCCTCCCGATAAAGAGATAGATTTCGGCATAGATCTTCTTCCAGATACTCAGCCTATTTCTATCCCTTCGTACCGGATGGCCCGTGCAGAATTGGAAGAGTTAAAGGAGTACTTGAAGTACCTATTAGAGAAGGGTTTCATTCGGCCTAGCACATCACCGTGGGGTGCTCTTGTGTTGTTTGTAAGGAAGAAGGACGGGTCCCTCCGTATGTGTATCGACTACAGACAGCTGAATAAAGTGACAGTTAGGAACAAGTACCCGTTCCCAAGGATAGATGATTTGTTTGACCAGCTACAAGGTGCCACTCACTTTTCAAAAATTGATCTCCGCTCCGGATACCATCAGTTGAAGGTTAGAGAGTGTGATATCCCCAAAACAGCTTTTCGGACAAGGTATGGGCATTTCGAATTTGTGGTGATGTTGTTTGGTCTAACTAATGCTCCTGCCGCATTTATGGATTTGATGAACAGAGTGTTTAAGCCTTTCTTGGACAACTTTGTGGTGGTATTTATTGACGATATCCTCGTTTACTCCCGAAATGAACAAGAGCACGGGAATCATTTGAGGATGGCCCTCCAAACTCTGAGGGAAAAGAAACTATATGCCAAATTTAGCAATAGTGAGTTTTGGTTGGGCGAGGTGGCTTTTCTCGGGCATGTGGTGTTCGGGGATGATATCAAGGTGGATCCAAGGAAGACGGAGGCCGTGAAAATTGGCCTAGGCCTTTGACTCCTTCAGATATCCGCATGTTTCTTGGGTTGGCCGGGTACCACAGAAGGTTTGTAGAAGGTTTCTATTGCATCCCCATTGACCAAGTTGACCCAGAAGCAGGCTAAATTTATATGGTCAGATGAATGCGAGAGGAGTTTCTAGATCCTGAAAGATCGGCTTACGTCGGCTCCCGTCTTGACTTTGCCAAATGGTTCAAAAGGGTTCATAGTATATTGTGATGCCTCGCGAATTGGATTGGGTTGTGTGCTTATGCAGAATGGTAGGGTGATAGCGTACGGCTCAAGACAGTTAAAGGTGCATGAACGGAATTATCCCACTCACAACATTGAATTGGCAGCGGTGGTTTTTGCTTTGAAAATTTGGAGGCATTATTTGTACGGGGTCCATGTTGATGTATTCACCGCTTACAAAAGTTTGCAATATGTTTTCACCCAGAGAGATCTTAATCTCAAGCAAAAGAGGTGGTTGGAATTTTTAAAAGATTACGACATGAGTGTGTTGTATCATCGGGGCAAGGCCAATGTTGTAGCCGACGCTCTTAGCAGGTTGTCTATGGGGAGTGTGGCGCATATCGAAAATGAGAAAAAGGAGTTGGCAAGGGATATTCACCGGTTGGCTAGGTTGTGTGTCAAGTTGACCGATACTAGCACGGGTGGTATTCGGGTTCAGAACGGGTCAGAATCTTCTGTGGTGAATGATGTGAAAGCTAAACAAGATCTAGATCCGTCGTTATGTGATTTGAAGAAGTTGGTTGCTGCAAAAGAGATTGAGGCTTTCTCCCAAGTAGGAGATGGTGTACTCCGATACCAAAACCGGCTTTGTGTTCCCGACGTGGATGACCTTAGGAAGGTGATCATGATTGAAGCTCACAACTCTCACTACTCTATTCACCCGGGGTCTATTTAGATGTACCGGGACCTGAGAGAGGTTTATTGGTGGCATGGTATGAAGAGGGATATTGCCAAGTTTGTGTCCGAATGCCCGAGTTGTCAGCATGTAAAGGTTGAACACCAGAGGCCAGGTGGTTTTGCCCAGGATATTGAAATTCCCACCTGGAAGTGGGAGGATGTGAATATGGACTTTGTGGTTGGACTGCCTCGGACCCGGAGGCAATTCGACTTCATTTGGGTTGTTATGGATCGGATGACGAAATTGGCTCACTTTCTACCGGTCAAGACTACCTACAGTACTGAGGATTATGCGAGGTTGTATATTCAAGAGTTGCTGAGGTTGCATGGCGTACCTAGATCTATCATATCGGATCGTGGTACTCAATTCACTTCCCACTTTTGGAAATCTTTTATGAAGGGCCTTGGAACCAAAATTAAGTTGAGTTCCACTTTTCATCCTCAACCGATGGCCAAGCGGAGCGGACCATTCAAACTTTGGAGGATATGTTGAGAGCATGTGTGTTGGAGTTTAAGTGGAATTGGGATGATCATCTTCCACTCATCGAGTTTGCTTATAATAATAGCTTCCATGCTAGTATTGGCATTACGCCGTATGAAGCCTTGTATGGGAGAAGGTGTAGATCCCCGATGGGGTGGTTTGAAGCGGGAGAAATGGCCTTGGTTGGCCCGGATTTGGTGATGGATGCTATGGAGAAGGTAAAGGTGATTAGGGAGAGATTGAAAGTGGCCCAAAGTCGCCAAAAGTCCTATGCGGATAGTAGGAGGAGGGACCGCGAATTTTATGTCGGAGATTGGGTTTATGTGAAAGTCTCTCCTATGAAGGGCGTATGCGTTTCGGCAAGAAGGGCAAGTTGAGCCCCCGGTATGTTTGCCCTTATGAATTGTTGAGTGGATTGGAGATGTAGCTTATAAGTTGGAGTTACCTCCGGATTTGGATTCCATCCATCCGGTCTTTCACGTATCTATGTTGAGAAAGTTTGTTGGCGATCCTAGCTCCATTGTGCCTTTGGAGGGAATTGAGGTTGAGGAAAATTTGACTTATGAGGAGGTGCCAGTGGCAATTTTGGATAGGCAAGTAAAACGGCTTCGCAACAAGGATGTGGCTTCGGTAAAGGTACTTTGGAGGAATCAACTAGTGGAGAGTGCTACTTGGGAGGCGGAGCTGGACATGATGAAATGATACCCCCATCTTTTCCAATCTACTCAAGCCTAAGGTACTAGGAATCTTTCCCTATCAATTGTGTCATTTTCTTGCCCTCTTGAGTCTCATGAAATGACATGCATGTGTGTACATTAAAGGATTTTCCTTTTCTTGGCAAATGAGTTGAATACAATTTTGACATGAATTGGTTTTGAACTATAATTTGATTTGTGACAAAAAGCTTTTTGTGCAAACCTTGTAATTTGAGTTGAGTCATGCATGGTGTCTTGCATTGGAGGTATCCTGTCTTGACTCTAGCTTTCCGAGCCTTGTTCTTAAACATTCGGGGATGAATATTCCCAAGGGGGAGATGATGAAAGGCCCCGGACCCTTGACGTTACCTTAAGGTCCCTGAAACTGCCCAGAAATTTTTGCTAGGCATCACCTCACGGAAGGGCCTACACGGACCGTGTGAAGGCACACGGACCGTGTGGCCTCCCGTGAGATGGCACCTGGGAGCTTGGAGGGTAAAAGGGCCATCACACGGTCTGTATAGCCTTGGACGGACCGTGTGGCCCTCCATCTGGTGTAGAGGGTCCCCTAAAAACGGATGGGGTCACGGTCCGTGTGACCCCAGACGGTCCGTCTACTGGACCGTGTTGCGATACTTAGTCCGGAAAATCCTACCTTTGAAAATTCTAAGTCCATCACCACGGCGCTGTAAACGGTCCGTGTGAAGTCAGACGGTCTGTTTACTGGACTGTGTGGCCCAGACGTAAAAATTTCTGGTCCGTTTCATTAATGGAATTTCTGTAATTTTGATTATTTTAAACGTGAATTTCGTCTTTTCCACCCCTCCTAAGCTCCCTATATAAGTTGAACACACCATTTTCCAGCCATTTTCACCCCCCCTCTCTCTCTCTCTCGAAATTTTTTTATCTCAAAACCCTCCAACCTCTCACTAGGACTCTTCAAGCTAGGACCTTCAATTTGAGTCCATTTCTTCTTCAAAATTTGTCTTCTACCAGGTATGTGGGGTTTGATTCTTGGTTCCTTTCAACCAAGAAGACCCAAGTCTCTTTTAAAACTATTTTATACACTTGTCTACTTAAAAATGTGAAGATTCTACTACTTGATCTTGATATCTTGAACCATGCATGTGCTATTTAATATTCCGAATTTGAGTTATGTTAAGTTCTACTATGATGAACTACTTGGATTATGGAACTATGAACATGCATGTCCCTTTTTAAGATGTCATTTTGCATGGGTGATCTATACTACATTTTCATATGAATTTTATTATACATTTCTTAGTCTTTACATTATATTACTAATTTGGATATACTCTACATTACCCATGCCATTCCTACACCATGCATTGCATCACATTCATGACATTGATACATGAAAATTTTGGAAATGTGGGGTTAAGCCCAATTTTGTCCTAAAAAGGAATTATGATGTGATTTTTGGTAAGACATGGGATATGACAAGAAGGTGATCACCGGTATGTCTATGATTATGGCTCTTGGAGCATCTTGGGTGTTTACACCATCTTGTATCTTGGCTCTTTGAGCATCTTTGGTGTTTACACCATCTTGTATCTTGGCTCTTGGAGCATCTTGGGTGCTTGCACCATCTTGTACTTGTAGATGAGCTATTCCTTGCATTGACATCTTGCATATGATCTTGTAATTTGGCGTTGAGCCTAAACGTGTCTTGAAACGCTTTGACACTTGCACTTGACTCTCTTGAAAGCATATGTATATATATAAGTATTCTTGTGGGATGTGTAAGACTTAGCACCGATAGATTGGGGGCGCTAGGGATATCCCCAAGGTCCCTCTCCCTTTTCTTGAACTATGTGCCTACATAGGGACGATGCAATTCGTCTATCTGTATATGATTATGACATGTCTTGCTTTGATTCTGTAAATCCTTCCGAAAAGCGGGTCGTAAGGAGGGTGACCACCCACCGAAAAGCGGGTCGTAAGGTGTGGTGTAGATTACCCTTGGCAAGCAATCTTCTCCCTACCGGTGGAAGGTCCCAATCGGTCCAATTCGTGTAACAGCTCGCATGAATTTGGTTTGTTGGTTATAGTCCATCCCCGATATATAGGAGCATTACCGCATTGCACGCGTCACGCATCTCATGGCATCTTGTATATTAAATTCTATTGAATATACGATTCTTGCATATTATGTGCCTTTGCCATCTAACATGGATATGCAGGTTCAGTAGGTCATGTGCATTGCATACCCGCATACTTAGTACATTCAAAAGTACTAACACATACTCTATGCCTGCATGATCTTACCATGCAGGGATCGAGCAGTTTGAGCAGTATCCGCAGGATGAGGAGTCCCCCGTTGCAGCTATTTTGTGGTGAGCCCCGTTTTCCAACGACAAACCTTATTCCTTGGGTTCCTTATGTATGTATATGTTTTGCTGACCCCGTCCCTTCCTTGGAGGCATGTGTTAGATATTTTGTAAAGACTTTAACATTTTGGTCTATCTATAAAATTTGCCTTTCCCTTGAATTTGGAAATTTCTATTTTCTATACTCGTCTTTAAATTTATGAAAATCTTGAGGCTTGTTTGGGGGCTTTCGGGTCCCCATTCGCCGTGTTACATCTAGGCCCCGACCCCGAGTCATGACACATAGTGTCCTATGGTGTGGTGTAGACTGTGTCCCACAAAGGTGGTGTAGACAGTGTCCCACGGTGTGGTGTAGATTGTGTCACACAAAAAGCGGTGTAGACAATGTCCCACATGTAGTGTAGACTGTAGTGGCTGCAGGTTTGTGTTGGTATCCCCCCCTCTCCAAAAAAAAAAAACTATTACTCATGAACAAAATTAAAAGACATCTTAAAATTTTCATATAATCTATTCAAACTATATATTTTAAAAATTTAATAAATTGTGTATATGAAATTTACTTAAATTATGCACATATATATATATATATATATATATATATATATATATCTGTTTTCACTATTATTTTTATAAAACAAGGGCATTTGTGGCCCAAAACATAGATGACAAGGGTAGTTTTGATCTCAAAAATAGCCGAAGGGCATATATGAGCTATTTTGAATAGTTTCAGGGTAATTTTGACCCTTTTATTGCCATGTGGATATCTACGTGGACTGCCATGTGGCAAAGATAACGGTGTAGGGCATTTGTGGTCCAAAACATAGACGACAAGGGTAGTTTTGATCCCAAAAATAGTTAAAGGATATATGTGAGCTATGTTGAATATTCGAGGGTAATTTTGACCTTTTTCCATATGCTAATTCATGTCCCTTCAACCACCTTTTCCTTCCCTTTTTTCCAGCTAAAGACCATTTTAGAGATTAAAAAAATGAAACTATTAATTGTGATAGAAGTAATAGTGCAAGATATTGAAGAAGACTTTTCCTAAGCATATATGCATTAGAGACTGAAGAGAATAACTTAATTTTTCATGATACATTTAAAATTAAGGGCTTGTTTGGTACGAAAATAAATAATGTAGAGATTAGTAATGCAGAGATTATTTTTTATCAAGTGTTTTGTTCATTGCTTCTTATCTAATCTTGTACTTGGTTTAAAACTCTACAAAAAGTTTTTTTCTAATTATACCCTTGAATTATTGTGAAATTTTCTATTTCATGTAATTAGATCAAGACAGATTATTTTTTGTAGCTTCAAACTAGTTAGGAGAATGATACTTTTGTCATCATGTTTGCTATTTTCTCACTTGAATTATTTGAGAACAAATAATTGTAATCTTAATAAATTCATCACTAATAAAATGTCAATTTTTAATTTAATAAAGATAGACCATCTATTACTGAAATAGAAAAGATGGTAAACAATTGTAACAATAGACAATCCATATTTACGCATAAAATTTGGAAGTTGTAGTTTTAATAAATTGTTTATATCTTAGAAGGTCACTCAACTTTGAGAATATATTTAACATCATTGGACTTTGTTTTGTATCAGTAAAATCACTCAACTAAATTAATTATAAAAAGAAAAAATTGACATGACAATTTTTTTTTTTGTCTATATGTAAATATGAAACCACAAATAAATAAAATTTATAAGTTTGACATGATGAATTTATTTATTTTTATATTATAAAATTATGAACCTGCAAATAAATAAAATTTGTAAGCTAATTTATTTAAATAAATTTACTAGTACAAAACTATAAATATAAAACATAAAATCAAGAAAATTAAAAAAAAAGTGAAAGAATTTGATAGATATGTTTGTCTTTATATATAATTTCATGGTATTAAATCCAAGGTATTAGTTAATACCATCAAATGAGAGTTATTAACTAATACATGAATTAGTTATATATAGATTCAATATTCTACCAAACATAGTACTAATTAATAGCATTCTCCTAATTGCTGAATTAATTCCTTTAATCCCTCCTACCAAATGGCTTCTAAGTGTAGTAAAGGAATGTCATTTTCGAAACAACATTTGCAAGCCTTTCAACATCAAGACATACATTTGGGGTCATTCAACCAAAGAAGTATAAAGAATGTCGTTCTTCAAAAGAACGACATTCTTAAAATAGCTTACTACTTTCATCTTAAGATCGTAGTTGGATGACCTTACACTAGGCTTAATCCTCCCTAAACAGTCACATATATAATTCATTCACACGACAATTGACTGGTGTGGTTTATTGCTTTGCATTGCTCTTATAATTTTACTAGAAAATATTGAAATGATACTAAATTTATATTCTTTCCCCATTAATTGTTCGGGCATTGCTCTAGGAAGAATCAATTTTCGATTTATTTTCATATTTAACTTCCTTTCGTAGTACCTTACTTCAGAGGAATTTACTAAATTTATATTCTTTCTTTATGTTTTTCAATATTATGGAGGCACTATTATTTTTTTCTTCTTTTTGACATGCTATGATTTTTATTTTTTTTGAAATTGATAAAATCTCTAATAATCTTTTCATTATATTACTAAAACTATATGGTGCTGTTAAAAAATTGAAATTAATGATGAAAATCCAAAGACATCATCCAATATAAATCAAGAATCCTACTATAATATAATTAACGTAACATAACAAATTTCACAACTAACAATTGTATTTGCCTAATTGAGTAAGATATTTTTTTTTGAAACTTTACAAATAACCAACACACTTTTTGTCGAGATCTGATTTAAAGTTAAATATTTACAATTAAAGAATTGAGCTCTGAAAAAGATATGATAGGTATCACTTCTCAGAATCTATGGAGCAACTTTTCTTTAAAAAGAGTTACCTTACCTATTTTATAAATCTACATTATTTATGGTTGGTAGCTAAATCTGATTATTAGATTCAAATGCAAAAGGATGAGGTGACTATTTTGAAATATTGTTATCATTCAACCCTGCATAGGCTTTGCGTTGAGTCCCGTGCAAAGCGCACACACATTTCTCAGTCTTAGAAATTCAGTTTACTTAGAATAAAGTACTGTCAAAACAACATGGATCCCCATATAAATTTAACGTTATATTTTTTACAATTAATTTGTAAAATAAAAATAGAATTGAATATGATTTATTTAAGATGGACTATTTCTATGAGACCAAACTCATATATATTTAGTAGGTTTATTGAATCTTACATTGAAATTTTTCTAATATATATTTGTTGGAAGAAAGTAACTTCTAAGATTTTTGTCATTTATATTGAATATATAATATTAGATTAGTCTTTATAAAGTATTCTATAAAAATATTTTTATCATAAATTATTTGTATTGGTGTAATATATTCTATAAACTATCCCTATAAATTTAAGAGGGCCAATTTTGTGCCAATTTAATCCTTCAGCCAGTTCAAATTTTAAAGAATGAGCATGCACTATATCAAAAATTTTGATTCAACAACTAATTATTTTTTATAACAAATCTGGCGTTATTAGGATTTTCAAGTATTGATGTTATGATACTCCTAATCAGAAAGTTATATCTCTTCTATTTTTAAATGAATATTTTGTTAAGGATATCTGAAACTTCTTTTATGTCGTAGCAGTCAGGGGTGTGTATTGATCAGTTCGATTTGATTTTATATATTATCGGTTCGGTTGATTTTATACATTATCGGTTTGATTTATCGGTTATCGATTTTTAAATATGCTAAACCAATAAAATAATTTCTATCCACCGATAACCCAATAATTTATTTTTGCAAAAATTATTAAAAACTCGATAACTTAATAACCCAATAATAATAAACCAATAACATTTTTATCGATTCAATTTATTAATCGGTTTAAGTTTTGCACATCCTCAGTGCAAATATTCTTAGTAATTGATTATTGTGATATATTATAGTCATTGTGTATCAGATTGCTCTTACAATTATTTTACGGAAATTTTTGAAGATGGAGAAACAAATTATGTAAGGAGATAATAATGTCAAAAAGAAGAATAATTGATAAGATTAATAGAAATTTTCTTCTTTTGGCAAAAGCAAGATATCCCTAACCGTCTAATTATATTTATTTTTTGGGTTCATATTGTAAGATTCTTTGATGATTATAGACCAAGATTGCCATCACTAGAATTTAAGGGACAATACCACATACAGGATGATTTATTTGTAATGAGGCATCTAAGAAAAATCCAAGGCCAAGAAAATTTTTGATTTGTAAATGCAAGACAAATAGGTAGGGCTGGGCATTATTTGGTTCAAATCGAAAAAACCGACCGAACCGAATTTTTTTAAATTTTGGTTTCGGTTAATCGGTTTATTCAGTCGGTTTCGGTTTTAAATTTTAAAATATTAATTCGGTTCGGTTCGGTTATCGGTTTTAATTTTTTTTATTCCGAAAAATCGAATTTTCTTTTATGTCCAGATAAACTTCTTCTTTGATGAAAAAATAAAAATGCTATAGTATAACCTTTGGAAGAGTGTCTTTGTATATATAAAGGATATACATACATCTTAAGATAATATGTCTTAGAAACATCAAAGCTACAGTGGCAAAATAGCTAATCTTTCTCGACAAGTCCGAAAAATATGAATACATACATACATACATACATATATATATATATATATATGTGTGTGTGTGTGTGTGTGTGTGTGTGTGTGTGTGTGTGTGTGTGTGTGTGTATAGATTCTTGCCATACCTTTTTGGCCAGAAATGAGATGATATATATTGTGGTTAAGTTCACTGAGAATATTACAGGAGCTCCAGAGAACTCGCCTCTGCTCGACTACCTATTAGTTTTGGCTGTCTACATATGTTATAACTTATAAATTATAATACATATAGTGTAGGCCAAGATGAACTAGTAATTTCCCAAGCCCAATCGGGCAACATATACTTTACTGAAAAATGCCCAATTTAAGTTCCAAATAATATTACTTTACTTTAGTGAAAAATAAAATTCCTAAATCCTAATTGCTAACCTAGAACATATATGTCAAGGAATGAAGGAATCAAATGGTAGACTTTTGATTTATAGGTTATGACACTTCAAATAGTAATTCAATACATGTAACTGTTCACATTTTTAAATAATTGCCTCATTAATTGGTTACTAATATAGAGTAACTTATCTTTATAGAGTTGTAGTAATGTTCTTGTATGTAAAAAAATTACTTTTCATCGAAAAAAAGGAGTCAGAAATAATATTCAAACCGAAAAATTAAACCGAAATAAATCGAACCGAAATTGCAAAAACCGAACTGAACCAAATTTATTTCAGTTCAGTTTCGATTTATATTTTTCTTAAACCGAAAACCGAAAAACCAAACCGACCGAATGCCCAGCCCTACAAATAGGAGATACAACTTACATAAAAGTAGAAGCAATAGTAATTAAGAACAGATTGAAGGTATGATTTGCAATATTCCAAAAGTTGGTACGTTGGAATAAAAAGTAAATGTTCAGAAAGACTGCTGATGCAGGGATTACTAGTCCTTTTTGTGGGCCGTAAAAGATTTTATGAGCTGTAAAAGATGCTCGTGGAACCTGTTGGGTATTCTAGTGTTCAGACCTCAGAACTATGAAGAAGAACTACGGTTCATAGTTGCTTTTACAATTCATAGCATGAGTACACAGATGGATATTCAAAGATGAGAAAAATAGACTTAGACAGGACAAACATATTTGTACAGATCATGAAAAATTTACAGATCATAGATTGGTTCGTGAAAGTAATACCTAATGTAACGTCCGGTAAAATTGTCAAAATATCCCTAGAGGGAGGGTATGTGCGTAACACATATTCCAACGCTCGTATGAAAAATCCGAGGCCGAATTTGTGAACACGAAATGGGAAAATGATCTCGGTCGATTTTTAGAGCGACATGTTCAAAAGATAATTTTTTGATCTGAAGCGCAAAACAGTGTTGGTGCGCGACAGAAGCGCATCACGCCTCCATCGCGGACCAACACTTATATTTATTTGAAAATTTTCGACGGGATTGAGAAAACTCGTTCTGAAACTTTTTCTAAAAATACACTGTGTGCGACCAGTCCGCGTTGCGGACTGGATCTTTTCCGAGCTGAAAATTTCTAATTTTTTCGAGGGGCATTCCGGTCAATTCCCAACCCCTCCTAAACTCTATACACGATCTAATTAGGTTGCATTGACATAAAAGGGGTCTAAAACCTCATTCTAAGTCCTATTCCATAATCTAACAAGGCTGGGGCTTGAGGAAAGAGAGGAAAGCTTGAAATTGAGCAATTTGAGAAGAAATCCTTAACGTGATTGATTGATAGCTTCATCCCAGGTATGTAAGGCTAAACTAAAAGTATGAGATTGTTCTCTCATGTGCCCCATAGATGGTCATAGATGAGTTGATGGTTAAAGAGTCTACATACATGAACCCTTGATGGTTTATCCTAAAATTTTATTCGAAATTTCCCGTTTTTCTATGTTGATGATCATAATACTAATTGTTTTCTTAAATTGAACATTTTCATGAGAATTTGCATAACCCTCCATGACTAATTTGAAAAGCATGCATAATAAACTTGACAATTGGGTCTAGAGCCTTGAGTTGAGATTGTTGATTGTGATGAGAGAATGATGATAAGTTGATAGAATTTGACCGCCTTACGAGTCTCTATAAATGAAATCTACCGATGTATTTATTCAATTGTTTCCTAATGATTGCTCTAAATCTTGAGTCATTGATGAGATTGATTGATGAAAGGGTTAGAGTCCCTTTGAGTTGATTGATGAAAGGGTTAGAGTCCCTATGAGCGTGATTTATGAAAGGGTTAGTCCCTATGATTTGATTGATGATAGGGTTAGAGTCCTTATCAGATACCGATCGATGATGGGGTTCGAGTCCCTATGAGATTGGTTGAGATGGAGGTTTTATGAGCATTGATTCATGGGAGGAGTATCGAGCACCGAAAGAATGAAAGTTAGTCCAACTTAAACTCGTCAAACTACGTCGCCAAACGTAGGTGAGGATTAGAACCATCATATATATATTATGGTTCCCTCATGAGTAACAGTCCCTGAAAGCAAAAGCGGACCTGTTGAGCACTGACTCCATATTGGGTGAGCCGATATAGTTTCGATCGTTCCCTACCTGCAAGTTTGGAACGGCTGTGGCAACATCAGCGAGATTGTTGTACATTCACTGGCTCATAAGTGATTGTTGTCGAATAAGAAAAACTCCCATAAATTTCCTACCTTGAGTACTCTGAGTTGAGATGAGATGAGATGAAATGAGGGGAGGTGAGCTCCTCTGAGATGAGATGAAATGAGAGGAGGTGAGCTCCTTTGAGATGAGTCTGAGATGATTTATGAGTTTGAGTTGTTGATGGGTTACTTGTCTACTCTTTATTCTTGCACAAATAGACATTTGACGATGTGATGTTATTTGATGAATATTTTGAGTTGATGTTATTTTCATATTATTCTACCTGTTTCTGTTTCACGCAACTATTTTACATACCAATACATTCCAAGTACTGATGTCCCCTTCAGACTGTATCGTTTTATGATGCATAGGCAAGTACTAGAGATCGTCAACAGGCACTCTGTTGAAGATCCGAGATTCGTAGCTAATTGGTGAGCCTCCCCTATTTCGGAGGGCCCACTACTTTTATTTCATCATGCTTTAGAGTTAGATTGGACTATTCCTTTTATTTTGATTTGGGTAGCCATTGGTCTGCCATTGGCACCACACGATTAGTGATAGAGGCTTCATAGACGATGGTTGAACGTTGATGTTGAGATTGTGAGCTAGTTTCTTTCTACTAGCCTTTATTATTATCTATACATTTTGAGAATTTAGGTGTGATGTGCCCATTACTAAATTATATTTTCCGCTGCTTAGTAGAGTTTATTTGATTGAATGATGTGATGAGTCTAAGTGGTTCGCTTGGGGAATAACAATAGTCTCTGAGCGCCGGCCACGCCAAGGGTACCCTCCCGAGGCGTGACAAACTTAGGACTTGAATGATTGTTGTTTATAGATCCATGCACGGGCCGTATAAACTTCTTACTATAAAGGAGTTCGTAGAGTTGAGTCTTCAGACAATTTAGACTTCTAATACATTGGGTTCAATATGATAAGAAACTACAGTCCATACTGTCTTCCAAAGACAGTAAACTCAACCCATAGAAAAACTTTTGAGCCCAAATTTCTACCCATTTTCGCTGAGGGTTTCTACGGTTCATTAAAAGTTGTAAAGGTTGTTCGTAGAACCTACTAATAACTGCTTTTCTAAGATTTTTTTGGACAATTCTCATATTTTTAAAATTGAAGTTGCGCCATGTTAAGACTATTCCTAAGACCTATAACTATTCAAACCCTCCAAATTTTTTCACAATTCATCCACTTCAAAAGTTCTCTCTCTAGAAATTCTCTCAAGTCAATTCAAGAAAAAACAAACTAGGGTTTCAAGGATTCAAATCTCTTTTTCAAGTTTCAAGGTAGGATTCTACTCCAAGTATATAGTATTCATTCATGGATTCATTTCATTGATAAAGCCCAAAATAAGTCTCTACTTATTTTTAATGTAGGAACCTAACATTCTGATGATTTAGCACCAAATTTCATAATTTATGCTTTTACTCACTATTATTAATTCAATTATTCATAATTTGACATTAATCAAGGTTTTCATTCAATTTCTTTGCAATGTCATCTAGGGTTCATGAAATTTACTATTGGTAATTATGATTCAATTGATATTGTTTTATATGATTATGCATGATTTCATTCAAATTACATAATTTAAAGTTGATCACCTATGATCCCATACAATTTACCTTAGTTTTCACTATGAAATATGATCATGGATTTATAACGGCTTTATGCATGTTTTATGAAGTTGATGAACTAAGTTTTAAATGTTGATTCTTAATAAAGAAAGAATGAATGTTGGTGAAAGATTTTCTCACCTAATTATGAATTTGTAATGATGAGAAGACAATGCTTGCATTGTATGAATCACTATGAAAAACGCTATTCTATGATTATGAATTTATGAAAAATGGATGAGTTAGTAGATGGAACCTCTTTGTATGATATGACTTATGATTTACTTATTCTTGTTGAGACTTTACTTAGTACCGAGTGGACCTTGGGATAGAGGCTCGCCTATTTGTAAAGGCATGAGACCGTTAGTAGAAATTCTATTGTCTCATAACTACGTGCCACTGTAGGAGAAAAAATCTCCAGCTAGTAAAGACTTGATTCCTTAGAAAAGGTCATACATTAGTAGAGATTTGATTCCTTAAATATCTTAGTGGATCCACCTAGCCAATCATGGTTCTTACCTAGGGAAGTATGAATCCTCTCTTTTTGGTATGTGAGGAAAATACTAGATTCTATGTTATATCTCACTGATTTGTGTCTGTTAATGGTATCTCTCGCTATGACTTATGAACTTCCCCATATTATGCTTTGATATAATTTTCTATCGAGTTTTGCGTTGATCATGTTTTATGTTTCATACAATGTTTTCAAAAGATTGCATTATGATTTAGCTTGGTCATTGCATCATTTTGTTGTATGTCATACATTGCAACATACTTAACCTTTTATGTACTAGTGCATATTTTTTTTGCCTACATTGTATTATAATGTGAAGCACAACGCTCTATTCCATCCACATAAATAGTTTTGAGCATCCCTTCGAAGTTGCTATATGGTGAGTAATGATTTGAGGGAGAACCCGTTATGCTATCTTCTTCATGTTGTCGACTACCATGCTTTTATATGTTTAGGATAAGCTAGGTCTTGTCCTATACCCTTGTCTAGATTAGTAGAGGCATGTTAGACATTCATGAGATGTATTACTATTCATTTGATTATTAAGCTTTGTCTTGATTTTATCTAGACTTCTATTTAAGATCACTTATCTTTTGCTTTGTGACATTCTTAATGTTACTTACTTGCATTATGTGTGCTAAGAAGCTTGGTTAGAGTCCCTCAAGATTCTAATTAACATGTCACATCTAGGACCTAGCTGGGTCACGACAAACTTGTCATCAGATTACAAGGTTTAAGGTATCGTAAAGAGTCTAACATGCCACATCAAGTAAAGTCTTGTTCATAGATATGAAGCATGCCATATTTATAAATATGAGGCTATGAGACATTTTAGTAAATTTCAATTTTTTGCGAATGTCACGACCCAATTTCTCAGGCTGTGATGGCTCCTACTATAATTCACTGATAGACAAGCTGATCCGTTATCCGAAACTACAAGTAATGGGTATTTAGGGAAAACTAATAGAGGCTAAGCAAATAGCAACAATATAGAAGGAATAAAATAGAAACTAACTGAAAATATATAAATACAAATATGCAAGAAACCCTCTCCGAACATGGAAGTCACCAGTATAGAGCTACTATACACAAAAGTAACGAATACAAGTCCCAAAAGTATATACAAGGATCTAGCTAGTCTAAAAAATACACAAAAGATGGGTCACTAAGTAGAAGGAGACAGAATGATCCAATAATGCCAAATGCTCACCCTGGTCTTCGGTGTGGGCTGCTGCAAGCTCAATCTATCAACGTTGGTGACTGGTGCCTGGACCTGCATATCAGAGCCTTAGGTTTTCAATGGTCCTCGGAGTCCAACGTGCCGCGTTGAGTAGAGTCCTATTCATGGGTGTGAAGTGCACCATACCTATGAATGGGAGGCTACGAAGACGTATTAGGAAATTCTCCCTTCTTTGTTTCTTATATCGTGCTATGGCTAGCTTATGAATTCCCTGACTTTTGGTGTCGTTAATCTATTTCAGAAAATGCCTCGAGGAAGACCTCCACTCCCTAGGCCGGCTCCTGTTGCCGAGGATCAGGCCCCTCCCGAGCCTATGGAGGAGCCTATATCAAATGGCGAATTTCGTGCTGCTTTTGCCATGCTTGCGCAGGCGGTGACGGCTCAGGCAAGGCAGGCCAACTTGCCATGGGACCCTGCACCCGCTTCTATTGTGAGGGATTTTATCCGGATGAATCCTCCAGAATTTTACGAGTCTAAGGCCGATGAAGATGCTCAGGAGTTCATTGATGAGCTCTCAAAAATACTGAATATTATGGGCGTCTCTTCTGAGGAAAAAGCTGGGTCGGCTGCCTACCAGTTAAAAGACGTGGCCCAGGTATGGTATACTCAGTGGGCCATGGGAAGGGTTTGTGATAATGAGGTGTCGTGGGGAGAGTTCAAATCTGCCTTCCTTGACCGCTTCTTCCCACTTGAGCTGAGGGAGGCCAAAATGACCGAGTTTATTAACCTCAAGCAGGGGAGCATGAGTGTGAGGGATTATGCCCTTAAATTTACTAAGCTGTCTAAATATGCTCCATCCCTGGTGGCCGATCCCCGTGCGAGGATGCACAAATTTGTTTCAGGTATTTCTGACTTGCTAGTGAAAGAATGCAGGACTGCTATGCTGATTGGGGACATGGATATTGCCCGACTCATGGTGTATGCTGAGCAGATCGAGGGGGAGAAACACAAGGAGAAGAGGGCACACGATCCCAAGAGAGTCCGGGTTGATGGTAGGTTCTCTGGAGCAAAGAATGCGGGTTTTGGTCGCTTCCAACAGGGCCAAGGCTCGGGAGCTCGGGTGGCTAATGCCCGGGCACCCCCTCCCGGGGTACAGGTGGGTGGTGGACCAGGATATCCGAGGTGTGACAAGTGTGGGAAGTCCCATACAGGTGTTTACTAGAGGGAATTGGGACTTTGCTTCGGGTGTGGAAGCAAGGACCATAAAGTTGCTGACTGTCCAAGGGGTGCGCGCGGAGACCAAGGTTAGGTAGCCCGAGGCGGGCAGGGTCAACAAAGGGGTCCTCCAGGTGCTGCCCCAAGAAACAATAGGTTCTATGCACTCCATGCTCGCCAGGACGTCGAGGAAGCTCCAGATGTTGTGATGGGTATGTTAAAAGTTTTTGATTTTGATGCTTACGTTTTGCTTGACCCAGGGGCAAACTTGTCTTTTGTGACTCCGTTATTGGCTGTTAAGTTCGGTTTGAAACCCCAGATTCTAAGAGAGCCTTTCTCGGTCTACACCCCTGTGGGTGAATCTATTGTTGCTCATAGGATTTATTATGGGTGTCCTGTTGCTGTGTTGCATAAAATCTTTCCATGTGATCTAGTGGAACTTGAAATGTTTAATTTTGATGTGATTCTCGGAATGGATTGGCTGCATGCATCTTATGCTTCCATAGATTGTGGAACCCGGAAGGTCCGGTTCCAACCTCCCGGTGAGCCAGTTCTTGAATGGAAGGGTAGTGATTCCTCTATTAAAGGTAGGTTTATTTCCTACCTCAAGGCGCAGAAAATGATTTCTAAGGGGTGTATCTACCATTTGGTAAGGGTCCGAGATGCAGATTCTGAGGTGCCTACTCTCGAGTCAGTCCCTGTGGTGAACGAATTTCCGAATGTGTTCCCCGAGGACTTACCGGGCATTCCTCCGGACAGAGAGATAGATTTCGGCATAAATCTTCTTCCAGATACTCAGCCTATTTCTATCCCTCCGTATCGGATGGCCCCGGCAGAATTGAAGGAATTGAAAGAGCAGTTAAGGGACTTATTAGAGAAGGGCTTTATTCGGCCTAGTACATCACCGTGGGGTGCTCCCGTGTTGTTTGTGAAGAAGAAGGACGGGTCTCTCCGTATGTGTATTGATTACAGGCAGCTGAATAAAGTGACAGTTAAGAACAAGTACCCGTTGCCGAGGATTGATGATTTGTTTGATCAGCTACAAGGTGCCACACACTTCTCAAAAATTGATCTCTGTTCCGGATACCATCAGTTGAAGGTTAGAGAGTGTGATATCCCTAAAACAGCTTTTCGAACAAGGTACGGGCACTTTGAATTTGTGGTGATGTCATTTGGTCTAACTAATGCTCCGACCGCATTTACGGATTTAATGAACAGGGTATTTAAGCCGTTCTTGGACAGCTTTGTGGTGGTATTTATTGATGATATCCTCGTTTACTCCCGATGTGAGCAAGAGCACGGGAATCATTTAAGATAGGCCCTCCAAACTCTGAGGGAAAAGAAATTGTATGCCAAATTTAGCAAGTGCGAGTTTTGGTTGGGCGAAGTGTCTTTCCTCGGACATGTGGTATCCGGGGATGGTATCAAGGTAGATCCAAGGAAGACGGAGGCTGTGAAAAATTGGCCTAGACCGTTGACTCCTTCGGATATCCGCAGTTTTCTTGGGTTGGCCGGGTACTATAGAAGGTTTGTAGAAGGATTCTCCTCTATTGCATCTCCGTTGACCAAGTTGACTCAGAAGCAGGCTAAGTTTGTATGGTCGGATGAATGTGAGAGAAGTTTCCAAACTTTGAAGGATCGGCTTACATCGGCTCCTGTTTTGACCTTGCCAAGTGGTTCAGAAGGGTTCGTGGTGTATTGTGATGCCTCGAGGGTCGGATTGGGTTGTGTGCTTATGCAGAATGGTAAGGTGATAGCGTACGCATCAAGACAGTTGAAAGTGCATGAACGAAACTATCCCACTCATGACCTTGAATTGGCAGCAGTGGTGTTTGCCTTGAAAATTTGGAGGCACTATTTGTACGGGGTCCATGTTGATGTATTTACCGATCACAAAAGTTTGCAGTATGTATTCACTCAGAGGGATCTTAATCTCAGGCAAAGGAGGTGGTTGGAATTTTTGAAAGATTATGAAATGAGTGTGCTATATCATCTGGGTAAGGCCAATGTCGTAGCCGACGCCCTTAGCAGGTTGTCTATGGGAAGTGTGGCACATGTTGAAAATGAGAAAAAGGAGTTGGCAAGGGATATTCACCGGTTGGCGAGGTTAGGTGTCAGGTTGACTGATTCTAGCACAGGTGGTATTCGGGTTCAGAACGGATCAGAATCTTCTGTGGTGAATGAAGTGAGAGCTAAACAAGATCTAGATCCATCGTTGTGTGAGTTGAAGAAGTTGGTTGCTGCAAAAGAGATCGAGACTTTCTCCCAAGGGGGAGATGGGGTACTCCGGTACCAAAACCGGCTTTGTGTTCCCGACGTGGATGACCTTAGGAAGGTGATTATGAGTGAGGCTCACAACTCTCACTACTCTATTCACCCGGGGTCTACCAAGATGTACCGTGACTTGAGAGAGATTTATTGGTGGCATGGTATGAAGAGGGATATTGCCAAGTTTGTGTCGGAATGTCCGAGTTGTCAGCAGGTAAAAGTTGAGCACCAAAGGCCCGGTGGTTTGGCCCAAGACATTGAAATTCCCACTTGGAAGTGGGAAGATGTGAATATGGACTTTGTGGTTGGATTGCCTTAGACCCGAAGGCAATTCGACTCCATTTGGGTTGTTGTGGATCGGATGACAAAATCATCCCACTTTTTACCGGTCAAAGCTACTTTCAGTGCCGAGGATTATGCGAGATTGTATATCCAAGAGATGGTGAGGTTGCATGGTGTACCTAGGTCCATCATATCGGACCGTGGTACTCAATTCACTTCCCACTTTTGGAAATCTTTTATGAAAGGCCTTGGGACCAAAATTAAGTTGAGTTCCGCTTTTCATCCTCAAACCGATGGCCAAGCGGAGCGGACTATTCAAACCTTGGAGGACATGTTGAGAGCATGTGTGTTGGAGTTTAAGGGAAATTGGGATGATCATCTT
Organism: Solanum rostratum; assembly: GCA_029948455.1. Classification (NCBI taxonomy): domain Eukaryota; kingdom Viridiplantae; phylum Streptophyta; class Magnoliopsida; order Solanales; family Solanaceae; genus Solanum; species Solanum rostratum. The sequence goes on from CM057048.1 coordinate 64,396,601, forward strand.
CCACTCATCGAGTTTGCCTATAATAATAGCTTCCATGCTAGTATTGGCATGGCTCCGTTTGAAGCTTTGTATGGGAGAAGGTGTAGATCCCGGTGGGGTGGTTTGAAGTGGGGGAAATGGCCTTGGTTGGCCCGGATTTGGTGATGGACGCTATGGAGAAGGTAAAGGTGATTAGGGAGAGATTGAAAGCGGCCCAAAGTCGCCAAAAGTCCTATGCGGATAGTAGGAGGAGGGACCTCGAATTTCATGTAGGGGATTGGGTTTATGTAAAAGTCTCTCCTATGAAGGGCGTTATGCGTTTTGACAAAAAAGGGCAAGTTGAGCCCCCGGTATGTTGGCCCTTATGAAGTGGTGGAGCGGATTGGAGATGTGGCTTATAAGTTAGAGTTACCTCCGAGTTTGGGTTCCATCCATCCGGTCTTTCATGTATCTATGTTGAGAAAGTTTGTTGGTGATCCTAACTCCATTGTGCCTTTGGAAGGGATTGAGGTTGAGGAAAATTTGACTTATGAGGAGGTGCCGGTGGCAATTTTGGATAGGCAAGTTAAGCGACTTCGCAACAAGGATGTGGTTTCGGTAAAGGTATTATGGAGAAATCAGCTAGTGGAGAGTGCTACTTGGGAGGCGGAGCTGGACATGACGAAACGATACCCCCATCTTTTCCAATCTACTCAAGCCTAAGGTACTAGGAATCTTTGCCTATCAACTGTGTCGTTTTCTTGCCCTCTTGAGTCTCATGGCATGACATGCATATGTGTACATTAAAGGATTTTCTTTTCTTGGCAAATGTGTTGAATACAATTTTGACATAAATTGGTTTTGAGCTATAATTTGATTTATGATAAAAAGCTTTTATGTACCACCTTGTAATTTGCCTTGGATTATGCATTGTGTTCTGTCTCGGATGAACCTTGTCTTGACTCTAGATTTCTAAGTCTTGTTCCTGCACATTCGAGGACGAATGCTCCCAAGGGGGAGATGATGTAAGGACCCGGAAATTTGTTTAACGACCTCAAAGGAATTCCCTTGGCTAAACTCTTCTCAAGTACCAATAAGAGGGTCAACTTTGAGTGAGCATATCTCTTAGCTCAAATTGAAATGGGTAGCCTATGACATAGCAAATTAAAGATCTTTGAATTAGCTTTCCAACGCACCTGGTTTCACCTAATTCTGAGCTCGGACCAAGAAGTTATGCTCGTTTTCGTTCAGACTGTTTGTGCAGGAAATCCACACGGCCAGCCACACGGACCGTGTGGCATCAAACGCTCCGTGAGGCTACTTTGACCCACGAATTTCTTGCCAAAACTTTGTTCCAAGTGTGTGTACTTTCTCGGTACCTTCATACGGGCCCTTTCACGGTCCGTGTGACCTTAAACGGTCCGTTTACCGGACCGTTTGGTGACACTTTGTCCGAAAGAAAATTTTTCTGAAAAATTCTAAGTCTGGTGAGATGGTCCATTACATGGGCTTTGTGACACGAGATGGTCCGTTTACTGGACAGTGTGGATTGACTTAGTCAAAAAAAATATTCCTCCGAAAAATCTAAGTCTAGTGCCACGGACCAGTAGACGGTCCGTGTGGAGTCAGACGGTCCGTTTACTGGACCGTGTGACCCAGACGGACTATTTTTCCGGTCCGTTTCATTAATGACAATTTTGTAAGTTTGGTTTATTCCGGTGCAAATATGGTCTTTCCACCCTTTCCTGAGCCTCCTATATATTTTACACTTCACCATTTTTTAACCATTTCACACTTCAACACTCTCTCTCTAAAATTCTTTCTCAAGAACTCTCCAACATCTCTCTAAAATTGTTCAAGCTAGGGGCCAAGATTGTGAGTCAATTTCCTCCTCAATTTGTCTACAATCAGGTATGTGGGTTGATTCTTGGTTCCTTTCAACCAAGAAGACCCAAGTTCTTCTTAAACTAGTTACTACACTTGTCTACTTTAAGTGTGAGATTTTTTTTACTACTTGAACTTGATATTTTGAACCATGCATGTACTAGTTAATATTCCAAAATTTGAGTTATGATAAGCTTGAGCTATGGTGAGTTACTTGAGCTATGAAACTATGAAGCTTGCATGTCCCTTTAAAGATGTCATTTTGCATGGGTGATTTATACTACACTTCTATATGAATTTTGTTATGGAATTCCTAATCTTTACATTTTATTGCTAATTTTGGATACATTCTACATTACCCATGCCATTCCTACATTTTGCATTACAACATACTCATGGCATTTATACATGGAAATCTTGGAGATATGGGCTAAGTCCAATTTTGGTCCGAAAAGGGAGATTGTAATGTGAATTTTGGTAACACATGGGATATGACAATAAGGTGATCACCGGTTTGTTTATGATTATGGCTCCTTGGGAAACATGGGTGCTTGCACCATTTTGGTATATGTGTAGATGAGCTATTCCTTGCATATGCATTATGGTCATAGATTGGGATTTGGTAATTGAGCCTATTTGTATAATTACGTTTTAAATGGATGTTAGCCCTCTCTTGATAAGCATCTATATATGTATAAGTATTCTAGTGGGATGTGTACTTAGCACCGATGGATTGGGGGCGTTAGGGATATCCCCAAGGTCCCTCTCCCTTTCCTTGAACTATGTGCCAACATAGGAACGATCACCGTTTCTGAAATGGGTGTCCCCGTAAGGAAGGTGGCCATCCACCGAGATGGGAGTTCCCGTAAGGTCTGATGGTTAGTCGTTAGAATGTTTGTGATATGATTCTGTAAACCCTTCCGAAATGGGTGTCCCCGTAAGGAAGGTGGCCATCCACCGAAATGGGTGTCCCCGTAAGGTGTGATGTGGATTACCTTTGGCAAGTAATCCTTTCCCTACCGGTGGGAGGTCCAAATCGGTCCAATTCATGTAATAGCTCGCATGAATTCAGTTGTCGGTTATAGTCCATCCCCGTTATGTAGGAGCACTATCGCATTGCACGCATCACGCATTTCATAGCATCTTGTATATTAAATTTCTATTGTTTATATATGTTCCTTGTATACTATGTGCCCTTGCCACTTAACATGATGATGCAGGTCCGGTAAGTCACGTGCATTGCATACCCACATACTTAGTACATTCAACGTACTAACGCATACTCTATGCCTGCATGATTTTACCATGCAGGGACCGAGCAGTTTGAGCAGTATCCGCCGGACGCGTAGCTTATCCCTTCCTAGATATTTTGTGGTGAGCCCCGTTTTTCGAGGGCATGCTTTTCTTTTCTTTTTGTACACCTCATCTATGTATGTATTTTGACTGAGGGTGAGCCCGGAACTTGTCCCGACCCCCGTTCCTTGGTTAGAGGCACTTATTGGACAATTGTATAAACTTCTCATTTCGTTATCTATGGAATATGTCCTCCCTTTTGGTTTTAAGAATGTTCTCTTTAATCTTGTCTTTAATCTTCTGCAAATTTGAGGCTTGTTTGGGGGCTTTCGGGTCCCCATTCGCCGTGTCACATCTAGACCCCGACCCCGGGTCGTGACACTGCATCATGAAAATAAATACAAAGTGTAGTATGAATAGCAGATAAAAAGGTACCCAGTAAGCATTATAGGTCGACTGAGCAAAGCAGGTAAAAGCAATATGAAAAGAGGAATCAAACCTAAATAGGATTGCGATAGCAATATCTACAATGAGGAAAGAACAATATTAAGGATGACTAATCGAGCTAAAAGATCTACTCTAACTACACTCAGTCAAGACATATGTGGGTAGTTTGAAGTAAAACCCGAGCGAACTCCCATAAGCCCACCGAGTACATAGAATATCTATACAAAGAGAATTAAGAGCTAGGGTTCTCCTAGAGTAAAACGTTGTAGGGGTCACAAATCTGTAGGATTGAAGGCTCAAACCCCGATACCAATGTAATAATAGCTCTGTAAAAGTGAGGCCTCGAACCCGGATACCTTCTATGAATGGTCAAATGAGGTGCTGAGATAATTTCCTCTCCACATGGACCTATTAATCACTAAGGTTTTCCTTCCATAAAGAAGCGAGTCCGCTCACATATAAACTCACACTTTGAGAACTATGTATACAACTTCTCTTCCCTCAACCTCTGAAGTACAATGCTTAGGTGTTGTATATGGTGAGACTCACTCTTGGAGTAAACCAAGATGTCATCAATAAACACAATCAAAAATATATCCAAATATGGCTTGAACACCCGGTTCATCAACTCCATAAAAGCAGCTAGAGCATTCACCAACTCAAAGGACATAACTACAAACTCATAATGATCATAATGGGTCCTGAAGGCTGTCTTCGGGATGTCGGACTCCCGAACTCTTAACTAACGATATCTACACCTCAAATCGATCTTGGAGAACACTGAATCACCCTACAACTGATTGAATAAATCATCAATACGAGGCAAAGGATACTTGTTCTTGATTTTCACTTTGTTCAATTGGCGATAATCAATACATATCCGCAGAGTGCCATCCTTCTTCTTCACAAACTAGATAGGAGCACCTTAAGGAGATACACTCGAATAGATGTAACCTTTCTTCAACAAATCCTCTAACTACTCCTTTAGCTCCTTCAACTTTGCCAGAATCATATGATAGGGGGCAATAGAAAAGGGCTTAGTGCCTGGCTCCACATTAATAGCAATATCAATATGACAGTCTAGAGGAACACCTTGTAAATCAATCGGAAACACATCCATAAAATCTCTCACCACTCTGGTGCTCTCCAATGATGGTTATTCTTGAGAATAGGCCTAAACATGAGCCAAATATGACAGGCATCCCTTATCCATCAGTTTACAGGCATGTATATAAGAGATCACCCTCTTGGGGTAAGAACTAGGTGCGCCAATCCACATTAACTGAGCAAATCAGGACAAGACAAGGTCACCATCTTCACGTGGAAATCAAGAATAACATGATGAGATGATAACCAACCCATACCCAATATCACATCAAAGTCAACCATATCAAGCAATATCAAATTAACAATAGTATCCCTCCTAGAAAGGTCACAATATATCCACCATACACCCGATTCACTACTAAAGACTCATCTACCGGATTGGAAAGACAAATAGGCTCGACAAGAGGCTCATGCATAATATCAAGATCTGTGAAACAATAAGCTGATATGTATGAATAAGTAGAGCCTGGATCAAATAAAACTAAAGTAGAACGGTGACATACTGAAACCATACCTGTACTAACATCAAAGGCTTCTGTCTCTGCCCGATTTGGAATCGCGTGGTATACTTTGCACCCCTTACTAGCCTGTGGACCACCACAGTCTCTACCTCTCGTTGTGCCTCGACCTCTTCTAATACCACTCCTCATATCCTGAGAAGTGTCCCTAGCTGCTAGTGTTGGGGCTCGACGGGATGGATGAGACCCTAAAGCCCGGGCAGAAGGTGCACAATGTGGACAATGCGTAGCCTAATGCCCAATCTCATCACAACTATAGCAAGCTCTAGTCTCTCGCCCCTAAGATGGTTTTCACAAGAAACCACCACGCATGGTTGCACCCGAAGAGTTGGCGGCAGGAATAGATGCATGAACTGCCCGACCCTGGTGGCCCTATCTCCAAAACTCTCTATCTCGTGGCGGGTGCCCACTGAACTGACCATGCTAGTGGAATCTCTTTTTGCCACCTTGTCGATCATGTCTAATGTGCTCAATATGATCCACCAACTCTTGAAAGTGCTACCCAATAGAACCAAAGAAGCTATGGCCTCTTGAAGATACCCCACTAATCCCTTGTCGAAGTGCCGAATCCTCTCAAACCTTGTAGGGATACTAGACAACACATGAAATCTGGCCTCATAATTCGAGATTGATATAAAACCCTTTTGAAGCCTGTCAAACTCATCACAACAACTGTCTTAGAGGTTGTATGGCTTGAACCTCTCTAGGAAAACCTCAGTAGACTGCTCCTAGGTCATAATTGGTGATCCGGCCGGTCTATGAGCTAACACTGACCTTCACCACTCCTTGGCTAAGTCAGCGAACTGATTTGATGTATAAGCAACTCCATGTGACTAAGAATAGCCAAATTACACAACTGATTATGGCATTCCGATAAGAAATCATAGGCCCTATCACCTAGCGTACCATCAAATTTCGGGGGAGCCAACCATCAAACCACATAAAACTTTTTTGCTCATCAGATATAGCAGGGCTAGTAGAATTGGGGGCACCATAAACTTGGGCGGTGTAATAGATGGTGCAAAAGACAACCCATGAAGCTGTGAACTAGTACTCGGCCTAGAAGTCTGAGGCAGAATAATAGAAGCCATAAGAGGATCTACTTGGGCTGATGAAGCCCAACATGAATCATAGGTGGATCAACTGGAGCTGTAAAAGTCGGTGCATCAAGAATAACAAGAGTAGGAGAAGCTCCTTCAAGTCTAGCCAATACTCGCATAAGTAGTTCCTGAACTTAGGGCGATGATGGTGGAACAGGGTCTTTGGGTCCCTTAGACTCATACTTAGGCTCTGGAAAAGCTGACCTAGCATTTCTTCTGGGTGGAGCTGCCCCTCTAGCACGTCCTCAACCCCTGGCTCTATCACGAGCCCTGCCCCGACCATGAGTGGGGGCCACATCAGCTGGCTCACGCTCTCCCACTAACTGTCCATCTCTAGTAATCAACATCTGCGTAGAAGGAGTAGATTAGATACATTTCAAAATAGTTAATATAAAGAAACACATGAATAAAAGTAAGATTAAAAGTTTTTCCTTATCAAGGGTCCCGTAGTTACCTGAAGATGGGTATGGAAGTCTTCATACTAATCCACGAGACTCTACTAGACACCCCATTCTTGACTCATGAGCCCAACGAACCTAGAGATCTATTACCAAATTTTTCATGACCCAAAATTGGATTACAACTAAAGGAAATAAAATCAAAGTAACATCAATCCAACACTAAATGTAAATCTCAAAACCTGAAGTCAACAATACAAGAGTCTCTAAAAGAAGTACGAATGAGTAAATACAAAACTGTCTCAATATGAAATGCATAGTCTAGTATAGATGTCAACAAAAGAAAATCTCAAAGAAACCCGGTGGATCTGATAGTAAAGATGGACTCTGATGGAATAGGATCAACTATCCTATGGGGGGCCCTATGCTTGATTTGTAAGGAGAAAATAAAGTAGGGGTTAGTACATCGAAATATACTTAGTAGGTTCAACCGATTGGGTAGGAGAAATCGAACATATATGTAATAACAAAGAATCCAATCACTTGCAATGAATGGGTTAGTGCACAACACACACACACACACACATATATATATATATATATATATATATATAAGAACAAAATAAGATATCAATAGTAATCAATGATGCAATGCACATGATATATATGACTGCAAGGCATGGATGGAATCACGATTGACTCTGGGGCCTAAGTATACATCTGCCGAGTTAAGGCTATCAGGTAGTACCCATGGGGGTCTTGTCAGACCATATACCAATATCTCTCAAGTATCACAATATCTCAATCTCTCCCTTGCTACCTCAGCATTGTGGGTCTGAAAAAGTGGTGCTATCCCTCCCGTGCCACCTCAACGTGGTCAAGGAGTTTTAGAAAAGGTGGTATAATATCTCAAAAGTGGTACATCTCACCTTGCTGCCTTAGCGTAATCAAGGGGTTTTTATGAAAAGTGGTACAATATCTCAACCTTGCTATCTCAGTGTGGTCAATGGGTGGTACAAATGTAATATGAGATGAATGCATGCCAATGCCACAATATCAAGATATATAACAATAATATAGAAGAATACCAATAAGTAACCTTCATATAATCAGGGAAAATATTATCAAGAGTCACGACTAGTACCACAAGTCATCAATATGTCTCAAATCACCATCTTATCAATAACTAAGTATATCGATGATACCAGACTTCACAAGTTCCAAAATATGTACATAATTCCCAAAAGTATCTCAAATAACTATCCAATTACCACAACACCTTCCCAATGATATCAAAAATCTCATATTATCTCAATAACATAAAAAAATATGTCAAAACTCAAAATACATCTCAATTCACCAATAAAGTCACCATTTACATCGATTCCAATATAACTAATACCATACTTTCACCAATCTATTAGCATATCAATCCAATCCTAAATCTTACAATCATCACATAAACATATCCAATAACTTAAATCCAATTCCAAAAAGATAGCCGAACCTACCTTGATGCCGAAACTACACTCGAGCTATGTTTTCGATAGCTCCAAGCCTTAAAAATGACCTTAATCACTCAACAACTATTAAAAACATATTATACGCATCAAAAGATGAATTTTGATACCTATATTGGCACAAATTAAGCTTAAGAGCAAAATGATCAAAATTTGAGTTAAAAATTCGAAGTTCCCAAATATAGAAATTAACTCAAGAATATGATTTTACGCGAGAAAAGGAGTTCATGGGTGAAAATTCCACTAAAATTGAGGGAGAAATCAACAATTAAAGTTTTCAAATCCAAGCCACGGAAAACCTAACTTTAAATATTCAAAATCATGATATTTAACACAAAATCAAGATAATAATAGTAGAAATTAATTAATTTGAAGAAAAAAAACTTACCCAAGAGTTCTCCACAAAACGTATCGTCAAAATCACCCCAAGAAAGCTTGGAAGTGTTGAAAATGGTGAAAATTAGAAACTTTACGTATTTAAAACTGATTAATCAAAATGTACTCCGCGAACATGGATAAGGATATGTGAATGCGGAGTGGAATGGATAATATACCTCCGCGAATACAGAGGGTTAATGTAACACCCTACAACTCTATTTTAGGATCCAAATTTTTTCGTCATAAATACGTAAGCTTGAACCTAGTGATGTCTTACATGTACCTATGTTTTAAATATCATTCTTACATGTTATAAGTGTATTAAAAGTGGATTAGGCTCATAATAAATCTCTAATACTTATGCTAGTTCAAAACCTTCCTATCGGTTGAGTTTTATGCATTGGATTATACAAGTACCAACTTTAAATGACCATATCTCGTTAAATATAATAATTTATATAACTCATAATATATCAAATTAAAAATCTTTGAATTAACTTTCCAATGCCTACAATTTCGTCTAAATCAGAGTTCAAGATAAACCGTCATGACCATTGTACTGGAGACGTGCAGAGCTGTCCGAAACTCGCGACACTCCGCGTCGCGGAATGGATGCGAACTCTTTTGGACAAGTTAATAACGTCCTTTTTATTATTTTATGAAGGTATTTTAATCCTATAACCTTTGGGGGTTTATTTTGATGTCCCAAAATGTATAGAAGTCAGTTTTTCAGAAATAAAACCCTCTACTTCACTCCTAAACTTAAATGCTCAAGAATCATCAAGAAAATTATCAAGTTATGATTAGCTTTCGAGATTCATCATCAAGGTAAGTTATTTTCAATAAAATCCAAGCTTCTCAACCTAATTTTCTTCATCTATTCATAAATCTTTAAGGGAAATCTTAAATCATAACCTAGTGTTTCAAGAAAACGAATTCAAGAAGTTCAAGAAAGGATTTCTTGATCCTTCTTTTTCAAAAATTAGGGTTCTTCATCAAGAATGCTAAAGATTTCATCTCAAGAATTCAGGAATCAAAGAGAAGACCTTCAACCAATATTTTTTCAAGTTCTTCCACTCTAAGAGAACTGCAAAGAGAAGTTCTTTTCTAAAAAACAAGCATCAAGGTTTCAAAATGTAACACTCGGTAAAATTATCAAAATACCCTTAGAGAGAAGGTATGCGCGCAATGCATCTTCCAATGCTCGTATGACAAATTTGAGGCTGGATCTGTGATCAGCAGGAAACATTGAGTGGAAAAATGATCTCGGTCGATATTTAGAGCGACCGATCAAAAGATAATTTTTCTGTTCGAAGCACAAAATAGTGTAGGTGCACGACAAGAGCGCGTCGCACACCCATCGCGGACCAGAACTTATATTTTTTTGAAACTTTTTGACAGGGTTGAGAAAACTCGTTCAGAAATATTTTCTATAAATACACTGGTCGCAACCAATCTGCGTCGCGGACTGAGTCTTTTTCGAGCTGAAATTTTTTAAGTTTTATGTAGGGTATTTCGGTCGATTTCCAACCCCTCCTAAACTCTATACACGATCTAATAAGGTCGTTTAACGTAAAAAGGGTCTAAAAACCCCATTCTAAGTCCTATTAAAAAATCTAACAAGGCTAGGGCTTGAGAAAAGTGGAGAAGAGCTTGAGTTTGAGAGGTTTGAGAAGAATCTGTGACGTGACTGATTGGTAGCTGCATCCCAGGTATGTAAAGCTAAACTAAAAGCGTGAGATTGTTCTCTCATGTGCCCCATAAGAGGTCATAGATAAGTTGATGGTTCAAGAATCTACATACATGAACACTTGATGGTTTTTCTTAAAATTTTATTGAAATTACATGTTTTCCTATGTTGATGATTATCATACTATTTGTTTTCTTTGAATTAAACATTTTCATGAGAATTTGCAAAATCCGACATGATTAAATTGAAAAGCATGCATAATGAACTTGAGAATCGAGTCTAGAGCCTTGAGTTGAGATTGTTGATTGTGATGAGAGAATGATGATGAGTTGATAGAATTTGATTGTCTTATGAGTCTCTATAAATGAACTCTACCGATGTGTCTATTCAATTGCTTCCTAATGATTGTTCTAAATCTTGAGTCATTAATGAGATTGATTAATGAGAGGGTTAAAGTCCTTATGGGCTTGAATAATAAAAGGGTTAGAGTCCCTATGAGTTGAATGATGATGGGGTTCGAGTCCCTATCAGATACCGATTGATGACGGGGTTTGAGTCCCTATGAGATTGGTTGAGATGGAGGTTATAACCATTGAGTCATGGGAGGAGTATCGAGCATCGAAAGAGTGAGAGTTAGTCCAACTTGAACTCGTCAAACTACGTCGCCAAACATTGGTGAGGCTTAGAACCATTACATATACTATGGTTTCCTCTTGATTAGATGTCCTTGAAACCAATAACAGACTTGTTGACGACTAATTCCATATTTGGTGAGCTTATATGGTTTCGATTCGTTCCCTACCTGGCAAGTTTGGAACGACTGTGGCAATATCAACGAGATTGTTGTATATTCACTGGCTCATAAGTGATTGTTGTTTCGGATTAGAGAAACTCCCATAAATTTCCTACCTTGAGTACTTTGAGTTGAGATGAAAAGAGGTGAGCCCCTCTGAGATAAGATGAGACGTGAGGAGGTGAGCTCCTTTGAGATGAGTCTGAGTTAATTGATGATGTTTACTGATTGATGGGTCACTTGTCTACTATTTATTTTTGCATAGATAGACATTTGACGATTTGATGAGATTTGAAGTCTATTTTGAGTTGATGTTATTTCCATATTATTCTACTTGTTTTTGTTTCACTAAGCTATTTTACATACCAGTACATTTCAAATATTGATGTCCCTTTTGGACTGCATTATTTTATGATACAGAGGTATGTACTAGAGATCGTCAATAGGTGCTCCGTTAAAGATATGAGATTCACAACTAATTTTGTGAGCCTCCCTTACCCCGGAGGATCCACTATGAGTTATTTCATCTTGCGTTAGAGTTAGATTTTGGACTATTCTTTTATTTTTATTTGGGTAGCCATGGGTTCATCATTGGCACCATATGATTAGTGATAGAGGCTTCATGGACGATGGTTGAGCGTTGATGTTGAGATTGTTAGCTAGTTCTTTATACTAGCCTTTATTATTATCAATTTATCTGGAGACTTTAGATGAGATGTGCCCATTTACTTACTTTTATTTCTGAAGTTCAGTAGAGTTATCTGGTTGAATGAATATGATAAGGCAAAGTGGTTCGCTTGGGGACTAGCAATAGTCTCTAGGTGCCGGCCACACCAAGGGTACTTTCCCCGGGCGTGATAAACTTAGTATCAGAGCACAGAGCTCAAGTGTCTTAGGGAGTCTATGAAGCCGTGTTTAGTAGAGTCTTGTTTATGGGTGTGTTGGCGACCACATTTCATAAGCCAGAGGCTATAGGACATTAGGAATTTTTACACTTTTCTTCTCATTCCAATTCGTGTGGTGGATTTAAAATCTATGAAAGCTCTCTTCTAATTCGTGCTCTACACGTGCAAAATTGATAACATGCCTCCCAGAAGAGCCGAAGGAAGGGGACGTCCTGCCAGGCAAGCTGTTAATCCACCTGAGCCTCAAGTACCCGAGGATCGTGTGGATCAAGCTGTCAGTGTTGAACAACCCATTCTTATGACAACTTTAGAGACCGAGAATTTTTTATGATGAATCCGCCTGAGTTCACGGGGTTCGCATCCACTGAAGATCCTGAGAACTATGTGAAGGAGATTGAGAAGGTGTTCCAAGTGATGCATGTGTATGATGCTGACAGGGATGAACTGGATGCTTACCAACTCAAGGGTGTGGCTAGACTATGGTTCGACCAGTGGAAGAAAAGCAGAAGGGATGATGCTTCATGTTTGACTTGGGCAGTGTTCGAGGAAGCTTTCTTGGGATGCTTCTTCCTAAGAGAGAAAAGAGAGGCTAAGGTGAGAGAGTTCCTGAATCTGAAACAAGGCTCTATGACCGTGCAAGAGTATCGTTTGAAGTTCACACAAATATCTCGCTATACTCTGGACATGGTTGCTGACATGAGGGGAAGGATGAGAATGTATGCTGATGGGTTGAATAGGAGACCCAAGATAGATGGGAGAGGAACCATGTTTGTGAGTGATATTGACATCGGGAGCTGATGACATTTTTGCAACAAGTTGATGAGGAGAGATAGCATGACAGGAAAGAGTTCAAGCGTCAGAAAGCTAAGACATCCAGCCATGAGGTTGGGAGGAAGGGTAATTGCAAGTGATTTCCAACACCATCATCTGCTAGTGCGCCTGTGCCTTGAGGCAGGTATGATCAAAGATCTCAGAATGTGGTAAATCATGGACCTTAGTCGCAAGCTAGTGTGGCTCAACATTTGCAGTATAAGCCATCGTGTGATAAGTGTGGCAAGATGCACTTGGGGAGATGTCATGATGAAAATGACATGTATTATAGATGTGGCCAAGTGGGTCACTACTAGAGAGATTGTCTGAAGTGGGCTGACCGAGCTCAATCTACTACACCAGCCCCGCCAGTTGGAGGAAACCAGAGGGCCACTACGTCAGGCACAGGAGGAGAAACGAACCACTTGTATGCCATGGGTAGTCGCCAAGATCAGGACAAATCCCCAGATATTGTGACGAGTATGATTCAAGTCTTTACTTTTGATTGCTATGTTTTGATGGATCCAGGTGCCACATTGTCGTTTGTATATCCTTATGTGGCCAGTAGATTTGATGGAACCCCTGAGAGTCTTCTTAAACCTTTTGATATTTCTACTTCAGTGGGTGAGTCTATCCGAGCTGAGAGAATCTATAGAGTTGTTGTGGTGTCCATCCATCATAAGGATACTCTTGTTGATTTGGTTGAGTTGGAGATAATTGATTTTGATTTGATTCTTAGCGTGGATTGGCTTCACACCTGTTATGCCTATGTTGATTGTAGATCCCGAACCATTAAGTTCCAATTTCCAAATGAACTGGTTCTTAAGTGGAAGGGTGATTCTGTTGCATCTAGAGGAAAGTTTATCTCATATCTTAGATCCAGAAAGTTGATTTCCAAAGTTTATATCTATCATCTTGTGCGAGTGAAATCTGATGATGTCGAGTCCCCAATTCTTGAGTCAGTCCTGATTGTTAATGAGTTTCCAGAAGTTTTTCCTGAGGATCTGCCTAGAGTCCCTCCTGATAGGGAGATTGACTTTGGGATTAATGTTCTTCCCGATACCCAACCTATTTCGATTCCACCTTATATGATGGCCCCCGATGAGTTGAAAGAGTTGAAAGAGAAACTAAAAGATTTGCTAGAGAAGGGCTTCAGTGGGCCAATTGTTTCACCTTAATGTGCTCCTATCCTATTTGTGCGAAAGAAAGATAGGTCCTCAGAATGTGTATTGACTATAGTCAACTGAACAAGGTCCCTATAAAGAATAAATGTCCTCTTCTAAGGATAGATGATTTATTTGACCAACTTTAGGACACCTCTTGTTTTTCAAAGATAGACCTTAGATATGGCTACCATCAGTTGAAGGTGAGGGAATGTGACATTCCAAAGACAACCTTTAGGACTAGATATGTCCATTTTGAGTTCTTGGTCATGTCTTTTGGGTTGACAAATCCACCTGCAGCCTTTATGGACTTGATGAATAGAGTATTCAGATAATATCTCGATATGTTTGTGATTGTTATCATCGATAACATTCTAGCGTGTTCGAGAAGTGAGAAGGAGCATGCTAAACACCTCAGAGTTGTCCTCCAAACTCTTGAGGACCATGAGTTTTATGCAAAATTTTCAAAGTGTGAGTTCTGGCTTAAGTCAACGGCTTTCCTAGGCTATCGGTAAGGGTATTCGAGTGGATGCCCAAATGATTGAAACGGCTAAGAACTAGCCCCGACCGACCACTCCGACCGACATAAGAAGTAATTTGGGGTTGACAGGCTACTACCGCAGATTTGTTGAGGAATTTTCTTCCCTATCCGAACTATTGACTAAATTGACTCAGAAAAAGGTCAAGTTTCAGTGGTCCGAGGAATGTGAGAAGAGTTTCCAAGAGTTAAAGATGAGGTTGCCTACTGCACCAGTCCTAAGTTTACCGTATGAGATGGAGGACTTTGTAATTTACTATGATGCTTCAAGGATTGGATTGGGATGTGTACTGACGCAGAGAGGGAAGGTAATAACCTATGCTTCCAGGCAACTCAAGGTTCATGAGAGGAACTATCCAACCTATGATCTCGAGTTGGCAGCAGTGGTGTTTGTACTTAAAATCTGGCGCCACTACTTATATGAAATGCATGTGGGTGTGTTTACTGACCACAAGAGCTTGCAATATGTCTTCAATCAGAAAGTGCTCAACCTGCGACAGCGGAGATGGTTGGAGTTGCTCAGAGATTATGACATGAGCATTCACTACCACCCAGGTAAAGCTAACATTGTTGCTGATGCTCTTAGCAGGTTGTCAATGAGTAGCACAACCCATGTGGAGGAAGGAAAGAAGGAGTTAGCCAAGTAAGTTCATCGCTTGTCTCAATTAGGAGTTAAACTTGAGCAGAATGATGAAGGAGGAGTTAACGTTCAAAATGGCTCTGCTTCATCCTTAGTTGCAGAGGTAAAGAAAAAGCAAGACCAAGATCCTGTCATACTCCAATTGAAGGAGGTTGTCCATAAATAGAAAGTAATGGTTTTCTCCCAAGGGGGAGATAGAGTGTTGAGGTACCAAAGCAGATTGTATGTTTCAAATGTTGATAGCATTCAAGACAGAATCATGGCAGAAGCCCGTAGCACTAGATATTCCATTCATCCTGGCTCTACCAAGATGTATCACGACTTTAGAGACGTCTATTGGTGGAGTGGATTGTTTGCTGAGTTTGTTTCAAAATGCCCAAATTTCCAACAAGTGAAGGTTAAGCATCAAAGGCTATGTGGATTGGCTTAGAACTTTAAGATTCCGCAATGGAAGTGGGAGATGATTAATATGGAATTTATTACTGGTATACCAAGGTCTCAAAAGCAACATGATTAAGTATGGGTGATCGTTGTTAGGATGACTAAGTCGGCTCACTTCTTGGCAATCAAGACAACTAACACTGCAGAGGAGTACACCAAGTTGTACATCCAGGAGATTGTGAGGTTGCATGGAGTTCCCTTATCTGTCATTTCAGACTGATGAGCTCAATTTACCTCCCAGTTTTGGAGATCGTTCCAAAAAGAATTGGGTACTAAGGTGAACTTGAGTACAACCTTTCATCCACACACAGATGGACAGGCAGAGCGCACGATCCAAACATTAGAGGATATGTCGAGAGCCTGTGTTCTTGATTTCAAGGGGAATTGGGATGATCACCTGCCATTTATTGAATCTGTATATAACAATAGTTATCATGCAAGCATTAAAAAGCTCCGGACGAAGCCTTGTATGAGAGGAGATGTAGATCACCGATTGGGTGGTTTGAGATTGGAGAAGCGGAGTTGATTGGGCCTGATCTTGTCCACCAATTGATGGAGAAGGTCAAGGTCATTAGAGAGAGATTAAAGACTACCTAGAGTCATCAAAAATCTTATACCTACGTGAGGAGAAGAGACTTGGAGTTCGAGGTAGACGATTGGGTGTATTTGAAAGTGTCACCTATGAAGGGTAGATTTTGGAAGAAAGGGAAGTTGAGTCCCCGCTATGTTGGACCATATCAGATTGTAAAGAGGATTGGGAAGGTTGCTTATGAGCAAGAGTTACCTTCCGAGTTAGATGGAGTCCATGCGGTATTCCATGTGTCGATGTTGAAGAAATGCTTGGGAGATCCTGCCTTGGTGATCCCTGTTCATAACATTGGAGTGAATGATAGCCTATCTTACGAAGAGGTTCCGATTCAAATCCTTGATTATCAAATTCGTAAGTTAAGGAACAAAGATACAGCCTCAGTCAAAGTCCTATGGAGAAATCAATTCGTTGGAGAATCCACATGGGAAGTTGAGGAAGAGATGAAGGCCAAATGTCTGCACCTATTGGTGCCAGATGATGAGAGTGTTGAAGGTAAAAATCCTTACTCTTCACTAAATTGATTGATCTATTATTGATGTGACTTTCCATTCGTAAGTCTAAGTAGCATTGATTGAGGTCGAGGAAGAGTCGAGAGTTTGATTAATTGAGTTGAGTGTTGAGATGAGTCTTGAGTCTAATTGTACCTTGATATCCACCTTTACTCATTCATTCAAGGACGAATGATCCCAAGGGGGAGATGATGTAATGCCTGATAAAATTATCAAAATACCCTTAGAGTGAGGGTATGCAGGTAAGACATCTTCCAATGCTCGTATGGCAAATTCGAGGCTGAATATGTGATCAGCACAAAAAATTGAGGGGAAAAAGGTCCCAGTCGATTTTTAGAGTGACCCGATCAAAAGATAATTTTTCGATCTGAAGCATAAATCAGTGTTGGTGCGCGACAAGAGCGCGTCAGCACACCTATCGCGGACCAACACTTATATTTTTTTGGAAATTTTAGACGGGGGTGAGAAACCTCATTCAGAAATGTTTTCAAAAAATACACTGTGCGCGACTAGTCCGCATCGGAGACTGGGTCTTTTCCAACAACAACAACAACATACCCAGTAGAATCCAACGAGTGGGGTCTAGGGAGGGTAGAATGTATGCAAACCTTACCACTACCTCATAGAAGTAGATTGGGTCTTTTTCGAGCTGAAAATTTCTAAGTTTTACGAGGGGCATTCCGATCAATTCCCAACCCATCCTAAACTCTATATACGATCTAACAAGGTCATTTGATTAGTTAATGGTTCAAAAATCTACATACATGAACACTTGATGGTTTTTCTTAAAATTTTATGGACATTACATGTTTTCCTATGTTGATGATCATCATACTATTTGTTTTCTTTGAATTAAACATTTTCAAGAGAATTTGCATAACCCTACATGATTAAATTGAAAAGCAAGCATAATGAACTTGGGAATTAAGTCTAGAGCCTTGAGTTGAGATTGTTGATTGTGGTGAGAGAATGATGATGAGTTGATAGAATTTGATTGTCTTATGAGTATCTATAAATGAACTCTACCAATGTGTCTATTCGATTGCTTCCTAATGATTGTTCTAAATCTTGAGTCATTGATGAGATTGATCGATGAGAGGGTTAAAGTCCTTATGAGCTTGATTGATAAAAGAGTTGGAGTCCTTATGAGTTGAATGATGATGGGGTTTGAGTCCCTATCAAATATCAATCGATGATGGGTTTCGAGTCCCTATGAAATTGGTTGAGATAGAGGTTTTATGGGCATTGAGTCACGAAGGAGTATCGAGCACCAGAAGGGTGAGAGTTAGTCGGACTTGAACTCGTCAAACTACATCGCCAAACGTAGGTAAGACTTAGAACCATCACATATACTGTAGTTCCCTCTTGATTAGAAGTTCCTGAAAGCAATAACAGATCAGACTTGTTGACGACTAACTTCATATTGGGTGAGCTGATTTGGTTTGGATTCGTTCCCTACCTGGCAAGTTTTGAACGAACGTGGTAACATCAACGAGATTGTTGTACATTCACTGGCTCATAAATGATTGTTGTCAGATAAGACAAACTCCCATAAATTTCCTACCTTGAGTACTCTGAGTTGAGACGAGATGAGAGGAGAGGAGGTGAGCCCCTATGAGATGAGATGAGATGAGAGGAGGTGAGCTCCTTTGAGATGAGTCTGAGTTGATTGATGAGGTTTTTGATTGATGGGTCACTTGTCTACTCTTTACTCTTGCACAGATAGACATTTGACGATGTGATGTTATTTGATGATTATTTTGAGTTGATGTTGTTTCCATATTATTCTACATGTTTCTGTTTCACTCAGCTATTTGACATACCAATACATTCAAAGTATTGATATCCCTTTTGAACTGTATCATTTTATGATGTAGAGACAGATACTAAAGATCGTCAACAGACGCTCCGTTGAAGATCTGAGATTTGCAGCTAATTTGGTGAGCCTCCCCTACTCTGGAGGATCCACTATGAGTTATTTCATCTTGCGTTAGAGTTAAATTTTGGACTATTCTTTTATTTTTATTTGGGTAGACATGGGTCTATCATTGGCACCACATGATTAGTGATAGAGGCTTCATAGACGATGGTTGAACGTTGATGTTGAGATTGTGAGCTAGCTCTTTCTACTAGCCTTTATTGTTATCTATTTATCTTGAGACTTTAGATGAAATGTGCCCATTTACTTACTTTTATTTCTGCTGTTTAGTAGAGTTATTTGGTTGAATGAATGTGATGAGGTTAAGTGGTTCGCTTGGGGATTAGCAATAGTCTCTAGGTGCTGGTCACGCCAAGGGTACCCTCCCGGGGCGTGACACAAAATCAAAGATTTTCTCCAAGAAAGCTAGTATTTATCAAATTTCAATTGTAGTATCAACCTTTCAAGTATGTAAGGCTATCATAGCGTTTGATTGAGCTCATCCACGCGCCATACGTCTAAATTTCAATTTTTAATGAGTATTGAATTGAGTAAAAATCTAATTTTTGAATTCTAGTTGAGTCAATTCTTATTCTATTGAGTTTTATATAATTATGTATTGAAGTTATTATTATTATTATTTTATTATTGGAATTATTGTTTGTGGCTACTTTCCCATGAACCCTAGTTGAGTTAATGATCATGACTTTTCCATGCATTATTTGATATTGAGATTCATGATTTTCATGTATTAAATAAAGTATTTTTTTAAATCAAGGTTATGTATGTTTTTGAGTAAATATGATGCTTTTTATGCATTGATGAAAAGAGTGATTTGAACTAGAATTATATACATATATATAATTTAAAGAGTCTTCAAGGAGTATGATGATTGATTGATTATGTATGTTTTTGAGTAAATATGATCTTTTTTATGCATTGATTAAGAGGGTGATTTGAACTAGTATTATATACAAATATATATAACTTAAAGAGTTTTCAAGGAGTATGATGATTAATTTTAAATGAGTATGAATATTGAGGTAAACGTTGTTTTGAGAAGAGTCTTGATGAGATATGTATGACTTTTGAGGAATATTTATTTTTATAAAAAAGTACATGATTCTTAATTGAAAGTATTGATGAATTTAGATGAAATTGAATTGATAAAAAGGTCCATTGAGACTCGATGAGATGATTTGAATTGTTAATAGATATGAGCACATGTTTTAGGAGAAGTATTAGCACCGATTTGGGTAAGAGTTAAAAGAACTCAAGCCCCCATAAAATACGTAGCCCACGTAGGATGGAGGCCTAGCCTCTCTTGTCCCAAAAAAGGACTTAATTTGTGGATCCAATAATTTGAATCGTCCCTTACCCTAACAAGGTATTAGATGGCTGCAGCAACAGCAACGAAAAGCGTTGTATCATCACTCGCTCATATGGTGATGATTGTCTGTTAAGGTAACACCCTAATGATGGAAATTGAATTTGATTTAATGAAATTGCATATGATGGAGTTGATTTGAAAAATATTGGTGTATATTATATTAATTTTTTTTAAACTTGCATATCATATTGAGTTGGATTTGCTTTGCTTCTGTCATTTAATTTTCTCTTGAGTTTTATGTCACGCTCCAAAGAGAGGGGAGGCGCGAGTGGCACCCGATACCCTTATTGGCCGGGTAAGCCACTAAACATGCTAGTGAACTAACTAAGGACCAGAAGAAAATCGGGCAACATAACGTCTGAAAGACTAAGCCTGGACATTTTAGGTCATGACCTGGTCAACAGTAAATCACGTACATCAAGATAAGTAAACTCAAATGATAAAGTACTAGCTAGTTGACAAGGCTGGCACCACAGAGGTGCAGGCACACACCATACATACATGCCAATCTTATGGCTGGAGTTTGAAAGACACAAAAGGACCAACACACAATAACATATCCACAATAACCTCTATGAGAATCACTAACACTGTCAGGATAGGGCCCCAACATACCCAACTGTCTGTAAAAGCTCCAGGAAGAGGTGGAGCTTACCAACTCATAGCTGAATGGGGCTCCTAGTGGAGGGGTAAATCAGCACCCCTACATGAACCTGCACGCACAAAATAAAATGCAGCGTCCCCAGGTAAAGGGACATCAGTACGAATAAACATGTACTGGTATGTAAGGCAGGAAGTAAAATCATAGTTAACCGTAGTAAAAAGGTTAATAGAAATACCACCTGTAACCAAAACTCATGGCCAATAAGCCATCCCCTAGTGATAAAAAAAATGCATGGTATGCTCGAGTATCGCATGTCGTGAATACATATATATAGATGCAAATGTATGACATACGCAGCCAAATGCTAGCACTGGTGGTCCTTTCCGGTAGCTAACCGGCATCATATCTGCCAACCTGTGGCCATCTGTACCATATACATATATATAGTTGGGCAAATAGGCCCCATACCTTGGATTATAGCTCGAAGTCCATGCATAACGTGCAATGTATGATATGAATGTTGAATGCACATAGTAAGCCATAGCAAGAACTTAGCCAATCTTGGCTCATCGGTACACTTATTCTCATAGCATCATAATCATTGTCATTGCATATACATATGGCTCGTGGGATCATACATGTCTTTTTAACAAGTTTGGGAATTTAGCCCAACATTTTGAGTGAAGCCTTAACTTTGAAAATGTTCATAAAGGTGCTTTACATAATGATTATATTTGGTCCCATGTCAATTAGTGAAAGAATGTATTTAAACAGGATCAAGTGCCTTAGTAGTTTAGACTGGAACATTTCACTTGAGAATATTGGAAACCAACGCGTTACTTGTTAAATTCTTCAATTATATTTTTGTATGGAAGAAGGACTGATTTTTGATACTACATTCCCTTTTGCATTCCACATTTATTTTAATGGCACTACACCAAGAAAAGAAACACCTTGGACATATGAATAGGTGGCCGAGAACTGACAAAATGATATATAGAAATTGAATGTCCAGTTTAAGAGAATGAATGGAATTTCAACCTAATACCATCGTGAATATAACTTAGCTGCAATCCCAATGCCTTTCACAGAAGGTCTTTCTAGCAACAGAATAGTAAGATATCACATTTGACGTTTTCGGAAACTTCCCAGATTTCGTGCGAAAAGGAGGGATGGAGCTTAGCCTTAACATACCTCTCCAACGAACATCCAATTGCCAAAAGTTCCCTCACGAAAGTTGTTCCTTACGTCCTAAGCTTCGCAACGACTATATATACACATCTTAAAGACACCTATAAACAGTCAAAAATTCAGCATTAATGATCAGATTCGGCAAGGAGCATTTACGCGAGGAAATGTCCGTAGAACTTCGTAAAAATGACCGTAAAAGAGCTCCAAAATTATTACCTAAACACACCAGCTGCAAACCAACAATACCAGCAAGAACACCACTTTTTTCACATCCCAAAAACAGCTCCAAACACAGCTAATACGTGGGAAAAACAATTGCAAAGCGTAAGGCACACATTTCTAGGCACACGAATAAATTTTAACGGTAATCCCTTTGGAACCTTCAGGGGAGTTTTCCTTCAATTTTTAAGCTGTTAGGGACGAAATGGAAGTGATTTGAGCTTTAAAAAGCTCAAATTAGCCGACATTAAGTTGGGTCAACCCGACCCGACCTATGACCCGGTTTCCAGCTCGCGCAGTCCTGGTAAAACGGTCATAACTCTTTTTTCTGAGGTCAGTTTGATTCGCAGTTTTGTGCGTTGCAAACTAGACTCATAGATCTTCAATTTGATTGGTCATTCACCTTCTAACTCTTTATAGTTTGGGAGATATGACCTGATACATTTGATCCAAATTTAAGAAGGATTTCATAAAGAAACTTACGGTAACTTTGGCCAACCTTTATCTTGCAACTTTCTTGATTTCAAAACTTAATGTATGACCTTTGTGCTATTAAAATAGCTTTTAAAAATCCATTATTAGCAAAGTATACACTTTTAAGTTCCATCCGAAAAGTAAAACCTAATTTAAACCTTACGAAAAGGGCGAGGTGTCACTCGGTTCATTTCTTTAATCCCGAATGTGCATTTAGGGTACTCCTTTGGCTTAAAAGTTTAGGTCCTTGATATTACCACTTATTTGCAGCCTTATTATCCTTAAGTGCTAGCAAAAAATCACTTGTGTCTTATATAACGCCACACTATTTAAATAATGGAAGACGAGAAACATGGGGTCTCACATTTTATTCTACTTAGCCATATACATACCGTACATTTCACGTACTGACGCCAATCAGTGTTTCATCGTTTCATGGTGCAGATACAGGTTTTTGAAATTCTCAGCAAGCACTTCGTTGAAGATCTAGTCAGTTTCAGATAGTGGTGAGACCTCCTTGCTTTTAGAGGAACCCTTTTATTTTAGTTTATTGTTTTTTAATTGTCTTGAGGTAGCCTTGAACATATCTTGGCACCGTCTTATGAGTTGATAGAGGCTTCATAGACTGAGGCAAATAGAGTAAAGTGGAGTCTGTCTTACTTTAAGACTCAATTTTGAAAAACTATTTTTATTTATTTGAATTGAAACATTGAATATTTTAATACAAGCTATAAAATTATTTTATATGAGAATTTGAATGCCAACTTGAGTATTTTATTTTTTTTCATTAAGTCTTCCGCTAATTGAATAAGTAAATTGAGTCAAGCGGTTCGCGTGGAAACCAACAATGGTTTCTGAGTGTCGTCTACGCCTAGGGTACCCTCTCGGAGCGTGATAGTAAATTCGCGAAGGCGGATCAGGGAGGAGGATCCACCGGCTATACCTCCGCAAACGCGGAGAAGAGGGCGAACTAAATCTCCGCGAATGCGGAGAAGTAAATATCTTGCACCAGATCA
This sequence comes from Solanum rostratum, assembly GCA_029948455.1. NCBI lineage: Eukaryota > Viridiplantae > Streptophyta > Magnoliopsida > Solanales > Solanaceae > Solanum > Solanum rostratum. Next base: position 64,420,094 of record CM057048.1, read on the forward strand.
AAATTTTCAGTTGCCAAATCCAACTCAAAACGGCCCCCCAGGGTCAATTCAAAAACCAAATTTCACAAACCAGACATGTAACCCCACCAGAAATAGCGATCCGGATTCAACAGAATGATCAAAATTTGATTATGAGGTCTCTTCGACACAATTACTGATAAACTCAACAAAACTTGTCTAGAACTCAAAATACCAAAATTGCCCTCGAAAACTCTAATAATTACAACGAAACCGTTTCTAGCGTTAGTTTCACCATCCGAAACTACTGGAACTGTCAGATTTTCGATCCGAGCTTTTGAATCTCGAATGTTGACCAAAGTCAAACTTTGGCTTCGGAAACAATTGAAAATGCAACTTTGGGTTCAAAATCTCCATTTTAACTCCAAACTCAATACCATAACTTCTCCTAGATCAAATTCGACATTCTGGAGCTAATGGAATTGACAGATTTTTGATTCAACACTCGAAACTTAGAATGACATAAAAACTCATATTTTCAATAACTTAAACTTCCAAAAAATTCCAAAACCTCATATTTCCTACTTTTAAAACACAGGATTCCAATTCCAACGACACAGATTGTTCAAAATAGGTCCAAAACAACTAACAAAAGAACAAAATAGTAATTTTCAGAGATAGGCCAAAAAATGAGCAGCATGAATCTCAAATAAAACTCTCTTAAAAATAACTTTAATTAATCAAACAATTAAAAATAGTCAATAAATTAGAAAGAATTTATCATAAGAGCAGTATGTGTTGATAACCTCATGTTGTGATTGCTCCATAAAATTCAATTTCTTATTGTCCAACAAAATACAACATTTTTCATTATATGTGAATAACATTTTTGAAAAATTGGTCTAGTCAAGTCAATCCTCTTTTTAACTGGGGCAATATTTATAAGGTTAAAATACAAAATTTTAAAAAGCTCGAATTTCATAGAATTAAATATTATCATTCACCAAAACATTAGGTATTTTCTTTTGGTAAATTATGACATTTATCTGTAAGGTGAAAGCTTTGTGATTTTTTTAATTAAAAAATATCATTATATAATTTTGATAAAATAAATCATAATTATGTGATCATTCATAAATCCCAAGAACAAAAAGAATTAGAGAAATGTTGAACAAGTTATTTACCTATAAAGTTGATCTAGTTGTACTAGAAAAAGCATGTTATTTTATTTTAAAATAATTGTGGATTAATCAGAAAGGTCTTTTTGATCATATTAAAGTGGTACCATCCGTGTATTATATGCTTTAATTGTGGAAACAATGTCTTTTTTACTATTTTCTTCAACAAATCTTTTGTGTCTCTTTCCAAAGATGATTCTAATTGGATTCGCTTTTTTTCCTACTCGATATTTGATATTCACATTATGATTTTTCTAATTTTAAATTCATACCTAAAAGTGTTATATAAAAAGGATAAATTGTTCTTTAATAAAGTGATTTGTATCCATTACAGCGAATTTGAAATCTCTAGTTGAAGGTGTATAAAAAAATATTTACCGTTCCACTACAATTCAATTTAATAAATATCAACCAGATTATTTAATATATAGAATTAGTTAAATAATTTAAGTAGAAAAATAAGTAATCAAGCTATAAAAGCAAGACGAAGTTGGTGGAACATTCTACTCACTTTATTACTTTATTAAAAAACGACACGTCCAAAGTTATGTATAAACATTCTAGAGTAATATTTTTTATTTAATTATTAAATATTATTTTTTTAATTATGTTAAAAGTAACAATTAATTAAAAACAAAATTTTTCTTTTTAAAATAGAGAAGTAAATGGGAACGGAGGAAGGTGTATTATATTTAAGAAAAAAATAAAAAAAATTCAAATATGAACATATCAAATTTTGCAACATTCATGAGATTTCATTCATTCAATGTACTTGACTATCAAACATCAAATGAATGCTCAAGAGAAATTATGTGCTATTATATCTCAAAATTTCTGTTGGTCATTCCATCATTTTGACTTGAAATAAAATATGGCAACTGATATTTATTTCTAACTATTGTAAAATGCAGGGGAAAATTTGATACATGATGATAATTTATATTTTTTCTAGATATAATACATAACTATATTTTTATTTTATCTTTTGCTAGTATTTATGCCTTTCAATTTTTGCATGTGCACGAGCAGACATTTAAATTTTTATAGAAAATTAACACATGTAAACATACATGTCCAAGTGACATAATATTGCTAGTTTCATGTCCCACATATGTTAATTTTATGATTCATATAGATATTATTTGAATTGAATATTTAATTACTAATTAAATTCTAATTGAATAATATATGAAAAGATTATTTTGATTATATCTTCCCATTACCTACTTTGATGAAAAGTGAAAATTAATCGCTTGATCTTCTCTCTGCCTGTTAAAAAGAATAACCTAATCCATCAATCATATTCCGAATATGCACAAGGTAAGGAGAGAGAAAAATAAAATTAATTTTGTCAAGAATTAAAAATAAAGTGTTTCCACTTGATTTCATAAAAAAAAAAAAAACCTATGATTGACTCAGCTATGTAATTTTTGAATGAATTACTGTAATTATAGTTTTAATGTGAAAATCATGTAATTCCAAAATACTAAATAATTGATAGGATTTCATATCAAATTGTTTATGTACATAATTTGTTAATTCCTTAAATGCTTGTGTAGATTCAGGAACTTATGATTCTTCATTAAGATTAATAGTTTCTTTCAATTTTACGAATTCTATTTATAAAGTTGTCAGAGTCATAATTACTATGAGTTACAAATATGGGTTTGGGTATATTACGCGATTGATTTATTTATAGCTTCAGTTATATCTCAATTTTATAATCTTAAATTTTGTGTTTATTGTGTACCGGATTATTTAAACATGATTTGAAAAAATTATGTTGATAATGGAGGGGTTTAAAGTTATGCACTAGAGAAAAGTTTTAATGCTTCTATTATGCAAATATACTGCTGCTTAAATAACTTGAAATTATATATGAAATTAGTTAATTACTAAAGTGGTCTAGTCTGTGAAGAATTAATTTTAAAGTAATAATTAAAATTGAATTAAATTTTTCATTATTTTGATTTTATAATTAATATAATGCTTATGGACAAATTAAAATTACTGAATATACGATATGTATGAATCACCCAAAGGTTGATTGTTCATTTATATAATTATTAAATATTAAGAAAATGATTAAGACATATTTAATAATATTTATTTATTCAAAAATAATAAATATTATTAATTGATGTTGAACAACATTAAGTTTATATTAAAGCATCGTTATGTTGAAGGTTGTATATTGATGTTTTGTCTAAAGAAAGTTATTTGTATACATTTAAGAGTTTATAAACAATTTCTAAATCTAATCATGTGTTTAAAACTCATTTCCTCTCACTCTGTCTCTATTATGACCTTTGACGTACTTGACTTCTCAGACTGATCCAAGTAGATCAAATTCCATCATAGAGTTTTAATTCTATATATTGTACTTCACATTAAAAAGTCAACTACTATTACTGAATTTAGGAGTATTGAAGATAGTTCCTATTATAAGCTCTTTTATCGATCTAATAGATTAGGCCTATTATTCATGCGAATGAATATTATAGGTGATATTAAGATTACTCTTCTCAAAACTAAGAATGTAAAAAAAATTCAAGAACTTATGGATGAATCCTTTCAAACTGCTTGTCTCTTGCTGAGACACTACTAGATGCTTTGACCATCATGAAGTTTGATAGTTCACGTATTATACATGAGCATGTCACTGAAATGACAAATATAGTAGCAAGACTTAAGTATTTGAAAATGGAAATGAAACAAAACTTTCTTGTACAATTTATCATCAACTCATTACCACCTAAGTATGGATCTTTTCAAATGAACTACAACATCATAGAAGAAAAATAAAACATGCATGAATTGATGGAATGTTGGTTCATGAGGAAATAAGGCTCAAGAATTAAAAAACCCACTCCATCAACTTTGTAAGTCATCAAGGAGCTGGTAAAAAAGGAAAGAAGCATGTTAAGGAAAAATAGAGGCCACATAATACTAATTAGTCCTCCTCTCAAGTATAGAAGAAAAAAGTATAAGAATTATAAGTGTCATTTCCGTGAAAAACATGAACACTTTCAAAAAGATTGCTTGAAATGTAAGGCATAGTTCGAGAAGAAAGGTACACCTTGTGCTTTTACACATCTTTAATCAAATTTAACTAAAGTTCCTTATAATACTTGGTGGATTGACTCTAGTTGTACTATTTATGTCTCTAATACAATGTAGAAATTCCTTACAATACAAATCATAAATTAGAATAAAAATTTTGTGCATATAGAGAATAGAATGCCAGTTGAAGCTATCGAGACTTATCATTTAATCTTTGACACTGAACGTCACTTAGATTTATTTTTTTATGTACATTCTCTTTCAAGAAATTTAGTTTCTTTGTTTGAATTAGATAGGACTGGGCGCTCCTTCAATTTTGGTAATGAATATTTTAATATATTTAAGCATAATCATCTTATTAGTATTTGTACACTTTGTGATAGTTGTTGCTTCCCTAGCACACGCAAGTGTACACGATCTACTCAAGTAATATAGTGATTCTTAGAAAGCCGAGATATCGAACCCAAGGACTTTAGCTAGCCTTCAATTATTATCAAAAGAAGAAACATGCAATGTGTGTTGTCTAAGAAAAGATGATATTTATTTATTTCTACTAAATTATTAAAATTAACTAACTATGATCGATTACTTTGCTGAGATTTTAAAAAATTAAGCGAGATTTCAGGACTATAACCGTTTCAACATATGTTTTACCATCAATTTATATGATTATTCATGGATCTTCTAATTACTGATATAGAGGGTTTAATTTACCAAGCATGGTATTCCAACCTCTACTTGCCTATTCTCATTGACAACCTAACTATATCGTTGAGCGGGGATAAGCATGACCAATGAAAATTCATTAAATCTATCATCCTATTTTATTAAACAAGCAAGGTATATGAGTAGGTGTCACAAGTCTCCCTTATACGAATCATTCCAGTTTTCGAGAAAACAAGCTCCCTGTACCCTGTATTCTATCCCCTCAACATCTTCCGAATCCAAGGTAGACAATAACTATATTTCATAGTTGACCAGACTATGAAATATTGATTAAAGAAATAAAAGAGTAATTAATTGAATACTCATTCATAAATCATAGAAAATGAAGTCTAGAACATAGTTTATGGCTACAATCCCAGAATATGAAAAATTAGCCACTCATTGTTTATTTCAAACACCTAATTGATCAAGAAAAATTCAAAGAATGAATTTAAAGAAGAAAAGATGAAAAAGTAACCCTAGAATGAAGTTTTTCGTCTTCCTTTTCTGTCCTAGCAAAATATAGATTATAAAAATAATTACTAAAAAAGAGTCTTTAAACCTAAAAATTCCATTTTCTGACTTTTATTATACTGACACGAATGTCCGTGATACAGACTGATTCCCTCACAGTGTATTTTGCACTTCCTGTTGTCCAGCAAATTTTGTACTACCATGAACCAAGTCTGTGACATGGACTTGTTCCACCAAGGTTGTTTCACGCCTTTTTATGCTCCTTTTCAATTAAAAACTACTATGACCCAACTCCCTGATGTGGAGATGCTATTTTCTAGTATACTTTGCCTATTCTTTGCTCTTTCTTCCAGTTGCATTCTCCCTTGTTTTCTGGCTATGAACTCGAACATCCATGCCTATTTAAAAATCTGAAAAATACAATCAAAAAGCACTCTCGGTGAAGGATTAGCGTAAAATAACAAAAGTACACTAAAAATTAAACCACCTAGGCTCTATCAATTTATCCTTCAACTAGGCTATGAACATGGATAAATTGGCTATTGGGTATATAAATACGCCTAAGATCACTATCCAACATTTAAAGCTTTGTTCGTCCTCGGACAAATCAAGACACATGCATGCAACTCATAAAGTAGTATTTCTAAGGAACAAAGAATTACATAGGTGCTTGTCTAAGCATTTTATAAATCAGTGAAATCTAATCGATCAATTCAAACGATACTCCACCTCAAGATCGTATTCTATGATGCATGCGGACTCATGTGAAATTTATGTTTTGAGTTATTACTTATCAATCCTTCAACAATCATGTGTCCTCACAAGAAGAATTATCCATATATACGCATAGTAATACAACACAATAGATGATGATGATGGGTATAACAGTAACTCTCATTCTCCCAAATGATATCTCATGTTGCTCCTAATTCCCATAGGCTTTCCCCTTATGTAAATCATCACTATCGTAGAAGTCTAACTTAAGGCATCACATATGACTTTCATTTAGTTATAATCTAGGCTAAAAACGGATGGGTAGTGATTTTAGGATATGAGTTAGTGGTTCAACTCCTAAGCGTTTTAGTCTATCATATACTAAATTTAATTACATTTTTCTTTGAATACCCCTCCTGGGAATCCGCCAATTACTATTTTCCTCAAACTTCCCTGCCCTGGCATATTTTTTTTCACATTAGCCTGATGAGGAACAGGTTCATGTGATGGACTGATCACGGACCCTACTAGTTAAGGGTCCCAACTTACTTAAAAAAATGATTTCTTTCTATACCAAAGGCTGTCTCAGGGGTTCCTTCAAAGCTTAATTCTTTTCATTTTATACATGTTAAAACACTTAGGATATTAGGATCAAAAGTCAAGGTCTTAGAAAGAAAAAATTTGGCTTATCATGTGGTTGTCCAAAAAAACAAGGCTAAGGCTCAAAAAAGACTACTAAGGATAAATAAGCTATTGTGGGTTCTAGTGAAGGTCTAGATCAAGGTTACCAAAGAAATGCCTAGATCCTATCCTCCAAGTTCTACATCTACCTAGTAGTCCAGATACATGGCAACTTCTGGCAATCATAACAATATAAACACACAATTAAACTTACTCTCTCATGGCACAATTTCATCAAAGGATCAATATCATCATAACCATCACATGCATTTACATGAATTCGAATACTAAGCATACATACATAGATACAAAATTGAAAATGTGAGTCATTTGAATTTTTCAATTTTTTGCCCAACAAGCCCACTACACAACATTGAACCATTCACTACTACCGATACACAATATGAGACACTACATAGACAAATATCCTTAGGACCGTCGTCATCGAGCCCCGCCACTCAACTATGACTACACACAAACGGGAGATGAACACAATTTAACACTAAACAACATCATGCAAACCATCATACTATTGATATTACTACTTAAAATAAAAATGTCACATGCCAAGATTTAATTATTTACAACCAACCAGAATTTAAAACCATAGTCTTAACTAAACATAAAAACTGAAAGTAAAGCATTATCTTGATTATACACGATCGAATAGAAATCATAACATCATAATCATTAAAAGCAAATCAAGATACCCCCACCCCACACTTAAAGGTTGCAGTGTCCTCAGTGCCAAAACATACCAACAATGTGAAGATGGGGGTTCGATACTCAGTACTCCATATCAGGCAGTGATAGTGCAGGGGATCCATGGACCTCATCCTCTAACCTGACGTCCGATGTGTCTCTATCATGCTTAGGATCAGTAGGGATGTCGTTATCCATCGACTCAAAGAAATAAGGGCCTATCCCCAGTACCACCTTGGTGTGGTCATTGAGAGGGTACTGGAGCTCCACTTGATACAACTCTTTCCATGTTCAGGAGCGGCCACTTGTCTGGTGCAGAAGAATTAACAACCCGTACATCCTCCCCTGTATCAACTCATCCCAGTGGTGTCGCTTGTGTGAGATTACAGTGGGCTCATAAGTGATGTCCAATCCTTTTGTGTTGGAGACAAATAGGGCATAACCTGAATGTTGGGCTTGTAGTCTAAGGACTCCTCTGGGACACCTGCACAACTATCTAACATAGTAATTAAATCTCCAAAAGCGTACTTATGCCCTTTGTGGACCCGGACCTTCCTCAAAGAGGACTTCAAGACAACCCCAAAATTTATCACCCCTCCAGACATCAAAGTGTAGATCAAGCATGCTTTGTCCCTAGCAACGTCAATGAAGTAGAGGCTAGGCATCAAACCATGCATAATAATTTTGGTCCACACTCGAGTATCCCTATTCATTTGGCGAACAGGAAGGACTGGTGGTACTTTCAATAACCGTGCCTCATCTAGCATGTTGTGGATGTGGGACTGGCCAAGGTGTGCCTCATGGCCTGATAAGGAGGCCTAATCTAGAGCTATGTTAGAGAAGCTGAGGGTACATCCAGAGTCCCAAGAATGTTGATGGCTACAAGGGACATGTTGACCTCGATCCCTCTCACTATCACGACTTGGGTTCTAGCATTCGCTAGAGATTGGTGTAGAATTCTCGCACTATACTTAGGTTGCACTCTAGGGGATCCTGATACGCCCAAATTACACTCCAAATAGAAGAGTAAAGCGGTCGTTGGTCAAATATAGAACTCAACCAGAGTTGAGGTCGATCCCACAGGGAACACGTAAGAATTATTCTATTAGCACCGGCTTTCAGTTGTAAATGCTATTCCCAAGATAAACAAACATAAAGTAAATGGGGGGTTGCGTTATTTAATTTAACTAACTGCGTAAAGTAATTAATAAAGATGCTCCGATTCGTAAACAGATAGAGAGAGGCTAGGGTTTTGTTCCCCATGACATACAATTACGACAGCTAAACTGGATTTGTGAATTCGTTCCTAATGATGCATGCAAAATCTACAACTTAATTAATACCTAGGTCACCTTTCGGTCCTTTCTCGGTATATCTCACTCCTCTCCTCTCGGTCTCCGAGTGTCTGCAATACTAACCGTTGTTTCTGATCTCAGAATACCCTCACCTTTCGGTCTCAGGCACTTAGACTAGGTTCATGACCTTGAATCTCTGTTGTTAGACTCTTTTCCCAATCACTACATCCCTTTCGGGCATGTAATGAATACAGGCTTACCCTAATGCGTCGACTCATTAAGGAGAAGTTAAAACGAAGAATCTAACAATACATGCATTGTTTATTTGAACGAACTACCCTCAGTTTGCGTTATCTTAATTGGGTCGTCATGGTTCCCACAACCCTAGTTGTGGGTTTAGCCTAGCATACTGTTAATAATTTGCCCACAACGAGTAGAAGAAAACATAAAGATGGACTTACGATTGAAGAACAAGAATCCGTGTTACAAGCTTTGAACAATAATCACAAACGTGATTCTCTCGAATTACAAAAGCCAAAACTAAGGTTTTTCTCCTTGTTCTCTCTAGTTTCTATCGTCAAAACGAAGTTGTTTAATAAGATAAAATAACATCCTATTTATACAAAGCAAAAACTAAGTTGACATAATTTAGGAAAATAATTTCGGCACGGGGCACGGTCCGTTACACGGACCGTCTGAGGTGAGATGGTCCGTGTAAACGGACCGTCTGGTGGTTGTCTGTGCCCACACGGTCCGTGACACGGCCCGTGTGGCGTGAGACGGGCCGTGTGGTTCTTCCGTGTCAATCCACTTGCACGAATTCTGATATTTTCGACGAAGGCCCTTCGAACTACGTCACTTGCACGTCCCGTGACACGGTCCGTGTGGAGTGAGACGGACCGTGTGGATCCTCCGTGTGAATCTCCTTGCATGCTTTCTTTAATTTTCGACGGGTTTGTCTTCCGAGCTACGTCAAGTACACGGTCCGTCACACGGTCCATCTGGTATCAGACGGGCCGTGTAGACTGACCGTGTGACTCGTGTCGTGCCACGGTCGGTCACACGGACCGTCTGGCGTGAGACGGCCCGTGTGGGCCTTCTATGGTCCGACACTTGGCTTTGTTTTTCACCCGTTCCTTGTGCTTTCCGCCATTTCCCATGCCTTAGTCATTTTCCTGCACAACATCAAAACATACCTATTAAACCAATAACACCGCTCGAGAACACCCAATAATTCTATGTTTTAAGCGTCGTAAAAGTCGTATTTTCATGACTCATCAACACCCTCAACTTAGAACTATTGCTTGTCCTCAAGCGATGACCAAAAACACATTACGACACACAAAAGACAAGTAATTAAAAAGAAATAAATAGCAACCCTTTGTTCATTAGACTCATGCTCCTCACGTATACTTGTAATGTGTGCGTATTCCAACAGACTATGATTAGATCGACCTAAACACGATACCATATCTCGTTGGCTCCTATTAAGACCTTGACTAAAGATAAGCCAGTTATGTATAGCACCCGAATAGTGCGGTGATAGTGCCCTTACTACAAAGAAGTCTCTCACACCATGAAATAATGTAGCACACAGAGACTGGAATGTAAGCACTCACGCTCAGAAAGAATTTTCAACCGACACACGAGTGTAGACCATATGCTTGCCTTTATTTTCACCACCTTAACTCTTGAATGACCTTTTCAGGATCACTTTAGGACTTCTAAGGCTTGTAACGTAGGCTCGGGCTTGGGTGAGATATATTTAAGGTCAAAGTGACTAGTGTTTTGTTCCAAGGCCCTGCTTTGACTCAGCCACCACTTTCGGCTTCCCAAAAGCTTTGTTTTCCCCCTTTTTTTTTTTTTTTTATATAATTTTATTCACGTCCCCAAAATTTTTTTCTTTTGTTTTTCAACTTTTCTTCTCACCACTTGGATCTTTTCCATCCCTATTCTTCTGCTTTTCTTACAATAGCCACCCTCAACTTAGGATTTTAGCCCAAGTTGAGGTGCACAATGTCTTTTCAAGGACCAGGGCCAATATAAGCCACCCTCAACTTAGGCCTTTGGCCTAGGTTGAGGTTCACAATGTCCTTAAAGCGACCAGGGCCTAAGTATGGTCTACAGATAGATTGGAAACATGGATTGGGTAGTAAGAAAGAAAAGGTCTATTAAGGCTCAATTATTTGGTTCAAAGGGATAAACTTCATTTGGTTAATTCATTTCTTTAGGTTTAGTGACTTCTTAACAACAATGGCCTAAGATCCTTTCCTAATCCACTCATTCAATCGTTTTAGGGGGACCAACCAGGCAAGTTCTAGCTCACAAGTGTGTCAGTTAAATTCAAGCAAAAACACTCCCACACACATGGCACATATCCCCCACTATTCAGCACTACACAACACAGTCAGACTTCAATCGTTAATATGCCAACTAAACAATGTACATTGTGTTTTCAGAGGATCACAGAATCAGTCCGTATGGGATACACACCTACAAGTTCCGTGGATTTTCATTTTCCAAATTAATGAGGTTACTATAAACTCTTATAACCACTTGTCTTTACCACACAAAACAAACATAATAAACCTAAACATGCCAGTTCTACTAGATAATACACCTTCAGAGAAAAGAAACATGGCAAGAAAAACTCTTCAGGGTAACGATAAGATGCCCCACCCCCAACAAAAAGCTGTGCAATGTCCTCATAGCACCAGAATAACCAACAAAGCAAAAATGGGGGCACGACATACCTGGGACGCCTTAGGCGTCAGGGGGGGTCATCACGGCCCGCACCAACTGGCGGGTCCGGGGAAGCAACATCATCAGGTGGCGCCCAAGTGCTTCCAGATGCTCCTGTGCGTGCAGCCTCGTATGCGAGGCGCGCCTGCTCTTCCCGTGCAGCAGCCTCACGCCTCTGAGCCCTCAAGGCTTTTCGCAGCCTCCGTGCCTCCTCACGCTGTGGGTCCTCAGGTGGGCTAGTGCGTTGACTGCGACGCTTACCTTTTTCCGTATGTCCCGACGCTGTAGGAGGGGGTGCCGGGGCAGCAGGAGGTATGATCGGTATCCCCCAGCCTTCAGTCAGGCTCGGCTCCACCGGTGCACTAAACAATGATGCAAACGAATCGGGTGGTGGAGCCGTCGCGGGCCCGGTGCTGTTGTACCGTGCATACAAATCGTCAATCTTGTCCTTCATGGCCCGCATCTCCTGCATCATCTGAGTCACTTCATCACCGGTCATGCTGCCAAACATGCGGCGAAGGTAGGCCTCCCACTGGTTAAACTGCTCCTGCAAACTCTGGATCTGGCCAAGAAGTTCAGCGCGAAGTCGATCCTCAGCCAACTGTACATGAGTCTGCACCACCTGAGGCACCCGGACCACCATCTGGTCAACAATCGCCCGCGTCTGCCTCTGCTCTGTAACCATGCGGGCGAGGAGGTCGTAGGGGACATAAGTGTAGCCCGGATGCGTCTGAGGTGCTGCGCCACTGGCCCCGGGCTGCTCAGTATCTGTACCCGGCTGGGGGGCTGTGGGGAGCTCCTCAAAAGCCAAAGGCTGCTGTGGGGGAGCCCGGGGGAGCTGTGTCGGAATCCCATGCCGCCGGGCTCGACTGTGGTACAATGGGTTGTCGATATCCTTAATCATAGCAATGTTGACAACACCCTTTGGAGCTATCTTCCGGTCTAAGAAGTGCGTGGTGGGAACACGGGCCTGCCTGCATAGTGCCCGAATCAGGCATGGAAATGACATACCTGCGCGTTCGGAGAGGGCACGATCCTTTATCTCCATAGCAATGACGCGACCCACGTTAATACCAAGGCGGGCCACCAAACTCGCGACCAACACAGCATGGGAGAGTTGGAGCGTGTTGTCGTTTACTGTGGGTCGAAGTCGGGCACGCACCACCGACCACCAAAACTTGGCGACAAATGTGAGGGAGGCTTTTGTAATAGGAATCTTGGGGTTAGTCACCCAAGGTGCCTCCACTCCCTGAAGTGCAATATGCTCCGCCATCCACTGTAACTCCCTAGTCCGGGTAGACGGGTCCGAGATCCTAACCTCATCAGTGACAGACACATAGTGAGAAATGAAGATCCCATCTGGTGGGGCACGGTAGTCTGGACCAAATAAAAAGCGGTTGATCGTCTCTGCCGAGATGTCAACCTGTGCCCCCCGGATGGTGACATAATCCCGATGAGATAGTTTGGCAGCAAGCCGCTTCTTCGCACGTCTGGGCAGGTTGCCTTCTATGGATGCAAGCAGGCTGGCGGCATAGCTGGAGTAAAATTCGGCGATCATATCTGGGCCATAGTATCCAGGAGGGTTGGCCATCCATCCAAACTGATATGCTTCAAATGTATTCCGTATTTCCGGAATGGAGTCCAACTTGTCCACGAGGACCCGCATTTCCGGGATAATTGGCCTCCCCTGATAGCCGCCAGTACCCTTGGTGATGCCATTGACGTAGACCTCCTTAGCCCCGGGGACTGACCATCTCCTCCGTAAAAAGATCAGGAGCCACTTGGCGGTTTCCGGGTCAGAAGTCCGGGCAACCGCCTGCTGGGTGGCCTCATCGTCACTGTCGCGGAGGAGCAAAATATCCTCCTCTCCCCCAACATCGTGCTCGGCAGTGACTGGAGTGCCGGCCTCATCCTCCTGCTCTGGGACCGCAGCTTCCCCTGCCACCCCCGCTTCGGGAGCATCCTCCTCAGAATCGAAAGCGATGTAGCGCCGCACTGGACGGGAACGGGCAGTGCGAGGGGGTGGTGCCGGCACAGCTGACCCGCCGTCAGAGTCATTGCCTGAGTCACTCCCCGGATTGTGACTGGAGGATTCGGTGATCGAATCCCGGAGACGTGACTCCTGCTCGTCTTGTCGTGGGCGAGGTCGTAGACGTGGGGCCATGATAGTCCTGCAATTCAACACAAAAAATAAAGAGAATATTAGTAATGCCAGGGTGTTTGAGACGACACACTACCGGGTACTCAGACTTCCCCTGTGGAAATGAAGTGACGAAAACCCTTAAGAGGGGCGTCACCCGGTCTATCATAGGGAATTTCGCACTACAAAGGCCAAGGAGACCCGAGGAAAGTAAATATAATGACATCTAAAAAAAAAAAAAATAAATAAAGGGGGCATAGGACGGGGGTCATGCACGGGCCGTGTAAAGAGGCACGGGCCGTGTAGAGGCCCGTGTGAAGGCCTAAGGGGCGTGGCGACCAAGGGACACGGGACGGGCCGCCACACGGACCGTGTAGGGTCAGACGGTCCGTGCGAACGGACCGTGTGGCGTGCCTTAGCCTGCAACGGGGATTGCGACACGGACGGTCCGTGTAACGGACCGTGGCACGGTCGTCGTCCCCAGTCAGCCCCATTACGGATTTTTGAAGTTCCAACGCACAATGGGGCATTAAAAACGCCGGATCGGGTACTCAAACTAAGCAAAACAACGGTCTACAGCACAAACCCAATTTTTAACCAACCAAAAATCACAAATACTCTATGTTTCAAGAGTTCAAGAAATCAAAAATGGTGGTTAAGACTACCCATTAACAAAGAGCAACGAATCATGCCCCTAGGGAGTTCTAGATGTCACAAACAAGAAGTATATGCCTAAACTTACTCACAAGAACAAAACAAAACAAAAACAAACAAAAAAAACAAATTGTCAAGAACAAACCAAAGAGCAACTAACCTAAACTCAAAAGCAAACTAAATCAAAGAAACTTACTTGAATGAGGAAAATAGACTTGAGACTTGAAAAATTTGCCTAAGGATGGTGTGACGGATCGTGAGTAGAGTGCACAAACCGTGTGAGAAGAGATGGAGATTGTGGTGTTGTGAGGAAGAGAGTGAGGCGTGTGGGGGTTTTGAAAGAGAGAGAAATTTGAGTGTGGGAAAGAAAAATATGAAAAGAGGTATAAATACCCAAATTTTCGTGGCCCAAGACGTGTGGGAAAAACGGGTCGTGCCACGTGGCACGATTCGTATCGCGGTCCGTGGGCGGCGGACGCATGGTCCCGAGGTGCTCGCCCAAACGGTCCGTGAGACGGACCGTTTCAAGTAGGACGTCCCGTGTCGCGGGTCGTGTGGTGACACGCGTGGCGTCTAACGCCGCATTGCTCCCACACGGTTTGTCGGACGGTCCGTTTAAGCTCACACGGACCGTGTAATTGGGCCGTGTGAGCTTCCTTGATAGATTTGAACTTACCTGGAGGGGGACGCCCCAACGGGCCGTTACACGGTCCGTTTGGGAGCAGACGGTCCGTGTGAAAACTCCCGGCCCAGGATTTCATGGTCAATAGGGGGGGCTAGGGGGTACTTAGGGTACACCTCTATCGCATTTTCGACTACTGAAGGAGCCCTCACCTTGCTCACGTCTACCACAGGAAGCCATTTATTTCTTCTTAAGAACCAATTCACACAAGTTAGACCACAACAAAGCATGACCCCTACACCTATTACAAAACCATCAACTCAACCCCGCACTTTGTTCAAATTATGGAAAAATAGGGTACTCAAACTTCCCCCAATCAACCCAAAATTATCATGAAAAAAGCAATCATTTGCATGCCCTTTATCATCCCAATTTCAAGTGCAAAGCACCCACCGCACACTTAGTTCAACACCATAATCAACCATGATTTCCCAATACACTTATGAATCATGAATCCATTAAAAATTGTACAAGGAAACCCTTCAATTGCAAGCAAATCAACCCAAACTTGAGCCTCAATGGCCATGGCATAACACTTGGGCACATACATAATAATGCCAAGCAATTGAGTGCCCATAAACCCTCAACAATAAAGAATAATCATGGAATTCAAAGGGAGTAGGTAAACAACAATCAATACCTAAGAAATTTAACAATTACATCCCCAATTTTCATCTAGGGTTTCTCCACATGGGTGCTCAAACAAAACTCAACAAAATTTCAATTTGAATCACAAAAATCACACACCAAAGGCAAGAATCATATTAATTTCAATAGGAAACATAAGTATGTTGACTAAGAAACAATACCCACTCTCAGAATGTATGAAATATTGGGTTTCTCAAGCCAAAATTGAGAGGAGAGATGAAGAACAAAACAAGAATAACATGCACTTGAAGTAGAGAGGCGCCGTGAATTTGGGTGGGGATTGGAGTTAGGGTCGAATTATTATGGTGAATTCAGAATGACAGAGAGAATTTGGGGAATAAATAGGGCGGGGTCGTGATTTGGGGGTTAAGGGGGGAGGGGTAAAAATGTTAAACAACAAAATTAGGTTGGGTAAAAATTGCAACCAAATGTATGGTCTGCGACAAGTCCGCAATGCGGACCTGCCGCAGACATACACTTTTGTCTGTTCTTTTTTCCCATGTTTTTGACTAGCCTATAAATGACGCATGCTAGAATGAGTCTGTGATGTGGACCTATTGTGGATTCTTCTGGTTTGGAAAATTGTTAGCGCCCAAAATTTTTTATTTTTCAACTGTCGGACCCCAAATATTTTTCAAACACTTGGGTATAAGATAAATTATGAAAATGAGTCAATTCGGCCACAAATAATTCAAAAATACTCAATGAAACTTCGGGAATAAAAAATGACTAAAAACTGACCAAAAAGTGGTCAAGTCAGCAATGCGAACTTTGTGTCAAATTGACACTTTTCGACAATATGTTTTTTCTCTAAGAATTAAAATACTCGAAACTAAAAGTACCTCACTTCGAATCGCAGCATGACACAACGTTATCTGTCAATCATTAGTCGAGTCAATGGCCTCCTCTTCTCGATCCATATCAACATCATAATAGTTCTTGACTCTTTTTCCATCAAGCAAGAACAGAGATGTCTTGGTCTCATTTCATAGCTTGACTACATCATGTGGTATCATGCGCACCACCTCAAAGGGTCCATTCCACTTGGACCTTAACTTGGCTGGGAAAAGTTTTAGCACGTGAGTTGAAAAGAAATTTATTTTGCCCATGTTTGAAGTGCGCTTGATGATGTGATGATCGTGCCATTTCTTCGTCTTTTCTTTAAGAGCTTGGAATTCTCATATGCCTGCAGTCGGAACTCATGTAGCTCCTCCGATTCTCTAAGCACTTGCACCCAGTGAGCTCTGGGTCTAGATTGAGATTTTTAATGGCCCTAGGATGCCTGATGTTCTAGCTCGACGGGGAGATGAAAAGCCTTCCCAAAGACCATTCTATATGGCAAAGTGCCAATAGGAGTCTTGTATGCTGTCCGATAAGCCCACAAAGCCTTATCCAGCTTTAGTGCCCAATCCTTCCTTGAATCATTTACTATTTTCAGCAGGATTTGCTGTGATTAGACACTTCAACCTGGCCACTTGTCTATGAGTGATATGTTATGGCTACTTTGTGTCTGACTCCATACTTTGCTAGCAGATTCTTCATGGTCTGGTTGATGAAGTGTGCCCCTCCATCACTGATTATAGCTCATAGAGTCCCAAACCTTGTGAAGATGTGCTTCTTCATGAATTTACTTACCACCTTGGAGTCATTGGTGGGTAAAGCTACAACTTCTACCCATTTGGACACATAATCCACAACCTCTAGAATGTACTGATTTCTAAAAGATGGTGGGCATGGTCCCATGAAGTCCATCCCCCAGACATAAAAAATCCCCAACCTCCAAAATGTTGTTAAAAGGCATCTCGTGCCTCTTAGATATGGCCCCTCTCCTTTGGCATGCATCACAGTTCCTGAAAAAATTGATAGCATCTCTAAAAGGATTAGGCCATAAAAAACTAGATTGCAATACCTTATGGGTAGTTCACTCTCCTCTAAGGTGACCTCCATAGGGTAAAGCATGGCAACGCTCAAGCACCTGTCGTGTCTCAACCTCAGGCATACATCTTCTCACCATTTTATCTGAGCCTTGGTTGAAGAGATTGGGCTCATACCATTTATATGACCTCGCTTTATGGGCCAACCTCTTCTTCTTTTTGCTAGATGCATTAGGTGGGAACACCCTCCTCACAAGTAGTTCACACTATTAGCATACCAAGGCAACTTCTCATTTTTCAATGCCAAGAGTTGCTCATTTGGGAACTCTTCTTTGATGCGTCCATGCTCTCCGATATCGGTGTCATTCTCCAATCTATACAAGTGATGTGCGATTTGATTCTCACACACCTTTTTCTATCCTTTATCTCAATATCAAACTCTTGCAATAGTAGGATCCACCAGATCAACCTGGGCTTTGCATCTTTCTTGTTAAATAAGTACCTCAATGCTGCATGATCAGTGAATACAATCACTTTGGTACCCACCAAGTAGGATTGGAACTTGTCAAAAGCGAATACCAATGTAATATTTCTTTTTGTGTGACTGTATAATTGCACTGCATTGTATCTAAGGTTTTGTCGGCATTGTATATGAAATGAAAGATCTAATCCTTTCGTTGCCCCAATACTACTCCCACTGTCGTGTCACTAGCATTACACATCAATTCGAATGGGAGCTCCTACTTAGGGGCCATCAGTATGGGAGCTTCTACCAACCTTTGCTTCAAAATCTCAAGAGCCTACAAACAAGCAACATCAAAGTTAAACTTTATCTCCTTCTCTAATAGTGCATATAAGGGCTTTGAGATCTTGGAGAAATCTTTGATGAATCATCGATAGAACTCCGCATGACCTAGAAAGCTTCTGAGCTCTCCAACTGACACGAGTGGAGATAGCTTCTTAATAACTTATGAGTACAAGAGCTTCTAAGTAATACAAATGAGTACATACAACACTATCTCAAGAGAAAATACATAGTTCGAAATAGATAATAATAAATGAAATCTCAAGGAAATAACGATGACTTGAAGTCTGAGCCTTACCACTAAATTTAGTAATGGTAAGAATACTCTGTAAAATAAGATCAACTACCACGTGGGAGTCCCTGTGCTCGATCTGCAGGGAGAGAACATAGTCGGGATAAGTACACCAAAATGTACTTTGTAGGTTCAACGGACTTGGTAGGAGAAATCAGATAAGCATGTAATAACAAAGAATCTTACACCTGCAACGAAAGGGTTAGTACACAATATATATGCTAACATGAACAATTTTTTTAATAAAATACCTAATGCTTGTCGAGTGGCCCCTAGATATGAAAAAATATAGTGCGGATCAAGCTGAGGCTATTTGAATATATAGATTGCTTCATGTGTAATTGGATTGAAATATAGTATTTTGGTGAAAATTCTCTATCGGATATATTGGAATTAGAGTAAATTGTGATTCTATTGGCAAACCAAGATATATTCTTGAGATTTGAGATAATTTGGATGTTATTGTGATAATATGAGACTTGTGATATCATTTGAGAGGTTTTGTGGTAATTTGGAATACTTTTGGGAATCTTGTGCATATTTTGGGACTTGTGAGGTCCGGTATCATCGGTATACTTGGTTATTGGTGAGAGTATAGTGATATGAGATATGTTAATGACTTGCAGTACAAGTTGTGACTCTTGATGTTATTCCCTAATTTTATGATGGATATTTATTAGTATTTTTATTAGATTGTTGTTATATACCTTGATTTGTGGCATTGGCATGCATTCATCTCATATTGCATCTGTACCACCCCTTGACTATGCTAAGGTGGCTAGGTTGAGATACTGTACCACTTTTTATAAAACCGTTTTTTGATATATTCTACCATCTTTTCTGAAACCCTTTGACTACTCTAAGGTGGTAATAAAGGGATTGTACAACCTTTAAAACCCCTTGATCACGCTGAGGGGGCAAGGTTGAGATATTGTGATTTAGAGATTTTGGTATATGGTCTGATGAGACCCTCATGGGTTCTACCTGGTAACCTTAGCTCGGTAAATTTGCTATGCATTCATACATCAAATTTGCATTGCATCATTGATTATTATTATTGCTATCCTATTTTGCTCTTACATCAGATGAATTTTGACTCCACACATATGAGAATGACAAAATTTACAAGAAAATTACTAACAAATGGCATGATCAGCACATCGTCAAGTGCACCTTTGAGCCTGGGCGAAAGGTACTTCTCTTTAACTATTGTCTAAAATTTTTTCCAAGTAAGCTACTGCAGCGAAACTGATTGCAAAAGAGGGGAAGAGATTAAAGTTACCTTCTAGGGGGAGGGGTCTGTTTGATACCTAAAAACTGCTAGCAATAGTCAAACAAGTGGGGAATATTAGGATGAACCAGAAAAGTTTGGGTAGAGCCGAATCTAAGCGTTGGTTATGATTATAGAAGAATTACTTTTATGGAATACTAATAGATGCCAAAAAAATAACTAAGTCCAAAATAAATTGGGAAACTCTAAACCCAAGCGTGGGCATATAAAAGTTAACCAGAAATGATTTATAAGTGAGTATTTGTGTGTTTTTTGATATCCAATATTTGATGGAAAGTTCTTGTATTTCCTTATATCTTGTTAAATGGTGAGGTAAATGTTTTCATCTTTCTTCTGAGTTGATTAATGATCTTTCTTCTGTGTTTTATAAATTGAGATCTTGCCTTACAAAATTAGGCATTTTCAATGCAAGTTCTAGTTAAGTTAGACTAAATTGATTCATACTATCTTTCTTCCGAATACTGATTACCAAGAATTTGAACAAAAAACGTATATGGTTGATAAAAACCATTATCAACAGAAAGTGATGAGTTCTTAACTTTAATCAATGAATTTGGTAATAAAGATAACAAATCATAATTGAGTTTAAATTTAAAAGACCTTTCTTTATTTTCAGCCCCGAATAGGAAAAAGATGAATTCAGAAAAAGAATGAAATTTGTAAAATTTGTATTCAATGCAATTGATCCTAATGAGATAAAATCAGAAAGAAATCGATTGGAATAAAAAAATTAGTAAAAGAAGTATCTCGCTGGTCACATAAATTAATCACTGAATTGGACCAACAAATAGGTGAATTTCAAGATCGCATATCAATGGATCATCAATTTCATTTAAGAAAATCCAAACGTGTAGTTGTTTTACTTATAAGAACAAGAACAACAATGCGACTAACGATCATGATGAGGGGGAACATGATTTAATAAGATATTCGCAACTATCAGACTTTCAGCGCGGTATAATTAAAGGCTCTATGCATGTTGAAAGGCGCAAAACTTTTATTTCAAAACTATTTCAAGCAAATATACATTCTTTCCTTTTTGTCGACAGAATAATCCCCCCAGCAACTGATTAAATCAATTTTTCGAAATTGGACTGGTAAAGGAGGAGAATTCAAGATTATAGCATCTAGAGAAGAACAAACAAAAAGAGAAGAGAAAAAAGAAAAGGACGAAAAAAGGCAAACAAAAAAAAAAGGAAAAAACACGGATAGTGATCACAAAAGCCTAGTATAACATTCTTCTTGTGCAAATAATAAGAGGTTACTTGTTAATAACTCAATCAATTCTTCGAAAGTATATTATTTTACCTTCATTGATAATAGCCAAAAATATCAGGTGTATGTTATTCTTGCAACTTCCTGAATGATCTGAAAATTTTCAGGAATGGAATAGAGAAATGCAGCTCCGTAATATCGAGTTTTGTCTAGAATGACCCATTGTTTTATACAACCTATTGCCGTGAATAAATAATTGAATTTCACTTAGTCACAAGCAAGAAATACTAATGAAAAATGCAAAAAAAGGTATAATCTATTTTTCGTTTTTATAGGGCTCGAATCGTAGACCTTCTCAGTAAAATAGATCAAACTTATTATTATTAAAATGTTCTGAGCTGTTTCAAAGACCCAACATGCATTTTTTTTTGCATTGGGGTCCTTCATTAACTGATATAAATATTAGTTAGTCTGCCATTTTTTTTTCTTGACTGAAAAAAAGATAAGATAAGGAAATGGTTCCATGTGCTCTGATTCATTATTTGGGAGTATTACCAAAGTGTTTACCAAAATGAGGATCCCAAATTGCTTGAGCAATAGGTCTTACATGTAAAGGGTCCTGCGCCCACGACTCAAAATTTCCTTGCCATGCTACATGAAACAGATTTCAGGAAGCCCACAGAAAAATTATTGCTAATTGACCGAAGTGAGAAGCAAAAATATTCTGATAAAGACGTACTTCAGTAATATCATCATGAATCTCGAACATGTTTAACTAAGCATTTGCCATTCATGACATATTAAACCAATATTCATTGATTATGATTATGCATATTGTTTAGTTATGACTTATGTTCCTTGTTACATTTTCATCCCTCATACTTCCAGTAAAAAATGGTTAGTCGAACTTACCTCATTTCTGAAATTGCATTCGAACTAAGCTTCTGATAGCTTCAACCCTCAAAAACGATATCAAATCAACCAACAACTATCAAGAATATATTGTACACGTCAAGAAATAAATTTTGATACCCATATTGGCACGACCTAAAATTAGGGGTAAAATGTTCAAAACTAGGGCTAAATTTTGAAATTCTCGAATTTGGAAATTGACTAGAAATTATGATTCTACGCGAGAAAAGGAGTTCGTGGGTGAAAATTTCACCAAAATTGAGTTTAATAGAGGAAGAAATCAACAATTAAATTTTCCTAATCAAAGTCATCAAAAATGCAATTTTAAATATCCAAAATCATGAATTTCAAGACAAAATCAAGATAAAAATAGTGGAAGTTAATTAATTTAGTGAGGAAACACTTACTCAAGAGTTTGTCATAAAAATCCTCGTCAAAATCGCCCCTAGAAAGCTAGAAAATGATGAAAATGGTTGAAAATAGTTTTTTCATAGAATATAACTGTTCAGGTATAACGCATACTCCACGAACGCATGAAAAAGTCCACGAATGCGGAGAAGAAGGGAGACAGAGCTCGGCGAACGCGGAGTATAAGTATGATGCACCAGAAACCAAGAAAACCAGTTATTGCAATTACTATTACTCAGAATGGACTCTGCGGGTCCATTCTGAATCAAAATCACACAAACCAGACATGTATCCATGGCAGAAACGACGATCTGGACTCAGTGGAATTATCAAATTCAATTCCAAGGTCTTCTTGACACAGTTACCAATAAAGTTCGACAAAACTAGTTTAAAACTCAAACTACCAAAATTACCCTTGAAAACTCCAAAAATTACGATGAGATCATTTCTAGCATTAGTTTCACCATTCTGGACTACTGGAACTTTCAGAATTTGGGTTCGAGCTTCCGAACTCCGAATGTTAACCAAAGTCAAACTTTGACTCTAGAAACAATGAAAAATGCAACTTTTGGTCCAAAATCTCATTTTAACTCTAAATTCAGTTTCGTAACTTCTCCTAGATCATATTTGATATTTCGAAGCTAATGGAATAGATGGATTTCTAATCCGACACCCGAAACTCAGAATAGTACAAGAACTCAATTTTTCAACAACTTAAGCTTCCGAAAATTCCAAAACTCATATTTTCCATTTTTAAAATACAAGATCTTAGTTCCAACAACACAGATAGTTCAAAATAGGTCCAAAGCAACTTACAAAAGGGCAAAATGTTAATTTTCATAAATAATCTAAAAAATGACCACCAAGGTCATTATATTATTCACTACTAAAAACAATGTTCGCCCTTGAACATAAAAGAAAAGAAAGTACCTGAAGCCTCAAAAAGGCTGAGATATTTAGCCTGCATGTATGACTCCAACTCCCAAGTAGCCTCCTCAATGGATGGTGTCCCCACTAAACCTTCACTAAAGGTATATCTTTGGTCCTCAACCTCCGAACCTTCCCGCCCAATATAGCTACTGGCTCCTTCTCATATGATAAGTCTAAACCCAACCAAACAAAATTATAGGAAATCACATGTGACTTATCTAGAATGTATCAGCGGAGCATAGTGACATGAAATAATGGATAAACTGTTGATAGTCTCGGTGGTAATACTAATCTAAGCAACCTCACCTACCCTTCTCAAGATAGAAAACGGGCTAATAAATCTACGACTTAGGTCGCCCTTCTTCCCAAACCTCATCACACCCTTCATGGGTGATGTCTTCAGCCATACACTATCTCCAACCATGAACTCTAGAGGTATAGTCCTCTTGTCAGCGTAACTCTTCTGATAGCTCTGGGCTATAAACAACCTACTCTGTATCAACCGAACCCGATTTATAGAATCTCTAAGCAAGTCAACACCCAACACATCAGTTGAACCTGAATCAAACGATTCGATAGATGATCTACACCTCCAGCCATATAATGCCTCAAATGATGCCATCTAAATGCTGGAATGATAATTATTGTTGTAAGAAAATTCCACCAAAGGCAAATGCTAATCGCATCGAGCCTCGAAATCTATCACACATGCCTGAATCATATCCTCTAACACCTGAATAGTGTGCTCGGATTGTCCATCAGTCTAAGGGTCAACAACTGAACTCAAATCCAACCGAGTACCCAAACCATGCTGTAGAGCCTTCCAAAAATGGGAAGTCAACAAAGATCCTCTGTCTGACACTATAGATATCAGCACCCCCTGCAACCTAACAATATCTCGAAAGTAAAACCTAGCCAACCGCTCCGTATTATAGCTAATCTTCACTGGTAAGAAGTGAGCTGATTTAGTCAACCACCCAAACATAATCAAACTTGCACAAGGCCATGGGTTGACTAGTAACGAAATCCATTGTAATACACTCCCATTTTCACTTGAGAATGGGCATCCTCTGCATCGAACCTCCAGGCCTGTGGTGCTCATATTTTACTTGTTGTCAACTCAAACACTTCGCCACAAACTCATCAATGTTTCTCCTTACCCCACATCACCGATAGTGTTGTTTCAAATCGTGATACATCTTTGCCACACTTGGATGGATGGAATACCTAGCACAATGAGCTTCCTCCAAAATCAACCTCACCCAATCTCCTACCTTAGGAACACAAACCAAACCATTAATCCTCAAAATACCCTCTATATCAATAGTAGCCACTTTTGCTTCACCCCTCAACACCTTATCATGAATCAAGCACAATTTAGCTTCATCAAAGTGGTGAGCTCACACCTGATCAAGCAATGAAGACCTAGCCTCCACAAAGGCTAAAATATTCTGAGGAGGAAAAATATCCAACCGAACTAGTTGTCGAGCAAGTGACTGAACTTCCAAAGCTAAGGGCCTCTCTTTCGCCTTAAAGAATATCAAACTCCTCATACTAGATGCCTTTCGACTCAAGGCATCTGCCACCATATTCGTCTGTCACGGATTATAATAGAATTGAGATATCACAGTTTTAACAACTATAACCACCTATGCTATCACATGTTCAAATTAGGCTGAGAAAAGATGTATTTGAGACTCCGGTGATCGGAAAAGATCTCACAATGCACCCCACAGAGATAACGCTGCCACAACTTCAATACAAACACCATTGCAGCCAATTCTAAATCATGGGTAGGGTAGTTTTTCTCACGCACCTTCAACTGACTAGAAGCATATGCTATCACTCTTCCTTTTTGCATCAATGCTCCACCCAAACCCACTCTTGAAGCATCATAATACACCACAAAAGGTACTCCCTCCTTGGGCAAAACAAGTATAGGTGCTGAGGTCAATAAATCCTTGAGCAAGATCGCCTAACGGTATTTTGACCACCAAAAATCCATATCCTTTTGCATGAGTCTAGTCAACGGGGCTGCAATAGAAGAGAATCCTTGCACAAAACACCGATAATACCCTACTAGACCAATAAAAGTCAGAATCTCTATCATAGATGCCGACCTAGCCCACTAATGGACTGCCACTACCTTGGCTGAATCTACCATAATACCATCCTTTGTTACCATATGCCTAAGGAAAGCTATAGGCTCGAGCCAGAACCCACACTTTGGAAACTTGGCATATTACTTCTCCTCCCCCAACCTCTGAAGTACAATCCTCAAATGTTGTATATACTTTTGGAGTAAATCAAGATGTCATCAATAAACACAATTCACAAATATATCCAAATATGGCTAGAGCACCCGGTTCATCAATTCCGTAAAAGCGGTTAGAGCATTAGTCAATCCAAATGGCATAACCATGAACTCATAGTGGCCATAAAAAGTCCTGAAGGTTGGCTTTAGGATATCAAACTCCCTCACTCTCAATTGATGATATCCAGACCTCAAATCAATCTTGGAAAATGCTGAAGTGCCCTGCAACTAGTTGAATAGATCATCATCAAGAGGAAAGGATATTTGTTCTTGATGGTCATTTTGTTCAACTGACAATAGTCAATGCAAATCCGCATAGTGTCATCCTTCTTCTTCACAAACAAGAGAGGAGCACCCTAAGGAGATACAATCAGACTGATGAACCCTTTGTCCAACAAATCCTCTAATAGCTCCTTTAGCCCTTTCAACTCAGTCAGAGCTATCCGATAGGGGGCAATAAAATAGGCTTAGTGCCCGGCTCCACATCAATATCATGATTAGGAGGGATACTTGGTAAATCAGCCAAAAACACATCCATAAACTCTCTCACAACTCTGGTGGTCTCCAATGATGGTGACTCCTAAGAACAGACCTGAACATGAACCAAATATGATAAGCATCCCTTATCCATCAACCTATAGAAATGCATATAAGAGATAACCCCCTTGGGATATGAACCAGATGCGCCAGTCCGCACTAGCTGAGGAAACTTAGGGCAAGATAAAATGACAGTCTTCGCATGGAAATCAAGAATAGCATGATGTGGGGATAACTAATCCATACCTAATATCACATTAAAGTCAATTATAGTAATTAATATCAAGTTAACAATAGTATCTCGCCCCAAGAAGGTGTCAATATGACCTCGGTAAACCCGATTCACCACTAAAGACTCGCCTACCGGAGTGGAAACACAAATAGGCTCGGCTAAGGCTCACACATAATATTAAGATCTATGTAAAAATAAGATAATACATATGAATAAGTGGAGCCTGCATAAAATAAAACTAAATAAGAATGGTGACACACCGGGACCATATCAGTAATAACCATATCAAAGGCCTGTGCTTCGGCCTGATCTGGAACTAACAAAACATACCCTACACCGCCGCTAGTCTATGGGCCTCCAGGGGCTCCACCTCTCACTTTGCCTCGTCCTCCTTTGGTACCACCCCCAATGCCTCGATAGATGTCTCTAGCCGTTAGTGCTAAAGCTAGACGGACTAGATCAGACCTGAAAACTGGGCAGAATGTGCACAATTAGGAAAAGGCCTAGCCAAATGCCCAATCTCACCACAACTATAGCAAGCTTTGAGTTCCTATTTATGAGATGACTATAATGAAAGATCACTACACCTGGCTGCACTAGAAGAGCTATCACAGCTCGTTGAATAAGCCTAGATATGTCAATAGTTTCAATTGCAGAAATGGCTGCATGGACTGCCCTGACCTGATAGCACTGTCTCTGAAACTCTCTATCTCATGGTGACTGCCTACAAAATTGGCCACGCTAGCAGAATCTCTTCCTGCCACCCTGTCGATCATGTTGAATATGCTCAATCATACGGGTATGGTCCACCACACTCTGAAAAGTACCACCGGCCTAAGCTAAAGAAGTTGTGCCTCGTCAATCCTTTGGTGAAACACCGAATCCTCTCAAACTTTGTAGGGATACTAGACAAGGCATACTTGGATAACTCATGGAATCTTGCCTCATAATCCAAAACTGACAAAGATCCCTACTGAAGCCTATCAAACGCATCTTGTCAGCTGTCTCGGATGCTATAAGGCACAAACCTTTCAAAGAACACCTTAGTAAACTGGTCCCAAGATATAACTGGTGATCCAATTGGTCTTCAAGCCAAAATAGATCTCCACTACTACTTGGCTAAGTTGGTGAACTAATAGGATGTATAAGCAAATTTGTGTGACTCAAGGATAGCCAAATTACACAATTGATCATAGAACTTCAATGAGAAATCATGGGCCTTATCATCTGGCGTACCATCAAATTTGGGGGGAGAAAATCGAACAAATCTTTTAGAACTTTTCTGCTCGACAGTGGACATAACAAGGCTGACAAAAGATGGTGGCACCATAAATCTGGGTAGTGCAATAGAAAAACCATGAAGTTGTGAACCAGTACTCAACCAAGAAGTTAGAGGCGAAATAATAGAGGCCATGGAAGGATCTACTGGGCTGATGAAGGACCAACATAAATAATAGGTGATCAACTGGTGCTGTATAAGGGCCAACCAATACTGTAGGAGCTGCTGCATCAAAGATAAAGGAGTCGAAGAAGCTCTCTCGAGTTTGGCTATTACTCGTAGAAGTAGCTCCTGAACTGAGGCTGTAGTATCAGGGGCTAATGGTGATGAAACAAGATCTGTGAGCCCCTGTGACTCCTACTTAGGCTCTAGTGAAGGTGCTCTAGCCTGTCCTCTAGGCGGAGCTACCCCTCTAGCACGTACTCGCCCCCTAGCCCTACCACGAGCCCTTTCTCGACCATAAGCTGGCTCAGGCTCACCCACCGACTGTCGAGATCTAGTAATCAGCATCCGCGCAGAAGGAGTAGATTAGATACTTTTAAAATAGTTGATATGAAGAAATGCATGAATCAAAGCAATACTGAAAGCTTTTCCTAACAAGTGCCTCGTAGCCTTCCGAAGATGGGTATGGACGTTTATATGCCGATCCACAAGACTCTACTAGACACCCCGCTCTTGACTCAAGAGTCCAACAAACCTAGAGCTTTGATACCAAACTTGTCATGACCCAAAACCAGATCATGATGAAAAAATAGAACTACAGTAAAAGTAACAACAACACTTAATTAAATTTCAAAACCTGGATTCATAAGTACAAGATTTTCCAAGTAATACAAATGAGTAAGTACAACACTGTCTAAAGAGGAAATATATAGTCTGAAATAGATAACAACAAATGAAGTCTCAAGGAAACAATGGGGACTCAAAATCTGAGCCTCACCGTTGAATCTGGTAATGGCAAGAATACTTTGCACAATTAGATCAACTACTTCGTGGGAGTCCTCTACTCGATCTATAGGGAAAAAAATTAGTAGGGGTGAGTACACCAAAATGTATCCAATAGGTTCAACCGGATGGGTAGGAGAAATCAGATAAGCATATAATAACGAAGAATCCTATCACCTACAATGAAGGGGTTAGTGCATAATATATATATATATATATATATATATATATATATATATATATATATATATATATATATATATATGAGAAAAATAAAATGGCAGTAATAATCAATGATGCGATGCAAATGTGATGTATGAATGCAATGCATGGAGTGGAATCACGACCATCGTAGGATCGGTATATACATCTACCGAGCTAAGGCTACAAGGTAGGACCCATAAGGGTCTCGTCAAATCATATACCAAAATCTCTCAATCACAATATCTCAACCTTGCTACCTCATCATGGTCATGGGGTTTTAAAAGTGGTACAATCCCTCCATAGCCACCTCAGCGTGGTTAAGAGGTTTTAGAAAATGTGATACAATTCACTACTACAAATCAAGCTTTTCGCGATAATTATTTAGCGACAATTAATCAATTGCTACTAATTAATTCTTTTAGCTAAAATGTTTGCGGCATATAAGCAATAGCCTCTAAAAGGCTGTCTTTTAATGGCAATTAAAATAAGTTGTCAATAAAAGTCATTAATTATAACACAGTTTCCGTCCTTTTATTTTTCCCTCCAAATTTTTCTATTACAATTAACAATTCCCTCCAATATATATCAATAAGAAAAGAAATCTTTTTAGAAAACCCCTATTTTGCACTTAACCATCAGATTTCATCGGTAAGTTCTCTCCCTCAACCCATTGCTTGAGCAAGGAGATTCACAGGTATGTTCTGGTGCTCACTTTTATCTTTAACTTTCATGGTCTCTATCTTCAAGATCTCAAATCCATATAAATACCCATTTTTCAAATTGTAGAATTTAGCAAGAGATTGTGTTTTTGGTTAAGATTTGTTAATTAATTAAACAAGAATCAATTTTGTGAAACCTTTGAAGTTTAGAGATTTCATAATTTTATGTTTTCTTGTAGGTTTAATAGGATTCATCTTACCCTTCACTTCTACGTACACATATTTGAGCGATTTTATATTTTGTTTGATTAATAATTTTTTTTTGTAATTTTTTAGTATATTATGTGATTAAAATCTTCTATTAATTTTATGGGTAGCACACTCTTTTGTTAAGGATTATGTTTATATATTCAATTCTCCTGATTGTTCAAATTCTTTTCAATGGTAATTGTTGAATATCAATTGACTTAAATTGACAACATTAGGCACACGATTGTTTTAGATTTCTGATGGTTATTTGAAAACATAAATACAAGTTCAGTAGGAAATCATTGTTTCTCTGTTGACAACATTAGGGGCACTCTTTTTCTCTTCTTCTTTTTTCTGTTTCTCTGTTGTGAGATTAGTATGTTTCTCAACTTGTAGTCTGCCATTTGTTTTTGTTTTTTCATCTTTTCTTATTGATGGAGCTGCTAGAAGCGACCAATGACCTGAGTTACATTCTTGAGACTAGAAGTGAGTGCTAAAATTTAATAAAGTACAATGAACTGTTAATGATCCGTCTCTATTTTTCACCGTCCCGTCTCTATTTTTCACTGTTCTATATCACATTTTTTTCTTTCTTCTTTTTGTTTCTTGTCCTCCAAAACTCTTCTCTTGAGGAAGTTTTGTGTTATAGTATTTATGTGTTTGATAAGTCTTGGTAGTAATTTCTAACTACTTTTTCACAAATCACTTTATAGAATGTTGGTTCACTCTTTTTTTCTCTTATATTAGAGATAACTTGTCAACATGCCTGCCTGTAAAGGGAAGTGTTGCTGTCTTCATTCTACAATTGCACCTGTTAGTGTACGTGTCTTCTCCTTGTCTTCTTTCTCTCTTCTTCCTACCTTCTCTCTATTTTCTTTAACTTGTCTTCTTTCTTTCTTCTTCCTGCCTTCTCTCTATTTTACTAAACTTAAATTAAAGCAATAAGCACTGCTGGTTGCAATATTTTTCTCTGTTCTTCACTTAAAGCAACTACTGCCAACAAGGTTTCCAGGTTTTCCCAGGTATTTCTTTCGCCTATTTGTTAGGTGCTTGAAAAATTTCAGCGTTTTGTTATGTTCTTTCTATTTAGTAAAGAAATTGATTTTGATTGTGTAAGTTTGATCGGGTGTGTACCTCGTCATTAGCTTCACAATTAAGGTTGAATTCTTTTTCTTGTAGTAGTTAATTTAGCTTTGAATGGTCATGCTCATAAAGTGTTTGTAGAAAGTCCTGCATCCCATTTCCACTATAACAGTGTTTATCACTCTTGAAGAAGATCAACACGAAGTCATCTGATTTTGAAGCTTTATTTCCAGCACAATCTTAGCTCCTTTCCAAACTTCTTCCCTTGAGAATTCCCTTTCTATCAATTCCTTTATCTCCTTCCTATTTGATTAATTTTTGCTTCCTTGGTTAAGGTCTCGTTGTCATGTATTTTTCTACACAATTGTGTCTACAAACTCACATATTTCCTTTAACCCATTCCTCTCCCTAACAAGTGAAAAAACATCCATACTCTCAAATCAGTATAAACAAACATGTCTACAATCATAGAGTAAAAGTTGTACTAAAAACTCATGACCTCGCTTTTGCAATTAGGCCACAGTTCATGCTTCAATATAAGCTCCATGTTCTCTCAATTTTCTAGGGCGAAAATTCTCTTCAAGGAAGAAGAAGGAAGCTAGGGTTTCATCAAATCATCCTCCAAACCCCAAGTTTCTTGAGTCTTCCTAATCAGGTATGTGGGTTTTATTTGTGGATTTCCTTCATCCATAAAATTCAACCATGTTCTATTTTACTTTTTCTTTAAGTTATGGTATTTTATGGGTCTTCATGAGTTTGCTTTAAATCATGATATAATGATGTCTTTTCAGTTATATTGACTATAATGATTCAATCTAATGGTATGCTACAAATTTCTATAGTTTTTCAAGTTGAATTTAATGATGACCCTATCTAGGATTTTGAATGAATAAGGTAGGTTATTTTAAGCATGTTTTAAATTAAGGGATTTTACCATGCCAATGCATGATACTCTTGAATTGAATGATTTTAAGTCTACTTGTATAAGGCCCTAAAGTTTTAAGTTAAGTTCTTATATGAAGCATGATGTTAACAATAAGAGCCTTCAAGCATGTTAAGAAACTTTATGAATGTTACGAAAGTTATGAGCATTTTATGAAGCCCTTTAATGATGTTTCAGATGGACCCTCAATGTGAAAGGACAATTCTCACTTAAGTGGAATCCTAAGTTAATGAGCTACTACTATGAAGTTGAAGTTATGTTTCAAAGTTCATAAACTTCTATGTATATGATGATGATATAAGTATTCTGTGGGACTTGACTTTGCGCCAAATGGGACATTGATGTGGAATTCAGCAAGGGAAGCTTAATAGGAATCGTTTGTCTCGCTAACTATATGCCACCATAGGATCCCTTATAGGCTAAGGCTGGTAGATCCATAATAGTAAAGTTAAAGATATGCATGCATGAGTTGACAGAGTTCCACCTAGTAAGTGGTCTTCCCGTGGCAACATAGGGGGTTTTCTTAAATTTCATGTAGTAGCTCGAATGGTTTTAAATATCAGTTATAATCTCTTCCCACGTAGTTATGTATATGATGTTTATGTTACCTTAAAGCATGTTTTCACTTAGTGCATCGATCCTTTATTGCATATTGAACTCTACTCCTTGAATATGAATATGAATATGAATATGAATATGAATATTTGAATGATGATATTATAATTTTATGTGTTGTATTTGCATTCCACATATAAAGTACATTCCAAAATAACAATTCATATTTTGTCTATTTGATAACACCGTGTAAGAACCGACATTCCTCATACTTTGACACGTGGCTAGACTTTGGAAATTCAAGATTAGTGTTATTGGTGAGCCCTCTAGTTCAGGGACTACACCAACTCCTTTCATCCTTATTGTACTTTGAGACATTTGCTTCTTGACTTGGTTCTTATTTTAAGACTTTTACTTTCTTTGTTGTATTTTTGGTTCTTATACTTGAGGGTGAGCTTTGAACATGTCTTAGCCCCCACTATGTCTTTTATAGTTGGTATTGTTGGATAATATATGAGGTTTTATGTTGATTTTATTTTGAAAGTCTTACATTGAATGTCTCTTAGTCCCGTTCCCCATGTTTAAATTTCACTTTTATATGCTCAATACCTATGAATGCTTAATGAATATTAAATGGATTCTATGAGATGCCTTCGGGTCCCTCATTCACCATATTACAACTAGGCCCTAGGCTTGGGTAGTGACAAAGCATGAGATTTTGAAATGTTCCTCAGATGTCCTACATACAATGCAAATAGAGTCTTATACTCGAGATTGAAGAACACCACAATTATAAATGAGAGACT
Source organism: Solanum rostratum (assembly GCA_029948455.1). Classification (NCBI taxonomy): domain Eukaryota; kingdom Viridiplantae; phylum Streptophyta; class Magnoliopsida; order Solanales; family Solanaceae; genus Solanum; species Solanum rostratum. The sequence continues at coordinate 64,453,263 of CM057048.1, forward strand.
ATAAGGCGTTTAGAAAAATTTCCCTTCTTCATGATTTATTTCATGCCTTCAGAAGTTACCTAAGATTTTTCCTTATCTAATGATATTCTTTGTGCGATTTTTTAGATTATGCTGCAAAGAAGAGTGCCTCCACCTAAGGATGTTAATTAGGATCAAGTCCCTCCAAATCCATAAGAAGAGGGGTGTCCCCGTAAAAAAATTTCAAAAAATTATAAGCGCTGGTCCGCAATGGAGGCGCGGCGCGCTCCTGTCACGTACCAACACTATTTTGCGCTTCATATCAAAAAATTATCTTTTGATCGGGTCGTTTTAAAAATTGACCGAGACCATTTTCCCACTCAATTTTGCGTGCTGATCACAAATTCACCCTTGGAATTACCATACGAGCATTGGAAGATGCGTTACACGCATACCCTCACTCGCAGGGTATTTTGGTAATTTTACCGAGCCCCCTTAGGATCATTCGTCCTCGAATAATGAGTATAGGTGGATGTCAAGGAATGAATGGACTCAAGACTCATCTTAACATTCAACTCGATCAATCAAACTCTCGACTTAGGATAGAAAGTCACATCAAGAATAGATACATATTTAGTGAGGGGTAAGAAAATTTACCTTCAAAACTCTCATCACTTGGCACGAATAGGTGTGGATATTTGGCCTTCATCTCTTCCTCAGCTTCCCATGTGGCTTCCTCGATGAATTGGTTTCTCCACAGGACTTTGACTAAGGCTATCTCTTTGTTCCTCAACTTACGAATCTGATGATCAAGGATTTGAACCGGAACCTCTTCATAAGATAGGTTATCTTTAATTCCAATGCTATCAACACGGATCACCAAGGCAAGATCTTCCAAGCATTTCTTCAACATCGACACATGGAATACCGGATGGACTCCATGTAACTCGAAAGGCAACTCCAACTCATAAACAACCTTGAAGGATAACTATTTTTATATGCAAAATTAATCAGTGGTAGGTGATCATCCCAATTCCCCTTGAAATCAAGAACACAAGCTCTCAACATGTCCTCCAATGTTTGAACATGTGCTCTGCCTGACCATCTGTCTGTGGATGAAAGGTTGTGCTCAGGTTCACTTTAGTATCTAATCCTTTCTGGAGCGATCTCTAAAATTGGGAGGTAAATTGAGCTCCTCTGTCCGAGATGATGGACAAGGGAACCCCATGCAACCTCACAATCTCCTGGATGTACAACTTCCCGTTGTCCTCCGTAGTGTTAGTTGTCTTAACTTCCAAGAAGTGAGCCGATTTAGTCATCTTGTCTATAATCACCCATATCGAATCATGTTGCTTTCGAGACCTTTGTAGAACAGTAATGAAATTAATCATTTCCCACTTCCACTCTAGAATCTCAAAGTTCTGAGTCAATCCACATGGTTTTTGATGCTCAACTTTCACTTGCTGGCAATTCGGGCACTTTTAAACGAACTCAACAATATCTCTCTTTATTCCATTCCACCAATAGACTTCTCTCAAGTAGTGGTACATTTTGGTAGAAGCAGGATGAATGGAAAATCTAGTGTTACGGGCTTCAGCCAAGATTCTATCTCGAATGCCATTAAAAATTGAGACACACAAGCTACTTTGATACCTCAACACTCCATCTTCCCCCTTGGAGAAGACCATCACTTTCTGTTTGTGGATAGCCTCCTTCAATTGGAGTATGACAGGATCTTGGTCTTGCTTTTCTTTCATCTCTACCACTAAGGATGAAGCAGACCCGTTTTAAAAATTAACTTCCCCTTCATTATTCTCCTCAAGTTGCACTCCCAATCGAGCCAATCGATGCACTTCCTTGTGACTGAAAACATAGTGCAAACTCTTGTGATCTTTGAACATATCCACATGCACTCCATACAAGTAGTGGCGCTAGAGTTTAAATGCAAACACCACTGCTGCCAACTTGAGATATTCCTCTCATGAACCTTGAGTTGCCTGGAAGCATAGGTTATCACCTTCCCTCTCTGCATTAGTACACATCCAAACCAACCCTCGAAGCATCATAATAAATTACAAAGTCCTCTGTCCCATCAGGTAAGATAAGGACCTATGCAGTAGTCAACCTCGTCTTCAACTCTTGGAAACTCTTCTCACATTCATCGGACCACTGAAACTTGACCTTTTTCTGAGTCAATTTAGTCAATGGTACGGATAGGGAAGAAAACCTTCAACAAACCTGCGGTAGTAGCCTGCCAACCCCAAGAAACTTCTTATGTCAGTCGGAGTGGTTGGTCTGGGCCAGTTCTTAACCTCTTCGATCTTTTGGTCATCCATTCGAATACTATCGCCGGAAATCACATGGCCTAAGAAGGACGCTAACTTAAGCTTTTTGAGAATTTTTCATACAACTCATGGTCCTTAAGGGTTTGGAGGACAACTCTGAGATGATTAGTATGCTCCTCCTCATTTCTCGAATACACCAAAATGTCTTTGATGAACACAATCACAAACATATAGAGATATTGTCTGAATACTCAATTCATCAAGTCCATAAAGGTTGCAGGTGCGTGCATCAAGCCAAAGAACATGACCAAGAACTCAAAATGGACATATCTAGTCCTAAAGGCTGTCTTTCAAATGTCACATTCCCTCACCTTCAACTGATGGTAGCCAGATCTAAGGTCTATCTTCGAGAAACAAGAGGCGCCCTGAAGTTGGTCAAACAAATCATCTATCCTTGGGAGAGGATATTTTTTCTTTATCATGACCTTTTTTAGTTGCCTAAAGTTAATACATATTCTGAGGGACGTCATCTTTCTTTCGCACGAATAGGACAAGAGCACCCCAAGGTGAAAAACTTGGCCTAATGAAGCCTTTCTCTAGCAAATCTTTCACTTGCTCTTTCAACTCTTTCAACTCAGCATGGGCCATCCTATAAGATGGAATCAAAATAGGCTGGGTATTGAGAAGAACATAAATCCCAAAGTCAATCTCCCTATCAAGAGGGACTCCAGGCAGATCATCAGGAAACACTTCTGGAAACTCATTAACATTCGGGACTGACTCAAGAGTTGAGGACTCAATATCATCAGATTGCACTCGCACGAGATGATAGATACAACCTTTGAGATTCAACTTTCTGGCTCTAAGATATGAGATAAACTTTCCTCTAGGTGCAACAGTATCACCCTTCCACTCCAGAACCGGTTCATTCAAAAATTGAAACTTAACAGTTTGGGATCTATAATCAACAAAAGCATAACAGCCGTGAAGCCAATCCATGCCAAGACCCAAATCAAAATCAACCTTCTCCAACTCAATCAAATCAACAAGAGTATCCCTATGATGGATGGACACTACACAAGCTCTATAGATTCTCTCAGCTCGAATAGACTCATCCACTGGAGTAGAAACATCAAAGGGTTCAAGAAGACTCTGAGAATTCTATTAAATCTATTGGCCACATAAGGATATACAAATGACAATGTAGCACCCAGATCAATCAAAACATAATAATCAAAAGTAAAGACTTGAATCAAACCTGTCACAACATTTGGAAAATTCTCCTGATCTTGATGACTACCCATGGCGTACAAGCGGTTTGTCGCTTCGCCTACGCCTGATGTAGTGGCCCTCTAGTTTCCTCTAACTGGCAGGGCTGGTGTAGAAAATTGAGCCCGATCAACCCACTTTGGACAATCTCTCTGGTAGTGACCTGCTTGGACACATCTGTAGCACACATCATTCCCATCATGACATCTTCCCTAGTGCATTTTGCCTCACTTACCACTCGGTGGCTTACCTTGTGAACCTTAAGCCACACTAGCTTGCGACTGAGGCTTGTGATTTCTCATATTCTGAGATCTCTGATCGTACCTATCTCTAGGCACAAGTGCACTAGTAGATAAAGGTGCTGGAAATCGGTTGCCATTGCCTTTCCTCCCAAGTTCATGGCTGGATGTCTTAACTTTCTTACGCTTGAACTCTTCCCTGTCACATTGTCTCTCCTCATAAGCTTGTTGCACAAATGTCATTAGTCATCCGATGTCCATATCACTCACAAGCATGGCTTCTCTTCCATCTCTCTTGGGTCCTCTATTCAACCCATCAACATACATTCCCATCCTTCCCCTCATGTCAGCAACCATGTCGGGAGCATAGCGAGATAGTTGCGTGAACTTCAACCCATACTCTTGCACGGTCACAGAGCCTTGTTTCAGATTCAGGAACTCCCTCACCTTAGCTTCTCTTTTCTCTCTTGGGAAGAAGCGTCCCAAGAAGGCTTCCTCGAACACTGCCCAAGTCAAACATGGAGTATCATCCCTTCTACTTTTCTTCCATTGGTTGAACCACAGTCTGGCCATACCCTTGAGTTGCTAAGCAGCCAGTTCAACTCTGTTAGCATCAACCACATGCATCACTTGGAACACCTTCTCAAGTTCCTCTGCATAGTTCTCACGATCTTCAATGGATGTAGACCCCGTGAACTCAAGCGGATTCATTCTAAAAAATTCGCGGACTCTAGAGGTGTCATGCTCATCTTGTCTACCCGCTTCTTGTCTCACGGCAAGTGCTGTGATAGCCTGGGCTAGAGCTTGAATAGCCCGGCGTAGCTCACCATTGGAGACCTCATCTTGAGGGGGTTGCTCAACAGGGACAACTTGGTCCGCAGGCTCCTCGTGCACTTGAGGCTCAGGTGGGTTAGCATCTTGCTTGGCAGTACGTCCCCTTCCTCTAACACCTCTTCTAGGAGGTATGATATCAACTCTACACGTGAAGAGAACGAATTAGAAGAGAGTTTCTATAGAGCTTAGCTCTATCGCACGAATTGGAATGAGGAGAAAAGTGTAACAATTCCTAATATCCTATAGCCTCCTGCTTATGAAATGTGATCGACAACATACCCATAAAGAAAACTCTACTAGACACGGCTTCATAGACTCCCTAAGACACTTGAACTCTGTGCTCTAATATCAAGTTTGTCACGCCTCGGGAGGGTACCTTTGGCATGGCCAACACTCAGAGACTATTGTTAGTCCCCAAGCGAACCACTTGGCCTCACCACATCATTCAATCAAATAAACTCTACTGAACAGCGGAAATAAAATTAAGTAAATGGATACAACTCATCTAAAGTCTCATAATGATATAGATAATAATAAAGACTAGTAGAAAGAAAATAGCTCACAATCTTATCATCAACGTTCAACCATCATCTATGAAGCCTTTATCATAAATCATGTGGTGTCAATGACAGACCCACGGATACCCAAATCAAAATAAAAGAATAGTCCAAAATCTAACTCTAAAGCAAGATGAGATAATCTTAGTGGATCCTTCGGAGTAGTAGAGTCTCACCAAATCAATTGCAACTCAGAGCTTCAATAGAGCGCCTGTTGACGATCTCTAGTACCTGCCTCCATATCATAAAATGATGCAGTCCAAAAGGGACATCAGTACTTGGAATGTACTGGTATGTAAAATAGTTGAGTGAAATAGAAATAGGTAGAATAATATAGAAATAACATCAACTCAAAGTAATCATCAAATAATATCAAATCATTAAATGTCTATCTATGCAAGAACAAAGAGTAGACAAGTAACCCATTATCAACTCAACTCATCAATCATATCAGACTCATCTCAAAGGAGCTCACCTCCTCTCATCTCATCTCATCTCATCTCAACTCAGAGTACTCACGGTAGGAAATTTATGAGAGTTTCTCTTATCTAACAATAATCACTTATAAACCAGTGAATGTAAACAATCTCACTAATGTTGCCACAACCATTCCAAAATTGCCAGGTAGGGAATGCTCTGAAACTATATCAGCTCACCCAATATGGAGTCAATCATCAATAAGTCCGCTATTGTTTTAGGGACTTTTACTCACGAGGGAACCATAATATATGTGATGGTCCCAAGCCTCACCTACGTTTGGCTATGTAGTTTGAAGAGTTCGAGTCGGACTAACTCTCCCTCTTTCGGTGCTCAATACTCCTCCCATGCGTCAATGCTCATAAAACCTCCATCTCAACCAATCTCATAGAGACTCGAACACCATCATCGATCAGTATTTGATAGGGACTCGAATCCCATCATCATCTCAACTCATAGGGACTCTAACCCTTTCATCAATCTCATATTATAGGGACTCTAACCCTTTCATCAATTTCATAGGGACTTTAACCCTCTCATCAATCAACCTTGTCAATGACTCAAGATTTGAACAATCATTAGGAATCAATCGAATAGACACATCGGTAGAGTTCATTTATAGAGGTTCATAAGACAATAGAATTCTATCAACTCGTCATCATTCTCTTATCACAATCAACAATCTCAACTCAAGGCTCTAGACTCAATTCTCAAGTTCATTATGCATGTTTTTCAAATAGTCATGTAGGGTTATGCAAATTCTCATGAAAATGTTTAATTCAAGATAAACAAGTTTATGATGATCATCAACATAGAAAAATATGTGAATTCAAATAGAATTTTAAGAAAACCATCAAGGATTCATGCATGGAGACTCTTGAACCATCAACTCATCTATGACCATTTATGGGGCACATGAGAGAACAATCCCATGCTTTTAGTTTAGCCTTACATACCTGAGATGAAGCTCACAATCAAGCACATCAAGGATTTCTTCTCGAACCTCTCAAACGCAAGCTTTTGTCCTCTTTCCTCAAGCCTAGCCTTATTAAAATATTGGAATAGGAATTAAAATGGGGGGTTTAGACCCATTTTACATGAAAACGTCCTTATTAGATCGTGTATAGGATTTAGGAGGGGCTGAGAATTGATCGGAATGCCCCTCGTAAAAATTTAAAATTTTTAACTCGGAAAAGATCCAATCCGCGACGCGGACTAGTCGCGTACTGTGTATTTTCAGAAAAAGTTTCTGAACGAGTTTTCTCAATCCTTTCAAAAAATATCAAAAAAATAGAAGTGCTGGTCCGCGATGGAGGGGCGACGTGCTCTTGTCGTGTACCAACACTGTTTGCGCTTTTGGATCAAAAAATTATCTTTTGATTGAGCCGTTTGAAAAATTGATCGAGACCATTTTCTTACTCAATTTTGCATGCTGATCACAAAGTCGGCCTCAAATTTGCCATACGAGCATTGAAAGATGTGTTACGCGCATACCCTCACTCTAGGGGTATTTTGGTAATTTTATCGGGCATTAGCTTTACCTTATCGAATAAGGTTTTTGATTTCATGGTTTATTATGATACTTCAAGGGTGGGGTTAGGTGGTGTGTTGATGCAAAAAAAGGAAGGTTATTGCTTATACTTCTAGGTAGTTAAAGGCCCATGAGAAGTTTATCCCACTCATGATTTGGAGTTGGCTGCGATTGTGTTTGTGTTGAAGTTGTGGCGTCACTGAATGGAGCCTATTATGAGATCTTTAGTAATCATCACAGCTTGTAGTATATTTTCAGCCAGTGGGATCTGAATTTGAGACAAAGGAGGTGGATTGAGCTCCTAAAAGACTACGATTTGACTATTGTCTTACATTGGCTGATGCATTGAGTAGGAAAGCTTCCAGCATGGGGAGTCTAACAGCTATTCGGGTGGAGGAGCGACCATTGGCTTGAGATGTTCAAAGAATTGCTAATGGATTGGTAAGATTACAACTTTCAGACTGGGTTGGGATGCTTGTTTTTATTGAGGCTCGCTCATCTTTGATGGATCAAATTCATGAGAGGCAGTTTGAGGATAAGAATTTTTGTATTATTTGAAATAAAATAACTAAAGGTGAATATAGAGAAGTGGTACTTGACTCAAATGGTGTTTTGAGGATTAGGAGTCGCATTTGTGTGCCCAAAGTGGGTGATTTGATTAGATTGGTACTTGAGCAAGCTCATTGCACGAGATATTCCATTCATCCAGGGGTAGCTAAGATATATCATGACTTGAGCCAGCACTACTGGTGGTGTGACATGAAGAAGGATATAACATATTTTGTGGCTAGGTGTTTGACATGTTAGCAGGTCAAATGTAAGCATTTAAGACCGAGTGGAGAGCTACAGAGAATGCCCATTCTCGAGTGGAAGTGGGAATGCATTACCATAGATTTTGTGGTAGGTTTGCCTCCTACAGTTGGTGGTTTTGACTTTATACAGGTGATGTGGGATTGATTGACTAAGTTCGTCCATTTTATCCTTATTAAGGTGAAGTATACAATCGAGAGGTTAGCCTAACTCTACATCAGTCAGATTGTGAGACTTCACAGCATTCTGGTTTCCATTTTGTCAGACCGTCGTTCATTGTTTACATCACATTTTTGAAGGGCCTTACAGCATGGTTTGGTTACCCGCTTAGATTTGAGTACAACATTTCATCCTCAGACTGATGGGCAGTCTAAAAGGACCATTCAAGTGTTGGAGGATATGCTACAGGTATGTATCATTGATTTTCCAGATGGGATCAACACTTAGCCTTGGCGGAGTTTTCTTACAACAACAATTATCATTCTAACATTCAAATGGCTCCCTTTGAGACTTTGTATGATTGGAGATGTAGGTCACCTATCGGAAGTAGAGGTGGAGAGCGTGGGTATATATATGTTGAGAGAGGACCAAGAGCAGGTGTGATTGATTCAAAGTAGGTTGGTGACGGCCCAGAGTCACCAAAGGAGCTATGTTGATAGGCAGGATCGACCTTTGGAGTTCATGGTTGGTGATAGAGTGTGGTTGAAGGTGTCGCCCTTGAAGGGTGTTATGAGGTTCAGAAAGAAGGGCAAGCTCAGTTCGGGGTTTATTGATACTTTTGAGATCCTAGATAGAGTGGGAGAGGTAGTTTATAAACTTGTCTTGCCACCTAACCTATCTTCATTTCATCCTATGTATGAGTCTCATATGATTTTCATGGATTCAGTTGAGTTGAGCCCGAATTTGATATATGAGGAACAACCGCTAGCCATTTTGGACAAGCAGGTGAGGAAGTTGAGGACTAAGGAGATAGCTTCAATAAAGGTCCAGTGCCACCACAAGCCCAAGAGTGAGGTTATATAGGAGATAAAGTCAGATATGCATGTTCGATACCCTCAGCATTTTAGCCTTTACGTACGTTCTTTATCTCATATTTGAGGATGAACATTGTCTTTAGTAGTGAATGATGTAATGACCTTGAAGATCATTTTTAGCATTCTCAATAAAATTACCATTTTACCCTTCTCAAAAATTGTTTTGGATCATTTTTGGTTGAGTCTAAAAGTCAAATTTTAAAAACCTTGTAAAAAGCTGGACTTTTGCTAAAGAAAGAGTTTTTAAAGGATTAAAGTTGAAAATTTTGAGTTTTATGGTCATCTTGAGTATCGAGTGCCGGAATATAATTCTGTAAACCTAAACTTTGAAATGCTGAATCTAGCCTATGATAACTTACAGAACTGAATTTGTAGTTGAAAGGAATATTTTAAACCCAAAATTGCATTTTGAATTGATTTTAGATCATAGTTTGACTTTGGTCAAAATCCAGAGTTCAGAAGCTCAAATCGAAATTTTGACAGTTCCAATGGTTCAGGATGGTGAAACTAACGCTAGAAATGGACTCGTTGTAACTTTTAAACTTTCCAGGCCAAGGTGTCCTCAAACTCGAAGTCCAATGACTCCATTAAGTCTAGAATATCGTTTCTGATAGGGTTAAATGTCTGATTTGTGTTCACAGGATTCTGAACAAACCCCGAGGGTCCATTCTATGAAATTTTATGTTGTGTCCTTAGCTGATATCTGAGATCTGGTGCAACACCTACGTGTTCGCGGCCTTGCCTCCGCATTCGCGAAGGCCAAGTCTCATAGACCTCCGCGTTCGTGAAGTAGTCAGTATGTGAACTCCTCATTTATGGAGTGTTTGTTAAGGCTGGACTTCACGTTCGCAGGGAATCCTTTGCGTTCACGAAGTACAAGAATACCTGAAATAGTATGATATTTTAAAATGACGGGTCTTGACATTTTTCATCATTTTCAACACTCCGAGCTTGATTTTGAGAGAATCCTCAAGGTTTTTCTCGGAAAAACTATTGAGTAACTAGTTTCTAACCTATTTCTTTAATTCTCATTGATCAAATTGTGTTTTTAACATAGAATTTGGGGTTTTTAATTGAATAAATTGAGGATTTTTCGGACATTAATTTCTAATGCTTAATTGGTGATTTTGACCTCATTTCAACCCTGTTTTTGAAACGGTTTTCACCATTAGACTCCTTATCACTTGAGGATCATTTTCATGTATTAATCTTTAGATTTTAGACACTTTTTTCTGCATGAATTTTTTTTGACCATTTTGCCTTTTTCACTCGAATTTTGTGATTTTAGTGTCATTAGTTTTGCAATGTGATTGTGATGCTATGTTTAACTAGATTATGGTAATTTAAAGTATTGTAGAAGGGGAAAAGCCAGGATTTGAGTTGATTTGAGACTTCTTCCAAGGTAAGTGGATTTCTAACCTTTTGTTAAGTATGATTGAACATTGTATTTCTCCTATGTAATTGTGTTAGGTTGACTTGTGGTATGAAATGGGTTAGACTTATTTTACCATAGGCTATGATCTTGCAATATCGAATTATATACTAGTACTTATTCTTGACTCGTGAATAAATGTGGTATTTCGGATACTTGTGAAATTGTTGATTACTTGATGTTGACATTGAGATTGTAAGGTTATTGAAATTGTATCAAAAATACTTGAGAGTTTGTGAATTATGTGGAATTGGAATTGAATAGTTCATATGGGCATCTTGCATATCATTATTTTCATGAACACGATTATTGCGCTTTGATGACATACTTTTCTTGATCTTCCATTAATGATGAAAAGCCGAAGGAAAATGGTTTTGGCTAGTTAAAGAAAAGAAAGAAAAGAAATAAAAAGCTGAAGGGAAATGGTTTTGGCTAGATATGAAAGTAAATGCCGAAGAAAAATGGTTCTGACAGATACGTAATCTATGTGTGGCCCCAATGGGTTCCGTCCTGAGTTTATCAGCGCATGTGTATCGTAGGATAGACATGTATCACGATTATATGACATGACATCACATTGTTTATATTTCATTGCATTTACTTCATCTCATATCATTCTTTCTTGGATATTGTTTATATGTATTTCATGTGATGTTGTAAATGCTTTAAATCCTTGTACATTGTTATGATGAAACTAATGAAGAATTGTGATATATGTGGATAGTTTGAGCCTTGTACATTGAGAATACTGGACTAGGTGGATTCTGTGATTGTCTATATTACCGATGGACTATTGTACTATTTAACTCTGGGAATTAGTTGTATATCTTGAATTATTGTACTATACTATGTATTGTCTATATATATTGGTATGGTGCTGGGATTTTTCTGAGTGTAGGTGTGCAGTTCGGTGGTATGTGTTTGGATAGGTAGGAGTACTTGTGTTGTTCATTGCTTTACTTTAGATTAGTTCCATTTGCTGAGTATCTTGTTGTTTGGTGCTCACTCCTTACACATTTTTGTAGGTTGTGAGTTTGGTCCTTCTTGCTAGCCTTCTTTGTTATAGGATCGAGCATTCGCATCACTTGAGAAGTAGCTTCTTGTATCTTCAGCAGGCTTTCGAGAATTCTATTTTATGTTTTGTTCTATTTGAGGACTAGACAATGAGACTTGTATTTTTATTTGAGTATTCTTACCATTAGAGGCTTGTATATGTAACACCAGTTCTTGGATAGTTGTTGTTTGGTTCTATTATGCTTACATATTATATTAGACTGTCTTATCTTCGGCTTTTGTTATATTATTGGGTTGTTCAGATTTTGGATTGCCTCGCTTTGGTGGGTTAGGTGAGTGTTATTACACCAGGATTTCGAGTTCTAATCATATGTGTGTGTGTGTGTGTGTATATATATATATATATATATATATGATTTCAGAATTTCTATTATGTATTCTTAATGAGATGATCTATAAACACGCTTATATTAAGACTTATTTTAAAATATAAGATTCAAAAAACAGAAATTCTTCCATCCTAAATGCTTTTTTTCCAATCAATCACCTTATTCATCAAGATTTAGATAAATCGATCTTTTTTATAGCAAATAAAAATTCTTGAATACATTAATAATACTTTAAACTACGACCGATTCTAGTTTAACATCTTTTGATCATATACGATAAAATATTCATATTAAACACTTTTGCTTGAAATTTACAAAAGCTATCGCATGTTTTCAAGCGCTCATTATGAAATCACATAGAATCACCTCCTTTAATTATATATATAATCATCAATTGGAATAGACCAGAGTCTCGTGGCTTAGTGAGGATAATGTATCTAATTAAGGGAGGTGACATATTTTAAGTAGTTAACTTATTTATGTAATAAACACTTGAAAACACATGGAAAACTTTTTAAATTTTTTTTGGTCAAAATGTCATATAGAAACATTTTATCATGTGTTTAGATGCTCAATCAAAACGAATTATAATTAGAGTATCTAATTTTTTTAAAAATATTGGAGTAAGTATTAATTCGATCTATTAAAGTACATTGATAGTGTATTTGACTATAATTATAAAATTAAATCTATTTTAGAATTATTTGTTATTCTCTTTGTCAATAATTTATGTAATATAGAGTCAAACAATTTAACTTCGGGCATGAAATTTTTGAGTTTTATAGAAAATAAATTACATTTTTGAAAACTACATACTAAGCATTATTTTATTTTATTTTATTTTTGCAACAGTTTAAATTTAATTTTCACATCATATGTTTAAAATCACAAAATTAGGCAATTTTAAAATATTTGATACAATTTTAATTTTAGACCACAAAATTAAAAGATTTTTTTTTACTTTTTTAAATTTCATAGGGAGTAAGTTATATTGATAGTCCAAAATATTTTAAAAATTATAATAAAAAAAAATTATTTTGAATCTCAAAATAGGTAAAATATGACATAAAACTCCATATTATGCTCGAAATTCCAAAAGACCTGATGCCGACGTCTCCGACACCCCATACACGGTTCACGCTGTGCCACATTAACGCGTATTATAATGTATACAAGAATATAAAAAGCATATATGCAGTCAAGTATTTTTCTACGTACTTTCTCCATTTAATTTCTTCTTGGGCACAAATCAAACTCATATTACAACAAAGACTAGCCAACAACAACATATTCAGTCCACGAGTGAGGTCTAGAGAGAATGAAGTGTAAAGAGGTTGTTTTTTTGGGCCCTCGTCTCAAAAACCCATAAGTATAATAAATTAAATATGGAGAAAAATGGTAAAGGAAAAGACAAAAAAAAAAAACGACTAATGACGAAAAGCACATGATAATTCGTAAATACGATAAAATTAACATATATAAGATGGATAATAACAACATAGAATATAAACATACGACTAAACCTACTACCATACTATACCTCAAGCTCAAGGTCAGATATCAGTCTAACCCTACTAAACCTATAATTTATTAGTGTGCTACTTTAATTCGCGACCTGTACTTCGTTTAACAAAGATAGCCAAATATTAGTAGTAATAATAATAATTTAGAAAATATTTGGAAACCTTGTGGAACAAGCATCTTAGGTAATACGTAGACAACTTGTTGTCACATAAAATCAATTAAAGCCCCATATATCCAAAGGGGGTTCTGTTTCATGTTTCGACAGCGTGATGTCACTTAATCGCAATATGAACAAATGTGGATGTCAATTCTATTATTATTATAATTTAAACCTTTTAAAGATTACTAATAATATTATGGAGAGAGAGAAGGATATATAAGTTTCCGCGTAGAGAGATGAGACGAGACGCTGTTTTTGTTTGAAAGGAAAACAAACTCTCTATTGGTTTCTACTTACGTCACACACGTTTATCCATGATTAGTTTGACTAACTTTTAAAGTTAAATTAATTAAATATTTTTAGAATAAAATTTTAGATATTTAAAAATTATATTAAAAATGTTATTCGCTTCATTTTATTTTATGTGGTATCATTTAATTTGATACGGTGTTAAAGAAAAAAAAGACTTTTAAAATTTATGGTCTAAAATTATTTTTAAATATTTATGTTACTGAGAATCATTTCATTAAAAGTAAAAAAAATTATTTTAAAGATAAATTATTTCCAATTAGAGTAAGACAATATTTTTTTGGGACAAAAAATAAAAAAAATAGTAAAATAAGATAGAAAAAATATAAAATATTTATTATTATTTTATATTAATATAATTAAAAATATATCTTAAAGTGTTCGTCAAATTCATATATTCTCAAAAAACTAAAACTATAACAAGTAAAAAATATTAAAGGAAGTACTTTTTCAATCTACTTTTACTTTGACTTCACATTATAAAATGATAATTTTGTTTTATCACTTTTTAAAGTATAATAAATTTAATATTCTAAAAAATGCATTGTAAAAATAACTGTAATTAACAATGAAGAATGAAAGTGATAAATTATTTCTGAAGCAAAATAAATTTTTAATAAATAGTGAAGTTGAATTAACAACAAAAGAGAATGAAGGGAAAAAGAAAGATTTGATTTCACATTTTTTCCCTTTTTCTTTTTAGTTCTTGTGATGGAAAAGGAACTCAAATTACACAACCCTCACTTTTTGACACATAAGCCCATAGAAATATATTCATTCTTTTTCTTTGACAAATTAAATTCACACCTTATTTTCACACCATAGACTATATACAACACCCCTTATTCAATTTTCTTTCCTACATATAAAACCTTTCTTCTTCTCTTTCCCCAAATCTTTTTCTTCTCCATTTTCTTAACCAAAAACCATCTCTCAAACTTCAACTTCAACCAACATACTTCAAACACATAGATGCTACTTTTTTTAAAATAATAGTTATATATAATAACAAATCTAGGGTTATTATTATATGGATCCTCATCTTCATCACCATCAACATCAACATCAGCATCAGCAACAACAACAACAGCATCAATTTAGTCATCAAAGTGTGAATATCGATACAACTAGTGGAGGGATTAATATTGGTATGTCTATATTTTTCTTCAATGATTTATTGATTTATTTTGTTAGCTTTCGCATGACGCCATGTTATTTTCAGGAGGCGGTGGAGATAGGTTCCCTCAATGGAGTATTCAAGAAACAAGAGATTTCTTGATGATTCGAGCAGAGTTGGACCAAACTTTCATGGAAACAAAAAGGAATAAGCTTCTATGGGAAGTCATAGCAACAAAGATGAAAGAAAAAGGATACAATCGTAGCCCTGAACAGTGTAAATGCAAATGGAAAAATCTTGTTACGCGCTATAAGGTACATAACATGGTTTATGGTTTTATTAATTATAATATTCCTGAAAAAAGAAAAATTATTAAAAAGCAAATGAAAAGAATAGACTTGTTCCTTCTTTTATTAATTAGGTTTCTTTCCTAGAAAGTCACTAGCTAGAAGGACCAGATGCAACCCATTCAATTATATATAAAACTAAATATCTATGTAGAAAACACTCAAGTTTCAACAAAGATTAAACTATGAATCTATAGTGTTTTTTTCACAAAAAGGAAAAGAACACAATAGAACTTCTTCTTTTTTTATATTCCGAAAAAAGAAAGATTGAATTTTCTAGTTTAAATTCTAGAATGTCTCTACTAGCTAATTGGTATTCTATTTTCTATACAAAACTAAATACTACTACTCTATGTAAGAAAAAATACTTGAGTTTCAACAAACATTATCCATGATTTTTTAATAAAAAACACAATATTTTAAGATTGAAATATCAAGTCTAAATTCTACAATCACCATTATTAGTGAAGTTTTTTACTTTTTTTTTAAAGATCTTTTTCATCAATAGAATTAAGTAGTTATGTTTTGTTTTTTGCATTTTTATTGTAGGGATGTGAAACGCTTGAACCGGAAGCTCTACGACAACAATTTCCCTTTTACAATGAGTTGCAAGCGATATTTTCAGCTAGGATGCAAAGAATGCTATGGATAGAGGCAGAAGGTGGTGTAGGAGGAGGAGGGGCTAGCGGGTCGAAGAAGAAGGCTATTTCTTCTGATGAAGAGGAAGAAAATGAGGATAGTGAAGGTGAAAGAGTTGGCAAGAAGAAAAGAAAGGTTAAGGGAAATATTCTTGTTGGTAGTTCTAGTGGTGGGAATAATAATTTAGTGAGTAATTTAAAAGAGATTTTGGATGATTTCATGAAGCAACAAATGGCAATGGAAATGCAATGGTTAAAAGCTTATGAAGCAAAGGAAGAAGAGAGGAGAATAAAGGAGATGGAATGGAGACAAACAATGGAAGCTTTAGAAAATGAGAGGCTAATGATGGAAAGAAGATGGAGAGAAAGGGAAGAACAAAGAAGGATGAGAGAAGAAGCTAGAGCTGAGAAAAGGGATGCACTTATCACAACTCTTTTGAACAAGCTTACAAGAGAAGATCGCAACATGTAGGGGGTGCAATGTACGGTCAGACTTCTCTAAAACAATCATCATTTATAAAAATATTTCAATATAACAATCAAATTTTCTCTGGAACAGTTCTTTCATATTATGTTATGAGTATCACATGTTGCAGATACTATCATAGAGATGTTTGACTGTATTTTTAGGATATAAAGAAAGTGGTATATTAGCTAGCTAGTTGATTAGACTAACTGTTTTTAATTTCTTGATTAAATTTGGCTGATGGTGCACTTGGGGATAGTTAAAAGAAGGAGGAAAAAAAACCCAAGAAGCCCTTTGGTAAGAGGTTTGTCTTGAAGCTCTCTTCTTCTAGTGAAAAAACAAGCTAAGTTCTAGCTCCATGCATATTATGTCTCTTCTTTTCTTTCGTTTGCAAGTTATAAAATTTCTCACTTTCTTCATCTTTATGTGCTTTTGAGCTTTTATCTTTATCCTGCATTTCTTAGTTATTATTCTAGAGTGTGCAAAGCAACTTACTTTATTATGTTTGAATAATCTTTTATATATCTTTGAACTTAATCAATATATTATGGCAGTTTTTTAATTAATTGATATTATCTTAGAAATTTTACTTAATAGTTACGTTACAATTAGTGAACTGTTCATATTTATGCATAGAATTTACACGTTTGATATCACATTATTTGTGCAAGATTTATGTACATAATTCCAATATAATGGTCTTTGTTTTTTTATGGATAACAGAAGGGTTGTATAGTTCAAAACTTAATTACCATGTGAATATACAGGCATAGCTGGTGGTACGCGTAAATAAAAAGTCAAAGTTTGGAGTTATAAGAGGATTTCAAATTCTGTTACACCTTTTTCATGGTGATACTTATAATGATTGTCCATCTTTGGTTTGCCTAATTTTTTTTTTTTAATTATTACTCTATTATATTATTATTTGAAAGTGAGATCTATCTCATGAAATTAGTTAATTATATACACATGATTAAAATTATTTTTTATGCATATAATCAATATTAATATTCCTTTGATTTTTTTGTGTCATATTTTGGATCTTTTAGTGAAAATTCTGACGTATTATGGACACTAATGGTGCATTATTGTAATTTGAAAATGAGATCTTTCTCATAAAGCTTGTGTGTATATATAGGGCTGGAGTGAGATAAGATTGACAGTGTTCATTCGAATTTTTTTAACCGAAAATTAATTAAAATATTTTTTAATCTATATAGTAGATATTATTTTTTTTTTACTTTTTTGTGTTTATTTTTTTTATGAAAATTCTAACTCGATTACTAGATATGTTTGTGTTTTAGTGTAGACGCTAATGGTGCACTATGTACATTAGCTACTCGATGGAGGCCATTTATTTTCAGGAAGCTTAGTTGGTGGTGTCGTGGTGACAAATTAAATTGATTATATCTAGGTAGGTCTATGCTAGCTAGTAATATGTTTTTCTCTTTTTTTTTTCTTTTTTCAAATCACCTTTTGAGCTATGTATAGATTGCAATTATGTAAATAAAAAAATTAAAATAAATGGAGTTATACATCAAGACTGCTACTTCAATCGTATTAGCTTAAATATTGTTTGACTTAACGTAAAATTTAATAACAAAAATTTTTTTGTAATTTGTGGTTAAAATACTTTTTGACCATTTGTATCACTGTGAGTAATTATTTCATTAGGGCTAAAGAGAAAATTGTAACGTTAAATTATTTTTAATTATAAAAGATGAACTTATCTGAGACAAACTAAAAGTAAAAATATGCCACATAAATTAGTACAAACGGAATACAAGATAAACTATAAAGGATTCATTGGATCGGACTTGATGACTAATTTCGTGTATGCAATTTATTTTCATAGATATTTTAGCATTAAGTCGTTTGGTTATTGTCAATTTTAATTAATTAGATGCATTAATGATGAGGGGATCAAGTCTTTATTATTTTTCCATGTTTGTTCTATGAACAAATTTTAAAAGATCAAGTACTTTCCTAATTGCTAACAGCATTGATTGTGATTTGTGAATCTTAGTTCAATGTCTGAGTTACCCATTTCTGCTATTCCTATAAAAAAAAATCTTCAAAGACTGAAGAAATAAAAAGACAAAGGTGGTGGTTTGTGTAATTCTTTGGTGTCTGACTAAATATAAATTGGCGTTGAAATGATAAAATATTCTTTAATAAAGATAATTTTATATTGAAAAAAAATTGTAATTTCAGATTTCTGATTAAAGATAAAAAATTAATGATTGATGGTTCATGTATGTTTGCATAGGATAACTTGGGAAAAAGACCCATCAATAGAGAAACTATTAATATGCTCAGAGTTTTAGTTATTTTGGATAATCTTTACCTTTTTTGGTTTTTTCTTATTTCACCGTCCAAATATAGTTCAGAATTTTTATATGCACATTAATTAGTTATTTGTAAAGATTGTAAAAAAGGCCAAAATATATACCTAAACAACTATTTGACACTATTTATGCAAATATAGCAAAGAGGGTGTTCCTTGCTTTTCTTGAACACCTGAAATAATAAATCTAATGCAATACTCCTTCCGTCTCATTTTATGTGGCATCCTCTTTTTTTTAGTTCGTTCCAAAAATAATGTCACCTTACTCCAGTTAAAAACAATTTATCTTTTAAATTTTTTTTTACCCTTAATAAAATGATTTTCAACTATACAAATATCTAAGAATGATTTTAGAATACAAGTTTTAAAAGTCTTTCTTTTTTTCTTAAACACCGTGCCCAATCAAAAGATGTTACATAAAATGGGACGGAGGGAGTACTATCTTTTCTTTTTGGTTCTTTCCTTAAAAGTTTTCACATATTTTTCCTCTCTATTATTGTCACTATCCTTCTCCCTGCCAGAAGAAGAAAATAAATAATGTACTATGTTTTATTTATTTACTTAAATTCAATTGAAAATATTCTGCATGCAAGTTCATTTCAACGAGACCTTCTACTATATACATCATCGATTTAAGGAGTTTTTATAATATCAAAGCATATTGATCACCTATTGTTGCAAGTTATCTATGTTATATTCAAGAGTATATATAATTATCACAATTTAAAAAAGTTTACAAGTGAATGACATACATGGAATGAAAATTAATAATCATCTTCTATAGATAAGTGTAATTCATTTTCCCCTTTACTTTGTTAATGTAGGAAACTTCCTGATGTGTTTTTTTGTTCATATATATATGGATAAAAATTGTTAGCAGGATAATTGGAGGCCAAGATCGAAATTTGAATTTAAGATTTTATGTTCATATGGAAGGAGAGAAAAGGCAATTTGCTATTGCAACTTATATATATAAATAGCTTGTTCTGGTCCCAAACATAATTAAACGTTGAACTAACCAAGTTGATTTCTTTCTCCTATGACGATTTTTCCTCCTTACTCAAATATTACTTTGCTCGAGGCGTCATTCCTCATGTTTATTGTTGTTCTCCAAATTTCACTCTTTTAACGCTTTTATATTTTCTAAAGAGTCAGGCATGTCCCTGCTCCTGTTCCCAAGTGTGTGATCCATCGATTCACTGAGTGACTTTTTCTTACTGTTGTATCAGAATCTCTATCTTTTAAAGCATTGATGTGACAGACTTCCTCTTGTTTACTGATTGAAGAACACTTTATATTGCATCAAACAAGCGAGAAAGGCTTTTTTTCTCAATTTTATTTATAATATAAGAGAAATAAAGATGATATTCTAACCAAGGACATGATTTTGAATATATAAAATGACATGTACTTTTGCGTGGGAAAGGAAGGGGGCTAGTAGTCTCCTCATCTCATCTTCACCTTTATAAATAATCCTATATAGTAGTTGCATAGTAAATATCACATTCTCCAGTATTATTTTATTACTACATGCATGTATACTTCATTCACTTTGTTGATCATGCTTTTTATTATCTTTTCTATCCTGGTTTGGTCATAGTTTAGTTAATCTAGGAGTCTATCGATTTTTACCCTCATAAATATATATGTAAGGGTAACATTTGAATACATTTTATCCTTTTTAAACTGCGCTTATAAAATTATACTTGATATGTTAACATTCATCCTCGTTCATGCATCAATAAAAATCTACATGAGTGAGGGATCGAGAAAGCTACATGATTCATCTTGACTTCAATTTTTTATATTTTGAATTTATTTAATGAAAATTCTAATTTTGCGGCCAAGACATACATGTGCAACCAGCTCTACAGGAATGTTGATGAATTAAGAAAAATAATTAGAGAATTTCAAAACATTTCGCATGACACATACATGCGTAACGTACATACTTGGTCTTTCTTTCTTTTTTTTTTTTTTGTTCTAGAATGCCAAATTGTGGACACGACAATTAGTCACCTTTGACAAAGGAGCAATAAAAGATCCAACAAATGAGATATACGTGACTCGAATAACGTAAAGTATTGACATAAAAAGATGTTATAATCCAAGTGAAACTAAGGGGTGTTTGGTGTGATGGAAATTGTTTTCTTAGAAAATATTTTTTTAAAAAGTAAGTTAGTTTTTAACTTATTTTTTTTATTTTTAGTTAGAAAATAAAAAATATTTGTAAGAAAATAATTTTTTACATGAAATCAACCTTAGATCCTGACATTTAATGCGGGACACAACTCGATTTTTAATTCAAAATTCAACTGTTAAATTTAGATGCACCCCCAACTTTCTAATTCGAATCCGATCACACTAGACTCCAAACCTAACTTTCAAATAATTTATTTTTTTAAAAAAAATAATGTTAAATCTTTTTTTGAGGGATGGGGGGGTGGGTGCAATGGGTTAGGGGTGGGGGTGGGGGTAAAAAATAAAAAAAATTAAAATGTGAAATACTTTTTAAAAAGTCAATTCAATTTTTTTTGTGGGAGGTTGAGAGTGAGGGTAGGGTTGGGTGGTGATGGGTTGGAGGTGGTAGTAGTGGGGGGGGGGGGGGGTTGGGGCAAGAGTGAGGGTGAAAAAATGAAATTTTAATTTTTTGGGGGAAAAAAGAGTCTATTAGAGTGGGGTAAGAAAAATAATTTACACATATTCTTGTCACACATAAAAATTTATTCATCTTAAATAAGTAAAACGTTTAACAATCATAATTTAGATAAATAATTTTATAAAGTGGTGCTTATATTTTTTTAAAAATAATAAAAAGGATGCGTCAAGCATTTACATGACCATCAAAGAATGTGGTCCATTAGAATGTGACTACTTCTCACTTAATCATATATTTAGAATTTAAGCATTAAATATAAAAAAATATTCTTGATAGAAAACACTTTCCCTTGAATAAGGTATTACATATAATTTCATCTTAGTTGAATTGTTATTTTATCAATCAAAGATTTTGAATTTGAACAACAATAACAACAACATACCCAGTGAAATTCCACAAGTCGAGTTTGAAGATGATAGTGTACGCAGAGAGGTTGTTTCCTGTGAACCTTCTTCTCAAAAATTCAAATATCAAATATCAAAAAATAAAAATCGTTGAAAATATAATATATATGAGGGTCCCAATAGAATGTTATGAACCGACTTTCGGTTAGATTTGCAGTGGTGACATTTATTACATGTGTGGTTGAAAATATAGTATGACGATTGGTCAAAGGTCCAATGCATGACCAGTCTTCACACACTTTCCCTCTATTTATCTTTTATTCTTCCTCTTCTCTAATAAGCAATGACCTCATTCATCATCTATCATTTTCTTTCTATTCAATATATGCATCACAATTGACAGGAAGGAAAATGTTTTCTAAGAAATTAAAAAAAATAAATTACTTTTTTTCATGTGGATAGGTGAGTGAAAATATTTCAAAAAGTTTATTTCTTTTTAAAAAAATATTTTAAAATTTTAATTGTTTTACCCTACCCCTTTCCCAACCCCCCCCCCCCCCCCCTTCCTTACCAGCCCCCTGGTCCCAAAAAAAAAATTAAAAATTTATTTTTGAAAATTATTTTAAATTTTAATATTTTTTTTTACTTCACTCCCTTACCCCCGACCCTTTTGTCCACCCCTCACCAACTCCCCTCCACATATAAAAATTTTAAAAAAAAAATTTTACCCTACTCCGACTCTAACCCTCCTACCAACCCCCCAACTCCCTCTCCACTCATACACACACAAAAATTTAAAAATATTTTAAATTTTATTTTTTTACCACACACTCCACCCCTCCCCCCCCCCCCCCCTCTCCCGGGACCAAATACACACACATAAAATATATATATTTTTAAAATTTTAAAAAATTCATTTTTTTACCTCAACCTCCCCCTACCCCCGAAAAAAGTATTTAAAAATTTATTTTTTATAAAATTAAACTATTTGAAAGTTAGGTTGGGAGTCAGGTGTGGCCGAATTTCGTTTTAAACGTCAGGATCAAGTCTAAATTTAAAAGTCGAATCTTGGTCGGAAGTCGAGTTGGTGATGTATCATGTGTCGAGGTCAGCTCTCGAAATGAATAGTAGGTTTAATTTTTTTGTCAAAAATTCTAAAAGATATATTATATTCTCTTGCAATAAATAAAAGATACATTTTCTAGATAACATTTTCTTTCACTAACAAAATAATAAAAAATATTTTTTTTACATAGTTTCCACTCACCAACCAAATATGAGAAAATAAATTAAAAACTAATTTTTCTTAGGAAAACATTTTTCATAGTACTAAACACACCCTTAGTGCTATGTACTTTCCTTCCACAAATAATCTCTCTATATTAATGAATATAATAGGTCTTAAAAGTGATAAAAAGATGTCATGGTATCTTCCCCCAATCCAACGAAAAGTCTGTTTGATCAAATTTTTTTTTTTAAAAAAATACTTATTTTAGAATATTATAATATTTAATTAAATTTTTAGAAACATGACCAAACAAACTATCATTTGATACCATTAAAAGAGTAAATGGAATTTATTAATTCTTGTTCTCCCTATTTTTTAGTTTCTTTCCTGAATCTTCTCAAGACTCATTTGGTTAGATGAATTAAACAAATAAAAATATTATATAAAAATATTCATTGGATCAAAATTTCATATAAAAAAGTAACTCAATTATTATTTATCAAAAAAAAAAAATAGTCATTCAATCTTCATTATTGCGAGCGAATTGCATTCTAGCATATCTTGGTGGTTTTCCTCCTAAGTTTTGGAAGATACAAGAGCCCATATTGGTATGTTACTTCACTTGTCTTAATTTATATGACATCGATAAAATTAAGATAATCAATCAAAATTTTTTATAGTTTTTTAAATATTATAAGTTGCTTATAATACTTTTACTCCATATGTCCCAGTCATGTGCTACATTTTAAATTTTTCGAGTCAATCAAATTCTTAAGGCTTAAGTCATATATGGCACAATAAAGTTTTCCGCTTATTTCAGAGACACCTCAATCTAGCTTTGTACCTATTGAACACCTCTATTACTCTAAATTTGAACCACTCAGACACTTGTGCAGAGGGGGCACAAAAAATGTGATTCACGCCTTGCTAGGTGCATCAATTTATATTTTATTTTTTTTCTTTTTAATTATTTATATTTTTCATTACTTAAAAAAATAGCAATATTTTTCTCTTTCTTCTCTCTCAACTAAATTTTCTTTACAAATCTCTTTTTTTTTTAAAAAAAAAATGATCATGTTATTGTATTAATTTTTTAGAGGTAGAAGTACCTCCCATCGTCCTTTTTTTGTCAGAAAAATGAGAGTACCATCCATATCTCCTTTGTCAGAAAAAATGGAGATCATCATCCACATTTTTTTAGCTGATAAAAATGAAGAGCATCATCCACACCTTCTTAGCTGAAAAAAAATTGAAGCCCACTATTCAAATTTTATATTTTCTCTCTCTCGCTTCACCTCCCAACCCACATCCCTTATTCCCCCGTAAAATGAAGTAGAAAGAGAGAGTGAAAAAAATAAGTGAATTCGAAATCAAAGTAAAAAGGGAAGCACAAATTCCAAAAAAAAAAAAAATTAACACTATTAATTTCAAGTGGTAACTAAAAAAAAACATAAAGAGAAATAGAAATGGTGAATTCATACTTAGCATATGTTAAAACCTCTATTTTTAAAATGGAGAATAGCAAAATTAAAGAAGAGGTAGCTTTTTACGGAAAGAGAAGGAAGGGAGAGGCTTAGTGTAACACCCCTAATTCATTCCACCTAGTCTAAGTTAAATTTCCTAGAAAAGTTGAGAAAATAACTTAAAAAAAGTCATTGGAAGAAACCACTAAGGGTCATCTACAATCGTAATGACCCATAGAGTGATCTATAGTCTGTAGATGCCCTACAAGACAATAGGTCTTTAACGAGGGGAAATTTAGTCGCTAAAAGTATAAATCCGGTCGTTATTAGTCAATAACGATCAATAAAAATTTCGTCATCACCAGTCGTTAAAAGCTAACAACCGAATTAAATTTGGTCATTAAAAAGCTTTAACAACAACAAAAATCCGGTCGTTATACCTCTTTTCAGCAACTAAATTTTCCCTTCACTAATTGATATTCTAGTTATTAAAAAAAAAAGGCAAGCCCAATGCACTTTCGGGGAAGGGCCCAACCACAAGGATCTATTGTACGTAGTCTTACCTTGCATTTCTGTAAGAGGATGTTACCAAGGTTTGAACCTGTGACCTTCTGTGTCACATGGCAACAACTTTACAAGCTACTCCAAGGGTCCCTTCAGTTCTAGTTATTAAAACCTTAATTATAACCATAATTCAGATCAGCAAAAGTGCATACACACACACACAAAAATACGTGCACATATGAAAACATACAAATTGATTATATTTATATAAAATTTCATAGTTAACTATAAAGAATGATATTGCGTAATATTACAAAAATATAGACATACAAATTGTATGATATGATATTTTTTTAACTCTTAGTAAAAGAAAAACTAGAATATCTTTAAACAATTTCTGAAATATGAAATGCATTCTTCTTGTGCTTCAAAAGTTTTCGTTGTTTATACTTCTTTACACTTTCTCTGAGGATGAGTTCTTCAAACTGCATGATCTGTCAAAAGACAAATATAAATATTTTATGTAAGATTATTAGTAACACTCCTAATAACTATTATCTTCTTTTTCTTTTTCGCAAAATCAAAGATTAACCACAATGAAATATAAAATTTGTTTCTGCTCTCATAACCAAATAAAAAGAAAGTTGGGCTTTCTAGTTCTAGACATAAAGTTGTTTGTTTTGTATTTTGCACCTTAGGTTATTGACTTTTTGCACATTGTTTCATGGATTTAACCCCCAACTTCTTTTAGTTTCACTTCTTATACTAATGATATTCACCTAATATAAATAATTCAATATCATTAAAATCATTATGAGATACAAATCAATTATATCATCTTAAATTTTAAATAATAAAAAAAATCATGGTTTCTTAATTAATTAGTAGTTGATTATATGTCATGTAAAATTTTTCAAATTTTTTGTCTATAAAATTTCACTTTATAGTTTTTAACTCAAATGAATGATTTTTCTTTGTATAGACATGTTAGTTGACACAACATATATTTTTTTATTAGAAACAATATTATTACTGAATACTGATTCTTAAGTCTATTGATCGAGGTAATTTTCAAGTAGAGAAACAACTATCGTCTTGAGAATATTACTTACTACCAAATTTATATAATTTTTCTACCTAGAATTAATCTCATAAGATCATAATTATATATTTAATATTATTACTTCTATTTTTAATTTTTTATTACAATTTTTGTTTTGACCTACTTCCTCTTGCATCTTTAAAAAGGTCAAGTAAAGATGAATAAATTATCTCTCAAAATAAAAAATATATATATAGAAACTATATCACGAAAATATTTAAGTTAAAAAAAATTGTGCCAAAAAGATTATAACTAAATGATTTTATAATATTTCAAAAATTTATATAATTGACTATAATAAAAATGATGGACAAAGTTATTAGAAAATAATACATTAATTTTTTATTTTTTTTATGAAATAAGCAAAATTATAAAAGATGGAGGATTCTTATCAGAATGACGTAATGATTAACAAACGCCACTTGTTATACTTATAACATGATTTGGTCTGATCTCTTTGTACCCATATTAAATAAAACATATTTTCACACTAACTATTATGTTTTAACGATGCGATGTTATGCTTTTTAACGGTCAAATTTATCCCCTCATTAATGTTGGATGAAAATTTATCTTTAACGATCGAAAAAAATTTGATCACCATAAGTGTATCTATAAGGACTGGAAAAAAATTTGGTCACTATAAGTGTATTAATAACGACTGAAAAAAATTGGTCACTACAAGTACATTTATAACGATCGAAAAACTTTTTGGTCACTATAAGTG
This sequence comes from Solanum rostratum, assembly GCA_029948455.1. NCBI lineage: Eukaryota > Viridiplantae > Streptophyta > Magnoliopsida > Solanales > Solanaceae > Solanum > Solanum rostratum. The sequence continues at coordinate 64,480,027 of CM057048.1, forward strand.
TATTTATAACGACCGGAAAAATATTTGGTCACTATAAGTGTATTTATAACGACCAGATTCATTTTTCTTCGTTAAGAAATGGTCGTTAAAATTTTTTTTTCTTGTAAAGATGGGACCCCGTAATTGCCCGTGTGACTTAGAAAATTTTCCAAGTCTGAGGTCCATGTACGAGTCCTTCTATGAAATCGTACTTCCACGAGCCGTGAAATCGGTTTTGTGATTTAAAGTTTCAAGAATCAATTTTCTAGATCACCAACCACGATTGACCGGACGGCTCATGGTCCTTTCCATGGACCATAAAAGGGATTCATGGAATCCCAAATCCAAATTCCAATAACTCAATTTCTAAGCACCTCCCGTCCACGAGAGCCCTTTCACGGCCCCTAGATGGAATCCCGACCCGTAAAAGAGTTTCGTAATTCCCTTTGATAGTTTCAAGGAAGGGTATTTTTATCTTATCCCTCCCTTTTAATTAAAATCCTAGACAATTTGGGGTTAATATGTGTAACGCCCGGTAAATTACCAAAATACCCCTAGGGAAGAGGTGTGCGCAAAACACATTTTCTGATGCTCGGATTAAAAAGTCGAGAGCAGATTCGTGATCAACACAGAAAATTAAGTGGGAGAAGGGTCTCGATCGATTTTTAGAGCGACCGAGTCGAAAGATAATTTTTTGTTCCAAAACGAAAATAGTGTGTCTTCGCGACAGGGTCGCGCCGCGGACCTATCGCAGATCCACACTTATGTTTTTCTGTGATTTTTCGATAGAGTTGAGTTTTCCAAAATTGCACTGTCCACGACAAGTCCGCGTCGCGGACTGTGTTATTTCAAGTTCGGGAAACATTTCTTTAAAATTTCAAGGGGCATTCTAGTCCATTCCTATACTTTCTAAACTTCCCATACGACGAATAAATGTCATTTTTCTGAGAAAAGGGTTCCAAAACCCATCCAAGAGCGGTCTTCCTAAAAAGGTCACTAAGCCAGGGCTTGAGGGGAGTTGAGATTGAGGAAATCAAGAGGAGTTTGTACAAGAAATTGTGTTAGCAATCATCCCAGGTATGTTAGGCTAACTAAAAGCATGGGATTGTCCTCCTATGTGCCCTTTTGAGTAAATTGAGTTGTGTATTGAATATAATGAGGTTGATGTAAAGATTGTTGAGCATTATACTGAATTTTACTTAATTCATATATTTTACGTGACTTGATGATCATCATAAAACTTGAATTATTTTATAATACAATTTTCCTGAGTGTTTTTCACAAAATCCTATAATTTATTTATTTATTTAAAAGTGTACGAACGAACTAGGGGATGAGTCTAGAGCCTTAATGAGGATGATGTTTGTGATGTTGCGATTGTGTTTCACATTTGATGAGAGTCCTGATGATGATGTTGATGAGAATGATGTTTTTACGATGTTTTAACACCTGAAACTAAACTCTAAAAGAGTATTTTGAGTCCATAATGTTGATGTTGATTATTGATGAGATGAGTTGATGTTGATGTTGAGGTAATACGTCCCTATGGGACTAATGTTGAGGTAATATGTCCCCATAGGACTGATGTTGAGGTAATATGTTCCCATGGGACTGATGTTGAGGTGATATGTCCCTATAGGACTGAGGATGATGTATTATGTCCCTATGGGACTGATGAGGTTGATGTTTTATGAGCATGTCGAGTTTTGGGAGGAGTATTAAGCACCAAAATGGGGGAGAGTGAGTCTCACTTGAACCCATAAACTACGTGGCCCGCGTAGGAAGAGAGGATTGAACCGCAATACGGATGGCTCCTATCTTGTCCCAAATGAGGACTGAGGTTTTTCTTGTGGATCCACTCAGGTTGATGTCCTTTACTCTGGGCAGGGTACTGGATGGATGTGACAACAATATCGCTTCGTTGTATCATCACTAGCTCATAGGTGATGGTTGTCGGTCAGAGAAACTCCCAATTAGGTTCCATTTTGATAGAATTCTGATGTTAATGGGATGGTATGAGTCTTGATGGGTGATGATGTTTTATTGTCTACTCTTTATCCTTGTCCTAAACGGGCATGAGTTCCTTGAGTTGAGTCCCTCCGAGTTGAGTTGAGTTCCTTGAGTTGAGTTGAGTCGAGTTTCCTTGAGATGAATCTGATGTATTGATGATGTTGAGATGAGATGTTGAGGAGTCATCTGTCTACTCTAATTTCTTGCCCTAGATAGACGTTTGACATTCTGATGGAGTATGATGTTGAGTTGATGTTTCCCTATGTTATTATACTTATATTGTTATATTAAGCTATTTTACAGACCAGTACATTCCACGTACTGACGCCACTCGGCGCTGCATCATTTCATGATGCAGATACAGGAGTTAGAGGACTTCAGCAAACGCATCGTTGAGGTCGGAGATTTCGAGTTCAGCCTTTGGTGAGCCTTCTTGCTATCCAGAGGAGACACTTTTATTGTTGTTTCCATTATTTATGGAGTTGGGTAGCCATGGCCTGTCATGGTATCATCTTAGACAGTTGAGTTAAGGTTAGAGGCTTCATATACATGAGTCGAGGCTTGACGTTGATCTTTTTCCCTTATGGATTTGAGTAGTGATTTTACTTATTCTGATGTTGATGACTGATGTTGGCCTTTGGTCCTTGTATTGAGGTAGTTCACTATATTATTTCCATTATGTTGATGTTGAGTGATTGTCCTGAGAACGAGTGGTTCATTTGGGGACTAGCAATAGTCTCTGAGTGCCGGCCACGCCTAGGGCACCCTCCCGGGGCGTGACAAACTTGGTATCAGAGCACAGAGTTCAAGAGTCCTAGGGAGTCTATGAAGCCGTATCTAGTAGAGTCTTGTTTATGTGTGTGTTGTGCACCACACTTCATAAACAGAAGGCTATAGGATATTAAGGAATGGTTACACTTCTTTGATGTTCTGAGTTCGTGCGATAGAGTTTGACTCTATGAAACCCCCCCCCCCCTTCTAATTCGTGCGTTACACGTTTGCAGATCATGCCTCTAAAACGCACTGCTGCCCAAAGAGATACCACAGTCCCTAACACTGAGAATCCCATACCAGAGGCCCCTACCCAGAATGAGACAAAGAGATGGGGTCGACCTGCCAGAGCTACTGAGGCTCCACCGACACCTCCTGCTTAGTCAGCCTCCACTTCAGAAGCAAACTTCAGGGGAACCATTACTATGCTCACTCAGTTGGTGGCCTCTCAGAGTAATAGTCGCGGTCCCCAGGCCCCTAGCTCCAGCTCCCAAGAGCCTATAACTGCAGCCAGGCTCATAGATTTCCTGAGAATGAACCCGCCAGTCTATACGGGGTCCAAGGTTAAGGAGGACCCATGAAACTTTATTGATGAGATGCGTAAGATCCTGAGGGCTATGCATACGAATGAGGTTAAGGGAGTCGAGCTGGTCTCGTATCAGCTTAAGGATGTTGCCAATGTCTGGTATAACCAGTGGGAAGATAGTAGATGTGAGGATGCTGAGCCTGCTGAGTGGGAGGAGTTTGAGAGTGGTTTTCTCGATCACTTCTTTCCCCAAGAGTTGAGAGAGGCAAATGTCTAAGAGTTCGTAAACCTGAAGCAAGAGGGGTTGACTGTCAAAAAGTATAACCTCAACTTCATCCAGCTGTCCCGATATGCTCCAGAGATGGTCTTTGATATGAGGGCAAGGATGAGGAAGTTCATGTCTGGGTTGGGCAGGCATGTAAAGAGGGAGTGCAAGGCAGCATTGTTGATCCCAGATATGGATATCTCTAGACTTATGGTCTATGCCCAACAGACTGACGAGGACAAGAAGAGGGACAGGGAAGAGCAGCAGAGTAAAAAAGCCAAGTCGGCAGGACATAAGCCTAGCCACCAGAAGCAGAATAAGGGTGATAGAACTTTCTTTCAGAAGAAGTCTTCTAGCTATGCACCCTCTATGTCGAGTGCATTTGTTCAGCAAAACAGGTATGATCAAAAATCTTATGGGCACCAGAATTTCAGAGCTCAGGGACCTCAGTCCCAAGCTAGCGTTGGCAAAGGTCCGAGAGGAAAGCCACCTTGTGGCAGATGTGGCAGGTTGCACCTTGGTGCATTTCGTGTGGGAACAAATACTTGCTATTCGTGCAGACAACCTGGCCATTTTCAGGGTAAGTGTCCTTCGAGGAGATGAGGTGATGGGGGTAACAGAGCTCAGTCTTCTATAGCGCCCCCAGCGGGCAGTCATCAGAAGGCTATTTTTGCAAATGCAGGAGGCGGAACGAACCGTCTGTATGCGATGAGGAATCAATAGGACCAAGAGGTTGCACCAGATGTTATTACGGGTATGCTCCGAATCTTTTCTTATGATTGTTATGCATTGCTTGACCCGGGTGCCACTTTATCCTTTGTGACGCCCTATGTGGCCAATAAGTTTGAGATTCTTCTAGAGTGTTTGCTTGACCCTTATACTGTTTGAGCCTTATACTGTTTCGACTCCTACTAGCGAGTCTATCCTGGCTAAGAGGTCTATAGAGACTGTGTAGTATCCATCTATCATAGGGATACTTTGGCCAACTTAGTAGAGTTGGAGATGGTTGATTTTGATGTAATTCTTGGTATGGATTGGCTCCATGCCTACCATGCATCCATAGATTGTAGGACCCGAGTCGTTAAATTCCAATTCTCGAATGAATCGGTCCTAGAGTGGAAGAGAAGTTATGTTGCAACCAAGGGTAGATTTATTTCCTACCTGAGGGCGAGAAAGTTAATCTCTAACGGTTGTATTTACCATCTTGTACGAGTTAAATCTGATGATATTGAGTCTCCTACTCCTGAGTCGGTCCCGATTGTAAATGAGTTCCCTGAGGTATTCCCTGAGGATTTACCTGGAGTCCCTCCTGATAGGGAGATCGACTTTGGTATTGATGTACTTCCTGACATGCAGCCTATTTCAATTCCACCATATAGGATGGCCCCCGCTAAGTTGAAAGAGTTGAGGGAGCAGATGAAGGATCTGTTAGAGAAGGGTTTTATTAGACCAAGTGTTTCTCCAGTTCTGTTTGTATGAAAGAAGGATGGGTCTCTCAGAATGTGCATAGACTATAGGCAACTGAACAAGGTCACGATCAAGAATAAATATCCTCTTCCCAGGATAGATGACTAGTTTGACCAACTTCAGGTTGCCTCATGCTTTTGAAAGATAGACCTCAGATCGGGCTACCACCAGTTGAAAGTGAGTGAATGTGATGTTCCAAACACAACCTTCAAAACAAGATATGGCCACTTTGAGTTCTTGGTTATGTCATTTGGGTTGAGAAATGCACCGACAGCTTTCATGGATTTGATGAATAGGGTGTTCAGGCCCTACGTTGACATGTTTGTAATCGTATTCATTAATGATATCTTGGTGTATTCGAGGAATGAGGAGGAGCATGCTAAACATCTTAGAGTTGTCCTTCAGACTCTTAAGGACCATGAATTGTATGCAAAGTTCTCCAAGTGTGAGTTTTGGCTTAAGTCAGTGGCTTTCCTAGGCCATGTTTCGGGTGAGGGAATTCGAGTAGATGGCCAGAAGATCGAAGCGGTCGCAAACTGGCCAAGACCGACCTCTCCAACTGACATAAGGAGTTTCTTGGGGTTGGCAAGCTACTATTTGTTGAGGGATTTTCTTCCCTATCCGCAATATTAACCAAACTGACTCAGAAAAAGGTCAGGTTTCAGTGGTCGGAGGAATGTGAGAAGAGTTTCCAAGAGTTAAAGACTAGGTTGACCACCACACCTGTCTTGACTTTGCCCGATGGGACGGAAGATTTTGTAATATACTGTGATGCATCAAGAGTTTGGTTGGAATGTGTATTAATGCAGAGAGGAAAGGCGATAACATATGCTTCCCGGTAGCTAAAAGTTCATGAGAGGAACTATCCGATCCATGATCTTGAGTTGGCGGCGGTATTATTCGCACTTAAAATCTGGCGCCACTACTTGTATGGAGTGCATGTGGACGTGTTCACCGACCACAAGAGTTTACAGTATGTCTTCAGTCAGAGAGAGCTTAACCTGCGCTAGAGAAGATGGTTGAAATTGCTCAAAGATTATGACATGAGCATCATGTACCACCCAGGTAAAGCTAACGTTGTTGCTGATGCTCTTAGCAGGTTGTCTTTGGGTAGCACTGCCTATGTTGAGGAAGAGAAGAAAGAGCTAGTAAAGGAAGTGCATAGCTTGGCTCGACTGGGAATCCAACTTGAGGAGAATGACGAGGGAGGAATTAATGTTCAGAGTGGGTCTTCATCGTCCCTAGTGACTTAGGTAAAAGAGAAGCAGGATCAAGATCCTATTATACTCCAATTGAAAGAGGATGTCCACAGACAAAAGGTGATGGTCTTCTCCAAAGGGGGAGATAGGGTATTGTGGTACCAGAGTAGGCTATGTGTCCCTGATGTCGATGGTGTTCGAGAGAGGATTATGGCTGAGGCCCACAACACTAGATACTTGATTCATCCGGGCTCTACAAGATGTATCATGACTTGAGAGAAGTCTATTGGTGGAGTGGAATGAAGAGGGACATCACTGAGTTTGTTTCAAAGTGCCCAAATTGCCAACAAGTGAAGGTTGAGCATCAAAGGCCAAGTGGCCTGGCTCAAAACTTTGAGATTCCAGAATAGAAATGGGAGATGGTTAATATGGATTTCATCACTGGCCTACCGAGATCCCGGAGGCAGCATGATTCCATATGGGTGATTGTAGACAGGATGACTAAGTCAGTGCATTTTTTGGCAGTCAAGACGACTAACATTGCGGAGGAGTATGCCAAGATGTATATCCAAGAGATTGTGAGGTTGCATGGAGTTCCCTTGTCTATCATCTTGGACAGAGGAGCCCAATTTACCTCTCACTTCTGGAAGTCTTTCCAGAAAGGATTGGGTACCAAAGTGAACTTGTGCACGGCCTTTCACCCACAGACGGATGGTCAGGCAGAACGCACTATTCAGACGGTAGAAGATATGTTGAGAGCATGCGTCCTTGACTTCAAAGAAAATTGGGATGACCATTTACCATTGATTGAATTCGCATATAACAATAGTTATCATGCAAGTATTCAAATGGCCCCTATGAGGCCTTGTATGGGAGGAGGTGTAGATCACCCATTGGGTGGTTTGAAGTTGGAGAGGCTGAGTTGATTGGGCCAGACCTTGTCCACCAGTCCATGGAGAAGGTAAAGATTATTAGAGAAAGATTGAAGACTGCCCAAAGCCGTCAAAAATCTTACACAGATGTGAGGAGAAGAGACATAGAGTTCGAGGTGAGCGATTGGGTATACCTGAAGGTATCACCCATGAAGGGTGTCATGAGGTTAGGGAAGAAGGGGAAATTAAGTCCTCGTTATATTGGCCCTTATCAGATTTTGCGAAGAATTGGGAAGGTTTCTTATGAGCTAGAGTTACCTTCTGAATTAGACGGAGTCCATCTAGTGTTTCACATTTCGATGTTGAAGAAGTGTTTGGGAGATTCTGCCTTGGTGATCCCCGTTGAGAGCACTGGAGTCAAAGATAGTTTTTCTTATGAGGAAATTCCAGTCCAAATCCTTGATCGGTAGGTTCGCAGACTGAGAAATAAAGAGATAGCCTCCGTCAAAGTTCTGTGGAGGAACCAATTTGTTGAGGAAGCCACATGGGAAGCTGAGGAAGAGATGAGAACAAAATACCCGCACCTGTTCGTGCCGGAGGTTGATGAAAGTGTCGGAGGTAATATTCTTACTTTTAATGTAAATTGATGTTCCGATCATGAGCTGATGTGTATATTCCTGATGTCTGAGTAGATGTTATTGAGATCGATGAAGAGTTGAGGAGTTGAGTTGTTGAGTGAGTATCGAGGTGAGTCTTGAGCCCATTCATGCGGAAATACCATTCCTACTCATCATTCGAGGACGAATGATCCCAAGGGGGAGATAATGTAACGCCCGATAAATTACAAAAATACTCCTAGGAAAGAGGTGTGTGCAAAACGCGTCTTCCGATGCTCGGATTAAAAATTTGAGAGCGGATTCATGATCAGCACGGGAAATTGAGTGGGAGAAGGGTCTCAGTTTATTTTTAGAGCGACCGAGTCGAAAGATAATTTTTCGTTAAAAATAAAAAATAGTGTGTCTTCGCGACAGGGCCGCATTGCAGACCTCTCGCAGACCCACACTTATGTTTTTCTGTGATTTTTTGATGGAGTTGAATTTTTGAAATTGCACTGCCCGCGACAGGTCCGCATCGCAGACTGTGTTATTTCAAGTCCGGGAAGCATTTCTTTAAAATTTCGAGGGGCATTCTAGTCCATTCCTATACTTTCTAAACTTTCCATACGACAAATAAAGGTCGTTTTTCTGAGAAAAGGGTTTCAAAGCCATCCAAGAGCGTTCTCCCTAAAAAGGTCACTAAGTCAGGGCTTGAGGGGAGTTGATATTGAGGAAATCAAGAGGAGTTTGTACAAGAAACTGTGTTAGCAATCATCCCAGGTATGTAAGGCTAACTAAAAGTATGGGATTGTCCTCCCATGTTCCCTTTTGAGTAAATTGAGTTGTGTGTTGAATATAATGAGGTTGATGTGAAGATTGTTGAGCATTATACTGAATTTTACTTAATTCATATATTTTACGTGACTTGATGATCATCATAAAACTTGAATTATTGCATAATACATTTTCCTGAGTGTTTTTCACAAAATCCTATAATTTATTTATTTAAAAGTGTACGAACGAACTAGGGGATGAGTCTAGAGCCTTAATGAGGATGATGTTTGTGATGTTGCGATTGTGTTTCACATTTGATGAGAGTCTTGATGATGATGTTGATGAGAATGATGTTTTTACGATGTTTTAATACCTGAAACTAAACTCTAAAAGAGTATTTTGAGTCCATAATGTTGATGTTGATTATTGATGAGATGAGTTGATGTTGATGTTGAGGTAATACGTCCCTATGGGACTGATGTTGAGGTAATATGTCCCCATGGGATTGATGTTGAGGTAATATGTCCCGATGGGACTGATATTGAGGTAATATGTCCCTATGAGACTGAGGATGATGTATTATGTCCCTATGGGACTGATGAGGTTGATGTTTTATGAGTATGTCAAGTTCTGGGAGAAGTATTGAGCACCGAAATGGGGAAGAGTGAGTCTCACTTGAACCCATTAACTACGTGGCCCGCGTAGGAAGAGAGGATTGCACCGCAATGTGGATGGCTCCTATCTTGTCCCAAATGAGGACTGAGGTTTTTCTTGTGGATTCACTCAGGTTGATGTCCTTTACCTTGGGCAGGGTACTGGATGGATGTGGCAACGACATTGCTTCGTTGTATCATCACTGGCTCATAGGTGATGGTTGTCGGTTAGAGAAACTCCCAATTAGGTTCCATTTTGATAGAATTCTGATGTTGATGGGATGGTATGAGTCTTTATGGGTGATGATGTTTTATTGTCTACTCTTTATCCTTGTCCTAAACGGGCATGAGTTCCTTGAGTTGAGTCCCTTCGAGTTAAGTTGAGTTCCTTGAGTTGAGTTGAGTGGGGTTTTCTTGAGATGAGTCTGATGTATTGATGATGTTGAGATGAGATGTTGAGGAGTCATCTGTCTACTCTAATTTCTTGCCTTAGATAGACGTTTGACATTCTGATGGAGTATGATGTTGAGTTGATATTTCCCTATGTTGTTGTACTTATATTGTTATATTCAGCTATTTTACATACCAATACATTCCACGTACTGACGCCACTCGGTGCTGCATCGTTTCATGATGCAGATACAGGAGTTAGAGGACTTCAGCAAACGCATCGTTGAGGTTGGTGATTTTGAGTTCAGCCTTTGGTGAGCCTCCTTGCTATCCGGAGGAGATCCTTTTATTGTTGTTTCCGTTATTTATGGAGTTGGGTAGCCATGGCCTGTCATGGTACCATCTTAGATAGTTGAGTTAAGGTTAGAGGCTTCATAGACATGAGTCGAGGCTTGACATTAATGTTTTTCCCTTATGGATTTGAGTAGTGATTTTACTTATTCTGATGTTGATGACTGATGTTGGCCTTCGGTCCTTGTATTGAGGTAGCTCACTACATTATTTCCGCTATGTTGATGTTGAGTGACTGTCCTGAGAACGAGTGGTTCGCTTGGGGACTAGCAATAGTCTCTGAGTGCCGGCCACGCCTAGGGCACTCTCCCGGGGCGTGACAATATGGTCCCTCTTATCAGTATCCTAAGTGTATTATTTCTCATTCCATACTTAGAAATCTTGAGAGCATCGAGGAAAGGGGAAAAAAGCTAGGGTTCCGAGCATGTGATTGAAGATTATTCGAGAGTTGATCGTTCTTCATAATTCCAAGTATGTAAGACAACCTAAAGCATTAGATTGAGTTCATCCACCCTCCCCCTCATATACATGATCGAATTGAGGCATAAGGATTGAGTAGTGAAAGCTTATAATCTAAATCTTCGAGTTGCTTATATTTATTGTTGAGTTTTCAAGCATATTTAGGAATGAATTGATGAGTTGTATACTGGTTATATGAAATTAGAGTATTAAATTATGTTTCACATTATGAACCCTAAATTGCATCATTCGATGTAACCTTGTTGCATTGACTGAATTGAGATCATGATTGTGAAAGTCTGAGTTGAGTAACTTGAGCATGACTGAGTATGAGGAGCATATTACTTCTCTCTCTCTCTCTCTCTCTCTCTCTCTATCTATATATATATATATATATATATATATATATATATATATATATATATAGGGCATCTTACATGTTTTATGTGATGATCATGATTGATTTGAGTCTAAATAATCGTTTGGGTTAGAGTCTTGAATGATTTAATGAGTCTTGATTGCATGCACAATTGATAGTCTTGATTATCAATTTGTTGAGTGGTTGAATGGAGTTTGATTTGAGTTAATACGAAGAGTCGATTGAGTTGATTTATATGAGCCTTTTGATTCATGAAAAAAGCATTGAGCACCGATATGGGTACGAGTAAATTAAAACTCCAACCCATAAACTAAATTGCCAGCGTAATGCCTCTTATGTCCCAAAAAGATGGACATTGATTGTGGATCCAGATTGGTTTGATCGTCCTTTACCTTAGAAGTATTGGACTGTTGTGGCAACGACAATGCAAAAGTTGTATCATCACCAGGTTATATGTGATGGTTGTCGGTTAGAGAAACTCCCTGATTTTGTAAAACTAATATGACTGAGTTGCATGGTAGAGTTTCTTTTAGGAGCATTGTTTTACTGTACAAATCTTGCATCTTTTACTAATTCAAGTTTATGAATGGTTAAGTTGATTTGCATTTGAGCTGACTTGTTTCCTTAGCCATTTTACATACTAGTATTTTCAATATACTGACGTTGATTTGGGCCTGCGTCGTTAAATGATGCAGACAGGTGATAGAGGCCTTCAGCAAGCGCATCGTTGAAGTCCTATTTCTTTCTTCGAGATTGTGAGTAGCCCTCCTTGATTTCGAAGGAGTCATTTTATTTACTTCATTAGCTAAGTATTTAATTTTGAGGTAGATCAGGACTTGTCTTGGTACCTTCTAGATTGGATAGAGGTTTCATAGACATAGACATTGAGTAGAGATAGTCAATTGTTATTTATTTTCAATTCTTGTTCATTGTTAACTATCATTGAAAGAGACTTATATACTCAATTGATAGCTTTCCTTGAGTATTCTTCTGCTGTCAAGTGTGATGTGATGATGGGGCTAAGTGGTTCTCTTGGGGAATTAATAATGGTTCTTCAAGTGTCTGTCGTGCTAAGGGTATCCTTCTGAGGCGTGACAAACCTGGTATCAGAGCATAGAGTTCAAATATCCTAGGGAGTTTATGAAGTCGTGTCTAGTAGAATCTTGTTTATAGGTGTGTTGTGCACCATACTTTATAAGTAGGAGGTTATGGGACATTAGGAATGGTTATACTTCTTTCTTATTCTGAGTTTGTGCGATAGAGTTTAACTCTATTAAAGTATCCATCTGATTTGTGCGTTATACATTTGCAGATCATGTCTCCTAAGCGTACTGCCACCCAAAGAGATGCCCCAATCCAGCATTGAGAATCCCCGGACAAAAGTTGCTACTCAAACAAGAATATGAGGACGGGGTCGACCTGCCAGAGCTACTGAAGTTCCTTAGACACCTATTGCTTGGCCAACTCCCACTTCAGAGGATGAGTTTAGGGGAGCCATTACCATGCTCACCAGCTTGTGGCCTTCTAGAGTGGTAACCGAACTTCACAATACTGTGTCAAACCATTCGATAGGAGATCTACATCTCTGACCATAACAAGGCCTTAAAAGGAGTTATTTGAATGCTGGAATCATAACTGTTGTTTTATGCAAACTCCACCAAGGCCAAGTGTTGATCCCATCTGGCACCAAAATTATAATTGTTGTTTTATGCAAACTCGCCAAGACTCATACAATCAACAAAGTTGTCTTTCACAATTTTATCAACATAATGTGACTTGACGAGAAAAAAATTTCATCACATGTTATATGGTGTTTTTCATTCCAAGAATGAAATTTATCTCACCTAAATATTTCATATCAATATGACCACTTAATATTTTTTTCTTATCATGTCTTTGATAACATTTTAGAGCCAAAATTCACCAATTCATATGCAAAAAATAACATGTGATTTATTTAAAAATAATAAATATATGAACTCTTTTTTTAGAGCATTTCTCAAAGATGTGAAAATTACAATTTTGCAATGATTTTTTTTATTTCATGAACCCCCACTATTTTTTTAGAATTTAAATATCACTTTGTGTTCATGAAAAGAAATATCACTTTATTCATAAAAAGTATTAGGTAAAAAGTTTTTTTTTTCTTCTTTACCTTTTTTCCGCTTGAATTGAGCAAGTAGAAATATACTTTACCCATAAATCTCTTCTCTTCCATCTCTTGAAGAGAACTATACTGAAGCGGAATGATGTTGAACTCTACTATCTTGATATCCGCACTTCTTAAACTGTAACAAAAACATGAATCTCCTTAAAATTGATGGTGTAATATACCACAAATACAATAAATTACAGTTGAAAATAAAATGACAAAATTGAATAAAAAATTCATTCAGGCTGAGGCGTGGATATCTCGCTCTCTTTAAGGAGATTCAAGCCAACTGCAACATAATCTACGTCAATCCAGCAGTACGTCTCTTGACTTGTCCCCTCTAGGATACAACAACCCAACAACGTTGTATGACTCAAACATCCCCGGATGAATTGAAGAGTCCAAAGCTCCACACAAAAACACCTTCCTTCAACATACAAATACTCTCTTTTGTATAGTGAATATAGTTAAACACTTAGAATATTTTCTTTGCCTCAACTCTTGTCACGCCCCGGGAGGGTACTCGAGATGTAGCCGACACTCAGAGACTATTGCTAGTCCCCGAGCGAACCACTTAGCCTCATCACATCATTCAATATCAACATAGCGGAAACATCATAAATAGAAAACCTCAGGTAAGGGGCAAATGGCCAAACATCAATCTCAACATCAACTAAGTAAGTAAAATACTACTCAGTTCATAAGGAAAACATCCACATCAACCTCGACATCATGTCTACGAAGCCTCTAACCTGACTCAACTGTCTAAGAATGGTGCCATGACATGCCATGGCTACCGGACTCAATGCAATAAAGGAACATAAATAGAAGGGTCTCCTCTGGATAGCAAGGAGGCTCACCAAAGTCTGAACTCGAAATCTTTGACCTCAACGGAGCACCTGCTGAAGTCCTCGAACTCCTGTATCTGCATCATGAAATGATGCAGCGCCAAATGGTGTCAGTACGTGGAATGTACTAGCATGTAAAATAGCTGAATAACAGGGTAAGTACACATAAAGAAACATCAACTCGACATTATACTCTATCAGGATATCAAAAGTCTATCTAAGGCAAGAGATTAGATTAGACAATTGACTCATCAACCTCTCATCAAACCTCAGCGTCACATCAAGCTCATCTCAAGGAACCTCAACATTAACTTACATCAAAGGAACATCACCTCGACTCAAAAGAACATCACATCGACTCAAGGACTCGACTCAAACATCATATCAACATCAACATCAGAGTTCTATCAAATGGAACCTAAGTGGGAGTTTCTCTAACCGACAACCATCACCTATGAGCTGGTGATGATACAACGAAGCGATACCGTTGCCACATCCATCCATTACCCTGCCCGGGGTAAAGGACATAACCTCAGTAGATCCATACAAAAAACCTCAGTCCTCATTTGGGACAAGATAGGAGCCATCCGCATTGCGGTTCAATCCTCTCTTCCTACGCGGGCCACGTAGTTAATGGGTTCGAGTGGGACTCACTCTCTACCCATTTCGGTGCTCAATACTCCTCCCAGAACTCGACATGCTCATAAAACATCAACCTCATCAGTCCCATAGGGACATAATACCTCATCATCAGTCACATAAGGACATGATATAATACCTCAACATCAACATCGATCCCAGAGGGACATAGTATAAAACCTCAACATCAACATCAGTCCCATAGGGACATAGTACTTCACCTCATAACATCAACATCAACATCAGAACTCAAGAGACATCATTTAGCAATTAAATCTTAATGCTAAGACATCATTCTCATCAATATCATCATAACATCATCATCGTCAAGGCTCTAGACATATCCCCTAATTTCATTATGCATGCTCTTTCCAAAACACAATAATTACAGGGTTTTAAAATGCACTCATAAAATGAATTATAATATAAAACAAAATAGTGATAATCATCAATCCCTGTAGGAAAATTATTTATACATAAAATAAAGTAGAATTTTACATTTATCAAACTCTTCACATTGACCTCATCATGTCAAGATACAATACTCAATACTCAGAAGGGCACATGGGAGAACATTCCCATGCTTTAGGTTAGCCTTACATACCTGGAAAGTTTTGCTAACACGAAGTTGCACACCCTTCTCTTGATCTCCTCAACCTCAACTTCCTTCAAGCCCTAGCTTTAGTGACCTTTAGGAAGAACGCTTTAGAATTTGGGTTTTGAAATCCTTTTTCTTAGAAACCGATCTTAATTAGTCATAGGGGAACGTTTAGGATAATTAGGAATGGACCAAAATGCCCTCCGTAATTTAAAAGAATTTTTCCTCGACCTGAAATAACACAGTCCGCGATGCGGACCTGTCGCGGACAGTGTATTTTCGAAAAATTCAACTCCGTCGAAAAATCACAGAAAAACATAAGTGTGGCTCCGGGACAGGTCCGCGACGCGGTTCTGTCGCGCAGGCTCACTGTTTTTCGTTTTGGAAAAAAAATTATCTTTTGACTCGATCGCTCTAAAAATTGACCGAGACCCTCTTCCCACTCCATTTTCAGTGTTGATCACGAATCCACTCTCAGATTTTCAATCCGAGCATCGAAAGACGCGTTTTACGCACACCTCTTCTCTAGGGGTATTTTAGTAATTTGCCGGGTGTTACAACTCTCTCTTTCACTATTGCACACCTCACCACACACTATATTTTTTCCACACTTCACATTTTTTCTCTCCACTTCTTCTCAAAAAGGAAGAAACATCACTACTATTTATAGGTAAGGATTCATCCTTGTCTTGAATAGGATTAATGTGGATAGTAATGTAGGTATATGAATGGAGGAATCATGTCTTGGAAGTTACATAAGATACAAGACACTAATGGGGTAGAACATGGGTTAGTATAGTGGTTACATGAGTTACAAGACTCTAATGATCATATAAGTTACAAGAACTAATAACCATTTCTACCACTAATATATGCACTTAATATTTTATTATAATAATAAAATGCGTATACATCAACATGCATCATTAAAACCTTCTAGATGTGAGATTAAATTATTTTCCAATAAATTGAAATATATTGGATTGTTATGAGAGGATTGTTTGTGAAGAATGTGAGATTATAATTTAGAATATTTTTGGCTGTAGAAAAAGATTTATTTCTCACACACATATATATATAAACTGAAATTTGAAAGGATACTTTCTTTTGTCTTAAAGGAGAAAAGAGGAAAAGGATTAAGGACTTCTCACTCTTAATGTAAAAAATTATATTATTTTTTAATTAAAAAATCAATTGCTATTTTCATAATTAGTTTAATTAAATCAGTGTGAAAAGAAAAAATAACAATAATTGTTTTGTATGAAAAAATTAGGAAACTTTTCACTATTTCAATAAAAATTTATTTCTCATCATATATTTTCCCAACGAGTTGCTTTAGTAAAAAATCATGTTCTATTGTACAAATTTTTACTGATTCATGATGATAAAATCTTGATTTATAATAGCATTACATTTGAGGGAAATGGTAAGTCATTCTAACATCCTAAAGTTGTACTAGTTCATATATAATTGATATCCAAGATTACCTCACTTTTTGTCTCTTGAGTAGGCATTACACAACTTTTTGGCCATAATAGACATAGCATTTGGCCAAGCTGAACAAGAGGTGAAAACATGTGTTTTTGTTTGTTCAACTTCAACATAATCATTTACTATAATTAACCAGAATTGTAAACAAGTACACGTTTGAAAGAATGGTTAAAAGCCCCTCAATCAATATTTCCTTAAGATGAAGCAACAAATATACAAATACAAAAGGAAGAATAAGTAAATTGGCTGGGTTATTTAATTAATTAGAATGTCACATGTGACCCACTTAATGACCTAAATATTATTAATTAAACAAGACAGACACCTTTCGATACTTTATTATCATGCGTTTGCAAATAAAAGAGACAACACATGACATCGTCCCTCTTGATTTCAACTTAGAGAGGGTTGGTGGTTTAAATATTTTGAAAAATATTTTTTAAATTAATTTATTTTAAAATTTAAGAAAAATAATTTTTTCTTAAAAATTAAGAAAAATTCTTTTTTCAAAATTTTATTTCAACGTTAAATTACAATATTTTTTCTTACCCTACTCCTACCATGACCCCTCCCCCCTAAAAGTTAAGGGTTTATTTTTGAAAACATTTCATATTTTTAATTTTTTTTAACCAATTCTTACCTCGGCCCACCTCTACCACCAACCCACCCCCTCCCATGACCAAAAAAAATTTTAGTTTTAAAAATTTTATTTTTGTATCATACCCCCGGTCCTGACGCCTTAACCAACCGCACCCAACAAAAAAAAATTAAAAATATTTTAAATTTTAAAAATATTAATTTTGTTTTACTCCACCCCCACCAACCCACCCCTGGTAAAAAAGTTTATAAAGCTATTTTTAAAAAATATTTCAAATTTTGAAACTTTTTACGCCACTCTTATCCCGACCATCCTACTAGCCCCCCAAAACCCATTCCACCAGTAGGGATAGCAGTGGGGCGAACAGGGTGAATTTAGAGCTATGTGATATAGAACGGGTACGGAGAGGATTGAGTAATTATTTTAAAAATTAATGTGGGGTGGGCCGGATTGCGAGTTTAAGGTACTAAATAGGAACTCGAAGAAATTAAATGTTTGTAACTAATAAAATTCAAAGATATAAATGTTGTAAATTAAAATTCGACTTTAACTTTATCTTCTTTTCTAAAATTTAAACTAGATGTGTCCAGTAAATTTGTTAGTTGTTGAAATATTAATTAGAAGTAGTTAATTAATCATTAAGAAATAGTTGTTGAAATGTTAGTATAAATTGTTAATTAATTATTGAGATGTTAATAAGCGAAAAATTAAGAAAAAATTATGAATTTTATTTTTCATATTAAACTAAAAAAAAAATTATGTGGGGTGGATTTATGCGGACGGATATATATTGGGCTGGGCAGGGCATGACAGGTTGAAAATGAAAAAAACTTGTCATATGGGATTGGGACGGGATAGTTTTAAAAATTTGCAGATTGAACTTAACATGCCCCGCACCCGTTTTGCCCCATCTCATCGCCATCCCTACCCACAAGCCCCTCTTCCACCCCCACACCCCCACCCCACACATAAAAAAATATTTTTAAAAGTATTTCAAATTTTAAAAATTTTATTCTTTAACCCCATCCCCTATCCTGCCTCCTCCCTCTCCACCAGACACACGCACACGCAAAAAAAAATTGAAAAATTATTTTTTACAAAATCAAATTATTTTAAAATTAGGTTTGGAGTCTGGTGTGACCGAATTCCAGTTCGAAAGTCAAAGTCGAGTCTAAAGTTGAAAATCAAATTTTGTCTTAGAAATCGAGTTAAGCCCGGCATTAGATATCGGGGTCGGGTCCAAATTGGTTACTGAGGTTGATTTTCACATCAAGAACTATTTTCTTAAAAAATATTTTCTATTCTGTAACAAAAAAAAGAAATTTTCTAAATAAATATTTTCTTTCATTAACCAAATAATAAAAAATATTTTCTGCAAAATATTTTTCACTCATCAACCAAACATGAGAAAACAAGTTAGAAACAAACTTGTTTTCCAAGAAAACATTTTTCTAGGAAAATATTTTCTGTAGGTAACATTTTCCCTTGTCGCGCCCCATTTTTTTCGCGAAAAGAAGGGAACCTGGACGACGTCGTGGCAACGACTCTTTTGGGATTGAGATAATTGAAGAGTCGCCACCTAATGAATTAAGGTGCATTGGGACACCATTATAAGTCTAAAATTTTAATCTAAGGGCCTAAGTCAATCAAAGATCAGGTAAGAGTTCTAGTGACCTCGAACAGAAGTTGTTAGGCACCCTTTGAGGTCCGTAAGGGCGGGTCCCAGTCGTATCTCGCATTTATGTGGGGGTTTAACAAATAAGGGTCTCTATTTATTATCTAATTACTTCTAAGTGGTCAAAATAATAAATGAAACAAATAAGCACAAGTAAGTAATTAACTACCCCAAAATAATTGAAAAATCAATAAAAGAGAGAAGTTTAAGATAGGCGATTTATTTTACTCGGATCAGTTACTCAGATGTAAAAACCCAGATTTTTCTCCTAATGGCATTACCTAGAGGTCCCGAAATTTTTCCTAGGAAAACTGCCAAGCATCACTCCATGGAAGAGCCTACACAGCCCGTGTGAAGCCACACGGTCTGTGTGGCCTCCCGTGGAGTGACACTTGATCAGTTTCCCATCGGAGCAAACTTCGGACGTGGGAGAAAGTTGCTAAGTGAAGGCACACGAACACTCACACAGTCCATGTGAAGCCACACGGTCCCTGTGGCTTATTATGTGGAAAATTTTCTAAGTACAAAATTACTGTCTCGTAACTTTATCGTGTAAAATTTATTCCAAGTACCTTTACACGGACGATGGCAAGGGCCGTGTGGAGTCAGATGGTTCGTGAACCTGTCCGTGTGGTACCACTCAGTCCCGTGGGAGTTTTCTTCTACAAATTATAAGTCATGGGCCACGACATTGTTCACGGTCCGTGTGATGCTACACGGATCGTGTATCGAACCGTGTGACAGACATAGACCAACTTCAGGTCTGTTTCATCTATAGCATTTATGAAATTTTGATTTGTTTTAAAACGTGAATTGTGACTTTTTACCTATCCTAAACCCTGAATTCACCTGAAAACCCCTCCTTTCTTCACCCCTTCACCTAAATCACTCTACCCCTCTTAAGATCACTTCCCTATTTCCTCCCAACTCTCCTCTCTCTAAGATCAAGCTAGGGTCTCAATTAGAGTCAATTCAAGTCTGATTTCTACTCCTCAAATCAGGTGTGTGGGATTGATTCTTGGTTCCTTTCAACCAAGAAGACCCAAAAAAATCTTTCAATCTATTTTTAATGAATTTTAGTTACTACAAATATGATATTTCATAATTTGATCTTATTAAATCCAATTAGTGTATGGGCTGTATTTTACCTATTATTTCAATCATTTTGAATACTATTAAGAGGATTTACATTGAGTTATGAAATTATGAACATGCATGTCCAAATTGGTTTGTGCATGGGTGACTATTACTATGATTTAGATGTTGATTTAATAATGGAATTATATCAATTTGATATTATGATGATTAATTTTACTTGAATTTACGTTACCCGTGTTATCCTCAAATCATGCATTGCATTACATTCATGAGCATTGATGGGTTAAGCCCAATTATGTTTTGAGATGATTATGATATAATTTTGGTAAGGCATTGGTTATGACAAGAAGGTGATCACCGGTATGTCTATGATTATGGCTCTTTGAGCATCTTGGGTGCTTGCACCATCTTGTATACGTAGATGAGTTATTCCTTGCATGAGCATTATGATTATGATCTTATGATTTGGCATTTGATCCTAAATGTGCATTGAACGTTTTGAAATGGATACTTGACTCTCTTGAAAGCACGTATATACATATATATAAGTATTCATGTGGGATGTTATTGGCTTAGCACCGATGGATTGGGGGCTCTCCCCCTTTCCTTGAATTATGTGCCAACATAAGGATAAATGATATTCGTCTATCTTGCTTATACTATGGCATGTCTTAACATGATTTTGTAAATCCTTCAAAAAAGTGTGGTCGTAAGGAAGGTGACCATCCACCGAAAAGTGTGGTTGTAAGGTGTGATGTAGATTACCTTTGGCAAGTAATCTTCTCCCTACCAGTGGGAGGTCCCAATCGGTTCAATTCATGTAATAGCTCATATAGATTTGGTTTGTCGATTATAGTCCATTCCCGCTATGTAGGAGCATTATCGCATTGCATGCATCATAGATTTCATGACATCTTGTATACTACTCTTTCTTGGATATATATGTATATATATATATATGATTCTTTTATATTATGTGCCCTTGTCATCTAACATCGGAATGCAGGTTGATAAGTCATATGCATTGCATGCCTGCATACTTAGTACATTCAAACGTGCTAATGCATACTTTATGCCTACATGATTTTACCATGTAGGGACCGAGCACTTTGGATATCAGCCCTTTAAAGAATAGCTCACTCTTTGAATTTTTGTGGTGAGACCCGTCTTCCGAGGGCGAGCCGGCTATGTTCTTTCTATTAATGTTTGAACAGTTTCTTTTAGTGAGGGTGAGCCCGGAACTTGTCCTGGCCCCGTTCCTTAGAGGCATTGTTGGGCACTATTATGATTATGTATCGAATTGTGCATTTTTCTATTTATATACATGACCCCTGAACTTGGACTTGGCTAAAATCATATGTGTTGTATGCAAATCTTGAACCGATGATGTGGTTATGAGTACTTGAGGCTTGTTTGGGGGACCTTGGGTCTCCAATCGTCGTGTCACATCTAGGCCCCTACCTCGGGTCCTGACAAAAGAAGGTATCAGAGCCCTAGGTTTATAATGGTCCTTGGAGTCCAACATGTCGCGTTGAGTAGAGTCCTATTCATGGGTGTGAAGTGCACCATACCTATGAGTGGGAGGCTACAAAGACGTATTAGGAAATTTCCTCACTTCTTCATGTCTTGTATCGTGTTGTGACTGGTATATGAAATTCCCTTACTTACTGATGTCATTGATCTATTTTAGCAAATTCCTCGAGGAATACCCTCTCTACCTAGACTGGCTCCGGCTGACGAAGATCAGGTTCCCCATAAACCCATGGAGGATCCTATCTCTAACGGTGAATTTCACACCGCTTTCGCGTTGCTTGCCCAGGTGGTGACTACTCAGGCAAGGCAAGCTAACTTGCCATGGGATCCTACGCCTGCTTCTAAGGTGAGGGATTTCACCCAGATGAATCCTCCAAGGTTCCACGAGTCAAGGGCTGATGAGGATACTCAAGAGTTCATTGATGATCTCTCAAAGATACTGAATATTATGGGAGTCTCTTCTGAGGAAAAAGCTGGACTGGCTGCTTACCAGCTGAAGGATGTAGCTCAAGTATGGTACACTTAGTGGTCTCTGGAAAGGGTCTGTGGTGGTGATGTCAACTGGGAGGAGTTCAAATTTGTCTTCCTTGATCGCTTCTTTCCACTTGAGCTGAGAAAGGTCAGGATGACTGAGTTCATCAACCTCAAGCAAGGGAGTATGAGTGTGATGGATTACGCCCTCAAGTTCACGAAGCTGCTTTCCAAATATGCTCCGTCCTTGGTGGCTGATCCCCGAGCAAGGATGCACAAGTTTGTTTCGGGTATCTCTAACTTGCTTGTGAAAGAATGTAGGATGGCTATGCTTATTCGGGACATGGATATCGCCAGGCTCATGGTGTATGCTGAACAGATCGAAGGGGAGAAGTTCAAGGAGAAAAGGGTTCACGATCCCAAGAGAGCCCGCTTTAATAGTAGGTTCTCCGGTGCTTGAAATGCTGGTTTTGGTCGCTTCCAGCAGGGCCAAGGTTCAGGATCCCGGATCGCCAATGCTCGGGCACCCCCTCCCAGGACGCCGGTGGGTGGCGGTCCAGGGTATCCAATGTGTGACAAGTGTGAGAGACCCCACACAGGTGCTTGCCGGAGAGATTTGGGACCTTGCTTCGGATGTGGAAGTAAGGATCATAAGGTTGTTGATTGCCCTAAGAATGCCCGCGGAGTCCAAGGTCAAGTAGCCCAAGGCGAGCAAGGTCAACAAAGGGGTCCCCAAGGTGTTGCCCCAAGGA
Organism: Solanum rostratum; assembly: GCA_029948455.1. NCBI lineage: Eukaryota > Viridiplantae > Streptophyta > Magnoliopsida > Solanales > Solanaceae > Solanum > Solanum rostratum. The sequence continues at coordinate 64,502,573 of CM057048.1, forward strand.
ACAATAGGTTCTATGCACTCCATGCCCGCCAGAATGTCGAGGAAGCTCCAGATGTCGTGACTGGTATGTTAAAAGTCTTTGATTTTGATGTTTATATTTTGCTTGATCCGGGTGCAAATTTGTCTTTTGTGACTCGGTTATTGGCTGTTAAGTTCGGTTTAAGCCCGTAGAGTTTAAGGGAGCCTTTCTCTGTCTACACCCCAGTGGGTGAGTCCCTTATTGCTCATAGAGTCTATCGGGGTTTACCTGTTGCCGTATTGCATAAAATCTTTCCGTATGACCTTGTAGAACTTGAGATGTTTGATTTTGATGTGATTCTTGGGATGGATTGGCTGCATGCATCATATGCTTCCATAGATTGTAGAACTCAGAAGGTCAAGTTCCAACCTCATAGTGAGCCCGTTCTTGAATGGAAGGGTGGTGACTCTTCTATTAGGGGTCGGTTGATTTCCGACTTCAAGGCGCGGAGAATGATTTCTAAGGGATGCATCTATCATATTGTGAGGGTCAACGATACGGAGTCCGAAGTGCCCACTCTTGAGTCGGTACCCATGGTTAATAAATTTTCGGATATGTTTCCCGAAGACTTACCGGGTATTCCTCCGGATAGAGAGGTAGACTTCGGCATAGATCTTCTTCCAAATACTCAGCCTATTTATATTCCTCCCTATTGTATGGCACCAGTGGAATTGAAAGAACTAAAGGAGCAGTTAAAGGATCTATTGGAGAAGGGTTTTATTCGGCCTAGTATATCACCATGGGGTGCTCCCCTGTTGTTTGTAAGGAAGGACGGGTCCCTGATGTGTATAGACTACTGGTAACTGAATAAGGTGACTGTTAAGAATAAGTACTCGTTGCCCGGGATTGACGATTTGTTTGATCAGCTTCAAGGTGCTTCTCACTTCTCGAAAATTGATCTCCGTTCCGGTAACCATCAGTTGAAGGTTAAGAAATGTGATATTCCCAAAACAACTTTTCGGACGAGGTATAGGCATTTCAAATTTGTGGTGATGTCGTTTGGCCTAGCTAATGCTCCGGCCGTATTTATGGACCTGATGAACCGAGTGTTTAAGCCATTCCTAGATAGCTTTGTGGTGGTCTTCATTGATGATATTCTTATTTACTCCCGAAGTGAGTAGGAACATGGGAATCACTTGAGGATGGTTCTCCAAACTCTAAGGGAAAAGAAATTGCATGCCAAGTTTAGCAAGTGTGAATTCTGGTTGGGCGAGGTGGCTTTCCTTGGTCATGTGGTGTCCGGTGACGGTATCAAGGTGGATCCAAAGAAGATCGAGGCCGTGAAGAATTGGCCTAGAGCATTGACTCCTTCGGATATCCGCAGTTTCCATGGGTTGGCCGGGTATTACAGAAGGTTTGTGGAAGGGTTCTCATCGATTGTATCTCCATTGACCAAGTTGACCCAAAAGCAGGCTAAGTTTCTATGGTCGGATGAATGCGAGAGGAGTTTCCAAACTCTGAAGGATCAGCTTACATCGGCTCCCGTCTTGACTCCACCAAATGGTTTAGAGGGATTTGTGGTGTATTGTGATGTCTTGCAGATTGGATTGGGTTGTATGCTCATGCAGAATGGTAAGGTGATAGCATATGTGTCAAGGCAGTTGAAAGTGCATGAACGTAACTACCCCACATATGATCTTGAATTGGCAACGGTGGTCTTTGCTTTGAAGATTTGGAGACATTATTTGTATGGGGTTCATGTTGATGTGTTCACTGATCACAAGAGTTTGCAATATGTTTTCACCTAGAGAGATCTTAACCTGAGGCAAAGAAGGTGGTTGGAGCTTCTGAAGGATTACAATATGAGTGTCCTATATCATCCGGGCAAGGCCAATGTGGTGACCGACGCTCTCAGTAGGTTGTCTATGGGGAGTGTAGCGCATGTTGAGGAAGAAAGGAAGGCATTGGTGAGGGATGTTCATCGGTTGGCTAGGTTGGGTGTCAGGTTGGCTGATTCCAGCGAGGGTGGTGTTCAGGTTCAGAATGGGGCAGAATCTTTCGTGGTGAAAAAGGTAAGGGCTAAGCAAGATCTAGACCCATCGTTACTTGAACTGAAGAAGTTGGTTTCTGCAAAAGAGATCGAGGTGTTCTCCTAAGGGGGAGATGGTGTACTCTGGTACCAAGGCCGACTTTGTGTTCCTGATGTAGATGACCTTGGAAGGGTGATTATGAGTGAGGCTCACAACTCTCCTTATTCTATCCACTCGGGGTCTACCAAGATGTACCGGGATTTGAAAGAAGTGTATTGGTGGTAAGATATTGCTAAGTTCATATCTGAATGCACGAGTTGTCAACAGGTGAAGGTAGAAAACCAAAGGCCTGGTGGTTTGGCCCAGGACATAGAGATTCCCACCTAGAAATAGGAGGACGTGACCATGGACCCGAAGGCAATTCGACTCTATTTGGGTTGTTTTGGATCGAATGACGAAGTCGGTTCATTTTCTACCAGTTAAGACTACTTTCAGTGCCGAGGATTATGCAAGGTTGTACATCCAAGAGATGATGAGGTTAGATGGTGTACCTAGGTCCATTATATCGGATAGAGATACCCAATTCACTTCCCATTTTTGGAGGTCTTTTCAGAATGGGCTTGGGACTAAGATTAAGTTGAGCACCGTTTTCCATCCTCAAACCGATGGCCAAGCATAAAGGACTATTCAAACCTTGGAGGATATCTTGAGGGCTTGTGTGTTGGAGTTTAAGGGAAATTGGGATGACCATCTCCCCCTCATGGAGTTTGCATATGACAATAGCTTCCACGCTAGCATTGGTATGGCACCGTTTGAAGCTTTGTATGGGAGAAGGTGTAAATCGCCGGTGGGGTGGTTTGAGTTAGGAGAGATGGCTTTAGTTGGCAAGGATCTGGTGATGGAGGCCATAGATAAGGTAAAGGTGATTAGGGAGAGATCGAAAGCGGCCAAAAGTCTTCAAAAGTCCTATTCGGATGTTAGGAGAAGGGACCTTGAATTTCATGTCGGTGATTGGGTGTATCTGGAGGTTTCTCCTATGAAGGGTGTGATGCGTTTTGGTAAGAAGGGCAAGCTAAGTCCTCGATATGTTGGTCCTTACGAGATTGTTGAGCGGATTAGAGGTGTGGCTTATAAGTTGAATTTACCTTCGGATTTGAACTCCATTCATCCGGTCTTCCATGTGGCTATGTTGAGGAAGCTAATTGGCAATCCTAGCACCATTGTACCTTTGGAAGGAATTGAAGTTGGGGAAAACTTGTCCTATGAGGAAGTGCTGGTGGAAATCTTGGATAGACAAGTAAAGCGGCTTCGTAACAAGGGTGTGGCATGGGTGAAGGTACTTTGGAGAAATCAACAAGTGGAGAGTGTTACTTGGGAGGCAGAGCTGGACAAAGCAAAACGATACCCTCATCTTTTCCAATCTACTCAAGTCTAAGGTACTAGGATCCTTCCTTGTCGGATGTTGCCATTCTTGTCCTTTTGAGTCCCATGACATGACATGCATGCATGTGCACTAAAGGACTTTCATAATTGTTTTGAACGATTTGTATACAGTTTTGAAATAAATTTTGTAGTCATGAGCGATGATTTTGCATAACACTTTTGGTACAATTTTCTTTGGTAATGAGTCATGCATTTTATCTTGAATGGTGTGTTTCTTGCTCGAGTTCTAACCTTTCAAGCCTTGTTCTTGCACATTCGGGGACGAATGTTCCCAAGGGGGAGACGATGTAAAGACCTAGATTTTTCTCCTAATGGCATTACCTAGAGGTCCTAAAATTTTTCCCAGGAAAACCGCCAGGCATCACTCCACGGGGGAGCCTACACGGCTCGTGTGGCCTCTCGTGGAGTGACACTTGATCAGTTTCCCGTTGGAGCAAACTTGGGACGTGGGAGAAAGTTTCCAAGTGAAGGCACACAGACACTCACACGGTCTATGTGAAGCCACATGGTCCATGTGGCCTTCCGTGTGGCTTACTATGTGGAAATTTTTCTACGTACAAAATTACCGTCTCGTAACTTTGTCGTGTAAAATTTATTTCAAGTACCTTTACACGGACGATGACACGGGCCATGTGGAGTCGGATGGTTTGTGAACCCGTCCGTGTGGTACCACTCATTTCCGTGGGAGTTTACTTCTGCAAATTCTAAGTCCTGGGCCACGACACTGTTCACGGTCCATGTGATGCTATACGGACCGTGTATCGAACCGTGTGACCCAGAAGGACCAAATTCAGGTCTGTTTAATTAATGGCATTTATGAAATTTTGATTTTTTTAAAACGTGAATTATGACTTTTTACCTATCCTAAACCCTTAATTCACCTGAAAACCCTTGCTCTCTTCACTCCTTCACCTAAATCACTCTACCCCTCTTAAGATCACTTCCCTATTTCCTCCCAACTCTTCTCTCTCAAGGATCAAGCTAGGGTCTCAATTAGAGTCAATTCAAGTCTGATTTTTACTCCTCAAATCAAGTATGTGGGATTGATTCTTGGTTCCTTTCAACCAAGAAGACCCAAAAAACTCTTTTAATCTATTTTTAATGAATTTTAGTTACTTCAAATATGATATTTCATGATTTGATCTTATTAAATCTAATTAGTGTATGGGCTGTATTTTACCTATTATTTCAAGTCATTTTGAATACTCTTATGAGGATTTACATTGAGTTATGAAATTATGAACATGCATGTCCCCTTTAAAATTGGTTTGTGCATGGATGACCATTACTATGATTTAGGTGTTGATTTAATAATGTAATTATTCAATTTGATATTATGATGATGATTTTTACTTGAATCAACGTTACCCATGTTATCCTCACATCATGCATTGCATTACATTCATGAGCATTGATATATGGGAATTATGAAGTGGATTAAGCCCAATTATGTTTTGAGATGATTATGATATGATTTTGGTAAGGGATTGGTAATGACAAGAAGGTGATCACCGGTATGTCTATGATTATGGCTCTTTGAGAAACTTGGGTGCTTGCACTATCTTGTATACGTAGATGAGTTATTCCTTGCATGAGCATTATGATTATGATCTTATGATTTGGCATTTGAGCCTAAATGTGCATTGAACATTTTGAAATAGATACTTGACTCTCTTGAAAGCATGTATATACATATATATAAGTATTCATGTGGGATGTTATTGACTTAGCACCGATGGATTGGGAGCCCTCCCCCTTTCCTAGAACTATGTGCCAACATAGGGACGAATGATATTCATCAATCTTGCTTATGCTATGACATGTCTTGACATGATTTTGTAAATCCTTCCAAAAAGCGTGGTCATAAGGAAGGTGACCATCCACCGAAAAGCATGGTCGTAAGGTGTGATGTGGATTACGTTTGGCAAGTAATATTCTTCCTACCGGTGGGAGGTCCAATCGGTCTAATTCATGTAATAGCTTGCATGGATTTGGTTTATCGGTTATAGTCCATCCCCGCTATGTAGGAGCATTATCGCATTGCATGCATCATAGATTTCATGGCATCTTGTATACTACTCTTATATATTATGTGCTCTTGTCATCTAATATCGAAATACAAGTTGATAAGTCATATGCATTGCATGTCCGCATACTTGGTACATTCAGACGTACTAACGCATACTCAATGCCTACATGATTTTACCATGTAGGGACCGAGCACTTTGGATATCAGCTCTTTGAAGAATAGTTCCCTCTTGGAATCTTTGTGGTGAGTCCCGTCTTGCGAGGGCGAGCCGGCTATGTTCTTTCTATTATCGTTCGAACGTTTCCTTTTATTGAAGGTGAGCCCGAAACTTGTCCTAGCCCCCGTTTCTTAGATTAGAGGCATTATTGGGCACCATTATTACTATTTATCGAATTGTGCATTTTTTTATATATATACATGACCCTTGGACTTGGCTAAAATCGTATATGTTGTATGCAAATCTTGAACCGATGATGTGGTTATGGGTACTTGAGGCTTGTTTGGGGGCCCTTGGGTCCCCAATCGCCGTGTCACATCTACGCCCCTACCTCGGGTCGTGACAGCTTTATTTTCGGATTTTAGCTTCACTTGGCTTATTAAAGCCTAAGACAAGACCGAGGTTTGTCCTATTAAGCACGAGTTTAAATCATCCTTTCCAAGGGTCCTATTTAACCCTACCCCCTCCTAAGTTAATTTATTTTTTAACCTGAGAGCGTACTAAAAGAGATGAAAAAAAATCTAACGGGTCCTAAAGTGCCTAACGTCCCTTCATATGGTCCAAGAGGCATTGAACTACTATTTTGGAGGTTCTAGACTTAAATAAATTTTAGGCTTCCTAGTTAGACTCGTAGACATAGCAAAACACATAGGACAAGCATTTAGCAAGTACAATCTCATATAAGCCTCTCAACACATTCGAGAAAGAGAAATTCGCTAAGTGCGTCATAAATCGATATTAAGTGAAACATTTCAAAGCTTAGGTAAAAGATTTTAATTCTCTTGAAAAACATTGACATATATAGGAAAAAGCTTATTGAGACATGATTTTAAAATTTCTAAAAAATCTTAAAAGGGATTTATTAGAGACAAATATGTTATATGACATGTTAAAATTAAATAAAGTCCTATAGGCATGATTTCTAACATGTGAAAATATTAAAATCTAAAACTGTGATTTCTTTCATAATATTAAATATCATAATTTCTAAAATGTGAAAACAATACCCTAAAGCATGATTTCTACTCATAATATTACAAAAAAATATATTAAGTCCTATAAACATGGTTTCTAACACATAATAGATGGAAAACATGATTTCTAACTTATGAAATGATATTAAATATCTCAAGGCATGATTTCTACAATATTGAAAAAAAAAACATTAATTCCTAAAGGCATGATATCTATTATTTTAAACAGCCTTTAAAATTAAAAAAAAAAAAACAATCCTATGACATAAAAAATCTTATTATGCATGATATCTACAATTTTATTTTATACGACTTTATTTTTTATGTTAAGACAAATAATAAAAGGTTGTTAAGTATGTCGCGCACCTAACTCTTTTTTTGTTCGAATCCTAGATTGAAATTGCCTACGTGAATTCCGCAAATACGTGAGAAGAACATGTAGTACGTAATTCCCCTCCCCCTTTTAACTAAATCCCCCAATTCCACTATATTTTACAAGGCAGAATGATAATTACATCGAAAAAAAAAAACAAAGTAAATAAATAAATAAAAATCTTTCATGGCCCTCTGGGTTCCTCCCTTCCCCAGGTGACTCTTCATATCCCTACTGCCAAAAGAAACCTACGAGAATCTGCCACACTTAAAAAAAGACAACTAAAAGTATCAATAAAATATAATATAATTCTAGGGAACAAATACGACATGAACATATTCATATGAAAAAAGAAAAAGAATCAACCTGTCGGATAACAAATCCAATAGTAAGACCAAAAACTCAAACAGAGAAAGAAAACTTGAGAGGAAACCTTTTTCTAAAAGAGACTGAAAGTATATTTTTCAGTGTATTTTTTCGTATGCCAAAAAGTTGTTCTCTAGGAAGTGTTGAGAATCCTCCTTTTATAGTAGAGATTAAAGAGCCAGTATGGAAGGTACATAATTTAAAATTTTGTCAAATATTCAATCAATCACTATTTTATTAAAAATATCTCAAATACACATCAGTCAAATAACATAATTATGGGAAAAAAGAAGGTCAATATTTCAGCAATCCGAATGATATCACTACTTACCATTTATTTTCCCCAAATTAGTCAATTAAGTCATACCAAAAAAAATCAATTAACCATTTTTCAGTGGTACTAGTGACATACTATATAAAAATATTACGAGCTATCTGAAGAATAAAAAAATAAATTTTACCCCAGGCTAGCAACAATCAGTCACAAGGATTTTCCAAAGCAAAATTATAGCTAATTACATGATTGCAAACATCTAATAGAATCAACGAAATTGACAAACCAATTTCAAGTTTTCAAAGAATTGTTGTAGTCATACCTTATACCAAGAGAAATTAATGTCAAATGATGATGAACGCTCCAAGGCGAACCTGGATGGGTCATTTATGGATCTGTCTTAATAAACCCTTTGTTGGAACTATATTCGAAACTTCTTTTTTTTAATTATTTTCATCATGATCCTCGCCTAGAGATTTCTGCCTGAAAAGAAATAGATAGGGCTATTTTGAATGGTTTTTCTGGCGGGTTTGGGTGGTTGTTTTGAGAGAAAAAAAATGGAAATGGGGTTTCGTAGGTGGAGGGACAGAGATTAAAAAAAAAAAAAGAGGCGTCGGCTAGGTAAAAGGGGTCGTTTGGTGGTTGTTGATGCCGGAGGGGGGGGGGGGAGTTTGGAGAGAAAGGGGCGGTTGTGGTAGTTGTTTCTGGTGAGATTTCACCGGAACTTGTGGCTGCATGGAGTCGTTGGGGTAGCAGTGAAGGTGAAGAAGGGAGATGGTGGAGGAGGAGGAAGAAAGAAGCCAGGAAAGAGGGGCGGCGTTGCTGGGGGTTGTTTTGTTTTGCGTTGGCGGCAGGAAGCGGGAAGGGGACGACGAAAGAGGAAGGGGGGGGAGCCAGCAAGGGAGGAAGGGGAAGGAGAGAGAGAGGCCGACAGCTAAAGAAGAGGGAGAAGGGCGGAGAGTGTGAGGGAGGAAAAAATGAAAGTGAAATTAGGGTTTTGGGGGGTGTTCTTGAATAAAAAATGGAAAATAGGGGGATTAAATTCTAGCCATTGGATTGAGATTAATAGACGGTTGAGATTAAAATATTTATGGGTTTGGGTCGGATTCGGGTTAAAAAAATGGATAATTTGGATTTAAAAAACGGCCTAAATTATAGGAGTTTAAAATTGACTCAATTTGGTTAGAAATGCAAAAATTGTAAAAAAAAATAGCTAGAATTAAAATAAATTTCAAGGAAATCGACTAGAATTAAAATAAAATTGCAAGGATTTGATTAAGATTGAAATGAGTTTGATTAAAAAGGTTACGGATTGAACAAATAAAATGGTAAATATAATACACACTTTAAAAATATATAACGTTTTGAATATTAATCTTTGTGTAATAAAAATACGTAATACATGTAAAAATTATTATGTAAAATATTAAACATATTAAAACCTTCATTTTGAATAAGAATCAATTTAAAAGATGTCACTAAAATTGTACAATGAATATATTACTGATACTAGTACAAAAAAGGTAGTGAAAGTAGTAATAATAATAAATAATATGACTAATAAAATTAAAATATTACTGCCACTATCACTCACTAGAATAATGATTATTTTAGTAAATAATAATAATAATAATAATAATAATAATAATAAAATAACAATATAAAGAACACATTTTGGAAGTAAAAATATTAAATACGTAATTATTGGATAAATTGAAAAATAAACTCATTTATTTTGCAAAGTTTTAAAAATACCTATTTAATTAAATGAATAAAAAAATATGTTATGGGTCGGTCAAAATTAGGTGTCAACAGCTGCCCCTTCTTTGCTCGAGAATGAAGGATGAATTGTTGAGCAAAGAAAGTTGACGGAGTAGCCGATTTTGTCTGACCGATGGAATATTATCGGAGGGACCAAATAGAACAAAGGGGTTACAGTCGAGACTTCGGTTTAAAGTCGCCTACATATCTCTGGTCATACGAGTGTTGACACCCAATTTTGGCCCAAATTTTAAAATTCATATTTTTATATTGTTATTTTTTAGTTCTTGTTAAATTCATTATTTTATGTTAAATTACATGTTTTTGTGTATTTCATTTACTTATTTATTGTAGATTATATTTGTTTTATTCATTTTATATTTTTAACGAAGCGTAATAAATTATTTTTTCTTGTTCGAATAATTATACATATTTAATTGGCTCACGATTTGGGCCCATATCTTCCATACACCACACTTCCCCAAACCTTTTTTTTTTTAAATTACACTCCTTTTAATCACTTCCCTTTACCCCACGCCACTGTCCCTTCTTCTCAAAAACCAGCTGAAAAAATCAGCTCCAGAGACCACCCAAAAAACCTCCAAACCTCCAGCTAGAAACCAACACAAAACCTCCTTCAAAACCAAGCAAAATGCAGCCAGCAAATGACTCCAAAATCAACAGCAAAATCCATCAAAAACGCCACCTCAAACCTCCTCTTTCTCCACCCGAAAAATAGCCCAAAAACAACCTGAAAATAGCCCCAAAATACAGCCAAAAATGCCATCCTTCCGCCACCATTTACGACCCCAAATCAGTCCACAAAATGCAGCAGAAAACCACCACGAACCAGCCCTCAAATCAGCCCCAAAACCCCTCCGAAAATCCGCAAAAAATGCAGCAAAATCACCCTTGAAACAGCCCTCAAATCAACCCAAAAACCCGACCAAAAAACGCCACTTACAACACCAACAAAACCTCCCTAAAAATCCGACGAAAACAGCAAGCCAAAGCCACCATAGCAGCCACGAACAATGACCCAAAACTCGCCGGAACAACCACACAACCCCGGCGAAATCTCATCGTAAGCCACAACTCCATCAGTGAGATCGAAACGCGCACGAGGAGCATCGAATCCATTTCTCAAAACTCAAACAATGTTTCCTTTTCTCACCAGATCCGGTCGTCTCTTATGTATGCATCTCCTTCACTTTCACTCTTCTGCTAAGTGCTTTTTATTTATTTATTTATTATTATTATTATTATTACTATATTATTATTATTATTATTATTATTATTATTATTATTATTATTATTATTATTATTATTGTTGTTGTTGTTGTTGTTGTTGTGGTGGTGGTGGTGTTGTTGTTGTTGTGGTTGTTGTTGTTATCCACTTAGTTGTGCCTCTTAATGAAATTTATTACTTTATTGCTTTTCGGGTATATATATGTTTTTGATATGTTATTACTTTTAGTAATTTATTTCATCATTGTTTGTAATTATTGCATGTCATTTTATTTTATATTTGTTAGTTTTGTACAATTTCTTATACATTATTTGTTAAATTTGGCCAATGAAAAGTCTATCCGTCGGATTTCGAGGCCTCCCCATTCAAAAAGACGGAAAAAATTAGTTTATGTTTATATTCGTTATATGTTAAAATCAAATTTATTAGTTCGAGTTCATTACCTGTTAAATTTGGCCAATGACAAAACTTCTCTGTCGGTTTTCGAGGTCTCCCCATTTGAAAAGACGGAATAATTTTAGTTTATTCTTTATTTATTAATTATTGCGTATATTGTCGACGTTGGATAAATATTAGAACATTCTTTATATTATTATTTATTTCATTATTTATGTATATTTTGTGATTATTATACTTATGTTATATTGTGTATCTCCTCCTTGATTTGAAAAAATGAGTTCAGCCGGGACCCACAGTTGTGGATTCCGAAGGGTGCTAATACCTTCCCTTTGGAATAACTTGAACCCTTACCTAGAATTTTTGGTTCGCAGACTATTTTTGTAAATAATTAATTGGTTTCCTAATTATCCTTAAAATTAGGTGGCGACTCTAAAATTTAAATTATTTTTCTAAAATTAAAATATATTCTTTTAAACATTCTTTTATTTAATTATTTTTGCAAGTTGCCACGACGTTGCGCCTTCGGGATGTCAACAGAATGGCGACTCCGCTGGGGATTTCAAGGTTCTAACCATTATGGATTCATTTTTTTTCAAATTGAGGAGATTTTATTTTTATCATGTGATATATATTTTCTTGTATATTTGTTGTTTATTTGTAAATTATTGTTATTATTTATTGATTTATCTATACACTGTCATTACATTCATAACATATCTTTCGCCACTTGAAAATTTTTTATTTGTTACTTAAATGACGGTTATGCGGGTCGCAGCCGTTGAATCCAAATTGTTTATCGGGGTACCCTGACGAAATGAGTTGATCTCGAGGGGTCAACAGTCGTTATTTTCCCCAACCCGAGTAGTCCACTTGGGTCACCGGTCCACTTTAAATAAAGCCCACTCTTAGTAAACCTAAGCTAGAGCGGAACCATTAGATTGTTAAGTTTCCTCTGATTTGATTAGTCCTATGTATATTAGGGCGTGTTATACATCATTTATTTGTATAAATGTTGCATAATTTATTTCATTCATGTTTATTTAATTTTGTGTAAATACAAATGTAACTTTTACCAGTTATTATTTGTATGAACTACGTTTGACCTGATTCCCATTTTAGCGGGATACGTAGGCGCCGAAACGGCTCGGTCATATTCCCTGTAAGCTTTTCATTTTGTTACTTTAGAAACAGGGACAGTTGCTTTTCATTTTGTTACTTTAGAAACAGGGACATTTTTTTTAGGTTTAAAATAATAATAATAATAATAATAATAATAATAATACTTTCGATCACCAGAGTTTGTTGAGGTTGAAACAGGGACAGAATTTTTGAGGATTTTTTTTTTTTTGAGAAATTCTAAAAAATTCTACCAAGATTGTACTCAAATGCGAAATTTGCAAGACACCACTTTGAGCTTGTGTATATTTTAATTTTTGTATGTAAATTTATATTCAGTAGATGTTTTTCATTTTGTTTATCGTACATTTTTGAAAAAAAAATAAAATAAATTTGTTTGATATTTATTTAAATAGTTTGTCCTTTAATATGATTCATTGACTATTTTTGTTATGTTATTTTTCTTTAAAAAATATATTTATTTATTTATTTAATAAATACACTCCGTATTTTATCCTCACGAACTACGCGTACCTGATTCTCATATTCATGAGATACGTAGGCAACCCCTTTTGGGTTCGGTAATCATTTCTTCAAAATATAAAAAAAAAAAATTTTAACAGTCAATTTTTGACTCAATTGGGACCAGTACAGTTAGACGCATGTAAACATTTGACAAAATGAAAATGATTGATTTTGCGGTAAGCCATAGATTCTTTTGGTACCTCTCAATATATTTTTTTTATGCTTGAGAATATTCTTGCACGCATTCAAGATAAGAATAAAACTAATCTCAGTGTTTCAAGTGCGTTGTGGGGTGAGCTTTAGATTAAAATTCAATTGCATCGCATTGTCGATCTAGAACTTGGTCCGAATGTTTGTTGAGGCGAAATTCTGAGTAATGTTTGATTTGGGAAAGGATTGTAGGCCTTCTTTGACCCGTTTGTGCCTTTCAAAGCCTACCAAATGACATTAATCCCTAGTTTTTCCCCACTTTGAGCCTGAAGCCTTTTCTTTTGACAACCACATTTTAGCCATTACCCTTTTTGAGTGCTTACATGCACTATCCCTCTCTTGGCCCATCCTCCTTGAGCGCACAAAAATGTGCAAATGATGAATTGAAGATTCAAGTTTGAAATTACTACCGGCAAAATGCAAAGTTTCAAAGTTAAGGAAGCAAAAACTATTTCGAGAGACAAAAAATAAAAAAAAAAGTGAAAAGAAAAAGATGTTGAAAAAAAAAAAAAAACAAGAAAAGACAAAATACCCCTGCAAGGTTAAAGGAAGATAAAAAGAGAATTTGTTCTTACCAAAGAGAAAAACTTCCAAAAAAGGGGGGGCAAAATGAAGAAAATTCTCAGTGAGTAATATCTCTATGAAGTTGAAAAATAAAAAGACAACAAAGAGGATCAAACGTTGAATGAGTATCAATTGTTAAAGGCACAAATTCAGTGTGACACTCAAGGAGAGATTTAGTCACTTTTATCCTAGATAAATATCCTGCCAGTCCCCGAGCCTACATTACAAGCCAATCACAAGTCCTACATGATTTCATTTCAAATATTCTCACATTAGTGGAGGCTTACATGAAGTCCAAGCATATGGTATCACAATTGCATTCATTGAATATCTTTCTGAGTGTGAGCGTATTTTGCAAAATGTCCTTAAATCAAATGTTTCCTACATGTGTGAAATAGGACTTTCTTTGTTGTGAGAGCACTTGACACATGAGGGTTAGTATAATTCAAAAATCTTTGTTTGAATCAAGTTGAACAGATCTTGTTGATATTTAAATATGTTTGAGGTACCATTTGAAACTGTAGGAGTTACTTTGAAATTCAATCTCAGTTGAACAAGAATTGTGAGATATTTTCCAACTGTTGGTATCAATTGGAGTTAAGGTTTAATCATTCCTTTACATTCTTTATTTTTGAAAAAAAAAAAAAAGGGGCCAAGCATTTTTGGGATCCTTTTTATATATATACTCTTAAAGAGATTCTTGAATTATTTTTCTTATAAATTGCATCTTTTTCTTCTGATATATGATTGTTTGTTTAAAATAATATGACATTAGGCTAATCCCATCAGCATGTGATGCCTATTTTATTTCATTGAGTTGTGCATTCCAAAATTGGAGCGTATCTTTTATTTTTATTCATTTTTCTTTAAAAAAAAAAAAGAAAAAGAAAATAAAGAGTTAAGCTATTCTGGAGCGTCACTGCCTTCAGTGTGACAAGTTAAATTATTATTGGAGTGTCACTACCTTCAGTGTGACAAGTTAAACATCATTGGAGCGTCACTTGCCTTCAACGTGACAAGTTAAACTATTTTGGAGTGTTACTGCCTTCAGTGTGACAAGTTAAATAATTTTGGAGTGTCACTTGCCTTCAACGTGACAAGTTAAATAATTTTGGAGCGTCACTACCTTCAGTGTGACAAGTTAAGCTATTTTGGAGAGTCACTTCCTTCAGTGTGACGAGTTAAGCTACTTTGAAGATTCACGTCCTTCGACGCGACAAGTTAAACTATTGTTGGAGCGTCACTTGCCCTCAACGTGACAAGTTAAACCATTATTGGAGCGTCACTTCCTTCAACGTGACAAATTAAGTTATTATTGGAGCGTCACTTGCCTTCAACGTGACAAGTTAAATAATTTTGGAGTGTCACTGCCTTCAGTGTGACAAGTTAAGCCATTTTGGAGCGTCACTTGCCTTCAATGTGACAAGTTAAATAATTTTGGAGCGTCACTGCCTTCAGTGTGACAAGTTAAGCTGTTTTGGAGAGTCACGTCCTTCAACGTGACAAGTTAAACTATTGTTGGAGTGTCACTTCCTTCCACGTGACATGTTCAATCGGAGCGTCACTTCCTTCAACGTGACAAATTAAGTTATTATTGGAGCGTCACTTTCCTCAATGTGACACGTTAAACTTGGAACAAAGTTAAATTGTTATTGGAATGTCACTTCCTTCAATGTGACATGTTACATCATTATTAGAGCGTCACTTTCTTCAACGTGACATGTTAAGTTAGAACACTTTCTTCAATATGATTGACGTGCTAATTTGGATCATCTCTTCCTTCATGAGCAGTACACCTAAGAATGGATCATCATCTCCTTCAGTATGACATGTTAAATCAGGTTTGCACGAATTATATCTGCATTTGTGTTTTATTTGCTACTAACAAGTGTTCTCAGTTATTACAATACAGAAGTGTGCACTACTTTAGCAAAGACGTAGCAAGTCTAGAATGGAGATCATGCTAGTGCATATAACTGGGACAAAAGTTTTTAGGAAGACCTCAAAAAATTTTGCAACTTCCACCGCAGTCAAGGCACTCCTATTTAAAGGTTATGTGTTTGGTCAAAATTGGTTTCGTCAACTTTCTTTGTCCACGATCTCTTTCATCGATCATATCCAAAGAAAGGGACAGCTGTTGACACCCAATTTTGGCCCAAATTTTAAAATTCATATTTTTATATTGTTATTTTTTAGTTCTTGTTAAATTCATTATTTTATGTTAAATTACATGTTTTTGTGTATTTCATTTACTTATCTATTGTAGATTATATTTGTTTTATTCATTTTATATTTTTAACGAAGCGTAATAAATTATTTTTTCTTGTTCGAATAATTATACATATTTAATTGGCTCACGATTTGGGCCCATATCTTCCATACACCACACTTCCCCAAACCTTTTTTTTTTAAAATTACACTCCTTTTAATCACTTCCCTTTACCCCACGCCACTGTCCCTTCTTCTCAAAAACCAGCTGAAAAAATCAGCTCCAGAGACCACCCAAAAAACCTCCAAACCTCCAGCTAGAAACCAACACAAAACCTCCTTCAAAACCAAGCAAAATGCAGCCAGCAAATGACTCCAAAATCAACAGCAAAATCCATCAAAAACGCCACCTCAAACCTCCTCTTTCTCCACCCGAAAAATAGCCCAAAAACAACCTGAAAATAGCCCCAAAATACAGCCAAAAATGCCATCCTTCCGCCACCATTTACGACCCCAAATCAGTCCACAAAATGCAGCAGAAAACCACCACGAACCAGCCCTCAAATCAGCCCCAAAACCCCTCCGAAAATCCGCAAAAAATGCAGCAAAATCACCCTTGAAACAGCCCTCAAATCAACCCAAAAACCCGACCAAAAAACGCCACTTACAACACCAACAAAACCTCCCTAAAAATCCGACGAAAACAGCAAGCCAAAGCCACCATAGCAGCCACGAACAATGACCCAAAACTCGCCGGAACAACCACACAACCCCGGCGAAATCTCATCGTAAGCCACAACTCCATCAGTGAGATCGAAACGCGCACGAGGAGCATCGAACCCATTTCTCAAAAACTCAAACAATGTTTCCTTTTCTCACCAGATCCGGTCGTCTCTTATGTATGCATCTCCTTCACTTTCACTCTTCTGCTAAGTGCTTTTTATTTATTTATTTATTATTATTATTATTATTACTATATTATTATTATTATTATTATTGTTGTTGTTGTTGTTGTTGTTGTTGTTGTGGTGGTGGTGGTGGTGTTGTTGTGGTTGTTGTTGTTATCCACTTAGTTGTGCCTCTTAATGAAATTTATTACTTTATTGCTTTTCGGGTATATATATGTTTTTGATATGTTATTACTTTTAGTAATTTATTTCATCATTGTTTGTTAATTATTGCATGTCATTTTATTTTATATTTGTTAGTTTTGTACAATTTCTTATACATTATTTGTTAAATTTGGCCAATGAAAAGTCTATCCGTCGGATTTCGAGGCCTCCCCATTCAAAAAGACGGAAAAAGTTAGTTTATGTTTATATTCGTTATATGTTAAAATCAAATTTATTAGTTCGAGTTCATTACCTGTTAAATTTGGCCAATGACAAAACTTCTCTGTCGGTTTTCGAGGTCTCCCCATTTGAAAAGACGAAATAATTTTAGTTTATTCTTTATTTATTAATTATTGCGTATATTGTCGACGTTGGATAAATATTAGAACATTCTTTATATTATTATTTATTTCATTATTTATGTATATTTTGTGATTATTATACTTATGTTATATTGTGTATCTCCTCCTTGATTTGAAAAAATGAGTTCAGCCGGGACCCACAGTTGTGGATTCCGAAGGGTGCTAATACCTTCCCTTTGGAATAACTTGAACCCTTACCTAGAATTTTTGGTTCGCAGACTATTTTTGTAAATAATTAATTGGTTTCCTAATTATCCTTAAAATTAGGTGGGGACTCTAAAATTTAAATTATTTTTCTAAAATTAAAATATATTCTTTTAAACATTCTTTTATTTAATTATTTTTGCAAGTTGCCACGACGTTGCGCCTTCGGGATGTCAACAACGAGAATCAGGCCATGTGTAGTTCTGAACTTAGGAACGACTGAAATTCCTAAAAATGAAAATAACAATACGAATCTTGAAGCTTGAATTGGAATGGTAGTGGTATAGAAAATGATTCGGGTATCGAAAGAAAACAGGAGATTTAATGCACTCGATAGCGAAACAGTGGCATAATTTAAAGCGAAAGACGGAATGTGCAGACATTCACAGGTTCTGCAATTTGTAAATAAAAGAAACACTACGTAAAAATAAAAAGAGCACATATATTAAACAGTGAAATAATCGTAAACATGATGCAAGTTCCCTTTCACACCATGAATTTTGTCATAAGCCAACATGGATGATGTCCTAGGCTACGGCGTCTAGGACTATGCTAATCATAAATTATATCTTTAGGTCATGAAATGATGTTCGTAGGCCATGAAAGATGATGCCTTTGGACGATGATACCTTTGGATCATGATAAATATAATTAAATCCCTAGGCCATGAAGTCCTTAGGCCATGAAAATGATGTCTTTGGACCATGACGCCTTAAGGGCATGATATGCAGAAATTAAATCCATAGGCCATGAAATGATGTCTGTAGGCCATGAAATGATGTCTGTAGGCCATGAAAACGACGCCTTTGGACTATGACGCCTTAGGGGTGTAATATGTTATGCTATTCTCAGGCTGAAGCAAAGATAAATCCGGGTACAATACGATGCATATTGGAATTCTCGGGCCAATATCGTGCGAAAAATGAAATTTTCGAGTACAATGCAATGCAAATTTTATGGTACATGCAATTTCTAGGGCCAATATTATGCAAGATATAATTTTCGGGCACAATGCAATGCGAATCTTTAGGGCACATGCAATTTCTCGGGCCAATGTTATGCAAGATATAATTTTCGGGCGTAATGGAATACAAACTTTAGGGCACATGCAATTTCTTGGGCCAATGTTATGCAAGATATAATTTTCGGGCATAATGTAATGTAAAATTTAGGGCACATGCAATTTCTTGTGCCAATGTTATGCAAGATATAATTTTCGGGCATAATGTAATGCAAACTTT
The DNA here is from genome assembly GCA_029948455.1 of Solanum rostratum. NCBI lineage: Eukaryota > Viridiplantae > Streptophyta > Magnoliopsida > Solanales > Solanaceae > Solanum > Solanum rostratum. Next base: position 64,521,188 of record CM057048.1, read on the forward strand.
AGGGCACATGCAACTTTCTCGGGCCAAATTATGCAAGATATAATTTCGGGCATCAATGCACGCAAATTTTAGGGCACATGCAATGCAAATATCGGGCATATGCGAATAACATCTCGGGTATTTATAATGCAAGTATAGGGCATATGCAAATGCACATATTGGGTATTTATGATGCAAATGTCAGGCACGTGCAATGTAACTTTTGGGCACGCGATTTGTAATTTTAGTAGGCCACATGCAAATGCAAATTCAATTTTATGCAAATTTTGTGCAATTTTTTAGTAGGCTAATGCAACAAAAATGCAGTTTTAGTAGGCCAATGCGAAAATAAAATTTCATGAATTTTTATTATTTTTTTTTTGCAATTTTTGTAGGCCAAGTGCAATTCTTATAAGTAACGAAAAGTAGGCCGATATAAAAGGGAATGAGATAGTTTAACCTTTGCCCATTGTAAGAAAAATGACGATTGCTTGTATGACGCGAAGCGGCCACTCCAAGCATGTGTACCTGTCTACATTCAAAGAAAAATCATTAGTTTGAAAAATGGGAGAATGATTTGTAGCTCTGCCTCGATCCGCACGTCTTGTTGTTTATATCTCGCCTTTCGTCTTGATATCCTCTTAGTTGTTGGTCTTAAGTTATGAATTCGAAATTTTTGAGAGCTGCTCAAAAATTTCTGCCCCAATTTGTAGAAAATGATTTAGATGAATTTTTGAGATCCTCACAAAAATTCGGCCCTAGTTATCTTTTTTGTTGAAGGCTATGCTCTTTTCAACTCAAAAATTCTGCCCCGGTCCATGGTCAAAAGGGGAAATAAGATTTTTATTGTGGTAAGACCGAACTCCATTGGAGCGCCTACGTATCCCTCTTAAATGGGAATCAGGTCTGACGTAGTTCCAAATACAGGATGAAAGAGCATTAAATAGAAGATACTTGAAATAAAAGAAGGCCAAATCTCCTTGTTTGTTCTGCTAATGCAGATGTTTCTCCTACAGGCCTCAAGCAAGGCAACCTTTTCCTTAGATGACACAATTATCGATAGAACTTCAATATGCTCATTGATGATTTGGTAGTGGATTGTTGGATATATTTGGCGTAGGATCCATCAAATGTATAACTTTAGTGTCAATTAGATCTTGAACCTTATCCTTCATAGCGCGACATACATCAGTTGTGTGTCCTTTCATTCCTGGGTGATATGCAAAAACTTTGTTTGGATCATATCATTTGGATTGAATGTCTAGATTCAAAGTAGAAATAGGAGTGATATAGCCAGCCTCTTTCAATCTCTCATAGAGTTGGGCTATGGGTTCAGCTAGAGTAGTATGGCTTTTGGTCGGTTTTCTTTTAAAGTTGGGACGATTTCTATAACTCGGTCATTGGGGAGGTGAAAGTAGAGGTGTTTGAAAGTATCATGGTTGGGTATGATAAACGGGGTATGTAGGCTATTGATATGGAGTGGGAGGAGTTTGATAAAGGGTATGTGGTGGGTAAAAAGGGAGGAGGTGTGGGGTATGGTGATGTAGGATAGTGGGGGAGTGGTGGAGGTCCTTTCGATCGTGTGTGGTAGGCCAGAGTGCACTGTCAGATCAACCAATGGGAAAAGGAAAACAAAACAAAAAATAGAAAAATAAAAATAAAGAAAAAAAATCAAGTTAGTAACGTGATAAATACCACAAAAACAACACGTTAATTCATAAAGTAAATGCCCTAAAATGTAAGGAGCCTCATTGAGCCAGAGGTAGGCCTAATACGACAAGCAAATGATTCTTGATAATTAATCCAAGCCTTAAATTGTTAATTGAAGTTTAGAGTTAGAGGTAAATAATTAAAAGAAACAAACTATCTTGTTCATTGAATAAGCAAAGAAACAATTATAAGCTAAAACGTTCAACACTTCTAATTAAAAGATATAATTTAAACCTAAGGGGAAGATGGATAACAAGGAAAATAAATTTAGAAAGTAAATCTTCTAAGGATGGTGTTCATCATGATCAATCTCCTCAGCATCTCTTGTAATCCAAATAGAGTACTCTAGCGTGATGTGAGGTTGATACTTGTGAAGGCCGATGATGATAGATCTCTCCCATCTTCTTATTATGTCACGAACTTGGGGAATTTCTGGCCCAAAATCATACTCGGATACCCTCATGTCAGCTATTGGTGGAACCCTTTGGATCTGCCCAAACTGTCGAAGAACTCGCAATGGAGCGTATGGTTGGACACCAGTCAGGCCAACGAGCTCAAGATAGCAAAGTTCCTCTCCTCTTACCATGGCGTGATCTATGTTTAACCAAGGGTACTTCCATTGAACACGAAGAGCAGAAAACTCCTTAAAAAAGATATACCATTCTTCAGTTCCTTCGAGAATAACAAATTCAGTCATTCTTCTTGAATGAGTGTGAATCTTGTTTTGTATCCCACCTCGAATGTTATTTTGGTGAAAGTGCTCGACGGCCCATAATTGGAGTAGCAGGTTGCACCCCTCGAAGAATCTTCTACCTCTGACACACTTGGAGGATGCCCTCATTATTTCTGCCACGATCATAGGCACCAAAGTCACATTGGTTCGGTTTCTAGCTAATACCTGGACCACATAGCTCATAGAGGTATCTATTTTTCCATCCTTTTTAGGAAACACTAAGGTGCCCAATAATGCAATGGCAAAAGCGTTTACACGGTACCTTTCCCATGTTCTTACTGAACAAGAAAATTCTTCGCTAAAATTCCTATACCCATCTTGATGACCAAAGTGTGAATACAAAAAATCCAGAGAAATCCAATTGAAATTAAGGCTAGTTAACCCTGGGTTGTAATTCAATCCTAAAGATCTTAAAAACCTATTTGGTGTTTGTTTGTGGGGTATAATCATGCTTCCCCCATAGTAGCTCAGATCGGTGAAGCCCCCAATTTCCTCGATAGTCGGAGTCAGCTCAAAGTGTTCAAATTTGAAAACTGCCCTAATGGGATTCCAGAACTTCAGCAGAGCTTTGATGAGATACTGATCAGGGATGACATAAATAAGGAAGGTCAATCCACCCACCAATTGGGCTATTTCTGTAGCACGGTCTTGTCTAACATTCTCCCACCATCGTCGAAGGATAGGGTTGACATCTACCACCATCTGGGTGTTGGAAAAATTTGGGAAAGCCATCTTAGGTCTGCACGCAAAAAAAATAAAAATATGTTCTAAAACTTCATTTTGACAATATTTAGGCTTGGATTAATTACCCTGATCATATAGACACATAATATGCAGTATTTCATCTTGGAGGGTGATTAGACCCTCTAGACTTAACAAGGTGGCTACTATTATGTAGATTGACTCCGTGGGGCCAAACTACCTAGAGTTTATTCATGCATGATCTTAGTTTTGGGGTAGATAGATCTATCCTAGGTTTCTAAAGAATGGGTTAGACACAGACTTGGTGTTCCTATGCGAGAAGCACGTGGTCCAACGGTAGTAAGACTATCCGCCATTCACCACGCATACGCTTACTCTCTAAAATTTGGGTTTGAAGAGGAGGCAGGAGAAGTGCAAAGGTACGACATCACCTTAAAAGAAAAGGAAGAGAGGGTCCCAAGTGAGGGAATGTATGAACGGAATGCCAGTTCTTTTAAAGCAGTAACATTTAGCAATTATGACAATGTTAAACAGGTAATTCAAAGCAATAAGTCAATAAAGGGGGAAGGGAAGGGAGTTAGAGGGATGAGAGAAAGGAAAAAAGAAAACAAATTAGTAGGGAATAATAAGGAAAATAAAGAAGATTAAGGAAACAAGTAAAGGGACAAAGGGAAAGGATTAACAAAAATAGACTCACATAAGACAAGACACGTAATGGTTAGAACCAGAAATTCACTAGCAGAGTCGTCGTTCTGTCGCGCCCCATTTTTTCTCGTGAAAAGACGGGAACTGGGACGATGTCGTGGCAACGACTCTTTTGAGATTGAGATAATTGAAGAGTCGCCACCTAATAAATTAAGGTGCATTAGGACATCATTCTAAGTCTAAAAATTTAATCTAAGGGCCTGAGTCAACCAGAGATCGGGTAAGGGTTCTAGTGACCTCGAAGGGAAGCTGTTAGGCACCCTTCGAGGTCCGCAAAGGCGGGTCCCGGCCATATCTCGCATTTGTGTGGGGTTTAACAAATAAGGATCTCTACTTATTATATCTAATTAATTCTACGTGATCAAAATAATAAATGAAACAAACAAGCACAACTAAGTAATTAAATACCCCCAAACAATTGAAAAATCAATAAAAGAGAGAAGTTTAATATAGGCGATTTATTTTACTCGGATCAGTTACTCAGCTTTATTTTCGGATTTTAGCTTCACTTGGCTTATTAAAGCCTAAGGACAAAACCGAGGTTTGTCCTATTAAGCACGAGTTTAAATCATCCTTTCTGAGGGTCCTATTTACCCCTACCCCCTCCTAAGTTGATTTATTTTTTAACCTGAGAGCGTACTAAAAGAGATGAAAAAATAATCTATCGGGTCCTAAAGTGCCTAACGTCCCTTCCTATGGTCCAAGAGGCATTGAACTGCTATTTTGGAGGTTCTAGACTTAAATAAAATTTAGGCTTCCTAGTTAGACTCGTCAACATAGCAAAACACATAGGACAAGCATTTAGCAAGTACAATATCATATAAGCCTCTCAACACATTCAAGAAAGAGAAATTTGCTAAGTGTGTCATAAATCGATATTAAGTGAAACATTTCAAAGCTTAGGTAAAAGATTTTAATTCTTTTGAAAAAACATTGACATATATAAGAAAAAGCTTATTGAGACATGATTTTAAAATTTCTAAAAAATCTTAAAAGGGATTTATTATAGACAAATATGTTACATGACATGTTAAAATTAAATAAAGTCCTATAGGCATGATTTCTAACATGTGAAAACATTAAAATCTAAAACCGTGATTTCTTTCATAATATTAAATATCATAATTTCTAAAATGTGATAACAATACCTTAAAGCATGATTTCTACTCATAATATCACAAAAAAATATATTAAGTCCTATAAACATGGTTTCTAGCACATAATAGATGAAAAATATGATTTCTAACATATGATAAGATATTAAATATCTCAAGGCATGATTTCTAAAATATATAAACAAAAAAAAAACATTAATTCCTAAAGGCATGATATCTATTATTTTAAACAACTTTTAAAATTAGAAAAAAGAACAATCCTATGAACATAAAAAAAATCTTATTATGCATGATATCTACAATTTTATTTTTTATGTTAAGACAAATAATAAAAGGTTGTTAAGCATGTCGCACACCTAACTCTTTTTTTTTTTTTTGAATTCTAGGTTGAAATTGCCTATGTGAATTCCGCAAATACATGAGAAGAAGATGTAGCACGTAATTTTCCTCCCTCTTTTAACTAAATCCCCCAATTCCACTATATTTTATAAGGCGGAAAGATAATTACATCGACAACAAAAAAAATAAAGTAAATAAATAAATAAAAATCTTTCATGGCCCTCCGAGTTCCTCCCTTCCCCAGGCGACTCTTCATATCCCTACTGCCAAAAGAAACTTACGAGAACCTACGACACTACAAAAAGAAAACTAGCAGTACCAATAAAATATAATAGAATTCTAGGGAACAAATACGACATGAACATATTCATATGAAAAAGGAAAAGAATCAACCTGTCGGATAACAAATCCAATAGTAAGACCAAAAACTTGAACAGAGAAAGAAAACTTGAGAGGAAACCTTTTTCTAAAAGAGACTGAAAGTATATTTTTCAGTGTGTGTTCTTCCGTATGCCAAAAAATTGTTCTCTAGGAAGTGTTGAAAATCCTCCTTTATAGTAGAAATTAAAGAGCCAGTATGGAAGGTACATAATTTAAAAATCTGCCAAATATTCAGTCAATCACTATTTTATTAAAGATATCCCAAATATACATCAGTCAAATAACATAATTATGGGAAAAAAGAAGGTCAATATTTCAGCAATCTGAATGATATCACTACTTGCCATTTATTTTTCCCAAATTAGTCAATTAAGTCATACCCATAAAAAAATCAATTAACCAATTTCCAATAGTACCAGTGACAGACTATATAAAAATATTACAAGCTGTCTGAAGAATAAAAAAATAAATTTTACCATAGGCTAGCAATAATTAGTCGCAAGGATTTTCCAAAGCGAAATTATAGCTAATTACATGATTTCAAACATCAAATAGAATCAACGAAATTGACAAAAATATTTCAAGTTTTCAAAGAGTTGTTGTAGCCATACTTTATGCCGAGAAAAATTAATGTCAAAGGATGATGAACACTCCAAAGCATACCTGGATGGGTCCTTTATAGATTTGTCTTAATAAACCCTTTATTGGAACTATATCCATAACTTTTTTTTTATCATTTTCATCATAATCCTCGCCAAAAAAAGGGTTTTGAGATTTCTGTCGGAAAAGGAATTGATGGGGCTGTTTTGAATGGTTTTTTCGGCGGGTTTGGGCGGTTGTTTTGAGAGGAAAAAAAATGGAAATGGGGTTTCGCGGGTGGAGGGACAGAGGTAAAAAAAAAAAGAGGCGTCGGCGAGGTAAAAGGGGTCGTTTGGTGGCTGTTGATGCCGGAGGGTGAAAGGGGGGGGGGGGGAGTTTGGAGAGAAAGGGGCGGTTGTGGTAGTTGTTTCTGGCGAGATTTCGCTGGAACTTGCGGCTATATGGGGTCATTGGGGTAGCAGTGAAGGAGAAGAAGGGAGATGGTGGAGGAGGAGGAAGAAAGAAGGCATAGAAGAGGGGTGGTGCTGCTGGGGTTGTTTGGTTTTGCGCCGGCGGCGGGAAGCGGGAAGGGGACGACGGAGAAGTAGGGGGAGCTAGCGAGGGAGGAAGGGGAAGAAGAGAGGGAGGCCGGCGGCTGGGGAAGAGGGAGAAGGGGGGAGAGTGTGAGGGAGGAAAAAATGAAAGTGACATTAGGATTTTGGGGGGTGTTCTTGAATAAAAATGAAAAATAGGGGGATTAAATTCTAGCCATTGGATTGAGATTCATAGACGGTAGAGATTAAAATATTTATGGGTTTGGGTCGGATTCGGGTTAAAAAAAAGGGTAATTTGGATTTAAAAAATGGCCGAAATTGTAGAAGTTTAAAATTGACCCACAAATTGACTCAATTTGGCTAGAAATACAAAAATTGCAAAGAAATAGCTAGAATTGAAATAAATTTCAAGGAAATCGACTAGAATTGAAATAAAATTGCAAGGATTTGATTAAGATTGAAATGAGTTTGATTAAAAAGGTTATGGATTGAACAAATAAAATGGTAAATATAATACACACGTTAAAAATATATAACATTTTGAATAGTAATCTTTGTGTAATAAAAATACGTCAACACAGGTAAAAATTATTATGTAAAATATTAAACACATTAAAATCTTCATTTTGAATAAGAAACGATTTAAAAGATGTCACTAAAATTGTACAATGAATATATTATTGATGCTAGTAAAAGAAGGTAGTGAAAGTAGTAATAATAATAAATAATATGACTAATAAAATTGAAATATTACTGCCACTATCACTCGCTAGAATAATGATTTTTTTAGTAAATAATAATATAATAAAATGAAAATATAAAGAACACATTTTGGAAGCAAAAATATTAAATGCGTAATTATTGGATAAATTGAAAAATAAACTCATTTATTTTGCAAAGTTTTAAAAATACCTATTTAATTAAATGTGTAAAAAATATGTTATAGGTCGATCAAAATTGGGTGTCAACATCCCTCATACCAAACACACCCTTAATCCTCCTCTTTCCTTTTTTTTTTTTTATTAAACACTAAATATTCCATATTCATATTTGGATTTTGACTAATAATATGAATTCGCACCATATAAAATTCACTTAAGAGAAAAGCTCTTTCTAACAAAAAAAAAAACTATATTCAAATTTCAGACTTTAATTAAAAATGGAGGAATCATATCTATTCTTGATCAGACTACAATATTTATTGGTGATTTATTATTGACACTTTAGTACTTTCAAATATAAGAAAGTGTACTATTTTGCACATACTGGTAATTAAATTTGATGTCTAATTAGGAAGAAAATGTATAAATAAGATTTAGAACCTATTTGGATTGATTTATTTTAAGTCTTTTTATGTCAAAATAGCTTTTAAGCATTTTTGGAGTGTTTAGCTAAATTTAAAAAAACGCTTATTTGTTTTTAAGCCAAAATGACCAAAATAAGTCAAAAGTTATAAGTTAGAATTCCTAACTTATGATTTTTGGCTTATAAGTTAACAACAATAAGCTCATCAAAGAGGCTCTTAATGCATGGTGAAGTACACTAATATAAAAGTGAATAGAGGAGCTTAATTAGGGTTAGCCGGCCAATTAACTGATTTTCCCTTCTCCTCTATTTATTTTTACTAGTATTCATATATGCTCGTTGCACGAATATTTTTAAAATATCATAATTTTTAAATATAAAAATAATATTTCAAAAAATAGTTATAATAATATAATAACTATTTGTATGATCATATATTAATTTAACTTAATTAGTATGCAATTTTAATTGTTATAATATTATTCTAACAGGTATAATCAACTATGTTTTTAATTTACAATATATTTATGTTGAACTACTAGACTGCAACCGCAATCTCTCTCTTGGTTACCCTTCTCTCTGGAATTTTACCAAAAGGGTGCCTCTCAGGCAAGATTTATAGCACATCTCATAAAATTAGACATAATGAAATAGTGTAAACTATTTTCGACGAGCAAACGTTATTTTTGTTAACCCTTAAGCTATGTTTTATTTCTAAGGAAAAAGTTATTGCATTCTTCATAAGTTAGACTAAGTAAAAATAGTATAAAATGTTGCTCATGAGACACAACTTATTTTTAAATGTCCTTGGGTGAAGTCTTGCCTCGAAGAAGAGTTATAGAGAACCTATTGAATCATGACATAATGTGGTAGTGTCAAGCCTTATCCATGAGGTTTGACTTGTTGTTTTGAAGTATTTGAGATAATAAGTCTTACCTCAAAGATAATAGTTATAGAGTATCTCATAAATTTAATGTAACGACCTGGCCCAACATTGTGAAGTATTGTTCGTACTTGGGCCTAGCCCATCACAGATTTGTCCCTTTGGGCTCACCCCAAAAGGCGCCTCACAATAAATAGACCAGTCCTTTACTTGTATACCCAGCATCTCTTTTGTGTTTTGACAATGTGGGACTCCTCATCTCAAGATGGGTTGTTACATACACCCCCTCTATGGACTCAGCGTCCTCGCTGAGGTTTGCCCCATCGCGTGGAATTTGCCTAGACTAAGCACTGAGGTTTGTTCTGCCTCACCGGGATTCGCATAAACTCAGTTGAACTCTAACCCACATTGACAAGACTGATACAAAAGTGGCTCTGACACCACCTGAAATGACCTGGCCCAACACTGTGAAGTATTATCCACTCTTAGGCCTAGCCCATTATGGATTTGTCCCTTTGGGCTCAGCCAAAAAGGCGTCACAGTATATAGACTAGTTATTTACTTATATATCCAGCCTTTCTCTTGTGTTTTGCCCATGTCGGACTTTCCATCTCAAGATGGGTTATAACATTTAAACACAATATGATATTGTCAAGTCTTGTCCATGGGGCTTAACTTATTGTTTGAATGCACTTGGGCTAAGAGGTAAGAGTTATATAACATATGATAGATCAAGAGACAATATAGTATTGTTAAGTCTTTTGCATGTGGCGTAACTTGCGAAGCTCTTGATCTTAGTATTCCCTCTAAGGAAATACTTATAGAGCATCTCATAAATTAAAATACAATAAGACAATGTCAGCTCTTGCCAATAAGACATAATTTGTTCTTTGAAAGTTCTAGGGGCTAACTCTTGCATCTAAAGCAAGGGTTATAGAGTATCTCTTGAAATTTCAAATCATTATATATGAATATTTATGTATAGAAATTACAAAAATAGATATGAAAAAAATTATTTTGCACCTTCGGCACTCGACTCTAGGTGTAGATTTTATTTGAAGAAGTGCAAAATATATAAAATAGATAATCTTTTTTAGTTTAAAAAAGAAATAATTACACTCACAAGCCATTGAGAAAAATTATCTACACAAAAAATAGCTCACTATTTTTTTATTACTAAAAAAAATAGCCAAGAAACAGCCATTTGGGCTAAAATAAAATTTGTTCCGTTCTTTTGTTTTAGTCCAAATGGCCATTCGGCCTTTTATTTTTATTTTTTTTTATTTTTCTTTCTTTCTTTTATTTGCCCAGTGTGTGCCCATTAGGCTTTTGTTTTTTGCTTTTTTTTTTTCTTTTGCCTTTTTCTTTATTATTTTTTTAGTTTTTCTTTTCGTCTTGTAGTTTGATTCTATTTATTTAATTTTTTCTTTTCTGATTTTTTAAAATAAATTTTATTTATTTATTTGGCAATGCTATGTTAAACTATTTTTTTAAAATGTTAATGTTTTTAAATTTTTTAATTTGCTCTTTTTAAAAAAGTTTTTTTTTCTTTTTCAATTATTCACTTCTTTTGTGAATATTTTTTTGTTATTCTATTATTTCTTGTTTATTCTTTTATTTTATTAAGGTAGGAATGCATGATAGTCAAATAAATATTGATATAGATATATTACATAATTATTCATTTATTGATACATGATTATGAGCCATTTATATAGTGTCGATACATTACATACCTATTTATATAACGTCGACACATATTTGTATACTATTTATACAATATCGATACACGTTTACATACCATTTATATAATATTGATACATTCTTATACATAATTTATACAATGTTGATACATTACATGATTATTTATACAATATTGATACATGTTTATACACACGTATACAGAGTTGATATATGAAAAATAAGCAATTATATATGTATATATATGTATATATATATATATATATATATATATGTACATACATATATATATAAAACCACAACAGCAGAAAAAACAAAATATTTTTTAATAAAAATAACACAGACCAAAAAATATATGAAAAAGTTTTTTTTAAAAGAAGAAATTTTTTCTTTTTTTTATATAAAAACTACAGCAAAATAATAATAAAATAATATTTTATTTTAAAAAATGCAGTAAAAATAATTAAGAAAAATAAGTTTGTTTTTTTAAAAAAATAAATAAATTCAATGCTATAGAAGAAGAAAAAATAAGAAAGAAAAAAAAAAGGCTCATGTCATAAGCTGATCTTGAGCTGGCCGAAAGTAACTGGGCCGACTTATGCTAATTTTATAAAAATAAAATATGAGTTATTTTTTTATAAATATTTTACTTTCGTGTATATATTTATATGAAATTTCCCCTTCAAAAAATAACGAAAAGAAAGCGACAACTAATGATAAGCAAAATAAAATAGAAGGAAAAGAAAAAATGTAAGGGAACAAAGAAAGAAAGAAAGAAAAAGAAGGAAAAGAGAAAGAAGAAAAAAGAAAGGAACAAATTAAATAAAACATAAGGAGAAAATGTAATTTTTTATATTAGTTTTTAAATTTATTTATTCTATAGTTTTTTCATTAGCACGATTGTATTAGTATTTAAATCTCTAAATTAAAGTTGAATTTATTGAATAATATTATAAACCTACGTTTTTTTTTTGGAATCACATTCATGTACGTTATGTTACAATTTGACATAAGCGTATTATGTTAAAAAATTTATTTTGAATTTATAACTTTTGTTATATTTTTAGTTTCATTTGTATCAGTAGTGTTGACTTGATATTTCACATTACAAGCTATTTAGTTTTAGTTAGATTTGATAGATTATCTTTTAGTCAAATGTTTTATAAATTTTACTATGACATTATATTTATAATATTAATATTTTTATCAAACTAGCATTTCATGATGTTCGTATAATCTTGTATTTTTAGTTCTAATAATTAATTTTAATTAAATTATAGTAATTAAAAATATAAAAAAAATTTATAATATCAGTTAAGAACATATGTCTAGTAATTCATATATTTTCAAAAGATCAAATATATCTGAAATATTTAATATAACATTCTTTATAAATACCTTTATTTGTTTAATATAATTTTTAAAATTTAGGTAATTGACCTTTTAAAAAAATTAATATAACTTTGTAATTATACTTGTGCAACCAAACAACACACTTATAATTAAATTGTAATTATATTGTAGAAAAATAACAAGTCGCAGTAATCATTGTGCTATATAATTACTAGGGTAGTAATTACTACTGTAGTGATTACATCAATTTCACTATAGTAGTAAGAACCTTCGGATTCTTTATTCTTTAATGGATGCCCAGTTGAATTTTCAAAAATTCGTCTTATCATTATTGATCCAGGATGGCCTATTCGGTCATTCCATAGCACAAAAATATTTGAATCAGTAGACTTTTGATTTATAATTGAATGTGCTTCAATTGTATTAATTTCTGTATAACATAGGCTAGAAGATAAGGTTGGTAATTTCTCTAAAATATGTTTTGGCCTGAGACACTCTAGGTTATACAAAGATATTTGATATTCATTTTATTTAGTGTCTCGATATGATATTCATTTCAGCGGATATCTTTTGAAACTTAACAAGTTTCTTGGGGATTGAGAAGAGAAAAATGCATCTTTGTAACAAGTTTTGTCCCCTTAGATAGAAATATAGTAGCTATTCCAGATCCTTCAATCAATTTTGAATTACCAGAGATTATAGTAACATTTGCTTTTCTTCTAAGCAAGTAAGAAAAGTATTTCTCATCCTTGAAAATGGCATGAGTTGTTCCACTATCAATTACAAAAATATCCTCATGATTGATCATTGATCCAAACAAAATTTGAGGCATCCATATTTTCTTCAAAAACAAAATAAAGTAAACATTACTATAAACATAGTCATTACATACTTTATTTATTTAGAGAAACTAGAGAAATATCAACATATTAACAAACACAAACAAATAGATTAGAAGGTTATCTAGACTATAGCAGGTTCATTACGGATCATTCTTCCTTCTTGGAGATCAAAAAAGTCAACTACATCCAAATGCATGGGCTCAACATTATCTTCAGATATAAAATTTGTTTCTGCATTATTACTCATCTTGTGTGTGGGTTTAGCGTTATCTTCAGAGATAAAGTTTGTTTTTGAATTATTATCCTTTTTAAGGATGTGTGATAGAGTTGAACCACATGTTTTGATGATCGACAGGTACATGACTAGTGCCCTATTTCTCCGCATCTGTGGCATATGCTTTCTGAATTTTTTCTTTTGCACAACTTCCTGTTTTTCACCCATTTTTATACTGTTAATCATTTCTTAGTGCAAGACGACGATCATGATTATAATTTCTTCTACGACCATGGGCACGACCTCTTTCTCGCTGCTGATAATTTGTTTGATTTACTTTAGGGAGTGACGTAAAACCAACGTGCCGGCTCTCATGATTTTTCATTAAAAGGTTGTTATGTTGTTTAGCAATCAGAAGATTCGAAAGTGATTTAGAATACTTTTTAAAGCTCATTCCCCGATATTCTGTTGCAGAAGCATATTTGCAGGAGGAAATGTGGAATATGTTTTCTCAAGCTTATCATGTTCAGTGATATTTTCTCCGCATAAGTTTAACTGTGATATAATTCTATACATAGAAGAATTATACCCAGTTATACTTTTAAAGTCCAGCAACCTTAAATTAAACCAATCATGATATGCCTATGAAAGGATGACCAACTTCAGGTGGTCATATCTATCTTTCAAAGTGTTCCACAGTATAAGGGGATCTTTCAAAGTGAGATATTGCATTTTTCAACCCATCGTCAAGATGGTGACAGAGAAATATCATAACTTTGGCACGATCTTGACTAGATGCCTGATATTATCTTTAATGGTGTCTACCAGACCCATCGCATCCAAGTGAATTTCAACATTTAGTGCCTATGATGAATAGTCTTTGCTCGATATATCCAGGGCAATAAATTCAAGTTTAGGAATATTAGACATTTTTATAAAAATAAAATTCTTACCCTTTTACCTGTTTAAAGTAGCTTGAAATAAGCTAAGCTTCGTGCTGATAACTGTTATAAAAGCTAACATAAATGGGCCGTTTGGTTTGGATATAAGTTATGCTGGGATTAGTTATCGTGGGATAAGTTATGTTGGGATTAGTTATGCTGGGAGTAGTTTTTATTGTTTGTTTGGTTTGACATATTCAAAATAATATTCATGGTACAATTTCTAAGAATAAGTTGTTTGTTTACAAAAACACCCTCCACCTTTTTTTATTTTTTTTATTTTCTTTGTAAGCTTTAGTTATTCTTTGTTAAAAATAAATTTCCATCTTAGTTAAGGTAAATGCATTTCGTGATTGTGCTATGTGTTTTTAAATTTAAACTTTCATCTCATTTAACTTACAAATAAAGCTTTCATCTTATTTAGCTTTAAATAAAATTTTCATGTTAATTACTTAAAAAAATAAAATTTTCATCTTATTTAGCTTAAAAATAAAACTTCCATCTTATTTAGCTTAAAAAAAAGAACTTCCATTTTAAATTTACCACAAGCCGAAAAAATATTATTAAAATAATTTATATTTTAATTTATATATAAGATATAATTTTTAAGTGAGTAACAAATATAATTTATTAGTGGAGTGAACATTTTAAGAGAATTTAAAATATAAATAAATATAAGTATTAGACAAATAAATTCTACTTATAATATATTCATACATAGAAATTGTATTTACATTTAACAAAAAATATATAAAAATAACAATTAATCAAAGTAGTGAATATTATTATAAATATTATTTAAAATATGTTAATATACATATGTAAAATTGGTGTATAAAAGTGAGTTTGAGAGGGATATTTTTGTTATTTCATATACCTTATCCCACGATAAATTATCTTGGGATTATTATTCAACCCACAGGAGGGGATAACTTATCTCAGGACTAATTGCTAATCCTGGGATAAGTTATCACATCCTGTGCAACCAAACAAGCAATTAAAGGCCCCTAAAAAATTATCCCAAGATCATCTTTCCTTATCTATCACACCAAACGATCCCTAAAGGAAATACGAAGAGGAAAAATTATTAAATATATAAAAGGATAAAAATAAAAGAAGGGAAATTTTTTGTTTTCTTTTTCAATTTTTCTCAACATTATTTCCCATTACATAAAGCTATTTATAGCCATTTGAAATGACAACAATATGTGATCACCTCTTGAACAATTACTAAGCATGTACCATCTCTTATCAAGTTATCATGGGCAAGAGGTGGCACACATCAGGATTTTTTACACCAATAACAACTTTCACCCCCAAAATTACACTTTAAAATTTATTTATCAAAATACCAAAAAAAACACACTCTTTTTCATTTTCCAACACTATTATATCATACCACACACCACAATAATCACACTCAAAACACTCTCTCTCCTAAATTTGTAAATAAAGTTGGTATTTTTCAATGATTCGGTAGGGGCATGTAATTTTTATCCAAAAACTTGGTATTTTTGAAAACTCCCCTATTTACAATACGATCAATCTTTATTTGGGTGTTTTTATGAATTTTAACTTTATTTTATTTATGGCTCAGGCGGGTCAAAAGGGAAAATAAAAGGGAAAGTCATCTGATTTAATTGAAAAAAGAGGTGCCACCTTAGGTAATATTAACAGCCTTAATGTCGGTCTCCCTTCCTTTCTCGAAACACTAGATAGATATGCCCGTGCAGAGCATGGGCCTATAATTTAAATACATTATATGATTTAACGTGGTTATTTTTTATGACATGATTTCATTCAACTTAAATCCTAAATAGCAATAACTTTTTATAAATAATCATAATTTCAAAATTGCAGAGAGAACACCTTATGTTTACCAATACATTAATGGTGTGCAATTTTGTATTTAGACACTATTTTGAGGAAGCAAACACCTCCACATCAATATATTAATATATACCAGGTAAGTTGCTTTCGATTATAGGTTTTCCATTTTTTCTAAGTACCAGGTAAGTTGCTTTCGATTAGTTTTTCTCCCTGTTTAACATAAACCTGATCGACATTTAGGATATGCATTCCAGGCTTCCTCTTGCATCACAAGGGCATCAGCTGGTGCAAACGTAGTCAACCAAGATGGTGCTTTGCTGCGATGATGAGGCGAATCAAGTCTAAACTATAAGCTTTTAAAATACAGAAAGGTTTGCTCTCTTTACAAGTTAAGTTCAACCAAACAGATCATTTATCTAGGTTAAAAATCCCTGGCAGACATATGCTGCCTTAAGAACTTCTAAAACTACTTTTGAACCTCATAAAAGTTCAACTTTTAACTTCTTTAGTCTTCATCCCTCAACTTTGTAATGATCACAAACCTAATAAGTTTGTGATTGATTTAAAATACCAATATGATAATTACTGTTGATTAGCATTATAATTGGTCACTCAATCAATTCAAGACAGAATATTGCTATAATCAAATAAAACTCATTAGATAAATTAGAACTCAAGTTACCTCTGCAAGTGGTAAACTTTTAATATGTATTGGCCCTCTCCAAATTCTTCATTATTAAATGGTTTGTTTTGTAAAACCTCCACTCCTTCATCACTTGTGGTGCTTTGCTGTTGCATTTTCATGACAATGTACATTTGAGCTACCTGATACTGCAATGCAAAAATACCAAACTAATTATCCAAGAAACACTAAAATGAGCATTCAGCTTGTTCTAAAAGTTGTGCAGTTTAGCCTACCTCTTCCAATGACAAGGGCATCACAATTCGACTTCAGATAATTCCCAAGTGACAAAGAAGTCATTTGGTCAAGGACACACCAACAAAATGGAAAATCTCATAACAGATAATCAAGAAACTTGCTCCATCATCTTAAATTTGTTTGGCTTTCACTACCAACTACCTTTTCTCTCTAGTGGGATTCACAAATGTGGATGTAAAAACCAAATAGTTTGTAAATATTTAAGTGTACCAACCTTTTTGAATAGAAAAGAAAAATAAAGGGCGCCCGAACAATTAGGATGAATGGAGTACAAAATTAAAGCCTAATAAAGGGGGGACATTGGCATAACCAGTAAAGTTGTTGCCATATAAAGGTCACGGGTTCGAGAAAGGTTGTTTCCCTAGCTCGAAACCTCGAACAGAAAGCTTTAGCACATGGAGCTGCTCCGTTTTCTAATCCTTTTGACCAGAAGAGAAATTCTCTAAAAATTAACTAAAAGGCACTAAAATGAAGCTCATACTTACAATTGATCCAAGCAAAAGTGATTAAAAACTTGAAAAAACTGAATGAAACGGTAAAACAAGAAGAAGTATGAATTTTATATGAACTCACAAATTCAAAGAGGCGAAAGGACGTATGGTGGTGTTGTAGCAGACAAGTATAAGAACATTCAAGAAAAGGAGGTGACACGTTTGATTGAGGTAAAAAGACGTATCCTCTTGTACTTTGAGAGCCTTGTATCAAAATTGGCCAAATGGCATAGGACAAATGTATCTAATTGTTTAATTTTATACGGTCGAAGGACACATATAAGTATTTTGCCTTTGAAAAATTAACTTGTGAAATAGTGAGAAGGTTACTAAAATTATTATATCATTCTAACAAGAGATTAACACCAAAGTTATCATCCAAATCCCTAGATTTTTTTAAAATCAACCTAAGATCAATAGAGCAAGAATTTTGAGGAAACTTCAAAAGGAAAAATCTTTGACCTCTTATGGTGGTTATTGGGCGAATCGTGGATGATATGAGTTAATTAAATGTGTTGGTTTGTATGTTGACAAACAACATTCTAGGCCTGAGGAGTGAACATACCATAAACCTCCTTTTTGCATGATCATCGCTCCTATCCTAGTGTGGCTAGCAGCTGTTTCCACAATGAAACTTTGAGAATAATCAGGAAGGGAAAGAACAGGTGTGGTGGACATTGGTTGCTTGAGCTGCTTAAAGGCTTCATCAGCCTCAGAGTTCCAGTGGAAGGTATCCTTCTTGAGCGGGGCAGTAAAGGCCTGCATATGTGCCCATAATTTCTAAAATACTTATCTGTTAACCAGTAAACCTTAAAATCAATTTCCTTGATAGTTTGAGCAGCTATTGTGACTCTTATAGTTGTTTGTATTATGTGTTCGTGCCAGATCATCCCCAGAGCAAGTTTGATTGCAGCAAAAGCAGCATCAGAAAGGACCATAGTGGTTCCTTGTCTTATTGGCATAGAAGTTAGCGTTTGTGCACGATCAACGATCTTGATCTGAATAGTTTTTTCCTGATTTACAAGCTTTGGGCAAAACAGAGCTAATGCAACTGATTAAATAGTCTTCCGCTGCTGCAAAAAAGTTGTTTTATGAGAATTGTGTTGAATTTCTCCCAGAATATGCACCAGTAAATCACGTAATTGGCTCAAATACATAAAGTTAGGAAGCTACTTATCAAAAGACCATTAGTTGGATCTTTAGTTCAGAAGACTGTTAGTTTCCTTATATGTGTATGTATATATGTGTGTGTATTTTTTTGGGCGTGTACACATAAAGATCACATAGCAAAGATATCTCTTTAGATAAATAGAAACGGCTGCACATTTTTGGTCAGAGACACTTCAGCTGAAACAGTTAGATTACACAGGAAAAATTACCTTTTAATTGAAATACTATCGAACTCCATGAATGGAGAGTTCCCTCTCCGGCATTCTCTTAAAATAATCAACAGCAGTTTTCACATCAACACTTCACAAAAACTCCGAAATCACGGCATTCCAAGACACTGCATTCTTCCACTAATCATAGTATTCCAAGAAATGAAATCTCTTTCGAGCATTTCATCAAACAGGTTCCTACCCTCCTCCAAATACCCATTCCCTTTACAAGACAAATAACCAGAAATCATCAAATTCGAAGAAACAACATCTCTCTGCGGCATTTCATCAAACAGGTACCGTGCTTTCACAATCTGACGACGTCGCACATACCCACAAATCATTGAGTTCCAAAAAACTGTATTTCGATGTGTTAACTTATCTAATAATGTCCGTGCATCCTCTAATCGACCATTTCGAATCAAATTTGTGATGTTCTTGTTCGCTCCACGTATATCTGGAGGAACAATAACGTATGGTACAATCTCTCTGCTATGCAAATGGCTTAGCTATCTCATAAAATCAAAATTTCAAGTTATACCTTAAAATGTATTCTCAGACTGCTATCTGAAAACTCCAAATATACCTATAGTTTGCAGTTTCCATGATTTCTTTGTTAGAATCCAGTAACCTGTAAAATTTAAAGCAAAATATTAATCACAAGCTCCCAAACTATGAAATCGTAAAACAAAAAAATATAACTGAACAAAAAGAGGGGGAAAATGTTTTAGAAGGTATAATATAGAAGAAGGAAGAGTATTAGAAGCAAAGAAGATGAAAATCCTTTTTGTCTATGTGATGAGAAGCCACGTTAACTGTAGTTGTTGAATGACTAATATATCCTCAATTTCAATTTTAAAGACAGGAAGCTGACATGTTGATACACACCAGTTTATTAGTACAAAAGTATTGAGCGATCATACAAGAAGTTTCTCAACTCTTCTTCTTCCTTTAACATTCCTCTTCCATAAGGATTCATTCATAGCTATGGAAACTGAGAGCGCCACTGCACCTCAGTTGGCTGCTCTTGCGGACACAGATATCAATTGGAACAGGTAATTCACTTTTTCTTCATTTCTTTATTCATCTGAAGATACACGTTTAGGAAAATTAGACGCCTCATTTTTGGTCATTTCCTGGCTCGTTTATCTCCAGTTCAAAACTCACCTAATCATCAAAATACATTAACATAAGCACAATTACTAGAATTAACAATAGTCCGAAGGACAATGAAAGTACTAAGATATACAAGGAGTAAATATATTCATTTTAGCCTACATCACACTTAACCTCACTCTCCTTGCAGGTTGGATAAGGCTAGATTTCATATAATAGGAGCTATTCTTTTCACTGTTCAGTCGGCGTTAATACATCCAACAGCAGTAGTGAAGACAAGAATGCAAGTGGCTGGATCCGGACTTAATCAAATGACTGGATTCTCTGTATTTAGGCATATACTTAAGAGTGACGGGATCCCAGGCATCTTTAGAGGCTTTGGCACGTCTGCTGTGGGATCATTGCCAGGTAGAGTCCTTGCTTTGACTTCACTTGAAGTATCAAAAGATATGATACTAAAATACACACAAGGTCTTAATATGCCTGAAGCAACTCGTGCGGCTGTAGCAAATGGCTTTGCTGGCATGGTCTCCAACTTAGTCTCATGCGTGTACTTTGTGCCTCTCGATGTGGTGAGTAAAACTGATTTTGAGGAGTCTTTATTGACCCATCTAAGGACATCTTATCTTTTCCTCCTTAACGACTACTACATGTTATATGTTCTTGAGAATAACTTGTAAATTGATTAAGAATTAATAAAAACTGTAGCAAAATACAAACCTTTGTGCAATCTACACCTTTGATGAAAAGTTTCATTAAATAAAACGGATCGATGATTTTGGTGAGGAAGTGCTTTACTCTATTCTACTGTCCTTGATGTTTCCTCGGGGAAAAAAATGTAAAAACTAATTTACGGTTAAACAACATTTTTGATTTGTAGAAGTGGTTATAAAGTTGTAGGAGTATTTGAGTTGGATTTAGGATTCAACTTTGATGGGTTCAATCTTCAATGGTCTTATGTTTTAGCACATTGTACTTTTGAAATTGTGAATTCAGCATTTTATAGTATTTTAGTTACTTTACTTACTGCCCGACCACGGAGAAGGCTACCGTATCCACATCAAGGTGACAGGATTCGAACCTATGGCCCTCTGTATCCAAAACGACCAGATTGCGCTACACCTCGTCTCACCACCCCGAAGCATATATATCCACCCGATTGATGAACACTCAAACCAAACTCGCCCATCCTTTTGGGCTCATCATGTGTATATCTATGCTACTTTTAAGCGTTGTGTCCTGTGGTTCACTCTTAACATTCATTAGCCTAAATGATCTCCATAAGTCTAATATTGCAGAAAGCTGACTATTATATTCCATATTTATATTTTTAAGCTCCGCATGTTGGGTATTAAGATAATGTCTATTTATAAACTCATGGAATGCAGGGAATAAGGACATCAAAATTTTGCTTTTTTCGTGCTCTTTGCTTTTCCTTTGCCCAACTGGTGTTTGATATGTTCTTTGAAACACGTATCTTATGCCTGTGATGATATTCTTTTTAGCAAATGACATTCATTAGTAAATTGTGCTGCAATGCTGCCTCTATTTCCTATAGCTTGTGAAAATCTTTTATGCTAAGTTGTCAGTAATTACTCTCTTCTATTTCAGATTTGCCAGAGACTGATGGTACAGGGAATTCCAGGGACTAAGCCTTGCACTGGTCCATTTGATGCTACATGCAAAGTACTAAAAGCTGAAGGAGTTCGTGGTATGTATAGAGGATTTGGATTAACTGCTGTGACTCAGTCTCCTGCACAAGCACTTTGGTGGGGTGCCTATGGTGCTGCTCAGCACATCATTTGGAGGTAAAAAGTTTCTTCTTGCAGGACCAAAAAGATAGTTGTTATCAGTAACTGAATTCCTCTTTTTGTTAAAATGTGACCTCAGGAATCTGGGTTATGGCGACAACGTGGACAAAAAACCGTCTCAAATGCAGATGGTTGTGGTCCAGGCTACAGCTGGATTGGCAGCTGGGGCCTGTTCATCAGTTATTACAACTCCCATAGATACTGTTAAAACACGACTTCAGGTACACCTTATTCTTTTTTTATGTTGTATTGGCGAAGAAATAATTCAAATTTGGCAAGGCTATTCTACTAATTAGCTTTGATGGTGTGTGTAAGGTTATCGATGATTATGGTGTTGGGAGACCTTCTGTACTGAAGACCACAAAAACGCTTCTCGTAGAAGATGGATGGAAAGGATTCTATAGAGGCTTTGGACCTAGGTTCCTGAATATGTCTTTCTATGGAACAACAATGATAGTCACCTATGAGATAATCAGTAAGTCTAAACATGTATCAGAAATATATTCTAAAAAAACAACTACTACACCAACTTCTAAAAATATCAAATATAATGTTCACAATAACAAAAACAACTTTTAGCTGCAATAAATATGCACATTAACAGAGAGCGTTTAATTAATTGCCATTATATCTAATGTTGATATAGACTTCAGTAGTATTTATAACGAACTAAAATGCAATTGTCACTAGTAATCGTTATTTAATTGCCACATTAGCTATTGCACCATTTTTGTGAAATAAAAATAAAAACCTTCCTACTTCCATCAATTAATAGCTACTAACAAATATTTCACTTTGTTCCAGAGAGATTATCTGTTAAGCAAGCTTGATCATATGGACTAAAAACCCGAAATGGCATCAATATTTTCGGAAATTGTTGGAACTACTAACAGGGAGGCTTCATATGATACAGCTTCTTTACTGGCATTTTTCTCTTGTTACTCTTTTTATGACATAAATATAACACCCACTTATGGGCATTTTATCAATCAGTGATTAATCATCCTCACATTTCAGTAGTTTCTAATGTACAATTGTACATTTTCACAAGATAGAAAGTGAAACTGCATTTCAGAGGCTTGACCTTTTAATATTTAGTATATTTAAAGTTCTTAGCAATAAGACTTAGGGTACTTGAATTTATTGGTTCATACTTTCATCGTTGTTGAAATGTTAATGATCTTCAAACATACACATCTATATAATACTAGATATTGGCACGGGCCCAACACTTTTTTTTTTTTAATCTCAGTTTATATCACACTGATAGATTTTTTATGCATACATTTTAAAATTTATCTAAATTAATGTATCGTCAATTTTGTTTTAAGAAAACAAGTACAATCTTCTGTATTTAATATAGTCCATAAACAATACAAATGGAATAATATCTCTCAAAAAGTTTCAGAACCCTATTTCAATTTATTGATGTGATTTTGACTTGACGTAGAGTTTTAAAAAAATAATGAAAACTTTGGAATCTTATAGCCTTAAACTAAAAGAATGTAAAAAATATATACACAAAATATCATTTAATCTTGTGATTCTAGACATCTTACGATGAAAAATTAGAATTAACAAGCTGACAAAAAGAAAAAAAAAACTTTTTTGAATCAATAAAAAAAAGTAACCAAGAAAATTAAAATGAAAAGGAGTAAAAAAAATTATATTCCCTTTCATTTTAAAATAAATTTCACGTTTCTGTGTTTGCTTCTCAAGAGTCGATCTAATAAATTTTCAAAGTTAAAATTTGAATAAATTAATTTAATATTTTAAAGTTAAAATTTAATTTTTTAAGACTGTACAGAAAGTAATATCTCGTATAAATATAATTAAAAAATATATGTTTAAGTGTTAGTCAAATTTTACATCATTTGAATCCGAAAAAGAAATTGTAATGAATGTTTTAAAATGAAGGAAGTATATTTTTTTTTAAAAATGCTATTAAAAAATTAATTTTTTTTGTTGGTATAAAATTATCAAAAAGATGATTGTTATAGTGAAAACACTTAAAAATTTGTATTAAAAAAAGCTAACTTAATTTTAAATAGTGCAGGTGAAAAATATAGTTAAGATTGTAATGACAAATGAGGTCCACAAAATATAAATAGAGTTGATAATAGTTAAGCATCTAAATTTATAAATAAATAATAAAAATTGAAATGATATAAAGAGAATGAGTTATTAACTTATTACACATGTTTAGAGGTAATTGGTAAGAAAATAAGATAAGGTCAAGTACATTGTATAATTTGTATTGTTCATTGTACAACTCCTTATAGTTTATAGCTATTGTCGTCCTTTCATGGCTCTTCTATATAATATATAATTAGACTTATAGAACGAGACAATTTGGATAAATTTACTTGATGAAAATAGGTAATAAGCTCATATTTGTGTTTGGATAAAATAATCTAATAAGGATGAAAGTTGATAGATCTTAATAATGTGCTAGTCTTTCTTTCTTGAAAAATTTAATGTCCATATCTATGTGGCATATGAGTTGTAATATGATCATTCTTCTTTTATTGTTTTGACATATTAGCATTACAAATAGAAGAGCTTGCTTATTGTAGGAAACTCTTCTATCTCCTTGTGAAAGAAAGGTGATACCTGTCTCGTATATGGATCTTTATTGATAGGCATAAATACTTCTCTGCATCTCTTAGAAGTGCTAATTATGCGTGCTCAATCAAAAATAATTAAATGTGAGATAAAGTGACAATATCAAATGTAAAGATGCTAAATTCTAAAAAATGCAAATACTATGACAAAATGAGATTTTTAGCCTTTAACCTAAAAAAACTTAATTTTTTCCTCCAATTTGTACATGAAATATCAAAGAACATACTAAGCCATGGGTGGTAGCAATGAAGGCAAACTAAAGATGACTCGTGAGAAGAATTATGGAGAAGCTGAAAGGCCAAAAGGAAAGCCAATACGAAGGCTATGAATACCCAGTGCAAGATGTGCACGCAGACATTCATTTGCATTATTTCTGAAATTAAGTGCTGAGAACATGTCGAGGCTAAACATACAAAATCTGATGTCCATGTATGTTTTCCTCATCTAAAAAAAATGATTCACAGTTAAGAGACTTGGTTGATGGTCGTTTCGCAGCTATCTTTTGTGGGAACAAAGGTCACAATTGTTGCACAATGTCAAAAGTAGGATTTGTGAGAACAAAAGCCATCAATTGCTACAAGTTTGTAGCAATGTCAAAGTAGCATAATTTAGCTTACCTAAAAGTTTTTTCAATGTCAAAAGTAGGTTAAGTTAGTTCAACTACAATTTGAATATTTTTTGTATTTCATTGATGTCATTAGTGACATCAATTGGTGTAGAATTTTTCCTATAAATAGAGCACATATGCTCATTTGTAAGACACCAAAATACAGAGAGCAGTAGAAAGAAGAGAGAGTAATCCACAAGTTATTCTTAGTTTGTGAGAAAAATAGTGTGGGAGTAAAATTATAGTAAGGTGTGTGAAATAAAAGATTGTTTGTTGTTATACAAAGAAGAGTTATTTTTGACACTATCAAGTTGTCATCGATACTATTATATCACATTTACTCCATTGTAATATTTGATGTCATTACTCTCTTGTAATCGCTACTTAGCGAAAATATTATGTGTGTGATTATTATTTTTCCCAGCAACGTGGTATCAGAGCCATGACAAATAATAACCCATTGTCCTTTCAGTACCCCCGTCTCACAAGAGAACATTATGAAAAATGGTGTCTACAAATGAAAGCGATTCTTGGCTCTCTAGATGTTTGGGACATTGTAGACAAAGGGTATAAAAAACCCGTTAATGAAGAAACTTTGTCCCAAAATGAAAAGGCGGTCTCGTTAAAGACAAGAAAGAAAGATCAACAAGCTCTCACTCTCATCCATCAGTGTTTGGATGATGGCATGTTTGAGAAGATGGTTGATGCAACCACCTCAAAAGAAGCTTGAGAGATTCTACAAAATTCTCTCCAGGGATTGATAAAGTAAAGAAGATAAAACTTCAAACTCTAAGGGCTGATTTTGAAGTTTTAAAAATGAAAGAATCTGAATCTATGTCGAATTTTTGTTCAAGAGTGATGGCAGTTGTGAATCAACTACGAAGGTACGGGGAAGAAGTAGGTGTTGTGCCTGTGGTAGAAAAGATACTTTGCTCTTTAACACCTAAATTTGATTATGTGGTGTGTCCTATTGAAGAATCTAAAGATTTAGATTCTATGACGGTAGAACAATTGGAAGGTTCTTTACAAGCCTATGAAGAAAAAATAAAAAGGAGAAAAGAAGAACCATTAGAACAACTTCTTAAGACTCAGGCATCCTTCAAAAATCTTGAAGGTGAAACAAGTTATGTGAGGCCGTGGTGATCGTGAAGGCCGTGGAAGAGGAAGAAGTTATATTAACAAATATAACAATGAGGATAAGAGCCCTTAAGCATTTAGAGGCTATGGTCGTGGACAATAAGGAGGTAGAGGGCGTGGAGCCTATCAAGGTACCAATGAAATGAGGTATGACAAATCTAAAATTGAGTGTTATAACTGTCATAAATTTGGACATTATTTTTGGGAATATTGTAGTAATGTTGAAGAGAAAGCTAACCTTGTCGATAACAACAAAGACAAAGATGAATCAATATTGCTAATGGCACTTAAAGAAGATACAGATGATTGTAGTTCATGGTATCTTGACAATGGAGCAAGCAATCATATGTGTGGACACAAAGACATGTTTGTGGAGATAAAGAAGAGGGTGAAAGGTAATTTGTCTTTTGGAGATACTTCAAAGATCCATACTGAAGAGATAGGTACGATTCTAATATCCTGTAAAGAGGTGGTCATAAATTGATTATGATATTTACTATGTGCCAAAATTTAAAAGTAATATCTTGAGCTTGGGTTAACTTCTTGAAAAAGGATATGATATTCATATGAAAAATGTGCATCTTCCCTTTGAATCTTAATATCATTGACGCAAAATTGTTTGAAACCTAATGTGCAAGATGACTCATGGTGTTGGCACATACGATTTGGGCATTTGAATTTTGAAGCACTCAAATCAATGGGAGACAAGAACATGATTGATGGAATTTCGTCAATTAACCATCCCAATTAGTTGTGTAAAGCTTGTCTTCTGGGAAAACATTCAAGAAGGAGTTTTCCGAAGGAGACCACATCAAGAACAAGTAAGCCACTCTAGCTTGTTCACACGGATGTATGTGGACCAATTGATCCACCTTCTTTTAGTAAAAGTAAATACTTCTTGCTCTTTATTGATGATTTCAGTAGAAAGACTTGGGTATACTTCTTGAAGAAAAAATCTAAAACTTTTATTGCTTTTAAAAAATTTAAATCACTTGTAGAAAAAGAAAGTGGTTGTGAAATTAAAGCATTAAGGTCTGATAGAGGAGGCGAATTCACTTCAAAAGAATTTAAGGACTTTGTCAATCTCATGGAATTCATCGCCCTCTAATGGCATCTTACTCTCCCCAACAAAATGGAGTTACAGAAAGAAAGAACAAAATAATTATTAATATGGTTAGGTGTATATTGAAAGCTAAAAGTATGCCAAAAGAATTTTGGGCCGAGACTGTTTCTTGTGCAGTTTATTTGAGCAATAGATTTCCAACAAGAAATGTGAAAGATCAAATGCCTCAAGAAGCATGGAGTGGAAGAAAGCCAAGTGTCAAGCACTTGAGAATTTTTGGAAGCATAGTCTATCATGTTCCACATCAAGGGCGAGCTAAACTTGACGATTGAAGCGTCAAGTATGTGTTTGTTAGCTATGGTGCGAATTCAAAAGGCTACAAGTTATACAATCCAAATAATAACAAGGTGGTGGTGAGTCGTGATGTTGAATTTGATAAAGAAGTAGCATGGAATTGGGAGGCTCAGGAAGAAAGAACATATGGTTTTCTTCCATCTTTGAAGATGAAAAAGAACAGGAGATCATGACACCTACACAAAAATGCAACTCCACATCCTTCACCAACAAATGTTGCATCTCCATCCACTCAAGAGAGTTCAAGCGAAAGGCCTTATCAAGATGAGGAGCATCCAAGAACTTTATGATAACACATATGAAGTTACTAATTTTGATTTTATTTTTTTTGTTGTCTCTTTGCTGATAGTGAACTAATGA
Source organism: Solanum rostratum (assembly GCA_029948455.1). NCBI lineage: Eukaryota > Viridiplantae > Streptophyta > Magnoliopsida > Solanales > Solanaceae > Solanum > Solanum rostratum. The sequence continues at coordinate 64,548,937 of CM057048.1, forward strand.
ATTTTGATGAAGTTGTTATAGACAAAAGGTGGAGACATGCCATGGAGGAAGGAATCTAATCAATAGAAAAGAACAACACTTGGGAGTTTATAACTCTTCCAAGAATCATCGAGAAATTGGAGTCAAATGGGTATACAAAGTGAAGAAAAATGCTCATGGGGAGGTGGAGAGATACAAGGTAAAACTTGTATCAAAAGGCTACAAGCAAAAACATGGCATTGACTATGAGGAAGTCCATGCACATGTTGCCCGCATGGAGACAATTCGTCTGCTGATCTCTTTAGCGGCTCAAATGAAGTGAAAAATCCATCAACTAGATGTCAAATCGGCATTCCTGAATGGATATCTTGAAGAAGAAGTCTGCGTTGAGCAACCATTAGGCTTTGTGGTCCAAAATCATGAAGATAAGGTGTTGAGGTTGAAAAAAACCTTATATGGATTGAAGCAAGCTCCACGTGCGTGGAATAGTCGCATTGATAAGTACTTTCAAGATATGGATTTACTCGTTTCCCTCATGAATATGCTCTTTACATTAAAGTTCATGCTAACAGAGATATTCTACTTGTTTGTCTTTATGTTGATGATCTTATTCTGACGGATAATAACCCAGTTTTGATTGAAGCTTTCAAGAAAGTTATGTCCCTTAAGTTTGAAATGACGGACATAGGGCTCATGTCATGTGACTTGGATCTAGAAGTGAAGCAAACGGAGGAAGGCATCTTCATATCTCAAGAAAGCTATACAAAAGAGATTCAGAAAAAGTTCAACATGTTTGATTGTAACTCTGTGAACACCCCAATAGAAAGTGCAACAAAATTGTCAAAGTTTGATTATGGAGAAAAGGTGGATTCCACTCTTTTCAAAAGTCTCGAGGGAAGTCTAAGGTACTTGACATGTACTAGACCAGATATACTCTTTGCAATTGGAATAGTAAGTCACTCCACGGTACGATCGACCTTGGACTTTTTATTCTTCTTCTAATGATTTTAACCTTGTGGAATATTGTGATAGTGATTATGCGGGAGATATTGACGATATAAAAGGTATATCTGGTTTATATTTTTCTTGGGTGACTGCTATTTCATGGAGTTCAAAGAAACAATCAGGTTACTCTCAACTTGTGAAGCTGAATATGTGGCAACAACATTATGTACGTGTCATGCTATTTGGTTGAGGAGATTGTTGAAGGAACTCAACTTGTCACAAATTGAGGCCATAATGATTTGTGTTGATAACAAATCTGCACAAGCACTTGCCAAGAATCCAGTGTATCATGATCGAAGCAAGCATATAGACACAAGATATCATTTTATCTGAGAATGCATTGCAAAGAAAGAGATAGAGCTCAAGTATGTGAAATCGCACGATCAAGTTGCGGATATCTTCACAAAGCCTCTCAAGTTTGAAGATTTTTAGAGATTGAGATCAAGCCTTGGAATAAAGAAGAAAAATCAAAATTAAGGGAGAGATTTGTGGGAACAAAGGTCACAATTGTTGCACAATGTCAAAAGTAGGATTTGTGATTATAAAAGTCATCAATTGCTACAAGTTTGTAGCAATGTCAAAGTAGCATAATTTAGTTTACCTAAAAAAAAATTTCAATGTTAAAAGTAGGTTAAGTTAGTTCACCTACAATTTGAATTTTTTTGTATTTCATTGATGTCATTAGTGACATCAACTGGTGTAGAATATTTCCTTTAAATAGAGCACATATGCTCATTTGTAAGACACACCAAAATGGAGAGAGCAATAGAAAGAAGAGAGAGTAATCCACAAGCTATTCTTAGTTTGTGAGAAAAACTAATGTGGGAGTAAAATTGCAGTAAGGTGTGAAATTAAAGAGTGTTTGTTGTTATACAAAGAAGAGTTATTTTTGACACTATCAAGTTGTCATCAATACTATTATATCACATTTACTCCATTGTAATATTTAGTGTTGTTACTCTCTTGTAATCGCTACTTAGCGAAAATATTCTGGGCTTGATTATTATTTTTCCCAACATCTTTCTAAATTTTGTTAACCATAATAAAGTTCAAATTTGTTCAAAAGTTGTTGCTTCGTTGTGCTTCCAATTCTTGAGGCTACTTAGTTTGAAACTATATGTGAAATATATGTTTATAAGAACCTCCTACTCTTGGATTGATTTCTTCTTTAAAAAAAGATATTTAAGCACTTCTTAATTAATTAAACTGTAGTAAAATTTTTGTGAAATCATCATAGGCAAATATTAAATGACGACGTTTTGAAGTGATATATCACATTCCAATTGGTTGTAAGTAGCAGAAAAAAGGGAAGAAATGAACTCTAAACATGGAATTCTAGCATGTATTATGAAACGCAAATTTGTAGTGACATGATGTCACATATTATTATTATTGAGTCATGAAAATTACCATGTGTTAAGATACCCATTGGAGCTATTAATAGTCCCTTGCTTAAATGAATCTAATATTATTATTAAGCCCATTTCCATTGTTGCCACAAGCATGTTAAAATTAACTTCAACTTCTCAATTGTGGCATATTTTATATTAAAATATTATTTCAAAGTAACATAAAATTAACTACTATAAATTATAAATATTGGACCCGTGCTAGCACAGGCGATACCTATCTAGTATATATTATATATATCAAATTAGCTTGGTAATCAGCCGAAAGGTACGATTCCAAAGTCATAAAAAAATTTGGGAATATGAATCAGTTATAATTCTTGATTTTTACAAGAAATAATCTTTCGAGAAGCATACCTAGAGCAATATACAGTTCCAATAAAAACAACAGTTTGGAACACATGATATTGTCTGAAAACCAATTTTCTAATGAGATTCTTGTGGAATTGAGATTCCACTAAAGCAGCATGATTTGTCTAATCACATACTTAGTGGTTCGATACCAGTAGGGTTAACGTTGTATAAGTTGACAGATTTCCTTCTTAACAATAACATATTGATTTTCTCCATTGATAGTAAATCTAACCAATCTCCAAACATTGTCAATGTCTCACAATAATCTACTTGAAAACATACCGGAAGAGATTAGAATGCTCAGAAATATGTTCTGTTTTTATATTAGAATCAGTTGTCTAGAGAAATCCTATGAGGTATAATAGCTTCCAGAGCTAGATAGAACAATCATATGACATTTATACTTGATGAACTGCTGAATTGATGAAAAATTATTGACATAACAGTGAAAAATTGTTCATAATATATAAGAAAAGGAAAAGCATGATAAGTTGCCAGTAGCAACAATAGGATGTAACACAAGCCTGCCATTCTAATTTTTTCGGTTTAGCTCCTTTAGCTTAGAGTTCTTTCTCTTTATTCTTCAGATCCTGAATTGTTATATGAGAAATGTATCATTCACTAAGAGTAGAAATATAAGTAAAATTAGAAAATTCACTCAGATTTGCATTATTGTTCTCTCTAGAGTTTTAGAGTATATGGATTTTAAGAAGGGGATTTTTCATAAATGGCAAACTTAAAAAATATAAAGTCCTAAAATAGCTAATGTTTATGTAATTACCTTTTCTAACTTTGGTCATAGCAAATCCAATGTATAACTCAGAATTTTTGGTAGTGTATAAAACGAAAATGCCAAAAGTTTGTTTATTAAATAGGAGACTTTTCAGGTATTATATATGGAAAACGGTTCCATAAATAAAGGAAGTAAAATACCAAATATAATTCCTTTTCCTAATTGAACTCTTCTTCTAAAAATAAAAGATGGTATTTCCATTCTAAATAAAAAATAGATTTTCTTTCCTAGTAGGACTATTTTGTCCCCCAAAAAAAGATCCATCTAGTTCATTGCAGACAAATTTTCAAACGAAAAAAATTTCTTTTTTGCTGTGTTTTTGGAAGAAAATTACTGGTGAGTTTTGTGTAGCATTGCATACGCTGCACAACTGTAGGAGTACCTTGAATCATAAAATCAACTTCCTACATGTAAAATACAAGCATGTAATTTGGGGCTTATAAATATGGGCACTGTGTATATAAATACAGAAAGTGTATAAATAAACACAGAACATACTGTTTTCTATGACATATCATATGTATGAGTTCCAGCAAAGTATATACAATCTCTAAATTTGGCCAGTAATATATACAGCAAGTTATGCATTTTGGCTTATATATATGGGCTTAAATTAGATATGTACAAAAAGTGTATAATCATACATAATTTCTTATTTCTTGTAGTTAGGGCATTGGCAAACAGTCCCTGTGTGTATACAGCTAGTGTGTATAAGATCTATTAAATTTTATACAATTCTAGTAATTGTATAATTATAAAGAAATACACAGATCAATTTATACATGCATATCATTAAAGTGTATAAAATGTTCATGATCTTATACATGTGTGCGTACTTGTAATAAATTTATAAACTTATACACTTATATTTTTTTTAAAAGTTACATGGACCAGGTTTGTATAAGTTCTCCTTCATAATAATTTTGATAATGTATAAAAGTGGGATAAATGATGCAGATCTGAAAAAAATATACAATTGGGGGAAATATACATTATATTGAAATGATGGATTCCATGAATGTATATACATTACCCTTAGATTTTGAACTTGACCCTGCAATATTCTCAATTTCTTGAGTTAATCCGAGTGAAAATGATGGTGATTCTTCCATTTTTTAACATGCACAATGCATACCTCTTGTTATCCTTTTAGAGGAAGACTCCTTCACCATTGTGTATGGAAGATGAGTTCAAAAGTGCAGCTGAAAAGTATAAATTTTGGGGGAAAATTTTAACAGAAAGAATAAAAATAAAAAACCGCCAAAAAAATAAAACTTACAATTTCATGTATGGAATTTGAAAAAAAAAAGAAAATTTACCTTAGTTAACTTGATCTTGGATTGATTTGTTGAAATCTTTGAGAGATTTCAGGGGTGATAATGGCGAAAATGGGAGAGCCATTATGATAAGGTGGAGGCAAATCGTGTGTATAATGGAGAGTTATTGAAGGAGGGAAAAATTTAGGTTTTATACAATGAGAGTTGTGGGGACCACAAGTTTTGTAGCAAAAAAAATTACGAAAATGTCATAAATGTAATAATATTAAAATGTAGTTAATATATGGTATTTATAGTTATATGTTTGCTTAAATATGTAATTTTTCCTTTTAAGAATAGATATAAGCTTTCTGCAATATGGACAGAATTGAGATACGACAATAATTGAGGTGAAAACTTACTCAAAGCTGCAAAATCGGATGAGAAGACTAAGAGAAATTAGGACACTTCTTTTCTAAAGACATGAATGAGTTGGTGTCTCTATTTATATTGTTGGAATAGAAGAGACCGGATTCTTCTAGAATATTAAAGAAAAGTTATGGAGTCAGCTTCAGAAAACAGTATAAGAAAGAATTTTTTTTTTTGAGCAAAATGACTCTTTTATTCTTGATCGTCCCATTTTTCATGTTTCTATATAGTAGAAATATAAAATGTTTAGAATATATAATAGAAATTTCTAGATTTTTATTTTTAACATTAAACCACCCAACTATTTTTTTACCCTTGAAAGTAGTCATTTTCAAAATTGTCATTGCCCGTCCATGTCTTCACATTTCTATGTGATAGAAATAAATAATAATAGAAAGAAAGAAATAAATATATATATATATATATATATATATATATATATATATATATATATATATATATATATATATAATAGAAACTAACATTAAACTACCCAACTATTTTTTGCCTTTGAATGTAGTCATATTTTCTTAAACAAAGGTGGCAAGCTTACTTTCATAAACTTTTAAACGAAAAAGGAGATAGTGATATTGAGCTGAGCTAGTTGGCACATTCCGAAAGTCACCGAGATTTTGGTTATTGTAGGCGGTTCAGAGTTGAGGAGGTTAGAAGGGCTATTAGTAGGATGAAGAGAGGAAGGGCGCTCGGACCGGATGAAATTCCGATAGATTTTTGGAAGAGTATGGTTAAGGATGGCATAGAGTGGCTGACTAGACTGTTCAATATTATCATGAAGACGGCCAAGATGCCGGATGAATGGAGGAGGAGTACAATGGTCCCACTATATAAGAACAAAGGTGATATTCAAAACTGTAATAATTACAGGGGTATCAAGTTGTTGAGTCATACTATGAAGGCATAGGAGAGAGTGGTGGAGATGAGGGTGAGAAAAGTAGTTTCTATCTCAGAAAACCAGTTTGGAATCATGCCAGGACGGTCGACTACTGAAGTGATCCACCTTGTTTGGAGATTAGTGGAGAAATACAGAGAAAGTAAGAAGGACCTTCATATGGTGTTCATTGATCTTGAGAAGGCCTATGACAAAGTCTCGAGGGATGTCCTATGGAGGTGTTTGGAGATGAAAGGCGTCCCAATGACATATATTAGAGTGATAAAGGACATGTACGATAGGGCCATAACTCGGGTAAGAACGGTGGGAGGAGACTCTGAATATTTTCCTGTTTAGATGGGACTTCATCAAGGGTCTGTGCTGAGCCTTTTTTTATTTGCCTTAGTGATGGATGAGCTGATGCGATCTATCCAGGAGGAAGTCCCGTGGTGTATGTTGTTTGCAGATGACATAATACTGATTGATGAGACCCGGACCAAAGTTAATGATAGGTTTGAGGTCTGGAGACACGCTTTGGAGACCAAAGGATTCAAACTGGGCAGGACCAAAACAGAATACATGGAGTGCAAATTCAGTGTTGCGAGGGATGAAGTAGACATTGATGTGAGACTTGCGGCTCACCTTATTCCCAAGAAGGAAAGCTTTAAGTATCTAGGGTCTATCATCTAGAGTAGTGGGGATATCGACGATGATGTCACTCATCGTATTGGGGCGGCTTGGACAAAATGGAGGTTGGCCTCTGGAGTATTGTGTGATAAGAAGATACCACCTAAACTCAAAGGTAAGTTCTACAGAATGGTGGTTAGACCATCTTTGTTGTATGGGGTGGAGTGTTGGCCAATAAAAAATGTACATGTTCAGAAGATGCAGGTCGCAGAAATGAGAATGTTAAGATGGATGTGTGGTCACACCAGGAGTGATAAGATTAGGAACGAGGTCATCCGGGAGAAGCTAGAGGTGGCCCCTGTAGCTGACAAGATAAGGGAAGCGAGACTGCGATGGTTTGGACATGTACAGAGAAGGAGTACCGATGCCCCTGTTAGAAGGTGTGAGAGGATAGATTTGGGAGCTACAAGGAGGGGTAGAGGTAGACCAAAGGAAGTATTGGGGGGAGGTGATTAGATATGATATGGTGAAACTTGATCTCACCAAGGACATGACCTTAGATAGGAAGGGTTGGAGGTCGAGAATTAGAGTAGCAGGTTAGTAGGGTAGATAGGAAGGAGCGGTAATTGTTTGCCTTTATATGTTATTTATCTGCCTTTATATGTTTACTATCCTGTATCTTGTATTATCATGTGTTCTTCTCTTCCTTGCCTGTTTATCATATCTAGCTTATTCTGCTGATGGGTTTTTGTGATGAGGGTTTCCAGGAAACAGCCTCTTTACCTGTGTGGTAGTGATAAGGTCTGCGTACATCTTACCCTCTCCAGACCCCACTTGTGGGATTTCACTGGGTATATTGTTATTGTTGTTGAATGTAGTCATATTTTTAAAATTGCTAAAAAGTTATGAAATGTTGCTATATTTTGATTTTTGTCACAAATACACAACAAATGTGCATTCGATACAACTTTTTTGTGTATTTTCAGTCGATATCCATTTGATATAATAGATAGTTACTGTCTAAATGCAACGGAACTCGCTGACACCTATTTGATAAAACCTTTTTGCGTGATATAATAATTATAACTATGTTTTAGAAATACTTAAATTGTAGCTATGTTTTATAAATATGCAAATTGTAACTACATTTCGTAATTACACTTTAAAATATATTTAGTTGAGATTTGCTTGATTCAATTATTTCACCATATACAACAACTATAATTATGTTTCCTGAAAACATAGATTATAACTATGTCTTCATATACATGCAAACTGTAATATACTTTAAATTATATTTTGTTGATACCAGTTTGATGCACCACTTTGCCAGATAGAACAACTCTAACTATGTTTCATAAATATGCAACTTATAACTAAGTTTCATAAATATGCAAATTGTAATTACATTTAAATAAAGCTATTTATGATTTTTTTTATATGTCGAAAAAGTAGTCGGTCCAAATGAAATCCATAGTGCATAAGGGTTGGGATCCGCTTATGCTGGATGTCAAGGCACAAAATGAAGTGAATTGAATGAGTTACATATTTTATGTAATTCATAAAGATTTTCTTTAATTTAAGTTTCTGCATAAAATTTTTAATATTACAAGAGTACAAACAAATTTAAATGTTTCAAAAACACAAACTCAAAAAATATTATTTATTGACTTAATTAGAGTCAAGTTATTAATGGCCAAATTAATTAAGTGGATTTTTCAAAAACAACCACGTAGTGAAACATAATAGGTAAAAATAGCCATAGTTTAGAAAATTACATTATATAGCCTTTTTGTGTACTGTTCTTTGTATAAAACAGTATTAGACTAATATTTTATACAAAAAAGAATAGTTGGCATTAAATGTTCATTAATTGTTGATTGGATACAATAAAGGAAACGTTCCTTTAAATAATGGAAGGTAAATATATGCAATAATTATTACCTATTATGAATCTCTAAACATAAATCTGAAAAAGGAAAAATATTTGGATACAAGTAATGTTGTAAAAAAAAAAAATCGTTGATCTATACCAATTCTACTGAGGTAAATTTGATTTTTTATTTTGTTTTTTATACGTTTGATCCTATGAATTTATGGTATTATACGAATTACTAAAAATCGTGATGAACAAATATTGCGGTTTATTTGAAATTATTGCCCTTCTTTGTTAATAGCAATCTCCATTTTATACGAAAAAAAGATTTTTAGTTGTCTTTATTTGTTGATTTTTGGATTGTAGGAACATGTAGCAGTAGTGGTGTTACTGGACTGATGTGTGCATTAAAATGTTAATTTTGTTGTATAAAATGGTACAACTTGATGTTGTCGTTCGTGATTGCGCATATATGTATTTATACGGTTGATTAATATATATCTAACATTACGATAGATAAAAGATGAATAATTTATACATCAGATATATTGTGTAAGTATAAGTTGTTCGTCGAAATGAATTAAATCGCATGCAAACTGTTGAATATGTATGTACCCAACCAAATTTTGTGTGTATAAAAAATAATTTTTGTGTATATGTAAATGTTTTTGAATTGAATATTTTGTGTGTATACATATATATATATATATATATATATATATATATGGGAATTCCACTGTGTATATACTGCAGTGTATAAAATTGTCTGAAATTGTATAATTTTTTAATGTAATTGTATAAAAACACATCTTAAACGTGTCCAGGTATAAATTTGTATAATTACTCATACACATCTTAAAATATATATTGCAATTGTGTATATACTTGCATTTGCGTTTGTGCTTATGCAGTTGTATAATGTGTTGGCAAAAACACAGTTGTAAGTGTATAATTACTCAGACAGTGTGCTTGTATAACAAAAGTGTATAATAGTATAACTTATACATAAATGATATACTATACTTATACATAATAATACAATTTAAATACCATTCACTTTACATAAATGGTATATATAAAAAATGTATAATAATACCATTTACATCTTACATAAGCAGTATACATAAGTGTATACCTTGTGCTTTTAATTTGAAAGTATAATTTATTTTTACAAACAATTTTTTTTTTAATACAAACAAAAAGAAATTACTTTCATATTTATATGCTTACCTGTATGTCAAACGGTTTTTTTTCTAACAATTTTTTTACAAAAAAAAATTTGAACCTCGTTGTCCTCTTCGATTTCGTTTGGTTTGTTAAAATCAGAGTCGTCCCCATTTTTCTTTGCTTTGTCACTGCCGGAATCCAGATCCACATCTTTCATCTTCCTTTTGGAAGTGCTTGGCCGATGAACATTATCAATCCGCTTCTTGGATCTAATTTTTACACTAGCCTTATCTCTTGCAATGCTTCCTGCAATGGGCTCATCCTCTTGGGTTATACCCAACGAAAAAGACGGCAAATCATCTATAATAAACTTATCATGCAAATCTATACCTCTAGTGATCCTCTTAGATGATGATTAGTCGGCCATTGTAGTGTAAGCTTGTGATTTATCCGGCTGTTAGAAAAATTTAGAGTTGTGCGCTTTATGAAAAAAATGGGGGAAAGTGAAATAAAAAAAATTTAAGAACCACCAAAATAATAGAATTAAAACTGAATGAAAATCTGGAAGAATATGCAGAGAAGATTAAAGAGAAGAAAATGGAAAGATCCAGAGAGATTGAAGGAGAAGAAAATGGAAAGAAATCTTTGAAATTGTGTATAGAAGAGAGAGAAATAAGAATGTTTGAAAAGTTTTTGGTTTTATACAAATTGGGTTGGGACCACGAATTTGTAACTATTTTTTTAAAAAGGTTGGTTATTTTGTGTAATTTTTTAAAACTGTAGTCAACTTATGTGATTTTATATTTAAGGTTTGCTCATTTATGAAATTTTCCCAATTAATTAATATTTATTTAATATTTAATTCCAACATGAAAATAGAAATTAATACATAATTAATAAATGCATTTCATATTTTATTATTGAATTTAATTAAATACAATACTGAAGCAATTCCATGATTTTATATAGGTGGAATAACCTAATAGGCCCTTATACTTGGTCTCGTTTGTCACCTAGGATCTTATACTTAGAACTTTGCCAAGTAAACTCTCGTACCCACTCAAAAGCTACATTTTAAACCCCTTCAACTTATCGTGTCTCTCAATCGCGCTGATGTCACACTCCATATCAGATCAGATTTGCCACATCATTTTTAATTTTTTTAAACAATTTTTTTTTGGTCAAAAAGTCAAAATCCTCATAATTTTCAACCTTTTACCCTTCAAACACAAGTACACCAACCCCTTCTTCTTCAATCCCACCTCCAATTCAACTCAAGAAACAAAACCCACCAAAAATTCAACTCCAAATTACCAAAAAAAGTTGTCTTTTCTAGGTCAGATCAAACCCAAATCAAGGGAAAAAAAGACCATTTATTTAAAAATTTGTAGGAATGAGCTAAAGTAGAATAGGTAGGAAGAGATTTTTGCCCTTTTGAATAGATCTATATATTCAGTGTTTGACCTTGTTCCCTGTGTTTTGGCTACAAACCAGTTCTCAATTTTTCTCAGATGTGGGTTTTGAACAATCCGATTGCTTTCAATTGTTTAAATCATCAAATTTTTGTTTTCCTAAAAAAAAAACATCTCTCTTCCAAAACTTTCTTCCCCTATTTTTTTTCAGACAAACACTCATAAAAAAATTATTTGTGAACTTAGATTCTTGCAAAAAAAATTTGCTTGCAGTGTTCTCGGTCAGATTTTAAGTTTTTTCCATAAAATCATCTTACGAATATGTATAAAATTGTCAATTGTGTTGGATTTTTTTCTTGTTAGCGGTCCAATTGAATTATTATATAGCTTTTTGTTGTGAAGAAGAAGAAACTTTAATGAATAAAAAAAATTCAAGTACAAAATCAACAGGGCTTGAATAATTATGGCCAACAAGAAGAAATTTCAAGAGAAAAAATTTGGAGAGACAAAAATGAAAAGAAAATTGAAGAATTTTGAGAAGAAGAAATAAGGAGTAATAATATTTGAGAATTTGGGGAAGAAGATGACCGTTAAAGGGCTTTTTAGAAACCCTTCACGCTCCTAAAGGGAGTGAATCACACGCACTTAACCTGGTATGCCACTTAGTATGCCAGCTAATAAAAATGTGTTTAGAATGCAGCTTTTGGATGGGTACGAGGGTTTACTTGGCAAAGTTCTAAGTATAAGGTCCTAGGTGACAAACGGGACCAAGTATAAGGGTCTATTAGGTCATTCCGCCTTTTATATATATGTAATCTTTTTTATAAAGAATTTTGATTAAGTTACATTTTATTTATACAATATAAATATTCAAATAAATTAAATATAGTAAACAAAAGAAACAGAAAATGTTATATAAATTTGTAATTAATTTTTTCAATAAAAAGTAGGTAAGTGGTCCCAATTACAATGTCTGAATATATTATTTTTTAAAAATAACATATATCAAATATATACAAAAGATAATATGTCTATAATACAAAAATAAAGCATCTTTTTAAGGCATCTCAAAAGTTCCGTCATCTTTTTCTTGGGCTTTTCTCATTTGACACATTTCAATATTATTTAAAAGACCATTTATCAATTTAAATTCTCAGAAAATATTTTTATCATATCACTTAAAATAATATTGCGGTATATAAATTAATATATCAGAATTATGTGTTGTTATTTGATGGATAAAAAATATTTATAATGTTTAATAAATATACTGAACTTCTCCTCCTCCGCAATTATTTTTTCCTTCAAAAAAAAAATGTGCAAAAAAATAATTTGCAAAGTATAAATAAATAAATAAACTTGTAACGCCCGCTAAATTACCAAAATACCCCTAGAGGGGAGAGGTGTGCGGAAACGTGTCTTCCGATGCTCGGATTTAAAATTCGAGAGCGGATTCATGATCAGCAAAATTGAGTGGGGGAAAGGTCTCGGTCGATTTTTAGAGCAACCGAGTCGAAAAATAAATTTTCGTTTCAAAACAAAAACAGTGAGCCTCCGTGATGGAACCGCGACGCGGACCTGTCGCGGAGTCACACTTAAGTTTTTCTGGAAAATTTTGACGGAGTTGAATTTCTGAAAATGCACTGTCCGCGACCAGTCCGCGTCGCGTATTGTGTTACTTCAGGTCGGGAATGTAATTTCTTAAATTACTAGGGGCATGATGGTCCATTCCCACCTACCCTAAATGTCCTCCTACGACTAATATAGGTTGGTTTACACGAAAAAGGGTTCAAAAACCCCATTGAAAAAGTTTTCCTAAGGTTCCTAAGGCTAGGGCTTGAAGAAGGTTGAGGAGATCAAGAGGAAAGCAATTGGCTTCGTGTGACTACCTTTTTCCAGGTATGTAAGGCTTCACTTAAAGCATGGGAATGTCCTCCCATGTGCCCCATGAGTAAGGTATTGAAGTTTAATGGTGATGATGTTAGGGTGATGAATTGAAACATGTTTAATTCATGTAATGTAATGAATAATTGCCATTATTTTATGCATAAACCTACATATTTTCTGTATTGATGATGATCATCATAAAATTTCTATATACCCTAAATCATTTTTGTGAAGTGCATATGTTTTAAAACCCTCATAATTATGATGATTGGAAAAGCCTGCATAATGAACGTAGGGTGGCATGTCTAGAGCCTTGAAGAATGATATTGATGTTATGATGACTGATGTTGATGTCTCTAAGTTGAGAGGCAAAGTTCCTAAACTAGTATTCCTAAGGTATATGATGTTGAAGTAACTGTTAATGAAATGAGATGATGATGATGTTAATGTTAGTGCAATGAGATGATGATAATATTAATGTAAATGAGATGTTAATGATGATGTACTACACCCTATGGGGACTAATGATGATGTAATGTGTCCCTATGGGACTGATGATGTTAATGTTTTATGAGCATGTTAAATCCTGGGAGGAGTATCGAGCACCGAAATGGATAGAAAGGTGAGTCCCACCTGAATCCATTAACTACGTGGCTCGCGTAGGAAGAAAGGATTGAACCGCAATGCGGATGGCTCCTCTCTTGTCCCAAATGAGGACTAATGTTTTTCTAAGGTTATGTCCTTTACCCCGGGCAGGGTATTGGATGGATGTGGCAATGGCATCGCTTCGTTGTATCATCACTGGCTCATAAGTGATGGTTGTCGGTTAAAGAAACTCCCAGTTAGGCCTCTCAGAAAGGTTTCATTGATAGGACTCAAATGTCAATGTTAATGTTATGACTAAATTGATGTTTCCCCGTTGTAAATGTAAGGTCTCTTGATGATGAGTGTTGTATCTTGATGTGGCTAATGCTTTGATTCAGCTATTTTACATGCCAGTACATTCCATGTACTGACGCCATTTGGCGCTGCATCGTTTCATGATGCAGATACAGGAGCTAGAGGACTTCAGCAGCCGCCCCGTTGAGGTCAAGTGTTTCAAGTTCAGACTGTGGTGAGCCTCCTTGTTTTTGGAGGAAACCTTTATTTGATGTTATTCTGTTTTCTTATTGAGTCGGGTAGCCATGGTATGTCATGGTCCCCTTCTTAGACAGTCTAGATAACGTTAGAGGCTTCGTGGACCGAATATTGAGGTTAATGGGAAAGGTTTTGTTTTAAACTGAGAAATCTTCTCTTGTTTGTTTTGATAATGAAGATTAATGTTTGGCCATTGACCCACTATTTTAAGGTATTGTTTACTATTTCCTTCCGCGATGTCTATAATGAATGATGTGATGAGGCTAAGTGGTTCGCTTGGGGGCTAGCAATAGTCTCTGAGTGCCGGCCACGCCTAGGGTACCCTCCCGGGGCGTGACAAAACTACTCAACGAGGAAAGAAACTTGAGCTTGAGGGAGTAATGATGATTTGAAAGTCGTCTTCTATAGATTTAATTTGATACACATTCAAATAAAAGACTATCGTGATAAGGAATTTAAATTTTTTAAGAAAATTTTGAAAAATAATTTATCCAAATTTTAATTGTTAAAATAAAAAAATTCAATGCCATCTATTCTAATGTGTCACGCCCCAGGAGGGTACCCTAGGCGTGGCCGGCACTCAGAGACTATTGCTAGTCCCCAAGCGAACCACTTGGACTCATCGTCACATCATACTCAACAGCGGAAGAAACATCCTCAAGGAAAAGACCTTAATATAATTAAAATAATCAAGCCTTTATACAAAATGTTAATTTCCAACAAAGAATAGTTGGAAAAACAATACATCACATCCTCTACTCAGTGTCTATGAAGCCTCTAACTCAAACATCTCAATGGTACCATGACAGGCCATGGTTACCCAACTCAAGGAAAATAAAGTACAACTCAAGCTAGATGATAAAAATATGGAAATCCTCCGAAAACAAGGAGGTCTCACCAATCAGCTGAATGCGAATAGATCCTCAACGAAGCGCCTGTTAATGATCTCTAATACCTGCCTCTGCATCATAAAACGATGCAGTCCCAGAAGGGGACATCAGTACTTGGAATGTACTGGTATGTAAAATAGCTGAGTGAAACAGAAACAAGTAGAATAATATAGGAATAACATCAACTCAACATCATACTCCATCAGAATGTCAAATGTCTATCTAAAGAAAGAATAAAGAGTAGACAATGACCCATCAACATCTCATCAATACATCATCAATACATCAGACTCACCTCAAGGAAACTCAACTCGACTCAACTCAACTCAACTCGACTCGACTCAACTCAACTCAACTCAAGGAACATCAACATCAACTCAACTCAACTCAGGAACATCGACATCAACTCAACTCAAGGAACATCAACATCAACTCATCTCAGGGAACATCGACATCAACTCAACTCAAGGAACATCAACGTCAACTCATCTCAAGGAACATCGACATCAACTCAACTCAGGGAACTCGACTCAAACATCACATCAACATCAGAGTCCTATCAAAAGGAACCTAACTGGGAGTTTCTCTAACCGACAACCATCACTTATGAGCCAGTGATGATACAACGAAGCGATGCCGTTGCCACATCCATCCAATACCCTGCCCGGGGTAAAGGACATCACATCAGTGGATCCACAAGAAACATCAAAACATCAGTCCACTTTTGGGACAAGATAGGAGCCATCCGCATTGCGGTTCAATCCTCTCTTCCTACGCGGGCCACGTAGTTAATGGGTTCGAGTGGGACTCACTCTCTACCCATTTCGGTGCTCAGTACTCCTCCCAGAACTCGACATGCTCATAAACATCATCATCATCATCATCATCATCAGTCCCAGAGGGACATAGTACATCATCATCAGTCACATAAGGACATGGTATAATAATTAATACCTCAACATCAACATCGGTCCCAGAGGGACATAGGATAAGACATCAACATCAACATCAGTCCCGTAGGGACATTTTACCTCTACATCAACATCACCTCACCTCATCACATCAACATCAACATCATAGACTCAAGATACTCTTTTAGAAATTAAACTTCTCATTTTAAGACATCATAGAACGTCATTCTCATCAACATCATCATCAAGACTCTCATCAAATGTGAAACACAATCACAACATCACAACATCATCGTCGTCAAGGCTCTAGACTCATCCCTAAGTTCATTATGCATGCTTTTCAAATAATCATGTAAGGTTATGCAAAATCTCATGAAAAATGTTAACTTCAAGAAAACAAATAGTATGATGATCATCAACTTAGAAAACATGTAATTTCAAATCAATTTTTCAATGAAAAACTCTCAAATATTCATGCACACATACTCTTCAACCATCAACTCATCTTTGACCTCTATGGGGCACATGAGAGAACAAACTCATGCTTTTAGTTTAGCCTTACATACCTGGAAATTTGATATTTCAATCAAAATTTGATGAATACTCGTTTCTTGGAGAAAATCCTCAATCTCGTTGTTCTTTTAGAGTGAAAGAACTTGGAAAGACATCGTTTGAAGAGCTTCTTTTTTATTCTTGACTTCTTGACTCAGAATCTTTAGAGTTTCTTGATGAAGAACCCTAATTCATGGAAAGAAGGATCAAGGAATCCTTTGTTGGGATTCTTGAATTCGCTTTCTTGAAACCCTAGGTTAGGATTTAAGATTCTATTAGGGATTTCATGAATAGATAGAGAAAATAGCTTAAAGCTTATGAAGAATAACTCACCTTGATGAAGAATCTTGAAAGTTAATCCTAACTTGATGACTTTCTTGATGATTCTTGAGCGTTTTATGTTTAGGAGTGAAAGAGAGGGTTTTGACTTATGAAAACTGATGTTTTAGGCGTCTTGGAACCTTAAATAGACCCCCAAAGGCTTTAGGGTAAAAGTACCCTCAAAATAAAATAAAGAAACGTCGGTTAGCTTATCCAGAAAGGGTTCGCGATAGGTCCGCGTCGCGGAGCCGTCGCGGACCTTCGGACAGCTCTGCAGGTCTCCAGTAAAATGGTCATAACTCTCTACTCCGAACTCCGTTTAACGCAAAATAAGATGCGTTGGAAAGATAATTCAAAGATCTTTAATTTGATATATTATGGGTCACCTAACTCATTATACTTTAGGAGATATGGCCATTTGAAGTTGACTCTTCCATTAACTCATATGAAAACTTAGTCACTAGAAATTCTTTGGACTTGACTAGATGTAAAAGACCATTTATAACTCTAAATCACATCTAATATACTTTAAATAATTAGGAATTGATCCTATCATATGAAGGATGACTCAATCTTAGTAAAAAAAAAAGTTGGGGTGTTACATTATCTCCCCCTTGGGATCATTCGTCCTCGAATGATGAGTAAAGGTAGACATCAAGGCACGAATAAGAATAAGAACTCTTCTCAAAACTCACTCAATCAATCAAACTCTAACTCGTCATCAGTCTCAAACCATCTCCATTCAGACTTAGGAATGGACACATCAACTCAGAAATAGAAAACTCAATTTAAATCATGAGTAAGGAAATTACATCTTACATTCTCTTCATTAAGCACGAATGGAACATCGAAACTCAATCAATTTGAATCATTTAGAAACCTCGTCAATCTGTCCTTCGAACTTAGGAAGGAAGCCATCAACTCAAATCGAGAATAAGAACATCGTATAAACAAGACTTTGAGGATACTCTCATGCTCAAGTCCCCACCTCAATTGTGCCCTCTTTTTTTTTCATGGCACTTTACCTCATCAATGCAAACTCATAGCTCTTATTCAAGCCTCTACCTAACCACCTCTTCTTCTTTCATTCAGGCCCAGTTCTAAGCCTCAAGGTGTCATTCTTAAGGTGATCATATTCATACAAAGCTAATCCTCAATACTCAGCTCTATACTCGAAATATTTATTATGAAGTCTTCAATAGTCTATCATTCATACTCGCACAATAACAACCTCTTTATCTATGTCTCAGAATTTTTCAAGCCTACTTGTCACTTCTACCTCCACCATTCAATGAACTCTCACTCAAAGTCACATCAACATACTCTTACCTATCTATTGTGCATCATAAGATCTCATCTCTTTCCTCCTTATCTCTATCCTTACATGACACAAGTTTAACACCGATATCACAATGAGGATATATTCACTCCTTCTCATCCACCTCACTCTCAGTCTACTATTATCAACATCACTATTTGGACGTGGAGGAACTCATCATCTCCCCCTTTGACGAAACCCCCAAACTACCACCTCTCCATGCAGCATAAGCATGATTATACCTCTAAAACTTGATACTCTACATCATACCATCAACAGTGGCATAAAAAGCCGAAGGTCAGTGCACACGTAAGATGACATCAGAATTAAGAACTCTCACTCCATAGTAATCTGTACTCAGAGAATACTGCTCGTCCTCATCACTCTAATATACTCACATAATAGCATCCATACATTTAAGCCTACCATAACAACTAACATCCTCGATCTCATGAACTCTTACCTCGGGAGATACTAATATGGTTTTACCTATCTATTAGACTCCTCACAATTTCTCTAACTCCTCTTCCTCATCTACAACCTTAAAAGGAAATGGCATCACATCATCATCAGAATTAAGAACTCGCATTCTCTCTTGAATTCTTCCTTCTCAACCTCTCTTCCTCTTCTCTCAAGCCCTAGTCTTATTCAATCGTTAGAAAAGGACTTAGAATGGGGTTTTAGACCCTTTTCATGTCGAAACGACTTATATTAGTCGTATAGGGAATTTATAAGGTGTTAGGAATGGACCAGAATGCCCCTCAAATAATTTTAGAAATTTCCAGCCTCGAAGTGACTCAGTCCGCGACGCGGACTGGTCGAGAACAGTACATTTTCAGCAAAAATTTTCTGAATGAGTTTTCTCAATCCCGTCGAAAAGTTTTGAAAAAAACGCAAGTGTCACTCCGCTACAGGTGCGCGACGCGCCTCTGTCGCGCACCGACACTGTTTCGTTGTTCGAATCGAAAAATTATCTTTTCACTCGGTCACTCTAAAAATCGACCGAGGCCCTTCCCCCACTCAATTTTTTGTGCTGATTACAAATCCGGCCTCGGATTCGCCATCCGAGCATCGGAAGACGTGTTATGCGCACATCTCTCCTCTAGGGGTACTTTGGTAATTTTACCGGGACTTACATCAACTCTTCCTTAGCTCTCAAGGTCCTCTCTCTAAATTCATAAATCAATTTCCTCTACTAGGTTATAAGTATATACCTCCACATGGTCAAGGAATCACTATCCACAAGAATATCTTAAACTCTTCTGTTATGCTATAGTCGCATACATATAACTAGCCACTCAGACTCTTTTCAACTCTATCACTCTTAGCTCCTACCAGTCTCTATGTAAATCTCTATATTTGCTATTCTTATGGGGTACATAACCACTTCTCATAACTCTCACAATCTAACCTCTTCTTTTGCCTGCTGGCGCTCAACTTCTATGCTCCCATAAATTTAATTGCATACGAATTAGCTATCATGAAAACTCGTCATCATCTATTGATAAGCCCCAAATCAACTCATTACTCATGATGATTAAGATTACTTACATCAACCTACTTTACATCGATAACTCAAATATACTATCTAGATTCTTATAGCAGTCATAACTTAGAGCTTCACACATCTTCACACAATCATGGATACATATCTCAAGCCTCTTCTTATCTGTCTAACCTCATAACTCGATGAGTCTTAGGAACTCACACTTAAACATCATAAGCCTAATTTAGATCTATCACATTGAAAGCACTCTTTTTCCTCTATTCAACATCTACACTTCACCATCGATAGTATGAATACTACAACATATCAACATAACTTCCTACTAGTCTGAGCACGCCCTACCACATTCTAACAACAACTCTTCCTCTATACCTCATCATGAAAATCACTAGAGTACTTATGACTCTTTCATCAAACTTATGGCAATCAACTCAGCACATCATTACTTACCTAATAAATACTTAACTCTAACTACAAGCCTCACCCAGCCATCACTTTTGTCATCTCGTCCCTTTCTTTCCATCATCATCCTTCTAACTCTGGGATGATTCGATTCTACTCAGGATTTATAAGACCTCATATCTCACTCTTAGGTGGTAACATCAAACTCTTTAGAGACATAGGTACTCCTTTCATGGGTCACATCGGAAGCAAGTTTTGAAAAACAAATGGGTCTAGGTATATCTAGAGATAACTCAAATGCACGATTCATATGATTAATAGTGCACTCGTCCTAGTCAATCAACTTCGCATCTCAGTCGGCTTTTCACAAGCCTAGACAGTCTCTCTACCATTCCGATTACTTTATCTCAAAGGGTCTCATCTGTAAGAGTTAGAAAATTACTGTCGCTATCACCTCGTGGACGAGGCATCGTCGAAAGGTTTAGAGCAACGCACGAATCATCGCAAATTTCTTAGGAAAGAGCTCTATCGCACGATCAGAATCTGAAAGAAGGGAAACTTATCCTAAATGTCCTATAGCCTCCCCATTATGGATGTGGCGCACTTCACACCAATAATAAGGACTCTACTAGACACGGCTTCATAGACTCCCTAGGACACTTGAACTCTGTGCTCTGATACCAAGTTTGTCACGCCCCGGGAGGGTACCCTAGGCGTGGCCGGCACTCAGAGACTATTGCTAGTCCCCAAGCGAACCACTTGGACTCATCGTCACATCATACTCAACAGCGGAAGAAACATCCTCAAGGAAAAGACCTTAATATAATTAAAATAATCAAGCCTTTATACAAAATGTTAATTTCCAACAAAGAATAGTTGGAAAAACAATACATCACATCCTCTACTCAGTGTCTATGAAGCCTCTAACTCAAACATCTCAATGGTACCATGACAGGCCATGGTTACCCAACTCAAGGAAAATAAAGTACAACTCAAGCTAGATGATAAAAATATGGAAATCCTCCGAAAACAAGGAGGTCTCACCAATCAGCTGAATGCGAATAGATCCTCAACGAAGCGCCTGTTAATGATCTCTAATACCTGCCTCTGCATCATAAAACGATGCAGTCCCAGAAGGGGACATCAGTACTTGGAATGTACTGGTATGTAAAATAGCTGAGTGAAACAGAAACAAGTAGAATAATATAGGAATAACATCAACTCAACATCATACTCCATCAGAATGTCAAATGTCTATCTAAAGAAAGAATAAAGAGTAGACAATGACCCATCAACATCTCATCAAT
Source organism: Solanum rostratum (assembly GCA_029948455.1). NCBI lineage: Eukaryota > Viridiplantae > Streptophyta > Magnoliopsida > Solanales > Solanaceae > Solanum > Solanum rostratum. The sequence continues at coordinate 64,570,365 of CM057048.1, forward strand.
ACATCATCAATACATCAGACTCACCTCAAGGAAACTCAACTCGACTCAACTCAACTCAACTCGACTCGACTCAACTCAACTCAACTCAAGGAACATCAACATCAACTCAACTCAACTCAGGAACATCGACATCAACTCAACTCAAGGAACATCAACATCAACTCATCTCAGGGAACATCGACATCAACTCAACTCAAGGAACATCAACGTCAACTCATCTCAAGGAACATCGACATCAACTCAACTCAGGGAACTCGACTCAAACATCACATCAACATCAGAGTCCTATCAAAAGGAACCTAACTGGGAGTTTCTCTAACCGACAACCATCACTTATGAGCCAGTGATGATACAACGAAGCGATGCCGTTGCCACATCCATCCAATACCCTGCCCGGGGTAAAGGACATCACATCAGTGGATCCACAAGAAACATCAAAACATCAGTCCACTTTTGGGACAAGATAGGAGCCATCCGCATTGCGGTTCAATCCTCTCTTCCTACGCGGGCCACGTAGTTAATGGGTTCGAGTGGGACTCACTCTCTACCCATTTCGGTGCTCAGTACTCCTCCCAGAACTCGACATGCTCATAAACATCATCATCATCATCATCATCAGTCCCAGAGGGACATAGTACATCATCATCAGTCACATAAGGACATGGTATAATAATTAATACCTCAACATCAACATCGGTCCCAGAGGGACATAGGATAAGACATCAACATCAACATCAGTCCCGTAGGGACATTTTACCTCAACATCAACATCACCTCACCTCATCACATCAACATCAACATCATAGACTCAAGATACTCTTTTAGAAATTAAACTTCTCATTTTAAGACATCATAGAACGTCATTCTCATCAACATCATCATCAAGACTCTCATCAAATGTGAAACACAATCACAACATCACAACATCATCGTCGTCAAGGCTCTAGACTCATCCCTAAGTTCATTATGCATGCTTTTCAAATAATCATGTAAGGTTATGCAAAATCTCATGAAAAATGTTAACTTCAAGAAAACAAATAGTATGATGATCATCAACTTAGAAAACATGTAATTTCAAATCAATTTTTCAATGAAAAACTCTCAAATATTCATGCACACATACTCTTCAACCATCAACTCATCTTTGACCTCTATGGGGCACATGAGAGAACAAACTCATGCTTTTAGTTTAGCCTTACATACCTGAAAATTTGATATTTCAATCAAAATTTGATGAATACTCGTTTCTTGGAGAAAATCCTCAATCTCGTTGTTCTTTTAGAGTGAAAGAACTTGGAAAGACATCGTTTGAAGAGCTTCTTTTTTATTCTTGACTTCTTGACTCAGAATCTTTAGAGTTTCTTGATGAAGAACCCTAATTCATGGAAAGAAGGATCAAGGAATCCTTTGTTGGGATTCTTGAATTCGCTTTCTTGAAACCCTAGGTTAGGATTTAAGATTCTATTAGGGATTTCATGAATAGATAGAGAAAATAGCTTAAAGCTTATGAAGAATAACTCACCTTGATGAAGAATCTTGAAAGTTAATCCTAACTTGATGACTTTCTTGATGATTCTTGAGCGTTTTATGTTTAGGAGTGAAAGAGAGGGTTTTGACTTATGAAAACTGATGTTTTAGGCGTCTTGGAACCTTAAATAGACCCCCAAAGGCTTTAGGGTAAAAGTACCCTCAAAATAAAATAAAGAAACGTCGGTTAGCTTATCCAGAAAGGGTTCGCGATAGGTCCGCGTCGCGGAGCCGTCGCGGACCTTCGGACAGCTCTGCAGGTCTCCAGTAAAATGGTCATAACTCTCTACTCCGAACTCCGTTTAACGCAAAATAAGATGCGTTGGAAAGATAATTCAAAGATCTTTAATTTGATATATTATGGGTCACCTAACTCATTATACTTTAGGAGATATGGCCATTTGAAGTTGACTCTTCCATTAACTCATATGAAAACTTAGTCACTAGAAATTCTTTGGACTTGACTAGATGTAAAAGACCATTTATAACTCTAAATCACATCTAATATACTTTAAATAATTAGGAATTGATCCTATCATATGAAGGATGACTCAATCTTAGTAAAAAAAAAAGTTGGGGTGTTACATAATGTACATAATTTGAAGTACAAAATATTATCTACATGATTATTTTTCAAAAAAGATAATGAAGCAATTAATAAATTAAATTTTTACGCTTAGCGTCTTTCTCTTTTTTGCTAGATAGTACAATAAAAGTAATAATTAATTAATATAACTTAAACTGATCACAATAATGTATTAAACTCTTGCAATATTTCATTATCGCAATACAAATAAAAGTTTACTAAGGAATCAAATAATAACACTATTTAAAACTTATCCTAAAATATAATTCTATTTTTATAATTTCCAAAATTTTAAAAGTAAAACTAACTCTATGTAATAAAAATCAAAATATTTAATTTAAACTTTAAAATACTATTTCAACACTAAAATAATATAAAATTCAAATTTGATAAGAAGAAAAAAAATTGTTCATACTAGGTATACTTTTTGAAGTGTTAGTCTTATACTCTTTAGTATACTGATTTTTTTTTTAACAGTTGAACTATCTGCCGTTTTGTTGTTTTATTTGTGGTCTTATTTTGTTTTTGGTTTCTTTTGTACTAACGATGACAACAATTATTTTATGATTTTATTACATAATCTAATTTTGTTTGTTTTATTAATTTTCTCTTTGTTTGTTTTTAAAATTTAATATTTATGAAAAAAGATCATTAAGAAAAACGTGTTAGCGGCAGTTTGGTGCATTGGTTACATTAGTGCTTTTTCTTTTTTTTTTGTTTTTAGTATTTACAATTTTTTATTTTTATTTTCAGATTGTAAATTTATTTTAAATTCTTGTTTTTCCCAATATATAGGCACTTTCACCTCTTCTATTATATATAGAGATAGATATAGAGATTACTTTATGTTTCCTTTTTTTTTTTTAATTTTAGTATATTATATATTTATAAATTACTAAAAAAAAATACTATAAATTATGATGATTAATAAATTAAAATATTTAAAAAATATATTATAAATTTACTTAACTCTTAAAATTTTATCTGTGGCACTTAAATTATGACAGAGGGGTAACATATATTATTTAAAATTTACGTTAAGAGCACTATAAATCACAAAGTTAATAATATTATTCTTTAAAGATTACGTTAAAAGTATGGTAAATTACGGTAACTAATAACTTAAAATATTTAAAAATTATATAAAGATTTTGTTGATTCTCTTAATCCAAGGAGGTACTGGCCTTATTTTTTAATATATGTGAAATGATTTTCACATGATAAATATTGATTATATTATACTATGATAGTTTAATTGTTTTGGACAACTTGCTCATCCAAGTTTATCCGTTTAATGGTGTCACAATATTTAATTGGTCAATATACTTTAATCAATTTTACCAGGTTACTTCCTATCTTTTTCTCATCTCTCTAAGTAATTTTAGTGCAAAGATACACTATAATCATAATTGACTTTTTTAAATGGCTTAATTGAACTTATCAATAAGTATTGTTTTTTTTTGTTTTTTTAATTTTTCACCTTGTACAAAGTCCATATTGATCATTGGAGTTTCAAGTAAATATAAATCGGACATTGTAGAATTTATTTGAAGACAACATTTTTGATATAATTTTTTTCATATCCCAAACTCGAACCTGAATTCTTTGATTAAACGTAAAGTTCACACTCCTCAAGAAAAGTCTACCACATTTCATACACATAGGATGGATATTGAAAGTTGGGATAGAGTTTATCCAAAGTTTTGAAGGTAATTTTTTTATGAAAAAATTATGTAATTAGATAAACATATGATATGTATTTACATTATATAACTATAGGGTTATGTATAACGCACTTTTATAATTTTAGTTAGTTATCAAAAAAGTATCAAAACGTCATATGAAAATCTACGTAAAGTATTAAAATGAACAAGATCTTTGAAATGTCTAAAAATAATAAATGCCTTCAAAAAATTCTAATAAAAATAAAATTAAGAGAGAAAAATAATATACAACTTAAAATGGGAAGAACAAGAAGTCGGATTCTCAAAATAAAAATTATAAGAAAAATATAATAATTTTTGATAGTATTTATTTTTAGTTTAATAAATAACTTTTCTCCAGAAATAATTATGGTTTTTTATTGTAACTAAATTTTTCATTATTTAGGCTATGAAGGTTAGTGGTAGTACAAGCTTCTCTGTGATAACTTTACTGTGCAAAATTTATATACACAGTAAAGTACAAATTGAGAAATCAAACCTTTATTATTGAGTCAATATATCAAAAATTAATTGCAATATTCAAAAATAATTAAAAAAAATGTCTTTTTTTCTTGTTTCGAGATACTATCAATTTTTTGTTGAAAATGTATTATTTATATCTCAAAAAGAATCATAATGTGTATAATTATAATTGTAAGACAATTTTTTTTAGATTTTCCTCTGCTTGAATTGTTTTTATTCTAATATTGCTCTAATATTATGAGTAGTAAATATCACTAACTCTAATTTTATATCACTAATCCTTTATTATCGTTAAGATATATAATTATAACGTTTCATTCATTAGAGCATTAAATGATAATTACTAAGCTGATTATTAGAATGTTGTTAAATTCATTTTTTTGACTTAATTCATATTTGATATATAGTATAATAGCATCTTTTTTGCTTTTGAGATAGAGAAAGAGATCAATTTTTAACTTTTTTTAAAATATCATTGTACTGAATTTTTATTACAATAAAATTATGTTAATTTTTGGTACTCAAAATTTATACTAAACTTTTTTGTTGAATCCTGGTAAATGCACCTATGTTGATTCTGTTCTAAAAATTATTTTTGTATGTGTGCATTCATTTTGATATGTTGATGATTTCTTAATAATGCAACGGTGATGAACTTATATTGTTATGGTATTTGAATACTGAAAATTTTTTTATCAGAGATTTTTAAAAATTTTAAGTGATTGAAATTATAAATTATACATAGCTTAGTCCAATATAACTAAAATTTCTATATTACTAATCCTGGCATAAACCAATAACCAAACACACCTTAATTCATAATCTAGTTAGAATCTGGTCATTATTAGCAGTCTTAAATAATTGTGAATTGTGTTAAAAAAAAAAGACACGAACTAAGCAGGGAATAAAGGTAATTATTTAAAGTTAGAGGAAGATGTCAGCAATATTAACAAAGTAAAAGGACTTTCCTATAATTTCCAAATAATTTTAAAAATGGGAAAAAGCTTTCACATTATCGTCCTCACCAGTCCACTGATTGCATTAGCAGTCCCTCTTTTTTCATCTTTTTTCCATGTCCGGCAGATGAACTCTGCTCACTCCGGCAGCTCAGTTCTAGGGTTTTACACTTCCAAATCATGCAAAACCAAAGCTAGAGAGTGTTAATAGTTGTTAGTCTTAGGGTTTTTTCAAGGTTGGGTTTGCAATGGGGAACTGTTGCAGATCTCCGGCAGCTGTTGCTAGGGAAGATGTGAAGTCCTCTAACTACTCCGGCCACGATCACGGACGGAAAGATAAGTACAGCGCTGGAAACAAGCAGAAACCGATCACTGTGTTAACTGATGTTAAAAAGGAGAATGTTGAGGAAAGGTATTTGGTAGATAGAGAGTTAGGAAGGGGAGAATTCGGGATAACTTACCTTTGTATAGATCGTAGCAGTAGGGAACTTTTGGCTTGCAAGTCGATTTCGAAACGGAAGTTACGGACAGCAGTGGATGTGGAGGATGTAAGGAGAGAAGTCGCAATTATGAAGCATTTGCCGCAGAATTCAAGTATTGTGAGTTTTAGGGAAGCGTGTGAGGATGAAAATGCGGTTCATTTGGTGATGGAACTGTGTGAAGGCGGTGAGCTGTTTGATAGGATCGTTGCGAGGGGGCATTATACTGAACGAGCAGCTGCTGCTGTTACACGGACGATTGTGGAGGTTGTGCAGCTTTGTCACAAGCATGGAGTGATTCATAGAGATTTGAAGCCCGAGAACTTTTTGTTTGCTAATAAGAAGGAAAATTCACCTCTCAAAGCAATTGATTTTGGCTTGTCAATCTTCTTCAAGCCAGGTAAAAAGGAAAACTTTAATTGGTCTACATAACACTAGCAAATGCGTATAGTTTATCTTTCAATTTCTTGCTGTTTGCCAGATTGATGTTCTTTGTTTAATGATGTTAGGGAATGTAGATTTATACAACTTAGATTATAAAATTTCCTGTGAAAATATGCCATCATCAGGAGAGTCCCCTGGATTAGAACCAAAAGAATAAAGATTACAGCAATTCGGACAATTTGCCAGAGGATTGTTACAATGTTGTCTACTGATGTGCTCCCAGAAAGGGAATGGTAGTAAGGCTACCTCCTGATGTGTCCCTAGGGCTATGGTTCAATGGTAGGAAAATGCATGAGGTGTGGTTTGGGCGCATATCACGGGTTGGAACTCTGTGACTGATGGAAGGCTGCTATTTAGGTGGGAGTATGATGAGGTGCAGGACCACCCTCCCCAGTGTCTAGAACCTGCAAGCACAAACAGAGTTGGACCAGATTCACAGGGTTTTCTCATTTACAATAAATAAAGTTATCTACTGATGTTACATACTTTTGTAGGAAACTGAAATGTGCGGGTGAGTTCAGGTATTGGTTCCTGACAAAGTGGTCATTGCTGTGTAGGCCTTTTTACTTCTATGTGACCTCAAGATAAAATTTGGTGGACTCTATGTTATTTATTACAATCCCTAACGGTTCACTGTGTAGAACTGTTGGTTTTTCAAAAGGATGAATGAGGCAGCAAAAAAAGGTTGAAAAAGTCTCTCAATGGATTGAATGCTTTCAATGATTTTATTAAGCATTGAGGGGCTTTAAATAGCCAACATAAAATAAAAATCTGCATAATTTGAAATTTAAAATATCCTAAAATATCTCAGCAACTTAACAAAATTTCAAAATTCAAATTTGTTTTAAACTAAATAGCTTATTTTATTAAAAACTACTGTAGTAACTAGAAGCAAATTTCAACACTCCTTTGCTTTAGTTACTGCAATTTAAAAAGATTGTTCCTTATCAATTTCTGCTTCTGCTGCTCTTACTTTAAGATTGTTTTTATGCTCGCACACATTTGTAACCTGACCTGCTTCCTTGCACTTTCCACATATTGCATCAAGTCTCCACCAACAAAATTTTTCCAAGTGTGTTTTTCTATTGCAGTGTTTGCAAAGAGGATAATTACCTTTTTCTTTTCTGCTTTGTGCATAAAGAGCACCCTCAATAACATTGTCTTGTCTGAAAGCTCTTCTTTGCTCTTGTGCTTGAAGTGCACTTATTAATTCTTCAACAGATATAACAGAGAGATCTCTAGACTTTTCCAAAGTTGAAATTTTAGACTCAAATCTCTCTGGAATTGTCACAAGAATTTTTTCTACTATTTTGTCATCTTCGAAATCCTCACCAAGCAACCTCATTTTATTAACAATCAAAGATATCTTGTCAAAAGAGTTAACAATAGTTTCATTCTCTTGCATCCTAAGAGATTCAAAATCTCTTTTCAAATTCAAAATTTGTATTTGTTTGATTCGATCATTTCCCTGGTATTCTTTATTTTAGTTTTTCCCAAGCTTCTTTTGCTGTCTCACAAGCAATGATTTTAGAAAAAATTGAATCCGCAACTGAATTTTGAATCACAGTTTTGACTTTGAACTTTTTGGTCGTTTTCATCTGAATGAGCTTTAATATGAGGAAGAGTAGGATTTGCAGGAAAAGGTTGTAAGAGTATATCTTTCATCACAACTTCCCACAAATCATAGGCTTCAAGATATGATTTCATTTTTACTGACTAAATCTGATAGTTTTCGCCAGTAAAATTTTTTGGGGCATTCAAGGAGAGATTGCTGGTTGCCATTCTTTTTTTCAAAAAAACCTGTGGGTTGAAAAAAGCACAGTTTGAAAATAGCCCTGACGGATTAAAAATTGGTTAAAAAGTAGCCCTTGTAGGTTAAAAGTAGCCTTGACGAGTTAAAAAGGTAGCCCTGACGGGTTAATAGGTAGCCCTTGCGGGTTGAAAATGATATGGTAGTTCTTTGGAAGAACTCATTGATCCCGTAAGATCAACGAGGCTTTGATATCACTGTTGGTTTTTTGAAAGGATGGACGAGGCAGCAAAAAAAGGATTGAAAAAGTCTCTCAATGGATTGAAGTGCTTTCAATGTTTAATATTGAGAGGCTTTAAATAGCCAACATAAAATAAAAATATGCAACAACAACAACAACATACCCAGTGAAATCCCACAAGTGGGGTCTGGGGAGGGTAAGATGTACGCAGACCTTACCACTACCACATAGGTAGAGAGGCTGTTTCCTGGAAGCCCTCGTCAAAATAAAAATATGCATAATTTGAAATTTAAAATATTCTAAAATATCTCAACAACTTAACTAAAATTCAAAATTCAAATTTATTTTAAACTAAATAACTTATTTTACTAAAAACTACTGCGGTAACTAAAAACAACAAGAACTAACAAAGATTGTTCATAAGCTTGAAAGAAGTTATATTCAGTTGATGCTGGAGAAAATACCAGCATCATCTCCTTCTTTTTGTACTGTAACTCTATTAGCACAACTTATGTGCCAAGCTACCTCAATTAGTACTACTTACTAGCGGAAAAAATAGTAGATTCACTTTGTCTCATACTCTCATTGAACTCTCTGGCTATATAGAGGAGGAAGTCAGTTTTGATATAGGATTAAGCAAAGGGGATAAACATTTTACCAAACAAAGAAGGGACTGTTGTTTCTTTCGACAGCTCCCCAATGCTCTTTAGCCTTGAAATTGATTGTATTATGTTGGACTCATTGAGCTTGCCTGTATGTTACAGTTTGTGTGTCAGAGTTTGAATCTCAGTGAGATGAGATGCTCTCTACTTCTCTCATTTAGTTCCAGTTGATGACTATTTTGTTCATTGAAAAAGACAAAGGAGTCACAATTTACTAATTGGAGTGCTAATATCATGGGCCACGTTGCAAGTTAAACTTGTGACAAGGGTTTGACTTAACCTACACGAGATAATTGCAGTTGAGCTGATTTTGCGAACTGTTGGTGAGTTGTTTCATGATCAATGGATTGGTTGAAGGGTCTTGTAGACGACTATATTCTAGCAAACACGTACTCTGTAGAATATTTCCATCAATTTACTTAAAACCTATGTTGCTTGGACTCTTAAAAAATGTCTATAGGTGCGTGTCGGATCCTCCAAAAATAGTGTATTTTTTGAAGGATCTGAGACGGGTGTGGCAACATTTTTGGAGAGTCCGAGCAACTTAGCTTAAAACAATGCTCACTTGCTTACTATGTGAATTTCTTCATATTCTGGTACTTGCAGTTTAAGACCTAACTTACTGTCTAACTGCATTATTTGTTTAGATTAATAAACTTCAAGCTTTGTCCATCAAGAAGAATGAAGTTGAAGTTGAATTAGACAGGAATTTTGTTATTCTGCAGCCAAAAGGGCAAGATTTTGTTGCAAAAAAGGGCAAACAAATTTAGAAAGACACCAAAGGGACAAAGGCGCATGGTCCCACATGCCTTGCCCTTTGTTCCTTGATGGCCGTCAAGGCGTCAACTAAACGTCAAGGGCTAGGTGCATGACCCCCCGTGCCTTATAAGGCGCAGGGGCCCGTGTGCCTTACACCTTATTGGGTGGGTCCTTGCCTTCTTTCACAAAGCTACCCCTCCCACTTGCCCGCCCTCCAGAGGCTTCATGTAATTATGTGTCTAATAATTTTTGTTATGTTAAAAAAGTATACATTAAAATATAAGTGCGAATAGTACTTCATTAACTCAGATACCTAATTGATCACATCCATCTTGAACGGATTATTAAAACTCAATCCATCAGTAGATTCAACCTGTCCATACACAACATGCATTGGTTGGTGTAGTACTTGGGCAGCTACAATGATGGTGTGATAGTAGGATAGATTGTAATCAAAAACATATATTTATACTAATTAGTATTTTTGAATTCGACGTGTGGTAATATGTACTCAAAATCCATTGATGGTGTGCTGTGGTTATGGTACTTTTGCACCTAGAAATTCATTGCTACTACTATGCTCTAGTTTCAAGGTTAAATTAAGCATATTATATTTCCATTCAGTCGAATTGTGCTCTTTTTATCCTTTAATCTGTAGATATTTATAAACAACAACATATCTAGTGGAATCCCACAAGTGGTGTATGAGGAGGGTAAAGTGTACGCAGACCTTATCACTACCTCATAGAGATAGAGAGGCTGTTTCCAGAAGACCCTCGTCTCAAAAGTATTAGGTCCCGAAAGTAGAACGGTAGATATTAATAGTTTTTCATAATTATGAATTATTTAACCACTTAATTATTCGTGTGCTATGTTAAATTCATACTATTTCTTCATACTTAACGATAATATAGTGTAACAAAATCATCAAAATATAATATGTTTTACATGAAGGAACCAAAACTACCCATTTAATTAATTAAAAATTAAATATGTTAAAATAATGGGTTAGTTTCTTTTTTTTTTGGGGTGGGTGGGTGGGTGAGGGGGTTTGTGAAATAAGGGATTGGGCCTACCAATAAGGTGCAAGGCGCACGGGCCCTTGTGCCTTAGTAGGCATGTGGGGCCATGCGTCTTGCCCTTGACGTTTACTTAATGGCCGTTAAGGGACAAAGGGCAAGGTGTGTGCGGCCATTCGCCTTTGTCCCTTTTGGTTTCTTCTGAATTTGTTTGCCCTTTTGACATTTTCCGCAACAAAATCTTGCCCTTTTGACTCTGGACTCGATTGGTGCCAAGATACAAACAATTTGGATATCTAGGCATAGTGATGCAAATAAATGAAGATGTAACATGAGCTTTAGAATAGGATGACTTAAATGGAGGTAGGTTATGGGAAATTGTGCAATAGGAAGATACCTATAAAAGTTAAAGGTAAGTTTTAAAGTACAATTGTCAATTCGATAATCTTACATGGGAGTGAGAGTTGAGCCTCTTAGCTGAACATGCTTGCTAGATGGAAAAGTTACAAAATACAGATTATTAAGGATGTGTTGTTATATAAGATCATACAGGATTAGAAATGATATAATCTGACAGAAGGTATAGGCTGCACACAGAATAAAATGATGTCCCTTAAAGAAGGCCATCCAGTGAAAAAGATAAAAAGGATTAAATAAGAAAAGGTCATTTGAGACTCTGTCATTCTGTCATACTCATCCGGCATTTAGATGTCAATATAGGATGATAGACACATAAAAAAACTTGCCAACGCCAAATTAGTTTAGGAGATCCTTTTTTTTTTTGTGGTTTGGGGGTGGGGGTTTAAGGAAAAAACTGCTCCAGCGTTGGTCACTTTTAGTATAGTTTGTGCTTGACTCCAGATTACTACTGTGTAGTTGTAGTAGGAGTAAAATTCTTGTTCTTCTTTCTTAATTTTCTATTTGTATATTTTATAGATTTTCTTTCCTTTCATTTTATATCTGGGAAACAAGAGATCAGGTTACCAGCTAAATATAGGATCGAAGTTTCAGATTTTTTCTCCCCTACAAAAGTACACAGCTCTTCCTTTGTAAAGGACATCCTGGCTGTTACTCAAATTCATCTTCAGCCTTTTGGTTTTGTTCAAATAGTTAAGTATAGTTTTGTTTGACTTGACAAACATTTGCAGGGGTTCTTAGTTGCATAATAATGCTAACTCAGATGATTACTTAAAAAGGAAAAGGATGAAGCTAATTTTGATATCTAACCAGATGTTTGTTCTCTGTACTTCCCTTTCTAAGGAAGTAGGAAAAAGAAATAGCTTAGATAACTAGATAGCAAATTCAGATCCAATCAGCTAGGCATACGGTCTTGGACACTTATCCTTGTGGCAAATAACTGTTCGCTTTCCTTATTGTTTGATACTTTGGGCTCGTCTTTTTGCCCTATTATTGACCTATTCAATCTTTATCGTTGCTTATCTTAACTTTACATATTGCTAATATTTAGTCTTGATTTTTTTTCCAGGTGAGAAGTTTTCAGAAATAGTTGGAAGTCCCTATTATATGGCTCCTGAGGTGCTCAAACGAAACTATGGACCAGAAATAGATATATGGAGTGCAGGAGTCATTTTATATATTTTGTTATGTGGGGTTCCTCCCTTTTGGGCTGGTAAACGCTCTTCCTGCAGATTTGATTCTTTCTTTCTGTCCATGCTTCATATGTAGCATTTTTAGATGCCACTCTGTCATTTTATTGAAGTGAATCTGTTCATACAGAATCTGAACAAGGTGTTGCCCAAGCCATTTTACGTGGGGCAATAGATTTCAAGCGGGAACCCTGGCCAAGTATTTCAGAAGGTGCTAAAAATCTGGTCAGGCAAATGTTAGAGCCAGATCCAAAGCTTCGGCTGACTGCAAAGCAAGTACTTGGTATGTTATGTTTCACATATGCTTATTATTATTTTGGGAAAATCCTTGAGTTTATGGCAGATACATAAAGCTACTGGATAGCCTAATTAGGCAAGAATCAGCTCTCCAATGCGCTTTGCATATGCTGTAAGACATGCATGCATGTTATATACTCCACCGGTTCCAATATATCTGACATAGTTGGAATCGTTAGAGAGTTTAAGAAATGATGACTTCTGAAATTTATGGTCTAAATATGGCTATAAAACTTTTGAAACTTGTGACCTTAAACATGCCATAACATGTGTGTTGGTCTAAAAGCTTCTCAGTATGGGTAAAATGGAAAGGGTAAACTTAATTCTTCCCAAGTTTAGAATTATGTCGTACTTTTTGGAACAATAAAAGGAATGCGGGTCACATAAACTACAATGGGGGGAGTGTTAGTTGGACAGGCTGAATAGATGAATGTGTCGAAGGGTCAGTATGTGAGGCATAAGATCACACCTAGTAAAAACTCCTGCAACTGCATCAGCAGGCTAAGGATCAAGTAGTTGAGATTATCGTACAACATTTCTTTTCCGTGATTTATTCTCTAACTGTAGCTAAAACTGTAAGATCACACCTAATAACAAAATGCAATGACGGCATCCATACTCTAATGGTCAACCAGTTGCGATATAGCACACTTCTTCTATTCAGTAATTTTACTCTCTAAAATTGTACCTAACTAGTAAGTATCATTCAGACGCCAATGGGGTTGTCTTGGGTGAGCTGTATATATGTATGACAATATAGGTATAAATAAATTGGTTCATTCCGGATAGTACTGATGAGTACAACTGTTTTCTTTTAATTTTACATGAACCCTCCTTTATAATCTTCAAAATTGTTTGATCATTGTTTTTCTTTTGGGGATATAGTATCATCGCACGTTCACATTTAACCCAAACCTCAATATTGAGTAATGTTGAATGGGTATGTTGATTAATCATTTTTTAGGTGCCTTAAACTTTTGTTATGTTTAATTGTATGATTTGTGATCAAATAATTAGTCTTCCTAGCGTTATAGGCGCTAGAAACTTATCAAAGCTTTCTAATGGTTTCATTCCTATTTCTTGCTAAATTTTTGTTGAGTATCGGCTTGCAAGTACCACATAAGATAAAGGCAGATGAAACGGCTGGCAAATCAAGTGGTGACAATTTTTGTATTTCCTTTGTTGTTTGGGAGCACAAGATGTATATACATATTGGCAGCAATGATGAGGCGTATAGTACAACCAATGGTAAATTATCATCTGCAGTTTGTCCCTTACACAGCGTTATCCTTGTGGGAGAAGCCTAGGCACTAGTCTAACCTTTGAAGAGACTTGCAAGCTCCATAAACTGGTCAAATCTTCTTCAAAATGCGTGAGCTTGAAGTAAATTTAGGCCAATTTAGCTTCTCCTTACAGCCAAAACCTAACTCTAACCAGATTAAAATGTGAATTCCCATTCTTTGTGGGATGTCATCTGATTGGATCTCTGGTCATTTTGGACAGAGTGGTATGGCTCTGATAGCCAGCGAGGGGTTAAACATCTCAATAAGCTCAACTTCCACTTGCAGCATTTATATAATCGGACATCCTAACATGGTCGAGCTTTGTAGAGCTGCAATGCTTAAAGGAAATTTCTTGTGGAGTCATGGGTCCTCCCAGATAATTTGGACATAATAAAGGGAATGGTACATTGAACCACAAGCAACCTGTAAGATTTGGGATGATGAAAGATTAAGACAAGGAAAAAGCATGGGCACAGCCATGTAGATCCAGTAGAACAGAGAAAAATATGTTCTTTGATGGATTAGTTAACAAAAGAAAAAATTGTGTTCAGCTTGCTCAGGGTAAAGTGGGATGTTTGGTTTGGATAGCCAGCAAAAATAAGTTCTCTGTTAAAAGTTGTTACAGCATGCTGATAAGGGGAAACAGTTTACTGGGATAATATTGACCTTGGAAGATTATTTGGAAGACTAAAGTTCCAGTGAAGGTAGCGTGTCTGGGATGGATTGCAACCCAGGGGGCATGTGCAACTCAAGATTATCTATAAAAGAGAGGCTTTACTTTGTGTGACAGATGCTATTTTTGTGAAGAAGAACAGGAAACACTTGAACACTTATTTCGCTTGCAGATTCTCTAGTTAATGTTGGGAAGGTCTTCTAAACATTTGTGGCATCTCATGGGTGATGTCTTAAGATGTAATGGGCTGGCAAGTTAAAAGGGTTCCTGGTAGGCTGAAACAGATACGGAAGACTATCCCACTCTGCATCTTCTGGGCAATCTGGCTGGCAAGGAACAAGGGCTTGTTTGAAAGGGTACAGAGATCACCTTTCTAGAGTTAAAAATAAATTCTAGATTATCTGTAATTGTGGTGTAATAGCAATATTAAGTTAATCTAGATCAATATGTGAATTTTCTGGAGTTGTTAGCTAGAAAAGAGTAGCAGATTCTCTGGTCAGGTTCTGTTTTGATTCTTGTATCCTTCTGTACCTTCTTGGTACTGTTTCAATAATACTTCACACCTTATCAAAAGAAAAAAAAAGCCCGGTGGCAATTCATATTTCCTTACCAAGACTACTAAGGTCTTTCTTGTATTAAAATTTATTTTGGATGCTTGGTGATTTCCGAGGCTTATATCAATCGCCTGTATTACAACAGAAAGCCTATCTTATGCCTCTTGTTTTTTATGAATTGAACAAGTTTCCTCTTCTTGTAGAGCACCCTTGGCTTCAAAATGCTAAGAAGGCTCCGAATGTCCCCCTTGGAGATGTTGTGAAGTCAAGGCTTAAGCAGTTTTCATTGATGAATAGGTTTAAGAGGAAAGCTCTGAGGGTGTGTTCATTTAATCCGATGCTCTTTTTATCTTTATGTAGCTTTTGCACTTCTTGGACCACTAAAACGTGCATGTCCAAATGCAGGTGATTGCTGATTTCTTGTCTAATGAAGAAGTTGAAGACCTCAAAGAAATGTTTAACAAGATAGACACTAATAATGATGGCATTGTTTCAGTTGATGAACTAAAAGCAGGACTAAAGCTCAACTCCCAGCTGGCAGAATCTGAAGTACAGATGCTTATTGAAGCCGTGAGTCCACCTTTTTATTTCTTGACGAATTTTTTTTTTTCCTGAATTGCCCACTTTTTATCCGAGGTTGACATATAAATGCGGCTCGGTATCTGTTAATATCATAGGTGAATGTGTTTTCTGGTATTGACGGTGATAACATCTGCATTGGTTGTCATCTCACATGAAATGTTTAAATTTCATACATAAGTGAAGTTTCCATTTCCCTCTAGTTGGAACTAGGGAGGGTGGGGACTAGGAAAAAAGTAGGTTCTTGAGATATTATGCTTTAAATTCTTTAATTATACATCATGTTAACATGAACTAGTTTTCCGTTCTATGTTTGTGAAAATATCCTCTTTAAAATAACAACTTTGCTAGCATACTCGACGAGTTCTTGTCTTCTTTCTTCGATCTGTTTATCTGATTGGAAATGAAGAATTGTCCATTTTCAATACTTCTACTGTGTTTTGATTTGTGTCTTCCTGTGAGTTCTTTGCATTTTGCACTCCTAATCTATTAGTTTTTTTACGAAGCCATATAATAGTTCATTTTGTAAAGGATGAAGGAATTACATTTTTGAACTTAATAGGGGAAACTACAGTGGTCTAGTCTCAAAAAAGTTTTCATTGTACTCCTCTAATAGAACAAAACTCTCTCTGTTTTCCATGCTAGTTTTCGTCATGTTCTCTCTTCCAATTCTTCGACAAATTTTTAAAAATCCTGCAGCTTTAGACCTTACTGAAAAACTCAAACCCTTTACTAGCCTGTGCTGCTCTACTCCAGCACGGAATTTCATGCTCAAATTAAAGAAGATACAACAACATACCCAGTTAATCCCACAAGTGGGGTCAAATTAAAGAAGATATATAATTTAAATGCAAAGGTCTGAACATACCTCAATTTTACATCATCCTCCTACTAAACTTTGCCCTGTTTTTTTTGTTAAAGCTAGGAAAACCGAGCTCTGTCTAGTTGAAACCAACCCCATCACATGTCATGCTTCTGCACTGTGGGATCACATCACCATAGGAACGTGCATGCACTTATCTTGAGTTATAGATTTTTATTTTAGTCAATGATGAATTAATACATTCCCCTTTGCAAGTTAAAGAGTGAAAAGGAAAAATTAATAGGGAAACCCTCAGTGATTGGAACTCTTTGGACATGAATGGGATGTGAATTATCACTAATCAAGTGCTTTTTTATGTGACTGAATTTAAAAACAAAGCACATCTTGCTAAGCCTATAGCCTAATTTACAAAATGAACACTTTTATGATTTTGCAAAGAGATAAACAGATTAGGTGGCAAATTATAAAAAGTAAATGGATAGGGTGCACTAAAAAGATATGGTTCAAAATGCAAATAACTCTCTTGCAGTCACTGTCTTTGGCTTCTCTTTAATATCTGCAGTTAGTTGATGTCGTTGGTTAGGATAAGCGTGCAGCCCTGTTACTATTTTTGTTTTCTTATGTAGTTCATTGCACATTATATCATTGAAGCATTGTCAATGGTCAAGTTAGTTTAATATATTCCACTGAATGCGCTCTATTATATTCCTCAAACCCAAACCCATCCCCATCCCCATCCCCATCCCATCCCCCAACCCAAAAAAGGAAAGAGGAAAAGTCAAAGTTAGGAAGCTGCTAAAATGGGATTACTTTGTTTCCTACAGATTGATACTAATGGGAAAGGGACCCTGGATTATGGAGAATTTATAGCCGTTTCCCTCCATCTTCAAAGGATGGCTAACGATGAACATCTGCACAAAGCTTTCTCCTATTTTGACAAGGATGGAAATGGTTACATCGAGCCGGATGAGCTTCGGGATGCCTTGATGGAGGATGGAGCAGATGACTGCACCAATGTGGCAAATGACATTTTCCAGGAGGTTGATACAGATAAGGTGAACATGCTGCTGACGAAAATAAGCCTCTGCTGCTAACATGTATTTAGCTTGGGATGGTATTTCCTTTATCTTCTCTTTCTATGTATGCAGGATGGGCGCATCAGCTTTGAAGAATTTGCAGCCATGATGAAAACTGGGACAGATTGGAGAAAGGCATCTCGACATTATTCAAGAGGGAGATTCAATAGTCTGAGCGTGAAGCTAATGAAGGATGGTTCACTTAACTTGGGAAATGAGTAAGGTTTACATTACCGTTTCATTCATCAAAATCAAGTTTTATATCAGTGTATCTTTGATCTCTTCCCATTGTTTTATGGGGTTCCCATGACATTGTGGCTTGCCAGTATTCCGAAGTGGCGACTTCATCTGGGTAACCTTTATAACCATTTGAAACATTGAGTGTCTCCTATCCTCTTCCTGTTGACAGATTTTCCTTGTTCCAAATTTTTGTACAAAAAATATTTTCTTGTTTCACTATCGTCTGTGTCTATTATTAGGATTCACATGGAGCTAACATACATGGAAGTATGCTAGTTCAAATGGCTTTTATTTTTTTAACTCCTTTTTCTCCAATCCTCATTTTCCTAGGTGATTTGTATGTACTGTCGCTGTTTAAGGCAGGTGAAAAGGATCATTAATTCTATTGACTCTAAACCTGCATTCTTCTTGGAGTTCAGTTCGTTTATGTAAAACTTAAAAGAGTTCTCTTTCGATATTTCTGGGGCCTGTTTTTCTTCTCTGTCTTAATTCGTACAAGGTCTTTGATAAATTGGAACTTGAATATGGACAGTTGCCTTCACATAATAAGATCTGAAATTGATTTAGTAGTCTGAATTTTAAGACTTATGACTTTATAAATGATTTAAGAATGTTAATGAAGATTAAAAAGAGACTATATTGTAACCAATGTCCAATAGATTGAAAAGTTCTTTTGTATATTTTGCAGTTAATTTGTAAAGCAGTCCCTTTCGTTTTTCTATTTATTTTTATTAATTATTATTGATAAGTCTTAAAGAACATTGAAGTTATTGAACTACTATTCCTTGAATATAAAAATTATTATAGTTCTTCTTTTTCTATTGTAAAATAACATACATTCATTGAATTGAAATCTATATGTATATAATAATGTAAACGATCTAGTCTTTGGAACGGATTTATTAAGAAAAAACATATTGCGTAAGGCTAATTAAAAAGGAAAACATTTTCTGTCATGGGTTTATTTATCTACGGGACTCGAACTTGAAAAATATGGTGACTAAAATCCAATATGTTAAATTATTAAATACGCGCAGTAATAGTAAAGACGTAAAAATTTGCGCAAGGAGGAAAGAGAGCTGAAGAAAGACTTAATTCACAAAATAATACCAAACAAATAAAATTCATTCTTGAAGAAAAAACAAATTATACAATATTTTGTGAAAACACAACAAAGCAAATACACATATTTATGAGAAGCGCATGGACATCAACAATAACCACCAGTTAGAATTCTTAAACTTGAGCAAGCACCACTTTCATAGAGAACATTGAACTCTCTTAATTCTCAACAAACCTCTAACAATAGATATTACCTATGTTGTTCAGACATTTCAAAGATAATGTCGTATTCGTATTAGATTCTTCTAAAATACATTATTTTTGAAGAATTTAACATACACACGTCTAAATTTTTAAAGAATCTAAGCAACATAGGTTATTATTGATTGACATAACAGGTGTCGACATCTTTGGTCTGGTTAACAGCTATTGCAAATAATATGAGGGTTCTGGAACGTCTTCATTATGCTTCAAGTATCCAATAATCCATATGACCAAGTTGTTTTCTCTTTCATTCTCAATATGAAGAGTTACTTTGAAAGCCTTGTATTTCTTATTAAATGACCTTCAAATATCTTGTATTTTATTAACCTTTTGTCCTCATCTATATCTTCAATGGCCACCTTCACAACCTTCTATTGCTTCCCTACATTTTGTGCTCCAAAAAACAAGAATTTAAATGAAAAATAGTCGAGAATATAAATAAATATTAGGCATATACATAAACGTGTCATTTATCTTAACCTCATCTGGCATCGCACTCTAACTTTGAATGTGCATAAGTAGACACTTAAACTTGTATAGTGATTACAAAATATCACCTAGAGTATAATTGCTGTTGATGATGGCATCAATGGTACCCTCAATTTCCTTCATGCAAATCGATCGCTTGAATAGTGTGTGGTACCGAAGAGAATTGAGCTAAATTCAAATTCTTCAGAACTATTTGAGAAATAGAAAACAGATTGAAAGAAAATGATTATTCCATTTCACTTCAAAATGAATATAAGGTGTTGTTTTTATACATCACACAATTCACATGTGCTGATCATAACTAACTTTACAAGTGGATGCCAACTAAGCAATTCTAACAAACTAATGAGCAACTAATTTCCAACTAATTGCTTCATTATTCATTATCTTCAATACTCCCCCTCAAGCCGGAGTTTGTGTATACATTCAGTACTCCAAGCTTGCTTAATAGAAGATGATGTTGTGTTGCACCTAATCCTTTTGTGAGTACATCTGCCAACTGCTCCTTTGTGCTGATGTATTCTGTGTGAATTGAATCACTCTTGATCAGCTTTCTCACAAAGTGGCAATCTATCTCAATGTGTTTAGTTCTCTCATGGAAGATGGGATTAACACTTATCTGTATTGCAGCCTTGCTGTTATAGTGTAGTTTTATAGGTGTATCAACTGACATTTAGCCTTTTTAGGACTCCTACTAGCCAAATGATCTCTGAAACTGCTGCCTCTATACTCAGCTTCTACTGAGCTTCTACTCACAATGTGTTGCTTCTTTGATTTCCATGATATAATTGAACTTCCCAACTTTACAACATAACCAGTCACTGATCGTCTAGTGTTTGGGCAAGCTACCCAATCTGAGTCACAAAATCCTTCCAATTATGTACTAGAGTTGCTGCTTAACAATATCCCTGTCCTGGACATCTTTTGATGTATCTAACCAATCTTAGTCCTACTTCCTAATGAGACACTTTAGGTCTCTGCATGAATTGTGATAGCACCTACACTGCAAAACTTATGTCAGGTTGCTTAGATATAACAATCTTCCAATGAGTCTTTGATGGGCTGTGATGTCATTGAATAAAACATCATTTGTATTTCCAGTGAGTTCATAATATTCAACTACAGTCAACTTCTTGTTAGGTTCTAAGGGTGTAGCTGTTGGTTTTCCACCACTCAGACCAGTCTCAGATATCAACTCCAAAGCATACTTTCTTTGAGTAAGTATTATCCCTGTCTTAGATCTTAGTACCTCAATCCCCAAAAAATATTTGAGATCTCCAAGATCCTTCATGCTAAAGTTACTATACAATGTGTCTTTTGTGTCTTGTTGTTTCTTGTAATGAGTATATCATCTACATAGATCAGGATCACTGCTATATCAGCTCCAATCTTCTTAGCGAACATTGAATGATCGTATGGACTCTGTGTGTATCCTGCTTCCACTAGTGCCTTAGTTAATTTTAGGTTCCACTGTCTGGAAGCCTGTTTTAAACCATACAAGGACTTAAGTAGTTTGCATACTTTGTGCTCCCCCTGCCTTTGGAATCCCTGAGGCAACTCCATGTAAATTTTCTCAGATAAGTCTCCCTGTAAGAATGCATTATGAACATCCATCTGATATAAAGGCCAGTTATGAGCTGCTACAACCCTAATAATAGTTCTCACATTGACCATCTTGGCAACCGGAGAGAGTGTTTCATGGTAATCTATTCCCTCTTGTTGATTGTAACCTTTGGCCACTAACCTTGATTTATACCTCTCTATCTCACCATTAGCCTTATGTTTTATTTTGTAAACCCATTTTGATCTAATGACTTGTTTTCCAACAGGTAAGTCAACTATCATCCATGTCTTATTTGCTCTAAAGTATTCACTTCAGCCTGCATTGCATCTATTCAGTGCTAGGAAGTAGAAGCTTCCATGAAAGTGGAAGGCTCCACAACGTAAGACCGATAGGTATCACTCAAGTTGGAATATGACAAATAATTCTCAATGGGATAGGAACAAACAACATTAGTCTTCTTGTGTGGGATGACAAAATCTTTATGCCATAGTGGAGATCTAGGTATTTTGGTAGTTCTTCTAGCATCCTTAGATTGTGTTAATACTTCAACATTATTAGAGGCCTCATGATGATCTACAACCTCATGTGCTTCAGCATGATCAATGTTGTTAGGTGTTGTGGAGTCTCTTGTATGATCTGTAGCTTCAAAGATAGGACTATCTCCTAGGGCTGTCATCTCTGAATTAACCTCAGTATAATTATCAACTTGGCTCTTAGGATCAATCTTGTCATCAGATGGGTAAAATAATGTACTGGGATATTGTTGTATAGGTTTCATTATATCTGATGGAGTAGTAGGATCAACCTTGAAAAGAAAAGTGTTCTCCACAAATGCTACATCTTTATTGATGAAGATTTGATTGCTTTCTAAGTCCAGTAATCTATACCCCTTTTGAGTTTCTAAGCATCCTACCAGGCAAGCCTTCTTTGCTCTAGGTGCAAATTTTCTATTCTAAGCAAGACAAATGCAAAACACAAACATCCAAAAACTCTTAAGTGACTCAAATCAGGTTCCTTCCCATACAATATTGCATGTGGTCATTTTTCTTTTAACACTCTACTAGGTACCGTGTTGATCAAATATGTCGTTGTCTTGACACAATGTCCCCAGTATTTAATAGGTATATCACTCTGAAATCTCAATGCTCTAGCAGTATTCATGATATGTGTTGTGACGGATGTATGAGAGATAACAAACAATAAAGAAACAACAAGGCAGAAACACACATAGATTTAACGTGGTTCACTAACAATGTATTGGCTACGTCCACTTAACAGAAGAGAGGAGAGCTTTTACTAGATTACAGAGGGATATTCTAGATGATAACTTCTTGCTAACATAAAAAAATGCCTTACAAATGAACCTATTTATAGGAAAGATAACAACCATTGTTGACTAGTCAAAATGAGCTGGAAATGGGCTGTCAACAGCTCAAAATGAGCTGGAATTCAAGGCATTCTAACAAATCTCCACCTTGACTTGAATTCTCTCACAAATTACCAGATGCACCTCCCTGGTGCCAAATGTATCCACTCTCCTCTGCCTCTGGTTGCCCTTCAGGGCATTTAGCAGCTTGTGATATTTAGCAAGTCCAAACAGTGTTGGAACTTGCTCTGTTGAACTGGCTTGGTGAACATGTCGGCAGGATTATTAGCCGTGCCCACTTTCTTCACCCTGATTCTTTTCTCACTTTTCAGAAAATGATACCCGATATCAATGTGCTTAGTCCTTTCATGATGAACTTGATCCTTGGCTAAGCATATTGCACTCAAGCTGTCACAATACACTGTAGCCTAATCTTGATGTACGCCTAGATAATTGATTAGTCCTTTTAACCAAATTCCCTCCTTAGCCGCTTCTATCAACGCCATGTACTCTGCCTCTGTAGTAGACAAAGTCACTATAGGTTGTAGAGTTGCCATCCAACTCACCACAGAATCACTAAGAGTGAAAACATAACCAGTCATGGATCTCTTATTGTCCACATCCACGGCATAATCAGAATCTGAGTAGCCGGTTACCAAGCACTGTGTATCACTCCCATAAATGAGACCAACATCTGACGTACCTCTAAGATACCGAAATATCCTTTTCACTGCCTGCCAATGCTCTTTCCCTGGTTTAGCCATAAATCGACTAACAACACTAACCACATATGCCAAATCTGGTTGGGTGCAAACTATAACATACATCAGACTTCCTACTGCGCTTGTATAAGGAACTCGAGACATGTACTCTTTTTCTTCCTCGGATTGAGGCGCGTACATTACCATCTTGTTGTTAGTAGCCGTTGGAGTGTCTATAGGTTTAGCTGATGACATGCCAGGACAATATCTTCTTAATGTACCCTTCTTGTGACAAGAAAAGTTTCTTCTGATTTTTATCCCTATAGATTTCCATTCCCAAAATTTTCTTAGCAGCACCCAGATCTTTCATTTCGAATTCTGCACTTAGACAATCCCTAAGTTTTTGAATATCAGACTTGTCTAGAGCAGCAATCAACATATCATCTACATATAAGACCAGATAGATACGAGAACCATCTTTCAGCTTGTTGTAGTAGACACAACAATCAAAGGTACTCCTATTATAGTCGAGTTGCATCATATAGCCGTCAAATCTCTTATACCACTGCCTTAGAGACTGCTTAAGCCCATATAAGGACTTCCTCAATTTACACACATGATTCGCCTTTCCCGGAACCTGGAAACTATCTGGCTGAGTCATGTATATCTCCTCTTCCAACTTTCCGTGTAGAAAAACAGTCTTCACGTCTAGTTGCTCAAGCTCCATATCCTGATGTGCAACTATTGCTAGTAGCACCCTGATAGAGGTATGTATGACCACTGGCGAGAAAATCTCGTTGTAGTCTACTCCCTCTATTTGATGGAATCCTCTTGCAACTACTCGTGCCTTATACTTAATACCCTCAGTCGGTGATGCTCCTTCCTTCTTCTTGAAAACCCATTTGCAAGTGATTACCTTTCTCTTCGTCGGCAATTTTACCGGTTCCCAAGTCTAATTTTTGTGAAGAGACTCCATCTCGTCTCCCATTGCAGCCAACCACTGTGCTGACTCAGTTCTTGAGACGACTTCTTTGTAGGTGGACGACTCATGAAGCTCCACTTCCTCGGCAACTTGCAGTTCCTAGCCTACCATATCATCAAAACCATACCTTTTTGGAAGTCCAACTCCAACCCTTCTTGGTCGGTCAAATGCGATGCTATGCTGAAAATCTTCAGATGTTTGATTTTCTAGTGGTGTTGATTTTGGCTGATTGGTTTCTAGTTGTGGTAGTTGGTCACTGACCAACTTCTGTACCTTACTCTCCCCTTGAGTGACTTGCACCTCCACCAGTTCATCAACAGCTCCATTCTCTGCTACAATAATGGACTTCTCCATAGGGTTTAACATAGAACTTTCATAAAAAATTACACTCCTACTAAGTATAACCTTATTCTCGGACGGAGACCAGACTATATCCCTTCATCCTTTCTCCATAGCCCATGAATACTCCCTTTTTAGCCCTTGGCTCTAGCTTGCCCTCATTGACATGATAGTAAGTTGTGCAGCCAAAAACTCTCAGATTTGAGTAATCAGCAGGCTTTCCTGTCCATACCTTATAAGGTGTCTTACAGTTGATGCTTTGTGTGGTCTCTGATTTATTAAGTAGCATGCCGTTGTAACCATTTCTGCCCAGAGACGCCTAGTTAGACCAGGGTTAGAGAGCATACACCTCGCTCTCTCCAGAAGTGTCTGATTCATGCGCTCAGCTACACCATTTTATTGTGGTATATCTCTGACTGTGCGATGCCGAGAAATCTCCTCATTCTTGCAAAACACATCGAACTTAGAAAAATAGAATTCCAGACCATTATCAGTTCACAACCTCTTGATCTTCTTCCCAGTTTGATTCTCCACTAGCGTCTTCCACTGCCTGAAGTTCTTGAACGCTTCACTTTTATGCTTCATCATGATTACCCAAGTCATCCTTGAGTAATCATCGATTACCAATATAAAAAATTTGTGACCGCCCAAAGACTCAATGCGATACGGACCCCAACATTCTGAGTGGATATAATCTAGAGTGCCCTTTGTTCGGTGAACCGCCTTTGGGAACTTGCTGCGATGTAGCTTCCCAAAGACACAATGCTCACAAAACTCAAGGCTCTTGATCTTGTGACCACCAAGAAGATCTTTCTTTGACAGAATCTGCAGTCCTCTTTCACCCACGTGACCAAGTCTCATATGCCATAACCTGGTCAAATCATCTCGGTGAACCTCAGATGACGCAACAGCTGCGGAACCAGTAATTGTTGAACCTTGCAAAAAATACAAAGTTCCCCATTTGACGCCCTTTAGAATCATATTAGAGCCCCTGCAGACATGTATAGCTCTACCTTCACCCTTGAAGTTGAACCCCTTACTGTCTAATAAGCTCAGGGATATCAGATTCTTCGTCATTAGTGGAACATGTCTGACGTTGTGCAATGTGCAAAATTTACCATCATGTGTCCGAATCTTGATCAAGCCTATTCTTACCGCCTTGCAGACCGAGCTGTTTGCCATAGACGCATTTCCCCCTTCTATCTCCTCATAGGTTGAAAACCACTCTCTCTTTGGACATATATGGTAGGATGCCCTAGAGTCAAGAACCCACACATCAGCATGATGCGCGTGTTCGTCTGCAACCAAAGCAATGTCTTCCTCGGAATTGGTGCCATCTACCGCTACCGCAGCAGATCCAGATCCAGATTTCTGCTCTTGCTGTTGCTTCCTCTTCTTCGAGCATTCATTCTTCCAATGCACTTTCTCCTTGCAGTAGTTACAAACATCATCTGCTTTCGGACCCTTGGAACCCGGCTTCTTGAATTTCTTCTTGCCTGGTTGCCCATGTCCCTTGCTTCCAGTGGCTACCAATCCAGCAGCCTGATTGTTTATTCCTGCACCAGTTGCCTTATGATGCATCTCTCTAGTATGGAGAGACGACCTGACTTCTTCTAAAGACACAGTATCTTTCCTAACGATGAAAGATTGTACAAAATTCTCGTACGACAAAGGTAGTGAAACCAACAAAATCAAAGCAGCATCCTCATCCTCTACTTTAACATCAATATTACGCAACTCTAAAAGAATTGTATTTAATTGATCCAGATGGTCTCTAAGAGATGTACCTTCCTGCATTCGCAGACCAAACAGACATTGCTTCAGAAGCAACTTGTTGGTTAAAGCCTTTGTCATGTATAGACTTTCCAGCTTCAACCACAGACCAACGACATTTTCTTCATCTGCGACCTCAGTGATGACATCATCTGCAAGACACAACATGATAGTCGAATGTGCCTTTTCCTCCAAGGCAGCCAACTCAGCGTCGTCAGACTTGGTTTCCTTTGATAACGACGTCCATAAGCCTTGTTGTTTCACCAAAGCTTGCATCTTGATCTGCCATAGACTAAAGCTGTTCCTCCCCGTGAATTTGTCGATCTTTACGTTTGAAGCAAACATCTTTCTCACCGGATTACAAACCTTGATTACTAGGCTCTGATACCAATTTTTTGTGACGGATGTATGAGAGATAACAAACAATAAAGAAACAACAAGGCAAAAACACACACAAATTTAACGTGGTTCACCAACAATGTGTTAGCTACGTCTACCTAACAGAAGAGAGGAGGGCTTTTACTAATTTAGGAGATAGATTACAGAGGGATATTCTAGATGATAACTTCTTGCTACCATTAAAAAATGCCTTACAAATGAACCTATTTATAGGAAAAAAAATGCCTTACAAATGAACCTATTTATAGGAAAGATAACAACCATTGTTGATTAGTCAAAATGAGTTGGAAATGGGCTGTCAACAGCTCAAAATGAGCTGGAATTTAAGGCATTCTAACAATATGTCTATGCTTTTTCTCTACTACTCCATTTGTTGTGGGTGTATGCATGTGAACTTTGGTGCACAATGCCAAAAGATGAGAATAAAGTACTACATTTTAGATTGAAAAATTCTGTACCATTATCAGATCTAAGAGTCTGAACCTTGACACCAAATTGTGTATAAACCATGGTCAGAAAGTTTTTCAAAGTAGAATGAACCTCAGTTTTACATTGAATGAGGCATATCCAGGTAAATCTACTAAAATCATCAATAATTGTGACAGTACTGTTTTCCATCATAAGTGAGAGTTTTGTAGGGTCCCCATACATCAACATGTATAAGCTGAAAATAGTGATCTGACCTACTTTGACTATCAGGGAAAACTACTCAACTTTGCTTAGCTATTGGGCAACCAGTAGTTATCTCCAGTAGCATTCACATGATCCTTGATAGTTGAGATATGCTGCATTGCCTTGAGAGAGGGATGTCCAAGTCTGATGTACCACATATCAGTTTGATTTTTAGCTTTTAGTGTTGTACCAGCTACTAGATTTATTTGATCTTTCAATGGGTATAAGCCACAATTTGCCACCAATCCCAATCACCTTGCCATAGTAGAGGCCCTGCAATACACAAAAATTAGGGAAAATGCTGACACTGCAAGATAGGTCCCTAATGAGCTTTGCAATTGAAATCAAATTGAATTTGAAATAAAAAACATAGGATATTCTTCAAGGTCAGATTCCTTAGAGTAGTAGAGTTTCCAGCGTTCATTATCCTTGCTTTCTTCCCTGTTGGTAATTGCACTGTGTCTGAGCCCTCTAGTTGTTTTAAGTCATGCAGTATGTCTTTACAAAAGGCCACGCGATGAGTTGCTCTTGAATTAATGATCCACTTATATGCAGAAGGAATGTTCATAAGAGAAACATTACCTGCTAAGTTAGCTTTGTATGCCTCTAATCCTTTGTTATGCAACGGATTTCTAACCTTCTCTAGTTCCTCACTATTTAGCTCCATGTAATCCCTCTTCTATTTATCAGGTAGCATGTTGTTAACTGTTGCATTATTGGCATGAGGTCTAAAATTACCTGTCCCTGCATGACTAGGAGTTCTTGATCTGAAACTGTTCAATCCATTTTGATGTTGACCTGTTTGGTATGACTTTCCTATTGATCGAGGCTTCCTCTTGCTTTTGAAATCAGGTGGATACCCTACTAATCTATAGTAATCAACAGTTAGATGATTCTTATATCCACAAATCTCACATGGAGTTCCCAGTAATGACTTCTTTCCTTTGCAATTTTGTTCTTTTCCAACCAACATTGTGAATGGGTCCTTGTTTGAATCAACTGCACCAAGTAGTCGTTGACTCCCTTCCTGTACCATAGTTGAGTATGACTGATTCACACTAGGTGCTTCTGCTTTAAGAAGTATATCACTCCTAACATGGTTGTATGTTTCATTGAGTTCTTTTAAAACATCAGCAATCTCTGTTGATGCAGGTGATTTATGTAGGACTTGGCTTCATTACATCCACATGAAGGTGAAGGTACCTGTCACGCCTCAGGAGGGTACCCAAGACATGGCCGACACCTAGAGACTATTACTAGTCCCCAAACGAACTACGTGGCCTTATCACATCTATTCAATCCAACAACTCTACAGATCAACGGAAGTAAATGAAAGTAAATAGGCTCATCTCATCTAATGCCTCAAATAATAATAGATTAATAATAAAGGCTAGTAGGAAGAACTAGCTCACAATCTCAACATCAACATCCGACTATCATCTATGAAGCCTCTATCACTAATCAACTGGTGCCAATGATAGACCTATGGCTACCGAAATCAAGATATAAGACTAGTCTAGTCTAACTCAAAAGCATGGTGAGATAAATGTAGTGAACCCTCCAGAGTAGGGGAGGCTCACCAATCAGCTGAATGTCTCGAATCCTCAATGGTGCGCCTATTGACGATCTTTAACTCCTATATATGTATCATAAAATGATGCAGCATCGAGTGGTGTCAGTACGTGGAATGTACGGTATGTAAAATAGCTGAATGAAACAGAAACATGGAGAATAATATGGAACAATCATCGACTCAGAACAATCATCAAATCAAAACGTCAAATGTCTATCTAAAGCAAGGATAAAGAGTAGACAAGTGACCCATCAACCAATCAACCTCATCAAACAAATCAGACTCATCTCAAAGGAACTCAACTTAATTCATCTCATCTCGACTCAGAGTACTAAAGGTAGGAATTTTCTGGGAGTTTCTCTTATCCAACAACAATAATTTATGAGCCAGTGAATGTACAACAATCAAGCTGATGTTGCCACAATCATTCCAAACTTGCCAGGTAGGGAACGAATCGAATCCACTAAAGGAATCTGTAATCAACTAAGTCCTCTAATGCTTTCAGGGACTTCTAATCAAGAGGGAACCACAATATAATATGATGGTTTCATGCCTCACCTACGTTTGACGACGTAGTTTGACGAGTGCGAGTCAGACAAACTTTTACTTTTTTGGTGCTCGATACTTCTCCTATGACTCAATGCTCATAAGACAATCAATCCAATCAAATCTAGGGACCTTTAACCCTATCGTCAATCAATCTCATAGGGGCTTTAACCCTTCCATCAAGGAACGTTTCGATCAATGACTTAAGATTTAGAACCATCGTAAGGGAACAATCGAATACACAAATCAGTGGAGTTTATTTATGGAGACTCACAGGACTATCAAGTTCTATCAACTCATCATCATTCTCTCATCACAATCACAATCACAATTGACATCCTCCAATCAAGGCTCTAGACTCAATTCTTAAGTTCATTCGTGTATGCTTTCAAAATAGTCTTGTAGCGTTATGCAATTTCTCATGAAAATATTCAATTCAAGGAAACAAGTTTATGATGATCATCAACATAGGAAAATATATGAATTTAATAAGATTTTCAATAAAAACCATCAAGAATCATGTATGTAGACTCTTTAGACTATCAACTCATCTATAACCATCTATGAGGCATATGAGAGAACAATCTCATGCTTTTAGTTTAGCCTTACATACCTGGGATGAAGCTATCAATGACCACCTTCAAGAATTTTTCCCTCGAATTCTTCAATCTTTCGTTCCTCTCCTCTTCTCTCAAGCCGTAATCTTGTTAGATTATAAGAAAAGGATTTAGAATGGGGTTTTAAACCCCTTTTACGTCAAAATGACCTAATTATATCATGTTTTGAGTTTAAGAAGGGTTGAAAATTGACCGTAATGTCCCTCACAAAATTTAGAAATTTTTTAGCTTCAGAATAACCTAGTTCGCGATGCGGACTGGTAGCGTGCCGTGCATTTTCTCCAAAAAGTTTCTGAACGAGTTTTCCCAATCCCGTCAAATTATTTTGAAAAAACATAATTGCTCCTCTGCTACTGGTGCTCGACGCACCTCTGTCGCGCACCGACACTTTTTTCATTTTCGGGTCAAAAAATTATCTTTTGATCCGGTCACTCTAAAAATCGGCCTAGACCATTTTCCCACTCAATTTTTTGTGCCGATCACAAATCCGATCTAAGATTTGCCATACCAGCATTGGAAGATGCGTAACGTGCATACCTCTCCTCTGGGGGTATTTTGATAATTTTACCGGGCGTTACAGTACTAGTACATCAAATTCATCCCACAAATCTCTTAATTTAGAATAGTACTCAGTGACTAAATCATTACCTTGCTTTAAGTTCGCAACTTCTGTCTATAATTGATATACTCTAGTAAGATTGGATTTATCAAATTTCTCTTTGAAGTCTTCCCAAACTCGTTTAGCATTTGACGCGTACATGATTGTATTCAGCAAATTTGGTGCTACTGTACTGCTTATCTACGACAAAACAACTGCGTTGCATCTCTCCTATCGCGTAGCTAATTCTCCTTTATATGAACTCTTTAGGCAGTATCTATCTATAAAACCTAGCTTGTTTTTCACCAACAATGCTAGCCTCATAGATCGACTCCAGAGGCCATAATTTTCTGGTCATGTAAGTTTGATCATATGTAAAGCCCCACCAGGTGTATCTGAGGATCGTAGATATAGAGGATGATGATGCTCAAGAGTAGCAACTATCAATTCTGCCATTGTTGAACCTCAAGATGTTCAATAAGGTTTCAGCTTTATGGAAGATGATCCAGAATCCAAGATAGAAGAGGATCCTTAGAACTTTTAAAGAGATAGAATATAATTGCAATCACAAATAAATTAAAATATGAAGAAATATCATTTTATTGATAAACAATGTGGGTATAAATCTATTTCTCCCTTGATTCTTCTCTCTAGAGATTTCTCCGCGATTTGAGGACCGTTAGTGTCATATTTCTTGAATGTAGGATGATTTGATCTCCTTGACCTATATTTTGATCTCTTTATGAAATATCTCCAGAATTTATGAGATTTTGATCTCTTTAGGAATACCCAAAAATTATGAGACATTTGAGATGTCTCTTTAAAGAAATATAATACGCTTTATATAGGCATGAGTTAGTGTAGAGTAGCCTTAAGAAATCTAACTGGAATGGAACATGCTTGTAGAGTCCCCATAAAATTTAAGTGTCTATAGTCGCCTTTATTTTCATCGTTGTTGTCATTTATTCTTTTTTTTTTCAAAAAATAAATTTTATGGGCTATTTTGCTTTGATTTTGAGAAATTTTTAGAAGAAATATTTAAATGGTTGAATTTTTTTTTGCAGTTAATCAAGTAATTACAATAGTTGTTCTAGTAATTGCGAAAAATTATTGGATCAATTATGATAATTACTGTAACAAATATAACAGCTGCTACAATTATTGTGCAGCAACTATCACAGTTACAACTACAATAATTGTTTGAAAATTTTGTCACCTTTACCCCTTGTTTGGATGGTTGTTGGTTATTATCCATGGTATTATATTATATTGTTAGTTAAAATATAATGTTTGTTTTGATTGTCACTTAAATTTTATTGTATCGTATTGTTTAGTTCCACCGTTAGCTAACAATGAAAACACTCATTTTGTGTAACAACCGATTTGGTGTGATTTCGTTGTTACTTTAATATCTTCTTCTCATTTTTTACTTTATTTATTTATTTAATAATTCTACTTTATCATTTACCCTATCTTTTCATGGTATCTACCATATACCCTATAATTTATTATAGGTTTCTCATTCAAATTATGAATGTATGACATTATATAACGACTAAGAACAATGCAATCTATCCAAATATTGTAGTCATTAGAACAATACAATATGATACAATATAACACAATACAATACATTATGAAACAATACATGACAATCATTCAAACAAAAGTGTTAGTCACTTTTCCCTACTTACTAATGGTGTAGGGTCTTTCCATTAAATTTATGAAACATATTGTAATAATAATGAAGTAAAATCAAACCAAAATTGGAGAGGATTAAAGATTTAAATTACTTAAATCACAAAGTCAAATCAAACATATAAAATTCATTCTTGAAGAAACGAAATAGTAAAATTATTTATTTCATGAAAAGACAACAAAGCAAATTACATGATTATGAGAAAAAACACAAACCACAACAAGCACAACCACATAAGTAATTTTTTCTCAACCATAGATATCGTGATCTATATTGTTCGAATTCTTCATAAACATGTCTATATATTTGAAGAGTCTGATCGAACAACATAGGATACTAATTACTTATTGACATGATGAGTGTCGACATCTTTGGTGAGATTAATTGCTAATTGCAAGTAATGTAAGGGTTCTGGAACATTTTCATTATGCTTTTCGTATTCAATAGTCCATATGACCAAGTTGTTTTCTCCTTCATTCTCAATATGAACAGTTGCTTTGAAGCTCTTGTATTCCTCTATCAAATCACCTTCAAATGCCTTGAATGTTACTAACATTTTTTCCTTGTTTACTTCATCAACAACCACCTTTACAACCTTCTCCTCACCATCTATTATTTGTGGAAAAACAATAAAAGAAAAATTACATTTTCTGTATAGGCAGTGGCGGAGCCAGGTCTTTTAATAAGAGGTGTCAAATAAAAATATATATGATACTACCAAAGATTAAACACAATATCTCAAGCAATTTTTGCAATCACTTAACCATTACACGAAACATTTAGCTTGTGTTAAGATGTGTAAATATTTGTTTAAATATTTATTAAATCAAATTTTGACTTATATACAATGTAATTTTTTGACGAAGGGTGTCGACAGGAGAAAATATTCACGCTACATAGTCATACTTCTTTTTTCTTTTGGTTGGGGCTGGGATAGAGGGGGCAACTTTATTTTTAAATGTATTTGCTAGAGCCTATTATTTTAGCCAAATAAATTTTTTATTCAGAATTACCGAGTTCGAATTGTTTATTTCTTTTCATTTATCTATAGATGGAATGACAGATTATTTATTTTGTGTGTGTATTTCTTTTTATTTATATATAGATGGAATTACCCAAAAAAAAAAAAGAAGATGGAATGACAGATTATTTTTCTGTATTTTCTTATTTTTTCAGTCCAAATTTATAAAAGGTTTTGCTGAAACTCGATTATTGTTTGCTAAATAATTTTTTTAAAAAAATATTTCAGCCTAAATCATAGATTTTTCAGTCAAGTTCTTTACAAATTTCGACTAAGAAATATGATAAAAAGAGTTTTTGTAAAAAAATTTACAAGCTAACAACATTTATTTTATTTTTTTAAAAAGGCCCATGGTTATGAAAATCCATATAGGAGCCGTACTTGGGAAGTCTTAATGATTTGATGTCCTTAATTAGAATAATATGAGTAAATCCAAGAAAAATTAAATAAAAAGTGACTTCTTTATTATTTGGTCCGGCACCCTTTCTTTTTTGGTCCGTCCAAAAAAAATATCGCCTTACTCTAATTGAAAATAATTTAACTTTTTACTCTTAATGAAATGATTCTCAACCACACAAATATCTAAGAATAATTTTAGACCACGAATTTTCAAAGTTCTTCCTTTTTTTCTTAAACACCGTGTCAAATCTAAGAGTGTTATATAAAATAAGACAAAGAAAGTATTTTTTTTTTTGAATCTTAGTTACCCACGGGACTAATGCCTTGGGAAGAAGAATATATTGTCCATCGAGAGAGAATTGAATTTGGTTAGAAGCTTGGGTGAAACTAAATGAAAGTATATTGATCATTAATAAATAGAAAATCTATCATAAAAAGTTGCAGATCGAATAATCGAAGAACGTTACCGATAGCATAATTCCAGTTGACAACTGAGCCAACGGTACCCCAATCTCCTTCATGTAAATGGACAGCCTTAATAGTTTGTGGTACAATATTTGGAAGATGATGTGGTTTCTCACAAAACATTTCATGAAACATATCCTTACAACCTTTTAACTCCATTTCTGAAATCAACTTTCCTTTCAAACCCATTTTTTTTCTTGATCAATTATTTTATAAGAAAATAGAATTATTGTTGGGAAAAATTTTTGATGGATAAAGAATAAGAATGGAAGTCCTTATATAGTTGCATTTTGGGGATTGTCCATTCTCTGCAATCATATAATATTACAATTATTTTATCCAAGTTGAATAGTGACAACTTAGACATGTTGAGACGTGATTTAGCAATAAATATGACTACCATAATTGAATTATTTTATTTAAAATAAACCAAATATATGATTTTCCTTCTTTCTGGAACTTTCGTTACATGATATTTTTGAATTGTTTGGCTAGTTATTTAAGGGTGAGGGCAAATTTGAATCGACATAATATGAATCATGAATATTGATCTATTTCATATGTTCAAGGATATTTTTAACGATTTTTGAATTGTATAAAAGATTTAGAATCTTTTCGACAATTTTATGTTAAATTTACTTTTCTTTTTTAAGTACAATATCAAAAGGAATATTTCTTTCCTTTTATGATTTTTTTTTTAATTTTTAATTTTCATATGACAAGTTTAATAACACAAAATAAAGGATACTTTGGTATATTCTATGTCAAATCAAAATGGAATATATTTTTAACTATGAAATAATTTATTTATTTATGTTTTATGCATATTTTTAACTTTATTCCATATTTAAGGGTAGTATAATTCTGAAATAAAGTATAATCTAGTTCCAATGTAAAGGGGAAAAAATGCAATTAAATAGTTTAAACTTAAAAATGAATAATAAATTTTTAACTTTGTTGGGGTTGCATAGAGACCAATAGTTGGTCCTTTTTATTTACTGATGATGGATACATTGACGCATAAATTCAAGGTGAGATGTTATGGTGTATGTTATTTGTAAGATGTAATTTTGATTGACAGACTTGCGATAAAGTTAATGATGTTGGAGGTTTGAAGAAAGATCATCAAGTCTAAAGGGTTCATATTGAGCGAGATCAAGAGAGAATACTTAGAGTGCAAGTTCAGTGATGTGAGATATGAAAGTAAGACTTGATACATCGGTTATTAAAAAAAGATGAGGTTTTAAGTATATTATCAAAAGAAATGACGGAGATTGACAAGAATGCCACTCATTCTATTGGTGTAGGTGGATGAAATAAAGGCTCGCTTCTAGTGTCTTATGTAATAAGAACGTGCCAACAAAATTTAAAGGCAAGTTCTATAGCATGGTAGTTAGATCAACTATATTCAGTGAAGAACTCTCGCGTTCAAAAGTTGAAAGTTGAATAAATGAAGATGGTACGATGTGCCGGCATACTAGGAGAGGTGGAATTAGAAGTAAAAATATCCAGGATAACAGAAAAGTGACTTTTTAGAGAACAAGATGCGAAAAGCAAGATTGAAATAATTCAGATATCTAAAGAGGAGATTTTTGGGTGTCCTAGTATGGAGGTGTGAGAGGTTGACTATGGATGATTTTAGGAGAGGAGAGGTAGACCAAAAAAAGTAATTGGAAGAGTACTTGAATAGATAGGAAATGATGAAATTCCAACTCCCTCAAGTCATAACCTTAGATAGATGATTATGGAGGGCATAAATTAGGATAGAAGATTAGTAAGGAACGATATATTCTCTTGTTATTAGGGGTGGGTCTGTAAAACCAAAAATCGAAAACCGAATCAAAACTGATCGAAAAATACCAAAAAAAAAAAACCTCACCGTAAAAAATCGAAACCGAACACAAAAAACCGAACCGAATCGATTTTGTGCGGTTTCGATTTTGGTTTTAGTCTTCTAAAATCGAACCGAACCGTCAAAAATCAATTTTGCTATACTACGTCGTTTATACTTTCTAGGCCACATGGCTAAGAAGGAAAGTCTTTCTTGTTGCACGAAAGAGACATAGATTTGAAGCTTCCAAGGAAAAGTCTTTTGGCTACTGTCACCTGCAACTAATTGATACTTCAAGGAGTATTTGATAATCATTTGATAATTTCTTTTGGCTACACATAATTGACTTGAACCTTCCAAGGAGTATTTGATATTTGTTTTTCTAGAACATATGTTTGCAATTTTCTTGGTGATAATTGTAGTTCTTATATTGTGATAATTGTACTAATCCAAACTTTACTCTTTACCAATTGTTTAGCATATCTATACAATGATATGTCTTTACCCAACATATTATTTTATTTTAAAAAATTATTATTAAAAATAAAAAAAATCCGAAGATTGAACCGAAAAAAACCGAACCGAAAAATCAATGGTTTACTTTTTTTTTCGCAAAATCGAACCAAACCGAACCGGCAAATTACCTTCCGTTCTGTCTTTGATTTTAGGCAAAAATCGAACCGCAAAAATCGAACCCACCCCTACTTGTTATCATCCATACTAGCAGTTGTAGTATTGCTCATGTAATTACTTGTGATTCAATTTTTTTTGTTATTTATTGCTTCTTGTATTTAGACTATAATATTATTTTATTATAATTATTAATTTTTTTTATCAGTTGTTGTTTTTTGTTACTATCTACTATTTCTTGTACTGCTATTACTTTTTCTGCTTGACTTATGTTTTACTTGCGTGAAGGATCTATCGATAGTAGTCTTTCTATTGTTAATATAGATAGAAAATCTGTGTACATTTTGTCATCTCCATAACTCACTCTATAGAACTACTAGTTCACGTTGTTGTTGAATGATTAATAAATATTATAGAAATAAATTAGAATTTAACAATGAGGGCACTAATTAAAGGGTAGGAACTTGGGTGAGAATTTTTTTATTTTTATGGAAATTATTTTCTCTTTATTTAAAAATCAATATTGTATAAGTTATTATATGCCCAAGAAAAAAATCAACAATTTGTATAAGTTATTATAAAATTATCTCAAAAGCCATATCCAATATTATTCTCTTTTTACACTCTTGAATGTCATTTATTTATTCATTTATCATGAGTTAAAAGAAATTAATTTTTGACAATTAGTTTCTGAAATTACTTCCAATAAAATCAATAGGATCACTATCATATAAATCATGAAATTCTCTTTATTACACTCTTGTATCTCTCTCTACCACTAAAATCATGCCCAGTAGAGGCTTTTTATTTTTTATTTTTTATATATATACTATTATATTCAATTATTTTGTCTAAATTTCTTTTTTTTGAATTCTTAAAATTTTATTCGCTTATCTGTTTTGTTATATGAAACGATTCAATCATGAATTCTTTAAATTTTGGGTATAAATTTTATTTATATCTTTTTGAAAGTAAACAAGTATTTGTCCATAAAATTTTCAAAATAAAATTGTTTTTGAAATTTGTAAAATACCCAAAACTCAACTTTCACTTTCGCTTTTCTCAAATATATTCTTTTTTATATTTATAAAATAATCACATTAAAATTTTATTTTATATTTCTTAACTAAAAATATATTTAAATTATTAATATATATTTCAAAAAATTTAATCAATTTTTTTAAAAATCAAATAAAAGTTACTTCATGGCTAAGCGTTCACATAATATTCCCAAAAAAAAAGTATTTAGACTTTATACTTGGTTCCGTCTAATATTGATTAATTTAATTAGTTCATACTTAAGAAGCAGTTGTCATGATGTCATTGATGATGCTTTAGACAATAATGGAAAATTGATACAAGATCTGGGTGACAACGAAATCATAGAAAATTTCACAATCATAGAAAATAGACTAAAATGAAAGTAAAATGAATAAATTAAATTAAATAAAATATAATTTATTCATATAAAAAATTGGACATTATTAACAGAAGTCCTTAAATATACAAATATAGGTAAAAATAAGTACTAGTTTTTTTATTTTTTTGTAATTTCTAAAGTAATATTATTTTAGAATATTTTAATTTGGCACTAAAATAACATATCTTAAAACGTAAAGATAATATAAAAGAAAAACATGACCATTTATGCAGCAAAAACGAGTATTTATGATGCAGCAAATAATTGAGCAGTTGGCGTCTTAAATAAAAGATAATATATTTTTTTATTATTAAAAATTAGACATATTGATTCAGCTACTTAAGTTTGTATTTTCAATCAATGGTCACACTGACAATTTTCGTTTCAAATTAAAATTTATTTACGATATCATATCGTCTGCGAGCTAAAATCAAGTCTTAAGAGAATAAAACAAAGGTAAAAAAAAAAAAGAAGAAGGTCATTTACTGATGTGATCACTTAACTATCCACTCTATTTCTGGAATCACTTATTTATACATATTTCTCTCAAGAAAATCACTTAATTTTAACTAAAAAGTCATTCAACTATGAGTATTTACTCAATTTATTTAATTAACTTCATCATTAAAATTTGTTGAACTAAATTTTTTATGTAAAACCATTTTTTTTAATATTCACTCAAATCATTTAAAGATCGACCACTAAAAATATAATATTGACCCAATCTTTTTCAGAAATTTTAATTAAATAAGTTGAGTGACTTTGTAGGTAAAATACTTGTCGCGCCCCATTTTTTTCTCGCGGAGAAACGGGAACCTGGACGACGTCGTGGCAACGACTCTTTTGGGATTTTTAAATAAAGGTGAGTCGCCACCTAATATTTGGGTGCATTAGGACACCATAATAGCCTAAGGGTCAAGTTAAACCAGAGAGAGGGTAAGAGCTCAAATTACCTCGAAGGGAAGGTGTTAAGCACCCTTCGAGGTCCGCAAATGCGGGTCCCGACCGTGTCTCGTATTTTATGTGTGGGTTGCAAATAACAAGTAGGGTCTCTTAATTTTAAAATTTCCTAAATTGATTCTAAGTGATAAGATCATTTATTTTTATTTATTAAATAGGTGACAAAAATAACGGAAGTGTAATTGAACAAGTAATTAACTCTAGGTGATGCATCGAAATAATTTGGTTAATTAAAGTTAATAAATAGACTTGATTATTAAATCTAATCAAATCATCAAGTGATTATAGAACACAAATTTTTATCTTTTTTTTTAATAATATCCAAATAATAACGCAATAAGTTATTAATCTTAATCTAAGTGATCAAATAAATCTCTTGTTTATATTATTATTAAGGTTAAGGAGAACAAATAATATTACGCAGAAAATAAACAAATCAAATAATCTAAACTACCCCCCCCCCCCCCCCCCCCACAAAAAAAAAAAGATATCATGAAATAAAGATTTTCCTTGATTTCAAGAGAGAAATAAAAAAAAAATGTTTGGTTCTTTGTAGGTACAAAACTATGATATTTAGTTATCATAGCTCCTTCACCTAGAAACATTTTTATTTGAGATCGGTCTTAGAAAAATTATATATAATTTTGTGTTTTAAAAAAAAGTAAAAAAAAATTAATTTAATACAATATACACTACTAGAAATAAGCTATTTTCCGATTACGATCGCCGACTACAAATATGTAGTCGGAAATTGGGTAGGTGGTATTTCCGGGGACGCGTCGGTTATTATAAAATTTTGGAATTAGATCTCGTAATTCCTTTTGACTTCCTCACTAACTATAGGTTAGGAGATAGTCTTTTTCCGCATTGTCTAGCCCAAGCTGAAAAGAGGCTAGACAATGAACTTTTTAGAAGAAAATATTTTAGTGAAATCTTGTTTAAAAGATTAAAAATAAAAGAAAAGAAAAAGAAATATAACACGTATTTCCCCGCCCCCCTTTTTAACTAGATCCTCAAGTTGTTTATTGTTACAATATTGCAAAATAAAGAAAGAAATAAGAATCCTAATGCTACTAACAGTAAAGAAGATATCTATATTAATAGTGAAAGCTTCAAGGCCATGTTCCTATTTCAATTTCAACCCGTGAAGGGCGACGCTCTAATTTATAATAAGAGGACATGCAACACTCACAACGACTAGCAATAATAGTAACGTAACAGCAGTAATAAATAGATAATGTAAAGGTATTATTCTAACATGTCATAGAAGAGGAACAAACTAGCAACACGATAGTCATGACAATCAAGCACGTAAAGGACCTTGTTCTAACACAATATAAATAGGGAACAAACCAGTTACGAATTAATGCCAAGAAAGGGATGAAGTTGAAAAGATTATTGCAATCCGCTTAGTGTAATGTCTCCTCCTTTCTTTTCTTTCTTTTTTCACTAAAGAAAGTACTAAACAAAATAGTGTGTATTTGAAAAGAGAGAATATGTTTTTTTTTCATGTCCTGAGGAGTGGGAGATAGAATGCTTATATAGGATAGAGAAAAAAAATTTAAAAGGTCAGAGAATAAAAATATATTGTTACCATAAAGGAGTGAATCCAATTAATTAGGCAGAAAATCTCTTAATGACCAATCATCCCCACTTATAAGGAAAGAAATAATCAGAATTCAAATCACAATCCGTAATTGATTAAATTCAGAATATAATATCAATCAATTTGATTTGATTATATTTAACCTAAAATAAATCGATTAACTTGCCTTATTCAAAAATATATTTTCCATAAATGAGGATATTTAAACTGATTTGCACTGATTCAGTTAACCAAAATCAAGATTCTGGCCATACTAGGAGTAAGTAAAAAAAATTTGGTCAATTTAAAATAAGGAAAATAATCACATAAAAGAATTCTTGCCATACTAAGAGTAAATAAAAAAATTCGGTAAATTTAAAAGAATGAAACAATCATTAGGAGAGGATTTTTTTTTTGGGGGGAGGGAGAAAATATATTCTTCCATTTGAAAGAAATACATATTTAGGAGGATTTTTTAAATATGAAAATATTTGACTAAGTTTAAAATTTGAATATAATTGAGGCTAAATCAAATTTCATCAAAATACATAATATAAATAACTACTAAATTACTACGTAATAAATCTTATTAAATCACTAATTATATTTACTATAAAAAAAAATAGATCAATGTTATTTACGATAAATTAATAACTTAAAATTTTCTCATTGAAACATTTATAAAATAACACAAAAGATAAATTTCAAAAGTGAGTAAATAATAATAATAGTAATACCAATAATTTTGTAAATTATGAATGCAAAAAATATACAATTGTTTGGGTAAAAAAAAGATAATTAAAATATAAATTTATACAAAAAAAATATTTTTTTAAAATACTGAAATATTCGAATAACATAAAAAACAGGGTTAAGGTGGGTCAAAATTGGGTGTCAACAGCTGCCCCTTCTTTGCTCGGAAATGAAGGATGAATTGTTGAGCAAAGAAAGTTGACGGAGTAGCCAATTTTGTCCGACCGATGAAATATTATCGGAGAAAAAAAAGACATGAGGGGTTGTGAAAATATTACGGCCGAGACTTCGGTTTCAACTTTCAAGTCGCCTACATATCTCTGGTTATACGAGAATCAGGTCGTGTGTAGTTCTAGATTTAGAAACGGATAAAATTCCTAAAACTAAAATTAACGGTGCAGATCTTGAAGTAGGTACGATAGTAGCTTGAATTGAAAGGATAAGATGGTACGAAAGCGAAAATAGCTGATGTGGTTCGAATGGTAGCAGAAGAGTGAGAGCAAGGTATAGTACGGACGGTGTGAAAAAATATTAGGGGGTTTGTTGCGAGAGGCATGTATCCGAACCGAATGCTATAATATACAGAACTCCATAAAATTTGAAATCTGTACCCTTAAAACACTAGGTAAAACGGTTAGAACATGTATATTGGATAGTGAAATGAATTCATAAACATGATGCAAGTTCCCATTTAGACCATGAGATTTGCCACAAAACAATAAGGGTGACATTTTAGGCTATGATGTCTTGGGCCATGCTAATCATAAATTATATCCTCGGGTCATGAAATGATGTCTGTAGGCCATGAAGGATGATGCCTTTGGACGATGATACCTTCGGATCATGATAAACAGAAATTAAATCCCCAGGCCATGAAATGATGTCCTTAGGCCATGAAAATGATGCCTTTGGACTATGACGCCTTAAGGGTATGCTATTTTCATGCGATTTTTCAGGCCAATGCAAAATTTTCGAAAGGATGCCATGTAATTTCAGTAGGCAAGATGTAGTTTCAGAAGGCCGTGTAAAATTTTTTTATTTTAAAATGTAAATGCAATTTCAGTAGGCCATGCAAAGTTTTCAAAGAAGGCAACGTAGTAGGCCAAAAGTGATGTTTTAATAGGCCATGCAATTCTCAATGCATTCTTGGTAGGCCAAATATGAATCTCATTCGCTTAAAAATGACATTTTATGCGAAAAAATGCAATTTCACATAATTTTAGTAGGCCGATGCAAGATGCTATTTTCAGTAAGTTTAGTAGGCCAATGCAGAATATGCGATTTTCAGTAGGCTTAGTAGGCCCATGCAGAAAATGCAATCTTCGGTAGGTCAAATGTGAAAGTATAATTCCACGCCATTTAAGTAGGCTAATGCGAAAAATGCAATTTTCAACAGGCCAATGTAAAAGAAAAAATTGCAATTTCACGTAAGTTTAGTAGGCCAAATGCAAGAATGTAATTTTTCATGCGAATTTAGTAGGCCAATGCAAAATGTAATTTCATGCGAATTTAGTAGGCCAATGCAAAAATGCGCTTTTCAGTAGGCCAATGTAAGAATGCAATGTTCGGTATGCCAATGTAAAATGTAATTTCATATAATTTTAGTAGGCCAATGTAATTTCACGCAATTTGAGTAGGCCGATGCAAAAATGAAATTTCATGCAAATTTTAGTAGGCCAATGTAAAATGTATTTTTTATGCAACTTTTTAGTAGGCCAATGCAAAAATGCAATTACAGTAATTTTAGTAGGCTAATGCAGTTTT
Organism: Solanum rostratum; assembly: GCA_029948455.1. NCBI lineage: Eukaryota > Viridiplantae > Streptophyta > Magnoliopsida > Solanales > Solanaceae > Solanum > Solanum rostratum. The sequence goes on from CM057048.1 coordinate 64,613,578, forward strand.
CAGTAATTTTAGTAGGCCAATGCAAAAAAAGATGCAATTTTCAGTAATTTTAGTAGGCCAATGCAAAATGCAATTTCACGCAAATTTAGCACACTAATGCAATCTTCACGGAATTTTAGTAGGCCAATGTAAAATGCAATCTCGATAGGCTAATGTAAAAATGTAATGTCACGCAATTTAAGTAGGCCAATGCAAAAGCGTAATTTCAGTAGGCCAATGCAAAAGTGTAATTTCAGTAGGCCAATGCAAGATGCAATTTCATGCAAATTTAGTAGGCCAATGCAAAAATGTAATTTTCACGGAATTTTAGTAGGCCAATGCAGTTTTGGTAAGCAAATAAAAGATAGATCGAAATCAAATGGAGCAAGATAGTTTAACCTTTGTCCAGTGCAAGACGATTGCTTACATGACATGAAAAGGTCACTCCAGGTACGTATACCTGTCTGCATTCAAAGAAAAACCATTAGTTTGAAAAGGGGGAGGTTGATCTATAGCTCTGCCTCGACCCGCACGTCTTTTGTTGATATCTTGCCTTTCGCCTTCTTAGCTATTGGTTTTCAGTTTTGAATTCAAAATTTTTGAGAGCTGCTCAAAAATTTCTGCCCCAGTTTGTAGGAAATGATCTAAAAGAATTTTTGAGATCCCTTTAAAAATTCTGCCCCGGTTTGTGATAAAAAAGGGGAATAAAGATTTTTATAATGGTAAGACCGAACTCCATAGGAGCACCTACGTATCCCTCTTAAAAGGGAATCAAGTCAAACGTAGTTCAGGATTCATCGAGTACCTCTACATTTGGCAAGTCATCAAAATAAATATCTGTCTGAGGCATTGATCGAGGAAGTGTGCGAGTAAGAACGGAGTGAGGAGAGAGAGTCAAAAATGTGTTTTAAATTGGATGGGAAGAAGGACGAGTGACATTTTTACGGACATTGAGCATGTTGGACATGTTGCAGTTCTTAATCAAGCTGATGTTCGAATATTAGACAAACTTTAATAGAAGGATATAAAATACATACAAAAGTTAGTATGTGACATGAGTAAATAAAACATCAATAAAAACTATAAAATTACTTCTGGATATGATGAATTTGAGCTCGTATAAATGAATGGAAATGACAACAAATTTAATAAAACATACGATGTAAATAAATCAAGAAGAGTAAAAATAAACATTTACAATTAATCAAACAAATAAGCGTCCTAAATGGTATATTCAAATGATGATTTATGTATGAATTAAATTGATTTTTATTAATTTATGATTTTCATGAGATTTGAACTTAAATGAACTATGAAATTATGTTGAGAATGTTCAAGACTTAAAAGTATATTTAAATATTTAATCTATATTGCAATCCCAATTCACTGTTTAAATTGTAACACAAGGAATCCTCGTTATCCATGACTAAAGTGGAAACGTCATATGATCAGTAGACTAAAACAAATATTGCTTGAGCAAAAATAAATTAATAAAATAACATATCTTACTTGATATGTTTTTGCTGACTTTCATCATTATTCATAAACCAAAAAATATTTAAAATTATTATCATATCTTCTTGTTGATCAGACAAATCTATTTATTTAGAATCCTGATATTGATAGGTTGGAATATGTCATACTAACGTATTATAACTTGTTTTGAAATATTTTTAATTTATTTATTTAATAAAAATATCAGTACTTAAATAATTAACTCAAAAATACTCCTACTTCATTCAAATATTATGGACGTTTGAATAAGGCTTGTGATATAAAATAGAAAAATTACGAATATTATGTAATTGGCCCAAGTAAATTAGAAATATCACATAACTTTTAATTTCAAAAGTTAAAGATTCAAAGTTTCATCGTAATAATTGAATTCTGAATATAATAGATTGTAACCTTTTAAATTTATGGAATTTTATTTGATGCATATATAAACTTCGCAGTGGACTAATTATTCTGCTCAACTTGATGATTTAATAACCTCAACCTCGACTCCCTGAACGTTGACAATTATGGATGTGCAACACACGGGTCATCACATCAATTTTTTTGTCCACATGGCTTTGTTTTAGAGATAAATATATATTTATATCTTTTTTAAATTCACTAATTATTTAAATAATCTTTTTAGGGCCAGTTTTGTAAAAATAGATAAATAAATGGAATATCGATATTTTGACTATAATATTTAGGAAAAAAGAAAATCTCTCTATGCATTTTTAGAACCTATATTACATGAATGTATCAACATAAAATATTTACCATCAAATGTCAATAGTTTTGTAACAAAAGTGGGCATGCGTGAAGTAAATCTTTAAAAAAATTCACTACTGGAAATTAGGTCTATGGTAACGGTATTTATGGCGACGGTTAAAAAACCGTTGCTATAGAACCCCTATGGCAACGGTTATAGGCGTTGCATAAAGTATATTGGTTTGTACCAAACAACCGTTGCAATTATTCAGATAATCGTTGCCATAGGGGTTCTATAGCAACGGGTTTGTAGAACCGTTGCCATAAATGTTTATGGCAACGGTTCTCTTTCTATGGCTACGGCTATTTAATTCCCTCCACAATTTTCATTATTCTGCCAATTAATTTAGACTCCCTCCACCAATTAATATACACTCCCTTTATTATATTTCTTTTTTAATTAAAAAAAAGAAACAAATTTCCAGAAACAAATATACACTCGATCTCTTTCAGTACTTCTTCTTCTCCCTCACGATTCTCTTCTCATTTCCGCCCCTGCTTCCCTCACTTGCGCTCCAGCAGATCAAAACACTCAACAGTGCGAAAGTTGCTCCAGTGCGAAAGCTTCTCCTTCTCGATCGAAGCTGCTCCAGTGCGAAACATTTTCACTTTTCTTCTTCTTCTCCAGTGCGAAAGCTCATTTCCGTTCTTCACTGCGCATGCATTGAGGTTTCTTCTTCAAAATTGGTCGAAGCTACTGCTAAATCGTGTTCTTCTTCAAAGAAATTGCCAGAAGTTGGTAGAAGGTACTCTTAAATCATTTTCTTCTTCAAAGTAGCTGTCCGCTTGTCGCGCCCTATTTTTTCCTCGCGGAGAAATAGGAACCTCGACGACGTCGTGGCAACGACTCTTTTGGGATTTTTAATCTTTAGAGTCGCCACCTAATGAATTAAGGTGCATTAGGACACCATTCTAGCCTAAGGGTCGAAGTTAACCAGAGAGAGGGTAAGGGCTCAAATTACCTCGAAGGGAAGGTGTTAAGCACCCTTCGAGGTCCGCAAAGGCGGGTCCCAACCGTGTCTCGTATTTATGTGGGGGTTGCAAACACAAATAAAGGTCTCATATATTTTAATATTTTCTAAATTAAACCTAAGTGACAAGAGTTTGATCAAATAGTAAATAATAAATGAATTAAACTAAGTGGGTTATTTTAAAGTCTCGGATCAGACGCACTTGGTTTATTACCAAGCCCCAGGACGAAAACCAAGGGTTCCATCCTATCGGGGTTAAGCGTATATCATCCTTTCCGAGTCCTATCTACCCCTACCCCCCTCCTAAATTTCATTTTATTAATCTTAAGAGCGCTTTAAAGAAAAAGAAAATGGAAAAAGTCTAACGTTTCCTAAGAATGCCTATCGTCCCTCCTAATGTCCAAGAGGCGTTGGACATCTATTTTGGTAGGTTCTAGACTAAAACAAACTTAGGTTTCCTATTAGACGCGCGTCATAGAAAGACAAACAAGACAAAAAAATAGCCAAAAAAGGTCTCAATTAGCCTCTAAATGCACAAATAGGGTGAAGTCACATACCTTATATAAGAGAACCCTATAGGCATGATTTCTAACACATCACATAAATTTAAATATGATTTTTACGCAAGTGAGTCCAAAACATAATTCCTAGTCAAATAGACCCTAGACATGATTTCTACGTAAAATCATATGTTAAAACCTAGTTTTAAAACGTGAAACTAGTGCCAAAACAACGTATAATTTAAGGAAAGGAGATTAACATTTTAAAACATGAGTTCTAATAAAGCATATATTAAAACCTAGTTTTAAACATGAAACTAATGCCAAAAATGACATATAATTTAATATCCTAAAAACATGATTTCTAATGGAAGCATGTATTAAAAATTAGTTTTAAACATGAAAACTAGTGCAAAAATGAAATAACGTCCTACAGCACAATTTCTAATAAAACATATATTCTAAACTATTTTCACAAATGCAGCTAGTGCCAAAAATGACATATAATTTTAAGGAAAAATAACATCCTAAAACATGGTTTCTAAACCTATATTCAAACTTAAACATGAAACTAGTGTAAAAAAAAAGACATGTGATTTAAAGGAAAATCAACATCCTACAACATGATTTCTAATGAAAGCATATATTGAAACTTAGTTTTCTAGCGCGGAAACTTATTAGAAGATAATGTCCTAAAGATATGCCTACTACAATTTTATTATTCGTTTCATCATTGTCTAAAAAAAAACGAATGGCTTAATCTTTTTTTTTTTTTTTTTTTTTTTTTTTTTTGATTCCTATGCTGAGTTTGCCTAGGTGAAACGGATAGAAAATACAGGATCCCCTCTTCCCCTTTTCACTAGATCCCCGATTTACAACAAGATAGTAATTACAAGGAACATAAAAAAATATGAAAAATAAATAATAAAAAAAAACACTTCAGTGGCCTCCTGTGGTCCAACCCCTTCCCCGAAGGCTCCTCACACCTTGTCTTGAAATCCAGAACCTATCGAACGAAAAAAAAAGAAAGAAGTAATATGTGTTTGATATAAAGCAAATATACTCACCAATGGAGAAGAAGTGATGACAGCGGACTCAATAAAAGAACTTCTAGGATGATCCTTGACAGTTTTGGAATTCAAAAAGAAATAAGAAAGATTGGCAGTGGATGTTTCTTTTCAGTGTCTATCCAAAAGAGAGAATCTCCGCTCTTTTTTTTTTTCTCTCCTTTGTGAAGTATGAAGTGTGTCTTATATAGTGAATAAGGGGCACAATAATAAGGAAATAAAATCAATTAAGAGTAAATCAATATTCTCTTGACAAGGAAAAAAAAAAATTACCATAACAGTGTAATAAGAATCTGTCCAAGAGTAAACAAAAGGTAAGAAAATAAGTTGGCAAATTTAAACTTACCATAGAATGCTAAGTCATAATATTTTATCACAATTTGCCAAAATAAGAACCCAAGCTTACTGTAACTTGGGCAAAAGAAGATAAAGAAGCAATTATTTAGATTATTGATTGGCGGAAATTACATCTATCAATGCTTAATTTATTAAGAAAATTCGAGTAATAAGAGCAAGCAAAATCTTAGTAATTCTAATTAGGCAAAGGAAAAATCCATTTCAACTTCAGTTAAATAAAGCAAAGAATCCGTAATGGCTACGTCCAATAATAATCAGAGAACCCAAGCAAATCTCAAACAACCAAATCCTACATTCGTGGTATGTCAACTTTTATGATTAACAAACAATCTAGTCCTAAGATCGTATGAAACTAGTAGAAAATTAGCAACCCAAACATGTGAAATGGAGAAAATGTGCAGAATTAACACCTAATAATCACATAACGCCCGGTTCGACAAACTCAAAATAAAACAAACCGTATTCCGACATTTCGATATATGACTTGATCTTGATCAAAATTTGATCCTCTGATTCGGATTCGTTTTCCGATGACTTCCCGTCTGATTTGGGGTTTTTGTTTATTTCAGAAGAGAGGGGCGGAGGGGTGGCGTCGCTGCCACGGGAGGCGGTGGCAGCTGTGGTTTGTGGGTTTTGTGGGGTTGTTTCCGAGAGGGAGAAGCGTGAGAGAGGGAGAGAGAGGAGTGGGGGACGGAGATGGAGGAGGAGCGGCGGGAGAGAAAGAGATTGCAGCGGCGCGAGGCCGCCGCTGCTTGAGGGTTGCTGGTCGGAGAGGAGAGCCGCTGTGGAGGAAGAGAAGAGCGGCGCGACGCCGCTTGGTGTTGCTGGTGGTCGTGGCGGGGTGGAGATGAGGAGAAGAGGGCGATGGGGAGAGAGGAGAGGAGTGGCGTGGGGGGAGAGGGAGCAGCGGGGGGGGGGGGCGCCGCTGCCAGTGGTGATGGGGGCGGCGGTGGTGCTTTGGGGTGTGGAAGAGAGGGAAAATGATAGATAGGGTTTTGGGGTGGTTGAAATAAAGGAAAATGGGTCGGGTCAGATCCGGGTAAGGAAAACGGGTACCCGGATTTAAGAGTTAGCCACAAAATTGAGAAACTAGCCGTAAATTAATAAATCGAATTTAAAAAATAGCCACAAATTATAAGATACTTAAAAATTGGGCCGTAAATTGGTAATTTTGATTTAAATATTAGTCAGAATCATAGTAATTTGAAGATTAGGTCCCGAATTGGATTAAAATTAGTCAAAAAGTGTTAAAAATTGAGCACAAATCGGTAAATTGAATTAAAATAATAGTAAAAATTGTATGCATTTGAAAATTGAGTCACAAATTGGTAAATTGAGTTTAAAAGTTAGTCGAAAATTGTAGGAACTTAAAAATTGAGCCACAAATTAGTAAATTGAAATTAAATACTAGTTTAAAAGTCGTGGGAATTTAAAATTAGGCCAAAAATTGGTGAATTAAATTTAAATATTAGTCAAAATTGTAAAAGTCTAAAAAATTGAGCCACCAATTGATGCTTTGGGCTTAAAAATTATTCCAAAGTGTAGGGATTTAGAATTGAGCCTCAAATTAGTAGATTGCATTTAGATCCTAGTCAAAAATTGTAAAATTTTAAAAATTAAGGCGCTAATTGGCTCAAATTGGATAAAAGTGTAAAATTTTATAAATGAGTGGCTAGAATCGAAATAAATTCAAGTGATTTAGTCAAAATTGAAATAGGATTTCAAAGTTTTGGCCCAAAATTGACATGGTCTTTATTTAAAAAGTCACGATTTGAACCCAATATGGGTAAAACACGCAATTCGCCAAAAAATGTATTAAAATAATATTATGGATGACGCGATTCAAAAAGAAATATGTCTGATAACGACTAAGCGTTGTTTATTATTATTAGCTTTTAGATAGTGACAAATGTGAGACGACAATCATCTTTTTCAATACTAATTTAAAAATAAATAAAACGTAAAATACGTTAAGGGTCGGTCAAAATCGGGTGTCAACAGCTGCCCCTTCTTTGCTCGGGAATGAAGGATGAATTGTTGAGCAAAGAAAGTTGACGGAGTAGCCGATTTTGTCCGACCGATGGCATTTTATCGAAGGGACCGGATAAAACAAAAGGTTTTACGACCGAGACTTTGGTTTAAAAGTCGCCTACATATCTCTGGTTATACGAGAATCAGGCCGTGTGTAGTTCTGGATTTTTAGGAATGACTAAAATTCCTAAAATGAACAGAACCGTACGAATTTCAAAACTTGAATCGGAACGTTCGCGGCATAGAAAATGCTTAGATGTTGAAAGAATAGGAGGTTTGATGCGTTCAAACAGCGGAATGATGGCGCACTTTAGACATTCGCGGGCTTTATAGTTAAAAGAAATGCTATGTAAATAAAGATGATAAGAGCATATATATTAAATAGCGGAATAGTAAAACGTGATGCAAATTCCCTGTAGACCATGAGCTTTGCCATAAGACGATAAGGATGATGTCTTTGGCTATGACGTCTAGGGCTATGCTAATCATGAATTGTATCCTCGGGTCATGAAATGATGTCCGTAGGCCATGAGGGATGGTGCCTTTGGACGATGATACCTCCGGATTAAGATGAATGTAATTAAATCCCTAGGCCATGAAATGATGTCCTTAGGCCATGAGGATGATGCCTTTGGACCATGACGCCTTGAAGGCATGATAAGCAGTAATTAAATCCCTAGGCCATGAAATGACGTCCGCGGGCCATGACAAATGCTGCCTTTGGACTATGACGCCTTAGGGGTGCAACATGTTATGCTGCTCTCAGGCCGAGGCAAATGATAACTTTGGCGCAATGCGGTGCATATAAGAATCTTTGTGCAACTTCTAGGGCCAGATCGTGCATATTATGCGAGACATGATTTTTCGGGCGCGATGCAATGTAAGTTTTTAAAGTATGCAATTTCTCGAGCCAAATGTTGTGCACTTTTCGGGCCATATTATGTGAGGCATGGTTTGCGGGCACGATGCAATACAAAATTTAAAAGCATATGCAATTTCCTTGGGCCAACATTACGCAAGGCATGGAAAGCATGATTTTCGAGCACGATGCAATGTAATATATGCAATTTTCGGGCCAATATGATTTTCAAACATGATGCAATGTAAATATCGAGCCTTTGTGATGCAAGTATCAGGCACATGCGAATGCGGATGCATTTACAATGCGAATATCGGGCACAATGCAAATGCAAATACCGGGCACATGTAATGCAAATATCGGGCCTTATGATGCAAGTATCGGGCACATGCGAATGCGGATGCATTTATAATGCGAATATCGGGCACCATGCAAATGCAAATACCGGGCACATGTAATGCAAATATCGGGCCTTATGATGCAAGTATCGGGCCTTATGATGCAAGTATCGGGCATAATGCAAATGCAAATATCGGGCCTTTGTAATGCAAATGTTGGGCATATGCAATACAAATTTTAATTCAGTTATGATATACCTATCGAGCATATGCAGTGTGAATACGGGGCCGATACAATGCAAAGAGTAATATTTCGTCTTACTAGATTGTCGTCCGCTCGGATAATGCGGGGATGTGTGTCTGTCAATATCTGCGTTCAAAGAAAAATAGTCAGTTTATAAAAGGGGGAGGTTGATCTGTCCTTTGTCGTGGCCCAGTGTTCTCCTCGGTTGCTGATATCCAGACCTTTGTCGGGGCTTTTCTCTTGGTACGGGATGGCGTAGCATTTAGAAAGAGTATATATGTCTACCTGTGTATATAGTTTATATATATTTGAAATGTTTGAAAAGCAACTGATAGTTTATTACTGAATCCTTTGATAGTGGCACATTTTGAGACAAATCCAACGCCCAGCTGAGTAGGGATTTTCGGGCTGCTTGATGTAGAGTTATAACATCCCTTGTTCTGTCCGTCATGAATTTTTGAGCTGGCCTCAAAAATTCTGCCCCAGTTATCTTGCCAGCTTTTGCTCTTTTCGAAAGAATTTTTGAGATCCTCTCAAAAATTCTGCCCCAGTCTGTGGTCCAGTGGGGGGAAATAAAATTTTTATTATGGTAAGACCGAGCTCCACAGGAGCGCCTACGTATCCCTCTTAAACGGGAATCAGGTCTGACGTAGTTCCAATTACAAAGAGCAAAAGACAAAACCTAGACATAGTATCTCTTCACAGCATCTGAGTTGATAGGTCTGGGCCAGATTTCGCCGTCCATTTCTGCGAGTATGGGTGCTCCTCCAGTCAAGACGCGGTGAACCATGTACGGACCTTGCCAATTGGGCGCGAACTTTCCTTTGGCCTCGTCTTGATTTGGGAAGATCCGCTTCAAGACTAATTGCCCGGGCGAGAAGTATCTCGGTCTGACCTTTTTGTTGAATGCTCGGGCCATCCTGTTCTGGTAAAGTTTCCCGTGACAGATGGCGTTGATCCTTCTTCCATCGATCAGTGCTAGTTGCTCAAACCTGCTTTGTACCCATTCGGCGTCGCTCAACTCTGCTTCTTGAATTATCCTCAAAGATGGTATCTCGACTTCTGCAGGAATCACTGCTTCGTTCCCATAGACCAAGAAGTACGGGGTTGCCCCAGTGGAAGTCCGAATGGTGGTGCGATATCCCAGTAATGCAAATGGTAGCTTCTCGTGCCATTGCCTGTGATTGTCAATCATTTTCCGCAATATCCTTTTGATGTTTTTGTTCGCGGCTTCTACCGCTCCGTTCATCTGTGGCCTGTATGCAGTGGAGTTTCGATGGTTGATCTTGAATCGGTCACAAGTTTCTATCATCAGATTGCTATTGAGGTTGGCTCCGTTGTCAGTGATGATCGTCTCAGGGACCCCAAACCGGCAAATGATGTTGTTTTTGATGAAATCATCAATAACTTTCTTAGTGACAGACTTGTGAGATGTAGCTTCGACCCACTTAGTGAAATAATCAATGGCCACAAGGATAAACCGGTGTCCATTCGAGGCTGCTGGCTCGATAGGACCAATGACATCCATGCCCCAAGCTGAGAATGGCCAAGGCGAACTAGTGACATGGAGTTCGTTGGGAGGAACTCGGATCATGTCTGCGTGAGTTTGGCACTGGTGGCATTTCTGGACATGGCGGATGCAATCAGTTTCCATTGTTAACCAAAAATAACCTGCTCTCAGGATTTTCTTTGCGAGGGTGAAACTATTCATGTGTGGCCCGCATGTTCCTGCATGAATCTCCTCCACAAGTCTGGATGCTTCTTTAGTTCCGACGCACCTTAGCAAACCCAAATCGGGAGTTCTCCTATATAGGATTTCTCCGTTTAAGAAGAATTGATTTTCTAGCCTCCTAATTGTACGCTTTTGGACTTTTGTTGCATCCTCTGGATAGCTGCCACTTTTCAAGTACCCTTGAATGTCATCATACCATGGTTTCTGATCTGGTTCTTCTTCCACGTGAAAGCAATATGCAGGTTGTTCATGTAAATGAATGCGGATGGGATCGATGTAACTCTGATCTGGGTGCCGAATCATGGAAGATAGGGTGGCCAAAGCATCTGCAAACTCATTCTGAAGTCGCGGCACATGCTTGAATTCCACTTTAGTGAACCTTTTGCAGAGCTTTTGCACGCAGTCCAAATATGGTAAAAGCTTTCGATTCTTCACCGCCCACTCACCTTGTGCCTGACGGATCACTAAATCTGAATCCCCAATTGCCAAAATTTCCTGCACGTCCAGATCAATTGCTAGTCGGAGGCCTAAGATGCAAGCCTCATATTCAGCCATGTTGTTGGAACAATGAAACCTGAGCTTTGCTGATGCTGGGTAGTGTTGGCCCGTAGGTGAGATCAATACGGCCCCAATGCCTGCTCCGTTGAAGTTTTTGGCCCCGTCGAAGAACATCCTCCACCCATCATATTCTTCAAAGATATCTTCTCCTACGAAAGCTACTTCCTCATCATGAAAATAAGTCTTCAGAGGCCTGTACTCTTCGTCTACGGGGTTTTCTGCCAGATGATCGGCCAGTGCTTGTGCTTTCACCACTTTTTGTGTGACATAAACTATGTCGAATTCACTCAACAATATCTGCCATTTAGCCAACTTACCCGTGGGCATGGGTTTCTGAAAGATGTACTTCAGAGGATCCATCCTTGAGATCAGATACGTCGTGTGTGCTGAGAGATAATGGCGCAACTTCTGGGCTACCCAAGTCAAAGCACAACAAGTACGCTCAAGCAAAGAATACCGAGCCTCATATGGCGTAAACTTCTTACTCATGTAGTAGATCGCCTGCTCTTTCCTTCCTGTTTCATCATGTTGTCCCAAAACACACCCGAATGCCTGATCCATGACCGATAAGTATAGTAGCAAAGGTCGGCCTGCCTCAGGAGGAACCAGCACTGGAGGATTGGATAAATAGTCCTTGATTTTATCAAATGCTTCTTGACATTCTGGAGTCCATTTGATAGCAGCGTCCTTCTTTAGTAGCTTGAGGATTGGTTCACAAATGACGGTAGATTGGGCTATGAAGCGACTGATATAGTTGAGTCTACCCAAGAAGCTCATCACCTCTTTCTTGCTCTTTGGAGGGGAAAGTTCCCGAATAGCCTTGATTTTTGTTGGATCCAGCTCTATGCCCCGACGACTGACAATGAAACCCAACAATTTCCCGGCGGGGACCCCAAAAGCACACTTCGCAGGATTTAACTTCAAGTTGTACCTTCGTAGCCTGTCAAAGAATTTCTGAAGATCAATCAGATGGTCACACCCTTTCTTCGACTTGATGATGACATCGTCCACGTAAACCTCGATCTCTTTGTGGATCATGTCATGGAACAAAGTGGTCATGGCTCTCATGTAGGTGGCCCCAGCATTCTTTAGTCCAAATGGCATTACCTTGTAGTTGTAAACACCCCAAGGTGTGATGAAAGCCGTTTTTTCCGCGTCATCCTCATGCATCTTGATTTGATGATACCCAGCAAAGCAATCCACAAATGACTGTGTTTCATGCTTAGCACAATTGTCTATCAGAATGTGGATGTTTGGGAGTGGAAAGTCATCTTTAGGGCTTGCCTTGTTGAGATCCCGGTAATCCACACAAACCCTGACCTTACCATCTTTCTTAGGTACGGGCACAATGTTGGCGAGCCATGTCGGATACTTGGTTACTTCCAGAATTCCGGCTTCCAACTGTTTTGATACTTCTTCCTTGATTTTAAGACTCAAATCAGGCTTGTATTTTCTGAGCTTCTGCTTTACTGGCGGACAAGACGGATCGGTAGGCAATCGATGGGCCACTATTGAAGTGCTCAACCCTGTCATATCTGCATAGGACCAAGCAAAGACATCCTTGTTCTTTTTCAAGAATTGGACGTATTCCTTTTTCTTTTCCTCGGTCATGTGGACACTGATTCTTGTCTCCTGGATTGTTTCGTCATCACCCAAGTTCACTGCTTCTGTTTCTTCTAGATTTGCTTTTGGCTTTTCCTCAAACTCTTTGACCTTTCTAGTAACTTCTTCACAATTTTCATCTGTTGTCTCTGTCTCAGCTGTGTCGTGTTGGATAGTCTCATTATGTGCCACAATCTCAGTTTCAACATTATTAAAAGTAATTCTTCTGAAAGAAAACAACAAAATAAACAGAAAATGACATCATCGTGAAATGAATGAAAGTTTTATTCATAATCAAAACTTGTCATGATAATGGCATAAGTAAAACATTAAAATCTTAATTAAGAGTCTTTATTTGAAAACATGATGAGTTGGTGACAATTTTATGTTTCTACCCAAGTGCCCGACGTGGTCTGGATGGTGCAGTGGTCCAGCTGCTGATGACGATCCCTGTGATCTCCTCCTGCGCTGGGGCTCTTTCCTCCTCCTCGTTGATTACGACATTGCAGCTTCCTTCCTCAGCTTCTGAAAGGGACAAACCTTGCAATCCATTCAACAAGTCATCGATACCATCATCCCGGAATCCGGCGGATTGGAAAGTCTGGCTCAACAGTGGCAAGGGACTTGGCAGAGGATAATAACACCCCTCTGGGAGTGGTTCCCAATCCAGATACTCTTCTATAGTATAAGCATATCCCAAGCCAAATGTGGTTGAGTGATGTGAAGGCTTTATAGGCTCGATGATCCCTTGCAGTCTGGCTCCCAAGCCCTTTCCTGGTTCATAACCCGCATTCCGCATCACGTTCATCACATCCATCACCCCCACCTCTTCTTCTTCTGTGCCCGCTTCTAGAAAGTCTTCTGCGATGAACAGGTTTCTCATACTTTCTAGCAACTCCTCTTCTTCCCTCTCTAGGTCGCTCTTGAGAAAACCTGCGGATTGGAAGCTCAGATGTAATGATGGGATAGGACGTTCCAACCTTTCTCTCTTCATGGGTATTTCCCCTTCATACCCCAAACCCATAGTATCATTTTTGAAAGGAAGAGAGATTGGGTCGGGAATGCCTTGGAGTTTGGCTCCCAATCCTTTGCCTGGCTCGTAGCCTAGCCACAACATCATGCTCAGGACCTTCTGATTGTACCATGGCGTTGATTCGATGCCTCCCACCAACTCCACGGTGTGGAACATTCCTCCATCCATACAGCCCGGTCCTTCAACAGCATAGACGGGGTGTCCCTTCTCCCCATGCACTACCACTTCTTCATGCTCCCATTCGAACTTCAGGCATTGATGTAAGGTGGATGGCACTGCCCCGGCCATGTGAATCCACGGGCGCCCCAGCAATAAGTTGTAGGAAACTGGGATGTCCAATACCTGGAATGCAATGGGGAAGGTGGCCGGACCAATGGTCATGTCCAAAGTGATCTCCCCTATCGTGTCCCTTTGGGATCCATCAAAGGCTTTCACGTTCATCTGGTAATTCTGAATCCTTGCCAAATCTACGCCTAACCTTGTGATAGTGCTGAGTGGACAAATATTTAATCCAGAACCCGGATCGACCAATGCCTTAGTAATCAACCTGTCCTGGTATCTGATGGTGATGTAAAGAGCTCGATTGTGAGTGGTACCTTCAATCGGGAGTTCATCTTCGTGGAAGGATATCTTATAAGCTTCAAATACCTGCCCCACCATGTGGGCCATCTCTCCTTCAGTGATGTTGGACGGAACATAAGCCTCACTTAACACCCTCATCAACGCCTTCTGGTGAGGCTCTGAAGTCTGCAAGAGGGACAAGATGGAGACTTGATGGGATCCCTTACTTAATTGGCCTGTGACGGGGTGCTCCTGTGCTTGTATCCTTTTCCACTCCCCATCTTCTTCCACCTCTATTATAGGAGGCTTAGTCCGACTTGAACTACCTTGTGTCATGTATTCGGAGGAGTTGGTTGCCCCCTGGACAACATCGTTCCCTTCCACCACTGTTTTTCCTTTGTCATAGCTCCAGGGAACAGCGTGTGTGTCGAAGCTTTGCTGAGGAGCCATTGTGACCACAAAAGGGAGTTTTGGCGCGGTAATTTCCACTTCAAACGGTCTGCGCCCTTGTACCACAAAAGGTGTTTGAGTTATTACTGCCACTAACTCATTTTGCCCTACCAACCATATGGGCCCTGGTGCACCTGTTGATTCTTCTACTTCCAACATATTTACCTGATGATTAGGAAGTGGGTTGTTGGACACATTAGGCGCGGGTTCTTTGAGCTGTATGGTTTTGGTGTCTATAAGTTTTTGGATTTTATCTCGTATGGATCGGCAGACCTCAGTGGTATGTCCTTTCATTCCAGAATGATAGGCGCATACCTTGTTGGGGTCATACCATTTGGCTTGGGTGTCGACGGGTAAGGCAGGGATGGGTGTTATGTACCCAGCTGTTTTTAATCTTTCATAAAGCTGGGCGATAGGTTCGGCCAAAGGGGTGTAGGATTTTGTGGGTCTTCTTTCGAAATTGGGACGGTTTCTGTAATTTGGTTGTCGAGGAGATAGTGGTGGTGGTGAAGGAGTTTGGTAGTAAGCTGGTTGGGTGTGGTAGACGGGGTATGTTGGTTGTTGGTATTGTGGAGGTGGAGCTTGGTAGGGGGTATATGCTGGGTAAGGAGAGTAAGGCATAGGATAAGGTGATGTGGGATAGTGAGGGAGGGGTGAGATTGGGGTTTGTGGTTTAATAGGGCTTTTGTGCGCCAACATGACCGCACCCACTTCCTTTTTCTTCCTGTTCTCGGGCAAGCTTCCTGATTGTAGTGCCTTGTTAGTAGCCTGTAAAGCTTCCAAGTTGATAATGGTACCATTCTTGATACCTTCTTCGATCCTCTCGCCAAGTTTAATAATGTCGGCGAAGCTCTTCTCTGCGACTAACATCATCCGGTCGTAATATTGGGGCTCCTACGCCCTGATAAAATAGTCCTTCATCTGGGACTCATCCATGGGAGGCCTTGCTCTGGCAGCCTCGGACCTCCATCTGACGGCATAATCTCTGAAAGTCTCACCGGGCTTTTTCTTCAAGTTCTGGATGGAGAACCAATCGGGTGCATTCTCCGTGTTGAAACCAAATCGGTCCATGAAGTCTGAGGCCATATCTACCCAACTCGACCATTTTCGGGCATCTTGGTCGATGTACCACGTAAGAGCTTCACCAGTAAGGCTTCTCATGAATAATTTCATCCTGATCCTTTCATCTCTCCCCACCCCAGCGAGCTTGTCGCAGTACATGCGTAGGTGGGCTTTAGGATCTCCAATGCCATTGAACAATTCGAATTTGGGAGGTTTATATCCCTCTGGCAGCTCCACGTCAGGATGTATACATAAGTCTTCATAACTCAGCCCAACCACCTGTTTGCTGGACTCGACTTGCTGCAAACGATTGGTGAGGCTGTCCAGTTTCTCGGCCATGGACTTAATCAGCGCATCCTTTTGGGAGGATTCTGATTCATGGTATTCGTGGGTATAGGGAGCGGTTTCCACGAATATTGGATTCTGGTAGTAATTTCCTGGAGCTTGGGTATATGGGGTATTAACGGTAGGTTTGGGAGGCATATTTAGGATGGGGCTAGTATTTAGAGGGTGTAGGGTTGGCTCGGAAGGGCCTGCATGGTGCGGGTTTTGGAAGTGGTAATTTGGAGGTTGAGTATTTGTGGGTGGTAAGCTAGTGGGGTTTGGTTGTTTCTGAGGAGTAGGTTGTGTAATTGGCAATGTGGCTTGAGTGGTATTGGCTTGTTCCTCCATGTTATCCCCAAAAGGGGTGCCAAGAGAAATTGACAGCCTCGCCAAACTTCGCATGCTAGCCATTTCCTCCTCTAGTTCCAAAATCTTCCTCTCTAACCTTAGGACCAAATCAGTAGAGTGAGCCCCTTTGTCGGAGTTCTCGTTGCTGCTGTTGTCATCGGCCATTTTACCCTTCTTCTTGTTCGGATTTTGGAGTGGCGGAGGAGGAGGAGGAGCCCCTTTGGATCTGGTGTAGTAGGCCAGAGTGCACGGACAGATCAACCCTGGGAAGGGGAAAAACAAGCAACAAAACCAGCAAAGTTTTGTTAGAAGTTAGGGTAATAATAATAATAAGCATGTAATTCAACAAAATAATCGTCCTAAAATGCAAGGGACCTCTTTGAGCCAGAGGTAGGCCTAATACGACAAGCAAGTGGCACGTGATAGTCAATCCAAGCCTTAATTTGTTTATTGAAATTTAGAGTAAGAGACATAAGAAAAGGAACCATTGTTTTATTGAAAGGAAAAACATTACATCAAACTTCCAAAGCCTAAGGGAAGTAGGGATAACAAGGGGAAAATAGCTAAAAAGGAAATAAATCTTCAAATATGGCGGCTTCCATAGGTTGGGACAATCTGTTCCTTCATCTCTGGAGTGACCTCATAATCTTTGTTTAGCAACTTTCGAGCCCAGACTCTCTCTTCTTCATCCTCGTACCCTGGTCGTCCCCCTTGGTCCAAGTCTACCTTTTCAGCATCTTCCAGAATCCACACATAGTACTCCGGAGTGCAATAAGGGCGATCCTCTTCGACGACGATGGCCATTGCTCTTTCCCACCTCCGGCATATGTTGTGTACTTGTGGGATTTCCTCTCCAAACTCATACTCAGCTAAACTCATGTTGGAACGCAAAGGAATCACTTGAATCAGGCCAAACTGTCGAAGGACCCGCAAAGGAGCATATGGTTGGACCCCTTTCAAGCCAATGAGCTCAATATAGTATAGCTCGTCTCCTCTAGCTATGGCCCGTGAGATGTTCAACCAAGGGTATTTCCACTGGATGTTGTGCCCTGATAACCCTGTCATGAATCTGAACCAGTCTTCAGCACCTGCTGGCCTAATGAATCTACGCAATCTCGAGAAATGGGAGTGAATTCTGTTTCCCACTCCGTCGAGAGCGTCTATCACACCACTACGTTTGTAAAAATGCTCCATCGCCCATAGTTGTAACAAGATGTTGCATCCCTCGAAGAACCTCTTGCCCCGGACGCATTTAGACAGTGCCCTCAAAATTTCTGCTACTATCATGGGTACGATAGTATTTCCTCCCACCTCCTTTCCCTTGGATAAAGTGCGTACAATGTAGATCAGGCGGGTGTCTATGTTTCTGTCTTCTCTTGGGAAGACTAGGGTGCCTAATAGTGCGACTGCGAAGGCGTTCACTCGATGCACTTCCCATTTGGCTGTTGAACAGGAGAAATCACTTTTGAAGTTTTCATAACTATCCTGGTGGCCAAAACGAGCGTATAGGTAGTCCAATGAGATCCACTCGAAGTCCAGGCAAGCTAATTTAGGTCTGTAAATTAGTCCCAGATTTTTCATAAATTTCTTTGCAGTCTGTCTGTGAGGTACGATCATGCTTCGGTCCCAGTAAGGCAGGTCGATGAACCCGCTGATCTCCTCAATAGTGGGGGTCAACTCAAAATCCCGGAATTTGAACACAGTCCTGGCAGGGTCCCAGAATTTCAGCAATGCTTTGATAAGGTAGCGATCAGGAATAACATATATCAGGTATGTTAGCCCTCCCAAGAGTCGAGCTACCTCTATGGCACGGTCCTTCTTAATGTTCTCCCACCACCTTCTCAACCTGTGATCTACACCTACAACCATCTGAGTGTTGGCGAAATTTGGGGAAGCCATTTCCTGCACACCAAAAGAAAGAAACGTTTCTAAATTCAATTTTAACAGATTTAGGCTTGGATTAGACTATTGTGACCACATAAACACATAGTATGCAAGACTTTGTCTCGGAGGGTGATTGGACCCTCCAGACTTAATAGGGCGGTTACTATTACGTAGATTGACCCCCTTAGGGTCAAACTACCTAAGGCTTATGTATGCATGATCTTAATTTTGGGGGTGGATAGCTCTATCCTAAGTTTTCTAAAGAGTGGGTTTAGACACGGACTGGGTATTCTTATGCGAGAAGCACGTGGTCCAACGGTAGTAAGACTATCCGCCATTCACCACGCAAGCGCTTACTCTTTAAATTTGGTTTGAAAGGAGTAGGGAGAAGTGCAAAGGCACGACATCACCTTAAAGAGAAATTAAGAGGGTCCCAAGTGGGGGAGTTTTATGAACGGAATGCCAATTTAGTAATAAATGCAAACAATTAGCAAATAAATTAAGGCAGTAAATAAGGAAAAGGGAGGGGAAAGGGACATAAGGGAAAGAGAGAGGGAGTTAGAGGGAATAGGGGAAAGGAATTAGCGGGATAGGGGAAGGGAAATTAGAGGGGATAAGGGAAAGGGAGTTAGCGGGATAGGGGAAGGGAAATTAGCGGGGTAGGGGAAGGGAGTTAGAGGGAATAAGGGAGGGAGATTAAAGGGGAGTAAGGGAGGGAGTTAGAGGGAATAAGGGAGGGAGTTAGAGGGATAAGGAAAAAGGGAAAAAGAAAAGTAAAACAAGTCAGTAAGGGTTAAATAAATAAATAAATAAAGAAAATTGCGAAAAATAAACACGAGACGCGTTATGGTAAGAGCCTTAGTCCCCAGCAGAGTCGCCATTCTGTCGCGCCCTATTTTTTCCTCGCGGAGAAATAGGAACCTGGACGACGTCGTGGCAACGACTCTTTTGGGATTTTTAATCTTTAGAGTCGCCATCTAATGAATTAAGGTGCATTAGGACACCATTCTAGCCTAAGGGTCGAAGTTAACCAGAGAGAGGGTAAGGGCTCAAATTACCTCGAAGGGAAGGTGTTAAGCACCCTTCGAGGTCCGCAAAGGCGGGTCCCGACCGTGTCTCGTATTTATGTGGGGGTTGCAAACACAAATAAAGGTCTCATATATTTTAATATTTTCTAAATTAAACCTAAGTGACAAGAGTTTGATCAAATAGTAAATTATAAATGAATTAAACTAAGTGGGTTATTTTAAAGTCTCGGATCAGACGCACTTGGTTTATTACCAAGCCCCAGGACGAAAACCAAGGGTTCCATCCTATCGGGGTTAAGCGTATATCATCCTTTCCGAGTCCTATCTACCCCTACCCCCCTCCTAAATTTCATTTTATTAATCTTAAGAGCGCTTTAAAGAAAAAGAAAATGGAAAAAGTCTAACGTTTCCTAAGAATGCCTATCGTCCCTCCTAATGTCCAAGAGGCGTTGGACATCTATTTTGGTAGGTTCTAGACTAAAACAAACTTAGGTTTCCTATTAGACGCGCGTCATAGAAAGACAAACAAGACAAAAAAATAGCCAAAAAAGGTCTCAATTAGCCTCTAAATGCACAAATAGGGTGAAGTCACATACCTTATATAAGAGAACCCTATAGGCATGATTTCTAACACATCACATAAATTTAAATATGATTTTTACGCAAGTGAGTCCAAAACATAATTCCTAGTCAAATAGACCCTAGACATGATTTCTACGTAAAATCATATGTTAAAACCTAGTTTTAAAACGTGAAACTAGTGCCAAAACAACGTATAATTTAAGGAAAGGAGATTAACATTTTAAAACATGAGTTCTAATAAAGCATATATTAAAACCTAGTTTTAAACATGAAACTAATGCCAAAAATGACATATAATTTAATATCCTAAAAACATGATTTCTAATGGAAGCATGTATTAAAAATTAGTTTTAAACATGAAAACTAGTGCAAAAATGAAATAACGTCCTACAGCACAATTTCTAATAAAACATATATTCTAAACTTATTTTCACAAATGCAGCTAGTGCCAAAAATGACATATAATTTTAAGGAAAAATAACATCCTAAAACATGGTTTCTAAACCTATATTCAAACTTAAACATGAAACTAGTGTAAAAAAAAAGACATGTGATTTAAAGGAAAATCAACATCCTACAACATGATTTCTAATGAAAGCATATATTGAAACTTAGTTTTCTAGCGCGGAAACTTATTAGAAGATAATGTCCTAAAGATATGCCTACTACAATTTTATTATTCGTTTCATCATTGTCTAAAAAAAAATCGAATGGCTTAATCTTTTTTTTTTTTTTTTTTGATTCCTATGTTGAGTTTGCCTAGGTGAAACGGATAGAAAATACAGGATCCCCTCTTCCCCTTTTCACTAGATCCCCGATTTACAACAAGATAGTAATTACAAGGAACATAAAAAAATATGAAAAATAAATAATAAAAAAAAACACTTCAGTGGCCTCCTGTGGTCCAACCCCTTCCCCGAAGGCTCCTCACACCTTGTCTTGAAATCCAGAACCTATCGAACGAAAAAAAAAGAAAGAAGTAATATGTGTTTGATATAAAGCAAATATACTCACCAATGGAGAAGAAGTGATGACAGCGGACTCAATAAAAGAACTTCTAGGATGATCCTTGACAGTTTTGGAATTCAAAAAGAAATAAGAAAGATTGGCAGTGGATGTTTCTTTTCAGTGTCTATCCAAAAGAGAGAATCTCCGCTCTTTTTTTTTTTTCTCTCCTTTGTGAAGTATGAAGTGTGTCTTATATAGTGAATAAGGGGCACAATAATAAGGAAATAAAATCAATTAAGAGTAAATCAATATTCTCTTGACAAGGAAAAAAAAAATTACCATAACAGTGTGATAAGAATCTGTCCAAGAGTAAACAAAAGGTAAGAAAATAAGTTGGCAAATTTAAACTTACCATAGAATGCTAAGTCATAATATTTTATCACAATTTGCCAAAATAAGAACCCAAGCTTACTGTAACTTGGGCAAAAGAAGATAAAGAAGCAATTATTTAGATTATTGATTGGCGGAAATTACATCTATCAATGCTTAATTTATTAAGAAAATTCGAGTAATAAGAGCAAGCAAAATCTTAGTAATTCTAATTAGGCAAAGGAAAAATCCATTTCAACTTCAGTTAAATAAAGCAAAGAATCCGTAATGGCTACGTCCAATAATAATCAGAGAACCCAAGCAAATCTCAAACAACCAAATCCTACATTCGTGGTATGTCAACTTTTATGATTAACAAACAATCTAGTCCTAAGATCGTATGAAACTAGTAGAAAATTAGCAACCCAAACATGTGAAATGGAGAAAATGTGCAGAATTAACACCTAATAATCACATAACGCCCGGTTCGACAAACTCAAAATAAAACAAACCGTATTCCGACATTTCGATATATGACTTGATCTTGATCAAAATTTGATCCTCTGATTCGGATTCGTTTTCCGATGACTTCCCGTCTGATTTGGGGTTTTTGTTTATTTCAGAAGAGAGGGGCGGAGGGGTGGCGTCGCTGCCACGGGAGGCGGTGGCAGCTGTGGTTTGTGGGTTTTGTGGGGTTGTTTCCGAGAGGGAGAAGCGTGAGAGAAGGAGAGAGAGGAGTGGGGGACGGAGATGGAGGAGGAGCGGCGGGAGAGAAAGAGATTGCAGCGGCGCGAGGCCGCCGCTGCTTGAGGGTTGCTGGTCGGAGAGGAGAGCCGCTGTGGAGGAAGAGAAGAGCGGCGCGGCGCCGCTTGGTGTTGCTGGTGGTCGCGGCGGGGTGGAGATGAGGAGAAGAGGGCGATGGGGAGAGAGGAGAGGAGTGGCGTGGGGGGAGAGGGAGCAGCGGGGGGGGGGGGCCGCCGCTGCCAGTGGTGATGGGGGCGGCGGCGGTGCTTTGGGGTGTGGAAGAGAGGGAAAATGATAGATAGGGTTTTGGGGTGGTTGAAATAAAGGAAAATGGGTCGGGTCGGATCCGGGTAAGGAAAACGGGTACCCAGATTTAAGAGTTAGCCACAAAATTGAGAAACTAGCCGTAAATTAATAAATCGAATTTAAAAAATAGCCACAAATTATAAGATACTTAAAAATTGGGCCGTAAATTGGTAATTTTGATTTAAATATTAGTCAGAATCATAGTAATTTGAAGATTAGGTCCCGAATTGGATTAAAATTAGTCAAAAAGTGTTAAAAATTGAGCACAAATCGGTAAATTGAATTAAAATAATAGTAAAAATTGTATGCATTTGAAAATTGAGTCACAAATTGGTAAATTGAGTTTAAAAGTTAGTCGAAAATTGTAGGAACTTAAAAATTGAGCCACAAATTAGTAAATTGAAATTAAATACTAGTTTAAAAGTCGTGGGAATTTAAAATTAGGCCAAAAATTGGTGAATTAAATTTAAATATTAGTCAAAATTGTAAAAGTCTAAAAAATTGAGCCACCAATTGATGCTTTGGGCTTAAAAATTATTCCAAAGTGTAGGGATTTAGAATTGAGCCTCAAATTAGTAGATTGCATTTAGATCCTAGTCAAAAATTGTAAAATTTTAAAAATTAAGGCGCTAATTGGCTCAAATTGGATAAAAGTGTAAAATTTTATAAATGAGTGGCTAGAATCGAAATAAATTCAAGTGATTTAGTCAAAATTGAAATAGGATTTCAAAGTTTTGGCCCAAAATTGACATGGTCTTTATTTAAAAAGTCACGATTTGAACCCAATATGGGTAAAACACGCAATTCGCCAAAAAATGTATTAAAATAATATTATGGATGACGCGATTCAAAAAGAAATATGTCTGATAACGACTAAGCGTTGTTTATTATTATTAGCTTTTAGATAGTGACAAATGTGAGACGACAATCATCTTTTTCAATACTAATTTAAAAATAAATAAAACGTAAAATACGTTAAGGGTCGGTCAAAATCGGGTGTCAACACCGCTTACTCAAAATAGTTGTCTTCTTCAAACCCCTTCTCGAAATTCCTGTAAAATTTCTTTTTCAGTCTCTTCTCTCTTCACTTAAAACCCAAAAACCCTAAATTTCTTTGATTTGTTTCAATCAGGTAAGTGGATGTTCATCTGGTAAAGATTTTTTGATGGGTTTTGGCTTTTACCCGATTTTGGGTTTGGAATGACGATTTTGTGTTAATTTTTTATTCGATTTCTTTGGGTTAAACAGAGTTTGGAATGACGATTTTGTGTTAATTTAATTTGAGAAAGAGGAGTGCTTTATCCTAGATTTTAATCCTTATGAATCTGTAGATATTTACGAAGCTATCTGTTTCCAATGATTGTGATGTTAGACATTGCACTTTTTGAATGTGAAATCAGTTTTTTTTAATGTGAAATCAGTCTCAGTGATAGACATTGCACTTTTTGAATGTTGATCAGTTATTACTGGCTAGCATAAAAGTATCAAATTATGATGATAGAGTATCCTTATTGCCGAGTCTGACTAGTTTGGGTTTGGACATAGTTGACAGTTGAGAGTGATTTTGTATGAAATGGGCCATCTGTTTATGACTAATGGCATGTATCTTTCTCCTAGATTTACTTTAATCAATTTCTTTTGGTAAGTTGGAATTACTTCAATCATTTTCATCCCTTAGGCATTGTCTAATGAAACACTCATTAGCCTTAAAACCTTTCCATTTTTAATGACAGAGTGTATGTCGTTGAGCCAATACAGTGAACGTTGTTTAGCTGGAAGAACTCTAGTGGGTTCTTTTGGGGTGGGGTGGGGGTATATGAGCTGCTCCTTAGGTTAAATTGCTTCTAATAATGAAATTTTTTAGAAGACTTTTGGCATTGGTGTAAGTATTTTGTTGTTCTGTCTACATGGTTGAAACCATAGGTGTTTATTGTTGTTGCTGGATGAAGATGTATGTCCACAGTAAGGTGTAGTCGTGGAAAATAACTAATGACTACTTATTTTGTCTATTTTATTGCAAGTTTTTAGCATAAGGAAGATATGTATTACTCTGTAAATACACCTGTTCCTTAGTTCCAGTCAAGATGAACTTTGATGTATAATTCGACTTAATTTAAAAGGAAAATGAAAAACTTGGTTGTCCATGGTCCATAATTTTATATACTTTATCCCCTCAAAATGATAGTCAGTATTCTATTTATCAGACCAAAAGAACTCCAATAAAGGAGAGTCAGACACTATCAGCAGCACCATGAATAAGTTGTCAGTTTCAGTTCATCTTTCTTTCCATGTGATTGACATAGTTCAGTGCAGACCTGATAAACTAAACTTCACAGTATATGATAGGTCTGAGATAGGAAATCAAATAAATTGTTTAATAGTAGCTTTTGGAGACTCTTGTTACTATAATTGTAGAAGATGCTAGATCTTGCATGCATTCTTTATACTATCAACTCTTGAATAATTAATATTTTCACTTTCTATTTCAATGCCATGGTATGGTTTTATGCATGAATCAAAATGAGAGGTGCAACTTTGTATTCTTTTCAATTTTACATGGGAGAACAAGAGGAAGATACTGGACTGACTTTTAAATCTTCCAATATCAAGGTTCTTCTTTGTAACTTGATTATTTTGAAACCTGATTTGACTTATTATCTAAATAATGAAAATTTGAATTTTCCATAATATATTTGAAGTCATAAACTTGTATATTTAGCATTGTCTTTTGAAATAACTTTTTTCGTTTGTTTGTGTCACGCCCCGGGAGGGTACCCTGGGCGTGGCCGGCACTCAGAGACTATTTCTAGCCCCTGAGCGAACCACTTAGCCTCCTCACATCATTCAACATCAAGATAGCGGAAGTAACATCAAAGGAATACCTTAAATAAGGGCCCAATGGCCAACATCAATCTCAACATCAACTAAGTAAGGGAAATATTACTCAGTTCAAAAGGAAACATCTGCATCAATCCTCGACATCATGTCTACAAAGCCTCTAATTCTAACTCGACTGTCTAAGAGTAGTACCGTGACATGCCATGGCGACCAGACTCAATGAATAAAGAAAAACATAAGTAGAAGGGTTTCCTCCGGAAAGCAAGGAGGCTCACCAACTCAGGACTCGAACTCTGCGGCTTCAACGGTGCGTCTGCTGAAGTCCTCTAACTCCTGTATCTGCATCATAAAACGATGCAGCGCCAAATGGCGTCAGTACGTGGAATGTACTGGCATGTAAAATAGCTGAATAATAGGGTAAGTACACAGCATAAAGAAACATCAACTCAACATCATATTCCATCAGAATGTCAGTGTCTATCTAAGGCAAGAGATTAGAATAGACAGTGGACTCATCAACCTCTCATCTCCACATCGTCATCACATCAAAGGGACATCACATCGACTCAGGGAAACATCAACATCGTCTCAAGGGACATCAACATCGACTCAAGGGAACATCACATCGACTCAAGGGAACATCACATCGACTCAAGGGAACATCACATCGACTCAACATCACATCAACATCAGAGTTCTATCAAAGGAACCTAACTGGGAGTTTCTCTAACCGACAACCATCACTTATGAGCCAGTGATGATACAACGAAGCGATGCCGTTGCCACATCCATCCAATACCCTGCCCGGGGTAAAGGACATCACATCAGTGGATCCACAAGAAACATCAAAAACATCAGTCCACTTTTGGGACAAGATAGGAGCCATCCGCATTGCGGTTCAATCCTCTCTTCCTACGCGGGCCACGTAGTTAATGGGTTCGAGTGGGACTCACTCTCTACCCATTTCGGTGCTCAATACTCCTCCCAGAACTCGACATGCTCATAAACATCATCATCATCATCATCATCAGTCCCAGAGGGACATAGTACCTCATCATCAGTCACATATGGACATGGTATAATAATTAATACCTCAACATCAACATCGGTCCCAGAGGGACATAGTATAAAACATCAACATCAACATCAGTCCCATAGGGACATTGTACCTCAACATCAACATCACCTCACCTCACCTCATCACATCAACATCAGCATCATAGACTCAAGATTTCTTTTTAGAAATTAGACCTTGAATTTTAAGACATCGTAATACATCATTCTCATCAACATCATCATCAAGACTCTCATCAAATGTGAAACACAATCACAATATCACAACATCATCATCGTCAAGGCTCTAGACATCATCCCCTAAATTCATTATGCATGCTTTTCAATTTCCAATTCATATAGGGTTTTTAAATGCACTTACAAAAATGAGTTAAGTATAAAACAAAGTAATGATGATCATCAATTTCTGTAAGAAAATCATTTATACATAGAATACGTAAATTTTTTTAACATGCATCAACTCTTTACATCAACCTCATCATCAATGACTCTAATCATCAGTCCTCAGAAGGGCACATGGGAGAACATTCCCATGCTTTAAGTTAGCCTTACATACCTGGAAAGTTTTGCTAACACAAGGAAGCACACCCTCCTCTTGATCTCCTCAATCCTCCCTTCCTTCAAGCCCTACCTTAGGTGACTCTTAGGAAGAACGCTTAGAATTTAGGTTTTTGAAACCCTTTTCTTCGAAAACTGACCTTAATTAGGCGTAGGGGGACGTTTAGAATAATTAGGAATGGACTAAATTGCCCTCCATAATTTAAAAGAATTACTCCCCCGTCTGAGATAACACAGTCCGCGACGCGGACCTGTCGCGGACAGTGTATTTTTGGAAACTCAACTCCGTCGAAAATTTTACGAAAAAGATAAGTGTGTCTCCGCGACCAGTCCGCGACGCGGTTCCGTCGCGGAGGCTCACTGTTTTTCGTTTTGGAACGAAAAATTATCTTTTGACTCGGTTGCTCTAAAATTCGACCGAGACCCTCTTCCCACTCCATTTTCAGTGCTGATCACGAATCCACTCTCGGATTTTCAATCCGAGCATTGGAAGACGCGTTTTACGAGCACCTCTCCTCTAGGGGTATTTTAGTAATTAGCGGGGCATTACATTATCTCCCCCTTGGGATCATTCGTCCTCGAATGATGCGTAGGAACGACATTTAGCACGAATAAACTCAAGACTCACCTCGATACTCGCTCAATAACATCATTACTTCGACTTCTCATCAACCTCATTAATCATATATTGAGACATCAATTTTTATAAACATCACGTCATGGTATTAACATCAATTTTCATACAGGTAAAAATGTTACCTTCGACACTTTCATCAACCTCGAGCACGAACAGGTGCGGGTATTTTGCTTTCATCTTTTCCTCAGCTTCCCATGTGGCTTCCTCAACGAATTGATTCCTCCACAGGACTTTGACAGAAGCTATCTCCTTGTTCCTCAGCCTGCGAACCTGTCGATCAAGGATCTGGACTGGGATTTCCTCATAAGACAAACTATCTCTAACTCCCGTGCTCTCCACAGGAATTGCCAAGGCTGGATCTCCCAAACACTTCTTCAACATCGAAACATGGAACACCGGATGGATTCCATCTAACTCAGAGGGTAACTCTAGCTCGTAGGCGACCTTCCCAATTCTTCGCACAATCTGGTATGGGCCAATATAACGAGGACTTAATTTCCCCTTTTTCCCAAACCTCATGACACCCTTCATGGGTGATACCTTCAAGTAAACCCAATCGCTCACCTCAAACTCTAGGTCTCTCCTCCTCACATCTGTGTAAGATTTCTGACGGCTTTGGGCAGTCTTCAATCTTTCCCGAATAATTTTCACCTTCTCTAAGGACTGGTGAACCAGGTCAGGACCAATCAACTCAGCCTCTCCAATCTCAAACCACCCTACTGGTGATCTACATCTCCTCCCATACAAGGCCTCATAAGGAGCCATCTGAATACTCGCATGATAACTATTGTTATATGCGAATTCTATCAATGGTAAATGATCATCCCAATTTCCTTTGAAATCAAGGACGCATGCTCTCAACATGTCCTCCACCGTCTGAATAGTGCGCTCTGCCTGACCATCTGTCTGTGGGTGAAAAGCTGTGCTCAAATTCACTTTGGTACCCAATCCTTTCTGGAAGGACTTCCAGAAATGAGAAGTAAATTGGGCTCCTCTGTCCGAGATAATGGACAAGGGAACTCCATGCAACCTCACGATCTCTTGAATATACATCTTGGCATAATCCTCTGCAGTGTTAGTCGTCTTGACTGCCAGGAAATGCGCTGACTTCGTCATTCTGTCCACAATCACCCATATGGAATCATGCTGTCTCCGGGATTTCGGTAGCCCAGTGATGAAATCCATGTTAATCATCTCCCACTTCCATTCTGGAATCTCAAAGTTTTGGGCTAAGCCAATTGGCCTTTGATGCTCAACCTTTACTTGTTGGCAATTTGAATACCTTGAAACAAACTCCGCAATATCTCGCTTCATCCCACTCCACCAATAGACCTCTCTCAAATCGTGATACATCTTAGTGGAGCCTAGGTGAATGGAGTATTTAGTATTATGGGCCTCAGCTAGAATCCTCTCTCGGACACCATCAACATCAGGGACACACAGTCTACTCTGGTACCTCAATACACCATCTCCCCCTTTGGAGAAGACCATCACCTTTTGCTTCTGAACATCCTCCTTCAATTGGAGTATCACAGGATCTCGGTCCTGCTTCTCTTTTACCTCTGTCACTAGGGACG
The DNA here is from genome assembly GCA_029948455.1 of Solanum rostratum. NCBI lineage: Eukaryota > Viridiplantae > Streptophyta > Magnoliopsida > Solanales > Solanaceae > Solanum > Solanum rostratum. The sequence continues at coordinate 64,642,404 of CM057048.1, forward strand.
ATGCAGACCCATTCCGCACACTAATTCCTCCCTCGTCGTTCTCCTCAAGCTGGACTCCCAATCGAGCCAACCTATGCACTTCCTTTACTAACTCCTTCTTCTCCTCCTCAACATGGGTAGTGCTACCCATAGACAACCTGCTAAGAGCATCAGCAACAACATTAGCTTTACCTGGGTGGTACATGATGCTCATGTCGTAGTCCTTGAGCAATTCCAACCATCTTCTCTGTCGCAGGTTAAGCTCTTTCTGACTGAAGACATACTGCAAGCTCTTGTGATCCGTAAACACGTCCACATGCACTCCATACAAGTAGTGGCGCCAGATTTTAAGTGCGAACACCACTGCTGCCAACTCAAGGTCATGGGTCGGATAGTTCTTCTCATGGGCCTTAAGCTGCCTGGAAGCATAAGCCACCACTTTACCTCTTTGCATTAACACACATCCCAATCCAACTCTTGACGCATCACAGTATACCACAAAACCTTCCGTCCCATCAGGCAAGGTCAATACAGGTGCAGTAGTCAACCTAACCTTTAGCTCTTGGAAGCTCTTCTCGCATTCTTCAGACCACTCAAACTTGACCTTTTTCTGGGTCAGTTTAGTCAATGGGGCGGATAGGGAAGAAAATCCTTCAACAAATTTGCGGTAGTAGCCTGCCAAGCCCAAGAAACTCCTTATGTCCGTCGGAGAGGTCGGTCTTGGCCAGTTGGCAACCGCTTCAATCTTCTGACCATCTACTCGAATCCCATCACCGGATACCACATGGCCTAAGAAAGCCACTGATTTGAGCCAGAACTCACATTTGGAAAATTTCGCATACAACTCCTGATCCTTAAGAGTTTGAAGGACAACTCTAAGATGTTCAGCATGTTCTTCCTCATCCCTCGAATATACCAAGATATCATCAATGAACACTATCACGAACATATCAAGGTAGGGTTTGAACACCCTATTCATCAAATCCATAAAAGCTGCTGGCGCATTCGTCAATCCAAAGGACATGACCAAGAACTCAAAATGGCCATATCTAGTCCTGAAAGCTGTCTTTGGAATATCACATTCTCTCACCTTCAACTGATGGTAACCTGATCTGAGGTCTATCTTCGAAAAGCATGAAGCACCTTGAAGTTGGTCAAACAAGTCATCTATCCTAGGAAGAGGATACTTATTCTTGACTGTGACCTTGTTCAATTGCCTATAGTCTATGCACATTCTTAGTGACCCATCCTTCTTTCGTACAAACAGAACGGGAGCACCCCAAGGAGAAACACTGGGTCTAATAAAACCCTTCTCTAACAGATCTTTCAACTGCTCCTTCAACTCTTTCAACTCTGCAGGGGCCATCCTATATGGTGGAATAGAAATAGGCTGCGTCTCAGGAAGTACATCAATACCGAAGTCGATCTCCCTATCAGGAGGGACTCCAGGTAAATCCTCAGGGAACACCTCAGGGAACTCATTTACAATCGGGACAGACTCAAAAGTAGGGGACTCCACATCATCAGACTTAACTCGTACAAGGTGATAAATACACCCCTTAGAGATTAACTTCCTCGCCTTCAGGTAAGAAATAAACTTACCCTTGGGTGCAACATAACCTCCCCTCCACTCTAGGACCGGTTCGTTAGGAAATCGAAACTTAACAACTCGGGTCCTACAATCTATGGATGCATGGCACGCATGGAGCCAATCCATACCAAGAATCACATCAAAGTCAACCATCTCTAACTCCACCAAATTGGCCAAAGTATCCCTATGACAGATGGACACTATACAATCTCTATAGATGCTCTTAGCCAAAATTGACTCACCAGTAGGAGTCGATACTGAAAAAGGCTCAAGCAAACACTCCGGAATAATCTCAAATTTATGGGCCACATAGGGCGTCACAAAAGATAAGGTGGCACCTGGGTCAAGTAGTGCATAACAATCATAAGAAAAGATTCGGAGCATACCCGTAACAACATCTGGAGCAACCTCTTGATCCTGTCGATTACCCATCGCATACAGGCGATTTGTCCCGCTTCCAGCATTAGCAGTAGTTGCCTTCTGACGATTGCCCTCAGGGGGCGTTGTAGAAGACTGAGCTTTATTTCCTCTGTCGCTCCACCTCTGAGTCCTCGTAGGACACTCACTCTGAAAATGGCCAGGTCGCCCACATGTGAAGCAATTATTAGTGCCCTCACGGCACGCACCAAGATGCAGTTTGCCACACCTGCCACAGGGTGGCATTCCTCTCGGACCCTGAGCAACACTGGCTTGGGACTGAGGTCCCTGTGCTCTGAAATTCTGATACCCATAGGATCGCTGATCATACCTGTTTTGCTGAACAGGTGCACTCGCCATCGACGGTGCATGGCTAGAAGACCTCTTTTGAAAGAATGTCCTATCACCTTTCTTCTGCTTCTGCTGATTAGGCTCATGCCCTTCCGATTTGGCTCTCTTCTTCTGTTGTTCTTCCCTGTCCCTCTTCTTGTCCTCCTCAGTCTGTTGGGCGTAGACCATAAGTCTAGCGATATCCATATCTGGAATTAGCAATGCTGCCTTACACTCCCTTTTCACGTGTCTGCCCAATCCAGACACATATTTCCTCATTCTTGCCCTCATATCAAGGACCATCTCTGGAGCATATCTGGACAGTTGGATGAACTTCAAGTTGTACTCCTTGACCGTCAGTTCCTCTTGTTTCAGATTCACAAACTCTTCGACCTTCGCCTCCCTCAACTCTTGGGGAAAGAAGTGATCAAGAAAGGCACTCTCAAACTCCTCCCACTCAGCAGGCTCTGCATCCTCACCTCTAACATCCTCCCACTGGTTATACCAGACATTAGCAACATCCTTAAGTTGATAAGAGACCAGCTCGACTCCCTCCACCTCAGTTGCATGCATAGCCCTCAAAATCTTACGCATCTCATCAATGAAGTTCCGTGGGTCCTCCTCAACCTTTGACCCCGTATAGACCGGCGGGTTCATCCTCAGGAAATCTCTGAGCCTGGTTGCAGCCGTAGACTCTTGAGAACTGGAGCTAGGGGCCTGGGGACCACGACTGCTACTCTGAGAGGCTACTAACTGGGTGAGCATAGCAATAGCTCCCCTGAAGTCCGCTTCCGAAGTGGGGGCTGACTGAACCGGAGGTGCTGGTGGAGCCTCAGTAGTTCCAGCAGGTCGTCCCCGTCTCCTTGTCTCATGCTGACGAGGGGCCTCTGGTAAGGGACTCTCAGTATTAGGGACTGAGGCATCCCTTTGAGCAGCTGTGCGTTTTGGAGGCATTATCTGCAAACGCGTAACGCACGAATTAGAAAAGGGGTTCTCATAGAGCCAAGCTTTATCGCACGACATCAGAACATCAAAGAAGGGTAACCATTTCCTAAATGCCCTGTAGCATCCTGTTTATGAAGTGTGGTGCACAACACACGCATAAACGAGACTCTACTAGACACGGCTTCGTAGACTCCCTAGGACTCTTGAACTCTGTGCTCTGATACCAAGTTTGTCACGCCCCGGGAGGGTACCCTGGGCGTGGCCGGCACTCAGAGACTATTTCTAGCCCCTGAGCGAACCACTTAGCCTCCTCACATCATTCAACATCAAGATAGCGGAAGTAACATCAAAGGAATACCTTAAATAAGGGCCCAATGGCCAACATCAATCTCAACATCAACTAAGTAAGGGAAATATTACTCAGTTCAAAAGGAAACATCTGCATCAATCCTCGACATCATGTCTACAAAGCCTCTAATTCTAACTCGACTGTCTAAGAGTAGTACCGTGACATGCCATGGCGACCAGACTCAATGAATAAAGAAAAACATAAGTAGAAGGGTTTCCTCCGGAAAGCAAGGAGGCTCACCAACTCAGGACTCGAACTCTGCGGCTTCAACGGTGCGTCTGCTGAAGTCCTCTAACTCCTGTATCTGCATCATAAAACGATGCAGCGCCAAATGGCGTCAGTACGTGGAATGTACTGGCATGTAAAATAGCTGAATAATAGGGTAAGTACACAGCATAAAGAAACATCAACTCAACATCATATTCCATCAGAATGTCAGTGTCTATCTAAGGCAAGAGATTAGAATAGACAGTGGACTCATCAACCTCTCATCTCCACATCGTCATCACATCAAAGGGACATCACATCGACTCAGGGAAACATCAACATCGTCTCAAGGGACATCAACATCGACTCAAGGGAACATCACATCGACTCAAGGGAACATCACATCGACTCAAGGGAACATCACATCGACTCAACATCACATCAACATCAGAGTTCTATCAAAGGAACCTAACTGGGAGTTTCTCTAACCGACAACCATCACTTATGAGCCAGTGATGATACAACGAAGCGATGCCGTTGCCACATCCATCCAATACCCTGCCCGGGGTAAAGGACATCACATCAGTGGATCCACAAGAAACATCAAAAACATCAGTCCACTTTTGGGACAAGATAGGAGCCATCCGCATTGCGGTTCAATCCTCTCTTCCTACGCGGGCCACGTAGTTAATGGGTTCGAGTGGGACTCACTCTCTACCCATTTCGGTGCTCAATACTCCTCCCAGAACTCGACATGCTCATAAACATCATCATCATCATCATCATCAGTCCCAGAGGGACATAGTACCTCATCATCAGTCACATATGGACATGGTATAATAATTAATACCTCAACATCAACATCGGTCCCAGAGGGACATAGTATAAAACATCAACATCAACATCAGTCCCATAGGGACATTGTACCTCAACATCAACATCACCTCACCTCACCTCATCACATCAACATCAGCATCATAGACTCAAGATTTCTTTTTAGAAATTAGACCTTGAATTTTAAGACATCGTAATACATCATTCTCATCAACATCATCATCAAGACTCTCATCAAATGTGAAACACAATCACAATATCACAACATCATCATCGTCAAGGCTCTAGACATCATCCCCTAAATTCATTATGCATGCTTTTCAATTTCCAATTCATATAGGGTTTTTAAATGCACTTACAAAAATGAGTTAAGTATAAAACAAAGTAATGATGATCATCAATTTCTGTAAGAAAATCATTTATACATAGAATACGTAAATTTTTTTAACATGCATCAACTCTTTACATCAACCTCATCATCAATGACTCTAATCATCAGTCCTCAGAAGGGCACATGGGAGAACATTCCCATGCTTTAAGTTAGCCTTACATACCTGGAAAGTTTTGCTAACACAAGGAAGCACACCCTCCTCTTGATCTCCTCAATCCTCCCTTCCTTCAAGCCCTACCTTAGGTGACTCTTAGGAAGAACGCTTAGAATTTAGGTTTTTGAAACCCTTTTCTTCGAAAACTGACCTTAATTAGGCGTAGGGGGACGTTTAGAATAATTAGGAATGGACTAAATTGCCCTCCATAATTTAAAAGAATTACTCCCCCGTCTGAGATAACACAGTCCGCGACGCGGACCTGTCGCGGACAGTGTATTTTCGGAAACTCAACTCCGTCGAAAATTTTACGAAAAAGATAAGTGTGTCTCCGCGACCAGTCCGCGACGCGGTTCCGTCGCGGAGGCTCACTGTTTTTCGTTTTGGAACGAAAAATTATCTTTTGACTCGGTTGCTCTAAAATTCGACCGAGACCCTCTTCCCACTCCATTTTCAGTGCTGATCACGAATCCACTCTCGGATTTTCAATCCGAGCATTGGAAGACGCGTTTTACGAGCACCTCTCCTCTAGGGGTATTTTAGTAATTAGCGGGGCATTACAGTTTGTTTGCAAAAACTACTTTTTGTTTGTTTTAAATTCAATTATTATGAAATGATAATTAGTAGATTGGATGAGGTACTTTCCTATCACGCATAACGCGAGAAAACTTAGTGGTATAGTATTCTCTTCAACTCTTCTTCAAAACATCAACAAGGGTATAATTATTAATAATAGAGGGGTAAAATTGCTCCAAATTGAATAGTAGAGGGTGGAATATGCATGGACATGTTCTCAGAATGGATTATGTTAAAAAAAAATTGTATGTAAGCGATAGGGGGTGCATGGGATAATAGGTAGACTAATGGAGAGAGTTGAAGGGAATATGCTTCCTGAGGAAGGAGGTTGTATCAAAATATATGAAGGAAAGGAGTCACATTAGCAGTTCAGCTGCTATGGCACCACTATTGGCAATTTGGTTCCAAGTGTGGAAGAGAGGTAAAAACTTGGGGGTTGACTGAAGGCTTTAGACTGCAGTTTCCAGCTATGGTGATTGCTTCTTGTGTTGAAGAGGCTGCATGAGTAAAAGAATTTTGTGCTTACTTTCTGCTCCCTCGTATGAAACTGTAAATGTAAGAAAAAAAATATAATCTTTAATTAAAATATAAATGTGATGAAATTAAGTTTCAGGTGTTCACTCTACCTGCATTTGCTACAGTTGGATCAAGACCAAGTGCAGCAGAAACTTTCATTGCTGCTTTAAAGTTTTGGACGCTAAGCGTTGTATTAAATTGGACTATCTGAAACATTTTAACCAGTAACTAAATTAAGCAGTATCTGAAACTAAGAGTTTTCAGCTCATAATAACAAAATTATGTAGTCAAGCGCTTATGAGTTATGTACTTCTGTTAGTTCCCATATAACTAAAAGCGACAAACTGAAACAACTTACTTTTTGGCCAATAAGATATGCTTATTGTTTAACATTCTATACATGCTGTTATATATCTGGATTTGAATTGCATTGTTAGGTTGTGAGAATGAGATAGTTGTTGAATGTGCTTGGTTTGCAAATCACATGTTTCGTCGTAACTCGTTAAGTTACATGCTATGTGCAGTGAGCTGCCTTCTAAGCCACATGCCACTAGGTTTATCTTTGGTGAAGATTTATGTTGGTTATTATTTGATGGATTCAAAATCTATTTGACGAGCTTTAAAACTCTTAGAGGATCTTTATCTGTATCATTTTCAGTCTCATATTAAACTTTGCAATTGAGATGCAATTTTGGGAAAGTTGTCCTCATCTTTGGTTGTGTGTTTGTTTGTGCTTTTTTACCCCCGGAATTTATAAAAGAAACTATCAGAGTTTCATTTTTGGTCATTGATGTTTATCGTATCTTCAGGGAAGAAGCACATTAGTTAATTTTGCACTAGCAAGTGACTCATGCATGATCTTATTATGTAAAGGCATTCTTGCAATTTCTTGCTGTTGCATTTAAAAAATGCAATACTGTTTCCTCAAAAAAGATCTAATACTGTCAAAATATGAGGTCGTTGTAAACATATATTATGACGCTTATTTCTCTTCTTAATCATCGTCTCCTGGTCGGATCTCTTCTCAGGCGCTAATTTCCAAGGAAGATTATGAGCATCTTGAATTCCAGTATTCATCCCTGAATTGTTTTCGTAGTTATTTAAAGATATTCCGTCCATGCATTTATCTTCTTAAATTGTTTTCAGTTTGATGGTTTCTCATCCCACTGTGGTTTTTGCAGGAGAAAGATCTTCTTAAGACATTTCATATCTTTGAGTCTCGCTTATTTCTGTGTTACTACTCTCCAGGTGTGTGTAGCATATTAGTATTAAAAAATGTGTTGGAGTTATAAACTAGTGACGAATGTTAATCCTATTTAGTTAAGGAAGAAACCACATTCAAATTCACCACCATCTACCCTTTGCTGCAGCAAGATCAGGGAGCAAAAGCCTTGCCTCTGAAATTATCGGAAGCACCCAAATTTTAGGAACTATCTCTACTCTCCTGGTGTTCCCTATCCCAGGTATTAAATACTATCTTTGAAGAATTATTACATGTCTTTCTAGGTGTTGTATGTGGAAAGTGAAAATAATATGTTTGCTGCACTCTATATCTTGAGAGTCACTATGTGTAGTGTGTTGTGGTCTACACTAGTTGTTTTAGTTATTATGTGTCTTTCCATAACCTACTTTAGATTTTATTTGAGAATTTTGAATTAATTGACTCAAAAAGGAAAACTCTATCTTATATGGTACCTTATTTTTATTATGTGTAATCTGCTTGATGATGTGGTTGTTCTATATAGGAATTTAATGGATAACGAGGATAAAAATTGGATGAATTGTCTAAGATGGACCGATGAGTATATTCATGGAGTGAACAATTTCCTCGATAAGGCATTTGAACGAGCTTCTCAAGGAAATGAGATATTATGCCCTTGCAAAAATTGCATGAATCGCTATTGGCATTATAGAAATGTGGTCGAGGATCACTTAGTTGCTGATGGATTTGTTGCTGGTTACACTAAATGGGTTTTCCACGGTGAAGGGTCTTCATCGAGAAATACACCTCAGCAGATCAATAATGATGAAGGTTCTAATTTGCATGATGATATTGATGGACTACTTCATGATACATTTATAAATGTAGAGGCAGAATTAGGGGATGCGGAAGGAGTAAGAGAGGGACTATCAGAAGATGCAAAGAATTTTTTTAAATTGTTGGAGGAAGGAAAACAACAACTATATCCGGGTTGTGAAAATTTCAGTAAATTGAGTTTCACCATTCGGTTATACTTGTTTAAATCCTTGCATGGGTTGAGCAATGTAGCATTTTCAGATTTGCTAGTGTTGATAAAAGAGGCATTTCCCTTTGCGCAGATACCAGAGTCTTTCAATAAGGCTAGAAATATGATTAAAAAATTGGGTCTTCATTATGAAAAAATACATGCATGCCCTAATGATTGCATGCTATTCTGGAAGAATAATGAAAAAGTTGATAATTGCTCTATTTGTGGGTGTTCCAGATGGAAGAGTGTTGATGGTGCCTTAACAAATAAAAGCTCTAAAATTCCTGCAAAGGTTTTAAGGTACTTCCCTTTAAAGCCTAGGCTTCAGAGATTATTCATGTGTCGCGAAACTGCTATTGCAATGAGATGGCATGCTAATGAACGACCCAATGATGGAAATTTAAGGCATCCTGCTGATGGGGAAGCATGGAAGAGTTTTGATTGTTTACACCCACTCTTCTCCAACGATCCTCGTAATGTTCGGTTGGGACTCTCAAGTGACGGTTTCAATCCATTTCGAACCATGAGTATTTCTCACAGCACGTGGCCTGTTATATTGATGAATTATAATTTATCTCCATGGATTTGCATGAAGCCAGAGTATATCATGTTGTCTATGATTATTCCAGGTCCAACATCTCCGGGAAATGATATAGATGTGTACCTACAACCACTGATTGAAGAATTGAAGGAATTATGGGAACCTGGAGTAGAAACATATGATGCTATGACCAAGCAAACATTCCAAATGCGGGCAGCCTTAATGTGGACTGTTAGTGACTTTCCTGCACTAGCAATGCTTTCGGGATGGAGCACTAAGGGAAAATTGGCATGTCCTAGTTGTAATTATGACACATGCTCTCAGTATCTCAAACATAGTCGTAAAATGTGTTACTTGGGTCATCGAAGATTTTTGCCTTATGATCATCCATTGCGAAAAGATAAGAAGTCATTTGATGGTAAAGAGGAACATAGACCCGCACCTACTACTTTGTCAGGTATCGAAGTGCTTGAAGAGCTTAGTGGATTCAATAATACTTTTGGAAAGGGTCGAAAAAAAAGGCCTCGAGATAATAATGGTCCATGGAAGAAAAGGTCTATCTTTTTTGAATTGCCATACTGGGTACATAACAAATTGAGGCGTAATCTTGATGTGATGCACATAGAGAAGAACATATGTGATAGTTTGCTTGGAACTTTATTGGAGATAGATGGAAAGTCAAAGGACCATATTTCTTCTCGATATGACTTACAAGAAATGGGAATACGTACGGAGCTACATCCAATAGAAGATGATGATGGAAATGTAAGTTTTGGTCAATCTTCTTTCTTTATGAATTCGAAAAAGAAAAAGTTATTTTGTAGCGTCTTCAAAAAGGCCAAATTACCTAAAGGATGTGCCTCAAATATTTCAAATCGTGTGCATGTGAAGGAGATGAAGATATGTGGGTACAAGAGTCATGATGCTCATTTTATGATGCATCACCTACTTCAGATTGCTGTTAGGAAAGTCCTGCCTAAAAATGTTGCATTGACATTAATTAGGTTAGGAAATTTCTATAAAGCCATATGTAGTAAGGTAATAAGGCAAAGAGATCTTGTAAAACTTGAGTCTGAAATTGGTGAAATATTATCCAACCTTGAGATGATTTTTCATCCATCTTTTTTTGATATAATGGTACATTTAAGTGTTCATTTGGTGAATGAGATTAGGCTTGGGGGCCCGACTCATCTTCGTGGTATGTATTCCATTGAGAGAGAGCTATGCGACTTGAAGGGGCTTGTTCGTAATCGGTATTGTCCAGAAGCATCAATGGTAGAAGGTTTTGTAAGTGGAGAGCAGTTGACTTTTTCTTCGAGATACTTACATGATGGTGTGAAGACAAGATTTAGTAGATATCAAACTGAGGATGAGGAATCTGATCAAAATCATTCACCTATATTTCCTAGGATAGGTCATCCAATTGGACGTGAGAAGAGAAAGGATTGTACCTTTTTGATGGATTCACAATTACGTTATGAGGCACATCGATATGCTCTTTTCAATATGGGAGATGCCCAAGTGGAAAAATTTATTGAGTAAGATAAATTATACAATAATTATATATATTTTAAGCATTATTCATTTATAAATGTCTAATAATTAAATTTTGTCACATGCGTCATTGTAGGGAACATAAGACTTTGGTGGGTAATCATATTCGATCTAATGCATGGGCAAGAGCAAGGAGCCACAGTCGTGAATTCAGCAATTGGTTTGAAGAGAAAGTTCAAAATGTTGAAGTACCTCGTCATATAAGATGGTTATCTAAAGGGCCTAATGTGGTAGCCAAGAGATATACTGCATACTTTATTAATGGATATCGTTTTCATACAAAAAGTCACGATGCTCCACTTAAGACTCAAAATAGTGGAGTGACTTTATCAGCGACAACTGATAGTTTTGCGAGTGTTAGGGACCAAAATCCCATCGATGGAGAGGTTGTTTATTATGGAGTTATTCAAGATATCATAGAGATTGATTATTATGGTTGTTTTAGTGTTGTATTATTTAGATGTGATTGGTTTAAGAATGAAGTTGATGAGTATGGGTTGACCCGGGTATACCTCAAAATGTTATGTAGTAAAGATGATCCTTTTGTGTTGGCATCACAAGTTTATCAAGTGTTTTATGTCGCGGATCCTATTGAGGAAGATGTGTATTATGCAAGAAATAAAGTGCCAGTTGATTTGTATGATCTTGAGGAAGAGAATTGTCCTAATATAAGAGAAACATTTTGGAGGGAGTCTAATGATGACATTGGTCCTTTAACTAGATTTAATGAGGGTGACTTTAGATGCTCAAGAGAAGATGTGGCCATTGATGTTGATGATCTTCCGTATAATGAACAACATTCAGAAGACATAGTTGTAGAAACATCGGAAGAGGAGGATCCGCTTGATGGTACTGATTGGGATTGGATGGAGGAAGACGATTAGTCAAGGATGTCCTGAAGTTCTTTTAAATATATGCACATTGTCATTTTGAGTTTCAATTTTGTGAGTGAGGATAGCCTGTTACAACATATTTTATACTCATGCTTGTTCATATCTTATCAATCATTTCATTTATATTTTTAATCTCAAATTCCACATTTTTTTTCCAGGAATTTTAAAATATAATTGAAGAATTGGTGCTCTCGGTAGAGATTTCAAAGGCGAGATAAGTTGTATTTCAGGTAATACTAAGCATTGGTGCTCTCGGTATATCTGTATTCAGTTATTTAAATGTTGGGTTAGAAATAAAGGAAGCTGAAGTATTTTTCTAATCTAAGTGTTCTGGTTCTCTACAGAGAAAAACTGGCATTTGACTATTCCAGGCTTTTCAAGTGAAGAGAGGAAACAACATCCATAAAATGTATGTACCTTCCTCTCTTTCTTATCTTTTTCATGGTGGTATATTCCTTTCTTGTATCTGCACTACTGTATAATAATGGAGTGACATAATTATGACTACTTAAAGAGCACCAAGGGTATGTTGTTGTTGTTGTTGGAGATAGATTGTCAATGCATCTTAATGCATTGTTGATATTTGTAACATGGTGCACTTGTTATCAACTGAGCTTTCAGGCACTCTGCCCTGGAGATTTCTCATGGCTGTTACCTGGCTGGGATTGTGTTGTCCAAACTATTGCCTATGCTTGTAAGTGGCAATGTGGACCATTCTGCCACATTGCTTAGCTTTTCATTCTGCCACATTGTGTTGTCCAAACTCTTGCCTAGTATTTGGGTTATGGTTTTGTAGTGTTAGTTGCATTGCTTAGCTTTTCATGATGATGAAGTTTTGGTGTGGAATTAAGAAGTTGTTACTTTTTAAATAGATGCTAAAAAGATGTAGAATAAGCAAGAATCAGCAAGATGTTATAATGCTGGTAACAAAACACTTTTTATCTGAAAATGGTTTTCTACCAGTTCTTCTAGCTTGATGAAGATAACTGACTGCATCTTTTGGGATATCAAAATTGTATACATGTGTTGTCTCTGGTAGATCAACTCCTCTAGCTGCTATATCTGTTGCCACCAATAAATAATCTCCTCCTCCTCGAAGCCAATTAGGGTGCATATGGTATTCTGGAAAAAAGAATCAATTTCCCATGTTTCGTTGGTGAAAATATTCTGGAAAATATTTTCTCTAGAAAACATGCTTATGCAATGCTAATGAGGTCGAGCCCAGCAACCCCAGGGTAGCTTATCTATGTAAGTGATACCTGTCAACTTTTGGTGCTCAAGCACATGAACATGGATTTTTGCTCTTATTGTGTGTCAAAATTTTCATTAAACTTGAAATACAGTTGAAATGTATGTATGACAATGTGGATTGTAGAAACTTAAGCCAATGGGAGGATTTCTGCATTGTATTTGTACAAATATATGCTGTCTTTCTGCTCTGCTCCTTATATGAACAACTGGAAGCACTGTGTTAGAAGTGATAAGTGGGTTGAACAACTTGTTTTAATATACTAAGATAAAGTTGTTCTCATGGGCTTAAGAAGGAATCAGGAATGACTCTTCGCCTATACTGTACTATACTAGAAAAGGTAGAACTGTTTTATACCACCACTATTATATGCTTGTCATGGTGTATGTTTAAAGTGGTATGTTTCAACTAAATATTTCTTGTGTGCTGATATAAGTCAATCATCATCACACAGCTAGGAGTGACACTTAGAATCTTTCCTTTAATTTTAGAATCAAATACAACCCAAAACCCCCAAAGACAGAAAAAAGTGAGATGCTTATGCAATGCTAGATCCAACATAACATATTACAATAACATAGGCTTAGAAAACATACCCAGCAGTGGACTGATATACACATCCAGAACCAGTGGCTGATTAATAAAAACAAAACAAAACAAAAGAAATGTTAAAAATTAAACCTTTGAACTGAGAATGAAAATAAGTGAATAAATGAGGGAACTTACTGAGAATGAAAATAAGTGAATAAATGAGGGAACTTACAAGCTGGTGCAGTTGAAGTTAAAGTAGCAGTTCCCTTAAAGTCACAGCTAGCACCAGATGCACCTTTTCTCTGATAATAGCTATTTACAGCATAGTTACAATGGTCTTCTGCCTATATTATAATAGTTTACTTGCTACGAACTATTTTTACATACTTATAGTTTCATATGAGGTTTAATTCTTATTTCATTTCTATAGACAGTGAGTTAGCCATTATGAGTCAAGAAGAGTGTTCAAGAAGACACATGAGAATTAGCAACAAAAAGTATGTTCTACCAGGATCACTTGTATCTTTGCGAAACAAAAAGATATCAAGTCACCAGCAAAAGCATACCTCAAACAGCGTTCCCGATGTTCAAGATACCTCAAACATTTGGGTTGGATCTCAAATACAGCACATGTCTATGAATTCTACTTCTTCTGAGGCACAAACAATCTCCACTATTCCCCTATCACAAGCAGTACATGAACCAGTGCAACAAGAGTCGGTACATCCCACCACTCCTGCATCGCAAGCAATTCAGGAACAAATACAACAAGATCATGTACAGAATTCTACCAATCTTGATGAAAATGGCCAATCCGAGGAGCAAGGCAAGTGTATTTATAATTAAGTTCTTATTATTACAGAAATTTTCTATGTAACTATAAAATATATTATTGTAGGTCATTCCACAAATAAAAGAAAAAGAGGTGGTACAATAATGGCAGCTGTACATGGACGTAGCGAGCGCAAACTGATCATTCTAAATGAGTTGCACCAGCCTATTGGTCCTACTAAAGTGGTGGTAAAGGAGTTGGGTAGCTTCCTTGGCACATTGGCAAGGAATGGGACATTTTGTCCTCTTAATATACTTAGCTGGAAAAACTTAAAGACGCACGATGATATGTGGAACTATATCAAGGTTAGAAATTCTCAATGTTTTTAATGTTAGTTAAAACTATTTCTTATTTTTTGCACTAACCCAATTGCACAATTTGTAGGAGAAATATGACATTCCTAATGTTGGGAAGGAATGGGCTTTGAATGCAATTGATCTTGCTTGGAGAGGGTATAAGAGTAGGATTAAGAAAAAATACTTTTATCCCTATGACAATGACGAAATTCGAATGGCTTATAGACCTAAAAATATTCCAGAATCTGTATTTAAGGATCTCCTCCAATATTGGAATTCTGATGAAGCTGAGGTAAGACAATTTTGTATATCTGATTTTGTTAATATCTCTCAGCATATACATTTATTCTCAATATAATTACTTTAAGTGACAGTTATTTGTTTTTTTGTGAGTATGGTTGAAACATCAACTTTATTTTTTTACAGAATATGTCAAAAAATAACAAGGAGAATCGCAAAAAGCTGAAGTATCCGCACACTGTTGGCAAAACAAGTTTTGCCATAATCCGTGAGGTTTGATATTTTTTCGTAATCTAACTATGAACTTATACTTTAATGTGAAGATATTGATGTCTACTTTTGTATAACCAGGAAAAAAAGAAGGAAAGTCCGGATAGTGTTTCCAGTAAAGATTTTTTTGTGGCTACTAGAAGAAGAACATCTGGCTGAGTATACAAGGACTCATATGAGGATACAACCAACATAATAGTATGGAATTTTCTTGTTCAAAGTTGCTCTTGATCATTTATTTGTTTTTAAATATTACATCAGTTTTTATATACTTTAACTATTTTTCTTTGCTCTTAAATCTTATTTGTAGGCTGAAATGGAAATGATAGAAACTCAAGAAAGTGAAGATGGTAGCCAATCAGTTGATGCATATTAAAAAATTATGCCACCTGAACATCCTGGTCGAGTCAGGTTGTATG
Source organism: Solanum rostratum (assembly GCA_029948455.1). Classification (NCBI taxonomy): domain Eukaryota; kingdom Viridiplantae; phylum Streptophyta; class Magnoliopsida; order Solanales; family Solanaceae; genus Solanum; species Solanum rostratum. The sequence continues at coordinate 64,657,746 of CM057048.1, forward strand.
GACGTGGAGTTACCAAGACTCTTTTGAAACGCAAAGCAGCTGATTTTGAAACTTTGTCGAGTACTGCTGCAGATGATGAAAGGATGCAGAAAAAAATGGAGGAGCTAGAAGAGAGGATTCAACAAAAAATGCAAGAAAAGTTCGAAGCACAAAAAGACAACATGGAACGAGATATTACAATGAACATTATTGCTCAATTTCAGAATCTTAACCCAGGATTAACAATTGATCCGAATATGTTAAGATTTAATGTTCATTCATCGAGAGAAGAGGCTGGTAATCAACTTATCAATCGTCCATCTGCTGGCAGTAATGATAAAGGTCATACTTAATCTAATCTCCTTTTTATTCTTCATCTTCTGCTTCTTCTTTATTCTATCTTCTTCTTCTTCTACCTTTATTTTTTTTCTCTCTACATATGACTTAGCTTTTGAGATGATAATCTGAACCTTCAGTTATAATTCTAAAACATAGTTGATTTAATTGGATTGTGTAATTGGAGTAGCTGAGCTAATTTTGGAATTCTCTTGCCCCCCTGTTGTTATTGTAGTACTCCGTTTGCTATGTAGTACTCTTGCCCCCTGTTGTTGGTGTCATGCTGATGAGGTGCAAATAACTCAACATCATCATTTAGATGGAAAAAAACTCACACAGAGATGCAAATAAGTTAAATTCCAACTTATTGGAAATCTACCTAATAAGGTTATTGAATTCTGTGATTTAATGGTTATGGAAGTGATGTTGAGTTTGAACTGTAATCATGTGATGTTGCTGATATTCTCTCTTCTGTACTTCACTATTAAATGGCTTTACGAGTTGTTATGGTTCATTACTACTCTTCCCAATTTGTTGAAAGTTTTGAGGTTAACTTAGCAATGAGTTTCCTGCTATCATCCTCAATATTAATCTCCGGGTCTTTGTTGTTGTTAAAAAATTGTTCGCTTTGCCTTTACATGTGAAACAGGTTTCGTTTTGGGACTATCTTCAATTAGAAATAGGTCTTTCTTATTGTTTTATGAGCCTATCTACTTTACCCTTGTGAGTTTGCTATAGCAAAACAGCATCCTTTGTTATCAACCTTGAATCTTGATTTTGCTGTACTGTCAATGTTGAGAAAGAGTTCATTTTCAGTTTACATTGGTTTCATTTTTAAGATTTACACCTAATTATTTGTCATATTTCTGGTTCTTGATTTGAAGTCAGTTTTCTGCATGAAGTTGTGGCAATGAAGCTCTAGGTGAAAGATGACAACACCTCAATGCTTATTGAATAACCTTTACACAAGTTAATAATTTCAAAATTGCAGGTTAGTAATGGGATCTAAAGTGATAGCATCTCTCTTAAGTACTTACTCTTTTATAGGATTAGCATTGTGTAGGTATGGATAGAAAGCTAATGTCTTAAGTTCTTCCTCATTGAAAAACAAAGAAATGATGATATATATTTGTAATTCTTTGAAGTTAGGTATTATGTGTTGAGGCCATTGTGCTTTGCTGCTTCTATCTATTGGGAACTTGTTGGCGCAATTTTTATTATTTGCGAAGAACTAATGCATTTGTTCAACGGATACTTATGCGGTTGCTTGATTCTATTGTAACACCTGCCAAGTCTTTCCTTTTGATATTCTTCTTGTTGTGTGTGCGCGCGCACACGCCTTGTGTTCTTTTAATAGAGATAAATTTTACATTGGGGTGTCTTGTGAGTTTAATTCCATTGTAAGGAAGTTCTAGTCCTTTCTCTTGGTATTCTATGCATTAGATTTTTCAACTTACTCTTGCTTCTTATGTGGTGTCTTTAGATTTTTCAATTTAGTCTTGCTTCTTATGTGGGGTCTATAACTGTTTGCTGGTCTGCTATACTGACTAGATTTTGTTACATCTTGATGTCTCGAGGAATTTCCTCTTCATTTTTTTGAAAAGAAATTGTGCCCACCTATAATGGATGGGTTTCATGGGTATGCCAATGTATAGTGTTTGAAAGACGGATCAACTCTTATCTGCTAAAGCTTATCTGTTCTCATATGATTTTAGTTTGAAATATGAAACATTTGATATACTGAACTCCAAAAAGAAAGAATTATGTGAAATTGGAATTGTGTTTCTTCCGACTTAAAGTGGCTTTATTTTGCAGCTTTATGTTCATGTGGGATTTCACTGGTTATGTTGTTGTTGTTGAGATGATGAATGACATTATTAATTTATTCTTTGTAGGTCATGTCGAAAATGAAGAAAGGGATGAAAGCAGTGACGATGATGATCTTGATCTTACTTAAGATCATTTTTCACTTTTTGATGAAATTCTAATTTTTTCTATGAAATACTTTGATACTTATTGAAGCATGTAAAACTACTTATCTTTTGGGTTTTAACATTTTGCTATATGTATATACATATTAAAAATGTACCGGTGTATATATTTTAAGTAGTTAATTGTTAAGCGTATATGCATATTGTTGTGTACATGTTGGATATATATATAAATTTGTGTTGTCGTTAATTTTTAGAAGAGGAATGGATCAGTATTACAAATGTAATTTCCTTTTATAATACAAAGGCTAATTGTGCTTAGATAAAAACATATGGCAACGTTTAAGAAGCGTTGCCATAGACTCAATGTCTATGACAACGCTGTCTATGGCAACGACTATGAAGCGTTGTCATAGACATTGTGTCTATGGCAACAGCTATGAGCGTTGCCATAGACTCCAGTCAATGACAACGGCTACGAAGCGTTGCCATAGACATTGAGTCTATGGCAACGGCTAAGAAACGTTGCCATTGCCACCCCATTTAAGTCGTCGCCATAGGGTTTTCTATTACAACGCTTTTTGACAACCGTTGCACAAAACGTTGCCATAGATCTATAGCCACGAGAGCTGATGCAACGCTTGGTTAACCGTTGCCATATGTCTATGGCAACAGTTGTCGGATCTATTGCAACAGTTTTGCTTGCGTTGCCATAGACCTAATTTCTAGTAGTGAAAAAACAAAAAGGCAAAGTCTGACTAACTGATGAAGAAGTGCAATTTATGCAAATTCTGTTGATAGTGTCATTATTTATTGAGAAAGAGGAAAAAAGGCAAGAAAATAACCAAACTTGCATTTATTGCAATGTACCTTTTATCTCTCCTAGATTAAATGATTGTAATCATTGTGAAAAATTTATTGGCATTATGAAAGAACCATTGGATACAAACCAAAAAGACAAGACAAATTACATATCTTATTTGAGTCTACTTCATTTATTGGTTGCCATTATTGTGGAAATACATTAGCCTCTACTTTGAAATTTCTCTATCAAATTTAACAATCAAATTTATACACAATATATACTATAAAAAGAAAAAAAATTTGTAAAACACAACACTCTCCTGTTGAGCTTGCGTTTCAAGTTGATTTCATGTTGGCTATGGACAACGTGTCTATTTTGATTCCCCATGAAGATAGATGAGACGGAACATGTTAGTTCATCAACTTTCTTAAAATAACTTCCTTTTCCCTTTTTTTGGTGTTACAAACAGGTTACATAAAATGTCTTGAATTGGTGCATCTACTGCATATAGTTTATGAGTATGTTGGTTTTTGGCCTTTTTCGTTAATTTTTTAAGGAATAAACATTTAATGTTTTTGGCACTTACAAAGGAATCAAGAAGTTAATAAATGTAGGAAGAATAAATTTTATGTGAAAAGGACTATTAATAAATGAAATATACACAGTAAATAGAATATGCAATATATTTAGTAGTGAATAATATTTTCACCTTTTTTCTTATTGGGAAATTTCTTTGAGCAAGTTGGTAGAATTTTTTATTATTCCATACATAAATGTAAGAGTTTAGTAAGGAGATTTTAAAAATAATGGTAGAATTATTGATTTATTTTTTATGCATTATAAATAACATTTCTTTGGTGGATGTGAAATTGTTGAAGGTGAAATTCTGATTTTTCGATTTAGTTGGAGTTAAAAGGATGTTATTTGATTTGCCGGACTCTAGTTAATTTTACATGGCAATGTTAGTTTTTTAATTATAGGGGTGATAATGTTTGTTGATTTTTAATGCTGCCAATGTTGGTTCTTTGACTAGAATTATTGTTAGTAAAATTGTCGATAATAATATATATGTTGACACAATTTTGGTTGATTTTTTTTACTACATTGGTGTTTCGATTGGTAATATTATTGTTATCAAAATATATAAAGATAGTATTTTGGTTGATTTTTGATAGTAATGTTGGTTTTTGGAGTGGTGATAATGTTGGTATAGTTGCTGATATCAACATATATGTCGACAATATTTTGGTTATTTTTTTTTTATAGCAATTTTACTTTTGTGACCGGTAACAATGTTGCTATATTTATTGCTATCAATGAATATTGATAGTGTTTTGGTAGATTTTATGATAGCAATATTGAGTTTTTGATTGGTAATAGTGTTTATAAAATTGACGAAGACTATATATATGTTTTTAATTTCTTTGGTTTTTTTTGATGACAATGTTGGATTTTTAACGGTAATATATTTTGTAAAATTGCTGAAACTAATATATATATATATATATATATATATATATATATATATATATATTATAAGTGTTATGAATGTTTGGTGGCAATGTTGAATTTTATTATGGAATTGAAAGCATGTATATACATAATTTTGGTTATTTTTTTGACAGCAAAGTTGATTTTTTTGGCTAGTTGATATAGTTGTTGATAACATCATGCATGTTGTTGATAGCATCATTGTGTAAAATATATTTTATTTTGGGAACATTTGGTGGCAAACTTGGAAGTTTATATTTGATTGGTAATAGTGTTGGTAAAATCGTTGAAAACTATATATATCTTTTTAAATTTGTTGGTTCTTTATAGATAGCAATGTTGATTTTTTTTAATGGTAATAGAGTTGGTATAGTTGTTGATATCAATATATGTGTAGACAATATTTTGGTTTTTTTTTTTATAGCAATGTTGGTTTTATAACTGGTAACAATGTTGGTATATTTATTGCTATCACTCATTTGCTATCTTTAGTCTTCCGCTGATTGGTTAAATATGTTGATTGAGTGAGTATGATAAGGCCAAATGGTTCGCTTGAGGACTAGCTCCTGAGGCGTGACATAAAGTATAGGTAATCTCAACAGTAGCATGATATAAAAGAGAGTCAAAGGTGATAACATAGACAACATCTAACGGAAGTATGAAAAACCTCAACTAAAACATAGAAGAGTTACTAGGATAGGCCCCAGCTAACTCATATAGTCTACAACTGAAGTCTAAATCATAAGCTGTAAATGGAAAGACCACTCGTCCTCTGAGAAATGAGAACTCACCACTCTACGAGTGTTAACAGGATCAAATACTAACCGCAGGCCTGATAGGAATGTTTGCACTTATATCATAAATAATATAGATAAAAAAAAGTATGCGGTTAGTACTATAGAAGCACTAGAATTTGTTGATCTTCATGTGCTCCAAATAAGTTTTGACTGCTAATTTCCTTGAGAAAAACTCTTTGAGGTACTTGTCCAACGTGACAGTTGTGAATAGTGGCGGATTTTCTGAGTTTATTAAGGAATCAGTTGGTCCAATTTCTGCTTCTAGTTTTGCGTTGAAAAACACCCCAATGGAAATCCTCCTAGTATGCTCATTCACTGTTACTTTGCGCTCTGGGCTTTTATAAAGACCATTGCTCCAAATCTGCATGACTAATGAAAAATATAAGAAGAAACAAAATAAATGGTTAAAAACATATTTGAATTATTACTTTTGATAGTTGATGTGTATTTTAATACATAGATAGTGTAATTCAGATAGGAAAAAGGAATAACTAATTGATAAAAGTTGGGATATGAAGCACTAATAGTTCAGATATGTTTTTTTACCGTTATCTCAAAAAAGAGTTAATAGTTGAAAACATACTTGAACTATCACTTTTTTGTGAGTTTCACACTTAATCTTTTATCGTACCATTTTCCTATCTAAATAGCCACTATCGATGTATTAAAACACATTCAACTATCACTTGTTCCTACCTATGGGTCTTAGAATTTTCAAGTAGGAAAAAGGAACAACTAATAGTTGAGATGTGATTTTACTAAGATGATGATATATAGTTCTCTTTTTCTATTTGAAGTATCACCATCTATGTCTAAAACACCATATCGACTATCAATTGTTCCCTTTTCCTAAAGTTTAGAAATTTCAGATAGGAACAAGGGACGACTGATGGTTTAGATGTGTTTTAAAAGAAAACAACTGATTGTTAGGGTGTGATACTCACGAAACACCAATAATTTAGATGTGTTTTGATCCTCGTCAAAAAATAAAATAAAATAGAAGTTTGTATAGAACAAAAGTGTCAAGATTAACCTCAAGAATATCTCCAATGTTGACAACAAATGCATTAGGAAGAAACTGCACAGGCACCCAAAGACCATCCTGTTTGACTTGCAGCCCATCCACTCCATCAACTTGGTGAAGTATGGTGATTGCACTGCCATCTGAGTGAGCTGTCAGTCCAGTGACCAACTCAGGTTTAGGGTAGGGTGGATAATAGTTCATCCTCACTGATTGCATTCCCTTCTCATACATTTTTAGCATTACCTCCCTATCAATTTTTAATGTTTCTGCTATACACCCTAGAAGGTCTATAGCAAGTTTCTCCAATTCTGCCAAATAAGCCTCAAGACTTTCTCTGTAAAATAAAAGTCGATAACATGTGTTAGACATAGTTGGCGGAGATGGCAAATTAGCCCATGAAATTATATTTTGTCCAACTGCTTAAGTTTGGACTAATTAGTATCCGTCCATTCATTAACTCAATCAATATCAGATCTACCCCAAATTGATTTTATAAGAAATCTTATCAAAATTTTGTCAACAAGAGATTTTATTTAATCTAATATAGTCATAATCATAAAAAAGTACAATAATTTCATAAGGTACTAAAGATCACAGAAGGTCAAATAAAGCAAGAGTTGGATGGGTTAGGTTATGACCCACAATTTTAATCCATTTCAACTCAAGTGACTGTATTGACCCACACATTTATTAACTGAACTCATTTTAACCTGTCCAAATTTATCTCAACCCACTCATTTGCCATCTCTAGATATTCATACCTAAGATCGATATACTTCATCTATTTCAATGTAGAAATAAAGCGTCACAGAAAGAAATAGAGACACTATTTTTTTTTATATGTATTTAAACAGAAGGTATGTACCTCAGTGAAACAGGGAGCTTTGGCAGAAGATGTGGCTGTTTTGTGTATAGTGGATAGGTCATCATGTAAAATCTCTCTACATAGTCTGAATTTAGCTCCCCTCCAACAACTGCTTGCCCATACCCTTCACTGTTTCCCAATTGTGGTGCAAACTTCATTTTCTCCTCTAAGGGAAGTCCATAAAAATCCTCAATTGCCCTATCTAGTTTCTTCATCAATGAACAACATACTCCATGATTTGTCAACTGTAGAAAAAGAAAATAATAATCACATTGTATTGAGATGAGCATGATGGGTTAGTTCAATTTTTTCTCAGGTTTACAAATCAAACAAACCCAAATTGCATCATGATCCATCAATAAAAGTATGTGATATACTTCCTCGATTCAGTTTTACTTGTCACTATTTCACTGATCGGAGTCAAATTACATGAACTTTGACCAATATTTTAAGATGTATTTTTTCAATATATTAATATGAGAAAGATTGCAACTTATAACATTTTTCGTATAGTTTTCAAAACCATCTTAATTTTAGATTTTAAATATTAAATTTAACTTTGAAATCAATAGAGGGAGTAGTTGTTTAAAATGTCTAAAATGAAAGATATTAAGGTAATAGACACTCTTATTGCTACTGCCACAAAATCAGACCTAAATGAAATAGGTCCATCAATTGAGCAAAAATTTGCACAAAGTTATAATTGATATATTTTGTATTACACATCTAGCATACATTGCATAGTTATTAGTGTGGAATTATATGGTAGATTTCAATTCAATCCTAAGAAATTACACCTAAAAGTTGTCAAAAAAAAAATCTAAGATACTTAAAGGAACAAGTGATTTAGGATTTTGATATCATAAAGGTAGTAATTTTAACCCTATTGAATATGTTGATTCTAACTATGAATGATATTTGGTGGACAGTAAAAGTACTAAAAGTATGGTAAATTTTTTTGGATCATGTTTAAACTCTTGTATAATCAAGAAACAAAAGATTTTGTAGCTTTATTCACTCCTGAAGCTGAGTATATTGGTGTTGCTTCTTGATATGCTCAATTATTATGAATTAAGCAATTAAAAGATTTTCATATAGATACCGAATATACTTCAGTATTTTTGTGATAATATTTGTTGTTAATATTATAAAAATCTATTTCAACATAAAAGTACTAAATACATCAATGTAAAAAATCATTTTCTGAAAATTAATACGTAAAAAGATCATATTTCAACTAAATTGTATCACTGAAGCAAATTAGAGATATTTTATAAAAGCACTAGAAAGAGATCACTATGAAAAAAGCAAGTTAGAAATGGGATAATTAAGATTACATGAGCATCCCTAGATGATTGGCTAGAATACTATTTTCAATTAAATATTAAATAAGTTGAAAATATTTTGTTCAGTCTTTTACATTCAATTGTATGTCCTTATACCATGATAGTATCATTACCTCACAACCAACTGTCTTGCAATTGGGATACTTCAAAAATATGAATTATTAGTTACTTCAAGTCTGTGCCACATACCTTGCATTTAAGCTATACTGAGATTATCCCAACATGTGCCTTTCTACCCACTCCAAAGTGTGGACGCTTTTGAGGATTTGTATTTAAGAGTTTGTGGAATGACCTCGAAGGTTATTTTTGGCATTTTCAATAAAATTATTATTTTGCCTTCTCGAAAGTTGCTTTGAGTCATTTCTTTGAGTTTAAAAGTCTGATTTTGAAAACCTTGTAAAAAAATTTGAAATTTTGCTAAAGAAAAAGTTTTTATAGGCTGCTTTAAGTTTGAAATTTTGAGTTTTAGGTCATCTTGAGTTTTGGGTGTCAAAATGCAATTCTGTCGATTCTATCAGCTTCAAAATATGGAATTTGGTTTAGGTGAACTGACGAAACTGAATTTGGAGTCAAAACGAAGATTTTGGACCAAAGTTGCATTTTTTAGTTGAATTTGAATCATAGTTTGACTTTGGTCAACATTCGCCGTTCGAAAGCTCAAATCATAGTTCCGTAGTTTTTGTGGTTCCAGATGGCGAACTAACACTAGAAATAGCCTCATTGTAATTTTTAGAGTTCCCAAGGACATTTTGGATTTTAACTAGTTTCTTTGAACCCTATGGGGTTTCGGGCCAAGGAGGCATCAAACTCAAATTTCGATGATTCTTTTGAGTCTGGAACGCCGTTTCTGGTACGGTTGCATATCTGGTTTGTGTGTATCGGGTTCCGAACGAATTTTTCTAGTGTCCATTCTGAGAATTTTGTGATGTGTAATTGCTAATATCTGGTGCAAGAGAAATTGCTCTCCGCGTTTGGGGAGGCTGATCTCCTGTGACCTCCGCGTTTGCAGAAGTGTGGCTGGTCTGACCTTCACGTTCGCGGAGTACTAAATTGCCTGAAATAGTAAATTAACCTAAAACGTCGCGTCTTCACCATTTTCACCATTTCTATTTTGAGGAAATTTTCAAAGAATCTCAAGACAAAGCTTTTGGATAACTTATTTCTAACTTATATCTTCCATTTCCATTGATTAATTCATGATTTTAACATCAAATTTTGGGTTTTGAATTGGGAAAAGGTTTCTTGGACATTGATTCTTGATAGAAAAATGATGATTTTGAGCTTATTTCAAGTCTTTTATAAACGGTTTTCACCATTAGATTCCTTATTACTTGGGGAACATTTTTATGTAAAAGTTTTTAGATTTTGGGAAGCTTTTTTGGTCTGAGATACTTGGACCATTTTGCCTTTTTCCACCGGAATTGTTTGATTTTAGTATCATTAGTTTCGTAATGTAATTGCGATTCTATATTTGACTAGATTGTGGTGATTTGGATTATTGTAGAAGAGGAAAAGACTTGGATTTGAGTTGATTGAGACTTCTATTAAAGCAAGTGGACTTCTAACCTTTTGCTAAGCATGGTTGAACCTTGTATTATCTTATGTGAGTGCGTTTGGGTGATTTATCGCATGAAATAAGATAGAATTATACTATTATAGGCTTTTATCATAGCATTTTAGATTGAGTGATTGTAAATGTTGTGAATGTTTGGCTTGTAAAATAATTGTGGGATTGCGAATACTTGTGAACTTGTAGATTATATGTTATTGATTATTAAATAAATGATCCATGTGGACCTATTGCATATTTTTATACTTATGAAAGTGGTTATTGTGTTGTGATGACATGTAGTTCTTGATGTTCCATTGATGATGAAAAATCAAAGGGAAATGGTTCCGGCTAATAAAAAAGAAAAGAAATAAAAAGCCAAAGGAAAATGGTTCCGACTAGAAAAAGAAAAGAAATGAAAAGCCGAAGGGAAATGGTTCCTGCTAGATATGAAAGTAAATGCCGAAGGAAAAAGGTTTTGGTGGATACATGGTCATGTGTGGCCCCTTGGGTTCCATTTGATTATATCAACGGATGTGTATTGTAGGTTGATAGACATGCATCATGATTACTTGGCATTGCATAGCATTCATTCCATTTCATATCATTCTTTCTTGAAGTTGTTATATGTACCATGTGAGATGTTTTGAATGCTTTAAACCTTGTACCTTGTTGAGATTTAACTTTTGAAAGATTATGATACATGTTGATACCTTGAGCCTTGTACATTGAGAAGATTGGACTGTTGGGACTCTGTGTTATGAGACTGTAACTGCTTATATTACTGATAGACTATTGGACTACTTGACTCCGAGGATCAACTGCTTATTTTGAGATAATATTCTATATGTATGTGTGTGCACGCGCGTGCGTATTGTTGTGCTAGGACTTTTCTGAGTGCAAGAGTGTAGTTCGACGGTATGTGGTTGGGTGGATAGGAGTACCTATGTTCTTCATTGCTTTACTTCAAATTTAATTTTCATTGGTTGAGTACCATGTTGTTTGGTGCTCATCCCTCATTTTGTAGGTTGTGAGCCCGGTTCCTCCTGATTAGATTCTTCACTGTCGGACTGAGCTTCTGGATTCCTGAGAGGTAGTTGCTTGTCTGTTCAGTAGACCTCGAGGATTCTATATTTATGTTATGTTCTATTTAAGGACTAGACATTGAGACTTATAATTTTTCTTTCGAGTGTTATTATCTAGCGGTTTGTACATGTGACACCAGTTCTGCGATGGTTTTAGTTTGATTTCCTTATGCATATCTACTATTTAAGCTGTTTTATCTTTCGCTATTATTGTTACATTGTTCTTGTTAGGATTCCAGAAGTACAGATAGTGAATAAGTCTAGTGTGGATCATATTATGAATACACTTGAGAGAGATAAAATTGAAAGTTTTTGAGCAAGAGATGACTAGGAAACTGTCATTTGGTGTGAGGAATAAAAATAAATAGTCATGGATAAAAAAATAGTGAAGAGATAAAATTTTAGTATCTTGTTTGGTTGCAATGTTTGGGATAACTTATCTCACCATTTATACCACAGTTATGGGATAACTTATCCCAGGATAGTTAATCCTAAGATAACTAATCCTCGGATAAGTTTTTCCCAACCAAACGAGTGGAGTTACTTAATTGAACGTGGTTCAACTTTTAGGCTTAACATGGTTGATTTTGGTGCTAGGTTAGGTTAAGAAGAGGAGGTTGCTGCAGAGTTTTTCCTTGGTGGTAAATCTTTTAAAGAAATTTCAATTGTTAAAGATGCTGGTGATATATCAATGGACCAAGTTCTGCAACCTACTTTACCATTGCTAATAGAAAAAAAGTGATGATAAGAACACCCTCTTGATCAATTGATTTCTAGAAGGGTCAGGTACCATCTTAAAAAGCCAATTGGTAAATATGTACTAGTTTTGAAGACAAGCATATTCCTAATAAATCTCCTCCTTTGATTCTACCTACAACTCTCCTAATGAGTATCAAAAAAAGAAAATATGAGGTACACCTAAAGCTATTTTCATTCAAGTAAATGAACCAAGCTTTCTAAAGCTAGTACTTCTAAGAATATTTTTAATATTGTTGTGTTTATTGATGATGAGGTTGAGGCTAAGAGATGAATAAAAAAAAAGAAGAAAAATAAGGCTGTTGCTACTCTGAAAATTCAAATCTTTTGTTGTAAAAAAATTGATTGGCAAACCTGCTTCATCCCAGAAGCTCAAAAAGTCAAAATTAGTTGATGAAAATTATGGGAGTGAGGAGGAGAAAGAGGAACTACCTTCTTCTTAAGTTGAGGAGGCAAGTGATACAGAAGATAAGATTGAAAATTTTATGGATGATGATAATTAAGATTTGAACATTGCTAGGATGATTCAATCCAAAAGATAAGATATGATGTGGGATAATTGTAGTTACTATATATCCATGGAAGCCTAGAAATGTTTGCTTTGCTTCACAAGCTGGACATTCTAGGTTAGAGCAACTTGTTCCTTCAAGGGGATCACAAAAGGAAACCTTGCAAGAAGGAACTCACTGAATTCTACATCAATGCGAAAGTATTGATTCCACCATTACAATCACTATTGTAGGTATTCTAGTCCAGGTATTCATGAAAGTGTTTGTTGATGTTCTTGGAGTTTTAAATATTCAAAGAGATCACTATGTAAAGAATGAATGACAATTTTTCTGAAGTAACTAACAAGTTCTCCAACAATACTCATCTGTAGGTACTTAAGAGGATTGAAAAATAAACTATATCAAAGGCATCAATTAATCTTCAATATGGTGCATAAGATATTGATTCCAAGAAGAAAAAGAATGAACTAAGATAAACTATTTTGGTCTCACATTTATTGAAATATTAGCCATTGACATTCCTGTTAATCTCTCTAGTGTCATGCTTCAACACATGATAAGGGTGATTCATAGGACAAGAATTAAAGGTTTTACCCTATGAATTTTTTATGGGGGTAGTCCTAGGGCGTCTTCAAGTACCGATAAATGTTTGGCACTTTTGACCCACCAAAAAACTCATGGGTGTAGTGCATCATACTATTTTACCCTCTTTTTTTCCTACTGTAGAGGTTGAGAGATGCACTACTAGTAAAGAATGTTAAATAAAGCCTTCTAAGATGGATCATCAAAACACCATTGATCAGGGTACATAATCGAGCAAATGTGTCTTCAAGCTAAATTTACGAATCTAAAAGTTGAGCTTAATCAATAAAGGGCCACAAATTATGAAATTTGAAGGGAGTGTACAAGCTTCTCCAAAAGAACGGTCCCTCGTTCTCATCTTCATCTACTTAATCCTCTTCTAGTCTAAAATCATCAGCTTTCCTATCCTTTGCCTAGACATTTTCCTTGTTTTCTTTGTTATTAATCTAGATTGTACATAGTTTGCTTAGAGTGTGATGATGTTCAAACTATCTAATATTAATGAAAACAATATGATTTTCTTATTGCTTGTTATGTTCCTCAAATACACAGATGCTCTATAACATATAAAATTGAGGATTTTTTTAGTATGTCTTGATTGTATTTGTGATATTCTCATGCGTATTATATTATTTTCACATTCAATCTTTTTTGGTGAATAATGGTACATGTTATTTGATGACGTAAAATAGGAATGATTTTTTCTATTGTGCAATATTTTATAACTCATTATTATATCTGGTTCATCCATTTTCATTTTAGATTGTGTATTGATTGGAACATGTTAAGTAAAGTGTGAAGACCTAGACCACAAGGCTTGTTTACTTATATACCCAACATCTCTTTTATGTTTTACCGAGACTTCTCATTTTAAGATGGGTTGTAACATACACCCCCTCTATGAACTCAACATACCACATGGGATTTGCCTAAACAAGTTGGCTATGATCAGTGAACCAGGTAAGCAGTTTCATACTTTATTCTAGAGTCTAATTTGGTGTAGGTTCCCCTGGAATAAAAGAGACTCGTTGTAACAAGATTCTAGAGTTCATAGAATGCTAATCCAAGACAAGTCTCAATAGAAATGGACTATCTCAAGAAATTGCCTCCAATCTCAAACACTATCACGTTCTATATTCTTTACCCAAGAAGTGTTTTGGTATAACTGATTTGCTATCACTTGGTGCTACATATATGCAGGTCTTTCACAAAAGAAACTTGTGTATTTATACTGAGTGAAAAGGCACAAATCAAACAAATAAATAAGAGCTTATTTAGGAGAGTTCTGATTAATTTTTCAAGTGCAACTTGATACGGTTGAAAGTAGTGCCTCAAAAGCTAGAGATTAGTTGTATGTCAAAATACAACTTAAAAGTAGGATTAAGTTCAAATAAATGAGCTGCAATGTTGTGCAAAAATCTGACTAGTCTGTTCCTAATTTTTAGGCTTTAGTTATTGGAGAAATCTTAAGCTTATTTTTACTCCTTTTCTTTAGCTTTTCCAGTTATGATTTCATGTATATATGATAGTCATTATTTTCAATAGAGCAGTAACTTAAAATCTAAAGTCTGTGCTTTTCTTTCTTCATCCATATCTGTTGTTTCTCTCCTACAGATTGGTTTCAGAGCATGCCATCTTGAGGGACCTGTGAGAAGAGAGTGAACCATATAAACTATTGTTTGAACTATTCTCTTCAATAGTGTATAGAAAATGAATTCTCAAACAAGTTTCTTAACTCCGCCAGTCTTCAATGGTGAGAATTATCAAGCTTGGGCAATTAGAATGACAGTTCATCTTGAAGCGTTAGATCTCTAGGAAGCAGTAGAAGAGGACTATGAAGTAACTCCTCTTGGTGATAATCCAACAATGATAAAAAATCATAGGGATAATAAGACAAGGAAAACCAAAGCTAAAGCTTGCCTTTTCTCTGTAGTATCACCTTCAATTCTAACCAGAATCATGCAAATGAAGCATGCTGTAGAAATTTGGGAGTATCTAAAAAAGGAGTACCAAGGAAATGAAAGAGTGCAAAATATGCTAGTGATGAATCTGATTCAAGAATTTGAAATGAAGAGAATGAAAGAATCAGAAACTATAAAAGAGTATGTAGACCAACTACTCGACTTGGCCAACAAGGTGAAATTGTTTGGTAAGGATTTCACTAATGAAAGAATTGTTCAAAAGATTCTTGTTACACTTCCTGAAAAATATGAAGCCACAATTTCTTGTTTGGAGAACTCTAAAGATTTGTTTAGTGTTACTTTGGCAAAACTTGTTAAAGCTTTGTAGGCATTGGAGCAAAGGAGAATGATGAGGAAAGAAGGTTTTGTTGAAGGCGCTTTTCAAGCCAAATCAGAGAACAAATCAAACAAGGGAAGGAAAAAGAAGAAGAAGCTAAGGCCGAGTAATAATTACAACAAACAGGGAGGAAATCAGCCACCCTGCCCTCACTGCAAAAAGACAAATCACTCTCAACAGAAATGTTGGTGGAGACCAGATGTCAAGTGCAACAAATGTGGTCAACTAGGTTATGGAGAGGGTATGCAAGTCACAATCACAACAAGAAGAAGCTAAGGCAGTTGTAAATCAATATCAAGAAGAGCAATTGTTTGTAGCAACTTGTTTTGCTAGGAAAAGAGCTTCTGAAACTTGGTTAATTGATAGCAGATGCACAAATCATACGACCAACGACTAAGAGCTCTTTAAATATTTAGATAGACCTTGTATTTCCAAAGTCAAAACTGAAAATGGAGAACATCTCGATGCAAGAGGAAGAGGAACAGTTGCAATTGAAAGCCCTACATGTTTGAAACTTATAACTGATTTTTTTTTTGTTCCTAATCTTGATCAAAATCTCTTAAATGTTGGACAGCTACTTGAAAATAGTTTGAAGTTGTTGTTTGAAGAAAAAACATGTGTCTTCAAGGATGCTTATAATAAGGAGATGTTCAAGATCAGGATGAAAGGAAGAAGTTTCAACTTGAACCTGTTGGATGAGAAGCAAGCAACAACTGTCCAATTGAAAAATAACTCAGAATTATGGCACAAAAGACTCAGACATTTTCGTCATGATGCTATACTCTACATGAAAGAAAATCAACTAGCGGAAGGTCTCCCAAGCCTTGAGAAGAACATATATGCTTGTGAAGTTTGTCAGTATGGGAAGAAAACAAGACTTCCATTTCGGAATTCATCATAGAGGGCAAAGCAAAAGCTGTAACTTGTACACACTAATGTGGGCGGACCTCAGAAAATGCCATCTTTAAAGGTAGTAAGTACTAAATTGCCTTCATTGATTACTGTACAAGATATTGTTGGATTTATTTTTTGAATTTTAAATCTGAGGTCACCGATGTATTCTAGAAATATAAGGCTTTTGTGAAAAATCAGAGTGGTTGCAGAATTCAGGTGATAAGAATAGATAATGGCACAGAGTATACTTCAGAAAAAATCAACAAGTTCTGTTATGAAGCAGGAATTGAGCATCAGCTAACAACACCCTATACTCCCCAATAGAATGGAGTAGTGGAAAGGAAAAATAGGACGCTAATGGAGATGACAAGGTGTTTGCTTCACGAGAAAGAACTGCCAAAGAAATTTTGGGCTAAAGCTGCAAATACTGCAGTCTTTCTGCTAAATAGATTGCCAACTAAGGCCTTCCATAAGAAGACACCATTTGAGGCTTGGTTTGGTTACAAACCTTTGCTAACAAATTTGAAAATATTTGGTTGTCTTTTTTTTTCTTATGTACCTCAGGTGAAAAGAGATAAGTTGGATAAGAAGGCTGAACCTGGAATTTTTGTAGGATACAACAGTCTTTCAAAAGCTTATAGGATCTATCAACCTCAAAATGACAAAATCATTGTTAGCAGGGATGTCAAGTTTGTGGAAAATGACACTTGGAGCTGGGAAGATGATGAAAAGCAAAAAAATCTTGAATTTCTAGATGAAGATGTTGATGATGTACCTATTAGAGGCACAAGAACACTTTTTGATATATATCAAAGGTGTAATGTTGCAATTTTAGAACCAGGAGGATTTATAAAAGCTGCTAAGGATGAAAAATAGAGATATGCAATGCAGGAGGAGCTTAAACTGATAGAAAAGAACAATATATGGAGCTGGTTGACAGACAATTGCATAAGAATGTTATTGGAGTCAAGTGGGTTTATAGAACTAAGCTCAATCCTAATGGTTCTATAAACAAGTACAAGGCCAGGCTGGTTGCAAAAGGGTACTCACAGATATTTGGAGTAGATTTTTTAGAGACTTTTGCTCCTGTCATTCATTTGGATACTTTAACAATGTCGTTAGCTTTAGTATCTCAACAAGGATGGAAAATCCACCGGCTTGATGTGAAATCATCTTTCCTCAATAGCTACCTTGAAGAAGAAATCTTTTTAGAACAACCGGAAGGTTGTTCTATCAAAGGCAAAGAAGACAATGTGTACCTTTTAAAGAAGGCCTTGTATGGTTTAAAACAGGCTCGTAGATCTTGAATTGATACTCATCTTTTGAGCTTAGGCTTTCAAAAAAGTCTCAGCGAGTCTATGCTCTATATTAGAAGATAAGATTCTGATTTAACCATTGTCTCTTTGTATGTAGATGACTTGCTAGTTACAGTTAGCAATTTGGACTTGATCATATTGTTCAAGACTGAAATGATGGAGGTTTTTGAGATGACAGATCTTGGTGAAATGTTCTACTTCCTTGGAATGGAAATTCAGCAAAAAGGACAAGAGATTTTATATGCCAACAGAAATATGCTAAAGAAACTCTCATGAAGTTCAAAATGGAAGAATGCAAGTCTACAACAACTCCTATGAATCAAACGGAGAAGTTTTGCAAAGAAGATGGAGCTAAAAAGGTTGATGAAGGACTTTATAGGAGCCTGATAGGCTGCCTAATGTACTTGACTGCAACGAGGCCAAATATTCTTTATGTTGTGAGTTTACTTTCAAGGTATATGCATTGTGCTAGTGAAATTCATTTGCAAGCAGCTAAATGTGTGCTTAGATATGTTAAAGGTACTGCAAATTTTGGCACAATGTTCAAAAAAACATCATATTTTCAGTTTCTTGGATTTTCTGATAGTGATTAGGTTGGTAGCTCGGATGATATGAGAAGCACCTCAGGTTACTATTTTAGTTTTGGCTCTGGAATGTTCTCTTGGTGTTCAAAGAAGCAAGATACAGTAGCTCAATCTACAACTAAAACAACGTACATTGCAGCTGCATCAGCTGTGAATCAAGCCCTTTAGATTCGGAAGCTGCTGGCAGATTTGTACACGGAACAAAAGAAGAGCACTGAAATCTTTGTTGATAACCAAGCTGCAATTTCAGTTGCAAATAATCTTGTTTCACATGGAAAGACTAAACATTTCAAGATCAAGCTTTATTTCTTGAGGGAGGTACAACACAATGGAGACATAGCCTTAGTGCACTGTGAAACTGATTTTCAGAATGCTGACATTTTAACCAAGGTTCTATCTAGAGCAAGATTTGAGTTTCTCAGAAAAAGACTGGGTGTTGCTGCTCTTGAGTCAAGAAGGAGTGTTGAAAGTAGTGCCTCAAAAGCTGGATATTACTTGTATCTCAAAATACAACTTAAAAGTAGGATTAAGTTCAAATAAATCAGCTGCAATGTTGTGCAGAAATATGATTAGTCTGTTCCTAATTTTTAGGCTTTAGTTTTTGGAGATAATCTTAAGCTTATTCACTCCTTTTATTTAGCTTTCTAGTTATGATTTCATGTATATATGGCAGTCATTATTTTCAATAAACAGTAACTTAAATCTAAAATCTGTGCTTTTCATTGTTCATCCATATCTGTTGTTTCTCTCCTACAAATACAACAGATTAGATTGAAGAACTTGTTTCATGGTTACATGCTTTACGATCTTCAATTCTAGGCATTTTGTATTAGCAATGAAATCAAGTTTTATCTTTCTTGTTTTCATAGAAGCATTATTTAGGAAAATTCTTTGAGATATTTTTACTTCAAGTTAGATGCAACTTGAACGGGACTCAACAATGTGGGTAGTTTATTGTATGAAGAATTAGAGTTGATTCCCAAGTTGTATGTCTTGTAATCTGAACATAGTTGAGGCTCATCCGAAGTTGGGGCAAGTTCTGCAGTGGTATAGGTCATAGTTTTTCACCTCTGTGGTCAAGAGATTTCTATCTCTTTACGTTTATGTTGTTTCTATTTTTCAAAGTAGTTCAAAGAAACAAAGTAAGTAACCTAGTTCATCACTTATTATGTGAAAATTAGGTATAACTCAACTTGCTACCTCTTGTGTTATTAGATACTACTGAATATTAACCATCTTTTTAACAATATATTCTTTGTGGAATTATCCCTCTATAATGACTATCTTTTGTTAGTAATATGATAACCATTTTTATAGAAAGAATCTCTAAGATTATCAATAGTAATGTAGATATCAAAATTTTATAGGCCTCTACCAGATATACTCAATTCTAGCTAAGATTCTTGGAGGCTTTTTCACCCTAAATCCTTGTTCATGCCTGTGTAAAGGCTATTGTATTCCCTTGAAAAGTCATCTCGAATATCCCACAAACTCTTGAATATTCATAAAAAGATCAAGATCTCAAATATCCCATAAACTCTAAGTATAATTACAAAGATTATATAAAGATGTGATCAAACTCTTCTTGACAATCAAATACTTCGAGAAGATCCACGAATATAAAATATTGTACTAACGATCCTCGAATTATGAAAAAAATTAGAGAAAAGAATCAAGGACTAAACGGATTTGTACCAATATTATTTTATCAATAAAATTATATTTTTTTCATATTTTATTTGTGAATGTAATTTATTTACATCGCATTAAAATTTGTTGCAAACAAATTAGCACACCTATTGGAACTAAGCATGCGCTTCATCCCTTCTCTCATAAATTAAATCTGTAAATCTGAAGCCACAAAACTTAAAGGTGGAAGCTCTATTTTTATAATTACTTCAAGTTTCGTTTTTGAGTTTCATCAAGTCTACTCTACGACAAGCCTTGAAGTAGGGAGCATTTATAGAAATTGAAATTTTAGAAGACTCCACAGATGTGTTCAATTCTAGATAGGATTCTTGGAGGTTACTCCACCCCGAATCCTAGTTCATGTCTATATAAAGGGCATTATGTTACCTTCAAAAATCATCTTAATTAAATATCTTACATACTCTTGGATATTCATAAAGAGGTCAAGATCTTGAATATCCCATAAACTATCGATATATTCATAAAGATCATATCAAGATGTGGTTGAACTTTTCTTGACAATCAAATACTTCAAGAAGATCTACAAAATCCAGAAAATACTCTACTAATGGCCCTCATATCACGAAAAAATGTAATGACTCCCTAGGGTCATTTTGTGTATACTGCATTATTTGGACCATTAGAGTTTTCCTATAGCAATCTTAGGTCATTTATGACGTGCTGACACCGGTAGCTCGGTCGCCTGGTCATTTTTTTGAGAGTTGTGCAATTTTCTGTGTTTTGGAAGACCTTATAGCATGGAAAGTTAACTTTTGTGCACAACATGGGTAAATGGCCTTAGAATAGAATTCTGACAGTTCTGCTGGCTCCTGAATAGCCAATTTGAGCTAGAAGCATGGTCGGCTCGATAATTGAGACCTTCGGTGTGAGTTTGCATCGTGTTTTGTAATTAAACCTTTAAAATTGGCCAACGATTGACTTGGTCAATATTCTTGGAAAACATGCCAGAATGAAAATTTTGAAAGCGTGATTAGTTTTGAAATATCAAGTTTGATCTAGAACGACTCTTCGTTCGATTCCGGAGGCTTTCAAACTCACATTTTGAGCCTCTCGGTGAAAATTGGCTAAAAATGACCATGGGAGTGGACCCACAGTTAGTCAAAACAACCTCGTATGAAAATTTTAACTGTGCCATTGAGTTCGAAATATTGAATTTGATAGGATAGCATAGTTCATTTGCGCCCAGGGGGTTTCAAATGAGCTCCGAGCACCCTATCGAAGACTTTAAAATAGAAATGATTTGCTGGTGCGTTGGTGCGCTATATCAAGTGCACCTCCACCCCTATATAAAGCCAGCCTTCTTATTTTCAGGATGCTTACAAAACTTTACAAGGCCATATCTTAAGCATTTTAAGGCGAAATTTGGTGATTCAAAGGCTAAGTTCAAGAAAATTTCTTGGGAAGTCCATTGGTGAGCTCGGAGTTTGCGTGGGAAGCTATGTTTGAGGTAAAAACTGTGTTTTAACTGCTGCTCCTTTCAATTTTTGGAGTAAAAATTTAGCAAACTTCGAATGCCTGTAACTTGATCATTTTCAGTTCGATTTTAGCGATTCTTGATGCTAAATTGTGGATTTTTTGCAAGTAATGTTGTAGTGTTGTTAGTTTTGATTGTTGAGGCTTTGTTTTTGTGATTTTTCTGTAAATAGTTGTTGTCCTAGTGAATTTTCGGAGCTATTTTATAGTGAATTTTGGGAGCTTGTAACTAAGCATTTTAAGTCCGTTTGGTGATTTTTCATGCTATTTTGTGGATTTTTCATAAAGGATCATCGTAGTATGATTAGTCTTGCCTGGGGGAAACTCGTTTTTGATAATTTTCGTGATTGAGCTGCTGCCTTTGTCATTTTCGGATTGGAATTTAGTTGAAACTTTAGGAAGACATAACTTAGTCATTTTAGCTCTGTTTTTAGCGATTCACCATTTTCAGCAATTCTTGATGCGATTTTGGGTAGAATTTCATGGGGGTCGTCCTAGGTTTATCAATTTTAGCTGTTGATGCCTTATTTATTTCCAGTGAAATTATTTATTTAGCAGCTATTCGGATTGGGTTCTTAGCTTAAATTTCTGAATTTTATTTGTATGCTCATCCCTAGTTGCTACTGTATCCCGAGTTTAGTATAAATTTCATATATAGATTTGGATGGCTGTTCCAGATCAATTTATAGGGTTAATTCTAGAATTTTGGATGTGAATCCCACATTTTCTGTTTCGAACCCCCAACTTGGCCTCTCTAATAATTACAAAATTAGCGTCAAAACGATCGTAATAACGTGGTGAGTTTATTTTGGAGAGTGTGGCAGCGTTCAAAGGCTGTTCAAAAGGGAAAAACTCTGGTAGAGTGAGTTGGAGCACGCGGATCGGCCTACAAGTAGGCTATGGTTTCTCTTTCTTTAGATTGAGCTGTAATGTTTAAATTTATGTTGAATTGGATGGAATAATGGGCTTGGCTAGTATATTTTCATGCCTTAGGCTAGAATCTATATTTAGGTCCTATTTTGGGTTTTCGGGTAGTTGAAAGCATGTTGTTTGGTTGTGGCTCGGTCGTTCTACTATTTCAACTTTGATTTCATGTTATTGGTACTGCAAATGATATTTGCCTTAGTTTAGGAGGATAACCTGCTTTAGAATGCCCCAGCATCGCTCTAGAAGGCCTAGATCCTTGTTTCATGGTGTAGTAGACTAGAGTCTGTTAGTTGGGCCTTAGCTAGGTAGTAACTGAGCTTTTATGAAATACTATCCATAGTGTCATGAGTTTGGCGGTTGTGAACTCTGATGGTGATCCTATACCTGTGTTGGAACTGTTTCTACCTTGAAAATAGTCTGGTATAACTATGAGTTAGAAATTTGTGGAAGTATCTACATTGGGTTGGTACGGTTGAGATAATGACTTAGTTGTGGCTGTTGTAAAGAAAGATTTGATAAGTCTATATGTTGAGGAGTATGAAAATTTTATTGGCACCCTGATTAGCACTCATTTGAGGGTTCGAGTCCCTACCTTGACAATATACCATTTGAGATTGGGGCCCAGCCCTACTGTTGCATATTATGGGTTCGAGTCCCACCCCTTGTCGATTATCTTTTGAGTGTAGGGCTCCTTGATCATTGATGCATTAGGATACATATGTCAGACTACCAGGGTGCTACCCCATATTGTTAAGATTAGCTATTGGTAGGTTCGAGTCCCTCCCCTTGTCAATTATCTTTTAAGCCTAGGGTTTCGTGATCATTGATGCATTGAGATACATATATCAGAGTACCGGGGTGCTACCCTAGGTTGTTGAGATTAGAAATCGATGGATTCAGGGTCTTCCTAATTGTTGGATAAACAAGTTAGGTTCTGGTTAAAGTCTTGGACTTGTCCCTAGGGCATTCACTTCTGGAGAACCCTAACTCCTACCTTCTATAGGATAGAAATTCTGTGTATCAGGCGGACTCATGGGGGTTGGCTCGAGTTTTACTTTAAATTGCGCATGTGTGTCCTGTTCGGGCCTGCGGCAGCATGTTCAGGTATAACTATTGTAGTATTCTTAGTTAGTATTAGCAAATTTTCCCTTAGCGTTAGTCCTTTGCCATAAACTGTATATTTTGACTCATGTTTAGGTTTTTATTCTCCTATTTCAATTATCTTTATCGTTTTTGCTCAATCGGCCTATGACACATACTGATTACCTATTATCTTGGTACTCATACTACACTCTGCATCTACTTTCGTGATGCAGGTCCGAGCATCAGTCACTACCGTTGATTGATCGAGCTTGTAGCAGCCCACATCAGAGACTAGGTGTGCATCCGGTGTTTCTGGATCATTTTGTCTCCTTCAGCTTAGTGGCCTGTCTTTTTATATATTCTGAGACAAGCCAGATCTTGTAGATATTTTTGGTCAACTTTTGAGACTTGTACTCTTTATTTTGTTGTAATAGCTCTCACCTGGTGACTTGCAGGTCCTGAAAGGGATCTTTGTATATATATTTAGTTAATCCCTATATATGTTTAGTTAGTCCCTGCTTTTATTTATTTGTATTGTCTTTTGTATGTTGATTCGATTAGTTTTCCCTCCTTATAACCATTACTTACAATTCTGAATTACAAGTTGGCTTACCTATCAACGGGCTATGGTAGGTGCACCATCATGACTTGAGAATTCGGGTCGTGACAAAAAATCCAGAGAAAAGCATTAAAGGAACACACAGATTTGTACCTACATTATTTATCAATAAAATTATATTTCTTTATATTTTATTTGTGATTGTAATTTATTTTCTATGACTTAACAATTTGTTGCAAACAAGTACGTCTAAAGATTTTTTATCAAATAATTTGATATTTTAATTCACAATTTATGACAAAGAATATTATATAACAACAAACAACAATATACCCAGTGGAATCCCACAAGTGGGGTTTGGGGAGGATAGAATGTACGCAGACCTCACCACTACCTCATAGAGATAGAGAGGTTGTTTCCTGGAGCCCTCGTCACAAAAATCCATAAGCAGAATAAGCTAGATATGGACAATAAGCAAGAAAGAGAAAGAGAAAGTGAACGGAAAGAATGATTAATAATGAAAAGCACATGATAGCAGGTAAATACAAGACAATTAACATATATAAGACAGATAAAGACAACATCGGACAACTCCTACCTATCTAACCTATTAGCCTGCTAATCTAATTCGCTACCTCCACTCCTTCCTATCTAACTTATTTATACAACGAATATTATATATATATATATATATATATATATTTCTATCATAAAAAAATTTCCTTCTTTATATGGTTATAAAAAAAAGTGTGGTGAAACTTAGCATTGAACATTAAAGTTCTTCCATCCATCTTGAATGAATTTAATTTCAAATAGATTTAAAGTATTCCTTTGAACTTAAATATTTTAGGATCGAAAATTTAAATATTTTTTTCAATTTTTTATAACAAATAAAAATAAATTTTTGTGCATTTTTTTGTAACAAATTTTTTTATAGGTGTATACATGGCTATAAAAAAATAAAAAAAAAAACTCAAAACAAACGAGATTGTTAATAGAAAGTCTTGACTGTATAACGTACCTGAAAAACTCCCCAATCTCTACATGCAGATTGCAACTTCTCAAGTTCAAAAACCTTCTTGCCATCCATTTGTCAGTGCTTTGAAGTCTATTACTGGAATTGAAGAAATTTCTTTGACAACTAGCTTTTGAAAACTCATTGTAGAGGATGAGAAACCTTTTTTTAAGTATTTAATCACAATGTTTGTAGTCTAGAACAAATTTATTTCTCTGCTAATGGTGGAGAATTAGAGGGGGAGAAGTAATATATATATATATACACACACTAGACAATATTAATCCCCCATTAGTAAGTAAATCAGGCAATAAATATTAAATATCCCTCATTGTTAAGGAAATACAATTAATTGATTTTTTACTAAATTCATTTTCTTGTATGTTTTTTCTTTTCTATTCTCTTATAATAATAAATGATTTTTTTAAAAAAAATAAAAAAGATACAAATTGAAAAAACTAAAAAATCATTTAAAAGATCACACGCTATATTACTAGGAAATAATTTATTTTCATTCCATTATTATTAAGTAAATCGGGCAATAGATATTTTACTTATTTTATTCATTATTATTTAGAAAAAAATATAACTAATTTGATCACTTAACAATTGAATTTTTTACTAAATTTATCTTTTTAAGGTTTTTTTTTAAATTTTCTCTTCTCGTAGAAATAAATACCGTTACTGTATAGGTAGATCTGATTATGAAAGACCTATTACTGGATAATTCATGGGTAGAGCCAAAGTGTGTGAACATACAAGTTCCCAATAACATCAATTAATTGATTAAATATTAAATCAAAGTATAAAGTAAAGGCTCCGGGGTATGGAGAAGACCTCACCGTTTAAGAAGTAACCATAGAAACGAAGGAACCCACAATTTCTTTTTTTATTTCTTTTATTTACTATATTTTTTATATTTAGGAAAATACAATTTCTTATTTCACAGTGAAGTACCTAAAAAAATAAAAAAATCGTGATCGGAAAGGTTAGAGTATAATTCACATGCATGTTTAATCTTTGACCCTCTTTGATACTTAATATTGTATTCATTTTAGTCATGTACATCGTCTAGTTTCATGAATGTAAGAGAATTAGCCTAAAGTCATTCTCATGCAACTAACACTTCACATTCATATAGGTAATTTCTAAACACGTATGGAGAAATATTATTTTGATTATACAATATCAAACATAGAAATCATTAAAAAAAAATTAACATATTATCCTTGTCATTGAATATTATCTCATCACAAGAATGGGTTAAGTTATTTTTATCAATGCGTTGAACGGTCATTGCTAACTTTGTTTGATCTCGAATCTAGCTTGTTCTTGAAATCTTTTGTTTTCTAGGTAGAGATACCTCTATAATAACTTGTTCTCGGCCATAATTTAATTCCCTTGATGATCTTACAATTTTTCTCTCTAATTAGGCTTTCTGGAAGTGAATTTGATATATTATCTTTTGATTTTATATAGTTAATTATAGGGCGTGTGGACGAACTAGTCCAACATTTTAGAAGCAGTGGCGGATCCATGATTTTCGCTCGGAGGGGTTCGAAATATAAAAACATAAAACGTACGAAAAAACCAACAAAATACAATTTTCAAAGGAAATAGTAATACATAGTCTAATAGGTACAAGAAGTTAGTTTCAACACAATAAACCTAAAATTAACAGGAATAATTATAATGAAAAAAAAAGTTGCCCCTTTACGATGTGTCAATCTAGAACTAGGATGCTAAGTAGAGCAAAAAAATAAGCTCCTTCATAATGTATCACTTTAGAACTAGGGTGCTAAGTACAAACTCCAAAAAGAGATCACTATTAATATTTCTCAAGCATATTTACAAAGCTATTCGACGAGATTTCATTGCTTGAAAAGACAAAATAATATCGTTAGTTGAAACATCATTAAACACATATTTTTTCTATAAAAGGAACCATACAACCGCTCAAAAACTCATCATTCATTCGGCTTCGCAACTCATTCTTAGTAAATTTCATTGCCGAAAAAGTTCTTTCAGCTGATGTAGTGGCAACTGGCAGAAGCAAAGAAAATTTTACCAAATGAAATACAAGAGGATAACACGAATGCTTTTTTGTCTCAACCAACCTTTTTGAAATATCACAAATCCCATTTAAAGCGGAGATCCTTTTATCTATATCACGAACATCAATAATTTTATTTGCAAGTTGATTCTCAAGTTCACACATACCAAGTTCATCAAAATTATCCGGATATAGTTGAGCCATTCTCATTATTTTTTGGATGTCAAAACTTGAAATTGAGTCTACCGGATTCAAACAAGCAACTCCATAAAGCAACCTGGTTGTGATCACCTCATCACATCGATCATCAAGTTTTTGCAATTGCCAATCAATTATTTTAAAAAATACCTCAACATGATAATGGTGAAAGATAGTATAATCAGCAACTTTGCACCGTGATCTTCCAAAGTTAACATACTGCTCATCAAAATTAGGCACCACAATATTATGCTTGATACAAAATATAGACACCTCGACATTAAGCAAATCCCATCTTTTATTTTCCCTCAAATCTTGTAGCCTTCTCTTAACCACTTTAACAAGTAGCATGACATTTGCAATGTCTTGCTCTTTTTTTTTTTTTTTTTTTTTGTAAACATATACTAAGATCATTTGTAATTCCTAAAATTTCTTTCATCAAATGTAATATGAATGCAACCTCATATGTTTGAGCAATTTTGATATATCTTGTTGCCCTGGATCTTTCATCCAAAGAATGTGGAGTTTCAATAATATTATCAAGTATATCCATAATGATATCAAATTTGAGAATAAAGCAAATAAAAGTTTTGAAATAAGATCCCCCACGAGTATCACAAGCTCTAGAAATACCAAGTTCTTGATGCAAGCCTCTACCGGTTTAAAGTTCACCCATATCAAAAGCCTCTTGAATTTTTCTTTTTTGAGATTCTCGATATTCATCCATACGTTTATAAGAAGCTGCCAACAAATTAAAAATATCAGAAATCAAATGTACAAGTTCTCCAACTTAAAGACATCTTTTAGAAACACCAACTAGAGTTAATTGAAGTTGATGAGCAAAACAATGAATGGAATAAGCCGATCTACTTTCCTTCTTAATCAACATCTTAAGGCCATTGATATCACCTTGCATATTACTTGCTCCATTATAGCATTGTCCACGCACACAAGATAGACTCAAAGAATATTGAGAAAGCCAATTGACAATTGCTTTTTTTAGACATAAAGCACTAGTATTTTAAACATGAACAATGTAAGAAGTCTCTCCATCACAAATCCTCTTATATCAACAATACCGTAAAAGAGACACCATTTTCTCCTTGCATGAAATATCAAAAGATTCATCAACCAATAAGAAAAAATAGTCACCATTTAGTTCCTTTATGATACCCTTAATTGTTTCTATCTTGCACGCAATCCCAATTTCTTTTTGAATCTTTGGACAAGTCATTTGATCATTTTGAGGAGCATTTCCAACACAAAATTACGAATTTCATCAAATTTTTTAGCATAAAATGAAAGTATCTAGAAAATTACCTCTGTTAAGTGACAATTTAGATTCATCATGACCTCGACATGCTAACTCTTGCTTCACAAGAACTCTTACTACATCAACTGAAGCTGCTAAGCGGATTCGATATCCATGCTTATTTTGATTAGATTGTTTCTCAAAAGAAGCATGAATAGATTGTTGTTGCCGCATTAAATCTTCACATTTCCTTTTTGACTGATTATGGATGCTAGTGATCCCACCAACATGTGTTTTTAAACTACTTTTGTATGCCAACTCCTAAATCCCGTAGTTGAAAATACTTCACCTCCACCTTGAAGATTATTATTTCCCTTGAATAAATAATTAATAATACAAACAATAGGTTGCAGCTTTACTTACAATGTACTCTAACCAATCAGGAAATTCATTAAACCATTTACGATTAAAACGATGTGTATCTCTAGAAATCTCTGTTTGAGGAAACTCTTTTAATCGAGGCTGACAAGGTTTTCTTTGAATATAAGCTCTTCTGATTGTGCCACGAAGATTTGGATGAAATTCCATGATTTGAGTTCTTTCACCTAGATCGGCCTTTAAAGAACTCAAATCAAATTCTTGAGAAGATTGTGATGGTACTTCTAAATGATTAGCATTTTCTTCTCGTTCCCGATTAGGTTGACAATGAGCGATAGAATTTGAATTTGATACTTTGGAAAAGTACTTCTTCATTGATTCTTGAATATGTATAAGATAATTGAATTGTTAAATGCATTAGAGATCATTCTTTATATTACAATTTACAAACTAAAATAGATGTTACCACCAATATTTTTTTTTTACTCTTCTATTAGTAGTCATTGATTGTCTCAACAAAGTTAAGAAAGTTAGGCAATATTACTTTATTAGGGAACTAGTAAAATTTATATGAATGAATGACTCAAGAAAATCAATACTACACTTATTCTTAGAAATTAGAGTACCACTCTTTATTATAAAAAGTAACATATTTGTCCTAATTTCTAATTTCTAAACCATATATTTCGATTTAAAAATCAAGTTTCAATATTCACAAAATTAAAAAAAAATACTAAAATAATAAATAAACATAAACCATTTCAATTAGTTCCTCTTATTTTGAATCTTTAATGAAGCTAAGAAAGATTTTTATAAATCTATTTACAACTACCAACTACCAAGGAAAGAAATTGCAAAAACAATCTTAACTAAGAATGAAGATAGCAAAATGCATTCAAGAAAGACATATTTTTGAAGAAAATAAAGTGCACTAAGAAGACCAAAAAATAAAATAAAGACCCATCTATTTTTCAAACTTTTGTTGCAAAACTTTTATTTTAATTTCTTGAAATTTGGAAGAAGATGATGAAAAATAGAAAAGTATTTACCTTTTAAGCTTGAGTTTTGATTTTTTCACTTCGGGTTGAATTTAGATTCAAGTTTGAAACAAATCAACAATACCCAAATTAATGGAGATGATTCTAATATTTGACTTTTGAATTTTTTGGGAAGATCCAAAGAAGTGAAATTTGGAGCTTGGAAGTTGGAAAGATGAAAAGTAGTTCAATTTTTGGGATTGAGATTTGGAACCCTTCTATTTATTTTTTTTTTAAAAAAAAGGTAAATTGAAATATTGGGGCATTGGGCTGGTTTGCTCGGCCCGAAATTAAATGAAGGAAAAACTAAGCAAACATTTAATACTAAATAACAAAATTGAGATACAGTTTTATATTATTACCTTTCATAACTAATGTTTAATAAATATTGCTAGAAGATTTTGTGGGACCTATTGACCTTTTTGTATAAGTCTCATTATCTTTTAATATTACTTTCTTTCTCCTTCTATACAAAAAATCAGATTCTCTTTCCATAAACGTCTCCTAATTTATCTCCAACAATCGCTCAAACAATGGTCATCTCTGCAAGTTACTGTTTTCAAATTCTTTTTTTAAACTCCCTCCAAAATAGTGTATCCTTGATTTCAGATTTATTTTTTGACAGTTTTTTATTTTTTTTCTTAAAAATTTTGGAGTTCCCCCATAAGAATTCCCCCATTTCCATAACAGTTCCCACAAGTAAATTCAATTGTTTGTTTTTGGCAGGTTATAATTTTTCATAGAGAGTTCAAAATTGTTCCCCCTTTTGTACGAAACCCTTGCTACACTAGCCACCGTCAATACTAAATCATGGTGGAGGACTCATCATCAATGCGTGTATGTATATTTTCCCCAATTTGTATTTTTGCTTTAAATATACCTCTTTTATACTTGTTTTATACACACACACACACAAAAAAAGAATCTTGTGAGTACTGATCTGTATTTACACATCAGAGATGTATAAACATCAAAGTATACAGACGACTAATAAACTCAAAATTGTATAAATGTACAGCAAATATATTTTCTAATATAAGCCCCATATGTATAAGTTCCAGTACATATATACAATTTCTGATATATTATGCATGTATGTATACCCCCCCCCCCCCCCAATTTGTATATTTGCTTCAGATGTACCTTTTTTATACTTGTTTTATACACACACATAAAAAAAAGAATTTTGTGACTACTGATCTGTATGTACACAACAGAGATGTATAAACATCAAAGTATACAGTCAACTAATAAACTCAAAACTTGTATAAATGTACAACAAATATATTTTTCTGATATAAGCCCCATATGTATAAGTTCCAACACATTTATACAATTTCTGATATTTGGGCAATAATAAAATTTCTTGTAAATAATCCTGTTTTTTCGTTTTGAAATTAGTCCGCAAGAAACTACAATGGAACCCTTTTTTTTTGGACGAATGAGTCACATTAGGAAAGAAAATCTATTTGTTATTGACAATGGAACCCCTTCTTTTTTGGAAGAATGAGTTTAATTAGGAAAGAAATTCTATTTGTTATTGACTTCCTTCATATATGGAACCGTTTTCATAATTAACAGCTGAAAAGTCTGTAATTTAATGATCAATGCTTTAAAGTTTTTTTTTATACATTACAAAAAATACGGATTTATACATATGATTTGGCATGACCAAAGTTAGAAAACGTAATTTTAGAAACATTAGCTATTTTAGCCTACTATGTTTCACTAGATTGTTGTTTATGAAAATTCCTCTTAAATGAAGGGTTGTGAAATGTTGGGTTGTTCTGCCCAGGCCTAAAATTAAAAAGGTTACTAAGAGAAGCTAAAAAAACAATGCATTCTCTAGGATTCAAACCTGGGAGCGCGAGTTCATTTTTAAGAAAACTTACCACTATGCTAGACTTTACTTATTGTTCAAGGGATTCTAATTTAATAAATATACGTAAATGTAGAAAATTTACCTTATATATACAATGCAATTTTTCATCGAGGGGGTTCGGATGAACCCCCTACCCCTACCCTAGGTCGCCCCTATTTAGAAGCCTTACATACTTGGAATGAGAATTACTACACATAAGTAGAAGGTTAGACTTGAAATTCTTGAACCCTAACTTCTCCCTTTATCTCCAATCCTTTCTCTCAAAAGTAAATGTATAATGGATGATGATTTTGTTTTAAAGATTATCTCGATTATTATTATGTATTTTTACCTTTTGAAATGACAATTACAATATCTTTTTCTATATTATCAGTGACTTATTTAAATTTATTTGCAGAATTATGAAGAGTTTTATTTGCTTATTTTTTTGATATAAAATTTAAGATATGTTAAATATACACCCCATAAATTCGTAGGACTTACAACACATGTCACAAGACTTGCTTCTTATCCTATATTGTACAATACGCCTAGCCTCACGCGCTCGCCTTCTAAAACGCTGCTTGTGATCATGTATGCTTGTGTGTGCATTTGTAACAATATATTACTTGGACTTGTACAGAGTGAAGAGAACGTATGATCCCCAAAGAAAGTCAAATATTTTGACTCAAATTATATGATATTTACTACTGCAAGCATTAGGTGTTGGATGGTGATTTTCGAATACCATGAATTTATACTCTATATAAAAAAATATATAGGCCCCAAATGGGGAAGCGTTAAGGGCTACAGGACCTAGCCTTTTTTTTGTTTTTTTTTTTTTTGCACTAAAAGCAAACTTTTGTAATCCAGTCAAACCTCGTTATAACAATCATTGATTGTGATAAAAAATGATTCTGTACTTGAATGTTCAGTTGCGCAATACATGCCAAAATTATTTTTATGGATGCACATCCCATAAATGGGAAATTTTCCTCAGAAAGTTTATGTAGCTCAAAGCTTACTATTGACAGCCAAGTACTTGGTATGGCGACCTTGTGCAACTATCTTCCCCGTCTCTTTCTTCCTCAACTCAACTGTGACAACAGCTATCGTCTTCCCCACGCGTAATACTTTAGCTTCAACTTCGATTTCCTCCTGATTATGTAAGATAGACAATGATTGAATGAGTACATTGCAGTGTATCCTTTTGAAGATTAGAGAACATCGACTTGCACCATACAGAAAATACAGCCCTTAAAATGGAATAATATATGCGAAAAAGCATATCAACAACTACTAAATTTGACTGTAATAAGTCATCTTAAGAGTTTTAGCAAGTAAATCAAACCAAAGATTTGGTGTATAACCAATCCCCCCCACCCCAACCAAGAAAAAGGATGAGATTCAGCAAGCACATTAATACAAGAAACAAATTCCATCACTAATGAAAGTCCCCTGCTTGGTGCAAATTTTTCCAGCTAATATGAGCAAAGTACTTCCTTTTTCTCAATTATTTATGACAACCCATCAGAAATTATAAGTTTTCCTCTTGTATCTACGTTGCAACTAATAACACCAAGGTTAAGTGCACCAAGTTGCTGGTAGTTTCAGCTCATAGCTAGTACTGCTCTATTGCACCAACTTGCGAAATTTTTTTTCCCTGGTTGTATCTTAAATTTCAAAATCAACACTGCATATGTCTTAAAGATGTAAAAGCCATCCATGTGTATCCCAAAACATTGCATTGCTGGATTGGTGAATGAAGAAGGCCTCTGTCGTTTTGACATCCTAGAGTAGCATTTATAAATTTCAGTTTGTGTAACTGCTAAAAAACCAGAACACTTATACATAAGACTCCGAAGTGACCACAAGAACATTCAGATTAATCAAGTTTTGCTCATAAAAAAGTAACACTCTGCTAGCTATACTGAATGCACTATGCAAATAAAGATATATGCATACCAAAGACCTCCACATGAAATAAGGGCCATAATTTTTTCAGATCATCACTATACTGCCGTCTAAAAGTTCACCCTTCTTATGATTCATGGTGAAAAATAACCATAACATTGGTCCAAAATATAATCATTTTCTTATAAAGCTCTCTCTTTTACTAGTTAGCTTTTAGCCTTTTCTTCTCAGAGAATGTTTAAGTGAGACCTATTACTATGTAAACAACAACGACAAACTCAGTGTGATCCCACAAGTAGAATGTAAAGAGGATAATATGTACGCAGATCTTACCTCCTATTTGGGAGGTAGAGATATTGTTTCCAATAGCCCCTATTTGGGAGGTGGAGATATTGTTTCCAATAGCCCCTTGACTCAAGAGAAAACATATCAAAGTAAATCGAGAACAAAATAAAAAGACTGAAGAAATCATGGCGGTATAATACTATAGAAATCATGATAAATCATATGAAAAAAGGACCAGTTACTGCAATAAAATAGTTGATAATAGAAGTAAACAAGACAGTAGATAGTAACAGAAATCAAAGGATAAGAAGCTACGCTGCAACTACTACGATTACTAATATAGTAGTATAAGCAAGACAACACCTACTGCCTACTAACCTTGTATCCTAATTTGTGTCCTCCACAGCTGACAACCTCCTATCTAAGGTCATATCAGAAAATAAGATAATAACTTCCAACATCCTAGCACATTTCTGAGGCAAAGATAAAAAGACAACATAGAGTCCCATATATAGCTAGCAAATCAATAAATATACCACAATGTAAAGGAACAAAGAGCAAAATTCACAACTATAAATATGCAATCTCAAACTCCGTAGACGAATCCCTGCTCAATACAACAATAACAACATATCCGTGAAATCGCAGAAGTGAGGTATGTGGAGGCTAAAGTGTAAGTAGACATTATCCTTACTCAATAACTGTACCAAATTTCAATCCGAAAAAAGAGAGAGAGAAGAAACTCACTCCAAGAAAAGCAGCATCCAAGTAGGAAATATTGATTTCAAGTGAGACACCAACAAGTGGCGCACCTACAGTATGAATAACAGCAGAGCCCAAAATATCCACCAGAGCCGCCGTAGCTCCTCCATGTAGAAAATTACCAGCATTCTGTTCCACTCACAAAACCCCCCCAATTAATTAATCAATTAAACAACAAAAAAATTGACATAAAAAAAAGGAAAGAAAGAAAAGGAATTCACACCACTAAACGAGGAGGAACTTTGAAAGAGCAGAGAATCCGACCGGGTTCAACAAGATCAACCTTTATACCATGGGAGACAAAGGGTTCAATGAATCTTGAAGGCATAGAATCCACTGAGCTTTCATAGTTTCCTCCTTCTTTCTCCAAGAATTTCTTCAATGATTCAATATCCATTTCCTTGGTTTTTCTGATCTCACACAACTGAATTCAGCTTAGTCTTATCTTAGGGGTTTCGTGACGAATTAAGCTAATTCAACCAATAAGCCCATGTATATGATTGGTGCATTTTTTTCACTCAATTAGGATATTTTGAAATTATAAATTTGAGTTTTCCTCCCTCGGGTCCCGCGCGTGGCAACACTTTGATGTTCCACGGTATTTAACAAATTTTTTTAAAAAAATTTATGATCTAAAATTATTCTTATGTATTTGTATAGTTGAAAAGTATTTTATTAAAGATAAAAAAAATTAAATGTAAATTATTTTTAATTAGAATAAAATTTTTTTTAATGGACCAAAAAAAAGAATATTATATAAAATGGGATAAAGAAAGTAATTTTTATAAAGTTGTCACTTGTTTAAATTTAAAATTGTGTTTGAATATGTACTTACATGAAAAATGATAAATTTTTGGGCGTGCAAGTGACAAAAATTAATGATGATTGAGTTTTTGAAAAGTTGAAATATTTGAAGAAAATCTAATAAAAAATTTATAGTCTAACAGATATTTTAAAAATAAATTTTTAAAATTTTTGTAACCAAATGCTAGGTAAAAAAATTAAATCATTTTACACTTGAGATAAATTTGATTGTTTAAAATCTAGGGAAAACATCTAAAAATATCCCTAAACTTAGGTTAATTTTATTCTGTGTTAGATTTTTTAAAGAGAAAATTGTTCTTATTATTAATTAATTATATTATAGTTAAATTTAGAAAAAATAATTAAGATGACTGATAATTTAAAAGAATAAAAATAGGGGAGAAAGAATTGATTTTTGTTTTTTCTTTTTAAAATTAAAAGGCATGCTAATCAATTTCAAAATTGTAGTACCTTAATAATTATCCATATTAATAGCTATAATTATTTTTTTGTATATTAAGATATATCGGGGTGATTTTAATGGGCATATCAGGGCGACCACTAGCAGGTTTGAAGATGTTCATGGAGGCTTTGGTTTTGGGGAGAGGAATGGAGGTGGGATGACTCTCTTGGATTTTGTCAAAGGCTTTGAGTTAGTTATTGCTAACTCATGTTTCCCGAAGAGGGAAAATCACTTGATTATCTTTCGTAGTACGGTAGCTAGGACTCAGATTGATTACTTATTTCCCCGAAAGCGCGATATACGCCTTTGTAAGAATTGCAAGGTTATTCCGAGTGAAAATATTTCCACTTAACATAGGCTTCTAGTGATGGATTTAGAGATTAAGAGAGATAAGAAGAAGAAGAAGAAGGAGGAGGTTGTTAATGCCCTACCAAAGATTAGATGGGGACGCCTGACTCCTGCCCTTTCTCGAGAGGAAAAATTGAGTAGTTTAGAGGCCTAGAGTAGTGGCGGAGATGTGAACAACATGTGGTATACTACTGCTGGTTGCATTAGAAAAGTAGCTACCGAGGTACTAGGAGTTTTGAGAGGGACCTTTGGTGGACGTCAAAGAGATTGGTGGTGGAACTACGAAGTCCAAGGCAAAGTGAAAGCTAAGAAGATTGCATATACGAAATGGTTGGAGTGTAGGGATGACGATGAAAAGCAAAGGCTTAAGGAGATTTATAAGTCGGCAAAGACAGAAACGAAGATGGCGGTGACAAGTGCTAAGATAGCAGCGTGTGAGTGCCTATATGCGGAGCTAAGTGATAAAGGCGGGGACAAGAGATTGTATAGGCTCGCTAAAGAAAGAGAAAGGAAAGCGCACGACTTGGACCAAGTGAAGTGCATCAAGGATGAGGAAGGTGAGGTGTTGGTGGATGAGTCTTCCATTGAGCAAAGGTGGCAAGCTTACTTTCAAAAACTCTTAAATGAAAAAGGAGATAGAGATATTGAGTTGGGTGAGCTGGCACACTCTGAAAGTCATCGAGACTTTGGTTATTGCAGGCGGTTCAGAGTTGAGGAGGTTAGCCGTGCTATTAGTAGGATGAAGAAAGGGAGGGAGATCGGACCCGATGAGATACCATTAGATTTTTGAAAGAACATGGTCAAGGATGGCATAAATTGGTTGACTAGACTGTTTAATGCTATCATGAAGACTGTTGTCACAACTCGGGAGGATATCCTAGATGTGGTTGGTACTCAAACATTATTACTAGCCACCAAGCAAACCACTTTGCCCCATCACATTCATTCAATCAACAATTATCATATCAGCAGAAGACTAAAGATGAGGAAAGGTAGACAATCTCAAATAAAGACAATCATGACAAATCAACAGGACTAGTATGAAAGAAACTAGTCAAATAATATCCAAATCATCAATTCCAAATCTAGTCTATGAAGCCTCTAACTAAACTGTCTAGATGGTACCATGACAGGCCATGGCTACCCAAATCAAAGGAAATAAAGTACTAACTCAAGCTAGATGAAATTTAAATGAGCATCCTCCAAAAGTAGGGGAGGACTCACCAATCGACTGGGTGCGATTAGATCCTCAACGATGCACCTGTTGATGATCTCTAACACTTGTCTCTGCATCATGAAAAGATGCAAACCCAAATGGACATCAGTACGTGGAATGTACGAGCATGTAAAATAGCTGAGTGAAACAGATATAAATACTATAACAAATCTCAAAGATGCTCAATCAAAATGTCAAATGTCTATCTAAAGTAAGAATAAAGAATAGACAATGACCCATCAATACCAATCCAAATCAATCCAATCCAATCAAATCAGAATATTATCAGTTTAGGACCTATATGGGAGTTTCTCTTATTCGAAAACAATCACTTATGAGTCAGTGATTGTATAATAATCTCATTGATGTTGCCACAGTCGCTCAGTACTTGCTAGGGTAAAGAGCGAATCGAATCCATGATAGATCCGGTCAATCAAGTCTGTTATTCTTTCAGGGACTTCTAATCAAGAGGTAACATCTAATTTAACAACTCAATCCTCACCTACGCTTAGCGACGTAGTTAATGAGTTCGAGTTGGGCTTACTCTTACTCATTTTAGTACTCAATACTCCTCCCAACACTCAATGTTCATAAGACAATCATTCTCAATCAACTAGTCTCATCTAGAAATTTTTCAACTCAAATCATCACATCAACTAGTAACTGTTTGGTTTCATTTTTTTAGGGTTCAGCTATTGGCTCATAGAGACTCTATCATGCATCATACTAACTCATATTGTTCTGGAAACAAAAGTGGAGTTAAAGCTCTTAGGGATTTCATAGGCTCTCTAGACTCAAATCATACTCATGCATGCTCAATTAAATGCAATTTATAAAAATATTAAGAATTCATGCTAGGGTTCATGTAATATGACAAAATCATCTATTTCCAATATTAATTCGTAAAATAGTAATTCATGCAAAACAAGGTGAAAGTACATTAGGATTTAAGAAAAAACCTTAAGAAACATGCATTGGAGACTCAACTCACTCACAACTCTATCAATTTGGGTTATGGAGCACATGGAAGAACATAATCCATGTTTTGGTTAGCCTTACATACGTGGAGATAGAAGAACAATCAACTTCTCAAAGAATCTCCACTCACGTGCCTGGAACCCTAGCTTTTTCCCTTCCTTCGAGGCTCTCTAGAATTTCTAATTAGTTTTGAGGAGTAATATCCTTAGGGTACTGATAAGGGGTCTAAAATAAGTCCAAAACATCATGGGTTTTAATTAAAAGGATGGGAAAAGATAAAATTACCCCTCAAGAAAAGCTGCCGAAGTGGACCACGAAACCCTGTTTACGGCCCATGAAACAAGTTTCGGGTCGTAGTCCTCTCTCGTGGAAAGTAGATCAAAATTATCAGTTTCTAATTCTCATTCTACAATCCATCAAACGACTCGTAGAACATATTACGAGTCGTATTCCCTCTCGTAGAACCTGGGGCAAAATTACAGGTTTCTGAATCTTGTTCCACGACTTGAGAGACGACTCGTGGAACATGTTACGGGTCATGTTCCCTCTCATAAAACCTCTTCTATAATTAATCAGATTTTTCAGCTCTAGAACACCTTTTATGACCTGGTCTATGGGTCGTACTCCAATCTACGGCTCGTAAATCCTTTCGTAGAAGTAGGTCTGATGACCTGTTTCACTTTCAAAATTTCTGGGGTGTTATAACTGCCAAGATGCCCGATGAATGGAAGAGGAGTATAATGGTTCCATTGTACCAAAATAAGGGTGATATTCAAAACTGTAACAATTATAGGGGTATTAAGTTGTTAAGCCACACTATAAAGGTCTGGGAGAGAGTGTGGAGGTGATGAAGAGAAAAAAAAGTGTCTATTTCAGAGAATCAGTTTGGATTCATGCCATGATGGTCGACTATTGAAGCAATTCATCTTGTTCAGAGATTAGTGGAAAAATATAGGGAAAGAAAGAAAAACCTTCATATGGTGTTCATAAATCTCGAGAAGGCCTATGACAAAGTCCTGAGGGATGTCCTATGGAGGTGTCTAAATGTGAAAGGTGTTCCTATGGTGTTTATTAGGGTGATAAAAGACATGTACGATGGAGCCAAAACTCGGGTTAGGACTGTAGGAGGAGACTTAGAGTATTTTCCTATTGAGATGGGACTTCATCAAGGATCTATGGTGAGCCCTTTTCTGTTCGTCTTGGTGATGGATAAGCTGACACGATCTATTCAATAGGAGGTTCCACGATGTATGTTATTTTCAGATGACATAGTACTGGTTGATGAGACTCGAGCTTAAGTTAATGATTGATTGGAGGTTTGGAGACATGCTTTGTAATCCAAAGGGTTCAAACTGAGTAAGACCAAAATAGAATACTTGGAGTGCAAATTCAGTATTGCGAGGGATAAATCAGTCACTGATGTGAGGCCTGTCACTCAACCTATTCCTAGGAGAGAAAACTTTAAGTATCTTGAGTCCATCATTCAGAGTAGTGGCGATATCGATGATGATGTCACACATCGTATTGGGGCAGCATGGACGAAATGAAGGCTTGCCTCTAGAGTATTGTGTGATAAGAAGATACCACCTAAACTCAAAGGTAAGTTTTACAAGGTGGTTGTTAGACCGTATTTGCTGTATTGGGTGGAGAAGTTTTACAGGGTGGTGGTCAGACGATCTTTGTTGTATGGGGTGGAGCATTGGCCAATCAAAAACTCACATGTTCAGAAGCTGCGGATCACAGAGATGAAGATGTTGAGATGGGTGTGTGGGCATACCAGGAGTGATAAAATTAGGAAAGAGACCATTGGGGAGAAGCTCGAGGTGGCCCCTGTGGCTGACAAGATGAGGGAAGTGAGACTGCGATCGTTTGGACACGTGTAGAGAAGGAGTATCGATGCTCCTGTTAGGAGGTGCGAGAAGTTGGATTTAGGAGTTACACAGAGGATTAGAGGTAGACCGAAGAAGTATTGGGGGGAGGTGATCAGACAAGATATGGCAAAACTTGATCTCACCAAAGACGTGACCTTAGATAGGAAGGAGTGGAGGTTGTGAATTAGAGTAGCAGACAAATAGATTAGTAGGATTAGGTTGATTTCTGGCCGTGGGGTATAGAAGGATAATAGGGTGTCTTTTATTCGGTGTTGTCATTATTGGTCTTATATATATGTTAATTGTCTCGTATTTGCTTACTACTATGTGCTTTGATATTAGTCGTTCTTTCTGTTTCCTATCTCTTCCTTTCCTTTGTTGCCATATCTAGGAAACAACTTTTCTACCTCTATGAGGTAATGGTAAGGTCTGCGTACATTCTACTCTCCCCAGACCCCACTTGTGGGATTTCACTAGGTATGTTGTTGTTGCTGTATAATAAGATATATTTTAATTCAAAATAATTTTAATTTGTTATAACTTACAATTAAAATCTATTATTTGATGAATATCAAAAAGTACATTTATAACTTATAATATAAAATTTTAAATACATATATGATATGATTTTCTCTTTTGAATTATGTTACTTTGTGAGATAATCAACTATCGGGTTGCACTTTCAAATAATCCGTTCATTAATAATAACCACACAGAAATTTGTATAAGTACTAGTTTAGTATATGTGCGTTACACATGTGCATCACGTCATATTGTCAATTGTTGTAACATACATATTAAAAGTTCAACTACAATAAGAAAAAACATCAGACACGTTCACTATAAAATTTTAGAATTCTATTAAAAGAAAAAAATAGTGTGTTAGTAGAAAATTTTGCCTATAATTTTGGACAAAGATTTTAGGATTCTCCAAAAATAAAAAAATTAGTGTGTCAATAGAAATTTTTTGTCTATATTTTGGGACTTATTTTAACTGATATGTTTTTAATAAAAGGTAAAGTTATCGATTTAAAAGTGTGTGATAAATATAATAATTCAAGTGTTTGTAGACAATTTTTTCTTAATCTTTTGGCTATATTTTCTTTTGAACGTTTTTATGCCTATTTTTTGGACTTTTTTTTTTTAAAAAAAAATTGCCTATTATTTAAAGAAAAAATTGATTATATCTTAAAAAATTTATTTTAGTTAGAAAAAGATATTTGGCCTTTTTAAAAATCTTTTTTGCCTATTACTTTAAAGTTC
Organism: Solanum rostratum; assembly: GCA_029948455.1. Classification (NCBI taxonomy): domain Eukaryota; kingdom Viridiplantae; phylum Streptophyta; class Magnoliopsida; order Solanales; family Solanaceae; genus Solanum; species Solanum rostratum. The sequence continues at coordinate 64,699,343 of CM057048.1, forward strand.
TTTGATTTTTTTTTTATCAAATCTATTTTAGTTAAAAAATGATTTTCCGGATAGGAGCTTAACCACAATAAGAAAGTCTTCTCCATTTAATTTTTGTTATGTTTATTATAGTCAATATGTCATTTTATTATAATGGTATAATATTTGAAGAAAAATAGTGTAAAGATAATTTTATCTAAGAAAGAATCTTTTGATGAAAGATTAAAATAATGGCATCGAAACTGAAAAGAATATTGATTGCACAAATTTATTATGAGCTAATATTGATTGCTAAATTTTTGAGCTGAAATATATCGAAATAATAAGCATGTGTCCCTAATTATTCTACACGAAATCATGCGTAAGCTAGTAATTAAGAACATTAACGGCAAAAAGTTAGATAACTAAGAAAAGTAATAATAAATGAAGCATAACATTTGATATAACTTGGTCAAGTGATCTACATATTCAAAAAACTAATATTAAAACAAAAAAACATTTTGACAGAAAAATCTCCCCGTAAATAAAACTATTCAATGACTACAGTAGGTGTAATTCTATAATTTATAGAAAAAAAGGATCCAAGCAAACTTTAAAAATCCCTAATAAAAAGAATCCTAAACTTGAAATAGTTAAATGATCTAAGTCTAATTTATTAGTACAAAAGACTCAACTTACTTAATTTAAAATTTCTACTTATAAGTAATTCTTACCCAATTCAAATTAGAAAAGATTTAATAAAAGTATTTATTTAATTTTTAGAGTCTTAAATATTAAAAAATAATTTAAGAAAAATGGTGAAAAGACAATTTTGCCTGAAACAGAGTCTTTCAATAAAGGGCAAGAAGTTCAAACAACAGTTCTAAGGATCTCACGCTTTTAATATAATATTGATAATACCAGCATGACTAGCACGGAAACCAAACACAGATCACTTAGCTCTCGTTTGGTCATAAAATTTTGAAGTTAAAATTTATAATTTGAATATTTGAAGTTGTGAATCGTTGAAAATTGAAGTTATATTTCATGCATTTTACTTAACGAAAATGAAGCTTAGTGAGAGGAACTTGATTTTTTTTTTTTTGAAAAAAAAAATTCAAAAGTTGATTCAAATCTATAGCCAAATAAATATTTAAAGATATATTTTCTAAACAATTAATTTAAAATTATTGTCAAATGCTAGCTTATATCATCCGGGCTTAGAATATCCTTTAGGAAATTTCTTTTATGAGGAGTTTTTGTTTTTTTACAAAAAATTAAAGTCTCCATTTGATCATTGATGTGCAAAAAGTTACAATTTTGAGTTTGGCATCGCAAACATTGTACATGAACATTGTGAAGAGACTAGAGCTCTAATATCTATAGGAGAATCCATTTAACCATATTGATTAGCCCTTGAATATTTCTAGGAAGATTAGAGAAGAGGGTGAAGCCCTTGAGTTCCTCAAATCTATGACTTAGTGAGGCTAGTGCATCAGTTGGCTTGTTAGCCTCCCTATAGCAGTGGACTATGTTAAAGTTGTGGTCTTCAATCATCTTCTGAATCTCCTGAACTTGTTGCTTATTTTCCAAGGAGGTTTCTACTCTTTTTTAACATTTTTGACTAAAAACAAAGAATTAGTTTCTCCTATAGCTACCTCAATGCCTTTGCTTGCACACCATTGAAGACCATAGAGTAGTGCTTCTGCTTCTGTCATGTTGCTCGTCCCACTGCCAAGAGGGGTGGTGTAGGCATAGATGAAATATCCCTCTTGGTCTCTTATGATTCCCCAACCTTCGCTGTGACCATTGGAGCAACTACCATCACTGTTTAGTTTTACTCTTAGCAGAGGGGGTTTGATCCAAATTATTGGGATGTTACTCATTTGCTGGATATTGGCTTCACTTGCTTTGCATATGCTCCTCCAGCTTCTCCCAATATTTATTTTATTGAAGTGTTTCTACATCACTTGCAATAAGAAGTTAACAATATTAGAGTTGGTTCTGTACCTTGAGGGTCTAGTTTCTTCAAACTTATTAACATATCTCGATTTCTAGAGTTCCCAACAAATAATTTGAGGGATAACTTTAGCAATGAAGTTGGAGTGTGGATTGGTGGATCTGTGATTCCATCAACTAAGGAGAGTCAATTTTAGGTTATTATCTTTGATTCCTATGCCTAGCGGACAAGCAAAGTGTCTCCAAATATTCCTTGCAAAGTCACATTGACAAAAGAGGTGTTGCACATCCTCTAAATCAATTCTTGCGTGAGAAGTGAGGCAACAGTAGCAATTAGGATCAAGGGTAATGCCCATCTGTGTCACTCTATCATCTGTTGAGAGTTAATTGTTAATGGCTCCCAAAACTAGGAAAGCCATTTTGAAAGGGATATTTTTTCTCCAAAGTTTGTCAGAGGTGAGGATACCCCAATTCCAAGTCCTATTAATGAGGACTTCTCTAAGCTTTGCGTTCGGAGGGGAAAACTCCACTAGTATGAACCTGTAGACAGGCCCCAGTGAGCACCACTTATCGAACCAAAATGAGGCATCTTTGATACAGGTCTTCCACTCTATATGAGACTCCATCTCGTCCTTGATGTTACAGATACCTTTCTAGTTCTAGTTCTGAGAGTCCTTTTTTTTTCATGTAGTATTTAGAGGATGAAAGTTATGACAGTATTTGGAGAGCATGAAAGAGCTCCAAAGGGAGTTGGATGTTCTAATATTCCACCATTGTTTAGCTCTAAACGTTTTGATAATATCGATGATGCTTCTAAAGCTAACTCTTCCTTCGCTATAAGGATAACAAAGGTTTTTTCAAGCTGCCCAATTGCATTTCTATGCACTTTCCTGTCCTGGCCAGGAGTTGACCTAAGGGTATGTTTGGTACGAAGAAAAATATTTTTATGAAAAGTAAGTTGATTTCGTATTTATTTTCTAATGTTTAGTTGATAAGTGGAAAATATTTTCTGGAAAAACTTTTCTGGTGTTTGGTAGGTAAATCAAAAATATTTTTCAGAAAATACCTTTTAATGTGAGAAAATGACAACAAACCTGTGAAAATTGAACTGAAGGTGCCCATTAAGTTTCAAAATTAAAAAAGGTGACAACTTTGACCTAATTAAAAATTGGTGTTAATTAAGTTAATAAGGGGGACCAAAGGGAATATTTTTAAAACTTAGCAACTACTTCTTCTTTAAAGAAACTTATATAACTTAAATGAAAAATTAAAAAGTATACTTCCCTTCCATTCAAAATCAAATTAAACTCTTCACTTCTGCTTTCCCCTTACCTGTTTCTTTTCTTTCATCTTCTTCTTCTTCAAGGCGCAAAAAACCTTGATTTTCATATCAAAGGTCGAGCTCTTCTTTTTCTACGTGCGTTGTTCTTCATCTTCTTCATCCCTCCCGTTTTCTCGGTCGTTGTTGGTAAAATTTTGTTAATTTTTCCACTGCTATGCTTTTGTTTTTTGTTGTACAAATGATTATTTAAGTTTAGGAAGATAAAAAAGTATGTATTTTGTTATTGCATACTCTAATTTCAAGTTGGTGTTGTTTGATTTGTTATTGTACTCTTTGAAGAAGATAATTTTGAGTATGGGTATTATTGTTTTTGTAGTCATTTTGAGAAATATGTTTAGTTTGTTGGTTGATTTCAGTGTTGTTGGTTGATTTTCATTGAATGTTGGGTTGGTTGGTTGATTTTGGATGTGGGTTTTGTGTTGTTGGTGTTCTTTGATTTTTGTTGAAAGTTGAGAGTTGGTTGGGTGATTAAAGGGTATGGGTGTTGTTGTTGTTGTTTGATATTTGTTGTTGTTGTTGTTGTTTGATTTTTGTTGTTGTAGTCATTGCAAGCAAAATATTGGGTTGGTTTGGTTGATTTTGAGTAGGGTTCACAACAATTGTTGAAGTATTACAACAACTGCATAACTGGGTATTGGTATTGTTTGTTGTTTGATTTTTGTTGAATGTTGGGTTGGTTGGTTGGGTTTTGTGTTTTTGGTGTTCTTTGATTTTTATTAAAAGTTGAGAGTTGGTTGGGTGATTGAAGGGTATCAGTGTTGTAGTTGTTTGATTTTTGTTGTTGTAGTCATTGCGAGCAAAATATTGGGTTGGTTTGGTTGATTTTGAGTAGGGTTCACAACAACTGTTGAAGTATTACAACAACTGCGTAATTGGGGGTGTTGTTTGTTGTTTGATTTTTATAGTACTTTTTGAGAAAAAATATTGGTCGATTGTGAAGTATTGGCAGCAACTGTTGAACTAACTGAACAAATATTGTGGTTGTTGTTTTTGTTTGATTTTGGTTGTTATGTTTTTGTTGGTGTTGTTTGATTTGTTGGACTATTTGAGGATACAATTTCGAGTATGTGGGATGTTTGGTTGTTGTATTTTTTTGTGAAAATAGAACACATATTGTTCATGTAAAGAGGTTCTTGAGCATTGATTTTTCTTGTGCTTATTGAGAGTGATTGAACCAAACTAATAGATAATCTCTATTTTGTGACAGGACTATCTACTTAAATGACAAGACCAAAAAGAAAAAATCTTGGACCTGACAATGCTCCTTCTAGACGTTCCAGAAGGCTCATTATATTGGAAGATGAAGTAGAGGATGATCAATCACAGCAACAGCTGGCACATCTTATCGAAAAACTCAGTGCTCAGGCTGCTGCTGGTGCCAGTCTAGCAGCTGCTGGACAGAGTTCTTCAGCTGCTGCACCCAATCGATCAATTGCTAGACAAATAACCTCAGTTGTTGCACCCGGTTCAGTAGGTGTTGGGTAGGAGCAGCAACCAGCAGTATCTATGGAGGAGCAGTAGCTGATGTGATGATGTTATTTAACAGGTGTATTTAATGTTTGGATAATGGGTATTTTTTATGTTTGGATGATGGGTATTTTTTATGTTTGGATGATGGGAATTTTTAAGGTTTGGACGATGGGCATTTTGTTATTTTCTAGACTTTTTGGGGATATTGATGATGGATAATTATTTTATGAACATATGTATTTTCTTATTTTTCTGGCTTTTTTGGAATGTTGCCGATGGATATTTTATGTTATTGAAATATCTCCTTTTATAAAAATATCTCCTTTTATAGAAATATATGTTGTGAAATAACTCAGCAAGTGAAATACTTGCTGGGACAGTCTTAACATTTTTTGTGAAATGACTCAGCAAGCCAGTCTCTTGTTGGGGCTATCCTCATATATGCTGTGAAATAACTTAGCAAGTGACCTACTTGCTGGGACATTCGTAGCATTTGTTGTGAAAATGACTCAGCAAGCCAGCCTCTTGCTGGGGCTATCCTCATATCTGTTGTGAAATGACACATCAAGTGACCTATTTGCTGGGACAGTCTTAATATTTGCTATGAAAATGACTCAGCAAGCAACCTCTTGCTGGGGCTATCCTCATATCTGTTGTGAAATGACATAGCAAGTGACCTACTTGCTGAGACAGTCTTAATATTTACAATGAAAATGATTCAGCAAGCCAGCGTCTTGTTGGGGCTATCCTCATATCTGTTGTGAAATGACACAACAAGTGACCTACTTACTGGGACAGTCTTAATATTTGCTATGAAAATGACTCAGCAAGCCAGCCTCTTGCTGGGGGCTATCCTCATATCTGTTGTGAAATGACAAAGCAAGTTACCTACTTGCTGGGACAATCTTAACATTTGCTATGAATATCCTCGTATATGTTGTGAAATGACACAGCAAGTGATCTACTTGCTGGGATAGTCATAATATTTGTTGTGAATATGTCTCAACAAGTCAACAATTGCTGGGAATTATGTAGCAGTTGCTGTAAATATAGTAGCAGTTGCTGTAAAATGCATAGCAATTGTTGGACTCTTCTATTGCAAGATAATTAGTAGCTATAGCAAGTTGACTATAAGTTGATGGTATCAATCATATCTAGTGATAAATTGAGTTGTGTTAGTCCAATATCAAATTAAAAGTTAAATTCATAAGTGATCTTATACATTGAGTGGGTAATTATACAAGTAATATACAATCTATTGAGTAATTGCATATGTAAGTGATGGTAATTAAGTAAATTGATTATTAGTTGGTTGTGTCAATATGTTTTATAATATATTAGTAGTGATCTTATACATTAAGGTGGAATCAATAATGATCTTATACATTGAGATAGTACTTACATAAGTAATACGATCACAGTTGTAGATCACACTTATTTCAGTTGCTTTTTTCATTAATTAGTCCATTTGATCATGGTTATGGATGAATATAGTGATTTTAGTCCAATTCAACACTAGAAATAAGTCGATAGTAAACATTTTGCTTGAATTTGTTATAGCAAGTTGTTGAACTAGTAGCAATTGCTGTAAAATATCTCAACAAGTTATTCAGTTGTTGAATTATTCTAAGTAATTCCTGGGAACTATGTAGCAGTTGTTGTAAATGTAATAGCAGTTGCTGCAACAAAAGCCTAAAAGTTGCTGTGAAATGCATAGCAACTCTACTATTGCAAAATAGTTAGTAGCTATAGCAAGTTGACTATATTATTATGGTATTTAGTAGCTATAGCAAGTTGACTATAAGTTTATGGTATCAATCATATCTAGTGATAAATTAAATTGTGTTAGTCCACTTTCAAATTAAAAGCTAAATGCATAAGTAATCTTATACATTGAGGTGGTAATTGCACAAGTAATATACAATCTATTGAGTAATTGCATATGTAAGTGATGTGATTAAGTAAATTGATTATTAGTTGGTTGTGTCAATATGTTTTATGATATATTAGTAGTGATCTTATACATTGAGGTGGAATCAGTAATGATCTTATATATTGAGATAGCACTTACATAAGTAATACGATCACAGTTGTAGATCACACTTATTTCAGTTGTTGTTTTCATTAATTAGTCCATTTGATCGTGGTTATGGATGAATATAGTGATTTTAGTCCAATTCAACACTAGAAATAAGTCGATGGTAAACATTTTGTTTGAATTTGTTATAGCAAGTTGTTGAACTAGTTGTAGCAATTGCTTTAAAATATCTCAGCAAGTTATTCAGTTGTTGAATTATTCTAAGCAATTGATGAGAATTGTGTAGCAGTTGTTGTAAAGGTAGTAGCAGTCGTTGTAACAAAATCCTAGCAGTTGTTGTAAGATGCATAACAATTGTTGGAAAACTCTGTAGCAAATACTATATACGATATAACTATTTCTGTAAATTCTGCAGCATTTGCTATGAGATCAATAACAATTGCTGAAATATCAGTAACAATTGTTGTAAATGAAGTAACAATTGTTGTACAATTGTTGATAGTTTAAAATGCAATTTCTTAGTACCTGAAGCATTCGATAAAAAATGTATTCAAATAACAATAATACTGATAATATTAAATAACAATAAATGTTAATTTTTGCATTAAATTAATGTGCAAAATGAAACAAGTTCACAAACACCAACATTTCTGGAATGTCCGTAGCCATGACATCATATTCATCATTCAATATTTCTTGATTTTGATGTGAATTCTGGTTCTCCACCACCCTTTCAATCATGTATACCCGTAGAATGGGTCTTCCTTCATCTTCCAAATAAATCCGTAAACTCAGTTGATTTTTTATTCTAGATGGAGCCACTTTCTGTTTTTCACCACAAGAATGCATGTAAGTGATGGCGATATCTTTCTGCTCACAATTTAATTCACAGCTAGAAAAAATATGTTTCACAAAATCCTCATTCGCGATATCTCGATTCACAATTATCGCTATCATCTCGATCATTTCTATATCGCGCAGTAACTGCTGAATCTATTTCAGCATCTGCTGCATCGTAGCTGAAAATAGCTCAGCAGTGAAGAATTGCAACAATGGCAGAAATAACAATAAAAACACAAAACTCAGCTGCCACACCCAGTCCAGCAGTTGCTGCACCCAGTCCAGCAGTTGCTGCACCCAGTCCAGCATCTGCTGCATCCAGTCCAGCATCTGTTGCATCGTCGCTGAAAATAGCTCAACAGTAAAGAATTACAACAATGGGGGAAACAACAATAAAAATACAAAACTCAAATAAACAGCACCACATTCACTTTTATCAGTCATAATAATGATTAAAAGTTACCTTTCAAGTAATTTCTAAAGCTATAAGAACAAATGCCCCAAAAATTAGTTTTTTTTCCTCCCAAATTTGAATGTCCAATGTTGGGAAAACAGTGACAATAACAAGAAGAAGAAAACTAAGAAGAAGAAGCAGCAGCAGCAGCGACCCTGTAGAAGAAAGAACAACAATTTCGAGGGAAAAGAGAGAGAGCAGTTGGTGAAGTCGTTGGGATTATTTGGGGAAATTAAGAGAATTAGGATTTTTTATTTAGTGGACTAAATTGTGCAAAAAAAAAAAAAACTTGGGGACCTTTTTGAAAATGGTCAAATATCACTAACTATTAATTATAATTTTATCACCTACACCCAATTCTTAAAACTTGTGTCACTTTTTTAAATTTTGAAGCTTTTTTGTCACCCTGAATTTAATCACCTAACAAATCTCTAGTTCGTGGCTGATTTAAATTGTGTGAAAAAGAGGGTAAAGATTGGGATAGTGGTAGGTTAAAAGGAAATTCAAATTTTAAAAATTTTAACGTTTTCTGTGGGAAGGAGCAGGGTTCGGGCAGGGGGAGGGAGGGGGGGGGGGGCTCTGCTTAGGGGTGAGATAAAGAAATTGAATCTTCAACATTATGTAATAAAAAAAATTATTTCTTCTTAAAATTTGATTTTTAACCTTTTCTTTTTTTGTGGGGGGACTTATGGACTAACGGGAAAAGTACAACCTATAAATCCAACGTAGGGCGTGAAAAGTTTTGATCCTTGTGGGGTCAGGTAAGCGGAGTAAAAATTTGATTTTTTCTTAAATACATTAATTTTTTTGAAAAGAAAATTGTGGAGGGTTGTGGTAGGAGTGGTCAAGAATAGGGTGGGGTAAAAGAAAATTGAAATTTTCTAAATATGAAGTACTTTTTTAGAAATAAATTTTTAAAATTTAAACTTTTTTGGGTGGGGTTGCCGAAGGTGGTTTTCGGGAGAGGGGAGGGGGTTGATGTTTTGAGATTTTAAAATGATTTTTGAAAAATATTTTCCTATTATATGGAGAAAAATCATTGTTTTGACAAAACATACTCTAAATGACTTCAAATTGCAAGAACCTAATTAATGCTCCCCCTCTTAACCATAATCAAATTAACAAAATTTGTTTGATACAAAAATGACAATAAATGTTTTATTACGCAAATATGCAACACTCATCAACTTTAGACTTTTTCTTCTTCTTCTTCTTTTTTCATTTATATGGGCTACATAACATCTACAAAAATGATATATAGAGTTACACTTCTTTCTAAAAAAATAAGAAGTGTAGCAGCTTCAATTTTAATTAGGTACTCTTTGACTTTCTCATATTCTTATAGTTGAATAAGTAATTGTTTGGACTTTTTCTCTGCTTTTGCTTTTTTTTTTTTCCTTCAATCCGTGTCCGATGTTCACATTGGAACTTGATTATAGTTGGATTTGTGTTGCGTAGGGCTCCATTTGGGGAGAAACACTTACCAAGAATTTTTTCATTCCTAGGGCTCAAACCCAAGACCTTTGGTAAAGGGAGGAGCAGCCCCATCCGCTGCACCACATCTTTTGACAGTTATGCTTTTGCTTCTTTTATGTCAGATAATGTGCTTGCCATTTTTGTTTATTTCACTTCCTTGCCAACAACTTAATACTCCTACATAGAAATCACCATAAATGCAACAAACAATTTATGTTCCATCCATTTCTTGTTTCATAACCTCTCCTTCTGCTTTATGTGGCACTATTGGAATTTTGGAAATAGTAGATTGGCCATCTCAAGTTATGGAAATCACTCAAGTTGTGGAAATCACTCCTCGATTTGTTATCTTAAGAGTTTTTTGAGGATGAAAGTATTTTATAATAGTATTTTGCAGTGAGATGGCCAATCTACTATTTCCAATTTCTTTAATTTGTGCTACATAAAATAACTTTTATCCTCAAGTTATGGAAATCACTCCTCGATTTTCATTACTATCTGCCACCTTTTGTACTTGATCATCCTATTATTTTGTTGTAGTTACTTAGAATGTTTTCTCATGATTTCTCTAGTATTTTGACATGAATTCTTCATTTCTATTTTATATATTGCATTTTTGATCTACTTTGAATTGTTTTTCCTCGAGCCAAGGGTCCATTAGAAATAAACTCTCTATTTCCAAGTCAGAGGTAAGATCTGCATACACTCTGTCTCTCCAGACCCCATTTTATAAGATTATACATTATATGTTGTTGTAATTAACTTTTAATCACATACATTGCCGGAGAAAGCTAGAAATGGAAAGATCAGATGATGCATTCACAAAAGATGGGACAACTGATATCAATAAAGTACCAGCTAACAAAGAAAAAACTGGGACATGGAAGGCTTGTTGGATTAGCGTACCTTGGTACAAGTGCTAATTTGGTCAATTATCTTCACCAAAGGCTTGGCCTAAACAACGCGGCTGCATCAAAAGTTGTAACGAACTTTCAAGGAACCTGCTACATAACGCCTTTGCTTGGAGCATTCTTAGCTGATGCATACCTTGGGAGATACTGGACAATAGCAATTTTCTCAATCCTTTATGTATTGGTAACTACTTTTTGTTAACAACCACCTGATGTTAAGTTGTTCTCAAATTTAATTAGTGTTTATGAGTCTCATGTCGGATATGGGATCAGAAAATGGAGTCCTTGTATAGTTTCGGACAACCATCCCCTCATAAGCTAGATTTTGAGGTTGAGTTAGGCCCAAGATCCATTTCTTTATATAGTATCGGAGCTAAATCCATCCCAGTTCTTGGTTCACTGATGTTGGATCTTCATATTATACTATTCACGTTCAAGTTAACGAGGTTTGTGCGTGGAAGGGAGTATTAAGATTTCCACGTCAAATATGAGATGACTAACTGGTCTTCTTATATTAGTTAGCTTTTGGATTGAGTAAGTTTCAAGATCCATTTCTTTACGATTAGGTAATGGTCCTTTTACAAGATGTCTTGTCGTTTGATGAACTTTTTCTTTGTAGGGAATGTCCCTATTAACAATGTCAGCTTCAATAGTTGGAATAAAACCATCATGTCATAATGGAGTTTGCTACCCAACAGAGACAGAGAAAACAGCATTTTTCATCGCAATTTACTTAATTGCCTTAGGGACTGGTGGTATAAAACCATGTGTGTCCTCTTTTGGGGCTGATCAATTTGATGACAACGATGAAATCGAAAAGAGAAGGAAAAGCTTCTTCTTTAACTGGTTTTATCTGTCAATAAACGTTGGTGCTCTTATTGCTTCATCATTCCTTGTTTGGATACAAACGCATGTCGGTTGGGGCTGGGGTTTCGGAATTCCAGCTGGGGCATTGCTCTTGTGTTTTTCTTCGCGGGCACTCGTCTTTATAGGCTCCAGCCACCAGGAGGTAGTCCCCTGACTCAGATGTTGCAAGTATTGATAGCTTCTATGAGAAAATGGGATGTTAAAGTTCCTGCTGATAAATCTCTTCTTTATGAGACTGCTAATGAGGAATCCATCATCAAGGGAAGCCGCAAACTCGCTCATACGGATAAATCCAGGTAAAATTGTGGACTCCTTCTATTAGAATTGTGATAGATTATCCTCAAAATTTAAATTAATTTCTCAGATGGTCACTCAGTTAAGGTTAGTTCACTCAGAAAGTCACTTCTTTTCATATATAACTACAAAGTCACTCAACTATCGACATTTCACTCATGAAGTCTCAGCAGTAGTATTGACCATTTGGAAAATGATATTCAGCTTCTTGGACAAGTCTGCCATGGAAACAGCACGCGATAAGGTTAATGGATCAGTGAATCCCTGGAGGCTCTGTACCGTGACATAAGTTGAGGAAGAGAAGTTTATAATTCGTCTACTCCCAGTGTGGGCATGCTGCATTGTGGTCACAACTGCATACAGTCAGATGAACACAACGTTTGTGCTCCAAGGGAACACAATGGACCGCCACATGGGCGTCCATTTCAAAATACCATCAGCATCATTGACAGTATTTGAAACACTCAGTGTGATGTTATGGGTGGTCATATATGACCAACTCATCATCCCCTTTGCAAGAAGGTTCACAGGCCACACTAGGGGATTCACTCAGCTGCAGAGGATAGGCATAGGCCTTGTCATCTCTATATTGTCCATGTTATCTGCCAGTGTTGTGGAGGTAGTATGCCTCGACTACATCAAAAAGAAGGGGTATTATGATGTCAAGACTCTTCCTATGTCAATCTTCTAAGAAGTTCCTCAGTATTTTTTCATTGGATGCACGGGGGTATTCACGTTGATAGGCCAGGTGGAATTCTTCTATGATCAAGATCCCGACGCGATGAGAAGCTTATGTTCAGCCCTGTTTTTGATGGCAATTGCATTAGGTAGCTATTTGAGTGGTTTCCTAGTTACAATAGTGACAAGGAACAACAAGTTTGGATGGATTATAGAAAATTTGGATAGAGGGCATTTAGATTACTTCTTTTGGCTATTGGTTATCCTTAGCATCATCAATTTCATGGTGTTTCTATTGGTTTCAAGATTGTATGTTTACAAGAAGGTTGGTTTTTCATTGAACACCTTGATGGAAGTAAGACCATTTTTTTAAATAATTAAGCTCCAAATTATAAGGAGAGAAACTGGATTTTATCCTGGAACCTGATTACTTTTATGAAACAGATTGGAGCATATAATCTGAGTTTAATTTTTATCATGGAACCTATATATTATCAAATGAAATACAAACATATGAGTATTTTTAATAGTTTTTTAGAACTTATGGTATAAATCATATTTATTTTAAAAGTCAAAGTATTTTTTTCTCTAAAAAAACTATGGCCAAATGGTCACACCTTAGCCAAGAAAGAATCACATTTGAGTTTTCATTTCAAGTTAATAACATAGAATTAGGGGCATTAAACGGGTGGAATGGACTAATATTGGAGAAATTAAAATGGGCTGAACTCAATTGTATATGTTCAATTCTATATAAGTTTAAGTGTTTGCTTGTGCACATACAAAATTTGATAACTAAGAACATAAATATCAGCTAAGATCAAATTAAAGGACACATTTATAATCATGATCATATCTCATCTCGTATATATTATTATAAGTGGGAAATTCCAATCTTCGAATTGAACTACCATATTGCTCTTCTACTAAATAAATATCTATTTGATTAAAAATTTAAATTTTTTTTTGAATTGTAAAATATTTATCAGCAAGATAATCAAATAATCACTAATTAAATTATACAATGAATTAGCCTAAAAGGAGTAAGGTGTTATAAACAATTGCTTATCAGCCTGTGTGGCATGAGCATGGCTTCCCCTGTTGAAATATAATGGACCCTTTTGCAGCCTCTTTTAGAGTTTCTTTGACTTGCTTGGGATTGAGGCACAGTTGTCTTTGTAGAGTTTCCTTCGTCCATTTGATGTCTCAGCTGTGATCTGGCTTTCCTGCTTACTTGAAGCTTTACTTTCTTTTGGTTGCTCCTACTTGTTTTTTAGTTCCAGCTGCCAGACTATCACCTGAAGGAGGCTTTACATATGCTTGCAATGTGGAAGCAGAAGTATAAATCTGAATGTCAAATACTCACCCCTCACACTTTTTCCAGCTTCCTCACCTATCATATTCTATACAAGATTCATAAAGAAAAGATGTCAGTAAGTGAACAAACAACAGTCAAATGGTTAGAACTCGTCTGACCGAAAAGGAATGGACATGAACTGAGGCCATCTGACTTTTCATCATCTAACCAATTAAATTTTTCACGGAATGAGACTCAGATAGCAGAAAGAACTGGGGATTGGGCAGCACCTCTTGGGAGTCATTGTGCATAATTTGACCGCTGCCTTCAGGACATACATGCTTATAGAAATAGCCACAACGTTGGAAGTTGTAGGGATTTTTTAGCAGCCAAATAAAAGCAATATTCACAAATGTCAAAATGTTTAAAAGAGCGTGTAGTTGTTTTATTACTCAGGAATATTCATATATATGCGCAAAGATACTCAGGTATTTAGCGCAAAGGCGCAACAAGAATTTCTGCATTGGTGAAAAAAGCAGGAGATTAAAAAAAAAAGTATATAATGTAGGATAGTATCTTTTTAAACAGAAACAAATTATATGAGAAAACGAATTGAGGAAAAAGTGCAATCTAATGAAATATTTGAAGCTAATCAAGGTCAACAAAGAGCAGCCTGGTGCATTAAGCTCTCGCAGAGCAGATTCCGAAGAAACACCAGACCACATTGGATCTACTTTTACGTAGCCTTAGTTTACATTTTTGCAAGAGGCTACATTCAAGGCCAATCCCATGACATGCTGGTTACACAACAGCAACTCTAGCTGTTGCATATAGGCTCCCCCTCAAGTTAAAAAAATGTCGATCCTCATTTTGAATTTTTTTATCAAGCTAGAATTCAGCTATTTTCAGTAAAAATATGCTTTTTTGGCTAAACTTTTAATTTTCTACATCATCAATACTCCATATTCATTCTTTATCAATTGTTTTCCCAGCTCTATTTATTATTTAGTACTACCTCTTCAACACTGAGTCAATGACCATCATAGATTTAACTTTAATAAAACAGTTACTGGATGGTCCTTGCTGAGAAACAGAATAGCCTTTGTTACTATACCAAAATGCTACCAGCTTTTTCTTCTTTTTCTCTCAGGATAGAATGCATCAGTTTAGCGCCAACTCTTTATTTTATAAACATTAAGACCATGGGCCTCATAAAGATAACTTAATAAAGCAGTTAAGTGATGGACATTGCTAAGACGCACAGTCTGCGCCTTGAGATCGGCAATGAAAGGTTTTTATCAAAAGCCTAATCTGAGAGATGCGAAGCACCCAACTTGAATTTTAAGGTTTAACAACACTAGTTAGGCCAAAACACTAACTGTTTGTTCATTTCTTTATACAGTTATGTCAACATTAAAGAGCAAATTTCAGTTAGTTTTCAGATGTTCCTTTACTTGAAGCATTCTCAGATTTCATTAAAGTTAAAAAAAAAAAAAAATCAAAAGATGGAGGAGCAGTGTTAACAATAGTGTTCAAAAGCATCTAAAAGTATATATAAGCATATAATCCTAATAGGTACACAAGCACAAAATAAGGAGTTGTCACTGACCAAAAAAAAAAAGGAGGCGCAAGTTACAGATTCATTTGCATTTTTGCTGCATTAGATGCAGCATTATGTATATTTTTTCATTATCCATTTCAAATGGTGAGATGTAAAATCTCAGACTTGCATAGCCTTGTGTCAGGACCCGCCACTATTTTTGCACGAAGGAGGAGAATCCGGAGCCTTCGGAAAGTATACGAAAGACTCTAGATCCCTATAGATTATTCCTGTAGTGTGTAGTCTTCTCTAGAATTATATAGAACTGTGTGAAAGATTCTAGAGAAGGGACTAATATGTAAATATAGAAGGACTTGTCATTTAAAATATTTTGTACAATTATTACTAAAAAAATAAGCGTAAAGTAATTGTTAAATTATGGCAAGAGTATATGAGATTTTCATAAACACTAGAGTAGATAATCTTAGGCCCGTAAATGGGCCCAATATCCCCTATTATTTTACTCAGTTGAAAACGTTATTCACAAAAGATATTATTATATCAATTTAACTTATATACTGTTAATAGTCACTTTTATATTGTGAAACTTTTATGATCTAATATTTTTATTTTAAGCTATTGCATAATAATATTAATTTATTAGGATTCAAAGTTAAATCTATTTATCAAATTAAATTAAATAATATGATAATCACAAATCATTGTGTATTACTATACCAAAGATCAATATTTCTTGATAGATTTTTGTTAACATAAATTTGCATTTTTACCCTTGGTCATAATCCATTTCATGTTTCTATATATAGAATGATGTATCTAGAACTATTTATTTTTCTTGATAACTTTCTTGATAAGTTTTTTGTCAGTATAAATTAATAACAGAATGAATTAATAGTTACTAAGACTTCTTAACATGAAGATGTGTATTTAATAAAACATGTCAAGTTTAATGAAACTTTTAACTATCAACTCATAACAAAATAAAACAATTGAATTCTTGATGATATGATTGTACTTCAATTGGATTATCCTGTTCCACCTCTTAGAAAGAAAAAATTTAAATCAAATTGATTATCGACGTAGTGATCACAAAACTTCGATTTCTCGCACACAAAATAGATCATAATTCGACAAATAAAATTAAAAAAACATGTGAGCCATTGTCCATCTTTGATGATCACTAAATAAGAACAACTCTATATCTAGAACAACAATATACCCAGTGAAATCTCATAAGTGGGAACAACTTCATATGTATGTACATTGTGCTTAATTATCAAGATTACATGACGTATCACACAATATGTGATTTTATTTTAAATAGTACTCTTTAAATTCAACAACATATTTCACTTATTAAGTTGACTAAATAAGATAATCATATAAATTATGCAAATGTGGTGATGACTGGTAATTTGCAAGAGTACTCCATTCTAATTCTTCTGGTGAATATGTAACATTATTATTATTATTGTTGTTGTTATTATATCGATGATTTATAAATGCATCGTCTTCCTCGAATCGAGTCCTTTTTCGCGCTAATTTATCAACCTCAAGTTCCTTAACGTTTGATGCGGATTCCTCGGATAGGGATGGTAATGAGAAGGGTGAATACGAATAAGACTTGCAGCTAGACCTAGAACCCGAAGCATGCGCTTTTTGTTCTTCCATTATTCGATCTAGAAATCGTCCCTGTGCTTCAAGTTTCATCTTCAAGTTTCTTTGAACCTTTAAGACAAAAAAAATCTTAATAAATGACTTGCTAAACATGGATGAAATTCAAATCATGACAATTAATTTAGTCTTGAGAATTAGTTAAATTTACTTTCGAAAACGCAACCTAAAGCAAAGTATAAGTTTAATTAATTTACCTCCAGATGCTCGTCTAATCGCTTGTGTGCGTCCATATGCATTTGTAATGCTTCATTAAGCTGAGCGCCCCTATATAAATCGTGATATAGAGTTTAAATTCTATACATTGATAGTGCAAAAAATATTTGAACTGACGATTACTTAAAAGATAATTATAGATATTGTTCATGATTAGTTGGACTGCTAACTTGAAATATAAGGCAGAATAACTAAAACTTGTCGAAATTCCAGGTAGATCCTACCATTACAACAAAAGAGATACTTAACGATAATAACTTTTTCTTTAGTGGTAGCTTTTGCTCAAACGTTATATAGGTAATAAAAACTTCGCTAACTATCTACTATAAATATTTGATTGTGAATCCATTTATTGTTGAATATATCGTTGTACGAACCATGAACTTTAAATTTAGAATCTGACTTATAAGGAATAAAACAGTAACTCACGCTGTAACACTGAAGTTTGGCAAAATTTCTGATATGCTTCTCCTTTCAAACTTGCCAACTATATGTTAAAGAAAATGAAAGCATAGCACTTAGTATATATTATTAATATAATTAATAACCAATGAAAATTTTACCAAAATAAAAAGAAAAAAAAACTTACTAGTAGGGTCTTCACGTACAAATTTTGACATACGATATTTCTGTTACAAATCGTGAGACAAAATAAGAGATCAATATATAATAGCAAAATTTTCATTAAGTTTACTATCAAATATTTATGAGCAAAACTTTTACTTAATTCACGTGAATCTGTAACTAGTCTTCTAGATTCGCCGGACTACCAGAGACAAATTTAGAATCCTAATTTTATAGGATCTGAATCGTAGAAAATACAGCTTATTGAATTCTAAATAAATAATCTATACAAATGAAAGAATCACAAGGGATATAAGATGAACCTGTAGATGGCTTTTCACATGGAAGATTGTTAGACCAGGAATCCCCATAACCTTCAAAATTCCTTTTGGTGTTGCTCCTGCAAGTCAAGTTAGTGTTTTTTTGTCAGAAAATGAAAAAAGTAGAAGGGTTAGAGGATAATTATAGTATATTATAGAAAGTGTTTCAAATTCAACGAGAGAATTGTTGAAGATAAAAAGAATTTTCACGTGTTTGACTCGAAAGAGAATCACACTTGACAATACATAAGATTATATAATTAAGTAAAATAATAGTGAGCCTCATTTACAACTATTATTAAAAAAAAAAAAAATAAGACACGGTTAGTTCATGAAAAGGAATCAGGCACACACATAAGCATGTCCAAGACATAATTAACAAAATAAAAATGAATCTCATTGTCATTTCCACATCGTTGGCACATAAAAAAGTAGACACTCAGGCCAGCGCGTTAGGGGCATTGTCCAAAGCGTAAAATTAAAGTTGAGCTCTGCTCAACTGTTAAATCTTTTAGATAAGACGGTCGCAGGTACACATCACTTACTTTCTGGACCTCCGAGCTGACTAACTGCCTTCTCAAACAGATCATGAAGGTCTTTTGTCCATTTGAGTCTCTCCTTTGGTGAAGAATCAGAACCATTCGAAGCCATATTGGAACTTGGCAGCTCTCTGACTTTCCAGGCATTGCAGAGAGCTATGCCAAAGCTTATAGACAAAGAAAGAAAGAACACAATAAGTACAGCTGTTGTCAAGATAATGTTAACAAGTTGATGGATCCTATGGAAACAGGGTAGGCAGAATACCAATAAATTTTCGTAATAAACCAAGCTATGTGAAAAAGATACCCCAAATGATGTTGAATTTTATAATCATTTGGTGAAGAGAACTAAAACTTATAAGCAACAACTAGCTAACAAGAGTAGTAAAAATTGGCACTTCTCAATTGGAACTTGAGTGTACAAGACAAAATAGGGCATATCTACAAGCCAGCTTTTCAGTTTCTGGTTCATACTGTTGGCTCTTCAGATGAGGGTTTATCAGAAACAACCTCTCTATCTCTATGAGGTAGTGGTAAGATCTGCGTACATTATACCTTCCCCAAACCCCACTTGTGGTATTCCACTGGGTATGTTGTTGTTGGTTCATACTGTTGGCTAAATCAAAATAGCACAACATTTAATAAAATAGTAACAGAAAAGTTATGGAAGTAATCAGGTCTTTCCTTGGAAGTTGCACCTTTAAAGGCATATAATCAACATAACTATGGAACAATCAAAATAATATAACAAACTATGTAATTCATTGATAAATAACTGTGAACAATTTAACATGATTAAGAGAGTAGAGTAAATCAACAGACTTTCTATATATTGGGATTGTGTTAACTTCTGAAGATGGATTAAGGAAAGAAGAGAAACTTCATCGTTCTTTTTGAGCATATATAGGTAAAGAAAAATTACAATAGCATGTCCATTACAGGTGTAATATTTGCTGTACTACTCTGTTAATGGCCAGAAATAAGATTTATGGCCGCTCCCTCTCTGATTCATGAGAGGACTACTGTCTGCTCCGCTTCAAGGTACAAGACGGGCATTTGTATTGCTTTATACTCTCAGCTTTAGCAGGTGTTATCTTCACACACTTTCCATGGTACCACTTCTCACAGATGTCGCAGCCAATCCAAAATTCATCAGCACTGTAATTCCCACCACAGCTTCCGCAGAGTGTTTCGCCATGTTCTTCATCCTCCTCATAACTTTCATCTGCCAGCTTTGGTGTGCTTTTCACCTGACCATCACTAGATCTCTGCAAAAAAGGGGGGAATATATGGCTTTAGTAATGAAGGAGAGAGTGAGCAAGCACATAAATAGTAGATCATGACATTCAAACGAGAAACTAAATAAACTTGATAAGAGTATCACGGTGTTACTGACATTTCACAATAATCCTTCTAATAGTAAGGGCACCTACAAACTCATGAACAGCAAATTAAAGGGAAGATAACATAATTGCTTTGATTGTTTCCCTACCTTTATGCTACTGCCACGTGATCTGCTCCCACTATCTGCACTGGGCTTATCTTTTATAGGCTTTCTTTCTGTCACAACTTCAAAGACAGTTGGTGCCTCATTGATCAAGCTGAATAGACGCTTCCTGTCCAATAAGCATGGAAAGTCAGACTAACAAGAACTTCCTCACAGAAACTTGCACCACAAAATAGAGACTTCCCAGGTGAAAGTTATAAAGAACCAAATCAGAAAGTTGTCTGCAAATAGCAATTTCTAAGTTGAGTGACTAAATTGTGATTCTTCTTACCTCTTGCGAGCCTCCACACATCCACCACAAAAGAAGATGGTGGAGTGGTGAATAAGACATAATAAATGCTGCCACTAGTAGCGAGTTTTACCTCCTCAATTGGGCCATACATGGTGCAAATCTCGATAAGTTGGGCTAATGAGTTCCGGATACACAATGATTATATCCAAAAAAAATGCTGCCACTGAGTTTTGAATATAATGCAATGCCCGAGAAAATAAGAACCAGACAAGTACTATGAGAAGTATAAACTATTACATCTCTAGGAAAGAGAGTGACTTGGCAAACATGTGATACAATCCTATCCTTAACTCTCTCTCTCTCTCTCTCTCTTTCTAGCACACCACCTTGGGTGTGCAACCCCTCTCCGTAGCTTGCATGAACACCGGATACTTGTATACCTGGCTACCCTCTTTTTTGTAATCTACAAATGCACGTTCATCACTACTAGAGATGCAATCTATCATTGGGAAGAGAAAAGTGTCTTAAGGCTTGTTATTAGCAAAAGCAGCTGTTCCCTAAAGAATGTGGAACCAGAAGAAATATAAAACCATAATATGTAATGTATACCCTACATGTAAATAAATGTAATGTGGTGGCCAGATAAGCCAATAGACTATTCTGAAGTTTTTGCATCTTTAAGTTACATAACTGTAGAGGTTCCTCCACTTCACACGTCCTAACATCCAGAGAAGCAAAAGAAAACTTTAAATAAACTGATCAACCCTTCAGATATCCCGGGGCAAGGCGATTGCAGAATAGATGGATGTCTTAGCAAACAAAATTAAAATTGGCAATACACCACAACCCACGCACACAACAAAAATAGTTTCTCAATGAAATCCAATACTTGAAGACATATATAAGAAAGCTAAAATGTACTCAAATCATGGGTTAAGTTAGTGAATGATCTACTCGCAGAAGATTTAGAAAAAAAACACATAAAGAAGCGTTATGCAGTAAATTTGTGTACTTAATAGATGGACAGTTTTCAAAGATGGATTTCAGAACTTGTGCAACTGACTCTAAAAGGGTGGGCCACATGTAATCATGAAAAATGTTAACCTCAGCACTCGACAAGCATGACAAATATATACAATCAACAGAATGCATCCCCTCTGCCCCATAAGGAAAAACATGCAACTATACAAACTAAAAAAGTACTCATCTTTTGGATGCAACAGAATTTGTCACATTTCAACATTGAACAAAATGCAAGTTGCAGAATATCAACCTGACAGAACAGAGCAACCATTTATTTGCTTAAACCAAACACTGTCACCAGTTAATGAGAGTCTTAATAATGCATAGAAACTCCTGATATTTTCAACTTAGTGCACCACCAGCAAAAGACCCTAACAGAACTGTGGACTAAACAAGGTTGGGATCTTACCTTCAGAAGGATGATC
Source organism: Solanum rostratum (assembly GCA_029948455.1). Lineage (NCBI taxonomy): Eukaryota > Viridiplantae > Streptophyta > Magnoliopsida > Solanales > Solanaceae > Solanum > Solanum rostratum. Next base: position 64,720,988 of record CM057048.1, read on the forward strand.
AATGACTGGGAGTTGAATAGGGTGAATGAATTTTACGGTACTTTAAAAAATTTTGGTGGTTTACAGGAGGGTGCTAATAGATTCTGGTGGAATCGGCACAATAGTGGTTCATACAAAGTGAGTTCAGCTTATAAAGTATTGAAATCAGACCAATCAACATGTTGAGAACTGGCCTTGGAAGCACATCTGGAAGACAAAGATACCACATAAAGTGGCTTGCTTTGTTTGGCTTTTCACAAAAGAAGCAAGTCTTTCCCGGAAAAACTTGATGAAAAGAGGTATCTCTCTCTTTCCCAGGTGTTATTAATGAGGTGAAAGAGCAGAGACAGCATCTTTTTCTTCATTGCAAGGTAACAGAACAATTGTGGAGAATCTTCACTAATTTTAGAGGCATCACTAGGATAATGGCGGGCAAGATATCTGATGTATTACTAAGTTGGGAGGAAGCAGGAGTTGAGGCAAAGGATAGTGAAATATGGATGATTGTCCCAGCTAACATTTGGTAGAGAGTCTAGAGAAAGAGAAATTCTCTAATGTTTTGAAAATCTAAGCAATTTTGTGCAAAAGATCAAATTGAACTGTATTTTGCTCTTTTATTTTTTTGGTGTACAGTCCTAACCAGGAGACACTGTAGAAATTCTTGATGTGCTAGATTCCATTTAGATGGTCAGAATAGCTTCAATTTCTTAGAGACATGTTTGTAAATATGGCTTCAGTACAACCCATGCACTGTTTTGTTCATTTTACATATATGCACACAAGTGATCCTGTTTCAACAAAAACGCATAGCTACCCAATAGGAAATCCTCACATCTCAGAAGAAAAAAACTGTTTTCTCCATAGCCAAAAACAAAAGCAGCAAACATGAGCAAAGAATAGTTCAAGATTCTGCGATATTCTTGTGAGTTTTTTAATAATTTTTACTGATTCTTTTCGGCTGCAGCAAGTACTTATATAACATATTGTTAATCGGCGATTCTTCCGTCAGAAAATACAGTGTTTTCTCAGATAAGCCAATGATTCGTATGTTGAATTTACATTAGCAACATTGGAGTTGATTTCAAGATTAGGACCGGAGCAGGATAGAAAGACAATCAGGCTGCAAGTTTGGGATACTGTGGGCCAGGAGCGGTTCTGGAATATAACAAGCAGCTACTATCGACGATCACATGGAATTATAGTGAGAATGTGAGATATTACATACATTAAGTAGAACTTACTCTGGCCAAGTGGCCATAAATATTAGGAAAATAGCTTAAGTTTGAATTAATCACCTCACCAGCATCGTATTTTGTCTGACTTTTTGTTATTTGTGTATAGCTTATGATACTTTATCTTGAATCCGTTGTTGCTGAGAAACCTTGCTTATTTATTCTGAAAATTAATTGAATTAATTAGTCAGTTTGCGTTTAATAATTAGGTGTATTGAGTAGATTTGTACAGTCTGGGTTTTTATTAGATTGCTTGACTTATGTATATTTGTGTTTCTTGCTTGTTAGTTGCACTGTTTTTCCTTTAATCCCAGACTCTATGATTGTTTTGGTGTCAATTTTGGTGAACTCCTGATTATTTTTATTTCTTGTTTCTTGCCAGTTAGTTGCACTGTTTTTTTAATTCTTTGACTCTTCAATTGTTGTAGTGTCAATTTACGGGAACCCAATTATTTCACCTGAGTATTGTTATAACCTGAGTAAGTGGCGTCAGGGTTTGATGCAAGTTTAAGGTCATGTCCTTGATTGGTGGTGAGTGATAAGGGTAAATTCATTTTAAGACAGCACAAAAGAGAAAGTGAACTTTTTTTCATATGGATCGGGTCAGGAGGAGTAATAAAAATCAGTTAGATAATTTCTAAAAACCATGTGGCTTTTTGTAATTAAAAAATAAATTTTAATTTTTTAATCAAGTAAATATATGGCTGTTAATGACAACGATAATACATTAACATGCATTGAACATAGTGACATATTGACGGGAATTCGATAGAGCTATTGAAGATCTTTAAGAAAGGAAGATCAATGTAGCTTCAGTCCAAAACCAAATGGGATGGAACCAAGGGTAGGGAAGTAGACGGGTTTTAGTTGTGGTACTTATGAAGCTCAAGAAGTAGGAATAGCATAGGTATTTTAGTAGACAGGTAACTCAGGGAACAAGTGGTAGAGGTTAGGAGGGTACTGATAGGATGATGGTCATTAAGATAGTGTTGGGACGGATAACTTTCAACATTATTAGTGCATATGCACCAGAGGCAGTTGAACAAGGAGGTCAAAAAGCACTTCTAGGAGAAGTTGGACTATGTTGTGAGAAGTATCCCACCAACCAAAACTATTATTAGGAGGAAATTTGATGATCACATTGGGATCACTTTAAGAGGATATGAACAGAAATGGAGGAGTTGTTTCGCTTTTAGAGTTCGCAAAAACTTTTCAGTTGGACATAGCTAACTCAAGCTTTCCAGAAGAAGGAGGATTTGCTGGCATACCGTAGTTCAGTAGCTAAGACTCATATAGATTACCTGCTCCTTAGGAAGTGTAATAGAGGCTTAAGCAAGGACTGCAAGGTTATCCTGGGGGAGAATCTTACAACCCAACATAAGCTGTGGTAATGGATTTAGATATCAAGAGGAAGAAGAAAAGGGAAACATATGACCAGCCAAGGATTTAATAAGGAGGCCCGACAGAGGTGAAATCCTAGGAGATTGAAAAGAAGTTGGTGGCCATGGGGCTTAGGAGAGTAGTGGGGACACAAATACTATGTGGACTAGGACAACTAACTGAATCAGAGAAATAACTGGACTAGGTATCAGGGGTCTCAAGGGGTAGCTAAGGTGGGCGGGCATAAAGGGATCGTTGGTGGAATGGAAAGGTGCAATTTAAAGTGGAAGCCGAGAATTATGTTTATACAATGTTAGTGAAAAGCTTAGACAAGGAAGAATAGGGAGAGAGATAAAACGGCGAAAGAGGAAGTAAAACTAGCAGCCACAACAGCTAAAACAACATCTTTTGAGCACTTGTATGAAAAGCTCGAGTGCAAAGGTGGGAATAGGAAGTTGTATAGGCTCTCCAAAGCGAGGGAAAGGAAGGGTTGTGACCTACACCAAGTGAAGTGCATCAAGGACGATAATGGCAAAGTGTTGGTCGAAGAGGCCAACATTAGACAGAGATGGAAAACATATTTACATATCTCTTAAATGAAGGAGAAGGTAGGTATATCGTGCTAGGGGAGTTGAAGCATTCCGAGAGTCCTAGGGACTTTGGAATTGTAGGTGGATAAGGCTGCAGAAGTCGAGGGCGCTATTCGTAAGATGAAGAGAGAAAAAGCAACTAGGCCACACGAAACCTCAGTGGATTTTTAGAACACGTGCAAAACAAGCTTAGAGTGGCTGACTGATTATTTAATGTCATATTACGCTAAGTTGCTCAGACTCGGGTGTGGGTATCCAATATAGGTGCGGATCCAGAGGTCGGATCCTTCATGATCTAAGTTTTGAGATCCAGGGATGTGGATCCATATATGGATACGGGTGCAGGAATTTGCCTAAAAATACTTAAATATCTAAAAATAGAGTGACAAAAACCCAAATTATTAGATATTATGTGGAGAATTTGAGGGGAATCCCGGAAGAGACTAAAGAAAAGGAGTGACAGAGAAATTTCTATATAAAAAGTAAGTCATGTTCTTCAATTTCACCTTAGCTTTTGTATTGATTACAAAAATCATTAAAACTGTCCAACTTTCCCATCGATTTTGGTCAAAGTACCAGAAATTGGTTGACCAAATTGGACATGGATCCCACACCCACACCCATGTCATGTCGACATGGGTGCGGCACTAAAAGTGAGGAGTCCGAGCAACTTAGATATTAGGATGATGTTCAAACTTGAAAAAACTACTATGGTATCAAGCTACTAAGTCAAACTATGAAAGTCTAGTCTAGGAGAGGTTGGTGAGTAGGGATGAGTCTATCTCTGAAAACCAACTCAGATCCATGTCGGGTGATCGACTATAAAAGCCATTCATCGTGTACAGAGATTGTTGGCACAGTATTAGGGCAAGAAGAGAGACTTACACATGGTGTTCATTGACATAGAAAAGACTCACGATAAAGTTTCTAGGGAGGTCCTTTGGAGATGTGTTTGGAGTATAAAAGTGTACATGTGACCTATATTAGGGCAATTAAGGGCATATACAATGGAGTCAAGACCCGGGTTAGAACAATGAGAGGTGACTCAGAACATTTCCCAATTGTGACAGGGTTGCACCAAGGGTCAACCATTGCCCCCATTTCTATTTTCCTTAGTGATTGACAAATTGACACAACATATTCATGGAGAGACATCGTGGTGTACGTTATTCGCAGATAGCATACTATTGATTAATGAAAAGTGTCACGGAGTAAAAGATAGGCTGAAAGTTTGGAGATTAGCCCAAGAGTCTAAAGGTTTTGGGGTAAATGGGACTAAAACGGAATACCTGGAATTCAAACTCAGTGATGTAAAGCATGAAGTGAAAGAGGATGTGAAGAGAGATGCACAAGTCACACCTAAGAGAGGAAGTTTCAAGTATTTTGGGTCAAGAATTCAAGGACATGGGGAGATTGATGACGATGTTGCACATCATATTGGAGCGGGGTGGGTAAAATAGAGGAACGCCTCCAAGGTAGTGTGCAATAAGAACATGTTGTCAAGGATTAAAGGCAAGTTCTACAGAGTGGTGGTTGGAGAAACTTTGTTGTATAGAGCAAAGTGCTAAGATGAAGGTCGTAAAGATGAAGATGTCCAAATGGATGTGCCGACTTACTAGGTGAGAGATAATTAGAGAAGAAGTTATACAAGGCAAGGTGGAGTGGGCCTCTACAGGGGACAGGATAAGGGAAGTCAGGCTAAGAAGGTTCACACATGTGAAAAGGAAGGGCTCCTTGCACGGATGCATATAATATAAGGGGTGTAGGATTAGTTGAAACATAAATTAAGAAAGGTAGAGGTAGGCCAAAAGAGAATTTGATAAGGTGATTAGACAAGACATGACACAATTTCATCATACTAATTACATAACTCTAGATAGAAAGCTTTGGAGGTCAATGATTAGGACAGAAGGCTAGCAAGCAGCTTACATCGCCGCGATTTATGTGGGAGGGGAGGGGCCTATTTAGTATTCACGTAGTTTATTCTTCAATATGTATTTCAACATATTGTTTTATTTTCTTTGATGTCTTGATATTTTTCTATCATATTATTCATGCAATCATGCTTCAAAAACACTTCTCTTGAGCCAAGGATCTATCGAAAATATCATTTCTACCCCCACGAAGGTAGGAGTTAAGGTTTGCATATATCCTACCCTCCCCAAACCCCATTTGTGGGATTACACCAGTATGTTATTGTTGCATAACTATCCAATAGTTTCATCTATAACTGTAAAAAGAATAATCATGCCTCTCCCGTGCTGATGTTCCTCATAGAAAATGCACTGTAAATACCACCATATACTATGATCAGGCCCTTCCGAACACATATCACAACATGGCAGGACTAGAGAGTACTCCAATACATACATTTACCAAAGGTGAAAACAGCAAAAATATTGTTTCTTGGTTAAATATAATTCAAATAACTCATTTTCAGTGTGTTCCCATGCATAGTGAATTAGTAATAATATCAGCGACAAGAACTAAGTATCCATCTTGCAAATTCTTTTTCCCTATTAAGAGCCAATATCAAATACTCAAGATTTCCAGGACAAGTTCTGCTTTTCTGTATTCCACAGAAATCAAGACTAATTGTGAAATGCAATCCCATTTGGACATTATGTCGATCTTGGTTTAGGCCTCATTTGTTTGCAATTAATGGAGGTCTAGATTTGCATGGTTCAGACATTAGACATTAAGTGCATTTGTTTTCATTTAGATTTAAGACTTAATGGTCTTAATAAGTCTAGTTTTCCGGAAATAACCTCTCTATCTTTATGAGGTAGTGGTAAGGTTTGCGTACACTCTACTCTCCCCAGATCCCACTTGTGGGATTTTACTGGGTATGTTGTTGTAATGGTCTGAATATCTTAATCATTAAGATCTAGAACGAAGTTTAATATCATTAAGAGGTATTCTTGTGCGAATAATATTCAACATTACTCTATCCACAATCACCTGCCGCCACCACTAACCATCTTTGACTTACAACCACCACACTAGCATTGTCAATCACCATTATCATCGTCTCAACCAACCACATTTGCCACTAAAACAACCACCGTTGCTAATTGTTACTAGCTACCACCACACTCACCTCTTCCATCATTATAATTATATCCATTGTTGTCACCACCCACATCTCTATTGTCGCCACCTCCACCACCACTATTAACCACTACTACCACTATGGTCAATTCCTATTATCAACAAACTCTGTAATCACAACTAGCATAAACGTCAACTACCACCATACATTCTTCAGTCACCACCACCATTGTTGTCACCTTGATCGCTACTATAAGCCACTACTACCATTGTGGTCAATCTCTATTACCAACCATCTATACCATTATAACTAGCATCACCATCATCTACCACAAACACATTGTCAATCACCACACATTCTTTCCGCCATCATCATCAACACCTCCCAACTACTAACATCAACCAACTTCACCATTATAACCACTAATCCACTACCAATCGTCACCACACAATAGTCACCATAACATCAACCACCTCCACCGTCACAATTATCACCACCACCATTACTAGCCTCTAACAACAACCATTATCTTCACCACCACCACCACAAATCATCTCCACTATTACTAGCAACTGAAAGTGTTTCATTTTTCTTATCAAATAATGATTTTATTTTATTAAATTATTTTTTAATATTTAATTAATTTTTATCTGAATTGTATATCTATTATATACATATAAATAAATTAGTTTAAGCCATATGCATCCCTTAAAGTTGTCCACATATTCCACTTAGACATCTCAACAAACCCTATTCTTTTTTTTTATTTGCACCGGGTGTCTGAGTCTCTTTGAACCCCGACTAATCCCGAAGGTGCACAGGCCCTCGGCAAGAAGTTTCCCGCAAGTGCACCACGGTTAATGTAGGTTTTGCCTAGTCCGATGGCTCTCAGAAATTGTTTGCACCTAGTGGGTTTCGAACTTGAGACCTCAAACCCTATTCCTTATTAGACAGTCCAACATTGAAATTTAACTACCTATCAAACATTTTTCTGACACCTAGTCGAAAGAAGAAGTGCATGTAATACACATGGGGAAAATAACAAATCAAATGAAGACACGTGGCATCTTAATTTAAAATAATTATAAAACATAAATTTTGAACATAGAAAAGTCTGAATCTAAAAAGAAGAGAATTTCAACTAAAAAAAGAAAAAATCCACTAATACATCCTTACCACCACCCCAAAACCCCCACCCCCACTGCAGCCCACCCCTAACCTCTCCCTTTCTTTTATTCCCTATAAAAGCTAGCTCTTGTCCATTGTTATTCTCCATTAAGAAAAAATGGAGGTTTTAAAATATAATAAATATGAATTCACCATTTTTATTTCTCTCTTTGTCTCCTTTCTTATTTCCACTTTAAATTGATAGTTTTTTTTGTTATATTTGTGCTTCCCTTTTTTAATTTTGATTTTGAATTAGCTTCTTTTTTTTCTCTATTTCAGCTTCATTTTGTAAGGGAAGATGGGGTGTGGGTTGGGGGTCAGGTGCATGGGTTCTGTGTGGGGAGAGGTGAAGAAAGAGAGTGAAAATATAAAATTTGAATAGAGGTCTCCATGTTTTCTGCGAAGAACGAATGGATGATGGTCTCCATTTTTTCGACAAAGAATACATGAATGATGGTCTCCATTGTTTCCCGCAAAAAAGACGATGAGAGGTAGTTCTACATCTGAATAATTAACACAATAACAATAACATTAAAAAAAAGGCGAAAATTTATAAAGAAAATATGGTGATGGATTGTGGTGAGAAGTGGTGGCAATAGGATCTACAATTTTGAGAGAGGAAGGAGAAAAAGATTGCTACTTTTTTTTAAAATAATGAGGAAAAGAAGAATTAGTTAAAAAGAAAAAGGAAAAATATTAAGATATTGATTCACAGGCCCAGCAAGGTGTGAATCACACAATTTGTGCTATGTCAGCACAAAGAGTCTAAGTGGTTCAAATTCAAAATAGTAAAGGAGTTCAAAAGGTACAAAGATGGATTGAGGTGCGTAAGTGAAATATGCGGATAACTTTAAGGGCCCACATATGACTTAAGCTAATAAATTATGTACATTCAGATGTTGAAAAACAATCTTAATCATTTAATATTTAGATTTAGAGAAAACATCTTAATCATTCAGATAAGCATTCAGATTCAAACATCTTAATCTTAATGAACTAGCTGCTTCATTTTGATAGTGATTAAAAACACCTGCTCTATTTTAAAGCTTCACCTCTATTACATAATTAAGACACATTGTCTACAGAAGATTACTTTTCTCTCACGAGATTTCTCTATGAAGTCATAACAAAAAATAAAGTCATCTGACATTCTAATATTTTTCTTAAAATTTAGAAATCTGAATGCAATTTATGTTGGCAAAAACAACATTACCTTTTTTATGATATTTTTCTATTTTTAGAATGGATTAATTCAATGAATTAGGACGAATCAACTAATTTATGGTCTATATCTTTTAGACTATAGTCAATTTCTTGGCTGCTATCATATAATAGATAGCGTGCTAATCCTTCCTATACTTATCTAATGTAGAACCTTACTCTCTATATTACATTACTCTATTTATTTTTTATTGTTTTCCTATTTCATCATCAAATTTGTTCTAAGAGAAGTTGATTGGAGAAGTTTTACTTAATTAATAAAATTTCCTCTCTTTTTTTGTTTTGTTTGTCAACCAAACAAAAAAAGTGTTTTATGAGATGTACACGAAGTTCTTTGTCGATTTCAATCAATAAAGCCAAAGAAGTGGAACAAATTCACGATAATACTCCACACTTACAAGGGCTTTTCAGGACATTGAAATTGTCTTGCTCGAGAACTAGAATATCCAAATTATAGCCAATTAGCAACTTTACAAAGAAAAAGTTATCCTCTTTTTTCATGAGACATCACAATCATAGCAGGAACCACATACAAGAAGAGACAGAGGTGGCTGTAGTGAAAAAGAACTCAGCATAGACTCTATCCAGAGTTCTGAAAATGTCAATTAGCTACAGAAGAGAAATATTGGAAAGAGATCACACATTTCTTAAAGTGTTTTCAATTCTATATATATTGATTTATCTTAATTAACAACAAACAAAAAAGCACCTTTCATTCCGGTTAAGACGAGCTCCAAAATAGAAAGCCACAGAAAGCAACCAACAATCACTGTGAACAGCAACCAAGGAAAGCCAATCTCTACGATTCATTCCATCCCTGGCAAAATTTATTCCAAGTGCTGGCTCTGGCAGCTCAGGTGGAACTTCCTCCGCAGGAAGGTTGACTTCCCAAGTTTCATTTTGATGTCCATACAGACACAAATTTTCCTTCTCTACACCCAAGTAGTGAAACATTTTAAGGAATTAAAACACATAAAAACAAAAAGTGTCAAGACAAGTAACAACAGGTCTAGTTAAAACTTTCTTAAACCAAAGATTATCATTTTGTTCAAATTCTCCTTGTTAAAGAATGTTTTGGAAAAAACAATATATTTCCTCTAACAGAACCATATTTCCATAGATACTTTGGAGAATGTTAGAAAAATAAGATTTTTTTTTTCCACAATTATCTTTGCTTCTTTTTAGTGTTTGGTCAATCAAGCAAATGCAGACAATCTGAATTATTTCAATCAGCCGAAGTTCCAAAAATAAGCAAACTGGCAAAAATTGCAGTTTGTTGACTAAAAAAAGGTCACTGATTTAGCATCAAATATTCAGATTAAGCATATCATTTTTTCACATCCACAACTAAAAAAAAATTAAAATGCCGACCTTTTTCACTGCAACCTAAAGTAATAATCCACGATCTACAAAAAGCCACAAAGTAAACTCAACTGAAAATTACCTGGATCACACAGATTATAGAATTCATCCACATCTGAGAAAAAACCAAAACAATTCACACTCAATTAATCAAGAATTACAAACCAAATTGAAAAAATAAAATGAAAATCTAAAAGTATGCATGAAAAAATAAGTACCATCAGTTAAAGCACGAACTATCCCAACACGACGAGCACTGTAATCTTTGAAGATCTCTTCTACAGTTCGAGGACTTGAAGAAATTGAAGCCATTCTTTTACCAGAAGGAAAACAAAAGGAGAAACTTAAGAATTTATTCTGAGATCTAAGATTAGGAGGAGGAAAAATTATTGGGAATCGGTATTATAATTTTGAAAAATTAAAAGCAAAAGATCAAATTGAGAAAAGAAAGATGCAGCTTATGTTACGTGAGAATTAATAAACTTAATTTAAGAAGAAATACAAAAAGATGAAATTAAAAATATTCTTTAATATAACTGTGGAATAGGAATATTTTATAAGAAAATTCTGATACTTTCGATTTTTTTTCCGAAAAAAACATATACTTAATTTAGTTTGTTTATTCCTAAAAGTGGAGTGTAATTTAGTTTGTTTGGTCAAAACTTTTACATGATTAAAAATATTTAATTTTTAAGAAACAGAATATTTATATTTAACAAAAAAAAGTGCTAGATTACTTTTCTGGGTACCAAATAAGTGTTTTTGAGGAGTGTCTTAAAAAAAATTGTGATGAATATATTTTAGTGTTTTAAGATTGTCACGATCCAAAAGGGGTTATATGAGTGACCTTCATATCTAACCTCCTAAGTGGACGAACCAACGATACAAATCTCAACGTATATTAGCAGTTCAACTTATGAAATATGACAATAATGTGAAAACTCAAATTATAAAAGCAAGAAATAACAAAAACTATTAAGTCTAACATAACGTTTTCCAAATACCTGAAAGTCATCACATTAAGGATATATAATCACAAAGTATCAAGTCTAAGAGTATCAACACCAAGATAGATGAATAAAATAATTCATGTCCGAAAGCTAAGGATATTATTCTATAACCGAGAGAATCCAACACGAGCTAGGATGATAGTTCACCCTGAAATCTAATGTACTAGAGACCAACTAGAGAAGAGGCTGAGTCAAAGTCGATGGAACACTCGCTACACTCCACAAAAATAAAACAAAGAAAAACACAAATCGAGGTCAATACAAGGCAACATGTACTGAGTAGGTATCATCAGCCGACTCAAAATAGAAACCAACAGGAAATCAATTATAGCACCGAACAGGTGGTAAGCAACAAACAGCAAGTACAAGTGACAACATCATAATAACTACATAGTCAGACAACAATGTCAAGAACACACATGAGAACGCAGGCCTCCATACCATGCTTCTTTTGGTAGAAAGATTTTGTGAGATTGAGTATATTAAGCTATTTCAATATGTGTTCCTTTAATATTATTGTATCAAAATATGACACCTGATCCAAACCTATCATATCGGAACGCGGCATCTGATCTCATAATATCGTGTCGGAATGTGAAACCCGATCCAAATATATTTAATTCATCATTCTTTATCACTATTTTTCACTTCATTAACAATATTCAATCAAGCCTTCTTTATTCATGCCGTAACTTTAATGGGACAAGTTCAAAATTATGGATTTGATGATCTTGGAATTGCAGACCAATCACAATACATATCAATCATCCAAACCACAACATTTAAATGCACAAAAAACATCACAACATCACTCAATGAATATCAATCACTATTAAGAGTCTCTCTAACATATTGGATAAACCATAATCTACCTCAGCTGAAGAATTGAAGTCAAGCAACATAATCCACCACTACTTTTTCTTTCTTCAATGCCTCAGAATGTTTCCAATCTATTAAATCTACAATGTTTGTAAGAAAATAAGTCTGTACACACCCATATCATTACATGTCTAGCCTGAACTCAAAGCTCATCCAAATCTATAATTAAGTTTCGATACTTCAAATCTATGTCAAGTGTTAATGTCTTCAATATTTAAAATCTAATGGTGGCATATGATAAAATACCCCTAATATTCAATTACCTATTTCAATATATCAAAACTCAAGTTATACAGTATCACGACCCAAAAACAGGGTGTGATGGCACTTGCTAACCCACCAAGGCAAGTCAGCCAAAACCTACTCAGTTCAATACACAATACTAAAAGCGGAAGAAATAAAGTCTAATAAGTTAGGATAAGCACAAGGTAATTAAATCTACAAACCATCCCAAAACTAGTTTCACATGTACAAGCCTCTAATACAAAAGAGTACAGAAGAAAACAAAATACATGTTTGAGTCTCAGTTCTCAAATAAAACACAAGATAGGATAAAAGACATCAAGAGTTTACTGATATAGACAAGTTGCTGCCTCTCGAACGTCCAGATGCTCGGTCCATCAGAAAAGAAATGTTATCTCAGATAAAACCAGGCTCACAACCTACACAGGTATGTAAGAGCAAGGGTGAGTACCAAAATTAATAGGCACTCAATAAGAAGATCTAAACTTAAGTAAAGAATACTAAACAAAATACTCCTTCCACACCAATCACATATCGTCGAACTACACACCTACACTTAGAAAAGTCCAAGCACAACAACGATATATATATACTATACAATAAATATACCCAACAGTCATCATAAGATACTAAACAGATATACAATAAAAGTCTCAATTACAACCCTGATAAATACAACAAATGTCTCAAAGTAATCTCAGATACTCATCAAATATAGTTCAGGTATAATCATCTCATATTCCATCTCAAATAACTGTATCAAATCACAACCATAAGGTAAAATGATACGAGATGTAATGAAATGATATGAAACGAAATGAATCAATGTAATGTCAAGTAATCATGATGCATGTTTGCCCTGCGGTACATATCCGATGATGTAATCAGTTTGGCACCCATAGGGGATATTTTTATCCATGTACCTATCGGCCCTGTCTTATGAGACTCGCCCCTTGTAAAATCAGTGTCACATGTCACGGCTCATGTGGCCCGTCCCCAATATAATCAATGTCACATGCCATGACTCGTGTGGCCCATCCCCGTTATAATCAATGTCACATGTCACGTCTTGTGTGGGCCGTCCTTGATATAATCAATGTCACAAGCCACGACTCGTGTGGTGCGTTCCCAGTATAATCAATGTCACATGCCAAGGCTCGTGTGACCCAATCCTAATATAATCAATATCACATGTCACGACTATATATATATATATATATATATATCAATCATACCAGTGAAACTCAATCAAGAATGCACAACAAGAATATATTCATGTGGAGTAATAAGAAGTGCATGAAGAGTCAACATTATAACAAGTATATCAATTTAAATCAACTCTCATAATATACTAATCCCCAACTTATAGTCAATTCTCTAACCCATAAATGATATACAACAATAATATCTCCAATATTTACTATGAAAAAGGAACAACATGATCCAAAAATCCACATTCTTACATCACCAGAGAGTCACAATACCATATCACAAATCAATGCATATCAATTTCTAACAATTACTTTCACATCATAAGGAAATTTATTAATATAGTCCAATTCTCAGAATTTACAAGCTCAATTTAGCTAACAACAATTACCCAATCATCTTAATTCACAACAAAGGAAATATAGTGTCCAGGTAAACTTAAACAAGGTTTAAGAATTCACTTACCTCAATTAATAGCCGATCGATCAAAAGCCAGAGCTTTCTCCCTTGATTTCACACTCGAATCATTATAATCTAGTCAAAATATGGGTTCAAAATCTCAATACGAAGCTAATGACACTAAAATCAAGTAATTCGGGTGAAAAGGGTAAAAATGATCCAAAAATATCATTCCAAAAAAGGCTCCCAAAATCTGAAAAATTTTATATGAAAATGTTCCGTAAGTAATATGAAATCTAATGGTGAAAATCATTTTATTAAGGACTTGAAATGAGCTCTTAATTGTCATTTTTCTGTCAAAATTCAATATCCAAGAAAATCCCAATTTCTCCAATTCAAAATCCAAATTTTGATGTTAAAATCATAAATTAATCAATGGAAATTGAAAAGATAAGTTAGAATTACGTTACCTAAAAGATTTATCTTGAAAATCTCCCCAAAATCGAGCTTAGAAATGTTAAAAATAGTGAAAATGACAAAAACTTGTCGTTTAGGAATTAAACACCGTCCATGTCTCATAATACTCCACGAATGCATAGTGTATAGAAAATAAGCCTCCATAAACGCGGAGGTCAATAATGCAAACGTGAAGCACAAATCTGACTGCATCAGATTGCAGTCAAAACAACTATGCCAAAAACTTGAAACAGACACTCGGAGTTCGTTTAGTTACTCGTAAACACAAATCAAATATGCAACCCTATTAGAATCGATGTTTCGAACTCAATGGAACCATCAAAATTTGAATTAGAGGCCTCTTTGGCCTGAAACCCGATAAAACTCTAATAAACCCAATTAAAATTCGAAATACTCATAATGCCCTAAAAACTCTAAAAATTACAACAAGACCATTTGTAGCATTAATTTCACCAATCGGAACCACCAAACTGCCGGAATTTCGATTTGATCTTCCAAACTCCGAATGTTGACAAAAATCAAACTATGATCCAAATTCAACTAAAAATGCAACTTTGGGTCCAAAATCTCCGTTTTAACTGCGAGTTCAGTCTGTTAGTTCTCCTAGACCAAATTTTGCATTTTGGAGTTAGTAAAATCGATGGAATTGCATTACGACACCTGAAACTAATGTTGACCTCAAAACTCAAAATTTCAAACTTTAAACCTTTAAAACTCTTTCTTTAGCAAAATTTCAACTTTTTACAAGGTTTTTGAAAACTGACTTTTCAACTCATCTAAAAATGACTCAAAGTAACTTTCGTGAAGGGCAAAATGGTAATTTAGTTAAAAATATAAAAAATGGCCTTCAGGGTCATTACATCATCCACCATCATAACCAATATTTGTCTTCGAGCATAAGGCAAGGGAATATACCTTAAACCTCAAAAGGTGAGATATCATACTCTGTCTCCCAAGTAGCCTCACTCATAGGGCGATGGCTCCACTGAACTTTCACTGAAGCTATCTCTTTTGTTCTCAACTACCTAACACGTCTGTCTAAAATAGTCACATGCTCCTTCTCATAGGTCAAATTAGGACTCAACTCCACCGAATCATGGGATAACACATGAGAATCATCATGAACGTAGTGCCGCAACATTAATACAGGATGAACTGAGGACAAACTAGATGGTAAGGCAAGCCTATAGGCCATCTGTCCTACTCGCGCAAGGATCTTAAAAGAGCCAATATACTTAGGTTGAGTTTTCCCTTCTTCCCAGATTGCATAACTCCCTTCATAGGTGAAATCCTCGACAAAACCTGGTAACCCTCCATGAACTCCAAGGGTTGAACCCGCCTATCAAGATAACTCTTTTGGCGAATTTGGCTTGTCAACAATCTACTCTGAATCAAACACATCTGCTCCATGGCATCTCTAAGTTAATTCGCATCAAGGCTATCAACTGCAACAAAATCAAATCAACCTATACAGCTCCGCCCATACAATGCCTCAAATGGGGCCATCTGAATGCTAGAATGATAACTGTTATTGTAAGTAAACTCCACCAAAGGCAAATGTTGATTCCACTTGGCACTGAAATCAACAACACAAGCTTGAAGCATATCCTCAAGTACCCGAATGGTCCTCTCAAACTGACCACTTGTTTATGGGTGAAAGGCTGCTCTCAAATCTAATCTAGTACCCAAGCCATGCTGCAAGGCCTTCCAAAAGTGGGCATAAACAATGAACCAAAGGCTGACAGAATGGAAATAGGAATTCCATGAAGCCTCACAATTTGGCTGATGTAGAGCTTAACCAACTTCTTGGCTATGTACTTTACCTTAATCGGAATGAAATGGGCCAACTTTTAGTCAATCGGTCCACCACCACCCATATAGAGTCAAAGCCACCAACTGTAAAAGGCAAACCTACCATGAAATCCATTGTAATGCGTTCCCAATTCCACTCGGGAATGGACATCCTCTATAACTCACCACCCAATCTCATATGCTCAAATATGACCTGCTGGTATGTCAAAAAACAAGCCACAAACTCCGATATATCCCTCTCCATGCCACACCACCAACAGTATTGGCTCAAATCATGATACATCTTCGTTGTTCCCGAATGAATAGAATATCTAGCATAATAGGCCTCCTTTAAGATCAACCTGATCAAGTCACCTACCTTAGGTGCAAAATCCTGCCCCTGATCCTTAATATACTATCCGAATCAAGTTTGGCTTCCTTAGCCTCCCCTCTAAGCACTTTGTTACGAATCTGACATAGTTTCTCATCGTCAAACTGACCACTCCTAATCTAATTCATCAAGGAGGAACGAGCCTCCACAAAAGCAAGTATACCACCATCCTCGGAAAGCTATAAACTCACCAACCCATTAGCTAATTTCTGAATATTTGCAGCCAAGGGTCACTCCTCAACCCAGATAATAGAAACAAGACTCCCCATGCTAGAAGCATCTCTACTCAATGCATCAGCCACAACATTGGTTTTACCCAGGCGATACAAGATGGTCAAATCATAATCTTTTAAGAGCTTGATCCACCTCCTTTGTCTCAAATTTAAGTCTTTCTGACTAAAAATGTATTATAGGCTACAATTGTCAGTAAAGATCTCACAATGAACATCATATAAATAATGACTCCACAGCTTCAACACAAATACAACAACTGTCAACTCTAGTCATGGATAGGATAATTCTTTTCATGAGTCTTCAACTACCTAGAGGCATAGGCAATCACCTTCCCTTTTTTGCACTAAGACTCCACCCAGGCCAACACCTGACGCATCACAATATGCAGTAAAGCCAATACCCTTCTCTAACAAAGTCAAAGCAAGAGCTGTAGTCTATAATACCTTGAGCTTTTGGAAGCTCTCCTCGCACTCATCCGACCAATGGAATATAATATTCTTCCTTGTAAGTCTAGTCATTAAAGTTGTTATAGAAGAAAAGCCCTAAATGAACTGCCTATAATATCCAGCTAAGCCTACAAAACTGCACATCTCAGGAGCTAAAATAGGCCTAGTCCAACCCTGAACCGCCTCAATCTTCGGTGGATCAACCCAAATACCCTCTTTAGACATAAAAGACTTAGGAATGCTACCGAACTAAGCAAGAATTTATATTTGGAGAATTTAGCATACAACTTCTCCTCTATAAACCGTTGAAGTACAATCCTCAAGTGCTTCTCATGATCAACTTTGATCTTGGAGTAAACCAATATATCATCGATGAAGACAATAATAAAAGAGTCCAAGTGTGGTCAAAATACCCCATTCATCAGCTCCATGAATGTTGTTGGGGCATTAATCATCCCAAGGGACATGAGAAGGAACTCATAATGCCCATACCTCATTCGAAAGGCTATCTTAGGGATATCAAAAGCCCTGATCCTCAGCTGATGATCTTGGATTCTCAAATCAATCTTAGAGAATATGGACGCATCTTGAAACTGGTCAAATAAATCATCAATTCTAGGAAAAGGATACTTATTCTTAATCATTCTTTTGTTCAGCTACTGATAATCAATGCATATTCTTATAGAACCATTCTTTTTCTTTACAAATAAGACAGGGGCACCTCACAGTGATACACTGGGGCATATGAATCCTTTACTCAACAAGTCTTGGAGAAGCTCTTTTAGCTCTCTCAACTCAGTTGGCGCCATATGGTATGGAGGAATAGAAATGGGCCTAATGCCCCACTCAAGATTAATGACGAAGTCAATACCCCTATTAGGAGGGACTCTTGAAAGATCTGTAGGAAACACATCAACAAACTCCCAAACAATAGGAATAGGCTCTATCGGTGGTGGCTCAGCACCTGTATCATGAATGAATGCCAAATAAGAAAGACAACCTCGATCCACTAATTTTCATGCTTGAATATAAGAAATGTCTTTATTGGGATAAGAACCACTTGATCCTCACCACACCGTATTCGGTCTATCAGTAATAACCAATGTCACAGTCTTAGCATAACAATTAAGAATAGTCTAATGAGGTGAAAGCTAATCCATCCCTAGTATGACATCAAAATCAACCATATCAAGAATAATCATATCAACCCAAGTATCATAACCATCTAAATAGATAAGACAGGATCAATAAAACTGATCACCACTAAAGGATCACCTACTACGGTAGATATATGTATGGGCACAAGCATACAATCACACAATAAATCAAACTCAGCAGAGAAATATGTGAATATATAAGAATATGTGGAACCAGGATCAAATAATACTGATGCAGGCTTAATGATAGATTGGTACATACCTATAATAATGGCATCAGATGTCTCAGCCTTGAGCTTCCCGAGAAAAGCATAAAAATGATTGTC
Source organism: Solanum rostratum (assembly GCA_029948455.1). NCBI lineage: Eukaryota > Viridiplantae > Streptophyta > Magnoliopsida > Solanales > Solanaceae > Solanum > Solanum rostratum. The sequence continues at coordinate 64,739,533 of CM057048.1, forward strand.
TCTACCACCAGCTGCCTGAGTAGGAACTCTACCGCTCTATTATCCCGTTGCATCACTTGTACCCCTAACCAAAGTACGCCTATCTCTACCTGGATGTCCCCTAGCACACCTCTAATATGAGGAGGTACATCTCTAGCTAGAGGAGCTTGATCCCTAATCGACGCTGCTAAATAAGAGCGGTGTGGCCTCGTATGAGTCTGATGAGGGTAATATCTAATCATATGATCTGGAGAACCACACCCAAAACATGACCTTGGCTTATGAGAGGACTGAGAAGATGAAGGGGGAATACTGTAACCATCTTGTCCTCTCATGTCTCTACTAAGAACTGGATGATCCCTGTCTATAACTCTATGAACCACAAGGGTCCTGATCACACTTTAAAGCTAGCAATGAACCATGAACTAGACCTCAATGCTGAGAAGTACCACCCCTTCTGTGGAAACCATTACCTTCTAATGAGGTGCCTGTGAAATGACTGGATGCTTGGACCCTCTTGGGGTCTCCATACTCTTGCTTTAGTAGCAACTCTGCCTCTTTGGCGGTACCCTCTATGGTCTAAAAAATTGCAACCTCGCACGGAGAACTGAACACATAGGAAGGAATAAAAAATGTCAACCCTTCACAAATTTGTGGACTCTTTCCGCCTCTATAAGTATCAATGATAAGGCATGTCGAGACAACTGATAGAATCTAGCCTCATACTTACCCACTGTCATACCCCTTGAGTCAGAATCTCCAATATGGACCTACTCGCCTCCCAAACACTCCATGGGATGAACTACTCTAAAAAAATCTCCAAAAATACCTCCCACTAGACTGGTGGGGACCCTGTTGTCCTGGAGCGCATGTAAAATCGCCACCACTCCTGTGCCACTCCTCATAACTGGAAGGAAACAAACCTAACTCCTTGAGAGTCTACTAGGCCTATGACCTCAAACATCTCATAGCTTAAAGTAAGAAACTCATATACATCCTTCCCCTTACCACCGTGAAATCGGGGTGGTCTCATCTTCTGAAACCACTTATACATTTGTTGGTCATCTGCTTCCTACTGGCTCATAAATAACCTGGACTGGAGGAACCATAGGTGTTGATGTGTCAACTGATACATGAGGAGGAATATGAGGTGCCTTGCTGACAGAATCTAAATGGACTACCACAAACTCGTCAAAACTATGATGTTGCTCTGATTCTTGAGGAAGGGGAACCTCACTCCTAGCTGATCCCTGTGGAATACCTCAGAAAATAGTCAAAAAGAATGTCCATCATTCGCTAAATAGTGCCTGAATAGTCATAAGATTCTCTACCTCTAGAAGATCCTAGTGTTGCCTAGGCTCGATTAGAGGCTCGGGTGAGATACTTCTGTCATAGTCTCTAGTGGGTGCTGAACCACGGGCACGTCCTCGGCCCCTACCACATACTCTGTCTCTACCTCTGCATCTGTCCTAAGTTGGGGCCTCAACAATAGTCTCACGAGTTGGCTCCTCAACTCTGCCAATAGATATGGATCTAGTTCTGGTCATCTGCCTTAAGTATACACAATATTCAGCCACCCAACAACAACTATGCATGACAAGAATTGAAAGGAAAAAAGGGAATTTCCTAACAACCTCTATAGCCTCTCAACAATAAGTAACAAGTATTTCCGCGCCAATCCTTCAGACTCTACCCGACTAGGCTTGTACATATATGAGACCCATGAACCTGAGGCTCTGACACCAAATTGTCATAACTCAAAAGTGGGGTGTGATGGCACTGCCTAACTCACCAAGGCAAGTCAGCCTAAACCTGCCCAGTTCAATACACAATACTTAAAACAAAAGAAATAAAGTATAATAAGCTAGGATAAGCACAGGGTAATCAAGTCTACAAACCATCCTAAGACTAGTGTCATATGTGCAATCCTGTAATACAAAGAGTACAAAAGAAAACAAAATACAAGTCTGAGTCTCAATTCTCAAATAGAACATAAGATAAGATAAAAAGACATCGAGAGTTTGTCGATATAGAAAAGCTGTTACCTCTTGAACGTCCAGATGCTCGATATGTCAGAAAAAGAATGCTATCTCAGGTAGAACAGGGCTCAATACCTACACAGGTATGTAGAAGCAAGGGTGAGTACTAAAATCAACAAGCACTCAACAAGAATATCTAAACTCAAGAAAAGAATACTGAACAAAATACTCTTTCCACACCAACCACATACCATCGAACTATACACCTTGTTACGCCTAGGGAGGGTACCCTTGGCATGGCCGGCACCTAGAGACTATTGCTAGTCCCGAAGCGAACCACTTAGCCTCGTCACATTCATTCAATCAAATAACTCTACTGAACAGCGGAAATAAAAGTAAGTAAATGGGCACATCTCATCTAAAGTCTCAAAATATATAGATAATAATAACGGCTTGTAGAAAGAAACTAGCTCACAATCTCAACATCAATGTTCAATTATCGTTTATGAAACCTCTATCACTACTCATGTGGTGCCAATGACAGACCATGGCTACCCAAATCAAAATAAAAGAAATAGTCCAATCTAACTCTAAAGCATGATGAAGTAAAAGTAGTGGATCCTCCGGAATAGGAGAGGCTCACCAATTAGCTGCGTATCTCGGATCTTCAATGGAGTGCCTGTCAACGATCTTTAGTACCTGCCCCTGCATCATAAAACGGTGCAGTCCAAAAGGGACATCAGTACTTGGAATGTACTAGTATGTAAAATAGCTTTGTAAAATAGAAACATGTAGAATAATATGGAAACAACATTAACTCAAAATAATCATCAAATAACATCAAATCGTCAAATGTCTACCTATGCAAGAGTAAAGAGTAGACAAGTGACCCGTCAACAACTCAAACTCATCAATCATCTCAGACTCATCTCAAAGGAGCTCACCTCCTCTTATCTCATCTCTTCTCAACTCAGAGTACTCAAGGTAGGAAATTTATGGGAGTTTCTCTTATCTGACAACAATCACTTATGAGCCAGTGAATGTACAAAAATCTCACTGATGTTGCCATAGTTATTCCAAACTTGCCAGGTAGGGAACAATCGAAACCATATCGACTCACCCAATATGGTGTCAGTACTCAACAGGTCTGTTATTGCTTTCAGAGACTGTTACTCACGAGGGAACCATAATTTATATGATAGTTGTAAGCCTCACCTACGTTTGGGCGTAGTTTGACGAGTTCAAGTCGGACTAACTCTCACTCTTTGGGTGCTTGATACTCCTCCCATGACTCAATGCTCATAAAACCTCCATCTCAACCAATCTCATAGGGACTCGAACCCCGTCATCAATCAGTATCTGATATGGACTCTAACCCTATCATCAATCAACTCATAGGGACTTTAACCCTGTCATCAATCAATCTAATCAATAACTCAAGATTTAGAACAATCATTAGGAAACAATCCAATAGACACATCGGTAGAGTTTATTTGTAGAGACTCACAAGACAATCAAATTTTATCAACTCATCGTCATTTAACAATCACAATCTCAACTCAAGGCTCTAGACTCATAAGTTCATTATGCATGATTTCAAATAGTCATGTAGGGTTATGCAAATTCTCATGAAAATGTTCAATTCAAGAAAACAAGTTTATGATGATCATCAAATAGAAAAACATGTGAATTCAAATAGAATTTTAAGAAAAACCATCTAGGATTTATGCATGTAGACTCTTGAACCATCAACTCATATATGACCATCTATAGGGCACATGAGAGAACAATCCCATCCTTTTAGTTTAGCCTTACATACCGGGGATGAAGCTATCAACCAGTAACGTCAAGGATTTCTTCTCAATTCTCTCAAACTCAAGCTGTTCTCCTATTTGCTCAAGCAGCAGCCTTGTTAGATTATGTAATAGGACTTAGAATGGGGGGTTTTAGACCTTTTTTACGTCAAAACAACCTTATCAGATCGTGCATAGAGTTTAGGAGGGGTTGAAAATAGACCGGAATGCCCCTCGTAAAATTTAGAATTATTTAGCTCGGAAAAGACCCAGTCCGTGACGCGTACTGGTCGCGTACTGTGTATTTTTAGAAAAAGTTTTTGAATGAGTTTTCTCAATCCCGTCAAAAATTTTCAAAAAAATATAAGTGTTGGCCCGCTGGAGGCGCGACACGCTCCTGTCGCACACCAACACTGTTTTGCACTTCGAATAAAAAAATTATCTTTTGATCGGGTCGCTCTAAAAATTGACCGAGACCATTTTCCCACTTAATTTTTTGTGTCAATAACAAATCCGGCCTCGGATTTGTTATACGAGCATTGGAAGATGCGTTACGCGCATACCCTCACTCTAGGGGTATTATGGTAATTTTATTGGGGGTTACACACCTGCACTTTGAAAAGTTCCAGCACAACAACAATATATATAAACTATACAATAAATATATCCAATAGTCGTCATAAGATATTGAACAAATATACGATAAATGTCTCAATATACAACCCAAATATATACAACAAATGTTTCGAAGTAATCTTAGATACTCATTAGATATAGTCCAAGTATAATCATCTTATATTCCATTTAAAAAAACCTTATCAAGTCACAACCACAAGGTAAAATGATATGAGATGTAATGAAATGATACGAAGTTAAATGAATCAATGCAATGTCATGTAATCATATGCATGCTTGTCCTACAGTACACATTTGCTGATGTAATCGGTCCGGAACCCATAGGGGACAAATCTGCCCATATACCTGCCCCGACTCGTGAGACTCGTCCCTATATAATTAGTGTCACATGCCACAGCTCATGTGATCCATCCCCAGTATAATCAATGTCACATGTCACAACTCATGTGGCCTGTCCTTAGTATAATAAATGTCACATGTGACGGCTTGTGTGGCCCATTCCTAGTATAATCAATGTCACATGCCACGGTTCGTGTAGCCCGTCCCCAATATAATCAATGACACATACAACAACTAGTATGGCCTATCCACAATATATACCATACCATTAGAACTCAATCAAGAATGCACAACAAGAACATATTCATATGGAGTAATAAGAAGTACATGAATAGTCCACATTATAACAAGTATATCAATTCAAGTCAAATCTCAAAATATACCAAGTGTAATAATCTATCCGTCTCAAGCTTATAGTCAATTCTCTAACCTACAAGTGATGTACAACAATAATATCTCCAATATTGACTATGCTCAAGAACAACATGATCTAAAATCCACATCCTTATATCACAAGAGATTGACAATACCAAATCACAAGTTAATGCATATCAATCTCTAACATTCACTTTCACATCATAAGGAAATTTCACAATATAGTCCAATTCTCACAATTTACCAAGCTCAATTTAGCCATAAAAATTACCCAATTATTTAATTCACAACAGAGAAAATATATTGTTCAAGTAAGCTTAACAAAATTTTTAAGAATCCACTTGCCTCAATTAATAGTTGAATAGATCGAATGATGGAGCTTTCCCCCTCGATTTTGCACTCGAATCATCAAAATCTAGTCAAATATGAGTTCACAATATCAATACGAAGCTAATGACACTAAATCAAGTAATTTGGGTGAAAAGGGCAAAATGGTCTAAAAATCTAATCCCATAAAAGGGTCCCGAAATCTAAATTTTTGTATATGAAAATGTTCTCCAAGTAATAACAAATCTAATGGTGAAAATTATTTTGAAAAAGGAATTGAAATGAGCTCTCAATCATTATTTTTCTATAAAAACTCAATGTCCAAGAAAACCTCAATTTCTCCATTCAAAATCCAAATTGTGATGTTAAAATCACTAATTAATCAATGAAAACTAAATATATAAGTTAGAGTTACGTTACCCAAAAGTTTTGCCTTGAAATTCTTTGGAAATCTCCCCAAACTCGAGCTTAAAAATGTTAAAAATGGTGAAACAAAAACCTATCGTTTAGGAATTAAACATTGTCCAGGCCTCATAATACTCCGCAAATGCGTAGGTCAATCCAGCCAAACCTCCGCGAACTCGGAGAAATATTTGCGAACATGGAGTGACAAAAAATAAGCCTCCGCGAACGTGGAGCACAAATCTGACTACACTAGGTAACAGTCAAAACATCTATGCCAAAAACTCGGAACAAACCCTCGAGATTCGTTCAAAACCTTGTGAACCCAAATTAGCTATGCAACCCTACCAGAATTGACGTTTCGGACTCAATGAAACCATCAGAACTCAAATTAGAGGCCTCCTTGGCCTGAAAACCCAATAGGACTCCAAAAAAACTAGTTAAAACTCAAAATACCCAAAATGTCCTAGGAAATTTCAAAAATTAACAATGAGACCATTTCTAGCATTATTTCACCATTCGGAACTGCTGAAACTGTCAGAATTCTGATTTAAGCTTCCAAACTCTGAATATTGACCAAAGTCAAACTATGATCCAAATTTAACTAAAAAATATAACTTTGGAGTCCAAAATCTTCATTTTAACTCCGAATTTAGTTCCTTTAGTTCCCCTAGACCAACTTCCGTAATTTAGAGTTGATGGAATCGACGAAATTACATTATGACACCCAAAACTCAAGATGACCCCAAATCTTAAAATTTCAAACTTTAAGCCTTTAAAACTTTTTCTTTTTAGCAGAATTTCAACTTTTTACAAGATTTTCGAAATTTGGCTTTTCAATTCATCCAGAAATGACTCAAAGCAACTTTCGGAAAGGGCAAAATGATAATTTAGCTAAAAATATCAAAAATGACCTTCAGAGTCATTACATAATTGATTTAATGAATATTAAAATATAAAATTTTAAATAAATTAAACTTAGACTCAATATTCTATATATTTAAATAATAAAATAGAAGAAAACACAGTTGCTTAATTAACCTAAAAAAATAATAATTCAAAGTCAACCTAGTGAAAATAATTAAAATACAATAAATCAAACAAATATATTTATTTTGTATTTACTAAAAAGAGCGCTTAAATTATATTAAGACAAATAATAAACTAATAAATATCAAAACAATTTAATAAATTTTAAATAGTAAACAATACAATATTAAAAAATACGAAATATAATTCTGTACTATATCAGAAGGAGTTACCTTGGACGATCCAAAATACTCCTGTAATTTATGTTTTTAAAGTACTACTAATATAGCAACTTTTGGTATAATCTCATTTGTACTATCTTATTCTTGGAGATAGGTTTTTACTTCTTTCATTTTCTCCATGTATTTGGATTATTTTTCTATCTGGATGTTCAACAACATTCATCTAATACTTCTGATTTTTTTCTTTAGTCCATTTTGATTTATCCCCATCCATAATATTCACTGTCCACTCAGATTTTCCTACAAGATATTGAATTTTACAATTTTCTCTGTTAATTGACTATGTACTTCAGTTTAGTATTATTTACTTTGGTTATCTTTATGAATGAAATTGAGTAATAGTAAAAAGGAAGATTAAAAATGATTTTCGAAAGGGAAAGTTCTTAGTTACTGTAGGACCTATATAGAAAAGAGGATAAAATTGAAGTTTTGTTACCCCTTTGGTTTTTTATTTTATGTCGCACTATTTGATTAGACACGAAATTTAAGAAATAAAGAAAGATTTTGGGATATTTACCTAATTGTCCTTATAAAAAAAAATAAGTACAAATCTTTTTAAATTTAATATATAGAAAACACAAATTTCAATTCTAGGAAAAAATTGTGTACAATTACTTTTCTCTCTCCTCATAAATTTTTTAAAATTAGTGATAAATCTCAAGTGGAGTGATAAGTTCATCTCTCCTCGTAAATGTATTGTATAGAGTGATACGTTTTCATTCTTCGTTTGTATTGCCTAAATTGCCCATTCTCTTTTTTTAAGAAATACTTCTTTTTGAAGATAAAGTTACAGAAAATCTTCACAAAATAGGTTCCTTTCTCTTTTTTGATTTCAATGGTATTCAAATTTTATGGCGCCAATTTTAGTGCCAAATCATATTTTTATTGGAATTTCTTAGCAAGTGCTGGTATAAACAGAAAGATGTCCTGTATTTTCATTTCATTTCATTTCTGTCTTCCTTATACTTTTGAATTATTTCTTCCATATATATTGTCTTCTTTCTTTCATCCTCTCTTATTTTGTGCTTGTACTTTAAAAATGAGTATAGTATTTTTTGTAGTCTCAATTATAAAAAATAAACGATTAAAATGAGAGGAACGTCAAGCTATTGCAAAGTGGCTTTTGAAAGAAAGTAAAGAAGGAACTGTTAAATGGGGGCCATTAAAGCAAGTTGCTATTTTTTTTCAACAAATCAAGAAGAACTATTTTATGCATTAGGCAAAAATATAAACCATTTATTGATAATGGTACGACTCTGGATGTGTTTTCAAAACTTGCAGGTAGAATTAGAAGAAATCAAGTGGAAGTCGACATTTAATCAAGTAAAAAAAAATTCACTTTGTCATCAAACAAATATTTGATCTCTGGCTTTTGTTATGAACATGGCGAAATTAGTTGTCTTTCGACGTGTAAAAGATGGTACTATTCAGACACATACTAATTCCATTAAGCCTCAGTTAATCGAAGAAAATAAGAAGGTACGACTCCAATTCTGCCTTTCAATGATTGATCTGAGTACAAGTTACATAAATTTCATGTTTATAAATATGTTTAATTATGTTCTCATTAACGTAAAACAAAATTTTTTGTCCCAAAACTGTGGAAGGTACTATTTTCTTCCTAAAGAACATGAGCTTGATCCATATCGCTCTTGTGAAAGTAAAAATTTTATTCCAAAGATTATGTTTATGACTGTTGTTACATGTCATCGATTTGATGAAAATGAAATTAAGCTATTTTTTGAAAAAATAGGCATTTTTTTCATTTCTAGTTAAAGAACCAGTAAAGTGAAATTGTAAAATTCAAATAGTAGGAACTCTCGAAACAAAATCCATTTTGTCAATAACTAAAGACATTACTAGAGCTTGATTGATTGAGGAAGTTCTCTCTGCTATTAGATTAAAATGGCCAACTTCAAATTCAAATATTCTCATCTTTATACAACAAGATACGCAAAACCACATATTGGTGTCAATAATTTGAAATTTGTTAAAGCTGTTCAATAAGACGGATTTGAGATTAAACTATGTTTTCAACCATTTAACAACCCCAATTTAATTGTGTTGGACCTTGAATTTTTTATACCAATCCAATCTCTTTAGTATCTAAAGGCTAATTAAAATGTTGATGAATTAGTGGAAGCAATGAAAAGATCTTTGATGAAATGAAAGTTGAAGAACTCAATCATGTATTTGTTACTTTACAATCTTGTATGATTAATATGATGAAAGATAAATATGGCAATAGCTAAAAAGTGCCTCATTCGAACAAAAAATGGACTAGAAAAAGAAGGCAATCTTCCTCTCTAACTTTGTCGTGATATTGATATTGTCAATAAAGCTTCAGCTCTACTTCAACAATGATATGGGTAACTACTATGGCAAAGTTATCTATTTTGAAATGTACTTTTATCATAACATACCAAATTTAACATATTCAAGTTGTAATTATGTTTTTTTGTCAATAGTATGATAGGGATAATACTATTGTCTATGTCCAGGATGATCATCATGTAATTTTTGTACTCATTTAATATGTGAAAGTTGGAATGACAGTATATTAGGGAGTATTACTATTGTGTACAACCATGGTAATCATTATGTAATTTTTATACTTATGGATATAAGTTACGAAATTTTTGGAACAAAGACTGATATATTCTAAGCATTGTAATTGTTTGTAACATTGCCATCATATTTTTGGGAGTGCTTTATCACTAATTTAATTTAAATGAACTAGAAATTTTAAGTTGAGAGCAATGTTACGAAATGATTGTTACAGATTGTTTGCTATGTCATTTGCATTTGAGATTTTAAATTTTTCTTAAATAGTTAGATTGTAATTTAAGCTAATCATCAAATTAATGTAAAAATACTTTTTATTAAAATCATTACCTTTAGCAAGTGAAATCCTCAAAATTTAAGTGAAAAATAAGGAATAAATATAATAATGATTTTTTTTTCTTGATAAAATTTGAGAAAGCACGAAAAGAAATTGTGAAAAATGAAAGTTTACACATTGAAAAGTCTATTAAATGCTAAGGCAAGAAAGAAAAATGGAGAAAAAAGAATAGGAGTAGTAATCATTCGTACAACAAAAAGTTGCAACAAAATTTTACAAAAAAAGAGAAAATACAAGTATAATTGATTTTTATTTCAAAAAATAAAGAAGTACCATCTTTAAAATTTAGTGAGACCAATAAGGATAAAAAAATAAATTGTGCCTTTAAATAATTACTAAATAAAGAAAAGTGACATTTTTTGGGGACTGACAAAAAAAAGATATCATATAATATAAATGGTACGAATGAGTATATTAGAAAGATATTGATCGGTGAATATAGTGGCACAATTTGATTGTACAGATTTTTGAAAGTAATAGTTGCTAAAAGGGAAAAAATGGATACTGTTGCGATTTATAGGTAACTTGGTACACTGTCTTGGCATTATTAAAGCAAGTATGATTTTTATGATGTCTTGAACCCCTTTTTTATACTCAACATACTTATTTTCTCAAACTACCCTAGTACTCAAGAAACTTGAATATTGTTTACCCTATATATCTGTCATTTTACTATGTAAGATGAAGAGTCTTATTGAAAATTTTCACCCAGTTTTATTTTTGCTAGGTGTATATTAGAAAAAAAAAAATGTACAACCTCAACTGATAGACAGTTTTTATTACACCTTTTAGGTAGATTTGTATAAGAAATCACCATTTCAAGGAAAGAAGGATAATGTATGAGTGACAACTAAGTAAATGGTCTGAAAATTTTTTATAAGATGTGGAAGAAGTTGTTGATTATGTTAGTTCTTGGTCGTTTGACATTAAATGTTTAATTAGTTTCTACCAATTCAAATAAAGGTGAAATAGTGTGACTACGAGGGGCATTCATCTTCTAACAGTAACATCCATGAAGAATTATTATTTTCATCTTTTACAATGCTGCTTTCATGTCACTGTTGTTGCATGGGGCTACATAACCGTGAAGCCACAATTACTAACTTGTGCTAACAGGTTATTTCTCTTCTTTCATTTATTAAGAAATTTTAATATTCAGTGGTTGTTTAATGGATGATTTTATTCTAATCTGCCACACAAATAACATTCTTGGCATTTTATTTTGAAATATCATACAACTACATCATCCACCTTTTTTCTTGGACAACCAAAAACTCAAATTATTTTGAAAGAAAAAGGCATTAATTACACGTTGCACCATCTAAACTCTTTAACATGAAAACAACATGGATGCATATTTCTTAAGTAGGAATCCAAGTGCAAAAATTCTCGTATTCACATTCAAATGTAGGAATTCAAGGTCACTCTACATCATGCAAATAGATCAATTGATTTATGTTCTCTATGTTAATATAATAACGTGTTTGTTCCATTTTTTCGCAGAAAATCTCTTGAACAACTCCCTGCATCATCTATCTCTTCAAATCTATTTTTTTTTATCACACATTTTATTAGAATTATCATTATTATAAATATGAATGTCATAAATAAAGTTTTTTTGAAATAAAATGAAAGATGGACAGAATAATTTACGAAGAACGAAAAGAATAGAAATTAAAAAAAAAAAGGACAAGAACTGCAACATCCTCATTTTACCATTGTCATACAATACGTACAAGAAAGAGAGGGAGAGGGTATGATTTCAATTCAAATTAGGAAAGGAAAAAAATCTAAATATTAGGAAGAAATTTGGATTACAATATAATTAGGATTCAAATTACCTTTAATGTTTTTCTAAATTATATTCTTTTCAAAAGGTATAAATATTACTTGAAAAAATCATGGTAACTATCTTTAAATTTACCTGATGATGTAAAAAATCTTGTACACTGACCGTGCATATAATTTTAGCCCTATTATAAAATTTATTGTGAACTGAATTGCTAGCTTCTAGCTTAATATTTACAGCATATGCAAAAATATATTTACAAAAGTACAAACATGATTTGCTATATTTTTCTCTTATCATTACAAAAGTGTAAGCATGAAAGAATAAAAAGGAACATCGCTAGGTGTTGTCATTAAACATAATTTGTTTGATTTGATAAATAAATAGTCATGAATTATATTTGGATTTCTTATGTATTTGTAGAGCATATATCTGGACGGCTTGATAAATAATGTACATCTTGATTAGTATAAATATATTGATTGAATGATAGTTTGTATTTTCATGTTTTCTAACTTTTTAGGAGGTTTGAGGAAGAATATATAACCGTTCCAACATGCACAGATATTTTGAAAGAATCATAGTAAAAATGTAGTCGGGTGGAAACAATCTGAAAAAGGGTACTAAGCTATGTTACCCAAACTCTCCAAAAATATTATCGCACATGTATGCGGTCCTACAAAAATAATCTGAACGCACCCGAGGGTACGTCTAAGCAACATAGCACCTAGGTTCAGGCTAGACCTGCCTTGATTTTCTGAATAGTGATGATATCAGTCTTGAAGGACTTGGGACAAAATGTTATCAGGAATGCTTGTATTGAACACAGAGTTGGGAAGAGAAACAGTGCCTGCGTTGGCTCTTCCGAAGGCAAATCATCAGCATTGTACTGGTAGTGAACTAACCCTTTAGGGAACACGAAAACGTATCCTGTTAGCAATGTTTGATTGAAGATGTTGTTAGTGATATCGATGAATCCTACTTGGACTGTGCCTGACATGAGGAAGAGTAGCTCCGCTGAACGTGGATGAGTGTGGACAGAACCTGCAGGGTACTGCAAGATTGCGTAGGAAACAGTCTGTCCATTCAAGCCTGGAAACTCAGCCATGCTTGCCTTTGTCACCTTGAATTTATCCGGTGGTGGTGCTCCAACGAGGCCCCTCAGGCCCAACAAGGTAAAGTAAGAAGGGTCAGCTGATGGCACCTCCAGTGGCAACAGTCTGTTAGAATATCAGTGTCAGCAGCTGATGCCTTTTGGAAATTGACTAGTGATATTGTCACTGCTAACAGAAATATGCTGCTTGAAGTTTTTGATTTTTTGCCAATATAGGAAACTACTCCAAAAGTTTATAGTGTCAATTGAAGAAACAATACAAATACTCATCCATTTCCAGTTCTGGCTTTCAATATGGACAAGAGAAAAACAGCTGTTGAAACCCAAGGAATATTGAGACAATCTTCGAATTATATAATCTTTGGATGTGGTTTCCAGGTAATTTTCTGATATCATAAACAAAGAAGTATAATGTGTTAAGCTTAGTTAACATCAATTACAACTGGCTTATCGTTTGAATAAACAGTTTACTTATAAATGATATTAGTAAATAAAATGATAATAAACTAGGAAAAAGATAAGCATGCCATCGGGCCTACACTCATAAGCCGCGCGTGCAATGCACGGGCACCCACATCTAGTATTGATGACATAAGAGCGCACAAGAGGAAGAGCGTTAGATCCAATTGTGCTCTACCGCCACACACAACATGGATATAGAGATTCCAAGAAATGCTCAAAAAAGGATGAGATGTGATATTGAAATAACAAAATTAAATGTTGCAGAAGAAATAAACAAATAAACAGGGTGCAGATTTCTTTGCATGATGAAGACGAGACAAGGTGAGGCTTATGTAGCATTTGATGGAAAACTCTGGGAGCTAATGTTCATTCATCATGTCAAGTATCGCTTAATGCCAGCTTTCTGCTCAGACGTAAGCTTGCTCGGGAACTTGATGTTGAACTTTGCTCTCAAGTTGCCTTTTCTGCTAGGTTCCTTAGGAATGGGCATACCTTCTCCTTTGATAACTTCTTCATAATTTGGACTAATGATGGAATTGATTGGTACAGTAAGATTCCGGCCATCCAGTGTTGTTATTTGTGCAGTGTATCCAGTAAGAGCCTCTACCAAGGAGATTTTCTGGGTGACAACAAGGTCATTGCCATCTCTCTTGAAGACACTATGTGGCTTCTCATCAATTATGAACACAAGGTCCGATGGAATTATGCCTCGTTGCTCGTTTCCTTTCTCTGGAAATGTTATCTTAGTCCCCTTCTTCCATCCGGGTTTGATATCAATCGTCAGAATTTCCTCGGTTGTACTGGGTCTCCTGTGCAAAGAACAACATTGTGAATGGGATTACAAACTTTTACTAGGAATCAACTGAAATATAATTAAAGGAAAATGAAAAATACAACACAACATTAACCACCAAAACACCAAGCGCTCCACCAGCAGGAATCCAAGGACCTGTTGCTTTCTTCAAAAGTAGCAGAAAGTACTTCGCGATGTAAGAAACAAAAACTTCACACTGATTGCGTTGAAAACGAGAAATAAACAAAAGCGATTGACATGAACCGACACTCATACAAACACGTACAAGTGAAATGCCCGAGCATCTGTGGCACACAGATTGGAACTCGGAGATAGTGAGGCTGCCCTTATATCCTCCCCCACCTAAGTACCAGGTGTTTGTTTGTGTCGGAGTTTGAATGAATGACCGATATCATTTCACTGAAGTAGTCACTAGTGCACCCAAAATGTGCCAATTTCAAACCCCAGCAGAATTAGCAACTTAACATTGAGCTCTCTTGAAGAGACAATATATATGCATACTCCTCTACATCATCAAAAGAAAATGATGATATTTCTGTTGTGTGTATATGACAAATTATCAGTTTCAAAAAATTAAAAAAGAATGTATCTATGTGTGTATATATACACACGTCATATTTCCCAATCCAAAGAAACGGGATGAGTTAATATTTTCTTCAGAAATTAAAATCCATTTAAGAACTTCCCAGTTCCCTTCACCAACTAATTCCTTCTAATGAAAAGCCAAAACCAAAATGGTTACGTAAGGGACTATGGAATTAGCCGGATAGTAAAAGCCACACCAACAGTCACTTAAACTTTCAACTATCCACATAGAAGAATACAAAACCATTCAAAAATAATAGTCATAAGATAAAAAGTGTTCGTAAGAACTAGCATCGGACTTCTTTTCCCCCCTTTATTCTACTTTTCCTCTCTTCTTTCATTTTTTTCTTAAACCTAGGCTCGTCATTTGGTTTTCTACAAACCCATGAAATTCTATATAATAATAAATGAAATAGGTGTACATGATGTGCTTTCCCTGTACATATGGGAAAAATATCCATGAATGCCGTCCAAAAGAATACAAAGGATGACAACAGGAACTCTTGAAACCAAACAAGGCTTGAAAGAAAATGACAAATAGCACCATAAATATGACATTGCTTTTGTCTCGAAGAGACATCACAAGAGGACAGCACATATTTCAGTCTTGATGTACCATCATCTTTCAAAAATGTGACGTATATTTCTTAACATTCAGAAAAAGCATGGACCTTATCGCTTATCCAAAGGAAAAAGGAAGAGGTACTTATCAAAAGAAAAAGAGTGAAGACGTAAATCCCAGATCCTGCGAATAGCAGGAGCTTTAGTGCACCAGGCTGCTCTTTTTTTGGGTATCTGATCTTACCAGACATGAGCAAGGGAGGGGCAACAATCAAATGGAGAACAAAACAACAAGTTGTATAAAAATACTCAATATGAGCAACCCACTTGTTAACTAATGGACACATGCTGCATAACTCTTCTAGGGTAAAACACAATCTCAGGAAGTCTAATAACTATGCTCTTAACCATTCATACACTGCAAAACTTTTCTAGGTTAAAACACAATCTCAGGAAGTCTAATAACTATGCTCTTAACCATCCATACAGTAACTTCTACTCACAGCTAGCAGGTAATAACTAAATTAAGTGGCTCAAATAAATACTCAAATCATAAGTGACCTTCCCTAAATGATGTTTTATACCTGTGTCTCACATTCTCCAGCTAGTTATCAGTATATCCTCATTTTGGCGAGACAGATTGATTAACTCATCCTACTTCTGGAGCACACAGTGAGGTTACTTAATGCCACCAGTGGTATCAACTCATGACAGACGATACTGTAGACCATTTTACTGAGACATGCAAACACTAAAATGATAGTACATTATTTTTCATAAAAGGAAGTCATTCTAATTCTTAGATCACAGTTTCTCCTTTTTTCCTTTATGCTAGATTTATAGCTTATTGTCAGGCCTAAAGGAATAGGGTTGGTGAACGCATCAACATGAGAACTTGCCGTTACTTTCTCAACATCAACAACACAAATGGAAGAGGAAAATGAGGCTATGATGAATTTGTAGAAGCAGAAGCAACACTCTAATATGGCTTCTTCTAAACTCGAGTCATAAAATGAGCTTACTTCAGAACTTGTGCGTCATGCATTGTCTAGATCATCATCACTCCATTCGAGGAGGTCAAAAGAACAATTTATACTTCTATAATAAGTTGCCCAGACTCGGGTGCGGGTGTGTGATACAGGTGCTGATCTAGAGGTCAGATCTTTCACAATTTAAATTTTAAGATTCGGATGGATCCAGGCAGGAATACGGTGCAGGGTATGGGTAAAAATAATTCAAATGTTTAAAAATAGAATTATATGTCTAAATTATGAAACATTATGTGAAAAACTTACAAGGTATTATAAGGAAAAGATATTGATCAAGAAGAGAATCCAATAAGGTGCTGAAATAAGAAAAAGGCCCTCATTTTCTTCAATTTCACCTCAACCTTTTGTTTTGATTTCAGAAAGTCATTTATCTGTTCCAAATTTCTCCATTTATTTATGTCAAAGTGTCCAAATTTGGTACGAATCCCACATCCACATCGATGTTGTACCGACACAGGTGCCGCATTGAAACAGAAGAGTTCGAGTAACTTAGCTTCTAGAGACATGTGGTGTTATCAAAAGCAAAAAGCACAGAAAAACTCTAAGGTCCCTTGGGGCTTTAAGTGCAAATAAAACATGGGCTTATAATGAAAGAAAGTGCCTATAGGGAAAAAATACAATTTTTTATCATGTAAAAGCATTATCATTCATAAACATGGTAAAAACTGATTGTACGCAAGGGTATACCAAAAGGTAAAGAATCTACATTATATGATTTTCTACAAACACCACCAAATCATCTATATAACAAGGGATTTTCTGTTTACACCAGAAGAAAATAAGAAAATGAATTACTTCTCTACTGGGAGAAGCTCGGTTATATTCCTTTAAAAGCTATCTTATTCCTCTGTCTTTGACTATACCCACATTAGGACAAGCGGAACCACTTTTCAAGCCCTTCTTCTTCTCCTCCTCCTGCTCTTCCAACTCTACATCAAATCTTTCACAGTTTTTGGCATTGCCTAAGGAGTGCAAACCACTTAAAAATATCTTACCATAATCTCATGACTAGCCAACAATGTAAAAGAAGATGATCTACAGTCTCACCTGCTTCCTTGCACATTTAACACCAACTGACGCAGACAACCTTCTGTTTTCTCAGATCTTCCAATGTCAAAATCACCCCTCTACTAGTTAATCAAGGGGAAAACACACACATTCCTTGGTGTATTTGGAACCCATATTGCATTATATGGGAACACAGGCTCCTCCCTAACAAACAGTTTCTCATAAAAAGACTTGATTGAGAACACTCCATTATTTCCTAAGCTCCACCACCAAATATCAAATTGTCCTGCGTAGAATACTTGACTTTTCCATGTGCAAGACAATTATGTTCCCACATCAACTATGTCCCAAAAAATAAACTCTCCTCCTGTCTCCAACCTTGAATGAAATATTTTGCACAAAATCATCACATCCCTTCATGATGTTCCTCCACAAACCACAATTGAAAGGCAAAATAATATCTCTAGTCTTCCACCCCCTTCCATACTCCCATATTTATCAACTAAGACTCCCTTCCACAGAGCCTACATCTCTACCCCGAGTCTCCACAACCATTTACCTAATTAAGCTTTATAAAAAAAATTTAAATTTTTAATTCCAAGTCCTCCTCATATTTTAGGAGATTTGACACCAAGTAAAATTTCCTTGCCCTGTCCATCGTATCCAAAGGAAATTTTGCTGAAATAACTTTTCAATGACCAAAGTCGGAGCATGAAGCAGAGACATGATGTAAGTGGGAATGCTCAATAAGGTGCTCTTAATAGGCACTTGGCTTCCCCCCTTTTGACAAATATCTTTTCTACCACCCTGCTTGTCTCTTCTTGATCCTTGGAAGATATATATACATGTTTAGTCCAAAATAATAAATATATGCATGAATAACAAAATATATGGACAAAGAAATTGAATTTTTTTACGATCAAATGATGCACCAAATTGTTCAGTATCATCTCTTCATGAAACGATCAATTCTCAAGGAAACATTTGTCTTAGAGCCTTAATTACAACACTGTAGCGCACATTGAATGAGGTAAGTGTTCGACATGTTTTGAGCCTCACTTCGGTGCTTAAGCACTTCTTTGACAACAACCAGCAAAGGAAGTTCAGATATAACTAGTCTAGAACTTCTTCCCCAATAAAGCAGAAAGGAAGTTTCCCGCTAGACTACAGACTACCCAACACACTTCACACTACAGAAAATAAAAATTGGCCACCTGATACTCCATTTCCCCATTTGCACAGTATAAATGATAATTCAGCCTTAACAAGGTCATGCTAAAAAGCCAAAAAAGAAAACCAAACCAATTGCCTGACTTATTTCTCTGAGCTTTAGCTTTCTCAATTTGTTCATGTCAAAGTAGTACCTCTCCTAACAACTCTAAAGGTAACAACATAAAAATGCAACATTCTTCATCCCTCGCTCCCTTCCTCTCTTTGATAAATATTCATATTCCTTTTTCACAATTCGAACCCCTAAAGTGCTCGAGACACATACAAGGAAACACTATCTTTTTTTAATTATTATGGTGTTCACATTAGCTTGTACACATCTCGACTATTCCATGGGATACCTGCCACCTTCCACCAGCAACATAAACCCAGTACTCTATCTACTGAGGCAAGGACAAATGCGAAGAAATCACTTAATATTTTTGTCTCTGCTAGGATTTGTACATCCCACCGATAATAGGTACCACCATCTTTAACACAAGGCTTTTAATATTTGAGTTCAGCCAATGCATTAAATAGCATTCACTCAGATCAACAAAAATGATAAATACTACACTATTGCCACCACATTGAAATTGATATGAATCAATCAAGTACGCCCAATGTTATTAAAGGCGACTGGCTTGTCGCCAATGGCCAGAGGCGAGGTGACCCTTCATAATCTTTTAGCTTTTTGATGAGGCGATCTTCAAAAGGCGGCGCCATCACGATAAAGGCGAGAGGCAACAAAGGTATCGCCTTTTGAGTTTTTTGAAAAAAGGCAACCCATTTAGGATTTTAAATGTCAAAAAGGTAATTTTAGGGTTTTTCTTTCCAAATTTACGCAATTGCGCTTTTAGACTTAGACTGCGACTCCAACCAAATGACCCGACTAGACTTCTCCGACGACCTAACATACTTTTTCGGAGACTACAAAATCTAACCAACATATTTCTTCTTTTCTTCTTCAGATTTCTTTTTCATGTGTTTCTTTTGCCTTTGTTTTCTTCTTTAGACTTCAAAGTTACTTCTACCTCTATTTTTTCTCACTGTTTTGACTTTTGTTTTGTTTTTTCCTCATTCAAGTTCTAGACTTTTAGTATCTACTATCTATTTTCAGTTTTTGAATTGAAATATTTGCTAATATGTTGTTGAGATTGAAATTTTGATATTTATATATGCAACTAAATATTTTAATCATTTAGTATTAATTGACGTCGTACTTCAAAAAGGCGAGCAACTTTCCTTGGGGTGAGGCAGACCCTTGTCGCCATTCGCCATCCAAAACATTGATTACGCCTCAATCAGATTAGTTAGGATCATACTATAAACATCTTTGTTTTCAAGTTATGTCTGCAAATAAATGATCCACTTGCAGACTTTAACTTAAGAAACCCACAATTAATGTGACCATCTCCAAAATATATACCTCAATCATGAGCATATCCATAAGATATGCCTAAATCCTTTATATCTACTCTATTCAGGTTAATTTTATTCCAATACGCAATATTTTTCCTTCATAGAGGTTATCTAGATTTCATTCTTCTCCCTACACAGACTACGAATCTAACTCGTGAAAAACACCAACTTAAAACTTTTATTCAAGAAAAGGCGGGTAAGGTAAGATTTTTATCACTGAGGGCATACTCTGAAAACTCACCCAGTAGCATCAGTAACTTCTCTGGATATCTTCATCTTCTTGGTGGTTCCCTTATATAGATCCTCCAAATTACAAGGCAGTGTCCGCTCTATTGGAGCGGCCTTTCGTGGTGCATTGCCTGATGCACCTTCGCCAGCAGCATTCCTGAACGAAGTGAAAATATCTTCCCCAAACATACCCCTGCCAAAGTTTGGAGCACCAGCGCGTCCACCCATATCTCCCATCCCACCATACGGCGTTGAAAACCCAAAGAATTCAGAGAATATATCATCAGCACTACGCGGGTTGAATCGAAACGAGCCATGACCACCCCCATCTGAAGAGCCGGGAAATCCACCAGCACCTGGCGGTGGCACCTGCCCTTTCAACCCCTCTTCGCCGTATTGATCATACACTGCTCTCTTCTGTGGATCACTCAAAACCTGCAATTAACACTCAAAATTCTTTAAAATCAACTATAAACCTGGAAAACGAAAAAGGTTACCATTACATCTCAGAATTCAGAGATCTATATCTTTTGTTTGTTCAAAATTAACAGCAAAATTCGGAAATAAATCAACCATTTGAAAATTGGAATAATCGATTATGTAGAATACACCGTAGGATATAAAAATTCCTTTTTTCCCCTCAGAATTAATCACAAATTTATAATTTAGAAAAAAAATAAATGGAACCCGTGAAAATTGAGAAGTGTAATTACATCGTAGGCTTCAGAGATTTGTTTGAATTTGGATTCAGCTTCTTTCTTGTTGTTAGGGTTCTTGTCAGGATGCCATTTCATGGCGAGTTTTCGATAGGCTTTTTTGAGGTCATCATCTTTGGCATTGCGGTCCACTTGAAGAACCTTATAATAGTCTACACCCATACTTCTTGTCTTCCTTCCTCCGACGACAATTTCAACGAGGCTCCGGACGGAGCTTTTGCTATCTGTGTCTTCACTCTTGAGTAGAAATTAGAATTTCTGGTTTTGGGTGAAGAATGAGCAAAAGGTCTTCAATAAGTCTCAAAATTAAAAAAGTGAGAACTTTGACCATTTAATGTCTAAGCGTCTCCTAATTAGGTTTTAAGTTGATTAGAGGTAAAATGTAATTTTTAAAAATTTTTAAATAAATATTAATAACTTGAATTTTTTTAAAAATACTTCCTTCTATTTTAAAATTAATGTTCCTCCATTGTAATATTTTCAACTTTTCGTTCTCTCTCTTTTTGTTTCTTTTCAAACTTTTTTCTATCCTTCGTCTATCTTCTTCCATTCTTTTCTTCTCCGTTCTCTCTCTCTTTTTTCTTAATTTTTTTTCTTGTTAATAGCCTTTGTTGCTTCTATCATGACGTTCATGTTCTCTCTTTATCATGTTTTTTCTTCCCTTTTTGGTTTTTATTTTTTACAACCTATTTCGCTTTGATTTTAAATTTTTTTTAGATTTTCTTTTTAAAATTATTGATTTTTTTTTTGCAAGAAATCAAGCAACTAGTAGAGTTTGTGTAGAAATTGTTGAAGTTGGTGCAATTACTGCTGAAATTGTTGCAACAATTGCTAAAGTTGTTGCTGCAATTGCTAAAGTTGTTGCAACAAGTGCTAAAGTTGTTGCAGCAAATGTTGATGTTTGCTATAGCATTCGCGAAGTGAAGTGAAGGAGAGGATGGCTATGGCGGCCAAAAAGGTACTGGTGGATAACAAATGAAGGTGGAGGTAGATGCTGAAGTTTGTTACAACAACTGTGAAAATTACATCAGGAAGTGAAGTAAAGAAAAGGATGGTTACGGCGGCCAAGGGGGTGTTCGTGGTGACAATGGTGGTGGTGAAAGAGGAAAAAGTGGCGATGGAGAAAAAATGCATAGTTGTGGTTGAGGAGAGAGTGGTGATGGTGGGACTAATGACAACAACAACAAAAGGGGAGGAGATGGCGGCGGCAAAAAGGTGGTGAAGGGGGACGAGTGGGATGAAGAAGATAGGACTTTTGTGTAAATAATAAAATTTGAAGGCTTTTAAAATTAGCGTCATTAACACTAATTATAAAATTATCACCTTCACTCAATAATTAAAACTTGTGTCACTTTTTTTTTTAAACTCTTTGGTCACCCTTAATTCAAAATCCCAACTTTCTTCAACAATGATATACTTAGTATGATCCCTTGCTACTAGAAAGGGTGAGGCGTACAGAATCCTTACCCCTAGTTTAGCCCCTTAGCTTTGTTCACTTTTGATAAAGATCTACGATATTCAAAATAACACATATTGCATGTCTTCATCTTTGATCATGACAATGAATAGGCAATCCATTTCCATTTTCAATTATTTGTAACCCATTTCTTTTGTTAGTTTGACATCTTGTTTGATGATTCATAGTTAGCCGTAGATTTCATCTTACCTAAATATTTGAACGTGGTGTAACTCGTGAGAACACCCACCTAGAGATTGCACACCAATAATAAGCGATATCACAAGAGATTCAATTTTTTTAAACATAGGACTTTGAAAAGTAAAAAAAAAAAAATTCGTAGATTGAGTTTAACTTTTCTATATTAAAAATATCTTTCTTTTCTTTTTTATTAAATAATATACTGCCAAATTAAGTATAATACTAGACAGAATAAAATCAAGCAAAAAATATTGTAGACGAAATTGGAGAACTTGCAAATTTCCTAGAATAATTCAAGCCAGAAAAAAGAGAAAAACTAAGTAAAAACCCAAAAAATACAAGTTGTAATAACAGAACATTGTAGGAGTAAAATTTATAGACTACGAAGGAGTGTGACACTTACTGTGCAAATGAAACAATTTCACTGCATGATTCCAAGAGAGATGTAATTTGTCATCAGATATATAATATAAGACACAACTTATTTTGAATTCTTAATAATATAGCAATAAGATCAGACACAAAGTTTTATGATCACCATGCCTATATGGTGTGATGGGTTTAAAGCTGTAAAAAGCCAGATAATTCCATACAACCTATTAAACAAAAAGTAGTAGTCCTAATCCAAGAAAGAAAAAAAGACAAACAAAAATTGTGCTAATTGGCATGTTCCCTTGTGAAAAGAAGTATGGCAATGTAATGCTCGTTAAAATTACCAAAATACCCCTAGAGTGAGGGTATGCGCGCAACGCATCTTCCAATGCTCGTATGACAAATTCAAGGCCGGATGTGTGATCAGCACAAAAAATTGAATGGGAAAATGGTCTCGGTCAATTTTTAGAGCGACCGGATCAAAAGATAATTTTTTGATCTGAAGCACAAAACAGTGTTGGTGCGCAACAGGAGCGCATAACGCACCCATCGTAGACCAACACTTATATTTTTGTGAAAATTTTCGACGGGATTGAGAAAACTCGTTCAGAAACTTTTTTTAAAAATACACTGTACGCGACCAGTCCGCGTCGCGGACTTGGTCTTTTATGAGCTGAAAATTTCTAATTTTTATGAGGGGAATTCCGGTCAATTCCCAACCCTTCCTAAACTCTATACACGATATGATAAGGTCGTTTTGACGTGTAAAAGGGCTAAGACCCCCATTCTAAGTCCTATTCCATAATCTAACAAGGCTAGGGCATGGTGAAAGAGGAGAAGAGCTTGAGTTTGAGAGATTTGAGAAGAAATCCTTGACTTGATTGATTGATAACTTCGTCCTAGGTATGTAAGGTTAAACTAAAAGCATGGGATTATTCTCTCATGTGCCCCATAGATGGTCATAGATGAGATGATGGTCTAAGAGTCTACATGCATGGACCCTTGATGGTTTTTCTTACAATTTTATTATGTTTTTTTATGTTAATGATCATCATACTAATTGTTGTCTTGAATAGAATATTTTTCATGAGAATTTGCATAACCCTACATGACTAATTTGAAAAGCATGCATAATGAACTTGAGAATTGAGTCTAGAGCCTTGAGTTTGAGATTGTTGATTGTGATGAGAGAATGATGATGAGTTGATACAAATTGATTATCTTATAAGTCCCTATAAATGAACTCTCTGGATGTGTCTATTCAGTTGCTTCCTAATAATTATTCTAAATCTTGAGTTATTGATGAGAGTGATTGATGAAAGGGTTAGAGTCCCTATGAGTTGAATGAAGATGGGGTTCGAGTCCCTATCAGATACCGATCGATAACGGTATTCGAGTCCCTATGAGATTGGTTGAGATGGAGGTTATACGAGCATTGAGTCACGGGAGCAGTATCGAGCACTGAAAGAGTGAGAGTTAGTCCGACTTGAACTCGTCAAACTACATCGCCAAGCGTAGGTGAGGCTTAGAACCATCACATATATTGTGGTTCCTTCTTGATTAGAAGTCCCTGAAACAATAGCGGACTTGTTGACGACAAACTCCATATTGGGTGAGCTGATATGGTTTTGATTCATTCCCCAGTTGGCAAGTGTGGAATGGTTGTGGCAACATTAGCGAGATTGTTGTACATTCACGACTCATAAGTGATTATTGTCGGACAAGAGAAACTCCCATAAATTTCCTACCTTGAGTACTCTAAGTTGAGATGAGATGAGATGAGATGAGAGAATGAGCTCCTTTGAGATGAGTCTGAGATGATTGATGAGTTTGAGTTGTTGACAGATCACTTGTCTACTCTCTATTCTTGCATACATAGACATTTGACGATTTGATGTTATTTGATGATTACTTTGAGTTGATGTTGTTTCATATTATTCTACCTATTTCTGTTTCACTCAACCATTTTACATTCCAAGTACTAATGTCCCTTTTGGACTACATTGTTTTATGATACAGAGATAGGTACTAGAGATCGTCAACAGGTGCTCCGTTGAAAATGTGAATTCATAGTTGTTTGGTGAGCCTCCCCTACTACGGAGGATCCACTACTTTTATTTCATCATGCTTTAGAGTTAGATTGTACTATTTCTTTTATTTTGATTTGGGTAGCCATGGGTCAGTCATTGGCACCACCTGATTAGTGATAGAGGCTTCATAGATGATGGTTGAACGTTGATGTTGAGATTGTGAGCTAGTTTATTTCTACCAGCCTTTATTTTTATCCATTTGTTTGAGGCTTTAGATGAGATATGCCCACTTACTTTATTTTCGTTGTTCAGAAGAGTTATTTGATTGAATGAATGTGATGAGGCTAAGTGGTTCAATTGGGGACTAATAATAGTCTCTAGGTGTCGGTCACGCCAAGGGTGCCCCCGGGGTGTGACAGGCAAGATAAGGGAACCTGCTAAATCCAATAGAGGTTATTACTCCATAACCGCAACTCCTCCAGCAGCTTTGATCTTTTCTATTATTTCATTAGCCTCCTCTTGGTTACTCCTTGCTTAAGTACATCAAGAACTTTTTCGATCAAGTCATTGGCTTCCTTCAGACCTAGACTCGTGAAGGATCGAACCTTTTTGATCACCTTGATTTTCACAGCTGCATCAAATTTCTCTAACTTGACGTCAAATGTTATTTTCTCTGCTTTCTTCTCCTCAACCTTTGTCGCTCCACCACCTGCTCCTCCCGTTGCACCCATATCTATGCCTTCTACTGAAATTTGTTTCAAATTAGGGTGCCTTAGTATTCCCTAAGTAAAGGACCAATTTGTCTACGTTCCTCTGGGGTTATGCAGTAATACGTTCAACAAGCTGAATTATCTTGTCTAATGGTGGGGGGTCTGGGGCCATATGGGTCATAGACAATAGGATATTTACACCTTATGGACTTGGCATTGGGATCTCTGGGAACAAAATCAGGTTAAAATGAACAAGACCGTAGAGGCCCTGTAATTTCATGAAGAGTTGTACAGGTTTGGATGGGTCTTAACCGCGCAATGAGCTTCATGCTTAAGAGATGACTTTCCAAGCAATGAATTGCAGAGCTTGATCATAATTTCATGTGCATGTTGTGCTAATGCAGAACAACTCAATGATTTGGACATCAAACACTTGGTAAAGCATGTGTTTTACACTCTTACCTTAAAAAGAAAAACAGAGATTCAGCTGATCTAATAGAAACAAAAAGTACAGTTCAATCATCTCGGTAAAAGCCAACTAATGCCCATATGCACCCAATCTATCAATACACATAGACATATTAATTGCTCAGAAACTAAACTTTCATTGATTTAGTTCATGAAGGGCCACTAACAAAAGTACAAGAATCTATAAATGAAGTCTACAGTGCTATAACTAAAATCAGGGAGAAAAAATTACTTTAGATTGACACAGTAGTCATTGTATTATAAACGCACAAAAGATGGATAGAAACTAGTTTTCATCTTCAATAATAAGAAGTCAAATGTAACATTTGAGTTTACAAGAAAATAATTTATGAAAATGTAAAAATGTAATATTTTAGTTTACAAGAAAACAATTTATGAAAGATGTACGGATAACAACTACTACAACAAAGAATGAACAAGATTGAAACTAAAATCATAATCTCCGCTTAGTTATCTATAAAGGTCCAAAAGAATACATCTCACCAAATTTCTATCAAAATTAAACTTTTACGTCCTTTTTATTAGGAGTGGGTGTTAGTTCGATTTGTTCAGTCTTTAGTTTTTTATTAGATGCACCAATAATCAAAACCAATGTTAATTCAGGTTTTGCTATTCCGATTAGATCGGTTAAGGTCTGTTATATTGATTTTTTTCCTATTGAAAAATATGTTTCTTTCTGCTGGGTTTTTGAGAGGAAGGTTCCAGAAAACAACCTCCCTACCTTGTGAGTTAGTGGTAAGGTCTGCGTACATGCTTTCCTTCCCAGACCCACTTATGGGATTTCACTGGTATGTTTTGTTGTTGTATTGAAAAATATGTTTCTAAATTTAGTTTTATGAATGTTTGACTATTAAAATTATAAAGGTAATATCTAATTAGTTCTTCTTAGGTGTAAAGTAAAGATATTCAACTTAGACAATTGATTTTCAGAGAGCTGAAGTATAGCAATGGTCAAGACACATAAACTTGGGATGATTTGCTGAAGAATACAACAAATGCAAATGATAGCCTTATGGTGTAAAAGATGAGCTTCTCCGGACTCAGAATCAAAACTTTGTACTCTAAAATAAGAAAGCTTAAAAACTACCATTTGTACATGGAATAACTTACACGCACACACAAAAACGTGCAGCTGCAGAAATGGCGACTCAGTCTATCTCTCTTTTCAAACTTATTATAAGCATATATTGAGAAAATTAGAAAGCTATTCACACAAAGATCGAAGCACATATTTCAGTGGCTCAACACTAAAGCCACTGCATTAGTGGCTTTAGGCCCCAAAAAACAAGGGCTTCAAAATTGCAAATGCTCCAAAAGAGTCAACCCCCAAAATTCGAAGCTCGAATAGAAAAATATATATGCAATAAAGTAATAAGTTGGAATAAATAAAGAACAATAAATACTGAGCAGAAGAGTGAAGATGAAGGAGATACATACATAAAATGAGACGGCCAGATATGATGTAAAATGGAAATTGTGAGACAGATAGCACACTTGGAAACAACAAAATACCATAACAACAACAACAACATACCTAGTGGAATCACACAAGTGAGGTCTGGGGACAAACAAAATACCATACCTACAATAGAAAAAAGGGTGAGATGTATGCAAAACTTACCCCTAGCTTAGCCCCTTAGCTTTGTTCACTTTTGATAAGGATCTATGATCTTAAAATATAGCACATATTGCATGTCTTCATATTTGATCATGACAACGAATAGGCAATCCATTTCCATTTTCAATTATCTGTAACCCATTTCTTTTGTTAATTTGACATCTTGTTTGATGATTCATAGTTAGCCATAGACTTCATCTTACCTAAATATTTGAACGTGGTGTTAACTCGTGAGAACACACATTGAGATTGCAAAAACAATAATAAGCAATATGACAAGAGATTCACATTTTCTAGATTTAGGACTTTGAAAAGTAAAAAAAGATCACATAATTCGTACATTGAGTTTAACTTTTCTACATTAACAATATTTTTCTTTTCTTTTTTATTTAATGGTATAATGTTGAATTAAGTATACTACTAGATGGAATAAAATCAAGCAAAAAATATTGTAGACGAAATTGGAGAACTTGCAAATTTCCTTGAACAATTCAAGCTAGAAAAAAGAGAAAAACTAAGTAAAAAATCAGAAAATACAAGTTGTAATAGCAGAACATTGTAGGAGTAAAATTTATAGAGTACGATGGAGTGCGACACTTACTATGCAAGTGAAACCATTTCACTACGTGATTCCAAGAAAGATAAAATTTGTCATCAAATATATAATATAAGACACAACTTATTTTCGAATTCTTAACAGTCTAGCAACAAGATCAGGTATAAAGTTTTATGATCACCATGCCTAAATGGTGTAATCGGTTTAAAGCTGTAAAAAGCCAGACAATTTCATAAAACCTATCAAACAAAGTAGTAGTCGTTATCCAAGAAAGAACAACTGACAAAAAGAAATTATGCTAATTGGCATGTTCCTTTGTGAAAGGCGGTATCAGGATAAGGGAACCTGCTAAATCCAACAGAGGTTATTACCCCATAACCGCAACTCCTCCAGTAGCTTTGATCTTTTCTATTATTTCATTAGCATCCTCTTTTGTTACCTCTTTCTTAAGTACAACGGGAACTTTTTCGACCAGGTCCTTGGCTTCATTTAGTCCTAGACTTGTGAATGATCGAACCTCTTTGATCACTTTGATTTTTGCAGCTATATCAAATTTCTCTAACTTGACATCAAATGTTGTTTTCTCTGCTTTCTTTTCCTCAACCTTTGCCGCTCCACCACCTGCTCCTCTAATTGCACCCATATCTATGCCTTTTACTGAAATTTGTTTCAAATAAGGGTGCCTTAGCATCTCCCTGAGTAAAGGATCAATTTGTCTACGTTCCTCTTGGGGTAAAACAACAATACATTCAGCAAGCTGAACTATCTTGTCTTATGGTGGGGTATGGGGCCATATGGGTCATAAACAATAGGATATTTTTACCTTATGGGCTTGGCATTGGGATCTTTAGGAACAAAATCAGGTTGAAATGAACGAGACTGTAGAGGCCCTATAATTTCACGAAGAGTTGTACTAGTTTGGATGGGTCTTAACCGTGGGATGAGTGTAATGACCCGTTAGGTCATTTTGAGAACGAATTCTCACCTTTTCATAAAAGACCCTTTTTGTAAATTTAAATTAAAAATTTTGGACGGTTCGATAATTACGATTATTTAGTTAATGGGTAATTTTGAATAATTAATTTAATTGATGGATTAAATTGATAATTTACTTAATAACTTATACCATTTATTCTATATATGTTAAAACAAAAATTAGTAAAATTAATCACTTTTAATACTTAATTAATTCAGAAAGAAATTAAAAAAATAATAATAAATAGATAAAAAAAAAGGAAAGAAAGAAAAAGAAAGAAAAAAAAAGAGGGGTTAATGCGCAGCCTCAAATTCACAGAAAGCAGAAACTTGACGTGCAGAAGAAAAAAAAATTTCGGGAAGGAAAAAGAAAGAGGAAAAGATAGAAAAAAATTGTGATTTTCATTCCGAAATACTAAGGTAATTATTCTCATCCTTTGTTTAAGTTTTTATGTGATTAGGAACAAATTTTAGGGTAAAAACGTGTATAAATTATGCTTAATTAAGAAAATATAGCCCTAAGGTTCTTAGAATAAAATTTTGATTTGGGGGTCGAATAACGATCAGTTTTAGCTGAAATTTAACATATGA
This sequence comes from Solanum rostratum, assembly GCA_029948455.1. Taxonomy (NCBI): domain Eukaryota; kingdom Viridiplantae; phylum Streptophyta; class Magnoliopsida; order Solanales; family Solanaceae; genus Solanum; species Solanum rostratum. The sequence goes on from CM057048.1 coordinate 64,769,491, forward strand.
GTTTATTTTATGATGGGTAAACATAATTCGAAAGAAAATTTTAAATTTGAATTTAAAGGCTCGGGGTGACTTTTCGACCCGATTTTTGAGCCAAAAATAAATATAGTAATATGAGTGTCATTGAATTCGTATTCTTATGTAGATTATGTATTTGAACAGATTTTGATCATCTGAAAGCGTTATGAAAGACTCAAGATTTGGAGTATTATTATTAGTTGAGGCAAGTGAATTTCTTAACCTTTGTTAAATATATAGAATCTCGTGCTTCCTTGTGTGAAGGTTGTGAATGACTTTTGACATATTGAGTTAGTGTTGACGTTGTATTAAGACCATGTTGTTGTGAATTGTGCATTGTGTTAAAATTAGTCATTTTTCCATTATCATGTAAGCATGCCTATTTGCATTGGCCTGTGTGACAAGTGTTGTGAGGACTAGAAAAGAATAAGAATCAAAGAGGATACTATATTTCGAGGGGCGTGTTGCACGCCGCGACGGATATTATAATTCGAGGGACGTGTCGCATGCTGCGATGGATATTATATATGATTCGAGGGTCGTGTCGCATGCTGCAACGGATGCACGGGCTAAAAGTCCCCCATGGGTCCCGGACTGCGAGACAGCGGGTATGTATCACTTAGTTAGACATGCATCATGATATTTGACATTGCATTGCATTGCATCACACATCATTATTGTCTATGAACTTGCGAGTGTCTTTTATGGAACTTGTGATGGATGAACTTGATCATTATATTATTGAACTATAAATATTGGTGTGGGTATTGAGCTATAGGCTATGTACATTGTGAACTGTTAGGGTGAGCTGACTTTATGCAGGTGGTACTTGTGGAGGTTTTGTTGGAGTGTTAGGAGTACTTGTATTCTATATTATTTAATTTTGTGTTTAGTAGTTCACTTGTTGGGTACCGTGTGTTTGGTACTCACCCCTTGCTACTAGATTTTTGTAGGTTACAAGCCTAGATCTTCGTGATACCCTCTATTCTTCCTTGTCCGAGGCTTCTTGGGGAGATTGTGTGAGATAGTTATTTGCCATCCCAGCTGACTTCTCACTCCTATTTATGATTTTGTTCTACTTTAGAAACAATATCATTTGAGACTTATACATTTCTTTCAAATCTATTTTAATACATTAGAGGCTTGTGCACGTGACAACCAGGTTTTGGGGATTTTTAATTAAGTTGATTTATCATCCGCAATTAATCTTTTATTTTTATTATCTTCTCGCACTTTATTAAGTTAATTAGGTTTTTAGGCTGACTTGTCTTGGTGGGTTAAGATGAGTGCCATCACGTTCATTTTCGGGTCACGACAATGAGCTTCTTGCTTAAGATGTCACTTTCCAAGCAATGAATTGCAGAGCTTGATCAGAATTTCATGTGTGCGTTGTGCTAATACAGAACTCAGATGATTTGGACATCAACCACTTGGTAAAGCATGTGTTTTACACTCTTACCTTAAAAAGAAAAACAAAGATTCAGCTGATCTAATAGAAACAAAAAGTAAAGTCCAATCATCTTGGTAAAAGCCAGTTAATGCCCATATGCACCTAATCTATCAATACACACAGACACAGTAACTGCTTAGAAACTAAAACTTTCATTGATTTAGTTCAAGAAGGGCCACTAACAAAAGTACCTAGAATTTATAAGTTGAAATGAAGTCTACAGTGCTATAACTAAAATCAGGGAGAAAAAATTACTTTAGGTTGACACAATAGTCATTGTATTATAAATGCACAAAAGGTGGATACAAACTAGTTGTCATCTTCAATAACAAGAAGTCAAATGTAACATTTTAGTTTAGAAGAAAACAATTTATGAAAGATGTACAAATGTAACATCTTCGTTTATGAGAAAACAATTTATGAAAGATGTACGGATAACAACTACTACAACAAAGAATGAACAAGACTGAAACTAAAATGACAATCTCCTCTTAGTTATCTATAAAGGTCCAAAAGAATGCATCTCACCAAATTTCTATCAAAATTAAACTTTTATGTATTTTTTATTAGGAGGGACGTTAGTTCGATTTGTTCGGTGTTTAGTTTTTGATTAGGTGCACCAATAATCAAACCAATGTTTATTCAGGTTTTGCTAATCCGGTTAGATAGGTTGGGCCTGTTATATTGTTTTTTCCTATTGAAAAATGTGTTTCTTTCTGCTGGATTATTGAGAGGAGGGTTTCAGGAAACAACCTCTCTACCTTGTGAGTTAGTGGTAAAGTCTGTGTACATGCTTTCCTTCCTAGACCCCAGTTGTGGGATTCCACTAGGTATGTTGTTGTATTGAAAAATATGTTTCTAAATTTAGTTTTATGAATGTTTGTTAAAATTATAAAGCTAATATCTAATTAGTTCTTCTTAGATCTAAAGTAAAGATACTCAGCTTAGACAATTGATTTTTCAGAGAGCCGAAGTATAGCAGTAGCTAAGACACATAATCCTGGGGTGATTTGCTGAAGAATACATCAAATTCAAATGATAGCCTTATGGAAATTGTGAGACCGATAACACACTTGGAAACAACAAAATACCCTAGCTACAATATAAAACAAATATGTATTTATTGCTATATTAATTAAAAAGAATACTCCCCTAACCCATTTTCGTTGTCATATTGCTTTTCGAAAGTCAATAATTTATATTTTAAAATGATACTTTTTCTGTCTATCTTTATTTGTCCCCTGTTAATTTGCCACATGGATTAAGAAATAGTAAAAGATGGATAATAAATACAATATCTTGAAAAATGTAATAGGGAATTGACTATAATTAATGGTAAGGGTAAACTAGGAACTAAGTGTAAAATTATCTCTTGATTTCATAAAGTGGACAAGTATTGTTGGATATCCCAAAATAGTATGGGAGACAAGTAAAGATGGACGGAGGGAGTAGTCAATATTTATTTAGTTTAAATCTTAAAATGAAAATTATGACAGCTAAAATGGGATTGAGGTAGGGGTGGGCATAAATATCGAAAAATCGAATCAAACCAAACTAATTCAGTTATTCTGTAACACCCGATAAAATATCAAATATCTTTAGAGGAGAGATATGCGCGTTACACGTCTTCCCATGCTCCCATGGCAAATCCAAGGGCAGAGATGCGATCAACATGAAAAATTGAGTGGAAAAATGGTCTCAGTTGATTTTTAGAGTAACCAGATCAAAAGATAATTTTTGATGCGAAAACGCGAACTAGTGAGGGTGCGCGAAAGGGGCGCGATGCGGACCTGTCACTGACCAACACTTGGTTTTTGTTTAAATTTTTTCTATGGGATTGGAAAACTCGTTCGAAAAATTTATGACAAAAGAACACCCAGGCGCGATGGGTCCATGACTCCCTTTCCCGAGCCAGAACTTTTCTCATAATTTTGGAGGGGCATTCTAGACCTTTTTCAACTCCTACTAAACTTAAAACACGATTAAAATAAGTCCCTTTTTTTAGCGTAAAAAGGGTTTTAAACCCCATTTCTAAGCCATTCTAAGTTCTTGAAAGAGACTGGGGCTAAAGAGAAGAGAAGAGGAACGTAAAATTGAGGAGTTCGAGGAGAATTCTTGAGGATCATTGTCAAGAGTTTCACCCCAGGTGTGTAAGGCTAACCTAAAACATAGGATTGTTCTCCCATGTGCCCCATAAATGGTAATACAGGAGTTGAGAGTTCATGAGTCCCCATACATGCTATCTTGAAACACGTTTTTGATTATTTTCTTGAAAATTATATCTATTACATGTATTTTCATATATTGATGATCATCATGAACTTGATTTCTTGAAAATATTTTCCATGAGATAATGTATAAACCCTATATGTGGAATTTTGAAAGCATGCATAATGAACTTAGAGATGGAGTCTAGAGCCTTATTTTGAGTATGATGAGTGAAGTCTTGATGTGAGCATGAGGTTGAGTTACTTGAGCTTGATGGTCCTATGAGTCTCCATAATTGAGTTCTTGAGTTCTGTCTAAATGACTTTGTCACACCCCAGGAGAGTACCCTTGGCGTGGCCGGCACTCACAGACTAGTGCTACTCTCTAAGCGAACCACTTAGCCTCATCACATCATTCAATCAAATAATTCTACTGAATAGCGGAAAGTATAAGTAAGTTAGTGTGAACATCTCATCTAAAGGCTCAAAATAAATAGATAATAATAAAGGCTAGTAGAAAGAACTAGCTCACAATCTCAGACATCAATGTTTAACCATCGTCAATGAAGCCTCTATTACTACTCATATGGTGTCAATGACAGACCCATGGCTACCCAAATCAAAATAAATGAAATAGTCCAAAATCTAACTCTAAAGCAAGAAGAATTAATCATAGTGGATCCTATGGAGTAGGGAAGGATCACCAAGTCAGCTACGAGTCTCAGATCTTCAATGGAGCGCCTGTTGACGATCTCTAGTATCTTCCTTTGCATCATAAAACGATGCAGCCCAGAGGGGGCATCAGTACTTGGAATGTACTGGTATGTAAAATAATTGAGTGAAACGAAAACAGGTAGAATAATATGGAAACAACACCAACTAAAAGTAATCATCAAATAACATCAAATCGTCAAATGTCTATCTATGCAAGAATAAAGAGTAGACAAGTGACGCATCAACAACTCAAACTCATCAATCGTCTCTGACTCATCTCAAAGGAGCTCACATCCTTTCATCTTATCTCATCTCATCTCATCTAAGAGGAGCTCACCTCCTCTCATCTCATCTCGACTCGGAGTACTCAAGGTAGAAAATTTATGGGAGTTTCTCTTATTCGATAACAATCACTTATGAGTAAGTGAATGTACAACAACCACGCTGATGTTGCCATAGTGGTTCTAAACTTGCCAAATAAGGAACGCTCAAAAACCATATTAGCTCAACCAATATGGAGTCAAACTCAGTAGGTCCTCTATTGCTTTCAGGGACCGTTACTCTCGAGGGAACCATAACATATGTGATGGTTCTATGCCTCACCTACATTTGGCGACGTAGTTCTATTGAGTCAAACTCAATAGGTTCACTCTTTCGGTGCTCGATACTCCTCCCATGACTCAATGCTCATAAAACCTCCATCTCAACCAATCTCATAGGGACTCGAATCCCGTCATCGATCAGTATCTGATAGGGACTTTAACCCTCTCATCAATCAATCTCATCAATGACTCAAGATTTAGAACAATCATTGAGAAGCAATTGAATAGACACATCGGTATAGTTCATTTATAGAGACTCATAAGATAATCAAATACTATCAACTCATCATCATTCTCTCATCACAATCAACAATCTCAACTCAAGGCTCTAGATTCAATTCTCAAGTTCGTTATGCATGCTTTTCAAATTAGTCATGTAGGGTTATGCGAATTCTCATGAAAATATTTAATTTAAAAAAACAATTAGTATGATGATCATCAACATAGGAAAACATGTAATTTCAAATAAAATTTTAAGAAAAACCATCAAGGATTCGTGTGTGTAGACTCTTGAACCATCAACTCATCTATGACCATCTATGGTGCACATGAGAGAATAATCCCATGCTTTTAGTTTAGCCTTACAGACCTGGGATGTAACTATCAATCAAGCACGTCAAGGATTTCTTCTTGAATTCTCAAACTCAAGCTCTTCTCCTATTTCCTCAAGGCCTAACCTTGGTAGAATATTTAAATAGGCTTAGAATAGAGGTTTTAGACCATTTTTATTTCAAAACGACCTTATTATGTCGTGTATGGAGTTTAGGAGGGATCAGGAATTGACCGGAATGCTCCTCGTAATAATTTAGAAATTTTCAACTCGAAAAAGGCCGCGGACTGGTCGCGCACTTTGTATTTCCAAGAAAAGTTTTTGAATGAGTTTTCTCAATCCCGTCAAAAATTTTCAAAAAAATATAAGTGCAGGTCTGTGACACAGGCGCGACGCGCCTCCATCTCGTACCAATACTATTTCGCGCTTCGGATCGAAAAATTATCTTTTGATCGGGTCGCTCTAAAAATCAACCAAGACCATTTTCCCTCTCAAATTTTTGTGCTGATCACAAATCCAGCCTCAGATTTTCCATATAAGCATTGGAAGATGCATTATATGCATACCCTCCCTCTAGGGGTATTTTAATAATTTTACCGGGCATTACATCATCTCCCCCTTGGAATCATTCATCCTTGAATGATGAGTATAGGTAGATATCAAGGCACGAGACCCAAAACTCATCTTGATACTCAACTCAATCAATTAAACTCTCGACTCACATCAAGAATAGATACATCAATTTAGTGAAGGGTAAGAAATTTACCTTCAACATTCTCATCATTTGGTACAAATAAGTGTAGATATTTGGCCTTCATCTCTTCCTCAGCTTCCCATATGTCTTCCTCAATGAATCAATTCCTCCACAAGACTTTGACTGATGCTATCTCTTTGTTCCTTAATTTACGAATATGACGATCAAGGATTTGAATCGGAACCTCTTCATATGATAGGTTATCATTCAGTCCAGTGCTATCAATAGGGATCACTAAGGCAGGATCTCCCAAACATTTCTTCAACATTGACACATGGAATACTGAATGGACTCCATCTAACTTGGAAGGCAACTTTAACTCATAAGCAACCTTCCCAATCCCCTTCACAATCTGATATGGTCCAACATAGCGTGGACTTAACTTTTCCTTTTTCCCAAATCTTAGGACACCCTTCATAGGTGACACTCTCAAATACACTCTTCTATCCCATGAACTGAAAATACAAAAAAGTATAAAATTCCTACTGTCTTATAGACTCCTACTTATAACATGTGGTGCAAAACATACTCATAAACAAGACTCTACTAGACATGACTTCATAGACTCCCCGAGACACTTGAACTCTGTACTCTGATACCAAGTTTGTCACGCCCCAGGAGGGTACCCTTGGCATGGCCGACACTCAAAGAACCATCATTGATTCTCTAAGAGAACCACCTGGCCTCAACATCATATCAATTCGACACCGAAAGAATACTCAGGATAAGGCAATCAAGTAAATAAGTAAAGCTTAAAAAAATAGTTTTCCATGATCAAGTTTGGAAAATAAATATCAATCAACTCTTTCTACTCAGTGTCTGTAAAGCCTCTGCTTATCTAAAAGGTGCTAAGACAAGCCTCGAGCTACCTTGAATGAAATAAAATACTGCTCAAATAGAGAGAAATAAAAGCTCCTTTGAAAAGCAAGGAGGGCTCACCAACTCTGGACGTAAGGCTACTAAACCTCAACAGTGCGCCTGATGAAATCCTCTATCACCTGTATCTGCATGATTAATGATACATGCCCCAATGGGTGTCAGTACATGAAATATACTAGTATGTAAAATGGCTCAAAGAAACAAATAAGGCTCAGACTCAAACAATCGACTCAGCTCAGGACTCAACTCATCAACTCATAACTCAACTCAATAAATAATGCAAGCTTAAAGTTTAAAATCATTCTTTGAAAAGAGACTTAGTTTTCATGCATCTCAATTTAAAATATAATATGCTCAGTCAAGTGTTGCTTGAAAGTTTCTCTAATCGACATAACTCTCACCACCATGAATTTGGTGATGCACGACGATATCGACATCGTTGCATACTAGTTCTAAACTTATCAAGGTAAAGGACGTCAACCTCTCTCTCTTAGATCCAAAAAGAATGTCCATCTTTTAGGACATGCGCTACCAGAGTTGACTGCGCGACTATCCTACTCTAACAATGTAGTTTTGGGGTGTTATCCTCTCACCAACTTGATGCTCAATATTACTTCCAAGACTAAAATGTGCTCATGCAAGAAAACTCAAACTCATTTCTATGGTTCATCTCAACCAACTCAACTCAACTTCTCAACAGCTCAACAATTTGGAATTTATCATTCATGCGTACAAATCAAGACTCTGACTAACATCACGTAGGACTCCGACTCATATAGTCATTCATTCTCATGCCAGAAATACTTATCACACAGACATGTAAGGTTTTCATCTCATACATATGCAAGAACAAGAATATGCATATACATCTTCACACTCACTCATGCCCAATTTACTCAATTCAGATAATCACAGTCGTAGTCTTAATCCAATTAGTGCAACAAGGTCAAATAGAATGATGCAATTTAGAGTTCATAGTAATGTATGCCAATTTCATACCCATTTTCATAGGACCAACATGTAATTCATCGATTTGTTTGCAATTACACATATAAGCTCAAATAAAATGCAATTAACTCAAAGATTAGAATCATGAGATCTTTACGATTCAACTCGTATGCGTGAACTCGACCAAGTAAGTGAAGAGGCATGTGGAAGAACTCAGTATTACACTTTAGGAAGCCTTACATACCTGGAAACGTAAAAAAATAGTCAATCCTCTATCGATCCTCATATTTGAACTTGAAACCCTCGCTTTTCTCCCTTCTCTAGTACTCTCAAGAATTCCTAAGTGTGTATTAAGGAACAATACATTTAGAGTTATGATGTAGGACTTAAATTAAGTCCAAAACATCAAAAAATTTAATTAGAAGGGATAGGAATAGACAAAAATAACCTTCTTAAAAAACTGCCGATAGGAACCACAAGACCCCATCTACGGGCCATGGTTCCACCTACGGGCCATAGATGGCCTCTCGTAGGTTAGTGTATCAAAAGAATTTGGTTACTGGAAATTGACATGGATTTTACGAGACCTCTTTTATAGGCTGTACTTTGGTTTACGGGTTGTCTAACAACTTGTAACTCAAGGAAAAGTTGATTTTTGAACCAACAAGTTGTGAAACCTAATCTACGAGCCGTGGATTAATGTACAGGCCATATGTTGTCTCATGCATGGACCTCAAACTTAAAAAATTTGACCAAGTTAGTTGGGTTACCTATAAGACCTCATCTAGGGGCCGTAGATGGCCTTCGTGGTTTCTCTCAGTGACTTTTCCTCAATTGTTTTTCTCAACCCCTGTGTATTTACAGTCAACTAGGTGGAATGTCTTAGGGGGTGTTACACCAGTGGGATGTTATTACTCTTTTGGGGTGTAATCATTGGGCAATGATTGCATCTACTCATTGGATGATGGGCAGAAACAAGTGAAGGATGGGTAGTAATTGGAAAGACCTCGACATATTGGGAGTGGATTTTTCGTGATGGTGTAGTTGATTTTGATTTTGAATTTTGAATTTTCTTATCACATTATGATTTAAATTTTGACATATTGAGATAGGTAATTAGATATTAGGGGTATTATATCATGTGAATATCCTTAAATTTATCTTATTTAGAGGATTTAAGACTTAATTGTGGGTTTGAAATTTAGGAAAAATTGATTATAGAATTGGATACTTTTAATTCTAGGCAAGTCATGTAGTAATATGGGTCTTTTTGGTTTTAAAATCTTATTATGATTATTTATTGGATTAGATTATGGTACGTCAGATTCTATTCGTAAGGGAAAAGCTTATTAAGTGTTTGATCACCTGGTAAATTACTAAAATACCCCTAGGGAAGAGGTGTGCGTAAAATGCATCTTCCGATGCTCGGATTGAAAATCCCAAAGTGGATTCGTGATCAGCACTGAAAATGGAGTGGGAAGAGGGTCTCAGTCGATTTTTAGAGCGATCGAGTCGAAAGATAATTTTTCGTTCCAAAACGAAAAACAGTGAGCCTGCGCGACAGAACCGCGTCGCGGATCTGTCGCGGAGCCACACTTATGCATTTCTGTAATTTTTCGACGGAGTTGAATTTTCTGAAAATACACTGTCCGCGACAGGTCCGCATCGCGAACTGTGTTATTTCAGATCGGGGAAATTTTTTTTAAATTACGGAGGGCATTTTAGTCCATTCCTAATTATCTTAAACGTTCCCCTACGATCGATTTTGAAGAAAAAGGGTTTCAAAACCCAAATTCTAAAGCATTCTTCCTAAAGGTCACTAAAGCTAGGGCTTGAAGGAAGGTGAGGTTGAGGAGATCAAGAGAAGGTTGTGCAACTTCGTGATAGCAAAATTTTCCAGGTATGTAAGGCTAACCTAAAGCATGGGACTGTTCTCCCATGTGCCCTTCTGATGTATTGAGTATTGTATCCTGATATGAAGAGGTTAATGTGAAGAGTTGATGCATGTAAAATTTACGGATTTTATGTATAAATAGTTTTCCTACATGAATTGATGATCATCACTATTTTGTTTTACATTTTAATTCATTTTCATGAGTGCATTTAAAAACCCTATAATTATTGTGTTTTGGAAAGAGCATGCATAATGAAATTATGGGATATGTCTAGAGCCTTGACGATGATGATGTTACGATGATGTTATGAGGATGTTGATGAGAATGATGTTTTATGATGTCCTAGCATTTAAGATTTAATTGCTAAATGAGTATCTTGAGTTCTGATGTTGATGTTGATGTTATGAGGTGAGGTGATGTTGATGTTGAGGTATTATATTATGTCCCTATGGGACTGATGTTGATGTTGAGGTTTTATACTATGTCCCTCTGGGACCGATGTTGATGTTGAGGTATTAATTATTATACCATGTCCTTATGTGACTGATGATGATGTATTATGTCCCTATGGGACTGATGAGGTTGATGTTTTATGAGCATGTCAAGTTCTGGGAGGAGTATTGAGCACCAAAATGGGTAGAGAGTGAGTCCCACTCGAACTCATTAACTACGTGGCCCGCTTAGGAAGAGAGGATTGAACCGCAATGCGGATGGCTCCTATCTTGTCCCAAATGAGGACTGAGGTTTTTCTTGTGGATCCACTGAGGTTATGTCCTTTACCCCGGGCAGGGTATTGGATGGATGTGGCAACGACATCATTTCGTTGTATCACCGGCTCATAGGTGATGGTTGTCGGTTAGAGAAACTCCCAGTTAGGTTCCATTTGATAGAACTCTGATGTTGATGTTGAGTCGGGTCCTTGAGTCGATGTGATGTTACCTTGAGCCGATGTGATGTTCTTTTGATATGAGTCGATGTTAAGGTTCCTTGAGATGAGCTTGATGTGATGTTGATGACTGATGAGAGGTTGATGAGTCAATTGTCTAATCTAATCTCTTGCCTTAGATAGACTTTTGACATCCTGATGAAGTATGATGTTGAGTTGATATTCTTTATGCTGTGTAATTATCCTGTTATTTCAGCCATTTTACATACCAGTACATTCCACGTATTGACGTCATTTGGCGCTGTATCGTTTCATGATGTAGATACAGGGGTTAGAGGACTTCAGCAGGCGCACCGTTAAAGCCAAAGATTCGAGTTCAGACTTTGGTGAGCCTCCTTGCTATCCGGAGGAGACCCTTCTATTATATGCTTTCCCTTATTTTATTGAGTCCGATAGCCATGGTATGTCATGGCACCTTTCTTAGACAGTTGAGTCAGGTTAGAGGCTTCGTAGACAGGATGTCGAGGTTGATGTGGATGTTTTCCTTATGAACTGAGTGGTACTTTACTTACTTAGTTGATGATGAGACTGATGTTTGGCCATTTGGCCCTTATCTGAGGTATTCTATTTATGATGTTTCCGCTATGTTGATATTGAATGATGTGATGAGGCTAAGTGGTTCGCTCGGGGACTAGCGATAGTCTCTGAGTGCCGGCCACGTCTAGGGTACCCTCCCGGGGCGTGACAGATTGATCGTGATTCAACTAAGTTAAGTGGATCTTCAAAATTTTATAATTCTCTTAGAATTACCAAATTTCCTTTCTTCTATGTTTGTTAGGGTGTAATGGAAAACCAGATATGGGATGAATGATTCATGAAATATTTTAATATTATAAAATGGAGTGACTAAATGTAAAAGTGAATTGGTGTAGTGTTGCTACACTTGAATTGAAAATGTGACTAAATGATGTGAATTCTATATTAAAATATGTTACTGTGATTGGGGATTATGAGTGGATTTGTTTGTGGATGTCATCTCATGCTTATTCATCTTGTGTCACACATATTTGCACTGGTTCTGGATACTAATGTGAGTGAGTCAAGGTCTTTATCGATCGAGATGTGAAGTTGAGGTCATTATTGGCGATATTGTGATGTTGGAATCTTTGCTAGTGATATTGTGATACCGAGGTTGTTGCTGATGATGATATAATGCCGATGTCATTACTGATGATGTTGTGATGTTGAGGTCTTTGCCAGTGATGTTATGATGTTGAGGTCTTGTCGGCATTTATTGTCTAAGCATTGCATGTCATTCTTGCATATCCTTGTGTGACATGATGTTATTCTTGTGATTGATTATGATATAACTTGTGAGCTGTGGCATGTGATTTTGAACAACAATTTTTATGAAAACCATTTGTATTGTGTATTATGTATTGCTAGGTTGGGTTGATTTTTTTGTACAAATTGTAGTTGTGGAGGTTCAGTTGGGATGAAAGGAGTTTGTGTATTCTATTGGACTTGCTTGTTTTGTTAATTGACTTGTTCGGTACAACGTTGTTTTTGGTACTCACCCCTTGCTTCTACACTTATGTAGGTTCTGAGCCCGGACAGTGAGTAGTATCTTTTCTTGATCGTCCGAGGCTACCCAGGAGATTTAGAGAGATAGTTGTTGCCATCTAACAAACTCTCTTGTTCCTGTTTCTTTTATGCTTTGTTTTATTCGAGAAGAAAGACAATTTAGACATGTATTTCTTTGATTTGTTGTATTGATAATGGCTTGTACACGTGAATACCAATCTTTGAGTGGTATTTAAGCTATGAAGATTTTTTTATTTTTAGTTATCCAATTTATTTAGTACTTACGCACGTTATTTCTGTTTCTCATCGGGTTTAGGCTGACTTGTTCTAGTTGGGATTGAGCAAGTGTCGTAATGTCCATTTTTTTATCGTGACAACCCATTATGTGTGAGTGGCAGATGAAGAAAATTGGATAAGACCACCCACATGGGTCAATCGGATCTACATTAATATATAAATAATATATAATTGCTATATTTATTTATTTACTAATAAAAAAAAGAGACACAACTATTTAAAAATTGTGCGCCTTTAGATTTACAAAAGGTTTTTCCTTGAAAAGAAACCATGGATCTTTAACAAAAAATCAGAAAGAAAAAGCATGATTCTTTTTTGTTCCCTCTTCTTCTTCCTTTTCCAATTCTTGAAAATTTGTTCAATGAAAAGCAAATAGCTATAATAGGTACAATTATAGATTGTGGTTTTAAAATTTCATGTAATAAATACAAATACTCTTAATATTATTTTATGATTATCAATATTAAGATATTAGTTCACTTTTTCAATGAGAGATTTTATTTTGTTTCTCTTTAATCCGTTTTCTTTAGGAGAAATGTACAATTTATGTGTATAACCTGTTATGTGGACTGCAGTAAATTTGACATATATGTAATTGATGGATAAATAGTTCATTTGGTAATTGATTTGCTTTAAAGTAGTGGATAGTTTTATTCTGAAAAAATAATTTTACTCGAATATATCAGAAAACATTTCAACTATATTAAATTTTAGAGTTAGAATTTTGAAACATGTTTAACCTTGTTTTTTTCTCCAAGGTAAGTTTAAGGAGAGAGTTGTACCAAAAAGTTTTTTTTTTTTTTTTTAAAAAAAATAGAGGCATAAATCATGTTATATTTCCTAATACAATCATATTTAAAAGTTCTGATTAATATTTTTTTTTGTCAAATTAGAAATTAAAAAAAAAACTTATAATTTAGAATCAGAAAATGAGAATTGGAGAAATGGGAGGCAACGGATTATCCTGCCCAAATAGAACTGGATTTGTATGGAAGAATCCTAGATTTATTGTAGAAGTAGAACTGGAGGAACTTCTTTCTCTATTTAAGGAATACAACTAATTTATTATCTTAATTGGTTTCATATATATTTGATTTGATAGCAAATGCATTATTTCATATTTGTGATTTTTCTTAATGAATAAAATATAAATGGTAAAATTAATATTGCTAATATTAATATTTTCTATTTTATAGTTTTAACTTTTCAAATATATAAAAAATTTATAATGACAATAAAGGATATATGTACCAAGCACGTTCCTTGAAATTAGTAGGTAAATAATAAAAAGTAGTATCAGTTTACTTTTGAATACCATGTCTAGTTCTATACTTTTTGAGCTGCTTTGGTTATAATCTGATTTTGTCTTTGAAAGCTAGATCTACTGTTCACATGTGGTGTGTAATGCATAACTAAAAAAATATCAGTCACTATCTGAATGCCATGTCTTTGGATTCTAATAATGTGTTTGCTACCATTAATGTGCATCATGATTCACTATAATAAGAAAGTTTAATCATAATCTTAGTTACTTTGTTTAGTTCTCCTGCAAGTGTTCATCCTTTGTGTTAAATGCTTATATTAATTTGAATGAGATTGTCTCTTGTTTGCTTTAGTAAAATTCATACAGTGGCATACTTATTAAGCTGGCATCTTAAAGCATCATGATATATTCATTTATTTTGCTTTAAATGAGTAGATTCTTATTCGATTTATATATTTTTTTTTTATACATGTGAGTTCTAATTCAAGTCCATTTTGGAATTACTCCTTTCGTTTCTTTAACTTGATGTAGTTGCGAGTTAGTTTCATAAATATAATAAAAAAGAGATAACAACAACAATGACATATCCGGTGGAATCCCACAAGTGGAGTCTGGGGAAGGTAGAATGTACGCAGACCTTATCACTACCTCATAGAAGTAGAGATGTTGTTTCCTGGGAACCCTCGACTCAAAAACCCATAAGCAGAATAAACTAGATAAAATAAAAAAGAGAGTATAACTTAATTCTATATATATACTAGTTACAAAATCCCGCGCAATGCACGGGCCCAATATTTATTCATAAAGTTATTTTTAATGATATAATTAAATGTTATTTAATTACTTTATTAGATGTAAAATAAATATCCAATAAATATTATCAATATTGATATTTTTAGTTTATTAAATGATTTAGAATTTTTACTCTAAAATAAATTACAACTTTTATGTTTATTTCGCTGGCAATATCATAAAATGACTAAGCAGCTGCTTTAAATAGATTAAATTAAAAATATCCAAAATATTTTTGTGGGCCCTTCAATTGTGAAAATTAGTTGTGAGGGGTAATGTTGTAAAATCGCTAAGTGGCTGCTTTTAAAAGATTAAATTAAAAAATCCCCGAAATATTTTTGTGGGTCTCATTAATTTAAAATAGTTGAACAGTTGAAGTAGCTAGGAAAATTAGTTATGAGGGGCAATATCGTAAAATCACTAAGCAGCTGTTTTAAATAGATTAAATTAAAAAATCTTTGAAATATTTTTATGAGCCCATCAATTGTGAAAATTAGTTGTTAGGGGTAATATTGTAAAATCACTAAGTAGCTGCTTTAAAATGATTCAATTGAAAAATTCCCGAAATATTTTTATGGGCCCTATATAATAAAGAAGTCACTAAGCAACTGACTTAAATAGACTAAATTAAAAAATCCTCCAAATATTTTTATGGGCCCCGCAACTATGAAAATTAGTTGTTATGGGTAATATTGTAAAATCACTAAGCAACTGCCTTAACAAGAATAAATTAAAAATTCTCAAAATATTTTTATGGGCCCCATATTATAAAGAAGAAAAAGCACGCAGCTGAAGCAGGCATGCCGACGGAGAGCTGCCTGCTTTAGCACTAATTGTCTCTTATATAATAAAAAAATATATATGTGCATACACTAGTTTCTTGACACGTGCTTTGCACGTGTGCCCCCAACAAATAGTACACTCAAAGAAATGATGAACAAAAAATTTGAAGTGGAGAAAATACAAGTTGAAGGTTCTAAACAACTAGTCTTTGCAAATGACTTTCTTGTTGGATGACAAATGATTATATTTGCACCCTTATCAACAAAGTGAAAGTTCAAATAAATAACCAATTAAGTTATTAAGATTTCCCATAATAATAATAATAATAATATTCGAACACACACCCTTTGTTCTCTTTAAAGACTTTTTTTTGCAATGTGTCAAAAGAATGGACAAGGCAAAATATTTTATCTTGTTAATTATGGCTAGCTATTTTAATGTCACGCTCCGGGAGGGTACTCTAGACGTGGCTGATACTCAGAGACATTGCTAGTCCCTAAGTGAACGACTTGCTCTCATCACATTCATTCAATCAATAAATAATACATCAACGAAAGACTAAAGATAATAAAAGGTGGGTAATCTCAACCAAGGAAAATCAAAACAAAATCAATAGTACTTGTATGAAAGAAAATAGTCTGACACCATCCAAGTCATCAATCTCAAATCTAGTCTATGAAACCTCTCTAAGTTGTTTAGTTGGTACCATGCTTAGACATGGCTACCTCAATCAACGAAATAAAAATACTAACTCAAGCTAGATGATAGTGTAAATGAGTATCCTCCGAAAGTAGGGGAGGACTCACCAAAATCAGCTAACTGTAATAGATCCTCAACAGTGTGCTTGTTGATAATCTCTAGTACTTGCCTCTGCATCATAAAATGCTGAAGTCTAAGTGGATGTAAGTATATGAAATGTGCGAGTATGTAAAATGGCTGAACGAAACATGCACCAAGGTAGAAAACTATCAACAACAACAACAACAACAACAACATACCAGTGGAATCCCACAAGTGGGGTCTAGGACTATCAACTCAAATAACTCAAATCAAGAGACAAGAAACTCAATTAGGATGTTAAATGTCTATCTAAAGCAAGAACAAAGAGTAGACAATGACCAATCAATACAATCCAAATCAATCCTATCCAATCAGAGTACTATCAGTATGGAATCTATCTGGGAGTTTCTCTTATCCAACGACAATCACTTATGAGCCAGTGATTGTAAAATAATCATGATGATGTTTCCATGATTTCTCAGTACTTGTCAAGGTAAAGAGCGAATCGATCCATAATGGATCAAATCAAATCAATTGAGTCCTCTATTCTTTCGGGGACCTAACAAGTGGAAACTTTTGTCTTAGCAATTTTAATTCTCTCCTATGTTTGGCAACATAGTTATTAAGTTTGAGTTAGACTTACTCTTACCTAATTCAGTGCTAGATACTCCTCCCAAGACTCAATGCTTATAAAACATCAACCTAATAGTTAAAAGTGTCATGCCCGGGGAAGGTACCCTAGACGTGCCCGACACTGAGAGACTATTTCTAGTTCCCAAGCGAACCACTTGGCCTCATCACATTCATTCAATCAATATTTATCATATCTGTTGAAGACTAAAGATAATAAAAGGTGGACAGTCTCAATTAAAGGTAATCAAAACAAAGCAATAGGACTAGTATGAAAGAAACTAGTCAGACAATATCCAAGTCATTAATCTCAAATATAGTCTATGAAGCCTCTATCTAAGCTATCTAGATGGTACCAAGACAGACCCATGGCTACCTTAAATTAAAATGAACGAGTCTAAAATTCTGACTCTAAAGCTAGATGAAGTAATATGTGTCCCCCAAACTCGAGAATCAGTTGGAATAAGGAGAAGATCTTCAACAGAGTGCTTGATGATGATCTCTTGTACCTGTCTTTGCATTATGAAAAGATGTAGGCCCAAATGGTAGTCAATATGTGTGATGTACGAATATGTAAAATAGCTGAGTGAAACAGATATATGTAGAATAACAATAACCAGAAATGCTCAATCAAGATGTCAAATGTCTATCTAAAGCAAGAATAAAGAGTAGACAATGACCAATCAATCCAATCCAAATCAATCCAATCCAATCAAATCAGAGTACTATCAGTATGGAACTTACCTGAGAGTTTCTCTTATAAAACAACAATCACTTATGAGCAAGTGATTGTAAAACATTCTCGCTGATATTGCCACAACTGTTCCGTACTTGCCAGGTAAAGAACGAATCGGATCCATAATGGATCTGGTCAATCAAGCCCGCTATTATTTCAGGGACTTCCAATCAAGAGGGAACATTCAATTTAACAGTTCAATCCTTATCTACGCTAGGCAACGTAGTTAATGAGTTTGAGTTGGACTTACTTTTACTCATTTCGGTGCTCAATAATCATCTCATGACTCAAAGCTCATAAGACAATCCATCTCAATCAATCATATCAATTAGTCTTATAAGGACTCTCATCATTCCCTCAATTCTATCACAATCGATCCTCTCGGCCTATCAATCCTCTAACCATTCTCTATCATATCCTTCAGAGATCTTAAACCAATCATTAAGAGACAATCAATTAGACCAATTTTTAGAGTTCAATTATGAAGACTTACAGGACCATCAAGTTCTATCAACCTATCATCATGCTCACATCACAATTTATATTCTCAATCAAGGCTCTAAACTCAATCCCTAGGTTCATTCACATATTCTTTTACAAAGTAAGATATAGGGTTTATGAAATAACTCATGTAAAAACATTTATTCAGTAAATTAGGTTTATGATGATCATCAACATGTGAAAATACGTAGGATATGTACAATTTACAAGAAAACATTCAAGAACACATGTATAATGACTCAATACTTCCATCTATCAACCCATCTCAATCAAGGGGCACATGGAAGAACAATTCAATGCTTTAGGTTAGCTTTACATACTTGGAAATTTCGAAGAATAATCAACTCTCAGAGAATCTCTACTCACGTGCTTGGAACCCTAGCTTTCTCCCCTCCCTCAATGCTCTCTAGATTTCAAAGTGTTTCTTAGGAGTAATACCCTTAGGGTACTGATAAGGGGTCTAAAAAAAGTCCAAAACGTTGTGGGTTTTAATTAAAAAGAGTGGGAAAGGACAGAATTACCCTTCAAGAAAAACTACCGACGTGGACCACAAAACCTTTTTACGACCCATGAAATAGGTTGAGTCGTGGTCCTCTATTGTGAAAAATAGATCAAAATCAAAAATTTTTGAATCTTATTCTATGAGCTCTCAGACGGTTCATGGAACATGTTACGGGTCATATTCCCTCTCGTAGAATTTAGGCCAAAATTATCTTATTCTACGACTTAACAGATGACTCGTGGAATATATTACAGGTCGTGTTCCCTTTTGTAGAATCTCTTCTATACTTAGCCAAAATTTTTGAACTCTGGAACACCTTTTACGACCTAGTCCACGCGCTGTACTACAGACTACGGCTCGTAAACTCTCTCGTAGAACCAGGTCTGAGGACCTGTTCCACTTTCAAAATTTCTGGGGTATTACCACTAGTCTCATTGGATATTTGTCAACTCAATTCATCACATCAATTATCAACTCTTTGATTAGGAACATTCTTTTAGGATTAGCTCATGACTCATCAAGACTCTCTATCACTCATAATTCCAACTTATAACATTCGGGAAAACAAAAGTAGAGTTAAAGCATTTAGGAACTCTATAGACCCTTTAGGCTCAAATTATACTCATGCATATTTATTTAAGTGCAATATGTAAAAACAACAAGAATTCATTCTAGGGTTCATGTAGAAAAGGAAAATCATCTATTTCAAGTGTTTAATTTATAAAAACTGTAATTCATGCAAGATTATATAAGAATACATTAGGATTTTAAGAAAAACCTTCAAGAAACATCCATGGAAAACTCAATTCATCCACAACTCCATCAATTCGATTTATACGACACATGAAGGACAAAATCTATGTTCTAGTTTGCTTTACGTACCTGGAAATTTTGAAGAAAAGTCAACTCTCAGAAGATCTCTACTCACGTGCTTGGAATTCTAGCTTTCTCACCTTCCTCGATGAGCTCTAGAATTTCTAAGTGTTTTTAGGAGTAATACCCTTAGGGTATTGATAAGGGGTCTAAAGCAAGTCCAAAATATCACGGGTTTTATTTAAAAAGGGTGAGAAATGATAGAATTACTCTTGTAGAAAACTTTCAAAAGTGGACCACGAAACCCTTTTTACGGCCCGTTAAACAGGTTACAGGTCGTGGTCCTCTCTCATGGAAAGCATACCACAATTATGAATTTCTTGATCTCATTCTATGACTTATGAGACGGGTCGTAGAACAGGTTACAGGTCATGTTCTTTTCGTAGAAAATAAAACAAAATTATGGAAAGGAGTGCAATTAAGGTAGAGAGTTGAGCTTGAGAATGCCCGCAAAGTCTTGTATATCACTATGGCCCCCTTTCTTGATTAGAGTTGATGACTCCCTTCTTGAGTTCAAACAACTGATTGATGAAGTGTTTAAATGGTTCGAATTGATTAACTTTCAATGTTTTATTCGTGCCCGATGATGACAATGTTGAAGGTAATGCTCTTACCTTTGTTTTAATTGATGTTTCTATCCTTGAGTTGATATATCTATTCTTGAGTGTGCATAGAGTTGATTGAGATTGATGAGGAGTTGAGAGTTTGATTGATTAAGAAAGTGTTGAGATGAGTCTTGAGTCTATTCGTTCCTTGATGTCTACATTTACTCATCATTTAAGGACAAATGATCCCAAAAGGGAGATAATGTAACACCTAGAAAAAATTACCAAAATACCCCTATAAGAGAGATGAGCGCATAACGCATCTTTCCATGCTCAGATAGCAAATCTGAGATCGGATATATGATCAACATGAAAAATTCAATGGAAAAATGGTCTCGGTTTATTTTTAGAACAACCGGATCAAAAGATAATTTTTTGATGCGAAAACACGAACCAATGAGGTGCGCGATAGGTGTGCGATGTGCACCTGCAGTGGACAAACACTTGGTTTGATCCTAAAAATTTTCTATGGGATTAGAAACCTCATTTGGAGAACTTTTAGCAAAAAATACCGAAAATAAACCCAGTCCGCGTCGCAGATCCCGTGTCCCAAAACCCGTGTCCCAAAATGAACTTTTTTTTGAATTTCATAAGGGGCATTCTAGATCTTTCCAAACGCTTCCTAGACTTAATATATGATTAAAATAGGTCGTTTTAAGCATAATAAAGGTTTTAAACCCTATTCCAAGTCCTTTCTAAGTCCTTGCAAAAAGACCTAGGGCTTGAGGAGAGAGGAGAAAAGCTTGAGATTGAGGAATTCAAGAGCGAATCCTTGAATAGATTGTTGAGAGCTTCATCCCAGGTATGTAAGCCTAAACTAAAAGCTTGAGATTGTTCTCTCATGTTCCCCATAGGTGGTCATAGATGAGTTGATAGTCCAAAGAGTCTACATACATGATTCTTGATGTTTTCTTTTGAGAACTTATTCCAATTCATATATTTTCCTATGTTGATGATCATCATAAACTTAATTCTTGAATTGAATATTTTCATGAGAAATTGCATAACCCTACATGACTATTTTGAAAGCATGCATGAATGAACTTAAGAATTGAGTCTAAAGCCTTGATTGGAGGATGCCGATTGTGATTGTAATTGTGGTTGTGATGAGAGAATGATGATGAGTTGATAGAACTTGATAGCCCTATGAGTCTCCATAATGAACTCCACTGATTTGTCTATACGATTGTTCCCTAGTTCTAAGCCTTGAGCTATTAATTGAGATATTCTTTGATGAGAGGGCTAAGGTCCCTATGAGATTGATTGATGAGAGGGTTAAAAGTCCCTATGATTTGATTGGATTGATTGTCTTATGAGCATTGAGTCATGGGGGGAGTATTGAGCAGTAAAAGAGTAAGAGTTAGTCAGACTTGCACTCGTCAAACTACGTCGCCAAACATAGGTGAGGCATAGAACCATCACATTATATTGTGGTTCCCTCTTGATTAGAAGTCCCTGAAAGAAATAGAGGACTTAGTTGATTGTGTTTCCCTCTGGGTTTCGATTCGTTCTCTACTTGGAAAGTTTGGAACGGCTGTGGCAACATCAGCTTGACTGTTGTACATTCACTGGCTCATAAGTGATTGTTATCGGATAAGAGAAACTCTCAGAAAATTCCTACCTTGAGTACTCTGAGTCGAGATGAGATGAGATGTGACGAGAAAAGTTCCTTTGAGATTAGTCTAATTTAATTGATGAGGTTGACTGGTTGATGGGTCACTCTTCTACTCTTAATTCTTGCATAGAGAAACATTTGACCTTTTTATTTGATTTGATGATTCTTTTGAGGCGATGATTGTTCCATATTATTCTACTTGTTTCTGTTTCATTCAGCTATATTACATATCGTACATTCCACGTACTGATGCCACTCGGCGCTGCATCGTTTTATGATACTAGTACAGGGATTAGGGATCATCAACAGGTGCTTCTTTTAAGATTCGAGATATTCAGCTGATTGGTGAACCTCCCGTATTTCAGAGGATCCGTTACATTTATTTCATCATGCTTTAGATTTATACTAGACTAGTCTTATATTTTTTATTTGGGTAGCTATGAGTCTGTCATTGGCACCACTTGATTAGTGATAGAGGCTTCATAAATGATTGTCAAACGTTGATGTTGAGAATGTGAACTAGTTTTTTCTACTAGCCTTATTATTATATCTACTATATTATTTGAGACATTAGATAAGATGAACCCATTTACTTGCTTTTACTTTCGCTGATTAGTAGACTTATTTGATTGCATGAATGTGATGAGGCTAAGTGG
Organism: Solanum rostratum; assembly: GCA_029948455.1. NCBI lineage: Eukaryota > Viridiplantae > Streptophyta > Magnoliopsida > Solanales > Solanaceae > Solanum > Solanum rostratum. The sequence continues at coordinate 64,792,009 of CM057048.1, forward strand.
TTTGCTTAGGGACCAGCAATAGTCTCTGGGTGCTGGCCATGCCTAGGTACCCTCCCGGGGCATGACAATCTCAAACTCTTATGTCATACTATAGTTTCATATATAAAATAGCCACTAAGACTCCCTTCAAAGATACCACTCTTAGCTTCCTCCCTTCACTATGGAAATCTTTCTATATTTGCTACTCTTATTGGCGTACATAACCACTTTCCACAACTCTTACAATCTAACCTCTTCTTTTTGCCTGCTAACACTCAACTTCTATGCTCCCATAAATTTAATTGTATAAAACTTAGACTATAATGGAAGACTCATCATCATCTATCCGAAAGCCCCAATCAACTTAATTGCTAGGGATGACAAAGAATGCGTAACATCAGCCTACTCCACATTGACAACTCAAATATGCTTCCTAGATTCTTATAGCAGTCATATCTTAGAGCTTCACACAACTTTACATAATCATGGATACACATCTCAAGCCTCCTCTTATCTAATGAGTAATCCTCCATTCACTATTCCCACCTAAGGGGCACTTGTACCCTACCCATAGCATCACATTCCTTACAAATCAACGTCTTCATCTCAAATATACATTATGGAAAGACTCTTAGAGCAAATCTCCAACTAAGACTATCACTCTCATGATGTTATCTCCTCTTTCACACTACTTAAAATTCAAGCTAAGGGTCTAGTACTAACATGTGCATCACACACTTCCCTCATTATTATACTAACCATTAACTACTAGGTAAAAATTAGGAAGATAGGCTTACTAAAATCTCATTGTGAATAATCGATCAACATATTTCCTCTTCAAAACTCAAGTACATTCACCTATTCATTATACCTCCTTACATGGCTAAGTTCCTATCTCTATAAATCTCATTGGGCTCTCACTTTAGAATTATAAGCCTAGTTTAGATCTATCACATTGAAAGCACTCTGTTTCCCTATTCAATGTTTATACTTCACCCTCACTAATACTATGAAACATCAACATAAACCTCTTTCTAGGTCGAGCACACTCCAACTCATCCTAACAATGATTCTTTCTCTATACCTCATCATGAAAATCAATTGGTATCTACTAATCTTTCGTCAAAACTTATAGGAATCGATTCAACACCTCATTACTTACCTAACATAACTGTAGTTACAAGCCTCAATCAATAATCACTCTCACTATCTGGTCTCTCATTTTTCATCTTTACCCTTCCAACTCTAGGATGGCGCAATTCTACTTATGGTTTATAAGATCTCATATCACACTCCCTCAGGTGGTAACATCAATCTTTTAGAGATATAATTTTTCGTCTTATGGGTAACATCAGAAGCAAGTTTTAGATAAAAGGATTTGGGTACATCTCGAGCGAACTCAAACACACGATTAAAATTAACATGAGTAACGGTGCACTCTTTCTAGTCAATCAACTTAGCACACTAGTTGGCTTTTCTCAAGCCTGCTACAGTCTCTATACCATTCTGATAACTTTATTGCAGAGGATCTCATTAGTAAGGGTCTGAACATTTCTTTCTCTATCATCTTGTAGATTAGACATAGTTGAATGGTTCAGAGCAACACACGAATCATCATAGGTTTCTTAAAGAATAGCTCTATCGTACGATTAAGAATTTGAAACAAGGGAAACTTTATCTAAATTTCAATAGTCCCTCATTTATAGAAGTGGGGCCCTTCCACAACCATAAATAAGATGGTACGGACACGGCTTCATAGACACCCTTGGACACATGAAATTTGTTCTCTGATACCAAGTTTGTCACGCCCTGGAAGGGTACCCTTAGCGTGGCCGGCACTCAGAAATCATTTCTGGCTCCCAAGCGAACCACTTGGCCTTATCACGTTCATTCAGTCAGGGGAAGACTTAAATTAAAGAGAAAATAAGATGGGAAAATCAACTCATCAATCTGTGTCAATATATATAGGCCATAGGCCAGCACTCAAACTCCAACTCTCTAACATAAGAATAGTTTTGAAAGAAATTAGTCAAGAGATAAAAGTCTCAACATCAACTTATCACTATCTAGTCTATGAAGTCTCTAACTCTACTATCTAGATGGTGCCAATGATAGGTTCATGGGTACCTCAAATTAAATAAAAGATAATCTAAACTCTAGTGGCTAGATGATAGTAAAATAGAAATCCTCTGAAAATAAGAAGGTCTCACCAATCAGCTGAATGTGATTAGATCCTCAATGAAGCGCCTATTAATGATCTCTAATACCTGTCTCCACATCATGAAATGATGCAGTCCAAATGGACGTTAGTATGTGGAATGTACGAGTATGTAAAATGGATAAATGAAACAGATATAGGCAAAATAATATAGAATAACATCAACTCATAATTTATTCAATTAAAATATCAAATGTCTATCTAAAGCAAAAATAAAGAGTAGAAAATGACGCTTCAATACCATCCAATCCAATCTGAATCAAATCCAATCCACTCAAAGGGACCTATTTGGGAGTTTCTCTTATCCGACAACAATCATTTGTGAGCCATTTATTGTACAATAATTCCGCTGATGTTGCCATAGTCATTCAATACGTTGCTAGGGTAAGAACAAATCGAATCCATAATGGGTCTGGACAATCAACCATTCAAGTCCTATTATTTCAAGACAATAAAATGGGGACATGTCCGACTATGACAGACTTAGTCCTAAAAATAGGAACTTGTCGAAATTTAATGGACTTAGTCCTCAAAATAGGAACTTGTCCGACTTTAACGGACTTAGTTCTCTCTACGCTTGGTGACATAGTAATTAAGTTTGAGTGGAACTTACTCTTACTCAATTCGGTGTTCGATACGCCTCCCAAGACTCAATACTCATAAGACCATGCATCTCAATCAATCACATCAATTAGTCTCATAAAGAGTCTCATCATTCCATCAACTCTATCTCAATCAGGCCTTCCGGCCTATCATATCAGTCATCTCATCAACTCAATTCTCAATCAATCTCTCAAAGAGTTTAGACCAATTATTAGGGGGGACACCCAATTAGACCAATATTTAGAGTTCTTTTATGAATACTCACAAGACCCTCAAGTTCTATCATCATGCTCATATCAGAATCACAATCAACATTCTCAAGTCAAGGCTCTAAACTAAATCCCTAGGTTAATTCATGCATTCTAGTACAATGTAACACATAGGATATATGAAATAACTCATGTAGAAGCATTTAATCAGAAAAATTAAGTGCATGATGATCATCAAGAATGTAAAATATCTAGAATATACACTTTATAAGAAAACCTGTTAGAAAACATGCATAGAGACTCAACACTTTTACAGTCTTTCTATTACCATCAATAGGGGTACATGGAAGAACATTCCCATGTTTTAGTTTAGCCTTACATACATGGAAATCGACGAACAATAGCAACTAAAAGGACCACAGTTGAATACTTGGAAACCCTAGCTTTTCTCCTCTTTTATGCTCAAAGTCTTCTTTTAGTTTAGAGTAAGAGACTTAAGAATGGGTTTTGAAACCCTTTTTAGGACAAAAACGACCTATATTGGTCATGGATTAAGTTTAGAAGGGGTAGGAAAATGTCTTGAATGCCCCTCAAAAGATTTAAAATTTTGGACTTTGGTGGAACAAGTGGGGGGACCAGGTCCGCCACACGGACTTGTCCCGTACCTGTGAATTTTTTTCCAAAAAGTTTTGATCGATTTTCTAATCCCGTAGAAAATATTAGAACCTAGATTAAGTTAAAATCCGCAACCAGTCTGCGATGCGGACTTGTCCCACATTATTTCTGGAATTGCATCTTGCCGTGAAAAATAATCTTTCGATGCGGTTGCTCTAAGAATCAACCAAGATCATTTTCCACACAATTTTTCATACTGATCGCATTTCCGGCCTCAGATTTGACATCGGAGTTTGGAAAGACACATTATGTGAGCATATCTTATCTAGGGGTATTTTTGATGATTTTACCGGGTGCTACACGCACTTGGAGTGATTCAAGTTTGTTCCTGTTCAGCCATGTCTGAAATAGGAACTAGGAGTCCGAAATTAGTTCACACACTTTAATGTGACAACACATGTTACAAATTTCTGGTAGAAGGCAAATAGATCATAAGGGCTTAAAGGTGTGAATATAACTTTGGTAGGATAACATCATTATCCAAAATATTCAAACAATCGCAATCTATTCGTTTTAAATCTGTTTGGCTATTAAAATACTTTTCCAGAAAACCCAAAATGAATAGATAATGAAAATGAAAAATTCAAGTCAAGAATTTCAACCAACTCAGCCCAAAAAACAAAAAAAGCAACTAGTTTTTAAAGAAAATGTCAAAAACTACCTTTTTCAAAAAATCATATCTCACTCGTTATACATTCGATTTTCTATTATAAAATAGTTTCAAAAAGATTGAAACGAATAGATATTGATGATAAAAATATAGTTTAAAATTCAAACTTGAAAGTTTTGAAAAAGGCAAAAACATAGACAATTTTTCATAAAAAATGCAGTCAAAAACTGCCAAACTTCAAAAGATCATAATTCACTCGTTTTAAATATGATTCGCTATTATAATATAGTTTTGAAAACCTTGAAATGTGTGAATTAGGTGTTAATGAAAATTAGACCCAAAAGATATTAAGTAGGAATCAAAATGGACCTAAACAGAATCTGCCTTTTCAAAAATATCGTCAAACACACCGATCATCAAATATTTCATCTTAAAACCATAAATAGATGAACATAAATGCATTTAAACATGGAATAAATAATCAAACCATCCATGCTCTGATACCATTTGTAAGAAAAATTAACGGGGCAAGAACAATGGGCCGTACCTTTTTCGTTGATGTTGCAAACGTTGTTATGCCACCAATAGATTTAGCTGTAGATCTTGTTCCGTTTCTCTAGGAACATGGATCATTGTTCACAAACCAAGTGACTTTGTGTGATTTGATGAATAAAGGATTCCCAATTCTTTACTGATTTTTCGCAATTCTATTTTACGGTGGTTTCGAAGTTAGATTATTTTCAAACTGTTTACTGAAGTTAGATTATTTTCAAACTGTTTACTAACAATTTCTTTGCAATTATTTTCTCTTCTCTCTTTTTTTCACTTTCTTACCCATTAGGAGTCAACCACTCTCCCTTAAAATAGGGAAGTGGTTGGGTGGTTACAACCGCCCTCCTTAATGGATAATAACTGTCCATTCTTATCCTTTTAGGATAATGTTGGACAGTTATTAAATAACTGTACCATCACAAATTAAAACCAAATACATGGGTTGAGTTAAGATTGGATCGGGGCGATCCACATGGGCGGCCCACGATTCCAAAAAAATCTTACATAGTGGAGATGATTTTTATTTAATGCCATGACGCCTTTCTGAAATGAAGAATTATTATTAAAGGTTTAAAAATGCTTGGTTGAATATGTAAAAATATTTGATTAGAGATAATATATAACATGAATTACTATATATATACATAGTAATTCAAATGTGTAAAAATATTTGATTACAAAGTTTTATCCAACAATTCATCTGTTTGGTTGCATGAAACTTTTTTTTAAAAACATTTTTGTATTAAACACCTATTACGCCCCGGGAGGGTACCCTAGGCATGGCCGACAACCAGAGACTATTGCTAGTCCCTAAGTGAACCACTCAATCTCAGGACAGTCACTCAACATCAAGCATAGCGGAATAACAAGATAAAAGAAGTGAGCTACATCAATTGGTCTACATCAATAAGGAGGGACAATGGCCAACACTCAGTCTCAACATCAAGGGTAAGCAAATATAAATGCTAACTCAACTCAAGAGGGAAAAAAAAGACCTCAACATCAAACCTCAACTCATGTCTATGAAGCCTCTAACTCAACTAGACAATCTAAGAGGATACCATGACAGGTCATGGCTACCCAACTCAATAAATAAAATAACAGGTAAATGAAAAAGGGCTCTTCCATATAGCAAGGAGGACTCACCAATAATTGAAATCAGAATCTCCGAACCTCAACAATGCATCTGCTGAAGTTCCTCTACCTCCTGTATCTACATCATGAAATAATGCAGCGTCGAGTGGCATCAGTATGTGGAAAGTACGGTATGTGAGATGGCTGAATATAACAATGCAGATAGAACAATATAGGGATAACATCAACTCAACATCATACTTCGTCAGAATGTCAAATATCTATCTAAAGCAAGGATAAAGAATAGACAAATGACCCATTAACATCTCATCAATACATCAGACTCATCTCACGGAAACTCGACTCAACTCAACTCAACTCGAAGGACTCATGCCTGTCGAGGACAAGGATAACGGGTAGATAATAAAACATCAACATTTATCAAGATTCATACCATCACATCAACATCAGAGTTCTATCAATATGGAACCTAGCTGGGAGTTTCTCTAATCGACAACCATCACCTATGAGCCGGTGATGATACAACGAAGCAATGTCGTTGCCCAGGATAAATAACATCACCATCAGTAGATCCATAAGAAATAACATCAATCCTCTTTTGGGACAAAGGAAACATTCGTATTACGGTTCGATCCTCTCCTATGCGGGCCACGTAGTTAATGAGTTCGAGTGGACTCACTCTCACCCATTTCGGTGCTCAATACTCCTCCCAGAACTCGACATGCTTATAAAACATCATCATCAGGATTTCTCATCATCGGTCCCATAGGGACATAGTACATCAATATCAACTCGTATCATCAGCATCAACTCATCTCATCAACATAAACATCATGGACTGGAAACATTCTTTTAGAATTTAGTTTCAAGTTTTAAGACTCGTGAACATCATTCTCATTAATATTGTCATCAAGACTCTCAACAATTTAGACCACAAAAACAACATCATAAACATCATCATCGTCAAGGCTCTAGACTCATCCCTTAAGTTAATTCTTGCATTCTTTAGTAAAATAGACATAGAATTTTATAAAATCATTCATGAAAACAACTTATGCAGTAAATCAAGTTTATGATGATCATAAATTTAAGAAAAATACATGAATTAAGAAGGATCTCAGTAAAATACTCAAGGTTTTTCACATATAACTCATCATCTTCAATCATAGGCTCAATTTACTCAAAGGGGGAATATGGAAGAATCTTCGATCATATAAATCTTCGATCGAGAATTTGGACCAAAATTTCCTCATAGGACAAGCTATCTTTGACTCTAGTGCTCTCAACAGGGATCACCAAGGCAGGATCTCCCAAACACTTCTTCAACATAGAAACGTGGAACATCGGATGGATTTTGTCTAATTTAGAAGGTAACTCTAACTCATAAGCAACCTTCCCAATTCTTCTCACAATCTAATAAGGCCCGATATAGTGAGGACTTAATATCCCTTTCTTCCCAAACCTCATGACACCCTTCATGAGTGATACCTTCAAGTATACCAAATGCTCACCTTGAACTCTAAGTCCCTTCTTCTTACATTGGTGTAAGACTTCTGACGACTTTGTGCAGTCTTTAACCTCTCTCTAATAATCTTCACCTTCTCCATGGACTGGTAGAGAAGATCAGGTCTAATCAACTCGGCTTCTCCAACCTCAAGCCACCCAATGGGTGATCTACACCTCCTCCTATACAAGGCCTCATAGGGGGCCATTTGAATGCTCGCATAACTATTGTTATATGCAAATTCAATCAGTGATAGATGGTCATCCGAATTCCCTTTGAAGTCCAGGATGCAGGCTCTCAACATATCTTCTACCGTCTAAATAGTGCACTCCGTCTGACCATCCATCTGGGGATGAAAGGTTGTGCTCAGATTTACCTTGGTACCCAATCCCTTCTGGAAAGACCTCCAAAAGTGGGAAGTAAATTAAGCTCTTATGTTCGAAATGATGGACAAGGGAACTCCATGCAACCTCACAATCTCTTGGATGTACATCTTGACATACTCCTCTGTAGTATTAGTTGTCTTGACTGCCAAGAAGTGTGTTGATTTAGTCATCTTGTCTATAATCACCCATATGGAATTATGCTGTCTCCAGGATCCCGGTAGGCCGGTGATGAAGTCTATGTTAACCATCCCCCACTTCCACTCTGGAATCTCAAAGTTTTGAGCCAAGCCATTTGGCCTTTGATGCTCAACCTTTACTTGCTGGCAATTCCGACACTTTGAAACAAACTCAACAATGTCCTTTTTCATTCCACTCCACCAATAGACTTCTCTTAAGTTGTGGTACATCTTGGTGGAGCCCGGTGAATGGAGTATCTAGTGCTTTGGGCTTCAGCCATGATCCTCTCTCGGACACAGCCAACATCAGGAACACATAGCCCACTCTGGTATTTCAACACCCCATCTCCCCCTTTGGAGAAGACCATCACTTTTTGTTTGTGGACAACCTCCTTCAATTAGAGTATGATAGGATCTCGATCTTGCTTCTCTTTTACTTCTGCTACTAGGGATGATGCAGACCTACTCTGAACATTGATTCCTCTCTTGTCATACTCCTTATGTTGGACTCCCAATTGAGCCAACCTATGCCCTTCCTTCACTAGCTCTTTCTTCTTTTCCTCAACTTGGGTTGTGCTACCCATTGACAACCTTCTAAGAGCATCGACAACAATGTTAGCTTTACCTGGGTGGTATAGGATGCTCATGTCATAATCCTTGAGCAACTCCAACCATCTCCTTTGTCAAAAGTTGAGCTCTCTTTGACTGAAGACATACTGCAAACTCTTATGGTTAGTGAACACATCTACATGCACTCCATACAAGTAGTGGCGCCAAATTTTAAGTGCAGACACTACTGCCGCCAACTCAAGATCATGGGTCGGATAGTTCCTCTCATGAACTTTAAGCTGCCTGAGAACATAGGCTATAACCTTCCCTCTCTGCATTAATACACAACCCAACCCAACTCTTGATGCGTCACAATATATCACACAATCTTCCATCCCATTGGGCAACGTCAAAATAGGTGCGGTGGTCAATCTAGCCTTCAACTCTTGCAAAATCTTCTCACATAGCTCAAACCACTGAAACTTGACCTTTTTCTGAGTTATCTTGGTCAATGGTGCATATAGGAAAGAAAATCCATCAAAGAATCTGCGGTAGTAGCCTGCCAACCCAAGAAACTTCTTATGTCAGTTGGAGAGGTCGGTCTTGGCCAGTTCTTAACCGCTTCAATCATCTGGGCATCTACTCGAATTCCATCACCCGAAACAACATGGCCTAGGAAAGCTACTGACTTGAGCGAAAACACACTTTGAGAACTTCGCATACAATTCATGGTCCTTAAGAGTCTGAAAGACAATTCTAAGGTGTTTGACATGATCCTCCTCATCCTTCGAATACACCAAAAGATCATCAATGAACATGATTACAAACATGTCAAAGTAGGGTCTGAACACCCTATTCATCAAGTCCATGAAAGTTACAGGTGCATTCGTCAACCTAAAGGACATGACCATGAACTCAAAGTGGCCATATCTAGTCCTGAAGGCTGTCTTTGGAACATCACATTCTCTCACTTTCTACTGATGGTAACCCGATCTGAGGTCTATCTTTGAAAAGCATGAGGCATCCTGAAGTTGGTCAAACAGATCATTTATCCTGGGGAGAGGATATTTATTCTTGATTGTGACCTTGTTCAGTTGCCTGTAGTCTATGCACATCCTAAGAGACCCATCTTTCTTTCCTACAAACCGAACGGGAGCACCCCAAGGAGAAACACTTTGCCTAATAAATCCCTTCTCTAACAGATCCTTCAACTGCTCTATCAACTCCTTCAACTCAGCGGGGGCCATCCTATATAGGGGAATTGAAATAGGCTACATATCCGGAAGAACATCAATCCAGAAGTCGATCTCCCTATCAGGAGGGACTTCAGGTAAATCCTCAAGGAACACCTTAGGGAACTCATTCACAATTAGAACTAACTCAAGAGTAGCGAACTCGATATCCTCAGATTTAACTCGCACAAGGTGGTAAATACAACCTTTAGAAATCAGCTTTCTAGCCCTCAGGTAGGAAATAAACTTACCCTTGGGTGCAATAGAACTTCCTTTCCACTCTAGGATTGGTTCATTTGGAAATTGGAATTTGACAACTCGGTTCCTACAATCTATTGAGGCATAACAGGCATGGAGCCAATCTATACCAAGGATTACATCAAAGTCAACCATCTCCAACTCTACCAAGTCAGCCAAAGTATCCCTATGATAGATGGATACTACACAATCTCTATACACCTTCTCAGCTAGGATAGACTCACCAGTAGGAGTAGAAATAGTATAAGGCTCAAGCAAACACTCTGGAAAAATCTCAAATTTATTGGCCGCATAGGGAGTCACAAAAGATAAAGTAGCACCCAGGTCAAGCAGTGTATAACAATTATAAGAAAAGACTCGGAGCATACCCGTAACAACATCTGGTGCAACCTCTTGGTCCTGTCGATTACCCATCGCATACAGATGGTTCATTCCGCCTCCTGCACCCGCAGTAATAACCTTCTGATGATTGCCCGCAAGGGGCACTGTGGAAGAGTGCTTTGTTACTCCCATCACCCCATCTTCTCGTAGGACACTCACCCTTAAAATGGCTAGGCTGTCCACATGAATAACAAGCATTTGTGCCCTCATGGCATGCACCAAGGTGAATTGTACCATATCTGCCACAAGGTGGCTTTCCTCTCGGGCCTTGGGGCACACTAGCTTGGGACTGAGGACCCTGAGCTCTGAAATTTTGGTGACCATAAGATTTTTGACCATACCTATGTTGCTTAACCGACGCACTTGCCGCTGAGGGTCCATAGCTAGAAGACCTTTTCTGAAAGTAAGTTATTTCACCCTTATTCTGCTTCTGTAAGCTAGGTTCATGCTCTGCCGATTTGGTCTTCTTACTCTACTGCTCTTCCCTGTCCTTCTTCTTGTCCTCCTCAGTTTGCTGGGCATAAACCATAAGTCTAGAGATGTCCATATTTGGAATCAATAATGATGCCTTACACTCACTCTTTACATGCCTACCCAATCCAGACACGAACTTTCTCATCCTTGCCCTTATATCAGAACCATCTCTAGGGCATATCGAGACAGCTGAATGAACTTGAGGTTGTACCCTTTGACAGTCAACCCCTCTTGCTTTAGGTTCATAAACTCCTCAACCTTCGCCTCCCTCAACTCTTGGGGAAAGAAGTGGTCGAGGAATGCACTCTCAAACTCCTCCCACTCAGCAGGTTCAGCATCCTCACCTCTACTATCTTCCCATTGGTTATATATGACATTACCAACATCCTTAAGCTGGTAGGAGACAAGCTCGACTCCCTCAACCTCATTTGCATGCATAGCCCACAAAATCTTGCATATTTCATCAATAAAGTTTTGCGGGTCCTCCTCAACCATAGACCTCGTATAGACTGGCGGGTTCATCCTTAAGAAATCTCTGAGCCTGGTTGCAGTTGTAGGCTCTAGGGAGATGGAGCTAGGGCTTGGGAAACTCGGCTATTACTCTGGGAGGCCACCAACCGAATGAGCATAGCAATGGCTCCCCTGAAGTCTGCTTCCAAAGTGGAGGCTGACTGAGCGGGTGGTGTCTGTGGAACCTCAATAGCTCTGGCAGGTCGACCTCGTATCCTTGTCTCAGTCTGGGTAGGGACCCCTAGTGAGGGATTCTCAGCATATGGGGCTAAGGTATCTCTTTGGGAAGCAGTACGTTTAGGAGGCATGATTTGCAAACGTGTAACCCACAAATTAGAAAAGAGTTTCATGGAGTCAAACTCTATCACACGAGCTCAGAATATCAAAAGAAGTGTAACCATTACTAATGTCCTATAGCCTCCTCCTTATGAAGTGTGGTGCACAACAGACACATAAACAAGACTCTAGTAGACACGACTTCATAGACTCCCTCGGACTCTTGAACTCCGTGCTCTGATACTAAATTTGTTACGCCCTAGGAGGGTACCCTAGGCGTGACCGACACCCATAGACTATTGCTAGTCCCCAAGCGAACCACTCGATCTCAGGACATTCACTCAACATTAAGCATAGCGGAATAACAAGATAAAGGAAGTGAGCTACATCAATTAGTCTACATCAATAAGGAGGGCCAACGTCCAACACTCAGTCTCAACATTAAGGGTAAGCAAATGTAAATGCTAACTCAACTCAAGAGGGAAAAAAGACCTCAACATCAAACGTCAACTTATGTCTATGAAGCCTCTAACTCAACTAAACAATCTAAGAGGGTACCATGACAGGCCATGGCTATCCAACTCAATAAATAGAATAACAGGTAAAGGAAAAAGGGCTCCTCTAGATAGTAAGGAGGGCTCTCTAATAACAGAAATCAGAATCTCCGAACCTCAATGATGCGTTTGCTGAAGTCCTCTACCTCATGTATATGTATCATGAAATGATGCAGCGCCGAGTGGTGTCAGTACGTGGAATGTACGGTATGTAAGATGGCTGAGTATAATAGTACAGATAGAACAGTATAGGGATAACATCAAATCAACATCATACTCCGTCAGAATGTCAAATGTCTATCTAAAGCAAGGATAAAGAATAGACAAATGACCCATGAACATCTCATTAATACATCATCAATATATCATACTCATCTTAAGGAAACTCGACTCAACTCAACTCAACTCGAAGGACTCATGCCCATGTAGGACAAGGATAAAAGGTAGAGAATAAAACATCAACATCCATCAAGACTCATACCATCACATCAACATCAGAGTTCTATCAGTATAGAACCTAGCTGGGAGTTTCTCTAATCGACAACCATCACCTATAAGCCGGTGATGATACAACAAAGCGATGTCGTTGCCACATCAATCTAGTACCCTGCCCGGGGTAAAGAACATCACCATCAGTGGATCCACAAGAAATAACATCAGTCCTATTTTTTGGGACAAAGAAAACATCTGTATTACGATTTGGTCCTCTCCTACGCGGGCCACATAGTTAATGAGTTCGAGTGGGATTCACTCTCAACCATTTCGGTGCTCAATACTCCTCCCAGAACTCGACATGCTCATAAAACATCGTCATCAAGATTTCTCATCATCGGTCTCGTAGGGACATAGTACATCAACATCAACTCGTATGATCAACATCAACTCACCTCATCAACATCAACATCATGGACTCGAAAAATTCTTTTAGAATTTAATTTTAAGTTTTTAAGACTCGTGAACATCATTCTCATAAACATCGTCATCAACTCTCAACAATTTGGACCACAATCACAACATCACAAACATCACTATCGTCAAGGCTCTAGACTCATCCCTTAAGTTCATTCTTACATTCTTTAGTAAAATAGACATAGAATTTTGTAAAAATCATTCATGAAAAAAAATTTATGCAGTAAATCAAGTTTATGATGATCATCAATTTAAAAAAAATACATGAATTAAGAAGGATCTCAGTAAAATACTCAAGGATTTTCCCGCATAACTCATCATCTTCAATCATAGGCTCAATTTACTCAAAGGGGGCACATGGAAGAACAATCCCATGCTTTAGGTTAACCTTACATACCTGGGATGATTGCTAACAACGCAAGTCCCTTGGAACTTCCTCTTGACTCTTCAGTCTCAACTCTTCTCAAGCTCTAACTTGATGATTTGCTAGGAAGAGGATTGTAAGATGGTTTTTGGAACCCTTTCTCCATGAAAATGACATATATTAGTCGTATATGGGTTTTAGAAGGTGTTAGAAATGGATCAGAATGCCCTCAAATTTTTAGAAAATTTCCAGTCGCAAAATAACCCATTCCGCGACGTAGACTGGTCGCGAACAGTTCATTTTTGGCAAAAAATTTCCTGAACGAATTTTCTCAATCCTGTCAAAAAATTATGGAAAAAAATAAGTTACCCTCCGCGACGTGGCTCTGTCGCAGATCCTCACTATTTTGCGTCTCGGAACGAAAAATTATCTTTTGACTCGGTCGCTCTAAAAATCAACTAAGACCTTTTCCCTACTTAATTTTTTTGCGCTGATCACAAATCCGGCCTTGGATTTGTCATCCGAGCATCGAAAGACGCGGTATGCACACTTCTCTTCTCTAGGGATATTTTGGTAGTTTTACCGGGCATTACAACACCAGAAGGGGTGCATCCCTTCACTTGCTTGAAGGAGCACGTATCCATACAGATGTGTCCTTTAGGGGCTGCGCAACTTCTTCAATAAATGGGTATTTAAATTTTTAATATAAGAGGGTATTTTAATAATTCAACTTTTGAGTTTTAGAGTTCATGCTTTTAAGGTAAACTAGTTTAGTGTACGCGTTTTACACATGTGTTGTGTCAATTTAAAAATTATATATCAATAGTACTGGTCACTAAAATAAATACAATATTTATATAAACAAAATATATTATACAAATATATGGATAAAATTTGTTATATTACATACTTTTGCTAACAATATATTTGATAATCTAAATTTTAATTATTTTCAAAGTCGTAAATATTAAAAATTAATAATATTTTCCTTTCCGTCGTAGTCTAAACAATTATATATATAGAATAGTTCTAAATTAAGAGTGAGTTAAATATAAAGAAATTCTAATTAAAAAATGAATCTTGAAATTAAATAAATTAAAGAGTAAATACTTAATATTTTTTTAAAAAAATAGTGAAAAGACGATTTTGTCTAAAGGGGAATCTTTTAATGAAGGGCAAAAAGTTCAAACAACATTTCTAAGGGCCTTCACACTTTTAATATAATATAGATATAGATATAGATATAGATTAATATAAGAGTGTATTTTAGTAATTCAACTTTTGAGTTTTGGAGTTCATACTTTTAAGGTAACTAGATACGAAGAAGCTTGTTAATAACGGGCCCAACATTATAGTCTTAAATTATATTTGTACATGAGCAATTATATTCTAAATAATAAATTAATTTTGAATATTTTCACATAAATACAATAGAGGGTGACAATGGGTACTGCACTTTGAAAGTAATTTTTTTTTATAAATTTTTAAAAATCATTTAAGTAGCCACAACCAACATGAAAAGAGCCTCTAATCTAATATTTATTTGAATTATGTTGGATATAAAATATGCCACACCTCCTTTAATTATATGTATTTTAAATGAGATTACATATTTTATGTGATTAACATAACTATCTAACAAAATATTTTTGAACATGCACACAGTTTTTTTACTTCAAACTTTGAATGAAAAATGTCTCATATGAATATCATGTATTAGATGTTCAATTAGAACATGTCATAGCTTGAGTGCCAAAATAAAATTTACTCACTAATTTAATGGACTACTAATATATTAAGTCATGTCGTTAATTTATTTTATCAAATAGTACAAATATTTTATTTTTATCCAAAACACCCAACCACAGTGGCATTTAATTTTTTATATATCACAAAACGACAAAGTATTGGATTGGCTTGTTGTTTTTGGCTTATAAGCTAAAAGTTATAAGTTAACTTTTTGTAACACTCGATAAAATTATCAAAATACCCCTATAGTAAGGTATGCGCGTAACACGTCTTTTGATGCTCATATGGCAAATCCGAGGCCGTATTTGTGATCAGCATGAAAAATTGAGTGTGGAAATGGTCTCGGTCGATTTTTAGAGCGACCCGATCAAAAGATAATTATTCGATCCAAATCAAAAAACAGTGACAGTGCGTGACAGAAGCACGTCTCGCACCTGTCACGGAGGGGCACTTGTATGTTTTTCAAATTTTTCGACGCGATGGAGAAAACTTGTACAAAAACTCTCTTATGAAAATACACTGTTCGCGACCAGTCCGCGTCGCGGACCGTGTATTTTTCGAGCTGGAAATTTCTAAATAATTATGAGGGGCATTCTGGTCAATTCCCCACCCCTCCTAAACTCTAAGCCATGACTAATAATGACGTTTTGACGTGAAAAGGATCTAAAACCCCCATTTTAAGTCCTATTCCCTAATCTAACAAGGCTAGGGCTTGAGGAGAGAAAAGAAGAGCTTGAGTGGAGGAAATGCGAGAAGAGATCCTTGTCGTACTCGGTTGTTAGATGCATCACAGGTATGTAAGGCTAAACTAAAAATATGGAATGTTTCTCTCATGTGCCCATAGAAGTCATAGAGTTGTTGATGGTTGAAGAGGCTACATGCGTGATTTCTATGATGGGTTTCTTAAAACTATATTTAGAACTACATGTTTTCTATGTTGATGATCATCATATTATTTGTTTTCTTAAATTGAATAATTTCATGAGAATTTGCATAACCCTACATGATTAATTTGAAAAGCATGCATAATGAACTTGAGGATTGAGTGTAGAGTCTTGAACTGTGATTGTGATTGTGATTGTGATTAGATAATGATGAGTCTAGAGCCTTGAATTAAGATGGTGATTGTTGATTGTGATTGTGATTGTGATGAGAGAATGATGATGAGTTGATAGAGCCTGATTATTTAATGAGTCTCTACAAATGAAGTCTGCCGATTTTTCTATTAACTTGATTCCTATGATTGTTCTAAATCTTGAGTCATTGAAGAGATTGATCAATAAGAGGGTTAAAGTCCCTATGAGATTGATTGATGAGAGAGTTAAAGTCCCTATGAAATACCGATTGTTGACAAGGTTAAAGTCCCTACGAGATTGGTTTGATTGGGTTGACGGTTTTATGATCATTGAGTCACGGGAGGAGTATCGAGCATCACAATAAGTAAGAATAGGTCCCACTTGAACTCATTAACTACATCGCCATACGTAGATGAGGCTTGGAACCGTCACATATATTGTGGTCCCCTCTTGATTAGAAGTTCCTGAAACAATAGAGGACTTATTGACAACTGACTCCATATCGGATGAGCTGATATGGTTTCGATTCGTTCCCTACCTGGCAAGTTTGGAACGGCTGTGGCAACATCTGTGTGACTGTTGTACATTCACTGGCTCATAAGCGATTGTTGTCAGATAAGAGAAACTCCCATAAACCTCCTACCTGAGTACTCCGAGTCTAGATGAGATGAGATGTGATGAGATGAGAGGAGGTGAGCTCCTCCGAGAGGAGAGGAGATGAGATGAGACGAAAGGAGGTGAGCTCCTTGAGATGAGTCTGAGATGATTGATGAGTATGAGTTATTGATAGGTCACTTGTCTACTCTTTATTCTTGCATAGATAGACACTTGACTAATGATGTGATTTGATGTTGATTTTAAGTTGATGTTATTTCCATATTTTCTACCGGTTTCTGTTTCACTCAACTATTTTACATACCAGTATATTCCAAGTACTGATGTCCACTCTGAACTGCATCGTTTTATGATGTAGAGGCAGGTACGAGAGATCATCAACAAACGCTCCGTTGAAGATCCGAGATTCGCAACTAATTGGTGAGCCTCCCCTACTCTGGAGGACCCACTATTTTTATTTCATCATGCTTTAGAGTTATATTGGGATATTTCTTTTATTTTGATTTGGGCAGCCACGGTTATGTCATTCGCACCATATGATTAGTGATAGAGGCTTCATAGACGATGGTCGAGCATTGATGTTGAGATTGTGAGCTAGTTCTTTCTACTAGCCTTTATTATTATTATTATTATAATATATATATATATATATATATATATATATATATATATATATATATATATATTCCTTTGAGACTTTAAATGAGATGTGTCCACTACTTATATTTTCCGCAATTCAGTAGAGTTATTTGATTGAATGATGTGATGAAGCTAAGTGGTTCTCTTGGGGACTAGCAATAGTCTTTGAGTGCCAGCCACGCCAAGGGTACCCTCCCGGGGCGTGGCGAACTTGGTATCAGAGCACAGAGTTTAAATGTCTTATGGAGTCTATGAAGTCGTGTTTAGTAGAGTCTTTTTTATGGGTGTGTTGTCGACCACATTTCATTAGCAGGAGGCTATGGGACATTAGGAATGGTTACACTTCTTTCTTGTTCCAATTCGTGCGATAGTTAAGCTCTATGAAAACCATCTTCTAATTCGTGATCTACACATGCAGAATCAATAATATGCCTCCCAGAAGAGCTGTCAGAGGAAGGGGACGTCCTGCCAAGTGAGCTGTTAATCCACCTGAGCCCCAAGTACCCGAGGGACCCGTGGATCCAGCTATCCCGGTTGGGCAACCCCCTTAAGATGAGGTTTCCAACGCCGAGCTGCGCCAGGCTATTCAAACTTTATCCCAGGTTGTCGCAGCACTTGCTATGAGGCAAGGTGCAGGTGGAGCAGATTTTCACGACACCTCTAGATTCCAAGAATTTTTTAGGATGAACCCGCCTGAGTTCACGGGGTCGGCATCTATTGAAGATCCCGAGAACTATGTGGAGGAACTTGAGAAGGTGTTCCAAGTGATGCACGTGGCTGATGCTTATAGGGTTGAACTGGCTGCCAACTAACTGAAGGGGGTGGCCAGGCTGTGGTTCGACTAATGGAGGAAAGGTAGAAGGGATGATGCCCCGTGTGTGACTTGGGGCAGTGTTTGAGGAGGCCTTCTTGGGGCGCTTCTTCCCAAGGGAGATGAGAGAAGCTAAGCTGAGGTAGTTTCTGAACCTAAAACAGGGTCCTATGACTGTGCAAGAGTATGGCCTGAAGTTCACTCAATTATCTCGCTATGCTCCGGACATGGTTGCTGACATGAGGGGAAGGATGGGGATGTATATTGATGGGTTGAATTGAGGACCCAAGAGAGATGGGAGAGGAGCCATGCTTGTGAGTAACATGGACATCGGACGACTAATGACATTTGTGCAGCAAATTGATGAGGAGAGACGACATGATAGGGAAGATTTTAAGCGCAAGAAAGCGAAGACGTATCCTGCCATGAGGTTAGAAGGAAAGGAAATGGCAATCGATTTCCAGCACCGTCATCTGCTAGTGTACCTGTGCTTAGAGGCAGGTACGATCAGAGATCTTAGAATGTGGGAAGTCAGGAGCCTCGTTCGCAAGCTAGTGTGGCCCAAGGTCCGCAAGTTAGGCCACCATGTGGTCAGTGTGGCAACCTGCACTAGAGAAGATGTTATGACGGGAATGATGGGTGCTACAAGTGTGGCCAAGCGGGCCACTACCAGAGAAATTGCCCAAAGTGGGCTGACCGGGCTCAATCTTCCACCCTAGCCCCGCCAGTTAGAGAAAACCAGAGGGCCACTACAACGGGCACAAGCAGAGCAACAAACTGCTTGTATGCCACGGGTAGTCGCCAAGATTAGGAAAACTCTCCAGATGTTGTGACGGGTATGCTTAGAGTCTTTACTTTTGATTGTTATGTTTTGATGGACCCGGGTGCCACATTGTCTTTTGTAACTCCTCATGTGGCCAATAGATATGATTGAACCCCTGAGAGTCTTTTGGAACACTTTGACGTTTCTACCCCAGTGGGTCTATTCGAGCTGAGAGCATCTATAGAGCTTGTGTGGTGTCCGTCCATCATAGGGACACCCTTGTTGATTTGATTGAGCTGGAGATGGTTGACTTTGATTTGATCCTTGGCATAGATTGGCTTCACGCCTGTTATGCCTCTGTTGATTGTAGATTTCGAACTATTAAGTTCCAATTTCCAAATGAACTGGTTCCAGAGTGGAAGGGTGGCTCTGTTACACCTAGAGGAAAGTTTATCTCATATCTTAGAGCCAGAAAGATGATTTCCAAAGGTTGTATCTATCACCTTGTGCGAGTGAAATCTGATGATATTGAGTCCCCAATTCTTGACTCAGTTTCGATTGTTAATGAGTTCCCGAAAGTGTTTCTTGATGATTTTCCCGGAGTCCCTCCTGATAGGGAGATTGACTTTGGGATCGATGTTCTTCCTGATACCCAACCCATTTCGATTCCACCTTATAGGATGGCCCCCGCTGAGTTAAAAGAGTTGAAAGAGTAACTAAAAGATTTGCTAGAAAAGGGCTTCATTAGGCCAAGTGTTTCACCTTGGGGTGCTCCTGTTTTATTCGTACGATAGAAAGATGGGTACCTCAGAATGTGTATTGATTATAGGCAACTGAACAAAGTCACGATAGAGAATAAGTATCCTCTTCCAAGGATAGATGATTTGTTTGACCAACTTCAGGACGCCTCTTGTTTCTCTAAGATAGACCTTAGATCTGGCTACCATCAGCTGAAGGTGAGGGAGTGTGACGTTCCAAAGACAACCTTTAAGACTAGATATGACCATTTTGATTTCTTAGTCATGTCCTTTGGATTGACGAACGCACCTGCCGCCTTTATGGACTTGATGAATACAATGTTCAAGCCATATCTTGATTTGTTTGTGATTGTATTTATCGACAACATCCTAGTATAGTCAAGGAGTGAGGAGGAACATGATAACCACCTCAGAGTGGTCCTCCAAACTCTTAAGGACCATGAGTTATATGCAAAATTCTCCAAATGTGAGTTCTGGCTTAAGTCAGCAGCCTTCCTAGGCCATGTTGTTTCCGGTGATGTTATTCGAGTGGATGCCCAAAAGATTGAAGCGGTTAAGAACTGGCCCCGATCGACCACTCTGACTGACATTAGAAGTTTCTTGGGGTTGGCAGGCTACTACCACAGTTTTGTTGAGGGATTTTATTCCCTATCCGCGCCATTGACCAAATTGACTCAGAAGAAGGTCAAGTTTCAGTGGTCTGAAAAATGTGAGAAGAGTTTCCAGGAATTGAAAAAGAGGTTGACTAGTGCACCAGTCCTAATCTTACTTGATGGAACCAAGGACTCTGTAGTTTATTGTGATGCCTCAAGGGTTGGATTGGGATCCATACTAATGCAAAGGAGGAAGGTGATAGCTTATGCTTCTAGGCAACTCAAGGTTCATGAAAGGAACTACCCAACCCATGACCTCGAGTTGGCAGTAGTAGTATTTGCACTTTAAATTTGGCATCACTACTTGTAGATGTGTTCACTGACCACAAGAGCCTGCAGTATGTTTTTAGTCAGAAAGAGCTCAACTTGCGAAAGAGGAGATTGTTGGAATTGCTCAAGGATTATGACATGAGCATTCACTACCACCCAGGTAAATCTAACGTTGTTGCTGACGCTCTTAGCAGGTTATCAATGGGTAGCACAACCCATGTGGAAGAAGGAAAGAAGGAGTTAGCCAAGGAGGTGCATCGGTTGGCCCGATTAGGAGTCCGACTTGAAAAGAACAATGAAGGAGGAGTTAATGTTCAGAATGGGTCTGCTTCTTCGTTAGTGGTGGAGGTGAAGGAAAAGCAAGACCAAGACCCTGTCATACTCCAATTGAAGGAGGATGTCCACAACCAGAGAGTGATGGTCTTCTCCAAAGGGGGAGATGGCGTGTTGAGATATCAAAGTAGATTGTGTGTCCCAAATGTTGATGGCATTTGAGACAGAATCATGGCAGAAGCTCATAACACTAGATATTCCATTCATCCTGGCTCCACCAAAATGTACCATGACTTGAGAGAAGTCTATTGGTGGAATGGAATGAAGAGGGACATTGCGGAGCTCGTTTCAAAATGCCCAAATTGTCAACAAGTGAAGGTTGAGCATCAAAGGCCATATGGATTGGCTTAGAACTTTGAAATCCCAGAATGAAAGTGGGAGATGATTAACATGGACTTTATCATTGGTCTACCGAAGTCTCGAAAGCAACATGATTCTATCTGGGTGATCGTGGATAGAATGACTAAATCGGCTCACTTCTTGGCAGTAAAGACAACAAACATTGCGGAAGAGTATGCAAAGTTATACAACTAGGAGGTTGTGAGGTTTCATGGGGTTCCCTTGTCCATCATCTCGGACAGAGGAGCCCAATTTACCTCCCAGTTTTGGAGATCATTCCAGAAAGGATTGGGTACGAAGGTGAACCTAAGTACGGCCTTTTATCCACAGACGGATGGTCAGGCAGATTCAAACACTTGAGGACATATTTGAGCTTGTGTTCTTGACTTCAAGGGAAATTGGGATGATCACCTACCATTGATTGAATTTGCATATAACAATAGTTATCATGCAAGCATTCAAATGGCTCCTTACGAAGCCTTATACAAGAGGAGATATAGATCACCAATTCGGTGGTTTGAGGTTGGAGATGCAGAGCTGATTGGGCCTGACCTTGTTCACCAGTCGATGGAGAAGGTCAAGGCCATTAGAGAGAGGTTAAAGACTGCCCAGAGTCGTAAAAACTGTTACACCAACGTGAGGAGAAGAGACTTAGAGTTCAAGGTAGATGATTAGGTGTATTTGAAAATGTCACCTATGAAGGGTGTCCTAAGGTTTGGGAAGAAGGGGAAATTAAGTCCACGTTATGTTGGACCATATCAAATCGTAAAGAGGGTTGGGAAGGTTGCTTACAAGTTGGAGTTACCTTCCGATTTAGATGGAGTCCATCCAGTATTTTGTGTCGATGCTGAAGAAATGCTTAGGAGATCCTGCCTTGGTGATCCTTGTCGATAGTATTGGAGTGATAGATAGCCTATCTTACGAAGAGGTCCCGGTTCAAATCCTTGATCGTCAGATTCGCAAACTGAGGAACAAAGAGATAGCCTCAGTCAAAGTCCTGTGGAGAAATCAATTCGCTAAAGAAGCCACGTGGGAAGTTGAGGAGGAGATGAAGGTCAAATATCCACACCTATTCATACTAAATGACAAGGCTGTTGGAGGTAAATTTCTTACCCTTCACTAAATTGATTGCTCTATTTTTATGTGACTTACTATTATTAAGTCGAGGAGTTTAATCGATTAAGTTGAGTGCGGAGATGAGTCTTGAGTCTATTCGTGACCTAACACCCATCTATACTCATCATTCGAGGACGAATGACCCCAAGGGGGAGATGATGTAACGCCCGGTAAAATTACCAAAATACCCCTAGAGTGAGGTATGCACGTAACGCGTCTTCCGATGCTCATATGGCAAATCCGAGGGTGGATTTGTGATCAGCATGAAAAATTGAGTGGAAAAATGATCTCGGTCGATTTTTAGAGCGACCCGATCAAAAGATAAATTTTCGATCCAAATTAGAAAATAGCGGCGATGCGCGACAGAAGTGCGTCGCACACCTGTCGCGGAGGGGCATTTGTGTGTTTTTCAAAATTTTCGACGCGATGGAGAAAAATCATACAAAAACTCTCTTATGAAAATACATTGTTCGCGACCAGTCCGCGTCGCGAACTGTGTATTTTTCGAGCTGAAAATTTCTAAATAATTATGAGGGGCATTCTGGTCAGTTCCCCACCCCTCCTAAACTCTAAGACATGGCTAATAATGATGTTTTTATGTGAAAAGGGTTTAAAACCCCCATTCTAAGTCCTATTCCCTAATCTAACAAGGCTAGGACTTGAGGAGAGAAGAGAAGAGCTTGAGTGGAGGAAATTCGAGAAGAGATCCTTGACGTACTCGGTTGTTAGCTGCATCACAGGTATGTAAGGCTAAACTAAAAATATGGGATTGTTCTCTCATGTGCCCATATAGGTCATAGATGAGTTGATGGTTGAAGAGGCTACATGCGTGATTCCTATAATGGTTTTCTTAAAACTATATTTGAAACTACATGTTTTCTATGTTGATGATCATCATATTATTTGTTTTCTTAAATTGAATATTTTCATGAGAACTTACATGACCCTACATGATTAATTTGAAAAGCATGCATAATGAACTTGAGGATTGAGTCTAGAGTCTTGAACTGTGATTGTGATTGTGATTAGAGAATGATGAGTCTAGAGCCTTGAATTAAGATGGTGATTGTTGATTGTTGATTGTGATTGTGATTGTGATGAGAGAATTATGATGAGTTGATAGAGCCTGATTGTCTAATGAGTCTCTACAAATGAACTCTGCCGATGTGTCTATTCACTTGATTCTATGATTGTTCTAAATCTTGAGTCATTGATGAGATTGATCGATGAGAGGGTTAAAGTCCTTATGAGATTGATTGATGAGAGGGTTAAAGTCCCTATGAAATACCGATCGTTGATGGGGTTAAAGTCCCTACGAGATTGGTTTGATTGGATTAACGATTTTGTGAGCATTGAGTCACGGGAGGAGTATCGAGCACCGAAATGAGTAAGAGTGGGTCCTACTTGAACTCATTAACTACGCCATACGTAGATGAGGCTTGGAATTGTCACATATATTGTGGTCCCCTCTTGATTAGAAATCCCTAAAATAATAGAGGACTTATTGACGACTGACTCCATATCGGGTGAGCTGATATGGTTTCGATTCGTTCCCTACCTGGCAAGTTTGGAACACCTGTGGCAACATCAGCGTGACTGTTGTACATTCACTGACTCATAAGTGATTATTGTCAGATAAGAGAAACTCCCATTAACCTCCTACCTGAGTACTCCGAGTCTAGATGAGATGAGATGTGATGAGATGAGAGGAGGTGAACTCCTCTGAGAGGAGAGGAGATGAGATGAGACGAAAGGAGGTGAGCTCCTTGAGATGAGTCTGATATGATTGATGAGTCTGAGTTATTGATAGAGCACTTGTCTACTCTTTATTCTTACATAGATAGACACTTGACTAATGATGTGATTTGACGTTGATTTTAAGTTGATGTTGTTTCCATATTTTTCTACCAGTTTCTGTTTCACTCTGCTATTTTACATCAGTACATTCCAAGTACTGATGTCCACTCTGGATTGCATCGTTTTATGATGCAGAGGTAGGTACGAGAGATCGTCAACAAGCGCTCCATTGAAGATCGGAGATTCGCAGCTAATTGGTGAGCCTCCCCTACTCCGGAGGACCCACTATATTTATTTAATCATGCTTTAGAGTTAGATTGGGCTATTTCTTTTATTTTTATTTGGGTAGCCATGGATCTGTCATTGGCACCACATAATTAGTTATAGAGGCTTCATAGACGATAGTCGAGCATTGATGTTGAGATTGTGAGCTAGTTCTTTCTACTAGCTTTTATTATATATATATATATATATATATATATATATATATATTCCTTTGAGAATTTAGATGAGATGTGTCCATTACTTATATTTTCCGCTATTCAGTAGAGTTATTTGATTGAATGATGTGATGAAGCTAAGTGGTTCGCCTAGGGACTAGCAATAGTCTTTGAGTGTCGGCCACGCCAAGGGTACCCTCCTGGGGCGTGACACTTTTTTGGCTATCTTAAGAAGAAAATAAAATTTATTAGAATACTATTTTTACTTGATTAGCATGGTATATATTTTTTTAAATTTTTTTAATCATGATTTGATGATACATATATAAAATTATTTGTATCATTTATATCTCTTGTGAAAAATACTACATATAATTCCAAATCATAAGGAATGTTTGTATGTATTCTGTTTTAATTTAATTGATAAATCTTTTTTAATAAATAATTTTATATAAATTATACTGATATTTCTATTATATAGAAAAGTCAATCCATGGACAAATAAAAATTATTGGACCAACTAAAAGAATATATACATATTATTATATTTGACTAAACATAAAGCTTATGAAATTTAAATTTGTCAATCTGTTGTGTTTATGATATTTATTAATATTTCATAAAAGAAATAGTTTATTTTAGTTTTTTTAATCTGAGATAATTTTCATTAATTTACCTTAGAATGAGAAATTAAAATAGTATTATTTGCATCTCTATTAAAAATAGTATCATAATTGATAGCAATAATATAGTAACTATATATTGCTAGCTTCTTTATTAGTATCAGAAACACCTAAAAAAATTATGAGTAGAAATTAAAGCAAAAATAAAATAAACTTTAATGCTAATCAACTGTGAGTAGTTTAAACTATTTTAAATATGTTTAAACAAAAAATGTAAGTAAAAATTAGCAAAGCACTCACAGGCAATTGTCACGCCTGAGTTTACACCCTGGACATGGTCGGCACCCAGAACCATTTCTGGTCCCAATCGAACCACTTAGCCTGGCTACTTTACTCAGCGGAAGACTTAAATATTAAATTATAGGCTTAGATATAATAAGCTAAAGCAACTGCAAAAATCTCAACAAACTGAATAGGGAAAATATCCCAAAAACAATTGAAAGTAAGGACTGAAACTCATGTAATCTAGTCTATGGAACCTCTAAGCAAGAAAATCTGAAATAACTACCGTGACAGACCTACGGTAACCACAACTGCAAATAAGTACCAAAAACATAAATAAAGACTCCAAAGCCTCTGAGGGATGGTTGAATGAAATGCTTGACCTCAACGGAGCATCTGCTAAGGGACTCTGTCACCTGCGTCTTGTCACGCCCCAGGAAGGTACCCTAGACGTGGCCAGCACCTAGAGACTATTTCTAGTCCACAAGTGAACCACTTGGCCTCATCACATTCATTCAATCAATAACTCAAAACAACCAACAGAAGACTAAAAAAGGTTACATCAACATTCGGCTCTAGTCTATGAAGCCTGTATCACTATCAAGCGGTGCGAATGTGTAACACCCCAACTTTTTTTACTAAGATTGAGACATTCTTCATATGATATACAATTTTAACTGATAATTCTTAATTGAGCATAGATGTTTAGACAATTTCTTAGTGTGGGAATAGAATTGGAGATGATAAAAGGTCCCAGTTCTAATGTAAGATTTTATAAAAGTTAGATGGACCAATGATTTCTAGGTTGTATATACATGCTAGAACTAATTCCTAAGTATTTAAAGTAGATTAGATGTGATTTAGAGTCATAAAGGATCTTTTACATCAAGTCAAGTCCAAAGAATTTCTACCGACTAAGTTTACGTATGAGTTGATAGAAGGGTCAACTTCAAATGATCATATCTCCTAACAATATTGTGTTAGGTGACCCATAATATATAAAATTAAAGATCTTTGAATTATCTTTCCAATGCATCTTATTTCTCCTTAATCAGAGTTTCGAGTAGAAAGTTATTACCATTTTACTGAAGACCTGCAGAGCTGTCTTAGTCGCAAATCTATCGCGAACCCTTTCTGGATAAGCTAAATGATGTCCTTTTATTTATTTTGAGTGTACTTTAATCCTTAAATCTTTGGGGGTCTATCTAAGGTCCCAAAATGCATAAAACGTCAGTTTTCATAAGTAAAACACTCTCCTTCACTCCTAAACGTAAATGCTCAAGAAAATCATCAAGTTATGATTAACTTTAAAGATTCATCATTAAGGTAAGTTATTCTTCATAAATTTCAAGCTACCCAACCTAAATTTCTTTATTTGTTCATGAATCCCTAATAGAATCTTAAATCATAACCTCGGGTTTTAAGAAAATAAATTCAACAGTTCTAAGAAAGGATTCCTTGATTCTTATTTTTCAAGAATTAGGGTTCTTCATCAAGAGTTCTAAATATTCTAAGTCAAGAATTCAAGAATCAAAGAGAATCCCTTCAAACAATGTCTTTCCATGTTCTTCCACACTAAAAGAACTACAGAAATCGAGGATTTTCTCCAAAAAAGCTAGTATTCATAAAATTTCGATTGTAATATCAACTTTCCAGGTATGTAAGGCTAACCTAAAGCATGGGATTGCTCTTCCATGTGCCCCCCTTTGAGTGAATTAAGTCTATGATTGAAGATGATGAGTTATATGTGAAAATCCTTGGGTATTTTACTGAGATTCTTCTTAATTCATGTATTGTTCTTAAATTGATGATCATCATAAACTTGATTTACTGCATAAGTTGTTTTCATGAATGATTTTACAAAATTTTATGTCTATTTTATCAAAGAATGCAAGAATAAACTTAGGGATGAGTCTAGAGCCTTGACGATGATGATGTTTGTGATGTTGTGATTGTGGTCCAAATTGTTGAAAGTCTTGATGATGATGTTGATGAGATTGATATTCATGAGTCTTAAAAACTTGAAACTAAATTCTAAAAGAATGTTTCGAGTCCATGATGTTGATGTTAATGATGATGTTGATGTTGATGTACTATGTCCCTATGGGACCGATGATGAAAAATCTTGATGATAGAAAGAGTGATGGCTGATTGAGGCTTGTAGTTAGAGTTTTGTGTTTATTAGGTAAGTAATAAGGTGGTGAGTCGATTGCCATAAGTTTGATGAAAGAGTTGTGAGTACCCTATGATTTTCATGATGAGGTATAGAGGAAGAGTTATTGTCAGAGTGTGGCAGAGCGTGCCCAAACTAGAAGGAAGTTATGTCGATATGTTGTAGTATTCATACTATTGAGGGTGAAGTGTAGATGTTGAATAGGGGAAAAAGTGCTTTCAATGTGATAGATCTATATTAGGCTTATGATCTTTAATTGTGAGTTCATGAAACTCATCGCGTTATGAGCTTAGTCAGATAAGAAAATATGATTGAATAGGTGAGTGGTACTGAGTTGTGAGGAAGGGATGTGTTGATTGATACTCGCTATGAGATATTAGTGGGCTTGTGTCCTCTAAAGTTTTACCTAGTAGTTGTAAGTTGGTATTAGAGAGGTGTGTGATAGATGCATGTATTAGTGCTAGACCCTAAGTAGTGTTAAAAAGGAGATAGCATCATGAGAATGATAGCCTTAGTTGGAGATTTTATCTAAGAGGATTTCCATAGTGTATGTTCGAGAAGAAGGTGTTGATTTGTGAGAGAGTGATGCTATGGTCATGGTACAAGTGCCCCTTAAGTAAGACGAGTGAGACGAGGATAGCTTACTAGATAAGAAGAGGCTTGAGATATGTATCCATGATTGTGTAAACATGTGTGAAGCTCTAAGTTATGACTGCTATAAGAATCTAGATAGTATATTTGAGTTGTCGATGTGGAGTAGGCTGATGTAAGTAATCTTAATCATCACGAGTAGCAAAACTGATTAGGGTCTTATCGATAGATAATGACAAGTTTTCCATGATAGACTAATTCTTATGCAATTAAATAAATGGGAGCCCAGAAGTTGAGCGCTAGCAGGCAAAAGAATAGCTTAGATTGTGAGAGTTGTGGGAAGTGGTTATGTACGCCATAGGAATAGCAAATATAGAGAGATTTCCATAGAGACTAGAAGGAGCTAAGAGTGATTGCGTTAAAAAAAGTCTGAATGGCTAGTTATATGTATGTGACTATAGCATAACAGAAGAGTTTAAGATATTTTAGTGGATGGTGATTTCTTGACCATGGGAAGGTATATGTTTATAGCCTAGTAGAGGAAATCGATTTACAAACTTAAAGTAATGACCTTGAGAGCTAAGGGGGAGATGATGTAACACCCAGAAAAATTACCAAAATATCCCTAGAGGAGGAGTATGTGCGTAACGTATCTTTCAATGCTCGTACGGAAAATTCGAGATCAGATTTATGATCAGCATGAAACATTGAGTAGGAAAATGGTCTCGATCCATTTTTAAAGCGGCCGAATCGAAAGATAATTTTTTGATCCAAAAATCAAAATAATGTTGGTGCACGACAGAGGCGCATCGCGTACCTGTAGCAGAGTGACACTTATATTTTTTTTTCAAATTTTGACGGGATTGAAAAAACTTTTAGAAAATTTTCGAAGGAAAATACACTGGTGCGCGACTAGTCCGCGTCGCTGACTGGGTTATTTCGAACCTAGAAAATTTATAAACTTTGTGAGGGGCATTCCGTTCAATTCCCAACCCTCCTAAACTTAATACACGATCAAATTGGGTCGTTTGAACATAAAAATAGTCTAAAACCCCATTCTTAAGTCCTTTTCTAATAATTGAACAAGACTATGGCTTGAGAGAAGAGGAGAAGACCTTGAGATGGAAGAATTCAAGAGAGAATGAGAGTTCTTGATTCTGATGTCATCTTACGCATGCATTGACCTTCAGCTTGTTATGCCATTGTTGATGGTATGATGTAGAGTATCAAGTTTCAGAGGTATAATCGTGCTTATTTTGCATGGAGAGCTAGTAGTTTGGGGGTTTCATCAAAGGGGGAGATGATGAGTTCCTCCACGTCCAAATAGTGATGCTAATAATAGTAGACTGAGAGTGAGGGTAGATGAAGAGGAGTGAATGTATCCTCATTGTGATATTGGTGTTGAATTTGTGTCATGTAGGGATAGAGATAGGGAGGAGGAAAGAGATGAGATCGTATGATACACAATAGATAGGTAAGAGTATGTTGGTGTGACTTTGAGTGAGAGTTCATTGAATGGTGGAGGTAGAAGTGAGAAGTAGGCTTGAAAAATTCTAAGACATTGTTAAAGTGGTTAGGGTGATAGGCTTGAATGTGTGGTTGTTATTATGCGAGTATGGATGATAGACTATGACTTCATAATAAGAGTTTCGAGTATAGAGCTGAGTATTGAGGATTAGCTTTTATGAATATGATCATCTTAGGAATAGCGCCTTGAGGCTCAAAACTAGGCTTGAATGGAAGAGGAGGAGGTAGTTAGGTGGAGATTTCAATAAGAGCTATGAGCTTGCATTGATGGAGTAGAGTACCATGAAAAGGAGCACAATCAAGGTGGGGACTTGAGCATGAGAGTGTCCACAGAGTCTTGTTAATACGATGGTCCTATTCTTTATTAGAGTTGATGGATTCATTTCTGAGTTTGAAAGACTAATTTTCGAGGTGTTCAAATGATTTGAATTGATTGAGTTCTGACATTCCATTCGTGTCTGATGGTGAGAATGTCTAAAATAATATCTCTACTCTTGATCTGAACTGATTTGTCTATTGGAGTTGATGTGTCAATTCCTGAGTCTGAATAGAGATGGTTTAAGAATGATGAGGAGTCGAGAGTTTGATTGATTGAGTGAGTTTTGAGAAGAATTCTAATTTTTATTCGTGCCTTGATGTCTACCTTTATTCATCATTCAAGGACGAATGATCCCAAGGGGGATATAATGTAACACCCCAACTTTTGTTTTACTAACATTGAGTCATCCTTCATATGATATATGATTTTAATTGATAATTCTTAATTGAGAATAGATGTTAAAGACAATTTCTTAGTGTGGGAATAGAATTGGAGATGATAAAAGGTCGCAGTTCTAATGTAAGATTTTGTAAAAGTTTGATGGACCAATGATTTCTAGGTTGTATATGTATGCTAGGACCGATTCCTAAGTATTTAAAGTATATTAGATGTGATTTAGAGTCATAAAGGTTCTTTTACATCAAGTCAAGTCCAAAGAATTTCTACCGACTAAGTTTTCGTATGAGTTGACAGAAGGGTCAACTTCAAATGACCATATCTCCTAACGTGTAATGCGTTAGGTGACCCATAATATATTAAATTACAGATCCTTAAATTAGCTTTCCAACGTATCTTATTTTGCCTTAATCAGAGTTCAAAGTAGAAAGTTATGACCATTTTACTGAAGACCTGCAGAGCCATCTGAAGACCTGCGAAGCTATCGCGAACTCTTTCTGGATAAGCTAAATGATGTCCTTCTATTTTATTTTGAGAGTACTTTTATCATAAAATCTTTGGGGGTCTTTAAGGTCCCAAAACGTATAAAACGTCAGTTTTCATAAGTAAAACCCTCTCCTTCATTCCTAAACATAAACGCTCAAGAATCATCAAGAAAATCATCAAGTTATGATTAACTTTCAAGATTCATCATCAAGGTATGTTATTCTTCATAAATTTCAAGCTATTTAACCTAAATTTCTTTATCTATTCATGATTCCCTAATAGAATCTTAAATCATAACCTAGGGTTTCAAGAATTCTAAGAAAGGATTCCTTGATTCTTCTTTTTCAAGAATTAGGGTTCTTCATCAAGATCTCTAAAGATTCTAAGTCAAGAATTCAAGAATCAAAGAGAATCCCTTCAAACAATGTCTTACCAAGTTCTTCCACACTAAAAGAACTACAGAAATCGAGGATATTCTCCAAGAAAGCTAGTATACATCAAATTTCGATTGTAATATCAACTTTCCAGGAATGTAAGGCTAACCTAAAGCATGGGATTGTTCTTCCATATACCCCCCTTTGAGTGAATTGAGTCTATGATTGAAGATGATGAGTTGTATGTGAAAATCCTTTAGTATTCTACTGAGATTCTTCTTAATTCATGTATTGTTCTTAAATTGATGATCATCATAATCTTGATTTACTGCATAAGTTGTTTTCATGAATGATTTTACAAATTCTATGTCTGTTTTACTATAGAATGCAATAATGAACTTAGGTAATGAGTCTAGAGTCTTGACGATGATGATGTTTGTGATGCTGTGATTATGGTCCAAATTGTTGAGATTCTTGATGATGATGTTGATGAGAATGATGTTCATGAGTCTTAAAAACTTGAAACTAAATTTTAGAAGAATGTTTTATGTCCATGATGTTGATGTTGATGAGATGAGTTGATGTTGATGATGATGTTGATGTTAATGTACAATGTTCCTATGGGACTGATGATGAGAAATCTTGATGATGATGTTTTATGAGCATGTCGAGTTCTGGGAGGAGTATTGAGCATCGAAATAGGTGAGAGTGAGTCCCACTCGAACCCATTAACTATGTGGCCCGCATAGGAGAGGATCAAATCATAATACGGATGTTTCCTTTGTCCCAAAAGAGGACTGATGTTATTTCTTGTGGATCCACTGATGGTGATGTCCTTTACCCCAGGCAGGGTACTGGATGGATATGGAAATGACATCGCTTTGTTGTATCATCACCGGCTCTTAGGTGATGGTTGTCGGTTAGAGAAACTCCCCGCTAGGTTCCATACTGATAGAACTTGGATGTTGATGTTTTCGTATGAGTCTTGATGGATGTTGGTGTTTTATTATCTACCTTTTATCCTTGTCCTAGACGGGCATGACTCCTTCGAATTGAGTTTAGTTGAGTCGAGTTTCCTTGAGATGAGTTTGATGTATTGATGTATTGAGATGAGATGTTGATGGATCATTTGTCTACTCTTTATTCTTGCTTTAGATAGATATTTGACATTCTGATTGAGTATGATGTTGAGTTGATGTTATTCTTATATTATTCTACTTGTTTCTGTTTCATTCAGCTATTTTACATACCAGTACATTCCATGTACTGATGTCCCCTTCTAGACTGCATCGGTTTATGATACAGAGGCAGGTATTAGAGATTATCAACAGGCGCTCCGTTGAGGATCTATTCGCATTCAGTTGATCGGTGAGACCTCCTCGTTTTTAGAGGACTTCCCTATTACTATTATCTAGCTTGAGTTAGTATTTTATTTTCCTTGAGTTGGGTAACCATCGCCTGTCGTGGCACCATCTAGATGTTAGAGGTAGAGGCTTCGTAGACAATTAGTAGAGGATGTTGATTATTGCTTCTTTTCCAACTCTTCTTTATTGGAAATTAACCTTTCTATATAAAGACTTGATTACTTTAATTACATTATAGTCTTTTCCTTGAGAATTTTCCTTCCGCTGTTGAGCATGAGGTGACTATGAGGCCAAGTGGTTTACTCGGGGACTAGCAATAGCTTCTGAGTGTCGGCCAGCCCATGGGTACCCTCCTGGGGCGTGACAAAATGACAGACCCATGGCTACCTCAAATTAAAATAAATTAAAGCTAATCAAGTCTAACTCTAAAGCAAGATGAAATAAAGATAATGAATCCTTTGAAGAAAGGGAGGCTCACCAATCAGCTAAACGTCTTAGATACTCAACGATGCACTTGTTGATGATCTCTAATCCCTGTATCTGCATCATGAAATGATGCAGCCTGAGTGGCGTCAGTACGTGGAATGTACGGTATGTAAAATAGTTGAATGAGACACAAATAGGTAAAATAGTATGGTACAGTCATCAACTCAAAATGAAAACCAACCAAAATGTCAAATGTCTATCTAAAGCATGAATAAAGAGTAGACAAGTGACCCATCAACCAATCAAACCTTATCAATTAAATCAGACTCAACTCAATAGAACTAAACTCGACTAATCTTATCTTATCTGATCTCATCTCATCTCGACTCAGAGTACTTAATGTGGGAACTTTCTAGGAGTTTCTCTTATCCGACAACAATCATTTATGAACCAGTGATTGTACAATATACCGCCGTGGTTGCCACAACCATTTTGTACTTTCCAGGTATAGAACGAATTGAAACCATGATGGACAAATCCAAAATGGAGTCAGCTATGAACAAGTCCTCTATTATTTCAGGGATTTTTATCAAGAGGGAACCTCAATGTAATGTAATGGTTCTAATCCTCAATGAGTGTGAGTTGGTATTACTCTTACCCATTTTGGTGCTCAATACTCCTCCCAAGACTCAATGATCATAAGACAATCCATCTCAATCGAATCATCTCAATCATCCTCGTAGAGGCACTCATCATTCAAATCAGTCTCGTAAAGACTCTAATCATCTCATCAATCAATAGCTCAAGGCTTAGGGAAATCATTAGGGAACAATCGAATAGACAAATCATTAGAGATCATTTACGGATGCTCACTGAACTATCAAGTTCTATCAACTCATCATCATTATCAGATCACAATCACAATCGATATTCTCAAATAAAGGCTCTAGACTCAATCCCTAAGTTCATTCGTGCATGCTTTCAAAAGTTAACATATAGGGTTATATCATTTCTCATAAAAAGTATCAATTCAAGAAAACAAGTTTATGATGATCATCAACATATGAAAGTACATGCAATATATACAAATTTCAAGAAAACCATCAACAATCATGTATGTAGACTCCTTAGACTCTCAAAACTTCTATGATCATCTATGGGGCACATGAGCGAAAAATCTCACGTTTTTAGTTTAGCTTTACATACCTGGTGTGAAGCTTTGACTATCAACCTTCAAGATTTCTCCTTTGAACTCTTCAATCTACACTTCTCTTCTCTTCTCTCAAACCCTAATCTTTTCCCAAGACTTAGAAAGGACTTAGAATTGGGTTTAAGACCCTTTTTATGCTCAAAACAAACTATTTTGATCATGTTTTGAGTTTAGGATGGGTTGTAAAATGTTTGGAATACCCCTCACGAATTAAAGAAAAAACTTTAATCCGGAATACCCTAGTCCGCAATGCGGACTGGGCTCGCACTAGTGTATTTTTCTCCAAATATTCTCCAAACGAGTTTTTCCAATCCCGTAGAAAAAGATTGAAAAAAAATAAGGCAGATCCACGACAGGGGCGCGACGCGCTTTTGTCGCGCACAAACATTATTTTTCATTTTCAGACCGAAAAATTATCTTTTGATCCGGTTGCTCCAAAAATCGACCAAGACCATTTTCCCACTCAAATTTTTATGTTGATCGCATATACAGTCTTAGAATTTCCATCTGAGCATGGGAAGACGTGTTACACGCATATCTCTCCTCTAGGGGTATTTAGGTAATTTTACCGGGTGTTACGTCGTCTCTCCATTGGGAACATTCATCCTTGAATGATGAGTAAAGGTGGATATCAAGGTACGAACAGACTCAAGATTCATCTCAACACTCACATTAATAAATAAAACTCTCGACTCCTCATAAATCTCAATCAACTCTATTCAGACTCAAGAATAGACATATCAACGCAAGAATAATTCAATCAATTTCAGTCAAGGTAAGGAACTTACCTTCAACTTTCTTATTATTGGGCATGAATAGGTGTGGATATTTGTCTCTCATCTCTTCCTCAGCTTCCCATGTGGCTTCCTCAATGAATTGATTTCTCCACGGGACTTTGACTGAGGCGATCTCTTTGGTTCTAAACTTGCGAACCTGACGATCAAGGATTTAGACCGGAATTTCATCGTAGGACAAGCTATCCTTCACTCCAATACTCTTAATAGGGATCACCAATGTAGGATCTCCCAAGCACTTCTTCAATATCGAAATGTGGAATACAGGATGAATTGCGTCTAACTCGGATGGCAACTCCAACTCGTAAGCAACCTTCCCAATCCTCTTCATAATCTGATAGGGACCAATATAGCGAGGACTCAATTTTCCCTTCTTCCCAAATCTCATGACACCCTTCATAGGTGACACTTTTAAGTATACCCAATCATTTACCTCGAACTCTAAGTCTTTTCTCCTCACATGAGTATAAGATTTTTGGCGACTCTGTGTAGTCTTCAACCTCTCTTAAATGATCTTAACCTTCTCCATCAATTGGTGGACAAGATCAAGTTCAATCAACTCAGCTTCTCCAACCTCGAACCACCCAATTGGTGACCTACATCTCTTCCCATACAAAGCTTCATAGGGAGCCATTTGAATGTTTGCATGATAACTATTGTTATGTGCAAATTCAATCAATGGTAGGTGATCATCCCAATTTCCCTTGAAATCAAGAACACAGGCTCTCAACATATCTTCTAATGTCTGAATTGTACGCTCTACATGGCCATTTGTCTGTGGATGAAAGGTTGTACTCAAATTTACTTTAGTACCCAATCTTTTCTGGAATGATCTCCAAAATTAGAAAGTGAATTAAGCTCCTCTGTCCGAGATGATGGACAAGGAAACTCCATGCAACCTCACAATATCTTGGATGTACAACTTGGCATACTCCTTCGCAATGTTGCTTGTCTTAACTGCTAAAAAGTGAGCCGATTTGGTCATCCTATCCACAATCACCCATATCAAATCATGTTGCTTTTGAGATCTCGGTAGACCAGTAATGAAGTCCATGTTGATCATCTCCCACTTCCATTTAGGAATCTCAAAGTTTTGGGTCAATACACATGGTCTTTG
The DNA here is from genome assembly GCA_029948455.1 of Solanum rostratum. Classification (NCBI taxonomy): domain Eukaryota; kingdom Viridiplantae; phylum Streptophyta; class Magnoliopsida; order Solanales; family Solanaceae; genus Solanum; species Solanum rostratum. Next base: position 64,828,564 of record CM057048.1, read on the forward strand.
ATGCTCAACTTTAACTTGCTGAAATTTTGGGAACTTTGAAATGACTTCAGCAATATCCCTCTTCATTCTGCTCCACCAATAGACTTCTCTCAAGTCGTGGCACATCTTGGTAGAGCCAGGATAAATGGAATACCTAGAACTATGGGCTATCGCCATAATCCTATCTCGAACACCATCAATGCCAAGAATTCACAATCTACTCTGGTATCTCAACACTCCATATCCCCCTTTGGATAAGACCATCACTTTCTGTTTATGGACAACCCCCTTCAATTGAAATATGATAGGATCTCGGTCTTACTTTTCTTTCACCTCTGCCACTAAGGATGAAGCAGACCCATTCTGAACATTAACTTCTCCCTCATCATTCTCCTCAAGATGTACTCCCAATCGAGCAAATCGATGCACTTCTTTAGCCAACTCCTTCTTTCCCTCCTCAACATGGGTCGTACTACCCATTGAAAACCTACTAAGAGTGTCAGAAACTATGCTAGCTTTACCTGGATGGTAGAGAATTCTCATATCATAATCCTTGAGCAACTCCAACCATCTCCTCTGTCGCAGGGTGAGCTCTTTCTGACTGAAGACATGCTGCAAGCTTTTGTAGTCAATGAACACATCCACATGCACTCCATACAAGTAGTGGTGACGAATGTTAAATGCAAACACCACCGCTTCCAACTCAAGATCATGGTTGGGATAGTTCCTCTCATGAACCTTAAGTTGTCTGAAAGCATAGGCTATCATTTTCCCTCTCTACATCAGCACACATTCCTATACAACTCTCAAAGCATCACAATAGATTACAAAGTCTTTTATCCCATCGGGCAAGGTTAAAATTGATGCAGTCGTTAGTCTAGTCTTCAATTCTTGGAAACTCTTCTCACATTCATTGGACCACTGAAACTTGACCTTTTTCTGAGTCAATGGTGTGGATAGGGAAGAAAATCCATCAACAAATATGCGGTAGTAGCCTTCCAACCCCAAGAAACTTCTTATGTCAGTCGGAGAGGTCGGTTGGGCCAGTTCTTAACCGCTTCAATCTTTTGGGTATCTACTCGAATACCATCGCCTGAGACAACATGGCCTAGGAAAGCCACTAACTTAAGCCAGAATTCACATTTTGAAAATTTTTGCATACAACTCATGGTCCTTAAGTGTTTGTAGGACAACTCTGAGGTGATTAACATGCTCCTCCTTATCTCTCGAATATACCAAAATGATATCGATGAACACAATCACAAACATATCAAGATATTGTCTAAAAACCATATTCATCAAATCCATGAAAGCTGCAAGTGCATTCGTCAACCCTAAGGACATGACCAAGAACTCAAAATGGTCATATCTAGTCTTAAAGGTTGTCTTCGGAATATCACATTCCCTCACTTTCAACTGACGGCAGCCAGATCTGAGGTCTATCTTTGAGAAACAAGAGGCACCCTAAAGTTGATCAAACAAATCATCTATCCTTGGGAGAGGATATTTATTCTTTATGGTGACCTTATTTAGTTGTCTATAGTCAATACACATTCTGAGAGACCCATCTTTCTTTCGCACGAATAGGACAGGGGCACCCCAAGGAGAAACATTTGGCCTTATAAAGCCCTTCTCTAACAAATCCTTCAATTGCACTTTCAACTCTTTCAATTCAGTAGGGGCCATCTTATAAGGTGGAATTGAGATAGGCTGGGTATCAGGAAGAACATCAATCCAAAGTCAATCTTTTTATCAGGAGAGACTCCAAGCAAATCCTCAGGAAACACTTCCGGAAACGCATTAACAATTGGGACTGACTCAAGAGTAGGAGACTCAACATCATCAGATTTAATTCGTACGAGTTGATAGATACAACCTTTGGAAATCAATTTTCTAGCCCTAAGGTAGGATACAAACTTTTCCTTACGTGCAACAGAATCACCCTTCCACTCTAGAACTGCTTCGTTCAGGAATTGGAACTTAATGGTTCGGGCTCTATAATCAATGAAGGCATAACAGGAATGAAGCCAATCAATGCCAAGGATCACATCAAAATCAGTCATCTCTATCTCAACCAAATCAATAATAGTATCCCTATGATGGATGGACACTACACAAGCTCTATAGACTCTCTCAGCTCAGATAGACTCACCCACTAGAGTAGAAACATCAAAGGGTTCAAGAAGACTCTCAAGGGTTCTATCAAATCTACTAGCCACATAAGGAGTTACAAAAGATAATGTGGTTACCACACAGTGGTTTACCCAGTGACCCTTGAGCCACACTAGCTTGTAACTGAGATCCATGGATCCAACATTCTGGGACCTCTGAACATTACGAATTCTGGGCGCAGGTGCACTAGCAGATGATGGTGTTGGCCTCGTTTGAAATATGTTACCATTTCCCCTTCTTTCTAACCTCATGGCTGGATGTGTTAGCCTTCTTACTTTTGATCTCCTCTTTGTTATGTTGCCTCTCCTCATTAGCTTGTTGCAGAAATTTCATAAATCTCCCAATGTCCATATCACTCACCAACATTGCTCCCCTCCCATCTCTCTTCGGCCCTCTGTTCAACCTATCAAACATACATCCCCATTCTCTCCCTCATATTAGCAACCATATCTGGAGCATATTGAGATAGTTGTGTGAACTTCAACCCATATTTTTGCACAGTCATAGAAGCCTTTTTCAGATTCAATAACTCTCTTACCTTAGCCTCTCTTCATTCTCTTGGGAAGAAGTGCCCTAAGAAAGCTTCCTCGAACACTACCTAAGTCAGCAATGGGGCATCCTCTCCTCTACCCTTCTTTCATTGGTCGAACCATAGCCTGGCCATACCCTTAAGTTGGTAAGCAGCCAGTTCAACTCTGTTAGCATCAGCCACATGCATCACTTGGAACACTTTCTGAAGCTCTTCCACATAGTTCTTAGGATCTTCAGTGGATGCAGACCCTGTGAACTCAGGCGGATTCATCCTCAAGAATTCCCAGCCTCTAGATGTGTCCTGGGCATCCTGTCTACCACTTCTTATCTCGCAGTAGGTGTTGTGACAACCTGGACTAGAGTTTGAATAGCCGGGCAGCTCAGCATTGGAGACCTCATCTAGTGGAGGCTGCTCAACAAGGAAATTTGGGTCCATGGGCTCCTCATGTCCTTGAGGCTCAGGTAGGTTAACATTTTGCCTTGCGGGACGTCTTCTACCTCTAACGGCTCTTCTGGGAGGCATGATCATAACTCTACAACGCACAAAGCACAAATTGGAAGAGAACCTTTCATAAAATAATAACTTTATCACACGATTTAGAACATGAAAGAAGTGAAACAATTCCTAATATCCTATAGCATCGATATTATGGATGTGGAGCTCTTCACACCAATAATAAGGACTCTATTAGACATGGCTTCATAGGCTCCCTAGGACTCTTGAACTCTATGCTCTGATACCAAGTTTGTCATGCCCCGGGAGGGTACTTTAGACGTGGCCGACACCCAGAGACTATTGCTAGTTCCCAAGCGAACCACTTGGCCTTATCACATTCATTCAATCAATAACACAAAACAATTAGAATAAGACTAAATAAGGTAATGGGCACATCTAAACTCAAATAACATATCAAATACAAGGCTAGTAGAAAGAACTAGCTCAACAAGTCTTACATCAATATTTGACTCTAGTATATGAAGACTCTATCACTATCAAGCGATGCCAATGACAGAACCATGGCTACCTTAAATTAAAAAAATTAAAGCTAATCAAGTCTAACTCTAAAGCAAGATGAAATAAAGATAATGAATCCTTCGAAGAAAGGGAGGCTCACCAATCAGCAGGATGTCTCAGATCCTCAATAATGTGCCTATTGATGATCTTTAATCCCTGTATCTGCATCATGAAATTATGCAGCAGCGAGTGGCATCAGTATGTGAAATGTATAGTATGTAAATTAAACAGAAACAATAGAATAATATGGAACAGTCATCAACTCAAAATAAAAATCAACCAGAATGTGAAATGTCTATCTAAAGGAAGAATAAAGAGTAGACAAGTGACCTATCAACCAATCAAACCTCATCAATAAAATCAGACTCAACTCAATATAACTAAATTCCACTCGTCTTATCTCATCTCGACTCAGAGTACTTAATATAGGAACTTTTTGGGAGTTTCTCTTATCCGGCAACAATCACTTATTAGCCAGTGATTGTACAACATCCCATCGATGTTTACACGGCTGTTCTATATGACCTAGGTAGAGATCGAATTGAAACTACAATGAACAAATCCAAAATGGAGTCATCTATCAACAAGTCTTCTATTGTTTCAGGGAATTCTATCCAGAGGGAACCTTAATGTAATGTAATTGTTCAAATACTCACCTACGCTTGCTACGTAGTTAATGAGTGTGAGTTGGCATTACTCTTACCTATTTCAGTGCTCAATACTCCTCCCAAGACTCAATGCTCATAAGACTATCCCTCTCAATCAAACCATATCAATCAGCCTCGTAGAGATCATTCAATCAGTCTCGTAGAGACTCTCATCATCTCATCAATCAACATCTCAATCAGTAGCTCAAGGCTTAGGACAATCATTAGGGAACAATCGAATAGAAAAATCATTAGAGATCTTTTATGGATGCTCACTGGACTATCAAGTTCTATCAACTCATCATCATTCTCACATCAGAATCACAATCGACATTCTCAAACCAAGGCTCTAGACTCAATCCCTAAGTTCATTCGTGCATGCTTTCAAAAGTTAACATATAGGGTTATACAATTTCTCATGAAAAGTATTCAATTCAAGAAAATAAGTTTATGATGATCATCAACATATGAAAATACATGTAATATATACGAATTTCAAGAAAATCATCAACAATCATGTATGTAGAGTCATTAGACTCTCAACTCTTCTATGACCATCTATGGGGCACATGAGAGAACAATCTCATGCTTTTAGTTTAGCCTTACATAGCTGGTGTGAAGCTTTGACAATCAACCTTCAAGAATTCTCCCTTGAACTCTTCAATCTATGCTTCTCTTCTCTTCTCTCAAGCCCTAATCTTTTTCCAAGACTTAGAAAGGACTTAGAATGGGGTTTAAGACCCTTTTTACGCTCAAAATGACCTATTTTGATCATGTTTTGAGTTTAGGAAGGGTTGTAAAATGTTCGGACCCTCACGAATTAAAGAAAAAAATTTCATCCGGAATACCCCAGTCTGGGATGCATATTGGCCACGGACTAGTGTATTTTTCTCTACAAAAATTTTGAACGAGTTTTTCCAATCCATCAAAAACGATTAAAAAGAATAAGCCAGATCTGCGCCCCTGTCGCGCACAAGCACTGATTTTTGTTTTTGGACCGAAAAATTATCTTTTCATCTGGTTACTCTAAAAATCAACTGAGAAAATTTTCCTACTCAATATTTCATGTTGATCGCATATTTGGTCTTGGATTGCCATCTAAGCTTGCGAAGATGTGTTACTCGCATATTTTTTCTCTAGGGGTATTTTGATAATTTTATCGGGTGTTACACATCTACATCATAAAATAATGCAGGTCCAAAGGACGTCAGTAGATGGAATTTATGATGATGTAAAATAGCCAAAATTGGGAATGTATGATAGGGTATATACTCAAAAGCAGCTAAAACATGTCTCAAAATAGGTTTGCAAAATAAAAGATAGAGTGTATACTGAAAGTAAAACATATGATAAAACTCTGTATGCAAGAATTAGTTTACTTTAGCTTGGGGAGTTTCTCTAACTGATAACCACCACTATGAGCCTCGTGATGATACAGCGTCTTGCCCACACTGCCAAAGCCATCCCATACTTTGCCAGGGTAAGGGACAAAAACTAGGGGAGTGGATCCATTCCAAATCTAGGCCATCTCAGTAGCAATGAAGAGTTGTACTCTTGGTACAATCCTATCCTAGTTAGTTACATAATTTATGAGTTCAAGTTATTATTAATCTCACACATATTGGTGCTCAAAACTACTCCCAAAATAACTTTTATAACACTCATAATTGACACGCCTTAGAAGGGTACCCTTGGCGTGGCCGACACGCAAAAACCATTGTTGGTGTCACGCCCCAGGAGAGTACCCTAGATGTGGCCGGAACTCAGAGACTATTGCTAGTCCCCAAGCGAACCACTCAGTCTCAAGACAATCATTTAATCAACTAATACAATAGAAAATGTCAGGATAAAGGAAATATGACAGTGGGCAACTCAGTTACTTCTTTATCAATGAATGAGGACCATAGGTCAACAAGACCAATCTCGACATCTATGACATAATAACAGTTTTAAGAAAAAATCAGTTCAAGAGGGAAAGACCCCAACATCAAATCGTCATCCTCCAGTCTATGAAGCCTCTACCTCTATAGTCTAGAATGGTACCATGACAGTCCATAGCTACCACAGCTCAAAACGAAGATAACTCAAAGCATAAGAAAGATATGAAATAGTATCCTCCGGATGCGAGAGAGGACTCACCAATCAGCTGTAGGAGAATGAACCTTCAATAAAATGCCTATTAAGGATCTCGAGTACTTGTCTCTGCATCATGAAAAGATGCAGGCCCAAATGGACGTCAGTATGTGAAATGTACGAGCATGTAAGATGGTTGAATAAAACAATACAGGCAGAATAATATGGAACAATACAACTCATAAGATACTCACTCAGAATGTCAAATGTACATCTAAAGCAAGAATAGAAAATAGACAATGACCCATCAATCGTCAAGCAAACTCATACCATCAACTCAACATCAGAGTGTTATCAGTGTGGAACCTATCTGGGAGTATCTCTAACCGACAACCATCACCTATTAGCCGGTGATGATACAACAAAGTGATGTTGTTTCCACATCTATCCAATATGTTGCAGGGTAAAGGACATCACATATGTGGATTCAAAAATAAAGAACATCAAGTCCTCTTTTGGGACTAAGGTAACATCCGATTTTACGGTTCAATCCTCTCCTACACTGGCCACGTAGTTAATGAGTGCAAGTGGGACTTACTCTTACTCATTTCTGTGCTCAATACTCCTCCCAGGACTCAATATGCTCATAAGACATCAATCATCAGGATTACTCTTTATCTAATTTCATTGGACATTATTAACTCAAATCATTACATCAAACATCAATTCTTCGACTTGGAACATTCTTTTAGAATTAAGTTCATGCTCTTTAAGACTCTAGGGACATCAATTTTATCAACATTCTCAAATCAGGATCACAATCACAGATCACAGGCACATCCATAATATCAAGGCTCTAAACTCATATCCTAAGTTCATTCTTGCAATTTCTAGTAAAATAACATATAGGGTTTTATGAAATAACTCATGAAAACATTTATGCAGTAATTCAAGTTTATGATGATCATCAATATGGGAAAATACATAGGATAGGTATAATTTATAAGAAAATACTCAAGCAATTCATACATAAACACTCAATACTTTCATCTAGCATCTACTTCAATCAACGGGCACATGGAAGAACAATTCCATGTTTTAAGTTAGACTTACATACCTAGGACAAAGAACAACACAAACCTTCACAAGAATTGACCCCAAACCTCAAGATCTCTAGCCCTTCTTCTCTCAAACACTCTCACTTTAGAGAGCCTAAAAATGGATTTTGGAAACCCTTTTTTGAGCAAAACAACCCTTATACTCGTATATTGAACTTGGGAGGGGTTGGGAATGGTCCAAAATATCCCTCACAAAATAAAAGAAAAAGTTTGCCTCTAAAGTACCATGGTCCGTGACGCGGACTCGGCACAGAGTAGGTATTTTTCGCCAAAAATTCTTCAAACGACTTTTTCAATCCCCGTCAATTTTTTTTTAAAAAAAAAACTAAGTGTGGGTCCGCGTTGCTGGCGTGTCGCGCCCCTAACACATATTGACACTGGTTCAGGTGTTGCATCAAAAAAATTATCTTTTGATCCAGTTGCTCTAAAAATCAACTGAGACCATTTCCCCACTCAGTTTTTCATGCTAATGGCAAATCCGGTCTCGGATTTGCCATTCGAGTATGGAAAGATACATTTTACGCACATCTCTACTCTAGGATTATTTTGGTAATTTCATCGGGTGCTACATTATCTCCCCCTTGGGATCATTTGTCCTCGAATGACAAGTATAGGTGGTATTATGGCATGAATAGACTCAAGACTCGTCTCAATGCTCACTCAATAACCTAGACTCTGGACTCCTCATTGATCTCAATAACTCTACTCAGACTCAAGAATAGACACATTAACTCAAGAATAGAAATATCAATTAAGACAAGGATAGGAACATTACCTTCAACATTCTCCTCATCATGCATGAATAGGTGCAAGTATTTGGCCATCATATCTTCCTCGGCTTCCCATGTGGCCTCAACGAATTGATTCCTCCGTAGGACTTTGACGGAGGCAATTTCTTTATTTCTCAGCTTGCGAACTTGATGATCAAGGATTCGGACTAGAATCTCCTCATAGGACAAACTATCTTTTACCCCAATACTCTCAACAGGGATCACCAAGGCAGGTGCTCCCAAGTATTTCTTCAACATCAAAACGTGGAATACAAGATGAATTGCGTCTAACTCGGAAGGAAACTCTAACTCATAAGAAATCTTACCAATCCTCCTCACAATCTGATAGGGACCGATATAGCGAGGACTCAACTTTCCCTTCTTTCCAAACCTCATGAAACCCTTCATAGGTGACCCTTTTAAGTATACCCAATCATCTACCTCAAACTCTCAGTCTCTCTTCCTCACATCGGTGTAGGACTTTTGACGACTTTGTGCAGTCTTTAACCTCTCTTTAATAACCTTAACCTTCTCCATGGACTGGTGAACACGGTCTGGTCCAATTAACTCTGCTTCTCTAACCTAATACCACCCAATTGGTGATCTACATCTTCTCCCATACAAAGCTTCATAGGGGGCCATTTGAATACTTGCATGATAATTATTGTTATATGCAAATTCGATCAATGGCAAGTGGTCATCCCAATTTCCTTTGAAGTCGAGGATGCAAGCCCTTAACATATCTTCTAAAGTTTGAATAGTGCATTCTGCTTGACCATATGTCTGATGGTGGAAGGTTGTTCTCAGATTTACCTTAGTACCCAATCCCTTCCGAAAAGATCTCCAAAATTGGGAGATGAATTGAGCTTCTTTGTCTGAGATGATGGACAAAGGAACTTCATTCAACTTCACAATCTCACGGATGTACAACTTGGCATACTCCTCTGCAGTGTTAGTTCTCTTGACTGCTAAGAAGTGAGCTGATTTGGTCATCCTATCCACAATCACCCATATCGAATCATGTTGCTTTTGAGATTTTGGTAAACCGGTAAGTCCATGTTGATCATCTCCCACTTCCACTCAGGAATTTCAAAGCTCTGAGCCAATCCACATGGTCTCTGATGCTCAACCTTGACCTGTTGACAATTGAGACACTTAGAAACAAACTCAGTAATATCCCTCTTCATTCCATTCCACCAATATATTTCTCTCAAATTGTGGTACATCTTGGTGGAGCCAAGATGAATGAAATATCTGGAGCTATGAGCTTCAACCATGATTCTTTCTCGAGCACCATCAATATCGAGGACACACAACCTACTCTGGTATCTCAACACTCCATCTTCCCCTTTGGAGAAGACCATCATTTTCTATTTATGGACAACCTCCTTCAATTAGAGTAGGATAGGATCTCGATCTTGCTTTTCTTTTACCTCTGCCACTAGAGATGATGTAGACCCACTCTGAACATTGACTCTGCCTTCATTATTCTCTTCAAGTTGTACACTCAATCGGGTCAATCTATGCACTTACATATCCAACTCTTTCTCTCCTTCCTCAAAATGGCAGTACAACCCATAGATAACCTACTAAGAGCATCAGCAACAATGTTAGCCTTACCTGGGTGGTAGAGAATGCTCATGTCATAATCCTTGAGAAACTCAAACCATTTACTCTGTTACAGGTTGAGCTCTTTTTTAATAAAGACGTACTGCAAGCTCTTGTAGTCAGTGAACACATACAAATGCACTACATATAAGTAGTGGCGCCAGATCTTAAGTGCGAACACCACAGCTGCCGACTCGAGGTTATGGGTCGGATAGTTCCTCTCATGAATCTTAAGTTGTCTAGAAGCATAAGTTATCACTTTCCCTCTCTGCATCAACACAAAACTAAGACCAACTCTAGACGCATCACAAGATACCACAAAGTCTCCCGTCCCATCAGGCAAGGTTAAAACTAGTGCAGTAGTCAATCTAATTTTCATCTCTTGGAAGCTTTTTTCACATTTATCGGACCACTAGAATTTGGCCTTTTTCTGAGTCAAGTTGGTCAATGGTGCGGATAGGGAAGAAATTTCATCACCAAATCTGCGGTAATAGCCTGCTAACCCCAAGAAACTTCTTATGTTAGTTGGAGAGGTCGGTCTTGGCTAGTTCTTAACCGCTTCAATTTTCTGGGCATCCACTCGAATACTATCACCCGAAACAACATGGCTTAGGAAAGCCACTTACTTGACCAAAACTCACATTTCGAGAATTTTGCATACAACTCATGGTCCTTAAGAGTCTGAAGGACAACTCTGAGGTGATTGGCATGCTCCTCCTCTTCCTTCGAATACACCAAAATATCATCGATGAACACGATCACAAACATATCAAGATATGGTCTGAACACCCTATTCATCAAGTCTATAAAGGTTGCAGGTGCATTAGTCAAGACCAAGAACTCAAAATGGCCATACCTAGTCCTAAAGGTTGTCTTTGGAACATCACACTCCCTCACTTTCAACTGATGGTAGCCAGATCTGAGGTCTATCTTGGAGAAATAAGAGGCACCCTGAAATCGGTCAAACAAATCATCTATCCTGGGGAGAGGATATTTATTCTTTATCGTGCCTTGTTCAGTTGCCTATAATCAATGCACATTTTGAGAGACTCGTGTTTCTTTCGCACGAAAAGGATAAGAGCACCCCAAGGAGAAATACTTGGCCTTATAAAGACTTCCTCTAACAAATCCCTCAATTGGTCTTCCAACTCTTTCAATTCGGGGGGCAATCCTATAAGGTGGAATTGAGATAGGGTGGGTATTGGGAAGAACATCGATCCCAAAGTCAATCTCCCTGTCATGAGGGACTCCAGGCAGGTCCTCAGGAAACATTTCAGGAAATCCATTCACAATCAGGACTGACTCCAAAGTAAGGGGCTCAACATCATCAGACTCAACTCACACGAGATGGTAGATACAACCTTTAGAGATTAGATTTTTGGCTCTAAGTTAAGAGATAAACTTGCCCTTAGGTGCAATAGAACTCCCCTTCCACTCTAGGACCAGTTTATTTGGAAATTGGAACTTAACAATTTGGGTCCACATCAACGGAGGCATAACAGGCATGAAGCCAATCCATGCCAAGGATCACGTCAAAGTCAACCATCTCCAGCTCTACCAAGTCAGCCAAGGTATCCCTATGATAGACGGATACTACACAATCCCTATAGACCCTTTCAGCTAGGATAGACTCACCTGTAGGAGTGCAAACAGTAAAAGGTTCAAGCAAACACTCCAAAAGAATTTGAAATCTACTAGCCACATAGGGAGTTACAAAAGATAGAGTGGAACCTGGATCAAGTAATTCATAATAATTAAAAGTGAAGACTCAAATCATACCCATATCAAAATCTAGTACAACCTTTTGGTCTTGTCGATAATCTATTACATAGAGATGGTTTGTTCCGCCTCTTGTACTCGTAGTGGAACCCTTTTGGCAGCTGCCCGCTGGGGTGTTGCGAAGGTGTGTACTTTGTTACTTCCATCACCCCTTCTTCTCATAGGACACTCATTCTTAAAGTAACTCGTCTGTCCATATTTATAGCAAGCATTTGTGCCCTCACGACACTCACATATATGGAGTTTGCCACAGGGTGTCTTTCCCCTCAAACCTTGAGTCACACTAGCCTGGGATTGAGAACCCTGAGCCCTGAAATTCTAGTAACCATAAGATTTCTGATCATACATGTTTTTTTGGATGGGCGCACTCGCTGTTGAGGGTGGATAACTAGAAGACCTCTTCTGAAAGTAGGACTTATCTGCCTTGTTCTGCTTATGTTGGCTAGGCTCATGCCCTGCTGATTTGGCTCTCTTGCTCAAATGATTTTCTCTGTCCTCCTTTATATCCTCCTCGGTTTGCTGGGCATAAACCATAATTCTGGAGATATCCGTACCTGGGATCAGTAATGCTCCCTTGCACTCTTTCTTTTCATGTCTACCCAAACCAGACATGAATTTCCTCATTCTCGCCCTTATATCCTGGACCATCTCTGGGGCATACCCGGACAGCTGAATGAACTTGAGGTTGTACGCTTTGACATTCAAACCCTCTTGCTTCAAGTTTACGAACTCATCAACCATTGCCTCCTTCAACTCTTGGGGAATGAAGTGATCGAGGAAAGCACTCTCAAACTCATCCCACTCGGCAGGCTCAGCATCCTCACCTCGACTATCTTCCCATTGGTTATACTAGATGTTCGTAACATCCTTAAGCTGATAGGAGACAAGTTTAACTCCTTCAATCTCATTTGCATGAATAGCCCTTAGGACCTTCCACATCTCATCGATGATGTTATGTGGGTCCTCCTCAATCTTTGACCCCGTGTAAACTGGCGGGTTCATCCTAAAGAAATCTCTGAGCCTTATTGCAACTGTGGGCTCTTGGGAGCTGGAGCTGGAGCTGGAGCTAGGGGCCTGGGAACCTCAGCTACTATTCTGGGAGGACACTAGCTGAGTGAGCATAGTAATGGCTTCTCTAAAGTCTGCCTTTGAGGTGGGGGCTGACTGAGCAGGAGGTGCCTGTGGAATCTTAACAGTTCTGGCAGGTCAACCCCATCCATTCTTCCTTGTCTGAGTAGGGACCTCTAGTGGGGGATTCTCAGTGTCTGGGGCTGAGCTATCCCTTTGGGAAGCAGTACATTTAAGAGGCATGATCTGCAAATGTGTAATGCACAAATTAGAAAAGAGTCTTATAGAGTTGAACTCTATCGCACGAACTCAGAATAAAGAAGAAGTGTAATAATTCCTAATGTCCTATAGCCTCCTGCTTATGAAGTGTGGTGCACGACACACACATAAATAAGACTCTACTAGACATGGCTTCAGAGACTCCCTAGGACACTTGAACTATGTGGTCTGATACTAAGTTTGTCACGCCCCAGGAGGGTACGCTAGACGTGGCTGGCACTTAGAGACTATTGTTGGTCCCTAAGCGAACCACTTAGTCTCAAGACAGTCATTCAATCAACTAATACAACGGAAAACATTAGAATAAAGGAAATATGACAGGGGGCAACTCAGTTACTTTTACATCAATGAATGAGGACCATAGGCCAACAAGATCAATCTCAACGTCTATGACATAATAACAGTTTTAAGAAAAACATCAATTCAAGAGGGAAAGACCTCAACATCCAATCGTCATCCTCTAGTCTATGAAGCCTCTACCTCTACAGTCTAGAATGGTACCATGACAGGCCAGGGCTACCACAACTCAAAACGAAGCTAACTAGAAGCATGAGAAAGATATGAAATAGTATCCTCTAGATACAGGGGAGGACTCACCAATCAGCTTTAGGGAGAATAGACCTTCAACAAAACGTTGGTTGAGGATCTCAAATACTTGCCTTTGCATCATGAAAGGATACAGGCCCAAATGGACCTCAGTACGTGGAATGTACGAGCATGTAAGATGGCTGAATGAAACAATACAGGCAGAATAATATGGAATAACATCAACATATAAGATACACACTCCAAATGTCAAATGTCCATCTAAAGCAAAAATAGAGAGTAGACAATGACCTATCAATCGTCAATCAAACTCATACCTTCAACTCAACATCAGAGCGCTATCAGTGTGGAACCTATCTGGGAGTTTCTCTAACCGACAACCATCACCTATGAGCCGGTGATAATATAATGAAGTGATGTCATTTCCACATCCATCCAGTACCTTTCTGGGGTAAAGGACATCACATATATGGATCCACAAATAAAGAACATCAAGTCCTCTTTTAAGACTAAGGAAACATCTAATTTTATGGTTCAATCCTCTCCTATGCTAGCCACGTCGTTAATGAGTGCGAGTGGGACTTACTCTTACTCATTTCGGTGCTCAATACTCCTCCCAGGACTCAATATGCTCATAAGACATCAATCATCAGGATTACTCTTCATCTAGTTTCATTGGACATTATTAACTCAACTCATTACATCAACTATTAATTCTTCGACTCAAAACATTCTTTTAGAATTAAGTTCATGCTCTTTAAGACTCTAGGAAGATCAATTTCATCAGCATCATCATCAACATTCTCAAATCAGGACCACAATCACGGATCACAGGCACATCCATACTATCAAGGCTCTAAACTCATATCCTAAGTCCATTCTTGCAATTTCTAGTAAAATAACATATAGGGTTTAATGAAATGACTCATGAAAACATTTACGCAGTAATTCAAGTTTATGATGATCATTAATATGGAAAAATTCATAGGATAGGTATAATTCACAAGAAAATACTCAAGACTTTCATACATATACACTCAATACTTTCATCTAGCATCTATTTTAATCAAGGGCACATGGAAGAACAATTCCATGTTTTAAGTTAGCCTTACATACCTGGGATGAAGAACAACACAAATCTTCACAAGGATTGACCCTGAACCTCAATATCTCTAGCCCTTCTTCTTTTCTTCTCTCAAAAACTCTCACTTTAAGGAGCCTAAAAATAGGTTTTGAAAACCCTTTTCCGAGCAAAACAACCCTTATACTTGTATATTTAACTTGGGAGGGGTTGGGAATGGTCCAAAATGCCCCTCATGAAACAAAAGAAAAAGTTCACCTCTGAAGTACACTGGTCTGCGACGCGGACTCGGCGCGAAGTTGGTGTTTTTTGCTAAAAATTCTCCAAATGAGTTTCTCAATCCCCGTCAAAAAAATTTAAAAAAAATTAAGTGTGGGTCTGTGTTGTTGGCGCGTCGCGCCCTTAACCCATATCAACATTGGTTCGGGTTTTGCATCAAAAAATTATCTTTTGATCCAGTTGCTCTAAAAATCAACCTAGACCATTTCCCACTCAGTTTCTCATGCTGATCGCAAATCCAATCTTCGATTTGCCATCTGAGCATGGGAAGATGTGTTATGCGCATATCTCCCTTCTAGGGGTATTTCGATAATTTCATCGGGTGCCAGAGCTGTCTCCCAAGCGAATCACTTGGTCTCATCACATTTATTCAATCAATAGAAGACCTAAAATAAAGAGAAAATAATATAGGCAAATCAAATCATCAATCTGTCTCAATATATAGAGGTCATAAGCCAACAATCAAACTCCAATTCTCTAACATAAGAATAATTTTAAAAGAAATCAGTCAAGAGATAAAGGTCTCAATATCAACTCATCACTGTCTAGACTATAAGCCTCTAACTCTACTATCTAGATGGTGCCAATGACAGGTTCATGGCTACCTCAAATCAAATAAAAGAAAATCTAAACTCTAGTAGCTAGATGATAGTAATATGGAAATCCTCCAAAAACAAGATGGTCTCACCGATCAGCTGAATGTAAATAGATCCTCAGCCCATTGATGATCTCTAATACCTGTCCCTGCATCATAAAATGATGCAGTCCAAATGGATATCTGTACGTGGAATGTACAAATATGTAAAATGGTTGAATGAAACAGATATAGGTAGAATAACATCAACTCAGAAGATACTCAATCAGGATTTCAAATGTCTATCTAAAGCAAGAATAAAGAGTAGATAATGACCAATCAATACCAATCCAATCCAATCAAATCAGAGTACTATCTGTGTAGAACCTATCTAGGAGTTTCTCTAACTGGCAACCACCACCTATGAGCCGGTGATGATACACCAAAGAGATGTGGTTGCCACATCCATCCAATACCTTGCCGATGTAAAGGACATCACATCGATTGATCCACAATAAATAACATCAAGTCCTCTTCCGGGATAAAGAAAACATCTGATTTTACGGTTTAGTCTGCTCCTGCGTTGGCCACATAGTTATTGAGCTTGAGTTGTTATCTACTCTTACTCAATTGGGTGCTTAGTACTCCTCCCAGGAGTCAACACGCTCATAAGACATCAATCATCTGAATTACTCATCTAACTAGTCTCATTGGACATTGTTAACTCAATTCATTACATCAACCATCAACTTTTGGGTTATGATTATTATCTTATGATTAATTTCATGATCTTTAAGACTCCAGGAATATCAAGTTTCATCAACATCATCATCAGTGCTCTCATATGAGGATGACAATCACAATCACATGTACATTCATACCGGCAAGGCTCTAGACTCATCTCATAAGTTCATTCTTGCAATCTTTTATGAAAGTAACATGTGGGGTTTTCTAAAATAACTCATGAAAAGTATTTAAATAGTAAAATCAGGTTTATGATGATCATCAACATATGAAAATACATAGAATATATATAATTTACAAGAAAACATTCAAAAAACATTCATGGGGACTCAATATATTCACAATATTTTTATTACAATCAATAGGGGCACATGGAAGAATATTCTCATGTTCTAGTTTAGCCTTACATACATAACCTTGATTTAGAATAATATTTTATTTAATGCACGAAAATTATGAATCTCAATATCAAATAATGCACAGGAAAAATCATGATCATTAACTTAACTAGGGTTCATGGGAAAGTAGCCGTGAACAATGATTCTAAAAATAAAATAATAACAACTTCAATACATAATTATGTAGAACTTGATAGAAGAAGAATTGATTCAATTGTAATTCGAAAACTAGGTTTTTACCCATACAATACTTATTAAGAACAAAAACTTAGATGAGGGGTGCGTGGATGAACTTAATCCAACGCTATGATAGCCTTGTATACCGGAAAAGTTGACATTACCATCAAAATTTGATGAAAATTAGTTTTCTTGGAGAAAATCTTTGATCTTGAAACCTTGATGCTTGTTCTTGTGAAAAGAAATTATCCTTGCAGTTCTCTTAGAGTGGAAGAACTTGAAAAAAATATTTCTCGAAGGACTTCTCTTTGATTCTTGAATTCTTGACTTAGAATCTTTAGAGTTCTTGATGAAGAACCCTAATTCTTGAAAAAGAAGACTCAAGAAATCTTTTCTTGAAATTCTTGAATTCGTAGTCTTGAAACCCTAGATTATGAATTAAGATTCTATTAGATATTCATGAACAGATGAAGAAATGTAGGTTGGGAAGCTTGAAACTTATGAAGAATAACTTACCTTGATGATAAATCTTGAAAGCTAACTTAACTTGATGATTTTCTTGATGATTCTTTAGTGTTTATGTTTAGGAGTGAAGGAGAGGGTTTTACTTTTGAAAACCTGATGTTTTATTCATTTCGGGATACTAAAATTAACTCCCAAAGGTTATAGGAGTAAAATACTCTCATAAAATAATAAAAAAAGACGTCATTAACGTGTCCAGAAGAGTCCGCAACGCGAAGCTATCGTGGACTTCGGACAGCTCTGCACGTCTCCAATAAAATGGTCATAAATTTCTACTCCGAACTCTGATTAGGACGAAATTGGATGCTTTGGAAAGCTAATTCAAAGACCTTTAATTTGGTAAATTATGGTCCATGTAAACCATAATAAGTAAGGAGATATGGTCATTTGAGGTTGACCCTCCTATCAACTTATATGAAAACTTAGTCGGTAGAAATTATTTGAACTTGTTTTGATGTAAAAGATCATTTATGACTCTACATCACATCTAATATACTTTAAATACTTAGGAATTGATTATAGCATGTATATAAAACTTAAAAGTCATTGTTCCACCTAACTTTTATAAAATCTTACATTAAAACTCAAACGCTAAGAAAGTTTTTAGCTTAACTTCGTACTAGAGGGTTCGTGTGACCTTAGATCATTTCCCATACTAAGAAATTGACTTTAATACCTATGCTCAATTAAGAATTTATCAATTAAAATCCTATATTATATGAAGGATGACTAAGTCTTAGCTTAAAAAAAATGGGGTGTTACAATAACTTTAAAAGTAAAAGTTCTCAAAATGCCTTTTTTAATCTTTTGTGACTTAACCCAACTTTAGATTTTCTCAATGTTTCTCAGTTTGCCTCTTTTCTTTGATTGACAGATGTATCAATTCGATGTTTCTTAAAAACAAAATTTACTATTCATCTATATTGTAAATACAAATGCTTTGAATACTCCTTGATCTCAACTCAATATTGTGGACATAATAATTTTTCATGAAATATATAGGGTTCTTACAGTTGCAACCTTAACTATGAAACTTTGACTTAATAACTTAATTTAATAGTGAAATCAGTAAAGACCATGATATTCATCAAGAAAAATACATAAACTAGTAACTCAATGAAATTAACTAACAATG
The DNA here is from genome assembly GCA_029948455.1 of Solanum rostratum. Lineage (NCBI taxonomy): Eukaryota > Viridiplantae > Streptophyta > Magnoliopsida > Solanales > Solanaceae > Solanum > Solanum rostratum. The sequence continues at coordinate 64,847,059 of CM057048.1, forward strand.
GAGAATACTTGATCTCAACTCATAGACTGGATCTTGGGTGGAAATTAGTTGTTAAAAATACTAAATCAAATATAGAATAACTTTTGGAAGGGCCTTACATACCTGGAGGAATTAGATTCTTGACGAATTTGGGGAAGGTGCTTGAAAATCCAAGCTTTCTCCTCTTGAAACTACGTTCTAAGTTTGGAAAGTGTTTTGAGCGTTAATGAGTTGAAGAATCACGTTTTAGGGATTTAATTAAGTGAAACTGACAATTCTATGCTTAAAAGGGAGCGAAAGGACGAAAATGCGCTTCTTCTAATACTGCTGGAGCCATCCACGAAACCCCTCTTACGGGCGTGGATGCACCTACAGCTCGTACACTGGCACGTCGAATTGTGTGTCACAAAACCTGAGTTATTGGATTTGCAGTTCCTAAGCTACGAACATGCAATATGGCTTGTGAACAAACTTATGGGTTGTAGAGCCTTTCGTAGGATGACTCCAAACTTAGGCAAAAATTTTGGTTCTTCAGGGCCTCCACTTACGAGACCTATTGATGGGTCGTAGTACTTTGTATGGTCCGTCTGCTAACTTGTAGATTAACTTCTTAAATTTCTGTAATTTTCCTATTTGACTGGGCGCTTTCCACGAGCGCACCCACGGGCCATAGGTTGGCTCATAAGATCAACCTGTCAGCAAGCACTTTAACTCCCAGATTCCCAAGCCTGTAGATATGAGGGTTGTTACGGCTATAACCGATTTCATAGCTCCGAGTCTGGCTCTTCACTCATACGAAGTTCAAGATACATCAAATGATAAGGAAAAATAAAAAATGACATACAAACAACAAACAATATATTTCAAATCAATGAAAAGAAAATGTTTACACAAAATTATCAACACAGAAAAAATAGTTATCGTCTTATACCATATCGAATATCTCAATATATAACATCCAAAAATATTTATTTAAGGAGAAGAAGACTGATAAGAAAAAAAACTTAACATAACCGTTATACAGATAAATGAAAGAGAGCTCACAAGCAACATCGAAGAACAATCAATTTGAAAATTAGAGAACTGTAAATTTTGCATAGAGAATGAGCAACAGAGTAAAAGTAAAAGGATTAAAAAAAGAAGAAAAATAATATGTACAACTTGAAGCAGTTAGAGTGGACATTAACCTAAGATGAAGAGCGATTTTTCAAAATTCAAAAAGAATCCTGGATTAAATGAAATTAAACTATAATATGTTGCTCATACTTTTCAAAATGACATCAAAAGTGTGTCAGATCCTCCAAAAGTAATGCATTTTTGAAGAATTCAACATATGTGTTGTAACATTTCTGGGGAAACTGAATAACCTAGACTATAACGTTTTATTTATCATTATCGTCCCCCAATCTCAAAAATACATTTTATACATAACCTTTGGAAACTCTACCACTGTTTCTCTATCTTGTTAGTTATTTCTTCTTTGTCCTTGTTATTTTGATCAAATAATTATCCATTTAACTTTTCAAATTAATACTGAGATAAAAGCATACCTAAAGTTGAATCACCCAGTTGAGAAGATGAAAGAAAGGTTGGTATTTGAAAATCTGAAAGAAAATAAATATCATGCAAAAAAAAGTAGGTTAAGTATGAATTTGTCACGCACCGGGAGGGTACCCTAGGCGTGGCCAGCACCTAGAGATTATTGCTAGTCTCCAAGTGAACCACTCGATCATAGGACAGTCACTCAACATCAAGCATAGCGGAATTAGGGTAAAGCAGTGAGCTACATATATCGGTCTATATCAATAAGAAGGGCCAATGGCCAAGCAAACTCAATCTCAATATCAATAGTAAGCAAATGTAAATGCTAACTCAACTCAAATGATAGAGGACATCAACGTCAAACCTTAACTCATGTCTATGAATCCTCTAACTTAACTCAACTAGACAGTCTAAGAAGGTACCATGACAGGTCATGGCTACCCAACTCAATAAAACAAAATAACTGATAACGAAAAAGGCTCCTCCAGATGGCAAGGAGGGCTCATCGATAACTGAACTCAGAAATCTCCGAACCTCAACGATACGTCTGTTGAAGTCTTCTACCTCCTAAATCTGCATCATGAAACAATGCAGCGCAGAGTGGCATCAGTACGTGGAATATAAAGTATGTACGATGGATGAATACAACAATACATCAACTCAACATCATACTCCACCAATATGTCAAATGTCTATCTAAACCAAGAATAAAGAGTAGACAAATGACCCGTCAACATCTCATCAATACATCATCAATAAGTGAGACTCATCTCAAGGAATACTCGATTCAACTCAATGGACTCAAGCCCGTCTATGACAAGGATTAAAGAGTAGATAATAAGACATCAACATCCATTAAGACTCATACTATCACATCAACATCAGAGTTCTATTAGTAGGGAACCTAGCTGGGAGTTTCTCTAATCGACAACCATCACCTATGAGTCCGTGATGATATAACGAAGTGATGTCGTTGCCGCATCCATCTAGTACCCTGCCCGGGGTAAAGGACATCGCCATTCGTGGATCCATAAGAAATAACATCAGTCCTCTTTTGGTACAAAGGAAACATCTGTATTACGGTTCAATCTTCACCCCTACGCGGGCCACGTAATTAATGAGTTCGAGTGGGACTCACTCTTACCCATTTCGATGCTCAATACTCCTCCCAAAACTTGACTTGCTCATAAAACATCATCATCATCTGTCCCAGAGGGACATAGTACATCAACATCAACATCATCATCATCGGTCCTATAGGGACATAGTACATCCTCATCGATCCCAAAGGGACATAGTACATCAACATCAACATCGTCATCAACATCAACATCATGGACTCGAAACATTCTTTTAGAATTTAGTTTTAAGTTTTAAGACTCATGAACATCACTCTCATCAACATCACCATCAAGATTCTCATCAATTTGGACCATAATCACAACATCATCATCGTTAAGGCTCTATACTCTTTCCCCCTAAGCTCATTCTTGCATTCTTTAGTACAATAGACATAGAATTTTGTAAAAATCATTCATGAAAATAAGCTATGCAGCAAAATAGTTGGTGATGATCATCAATTCATGTAAAATATATGAATTAAGTAAAAACTCAGTGGAATACTCAAGGATCCTCACATCAAACTCATTATCCTCAATCATAGACTTAATTTACTTAAAGGGGCACATGGGAGAACAATCCCATGATTTAGGTTACCCATACATACCTAGGATGATTGCTAACAATAATCCCTCGTAGAATCTCCTCTTGACTCTTAAACTTCAACTCTCCTCAAACCCTAACTCGGTGAATTTTGCTAGGAAGAGGATTTTAAAATCAGTTTTTGAACCCTTTCTTCATGAATATGACCTATATTAATCGTATATGGGTTTTTAAAGATGTTAGAAATGGACTAGAATGTCACTCGAATATTTTAGAAATTTTTCAGCCGTTAAATAACACAGTCCGCGATGCGGACTGGTCGCAGACAGTTTATTTTTTGCAAAGATTTCCAGAATGAGCTTTCTCAATCCCATTGTAAAATTAAGAAAAATAGTAAGTGCACCTCCGGATGGCTCCGCGACGCGGCTCTGCCGCGAACTCTCACTGTTTCTCGTTTTAAAATGAAAAATTATCTTTTGCCTCGATCGCTCTAAAAATCGACCGAGACCCTTTCCCTACTTAATTTTTCATGACGATCACGAATCCGACCTCGGATTTTCCATCCAAGCATCAGAAGACGTGTTATGCGCACATCTCTTTTCTAGGGGTATTTTAGTAATTTTATCGGGCGTTACATCATCTCCCCCTTGGGATCATTCGTCCTCGAATGATTAGTAGGAGCGGTATTATAGCATGAATGCACTCAAGACTCATCTCGATACTCACTCAACAGCTCAACTTCTTAACTCTTCATCGACCTCAATAACATCAACTCTGAACAACAAAATATACACATCAATTCAGGATAGAAACATCAATTTAAGGTAAGAATAGGAATTTTTTACCTTCGATATTCTCGTCATCAGGCACGAATAGGTGCGGGTTTTTAATTGTCATCTCTTCCTCATCTTCCCACGTGGCTTCCTCAACAAATTGGTTCCTCCAAAAAACTCTAACGGACGTTATCTCTTTGTTCCTCAGTTTATGAACCTGTCGATCAAGGATTTGGACTGGAATTTCCTCATAGGACAAGCTATCTTTGACTCCAGTGCTCTCAACAGGGATCACTAAGGCAGGATCTCCCAACCACTTCTTCAACATAGAAATGTGGAACACCAGGTGAATTCCATCTAACTCAGAATGTAACTCTAGCTCATAAGGAACCTTCCCAATTCTCCTCACAATCTGATAAGGGCCAATATAGCGAGGGCTTAATTTCCCCTTCTTCCCAAACCTCATGACACCCTTTATGGGTGATACCTTCAAGTGTACCTAATCACTCATCTCGAACTCTAGGTCTTTTCTTCTCACATCGATGTAAGATTTCTAACGGCTTTCTGTTGTCTTCAACCTCTCTCGAATAATCTTCACCTTCTCTATGGACTGGTGGACAAGGTCAAGACCAATCAACTCAGCTTCTCCAACCCCAAACCACCCAATGGGTGACCTATACCTCCTCTCATACAAGGCCTCATAGGGGGCCATTTGAATGCTTGCATGATAACTATTATTATATGCAAATTCAATCAATGGTAGATGGTCATCCCAATTTCCTTTGAAGTCAAGGACGCAGGCTCTCAACATATCTTCTACCGTCTAAATAGTGCACTCTGCCTAACCATCCGTCTATGGATGAAAGGTTGTACTCAAATTTACTTTGGTACCCAATCCTTTCGGGAAAGACTTCCAGAAGTGAGAGGTAAATTGGGCTCCTTTCTCCGAGATGATGCACAAGGGCACTTTGCAACCTCACAATATCTTAGATATACATCTTGGCATACTCCTCCGCAGTATTAATCATCTTAACTGCTAAGAAGTGCATTGATTTAGTCATCCTTTCTACATTACCTATATGGAATCATGTTGCCTCCGGGATCTCAATCGGCCGGTGATGAAGTCCATGTTAATCATCTCCCACTTCCACTCTGGAATCTCAAAGTTTTGAGCCAAGCCACTTGGCCTTTGATGCTCAACCTTCACTTGCTGGAAATTCTGGCACTTTGAAACAAACTCAGCAATATCCCTCTTCATTCCACTCCACCAATAGACTTCTCTTAAGTCGTGGTACATCTTGATGAAGCCCGGATGAATGGGGTATCTAGTGTTGTGGGCTTCAGCCATGATCCTCTCACGGACACCATCAACATTAGGAACAAATAGCCTACTCTAGTATCTCAACACCCTATCTCCCCCTTTGGAGAAGACCATCGCTTTTTATTTGTGGACAGCCTCCTTCAATTAGAGTATGATAGGATCTAGATCTTGCTTCTCCTTCACTTCTGCTACTAAGGATGATGCAGACCTACTATGCACATTGATTCCTCCCTCGTCATCCTCCTCGAGTTGGACTCCCAATCGAGAAAACCAATGCACTTCCTTACTAGCTCTTTCTCCTCTTTCTCAACATAGGTTGTGCTACCCATTGACAACATGTTAAGAGCATCAGCAACAATGTTAGCTTTACTTGGTTTGGTATTGGATGCTCATGTCATAATCTTTGAGCAACTCCAACCATCTCCTTTGTCGCAGGTTGACCTCTTTTTGACTGAAGACATATTGAAGGATCTTGTGGTCAGTGAACACATCCACATGCACTCCACACAAGTAGTGGCGCTAAATTTTGATTGCGAACACTATCGCTGCTAACTCAAGATCATGGGTCGAATAGTTCCTCTTATGAACTTTAAGCTGCCTGGAAGCATAGGCTATCACCTTCCCTCTCTGCATCAATACACATCTCAATCCAACTCTTGATGCGTCATAATATATCACAAAGTCTTCCATCCCATCGGGCAAAGTCAAAATAGGTATCGTGGTCAATCTAGTCTTCAACTCTTGGAAGCTCTTCTCAAATTCCTCAGACCACTGAAACTTGACCTTTTTCTGAGTCATCTTGGTCAATGGTGCGGATAGGGAAGAAAATCCCTCAACAAATCTGCGATAGTAGCCTACCAACCCTAAGAAACTTCTTATATTAGTTAGAGAGGTTGGTCTTGGCCAGTTCTTAACCGCTTCAATCTTCTGGGCATCTACTCAGATTCTATCACTCGAAATAACATGGCCTAGGAAAGCCACTGACTTGATCCAAAACTCACACTTTGAGAACTTCACATACAATTCATGGGCCTTAAGAGTCTGAAGGACAACTCTAAGGTATCTGGCATGCTCCTCCTCATCCCTCGAATACACCAAAATATCATCAATGAACACGATTACAAACATGTCAAGGTAGGGCCGGAACACCCTATTCATCAAATCCATGAAAGCTCCAGGTTCATTCATCAACCCAAAGGACATGACCAAGAACTCAAAATGGCCATATCTAGTCCTGAAGGTTGTCTTTGGAACATCGCATTCTCTCACTTTCAACTAGTGGTAACCCGATCAGAGGTCTATCTTTGAAAAGCATGAGGCACCCTAAAGTTGGTCAAACAGATCATCTATCCTGGGGAGAGGATATTTATTCTTGATCATGACCTTGTTCAGTTGCCTATAGTCTATGCACATCCTGAGAGACCATCCTTCTTTCGTACAAACAGAACGGGAGCACCCCAAGGAAAAACACTTGGCCTAATAAAGCCCTTCTCTAAGAAATCCTTCAACTGCTCCTTCAACTCTGCAGGGGCCATCCTATATGGCGGAATTGAAATAGGCTGTGTATCAGGAAGAACATCGATACCGAAGTCGATCTTCTTGTCAGGAGGGACTCCAGGTAAATCCCCAGGGAACACCACAAGAAACTCATTCACAATTAGAACTAACTCAAGAGTAGGGGACTCAATATTATCAGATTTAACTCGCACGAGGTGGTAAATATAGCTTTTAGAAATTAGCTTTCTAGCCCTTATATAGGAAATAAACTTACCCTTGGGTGCAACAGAACTTTCCTTCCACTCTGGGACCGGGTCATTCGAAAATTGGAAGTTGACAACTCGGGTCCTACAATCTATTGAGGCATAACAGGCATTGAGCCAATCCATACCAAGGATTATATCAAAGTCAACCATCTCCAACTCTACCAAGTTAGTCAAAATATCCCTATGATAGATAGATACTACACAATCTCTCTAGACCCTCTCAGCTAGGATAAACTCTCCAGTGGGAGTATAAGGCTCAAGAAAACACTCTGGAAACATCTCAAATTTTTTGGGTACATGGGGAGTCACAAAAGATAAGGTGGAACCCGGATCAAGCAATGCATCAAAATTAAAAAAAAAAGACTCGGAGCATACCTGTAATAACATCTAGTGCAACCTCTTGGTCCTGTCGATGACCCATCGCATACAGATGGTTTGTCCCGCCTCCTGCACCTGCAGTAGTAGCCTTCTGATGACCGCCCGCAGGGGGCACTGTAGAAGACTGAGCTCTGTTACTTCCATTACACCATCTTCTCGTAGGACACTCACCTTGAAGATGGTCCGACTGTCTGCATAAATAACAAGCATTTGTGCCCTCACAGCATGCACCAAGGTGAAGTTTGCTACATCTTCCACAAGGTGGCTTCCCTCTCGGGCCTTGGGTCAGGCTAACTTGGGACTGAGGACCCTGAGCTCTGAAATTTTGGTGATTGTAAGATTTCTTATCATACTTATTTTGTTGAACAGGCGCACTTTCCATCGAAGGTGCATGGCTAGAAGACCTCTTCTGAAAATAGGTTCGATCGCCTTTATTCTGCTTTTGTTGGCTAGGCTCATGCCCTGCCGATTTGGCATTCTTTCTTTGTTGCTCTTCCCCGTCCTTCTTATTGTCCTCCTCAGTTTACTGGGCATAGACCATAAGTCAAGATATGTCCATACTTGGAATTAGCAATGCTGCCTTACACTCTCTCTTTACATGCCTGCCCAATCCAGACACGAACTTTCTCATTCTCACCCTCATATCCTGGACCAACTCCGGGGCATACCGGGACAACTGAATGAACTTGAGGATGTACTCTTTGACAGTCAACCCCTCTTGCTTCAGGTTCACGAACTCCTCCACCTTTGCCTCTCTCAATTCTTGGGGAAAGAAGTGGTCGAGAAAAGCACTCTCAAACTCCTCCCACTCAGCAGGTTCAGCATCCTCACCTCTACCATCTTCCTATTGATTATACCATACATTAGCAACATCCTTAAGCTAATAAGAGACCAACTCAACTCCCTTAACCTCATTAGCATGCATAGCCCTCAAAATTTTGCACGTCTCGTCAATAAAATTTTATGGGTCCTCCTCAACCTTCAACCCCGTATAGATTGGCGGGTTCATCCTCAGGAAATCCCTAAGCCTGGTTACAATTGTAGGCTTTTGGGAGCTGGAGCAAGGGGCCTTGGGACCTCGGCTATTACTCTAGGAGGCCACCAACTGAGTGAGCATGGCAAGGGCTTCCCTGAAGTCTGCTTCTGAAGTGGAGGCTGACTGAGCAGGTGGTGCCTGTAGGATCTCAGTTGCTCTGGCAGATCGACCCCGTCTCCTCGTCTCAGGATGGGTAGGGACCTCTGGTGGGGGATTCTCAGATTTTGGGGCTGAGGCATCTCTCTGCGCAGTAGTGCATTTAGGAGGCATGATCTACAGACGCGTAACGCATGAATTAGAAAAGAGTGTCATAAAGTCAAACTCTATCGCACAAACTCAGAATATCAAAGAAGTGCAACCAATTCTAATGTCCTATAGCCCCCTATTTATGAAGTGTGGTGCACAACACACACATAAACAAGACTCTACTAGACACGGTTTCATAGACTCCCTAGGACTCTTGAACTCTATGCTCTGATACCAAGTTTGTCACGCCTTGGGAGGGTACCTTAGGTGTAGTCGACACCCAGAGACTATTGCTAGTCCCTAAGTGGAGCACTCGATCATCAGGACAGTCACTCAACATCAAGCATAGCGGATTTAAGGTAAAGCAGTGAGCTATGTTTATCAGTCTATATCAATAAGAAGGGCCAATGGCCAAGCAAACTCAATCTCAAAATCAATAGTAAACAAATGTAAATGCTAACTCAACTCAAAGGATAGAAGACCTCAACGTCAAACCTTAACTCATGTCTATGAAGCCTCTAACTCAACTCAACTAGACAGTCTAAGAAGGTACCAAGACAGGCCATGGCTACCCAACTCAATAAAACAAAATAACTGATAACGCAAAAGGCTCATCCGGATGGCAAGGAGGGCTCACTGATAACTGAACTCAGAAATCTTTGAACCTCAACGATGCGTCTGCTGAAGTCCTCTACTTTTTGTATCTGCATCATGAAATGATGCAACGCCGAGTGGCGTTAGTACGTGGAATGTACGGTATGTAAGATGGATGAATATAACAATACAGATAGAACAGTATAGGGATAACATCAACTCAACATCATACTCCATCAGTATGTCAAATGTTTATCTAAAGCAAGAATAAAGAGTATACAAATGACTCATCAACATCTAATCAATACGTCAGACTCATCTCAAGGAATACTCGACTCAACTCAACAGACTCATGCCCGTCCATGACAAGGATTAAAGAGTAGATAATAAGACATCAACATCCATCAAGACTCATACTATTACATCAACATCAGAGTTCTATTAGTAGGGAACCTAGCTGGGAGTTTCTGTAACTGACAACCATCACCTATGAGCCGGTCATGATACAACAAAGCGAGGTCATTGCCACATCCATCCAGTACCCTGCCCGGGTAAAGGACATCACCATCAGTGGATCCACAAGAAATAACATTAGTCCTCTATTGGGACAAATCCTCACTCCTACACGGGCCACATAGTTAATGGGTTCAAGTGGGACTCCCTCTCACCCGTTTCAATGCTCAATACTCCTCCCAAAACTCGACTTGCTCATAAAACATCATCATCATCGGTCCCAGAGGAACATAGTACATTAACATCAACATCATCATCATCGGTCCCAAAGGGACATAGTACATCAACATCAACATCGTGTACTCGAAACATTCTTTTAGAATTTAGTTTTAAGTTTTAAGACTCATGAACATCACTCTCATCAACATCACCATCAAGATTCTCATCAATTTGGACTACAATCACAACATCATCATTGTTAAGGCTCTAGACTTTTCCCCCCTAAGCTTATTCTTGCATTCTTCAGTACAACAGACATAGAATTTTGTAAAATTCTTTCATGAAAAAAAGCTATGCAGCAAAATAGTTTGTGATGATCATCAATTCATGTAAAATATATGAATTAATTAAAAACTCAGTCGAATACTCAAGGATCCTCACATCAAACTCATTATCTTCAATCATAGACTCAATTTACTCAAAGGGGTCACATGGGAGAACAATCTCATGTTTTAGGTTAGCTTTATATACCTGGGATGATTGCTAACAACAATCCCTCGTAGAATCTCCTCTTGACTCTTCAACCTCAACTCTCCTCAAGCCCTAACTTGGTGAATTTTTCTAGGAAGAGGATTTTAGAATGGGTTTTTGAACACTTTTTTCATGAATATGACCGATATTAATTGTATATGGGTTTTAGGAGATGTTAGGAATGGACTAGAATGCCCCTCGAATATTTTAGAAATTCTCCAACCGCAAAATAACATAGTCCGCGATGTGGACTGATCGCGGACAGTTCATTTTTGGCAAAAAAAATTCTGAACGAGTTTTCTCAATCCCGTATAAAAATTAAGAAAAAATGTAAGTACGCCTCCGCGATGGGTCCGCGACGCGGCTCTAGCGAACTCTCATTGTTTCTTGTTTTGGAACGAAAAATTATCTTTTGACTCGATCGCTCTAAAAATCAACCGAGACCCTTCCCCCACTCAATTTTTTGTGCTGATCACGAATCCGGTCTCAAATTTTTCATCCGAGCATCAGAAGACACGTTATGCACACATCTCTCCTCTAGGGGTATTTTGGTAATTTTACCAGGCGTTACAGAAATAACATCTACCAACTCAGCCATTAAATCAATAGAATTAAATAGATTCAAGAAGAATCTTAGGACAAAAATTTTAAAAAATTACTAAGCTGAAATTGCTACCACTGTTTTTGTTAGTGTGAAGAAAATAGTCTATATTTAAAAGGAAGACAAGAGCAATAGAGTAGATGCTTCTAGAATTAAAAAAACTTATGTTTGTGTGGTAATAAAGTGATCTTGCGGGCATTTTAGAATTACCCTGACTATGTTATTTAGTTTTAGAACAGAAATTTGAGGTGAGGTATTTTATCATAGATATTTATCATTTGCCTTGGGATGATGAGTATAATTACAATTTGCCCTTACATTAGTAAAATATTATAGAAGTATCCTTGGTCGTTCATGGATTGGCTTTTCTATATAATAGAAATATAGATATCGATAAGATAAAATATTATTTAAGATTTCATTATAATAAATAAAATGTATTCTCTTATACCCCAAACATATCTCAATTTTTACTTTCAACAAGGACATGTGCAAATTCCTAGGATACAATGTGGTTTACATCCATAAGAACATCTACCATTATCAAGATTGTCTCTCTTGAAGAAAACATTCCTCCTTATTCCTTCATCACATACACAAATTCCATTAATACACCTAGTTCCATATTCACAAGATGCATAATTACAATCATCTATTGTCTTGCACTTGTGATGTTCTTCAAATGCCATACATGGTTGTGAACCTATATCAAAATCAAAATAAACATTAATGTCATTAATTCAAATAAATTTATTGACGATATTAGAAATTATACATATAGTTTCTTAAAGTTACTACAACTCTATTTATAATAAAATTAAATCAATTAATATTGATAAGATCATATGAGTATAGCCGAACTTCAAATGAATAGCAAATGAAAAATATATATTTCCTATGTTGCATTTTGTATGTCAAAATTTAGTTGGGCACTAATTCTGTAAAAAAATATTTCATAATATTTGTATAGCTATATCAGATTTGGCTATCGCAATGACATTGGTGGAGGTATATAGTCAATCAGACTATCAAAATTTACCCGAAGTTATCAAATTATTGTTTTATATATTCCTTATAATAATTTTATACATACAATACTATGAAACAAAATAGATTTATATATACTTTTAAATAATTAATAAATATTCAAATAGATCGTTACATGGGTTCCACTAAATCAATTGATCTCACCCATTTTTCTATGATGAAAAAAATCATTCGTCCGAGATTTGATACAAAAGGAATAAATATGAATAATTGGATAAGCATATGACAAATCTAATACAAATCACAAATATTAACATTTTTCATATACATATATATATATGCACTAGGCATATGGCATATGTATATGTGTGTAAAGAAGAAAAGTTATTGATGTACCATAAGAAAATATACGATAGGGATAGCGGGATATAGTAGGAGGAGACAAGAAAAAGAAACTTCACCGAGTAAAATAAGCACACAAAGAAGAGTGAATATAATGGATAGTTCCTTCTTCATCTTCATTATAGCTTCACTATATTTCAAATTTCAATGATAATCTTTTTATTTTGTATGTTGATTCACAACACAAATCCTAATATATATATATATATATATATATATATATATATAGGACATATGTGGTATACCAAATTAACAAGTAAATAGAATTAATAAATTTTTAAATCTAGTCAACTATTCTTTGGAAGGTGGAAAGAAAATTAATTAGTGTTTGCACTTATTATTTTAGAGCTTAAAATGTAAAATGTTGTGATTGGAATTGAAATTGTGGATTAAGATATGTTATTTTATATCCTCTTGAATATCTTAAGCATGGTAATAGGTAATCATTACGATCCTAAATTGGATCATGATGACCCCTACCAAAACTCCCAATAGGTAAGTAAAAATCCCAACAACAACTGATACGTAATCTAGAATATGACTACATAAAAGAAATAATAAGAGAAAAGAGGTATTTTTTGGAAGTTGGAAAGAAAATTAATTAGCTTTTGCACTTATTATTTAGAGCTTAAGTATGAATTAGATTTATGAAATCCATATTAAATATAAAATATTGTAATTGAAATTGTGGACCAAGATTCGTTATTATGTTTACATAAGTTTGAACCGAGTGATGTCTTATATGTACCTATGCTTTAAGCCTCATTCTTATGTGTGAGAGGTGTATTAGAAGTGGATTAGGGTCATAATAGACCACTAGTATTTAGTCGAGTTAAAAAATTACCTATCGCTTGAGTTTTTGGCATTAAATGCTACTAAGTCAACTTTAAATAACTATAACTCTCAGCATACAAGGAATTACATGGCTCATGAATTACCAATCAAAGATCTTTGAATTATATTTCCACTGCCACCAATTTTACCTCATTTGGAATTTGGAGCAAAAAGTTATAACCGTTTTACTGCGAACTGTCGAGTAGAGTGAAACTACGACCCTGACTTATGGGTCGTGGTTTGAAGGACAACCTGCCCTATTAACTCATGGAATGACTTATGCAAGTCCAATTTTGAGTCCCAAATTATACGGACCCAACTATGGGTCGTAGATGTTTCTATGGGTCGTAGTTTGGCCTGGTATAATGGATCTGGAGACCTCGAAATTCGCCCAAACTTTTATGAATGGGTTTTTACGAATCATAGAAGCTTCTATGGGCCATATATTGACCCATAGATGACCTGGGCATCATTTTAAAAAAGGTTATTTTGGTCTTTTCCCATCTTTTTAAAGCCTAAACCTGATGGTTGTACACCTGTGCAAAAAGACTCAACGAGTGAAATAGGTTTTGGTATTCCTTCTCGAGCTTCTATTTCTTCCGTTAAAGGAGATTCGAGAAAAGATCCCTAAACATAACTATTCAACCTTTCTACGCTAAAACACATTCTCAGACTTGGAGCAAGGTTTCAAAGGGAGAGAAAGCTACAGTTTCAAGAGAATTTTGTGAATTCTTCCAAACTATTCTAGAATTCAAATCTTCCAGGTTTGTAAGTCTAACTAGAACATGGATTATGTTCTTCCATGTGCCCCATAATCCAGATTGATTGAATTGTGAACGAATTGAGTGTTCCATAAATGTTTCTTGGAAGCTTTTCTTAAATCCTAATGTATTTTTACATCATCTTGCATAAATAATAGTTTATGAATTAAACACTTGAAGTAGATGATTTTAATTTTTTTTACATGAATCCTAGAATAAATTCTTGTTATTTTATATATTGCACCTAAATGGGTATACATAAGTATGATTTGAGCCTAAAGCGTCTACAAATTCATAAATGTTGTAACTCTACTTGTGTATATGAATATTATGAGTTAGAAGAACGGATGATAGAGAGTCCTTATGAGTTATGAACTAATCTTACAAGAATATTCCCAACTAAAGAGTTGATAGTTGATGTGATGAGTTGAGTTGACAAATGTCCAGTGAGACTAATTGAATGAATTAACCATAGGATTGATGTCTTATGAGCATGTTGAGTCTTGGGAGGAGTCTTGAGCACTGAATCGAGTGAGAGTAAATGGAAACTCAAATTCAATAATTGTGTAGCTAGCGTAGGAGAAGATTCAACTGTAAAAATTGGATGTTTCCCTATTATCCCAAAAAGAGGACTTGATATTATTGATTGTGGATCCACTGATATGATGTCCTTTTCCCTGGCAAGGTATTGGATGGATGTGGTAATGATATTGCTTCGTTGTATCATCATCGGCTCATAGGTGATGGTTGTCGGTTCGAGAAACTCTCATATAGGTATTGATAGTACTCTGAATAATTAGATGAGATTATATATGATTGGTCATTGTCTAAACTTTATTCTTACTTTAGATTTATGACGCTTGAGTGAATTCTTATCATCATGATTGAGATTGTCTGAGGTTATATTGTTCTTCCCTGATGCATGTTTCTTTCTGTCATATTACATACTTGTACATTCCATTTAATGATGCCCATTTGGGCCTGCATCATTTAATGATATAGAGACAAGTACTAGAGATCATCAACAGGTACATCATTGAGGATCTATCTGTGTTTAGCTGATTAGTGAGACCTCCTTTCTTTCAAAGGATTTTCGCATTATTATCATCTAGCTATTAGAGTATAGACTTATATTTATTCTATTTTGAGGTAGCCATGGACCTTTCATTGTCACCACTTAGTCAAATGGTTAAAGGCTTCATAGACTAGATTGTCAAGTTGTAATTGGAGATTATTTTTTACTAGTTTCTTTCATACTAGTTTTACTTAGTTTACTGATAGATTGGTTGGCCTTTTGACTTTGATTATCGATCTGGTTATTTTTTTCATTAAGTATTCCTGATCGTTGATGTCTTCCACTATTAGATTGTGACTGAATGAATGTGATGAGGCCAAGTGGTTTGCTTGGGGGTTTGCAATAGTCTCTGAGTGTCGTCCACGCCGATGGTACCCTCCCGGGGCATGACACTTTATAATTGCATCATGATTGAAAAAAGTTCAAAATAAAGAGGTTGTTTTCTTGTGTCACACCCCGAGTTCACACCATACGCGTGGCTGGCACCCAGAACCATTTCTGGTCCCAAGCGAACCAGTTGGCCTGGCTACTTTACTCAGGGGAAGACTTAAAAGACAAATGGAAGGCTTAAATATGATAAGCTAAAAATACTACAAATATCTGAATAAACAAAATAGTAGAAATGTCTCAACAACAACTGAAAATAAGATCAGAAATTCTTGACATACAATCCATAGAACCTCTAACTAGAAAAATCTGAACAACTGCTAAAAAGGAAACGTAGACAAAGACTCCAAAGCCTCTGACTGGTAAAAGGCCTCACCAATGGCTGGATGAATAGTTGGTCCTCAACGGAGCATCTACTTAGGGAATTTGTCACTTGCATCTAAATAATAACACGATGCAGGTCCAAAGCGCATTAGTACGTGAAATATACGGTATGTAAAATAGCCAAAAACGGGAACATAGGATAAGGCACTATACTCAAAGTAATTAAAACATATCTAAAATAAGATAGCATAAGTAATAAATAAAGTGCATGCTAGAAGTAGAACATATCTTGAAACTCTGTATTGTAAAAACTAGTTTACTTTAGCTTAGGGAGTTTCTCTAACCGACAACCACCACTATGAGCTTCGTGATGATACAGTGTCTTTCCCACGCTACTAGAGCCGTCTAATACTTTACCAGGGTAAGAGATGAAAACGAGGAGAGTGGATCCATCCCAAAACTAGGCCATCTCAGTGGAAAGTGAGGAGTTTTACTCTTGGTACAATCCTATCCTACGTCGGCTACATGGTTTATGAGTTCAAGTTATTATTACCCTCACTCATATCGGTGCTCAATAGTACTCCCAAAATAAGTTTTATACTTCTCGTAACTTTAAGGGTCAGAGTTCTAAAAATGCCCTTTTAATCTTTTGGGACTTAGCTCAACTTTAACTTTTTCTTAAACTTTCCTCAACTTGACTCTTTTCTTTGTCTGAGAGTTGTATCAATGCAAAGTGTCTCAAACATGATATTTGTTACTCAAATATCTTGTAAGTACAAAAGCTTCAAGTATTTCTTAAACTCAACTCAAAACTGTGAATATAGTAACTTTTTACGAAATATATATAGGGTTCTCATAAATACAACAATAACTGTAGATCTTGTCTCGATATCTTAATTCAGCAATAAAATCCATAAAGGCCATAATTTTTAACAAGAAAAATGCACAACCAAGTATTTCAATAAGACTAACTGGTAATTGAGAAAACTTGATCTCAACTCATAATCTTGATCTAGGGTAAGGACTGGTGGTTAAAGATGTTAAAGTAATTGTCGGATAACTTTTGGAGGGCCTTATATACCTGGGGAATTAGTTTCTTGGAAGAATTGAAGAAGGTTCTTGAAAGCCCTAGATTTTTCCCCCTTGAAACTACGTTCTGAGTTCTTGGAGTGTTTTGAAGTGAATGATATGAATAAGTACGTTCTAGGGGTTTAATTAGGTGAAATTTGACAAGTTTAGGCTTAAAGGGGTGAGAAAAGACGAAAATATCCCTTTTAAAATTCCTGGTCGGGTCTCCTACGAGACCCTCTACGGCTCGTAGCCCCCTTTCATAAACTTTTGGGCAAATTTTGGGGTCTCTGGATCACTTTACGAGATCCATTCTATGACCCGTAGAGTGTTCTACGACCCGTAGAATGGTATGTAAAGTCTGGGACCAAAAATGTGAAGTTTTAGTATTTTTGCAACGATTTAGTAGATGGGCCGTAATCCATTTTACGACCCGTAAAGGGGTTTCATAGAATGCATTCTACTTAGGCAGTCTTCAGTAAAATGGTCATAACCTTTGACTCTGAACTCCAAATGTGGTGAAACTTATTGCGTTGAAAAGCTAATTCATAGAGCTTTCATTTGGTATGTTATGGGACATCTAATGCTTTGTGTGCTAAGATTTATGATTATTTAAAGTTGACCCTTGAATAATTTAAGACTAGAAACTCAACTTATAGGAAAAGTTTTTAACTCGACTAAGTACTAGAGGTCTCTTATGACCCTAATACACGTTCCACACATAAGGGTGATGCTAAAAACATAGCTACTTATGAGGATAGAGTTATGGGGTGTCACAATATCTCCCCCTTGGGATCATTCGTCTTCGAATGAAGGTGAAACTGGGGGAATACACGCATGTTTGCTACTCATGAACTAGTTTATCAACAACAAGCTATCCAGATATCTTATTACTTATATGTATTGATGCATCTCAACTCAATGGTACGAATAAGGAATATTACCTTCATGCTCGTCATTGGAAGGAACAAATAGGTGAGGGTATCTAGCTTTCATATCTTCCTCCGCTTCCCAAGTGGCTTCCTCGACGAACTAGTTTCTCCACAATACTTTAACAGAAGCAATCTCCTTGGTCCTCAATTTATGAACTTGCCGATCTAGTATCTGAACTGGGATCTCTTCATATGTCAAGTTGTCTTTGACTCCAATACTCTCTATAGGCACAACCAGTGTGGGATCTCCTAAACACTTCTTAAGCATAGAAATGTGGAATACTAGATGAATGGCAGCTAACTCTGGTGGCAATTCCAATTCATATGCCACATTACCAATCCTCCTAATAATATGGTAAGGGCCAATATATTAATCCTTCTAATAATCTGGTAAGGCCCAATATATTGAGGATTGATTTTTCCCTTTTTTCAAAATCTCATAACTCCCTTCATCGGTGAAACCTTTAGGTACACCCAATCACCTACCTCAAATTCCAAATCTCTCCTTCTAACATCAGTATAAGACTTCTGTCGGCTTTGGGTTGTCTTTAGTCTTTCTTGAATAACTTTCACCTTCTCCATAGCCTGATGGACTAAATCGGGTCCTATCAATCCTGCCTCTCCAACTTCAAACCACCCAATAGGCGACTTACACCTCCTCCTATAAAGGGCCTCATATGGTGCCATTCATATGCTAGCTTGGAAACTGTTGTTATAGAAGAATTCAACCAAGGGTAGGTGATCATCCCAGTTATCCTTAAAGTCTAGAACATATGCCCACAACATATCCTCAAAAGTCTGTATGGTCCGCTCCACTTGCCCGTCTGCCTGGGGATAGAAGGTTGTACTAAGATTCACCTTTGTACCAATCCCTTCCTGAAAGGACTTCCAAAATTGTGTTGTGAACTGGGCTCCTCTATCTAAAAAAATAGATATAGGGACCCCATGCAATCTAATGATCTCCTTAATGTAAAGTCTGGCATAGTCCTCAGCTGTATCCGTCGTCTTGATTGGTAGAAAGTGGGTTGACTTGGTCATTCAGTCTATTACTACCGATATCGAGTCATGTTGTCTACGAGATCGGGGTAAGCTTGTTATGAAGTCAATGTTAATCATCTCCCACTTTGACTCTAGAATTTCAATATTCTGGGCCATACCACAAGGCCTTTGTTACTCCACCTTAACTTGCTGGAAATTCGGGCATCTGGACACGAACTCTGCAATGTCCTTCTTCATGCCACCCTACAAATAAACCTCTCATAGATCTCTATACATTTTTGTTGCACCTTGGTGAATAGAGTATCGGGCGTTATGAGCCTCCACTAGAATCCTATCTAAGGCCATCAACACTTGGTACACACACTCTCCCTTGGTATCTCAGGACTCCATCTCCCCCTTTACAAACACTAATACTTTTTTCTTCTGAACATCTTCTTTCAACTGAAGGAGGATAGGATCCCGAGTTTTGCTTTTCTTTTACCTCCACCACTAAGGATGAGTCTTCCCCATTTTTGATAATTGCACCACCTTCATCAGAATCTTCAATCTGTACTCCCAAGCGTGCCTGTCTGTGCACTTCCTTAGCTAATTCTTTCTTTCCATCCTCAATGTGTGCAGTGCTCCCCATGGTCAACCTGCTAAGAGCATCAACAACTACATTAGCTTTACCTGGATGATAGAGGATGTTGATGTCATAATCCTTCAATAGCTCCAACCATCTCCTCTGCCTCAAGTTCAGGTCTTTCTAGCTGAATACATATTGCAAGCTCTTGTGGTTAGTAAATACATCTACATGCCCACCGTAAAGATAGTATCTCCATATTTTAAGAGCAAACACCACAACAGAAAGCTCAAGATCATGATTCGGGTAGTTCTTCTCATGTGTCTTAAGTTGTCTGGAGGCATAAGCTATCACCTTGCTTCTTTGCATCAACACGCATCCCAACCCAACTCTAGAAGCATCTCAATATACCACAGAGCCATCAGCTCCATCGGGTAGGGATAAGACTGGAGCTATAGTCAGCCTATTTTCAACACTTCGAAACTCTTCTTACAAGCTTCAAACCATATGAACTTAACCTTTTTCTGAGTTAGCTTAGTCAAGGGAGCTGAGATAGAAGAAAACCCCTCTACAAAACGCCTGTAGTAACCTGCCAAACCCATGAAGCTCCTTATCTCTGTTGGAGTTATGGGTCTTGGCCAGTTCTTTATTGCCTCAATCTGTTGAGAATTAACTGGAATGCCTTCACCAGAAACAATATGACCCAAAAACGCCATAGATGCTAACCAGAATTCCCATTCGAAAAATTTAGCATACAACTATCGGCCCTAAGGGTCTGAAGGATAATTCTAAGATGGTTGGGGTGATCCTCCTCATTATGAGAGTAGATCAGGATTTCATCTATGAACACAATGATGAACATATATAAGTACGGCCTCAACACCCTGTTCATTAGATCCATGAAAGTCGTTGGTGCATTTGTCAGTCCAAATGGCATGACCAAGAACTCATAATGACCATAGCGAGTTCTGAAAGCTGTCTTAGGGATGTCACTTTCTCTAACTTTTAGCTGATGGTACCAGATCTGAAGTCTATTTTGGAGAAACAAGTAGCACCCTGGAGTTGGTCAAACAAGTCATCAATTTTAGGAAGAGGATACTTATTCTTTATGGTGACCTAATTTAACTGGCGGTAATCTATGTACATTCTAAGAGAACCACACTTTTTACGCACAAAGAGAACTGGAGCACCCTAAGGTGAGGCGCTTGGTCTAATGAAACCCTTATCTAGGAGGTCTTTGAGCTGTATTTTTAACTCTTTTAGTTCTGAAGGAGCCATGTGGTATGGAGGAATATATATAGGTTGAGTATCTGGGAGGGTATCTATCCCAAAGTATATCTCCCTATCAGGAGGAACTCCAGGTAGATCATCAGGAAAGACTTCTAGGAACTCATTCATGACTGAAACAGACTGGAGAGATGGTGTATCGGCACTAGAATATTTGACTCTGAATAGGTGGTATATACACCCTTTGGAAATTAACTTTCTAGCTTTTGAGATATGAGACAAATCGACCCTTAGGATGGACTGAGTTGCCTCTTCACTCTAAGACTGGCTCATCAGGAAACTGAAACTTGACCACCTTGTTTCTACAGTCTATGGAGGCATAACAAGCATGAAGCCAGTCTATGCCTAGAATAACATCAAAATCTACCATGTCTAGCTCAACCAGATCAGCTAAGATATCTTTATGGTAAACTTATAGTGGAAAACCCGATAGATTCTTTGGGCTAGAATTGATTCTCCAGTAGAAGTGGAAACACTAAAAGGCTCAAGAAAATATTCAGGACTGGTCCCAAACTTCGTGGCTACATAGGGAATCACAAATGATAATGTGGAACCTAGGTCTAACAATGCATAGACATCATAAGTAAAAACTTTGAGCATACCAGTAACCACATATGGTGAGTTCTCCTACTCCTGTCTCGTGGCCATGGCATATAGACGTTTTCTACCTCCGCCTGTCCTGATGTAGCACCCCTCTAAACTGGCCTACCCTGTGGTGCTGAAGAAACTGACTGAGATTTATAATCCCTGTTGTTCTGGCTCCCCATAGGACAATCTTTCAAAAGGTGCCCCGTCTTACCACATCTAAGACAACCATTCATGCCCGAAAAGCACTCTCCTGGGTGAGACCTACCACACTTACCACAAACTTGATAATGAGTCGACCCTTGAGCTATGCTCCCCTGTGACTGACTACCCTGAAACCTGTGGCTCTGTAATCCCTACTCATTCTTGACACTCGGTGTGGGTGCACTATCAGATGAAGGTGCTGGTCCAGATCTCCTGGGCTGAAAGGATGAATGATTGGCATTTCCAGCTCCCCCTCTTGCCTGTCTCTTGGCCTGATGTCTTAGACCTTTTGTTTCTGAACTCCTCCCTATCTTGCATTTTTTCCTCCTCCACATGCTGCACATAAGT
The DNA here is from genome assembly GCA_029948455.1 of Solanum rostratum. Lineage (NCBI taxonomy): Eukaryota > Viridiplantae > Streptophyta > Magnoliopsida > Solanales > Solanaceae > Solanum > Solanum rostratum. Next base: position 64,868,912 of record CM057048.1, read on the forward strand.
CATTAAGCGAGTTATATCTATATCCCCAATTAGCATAGCATTTCTGCCCTCTCTCTTAGTCATCCGAGAGATCCCTGACACAAATGGATCCATCCTAGCACGCATGTCTGCCACCATAGTCACAGCATAACGGGACAGCTGAGTGAATTTGAGGTTGTATTCTCGTACACTCATAGCTTCTTGCTTCAAATTTAGAAACTTCCTCACTTTAGCCTGCCTCAACTCTCTAGGAAAATACTATCCCAGAAAGGCCTCCTTGAACACTGCCCAATTCAAAGTTGGCACCCTTTCTGCTCTACCTTCCTTCCACTAGTCAAACCAGAGTCTAGCTACTCCTTTGAGTTGGTAAGAAGCCAAGTTAACTCGCTCAGCATCTTCTATGTGCATGACCTGAAAACTTTCTGGACCTCCTCAATGAAGTTCGCAGGATCCTCCTTCACATTAGACCCCGTGAATTCAAGTGGGTTCATCCTCAGAAATTCACGAACCCTGGTGGTATCTTAATCATCATTCTTATAATCTCCCTGTCGACCTCCGTATGTAGTAACTGCTTGTGCCAAAGTCTGGATGGCCTGGCGGAGCTCAGCATTAGAGATATCCGCTTGCGGTGGTTACTCTGCAGGCACAGCTGGACCTCTAGGTCACTCAGGAATTGATGGCTCGGGCTGGTTTGCATTCTGCCTGGCTGGGCACCCTCTACCCCTGGCTGGTTCAACATCTCTACTTGGAGGCATGATCTAAAAAACAAGGCGCGAACGCACGAATTAGAATGGACTTAACAGAGGTAAACTTTGAAGCACGAAAGGGAATAACAAATGATGATGACACTTCCTAATGCCCTGTAGCCTCCCTATTATGGATGTGGCGCGCTTCACACCAATAATACAGACTCTACTCAACACGGTTCCATAAACTCCCAAGGACACTTGAACTCTGTGCTCTGATACCAAGTTTGTCACCCTCCGAGTTCACACCCTAGGCATGGCCAGCACCCAGAACTATTTCTGATCCCAAGCGGACCACTTGGCCTAGCTACTTTACTCAGTGGAAGACTTAAATGATAAATGAAAGGCTTAAATATGATAAGCTAAAATTACTACAAATATCTCAATAAACCAAATAGTAGAAATCTCTCAACAACAACTAAAAATAAGATCTGAAACTCTTGGCATATAGTCCATGGAACCTCTAACTATAATAATCTGAACAACCGCTAAAAATAACTGCTAAAAAGAAAACAAAGACAAAGACTCCAAAGCCTCTGGCTGGTAAGATGCCTTAACAATGGATGGATGAATAGATGGTCCTAAACGGAGCATCTGCTGAGGGACTTTGTCACCTTCGTCTACATCATAACACAATGCAGGTCCAAAGGACATCAGTACGTGAAACGGTATGTAAAATAGCCAAAAACAAGAACATAGAATAAGGCACTATACTCAAAGTAATCAAAACATGTCTTAAAATAAGATAGCATAAGTAATAAATAAAGTGCATGCTGAAAGTAGAACATATGCTGAAACTTTATATTGTGAAAACTAGTTTACTTTAGCTTAGCGAGTTTCTCTAACCGACAACCATCACTATGAGCTTCGTGATGATACAGCGTCTTGCCCACGCTGCCAGAGCCATCCAATACTTTGTCAGGGTAAGGGACCAAAACTAGGGGAGTGGATCCATCCCAAAACTAGGCCATCTCAGTGGCAAGTGAGGAGTTGTACTCTTGGTACAATTCTATCCTATGCCAACTATGTAGTTTATGAGTTCAAGTTATTATTACTCTCACTCATATCGGTGTTCAATACTACTCTCAAAATAACTTTTATACTGCTCATAACTTTAAGAGTAAGAGTTCTCAAAATGCCCTTCTAATCTTTTGGGACTTAGGTCAACTTTAGCTTTTTCTTAAACTTTTCTCAACTTGGCTTTTTTCTTTGTCTGAGAGTTGTATCAACGCAAAGTGACTCAAACATGATCTTTGTTACTCAAATATCTTGTAAATACAAAAACTTCAAGTACTTGTTAAACTCAACTCAAAACTGTGAATATATTAGTTTTTTATGAAATATATATAGGGTTCTCATAAATACAACAATAACTGTAGATCTTGTCTCAATATCTTAATTCAACAATAAAATCCATAAAGGCCATGATTTTAAATAGGAAAAATGCATAACCAAGTATTTCAATAAAACTAACTAGTAATAGAGAAAACTTGATCTCAACTTATAATCTTGATCTGGGGTTAGGACTGGTGGTTAAAGATGTTAAAATAATCGTAAGATAACTTTTGGAGGGCCTTACATACCTGGGGAATTAGTTTCTTGGAAGAATTGAAGAAGGTTCTTGAAAGCCCTAGCCTTTACCCCCTTGAAATTACGTTCTGAGTTCTTGGAGTGTTTTGAAGTGAATGATATGAATAAGTACATTCTAAGGGTTTAATTAGGTGACAACTGACAAGTTTAGGCTTAAAAGGGTAAGAAAAGACGAAAATACCCCTCTTTACAATTGTGGTCGGGTTGCCTACGAGACCCTTTACGAGCCATAGAAGCTTCTATAGCCTGTAGGGATCCTTTCGTAAACTTTTGGACAAATTTTGGGGTCTCTGGATCACTTTACGAGACCCATTCTACGACCCATAGAGTGTTCCATGACTCCTAGAATGGTCCATAAAGTCTGGGACCAACAATGTGAAGTTTCAGTTTTTTTCCATGATTTAGCAGACGGGTTGTAACCCATTCTACGACCCGTAAAGGTGTTTCGTATAATGCACTCTGCTCAGGCAATCTTTAGTAAAACGGTCATAACTTTTGACTCTGAACTCTAAATGAGGTGAAACCTGTTGCATTGGAAAGCTAATTCAGAGGGCTTTCATTTGGTATGTTATGGGACATATAATTTATTGTTTTCTAAGAGTTATGGTCATTTAAAGTTGATTCTTTCATAATTTATGACTAGAAATTCAACATATAGGAAAAATTTTGAACTCGACTAAGTACTAGAGGTCTCTTATGACCCTAATACACTCCCACACATAAGGGTGAGGCTAAAAAACATAGGTACTTATGCGGATAGAGTTATGGGGTGTCACATCTTGATCCCTTAATTCAGTGTCACACTTGAAGTTCTCAATTGAAGATTATCCTCTTGATCGTGTGATTATATTATTTAATGGCATCTCAAAGATATTTGAATAAATAAAATAAGAAAAAAAATAAGATGTGCAGTGACATCTTCAAGATATTATCTTAGAAAAATATATCAAAAATTATGAAAGACGCAATACATATCAATTTTTTCTTAGTCATATTATAAGTCCAAATATAAAATAATATATATGAAAATGTTCAAAGTTATAAATTGGTTTAAAAAATACTTAAAAAGCAAATTATAGTTGAAAATATTGTGTATAAAAATTTAAATTACATATATAATATGTCAATTTGGTATGAATTCAATTTTACTTTGTTTTTTGTTTGTCTAATACTAAAACAATAATGGTGAGTTTATTAAAATTATGCAAATAAGAAAATATATACTAGTTAATTAGCTAACATAGTTATAGTTTGAATTAATTACGGCACACGACAAACACCTAGTTGTAATTACAATCTGAGTTTTGTATAATTTGCGCGATTTATAAAAACGTTGTGCACAATTATACAAAAACCATGTGTGAATCAAATTGTATAGCGAAATATACAAAGATTGCAAATTGTATAACAAATTACACAAATGTTGTGCACGAACTGTATAGCGAAATATACAAATGTTATACAAAAACTACGAATTATATAGCAAATTATGCAAATGTATACAAATATTATTATAACTATAGTTACAAAATGTAATTACCTAAACTATAGCTATGGAGTATAATTAAAGTATTATTGAGTGACTATATTCAAAACTTCCTCTTTATTTTTTTCACTGTCAAATCAATGAAATCAAATCAGAAGTCTATTTTTTATCTGTTGGACTTGATTCATCAATTTGATTTGACTTGACTGTTTGACTTGTACACCCCTACAACAGAGTATCATAGATGATAAATATATCCATTCAAAAAAAATTCAATCCTTTAAATTGTTTATCATAAATTGATGATATATCATAAATGGTTTGTCCATTCCTTCAAAAGAAAACACTCCTCAATCAGCCATCATACTCAAATGGTATATATACATATTGACAGAATATCATAGAGGACTTTTTCATCCATTCAAAAAATAATTCAGTCCTTTATGATGTTGATATGATATACATGATATACTAGTGAAGTATTACAGAGGACACATTCCATGAGGCCCCATAATATACACAGTGTGGTATGCTATATAAGGAATATATGATTTTGTATAGTACCTAAGAATAATAAGGACTAAAAATTAGTGGTATATCAAGGATTTAAAGTTTTAAGTCGAAAAAATCCCCTAAGCATATATTCAGGGTTAAAGAAATTGTTCAAGTGGCACCTCGCCTTTTTCAGAAGGTTTGAAATAAGTTTCACTTTTTAAATGGGACTAGGAGTGTATAAGTTTTTAAAAATAGAATTTTAAGGGATATTTTAGTAGCACAATGGTCATATGTTAAGTTTCGGAGTCAAGCAAGTTGCAAGATAAAGATTGGCCAAAAATATTGTAAGCTTCATTAAGAAATCTTTTTTAAATTTGGGTCACATGTCTCAGACCATATCTCCCAAAATATAGGGAGTTAGAGGGTCCATCACCTGCCAAATTGAAGTTCTATGAGTCTAGTTTGCAACACACAAAATTGTGCATCAATCCAACTTCGGAATAAAAAGTTATGACAGTATTACCGTGATTGCCTGAGCGTGAAACAAGGTCTTGGGCGGGTCAAGCCCACTGTCACGACCCAAAATTCGGGCGCGATGGCACTCACCTAACCCACCAAGGCGAGTCAGCCCAATACCTACTGATCCAAACATAACAATAATAGCGGAAGAGAAAATAGTCTAATATGATAAATAATCATAGGAAAACCAAACTACAACCATCCCAGAATTGGTGTCACGTGTACAAGCCTCTAAATACATAGTACTCGAATAAAATAAATGTCTCAAATGTCTAGTCCTCAAATAGGACGTAATATAATAATGGATTCCTTGAAGGTCCACCGATGAGATAAGCACCTACCTTGAGGATAATCCGGAAGCTCGATCCTGAAATGAGGAAATTCTAACTAAAGGGACCGGGCTCGCAACCTACAAAAATGTAGCAAGGGGTGAGTACCAAAAACAACATGGTACTCAGCAAATGGAACTAACCTAGAGTAAAACCATGAAGAACCAAGTAACTCCTTCACACCCAACCACATACCGCCAAACTACAAACCTGCACTCAGAAAAATCCCAGCCCAGCAACACATAATACACAATAAATATAGTTTTTTCAGTATATCACAATTATCAAATCACAAGTCATAACTCACAAGTGATAACATAATCAATCACATGCATAACACCATGCCACATAATAGTATGCAAGGATGAGATGCAATGCTTATGCAATAACTATCGGTAATGACCTCGACATCACAATATCAATATGCAAGGATGAGATGCAATGCTTATGCAATAATTGCCGGCAAAGACCTCGGCATCACAACATCGCCGGCAAAGACCTCGGCATCACAACATCGCCGGCAAAGACCTCGGCATCACAATATCGTCGGCAAAGATCTCGGCATCACAACATCGCCGGCAAAGACCTCGGCATCACATCTCGACCGGTAAAGACCTCGGCCCCAATTTCATTTTTTTTCTTTACCATCTCACTCATATCAATATCCAGAAACAATGCAAATTATGTGTGACATAGACTGAATGAACATGAGATGAAGTTCACAAACAAATCAACTCATAATCACCAACCACAACATATATCTCAAAAATAGAATTCTCATCACTTAGCCACATTTTCAATTCAAGTGTCACAACACCACACCAACTCACGTTTATATTTAATTGCCTCATGTTTTTTTTATAATATTAAAATATTTCATGAATCACACATAAAAGAAATTACAAGAATATGGGTATTACCCAATACCATAAATGTTACAATATCCTTAATATCTCAATACTATCACAGCCTCAACAACAGTCACATCTCAAAACAAGTACCAATTCGATATCAATACCGAATAATTCATTATTTCCCCTAAAATACACTTCTACAATTAATTCACAAGTCAAATATCCCCATAGAAATAATCATTCAATTCAAAATATTTTGATCAAAGCCTATATTAATCCATCTCTATCCCAAAATACTCAATTCTATACACATTAGAGCATACAAGGTTCAACATATTTAACAAAAGGTTAGAAACCCACTTGCCTTAGTTAATAGAATGACACTCTAAATCTCGAATCTTTCGTAACGCTTTCAGATGACCAAAATATGTTTAAATACATAATCTACATAAGAATACGAATCCAATGACACCCATATTGCCACATTTATTTTTGGCTCAAAAATCGGGTCAAAAAGTCACCCCGAGCCCTTAAATCCGAATCTGGAAATTTCTTTCAGATTACGTTTACCCATAATAAACTAAACTCATATGTTAAATTTCAGCTAAAACGGATTGTTATTCGACCCCCAAATCAAAATTTTATTCTAAGAACCCTAGAACTATATTTTCTTAATTTAATATAAATTATACACGTTTCTACCCTAAAAATTTATTTATAATCTCATGAAAACCTAATAGAAAGGATGAGAATAATTACCTTGATGTTTTGAGATGAAAATCATAATTTTTCTTCTCTTCTTTTTTTTAATTTTCCTTCCCGTAAATTTTTCATCTTCTGCGTTGCTGCGCGTTTTTCTCTTCTTCTTTGCTTTCTGCTTTCGTTGCTACAGGGCTGCTGCTGCGCAGCCCTTCAACTTAATATATATATATATATATATATATATATATATAATTTTCTTTTCTTTTCTTTTCTTTCTTTCTTTCTTTATTTTTTTTTAATTTCGTTATAAATTAATTAAATACATATATAGAATAAATGGTATAGGTTATTAAGTAATTATCAATTTAAATCCATCAATTGAATTAATTATTCGAAATTATCCTTCAACTAAATGACCGTAATTATCAAATAGCGCCAAATATTTAATTTAAATTTACGAAAAGAATCTTTTATGAAAGAGAGAGTATTTATTTTTAAAATGACCTAACGGGTCATTACATTATCCACCACTAAAAATTATGTTCGTCCTCGAACATAAGAAGGAGAAGGAAGAATAATCGATATGACTAAAATCCTAAGTTATGATCTTCCAAAGTCAGTATTTCATCTCTCCAAGTAAACTCCTCCTTCAAGACCATTCCATCAAAATCTTCTAATGCACAAACCCTCATAGATTTTGTTAAGAATTATATTCTCACAATCAAATCTTCCTATAATCTTAAGTTATAAAATGCGATCTTTAGACACTGAACACTCATCATAGAGAATCAAATTCTTTTTGACCCAACGAAGGAAAGGATCAAGTAACCACTTAGCGAATGATTCATTCAAACATACAGAATCTCTAACAACACTAACAGGAATACTATATCAATAGCAGTGATTATAAACAACCCTTAAAAGTGGTAGAGCTAGACCCAATATGCCTCACATTCATTCATACATAGCCAGAACATAACCTCAACGACAATAAGAGCCTTAAAACAATTGGACAACTATAAATATTTATGGTAGCTCTTTCATAAATTCACATACACAAAGTTGTATGTGTAGAACCACTTGTATACCTCAACTGTCCCAAATAATACTAAATATGTCAATATTGAAATAATCAAATCTGCATAAGCATCCTATCTTACTAAGAGGAAATTGTAGGATTGGTTCACCCGATCCACCACTAAGGATCCGTCTACCAAGGTGAAGACACGAGTGGGAATAGGCAAGGAGTAATACTCTAAAACATGCTCTTAATGAGGTAGGTAGTCGCATAAGAATGCACAGAATTGAGGTCGAATGATACAAGATACTTCTTTCATAGTGCCCTATCAAACGTTTTCATTCATCTCACCCCATTTTTGCTACTCACAATCAACCTGTCCGGTCCCCATTACAATCGTACATATATTTAATCTATCAAACTTCTTATACTCTTCACAATACTACATCAAAGACAATGCTCTTAAAACTAACAGAACATCATAATCATACTAGTCATTTACCATTCTCTCAAATTATTACTAGTATCAAAGTCTTCTTAGCAAGACATTATCACCTTCAAATAATTCAAATTATGGCTTTCTCCCTTTTCATTTAAGCACTTCTTATAGACATGAGTCACACCCAAAGTTGATAGCATTGGTTTCAAATTTTATAGTACTTTTCTCATCGAGGTAAGGTTATTTAATTATACCTAAAGTCGATTTCATTCAATCTTTCACATACCAAATTTTGACTACCATTCAAATCATAATATACCTCATGTCAAAACTTAGAGAGATCCTTGGTCACCTTAATAACTTTGCATACCATAAGCACATAACCTCTAGTCATCATCAAGTATCTATGTAACGCATCACAATAATCTATGTAGTCCCATTAATAACGTAATTTCAACCTCCTCAATATCCTCAATAGGCATGTAGAGCTACAGGTCTATATCGCAGTGCCCTTATAAGTCATCTATCATAATTGGACAATTTAGATCAATATAAAAATGTAGCATATTTCAAACATCATCATTTGTCACTCGAATCAAAACTCAGTCTTCATAAAAGTCACGAGTACATCCAAGAAAATCTGTGCTAATCAAGTACGCATTGCATTATCATGTTTGAGCTCAAAGGAAAAATAAGTAAAACCTTTAATTCCGAACCAAGGGTCCATACAAGAGGTCTTATTCCTTCACTTTCTTAAATTCTTTCTATGACACAAATTTCAGATACCCTGAACTCTTCAATATATTAGATTCTCATTCCTTCACTAACTCGCTTATCCACTTTATTCACTGACCAACAACACGTAACATTTTACCTCATGTTCTAAGATAAAACTTTAGTGGAGCACTTCTTTAGGTCCTTCAACAATAGATAATTAAAAAAATAACTAAATTTATGACTCAAACCACATGCAGGTTCTTCTAAATGTTGAATACTCATTGCTATCAATTATTTCTTATCTTACCAATTCATATCATGACAAAATATACAGCCCAAAATGTAAACTAACAACCGAAAAACTTGAATCTTTATTTTAACTTGTACCCCAATTTCTTTATCAATTGGCATTAGCTCATATTTGAGATCTTTATGGATTCATATATCTTAACTTAATATTGATCACCTCTTTATCGACTCTACCATATCCTTTATAACAATTTTAATGTACTAATTACCATACTCAAAATCACAAAGAGAGATTATCACCATATTCAAGCCCAACATTGTAGATTTTTTTCCCTCAAATATTTCCCGATCGTTTTCTAGCCAAGACCAATGATACTTAATACTATCACCATAACCAAAGTAAAATAAATAAAATTGGGTGGCTTTAAATTCAATTATCTACTCTCTCGAAAGATATATTTTTGACATTTACCATCAGAGTGAATATCCCTACATCTCACTAATTTATTCATTTATGACTCTAGTTCATTTCAATTCTATCGAAGTAGTATCTCAACACATTTTACATCTTTCTTATGATCACGTTACTCATCAAATAGTAGAAAATGTAACTTTTGATACCTGCAGATTGTGTTTACCATACTGAATTCACTCAATCAAAAATTCTCATCATATGATTGCATTTTGATCATAATCTATCACGAACTCTTATTACCATTATTCTCTTATAGCCATTGTCATCATCTCAAGGTTACCCTCATCATTGATATGACACCAAAACTTTATTGGTCAAATATAAAGAACTAACTCCCTTAGATCATATTATGGAGTAATAGTCCTCATTTAGAATCCCCCGAATACACCTCACAACTTAAATACATTAATTGTACCAAAGACCCACCACTAACATTTTCCTTATAAATAATACTTAACCCAAGCATCCAGAGTAGCAAACTAGTTGATTTCTCGAATATGAATACGACATAAAACCCTATTAACTGAGCCCATAATTCACTAATAATTTCTAAAATAGTTTGTATTCACGCTTGACAATTGACATATCCGTTTTCATATGCCACTAGTACTATGTCGTGAAAGTCCATTAGATCCACCACTAGAAGACATCATACCTATCAAGAAAGTAGCACCAAACTAGCCCACATGCTTCTACCTATCAATAGTTGCAAAACATTATCCAATCCATCATGACTCTATCTTAAGTAATAAACATTCTTTTCATATATATTCAGTTGCTAGCAAAAGTAACATACTCCATAACTCTAATTAAGTAAGCATTGGTATCGTGGTAAAGTCGTATCATGACCCTCTTTGGTATCCACTCGATCTATGAAACCATAATAGAGATTCTGGCCTCAATTGGCACAAGATCATTCTTATCATTATCTAAGCAATCCATACATATTATGAAAACTTTAGTAGTATTAGTTTACAAAACAAAATTTGTGATCTACCTATGCTTTTAAGATTCCACCTTAAATTGTTGAACCATTTTCGATATCACATATACCACATTAATACTGTTTGCGTTGCTGGATAACTAACCCCCAAAAGGACAACACATTCATAAAATCCTTCAATCCATTGTTTGACCTTACCACTCAAATATCCTCAAAGTGTATCGTTAAGTCATCACCTTACTCAACCTCTTCTAATCATTGAATCTTTTAAATATAACCACACATCCTTTCTACAAGTATGCCACTTGCACTTTAGTACTAGATCTAACATTCAAGTCATATATAACCCACAAACTACTCATTTAAAGAACCAGGCACGAATCATCTCTATAAATGAGAGAGAATGAAGAAAATGATAAGAATCACACTGAATCAGGGACGCACGATGGAGAAAGAATAAACAAAAGGAAGTTTCCTAACAGTCTTCATAGCCTCTCGAAGATAAATATAGACGTCTCCATACCGATCCTCGAGACTCTACTAGACTCGGCTTGTACACACGTGAGACCTATGAACCTGGGGCTCTGATACCAACTGTCGCGACCCAAAATTTGGGCGCGATGGCACTCATCTAACCCACCAAGGCGAGTCAGCCCAATACCTACTGATCTAAACATAACAATAATAGCGGAAGAGAAAATAGTCTAATATGATAAATAATCATAGGAAAACCAAACTACAACCATCCCAGAATTGGTGTCACGTGTACAAGCCTCTAAATATATAGTACTCGAATAAAATAAATGTCTCAAATGTCTAGTCCTCAAATAGGACGTAACATAATAATGGATTCCTTGAAGGTCCACCGATGAGATAAGCAAATACCTTAAGGATAATCCGTAAGCTCGATCCTGAAATGAGGAAATTCTAACTAAAGGGACCGGGCTCGCGACCTACAAAAATGTAGCAAGGGGTGAGTACCAAAAACAACACGGTACTCAGCAAATGGAACTAACATAGAGTAAAACCATGAAGAACCAAGTAGCTCCTTCACACCCAACCACATACCGCCAAACTACAAACCTGCACTCAGAATAGTCTCAGCCCAGCAACACATAATACACAATAAAGATAGTTTTTTCAGTATATCACAATTATCAAATCACAAGTCATAACTCACAAGTGATAACATAATCAATCACATGCATAACACCATGCCACATAACAGTATACAAGGATGAGATGCAATGCTTATGCAATAACTATCGGTAATGACCTCGACATCACAATATCAATATGCAAGGATGAGATGCAATGCTTATGCAATAATTGCCGGCAAAGACCTCGGCATCACAACATCGCCGGCAAAGACCTCGGCATCACAACATCGCCGGCAAAGACCTCGGCATCACAATATCGCCGCCAAAGACCTCGGCATCACAACATCGCCGGCAAAGACCTCGGCATCACATCTCGACCGGTAAAGACCTCGGCCCCAATTTCGTTTTTTTTTCTTTACCATCTCACTCATATCAATATCCAGAATCAATGCAAATTATGTGTGACATAGAATGAATGAACATGAGATGAAGTTCACAAACAAATCAACTCATAATCACCAACCACAACAATATATCTTAAAAATAGAATTCTCATCACTTAGCCACATTTTCAATTCAAGTGTCACAACACCACACCAACTCACGTTTATATTTAATTGCCTCATATTTTTCTTATAATATTAAAATATTCCATGAATCACACATAAAAGAAATTACAAGAATATGGGTATTACCCAATACCATAAATGTTACAATATCTTTAATATCTCAATACCATCACAACCTCAACAACAGTCACATCTCAAAACAAGTACCAATTCGATATCAATATCGAATAATTCATTATTTTCCCTAAAATACACTTCTACAATTAATTCACAAGTCAAATATCCCCATAGAAATAATCATTCAATACAAAATATTTTGATCAAAGCCTACATTAATCCATCTCTATCCCAAAATACTCAATTCTATACACATTAGAGCATACAAGGTTCAACATATTTAACAAAAGGTTAGAAACCCACTTGCCTTAATTAATAGAATGACACTCCAAATCTCGAATCTTTCGTAACGCTTTCAAATGACCAAAATCTGTTTAAATACATAATCTACATAAGAATACGAATCCAATGACACCCATATTGCTACATTTATTTTTGGCTCAAAAATCGGGTCAAAAAGTCACCCCGAGCCCTTAAATCCGAATCTGAAAATTTCTTTCAGATTACGTTTACCCATAATAAACTAAACTCATATGTTAAATTTCAGCTAAAACGGATCGTTATTCGACCCCCAAATCAAAATTTTATTCTAAGAACCCTAGAACTATATTTTCTTAATTTAATATAAATTATACACGTTTCTACCCTAAAAATTTATTCATAATCTCATGAAAACCTAATAGAAAGGATGAGAATAATTACCTTGATGTTTTGAGATGAAAATCATAATTTTTCTTCTCTTCTTTTTTTTTTATTTTCCTTCCCATAAATTTTTCATCTTCTGCGTTGCTGCGCGTTTTTTTCTTCTTCTTTGCTTTCTGCTTTCGTTGCTACAGGGCTGCTGCTGCGCAGCCCTTCATCTTAATATATATATATATATATATATATATATATATATATATATATATATATATATATATATATATATATATATTTAATTTAATTTTCTTTTCTTTTCTTTCTTTCTTTCTTTATTTTTTTTTAATTTCGTTCTAAATTAATTAAATACATATATAGAATAAACGGTATAGGTTATTAAGTAATTATTAATTTAAATTCATCAATTAAATTAATTATTTGAAATTATCCTTCAACTAAATGACCCTTATTATAAAATAGCTCCAAATTTTCAATTTAAATTTACGAAAAGAATCTTTTATGAAAGAGAGAGTATTTATTTTTAAAATGACCTAACGGGTCATTACACTCACCTATAAGTCGGCTATTTTTAAATTTTAAAGCTCCAAATGTATCATTTTCATCCCAAAATAGTTAAGAAACTAAAGATAGAGCTCTCACAAGTTTCCTAAGGTATTTAGGTAAGTTTTTTGCATTTTTACCATTAAAATTCATCCCCGTGCCTAGAAATGCATACCTTTCACTTTACAATTATTTACCCCTCCTATTAGCTGTGTTTGGAGCTATTTTTGGATGGTAGAAAGTGATGTTCTTGCTAGTTATTCTCGATTTAAAGCTTGTTTATTCAGGTAATAATCTTGGGGCTCTTTTACGATCATTTTTACGAAGTTTTACGGACTTTCCTCGCGTGAATGCTATTGGGCAAATCTGGCCATTAATGCTCAATTATGAACTATTTATAGGTGTGTGTAAGTTGTGTATATATAGTTGTTGTGAAGCTTGGGACGTAAGGAACAACTTTCGTGAAGAAACTTTGGGCAATTGGACGTTCATTGGAGAGATATATTAAGGCTAAGCTCCATCCTTTTTTTTAGCACGAAATCTAGGAAATTCCCAAAACGTCAAATGCAACATTTTTCATTCTGTTGCTAGAAAGACCTTCGGTAAAAGGCATTGGGATTGCAGCTAAATTATTTTCATAATGATATCTGGTTGGTTTTCATTCTTCACTTAAACTGGACATTCCGTATCTATATATCAATTTATCGATTTCCTTAACTACTTGTCCATATGTTTGAGATGTTGCTCTTCTTGGTGTAGTGTCACTAAAATAAAGGTAGAGTACAAGGGAAATGTTGTGTTCATAATCAGTTCTTCTTCCTTACTCAGACTATATTTGAAGAACTTAGAAAGTAATACGTTGATTTTCAATAATCCCCAGTATAATGCTCCTATTTAAACTATTAAGGAACTTGATTCTTTTTAAATACTTTCTTTTACTAATTGGCATGGGATCAAGTATAAACATTATGTGAAACACCTTTATGAACTCTTTCAGAGTTAAGGCTTCATTATAAATATTGGGTGAAGTTCTCATACTTGTTCAAAAGACATATATGATCCCACAAGTCATGTATATATGCTACGACAATGATTATGATGCTATGAGAATAAGTGTACCAATGAGTCAAGATTGGCTAAATTCTTGCTACAACCTACTATGTGCATTCAATATTCATATCATACATTGCATGTTATGTATGGACTTCAAGCTATAATCGAAGGTATAAGGCCTATTTGCCCAAATGATTATATATATATGTGTGTATATGGTATAAATGGCCACAGGTTGGCAAATATGATGTCGATTAGCTACCGGAAAAGACCACCATTGCTAGCATTTGGTTGGGTATGTCATTAATTTGCATCTATATATATGTATCCAGAACATGCGATTGCTCGATTATGCCATGTATATTTGATCACTAGGAGGCTGAGTGTAGCCATGAAGGTTATCTGAGTTTTGGTTACATGTGGTATTTCTATTACTCTTTTTACTAAAAATATCTGTCATTTTACTTTCTGTCTTACATACCAGTACATGTTTATTAGTACTAATGTCCCATTGCTTGGGGATGTTGCATTTTATTTCATGCGTGCAGGTGGGTAGGAATTCTGATCGACCCCTCCACTAGGAGCCCAGTTCAGCTGTGAGTTGGTATGCTCCACCTTTTCTTGGAGCTTTCACAGGATGCTTACTTTTTGTTGTACAGTTGGATATAGTTGGGGGCCTGTCCCGGCAGCATTAGTGACACGCTTAGAGGCTATTGTGGACATGTTATTTAAGGTTGGTTATGTTGCACCTTTTAGTCTCCAGTCAAAGGTTTGGCATATATATATATATATATGTGTGTGTGTGTGTGTGTGCGCGCGCGCGCGCGCGCGCGCGCGCCTGTACCTCTATTAGTCTCGTCGGTTAGCTAGTATGTTATCATTTCGGTTTACCTATCTTGATATACATGATTTATTGTTGCCCAGGCCATGACCTAAATGGTCCAAGCTTAGTTTTTCAGACATTATGTTGCCCGATCTTTTGGCCCCTAGTGTAGTTAGCTAGCATGTTCAGTGACTTACTCGACCAATTATGGTATCGAGTGTCAGTCGCGTCTCCCCCTTTTTTTGGGGCGTGACATATTCATTTTGATATTTTAAGTTTTCTATATCTTTAGCAAGTTATAATTGTAAAATACAAATAAAGTCATATTTTAGATATAAATTTTGCTTGCAACTGCAAAAATTTAAATAATATAAAAAGTATATTTTTATCAACTTAAATTTTTAATAAATAAATTAGTGATTTTAGTTATATATGATATTGGCATGGTATTAATAGATCATTTGTGGCACTCAGGAAGGGCTCATGCAACTGCAGCAGGATTTTTAAAAGGAATTGTGTCATTGCCCCGGGAGGGTACCCTTTGAATGGCCGACACTTGAAGAATCATTTCTGATTTCCCAAGAGAACCACCTAGACTCGTCGTCACATCATACTCAATACTGAAAGAAAATACTCAAGTAAAAGGTTGTCAATAAATAAAGATAAAGCAGCATTCTATCTCAAACAATTAAGACTAGTATAAAAGAAATCTAGTCAGACAACATCTACGTCAACAATCTCAAATCCAGTCTATGAAGCCTCTATCTACTGTCTAGAAGGTACTATGACAGGCTATGGCTACCCATTCAAGGAAATAAAAATACTCAATGAAAACTAAAAGGGCTCCTCCGAACAGCAAACAGGGCTTACCAAATCTGAAAGTAAGAAGTTGGACCTCAATGATGCACTGGCTGAAGTTCTCTATCACCTGTATTTGCATCATTAACAATGCAGGCCCAAACGGATATCAGTACATGGAATATATTGGCATGTAAGAATGGCTAAAGAAAACAAGTAAGGCTCGACAATCATCTTAACCATCCATAACTCAACTTAGTAAATGTGCAAGTTTAAGAATAAAATCATGTTTTGAAAATAGGCTTAGTTTTATGCTATTCAGTTTAAAACAGTGTAAGCTCTATCAAGTGTTGCTTGGGAGTTTCTTTTAACTAACATTAAATCCCACTGCCTTTAGTTTGGTGATGCACAACGAAGGCGATATCTTGCCACACCCGTCCAATACTTGCCAAGGTTAAGGACGATCAAACATCTCTGGATCCAAAGTAAATGTCCATCTTTTTGGAACATGAGTCGTCCGAATTAACAGTGCAACTATCCTACGTTGACAATGCAGTTTATGGGTTAGAGTAGTCACCTACTCGCTCCTATACCAGTGCTCAATACTCCTCCCAAGACTAGAATATGCTCATGCCAATCAACTCAATCTCATCTCTTTGTGTTTTTCTCCGATCAAACTCAACTCAATCACTCAACAACTCAACCAATCAAAACATCATTCATGCATGCAATCCATACTCTAACTCAAACTCAAACACAAATAGTCATTTAGACTACACTTAATCATGTTCATCACATAAGACACATAAAATGCTCGTTATATAGATATGCATGAATAAGTACTTAAACTCTTCATGCTCAAGTTACTCAACTCAGAACATCAAAATCACAATCTCAACTCAGTTTATATACAAAATCTCATGGAATGATGCAATTTAGGGTTCATAATGTTAATCGTAATTTAATACTCCAACTACATGAAATCAGTATGTAATTCATCAAATTGGTTCGTAATTATACATGAAAGCTTGACAATGCATTAGAAGTAACTCGGAGATTAAAATTATAGGATTATATTACTCAATCTCTATGACTCCATCTGATCGGGTATAGACAAGGGTGTGTGGACAAACTCAATCCATGCTTTAAGTAGCCCTACGTACTTGGAATTTCGAAGAACGATCAATTCTCACACAATATCCAATCACGTGCTTGAGAACCTAGCTTTTCTCCCTTTCCTCGATGCTCTCCATAGGTTTAAGTGTTTAATGAGAAGTAATACCCTTAGGGTACTGATAGGGATTCCAAAACAAATCCAAAACATCGTGAGTTTTAATTAAAGGAGTAGGAAAAGATGAAAATACCCCTCTTAAAAACTATCGAATGGAACCACGAGAACCCGTCTACAGGTCATGGTTCCACTTACGGGTTATAAGTGTCTTCTCGTAGATGAAGGGTCCAAAAATTTAAGTTACTGAAAATTGGACCTGGGATCTATGAAAATCCTTTCTACATAAAAGGAATGATGTATCGTCCTGTTAATCATGGTTCAAGATCCAGAAAATTGATTCTGAAATCATCAAACAACGGAACCCGTCCTACGACTCGTGGATTGGAGTACGGTCCGTAGATGGACTCGTACATAGGCCTCAGACTTAGAAAAAAATCTTAAGCCACATGGGCAGCTACGAGGTTACATCTACGAGCTATAGATGCCCCTTCGTGGAAGATTCGTGGTTTCTTTCAGTGATTTTTCTTAGTCATTTTCTCAGCTTTTCTTGAGCATTCACATTGGAGTGTTACAAATTAATTGTGAAATACTGACATGATATCATAAATACTAGTTCATTTCTAAGGAAAAAAAATACTTCTTGGTCACAATAATACACACATAATATAGTCATATTCTAACACAGTATGATAAAATTATTTATTCCTTCAAAAAAGAAATAATTAAAAACTACGGCATATAGAGTTTAAGATTAATTTTGATATTTTAATTTTATATCATTTTTAGCAATTTTGTTA
Source organism: Solanum rostratum (assembly GCA_029948455.1). Taxonomy (NCBI): domain Eukaryota; kingdom Viridiplantae; phylum Streptophyta; class Magnoliopsida; order Solanales; family Solanaceae; genus Solanum; species Solanum rostratum. The sequence continues at coordinate 64,887,141 of CM057048.1, forward strand.
AGTTTAAAAAAAAATAGAGTCAATATTTTATATATTTGTGTTATTTTGTTTTGCAAAAGAAAAAATATATAAATTACATTTTCTATTAATTTTGGTGTTAAATGAATAAGCTAGTGACTACTGTATATTTCTTTTTAATGAATAAGCTAGTGACTACTGTATTTTTGTTTTAATTATTTCATGTTTGTTCTGTTAAAAAAGAGCTTAGTCTTAAATGATATCTAGAGACATTATTGATGGGTTATTTATGATTGTGGTCATGCTAATGTCATGTTGACCTCTTACGTGAAAAATAAGGCAGGACATTGATACTAGCTCTTTTGATGCTACGATGTTGCCTCACTATCTCTTGGTTGAAGCAAGGATGAGATCAACCGTTCTTTGTTTACTTCTAATTGTTCCAAACTCCTACACAGGAGAAGTCAAATCGTGAAATAAGCTTCTTTTCATGGGCAATCTGCTCAAGAGTTTAGGCCTCTAATATAGACTATGTTTTGAGCTGCTATTAGAATCAAAGATGAGGGGCTTCAAAAGTGTAAGTAATCGAAGCAACTTGACATTTTAGGCAAAGCATTTTTTTGCTCTTCTAATGTAAAAGGCGGTCGGTCATTCATTTAAGTACAAAAATTCACTGGACATCTCATTGGTAAAATTTGATATATGCATCTGATCGAAGTTGTATTTTAGTGCTCCCCTAATATAAAAAGAACTTTTATTAGTGGATCCCCTTGTACAAGACATTACTTAAGATCATCAGGGCACACAGCAAATGCACAATTTCTTTTGCACGTCCCTCCAAATTTTCACTTGTGAAAGTAATCCATGAATATACAAGTCTTGTAATTAATTTATCTCCATGGAACAGGTTTTGTTTTCTCAGAATTATTGGTCTTTTCATCAGTGCTGTGAGTAAGGGGGAAAAAATCAATCCGTAAAAATATGACTTGCCTACCTATTCAGATTTGGACGGATTAATGACTCATTCTTTTATTAGCTTATTTCATTTTTATTTGCATCAGATGTCTGAGTTTCTTAAAGCCCTGATTAATCTCAGAGGTGCAAAAGCCCGTGGCAAAGAGTTTCCAGCAAGTGCACCACAATTAATTCAAGTTTTACCAATCTAATGGCCCTCAAAAATTGTTTGTACCCAGTGGATTTCGATCATGAGACCTTGAAAAGGAGCAAACCCCAAGGCTCAAATCTATTACCACTAGGCCAACCCGGGAGGGTTAGCTTATTTCATTTTAGTCCAATTGATTTTAATTTGTCAAAAAATTGTGTTGATATGTCAAATAGATAATTTTTTAACTTAATATATTATGCAGAATCATAATTTTTTTTTTAAAATCATCAAGTACTTAAAATTTTATAAAAAATACCAAAAACAAAAAATCAAAATTTGGAAAGATTTGACGGGTTAATTATGGGACTTTTTAATCCATTTCAGCTTCACCCATACTGACTGGAGCATCATGATTAGTTAATTCCGTAATACAAGTCCAACGATTTTCACTTAGCAATAATTAGTAATTGAAATGAATGCAACATTTTCTTGAAATCAAATTGATATTTAGCAGAGAGAATTCCCATGTTTCAAGTTGTCACTGATGAGTACAGAGAAGCCACATCTTCGAAGAAAGACGGAAAATGTAACTGCGACAAGCTATGTGACACTTCAACTCGTTAGGTAAATATATTCCCATCTTATTGTTCTAACTTTTCAGCTGCAATTCCTTCCAGAGAGTTGCAATGTAACAAAAGTTATAATATTGAAAGGTTACAGTCTTTCCTGCTTGGCTATTGAACAGTCACAATCTCTTCCATTCAGCTGAATTAAGTATTTTTCGTCAAAATCTAACATAAACAAGTTCTTAGGCGGTCACATTTCGATTACCACCTCCCTAAAATTTGCTAAAATGCTTGATTATTGAAGAAAATATAGGTAACATACAACACAAGTACCTATTTATCAGTCATCGACACCGTGTGACTTCCTCGTTCCTAAATCAGTTAATACAAAAGGTCGAGCTGAGCACCCTCTGGAAGAGGTAACGTACTCCTCAAATACAACTTTTACTCATTACCAGCAGCAAAACCTGTGGTGGGAGAGTCCAAGACAGCCCTCTACATGAAAAAACACTCACAATACAACCGATCTCCATTATAAGGCCGAGGTATTCTGATGACCTCATTCCAAGGCCAGAAAAGAACCACCAAACCGATTTTCCATTAGACACCGTACGGACCCTGTTCGCATCAGTCTGCCAGATAGTTGAAATAATAGAACCAACAGCTTTGTCTAGAGGGGAAAACAAAGACTCCTGGAGTTCAGGATGCAACTCAATTAGCATGTCCACAAACTACTAGTGAAGCACCAAGCTGAGCATCAAATGGGATAAGAGATGATCTTCAGTGGGTGTATCAAAGCAAATAGGAACAAAAAGCAAAGGGAGGAAAATAATGGCAAGTACCAAATAGGAGAAGCCCATGCCTCACACACATCAAATTAACTGACAATTGACAAGTCCCTGGATTTTTCAGTGCCTGCTTCCTTGTCAGAATTTCCAATATCACCTGTCTGAGACTGGTCGGGAGGTGCCTGAGTTGAAACGTGAGCATCCGATTCAATTCCAAGAACCGTTAAGACAGACCTAAAATAATACAAAAGTATATATCATCAATAAAGATGAGTATTGATCCTCTTGACATATACATGTGAGACTGACCTTGGAAGTGAAGATTTTATGTGTACTTGGCTTGCATGTGCAACTAAAGGAGCTCTGAGACCCGGCGTTCTACCCAATGCATTTTCAAGCTGAGCTGGAGGTAGCTGAAAGATACATCACGGTCATGAAGGTTAAAAAATGAGTTTGACTTTGTAGTCCTACCAGCCTAGCAAGCAAAGAAACAACTTTCAACAAATTGATGCTGAAAACCAATCTACCATGAGTCCATTCATCACCCACTAAGAACACCTGACAAGCCAGAGCAATGCTTGCCCACATTTTCTTCAACCAACAGAAGTGATGAGGAACAAATAATCTCATAAGGAATTACAAAGCCAATCAGCAACATAATTACTAGCTTGCCTTGAATTTCATATTAAACATTTACAATCTTTTTTAGTGCTGGAGCATTTAAGAGAAAAATACTTTTGAAGAGTACTGAGATTAGAAAGGTTCATAGTGTAAACAACTGAAAGAAGCACCAAGTTGCATTTTAGAAGTTAGTGTTTGAACAGAAAATTGGAAATTGCAACTTTCATATATTTATTGTTGAAACTTAAAACTGACTCAAAAACTACCTAATCAACTACCGGCAAACGTGCATACGTACGTCTAGAATAGTGTCAGTTACAACATACAGCATCAATTTTTACCTTACTTTGAGGACTCGGTTTTTGCTAACTCAATTTCACTTAAAACTGTATCTTTGAGCATGATGATAGAAGAGTAGGTTTAAACTACATACAATATCTGTTGTGCTAGGATAAATATACAGCATCAATTTATACCTTACTTTGAGGACTCGGTTTTTGCAAACTCAATTTCACTTAAAACTGTATCTTTGAGCATGATGATAGAAGAGTAGGTTTAAACTACATATAATATCTGTTGTGCTAGGATAAACAAACAAATGCACTAGGGGATATCCTCAAAGTTGGTTTACTGTGGAACATCATTTTATAGTTTATAACAGATAGTTTACCAGCATTTGAATAATTAAACCTAGTGAATGTCATTATATTATGATTATTATTCTTTCAGAAGCATGCAGCACTTACAGATGAAGCAGAACATGATTTCTAAGTTTCTAATCAATCCAAGTCTTGCAACGTAAATTAACTGATGGTAAGATAGTTGAAGGATAAACATAGTTAGCTTCTTCCACACAAGGCATACCTGAAGAAGCACTCCGAAAGATTGTGGCCTGGTTAAAAGAGCACATTTCACAAATCCAACCCACAGCTTTGGATATTTCCATATCTGGACAACAAAGGTGTCAGAGTTGGACTATATAGATATAGCTCGCAAAGTACAGGCAATACATACCTGCTTGCTAACAAGACGAGAGAGGATCTCCATGGTGAAATCCACCTGGGACAACATTAATAAGGGAACTCAGACACATACAAGTAGTGAGACATAAGAAAAAGGAGAAAATAGGCTCCATTATTATGAGGAAGGAGGCTGCATTTGTTCATTCTCCATATTAAACTTGCGCCCAAAAGAATTTATGATGCTCTAGTGTTAGCAAGAAGAAATATTACTAGCCTGAAAGATGTAAAGCAAGATAAGCAAAATAGTGCACAACTGCACATGAGGTGACACAGGGGCAGGAATCAGAAGTCCAAAGAAATGTTTAATCTACCTCACTAAGGCACAGATATAGAAGCAAATAAGATTCTTCTGAAGAATATAGATAGAGTCTTCAACTGTGCTAAGGTTGACTCTAGAATCATTCTCATGGCAATGTAGCATAAGCAGAGCTACGAGGATTGTTTGATTTAGGGGCTACAACGAGGTTCAAAACATGGATAAATCACTTATTACAGCTAATCATTCTTCTACTCATTATGCATACATTTATATGCAGTGAAAGACACCATGATTGAAACATGTATCCTACCAGAGATGGAAAAGCACCAATAGCTTGTATTACTGTCCGCATGAACAACAACGGAAGAGGAATCTGTTCGACCTGTCCCCAGAAAAATTAAACATTTGTTCTTTCAGGTTAATCTAGTCTTCTGACTTAAAGAAGGGTTGAAGCTGGAAACGAATGGACAATGAGCATAAAAGGAGCTATACCAATTGGTTCAAGACCTTTGCAAGAACTTGCTGCGTGAATATCTCTCTCAGCTCAAAACAAGCATTGCATGCATCTGTGACCTGCAAAAGTCAATATTACCTCTAAGTGGCAAAATTTTAACAAAATTTGGAAGAGGATGGTAGTCAAAGATGGTAAAGAAATCTACCTTCTTTAATGGAATGCCATCTCTTTCAGGATCAACCCTATGGATAGCAATTAATGCTTCAGCAGGAGTTAGCACTGGACCTGAGTGAGTTGATCCCTGTATAACAAACATTTTCAAACCCACATCAAAGGATCAAATGCATTTGCATTCAGAAATTTATTTTTGTTTCTAAATCTTTTATAAGAGTAGAGATTCATATTCTTTAACAGAAGCTTTCTTATTAACATTAACTCTAGAAGTTCCATGAGGGAGAATATGGGGTCCAGTGATCGTTCATCACTCACATTGGCCACCAAAACCTATGACTTCAAACACTTCCCCAGTCAAGTTCAGACTTTCCAGGTTTTCTCATAACAGTACCGAGTAACTTTTTCCCTTGGCGCTGATACTTAGGCAGATGGGAAGAAATCACCTAGTGTACTTTGCCTCTGCTGGGATTTGAACTTGACAGCTCATGGTTCGCATCCCAGTTCAGACTTATCTTAGACTTTTTGACAGCCTTCACAATTATTTTCTTGAACTTGCTGATACAGAACTTTGATCAACAAAGACAAACAATAGTTATACAAAAATCCACACACAAACTCCACAAACTAGGATAAGTTGCCCAGACGAAACAGGGCATCAGGAGATGACACGTAACACAGCCTCTTAACTAAACGAGATCAGTAGTGAATATGCATCATAAGTCCTAATCCCTTATACATTTTCACCACTCGAAAACCAGTCTTGGTTAAAACTTCAGGGTAGATGAAGCTTGGGGCTGCAGCCTTCGTAATACAAACAGTCATTAATACGACTACCAACCATACTATTAAAATAAGGAATGGCAAATCAACAGTTGGTGTTGAGAAACACAAAAGAATAATGTAGATAAATCGCCCCCTTTCCCCCAAGGAAGAAACTGATAGACTTAAAGATGGGAAGTAAGCCCTGAAAGAAAAAATTCACTGAAGCATGTAAGATACCTGTAGAATACGAGGGAGAGCACCTTGGAATTTATCCAAGGGAGCATTCACAACATGTGGAAAAAGAAGCAAAACCTGAGGAAGAAGGATGCAAGAAACTTAACTCAAAGAAAGATGAAAGTAGAACAAAAACATAGAAACACGTGAATGACATTCAGCAACATACCAAGTGTAATCTCACAAGCGGGGTCTGGGGAAGGTAGTGTGTACGCAGCCTTGCCCCTACCTTGTTAAGGTAGAGAGGTTGTATCCAATAGATCCTCCACTCAAGTAAAGCATAAGAACAAGAAGAATGAAAGGAAATACACTAGTGAATGACATACGCCTATAATTTAAAGCCAAAACAAAGGGAAAAACACAAAGAAGCTGAAGCAAACAAATTTTCTAAGACTCCCACAGTTTTATTTATTTTTATTTATTTATTTATTTATTTATTGAGCAAGTAACATCTGTATTAACATTCAGCATTTAGGTAGTGCTAAACCCCTTTACCATAGGTCAAAATATGTCAATGAAATAAGAACTCCTAATTCTAGCAAGATTCTAGCACATCTAGGATAGTTTTTGCATCTATAGGATAGCTCTTTGTACACCAAAAACACAAAAGCAAAATACAATCTGTTTTAATATTCTGTACTGTTCTGCTCTTGTCTTCACAACACCTAATATTTCTTTCCTTCCAGATGGTCCACCATATGCAAGCTGGGATGGTTCTCCAGTAGGTCCTATTTTTAGCTCCCTTCCCAGCTTCTTCCCAACTAAATAGAGTGTCAACAATCTTGCTAAGCATTGTCCATTGTATGCATCTGAGATTGATGAAAATCTTTCATAGCTGGTCAGTGATTCTGCAATGCAAAAAACAAATGTCCCACTATCCTAGCTGTCTCACCACATAAGCAATAGTGTGTGAGTGGTTATGTTCTTCTTCCATAGGTTCTCATGCGTCAAGACAGCTTCTTTTGCTAACAACCAGGATAAACATGCCACCTTCAAAGGTGCTTTAGTTCTCCAGATTTGCTTCCATGGCCGGATGGAGTGTTGTGCCACTATCGGGTTCAAAAAGTTGAACCCTGAACTAACTTTATAAGCCCCTTTATTGTCCCCATTCCACCTTAGTCTGTCCATTCCATTCTTTAGACCTTGAAAAGCTTCAAGAACTTTGAGAAACTCAATTAGTCTAGGGATCTCCCAATCATTTAAGCTTCTTCTGAAAATCAACTCCCAGCCTTGGGATGCCCCCATGTCAGCTACTGTTTTGTCCTGATGGGTAGCTAAACCAAACAGATCAGGGAACTTCTCACCAAGACTCCAATTACCTATCTTTCCAGAAGATGGTTTTCTTACCATCACATACAGTAATGGCAGTGTGGTTACTTAAAATAGGCCACCAGTTTCTGATAGATCTCCAAATAGTGACACCATAAGGGTTGTTTGCTTCTTCGGTCATCCACCCATCCAGTTCACATACTTTGTTCTAATCACATTTTTCCATAGAGAGTGTGTCTCATGAGCGTATCTCCAGAACCACTTCATTTTCAAAGCTTTACTTTGGTTCTTGAGGTTTTTAATGCCAAGGCCCCCCCATTTCTTGTTTGGGATGAGTTCTTTCCACTTGACTAAGTGAATAACCTTTCCCATCCTTATTTCTCTGCCCAAAAAAGGCTATCCTTATCCTGTCTAGTCTATGTATTACCCCTGCTGAGATGGAAAAAAGTGCAATCATGTAGGTTGGTAAAGCATCTAACATTGATCAGAGTAAGCCCCCATAATTTCCTTTCACATCTTTCCAGAACATTGTTCCAAATTTCTTGGATCTTGATTCGGCCCCAATATCATCCCTAGATAAATAGAGGGCAGGGTTCCAACTTCTCCCAGAATTGAGGCCAAGAGCTCAATGTTTTGGACATTGTAGAGAGGATAAATGTGACTCTTCTCCTGTTGGCGTAGACCTGAGATGCCCTCAAAGAGTAGTAGAATTACTCTTATCTTAATTGTTCCTCATCTGCACCATAGAAGATCAATGTGTCATCTGCATATTGTAAGTGTGTCACCTCCAGACTTTCTCCATTGTTTTTAGCCACTTCAAAACCAGATAACCAACCATTAACCTTTGCTGTCTTAATCGTGTTATTGAGCCCCTCCATGGCTAGGATAAACAGAAAAGGGGATAGAGGGTCCCCTTGTCTTATTACCCTTTGTGCTGCAAAAGAACCTTCTGGTGATTCATAATCACTACTGAGAACTTTACAGTTGAAATGCAGAATCTGATCCATTTAATCCACTTCTCCCCAAAGCCCATTCTCCTGAGGGTGTTGATTAGAAACCCCCAATTCACATGATCATAAGCCTTTTCTAAATCCAATTGGCATAGGATTCCAGGCATCTTCTGTGAAAGTCTTGAGTCTACTGCTTCATTACCTATCAATACAGCATCCATAATTTGTCTGCTTGAGTGAAAGCCATTTGCTGGGAGTCTACCAATTTATCCATAACCCTTTTAATCCTCTCAGTCAACACTTTAGACAAAAGCTTATAGAAGCTGCCTACCAAGCTAATTGGTCTAAAGTCTTTCAACTCTTTTGCTCCTTTCTTTTTGGGAATAAGTGCAATGTATGTTGCATTGAAGCTCTTCTCAAATATCTCATGTTCGTATAAATTGTGAGAGACATTCATAATGTCATGTTTTAGAACCTCCCAACATTTGATGGAGAAACCCATTGTTTATTCGTCAGGTCCAGGGACTTTATCTATATCACACATCTTCAGGAAACTGAGCACCTCCACCTCGTCAAATTTGGCTTGTTATTGTGCATTTTCTACTTCTGAAATTGAAAGTTTATCATGTTTCCTATCGATCTCCATCTTTCTGTTTGTGTACTACTTATAGAACTGTATGATCTCCTTTACTCTGTCTGGCTCCTGCACATCTCACCTTGTACTTCCAGTTGATCAATACAATTACTTCTCTCATGTGCATTAGCTGAGCTGTGAAAGAACTTAGTGTTGTTGTCACCCACTTTTAACCACAATATCCTGGATCTTTGCCTCCACGCAGTCTCTTCATTCTTGAATAGCTTTTCATACTCCAGAAAGGTAGCTACCTTTAATGCAGCCTCTTCTTCTGTTAGTACTCTACTATCCATAACAAAGTCCAGAGTTGCCATCTTGTTTAAAGGTTGGATCTTTGCGGAAACAGATTTCCTTTTTCTTCCTAGCTCACTCCTTGAGCTAACCCTTCAGTGCTTTCAATTTGCATGCTAAAATGAAGTCAGGTTTCCCTGCATATGCAAAAGAATTCCACCCGGCCATGATTTTATCTACAAATCCTTCTGTGTTTAGCCACCAGTTTTCAAACTTGAAATAGGATTTGCTCAGATCCCATTGTCCAGAGTGTAAAGCTATAGGCACATGGTCTGAAGTCAGTCTTCATAGAGAGATTTGCTTTATTTTTACCAAATTGCACACTCCACTCAGTTGTGAATAGAATTCTATCTATCCTTGAAGCAGCATTGTTTGTATCTCCCCTAAACCAAGTATGTCTTCCTCCTTCAAGTGGCAAATCAATAAGCTCAGGTCTTCTATAGTATCTGCGAATTCTATTGTGGCAAAGGATCTCCTGCAAACATTAAAATCCCCACAGACTACCTAAGGTCCCTCCATTAAACCTCTGACAGCCCGTAATTCATCCCATACCTCCTTTCTTTCCACATTGCAATTTGGTGCATACACCCCTGTAACGTGAAAGTTAAGCTTTGGAACAATGGTTCAAAGCTGCAAGTTAAAGAATGTACACCTATTTGTTGCACCTCTTCCTTCCAAACTCTACTATCCCATAACATGATGATTCCTCCCCTGATACCACTTGCTTCTAGACAAGCATACGTAACCCGTCTCCCTCCCTGTATCTGCTTCACTACCTCTTGAATGTCTCCTTGTAGTTTAGTCCCCTGAAGACACACAATGTCAGCCTTCCACTGTTCTATACAACTCCTTACCACTCTTCTTTTCCACCATCATTAAGTCCCCTAACATTCCAAGCACTAGGTTGAGCTTCATGATTCAGACCTTATACCTCCTTTCCCCACACTCCTTCCCTCACAAGCAGTGTTGTGAAAAGCACTCGCTTCATCACTTAAAAGCAAAGCGCAAGGCTGGCATTTATACTGGTTGAAGTGACAAGCACTGGAAAAGGCGCACACTTCTACTATTGAAGCGGGAAGCGCACTTCTTTTTTAAGCGACAAAAGGCTTGGTTAAAAGCTGTTTAGGGTTTTGTTAAAAAAGAAAAAGTTAAGACTATAAATTAGCCAAATATTTTTGCACTGCTGCGATCGTGAACTGTGACTGCTGATTCTTCTGTGACTCCAGTCTCCAGGTAAGTTCATCTTTTTCTTCCTCTTCGTCTCTTCCTTCTCTTCTCTTCTTCTCAGTTCTTTTTCTATTTCTCTGCATCTTCTTCTGCTAGGTTTTTTTTCAGTTTCTTTGTGCTTCTGTTTATATTTTATAGTGCGTATTATGCTCTGTTTTATTTTGTGAAAAAAAAAATTGCTGCTCTATTTTTTGCTGCTCTGTTTTCTTTTTAAAAAAAGAATTAGTGTGTACTTTTTTGTTTAGTGACTAACATCACTGCTGTTTTTCGCTTTTTGCTTCTAGTAAATTGTATTTTCTTATCCAATGGCACAAAAAAGGGATCCAGCTTGGGCTTATGGAACTGCATTGGGCAGTAACGCAAAAATCAAATGTCTTTTGGTTGATATGTTACCTCTATTGAGTTCTTGCTTGTCTATCCATACATATTTAATATTTTTTATTTTTATACTAAATAGCATTTTATTTGAAAAAGTGTGCACTTCGCTCCACGCTTCACGCTTCTCGCTTCTGTGAAGTGAGCCCTCATCGCTTTTTTCCGCTTCTCGCTTCTCAAAACACTGCTCACTAGCTTTGAACTTAACATCAAAAGTAATTAAATTCTTCAATTCGTTTGTGCCTTTGAATCTATTTCTTTTGATTTTTGATGATGGCTCTGTCCTGATGATTTGTCTGCATGAATCAATTTATAGGAGTTCCAGGGCTTCCTCTCCATGACCTCTAAAATCAGCTCCAAACATTTTTCTGAGCTTGATTAGGTTTTTTTGGACCCAATTGCCGTGGATTTTTCCTTGTCAAAGAACTTGGTAGCTGCTTCTGTAGCTAAAGGTATCGCCTCATCCATCCATTCTTCAATTTGTCTAGCGCTGCATGCGACAGTGATCATCTGATGGTCAGACAAAATCTGACCCTCTACCCCTACTTTTTCCCTGGCAATTTCTGTTGCCATTTCCTTCAGCAATAATTCCTTCTAAGTATTATCGACTGCTGGATTATTTGATATTTTTCCTAGTGTCACTTAGGTCTCCTAATTAGAAGATTCTGAAGCCAGACCACTGTATCTAGTTGTTTCCACTAAGTGAGGATCAAAAAGGCCTTCAGATGTTGAACATGTTAAGTCATGAAAAACGACTTGCGCTGCTCTATTAGACCCATTCCCCTTAATTTCCCTATTCAGTAGGCCCAAGGACTGTTTTTGAGACTTTGAAGTCACCACCTCCACCTCACAGTGGCGGAGCCAAGATTTTTGTGAAGGGGGTTCAACATATAAAGAAGTAAGCGAAAAATGGAGCAAAACGAGTCGGGAAGAAAAAAAATTAACCTTAATTTGCTAAATTTTATTGGCCTTTTCATGTCGCGTTTAACATTTCCTCCTACTTTTATCCTGCTAAATTGAGTCTTCGTAAAAATATTCGTGATGTTTTTCTTTTATTTTGTAGTGTTCTACTGGGTCTGTTGTTGTTGTCTGCTTTAAAATATGTAGCCATTGAGTTATTAATATTATAATGCATATTAAAACGATAAATAAATGACATCACCAATTTTTAGTTCATATATTCAATATATAAAGTTTGTCATTTCTAAAAAGAGGAACAAATAATGAATAAATCAAACAAGTTTAGTTTATACCTCTCTAGAATAAATTGAAAAAAAAAAATCATGAATATTCATGTATTTTAAATTTCTTCGTTCAATTAACTTTTACCTTATTATATTAAAAAAAAATCTATCTTAATTTCAAATTTAAGAACGATTTTTGTTTTTTTAAAGATTTTCTTTGAATTAGCATATAAAAAGAGAGTTACGTAAAAACAAAATGAGCAATAAAGATAAGAAGAATAAAATGTGAAATAGAAATAATGTGCCTAATAAATTTGAACAAATAGAATTGAGTAGGAAAAATAACGTTAAAAGAAAATAATAAAATAAATAAATAAAGCTTCAAATCGAGCCCAATCATAGAATTGGGATTTTGAGCCCAAATAATGAGCCCATCTCAGCTTTGCTTTGCAGTTGGATTTTCCAAGGAATAAAAGGAGCAAAGTGTTCTTGTAGGGAATCGAACGCACGACGTTGGGCTCTATTTTGAACCTTTTTGGCCACTGAGCTAGACTCTTTGTTGTAGTTCAGGAGGTTCATTTTAATATATATTGTCATTGAAACAAAGTTTGACCTTTATATATACAGTGTAATCCCCTCTGCCTCCTCACATGACTTGTTTAAATCTTTTAAGTGGCATCCAATTGTGTGTATACTTCCCACATGGTCTACCTGTCCTACAACAAAGTTTGACCTATACTTTTGTCCTTTCCTAATACCAATGATTCCTTTTGTCCAGGGGGCCAAAGGATTTAACAGACCTTTGGATCCTTCACCAGCTTTCTCCATTCCGACGAGGTTCTAAGAAATCGAACCTTCTTTTCCACCCAGATAGGAATGAAAAATTTGGTTCCATCTCTTTCTATCGTGACCTCGTTTGGGCAGTTACTTTCATCCCCTGTAACTTGAATTCTTGCCCATTTTAAGTGGTTCTTCAAATTTGTCTCTTCTTGTGTTGAGACCCAACCTCCACATAGATTCCCAATCTCTCTGAAGACATGCTGAGACCAGAGTTGCAATGGCACTCCCAAAGCACGAATCCAAGTGGTGGTTGATTTTTGAGTTGCCGGTACACAACCAGTAACTGGATTCCACCATTGAAGACTGACCTTGGTTTCTTCCATCTCAATTCCCTCTAAATTATTTGTTTTGCCATGTTCCTATTTGGGAATTCAAAAACAAATATGTTGGGCATTTCATATATATTGATCCCAAATACAGCTTTCCATGAGACCAAAGACCACTTCCTGATGTGTGATAGTGATAGTATCTCAGTTTCTCCTTCGAAAGATGCCACCAGGCACCTCTTGTACAACCCAGTGTCATTCACTCCAAGGGGTAAACTGATTTTGATGTCTCCATTGCCAATTGTCACAATAGAACCTCAAAGATTTGAATTCCATTTACTCTCCCCAGCCACCCTAGCATATGATAAATCTTATCTAATGAATCTTGATTATTCAACCAATGTCATATGATTGGAGCTTTGAATGAACCTTTCTATCTTAAATGCTATCTCTCTTTATCCTCCCTTTAAGACTAACTCAGGGATAATAAATGACTGTTCACTCCAGCCCATGCAGTGAAAGGATGCTCATGTATCTGCCATATTCATTTGACTTTGTTGTGCAGAAATATTCAGATAGATTTTCCTTAGTCTTCCATCTTCTAAACGTGGTCTTCTCATCTCTGGATGCTTCTTTGAGGATGTTGCAGATCCATCTCATTACCTTCAGACTCATATTGGACCTTCTCATAATGATTTGGTTGCGCTCCACCCATTCAAACCAAGTGTCTTTACCTACTAACCATAGAGTAATGTCAAAAGACGTGAAGCCTGCATTGAAGTAAGTTTTGCCTTCTTCCATCATGTATATGGTATACCAAGTTGTAAAAGCCTCAAGCTGATATAGAGAAAATGGGAGGTGGAGACCTACCACCCGATGTGGTAGATTAAGGTTAGTGGAAGGTCTTTCGGTTGAAAGGACACCGGAAAGAAGCTTCAACCTCCCTCCTAGAAAGTAGGAGAGAGATAGGTTTTGGGAACTGTGCCTGAGAGCTTTTTTCCTCTAGTTTTTGAAAATAAAGATGTTGATAACACTCCCACAGTTCTTTCAAGGAGCTTCTTTTGCACATCGAAAAACGAGGAACATCCCTATTGTAATAACTACTCTTGTGCACAGACCACTTTGGTTAAGGATGGATCCATAGAGGGGGATACTTACCAACCCTCCACAACCTTTGGTGGTCCCTGCGCACAGACCACGTGAATAGGAGTGGTAAAATGGGAAAGTTATTTGGGTATCTACCCAGATTTACCCATTTAAGATGGATAAAAAATAGGTAAAGCTCATGATTCCCCATGTAAAAATGGGTAATTTAATGGGTAATATGGGTAAAAGAGACTCATTCATAACGAAATGATTTTTTTATTGGAAGTAGTTGGGGTGGGTGAGGGTAAATAAATTTTTTTGAATTTTCTAAATATTAAATTAACTTTTTATTGGGAGGGGAAAAATTAATTGGGTGTGGATCGATCGGTTCGGTTTTATACATTATTGGTTTGATTTATTGATTTTTTATTTTCAAATATGCTAAACCAATAGCAAATCAATAAAGTAATTTTTTATCGATTTTCGATTTATCGGTTTTAAGTTCTTAACGGTTCGATTTTCGATGTATCCGATAAGAATTTTCCTTAATAAAAGCAGATGGAGTACGAAAGAGTAATGACTAAATACTAAAGTTGGTTACTAATCACTTAAATACGGTAAAGATCAAAATAAGTAAAGTACTACTAGTGTCCTATTAATATTAAATTGCTAATATTTAATATTTACGAAGGGATACAATAGTAAATTATTATACCGATAACCCAATAATTTTTTTTTCAAAATCATTAAAAACCGATAACCAAATAACCCAATAACAACAAACTAATGATATTTTTATCAGTTCGATTTTTGCATACCCTTATTTGGGAGGTAGGGATGGGGTGGTAAATAAAATATTACATTTTTGGGGGTAGGTGGGGGTCAAGGGGACACTCGAGGGGTGCAGGCGGAAGTTAGTGGTAAAAATATTTATTGAAGAAAATAAATTAATTTTTTGGGGGTCTGCGCGGCACTCGAGGGTGGGCTGGGGGTGGAGCGTTAAGGGGTGAGGAATGGCTAAAAGGATTTGTTTTTTAAACTTTAACATGATTCCTACTATAATATGGGTATCTATATTTACCCATATTATCCATAGGTAACTCATTTTTACCCATTTAAAATAAAATATGAGTCAAAGTTGGGTAGTTTATCCATTTTTACTTAACTCATCATATTTGATCGACTCATATCCGACTCAACCCGCTCATTTGCCACTCCTACACTTGAATTATCTTACTTATTACATTCATTACTTCTCAGTCTCTGCACATACAATCACTTCCTAGAGCAAAAACCAAGCTGAAGGGAGAAATGACAAAGCAACTTAGTGGCAGCCAATGCACAGAGGATGTAAGTGATGGAGACGAATTATACAAAATAGGCAATAGAGAAAAAAAATGAGTACCTCGTCTTTTGACAGGAAAGGAAGTATCATAATAAGGAGTTCAACATCCTGTGAAGCACGAAAGTAAATCCAAATAATTAACCATATCATAGCCTACGCTTTTGGACAAAAACAGGAATCTTCTAAGGTACATGAGAAATGCTGCTGCTTATATCCACTAAGTTAATATTAGTCCCTCCAACCAAACTACAGATTTTTATATTTTTTATTTGCACCGGGTGTCCGAGTCTCTTTGAGCCCCGACTAATCTCGAGGGTGTACAGGTCCTCGGCAAAGAGTTTCCCGCAAGTGCACCATGGTTAATTCAGATTTTACCCAGTGCGATGGCCCTCAGAAATTGTTTGCACCCAGTGGTTTCGAACTTGAGATCTTGAAAGGGAGCAAACCCCAAAGCTCAAGTCAATTGCCACCAGGCCAACCCCTGAGGGTTAACCAAACTACAGATTTATCCACAAGCAGGCATTGCGACTACTAAATATACAATCCTTTAACTTCTATAATATATGAAAAGGACATGCAGCCGGAAGAGAGACGCAAGGAGCCCATAATCACCCTTGTGCACAAGGTGATGGACGTGTTGGCACAACTCCAAGCTTTTAAGAAAAGCTAGGAGGAGATCCAGCTCAAGGGCTTATAGTAGATACTTCATTTAGCATGATAACAGTCATCTTCAATTAAAATGATCATATTTGATACCTTTACTTTAGTCTCGTATAGCTTCCTGATAGTAGTTATCAACTGTAAGGAAGGAACTATCCCTTCAGTCAACGTTTGCAAAACCTTCAGTCATGAACAAAAATAAGTATGTTAAGAAAGTGTATTTCTATTTCGAAGCTAGCATTAACTGAACATTAAGGTGTATCAAGACCTGTATCAATAGCTTTTCACTTCCACTAGGTGGTTCTGATATTATCTCAAGTAGCTCAGATGAAGAACCAATTGTCCGAACTAGCATATGGATTTGTTGATGTATTGCCTGCAGAACACTTACCAGCTCTCAGAATGTTATTCCAATGAAGCTGTGAACACAATCCTAGCAGAAAGTCCAGGTTTTATAACAAACCTGCTGTACAGCCTCGGATGCACCACTATATACAACAAATATTTGGCCAAAGAGTGAGTGCTTCTGCTCAGCAACATAGACAAGTACTTATTAGGTTTTATATGTGTGAACAGTCATTAAACAAGGAATTAGTGTTCAATGACAAGCAAGCATAGACAAACTAAGTGGAAGAAACCTTAGTACACAGTGCAAAATAAAGTGATATGCGCCGCTGACCCTCAGCAATAGAAAATGGTGTTTTGCTTCCAGAAGTGGATGACTGAAGAGTACTAGCAGAGACAGATGATGGTCCTTCTTCTGTGGATTTTCCTGAAGCAGAATCCTGAAAATGAAAAAAAGAGCATCAGGTAGCCGCACAAAAGAGAGACAGGAAAAAGCAATCATTTTGACACCAGTATGCAAGTTATGAACTAAAGAACACATGCTTAACAGGCATACATGAGTATCATTTCTCTCTCTTCATTTTTCTTTTCTCACTTTTTGGCTTTCTTCCCGGTTATTTCCCTCAAATTCCCAAGGGTGGGGATTCACATATTCAGACAAGTTTACTTGCTCATTCCTTTTCTTAAACATACAAATATATAGCAGCAATATATTAACTATGAGTATGGAAGCAACCAACTGAATTCACACTTATTATCCAACTATACCCAAAAAACAAAGTAACACACATAGTAAGTCTAATGAGCATTTGTCAGTCTTGGTACAGGTTTACCATATTAAACTTTTGAATGGAAGCAAAAATTTACTGCAACAAATCACCTCCAGCAATTGTAAGAGAATTTACTAAGTCTCCAATAAGTAGAATCTAATCAATTTAGCTTTTGCCCTCCTTGTTTGTGCGCACATCTGTGGGTATGTGTTCATCCCCTCTTTCCTTGGTTTTGGATAGAGTAATCATCCTTTTAAGCACAAAGTCAGTTAATGTTTTACAAAATAAATCAGTTTATCAGAATCCTTTGACAGCATCTTTAAAGCAGAGGCTCTAAAGCATGTGTATATAACGAGAGGATTGCTTTAGGTAATAATATGTTAACATATTATCCGAGAATATTCTGAAAGTCGGAAAGGTGCACTAGCACTATAAGCTCAGATGATGATTATCAAAATACAAGTGACTGCTCTACTCCCACCAAAATCCACCACTGAGGTGCACAAAAGCAACAGCGGCCAAAAGAAACAGATATTGAAGCTAAAGTTGACAAATGAGAAGTAGCACCTTCTGCAACGCAGGATCAGATCCATCACCATTTGAGTCTCCTTTATTATCAACAGTTGAAACTGACATCAACATTTCATTGGCAAAGAGTTCTATTTGTTGAGAGATGGATGACAGAGGATAAAGCTTGTTGGCGACCTGCAAAAGTAACATCAATTAACTGTTGGAAAGAACTGCAACAATCATAAACTATTCTGATTCACTAGACAGCCAAGTTATGTATGAGATACCAGCCGTATTGCCTTCATTCGCACCTCTTCCAATTGATGAACAGCACTCTTTGCAATCAAAAGAAGATAGAGGTCAGAACATGGTGATGTGAACAAGAATTCTATCTGTAGAAGATTTAACATTTATCAACAGAGCACGGAACGGATTTCATCTGACCCCATCACCTTAAAAGAAAAGGATTTCTTAACTGAGAAGATAATGATACACAGAATCTTCCATCTAAATTCATATGGACTACAAAGGCAGTTACTATGATGCTGCAACGAACTATTGCACTCACAGCAGTAACACCTTACTGCTAAAAACACATTAACTTGTTATATCATCAGCACCCCAGAACAGGCCAGGTATATCATATGGACAAATACAACCCCTGACAAAACTTACAAAGAGACCAAAGAGCCTAGGTAATGATTCGCCATCAACTACTAACTGTTCTTTACACCAAAAGTGAAAAAGAGAAATGATCTCCACCACAGCCATCTATCAAATTTGTCCAATTACCTACACACAAAAACGTAATCCTCCCTCTAAACAAAAAAAAGAATTCCCATCATCCTCCATCTGAAATGATCTCCTATTTATCTTCTTTTTTTTTTTTGATAACTGTGATGGCTGCCAGCTTGTGCACCTTGGCACCTATTGTTGCAAAGAAGAAATCACCTAGTGTTACGTCTCTGCCAAGAATTGAAGCAATGTCCTATTTTCTTCTGAAACAATCTCCTATTCTTTCATTCCACAGTATCCAGTAAAGACACAACAGTAATTTTCCTTTGCCTTCATCACGGCCTATCTTCTGAAATCTATAATCTGTGCCTTGGTATTGATGACCCTATAGTCCCAATGTCCTTCAGCATCAATGACATTTTAAATGACATACACAAGGATCTACGACATCGGAGCCAATCTTCCAGACATCAGCTAATGGTCATTGTCTCTTCTCATGCTCCATGCTAAGCAGCACCAACTTAAAAAAATCTTCCTCCTTATGCAAGGAGCTATATTCTAAAGGTGAGACAGTTTATATAGAGATTTTAGACTTAACTACTCATTTCGTCTTATGAACATAAGCTACACATAGCTTTGATTGCCTTGGTTGATCTTATATATCAGAACAAAAATACAGTATCTCCAATTATTTGGCGTTCTTTTCATTTCATAAACATTGAATAGCATGGTTAGTGATACTACTTCAACCTCTTCAGAGAACTTCCAAAGCATCATCTAGACCACAATCTTTTAACCATCATAACTTTCAGAGAATCTTTTACTTCAGTAGAACTTATACCTTTTTTACATAAACGGCAGTGGTCTGACCAGACCACCTAGTGTGTACCTCAAATTTTTCACCGGATATCAGACCAACTTGTGAGCAGCTCGAACATTTCAATGGATACCTGCTACCTCCCGCCAACATCGGTATAGGGTAACTCAATACACCAAGGTTTAAACAAATCAAATAGTGGTTTTTGTCTCTGCTGCGATTTCAACTCGGCTATCAATGATTTTCTTTCACTTCATTAACCACTAGGCCACACCTTGGGTCCTTTGTCGGTCAGTACTTAGTGGACCTTATTCTATAGTAGCTGTAAAATTAGGTCTTGGGCCTAACTCACACCCCAAAAGCTAGCTCAAAGGAAGGAGGATTGCCCAAGCCTTATAAAGAGTCCACCCATCTCATTATCCACCAATGTGGGACTTTTGTCATTCCTCAACACCTCACCTCACGCCTAGTAGCATCTAGTGCGTGGGCAATTCGGGGGCCCAACATTGGGTGAGATGGGTCCTGCTCTGATACCATGTAAAATTAGGTCTTGGGCCTAACTCACACCCCAAAAGCTAGCTCAAAGAAAGGAGGATTGCCCAAGCCTTATAAAGAGTCCACCCATCTCATTATCCACTAATGTGGGACTTTTGTCATTCCTCAACAGTAGCTAAGGTACCTATCCTCGTGACTTGTGTTGATTAATTCTTTCTCCATCATCATACTATCTCTTGTAAAAACTTGATGGGAATTGTTCTGGATAAATTAACTAGGTTCAAGCCTTTACCCTATTTCACTATTGTGCTTGCTTAAGTTATTTTCTCCTGTTTCCACCTCCCTAACTTAAGGTATAAATAATTGAAGGCTTTACTAATTCACAGTAAAACCAATATTCACACTTGTTTAGACAATTTGGATGCACCTTCTTCATCATTGTAAAAGGAACTCAATTGAATTTAGTTACTTCCATGTATATACACACACACTCCCATCTAGAGGAGTGATTTTGACGGCGGAGAATCTTAGGAAAAGAAAGCCTATTTGCATGAGCTGGTGTTTCCTTAGTAAGAGGCAGATGACGACGTGCACCATATTCTGTTACAGTGCAATTTAGCCACGAGGTTATGGGAGGATATATTAAGATGGTTTGAGGTTTCATGGGTTATGCCAAGAACCGTTAAGGAGTTAAGGTTCAGCTGGAAGAGTGAAGCAGGAGAAGAAGGCACAAGGCTTGGAATGTTACTCGTCTTGCTTTGATGTGGATCATTTGTAAAGAGAGGAATAGAAGAGCTTTTGAAAAGGTGGAGATGAGCTTGCTCAATTGAGGAATAGTCTTCGATCACTTATTTTCTTTTGGAGCACCCATGTAGTTCCTGTTTGTATATAGGATTTGGGTGTCTTTTGGAGAGAACCATATTTTGTACGTTTCTCCTCTTTATGGTATATCACTTGTATACGGCCATGTTGGCCTTGTTATTATCAATGAAACCTTTTACTTGATATATATGTGTCGCGCGCACGGGCTAAACTTGGATGCACATTATTAAGATATAAGATTTGAGAGACCATAAAAATGGAAAGAGAGAATAGTTTGATTGATGATCATTTCAACAATGTAGAAAAGAAAGAACTAGTTTCAAATTCTACCCAGCGACAGAAGGCCCTGGTTCAAACTAGCACTTCTTTTAACAACTATCGGAATGATGATCACAAAGAAGTTATGCTATCAGGATAACTTAACCTGCTCAACACATCTTGTAAAAGAAAATTCATGTTCCCCACAAAGCATGAACGTAGTTGCACAAGCCAAGAAAGCAATCCAAATTACACAGCTATGCTTTGTCTATGCCCACACAAAAGACCTGCTAATCAGAGGGGAAAGTGTCTTCTTTGACAAAGAGCAGATCATACAAAGTGCCAAACTGCAAAATTGTATTGCCTCAGCTATGTAAATCTCAAGAGTTATAATCATTTAACCTATCAATGACTAATCAACTATCTGTTCTGATGGTTTATCAAGCAATATAAGAGAAGGTGCAGATATGCAGCAGTTCAGAACATGAGAGGTACTCCCTTCATTCCAGATTATGTGACATTATTTCCTTGTTAATTCATCTCAAAAACAATAACACATTTCTATATTTGAAAACAATTAACTCTGAACTTCCCATTTTACCCTTAATGAAGTTCATATAGTCACTCAGATACAATGGTGTGTTTACGACCACAAGTTTCAAAAGGACTTAAGAATCCTTAAAACTTTGGGGTCGTTTAGTAGGAAGTATTATAGAAAGTGATACATGTATTAGCTTTGGTATTATTTAATCCATTGTTTGGTAATGTTCTCAACCTATTGTACTAGTTATACACCCTACTACTTATTATTCTTATACATACATAATAAACCATGGCATTAACAATACAGGGTATTATTCATATTCTAATACACCCTATTCATTTTTACAACAAATCAAATAGTCAGCAAAAGAAATAATGGCAGCATTACTAATACACCATATTCAGTACTATTCTTATACGCCATACCAAACGACCTCTTCATGTCAAGTCAATCTACGTCACAAAAATTGGAAAAAAGGGAGTATACTTTTTCCAAATAATAGATACAGATCAGACATAGTACACTGACAGCAAACCTGCAAAGCAATTTTGAGACAGGCTTCTCTCATGGGAGGTCTCAGCAAAATCAGGTTCCACACAGTACTGAGGCCTTGAGTGACTCGATCTCCACTATGTAACTCCTTCTCATCCTTTTCACAACTACCAGGACAACAAAAGCTCTCTAACAACTTGAGAGTAGAATTTGGCAAGTGAGGAGCTTCACCAAGCAATCTACTTAGAGATTTGTCAGAAGCTGGAAAAGAATCTCTAAGTGTTTCTGCCTGCAAACACATACAGGAAATTAAAAAAACACAAAGCATTCACCTAACCCAATAAAGTGCACCAGGAAAGAGGATCATATACATACCACTGTTAGTAGAAACGTTTCATATACAGATGCAGCAGCAGTTGAGGAGAAGAAATCCTGGTCTTCTTCTGCAAGCCCATACAACCTGTAGAGGACACGCAATGTCAACTCGTGTCCCTAAAGACATCCAATGATTAGTCAACACTAATACAATTAAAAGGTATAAATATGACTTAATCAAAAGGTACAGAACTGAACTAAGAGAAATATTACTACTACTTATGCTGCAGAGATATTTTTGCCATGAAATCTCAGAGGATGCACAAAAGAGAGAAACTTAGAAGAATAGGTAGAAGACAACAATCAACATACTATGCGTAGAGACAGACATGTACTGAAACAACAATCAGCATGCAATGTTAGGCATCTTTCTGTCATATAACACTCGTATTCCTTCATCTCAATCGCCATAGTTTAGTTCTATGTTACATCTGCATATATACAGTATTTCGCCATGTTTTGCAATTTTTCTATTGACTCCCTCATTAATTTTACAGATTAACACTATACCATGCAAAGCAAATAAACAGGATAGTCCTTATCAAAAAGTAAATAACACGATAGCCAACTACCTCATGATTCATATAATCGGACAATATATGTGTTTGCAGAAATTTCCAAGGGTTTAGCTCCGAAGGAAACTGCAGTTTAGAAAAGAAACGAAAATTATAGCTCAGTTGAACAGACCATTGGTACTCATAATATATAGGCATTGGTAAGAATCCTTAAGCAAATACCTCAACACCTAAATAGGCAAGAAGAGAAAAGCGGACTTGAGAACCTCCAGCAATAGCAATTTGCTTGTAAGCATCAATGACACGAGTGAAAGCTGACTTCTGTATATTGTCCTTCTGTTTGTCAGAGAGGTTGATGACTGGAGCAGATATTTTGGGTAGAAGCAATTGTGGAGAAAGATCAATAGAAGTTGCCGTTGATGAGTTCATGCTGGTTACATCTGTTGCTGCAGCCTTCGGACTAAGCTCCTCCAACGTATCAGTTGAATTCGATGGAACTACTTCCAAGGACGACCTAACTAAACTAGAACCTTGATCTTGACTCCCCTCCTCAGGTTCAGCCGGACCAAATACTGAAACAGCTACAGGCTCTGATGCTTCATCTTTGAGAGCTACAGAATCTAGACCAGGTATAGAATCTTCAGTATTCTCAATGTCAGCGAGATCAGCTTGCACTGCTGAGACATCATTTTCCATTAGGAGAGGGGTATTCTTTGTAGAAGAAATAGGCTCAGTTACACATTCTGGTTCTTCTTCACTTGCATCATTTAGGGCATCAGATGTCACATTCGTAGTGACAGAATCAAGGTGCGCTGCTCCCCCTTTAATTTTTTGCAACTGAAAACATGTTTAACAAAGAAACCCATGAGTAACAAAATTAAGAGCTTAAGTGGAGAGCTGCGTAAATCCACTAGAACTTGTCCGACGAGGGCTTTTACTTATGTGCTCCCTAGAAAGTTGAAAAGGTAAAAGGAAAATATATTGAAGTATTTAAAAAAGAAAATTGTAGACCTCCGGCTGGATAGTGCTCAAACTTTGATAATCTCTCCCATCTTTTTCCGCTAACATACTGGACTGAGAAAGAGCGTCTGTCAACAGCGAAAACAATCGTCTAAAATCAGATTCAATCTCCGGCTTCATAGATGGCTCTTCATCATCAACTTTTGGCGGATTTGAAGGTAGATTTCTCATATTAGCCATCACAACATCAGCTAGCAAGTCAGCTGATATGCTAGAGATTAAAATATCTAATGATGCTGCAGCCTTTTCACCCTGAACAACTAAGGTACCAAACATTGCAACAAGTGGTTGCAAATTAACATTATCTCCATCAGATCTGGATGTTGTAGAACCCCCAGCTGAAACTCTCTCCTGGTTCCCACTTAACTCTTGCTTTGGTGCCTTGGAGACAATAGGCCCCAACCGCATGCGCTTCTTAGAGAGATTATCATCTATCGGTTCAGCATTGTTCTCCACCCCTGATCTTTTTGTCCCAGCAGATGATTTAATTGAAGGCTTTGAATCCTAAAAGAAGTTAAGCAGTTTTGAGGACTATGAACTTCAAAGCTTCCACTAGAAAACAAACTAATCTTTGTGGAGTACAAGCTTAAAAGCATCTGCTAGTATGATGCATTGTTTTCCATTGATAATAAATCAAGAGGGAAACTGAAAAAGCAAGAACCTCTGAGATCGATGAAACATCCTTCAACTCTATGTGTCCGTTATTCTGGGAATCTTGGCTTACAACTGGTTCTGCCTGAACTCCTGCTCTCTTTTCTCGGAGTGCACCTTCTAGTCGATCCCGCCACTTCAAAACCCAAAAAAGCAAAAGAGGAAAGTCCATGATCAAAGTTTGAGCCAACAGAACATTTCTGTGATATAGAGTCATTCTGATCGAAGCCAGCAAGGGCCATATTATTTGGCCAATTAAGTTAGTTAGAGAAAGAATATTGGATTCTACTTCAGAAATATGAAACTAATTACCGGTGCAGCTCCTGGGTGTGTACAATTCAAGCAAGAAAGGAAGGCAGTCTTCAAAGCATGGTATACCCCAGAAACATGCTTCTCATTGCCATCGGAGCTTGAAGGATTCAGGCTAAGTAGAACCGGCATAATACGACCATAAAAAACTGGCCTTTTAGTCGCAATTGCGGAAAGACTGGGGATGAAAGGAAAAAGACCCTTCATTAGAAAAGGTAAAAGCAACAAATTATATAGAAGTTGTAGTATAAGAAATAATGGATATCCACAAGGCAAGCCCATTAAGAAAGATCGATCATCACCAGTTAACGAGCACAATCATCATCAAGTTAGTAATTGACTTCACAGCAGGAAATCTAAGCTGATCAAGCAATAAACCCAAACTTTGGCTTGCTTTAACAGACAAATCCCCAACATTTAGAACTGGATGACCTCCACGAATCCACGACACATTGAATTGTTCAAACTTCCCTAAAAAAAAGATACCAATTTAGAGAAACAACGATCATAAAGCACAAATAACTTACTTTAAAAGATATCACAAATTATTTACCAAGTACTCACTTCACTTTCAAAAAGCATTCAATACCTTTAATGTCTAAAGCAGGTGGTGGCTCCGAATTGATACTAGGATCAGGTGTGTAAAGTAGCACGACTGATTCCACAAACTTTAGGGCAAGCAATTTTCTTCCATCACTTGAAGGCTTATCATCATGTTTGGAGAATTAGATCCCAAAGAGGAAGTAGATGAATGTATTATATGATTGCAACAAAACTACATACCTGAAATGCCATTGTGTATATCTCATCCATAAACTTCAACACCCAGGTCCATGCTGATTCAAGAGAATCATCCAATTCACTTGAGAACAAGCCCTATCATTGAGATAGCGATTTAGATGTTCGAGAACATATGTGTGCGCAAAGTACTGGCTACAAGACTAGAGAAAAGATGCATTTTTACTACTCCAGTTAACCAAAAAAAAAAAGGGGGGGGGGGGGGGGGGGGGGGGGGGGGGGGGGTCAAAATCATCAAAAATTTAATAAAGTATGCAGTAATGATATAATAGCGATACTTGTTGGAAGACATTTAATCATCCTCATGAAGTGGTTTCCAATAGAAGGAACAATTTATAGATGGTGTTATTACAAAGGTGAAATTGTTTATATGATATTTATATGGATAAAATATTTTATAGATGAAAAGGAAGAAAAAGTAGTGGAGAGAAGTAAGTAAAAATTACAGAGAAAAAAACATTGTGATCAGAACATCTCAAAAATGCATTTTCAGTCAAGGTAATTCCATAATAATAATAAGCATAAAGTGGACTGCTTTTTTATTACAAATTTAAACCTATGAAGTACTCCCCAATTTTATTTTAAATGACATTATTACAATTCATCAATCGGACAGCTTTTAGCAGACTAAATTTCTTTTGCATAACTTAAATATTTTATTGGAAGGGTAGGTATTATGACTAAAATATTTATAATTTATATAAAGTGAGATCTATCGTATATTATCAAGGTTCTTTTTTGATAGATTCTAAAGTATATCATCAAGTAAGCCTTGAATATACAAATTTTATTCATGCGGAAGTTAGTGGATTGATCAATCCGCAAATTTGACAGCTTGACCTTTGTACATCAAACCACGTCATTCATCTTGAGACAGTGAGTAATAGCAATCACGACATATTTGAATTACAAGACTGAAGGTTAGATCCATTATTGGAAACAGATCTTAGCATAAGATTGCCATGCTAGATGGACTTATAGGCTATTGAGTTAAGCCGTGCACGCAAGTACACAGAGCAAAACATAATTTCTTTCCTCCAGCTTGTGATGGAGAAGTAAGGTGACTGAAGTTGTTTCTCTTAATGTCAACAGATATCATACATGATCCTGTTGTTATTCCAACAGAAAGGCAGACAATTAACAGTGAAATTCTTTGGTTCGAGAGATAACTGCAGAAGTACACAACAAATTGCTTATGTAAGCATGATAATGGCGGATCCAATAAGCTAAAGTTGCAGATGATTGATCTCTAACGATCTTAAACTTGGTCAAAAGAAAACAACTCATGTGTAGTCCAGATTTCATATCTCAGACAGCCAACTACCTGGATTGCAACTTTGACCAGAGTGCACCGAAATATATCAATTCCACAAGTGATTGCTTGTCGAGAAACAGCTGGGGTTTCATCCTTCAAGGCAGAGATCAACGCAGGTATAATATCAGGTAACAATTCTCCGTGTTTGAATCCAATAGAACCAACCATCCTGAACAAATAACGCATCTTTTTTAATTTTCCTCCTCGTGATATGGAGTTGAGAATCTAGCGGATTGCAAGACATGCTTTACAGATAGAAGTTGGCTTATACTTGTAAGGCAGATGATTTCAGTATTCAGTTCTAAAACTAAATGGGTAAAACAGCCTCCAAGAGTGCATGACACGTGTAGAATGAAAAGGAGTTCAGTTGAAATATAAGGACCAAATTGGCAGGGAAATTTCATGCTATAAAAGAGTGTTTATATGAGATAAAGGTAAGATAAGCTCATGAATCAATTATGCTGGCAGTGTAAAATGCATCTCTTGAGGTCATAAAAAGCTTAACAGACATGACTGATAACCAGAATATAATTTAACATTTTACAGTAGGTAAGCACCAACCCTACGAGTTACTCTGACTTGATATTTATAAAACCTCCAATGCAGCAAGTAAAAGACATTGGAACATTCCACTGAGTGTTGCTTTGCCTCAATAACTAGCAACTAAAGAATGACACCTCCATTTGAATCCCCTTGGCTCCAAAGGACAACATTTCCACTTTTCTTACTTTTAAAGGAGCTTCTTCTTTTTTCATCAAGTAATAAATCTTTTAATGGAGCATTCCACAGGGGATTCATAGATTTTAAGATTTTATAATCAAAAGGATTTGATTAACCAAAAACAATCAACAAGGTCATATCTTCTTCACATACTCCACAATCGTTCCAATTTCCTATACTACCCAAGCTAGCTGGAATTTGCACATAAACCCTCACTATTCATCTCTACCTATTTAGGCTCATTTATTCAATAACCTGCAGTTTTCTAATACAAGAAATTATTTGCATAATCATGTTACCAGTTCTTTTTAAAAAAAAATGTTACTTGCATTATCTACTGACATATCAGGATTGACATAAATCAAACGAGTAGC
This sequence comes from Solanum rostratum, assembly GCA_029948455.1. NCBI lineage: Eukaryota > Viridiplantae > Streptophyta > Magnoliopsida > Solanales > Solanaceae > Solanum > Solanum rostratum. The sequence continues at coordinate 64,915,076 of CM057048.1, forward strand.
AGAAAAAAAATATAAATGCACAAACTTTTATATATAACCGTACAATGGACGACAAACCAGAATTAAATGTATTATATAGCAGAACAAGACAGCGAGTAATGGAAACGTACTCAGTGGTTAGTTTACGAACTGGACTAAACCGATCAGAAACGAGGTCGATGAGAGTAGGGAAGTATTCAGAGAGCATAGCAGCGTCAGCACCGGAAAGCTCATCTTTGAGCCGGCGCAAGCTGTGAAGCTTCGATGGAACGTCCGAAGCGAACTTTGCAGCATTGAGTAGACCCGCTATCCTTTCTCTGGAAACCGGAGACATCATTCCCACCATTGCTGAACGCAAAAGTGGAACCCTAGATTTCTCTGAGCTTCAACTTGAATTTGCTTGTGAAAAGCAATGAGTTTTGAAGCGAGTATCGCCGGTAAACCGATGCTCGTGAATTTGTATAACACCACCGGAATTTTCCTTCGCCGGAAGTTTGTTCCGGCAACTGTTACGAAGTGTATCCAAAGCCGCGGAGGATTGTTAATTACTGAAGTACATACATACATAAATTAGAAAAAACTCCTTTCTCACCTTTGGACTTTTTTTTACGGTAAGAAAGGGCAAATAAACGAGGTATAATACTTTAAATATAGGTAATAATATATTTTTATTAAATATATTTATTTATTTTATATTAGTATTTTGGATGGTTGTCACTTGTATTATATTGTTATTGTAAGTACGATGTGTGTTTTGGTTGTTGCTTAAATTTTATTATATCGTATCATTTAGTTTCATCGTTAAGTAATGATGAAATGAATCATTTTATATAACGACTAATTTGGTGTGGTTGTATCGTTAATATCTTTTTCTCATTTTTTACTTTATTTATTTATTTAATAATTATACTTTATCATTTACATACCTTCCAGTTTCTTGTAGATTTATCTCAAATTATGGATGTATAACGTTATGTAATGACGAAGAACGATACAATTTATCCAAACAGTGTAATCATTGGAATAATATGGTACAATACAATACAATACATTATGAAACAATACATAACAACGATCCAAACAATTATTGTGTGTTGCACCTGTATCTTGTGTTTACTAATCAAAATTATTGTAATGTATGTTTTTATTTTCTTAAATTAATAAATTTTAGTAAAATATAGAAATGGGCAAAATGCTAAAAATATAGTCTCGTTTACAAATTCATGTACTTGTGGAAGTTCATTAATCACCAATGTATCTAATGTACTTGTGAATGTTCATTTAATTAAACCACTAACGTAATGCATCTATTTGATAAAGATGTACTAACGTATTGTAAATGGATGATTTCTACATCCTATAAAAGAGTGTTACTCACCCTTTGTAAAGACAAACTTTAATGTATTCTCTATATCGCACTCCATTTGTCTTCCTTTCTACTTTAATATTTTTATACTGCTAATGTTTTACAACACGTTATCAGCATGAGTCTACAACCAATTGAAATTTACTTAAATTGGAATTATTTTTTCTTAAAGGTTAATTAAATTTCTTTTTGGTTTAGGTATACATTTATATATCTATAACATCTCTAATAAGAATTTCGTAAGTTTTTGTTTAGTGATTTCATTACTACACACATGACTAGCTTTAGGTATTATTATAATATTGTACTAGATATGATAGTAAATATGTTTGAGATTTTAATTATTATGTTATTTATATGTCACTGACCTATAACTCTAAATTAAATACTATGCAATATAATGGCATGTTAGTTAAAAAACTAGTAAGTGTTTTCTAATCATATATTTATGATCATTATTTGTGTGTTATAAAGAAAATACTTGTTGTTTAAATTAAATAAAGTAATTAATTAATTTATGTTACTTGTGTCATATGACTATATAATATGGGTATTATATTACTTCAAGTTTAAAATCATCGACCTATAAATATTATATAAATATTAGATTAATATAAAATTACTATTAAGTGAGAGATGATAAAGGCTCATAAAGTCAAGTATTTGTATATATTATATTTATAACTATTTAACTAAGTGATTTGTGTTTAGATTTTAGTAAGAGTTGCTAGTTATTATAACTATTAAAGGTAAATATTTTTAACCATCTTACATATAATATATTTTGTACTTATATAATACTTTATTATCTGAAATATTAATTTATCATTTGTTATAAGGAAACCAACATTATGTTATTAACTCAGTTATTTTATGATAGTTTTCATCATGTCGAATTTGTCAAAACTTGAATTTGTGGCACTTGGCATTTCTGGAAAGAATTATTTGCCATGGGTACTTGATGCTGAAATCCACCTTGCAGCTAAGGGTCTTGGTGATACAATAATCGAAGGAAAGAAAGCATCAAGTCAGGATAAGGCAAATGCTATGCTTTTCCTTCGTCATCATCTTGATGAAGGCCTGAAGGTTGAATACTTCACAATGAAAGATCCACTTGAATTGTGGATAGGTTTGAAAGGAAGGTATAACTACCTTAAGGCCGCGATATTGCCAAGTGCTCGTTATGAGTGGATGCATTTACGATTTCAAGATTTTAAAATCATAGTTGAGTATAATTCTGTTGTATTTAGAATCATGTCCCAATTAAAATTATGTGGGAAAATCATGAAAGACGAGGACATGTTGAAAAAGACAATAACTAGTTTCTATGCCTCAAATGTGATATTACAGCAACAATACCGTGAAAAAAGTTTTCAAAAATACTTTGAATTGATCTCATGTCTTCTAGTGGCTGAGCAACATAATGCCCTGTTAATGAAAAATCATGAAACCCATCCCACTAGAACTGCTCCGTTACCATAAGAAAATATGATTAAAGCACAAGGTCAGTCTGAAATAAGATAAAATATTTGGGGCTAGGATTATGTGTGTGGGCGTGGTAAGGGCAAGGGACGATATAATAATCGTCGTGGTGGTGGTCATAATAAAAGGGAGAACAATATGAGTTCTCAAAATAATCCTTCTAGAGGCAAAGGTAATTACTGTCATCGTTGTGCCTAAAAGGTCACTAGAAAAATGAATGTCGGATACCTGAATATTTCGTTAGGTTGTATGAAAATTCCTTCAAAAGGTAAGGAAAGAAAGGTAGTGCCTCCAATTCTAAATTGAGTCACATTTGACTCTTAAAGACGATTCCTAGATAGTGCCTTTTCATGAATATAATGAGAATGTTGAGGAAAATTTGGTATTAAAAGATGATGTTTTTTATGGCCTCGATGATATTCATCTGGAAGCTAGAGACTTTTTCGGGGATCAAAACTGAAGATTGATTACTGAATTTAAAAACAAATAATGTTGTGTTTAATTGTTTTACTTAAAGTTGAAGTACCTAAATTTTCTTTTATTAGTTTTCTCTTTTGTACAAGTTTTCTCTTTCGTACTTCTTATGATGTATTTTTATAAATAAAATATTCAGTCTTCGATTGGATCCAAGATGAGTAATGGAGATATGTGTCTTTTGGACAGTGCCACAACTCATATGATACTAAGAGAAAAGAAATATTTCTCTCATTTAGCGATGAAAAAGGCATGTGTTAATACAATATCCGCTAGTACAAAATTGATTGAGGGCTCTGGAAGAGCGGCCTTATTACTACTTAGTGGAACAATACTAATACTTGATAATGCATTGTATTATAATAAGTCTCAAAGAAACTTGTTATGTTTTAAGGTTATTCGCCAAAATTGCTATCATGTTGAGACTACAAATGAAGGAAAGGTTGAATAGTACCGTTATATTACTATAATAAATGCGGGGAAGAAAATTGTGCATGAAAAATTACCTGCACTTTCTTCTAAATTGTACCATACAAATATTAGTACAGTTGAATCACATGTCATAGTAAACGAAAGGTTTACCAATTCTAATGATTTTATCATTTGACATGACCAGTTAGGCCATCTCGATTATAATATGATGCGCAGGATAACTGAGAATTCACATGGGCATACTTTGAAGAACCAAAATGTTCTTAAGTCAAATGAATTCTCTTGTGTTGCTTGTTCTCAAGGAAAGCTGGTTATTAAACCATCAACAACTAAAGTTAGGGTAGAATCCCCTGCATTTCTTGAACGGATACAAGGATCTATATGTGAGTCTATTCACCCTGCATGTGGACCATTTAAACAGTATATGGTCTTGATAGATGCATCTACAAGATGGTCACATGTGTGCTTTTTGGCAACTCGCAATATGACCTTTGTGAGGTTGTTGGCTCAAATAATAAAAGTAAGAGAACAATTTCCAAATTATGCAATAAACACAATTCGTCTTGATAATATTGGTGAATCTACATCTCAAGCATTTAATGATTATTGTTTGCCTATTGGGATAATAATTGAGCATCTTATTGCTCATGTCTATACTCAAAATGGTCTAGTAGTGTCATTCATTACATGTCTTCAATTGATAGCTAGACCATTGTTCAATATGAGGGCATGCTATTTTGCATGCACCATCACTTGTGCGCATAAGGTCAACAGTTATCATGATGTCTCCCCATTGCAGTTGGTTTTTTATCAAGAGCGAAACATTTCTCATCTTAGAGTCTTTAATTGTGCATCATATGTTCCAATTGCTCCACCAAAATGCACAAAAATGGATCCCCAAAGAAGGTTGGGGATATATATTGGGTATGAATCTTGTTCTATTATAAAATATTTGGAGCCTAGAACTAGAAATTTATTTGCGGCTAAATTTGTTGATTGTCATTTTGATGAATTAGTATACCCAACATTAGGGGGAGAACATAAGCAATTAGAAAAATGAGATAGGTTGGACTTCATCTTCATTATCTCATTTAGATCCTCGAACAAATCAATGTGAGCAACAAATTCAAAAGTTGATTTATTTGCAAAGTATTTTAAATCAATTGTCAAATGCATTTACTAACTTTTCAAGGGTTACGAAATCGCATATCATAGCTGTTAATGCTCTAGTTCGAGTTGATGTCCCAGTAGGACAACTTTTCAAGGCAAATGAGTCTAGGCCACACATAAAACGTGGAAGACCAATTGGATCGGGATAAAAATCCTCGAAAAAGAAAAGGAATATATGATCAAAATAATCATACGGAGGCCATTGCTCAAAAAGAGCCTTGAGACATAACAAGTGGTGCAATCAACGAGGAGGTCCAAGCACTTGAAAATAATGAGAATGAAGAAATCTCAATGAATTATGTCTCGACGAGAAAAAGGTGGAACCGAAATAATATTGTGGTTAATAATATTTTTGTAACGCCCGGTAAAATTACCAAAATACTCCTAGAGGGAGGGTATGCACGTAATGCAATGTTCGTATGGCAAATCCAAGGGCGGATTTGTGATCAACACGAAAAATTGAGTGGGAAAATGGTCTCGATTTTATTTTTAGAGCCACTCAATCAAAAGATAATTTTTCGATCCGAAGCGCAAAACAATGTTGGCACACGACAAGAGCGCGTTGAGCCTTCGTTGCGGACCAACACTTATATTTTTCTGAAAATATTGATGGGATTGAGAAAATCGTTCAGAAACTTTTTCTAAAAATCACTGTGTGCGATCAATCCGCGTCACGAACTGGATCTTCTCCAAGTTAAAAATTTCTAAATTAGTATGACGGGCATTCCGGTCAATTCTCAACCCCTCCTAAACTCCATACACGATCTAATAAGGTCGTTTTGATGTAAAAAGGGGTCTAAAATCTCCATCCTAAGTCCTATTCCAAAATCTAACAAGGCTAGGGCTTGAGGAAAAAGGAGAAGAGCTTGAGTTTGAGAGATTCGAGAAGAAATCCTTGACGTGCTAAATTGATAGCTGCATTCCAGGTATGTAAGGCTAAACTAAAAGCATGAGATTGTTCTCTCATGTGCCCCATAGATGGTTATAGATGAGTTGATGGTTCAAGAGTCTACATGCATGAACCCTTGATGGTTTTTCTTAAAATTTTATTTGAAATTACATGTTTTTCTATGTTGATGATCATCATACTATTTGTTTTCTTGAATTGAACATTTTTCATGAGATTTGCATAATCCTACATGACTTGTTTGAAAAACATGCCTAATGAACTTGAGAATTGAGTTTAGAGCCTTGAGTTGAGATTCTTGATTGTGATGAGAGAATGATAATGAGTTGATAGAATTTGATTGTCTTATGAGTCTCTATAAAGGAACTCTACCGATGTGTCTATTCAATTGATTCCTAATGATTGTTCTAAATCTTGAGTCATTGATGAGATTGATTGATGAGAGGGTTAAAGTCCCTATGGAATGATGATGGGGTTCGAGTCCCTATGAGATACCGATCGTTGACGGGGTTTGAGTCCATATGAGATTGGTTGAGATGGAGGTTTTGTAAGTATTGAGTCATGGGAGGAGTATCGAGTATCGAAATGGGTAAAATGAGTCCCACTCGAACTCATTAACTACGTCGCCAAACGTAGGTGAGGCATAGAACCATCACATATATTATGGTTCCCTCGAGAGTAACAGTCCCTGAAAATACTAACGGACCTATTGAGTATTGACTCTATATTGGGTGAGCTGAATGGTTTCGGAGCATTCACTACCTGGCAAGTTTGGAACGGTTGTGGCAACATCAGTGAGATTGTTGTACATTCACTAGCTCAGAAGTGATTGTTGTTGGATAAGAGAAACTCCCATAAATTTCCTATCTTGAGCACTACGAATCGAGATGAGATGAGATGAGAGGAAGTGAGCTCCCCTGAGATGAGATGAGATAAGATGAGAAGAGGTGAGCTCTTTTGAGATGAGTCTGAGATGATTGATGAGTCTGAGTTATTGATGGGTCACTTGTCTACTCTTTATTCTTGCATAGATAGACATTTGATGACTTGATGTTATTTGATGATTACTTGAGTTGATGTTGTTTCCATATTATTCTATCTGTTTCTATTTCACTCAACTATTTTACATACCAGTACATTCCAAGTGTTGATGTCCCTTTTGGACTACATCATTTTATGATGAAGAGGCAGGTACTAGAGACCGTTAACAAGCGCTCCGTTGAAGATCTGAGACTCGCAGCTGATTTGGTGAGCCTCCTATATTCCGGAGGATCCACTACTCTTATCTCATCATGCTTTAGAGTTAGATTGGATTATTTTTTTATTTGGGTTGTCATGGGTCTGTCATTGGCACCGCATGATTAGTGATAGAGGCTTCATAGACGATGGTTGAGCGTTGATGTTGAGATTGTGAGCTAGTTCTATCTACTAGCCTTTATTATTATCTATATTATTACGAGACTTTAAATGAGATGTGCCTATTTACTTACTTACATTTTTCGCTGTCCAGTAGAGTTTTTATTTGATTGAATGATGTGATGAGGCTAAGTGGTTCGCTTGGGGACTAGCAATATTCTCTTGGGGCCGACCACACCAAGGGTACCCTCCTGGGGCGTGACAAACTTGGTATTAAAGTACAGAGTTCAAGTATCTTAGGGAGTCTATGAAGCTGTTTCTAGTAGAGTCTTGTTTATGGGTGTGTTGTCGACCACATTTCTTAAGAAGGAGGCTATAGGACATTAGGAATTGTTACATTTTTCTTCTTATTCCAATTCAAGCGATAAAGTTAAACTCTACGGAAACTCTTTTCTAATTCGTGCTCTACGCGTGCAGAACTGATAACATGCCTCCTAGAAGAGCTGTCAGAGGAAGTGGACATCCTACCAGGCAAGATGCTAACCCACCTGAACCTCAAGTACACGAGGATCCTGTGGGCCAAGCTGTTTCTGTGTAACACCCCAACTTTTTATTAACTAAGATTGAGTCATCTTTCATGTGACATACGATTTTAATTGATAATTCTTAATTGAGTATAGATGTTAAAATTTATTCCTTAGAGTGGGAATAAAATTGGAGATGATAAAAGGATCTCTTACATCAAGCCAAGTCCAAAGAATTTCTACCGACTAAAATTTCGTATGAGTTGATGAATGGGTCAACTTTAAATGACCATATCTCCTAAAGTGTAATGAGTTGGTGACCCATAATATATCAAATTAAATATCTTTGAATAAGATTTCTAGCGCATCTTATTTCACCTTAATCAGAGTTCGGAGTAGAGAGTTATGACTATTTTACTTAAGACCTGAAGAGCTGTCTGAAGAGCCGCGACAGCTCCACGTCGCGGACCTCTATCGCGAACCCTTTTGGGATAAGCTAAGCGATGTCCTTTTATTTTATTTTGAGGGTACTTTTGTCCTAAAACCTTTGGGGGTCTATTTAAGGTCTGAAAATGCATAAAACGTCAATTTTCATAATTAAAACTCTCTCCTTCACTCCTAAACATAAACGTTCAAGAATCAATAAGAATATCATCAAGTTAGGGATAGCTTTCAAGATTCATCATCAAGGTAAGCTATTCTTCATAAGTTTCGATCTACCCAACCCAAATTTCTTCATCTATTCATGAATCTCTAATAGAGTCTTAAATCATAACCTAGGGTTTCAAGAAAACGAATTCAAGAATTCTAAGAAAGGATTCCTTGATTCTTCTTTTTTAAGAATTAGGGTTCTTCATCAAGAACTCTAAAAAGATTCTAAGTCAAGAATTCAAGAATCAAAGATAAGTCATTTAAGCAATGTCTTTCCAAGTTCTTCCACTCTAAAAGAACTACCTAAATCGAGGATTTTCTCCAAGAAGGCTAGTATTCATAAAATTTTGATTGTAATATCAACTTTCCATGTATGTAAGGCTAAACTAAAACATGGGATTGTTCTCTCATGAGGTCATAGATGACTTGATGATTGAAGAGTCTACATGCATGATTTCTTGATGGTGTTTCTTGAAAAATTGATTTGAAATTACGTGTTTTCTATGTTGATGATCATCATACTATTTGTTTTCTTAAATTAAATATTTTCATGAAAATTTGCATAACCCTACATGACTATTTTGAAAAGCATGCATAACGAACTTGAGAATTGAGTCTAGAGCCTTGAGTTAAGATTGTGATTGTGATCGTGATGAGAGAATGATGAGTCTAGAGCCTTGAGTTAAGATTATGATTATTGATTGTGATTGTGATTGTTATAAGAGAATGCTGATGAGTAGATATAGTTTGATTGTCTTATGAGTCTCTATAAATGAACTCTACCGATGTGTCTATTCATTTGACTCCTACGATTATTCTAAATCTTGAGACATTGTTGAGATTGATTGACGAGAGGGTTAAAGTCCCTATGAGATTGATTGGTGAGAGGGTTAAAGTCCCTATGAGCTTAATTGATGATAGGGTTAGAGTCCCTATGAAATACCGATCATTGACAAGGTTAAAGTCCTTACGAGATTGGTTGAGATGAATGTTTTATGAGCATTGAGTCAGGAGGAGTATCGAGCACCGAAATGGGTAAGAATGAGTCCCACTCGAACTCATTATCTACGTCGCCAAGCGTAGAAGAGGTTTTCCTCTTGAGTTTATGTCCCTGAAAGCAATAACGGACTTGTTGAGTTTTCTGACTCCATATCGGGTGAGCTAATATGGTTTTGATTCGTTCTCTACCTAGAAAGTATAGAACGGCTGTGGCAACACTGGTGGGATGTTGTACAATCACTGGCTCATAAGTGATTGTTGTCGGTTAAGAGAAACTTCCATAAATTTCCTACCTTACTCCGAGTCTAGATGAGATGAGAAGAGGTGAGCTCCTCTGAGATGAGTTTTCAGATGAGATGACTCCAGGTGAGCTCTTCTGAGATGAGTTTTGAGATGAGATGAGAGGAGGTGAGCTCCTCTGAGATGAGTTCTGAGATGAGACGAGAGAAGGTGAGCTCCTTTGAGTCGAGCTTTGAGATGTTTGATACAATTGAGGAGTTTGAGTTATTAATGTATCATTTGTCTACTCTTTATTCTTTCATAGATGGAGATTTGACTATTTGATGTGATTTGATGTTTATTTTGAGTTGATGTTGATTCCCTATTTTTCTATCGATTTCTTTTTCACTCAGCTATTTTACATACCAGTACATTCCAAGTACTGATATCTACTCTGGACTACATCGTTTTATGATGTAGAGGTAGGTACTAGAGATCGTCAACAGGCGCTCCATTGAAGATCCGAGATTGCAGCTGATTCAGTGAGCCTTCCCTATTTCGGAGGACCCACCGTGATATGTTCATCTTGCTTTAGAGTTAGAGATTGAACTATTTCTTTTATTTTGATTTGGGTAGCCATGGATCTGTCATTGGCACCACATGATTAGTGATAGAGACTTCATAGACAATGGTCGAGCATTGATGTTGAGATTGTGAGCTAGTTCTTTCTACTAGCCGTCATTATATATATATATATATATATATATATATATATATATTTATATATATATTCTTTTGAGACTTTAGATGAGATGTGCCCATTTACTTACTTATACTTTCTGCTGTTCAGTAGAGTTTATTGATTGAATGATGTTGTTGAGGCTAAGTGGTTCGCTTGGGGACTAGAAATAGTCTCTGAGGGTCGGCCACACCAAGGGAACCCTCCTGGGGCGTGACATCCTGTGGAGCAACCCCCTCAAGATGAGGTCTCTAATCCTAAGCTTTGTCGGGCTATTCAAGCTCTAGCCCTGGCTGTCGCAACACGTGTTGTGAGACAAGGAGCGGGTAGACCATATTCTCATGACACCTCTAGAGTCCAGGAATTTTTGAGGATGAATCCGCCTAAATTTCACGGGATCTGCATCTACTAAAGATCCTGAGAACTACGTAGCGGAACTTGAGAAGGTGTTCCAAGTGATGCATATGGCTGATGCTTACAGGGTTGAACTGGCTGCTTACCAACTTAAAGGTGTGGCCAGACTGTGGTTCGATCAATAGAAGTAGAGTAGTAGGGATGATGCTCCATGTTTGACTTGGGCAGTGTTCGAGGAAGCCTTCTAGGGTCATTTCTTCCTAAGAGAGAAAAGAGAAGCTAAGGTGAGAGAGTTCCTGAATCTGAAACAAGGCTCTATGACCGTGCAAGAGTATTGTTTGAAGTTCATGCAACTATCTCTCTATGCTTCTGACATGGTTGCTGACATGAGGGGAAGGGTGGGGATGTATGTTGATGGATTGAATAGGAGACCTAGGAGAGATGGGAGAGGAGCCATGCTTGTGAGTGATATAAACATCGGGCGACTGATGACATTTGTGCAACAAGCTGATGAGGAGAAACAACATGACAAGGAAGAGTTCAAGCGTAAGAAAACTAAGACATCCAACCATGAGGTTGGAAGGAAAGGCAATGGCAACCGATTTTGAGTGCCATCATCTGCCAATGCACCTGTGCCTAGAGGCAGGTATGACCAAAGGTTTCAGAATGTTGGAACCCATGGATCCCAGTCACAAGCTAGTGTGACTCAAGGTTCGCAGGGTAAGACACCATGTGATAAGTGTGGCAAATTGCACTTGGTGAGATGTCATGACAGGAATGATGTGTGCTATGGATGTGGCCAAGCGGGTCACTACAAGAGGGATTGTCTAATGTAGGCTAACCAGGCTTAGTCTACTACACCATCCCCACCAGTTAGAGGAAACCAAAGGGCCACTACGTCAAGCACAGGTGGGGAAACAAACAACTTGTATGCCATGGGTAGTCGCCAAGATCAAAAGAACTCCCCAGATATTGTGACGGGTATGATTCGAGTCTTTACTTTTGATTGTTATGTTTTGATGGATACGGGTGCCACATTGTCGTTTGTATCTCCTTATGTGGCCAGTAGATTTAATAGAACCCATGAGAGTCTTCTTGAACGTTTTGATGTTTCTACTCCTGTTGGTGAGTCTATTCGAGCTGAGAGAATCTATAGATCTTGTGTAGTTTCCATCCATCATAGGGATACCCTTGTTAATTTGATTGAGTTGGAGATGGTTGATTTTGATTTGATTCCTGGCATGGATTAGCTCCACGCCTGTTATGCCTCTGTTGATTGTAGATCCCGAACCGTTAAGTTCCAATTTCTGAATGAAACGGTTCTTGAGTGGAAGTGTGATTCTATTGAACCTAGAGGAAAGTTTATCTCATATCTTACAGCCAGAAAGTTAATTTCCAAAGGTTGTATCTATCACCTCGTGCGAGTTAAATCTGACGATGATGAGTCCCCAATACTTGAGTCAGTCTCGATTGTTAATGAGTTTTCGAAAGTATTTCCTGATGATCTGCCTGGAGTCTCTCCTGATAGGGATATTGACTTTGGAATTGATTTTCTTCCCGATACCCAGCCTATTTCGATTCCACCTTATAGGATGGCCCCCGCTGAGTTGAAAGAGTTAAAAGAGCAACTGAAAGATTTGCTAGAGAAGGGCTTCATTATGCCAAGTGTTTCACCTTGGTCTGCTCCTGTCCTATTCATGTGAAAGAAAGATGAGTCCCTCAGAATGTGTATCGACTACAGGCAACTGAACAAGGTCACGATAAAGAATAAATATCCTCTCCCAAGGATAGATGATTTATTTGACCAACTTCAGGGCGCCTCTTATTTCTCCAAGATATACCTTAGATATGGCTACCACCAGTTGAAGGTGTGGGAATGTGATATTCCAAAGACAACCTTTAGTACTAGATATGACCATTTTGAGCTTTTGGTCATGTCCTTTGGGTTGACGAACACACCTGCAACCTTTATGAACTTGATGAATAGAGTAATCAGATAATATCTTGATATGTTTGTGATTGTTTTCATTAACGACATTTTGGTATATTCGAGAAGTGAGGAGGAGCATGCTAATCATCTCAGAGTTGTCCTCTAAACTCTTAAGGACTATGAATTGTCTGCAAAATTCTCAAAGTGTGAGTTCTGGCTTAAGTCAACGGCTTTTCTAGGCCATGTTGTTTTTTGGTGATGGTACTTGAGTGGATGCCCAAAAGATTTAAGCGGTAAAGAACTGGCCCAGACCGACCACTCTGACCGACATTAGAAGTTTCTTGGGGTTGGCAGGCTACTACTGCAGATTTGTTTGAGGGATTTTCTTCTTTATCCGTGCCATTGACTAAATTGACTTAGAAAAAGGTCAAGTTTCAGTGGTCCGAGGAATGTGAGAAGAATTTCTAAGAGTTGAAAACGAGGTTGACTACTGCACCAGTCCTAAGCTTACCCGACGAGATGGAGGACTTTGTGATTTACTGTGATGTTTCGAGGATTGGATTGGGATGTGTACTAATGTAGAGAGGGAAAGTGATAGCCTATGCTTCCAGGAAACTCAAGGTTCATGAGAGGAACTATCCAACCCATGCTCTCGAGTTGGCAGCAGTGGTGTTTGCACTTAAAATTTGGCGCCACTACTTGTATGGAATGCATGTGGATGTGTTCACTGACCACAAGAGCCTGTAATATGTCTTCAGTCAGAAAGAGCTCAACTTGCGATAGAGGAGGTGGTTGGAGTTGCTCAACGATTATGACATGAGCATTCACTACGACCCAGGTAAAGCTAACGTTGTTGCTGACGCTCTTAGCAAGTTTTCAATGGGTAGCACAACCCATGTGGAGGAAGGAAAGAAGGAATTAGCCAAGGAAGTGCATTGATTTGCTCGATTGGGAGTTCAACTTGAGGAGAACAATGATGGAGGAGTTATTGTTCAGAATGAGCCTGCTTCATCCTTAGTGGCAGAGGTGAAAGAAAAGCAGGACCAAGATCCTGTCATACTCCAATTGAAGGAGGCTGTCCACAAACAAAATGTGATGGTCTTCTCCAAAGGGGGATATGGGGTGTTGAGATACCAAAAGTAGGTTGTGTGTTTCTAGATGTTGATGGCATTCAAGAAAGAATTATGGCGGAAGCCCATAACAATAGATATTCCATTCGTCTTAGCTCTACCAAGATGTACCACGACTTGAGAGAAGTCTATTGGTGGAGTGGAATGCAAAGGGATATTGCTGAGTTCGTTTCAAAATGCCCAAATTGCCAATAAGTGAAGGTTGAGCATCAAAGGCCAAGTGGATTGGCTCAGAACTTTGAGATTCTAGAATGGAAGTGGGAGATGATTAATATGGACTTTATTACTGGTTTACCAAGGTCTTGAAAGCAACATGATTCGATATGGGTGATTGTGGATATGATGACTAAATCGTCTCACTTCTTGGCAGTTAAGACAACAAACACTCTGGAGGAGTACACCAAGTTGTACATCCAGGAGATTTTGAGGTTACATGGGGTTCCCTTGTCCATCATCTTGGATAGAGGAGCTCAATTTACCTCCCACTTTTGGAGATCGTTCCAAAAAGGATTGGGTACTAAGGTGAACCTGACCACAACCTTTCATCCACAAATAGGTGGTCAAGTAGAGCGTACAATTCAAACATTAGAGGATATGTTGAGAGCTTTGTTTTAATTTCAAGGGGAACTGGGATGATCATCTGCCATGATTGAATTCGCATATAACAATAGTTATCATGCAAGCATTCAATTGGCTCCGTACAAAGCCTTGTATGGAAGGAGATGTAGATCACCAATTGGGTGGTTTGAGGTAGGAGAAGTGTAGTTGATTGGACCTGATCTTGTCCACCAATCGATGGAGAAGGTCTAGGTCATTAGAGAGAGGTTAAGGACTGCACAGAGTCGTCAAAAATCTTATACCGACGTGAGGAGAAGAGACTTAGAGTTCGAGGTAGATGATTGGGTGTATTTGAAAGTGTCACCTATAAAAGGTGTCCTAAGATTTGGGAAGAACGGGAAGTTGAGTCTACGCTATGTTGGACCGTAGCAAATTGTAAAAAGGATTGGGAAGGTTGCTTATGAGTTCGAGTTGCCTTCCGAGTTAAATGGAGTCCATCCGGTATTCCATGTATTGGTGTCGAAGAAATGCTTGGGAGACCTACATTAGTGATCCATGTTGATAGCATTGGAGTGAAACATAGCCTATCTTACGAAGAGGTTCTGGTTCAAATCCTTGATCGTCAAATTCATAGGTTGAGGAAAAAAAAGCCTCAGTTAAAGTCCTATGGAGAAATCAATTCGTTGAGGAAGCCACATAGGAAGCTGAGGAAGAGATGAAGGCCGAATATCTGCACCTATTCGTGCCAAATGATGAGGGTGTTGAAGGTAAATTTCTTACCCTTCACAAAATTGATGTATCTATCCTTGATGTGACTTTCTATTCTTGAGTCGAGAGTTTAATCGATTGAGTTAGGTTTTGAGATAAGTTTAAGTCTATTCGTGCCTTGATATCCACCTATACTCATCATTCGAGGACGAATGATCCTAAGGGGGAGATGATGTAACGCCCGATAAAATTACCAAAATATCCCTAAAGGAAGGGTATGCACATAACACATCTTTCAATGCTCGTATGGCAAATCCGAGGGCGGATTTGTGATCAACACAAAAAATATAGTGGGAGAATGGTCTCAGTCTATTTTTAGAGCGACCCGATCAAAAGATAATTTTTTGATCCAAAGCGTAATAAAGTGTTGGTGCGCGACAAGAGCACGTCACGCCTCCATCGCGGACCAGCACTTGTATTATTCTGAAATTTTTTGAAAAGATTGAGAAAACTCGTTTAGAAACTTTTTCTAAAAATCACTGTGTGCGATCAATCCGCATCACGAACTAGATCTTCTCCAAGTTAAAAATTTCTAAATTAGTATGACGGGCATTCCGGTTAATTCTCAACCCCTCCTAAACTCCATACACGATCTAATAAGTTTGACGTAAAAAGGGTCTAAAATCCCTATTCTAAGTCCTATTCCACAATCTAACAAGGCTAGGGCTTAAGAAAAGAGGAGAAAAGGTTGAGTTTGAGAGATCCGAGAAGAAATCCTTGACATGCTCGATTAATAGTTGCATCCAAGGTATTTAAGGCTAACATAAAAGCAAGGGATTGCTCTCTCATGTGCCCCATAGATAGTCATAGATTAGTTGATGGTTCAAGAGTCTACATGCATGAACCCTTGATGGTTTTTCTTAAAATTTTATTTGAAATTACATGTTTTTCTATGTTGATAATCCTCATACTATTTGTTTTCTTGAGTTAAACATTTTTCATGAGATTTGCATAACCCTACATGACTTGTTTGAAAAGCATGCATAATGAACTTGAGAATTGAGTCTAGAGCCTTGAGTTGAGATTCTTGATTGTGATGAGAGAATGATGATGTGTTGATAGAATTTGATTGTCTTATGAGTCTCTATAAATGAATTTTATTAATGTGTATGTTCAATTGATTCCTACTGATTGTTCTAAATCTTGAACCATTGATGAGATTGATTAATGAGAGGGTAAAAGTCCATATGAGTTGAATGATGATGGGGTTCGAGTCCCTATGAGATATCGATCGTTGATGGGGTTCGAGTCCCTATGAGATTGGTTGTGATAGAGGTATTATGAGCATTGAGTCATAGGAAGAGTATTGAGCACTAGAATGAGGAAGAGTGAGTCCCACTTGAACTCATTTAACTACGTCGCCTAACATGGTGAGGCATAGAACCATTACATATATTATGGTTCCCTCAAGAGTAACAGTCCCTGAAAGCAATAGCGGACCTGTTGAGTATTGACTTCATATTGGGTGAGCTAATATGGTTTCAGAGCGTTCCCTACCTGAAAAGTCTGGAACGACTGTGGCAACATCAGTGAGATTGTTGTACATTTACTGGCTCATAAGTGATTGTTGTCGAATAAGAGAAACTCCCATAAATTTCCTATCTTAAGTACTCCGAGTCGAGATGAGAGGAGGTGAGTTTCTTTGAGATAAGTCTGAGATGATTGATGAGTCTGAGTTATTGATGGGTCACTTGTTTACTCTTTATTTTGGCCTAGATAGACATTTGATGACTTGATGTTATTTGATGATTACTTGAGTTGATGTTGTTTCCATATTATTCTACCTGTTTCGGTTTCACTCAGCTATTTTACATTCTAGTATATTCGAAGTACTGATGTACCTTTTGGATTGCATCATTTTATGATGAAGAGGCAGGTACTAGAGATTGTCAACAGGTGCTCTGTTGATGATATGAGACTCGCAGCTGATTTGGTGAGCCTCTCCTATTCCGGGGGATCCACTACTCTTATTTCATCATTCTTTAAAGTTAAATTGGACTATTTCTTTTATTTTGATTTGGATAGCCATGGTCTGTCATTAGCACCACATGATTTGTGATAGAGGCTTCATAGATAATGGTTGAGCGTTGTTGTTGAGCTAGTTCATTCTAGTAGCCTTGATTATCACCTATATCATCATCAGACTTTATATGAGATGTGCCCATTTACTTACTTATATTTTTCGCTGTTCAGTAGATTTTTTATTTGATTGAATGATGGATGAGGCTAAGTGGTTCGCTTGGGGACTAGCAATAGTCTCTAGGTGCCGGCCATGCCAAGGGTACCCTCCCGGGCGTGACAATTTTTACCTATAATGTTACTGTTGAAATAATGCAACAAGACGAGGACTTGGAACCAAGATCTATCAATGAATGTAGGTAGAGAAATGATTGGCCAAAATAGAAGGAATCAATTCAAACATAATTGGCTTCACTTGAAAAAAGTGAAGTTTTTGGACCAATAGTTTGAACACCAGAAAGTGTCAAGCCAGTTGGTTACAAATGGGTCTTTGTGCTAAATTGCAATGAAAATGGTAAAGTTGTAAGATATAAAGGATGACTTGCGGCACAAGGATTTTTGCAAAGGCCTGGCATTGATTATGAGGAGGTATATTCTCCTATGGTAGACGCAATTACCTTTATGTGTCTAATAAATTAGCCAGTTCATGTAACGCTTGAAATGCATTTGATGGATGTGGTTACAACCTATTTACATGGATCATTGGACCATGAAATTATTATGAGAATTTCTGAAGCATTCAAACTTTCCGAAGCATACAAAAATTTAAAAGAAACTTGTTCAATAAAGCTTCAGAAATCCTTATACGGATTGAAATAATCAGGACAGATACGGTATAATCGTCTTAGCTAATATTTGCTAAAATGATCTTATTTGTCCTTGTATGTTTATACAAAGGTCAAAATTTGAATTTGTTATAATATCTATATATGTTGATGATTTGAACATCATCAGTACTCCTAAGAAGCTTTCAAGAGTCGTTGAATGTTTGAAGAAAGAATTCAAAATGAAAGACCTTGGTAAGACAATTTTGTTTGGCCTACAGATTGAATATTTGACTAATGGGATATTTATTCATCGATAAACATACACTCAAAAGGTTTTGAAGTAATTCTACATGGACAAATCACACCCATTGAGTACTCCGATGATTGTGAGATCACTCGATATCAATAAAGATCCATTTCGACCTCAAGAAAAGGATGAGGAGATTCTTGGTGATGAAACTCCATATCTCAGTGGTATTGGGGGACTAATGTACCTTGCCAACAACACACGACCAAACATTTGTTTTGCAGTAAGTCTATTAGTGAGATTCAGCTCATGTTCGACAAGAAGACATTGGAAAGGTGTTAAGTATATATTCTGATATCTTCGAGGAACACTTGATATGAGATTGCTGTATTCTAATGCATTCAAATTAGAAATGATCAGTTATGCAGATGCGGGATATTTGTGCGACCTACATAAATCCCCATCTCAGATGGGCTATTTGTTTACATAAGGAAGTACAACTATATCGTGGTGTTATATGAAGCAAACAATAGTTGATACTTCTTCAAATCATGCTGAGATAATAGCCATTCATGAAGCCGGCCGAGGGTGTGTATGGTTGAGATCAATGACTCAACATATTTTATAATCATGTGATTTTTCTATGCAAATAAAGGCTCCAACAATATTATATGAAGATAATGCTGCTTGCATAGGTCAACTGAAGGGAGGATATATCAACGGAGACCAAACAAAACATATTTCACCTAAGTTCTTCTTTACACATGATCTTTAACAAAATGATGAGATAGATGTTCAACAGAGTTGTTCTAGTAATAATTTTGTAGATTTATTCACTAAAGCATTGCCAACATCAAAATTTGAAAAACTAAGATATAAGATTGGAATATGTTGTCTCCAAGATATCAAATAAAGTTTTTATTATAGGGAGTATAATTCGAGTTGTACTCTTTTTTCCTTTACCAAAGTTTTGTCCTATTGGATTTTCCTGGTGAGGGTTTTAAGGAGCAACACTTAGAGTGTATTACAAGATATGTGTACTTTTTTCCTTCAGTAGGCTTTTTCCCACTGGGTTTTTCCTAGTAAGATTTTTTAAGCACATTATCTATGAACATCCAAGGGTGTGTGTTACAAATTCATGTACTTGTGGATGTAAATTAATCCACCAATATATCTAATGTACTTGTGAATGTTCATTTAATTAAATCACTAATGTAATGCATCTAGTTAATAAAGATGTACTAACGTATTGTAAATTGATGATTTCTACATCCTATAAGAGGGTGGTACTCACCCTTTGTAAAGACACACCTGGCGAGATTAAAAAGTATTCTCTATATTGCACTCCATTTGTCTTCCTTTCTACTTTAATATTATTATATTGCTAATATTTTACAACAACCTCCATTTTTCTATTTGTCTTATTCTTATTACTAGTCAATTTTAAAAATGAATAGCCTTTATTTGAGAAATTATGTGTCAACTCAAAATTTTTTAAAAAAAAAACTCTCTATTAAATTTATGTCATACTATTTGAATTTTTAGATTTAAACTTTTAAAGTTTGTGAATTCAAATATAGGTGTGTTTTATCATATATTTGAAATCTAAGTTAAAAGTATTATAAATTACAATAATAAATAACTTAAACTTGTTGAACTGTACAAAATTAATTTTGGTATATAAATGATTTTATTTATTACCAATGATTAATAATTTAAAATATTTTAAAAATTATTTGTATTTAATATAAATAAACTTTAGTTAACAAAAATGTCAAATTTTAGGGTCGCAGGGTTCTCTCGATGCATAATCTTACCGTGCGGCATCCATGGGGAAGAGAGCACGAATTCCATTGGAGAAAGCTCGCATGGCAATACAAACTAACGGATATACCTCCATGCAACTGAAGCAAAGAGGTGAACAGATGAAGGAAGTTACAACAGTAGATCTGGTGAAATTCAAAGATGGTATAGAGGAACTAGTAGAAAACACAGCTGCCTCGGAGATGTTGGCGGCGAAACCAACAAATACCACTGAATTGCCACGCCCCGAGAGGGTATCGTTGGCGTGGCCGGCATCTCAGAAACTATTGCTAGCCCCCAAGTGAACTACTCAACCTCATCACATTCGTTCAATCACAATCTAATAGTGGAAGACATCAACGAATAAGCATACTTAGGCCAAAGGCCAAACAATCTATCCATCAATTGAGTAAAACTAGCATAAAAGAAACTAGCCGAAAATCATAATCCAATCACAACTCAACAGTCAAGTCTATGAAGCCTCTAGAACATTTGACTAAATGGTGCCAATGACAGACTCATGGCTACTGCTAAATAGAATAAAATAAGTCTAAACTCCAAAGCTAGAACAGAAACATAATGTCCTCTGAAAGTACCTGCCTCTACATCATGAAAAGATGCAGGCCCAAGTGAACGTCAGTACATGGAATATACGAGTATGTAAAATGACAAAAAGAAACATGTAAAGGAAGAATAACATCAACTCAAATAGCTCAACTCAAGAAGTAGGAAACTCAATCATCATGTCTAGAGTCGAAAGTAAGAATATAGTTTAGACAATGACTACTCATATACCGTCTAATCCAATCCACTCAAAGTACTATCAAGACCTATATGGGAGTTTCTTTAGCCGTCAATCATCACCTATGAGTCGGTGATGATACAACGAAGTGATATCATTGCCACATCCATCCAATACCTTGCCCAGGTATAGGATATCCCATCAGTGGATTCAAAATCAATAACATCAAGTTCTCTTTTTGGAACAATAGGAAACATTCGATTTTATGGTTTAATCCTCTCCTATGCCGGCTACGTAGTTATTGAGTTCGAGTTGGACTTACTCTTACTCAATTCGGTGCTCAATACTCCTCCCAGGCTCAATATGCTTATAAGACATCAACCCTATGGTTAATTCATTTATCTAGTCTCATTGGGCATTTGTCAACTCAATTGATCACATCAACTATCAACTCCTTGGTTACATTATTTTAAGGTTCAGCTCTTGACTCATAAAGACTTTATCATGCATCATTCTAACTCATAACATACAGGAAAACAAATGTAGAGTTAAAGCATTTAGGAACTGCATAGACTCTTTAGGCTCAAATTATACTCATGCATACCCATTTAAGTGAAACACGTAAAAATAACAAGAATTCATGCTAGGATTCATGTAGTAAGGCAAACTCATCTATTTTAAGTATTTAATTTATAAAAATAGGAATTCATGCAAGATTATATGGGAATCAACTTTTAATTTGAAGGAATTTGTAAAAATAGGTTTTGGGGCTCTACGGGTGAAAAACCCCATGGATGAAGAAACTCACATACCTTTTAGACTTTGAAACTTGAAGAAAAAGACTTGGATAACTTTGAGAATCCCTTTTTGAAGTTTCCTCTTCAATGGAGATGACTTGATGCCCAAGATATTTGAGAGAACTTTGATGAAGAAGTTTGGAGATATTTTAAGAGGATTTGAGAGGAATTTGGGGGGTGTTTGAGAGGGCTAAAAATATGAGAATTGGGTTTAGAAAGGTGTATTTGGAAAAATTAGGCCGAAATCCCTTCTTGAGAAAGAAAAAATATCGTCAAAAGGTAAAAAAAATGACACTTTAATGTGTCTCGACGACGAAAGCGGTGTTCCAGGGGTCCCATCATCGAAACATTCGGTGGTACGCCAAATGGGACCTTCAAACCACCTTTTTTGATAGCTTTTGAAACTTTTTGGAGTGATTCGGCGACCAATTCGGTGGTACCCTGAATGCATTTAACAGTTGAACTGACTATCGCCCTTTTAAACAACCTAGATAGGCTTCAGTAAAATGGTCATAACTGTTTAATTTGAACTCTAAATAAGGTGAAATGGCATGCATTGAAAAGTTAATTGAAAGAACTACAATTTGGTAGGTAGTTTGTCACGCCCCAGAAGGGTACTGTTGGCGTGGACAGCACCTGGAGACTATTGCTAGTCCCCAAGCGAACCACTTAGTCTCATCCTATTCATTCAATCATATAACTCTAGTGAATAGCGGAATTTAAAGTACATGAATAGGCACATCTCATCTAAGGTCTCACAATATGCAGATAATAATAAGGCTAGTAGAAAGAAACTAGCTCACAATCTCATCATCAATGTTCAACCATCATCTAAGAAACCTCTATCACTAATCATGTGGTACCGATGATAGACCCATGGCTACCCAAACCAAAATAAAAGAATAGTCTAAAATCTAACTCTAAAGCAAGATGAAATAATCGTAGTGGATCCTCCCGAGTAGGGGAGGCTCACTAAATCAGCTGCGAATCTCAAATCTTCAACAGAGCGCCTGTTGACGATCTCTAGTACTTGCCTCTGTATCATAAAACGATGAAGTCCAAAAGGGACATCAGTACTTGGAATATACTGGTTTGTAAAATGGTTGAGTGAAACAGAAACAAACTCAAAGTAATAATCAAATAACATCAAATCGTCAAATGTCTATCTATGCAAGAATGAAGAGTAGACAAGTGACCCGTCAACAACTCAAACTCATCAATCATCTCTGACTCATCTCAAAGGAGCTCACCTCCTCTCATCTCATCTCAACTCGGAGTACTCAAGATAGGAAATATATGGGAGTTTCTCTTATCTGACAACAATCACTTATGAGTCAGTGAATGTACAACAATCTCGCTGATGTTGCCATAGTCGTTCCAAACTTGCCAGGTACGGAACGAGTTGAAACCATATCAGCTCACCCAATATGGAGTCAGTCATCAACAAATCCGTTATTGTTTCAGGGACTTCTAATCAAGAGAGAACCACAGTATATGTGATGGTTCTAAGCCTCACCCACGTTTGGCGATGTAGTTTGATGAGTTCAAGTTGGACTAACTCTCACTCTTTCGGTGCTCGATACTCCTCCCATGACTCAATGCTTATAAAACCTCCATCTCAACCAATCTCATAGGGACTCAAACCCCATCATTGATCGGTATTAGATAGGGACTTGAACCCCATCTTCATTCAACTCATAGGGACTCTATTCCTTTCATCAATCAAGCTCATAGGGACTCTAACCCTTTCATCAATCAACCCATAGGGACTCTAGCCCTTTCATCAATCAATCTAATTAATGACTCGAGATTTAGAATAATCATTAGGAAACAATTGAATAGACACATCGATAGAGTTCATTTATAGAGACTCATAAGACAATCAATTTCTATCAACTCATAATCATTCTCTCATCACAATCAACAATCTCAACTCAAGACTCTAGACTCAATTCTCAAGTTCATTATTCATGCTTTTCAAATTAGTCATGTAGGATTATGCAAATTCTCATGAAAGATGTTCAATTCAAGAAAAAAAATAGTATGATGATCATCAACATAGGAAAACATGTATTTTCAAATAAAATTTTAAGAAAAACCATCAAGTGTGTATGTATGTAGAATCTTGAACCATCAACCCATCTACAACCATCTATGGGGCACATGAGAGAACAATACCATGCTTTTAGTTTAGCCTTACATACCTGGATGAAGCTATCAATCAATCACGTCAAGGATTTCTTCTCGAATCTCTCAAACTCTAGCTCTTCGCTTCTTTCCTCAAGCCCTAGCCTTGCTAGATTATGGAATAAGACTTAGAATAGGGGTTTTAGACCCTTTTTACATCAAACGACCTTATTAGATCGTGTATAGAGTTTAGGAGGGCTCGGGAATAGACTGGAATGCCCCTCGTAAAATTTAGAAACTTTTAGCTCGGAAAAGACCCAGTTCGCGATGCAGACTAGTCGCGCACTGTGTATTTTTAGAAAAAAGTTTCTGAACAAGTTTTCTCAATCTCATCAAAAATTTTCTAAAGAATATAAGTGCTGGTCCACGATGGAGGCACGACATGCTCCCGTCGCGCACCAATACTGTTTTGCGCTTCGGACAAAAAATTTTCTTTTGATCGGGTCGCTCTAAAAATTGACTGAGATCATTTTCCCACTCAATTTTACGTGATGATCACAAATCTGTCCTCGGATTTGCTATACGTGCATTGGAAGATGCGTTACGCGCGTACGCTCTCTCTAGGGGTATTTTATTAATTTTACTGGGCGTTACATTATCTCCTCCTTGGGATTATTTGTTCTCAAATGAATGAGTAAAGGTGGATATTAGGGCACAAATAGACTTAAAACTCATCTCAACACTCAACTCAATCAATCAAACTCTCGACTCTTCCTCCACCTCAATCAATACTACTCAGACTTACGAATAGAAGGTCACATCAAGGATACATTAATCAATTTGGTGAAGGGTAAGAAATTTACCTTCAAAACTCTCATCATTTGGTACAAATAGGTGTGGATATTTGGCCTTTATCTCTTCCTCAGTTTCCTATGTGGCTTCCTTAATGAACGGATTTCTCCACAGGATTTTGATTGAGACTATCTCTTTGTTCTTCAACTTACTAATCTAACAATCAAGGATTTGAACCATAACCTCTTCATAATAGAGGCTATCTTTCATTCCAATGCTATCAACAGGGATCACCAAGGAAGGATCTCTTAAGCATTTCTTCTATGTCGACACATGGAATACCGAATATACTCCATCTAACTCGAAAGGAAACTCTTACTCATAGGGCAACCTTCCCAATCCTCTTTACAATTTGATACGGTCAAATATATCGTGGACTCAACTTCCCTTTCTTCCCAAATCTTAGGACATCCTTTATAGGTGACACTTTTAAATACACCAATCATCTACCTCAAACTCCAAGTCTCTTCTTCTCACGTCAGTATAAGATTCTTGGCAACTCTGGCAGTCTTTAACCTCTCTCTAATGAAATTGACCTTCTCCATCGATTGGTGGACAAGATCAGGCCCAATCAACTCCACTTCTCTAACCTCAAACCACCCAATTGGTGATCTATATCTCCTCCCATACAAGGCTTCATAGGGAGCCATTTGAATGCTTGCATAATAACTATTGTTATATGCAAATTCAATCAAGGTTAGGTGATTGTCCCAATGCCCCTTGAATTCAAAAACACAAGCTCTCAACATATCTTCTAGTGTTTGGATCGTGTGCTCTGCCTGACCATCTATTTGTGGATGAAAGGTTGTGCTCAGGTTCACCTTAGTTCCCAATCCTTTTTGGAATGATCTCCAAAAATGGGAGGTAAATTGAGCTCCTATATTCGAGATGATGGACAAGGGAACCCCATGTAACCTCACAATCTCCTGGATATACAACTTGGCATACTCCTCCCCAGTGTTTGTTGTCTTAACTGTCCAAAAGTGAGCCGATTTAGTCATCTTATCCACAATCACCCATATCGAGTCATGTTGATTTTGTGAACTTGGTAGACCAGTAATAAAGTCCATATTAATCATCTCCCATTTCTATACTGGAATCTCAAAGTTTTGAGCCAATCCATATGGCATTTGATGCTCAATCTTTACTTGTTGGCAATTTGAGCATTTTGAGACGAACCTAGCAATAACCCTCTTCTTTCCACTCCACCAATAGACTTCTCTCAAGTCATGGTACATCTTGGTAGAGCTAGTTTGAATGGAATATCTAGCGCTATAGGCTTCTGCCATGAGTCTGCCTCGAATCCCATCAACATCTGGAACACACAATCTACTCTAGTATCTCAACACTCTATCTCCCCCTTTGGAGAAGACCATCTTTTTCTATTTTTGGAAAACCTCTATCAATTGGAGTATGATAGAATCTTGGTCTTGCTTTTCCTTCACCTCTGCTACTAAGGATGAAGCAGACCCATTTCGAACATTAACTCCTTGTTCATCATTCTACTCAAGTTGAACTCCCAATCGACGCACTTTCTTGGCTAGATCCGTTGCTCCTTCCTTCATATGGGCTGTGCTACCCATGGAAAACCTACTAAGAGCGCCAACAACACCATTAGCTGTACCGAGGTGGTAGTAAATGCTCATATCATAATCCTTGAGCAACTCTAATCATCACCTTTATCGTAGGTTGAGCTCTGATTGTAGACATACTGTAAGCTCTTGTGGCCAATGAACACATCCACGTGCAGTCCATACAAATAGTGGCACAAGATTTTAAGTGCAAACACCACTGCTGCCAACTCGAGATCATGGGTTGGATAGTTCCTCTCATGAACCTTGAGTTGCTTGGAAGCATAGGCTATTACCTTCCCTCTTTGCATTAGCACACATCCCAATCCAACCCTCGAAGCATCATAGTAAATTAGAAAGTCCTCCGTCCTATCGGGTAAGGTTAGGATTGGTGCAATAGTCAACCTCGTCTTCAATCCTGAAAACTCATCTCACATTCCTCGGACCGCTGAAACTTGACCTTTTTTGAGTCAATTTAGTCAATGGCACGGATAGGGAAGAAAATCCCTCAACATATCTGCGGTAGTAACCTGCCAACCCAAAGAAATTCCTTATGTCAGTCGGTTGGGGCTAGTTCTTTACCGTTTCAATCATTTGGGCGTCTACTCGAATACCCTCACCCGAAACAAAGAAGTGGTTAGATTAGAATAGTTGTGGGAAGTGGTTATGTATGCAATAGGAATAGAAAATATAGAGAGATTTCCATAGAGACTAGAAGGAGCTATAAAGTGATAGCGTTAAAAAGAGTCTGAGTGGCTAGTTGTATGTATGCGACTATAGTATAATAGAAGAATTTAAGATATTGTTGTGGATAGTGATTCCTTGACCGTGTGGAGGTATATGCTTATATCCTAATAGAGGAAATCGATTTACAATCTTAGAGTAATGACCTTGAGAGCTAAAAGGGAGATGATGTAACGCTAGTAAAATTACCAAAATACCCCTAGAGGAGGAGTATGCGCATAACACATCTTTCAATGCTCATATGGCAAATTCGAGGCCAGATTTGTGATCAGCATGAAAAATTAAGTGGAAAAATGATCTTGGTCGATTTTTAAAGCGTCCGGGTCAAAAGATAATTTTTCGACCCGAACATCGAAATAGTGTCGATGCGCGACAGAGGCGCATCGCGCAGGAGTGGCACTTATGTTTTTTCAAAATTTTCGACAAGATTTGAAAAACCTATTCAGAAAATTTTCGAAGAAAAATACACAGGTGCGCGATCAGTTCCGCAATGTAGACTGGGTTATTCCAAACTTGGAAACTTTCTACACTTTGTTAGGCGCATTTTGGTCAATTCCTAACCCCTCCTAAACTCAATACAAGATCAAATTGGGTCATTTGATTGTAAAAAGGGTCTAAAACCCCATTTTAAGTCCCTTTCTAACAGTGAACAAGACTAGGGCTTGAGAGAAGAGAGAAAAGCTTGAGATGGAAAACTTCAAGAGAGAATGAAAGTTTTTAATTCTGATGATGATGTGATGCCATTTTCTTTTAAGGTTATAGATGAGGAGGAGGAGTTAGAGAAATCGTGAGGAGTCTAATAGATAGGTAAAACCATATTAGTATCTCCCGTGGTAAGAGTTCATGCGATCGAGGGTGTAAGTTGCTATGGTAGGCTTAAATGTGTGTTTGCTATTATGCGAGTGTATTAGAATGATGAGGACGAGCAGTATTCTCTAAGTACAGGTTACTATGGAGTGAGAGTTCTTGATTTTGATGCCATCTTGTACGTGCACTGACCTTCTGCTTTTTATGCCATTGTTGATGGTACGATGTAGAGTATCAAGTTTTAGAGGTATAATCGTACTTATTTTACATGGAGAGGTAGTAGTTTGGGGGGTTTTGTCAAAGGGAAAGATAATAAGTTCCTCCACGTCCAAATAGTGACACTGATAATAGTAGACTGAGAGTGAGGGTAGATGAGTAGGAGTGAATGTATCCTCATTGTGATATTGATGTTAAACTTGTGTCATGTAGGGATAGAGATAGGGAGGAGGAAAGAGATGAGATCGTATGATGCACAATGGATAGGTAAGAGTATGTTGGTGTGATTTTGAGTGAGAGTTCATTGAATTGATGGAGGTTAAAGTGACATGCTAGGCTGGAAAAAACCTAAGACATAGTTATAGTGGTTAGGGTGATAGGCTTGAATGCGTGGTTGTTATTATGCGAGTATGGATGATAGACCATTGAATACTTCATAATAAGGGTCTCGAGTATAGAAAAGAGTTTTGAGGATTAGCTTTGTATAAATATGATCGTCTTAGGAATAGCGCCGTGAGGCTCAAAAGTAGGGTTGAATGGAAGAAGAAAAAATGGTTAGGTGGAGATTTGGATAAGCGCTATGAGCTTGAATTAATGGAGTGGAGTGCCACGAAAAGGAGCACAATTGAGATGGGGAGTTGAGCTCGAGAGTGTCCATAGAGTCTTATATATCACGATGGTCCCATCATGGATTAGAGTTGATGACTTCCTTCTTGAGTCCGAACAACTAATTGACGAGGTGTTTAAATGATTTGAATTGATTGAGTTTTGACGTTCCATTTGTGCCTGATGAAGAGAATGTTGGAGGTAATTTTCTTACTCTTGATTTAAATTGAGTTGTCTATTTCTGAGTTGATGTGTCAATTCTGAGTCTGAATAGAGATGGTTTAAGATTGATGAGGAGTCGAGAGTTTGATTGATTGATTGAGTTCTATAAGAGTTTTGAATTTTATTCGTGCCTTGATGTCTACCTTTACTCATCATTCGAGGACGAATGATCTCAAGGGGGAGATGATGTAACACCCCATTATTTTAGCTAAGATTGAGACATCATTCATATTATATAGGATTTTAATTGATAATTCTTAATTGAGCATAGATATTAAAGGCAATTTCTTGGTGTGGCAATAGAATTAGAGATGATAAAAAGGTCGCAGTTCTAATGTAAGATTTTATAAAAGTTAGATGGACCAATGATTTCTAGGTTGTATATACGTGCTAAGACCAATTCCTAAGTATTTAAAGTATATTATATGTGATTTAGAGTCATAAAGGATCTTTTACATCAAGTCAAGTCCAAAGAATTTCTACCAATAAAGATTCCGTATGAGTTGATAGAAGGGTCAACTTTAAATGATCATATCTACTAAAGTATAATGAGTTAGACGCCCCATAATATATATTGAATTAGCTTTTCAACGCATCTTATTTCGCCTTAATAGGAGTTTGGAGTAGAAAGTTATGATTATTTTACTGAAGACCTGTAGAGTTGTCTGAAAATCCGCGACAACTCCACGTTGCGGACCTATCGCGAACCCTTTCTGGATAAGCTAAATGATATCCTTTTATTTTATTTTGATGGTACTTTTATTCTAAAACCTTTGGGGGTCTATTTATGGTCCCAAAACGCATAAAAACATGAGTTTTCATAAGTAAAACCCTCTTCTTCACTCCTAAATATAAACGCTCAAGAATCATCAAGAAAGTCATCAAGTTAGGATTAACTTTCACGATTCATCATTAAGGTGAGTTGTTCTTCATAATTTTTAAGCTACCAACCTAAATTTCTGTATCTATTCTTGAATCCCTAATAGAATCTTAAATCATAACCTAGGGTTTCAAGAAAACGAATTCAAGAATCTTAAGAAAGGATTTGTTGATTCTTCTATTCACGAATTAAGGGTTCTTTATAAAGAACTCTAAAGATTCTAAGTCAAGAATTCAAAAATCAAAGAGAAGCCCTTCAAACAATGTCTTTCCAAGTTCTTCCACTCTAAAAAAACTACCGAGTTCGAGGATTTTCTCTAAGAAAAGGAGTATTCATCAAATTTCGATTGTAATATCGACTTTCCAGGTATGTAAGGCTAACCGAAAGCATGGGATGATGAGTGAAGATGATGAGTTATATGTGAAAATCCTTGAGTATTCTGATGAGATTCTTCTTAATTCATGTACTTTTCTTAAATTGATGATCATCATAAACTTGATTTACTGCATAAGTTGTTTTTATGAATGATTTTACAAAATTCTATGTCTATTTTACTAAAGAATGCAAGAATGAACTTAGGGTCTAGAGCCTTGACGACGATGATGTTTGTGATGTTTTGATTGTTGTCCAAATTGTTGAGAGTCTTGATGATGATATTGATGAGAATGATGTTCATGAGTCTTACAACTTGAAACTAAATTCTAAAAGAATGTTTTGAGTCCATGATGTTGATGATGATGAGATTAGTTGATGATGATGATCCGAGTTGATGTTGATGTACTATATCCCTATGGGACCAATGATGAGAAATCTTGATTATGATGTTTTATGAGCATGTCAAGTTTTGGGAGGGTTATTGAGCACCAAAAGGGTGAGAGTGAGTCCCACTCTAACTCATTAACTACGTGGCCCGCGTAGGAGAGGATCAAACCGTAATACAAATGTTTCCTTTGTACCAAAAGAGGACTGATGTTTTTTCTTATGGATCCACTGATGGTGATGTCCTTTACCCCGGTAGGGTACTAGATGGGTTTGAAAACGACATCGCTTCATTGTATCATCATCGGCTCATAGGTGATGGTTATCAGTTAGAGAAACTCCCAGTTAGGTTCCACAATGATATTACTCTAACATTGATGTGATAGTATGAGTCTTGATGGATGTTGATGAAATGTTGTCTACTCTTTATCCTTGTCCTACACAGGCATTGGTCCTTTGAGTTGAGTTGAGTTTTCTTGAGATGAGTTTGATGTATTGATGATATTGAAATGAGATGTTTCTTGGCTTCGATTTCTACTTTCCGTAAGAGAGAACGAGCTTTTTTGAGTTGTTCAATAGCCTTCCCACATAGTTCCTCTGAATTTCAAGATCCTCTATTTTTGATTATCTAATAAATCACTTAATGAAACTAGATTATTTTTCCTTTCCTTCTAAAATTCCATAATCCCTTCCGAAACCAAACATGAATCTTTTGATTCATTTGGATCTCACGCTCAATTACTTAAATACATAAGGTAAATTCTCATATCTTTTTTATGAATGTGATGAGCCTATCTTCTCTTCTTTGTTCATATTCCAAAAGGATATCGAAACTAACGTAAGACCAAAATATTTGGAGGACTCTTTTGACAAACTCAAAAATATGTCATTGTCAAGAAAGTTGTTTTTTTCATATCCAAAGAGTTCTTCTTACTTAGAATAGGTCGTCGATTCAACATTAGATAAATGGGGTAAAATCCCCATTTTTACAGTTTCACAATAAGCGGTTAAAATCATTTTATCAATATGAGTATCCTATATCGATAAAATATTTATTTTGAAACTACCTCTATATTAACATAGTGGTAGAAAGCGTACCATGTTGCATCTAGACTTCAAACAATTTGTTTTAACCATGTTAAAAGTTCTACATTATTGGTTAATAGAGAATCAAAATAGATTTACCAATAGACCACAAAATGTTTTGGTTCTTATATATAATTTCTGAATTTATACAGAAGTAATTCGCATGATAATGCACCCCCTTTTCCTACATATAACGGAAAAGGGTACAGTTGGTTGGTCCAGGCTATTCTTGAAATAAACAACCCGCACACACTCCCTTTCCAAAGAAAAATCAATACACCAAGCACTACACTTAGATTTATTGGATTTGTTGCTAAAATATTGGTACTAAACCCGAAACTCCCGGCAGATGGCCAGTGGCCCAAAGAAACGAAAGAATTGGTTACGTTTTCCATATGATCTCCTCTTATAGATGGACTAAAAAATCGAACAGAGTTCTTTTTGTAGCACTTCGCCACTCTTTTTATTTATTCTTTTATTTTTTCTAAAATTGAGTAAAAAATAAAAAAATATTTGAGTTAGTTATAAATTATGAACTAATGAACTAACCCTTTTATTGGTTATTGGAACACTACCACTTACTAAAAAGAGTTTCCCTTGGTGTATGAATGGAAAGGATGAAAGTGAGTCAGTATGCTAATTCCTCATCCGCAACTAGTCCTTCCCATAGGTTCTTTTCTCAAAGAATAAAGAATGGGAGGAGGGAATTCTTGATAGAATTTGAAAAAGCAAAAGACAAGTCGAAGTCAATAAAATAGGAAAAATAAATACATTTTTCATATTTCTAAGCTAAGATTAAACAAAAGGATTTGCGAAATAAATGTGCTAATGCTACAACCAGTCCGTAAATTGTTAAAGCTTCCATAAAAGCTAGACTAAACAATTGAGTACCTCCTCTTTTTCCCTCTGCCTCAAGATGTCTCGCGATACCCTCAACAACTTGACCCGCAGTAGTCCCTTGGCCAACTCCAGGTCCAATAGAAGCAAGCCGTATGACCAATCCAGCAGCAATAACGGAAGCAACAGAAATTAGTGGATTCATGATAAATTCCTCGTACCAAAAAAGAAATGGTTAATGATACAATCAACCAATGAATTATGACTTAATTATTCCCTCACTAGGACTCATCTAGTCAAAGTAACTAAGAACTTCAGATTGAAGAAATAAGATTATTGAATTATCAAAACTACTTCGATATATCTTTTTTACTTTTTAGCCACAGAGTCTTTGTGAACCCATATGACTTTTGTTCTTCCATTTCTTGTTCTTGGTTTGAAATGTTATTTGAATTATTTCTTGATTTCATCCGTTTATTCATTCATTTCATAGTCACAAGGGACCGGAAGGACTTCTAGTCTATTAGAATCCCCTAGAATAGTAAAATGATATTTAAGGTATATTAGATATGATTTAGTGTCATAAAGGACCTTTTACATCAAGTCAAGTCTAAGGAATTTCTACCGACTAAGTTTTCGTATGAGTTGATAGAAGTGTCAACTTAAAAAGATCATATCTCCTAACATATAACGAGTTAGGAAATCCATAATATGTCAAATTAAAGATATTAGAATTATCTTTCCACTGCATCTTATTTTACCTTAATCAGAGTTCAAAGTAGAAGGTTATGACTATTTTACTGAAGACCTGCAGCGTTGTCTGAAGATCCTCGACAGCTCTGCATCGCAGACCTATCGCGAACCCTTTCTGGATAAGCTAAATGACGTCTTTTTATTTTCCTAAAACCTTTGGGGTCTATTTAAGGTTCCGAAACACATAAAATGTCAGTTTTCATAAGTAAAACCCTCTCCTTCACTCCTAAACATAAACGCTCAAAAATCATAAAGAAAGTCATCAAGTTAGGATTAACTTTCAACAATTCATCATCAAGGTGAGTTATTCTTCATAAATTTTAAGCTACCCAACCTAAATTTCTTTATCTATCTATGAATCCCTAATAGAATCTTAAATCATAACCTAGGGTTTCAAGAAAATGAAATCAAGAATCTCAAGAAAGGATTTCTTGATTCTTCTTTTCATGAATTAGGGTTCTTCATCAAGAACTCTAAAGATTCTAAGTAAATAATTCAAGAATCAAAAGAGAAGCCCTTCAAACAATGTTTTCCCAAGTTCTTCTACTTTAAAAGAACTACCGTGATTGAAGATTTTCTCTAAGAAAATAAGTATTCATTAAATTTCAATTGTAATATCAACTTTCAGGTATGTAAGGCTAAACTAAAGCATGAGATTGTTCTTCCATGTGCCCCCTTTGAGTAAATTGAGTTGATGATTGAAGATGATGAGTTATATGTGAAAATCCTTAAGTATTCTACTGAGTTTCTTCTTAATTCATGTATTTTTCTTAAATTTATTATCATCATAAACTTGATTTACTGCATAAGTTGTTTTTATGAATGATTTTACAAAATTCTATGTCTATTTTATTAAAGAATGCAATAATGAACTTAGGGGATGAGTCTAGATCCTTGACGATGATGATGTTTATGATGTTATGATTGTGGTCCAAATTTTTGAGAGTCTTGATGATGATGTTGATGAGAGTGATGTTCAAGAGTCTTAAAACTTGAAACTAAATTCTAAAAGAATGTTTCGAGTCCATGATGTTGATGTTGATGAGATGAGTTGATATTGATGTACTATGTCCCTATGAGACCGATGATGAGAAATCTTGGTGATGATGTTTTATGAGCATCTCGAGTTCTGAGAGGAGTATTGAGCACCAAAATAGGTGAAAGTGAGTTCCACTCAAACTCATTAACTACGTGGCCCACGTAGGAGAGGATCGAACCATAATACAAATATTTCCTTTGTCCGAAAAGAGGACTGATGTTATTTTTTGTGGATCTACTGATGGTGATATCATTTACCTCGGGCAGGGTACTAGATGGATGTGGTAAAGGCATTGCTTCGTTGTGTTATCACCGGCTCATATATGATGGTTGTCGGTTAGAGAAACTCCCAATTAGGTTCCACACTGATGGTACTCTCATATTGATGTGATAATATGAGTCTTGATGGATGTTGATGAAATGTTGTCTACTCTTTATCCTTGTCCCAGACGGGCTTTGGTCCTTTGAGTTGAGTTGAGTCGAGTTTCCTTGAGATGAGTTTGATGTATTGATGATATATAGATGAGATGTTGATTGGTCATTTTTCTACTATTTATTCTTGCTTTAGATAGACATTTGACATTCTGATGGAGTATAATGTTGAGTTGATGTTATTCCGACATTATTCTACCTGTTTCAGTTTCATTCAGCTATTTTACATACCAGTGTATTCCAGGTATTGACGTCCCCTTCTAGGACTAGATCGTTTTATGATGCAGAGGTAGGTATTAGAGACCTTCGACAGGAGCTTCATTGAGGATCTATTCGCATTCAGCTGATCGGTGAGACCTCCTTTTTTTAGAGGATTCCTATATTATTATCATCTACCTTGAGTTAGTACTTTATTTTCTTTGAGTTGGGTAACCATGGCCTGTCGTGGTACCATCTAGACGTTAGAGGTAGAAGCTTCATAGAGATTAAGTAGAGGATGTTGAGTATTGCTTCTTTTCAAACTCTTCTTTATAGTAAATTAACTTTTTATATAAAGACTTGATTACTTTAATTACATTATAGTCTTTTCCTTGAGAATGTTCCTCCCACTATTGAGTATGAACTGACGATGAGACCTAGTAGTTCGCTCGGGGACTAGCAATAATATCTGAGTGCCGGCCATGCCAAGGGTATCCTCCCGGAGCGTGGCATGCGGCAACATCAGCTTGACTGTTGTACATTCACTGGATCATAAGTGATTGTTGTCAGATACGAGAAACTCCCAGAAAGTTCCTACCTTGAGTATCTGAGTCAATATGAGATGTGATAAGTCCCTTTGAGATGAGTATGACTTGATGGATGAGGTTGATTGGTCGATCGGTCACTTGTCTACTCTTTATTCTTACTTTAGTAGACATTATTTGACATGTCGATTGTTTACTATTTCTAAGTTGATGTTGTTCCATATTATTATACATGTTTCTGTTTCATTCAGCTATTTTACATACTATACATTCCATGTACTACCGCTACTCGGTGCTGCATCATTTTATGATGCAAATACAAGGATTAGGGATCGTCAACAGGTACATCGTTGAAGATCCAGGACGTTCAGCTTCTTGGTGAGCCTCTCCTACTTCGGAGGATCCACTATTATTTATTTCATCCTGCTTTTGAGTTAGACTAGACTAGTCTTATATTTTGATTTCGATAGCCATAGGTCTGTCATTGGCACCACTTGATTAGTGATAGAGGCTTCATAGATGATAGTCGGACGTTGATGTTGAGATTGTGAGCTAGTTCTTCCTACTAGCCTTTATTACTAACTATCATTATTTGAGACATTAGATGAGATGAGCCCATTTACTTTCATTTACTTCCACTGATCTGTAGAGTTGTTGGATTGAATGGATGTGATGAGGCCAAGTGGTTTGCTTGGGGACTAGCAATAGTCTCTAGGTGCTGGCCACATCTTGGGTACCCTCCCGGGGCATGACAAGAGCAGCTTTCCTAGAGCCTGAGTATGATTCAGAGGGACCTACACACCCTTTTCTATCATCTTCAGCCCTTGATGCTGCACCCTCGGTTCAGGAGCTACTTATATGGGTATTGGTCATACTTGAGAGAGCTTCTTTGACTCCTATTTTTCTCGATGCACCAGATTCTATAGTACTTGTTTGCCCTTCTATAGCTCTAGAAGATCCACATATGACTCATGTTGGACCTTCATCAGCCCCGGTGGATCCTCATGCAGCCTCTATTATTCCACCTCAGACATCCCGATCGAGTTCTGGTTCACATCTTCATGGGTTGTCTATTGCTTCGTCTATTGTACTGCCAAAATTCATGGTGCCACCATCTTCTACTAGCCCAGCCATGTCTACTATAGAGAGTTTTGAGTGGTTTGTATGATTAGCTCCCCCAAGGTACACCCGATGATAAGGCCTATGATTTCTTATCAAAGTGTCACAACCGGTTATGTAATTTGGCCATCCTTGAGTCACATGGAGTTGCTTATACCTCTTATCCGTTTACTGGCCTAGCCAAGGAGTGGTGGAGGTTAGTTTTGGTCCGTAGGCCTATTGGATCTCCAGTTATGACATGGGAGCAATTGATTGAGGTGTTCCTTGTCCCGACCTAAGCCTAGGGCCTGGATGTGACACGGTGAATGGAAAACCCGAAGGCAGAAAACAAGCCTCTTAGCATATCTTTTGCACATCCTTGGTTACGGAACATAAAATAAACATCAACATATAATTCTAAAGGAATAGGGGCTTTATACTCACACTATGGGGATGAATAAGAAAATATGATCTGTATGAATCATATAGCAAGCAAGTACTGATGGGAGGGTAAGTATGACTCAAGCTATGGAGATGTAGGGACTTAGGAATTTCATCATTTTTCACCAATAAAAGCAACATCACATTGGGGATAAGGTATAAAGGATAAGTCTCCATAAAAGCTCATTATCTCATCATAAATATATTGCACTGCATCATACTATAGTATGATATGCAACAACGCCTCTAAAACATGCGTAGGATCGGGGCCAAGACATGTCGAAGGCTCACCCTCAATCTAGAAATGAAAGTGAAATAGAGTCTCAACGTAAGCAAGAAAGAAATTAGATATTGTCCCCGAAATGGAGGACTTACCATAATAACAATCTTCACGAATCCAAGCTATCCATGTGGAGGATATCAAGGAGTGCTGATCCCTACATGGTGAAATCATATAGGCAAAAAGTGTGAATTAGTACATTGAATGTACTAGTATGTGGGATGCAAAGAAACAATAGATAATAAGCTTCATAAACAAGACGTATACTCGTATACAATAGAACATAAGCTTAATATGCCATGCATGTGTATGGTTGAATGAAAACTTACATGAAACATAACTTCTTTACATTATACATAGGTGAGAGAAAACCATTTGAACTTTAAAAATAATGAGTTATATAAACTTTAAGACACCCTTGGACATGACATAAGGGAACCATCATAATCATCATAAAAGGGAAACTTAGGACCATAAGGAGCACATGAACATGTGTGAGAGCAACCTTTAACCGACATAAATCATGTGAGCTAAAACGTGGAATTCCTATGTTTCTCCTACACCAGAAGCAAGGGGGAAGACATTTGCCAAGGTGACCTCCTAAGATGCCTGAGTGGATCCACTAAAGCGAGCTATGAAGCAACCTTTAATAATGGTTGGTCTAGAAATTGACCTCTACTACCGGTGACCCCTATTTCCTATGATGGAACGTAGTTATGGGACGATGGGATTCTACTTTCCCTAGATATGGGGAGTATCCCTTTTTGAAGATTTTTTTGGTGGAGATGACTTGATCCCCAAGAGATTTGAGAGAAGTTTGATGGAGAAGTTTGGAGATATTTTGGGAGGATGTGAGATGGATCCGGGGGTGTTTGATAGGGCTAAAAATATGAGAATTGGGTTTAGAAAAGGTGTATTTGGGATAAATAGGTCGAAATTCCTTCATGAAAAAGTAATAATATCATCAAAAGGTAAAAACATGACACATTAATATGTCTTAGTGGTGAAATCGGTGGTCCAGGGGTCCCATTACCAAACCATTTAGTGGTACACTAAATAGGACCTTTGGAAATCCTTTTTGATAGTTTTTGAAATATTCTTGAGTGATTTGGTGACCAATTCAATGGTACGCCGAATGCATTCGGTGGTAAAATTAACCATTGCCCTTTTTGACGATCCAGAAAGGCTTATATAAATGGTCATAACTTTTTACTCCAAACTCAGAATAAAGTGAAATTGGATGCATTGGAAAACCAATTGAATGGCCTACAATTTAGTAAGTAGTGGGCACTTACTTCATTATGTGCTAAGAGATATGTCCCTTTGAAGTTTACCCTTATACGAATTAAAATCGGAACTTAGCCGATTGGAATCCTTTGGTCTTGTTTCGATGTAAGAGATGCCCTATGACCCCAAATGACATTACTCGACTTGAATACCTAGAAATTGATCCCACCACATTAGTACTTCCAAACTTCAAATATTGACCAAAGTCAAACTATGATCCAAAATTAACTAAAAATGTAACTTTTGGCTTGAAATCTTCATTTTAACTCCAAATTTAGTTCAACAAGTTCTCTTAGACCATATTCTGCATTTCAGAGTTGATGGAATTGATAGAATTATATTTTTACACTCGAAATTCATGATGACCATAAAAAGTCAAAATTTTCAATTTTAAGCCTTCAAAAGCTCTGTCTTTAATGAAACTCCAACTTTTACAAGGTTTGAAAAATTTGACTTTTAGACTCAACCAAAAATGACTCAAGTTAACTTCTGATAAGAGAATAATTGTAATTTAGTCGAGAATACCAAAGATGACCTTCGAAGTCATTACACAAGGCTACATTTATGAGTTATAAAACTTGAGTGGATCCCATGATACTACAGATGGTAGATTTTAGTGTGATCTTAGAAATGATTTTGTTATCTCTGTTTTATATTATCATAGACTATCATGCTAAAATTTTCAATGTTTCTATGTGCAAGATGTCTAAATCATAGTGGAAGTCAAAATTATAATCCTTTTCTTAAAAGTATCATATCCTATATTAATTCAAAGAAGTAGTTAGGGGATGTTTAGAATTTTTGGTTAATCTTCGCAATACTAGTTTAGAGGTCCCTTCTATTTTATTAGTTCCAGTGACGTGTAATTTCTTTAAGGTGTTCCTTCTAACTTAATATGTCATTTTAGCAGGATAATAATTTTCCACTGACTTTGTCACGCCCCGGGGGCACCCTAGGCGTGGCTGGCACCTAGAGACTATTGCTAGTCCCCAAGCGAACCACTCAATCTCGAGGCAGTCGCCCAACATCAAGCATAGAGGAAGCAATTAAAAGAAGGTAGTGAGCTATATCAATAAAAAGGGCCAATGGCCAATAAACTCCGTCTCAACATCGATGATAAGTAAATAGTATTACTAGCTCAACTCTAAGAAGGAAAAACATCACATCAAATCTCAACTCATGTCTATGAAGCCTCTAACTCAACTTGACAGTCTAAGAGGGTACCATGACAGGTCATGGCTACCCAGCTCAATAAACAGAATAACAGATAAAGAAGAAGGGCCCCTTCGAATAGCAAGGAGGCTCACCAATGACTGAACTCCGAATCTCTAAATCTCAATGATGCATCTGCTAAAGTCCTCTAACTCCTATATCTGCATCATGAAATGATGTAGCGCCGAGTGGCATCAGTACGTGGAATGTACGATATGTAAGATGGCTGAATGTAACAGTACAAATACAACAATATTGGGATAACATCAACTAAACATCATACTTCATCAGAATGTCAAATGTCTATCTAAAGCAATAATAGAGAGAAGACAAATGGCTCATTAATATCTCATCTCAACATCATCAATACGTCAGACTCATCTCAAGGAAACTTGGCTCAACTCAACGGACTCATGTCCATCTAGGACAAGGATAAAGAGTAGACAGTAGAACATCAAAATCTATCAAGACTCATACCATCACATCAAAATCAGAGTTCTATCAGTGGAACCTAACTGGGAGTTTCTCTAATCGACAATTATCACCTATGAGCCGGTGATGATACAATGAAGCAATGCCGTTGCCACATCCATCCAGTACCCTGCCTATGGTAAAGGACATCACCATCAGTAAATCCATAAGAAAAATCATCAGTCCTCTTTTGGGATAAGGAAACATCTGTATTATGGTTCGATCCTCTCCTACGCGGGCCACATAGTTAATGAGTTCTAGTGGGACTCACTCTCACCCATTTTAGTGCTCAATACTCCTCCTTGAACTTGATATGCTCATAAAACATCATTATCATCAATCCTATAGGGACATAGTACATCAACATCAATATCATAGACTCGAAACATTATTTCAGAATTTTAGTTTCAAGTTTTAAGATTCATGAACATCACTCTCATCAATATCATCATCAAGACTCTCATCAATTTGAACCACAATCACAACATCACAAACACCATCATCGTCAAGGCTCTAGACTCATCCCCTAAGTTCATTCTTTTGTTCTTGGGTAAAATAGTTCATTCTTTTATTCTTGGGTAAAATAGACATAGAATTTTGTAGAAATCATTCATGAAAACAACTTATGCAGTAAATCAAGTTTATGATGATCATCAATTTAAGAAAAATACATAAATTAAGAAGAATCTCAGTAAAATGCTCAAGGATTTTCACATTTGGCTCATCATCTTCAATCATAGACTCAATTTACTCGAAGGGGGAACATGGAAGAATAATCCCATGCTTTAGGATATCCTTACATACCTGGGATGATTGCTATTAACACAATTCCCTTGGAACTTCCTCTGTTTTCCTTAATCTCGTCTTTCCTCTACTCTCCTCAGGCCCTAGCATATTAGCGTTGTTAGGAACAGGATTTAGAATGGGGTTTTAGGCCCTTTCTTCGTGAAAATGACTTATATTGGTTGTATATAAGTTTTTAGAAGATGCTAGGAATGGCCAGAATGCCCCTTCAAATTATAGAAATTTTCCAATCGCGAAATAACCTAGTCCGTGACGCGGACTGGTCACGTACAACTCATGTTTTGCAGAAATCCTCCCGATCGAGTTTTCTCAACCCTGTCAAAACATTTAGGAAAAACATAAGTCACCCTTCGCGATGGATCTGCGATGCGGCTCTGTCACAAACTCTCACTTTTTCTCGTTTTGGAACGAAAAATTATCTTTTGACTCGGTCGCTCTAAAAATTGACCTAGACCTCTCTCCCACTCAATCTTTTGTGCTGATCATGAATCCGACCTCATCTTTTCCATCCGAGCATCAGAAGACGCACTAAGCACACATATTTCCTTTAGGGGTATTTTGGTAATTTTTTCGGACATTACATTGTATCCCTCTTGGGATCATTCGTCCTCGAATGATGAGTAGTAGCAGTACAATGGCACGAATAGAGTCAAGGCTCATCTCGATACTCACTCAATAACTCAACTTCTCAACTCTTCATCAACCTTAATACATCTACTCTATACATCAAAATATACACATCAACTCAGGATAGAAACAACAAGTTAAGTTAAGAATAGGAATATTACCTTCGATATTCTTGTCATCAGGAACAAATAGGTGCACGTATTTAGTTCTTATCTCTTCCTCAGCCTCCTACGTCGCTTCCTCAACAAATTGGTTCTTCCATAAAACTTTAACGGAGACTATCTCTTTGTTTCTCAGTCTACGAACCTGTCGATCAAGGATCTGGACTAGAATTGCCTTATAGGATAAGCTATCTTTGACTCCCGTGCCCTCAACAGGGATCACCAAGGTAGGATCTCCCAAGAACTTCTTCAACATAGAAACATGGAACACCGGATGGATTCTGTCTAACTCAAAAGGTAACTGTAGCTCATAAGAAACCTTCCCAATTCTCCTCACAATCTGATAAGGGCCAATATAGCGAGGACTTAATTTCCCTTTCTTCCCAGACCTCATTACACCCTTCATAGGTGATACCTTCAAGTATACCCAATCACTCGCCTCGAACTCTGGATCTCTTCTCCTTACACTAGTGTAAGATTTCTGACAGCTTTGTGTAGTCTTTAACCTCTCTCTAATTTCACCTTCTCCATGGCCTGGTGGACAAGGTCAGGTCTAATCAACTCAACTTCTGCCACCTCAAACCACCCAATGGGTTATCTACACCTTCTCCTATACAAGACCTCATAGGGGACATTTGAATACTCGCATGAAGTCAAGGACACAAGCTCTCAACATATCCTCTACCGTCTGAATAGTGCGCTCCGCCTGACCATCCATCTGTGGATGAAAGGTTGTACTCAGATTTACCTTGGTACCCAATCCCTTCTGGAAAGACCTCCAGAAGTGGGAAGTAAACTGGGCTCCTCTGTCTGAAATGATTGACAAGGGAACTCCATACAACCTCACAATCTCTTGGATATACATCTTGGCATAGTCCTCCGCAGTATTAGTCGTCTTAACTACCAAGAATCGCGCTGATTTAGTCATCCTATCCAAAATCACCCATACGAAGTCATGCTATCTTCGAGATCTCAGTAAGCCGGTGATGAAGTCCAATTTAACTATCTCCCACTTTCACTTTGGGATCTCAAAGTTTTGAGCCAAGCCACTTGGCCTTTGATGCTCAACCTTTACTTGCTGGCAATTCGAGC
This sequence comes from Solanum rostratum, assembly GCA_029948455.1. Classification (NCBI taxonomy): domain Eukaryota; kingdom Viridiplantae; phylum Streptophyta; class Magnoliopsida; order Solanales; family Solanaceae; genus Solanum; species Solanum rostratum. Next base: position 64,957,635 of record CM057048.1, read on the forward strand.
ACTTTGAAACAAATTCAACAATGTCCTTCTTCATTTCACTCCACCAATAGAATTCTCTCAAGTCAAGGTACATCTTGGTGGAGCCCAGATGAATGGAGTATCTAGTATTGTGGGCTTCAGCCATGATCCTCCCTCGAATACTATCAACATCAGGAACACATAGCCTACTCTGGTATCTCAACACCCCATCTCCCCTTTTGGAGAAGACCATCATTTTTTGTTTGTGGACAACCTCCTTCAATTGGAGTATGATAGGATCTCGATCCTGCTTCTCTTTTACTTCTGCTACTAGGGATGATGCAGACCTACTCTAAACATTGATCCCTCCCTCGTCATTCTCCTCGAGTTGGACTCCCAATCGAGCCAACCTATGCACTTCCTTCACTAGCTCTCTCTTCTCTTCCTCAACATGGGTTGTGCTACCCATTGACAACCTGCTAAGAGCATCAACAATGACGTTAGCCTTATCTGGGTGATATAGGATGCTCATATCATAACCCTTGAGTAACTCCAACTATCTCCTTTGTTGCAGGTTGAGCTCTCTCTGAAGAAAGACATACTGTAGGCTCTTGTGGTCAGTGAACACGTCCACATGCACTCCATATAAGTAATGGCGCCAAATTTTAAGCGCAAACACTACCGCCGCCAACTCAAGATCATGGGTCGGGTAGTTCCTCTCATCAACTTTAAGCTATTTGAAGCATAGGCTATCTCTTTCCCTCTCTGTGTCAATACACAACCCAACCCAACTCTTGATGCATCCCAATATATCATAAAATCCTCCATCCCATCGGGCAACGTCAAAATAGGTGTGGTGGTCAATCTAGTCTTCAACTCTTGGAAGCTCTGCTCACATTCCTCATACCACTGAAACTTAACCTTTTTCTGAGTCATCTTGGTCAATGGTGCAGATAGGGAAGAAAACCCATCAACAAATCTGCGGTAGTAGCCTGCCAACCCTAAGAAACTCCTTATGTCAGTTGGAGAGGTTGGTCTTGGCCAATTCTTAACCGCTTTGATCTTCTGGTTATCTACTCGAATTCCATCACCCGAAACAAATTGCCTAGAAAAGCCACTTACTTGAGCCAAACGCTTACTTTGAGAACATCGCATACAATTCATGGTCCTTAAGAGTCTGAAGGACAACTCTAAGGTGCTTGACATGCTCCTCCTTATCCTTCGAATACACCAAAATATCATCAATGAACACGATTACAAATATGTCGAGGTAGGGTCTGAACACCCTATTCATCAAGTCCATGAAAGCAGCAGGGGCGTTCGTCAACCTAAAGGACATTACTAAGAACTCAAAATAGCCATATCTAGTCTTGAAAGTTATCTTTGGAACAACACATTCTCTCACTTTCAACTGGTAGTAACCCAATCTGAGGCCTATCTTTGAAAAGCATGAGGCACCCTGAAGTTGCTCAAACAGATCATCTATCATGGGTTTTTGTGACGAGGGTTTCAAGGAAACAGCCTCTCTATCGCTATGAGGTAGTAGTAAGGTCTGCGTACATTCTACCCTCCCCAGACCCCACTTGTGGGATTTTACTAGGTATGTTGTTGTTGTTGTTGACCTTGTTCAGTTGCCTATAGTCTATGCACATTCTGAGAGACCCATCCTTCTTCTGTACATACAGAATGGGAGCACCCCAAGGGGAAACACTTGGCTTAATAAAGCCCTTCTCTAATAAATCCTTCAGTTGCTCTTTCAACTCCTTCAACTCAGCGGGGGCCATCCTATATAGGGGAATTGAAATAGGTTGCATCTCGGGAAAAACATCAATACCGAAGTCGATCTCCCTATTAGGAGGGACTCCAGGTAAATCCTCAGGGAACACCTCAAGAAACTCATTCACAATCGGAACTAACTCAAGACTAGGGGGCTCAATATCATCAGATTTAACTCGCACAAGGTGGTAAATACACCCCTTAGAAATTAGCTTTCTAGCCCTCAGGTAGGAAATAAACTTACCCTTGGGTGCAACAGAACTTCCCTTCCACTCTAGGACTGGTTCATTCGGAAATTAGAATTTGACAACTTGGGTCCTACAATCTATAGAGGCATAGCAGGCGTGAAACCAATCCATACCAAGGATTACATCAAAGTAAACCATCTCCAATTCTATCAAATCAGCTAAAGTATCCCTATGATAGATGGATACTATACAATCTCTATAGACCCTCTCAACTAGGATAGACTCACCAGTGGGAGTAGAAACAGTATAAGGCTCAACTAAGCACTCTAGAAAAAACCTCAAACTTCTTGGCCACATAGGGCGTCACAAAAGACAACATGGCACCCTGATCAAGCAATGCATAACAATTAAAAGAAAGGACTTGGAGTATACCCATAACAACATCTGGTGCAACCTCTTGGTCTTGTCGATTACCCATCACATACAGGCGGTTCATCCCGCTTCCTGCACTCACAGTAGTAGCCTTCTAATGACGCCCGCAGGGGGCATTATAGAAAACTGAGCCTTGTTATTCCCGTCACCCCATCTCCTCGTCAGACACTCACCCTGAAAATAGCCATGCTATCCGCATGAATAATAAGCATTTGTGCCCTCACTTCACGCACTAAGGTGATGTTTGCCACATCTGCCACAAGGTGGATTTCCTCTCAGGCCTTGGGTCATACTAGCTTGGGACTAAAGACCCTGATCTGAAATTCTGGTGACTATAAGATTTCTGCTCATACCTATTTTGTTGAACAGACGCACTTGCCACCGAGGGTGCATAACTAGAAGATCTCTTCTGAAAATAGGTTCTATCACCCCTATTCTGCTTGTGTTGGCTAGGCTCATGCCCTGCCGATTTGGCCCTCTTACTCTGCTGCTCTTCCCTGTCCTTCTTCTTATCTTCCTCAATTTGCTGGGCATAGACCATAAGTCTAGAAATGTCCATGCCTAGAATTAACAATGCTGCTTTACATTCCCTCTTTACCAGCCTGCCCAATCCAGACACGAACTTCCTCATTCTCACCCTTATATTAAGTACCATCTTTGGGGTATATTGGGACAACTGAATGAACTTGAGGTTGTACTCTTTGACAGTCAATCCCTCTTGTTTCAAGTTCACGAGCTCCTCAACCTTTGCGTCCCTCAACTCTTGGGGAAAGAAGTGGTCGAGGAAAGCACTCTCAAACTCCTCCCACTTAGCAGGTTCATCATTCTCACCTCTACCATCTTCTAACTAGTTAAACCAGACATTAGCAACATCCTTAAGCTGATAAGAGACCAGCTCAACTCCCTCAACCTCATTAGCGTGCATAGCCCTCAAAATTTTGCACATCTCATCAATACAAATTTGTGGGTCCTCCTCAACCTTAGACCCCGTATATATTGGCCGGTTCATCCTCAGGAAATCTCTGAGCCTGGTTGCAGCTATAGGCTCTTGGGAGCTGTAGCTAGGGGGCTGTGGCCCTCGGCTATTGCTCTGGGAGGCCACCAACTGAGTGAGCATAGCAATGACTCCCCTGAGGTCTGCTTTCGAAGTGGAGGCTGACTGAGTAGGTGATGTCTGTGGATCCTCAGTATTTCTGGAAGGTAAGCCCCGTCTCCTTGCCTCAGTCTTGGTAGGGACCTCTGGTGTGGATTTCTCAGCATTTGGGGATAAAGCATCTCTTTGGGCAGCAGTGCGTTTAGGAGGCATGATTTGCAAGCGCGTAACACACGAATAAGAAGGGAGTTTCATAGAGTCAAACTCTATCACACGAACTCAAAATATCAAAGAAGTGTAACCATTCCTAATGTTCTATAGCCTCCTGTTTATGAAGTGTGGTGCACAACACACACATAAACAAGACTCTACTAGACACAACTTCATAGACTCCCTAGGACTATTGAACTCTGCACTCTGATACCAAGTTTGTCACGCCCCGAGGGGGGTACCCTAGGCATAGCTGGCACCTAGAGACTATTGCTAGTCCCCAAGCGAGCCGCTCAATCTCAAGGTAGTCATCTAACATCAAGCATAGCAGAAGCAATTAAAATAAGGTAGTGAGCTACATCAATAAGAAGGGCCAATGGCCAATAATCTTCGTCTCAACATTGATGATCAGTAAATAGTATTACTAGCTCAACTTTAAGAGGGAAAGACCTCACATCAAATCTTAACTCATGTTTATGAAGCCTCTAACTCAACTCGACAGTCTAAGAGGGTACCATGACAGGCCATGGCTACCCAGCTCAATAAACAGAATAACAAATAAAGAAGAGGGGCCCCTCCGAATAGCAAGGAAGCTCACCAATGACTGTCCAAATTTCTAAACTTAATGATGTGTCTGCTAAAGTGCTCTAACTCCTGTATTTTTATCATGAAATGATGCAGCACCGAGTGACGTCAGTACATGGAATGTATGGTACGTAAGATGGCTAACTATAACAGTATAAGTATAACAATATTGGGATAACATCAACTCAACATCATACTCCATCCGAATATCAAATGTCTATCTAAAGCCAGAATATAGAGTAGACAAATGGCTCATCAACGTCTCATCTCAACATCATAAATACGTTAGACTCATCTCAAGGAAATTTGACTAACTTAAAGGACTCATGCTCGTCTAGGACAAGGATAAAGAATAGACAGTAGAACATTAACATCCATCAAGACTCATACCATCACATCAACATCAGAGTTCTATCAGTGGAACCTAACTAGGAGTTTCTCTAACTGACAACCATCACTGTCATGACCCGGGGTTGGGGCCTAGATGTATAATGGCGAATGGAGATCCTAGAGTCCCCAAACAAGCCTCAAGTATCCTTAACCATATCATCGGTTCGAGAATAGCATTCAAAACACATAACTATATAGCCAAATCAGATATGAGGAATCATTATAATAATAGGAAAGCAATATGATATTCATAGTAACCATATCTAAGAAGAATTCACATAGTGCCCAACAATGCCTCTAGTCAAGGAACGAGGGCTAGGACAAGTTCCGGGCTAACCCTCAACAAAAGAACATCCATAATAACAATAAGAAAGATAGTTGGCTCGCCCTCGAAAGACGGGACTCACCACAATAATCTCCAAGAACGGACTATTCGTCAAGTGGCTGGTGCTCAAAATACTCGGTCCCTACATGTTAAAATCATGTAGGCATAGAGTATGCATTAGTATGTTTGAATGTACTAAGTATGCGGGTATGCAATGCTTCTGACTTATCAACCTGCATTTCGATGTTAGATGAGAAGGGCCCATAATATAGAAAGAACCATATATCCAAAGGGAGGAGTATACAAGATGCCATGAAATTCATGATGCATGCAATGCAATAATATTCCTATATAGCGGGGATGGACTATAACCGACAAATAATATCCATGCGAGCTATTACATGAATTAGATCGATAATGACCTCCCATCGGTAAGAGAAGATTACTTTACTTGCCAAGGGTAATCCACATCACACCTCACGACCACGCTTTTCGGTGGATGGTCACCTTCCTTACGACCACGCTTTTTAGAAGGATTTTCCAGATTCATATAGGACATGTCATAATCATAAACGAATAACTATTCCTTATGACCCAGCCATTTCAGTAGTGGTTAACGTCCCTATGTTGGCACATAGTTCAAGAAAGGAAGAGGGCCCTTGAGGATAGCCCAAACACTCCCAATCCATCGGTGCTAAGTCAATAATATCCGCTTGAATACTTATATATATACGTGCTTCCAGAAAATGCAATGTTCGTACCAGTCCATTCAATATACATTTAGGCTTGAATGCCAAATCATAGTTCACACTTGTAATGCTTATGCAGGGAACAACTCATTCACATATAGAGAATGGTGCAAGCACCCAAAATGCTTAATGAGCCAGAATGATAGACATACTGGTGATCACCTTTTTGTCATAGCTAATATCTTATCAGAATCATATCATAATCGTTCCAGAAAACATAGTTGGGCTTAACCCACTTCATAATTTCCATATATCAATATTCATAAATGCAATGCAATACATGAAGTCAGGATAACATGGGTAACATAGATTCAAGTTAAAATCTGCCATATAAAAATGAAATTAAGGAAATCCATAATTAAATCCACATGTAAATCATAGTAGTAGTCACCCATGCACAAATAAATTTTAAAGGGGACATGCATGTTCATGATTTCATGACTCAATGTAAATCATCATAATAGTAATCAAAATGACTTGAAGTAATAGGTAAGATACAACTCATGCACTAATTAGATTTAATATAATCAAATTATGAAATTTCATATTTAAAGTGACTAAAGTTCATCGAATGGATTGAAAGGACTTTTGGGTCTTGATGGAAGGGACCAAGAATCAATCCCACGTACATTGATTGAGGAGCAGAAATTGGGCTTGAAATAATCTTCAAGTGAAACCCTAGCGTGATCCTTGAGAGGGGAGAATTGAGAGGAATAAGGAGGTGATCTTGTGAGGGTAAAAAGTGTTTCAGGAGAATGAAGTAGGAGAGGAGGGAATATTAGCTGAATTAGGGGTTTAGGATATGTAAAAGGTCATAATTAGTGATTAGAATAAACCGAATTTACACATATGCCCTTAACGAAATGGACATAAATTTGGTCCGCCAGGGTCATATGGTTCACTACACGGTCCGTGAAATATCACACGGACCGTGAATGGTGGCCGTGGTCCACTACTCAGAATTTTACAGGGGTAAATCTCATGGAGCTAAGTGGTGTCACACGAATAGCTACACGGTCCGTGTGACTCCACACAGGCCATGATACCGACTGTGTAATGACACTTGAAATTATTTTTGCATGATAAAGTTACGAGACAGTAATTTTATACTTAGAATAATTTTTACGTAGTGAGTTGTCGCTCTTCCTATTCCTTTCTTTCCTTTCATCTTTATCATATCTAGTCTAATCCGCCTATGGGTTGTTGAGAGGAGGGTTCCCAGAAAACAGCCTCTCTATTTCTATGAGGTAGTGGTAAGGTCTGCGTACATTCTGCTCTCCCCAGACCCCACTTGTGGGATTCAACTGGGGTATGTTGTTGTTTTTTTTGAGTTAGTTGGAGAGCCACACGGGCCGTGTCACCTCACACGGACCGTGTGAGTGTCCGTGTGCCTTCACTTGGCCACAGTTCCCTACCGTCCCAAAGTTATCCCTAACCGTGAACTAGGCCTAGTACCTCTTCACGGGAGGCCACACGGTCCTTGTGTCTTCACACGGGCCGTGCAAGATCCTTTGTGGAGGGGTGCCTGGCAGTTCACCTGGGAAAATTTCTAGGACGTTCGAGTAATGCCACTCGAAAAACTTAGGTCCTTATAATCACCTATGACACGACGATGATACAATCAAATGATGCTGTTGCCATATCCATCCAATACCCTGCCTAAGGTAAAGGACATCACTATCAGTGGATCTACAAGAAAAAACATCAGTCCTCTTTTGGGACAAGGAAACATCCGTATTACGGTTTGATCCTCTCCTACGCGGGCCACATAGTTAATGAGTTCGAGTGGGACACACTCTCACCCATTTTGGTGCTCAATACTCCTCCCAGAACTCGACATGCTCATAAAACATCATCATCATCAGTCCCATAGGGACATAGTATATCAACATCATCATCAATCCTATAGGGACATAGTACATCAACATCAATATCATCATCATCATCATCATCAACATCATCATCAACATCATGGACTCGAAACATTCTTTTCGAATTTTAGTTTCAAGTTTAAGACTCATGAACATCACTCTCATCAACATCATCATCAAAGCTCTCATCAATTT